>OY776115.1:19792413-22476844 GCA_963675035.1 Allygus modestus
TTAATGATTTTATGACTATATATAACATAACTGATCGTGAGATTCATTTCAATATTCAAATAAAACAACATGATGTCAAACGTAAAGATGTTTAGTGAAAATAAAAAAACACTTTAATCTACTATTTTCAGCCATAAGAGCGGAGTGTTATCTTTCTGAGAATCATTTTGTAAGGTAAGTTGTTGGCAAATATTTTCCCCAAGAATAACTCGAGATGAGAGGTGAAAAGGACACAACGTAAACTTTTTCAAAGGGGACGGATATAAGCTGTAGGAAAAACCTAAATGTTTTCGTAGAACTGAAGGGCTTTATCGTTTTCATCTTGTTAAAGTCTAAGTGAATCCCTATCCACATTTTTGCAAATGCACATGCGGGAATTAATAATCTTAAAAAATTGCTTATATGATGCTTGTATTTTTCCGAATTTAATATAGTTTAAATTGTAATTTGAGAATGAGCCAAAACGCAATACGGATTAAGATTGGCAGCAACCGAATCAACACGACAATTTAAACATGATCAAATATTTTTAAAGATATGTTCCTTTATACAAAAATACTCGTATGGTTTTCTGACCAAAGTTATGGCCTAAAAAACAAAATGTAATCAAAACTAAGCTCATATATAATAGATATAAAGAATACAATATTCGAAATTTATTCAATCTTAAGTTTGCAATTGGCAAAAATAAGACTATTTTTTAACATTTTTCATAATCTTCATGTATAAGGAACGTGTAACCACCAGAGTAGACAGCACGTAGAGCGGCCAGGTAGGTGTCAATAGACTTCCCTTAGCCCTAGGACGATGGAAATAATACTATTTCCTAAATGTACTCAGTTATAAGTGTGCAACTGGCAATAATAAAACTATTTTTTACCATTTTTCATAATCCCCATGACTAAGGAACGTGTAACCACCAGAGTAGACTGCACGTAGAGCGGACAGGTAGGTGTCAATAGACTCCCCTTAGCCCTAGGACGATGGAAATAATACTATTTCCTAAATGTACTCAGTTATAAGTTTGCAACTGGCAATAATAAAACTATTTTTTACCATTTTTCATAATCCCCATGACTAAGGAACGTGTAACCACCAGAGTAGACAGCACGTAGAGTGGCCAGGTAGGTGTCAATAGACTTCCCTTAGCCCTAGGACGATGGAAATAATACTATTTCCTAAATGTACTCAGTTATAAGTTTGCAACTGGCAATAATAAAACTATTTTTTAACATTTTTCATAATCCCCATGTCTCAGGAACATGTAACCACCAGAGTAGACTGCACGTAGAGCGGCCAGGTAGGTGTCAATAGACTTCCCTTAGCCCTAGGACGATGGAAATAATACTATTTCCTAAATGTACTCAGTTATAAGTTTGCAACTGGCAATAATAAAACTATTTTTTAACATTTTTCATAATCCCCATGTCTCAGGAACATGTAACCACCAGAGTAGACAGCACGTAGAGTGGCCAGGTAGGTGTCAATAGACTTCCCTTAGCCCTAGGACGATGGAAATAATACTATTTCCTAAATTTACTCAGTTATAAGTTTGCAATTGGCAATAATAAAACTATTTTTTACCATTTTTCATAATCCCCATGACTAAGGAACGTGTAACCACCAGAGTAGACAGCACGTAGAGTGGCCAGGTAGGTGTCAATAGACTCCCCTTAGCCCTAGGACGATGGAAATAATACTATTTCCTAAATGTACTCAGTTATAAGTTTGCAACTGGCAATAATAAAACTATTTTTTAACATTTTTCATAATCCCCATGTCTAAGGAACATGTAACCACCAGAGTAGACAGCACGTAGAGTGGCCAGGTAGGTGTCAATAGACTTCCCTTAGCCCTAGGACGATGGAAATAATACTATTTCCTAAATGTACTTAGTTATAAGTTTGCAACTGGCAATAATAAAACAATTTTTTACCATTTTTCACAATCCCCATGTCTCAGGAACATGTAACCACCAGAGTAGACAGCACGTAGAGCGGCCAGGTAGGTGTCAATAGACTCCCCTTAGCCCTAGGACGATGGAAATAATACTATTTCCTAAATGTACTTAGTTATAAGTTTGCAACTGGCAATAATAAAACAATTTTTTACCATTTTTCATAATCCCCATGTCTCAGGAACATGTAACCACCAGAGTAGACAGCACGTAGAGCGGCCAGGTAGGTGTCAATAGACTCCCCTTAGCCCTAGGACGATGGAAATAATACTATTTCCTAAATGTACTTAGTTATAAGTTTGCAACTGGCAATAATAAAACAATTTTTTACCATTTTTCACAATCCCCATGTCTCAGGAACATGTAACCACCAGAGTAGACAGCACGTAGAGCGGCCAGGTAGGAGTCAATAGACTTCCCTTAGCCCTAGGACGATGGAAATAATACTATTTCCTAAATGTACTTAGTTATAAGTTTGCAACTGGCAATAATAAAACAATTTTTTACCATTTTTCATAATCCCCATGTCTCAGGAACATGTAACCACCAGAGTAGACAGCACGTAGAGCGGCCAGGTAGGAGTCAATAGACTTCCCTTAGCCCTAGGACGATGGAAATAATACTATTTCCTAAATGTACTTAGTTATAAGTTTGCAACTGGCAATAATAAAACAATTTTTTACCATTTTTCATAATCCCCATGTCTAAGGAACGTGTAACCACCAGAGTAGACTGCACGTAGAGCGGCCAGGTAGGTGTCAATAGACTCCCCTTAGCCCTAGGACGATGGAAATAATACTATTTCCTAAATGTACTTAGTTATAAGTTTGCAACTGGCAATAATAAAACAATTTTTTACCATTTTTCATAATCCCCATGTGTCAGGAACATGTAACCACCAGAGTAGACAGCACGTAGAGCGGCCAGGTAGGAGTCAATAGACTTCCCTTAGCCCTAGGACGATGGAAATAATACTATTTCCTAAATGTACTTAGTTATAAGTTTGCAACTGGCAATAATAAAACAATTTTTTACCATTTTTCATAATCCCCATGTCTAAGGAACGTGTAACCACCAGAGTAGACTGCACGTAGAGCGGCCAGGTAGGTGTCAATAGACTCCCCTTAGCCCTAGGACGATGGAAATAATACTATTTCCTAAATGTACTTAGTTATAAGTTTGCAACTGGCAATAATAAAACAATTTTTTACCATTTTTCATAATCCCCATGTCTCAGGAACATGTAACCACCAGAGTAGACTGCACGTAGAGTGGCCAGGTAGGTGTCAATAGACTTCCCTTAGCCCTAGGACGATGGAAATAATACTATTTCCTAAATTTACTCAGTTATAAGTTTGCAATTGGCAATAATAAAACTATTTTTTACCATTTTTCATAATCCCCATGTCTAAGAAACATGTAACCACCAGAGAAGACTGCACGTAGATCGGCCAGGTAGGTGTCAATAGACTTCCCTTAGCCCTAGGGCGATGGAAATAATACTATTTCCTAAATTTACTCAGTTATAAGTTTGCAATTAGCAATAATAAAACTATTTTTTACCATTTTTCATAATCCCCATGTCTAAGGAACATGTAACCACAAGAGAAGACTGCACGTAGAGTGTCCAGGTAGGTGTCAATAGACTCCCCTTAGCCCTAGGGCGATGGAAATAATACTATTTCCTAAATTTACTCAGTTATAAGTTTGCAATTAGCAATAATAAAACTATTTTTTACCATTTTTCATAATCCCATGTCTAAGGAACATGTAACCACCAGAGTAGACTGCACGTAGAGCGGCCAGGTAGGTGTCAATAGACTCCCCTTAGCCCTAGGGCGATGGAAATAATACTATTTCCTAAATTTACTCAGTTATAAGTTTGCAATTAGCAATAATAAAACTATTTTTTACCATTTTTCATAATCCCATGTCTAAGGAACATGTAACCACCAGAGTAGACTGCACGTAGAGCGGCCAGGTAGGTGTCAATAGACTCCCCTTAGCCCTAGGGCGATGGAAATAATACTATTTCCTAAATTTACTCAGTTATAAGTTTGCAATTAGCAATAATAAAACTATTTTTTACCATTTTTCATAATCCCATGTCTAAGGAACATGTAACCACCAGAGTAGACTGCACGTAGAGCGGCCAGGTAGGTGTCAATAGACTGCCCTTAGCCCTAGGACGATGTAAATAATACTATTTCCTAAATTTACTCAGTTATAAGTTTGCAATTAGCAATAATAAAACTATTTTTTACCATTTTTCATAATCCCATGTCTAAGGAACATGTAACCACCAGAGTAGACTGCACGTAGAGCGGCCAGGTAGGTGTCAATAGACTCCCCTTAGCCCTAGGGCGATGGAAATAATACTATTTCCTAAATTTACTCAGTTATAAGTTTGCAATTAGCAATAATAAAACTATTTTTTACCATTTTTCATAATCCCATGTCTAAGGAACATGTAACCACCAGAGTAGACTGCACGTAGAGCGGCCAGGTAGGTGTCAATAGACTCCCCTTAGCCCTAGGGCGATGGAAATAATACTATTTCCTAAATTTACTCAGTTATAAGTTTGCAATTAGCAATAATAAAACTATTTTTTACCATTTTTCATAATCCCATGTCTAAGGAACATGTAACCACCAGAGTAGACTGCACGTAGAGCGGCCAGGTAGGTGTCAATAGACTCCCCTTAGCCCTAGGACGATGTAAATAATACTATTTCCTAAATTTACTCAGTTATAAGTTTGCAATTGGCAATAATAAAACTATTTTTTACCATTTTTCATAATCCCCATGTCTAAGGAACATGTAACCACCAGAGTAGACTGCTCGTAGAGTGTCCAGGTAGGTGTCAATAGACTTCCCTTAGCCCTAGGACGATGCTCAGTTATAAGTTTGCAATTGGCAATAATAAATCTATTTTTTACCATTTTTCATAATCCCCATGTATAAGGAACATGTAACCACCAGAGAAGACTGCACGTAGATCGGCCAGGTAGGTGTCAATAGACTTCCCTTAGCCCTAGGGCGATGGAAATAATACTATTTCCTAAATTTACTCAGTTATAAGTTTGCAATTAGCAATAATAAAACTATTTTTTACCATTTTTCATAATCCCCATGTCTAAGGAACATGTAACCACCAGAGAAGACTGCACGTAGAGTGTCCAGGTAGGTGTCAATAGACTCCCCTTAGCCCTAGGACGATGCTCAGTTATAAGTTTGCAATTGGCAATAATAAATCTATTTTTTACCATTTTTCATAATCCCCATGTATAAGGAACATGTAACTACCAGAGTAGACTGCACGTAGAGCGGCCAGGTAGGTGTCAATAGACTTCCCTTAGCCCTAGGACGATGTAAATAATACTATTTCCTAAATTTACTCAGTTATAAGTTTGCAATTGGCAATAATAAAACTATTTTTACCATTTTTCATAATCCCATGTCTAAGGAACATGTAACCACCAGAGAAGACTGCACGTAGAGCGGCCAGGTAGGTGTCAATAGACTTCCCTTAGCCCTAAGGCGATGGAAATAATACTATTTCCTAAATTTACTCAGTTATAAGTTTGCAATTGGCAATAATAAAACTATTTTTTACCATTTTTCATAATCCCCATGTCTAAGGAACGTGTAACCACCAGAGTAGACAGCACTTAGAGCGGCCAGGTAGGTGCCAATAGACTTCCCTTAGCCCTAGGACGATGGAAATAATACTATTTCCTAAATTTACTCAGTTATAAGTTTGCAATTGGCAATAATAAAACTATTTTTTACCATTTTTCATATTCCCCATGTCTCAGGAACATGTAACCACCAGAGTAGACTGCACGTAGAGTGGCCAGGTAGGTGTCAATAGACTTCCCTTAGCCCTAGGACGATGGAAATAATACTATTTCCTAAATTTACTCAGTTATAAGTTTGCAATTAACAATAATAAAACTATTTTTTACTATTTTTCATAAATCCCATATATAAGGAACATGTAACCACCAGAGTGGACTACACGTAGAGCGGCCAGGTAGGTGTCAATAGACTCCCCTTAGCCCTAGGACAATGGAAATAATACTATTTCCTAAATTTACTCAGTTATAAGTTTGCAATTGGCAATAATAAAACTATTTTTTACCATTTTTCTTAATCCCAATGTCTAAGGAACATGTAACCACCACAGGAGACTGCTCGTAGAGCGGCCAGGTAGTTGTCAATAGACTCCCCTTAGCCCTAGGACGATGGAAATAATACTATTTCCTAAATTTACTCAGTTATAAGTATGCAATTGGCAATAATAAAACTATTTTTTAACATTTTTCATAATCTCCATGTATGGGGAACATGTAACCTCAGAGTAGACAGCACGTAGAGCGGACAGGTAGGTGTCAATAGACTCCCCTTAGCCCTAGGACGATGGAAATAATACTATTTCCCAAATTTACTCAGTTATAAGTTTGCAATTGGCAATGATAAAACAATTTTTTACAATTTGTCATAATCCCCATGTCTCAGGAACATGTAACCACCAGAGTAGACTGAACGTAGAGTTGCCAGGTAGGTGTCAATAGACTCCCCTTAGCCCAAGGGCGATGGAAATAATACTATTTCCTAAATTTATTCAGTTATAAGTTTGCAATTGGCAATAATAAAACTATTTTTTACCATTTTTCATAATCCCATGTCTAAGGAACATGTAACCACCAGAGTAGACTGAACGTAGAGCGGCCAGGTAGGTATCAATAGACTGCCCTTAGCCCTAGGGCGATGGAAATAATACTATTTCCTAAATTTACTCAGTTATAAGTATGCAATTGGCAATAATAAAACTATTTTTTAACATTTTTCATAATCTCCATGTATGGGGAACATATAACCTCAGAGTAGACAGCACGTAGAGCGGACAGGTAGGTGTCAATAGACTCCCCTTAGCCCTAGGACGATGGAAATAATACTATTTCCCAAATTTACTCAGTTATAAGTTTGCAATTGGCAATAATAAAACAATTTTTTACAATTTGTCATAATCCCCATGTCTCAGGAACATGTAACCACCAGAGTAGACTGAACGTAGAGTTGCCAGGTAGGTGTCAATAGACTCCCCTTAGCCCAAGGGCGATGGAAATAATACTATTTCCTAAATTTATTCAGTTATAAGTTTGCAATTGGCAATAACAAAACTATTTTTTACCATTTTTCATAATCCCCATGTCTAAGGAACGTTTAACCACCAGAGTAGACAGCACGTAGAGTGGCCAGGTAGGTGTCAATAGTCTCCCCTTCGCTTAAGTACGATGGAAATAATTCTATTTCCTAAATTTATTCAGTTATAAGTTTGCAATTGTCAATAATAAAACTATGTTTTACCATTTTTCATAATCTCTATGTATAGGGAACATGTAACCTAAGAGTAGACAGCACGTAGAGCGGACAAGTAGGTGTCAATAGACTCCCCTTAGCCCTAGGACGATGGAAATAATACTATTTCCTAAATTAACTCAGTTATAAGTTTGCAATTGGCAATAATAAAACTATTTTTTACCATTTTTCATAATCCCCATGTCTAAGGAACGTTTAACCACCAGAGTAGACAGCACGTAGAGCGGCCAGGTAGGAGTCAATAGACTTCCCTTAGCCCTAGGACGATGGAAATAATACTATTTCCTAAATTAACTCAGTTATAAGTTTGCAATTGGCAATAATAAAACTATTTTTTACCATTTTTCATAATCCCATGTCTAAGGAACATGTAACCACCAGAGTAGACAGCACGTAGAGCGGCCTGGTAGGTGTCAATAGACTTCCCTTAGCCCTAGGACGATGGAAATAATACTATTTCCTAAATTTACTCGGGTATAAGTTTGCAATTGGCAATAATAAAACTATTTTTTTACCATTTTTCATAATCCCCATGTCTAAGAAACATGTAACCACCACAGAAGACTGCACGTAGAGCGGCCAGGTAGTAGTCAATAGACTCCCCTTAGCCCTAGGACGATGGAAATAATACTATTTCCTAAATGTACTGAGTTATAAGTTTGCAATTGGCAATAATAAAACTATTTTTTACCATTTTTCATAATCCCCATGTCTAAGGAACATGTAACCACCACAGAAGACTGCACGTAGAGCGGCCAGGTAGTAGTCAATAGACTCCCCTTAGCCCAAGGGCGATGGAAATAATACTATTTCCTAAATGTACTGAGTTATAAGTTTGCAATTGGCAATAATAAAACTATTTTTTACCATTTTTCATAATCCCCATGTCTAAGGAACATGTAACCACCACAGAAGACTGCACGTAGAGCGGCCAGGTAGTAGTCAATAGACTCCCCTTAGCCCTAGGACGATGGAAATAATACTATTTCCTAAATTTACTCGGGTATAAGTTTGCAATTGGCAATAATAAAACTATTTTTTTACCATTTTTCATAATCCCCATGTCTAAGAAACATGTAACCACCAGAGAAGACTGCACGTAGAGCGGCCAGGTAGGTGTCAATAGACTCCCCTTAGCCCTAGGACGATGGAAATAATACTATTTCCTAAATTTACTCAGTTATAAGTTTGCAATTGGCAATAATAATAGTATTTTTTAACATTTTTCATAATCCCCATGTCTCAGGAACATGTAACCACCAGAGTAGACTGCACGTAGAGTGGCCAGGTAGGTGTCAATAGACTCCCCTTAGCTTAAGTGCGATGGAAAAAATACTATTTCCTAAATTTACTCAGTTATAAGTTTGCAATTGGCAATAATAATAGTATTTTTTAACATTTTTCATAATCCCCATGTCTCAGGAACATGTAACCACCAGAGTAGACTGCACGTAGAGTGGCCAGGTAGGTGTCAACAGACTCCCCTTAGCCCTAGGACGATGGAAATAATACTATTTCCTAAATTTACTCAGTTATAAGTTTGCAATTGGCAATAATAATAGTATTTTTTAACATTTTTCATAATCCCCATGTCTCAGGAACATGTAACCACCAGAGTAGACTGCACGTAGAGCGGACAGGTAGGTGTCAACAGACTCCCCTTAGCCCTAGGACGATGGAAATAATACTATTTCCTAAATTTACTCAGTTATAAGTTTGCAATTGGCAATAATAATAGTATTTTTTAACATTTTTCATAATTCCCATGTCTCAGGAACATGTAACCACCAGAGTAGACTGCACGTAGAGCGGACAGGTAGGTGTCAACAGACTCCCCTTAGCCCTAGGACGATGGAAATAATACTATTTCCTAAATTTACTCAGTTATAAGTTTGCAATTGGCAATAATAATAGTATTTTTTAACATTTTTCATAATCCCCATGTCTCAGGAACATGTAACCACCAGAGTAGACTGCACGTAGAGTGGCCAGGTAGGTGTCAATAGACTCCCCTTAGCTTAAGTGCGATGGAAAAAATACTATTTCCTAAACTTACTCAATTATAAGTTTGCAATTGGCAATAATAAAACTATTTTTTACCATTTTTCATAATCCACATGTCTAAGGAACATGTAACCACCAGAGAAGACTGCACGTAGAGAAGTCCAGGTAGGTGTCAATAGACTCCCCTTAGCCCTAGGACGATGGAAAAAATACTATTTCCTAAATTTACTCAGTTATAAGTTTGCAATTGGCAATAATAAAACTATTTTTTACCATTTTTCATAATCCCCATATATAAGGAACATGTAACCACCAGAGTGGACTACACGTAGAGCGGCCAGGTAGGTGTCAATAGACTCCCCTTAGCCCTAGGACGATGGAAATAATACTATTTCCTAAATTTACTCAGTTATAAGTTTGCAATTGGCAATAATAATAGTATTTTTTAACATTTTTCATAATCCCCATGTCTCAGGAACATGTAACCACCAGAGTAGACTGCACGTAGAGCGGCCAGGTAGGTGTCAATAGACTCCCCTTAGCCCTAGGACGATGGAAAAAATATTATTTCCTAAATTTACTCAGTTATAAGTTTGCAATTGGCAATAATAATAGTATTTTTTAACATTTTTCATAATCCCATGTCTAAGGAACATGTAACCACCAGAGAAGACTGCACGTAGAGAAGTCCAGGTAGGTGTCAATAGACTCCCCTTAGCCCTAGGACGATGGAAAAAATACTATTTCCTAAATTTACTCAGTTATAAGTTTGAAATTGGCAATAATAAAACTATTTTTTACCATTTTTCATAATCCCCATGTATAAGGAACGTGTAACCACCAGAGTAGACAGCACGTAGAGTGGCTAGGTAGGTGTCAATAGACTTCCCTTAGCCCTAGGACGATGTAAATAATACTATTTCCTAAATTTACTCAGTTATAAGTTTGCAATTGGCAATAATAAAACTATTTTTTACCATTTTTCATAATCCACATGTCTAAGGAACATGTAACCACCAGAGAAGACTGCACGTAGAGAAGTCCAGGTAGGTGTCAATAGACTCCCCTTAGCCCTAGGACGATGGAAAAAATACTATTTCCTAAATTTACTCAGTTATAAGTTTGCATTTGGCAATAATAAAACTATTTTTTACCATTTTTCATAATCCCCATGTATAAGGAACGTGTAACCACCAGAGTAGACAGCACGTAGAGCGGCTAGGTAGGTGTCAATAGACTTCCCTTAGCCCTAGGACGATGTAAATAATGCTATTTCCTAAATTTACTCAGTTATAAGTTTGCAATTGGCAATAATAAAACTATTTTTTACCATTTTTCATAATCCCATGTCTAAGGAACATGTAACCACTAGAGAAGACTGCACGTAGAACGGCCAGGTATTTGTCAATAGACTTCCCTTAGCCCTAGGGCGATGGAAATAATACTATTTCCTAAATTTACTCAGTTATAAGTTTGCAATTGGCAATAATAAAACTATTTTTTACCATTTTTCATAATCCCCATGTCTAAGGAACATGTAACCACCAGAGAAGACTGCCCGTAGAGCGGCCAGGTAGGTGTCAATAGACTCCCCCTAGCTCTAGGACGATGGAAATAATACTATTTCCTAAATTTACTCAGTTATAAGGTTGCAATTGGCAATAATAAAAATAGTTTTTACCATTTGTCATAATCCCCATGTCTCAGGAACATGTAACCACCAGAGTAGACTGCACGTAGAGCGGCCAGGTAGGTGTCAATAGACTTCCCTTAGCTCTAGGACGATGGAAATAATACTATTTCCTAAATTTACTCAGTTATAAGGTTGCAATTGGCAATAATAAAAATAGTTTTTACCATTTGTCATAATCCCCATGTCTCAGGAACATGTAACCACCAGAGAAGACTGCCCGTAGAGCGGCCAGGTAGGTGTCAATAGACTCCCCCTAGCTCTAGGACGATGGAAATAATACTATTTCCTAAATTTACTCAGTTATAAGGTTGCAATTGGCAATAATAAAAATAGTTTTTACCATTTGTCATAATCCCCATGTCTCAGGAACATGTAACCACCAGAGAAGACTGCACGTAGAGCGGCCAGGTAGGTGTCAATAGACTCCCCTTAGCTTAAGTACGATGTAAATAATACTATTTCCTAAATTTACTCAGTTATAAGTTTGCAATTGGCAATGATAAAACTATTTTTTACCATTTTTCATAATCCCATGTCTAAGGAACATGTAACCACCAGAGAAGACTGCACGTAGAGCGGCCAGGTAGGTGTCAATAGACTTCCCTTAGCCCTAGGGCGATGGAAATAATACTATTTCCTAAATTTACTCAGTTATAAGTTTGCAATTGGCAATAATAAAACTATTTTTTACCATTTTTCATAATCCCCATGTCTAAGTAACGTGTAACCACAAGAGTAGACAGCACGTAGAGTGGCCAGGTAGGTGTCAATAGTCTCCCCTTAGCCCTAGGACGATGGAAATAATACTATTTCCTAAATTTACTCAGTTATAAGTTTGCAATTGGCAATAATAAAACTATTTTTTACCATTTTTCATAATCCCCATGTCTAAGGAACGTGTAACCACCAGAGTAGACAGCACGTAGAGTGGCCAGGTAGGTGTCAATAGACTTCCCTTAGCCCTAGGACGATGGAAATAATACTTTTTCCTAAATTTACTCAGTTATAAGTTTGAAATTGGCAATAATAAAACTATTTTTTAGCATTTTTCATAATCCCCATGTCTAAGGAACGTGTAACCACCAGAGTAGACAGCACGTAGAGTGGCCAGGTAGGTGTCAATAGACTGCCCTTACCCTAGGACGATGGAAATAATACTTTTTCCTAAATTTACTCAGTTATAAGTTTGAAATTGGCAATAATAAAACTATTTTTTACCATTTTTCATAATCCCCATGTCTAAGGAACGTGTAACCACCAGAGTAGACAGCACGTAGAGTGGCCAGGTAGGTGTCAATAGACTTCCCTTAGCCCTAGGACGATGGAAATAATACTTTTTCCTAAATTTACTCAGTTATAAGTTTGAAATTGGCAATAATAAAACTATTTTTTACCATTTTTCATAATCCCCATGTCTAAGGAACGTGTAACCACCAGAGTAGACAGCACGTAGAGTGGCCAGGTAGGTGTCAATAGACTTCCCTTAGCCCTAGGACGATGGAAATAATACTATTTCCTAAATGTACTCAGTTATAAGTTTGCAATTGGCAATAATAAAACTATTTTTTACCATTTTTCATAATCCCCATGTCTAAGGAACGTGTAACCACCAGAGTAGACTGCACGTAGAGTGGCCAGGTAGGTGTCAATAGACTCCCCTTAGCCCTAGGGCGATGGAAATAATACTATTTCCTAAATGTACTCAGTTATAAGTTTGCAATTGGCAATAATAAAACTATTTTTTACCATTTTTCATAATCCCCATGTCTAAGGAACGTGTAACCACCAGAGTAGACTGCACGTAGAGTGGCCAGGTAGGTGTCAATAGACTCCCCTTAGCTCTAGGGCGATGGAAATAATACTATTTCCTAAATGTACTCAGTTATAAGTTTGCAATTGGCAATAATAAAACTATTTTTTACCATTTTTCATAATCCCCATGTCTAAGGAACGTGTAACCACCAGAGTAGACTGCACGTAGAGTGGCCAGGTAGGTGTCAATAGACTCCCCTTAGCCCTAGGACGATGGAAATAATACTATTTCCTAAATGTACTCAGTTATAAGTTTGCAATTGGCAATAATAAAACTATTTTTTACCATTTTTCATAATCCCCATGTCTAAGGAACATGTAACCACCAGAGTAGACTGCACGTAGAGTGGCCAGGTAGGTGTCAATAGACTCCCCTTAGCCCTAGGACGATGGAAATAATACTATTTCCTAAATGTACTCAGTTATAAGTTTGCAATTGGCAATAATAAAACTATTTTTTACCATTTTTCATAATCCCCATGTCTAAGGAACATGTAACCACCAGAGAAGACTGCACGTAGAGCGGCCAGGTAGGTGTCAATAGACTCCCCTTAGCCCTAGGACGATGGAAATAATACTATTTCCTAAATGTACTCAGTTATAAGTTTGCAATTGGCAATAATAAAACTATTTTTTACCATTTTTCATAATCCCCATGTCTAAGGAACATGTAACCACCAGAGAAGACTGCACGTAGAGTGGCCAGGTAGGTGTCAATAGACTCCCCTTAGCCCTAGGACGATGGAAATAATACTATTTCCTAAATGTACTCAGTTATAAGTTTGCAATTGGCAATAATAAAACTATTTTTTACCATTTTTCATAATCCCCATGTCTAAGGAACATGTAACCACCAGAGAAGACTGCACGTAGAGTGGCCAGGTAGGTGTCAATAGACTCCCCTTAGCCCTAGGACGATGGAAATAATACTATTTCCTAAATGTACTCAGTTATAAGTTTGCAATTGGCAATAATAAAACTATTTTTGACCATTTTTCATAATCCCCATGTCTCAGGAACATGTAACCACCAGAGTAGACAGCACGTAGAGCGGCCAGGTAGGTGTCAATAGACTTCCCTTAGCCCTAGGACGATGGAAATAATACTTTTTCCTAAATTTACTCAGTTATAAGTTTGAAATTGGCAATAATAAAACTATTTTTTACCATTTTTCATAATCCCCATGTCTAAGGAACGTGTAACCACCAGAGTAGACAGCACGTAGAGTGGCCAGGTAGGTGTCAATAGACTTCCCTTAGCCCTAGGACGATGGAAATAATACTATTTCCTAAATGTACTCAGTTATAAGTTTGCAATTGGCAATAATAAAACTATTTTTTACCATTTTTCATAATCCCCATGTCTAAGGAACGTGTAACCACCAGAGTAGACTGCACGTAGAGTGGCCAGGTAGGGGTCAATAGACTCCCCTTAGCCCTAGGGCGATGGAAATAATACTATTTCCTAAATGTACTCAGTTATAAGTTTGCAATTGGCAATAATAAAACTATTTTTTACCATTTTTCATAATCCCCATGTCTAAGGAACGTGTAACCACCAGAGTAGACTGCACGTAGAGTGGCCAGGTAGGTGTCAATAGACTCCCCTTAGCTCTAGGGCGATGGAAATAATACTATTTCCTAAATGTACTCAGTTATAAGTTTGCAATTGGCAATAATAAAACTATTTTTTACCATTTTTCATAATCCCCATGTCTAAGGAACGTGTAACCACCAGAGTAGACTGCACGTAGAGTGGCCAGGTAGGTGTCAATAGACTCCCCTTAGCCCTAGGACGATGGAAATAATACTATTTCCTAAATGTACTCAGTTATAAGTTTGCAATTGGCAATAATAAAACTATTTTTTACCATTTTTCATAATCCCCATGTCTAAGGAACATGTAACCACCAGAGTAGACTGCACGTAGAGTGGCCAGGTAGGTGTCAATAGACTCCCCTTAGCCCTAGGACGATGGAAATAATACTATTTCCTAAATGTACTCAGTTATAAGTTTGCAATTGGCAATAATAAAACTATTTTTTACCATTTTTCATAATCCCCATGTCTAAGGAACATGTAACCACCAGAGAAGACTGCACGTAGAGCGGCCAGGTAGGTGTCAATAGACTCCCCTTAGCCCTAGGACGATGGAAATAATACTATTTCCTAAATGTACTCAGTTATAAGTTTGCAATTGGCAATAATAAAACTATTTTTTACCATTTTTCATAATCCCCATGTCTAAGGAACATGTAACCACCAGAGAAGTCTGCACGTAGAGTGGCCAGGTAGGTGTCAATAGACTCCCCTTAGCCCTAGGACGATGGAAATAATACTATTTCCTAAATGTACTCAGTTATAAGTTTGCAATTGGCAATAATAAAACTATTTTTTACCATTTTTCATAATCCCCATGTCTAAGGAACATGTAACCACCAGAGTAGACTGCACGTAGAGTGGCCAGGTAGGTGTCAATAGACTCCCCTTAGCCCTAGGACGATGGAAATAATACTATTTCCTAAATGTACTCAGTTATAAGTTTGCAATTGGCAATAATAAAACTATTTTTTACCATTTTTCATAATCCCCATGTCTAAGGAACATGTAACCACCAGAGAAGACTGCACGTAGAGCGGCCAGGTAGGTGTCAATAGACTCCCCTTAGCCCTAGGACGATGGAAATAATACTATTTCCTAAATGTACTCAGTTATAAGTTTGCAATTGGCAATAATAAAACTATTTTTTACCATTTTTCATAATCCCCATGTCTAAGGAACATGTAACCACCAGAGAAGTCTGCACGTAGAGTGGCCAGGTAGGTGTCAATAGACTCCCCTTAGCCCTAGGACGATGGAAATAATACTATTTCCTAAATGTACTCAGTTATAAGTTTGCAATTGGCAATAATAAAACTATTTTTTACCATTTTTCATAATCCCCATGTCTAAGGAACATGTAACCACCAGAGAAGACTGCACGTAGAGTGGCCAGGTAGGTGTCAATAGACTCCCCTTAGCCCTAGGACGATGGAAATAATACTATTTCCTAAATGTACTCAGTTATAAGTTTGCAATTGGCAATAATAAAACTATTTTTTACCATTTTTCATAATCCCCATGTCTCAGGAACATGTAACCACCAGAGTAGACAGCACGTAGAGCGGCCAGGTAGGTGTCAATAGACTTCCCTTAGCCCTAGGACGATGGAAATAATACTATTTCCTAAATGTACTCAGTTATAAGTTTGCAATTGGCAATAATAAAACTATTTTTTACCATTTTTCATAATCCCCATGTCTAAGGAACATGTAACCACCAGAGAAGACTGCACGTAGAGTGGAGGTGTCAATAGACTCCCCTTAGCCCTAGGACGATGGAAATAATACTATTTCCTAAATGTACTCAGTTATAAGTTTGCAATTGGCAATAATAAAACTATTTTTTACCATTTTTCATAATCCCCATGTCTCAGGAACATGTAACCACCAGAGAAGACTGCACGTAGAGCGGCCAGGTAGGTGTCAATAGACTTCCCTTAGCCCTAGGACGATGGAAATAATACTATTTCCTAAATGTACTCAGTTATAAGTTTGCAATTGGCAATAATAAAACTATTTTTTACCATTTTTCATAATCCCCATGTCTCAGGAACATGTAACCACCAGAGTAGACAGCACGTAGAGTGGCCAGGTAGGTGTCAATAGACTTCCCTTAGCCCTAGGACGATGGAAATAATACTATTTCCTAAATGTACTCAGTTATAAGTTTGCAATTGGCAATAATAAAACTATTTTTTACCATTTTTCATAATCCCCATGTCTCAGGAACATGTAACCACCAGAGTAGACTGCACGTAGAGCGGCCAGGTAGGTGTCAATAGACTTCCCTTAGCCCTAGGACGATGGAAATAATACTATTTCCTAAATGTACTCAGTTATAAGTTTGCAATTGGCAATAATAAAACTATTTTTTACCATTTTTCATAATCCCCATGTCTCAGGAACATGTAACCACCAGAGTAGACTGCACGTAGAGCGGCCAGGTAGGTGTCAATAGACTTCCCTTAGCCCTAGGACGATGGAAATAATACTATTTCCTAAATGTACTCAGTTATAAGTTTGCAATTGGCAATAATAAAACTATTTTTTACCATTTTTCATAATCCCCATGTCTCAGGAACATGTAACCACCAGAGTAGACAGCACGTAGAGCGGCCAGGTAGGTGTCAATAGACTTCCCTTAGCCCTAGGACGATGGAAATAATACTATTTCCTAAATGTACTCAGTTATAAGTTTGCAATTGGCAATAATAAAACTATTTTTTACCATTTTTCATAATCCCCATGTCTCAGGAACATGTAACCACCAGAGTAGACTGCACGTAGAGCGGCCAGGTAGGTGTCAATAGACTTCCCTTAGCCCTAGGACGATGGAAATAATACTATTTCCTAAATGTACTCAGTTATAAGTTTGCAATTGGCAATAATAAAACTATTTTTTACCATTTTTCATAATCCCCATGTCTCAGGAACATGTAACCACCAGAGTAGACAGCACGTAGAGCGGCCAGGTAGGTGTCAATAGACTTCCCTTAGCCCTAGGACGATGGAAATAATACTATTTCCTAAATTTACTCAGTTATAAGTTTGCAATTGGCAATAATAAAACTATTTTTTACCATTTTTCATAATCCCCATGTCTAAAGAACATGTAACCACCAGAGTAGACTGCATGAGTATAAAAACAATTGTTAAAGACACAAATACTCAATTGGAGGGAAAACGTAAATTGGAGGGATTATATTATGTAAATGATGAAATGCGAAGATAAGAGTTAAGGCAATTTGTATAGTTCAATAAACTATATATCGGTTACATATTTTAAGTCCAAATCTTAGTTTGATTTCGCAGGGTCCTTCTCTGCTGTAAAATATACCTTCTTTGCTATATTGGATGAAATTGGGTGAAAGCGGATGAAAATCTGGTATGAAATTGTGATAAAAGGGATAAGAAAACTAAAACATTATGGACCAATCCCACTATACTTACATACAGTTTAGCTAATTATGTGTTTTTGTTGGTCTGCCTTTAGATGGTTTGTATGTCAGCAGATGAAATACAATTATATGTTGGCAAACACGTAGACTGTTTGTATATCTTTATTGTCAAAAAATAACATCTAAAAGTAACATCTAACATATTTTGGTTGTCAAAACAAAGAAAGCAGTTAGGTTAGTTTGTATTAACTATTTGAGCCCGATGAACAATCTTTCAACCATTTAATAACATTTAACTCTAGTTTCAATAAACATAATTTGGTTGGAAGTGACACAAATATGGACCCGATTTAATATTTAAAATTAAACTAACAACAAAGTTTAAACTAAACCATCGAATCCCCCTTTTGGGATAATTTGAACGCAGGCGTAATAAGTCTTTCGTAAAAAGAGTTTTCTGATTTTTAACACATTCTAATGAATATTTTAATATGCAATATGATACGATTTTCTATCAATAACACCTTGCGATTTTGAACGGTGGATCTCCCATTTGATTACATGCATATCAAAATTCGCTTTTGAATTAACTTATAGATTTGTAAAGGAAAATGTTAAAGCCACTAAATGTATTTGATTGCTAATGAACAATATTTTAATCGTGTTTTAAGCCCAACAATTTTTGACCTTCTAGTGACAGCTAGATAATACATTGTTACCATGTAATAAAATCAATATAATTGTTTTTAATTGTATACGGTAATATGCAATATTATTGTACCATTGCACTGGGTCCATACAATTTCAAAAGGCGGCTTGCCGAAACATGTTTCCAGAATTTAAACTAATTTTTGTTGGACAACAGATGAATAATTTGGCATGTTCTTAATTTTATCTCCTGATTATAAATTCCAAAGTTATAATGTTAAAAATATACAAAAATCAATTTAAGAAAGGAATGGTTAAGAATTCGTTTATCGTAATATGGAAGCTATTATTAAATACACTGACGGGTTTCTTAATTTAAACTAATTAAAACCATCACATATTTATATTCTCTATTTTTCATTGAAAAGTTAACTTTAAAATATCTAAAAGTTTAAGAAGAGCGTATTAACAAGAAATATACATGGAACAAATTTTAAATAACTTGTCGGTCTTTTCCGCGTATACGAAGTCGGTAATGAAGTTTTGGAAAGTTTGAATTTGCGAGACTAAACAGAAACGTTTTAGAATAAAGCTTAAACTATAATAAGCTACAAATTTGATCCAAATTTTAAAAATTTCAATAGAAAATTTAAAATTGTACTTATAAATATATATTTGTATTTGTATTATTTATTGATAAAATATCAACTACAATTTAATTTACTATTTTATAAAAGGTTTTTCCCCGTTTACACATACATTTCAATATAACAATGCATTTCTCACGTTAAATTGAGACACCAGTTCTTGGGAATATTTTACTGATTGAGCGGTTTGAGTAAGATCTTTAGGTTCTCTTATGTAAGAAGTTTTAGAAAGAATAAGAAACACGTATAATGTAATGATAAAGTAATATCTAGGTCAAAGTGGTAATGGTGGTAGTAATGCAGATAATGCAGTATTGCATGCGACATGGAGACACGTCGACAGTGTGAGTAATGTGATGTGCATGTAACCCAAGCAGATGATAATAACGTAGCGCTGGTTGTGATTCATAAAAAAATGAGATGTAAGCGATATTTTGGATTACAAAATAATGTTTATGTACGAACAGGATGAATAAAATACGTCTTACAACACTATATTTACACTTATAATGTACTTACATGCAAGGCGGTAAAATATACACAAAAGATGGTACAAGGCTGTTTAGTTGTAACAACACGTATCACGCTAATAAGGAAATTATTTATGTACCAACATAAACTGATATGTCATTTATTCATATGCAAGAATCAATATGTCATTTTTAAGAAACATTTCATACCTTGAGAAAAATAAACTGTCTTAAAAACCAGTGAATATTGTTACTATCAAAATCTTTATCAAAATTGTAATATAATAGGATTTTATATTGAATAAATGGAATTATTCTAATATCTTGCAATTGAATATGAAATAAACCCATGAAACGTAATTGTTACTTCCGGAGCCAGGCTTAAAGCTACTTCCTAACTCAGACTTCTCAATCTCCAGTTTGTATTAATAATTTATCATGAGTATTGAATATGACTCGCTAAACAAATATATTTCTTGAAATATTCACTTTTGTGTACTAATTCAACAGTTTATTTCTTAAATAAATTTAATGCGACATTAAATTTATATAGTTAAATTATAAAAAAATACTCTATTACTTAGGGCCTAACCCTTTGATGTGAGCGATGTCTGATAACGGAAGAGTATATTAGAAAATCGGTTTCAAAACTTAATCAAAAGCTTTCAAAAGCTGAACAAAATCAAATCGATTCTTAATCCTCCTAATGTCAGTTTTATAAAAGTTGTATCTCTAGTCTCATATGCCCGGTTTAATGTTCATGTGCTAAAGTAAGGTAACACTAAGAAAGAACGTCTTCGTACAGTCGATGTTAATGTTATGTTGGTGCTTTTCGCCATTGTAAAATGTTACTTTTCTCACCTTTTATGGAACACCGGTGTTACAGCTTTTATTCTTGTCGTCAAAAATGTTTAAAGTATTTTTTATTTGTCTTTTTAAATTCACTCTCTCTTAATTCTTTAAACAAATCAACTGACAAAAATAAGTGGGTAAGAAAAAGATAAAGCAAAAATGTAAAACAAATGGTAAAGCTTAAAAGATCAAAATTTTCGTGTGGAAGGGCAATATGGTTTTGAAATTCTGTTTGGTAGGTCCTATAATACACAGTCGAGCGCAATCAGGAGGAAAGTCGCAATCGACAAACGTATGACACCGACACGTACCAGACAACTAACGACGCCGACGCCCATTGGGGTGATTGGTGTGTGATGAATTGTGGCTTAGAAGTTTGTTGGCTCTTATCTTAAGTTAGTATTTAGGTTATTTGGAAAAATAAAACAGATACGTAAAAATGTATTAAATACTGTCATTATAATTTCAAAATAGTTAAAATACTTATAAAGGCCTATAGGCATATAGGTTCAAATTAATAGAAACAAATAATGTATTCTCGTAAAAGTATTAAATTTAAGTTGTCTAGTTATACCGTATTTTTACTATCACCTTGTTTAGGGAATAAACACTAAAATGTAAATGGCCTACTTACTTGGTGAATGTTTGAATTTTAAAAAGTCTTTAAAATACCGTACAATTTTCCTGATTATTACTGCCAAGATATCGGAATAGCTTTTAATGACTTAACAAGGTTCTATGACGATTTGCAAATCTCGTTTTCCGGAAACTTGTCAATATTATTTAGTGAGAGCTGTAAAACAAAATGTGTTTAGTGCTGGATGTGCGCCATATAATATGTAGGTAGCTTGAACGTCCGACCTCACTAATGGCTACCGCGTGAGGGCAGCCTGCTATCACCTGTGCACGTTACTGACCATTCCCATCTAATATGTAGGTTACCCATTAGCTTGAACGTCCGACCTCACTAATGGCTACCGCGTGAGGGCAGCCTGCTATCACCTGTGCACGTTACTGAACATTCCCATCTAATATGTAGGTTACCCATTAGCTTGAACGACCGACCTCACTAATGGCTACCGCGTGAGGGCAGCCTGCTATCACCTGTGCACGTTACTGACCATTCCCATCTAATATGTAGGTTACCCATTAGCTTGAACGTCCGACCTCACTATTGGCTACCGCGTGAGGGCAGCCTGCTATCACCTGTGCACATTACTGACCATTCCCATCTAATATGTAGGTTACCCATTAGCTTGAACGACCGACCTCACTAATGGCTACCGCGTGAGGGCAGCCTGCTATCACCTGTACACGTTACTGACCATTCCCATCTAATATGTAGGTTACCCATTAGCTTGAACGACCGACCTCACTAATGGCTACCGCGTGAGGGCAGCCTGCTATCACCTGTGAACGTTACTGACCATTCCCATCTAATATGTAGGTTACCCATTAGCTTGAACGTCCGACCTCACTAATGGCTACCGCGTGAGGGCAGCCTGCTATCACCTGTGCACGTTACTGACCATTCCCATCTAATATGTAGGTTACCCATTAGCTTGAACGTCCGACCTCACTATTGGCTACCGCGTGAGGGCAGCCTGCTATCACCTGTGCACATTACTGACCATTCCCATCTAATATGTAGGTTACCCATTAGCTTGAACGTCCGACCTCACTAATGGCTACCACGTGAGGGCAGCCTGCTATCACCTGTGCACGTTACTGACCATTCTCATCTAATATGTAGGTTACCCATTAGCTTGAACGTCCGACCTCACTAATGGCTACCGCGTGAGGGCAGCCTGCTATCACCTGTGCACGTTACTGACCATTCCCATCTAATATGTAGGTTACCCATTAGCTTGAACGACCGACCTCACTAATGGCTACCGCGTGAGGGCAGCCTGCTATCACCTGTGCACGTTACTGACCATTCCCATCTAATATGTAGGTTACCCATTAGCTTGAACGTCCGACCTCACTAATGGCTACCGCGTGAGGGCAGCCTGCTATCACCTGTGCACGTTACTGACCATTCCCATCTAATATGTAGGTTACCCATTAGCTTGAACGTCCGACCTCACTAATGGCTACCGCGTGAGGGCAGCCTGCTATCACCTGTGCACGTTACTGACCATTCCCATCTAATATGTAGGTTACCCATTAGCTTGAACGTCCGACCTCACTAATGGCTACCGCGTGAGGGCAGCCTGCTATCACCTATGCACGTTACTGACCATTCCCATCTAATATGTAGGTTACCCATTAGCTTGAACGTCCGACCTCACTAATGGCTACCGCGTGAGGGCAGCCTGCTATCACCTGTGCACGTTACTGACCATTCCCATCTAATATGTAGGTTACCCATTAGCTTGAACGTCCGACCTCACTAATGGCTACCGCGTGAGGGCAGCCTGCTATCACCTGTGCACGTTACTGACCATTCCCATCTAATATGTAGGTTACCCATTAGCTTGAACGTCCGACCTCACTAATGGCTACCGCGTGAGGGCAGCCTGCTATCACCTGTGCACGTTACTGACCATTCCCATCTAATATGTAGGTTACCCATTAGCTTGAACGTCCGACCTCACTAATGGCTACCGCGTGAGGGCAGCCTGCTATCACCTGTGCACGTTACTGAACATTCCCATCTAATATGTAGGTTACCCATTAGCTTGAACGTCCGACCTTACTAATGGCTACCGCGTGAGGGCAGCCTGCTATCACCTGTGCACGTTACTGACCATTCCCATCTAATATGTAGGTTACCCATTAGCTTGAACGTCCGACCTCACTAATGGCTACCGCGTGAGGGCAGCCTGCTATCACCTGTGCACGTTACTGAACATTCCCATCTAATATGTAGGTTACCCATTAGCTTGAACGACCGACCTCACTAATGGCTACCGCGTGAGGGCAGCCTGCTATCACCTGTGCACGTTACTGAACATTCCCACAGCTAGCTAACTATTAAACAATGAAGACTGTTATTTCGTTTTTAGGTGATAACTTTGTCGTATTTTTCATTGTTTTGAAATTGTATCCAATGAGATTTATAATTTACTATACAACAAGTTTTCATTTCTAACTAATTTTTTATATGCATTTGTTTTATAGTTTTACTAAAAATAAAACAAACTGTAAATAACTAGATATTCTTATACTTAAATATAAAGATATTACCTGCCATTAAGAAGTTTCAAATTATAATTTGTACTTATCCATTCTACAGCTTTAAGTGAAGGTCTAGTGAAGGTCCTTATTGCACATCTCCTCACATCAGAGAACTATCCATTTTTGTTTTCTAAGAGGATTTACAGTTATATCTTACGTTGGATTCCTAACCATCAGGATGTGGCATTATCACATAGCTAATTGGGGATCGAACCAGTGACCATATGGTTCAAAGTCACGTGTCATAACCACTACATTGTCATTGTCTTACGCATTCTAAGACATTTATATTATTAGTATTACTAATAATGACCATTACCCATGCCACTTTCTGGTTGTAAATTGAACTTATAATTATTTGTATTGAAAACTGTTTTATTATAATTTTCAGCAAATATTTTTAATTTCACATAATCTTATATATTAAACAAATTTTCTTTTTCTTTTCTGAGTCAATCCCTTCCCCAACCGATTTTCATAATTGGTGTCTAAAATTTTAGGTATGCACGCACATATTTCACTTCAAGCATCCGCATGCATTTACCTATCGTATTACTCGACCAAACAACATTAACTTCATAATTCCTGAAATTTGACATTAAATAAAAATATATATCTCCAGTTCTAATTAAGTAATTATATATGTTTTGGTCTAAGAACCTTCAGTGAATTACAAGCTTTCATCTGAGCTATTTTTTATGTAGATCGGATGAACCTGAAGCAAGCTGCTAAATTTCGAACAACAAAACCTTTATTCTTTTAAGATTGGTGTTCAATAAACGATCCCTATCTCCAGTTTTAGCGAATTTCCCCTATAGGGAAGAAGCTATTACCGTAGTCGGCATGGTAAGACCTAGGCCCGGGTCAATATATATATTGTTATATATATATATATATATATATATATATATATATACATATATTTATATATATGTGTGTCTGTAAGCACGATAACTCTCGTAAAAAAGGTCCGATCTTAATGAAATTTGGTACAAACGTGTAAAGTACCATTTATTTGAACGAGTTCGAAAACCAGACGAATCGCACCATCTAAAGGGGGATTTTGGGGGGGTTTTGTACCCTAAAAATGGGTGTTTTGGTGTTTCCACATGTAACTTTTATTAAAATCAAATTTTAATTTTCACCATTGAATTCAGCATAAAAAAACAAACAATTTGGTATCTTGATCATTGCTCTACGTCAATTGGTTACTGAGATATTGAAAGTGCTAAACACAGTACGTAGTCTAATGTTATTCTTATGGAGAAAAAGAAAAATTGTATATCTCGCTTATTTATGAACATAAACTCACGAAATTTGGTATATGGTTTCATCTGGTTGTGGTTTATTGTTGTTTGCACAACAAAATTTTTTCGCCTATGGTTCCCGTAGCAGCAAACCTAGGTACTCAGTCCCCATGTTATTCTTATGGAAAATAATTAAAATGTTATATACCGCTTATTTATGAATGTATATGGATGAAACTTGGTATATGACTTCACTTAGCGGAGTTCTATTGATATTTCATAAAAACCCATTATTTTGTGTTCCTTGTTGCAGCAAACCTGCGTACTCATCCCCAATGTTATTCTTATGGAGAATAATTATTATTTTAAATATCGCTTGTTTGTGAATTTATTTCTTATGAATCTTGTTAAGTGGCTTAATGTGTTATGTTATAATTCATTGGAAATTCGCTGAGTATGCAGGTTTGCTGCGACGGGGGTATTAAATAATATAATTAACATTTTTTGGTCTTACAATACTTATAGAAATAAAAGCTTTCATTTGAGATATTGATAATTTAAATCGAATACGTTCTAGGCGAGCTATAGACCTCCAACTAACATAAATTTAAGTTTTTCCAAAATTTGTTTTCAGTTAAAGATCTGTAACTCCAGTTATAATCAGATTATCCCATATTTTAACACATGTTCGAGGAACATATGATTGAAAGAATAATTGATCATGAAAAAGTGTTAAATTTTTAAGTGCAAATTCTTTTGTTTACTTAGATGACTGCAATAAATCTACTTTATTTCAATCATGCAACTGTGGATTGAGTTAATGAGACAGTTATTATTGTTTGCTTTACTATTTTTTTCTAGTTATTACATTTTTTGTGTGTTCTCAAATTCAGTTTTCTTAACTATGAGTCTTAGTAGGCACACCAAATCTGCTAAATAGAAGCGGGAATATCGCATTATGGAAAGTGAACCGAAAATTGGGAAGCCTAAGATAGATTAAAACGTGTTAATCAATTCTCCAACATTGAAGAAAAGACGGTTCACCGGGTCTAATAATTTTGTAATACACTTTTTCAAAATCGAATGATTTTAATGTCATATAATTATATGTGACAGAAACTGTTTATTCCGAGCTTTTTTTTTGTTTGTTTGGTAATTAAGATAGACACTGTGAAATGTGATCGCTTATTGTTAATAATGTTATAACAAAATGGAATGCATACAAAGATTTTATTGTTGGTGAAAATTCATATGGACGTAAGGATGAAAAACTTTTAAGGGGTCTTTGGGCGCCCCAAGTATGAATACACTAATAAGAGAGTATGTAAATGAGCTCCAATCTAAAATTAAATTACATCATCTATGTAACCTGAATTAATGGCGCAGCTCTTCCCACAATTCCCAGATTAATTTTCTGGCTTTTACCTCCGTAACTTCTCCAAAATTATCTAGAGATACCTTGCTAATTCGTATTAAAAGTCAAACTTATTTGATAAAATAGTGGGATAAAAAACTTTTTATTAAGTGAACCTTTTGGTTTAGCATTTATACCAGAGCTTAGCTGGGAAAGTATTCGTGTAAAGTTTCAATTGTGTTAGTTTTGTGTAAACAAATACACAAAGTTAACATAATTACTTTAATTTGTTTCATATCCATCAAAAATACCATTAATAAACAAAACAATTTGGAAATTAAGAGTAATATGCATTTTAGTTAGAGGTTTTTATTACTATAGACAATGTTTTTTTTTGTTTTTTTTTCAGTCAAATAACTGTAATTACAATAAACATCGCCACTAAATCTAAGTTTCAATAGTTGGCAAGGCTAGTTAATGACAATATACGTTCCACGAAACAAAATTGTTGAATAAAAAGCCAACATAAATTAAACAAGCATAAAAAACACGGTTTTAAAATACATATAATTTTTTGTATATTTTGTCTAAACAACTGACTAGGCTGTCCAACAATAATCTATTAAACTTAGTAAACAGTAATAACATACGGTAGTTACAAATCTCAGTCCTTTTGTATACACAAAATTAATTATTGTAACAATTGGGGTTTCCTTCTAGTAAAACATACAGTTTAAAATGTTATACATTATCATTATATAGGTTTACACTGTTACATTACAGAGTTCATGTTCATAGTGTATGATATGGGCGAAACGAAAACTTGATTTGAAAAACATCGTGTACAACTCCGTAAAAAGAAAATCACGATTGAAAAATTACCGGATAAAATGAGGTACTTCTAGAAAAAATATTGGCTAGAGGCAAAGACCAGTGGCGCTGAATATTCGAAGTACCGAAGACAAAAGGCCACTCTTCTCTTGTAATTGTTTCTTCGGTAATATGAAAGAAAGCTTTTAAAATATTAATTCCGTGTTCCTACAACTACCACAGTTTTCTCTAAGTCTTTTTTCTTTATCACTATTTAATTTTTGGATTCGCCCTAATTTATTTATATATTTACTTTAAATCTGAAACGTCTTTGTGTTGTGAAAGTATCCAGTAATTGTCAAAATAATCGGAAATTCTGTGATTTAAAGTGGTCGATTTACTTTATTTATTAACTTTCCATTTTAACTGTTATATTTATGACCATAAAAAAATGTTAGTATAAATAAATACATAATTGAACTTAAATGAATGTATGCTTATGATTTCCGTTCAGGATACCTTTATCAATAAAGGATAAAGGAGATTATTAATATTGTTTGAAAATTGTTGCAATAAAGAACCGTTAATAGATGTTCTAAAAAATGTTGTTGCAAAATGCATGATTAGGGTTGCAATATAAGTGTTAGTTACATTTTTCAAACAGTTTCCATAAAAGTTAACATTTAAAGGATAAAAACTTAAAATTACCAAAATACTTCTGAGTAATATAACACAATTAACATAAACCTACTTTAATTACTCGTATACATAGAATGTTATGTAGGCCAAAGTATGTTTTTAGAACAATTGCTAATTATGATATTTCAATTTCGTTTCAGCATTGTTGGAGTGTATTTGTGCAATACGGTGTAAAATAGATTTATGCTAAATGCATCCATAAAAGTTAACTGAGTATGCTAAGCTGCAAAGAGCATTATCAGGTCACACTTACATTCCAAATGACTCGAACATTAAAACTTATTAAGATGTTTCCGCGTTAAAAGATAAGTTAATTTGACAAACCATCGAAAAAAACAATATAAGTACTGTTTACATTATTTCATAAATAACCGGTAGTATTAAAGATACGTCAAATCAATTATGATCAGGGATAATGATAAATCTCTTATTATCTGTTACTATTACCATTGACTATAAATATAACTAGACATCCTATCCTTACGCTAGAATTGTTCTGGCCCGACCTGAGCCGAGATCCGTGGAGCACGTAGTTTGTCTGACTCTCGCTCGCTCTCACTCGCATCTACATCTATCTCTGTCTTTCTCCCCCCCCTCACTCTGCAACCCGCTGCATGCCTCCTCTCCTCTCGCAAATCCTACCCCCACTAACTGGCAGTTCCACTCCCACTCCCACTGCCACTGACACTGACCGACGACGAGGCGCGCGGCCGGCGCAGGGGCTTTGTAATGCTCTGACCTAGTCGACTCGTATTATCGGGCATTTTTTTATAACTGTTTACGTCTCATCTCGGTGGCGCGCGCTGTGTTTGGATCATTTCGATTTCAATAATTAGTCCTTCTGAAACGGGCCTTTTTCTAAGAAGCAAAAAAGTTATTCAAATATACTAAACTAGCAGCAAAGCCCGTTGTAAAAAAATGCAACGGTCTCTAGAACAATGTATTTTAAACTTTCATATTGTTAATGAAAGTTTACTCCAGATTTAGTTTTACAAAAATACCCCCTACATTCATCCTATATTGCCAAAGATAGGTTGAAAATTTGGAGGTTGTATTGATTTATTTCATTATCTATTTTATTGAAAGAATTTCTTGATTTTTGTTCAGTGATTGTTGACGTCTAAAACTATTATTTTTTATACTTGTTTGATATCAATTAAAAGTTCTTAGTCTTTAGATGTTCCTTTTGGAGTGTAAAAAAACCTCACTTTAATAGTTTCGCCCCATAGGCTTTGAAATTTCCAATGACAATCTTATGGAGTTATATTTTATTGAGTGATTCAAATGTAAATGCCAAATATTTGGCTCTATGCTTGTTAATCCCCTTGCAGAGAATGGGTCACCAGCTAGAAGTATAAAAACTATGGGAAATTCGACCACAACCGATGTTATATTTTTGAAGATTATGGAATTTCGATTAAATTTATGTAAGGCCTAAGGCACAATCTGTTTCTACAAAAACAAATGTTGTCTGAACAAAATAAATAAATTTATTTACAAATATCTACTGAATTTAATATGCATCCACTTTATTTAAGGAATTTGCGTAGGCTATGTAATTTAATCTATACAGCATAGCTAAGGAACCACTAGAGATACCAATTTCAAACTTGGCTTGTTGATTATACTAGAATAGGGCTAGTTAGGTATGAAATTTGGCGTTTTTGTCTTTAACAGTTTCAAAATGGCGGTCATTTCAATTTTGTAAAGGTTTTCATCTTGAAAACGGCAAAATATTAAGCATATGATCTGCATGCTTAAAAAATGTTAAATGTAATTCCAAAAATGATGTATATTACCCGGTGTAAATAATAATTAATTTTGTGAATGTAGTATTGTTTAGACATAAAATTGTATTTTTATTTAGATAAAAGGATGGTGTAACGATTATAAAGATCACTTGATCCATAGCTGAACAATTGCAATTGATATGATTGAAATCGTACAATTTATATGAAAATTGCCAGAATGCCCACGATTTTACTCATAAAAACTGCAACAGCTCAGCTATGCGTCGAGTGATCTTTAAAAACTTTATAACATCCTTTTTGCCTTACAATTTTACATTTATTAAATACACAAATCAAAAACTCAATACGTTACCGTTTTCAAAAGATTAAGCTTTTAACGATTAAAATGTCGGTTAAAATCTTTGATTAACGCGATTGTGACTGCTCCTGCTCCGGCACGCCGGTGTGAAGAGGGCTAAACTAAAATTGACAACGTCAATAGGAGTTTATGTAATTATTTGTTAGATATGATAAACCACTATTACGCATGAAATAACATCAATAACTGTATGTTTGCACTGTATATGTACAGCTGCTGGATATTGAAAGAAAATATTCGACATTTTGAAAAGACTTTACCTAACAGAACCTAATTAAAGGACGGATAAAAAGGTTTTTATTAATAGCAGTATTTAATATTTCTCAGTAGTTTAAGTCCTTATTTTCCCCCAAAAATTTGTTATTTCCAACAAGAAATCGTTCGAGCAGTTTTTGAGATAATAATTGCGAGCAATCAACCAATAAACCAAGCAAGCAAACCTTACTCATATTATAATATATGATTCAACAATTTATATTTTGAAATAAAAACTAAAATTATGAGATAAAAAACGTATTATTTACTAAGAAAAATATGTTTTTGTGCAAATTTCAATACAATTCAATCAGGTGAAGCTACATACAAAGTTTTATTAATTTATGTTCATAACTAGGGGGAATATAAAACTGTACTTATTCTCCACATAAATAACATTAGGGCTGAGTATGCGGGTTTGCTGCTACGGGGACAATCAACAAAAAATTATTTTTTTAGCTTATATCAATATACCAGTAGTAAGTGAAGCCACATGCCAAGTTTCATCAATGTACATAATATAATAACTACTCGAGATATCAAATTTTGTTTATTCTTCATAAAGACGGCCACACACTACCGGACTTTTCCCTTAACAAGACATCGGACCGAGCAGGATTTGATGGAAAGGGAGGTCGAAGAGAGAAAATCCGGTAGTTAGTGGTTCCTCCGTATCAAACATCGAACAAAAACATCGGACCGAGCACCGAGCGCTCTCGATGCGGTTTTTTGAAGAAAGATCGATCCGATGTCTTGGCCGGGGTCTGGCTCAGGGGTTTGTAGTGTGTGGCACCTCCATACCCTGAAGTTACACCACTCGGTGGTTTTCGCGCTCAATCTGTCGATCCGATGTCTTGATCGACGTCTTGTTCGGGCAAAAGTCCGGTAGTGTGTGGCCGCCTTTAGGATAACATTGGACAACGTCCTGTGTTAAGCACTTGAATATCTCTGCAACAGTTGGACGTACAATCACAATTTAAACACGAAAATGATATTTTGTAGAGCTTAACTGATTGGTAACGAAATGTGAAGTTTTCGGTAAAATTAACTTAGGACAAGCTAAAAACATTTTTCCAATAAGATTAACATTGGAATTTGTATGAACACGTTTTAAATTCTCTCCGCAACCACTTAACCTAGGTTATTGATTCAAAATACTATATTATTTGGTTTATAAACTATATAATATGGTCAAGACCAAAATTATGTATTTTTAAAATTTTGTAGTGAAAAATGCAAAAAACAGATTTTTTGAAACTTTAAAACACCCAAAAACCATCCTTTCCATTGTCCGACTTTTCTGGTTTTCGAACTTTAGTGTCAAGAATGTCACTTTACACTTTTGAGCCAAGTTTAATCGAAATCAGAGTTTTTTACTCAAGTTATCGCATTCACGATTCACGGACATATACAGTATAAGCATATATATATATATATATATATATATATATATATATATATATATACCTGGTATATATATATATATATATATATATATATATATATATATATATATACATTTGAACGAATAGTGTTTTCGGCATCTGGGGACCTCAAAACAAAAAGTTATCATAGTCTGAGGATTAAGTCTTACAGTACCATGAGACCTACGGTAATAGCTTCTTCCCTATAGGGAAAATTCGGTAAAAAATTATAGCTCTTGGTGGAGTGTTTTGACGTTGCCAGTGCTGTCCACTGCAGTTATCCGGGCGGTAAGCAGTGGCCGTCAGGCGCCACTGGCGTTTGGTCATCTGTGGCCTAGTTTGAAAGGAGTGTAAATTCGAGTTTTATCAGCTAAAATCAAATCACGATTTGTTGACCAACGAAGTGGAAAACTGCATTTTTTGTTACTGATGTCAGGTAAACAAATAATATTTTTTTAAGAAAAACAGATTATGCTTAGAGACTGCGGTTAGTAAATAAGTTAATAAGGTGCTGTTGATTAAATGTGATTTTAATAAGGAATTTTACAAACAGTACAAGCTACAGAAATTGGATTTCTCCATTGGATAATTTTTCACATACATTAAATAGTGCCAAGGCTCTACGGCATTAATAATTTTGGTTAACGCAGTAATTAATTAACAACAATGGTATATATTTTCCTTGTTGGATTAATGGTTTTAGCAGAACCTATTGTAGGGTTTGTGCGTTAGTTGAAAATAATAATAGGTCTTCTAATAATAATAACTAGCTATCCTGTTGCTCGAATCCAAACAAGTTTGTACCAAACGAAAGGTTACTTCGGTTGTAAACGAACATAACAAAACATCTGATATTAAAACGGATAATAACAACGTACTTTCAATCAACACGTAGATGACTTCGGCCATCGGAAGGGGCTACTGTTCCGAAAATTCAGCCCTTTACTGTATTTAAGTGATGCCCTTTCTTAAAATTCTGAGAAGTATAGGCAAATATACGTTATACCTTCAATTTGACACCTCAAACGTTAACATCCGTCAAGCCGTTATCAAGTTATGACTGTGAATAAAAAACCCTAGCGTATTAATATATAGATTGTATTTCAAATTTAAGTTGTTTTTTAACAGCATACGTGAAATTGTAATGTTCGTACATTCAAAACAAAATGTCTCTGTTGCCTATTCCGTTTGTAAACCATAGCAAATCCATTGTGCGGTGCGACAAGGCCTACCAAACAGCAGCGATAGTGGGCTATACGACTTCAAGCGGAGCCTACCCGGGTCTACAGATATGTAATATCTGGGAAGGGAGGAGTCCAAGACTCCTCCCTTCCCAGAGCGGCCTTGAATGGGAGCCGTTTCACGCACGCGCGCCACCACCACGAGTGCGTGGTGGGCATCTTCCAATCGTTCCCGCTAGCAGCGCCACTGCATTGAGCCTTCCTCCGTTGGTACCACGGACATCCATCAGGGGCGCTGGAGTGCTCTAGAAAATTGCTACAGACACATCCTACAACGGCGATGAAAAGTCTACTTCAGTATCTATAGTCAATGCTATTAAAATGAAACCCATTGTTAACTCTTTAATGAAGGAAATATTTGTTACTTTGAAGGTAATATATATCAATCAATTCCTTCTAATCAATAGCGGCCTGTGAGACATTTATGTGCAAAACCATTCGATTCATGATACTTCTTTAGATAAATTATAATTAAATATTTATTAAATTAAATAATAAATGCAAAATTTAAATAAGGTAAAAAGTTCATATTATGTATGTGTATGTTCCGTTATAAAGCACAATTTTTGAATCGACTGTGCTTGAGTTTAGCATGACGTTAGTTAATATATATAGGGTCCTGATAGTCATATTAACTTGACTTAAATCTTAGGACTACAGCCCACGCTTTTTCTAACTTCCAATGACATTCTTGTGGGTATCAGTTTTCATTGTAAAAGTTTACAACATTTTAAAAACATATGGGTGTGTGATTACCACGTCCCCGTACAAAGAACGGGACAGAATAATAAAAAATCTCTGTTGGGCTACGAAAGGTTTAATTCTTGCTTAAGAAACATATTAAGTCGGTAGAATTACTCTTAATCCATTAATGTTTTTAAAAAATTAAAATGTCTGTATCTGCTTTTACATAATGATGTAGCGAGCTCATATTTTACCTTCCACACCCGATACTATTGTCAGGGAACATAAATTTAAGAATGTTTTCTGGGTTATTAAATCGGTTCAAACAGAATTATAAAATGCCACTTCTAAAATGTAATACTATATTCAAAAATTCTTTATTTATAGGGTTCGTATAATTTTGTACTATCGCAAAATCCATTAACTGGCTTCCCAATGTCAGATTAGGTATTTTGTTATCAATGCGAGCTTGTGGAGTTATTTTTAATATCAAATCTCAAAGAAAGAACAGTTAACTTTATAGTGGAACTTGCATACACAAACCCGACTCTTTTCATTCAATGAGTTGCCCTTTCCTTGTTCAGTGGTATATAATCCTATCTATACTCTAATATGAGTAAGGTTTCCTTGCTTGCTTGCGACACTGATCTCAAAACGTCACCAACGATTTACTTCATGTTGGAAATAACTAATTTCTGGGATAAAAATTAGTTCTAGACAGGTCTCACCTCCAGGAAAAATCAAATAACGTAAAAAAAACGAAAATGAAAAGTTAAAAAATTAACATTGGGCTTATGGAGTTAAAAATCAAAGCACAAGAATTGTAACAGCTGTTCGTAATCAACCGGGGAACTGTCAAAGTAATACTCATGTTGTTTATAATTTTTAACATGTGGTTTCCTGAGAGCAGTGACTAAAACTTTTAAGTGAAGATTATATATATAGAGTGGTCATATCCAAATTAAAGCAAAGGGACATTGAGCTATAAATAACAACTGGAGTGACCTTAAAAATGCAGTAAAGAGGCAATGAGCTATAAAAATATGATAATCAGTTGGTGGAAGTGGTGGAACATTACTCCCAGTCATCTAACCAAACTGATTGGCCTTCCCCGAGCAAAGCTCGGCCCCCAGGTACTTTAACACAATTCTCGCAAATTTATTAGGGGATTTTTATAAAAAGAAACAAAATGTAATCAAAATTTGTTCCGAGTTCTCACTTCCATTAAAATTCATTGTTAGGTATTTTTTCAATTCAAAAATCACTTTGTTGGGGCTGTTGTGGAACCGTGGTTTAAGTTACTTCTGTGTTGTGTTTAAAACGTGAGACATAACATTAGCTACTCGACATGTTATTAAATTATTTTGTCACTAAGATTGCCTACAAACCAAAACTTTTTCATTGTAAACTAGAGGATCCGTGCTGCTCCGCATCATTGACATTAATAATAAACAAATAAAAAAAATACTTAACTTAATAATGGTGATAATATTCTAATCAAATTAGTAGACCTTCCAGATGCATACATTTTTATTTGGTTAAAAAAAGGAGGAATGGATTTTATAAAGACATTTTCGGAAAACTGTGCTGAAACTGGAGAGCAGGGTTCGCTCCAACATACCTCCTACTTTGTAACTCTCAAAATCCTTACAGCACAAATTGACCGGAATGTAGTAATTCAATGAAAAGCCAACACGTTTCACTGAGTATTTCAAGACCAAAACTACTTATGTACCTGGATTAAATCTGGAGATATATGCTAAACAGTCATAAAACAATGCGGAAAATTTGAAACTCCCATAAGAAATGCATGGGGAGGAATTATTGATTGAGTATAAATCGAGTTATGCGGTAGATAAATGAACGCGGATGCTTTATGGCAAATCTGGGCGAGCAAACGAAAACAAATTTAAGACCTCGTTATGAATATCGGTCGGGTAGAAGAGCCGACCGGGCTCGGAAAAGAAAAACCGATATTTTTTAATATATAAGCCTACAAACCAAAACTTTTCATAGTAAATAATAAAACTGAAAAGAGTACAGTAGTTTTAATTTGTTATAATTTCGAAAGTTGTTATTTAATTGTGTTATTTAATTATTGGGAAAGTTTCACCTTTTGACGCATAGAGAAAAGCACGTGTTCAAAGTCAAAGAGAATGCCTTCGGTGTACCACGTCTTCAATATACCTCGTGTTCCCGTCACTTACCTCGTCTTTGATCGCGTTCCGGGCACAATATGGAAATGGACCTTTCACATCTTGTCAAAGTGGCCCTTACTGTGACCATCTTAAAGTTTATGATATTATTTGAACATAAATGTAATATTTTTTATAAAATATATTTAAGATAAAATTATTTACACTACATAAGGACCTCAAAGAAAAAAGGAAAAGATTTTTTTTTTTAGTTGAATGAACTTTTGTTAAAGGTAAATGTAATACGTTGCTGTAAATGTCTGGTTGAATTTAGTATTTTTCAGAACTGGGTTGTATAAGGCTTTATTTATAAGTCCGTCCCCTAAAATCATTTCTAAACCTGACATGTCTGTCACCTTCAGCTGTATCTGCGATTTACAGGTTAACCCACACCTAACATGTCTTGGGCTATTTCCAACTATCTACTGCACATTGTTGTGTCCGTTTTGTGAGGCCAGCCTGTTATTAAAATGTATGTAGTAGTCATAGTTAATTTTGTATTAAGTACTGAATTTTAAATTCGGATTAATACAAATTTAACCGGTTAGAATCAAGCTTTTTAATGTATATTAATAAAAAAATAAAAATATGTTTTCAAATCTACAAGTTTCAATATAATTCTATAAAAATATCAACAACTTTTGGCGAATTTCATCTATAGGGCTATTACAGCTATTACCGTAGGTCTCATGGTAAGACTTAAGCCCGAGACCATGATAACTTTTTGTTTTGAGATCCCCAGATGTCAAAAACACTATTCGTTCAAATTTATATATATATATATATATATATATATATATATATATATATATATATATATATATATATGTATGTATATGTGACAGTGAATGCGATAACTTAAGTAAAAAACGTCTGATTTAGATGAAATTTGGCTCGAATCTTTAAAGTGACATTCATGTTTTAAAGTTCGAAAACCATAAAAATCAAACCATTGGAATGGGGGTTTATGGGGTTTCAAAATTTTCCAAAAAATCAGCTTTTTGCACTTTTCACCCTGAAAATTTTAAAACACACAACTTTGGTTGTGACCATTTTATAGAGCTTAAAAAAATAATATAGTATTTTGAATCATTATACTAGTTGGGTTATTTATAAGTGATTGCGGAGAAAGTCCAAAAAAAGTGTTCATAAAATCTCCCCTGTTAATCTTATGGGAAAATGGTTTAGCTTTTCCTCAATTAATTTTACCGTAAACTTCACATTTGCTTTTAGCAATCAGTTTAGCTCTATAAAACAATCATTTTATTGTTTAAATTGTGATTCCACGTCCAACCGTTGCCGAGATATTCAATGTGCTAAACACAGTACGTTGTCCAATGTTATCCTTATGGAGAATATTTAAAATTTGATATCTCGATTATTTATAAACGTGTATTGATGAAACTTGGTATGTGGCTTCACCTTGAAGCAATTAAAGAAATTTTTCTACTATTTCGGTACCTAATTTATGAAAGGGCCTACCTATTCTGAAGCGGAGGGAATAATAAAATAGGTACTATTATGTGACCATTTCCTGTGTTGGGCTATATTGAACTAAAATATTGAAACTGAGGAGACGGAATGAAATACATTGATTCTCTGCTACCATGGGTTAACTACTTGGAATGCGTGCTGGACTATTATTGGAAGAATGAATTACCCAGAAACCGATCGATCTGCCAGATTGATTGCCTTGCCATAGCCAGCCTTAATGAGTTTGCTAAACATCTAATACTAGGTTATTGAAACTGGCGAAGTGCCAAACTATTGCGACTACTTATGTTGCTCTGAGGCTAACATTAAATAACAGTTCAACCTAATAACCTTCTTCCACATAAACATAACAATAAAATATAAGCAACAATGTTTATAGATTTAATTAAAGCTGTAAATCGTGTAGCGAGGCGTTGGCAGCCCACACCACGAGGATATTGCTATATCACATGCCTGAAAGTACTATTTCCTACTTATAATTCTACATTCCCTGACTCACCTTAGCTTCCCTCCCCTTCCTAATAGTACTTATCTAGCCATAGTATAAGCGATGTTTCCGGATGAGTACTCGTGAACTCCTCCGTCGAATAAAGGGGGTTTGTCTCGTGCGGAAGCTCGATGTCCAAGCCAGACGCTGGCCCTTAATGCTGGCGGAAGGGCACAGTGACGTCACCCTACTTCCGGACCAGCTGTCTGCTGAAGCAAGCTAATTACGGGTTGGCGCAAAGGGCGATATGTATGAGTGTGTCGTGATACGGCACAACCTAGTACTGGTATATTGATATTTGCACAACAAATTTAATTTTTATTGATTATTCCCGTATCAGCAAACCTGCATACTCAGCCATAATTTTATTCTTATGCTATTGCTATTGCTTATGCTAATAAAAATGCTATATATCACTTATTTATTTATGTATTCTTATGAAATTTGGTAAGTGGCTTTATGTGGTAGTAAGAAACATATGAATGCATTGGAAATTTGCTGAGTACACAGGTTTGCTGTGACGGGGGTATTTAATATTTTAATCTTTACTAAAATGAACCATTGTACTAAGCACTGTGAAGCAAAAACCAAGAACTTCAGAAACTAAGAACTATGAAATATATTGGTTTATAATTTAATAAACTGAGAGCAGGGGTTTGGTTTTCGATTTTTATGTTTTATTTTTTAAGGGCACTTAAATTTGATTGCTGTAAAAAATACAATATTTGGCTTACATTTTAGCGAATTTCCCCAATAGGGAAAAAGCTATTACCGTAGTCGGCATGGTAAGACCTAGGCCCGGGACCATGATAACTTTTCGTTTTGAGGTCCCCAGACCCCAAAAACACCATTCTTTGAAATTGTATATATATATATATATATATGTATATATATATATATATATATATATATATATATATATATATATATATATATATATTTATGTGCCCGTGAGCACGATAACTCTCGTAAAAATTATCCGATTTTGATGAAATTTGGTATAAAAGTGTAAAGCAACATTTATGACTTTAAGTTCGAAGACCAGCTAGATCGCTTTAGCCGAAGGGGTATTTTGGGGGTTTTGTACCCCAAAAATGGTTTTTTTGAATTTTTTACCTATAATTTTGGAAAAAGTCAAAATTTAGTTTTTTCCATTGGATTCAGCAAAAACAATTTGGTTTTTTGATCATTTCTCTACGTCAGTTGGTTACCGAGATATTGAAAGTGCTAAACACAGTACGTTGTCTAATGTTATTCTTATGGAGGAAAATAAAAATTTTATATCTCGCTTATTTATGAACGTATACTGATGAAACTTGGTATACGGCTTCATCTGGTTGTGGACCATTGATATTTGCTCAAAAACATTTTTTTACCAAAGGTTCCCGTAGCAGCAAACCTGCGTACTCAGCGCCATGTTATTCTTATGGAGAATAATCAAAATGTCATAAATCGTTTATTTTCAATGTATATTGTTGAAACTTGGTATGTGGCTTTATGTGGTATTAATATACATATATATGCATTAGAAATTCGCTGAGTACGCAGGTTTGCTCCTACGGGGGTATTACAATTTTAACTGAAACCTCCAAGACCAACGGGTAATCGAAAAAATTCATCTATAAAAAATGTATTACTCAAAAATTTATTTATTAAAGAAATTGTTTTAATGACAATCAGTAAATAGTAGTTTTTATTATAAATTATAGACTTTATGTAAATGTAATATTTTATTATCTATTAAGTTCTTGATGGATTAATGGTTTTTAAATACTATTTTGTAAAACATAATTTCTTGTAATTATATTGTGATGAAATCCCAATTACGGTCGTTTTGAATGAATGTAATATTATAAAGCAATCAATAATTTTAAATATGGATTTGAGGTATAAGACACCTCTAAAAATATTTTACAGCCTAAGATGTTCTAAATATTCGTAAAACAAAACAAAAATATTATGATCATATATTTGTAATCATGTTGTATACATATGAGTCTTGTGGTTAACAATGAGCATTTCTCAGCCGTTTATTAAATACTATGCATTTTTTAAACTACATGCATTTGGTCATACAGTATGTTACGTATTAATCTAACATGCAATGGTATTTCATTTTATTTTCGAGCAATCAAACGCTGTTTCAAACCACTAAATCAAATTTAATTGTATACTGCCCTAGCCTGACACAGCAACGTGTTTCAAGTCCTTTTAACAGCTTTAGACTAACACCCCAAAATGAGTTGAGCCTCTTAACACCCTTGTGTCAAACTTTGTTTCACGCAACGTACAGGAAGGGCTCAACTGAGTTCTTACTCAATCAGTGTGGACTTCTATAAAGAGGATTCCACGGGTGATTGCTTCTACGCTGTAAAACATATTATAACAGATGAGTGTATGTAGCGGACTTACGTCTTATAAACTCGTCATTTTATGTTTAAAACCTGTATATTTTATTTGCAGTCGTAAATTTAATATTACAAAATCATCATAATAACTATATTACATAATAATGGATTGCTTTAGCGAAATTCTCCTATAGGTAACAAATATTTGTATTGTTTGATTTATTTTATTATTTTTCTAAGTTGTTTGCAACACTGTTTATAATAATCTTTATGAATTGTTTGTCTAAGTGCACTAAAGTAGTACATAAAGAACATTGCTCTAAATTTTTCTTTTTATAGGTTGAGAATTTGTTTGAATATTTTAAGCCATAAGTAGGCCTATTATTAATAAAAAGAAGGTACAGCCATCGCTTATTAAGAACGTTGCCAGACTTATCAACATTTATCCTGGTAAATGTGTTTTCGAATAAATTTGTTGAGTTTGTAGGGTTGAATCATAACTCCTTGTGGAAATATTGACACTGCAACTTAAGCTGAACCTCAGAGTATATTTTCTTAGGAGCCCAAAGATCCTTACCCCGGAGCCTTCCTCCTCTTTATCCTTGCTATTGACAAATAAGAAATCACTGGGTAACTTCTTATTTACCTTTTAGATTGTGTAAGGATGTTCTGGGACTGAACTTAGTCCGATTCTGTTACATCATTCTTCATAGACAGTAACTTAATAAGTGTAATGTCATGACTTTTCTTTAGTTATACACTCCTTCTCAACCGCGATTGCCTTCTTGAAAACTAAAAAAATTCTGACTTTCTTCTAAAAATAACTTTTGAGCTATATTGCCAATTTTAGTTTGCAGTCTGAAGAATAATTCCATAATTTTTGCAGCAGAGGAAACGAAGCGTTTGGTACTGTTTCGTGTTACATTTGAGGTGTATTTTATATTGAGAAGCATTCAGCTTTTATATATGAGCTCATCATCTGTCCGGTAAATCAACACTTCTTAAAATGGATCAGGTTCACACCATCAGTACCGTAGGAGTAAGATGGTACCATTACCTGGAGGTGATTGATGAGGACTTTGGACTTATATTGCAGGACCAAACCTTACTGAGATGTGTGCTATCCATAGAACCCTTGCCACTCGTCACCATCAGTAAAGGACTGATGCGATTATAGTCTTCCACCCCCTAGGTCTGCAACTAGAGAAAATGCTAGACATTTTCAATTTTTCTAGTTGCTTTTGTGGTCTGAGCCAAAGCTTCCATAACCCAACACCTACTGACCCGGGCCCCAAGAAGTGAGTCGAAGCCCAAAACCCAGACATGCTATCATCTGGTCAAATAAACTCAAAGTCAATAAGAATGATATGAGAACGTTCACAACCGACCCGTTGATCGGATCCCTGAGGAAACTTTGCTAAACCCAGCGTTACTGCACATCTATAGTAAACTCTGGTTGCCTATGCCTTCCCAGTTAGATCAGGGGATACTCCCTGTCCTTGATTAGAAAAGCCAAGATTGTCATACGCGTGTATACCAGCGCAACATAACTCATATATCTCAGAACTAGAAGGCGTGTAACACCTAATAGTTGAGAACCACCATCAATTAACCTGAACCAACCGAAGTTGTCCATTTAACAGCCACATACATCATCGAAGCCAACACCAAACGCTGGGACCACCGCACAAGCCGCGGTCTTGCATAATTCCAGTGGGGCCTGTACACTTAGGTGTAAAAGCAAAGACATGTCGAAAGTCAGCTTCTAAGGATAGTTTGTGGTCCCCGCCTTAGATCTGATAACTTTAGACTCCTTGACCTTCCGTATAGCACATAATAGTTGATAACTAGACGATGGACGTACTTATTACTATTACTTGTAACTATACTGGCAGACCCATCGCGGCTTCGTCCGCGTAGACCATAATTTAATCCGAATGAAACGTAAAGTTACTTGTGTGTTCAAGTGACTATTTTCATATGGGGATTATAAAAATCCAGATGTTTCCATGAAGAAAAAAATAAAATACTAATAAAAAACAAATAAATATCCATCCGAAAATGACCATCAAAAACCCATACATATTAACTACATGTATGTTAAATATCAGCTCAATCGGTTTAGTAATTTTCAGATTAGACCGGAACATGCATGACGACGGACACTACCTTGGTCCATTGATTTGTCTTAGTTGATAAGCTTTGTAAAACACGCCCTTAACTGCCTTCTTCCCTGCTCGCGGGAATAGGAGCAGAAGATATCTGCTTTATCTTTTTCACTATTTTCTTGGTGACCCTTAAATTATTGGACGATAAAGGTTTTAAGTCATACTGAGAAACATAAACTGTTTTGTATGGAATATTGAATATCAGTATGTGCACTATATTTAATAAAGATTTAAATGGAAATAAGAAGACAATATATTGTTGATTATGTAACGAGACAATGGTGTATGTATATGTATGTTAGCTGTATATTATCAGCTGATAAATGAATCAACCAAATGGATCATTAACTTCCTCCCAAACCGCTATAATCATTAATCACCAAGCGATCTGCGTAAGACTCCTTCACACATGCGCTTCAAGACATGCGCTCGATATCTAATACTTCGTCCTACAATAAGTCCTCTTAAAATACAATCTAGGAAGATTTAGGTTTCTGAAACTTCAATCTAGAACAAAGGTTGCAAATAAATATAGAACGAATGAAAAACATTATTGTACTGTAAGAAATATTTTGTAATACAAAATTATAACTTAGATATATATTATCAATGCTAATTAATAATTTTATATCTGATATAAATATGAGTAAACTATGAGAAATCCACATGTTTGGTATCACAGATAAAAATATAGTGTAAACATTCGGTATATGCTAAGTTGGATAATTGTTTAGATGAATATAATTTTTTTTATAACATCATCGTTACTATAATTAAATAACTAAGACAACCAACAGCTTTTAAAACATATGTTTTATAGTATCTAATAAAATAATAAACATCAATTAATTATTTTATGTATGACATCAATATCGTATAACGTTCATTGTTCAGTATAACTACAGTTTCCAATGATAACATATATAATTCAAGGAAGTGCTTCGTAATGTCAAATTCAATCTTTTGTTGACTTTATTATTTTCCAGTAAAATACAAAAAATGACAGCAATTTAACGAAAAAATCAATAATTGCTTCCTGTTAGGTAGTAATTAATGTATTAAAATAATGTCCTTCAATATAATAACATGAGAATTATGCTTACTAACAATACAACCTAATTCCAAATTCCCTAAAATTTTATCTCAAATAAAGTATTATTATTGATTTAAAGATTAATATATTGTTGCATTATACTTCTGAATTCTACGGGAATTTAGAGTTTTATATATCTTCGAAACTAATGAGTAGATCATTATGGCATTGAAAATAAAAATGAACTATCTACTATACCTAGAGTATGGTATACCCTAGAGTGAAATGGATTTTTATAAATGTACATATAGTAAAGAAAACTTTGTACTCTTACCCATTTATATTACTTCACTACCTATAACTAAACCATTTAAATCTTAAAAATGATTTAATTTCAATATACAACCATACATTTATACTAGATTAATATACAGCTTTTAATATAGATTCATTTAATTAACTACTTTATTCAATGTGTAGAATGTGTTTCGAGTAATAAAATTCATATGCAATTTCACTTAAATAAACTTTTACAATTGAAAATGTCCCTTAAATTGTCTATTCTTGTACCAGACGTAATACAAATAATTGTTTATTTTCATCTTGAAAATGTTGCCATGTGTATTGAAACTTTAAATCACAGTTCATTTTTCGTAATTATGTGTACTATATGAAAAATCGTGTTTAAAAACCACTTTAGGTAAAAATATTAAAAACTACGAGTATATACACACATGACTTATGTTCAAATTGATTATCAGGTTTAATATCTTTCAATTATACAGTTTTAAATAGCAATGCTTTATAAATCTATAGATTAGTTAAAACCCTAATAACAGTAAATTATAGTAAAGCTATAAACAGGGTGTATACAGACTCCCTGGACACACTTTTCTACGTTCCTTAGGTTGAGACCATCATAAAACAACATATAAACATGGGTCTAAAATTCTAAGTTTTCTGTCTGTCGGTCTTTTTGTTGTTTTTAAATGTTTTCATATAGCTCAGCTTCTATTTAAGATAGAAATTTTATATTCGGCTCCAATTTGCATCCTAAGACTCACAACAAATGTATAACATGTTATTAATTTTACTAAGCCAGTTTCAAGATGACGGCTATTTAAAGTTGTTTATGTCAAATTTTCATGAAAACCTTTAGTTTTATCAAACATTGCTTCCAGTAATCAAAAATGTAAAATTTTAAGACGAACAAAACGACTTCCTGTTTGCTGCAATCAGAAAATAAACAACTGAAATATTAACTGTTTACCTAATTAATTGTCGATTTTATAGGGTAAAACGTTAAATATCAAAGTATAGGTTGACCGGAGTAATTGTGATTTGGAGGAATTGTGAACTGTGCCCATAACTTAAAAACTAACATTAATATTGTTAAAAAACAACTTGCAATATGTTTTCCTGTCTTTTCTTAATATGCTATTAAAATTATGTTACAATTTTCAATGCATTGGTATTTTTTCCATTGTTATGAAAAACCTTGCAAATTTTTATGTATATCACTTTGACCTCTTAGCAAAAATATATAATTAAAAAAAATATTTTTTAAAGAAAGAAATTCGTTTAAGCACTTCTAGAGAAGTGGTCTAGTGTCTAAGAAGTTTCCTTATCAACTACAAAAAATTCAATAATTTATAACCAATTCACAATTACCCCATAATTTTTAAATTTGGGGTAATTGTGAATTACAAAAAGGGGTAATTGTGAACATTGCTCACAATTGCCCCAATTCAGTCAAAAGTGTAAGTAGCGTACTTTTGTTGCAGGAACTGATTTAAATTTGTGTTGAAAATAAAGTGCAAGAGATATAAGCTAAAAGAAAACATGGTACGCAATTATGTTAAAAAGAGAACCTGTTAATACACCGAAGAAGACTTTAAAAAAGCCGTAGAAGATGTGCGGGCAAAAAATAAAAATAAAAAATAGGCATCTGAAGCATATGGTGTACCAGCATCAGTAATATGCACCAGGATAAGCTGGAGTGTGACGAAAATAGATACCATTGGATCTGGCAGGCCCACGGCCTTATGTAAGGAAGCAGGAATGGCCGTCGTTAAATGCATTGAAGCCCGAGCGGAAATGGGCTATACAGTCAACAAAAATGAACTGTTAGATATGGTTGAAGAATATGTAAAACAAAACAATATAAAAACTGCATTCAAAAGTGGTAGGCCAGGATATGACTGCTACATTGGTTTCATGAAAAGAGCTTCCTCTCAAAAAAAACCAGAGCTTCTTAAAATATCCAGGAAAATGAATCGTAAACCAGACATTTTATAACATTTTTATGATATCCTTAAGAAAATAATGGATAAAAAATGCCTAAATGTTGACGGTTTGGGAGCTTTTGTCTTTAATTCGGATGAATCAGGCTTTAATAGTGATCTTAAAAAAATGCGTGCAATAGGTATTAAAGGCAAGCCCCTAAACCGAGTATCTGGTGGTTCTGGTAAACTATCGACCACTGTATTAGCTTGTATTTCTGCAGATAGTAAAGCTCTCCCACCATTGATTGTCTTTAAAGGAGCGCGGTCCAGGCCAAATGGATTAGCGAGAAAGCCATTCAAGGTACCCTTTAAGCTGCATCCATCAATGGCTGGATGGAGGAACCTCAATTTCATTACTGGTTTCAAGAAGGCTTCATCCCTCATATAAAATTCCTAAGAGAATCTACGGGTCAAAAGGAACAAACAGCAGTCCTTATTTATGACGGGCACAAAAGTAACATCATTATGAGAACAGTAAGTCTGGCTCTAACAAATAATATTGTTCTTTTAAAGCTACCGAACCTCCTCAGTGATAAGTTGCAACCACTTGATAAGGCTGTGTTTGGGCCCTTTAAAAGTGAATGGGACAAAAAGCTAGTTGCTTTTGGCAAATCCCAAATGGGCAAATCAACAACTCACCTGCCTAAAGAAATGTTTGCCCAATTAATGTCAGAAGTTTGGGAACACACAATGAGCACAAAAAATATCATTGCTGGTTTTGAAAGCAAAGTAATATTTCCTGATGATAAAGACAAGTTCTCGAAGGATTTGATTGATCTCGTTGACCTAAACGACTATAATTTATCAGAAACAAACCTATCAACATAGACATTCAAAATTCTTCACTTAATCTTGACATTTCTTCAAGTGATGTTTGCAGTTAACCAGAAAATGTATTGAGCCAACTTCCTGAAGAGACAACACCAATTCCAAGGAGAAAATTGATGATCCATTAAGTCTTGATCAGCTCAACTTGCAAACACCTTGCTGCTCACACCAGAATAATGAACAACCTGCTATGGTAAACGAAGAAAGAGATGACGGTCCTTCTCAATTAAATGAGACCACTGAACAAGAAATTAGTCATTCTTACAAAATGAACAAGCTCAAAACTAAAATCAGCAAAGAAACTCAGTTATACAACTTTTTTCAACTAAGCTCATTGAGTATCAATACCGTTACAACACCAAGAACCCAACATTTGATAAACCATCCTTAATGACAATAATAAAAAGGAGACCGTGGCAAGATTAAAACAGTATGACAATATTGACGACCATGGAAGTTTTGGAGTGACTAAAAAAAGCAGAGGATAATAAAATCAAGCTGAAGACATCAAAAGGGCAAGGTAGTCATAGAGCACATAAAGAACCTAACGTAAACTGTCCAAAAGTAAAAGAGGAGACAAAGACCAAGAAGGTAATGAAAAAGATAAAAACAACTGACTATTGTTAATGGCAATGGTGAAAAAATCCAGTAAAAGAAGATGGATCTTAAAGTTGATAAAACCACAGTAAAGTATATAAAGAAATCGACAAAAGAAAATCAATAAATTAGTGATAGAAAAATAGATTGTGAATTTAAATTTACAGACACAGATAATGAATTAGATGAAGATTTCATTGCTAAAGTGGAACACGATGCAGTGAAGCAAGTAGAAAACGAGACCCCAATTTTCGAGAAAAATATAAAAAAGACACTTTTGTGCTTGTTGATGTAAAAGGTGGTTTAAGAAAATAAACTGACTATAAGTATGTGAGCAAAGTATAAAACGTTGACTTCGATGATGGTGATATAATAGTGCAGGGTTTCCGTTGTGCCACTAATGCTAAAACTGAGTTTGTTTGCAAGGAAGACGATTTGTTTGCAGTGGCTATTTTTGACGTCGTAGCTGTTTTCCCATATCCCATCACTACTTACAAAAACAGAAAAATTACATATGTATTTAATGGCTCTGTGGGAGTCAACGAACAGTAGTGAAATTAGCTAGAAAAACTTTCAACGTTTCACATAGGCCTATGTTTTCATTAAATTCAATCCTTTTCCATTTCAATTTATAAAATTTGTCTTTTTATATTTAACTTTCATTTTATGGTGGGCCTAGAAGAGTTAAGAATAACATAAAAGACCTTTAATTGTTCTTATTTCTTTTAAAAAGTCCTCTCTTCACTTTTTTCGGTGAAAATCAAGTATTTTTTTATATTTTTAATAAGTAACATTAAGATTAATGACAAAAGATCATTTTTAGTTTGCATTAAATGATTTACTACAGTTTTGGTTATTGTTATTTAACCTTAAGTTTTTGCACAAATTTAAGGAATGGGAAACCTGCATTAAACAAAGGGGAACTGTGAACGCTAAAGTGAGGCAATAATTTTCAAACTGGGGTTAATGTGAAGAGGTTGAGTTGTGCTTTATTTTGATTTGCCCCATTTCTCTCTTGGTGCATTCTAAATAATATTTCTGATGGCATTCACTTTTACCCCAAAATTCATAAGATTTACAATACTGTGCCGGGAGTTTTGAATGGCATATAACATTTTTGTTTATTATAGGAATTCACTCATAACTTGTATGGTGTATCCTGAATAATATAGAGTTAAAAATATATATACCATTATATGATATTTAAAATAAAAACTCTTAAAACAATGCTTTTATGTCAAAACATGAAAACCCGTTCACAATTACCCCGGTCAACCTATTCAAAAATATGATATTTATTTTAGTAAATAACTAATAATTCAGTTATTTACTACCCAATTTCAGCAAACAAGGTTATTTTTTATTTGTCTTACAATACTGCATGTTTAATTGCCAAAAACAACATTTGATAAAACTGACGGTGTTTATGAAATTTTACATAACAAATTTAAATGGACGCTATCTTGAAACCGATGCAGTTACTTTTATCAAATTTTATACACTTGTTTTGAGTCTTAAGATGCTCATTGCAGCCGAATTTAAATTTTCCATCTCATAGAAGCTGAGTTATATGAAAACTTTTAAAAATTACAGACAGACCGACGGACAGAAAACTACGCATTTTAGACCCTTGTTTTATGATTGTGTCAACCTAAGGAACAAATACACAAAGTATGTCTAGGGAGTTTTGATACACCCTGTATAAGACGTAGCATTTGGAGAATCTAGTTCCCTAAAAGAGAATAAATATGTGAAGATTGAACAAATAATATGCTAGTAGTAAGAATTACTCATTATAATATTATTATCAATCAAAATTAAAAATATAACCCGCAATTGTTAAACTAACATAGGTTCAGTCTTACGATATCGACATTGACTTTGATTCGATAGTGTCTTGGCAAATAATGCTACAATCTAGGGTTTTAAAGATACTCCATAATTTTAAAGTAGTAAATCTAACCGTACCTTACATAAATCAGGGAAATTTAAAAATCGAATCTCTTAAAGGAACTAAACAACGTTAATTTTCAAAGTATATTTTCAGAAACTAAAGTATTAAGTACAAAATACGGTCGTATGTATTCGAAAAAATAGAGCGGGATAGACATTATATTTACCTGACAAATTTATTTTTTTTTACCTGATAAAAACTATTCATTAGGGAAATTGGTATTTGCCATGGCAATGTGAGAGTAATGGTTATGTTATGCCTCTTTACTGTTACCTTTTTTTTGGCCGGCAGAACAATAGAAATAAAAACACACTCTAAACATATTAAAACATAAGTTGCTCAAGACACTGAAAATATTTTTATACAAGAATCTATATATACAAAACTAGATACAAAACCGTCCCAGGAACTTTTTGAAAACCATAAGTTTGACACGTACGAAACATAAATTGAATGAACGGATACAGCAAGAAATTTGGAGGAGAAATATTCGTTTTTCGTACAACCTCTAAATTCATAAATTCATTATAAGTGTTTAAGTTAAAACACATTTTTTTATTAAAATTGTATCAGCTGTATAGTTTTATTTTACTATACAACTGGAATCAGGTGAACATGCGAAGGTTTTGGGCAAATCTAGTTGGATTTAAATAACATTAACAGCCAAAAAGGTACACATTAACATTAAACTCCTTTAAAGTACGTTTCACAACCATCTGTGTCTCAAATTGAATAAATTTATTGAATTTCTCTATTCGAACATATCTTACTAAACAATTATACTCCATTGAAAACTATTTAAAAAAATTTACAAATAAGATTATCCTATGATACATTTAGCCGACAAAACAATGATAAACACCTATTGATCGTTGGGTGATTTCAACGTACAGTTCACACCGAACATGTAACACAGAGAGTCTCACGTTTTGCTCCATACACTGTTACACAGTTAGTCTTATAACAGAGATCAGGAGTGAATACATTTAGTTGGCACGTGGTGAACACAGAAATACCAACATCTCCACACATCTGGTACGTCTGCGCCATTCTGCGGCTGAGATCTTCAGAAACGTTCAGTGTTGTGAACACTGAGCGTCAGCTGGAACGAAACATAACTGTAATCAATATGAGCAATGTATTAATTAAGTAAACAGTTAATAAGGTGATGTTGTTGGATTAATAACTACCACATTTAGTGGTAAATAATTATTCTCAAAAACTACTAACATTAAGGAATCACATTACTTATCAACAACTACAACAGTAAAGGGATCACATTACTGCTCAACAAACACTAAAATTAGGGGGTCATATTATTACTTCTCAACAACTACTAAAATCGGGTAATCATGATATACTTCAACGACTGCTAAAATCTATACCTATAAAAGCAAAGCCCTCGCTCACTAACTGACTCACTCAATCATCACGAATTCTCCTACTTCCCAATTACCTAGAGATTTGAAATTGTGTACACTGATTCTTTAGGCACTAAGTAGGAAAATTAAATGGTTTTCATCTTGATCTGACCTTAGGGCTCTGCCAGAGACCCCGACAAATTTCCCATGTTCTCCTTATGGACATTCATTTTTGTTTGAGCTGATGAAAATACAAACAGCTGATCTTGATTCGTAGTAGTTCCACGGGATAACCACAGAATGCAGCACACAACTGTCATAGTTTTTATAAATCATTTGCGGGGCGAAGCCTGGGGCAATAGTTAGTTAGGATATCATTACGTATTAGCAACTGCTACAATTAGGAGATCATATTACTTGCCACCAACCAAATACTAAAATTAGGGGGATCATATTACTCCTCAATAACCACTAAAACTAGGCGATCATACTTCTTCTGAACATCTATCAACACTTAAAGGTTCATATTATTTTAAAACAACTATTATTATTAGGGATCATACTACTTCTCAACTAATTCTCATAGATGTTAATAATTGTTCTCAACAACTAATAAAATTAGGGAATCACATTACTTCTCAACAACGACTACAATTAGGCAATCATATTACTTCCTAACAACTACCACAGTTAGGGGTTCATATTACCTATTTCTTGACTTTTTGCCCTTTCTGTTGCGTATTAAACTCTATCTTGTCTCCTTTAAATGCCAATCTTAAATTCTTCATCCTATTTTTCCCACCTTTCTATTTGGTATAGTATTTCAAATGTTCAGTCTCTACGGTCCCACTTGTTATTTCCTTTACTTCTGCATCATTGCATTCCCCCATTACTCCTTTTATATCTTCCTAGATCACCACGATCTAGGCCTTTCCAGAAGTCTCATTTAATTAATAATTTTACAATAGTTTTACTTTTAACAATTTTTATAATTGTTTTACTTTTTACAATAGAGTATTCGGACAGTAACCAAATGTGCTCACTAGCCTAAAGGCTGTATCAGACGGCACTAATTTACCAGCCACTAATATTACCCGCTAATGCTTGCCAAGCCTACTTGCTGCTAGTAGACGTGTCAGACGTAGCTGGTTAATTGGCTGCTAGTGCTCATAGGGACTGCTGTGAATAACACCTTTATTATGTCCTCTGTAGGAGTGAATGGGGGAAATATAATGTTTTGTGGCAATTCTGAGGATGGGAGGGCACGAACTATGTTTGCAAGTGACAAAGACAAAATAATTTTAGGTCCTTTTTATGTAACTTTCGCTTAGACATTCCATAAGTAGTCATAGGTTTTGTAAATATTTAAAAACCTTGTAATGACATTAGAATTTCACTTCAGCTCATCAATCGACATCACAATACTTCCATTCTGCCCGACAACCAACTCGCATCTATCAAACTAGCTCAGTTGTCTTAGACTCACGCGCACACGAGCTGCTAGTGTACCACCGCTAGTTGATCACGTGACAACTCGCCCCCCCTCGGCTGATACAGAGTTATCGTTTAGCGTGTTTGACTTCGATTCAAGAGGTCACGAGTTGAAATCCAGGGGTATCCACGAACATTTTAGAGATTTAGACCGCTTTTCTTAAAAGGTTTTGCAATTTTGTACAACAATGGCGTTGGCCCAAAAATATTTTCATAGGAAATCACGTTAGAAGGGCTAAAACAGCCTCATTCTAGGACAACATGAACCTTGAGTAGCCGATCTTAGCTATAGTGGCTGTCTTTATCACTGAACTGATCTCAGGCGTGGCAGTCTTAGCCGAGTGGGTTGAGTACTGGCCTACATCCCAAAACACTCGGGTTCAAATCCCGGTGAAATCCATTTGACTTTTGAAACTAAGACTGCCACCGTGTTTCGGAAGGCACGTTAAGCCTGAGTCCCGGCTACTAAAGTAGTCAATAGGTAATGTCAGAGGCACTAGTGGGACCTGAAAACTCTGAAAACAGATATTGACCAGAAGGTTACGCTGACTTTACATTTACCTGGTCTCAGGTGAGGACGGAGTTCCGGTCGCCGTATCGCAATGACGTGGTGCGGGTCTGGGACATGGACAGCTGCCTCCTCGGTGACCGCCTCCAACACAGGCACAGGGCCTTCTGGAAACTCTCCCGGAAGTTCTTAGACATGAACCCGTACACGATCGGGTTGACGCAGCTGCATAGAGATATGAGAAACCATATTAGACTTTTAACAACAATGAACTAATGTTATGAGGAGTTACAAACCTAATACTTCTTTAGGTATCTAACTATATCTTGGTACTTTATCCATGTGTAGAATAAAGTACTAGGTTATCTCTTATAAAATCCACAGGAACCTCACAGTGGCTATCAGTGGTTATGGACCAAATAAGTTAATTGTATTTCTGTGCAGCGATATATACTGACCCCGCTACTTGTATTATTTCTGGTCAGTGTGTTTCAAAGAAAATATAGTTTCTCATTTTTATGATATTTTACTTGATGGAATTGATTGATCGTTTATCTGTGAAATATATAGCGTAGTGACTGAAGTTTGCATATACCTTAAGAAAAATCACAACAAAGCTGACTGCACAGAATTTGCACTGAAAGATGGATTCACCATACGTCAACAGACAGAGCATGAGGAGTGTCCTTTCCAAATAGCTACAAATAAATTATTAATTTAAACTTATGTCGACTAAAAATCACACTGATTTCTTAGGAATCTAACAACAGGGTTTAACAAGAGTGTACCAAATAATGTGAACAGTACATATCGGAGTTATGTTCATTGAAGATCCATTACACCTAACATAACCTAACGATGGTGGGAACGATGCTACGCCACGACGCGGTTTCATCCTGTAGTCAGACTCGTCATGAATAACCAACCGGAAGGCAATACTAAATGAAACCGGAAATGAACAGAGACTCATTCCTTAAAGTACAGTGTGTTGCACGAGTGAAAACCCAGGCTGTCCATAACACTAGTGTTAATTTTAACATTAGACTTATACTTAGACTTATATACGGCCTGGGTTTTCACTCATGAAACGCACCGTATGAAGTTTATGTCGATGAGTCTGTGGAGGTGTATTTCGAAATAATTTTAAAATTAGACATATGTTTATTTTTTAAAGAAATCAAGGTAAACGAGTTGTGAATACTCGTATCGGCCTAAAGATTATTTAAGAGGTTTAAAGCCCAATAACACTCAGATATAGGTAACTTAAAAGACGATCAGCTTACATGAAATCCGGTAAATAATATTTTTTCACCGGATTGTTTGGTATAAAACGGGTGTTGTAAAAATAGGTTTTTGACCTCTAAAGGCCTGGGGAGAACTTTTTATGGGCAAAAAACCTCATATTTTTCGCACTTTTTCCATATTTCTTCTTGTAGGCCCCAAACAATGCCTCGTACAGAACTTTGTATACCTGCCAAATTTAAAGTAGACACGATTTTATATAAAATACATTGTCAAACTTGTTATTACTAAATGTGGTTCATATTCCAAAGAACTTTGAAACTTGACAAAATTTGCCGTTGAACCTCAAAATGTTCGCACTTCTTTAATTTCTGTTCTGTAACTCGTAAACGAGACCACGTAGAGAAAATATTATACTTATTTAAGTTAAAGTAGACTTAATTTGATATAAAATGCACTATTCAAACGTAGTATTACTATGTTTGATTCATATCAGAAGAACTTTTAAAGTTGATGGCATTTGCCGATCAAACTAAAATTTGTTGTAATTCTTTCAGTTTTGTCCTGTACTTTTTAAACGAGATCTCGTACATAAAATATTATAGTTGCTCCATTTAGAGTAGTATATTTAATGTAAAACAAACTGGACAATGTTAGCAATACTATGTGTGGCTCATATTATGAAGAACTTTTAAATTATACGAAATTTGCCGATACACCTCAAATCTTTTGCGCTTCTTTCGTTTTTTTCCTGTTACTCGTAAGCGAAACCTTATACAGAAAATATTATACCGAACAAAATTAAAGAATACAGGATGTCTTTTGTAACGCATTGATCACAGTTGTTATTACTGTGTGTGATTCATATTTCAAAGAATTTTGAAATTTGACGAAATTTACCGATAAACTTCTCTTGTTTCACAAATTGTTCGCATTACTTTCAGTTATTTCCTGTACCTTGAAACGAGGCAAGGTACAGAAAATGTAATAATCGCTGAATCAAACAAAACAATTCTATAAAATACTATGTGTTTGGTGAACACATAATATTCCGAAAAACTTTTAAAATTTGACGAAATTTGCCGATAAACCTTTACATTTTTCACACTCCTTTTAGTTTTTGCTATAACTTATATAAATGACGCATCGCTGTGAAAATGGTATTCTTACTTAACTTAAAAAACGTAGTATACAAAATTTACTACGAAATTCAGTGGTCAACGTTAGTATTTTGGAATTTCTTTTAATTCCACCAAAATTCTGAATTCGATGAAATTTGCAAATAAATCTTAAAAGTGCAGGTATTTTACACTGTATTGTATTTACTTAAGTAAGCAATGCGCTTCTGCGATTTAATTGAACTTTGGCGGTTTTCTATCGTGGTATTAAATACATCAATATAACGCTCACCCTGACCCACCGGAATTTCACTTCTCACGGTTGTGAAATACTTGTTGCGTTTTTGGTTGCTGGAGGGGATGCCAAACTCCTGTTGTTTGCTAAGTTTGACAGTTTGTGATCGCTGACGGTGGTTATTATATTTTTATGATGATTAAGGAATAATGCCTGAAATATAAAACTACAACTCTATCCGTTAATAAACATATATATATATATATATATATATAAAGTAATAGCGTAGAGGTAAGCAGGAAACAATTTTAAGTGCTTAAACAAGTCTAACTATTTAACAAGTATTTACAATAATTACACACAACTAAATTTTTCTTCGATTTGACGCTCAGGTTAAGGACCTTCATCTCCTGGAAATTGATCAGGTTCCTCGTCTTCAGAGTCTTCTTTATCCAAATCTCCTGCCTCGCAGTGACGTCCCCGTCAATATTCTCTTTCAAGTCTAAAGGGAGCTTGAGCATAAAGTGTTCAAATAGATAGAGTTGTAGTTTTATATTTCAGGTATTATTCATTTATAGTAAAAATATAATTATAAATATATATAAAAATAACCACCTTCAAGGATCACAAACGGGCCAAACTTAGCAAACGCCAGTGGTTTGGCATCTCCTCCAGCAACTAAACACACAAGTAATTTCCCAACGGTGACTCGTGAAATTCCGGTGGTCAGGGTGAGCGTTATATTTATGTATTTAATATCACGATATAAAACCGACAAATTTCAATTAAATTGCAGAAGTGCATTGCTTACTAAAGTAAATACAATGCAGTGTATAATACCTGCGCTTTTAACATTTATTTGCAATTTTCATCGAATTTAGAATTTTGGTGGAATTAAAAGATATCCCATAATACTGACTTTGACCACTGAATTTGGTAGTTAATTGTGTATACTTTAATTTAAGTAATTAGACAATTTTTCAGCAAGGTGTCATTTACAAGTTACAGCAAAAACTGAAAGAAGTGTGAAAGATTTGAAGTTTATCGTCAAATTTCGTAAACTTTCAATGTTTTTCGGAAAATAATGACACATTGTAATAACAATTTTGACAAAGGTATTTTATAGAAAATCTTGCTTCTCTAAATTCAGCAACTATCACACTTGCTGTACCTCGCCTCGTTTCAAGGTACAGGAAACAACTTAAAGTAATGTGAAAGATTTGTGAAATAAATTAAGTTTGTCGGTGAATTTCGTTTAATTTCAAAGTTCTTCGAAATATGTGTGATTTCGAATGCCATTTATACCAACAAACCACCAATGCATTTTATAGGACATTCTGTATACTTTAATTTTGGTCAGTATAATATTTTCTGTATAAGGTTTCGTTTACGAGTAACAGGAAAAAACTATAGAAGTGCGAAATATTTGAGGTGTATCGGCAAATTTCGTATAATTTAAAAGTTCTTCATAATATGAACCACACATAGTATTACTAACATTGACCAGTTTGTTTTACATTAAATCTTGTCTACTCTAAATGGAGCAACTATAAAATTGTTGTACGAAACCTCGTTCAAAAAGTACAAGTCAAAACTGAAAGAATTACAACAAATTTTAGTTTGATCGACAAATGCCATCAAATTTAAAAGTTCTTCTGATATGAATCAAACATAGTAATACTACGTTTGACTAGTGCATTTTATATTACATTATGTCTACTTTAACTTAAATAAGTATAATATTTTCTGTACGTGGTCTCGTTTACGAGTTACAGAACATAAATTAAAGAAGTGCGAAAATTTTGAGGTTCATCGGCAAATTTTGTTAAGTTTCAAATTTCCTTGGAATATGAACCACATTTAGTAAAAACATCTTTGACATCTTAGTAATGACATATTTGATATAAAATCTTGTCTACTTTAAATTTATAAAGTATAATAATTTCTGTACGAGGCGTCGTTTAGGGCCTACAAGAAGACATATTGAAAAAGTACGAAAAATATGAGGATTTTCGCCTACCCAAAGTTCTCCCCAGGGCTTTCGAGGTCGAAAACTTAGTTTTACAACCCCCGTTCTATACCAGACAATTCGATCAAAAAACATTACTTACCGGATTTAATGTAACCTGGTGTACACATATATATTGGGCTTGATTATTTGTAAAACTGTCGGCGAATATTTCTCTAGTCTTTGTTAAAAGGGATAAAATTAATAATAAAATAATTTCGAGCAGTCTTAATTTCATGTATAGAGTTGGATTAGTTTTCCCGAAAGAACAGTTGATTAATGAAGTTTGTTGAATTTGTAAAACCACCGAAGTTTCTACGTAGTTCGTTTAAAAGTAAGAGCAGCTTCCTAAAACTTTCCTAGTGCTTGACTTTCTGGTTAATCCAAACGGTGGCAAAAACAAACACTGACATCGCACCTGCTCATGTTGGGGCTAGATAACACGGAGAGCAAACCTTTTAGCTTCTAGGTGAAGAAAAGTTACAAATAAGCTTGGTGATATAACCTTAACAAAATAGTTTTGTACCATCGCAAAAAATATAAAGAAGGTTTTTTATGATTTCTGAATTATTTTATATTAGTATTAGTAATAATAACAAATTTGACTTGTAAATTAAGTTTTTTATAAAAACGCGCTTAGTTTTACATTGTCCTTGATTTATTTAATATTTAATACAGTAGTACAAAAACAAATAAAACAATTGTACAGTTTTGTTATGATCCTCGTACAATAAGAAGATCAAATCAAAGTTGGTTTAAACAAATACAATAACAGATAATTATTACCTAAGGTTAGGTTAGGTTATATTTTCAACGTTAAAAGTTTAATAAAAAGGAGGTAATTCAATTTCACTAAGATCCATCACTTTACTTTCTATCTCAATTACCGACTTCTAAATAGTTCTTAACTGTTCTTAATCACTTAAACGCGTTTTCCAAAATCAATATTACACTCGAGTCAAGGATGGCGGACCCCATTGTTGTAACGTAGACATTTGCAATATAATTTTACACCAAAAGGATCAGACCTTTTCAATTCATAAAGAACCGTAATCCTCCGAAGGTGTGAGAAAACTTAAAAAGAAAGGAAATGATCCTTCTATTGGTAAATGTCAACTAAGAAAAGTATATTATGTAAATAATTTAACCACAAGATATGAAGTTAAAATGTTATGTTAAAATTTCGTTGGTTTATAAAACACATATATTCCGTAGGTAGCCAGGTGAGGTTATTTTACTCCTAAACAAGAACATCCACAAAATCACTAAACACCGACCGGTGTAATCACACACTGTATAAAACACCGACGAAACTAGCACGTACTTCAATTCAAATATGGATGAATTATGAGTGCAGAATGGGTGAAATTCCGTGTGTAAAGTCAGGAGCATCAAATTAGGTGGGTGGGGGATTTTGCAATGTTGCCATATGCGAGACTGGCATTACATGCCAGGGCATTACATGTCTAGGTCGAAAATGAGAAAATGATGTGTTTTAGGCTCGAACTGGCAATACTTAGAGATCCACGTTGCTGGATCTTGCGTCCGTAATGTAACAAATTAGCCACATGTTCAAATTTATAAAGTCATATATTTTTATATTTATTTGTTTTTTCGTTAGTAAGTCAATATTTAAGTTCCGATCTGCGATAATTATTTAAAATAGTTTAAAATATTCTAACATAGTATTGTAACTTATTACACCTGTAATATTGATCTTCTAACTGTTTTCTATTTAATCCTTTGTTTAATTTGTGATCATGTGAATATTGTTTTCTGTGTTTGAGGTTAACTTGCAAATATAATGTTGGGTGTTTAAAATTAAGTTGACAAAATTTAATCTGAACAAATAAATATTACACCGGTGCTAAACTTAATGTAAACTTAATATACCGGCCTCCTTGTTAATATAAATTAAAACTTTATAAGTTATCGTCTGTTAACACGTTGGGTGCTGAGTACGATAGTTAACGTATTCTAATTAACATTGAAACTTATATGATGTTCATGTTAAACATGTTCGTCAGCATTGAACGTGTTAAGGACTAACTAAGAATCATAAAAAGAAAAATACCCTGAAATGGCCTGCAAAGAGCTGCAATGGCTAGGAGCCTAAAGACGGACTGACGGATGCACACTACCGGACTTTTGCCCGTAAAAGACATCAAACAAGACGTTTGACTAACGCAGCATTCTGCTTCAAATAAAAACGAACAGTTGTCCTCTGTTATGTAAGGTACTTTTATGCCCTTACAATATATGATATAATAATACATTTTATGCCAATAATATTATTAACTAATTTATAAGACTTAATTATTTTAAGTTAACTGCGTGAGAGTCATGAACCTTTTCATTTCTTACTCCCAACATCAAATAGAACATTATAGATAATGATATGTTGGTGCTTTAGGATAGATAATATTTTGCGAAATTAAAACATAATAAATTAATACAGCATGCAGCAATAAAGTACAAATATTTTAATCCGTCGAGAAATAGTTTTCTGTTAGATGAGGAGACGATAATTATCCTGGACATTTCGTATCAACGAAGTCAGCTCTAATTTTTTTCCTAAATACGGACACAGTTCAGTTCAATTTTAATTCAAATTAAGATTAATTTAATCTGCAATGCTTGTTAACTAACGATGCTGGTAGACATCGGTCATAAAGCCTGCTTCACTGGACCGGGCACGGCATCGAAAGTGGGGTTACACGCCGTGGTGTAGACCTACCTCTTCGCGATCTGATGACTCTTTTGGGTACTAAATGAATTTGTTAAGGATACAATACTGATACGGAATTCCAGTTTTAGTTTTATAATACATGTCAGCTGATTTTCTTAGGAAGAAAACACATGAGGATTCTGTAAACGTGTTTTTGGGAAATCCACTAACATGTGTTTTACTAAAATGTTAGCTTGCACAAACTGGCAACATTGCAAAATCCCCGACCGGCCTAATTTTATGCTCCTGACTGCAGCTATGTTACACAGTCGAATGTCGTCAGATCCCTGAGGTTACCTGTTGAAGTACGCCATGAGCGTGAAGATGGTGTACATGTGTTTGAGTATGCTGCCGGGCCGCTCACTGGCCAACACCTGCCACGCTGTGAGACAGTTGTCCAGTAGCATGGGCGCCCAGCACACGACGAACACCACCACAATCATCACCAGCATCTTGATCACCTGCGTTGCAAGAACACGGGTTACTCCAGTATTTGGGGGACCGAGCTTTGCTCGGGGAAGATCAGTCACTGTGGTTACATTACTTGGAGTAATTTTTCACCAAGTCCCCCTAAAGAAGAGCACATTTAGCTTATTTGCCTCTTTTCTGCATGTTTAAGGTCACTCCAGTTATTATTATAGCTCAAAGTCTCTTTAGGTAGTATTTTGATTATGTATGCTGATTTGATTCATTATTGATTATTTTATTATTCCATATGTAATCTTCATTCAAAGTTTTAGCCACTTTTCTCAAAAAACGGCGACATGTTAATACATTAGTATCACTTTGACAGTTTTATTATAAACAGCTATTATGATTCTTTTGTTTTATTTTAAACTCAGAAGCCCTATGTGAGTTTTTTTTACTTTTCATATTCGTTAATTTTAAATTATTCGATTTTTCATGGGGTCAGACCTGTATAGAACTTATTTCATCCCAGAAATTAGTTATTTAAAACATAATATGATGAAAATTATTGTTTGTGCCGTTTTTTATATCAGATTTGCAGGCAAGCATGCAAGCATGCAAACAACCACCAACCAATCTTACCCACATTAGAGTATATGATAGTAAATGAGTTGTTTAACAATAGAATACTGACACAGTAAACTATAAAACACTTCAGAAGGTCGACTGTCATTTTAACGTTAGAGACGTTCAAAACTGTTAGTTCAGTCACCGGCCGCTAGGATCGCTAATGATGTTTAAACTGTTGAGTTGAAGTTGACTGGAATACACTTGTGTATTCCACCATCAATCCGTGAGGAGAGATGTATAAACTGCAATAATAGTGTAACTTGATTATGTATTTCGGATAAACAAGTGTCATTATTGACTGAAGCTGCAGAGCAGTGTGGGTCTCTAGTTACTACCCTGACCTGTTTAGCTTACCTCCTCACTGCCACCGTAGCACCAGTGTTATCATAGTCACCTGTTTGACAGTGTTGTTCTCCTCCTGGCTCGCCTTGAAGGATTGTTTAAACATTGTGGTCCGTTTGCAGCTCAGTGGGAAATTCTCACAAGTTAGTGTCCTGTGGTTTAAGAAGACAAAAACAAATTTTATTACTATTCAATGTCACTTTTGTTTAAATATCCTTTGATAGACTAAACATGTGCTGGTAATGTTTTGCCTTTGGTGCACCAAAACCTTGAAAAACATAAATTATGAGCATTGCATTTTCATGCAATCATTGTATTATCATACTCTGAAATCATTTTCAAACTTTTTTTTCTGATATAAGTTGATTATTTTATACTTGCAGGTTTTCCAGAGTTTTGTAGTTTGAACTAACTCATTTTCTTAATATTCAGGGCACAAGGGCATACATTTTTTCGGAAAAACGGCCTGTGATCATTGAACTAAGTTACACTTCATAAAGACATCGTAACATGTAACCCTTATATTATTGAGAATTTCAGAAACACAGTAGTCATGCTTTAAATTACTAATTAGATACAAAAAAAATCGACTCAGAAATATAATCAAAATACATAGTCTAAATGATAATGAAAAGCCTTAAGTAAAGAAAAAATATAATCCACTACATTTCCTGTACTTAAGCTAATTTGTTATCATAATTGCAGAAACGCCAAGTTTTGTAAGTAAGGATTTAATTCATAGTACGCTAAAAAGAACAGTGCTTGTGGTTAGACCTAGAAATAACTTAGTTCACCAATAAACATTTTTAAGGATACTTATGCATTATACTGACCACCAAATTTTGGGAGAATTTTCTAGTAGAAAAACAAAATAAACTATGTTGAACAAATTTTGAGTCGTTTTCTGATTTAATCTACAACTTACAACCATTTTTAATGACTCGTAACATTTCTGAGACTCCAAGAAGACAGCAACATCGTCGAGGGGGGATCGAAATGGATTTCCGCCATCAGCCGCTTTTCTCGATGTATTCTGCTAGGTAAGAATCGAAATAAACCCCTTTGTTTCTTGTTGCGCTATTTAGCTGAGCTCCGTATAAGCATATACGAAACAAGATGGACTATTCGAGATACTGTCGTCGCACCGGCCGATGAATGACCTTTCAACTGTTCTTGACTGAGTGAGGGAGATGGGGTTACGCGACATAACAAATGATAAATTCTGTCAACAAAAGAGTTCTATACACGATAACATTAACTCCACCTATCATAACCCCTGTAGTATGCTGTAACATATAGTGGTCGGTATGATGCACAAATACCCACCTAAGCTTGACCATAACAACAATCTCTCAACTTTTAGGAACAAACATAAACCTTCAATGTATATTTGTGTTGTTCTTACGCCTTTCCCGTTGTCATGTCGTATCTCGCCTGCATAACCGACCAAACCTCCCAGCATATGCAGGTATAGGTGCAGGCCATGACAGCTGTAGGTATCACCAGTATCAGCATGAGCATGTACAGCTCGTGTAGGCGCCACAGTGTCACATCATCACGGTTACGGTTGCACCAGTAGGCAGGATGCTTCTCCCCCACCACCTCCAGTATCTGAGGACAGTAGGAGGTGTAAGTACAGGCCATGACAGCTGTAGGTATCACCAGTATCAGCATGAGCATGTACAGCTCGTGTAGCCGCCACAGTGTCACATCATCGCGGTTACGGGTGCACCAGTAGGCAGGATGCTTCTGCCCCACCACCTCCAGTATCTGAGGACAGTAAGAGCTGTAAGTTCAGGCCATCACAGTTGTAGGTATCACCAGTATCAGCATGAGCATGTACAGCTCGTGTAGGCGCCACAGTGTCACATCATCACGGTTACGGGTGCACCAGTAGGCAGGATGCTTCTCCCCCACCACCTCCAGTATCTGAGGACAGTAGAAGCTGTAAGTGCAGGCCATGACAGCTGTAGGTATCACCAGTATCAGCATGAGCATGTACAGCTCGTGTAGGCACCACAGTGTCACATCATCACGGTTACGGGTGCACCAGTAGGCAGGATGCTTCTCCCCCACCAAATCCAGTATCCTCCAGTAGAAGATTGGGAGTCAGTCGTATTTTTGTCTCTGATCTTTGCATAATTCGTATAAATAACAGGTCTAGAAAGTGTTCATCAAATGATAATTTGAGGGACGTTTGCTCTTACTGGGACAGTCCGCTTCGACTTACCGTGTGTGTTTGACGAGGTTCTAATATCGAAACTGGTGGACCATGATGTCACTCTATCCGCTTATATAAGAAGTATCCTACTCCTGATACTACACTGTTGCACAATCATAGATAACTGTGTGAGGGGGTGTTACAACATCGCCTTAGGTGTGAGTTGCAGACTATCTTTAGAGTGGCTTGATTAAGAGAACAAATCTAGTCGAGTGTATTGGGCCATATTTATATTTCAACAGTCCCTAGGAGGTGGCTTTAAGTACGAGATTATAAAAAACACTTCTAGAACAAGTGTGCAATATCCAAGCAACGTAAAAATACAAAATCAGCAATACACTTGAAAATATTCACAAAAACTTTCAACACAAAAATTAAATTAAATTTGACCATAATACCTTTGTAAGAAAAAAGTATCGTTAAGACACAAATGAAGACGGATGAATTTGAAAAACTCACATCGAGCTCGGTTGACTCCATTGTATGGAGTTCAAGTCATGAGAGTGGTTCAGATTAAATTTATAAATGTTTTTATATTTGGTAATACGTGATGTCTTAACTATAAATGTTTGTCTCACCTCAAATAACATAAAGAAACCAACTTTGAGTTTTAAACAAAGAATGCCTCATAAGTGACTAGTTATGTAGACGGTAAACCCCTGGGAAGCCCACTAAAGTTTATATGAAACTTTATTAAACGTCATTTTCAACGGAGTGCACCCAGTACGGTGGCAGTTTTGTTGTACTCTGCCAAATAACACAGTTGTATTACATGTTTAGGCCTCCTGAATGTTTCTCCTAGTTCTTACAGAAAACACATTTTATAGAGAACATTTTGTCAAACACAATATTACGTCAGTCTGTTAATACATGGACGCAAACAATTATATATAGATGCCGCAATGAAAGAGTAATTATAGGAAATGCCTTTGAGTTGAAAGATTCGGGAACCAGATATATACTTATTCTAGGTATTTAATTAGGTAATTTAGTACAATGTGGTAGGTATTGGAAGATATTGAACGTTAACTATTAAATTTAATATGTATATGTTGTTCTCTACATTGTTCACAGCGCACAAATGCTCGTGATACTATATTTATTTAAGTATGTGAGTTTACGAGCACTAGTACGTGGTACTTAGTTAACGTTTACATGAGTCATCACACGTACAGAGTGCTTTGTTATGCAACCCAATATACAAGAACCAAATGTATATGTTGTTCTCTACATTGTTCACAGCGCACAAATGCTCGTGATACTATATTTATTTATGTATGTGCGTTTACGAGCACTAGTACGTGGTACTTAGTTAACGTGTACATAAGTCATCACACGTACAGGGTGCTTTGTTATGCAACCCAATATACAAGAACCAAACGTATATGTTGTTCTCTACATTGTTCACAGCGCACAAGTGCTCGTGATACTATATTTAAGTATGTGCGTTTACGTGCACTAGTACGTGGTACTTAGTTAACGTGTACATAAGTCATCACACGTACAGGGTGCTTTGTTATGCAACCCAATATACAAGAACCAAACGTATATGTTGTTCTCTACATTGTTCACAGCGCACAAGTGCTCGTGATACTATATTTATTTAAGTATGTGCGTTTACGTGCACTAGTACGTGGTACTTAGTTAACGTGTACATAAGTCATCACACGTACAGGGTGCTTTGTTATGCAACCCAATATACAAGAACCAAACGTATATGTTGTTCTCTACATTGTTCACAGCGCACAAGTGCTCGTGATACTATATTTATTTAAGTATGTGCGTTTACGTGCACTTGTACGGTGTACTTAGTTAACGTTTACATAAGTCATCACACGTACAGAGTGCTTTGTTATGCAACCCAATATACAAGAACCAATAGAAACTGTTTAACATCAATACAAATTCATAAGTTGGCAACCTCAATTTATTTCTTTACTTCGTTCTTTATCAGCTCCATGCATTCTTGCAAGGTTTTTTATATTTATTTTCTTCTATTAGATTACATTAAAATTATAACATTGGTTTTTCTAATTTAATTTAAAAATTTAAATGTTGCATAAAGGTGGTCTGTTTGAGCACGTAGTCTAAAAATATATGTTCAATTATTAAGTTATATGAATTACAAGTATGTGAGACTATATCAATTCATTTTAAGATATATCCGTATTCCGTTACATGAATTATACGTACAAAGTGCAGGAGGCAATACAAAATATTTTCACTGTGCCAAATATTTGTAGTGAATACTTCCAAATCCTGGGTTGGCTTGACAACTAAACCAAAACACTACACATTGTGTAGCACAATGTATAGCTACATTAATAAACCAAGCCATTCTTTCCAGAGACAGCACAAAACATCAACATTCTTTCTAATGGGATTATATTATTTTATACCACAAGGTTTTCATTACAGCAGGTAATATTAAATATCAGACAGTAAATTTATAACATAAATTATATCATGTATGGGTAATTCTACCAACGAATTCATTTATTCTTAATTAAAGCCTTTTATAAGAAGAGAAATTATTTTCTCTTCTATAAATAAAATCAAGTTTTACCTAAAAGCGTTTGGTTTGTTAGATAAGTGTTTATAAGTTTATTCATCTTGTGTAATAAAATAAGTATATTTCTGTTATTGGGCTTTAGGTAATTTTTCCAAAGAAACAAATCAATAGCAGTCTCAAGTTTGAAGAGCTAATAGAATTTCAATTTTGCGTAATGCCATCAAGGCACCGCTTTTCCCTTTTCATCTTATGTAAAGATTCCAAGAACCTCCTCCCTCCCACTAAAGTGTTACATAATTTATGTTTGGCCGTTGGGGGAGGAGTGGGAAAGACTAACAGTTGTGCTGAACTATGCGGCCGTCTAGTTTTGGTACACACAAACTAAACATACAAAATGTTACTTGGGTTAATCACCTGTGATATAGTACAATTAATTGAGTGTAAACTTATCTAGCGAAATTCAATATGAACTGTGTAAAATTGTATATAATTATTAAGTTAAGTTCAAAAGCATTGTAAAGGCATTACGGGGATTGTAATATACATAAACCAAAATGAAATGGAAACGATATTTAAACATTTCTAAACCATTGAACGTGAAACGTTTAGTGTCATCTAGATTGTTTTGTCAGGCAAAATGTTAAACATGTGAGGCATAAAACTAACATTTCATTTTAAAGTATTTTTTGTTTGAATATTTCCAAACAAAAATACTTAATGTGAACACTAGCTTTATCTACAAGTGAGGGAATTGGTGTTATAATAGGATTATTTCAATTATGTGTGGATAGCATTTATGCAAAAGTAGGTGTCATTTGCATAATGCAATCCACGCACAAATGAAATAATCATATTATAACACAGTTACCCTCACTTATAAAGTAAACCTAGTAAAATTAAAAAATAGAAGACAATTGAAGGAAATAATAGGTAAGGTGATTCAGACTTATCAGAGCTAAATAACATACATTAGTTTTAAAATGTAAGAATACTTTTAGAAAACCCTATCAGGGGCAGAACAAATTTTAACTCAATTTTGTTCTAGTCTACGACTACAATTTTCACGTTTTAAAAAGGTTTTTTTATTACCTGGTTTTCAAGTGATTCCATTATCCAGTTGTTGGATTACGGTCATTTCGGGGGGAAAAGGTTCCCTGCTGCAGAACATCAAGCTTCATTAATATCGAGGTTGTCAAAAAGTAATAACAAAAGACACCCACATCAAAACTAACAAACAATTAACTTTTAAAACGAAAAACTAAATATATTACTAAGGTAGACTACGTTAGTTTTGATGTACGTACCTTGAGTGTTTTGCTGTTTTTATGACCTCGATATGAGTAAAGCTAGATTTTCTGTGGGATCTGAAGCAAGGAACCTTAATTACCTAAACGTTCGTAATCAAACAAACTGGATGATAGAATCACTTGACAACCAGGTGATACAACCCTTTTAAGTTTAAAACCAGAAACAAAATTTCTTCTTATAACGAGGGAAACTGACCTTTCACACGTAAACGGTTAAAAAGATTCGGAAAACAGCAACACTGTGAATTTAGAAGTCTAAATACAACAAATTGACAGCAAGTTGATAACCATGCTCTGTAGTAATAGCGGAGTACCTGGACCACTAACATAGGCGTTGCCAGCAGGAAGGAGGCTAGCCAGATACAGAGGATGATCTTCTTGGCTTGGCTGATGGTGCATAAGTACTTGGCTTTCATTGGGTGGACGATGGCGTAATACCTGTACGGATAGCCGAACATGTTAGTATTAGGTTTTTATAACAGATTTACAAAAGTAACTGATACAAAGAGTAGCTAATATGTGATTCGGACTAATATTAATATATCTGTTTTACATGCTTTACAGTTTTTTGTTAGTTATAACTACTGTACGGGGAATTCTTGATGACCAAATAGTGTAAAGGAGAGTGGCGGTAAGGTCACCCCCTCCCCTTAAGTTTGCCATTTGACAAAGCGATTTGATTTATTTTTCATGATAATAATGTATAACAGCTGAACTTTAAACGCAATTACGTTTTATTGATAGCTTGTTGGCTGGTTGTGCCAAAGGAACAGTGTATGAACAGTGGGGGGTCATTACCCCTCAACCCTTAGTTTACTAGCCGGCCATCAAGTCAGCTCCGTACTCTATCTCTCTGTTTATATTTCGACATCTGATTTCCTAATATATCACTTCTAACTAATACGAAACTGTCGTCTGATTGGTATTATTTAAACTGTCCCTTAAACTAATATACGGCATTTGGGATATTCCAGGCCACCTTGACACAGTAATCAGATTAGTATGAACCTAATATCTGATATTAGGTTTTGCAACTAATACATTTCCTCAACCAATATGTGAGTAACTAATATCGTAAGATACCTAATATATCTCATTCTTTAATACCTGCGGACAATAGACACACTATATAAATAAAATGTAGCAAAATATTTTACCATTCATAAATAAAATGTAATTGGGAAGGATTCATAGTATACATGAACTATACTTTCAGTTATAATGCATATTTCATATTTTAATTATTCAGCAACCCTAAATTAATTTTATTCTAAAATTTTCTCATATTCTTAAACTACGTCTTTGCAAAGTCGACCCTACATTGGGTTACAATACAGTCATTGTATACAAGGATTTTCAAAAGAGGAAAGAAGCCCAGCGTGGAGGCGTTGGATGGGACAATATGAAATACGATGCGAGTATCTGCGGCAATATAATATCACCATGTCCTCTTTTGCCTTTGTATTCTATTTCAGTTTCTCCAATTTTTTGTTCTGATTAAAGTAGATCATAAATATGTTTTAAATATAAATAATTCCGCAACAAGCAATACAATGTTAAAAATAAACGGTATCAGGAAACTGACACATACTTTCTCCCTTTTAGCCCAACTTTAATGAATAAATTACTTTTTATTTACTAAATTTAGAATACAAAGCACGGTCGAATGTACAGAATTCTTGTAAACAAGTTGTTTTAAAAAACATTAACCCAAATCCCTGCTTTGGAGGCACTACAGAATCCATTGCTACAATTGTGGTTTTAAGAGGGGAAATGCCCCCTATTCCCCCCCAGGGTTATTAAGGGGCAACATATTTCGAATTAACTCTGTTGGTCGATGCTAAATTGACAAGCATATCAAGTTTGAATGAAATTGATCAGTAAATAAGACATAAATAGTTATTTTTGTATTCCCTATAAGAATAACATTGGACAACGTACTGCGTATACCGTCACATGAAAATTTCAATTTTCTCCGAAACCAGCAATCGTAGAATAGTAATTCAGAATACTAAATTATTTAGTTTTTTGAGCTCTTTTTAATGGTTAATAGTAATATTTTTTATATTTATGTCTTTTTATAAAAAATCGAAAAAACTGAATTTTGGATGTTTTAAGTCCTGTAATTTCTGAACCCGAATTTTAACAGAAATGCGGGTGGTGTCATTTTGTTGGAAAAGTAAAGTTCTACAAACGAATAAAGTTTAATCAAAATCGTTAGAGCCGTTTTTGAGAAATTTTGATTTTTCATGTTTTTTTGCGGTTTTGGGGGGATAATTACCTTTAAAAATCAAAAATTCAAAAAAACAAAAAAAAACGCCTGGATATATCGTAGATCATTACCTACATACCAAATTTCATCAAAATCGGCCCATTGGTTAGGGCTCTAGCTCTGTACACATCCACACAGACACACACACACACACACACACACACACACACACACACACACACACACACACACACACACACACACACACACACACACACACACACACACGCACACACACACACACACACACACACACACACACACACACACACACACATACACACACACACACACACACACACACACACACACACACACACACACACACACCACACACACACACAGACAGACATCACGTAAAAAACACTTTTTTGGGTTCAGGGAGCACCAAAACGAATATTTCCACTAACAACTCAAATTCGAAAATTTTGACGAAAACAATACTTTCTCCATATACCATGTATAGGGGGAGAAAGTAATATAAAAACGCAGGCCTATTGTAATTGAGTTATTAACAATGGTATATTTCGAAGTTCGCAAAATGTATAGTTATAATTACAGTAGTCACATTTTTATTAATAGTACTATATAAATAATTGTTATCTTATTCCAAAACCACTGTCTTATATTATGGATGTTTTTTTATTGTTTTCATTGATAAATTTATATTTTGCAATGGTATGGTGATGATGATAACGCAAGCCCAGTTAACTAACGAAAAGTTTAATCTTATTTAAAATGTATTTATAATAATTTAAATATGGTTAAATTAGAAATATTAATATATAAAACAGTTTATGATTGATAATTATCCAATAGTTATACTATTCGTGTGTATTTTAAGCTTAACTTAGTTGATACCGCAGTTTTATTAATAAAATAGGAGTTATTTGTTTTACTGCTGGATTGAATAATGGAGCAATATATCGTCAATGTGGTATTTACAACAGAATACAACTAAATAACACGAGTAAATAAATACAAATCTCATATGAGGAATTCTTCAGGCACATCAAAACAACGATAAATTTAAATACACACCTACTGTATTTTGAATATATATACCCACTAATTTTGAAATATTTACCCACTAATTTTGAAAATCACCATGTTTACATAAGCTTTTGAAATACTTTTTAAGATTTTTTTATTTTGTTTCTTTATTACTGCACAAATATGCAAACAAATGATATTGTAGTTTTATTAAATAGTTTACATTTTATATTGTTATTTCTTTTAACTAGTGTATTATTTTGAAAGTCTCAATTAATAAACATTTTCAAGTTGGTTTTTTAAATGTTGATTAAAATTATATCTATTTCTTAAACATGAAATAGTTCCAACAACCATTTGTATTAATCATAAAAATGTTTAATTTACAGCCTCCTTTGAAGCCATTGCCAGTTTTAAGGGAATATATAAATACAAAACACTAAATTAAAACTAAATTAATTGTGGAATATATAAACATTCAGTCGCTGTAAGCTCCATTCCGTGTTAAGGACAATATGTTTAGAAGTATAACAATTCATAATACAAATTGTAATATAAGGGAAACAGTTATTTAGAAATGAATAAATTTTACACTAAAATGTCTGATAATGTAATTTTGACGAGTTTATATTTGGGTAACAAAAATACGTACTTTTGTCAAAATCCTCCTCAGCCCGAGAATGAAGGGCGGTTATTGTAAGGGGTTATTGAAAGAGGTTATTGTAAGGGGTTATTGTAAGGGGTTATTGTAAGGGGTTATTGTAAGGGGTTATTGTAAGGGGTTATTGTAAGGGGTTATTGAAAGGGGTTATTGTAAGGGGTTACTGTAAGGGGTTACTGTAAGGGGTTATTGTAAGGGGTTATTGTAAGGGGTTATTGTAAGGGGTTATTGTAAGGGATTATTGTAAGGGGTTATTGTAAGGGGTTATTGTAAGGGGTTATTGTAAGGGGTTATTGTAAGGGGTTATTGTAAGGGGTTATTGTAAGGGGTTATTGAAAGAGGTTATTGTAAGGGGTTATTGTAAGGGGTTATTGTAAGGGGTTATTGTAAGGGGTTATTGTAAGGGTTTATTGGAAGGGGTTATTGTAAGGGGTTATTGTAAGGGGTTACTGTAAGGGGTTATTGTAAGGGGTTATTGTAAGGGGTTATTGTAAGCGGTTATTGTAAGGGGTTATTGTAAGGGGTTATTGTAAGGGGTTATTGTAAGGGGCTATTGTAAGGGGTTATTGTAAGCGGTTATTGTAAGGGGTTATTGTAAGGGGTTACTGTAAGGGGTTATTGTAAGGGGCTATTGTAAGGGGTTATTGTAAGCGGTTATTGTAAGGGGTTATTGTAAGGGGTTACTGTAAGGGGTTATTGTAAGGGGTAATTGTAAGGGGTTATTGTAAGGGGTAATTGTAAGGGGTTATTGTAAGGAGTTATTGTAAGGGGTTATTGTAAGGGGTTATTGTAAGGGGTTATTGTAAGGGGTTATTCCCGCTCATGGTAGATAAATTCCCGAGAAATGGGGTTTGAAACGTCGTCCTCAAAGGTAAATATAATTAAAATGCAAGAATACAATGATATCCAACCCATAACAGCGATGAATTACCAAAGAGAATTTCAATTACTTTAAACATTTAACTTTTATATTTTGAATGACACTTGTATCAAAAATAATGTAACACCTTCCATAAACTATTCGTACCATTTGTTTTGCATGCAACGTTTTGTTTGGAATTTGGTATTCCATTTGTCCAATCGAAACATCATATCAAGCCTAGACAAAATCCCCGTTAAAGTTAACCTTGGGAATTATTTTTAATACTTGCATTTTTACATGACATTAATTAAGAATATTATTTATATGTTGTTTCTTTTAAAGAAATAATAAGTACTTCACTGTGATATTTTGTGGGATTAACCCAACCTTCGGTGTTAAAGATATGTTCGGGTTTTAAGAGTCCAAAATTATTATTATTAACACTCGTTTACAATAATATTGTTACTAATACTGCAACATTTCTTATACTTAAAAAGATAATTTATTTCCACCGGAAACCCAAACTTCCAGCAGATTTGTCTGGATTACATCGCCGGAGAGCCATCTATCTACATTGCTCCGGGGGTTTGATTATAAGATATCGGTTGTGACGCGATTGAAACATTACATGACAAACTAAATACACACATTTATTTAAACCGTTAATTATCCATACTCATATTTATTTCTAGACTAAAACTTACGTTTATACATGTATAATATGAACAACAAATGTATGAAATATTCATTAAATAATCCTATTGTAATATTTGTCCTTTTATTATATTCTCTAAACCAAAAGCAATTCTACCAGTCCTATAATGCGATTATAATTTTACAAAAGTTAATAATTTAGTGTAACAACAAATTAAGTTACAAATAGAAAATGCATTCTTAAAAATGAGTTGATAGGGCCGTAATTCATAATATTAAATTATATTTAAATATATCTTAACAAAATTATTTTATTATATTCTTAGGTATTCAATTTTGTATTTAAATTTGATCTTTGAGCTAAATTTTTTTACAAAGTAGAATCTCTTACTTTGAAATCTTTAGGTTAAAATATAATTGTGTTGAATTGGTTGTTGTTCTATATTTTTCATCTGGTTTTTCTAGATAATAACTTCTTTATCAGCCTTATACTTGTTGTTATAATTACGGAACGTAAATCAAAAAGTCTTACAACAATTTAAAATATATTTTCATTACTCTACACATGAAAGTACACTTTCTAAAGGTAAAATGAGCTAAGAAAATAGGTTATTCCCGCTACTGCACGGCAAAATTACATAACGTTAACTTTCTGTGTATTTGTGGTGCACGGAAAGTAACCGTTATGGGATTTTGCGGTGCAGACTGATCAGCTGTTGCATTAAGCCGATCAGCTGTTGCATTATTTACCATATTGCGTATGTACCTCGACATAAGCACGGAAACTCAGCGTTATGAATTCGGTTTTTTTCTTGATACTAAGTTCAATAAACAAAAATATTCATGTTGTTTACAAGTTTTTCGATATCGTAATGAAAAATAATGTTCAATACTCGTCTCAAAAGTGTCATTGCGGGGCTCGATAGCTTTTTTCACGCTCGGCTTCGCCTCGCGCGTAAATGCAATATCTCCCCGCAATAAGTCACTTTCGAGACTAGTAATGAAAACTACTATTACACATACACTGCACTTAAATTCAAGGCAGTAAGTATTCATAACAGATCAAAAAACCGGTTATAATGATGATTTTGACCGGTTATAATAATAATCAGGCACAATGAGAGAATGGCCTATTTTGATTGGTTATAATGACAATCATCAGGTACAATGAGAAAATGGCCTATTTTGACCGGTTATAATGACAATCATCAGGTACAATGAGAGAATGGCCTATTTTGACCGGTTATAATGACAATCATCAGGCACAATGAGAGAATGGCCTATTTTGAGCGGTTATAATGACAATCATCAGGTACAATGAGAGAATGGCCTATTTTGAGCGGTTATAATGACAATCATCAGGTACAATGAGAGAATGGCCTATTTTGACCGGTTATAATGACAATCATCAGGCACAATGAGAGAATGGCCTATTTTGACCAGTTATAATGACAATCACCAGGCACAATGAGAGAATGGCCTATTTTGACCGGTTATAATGACAATCATCAGGTACAATGAGAGAATGGCCTATTTTGACCGGTTATAATGACAATCATCAGGCACAATGAGAGAATGGCCTATTTTGACCGGTTATAATGTCAATCATCAGGCACAATGAGAGAATGGCCTATTTTCTAAGTACACCGCGGGGTTGTTCTACCAAACCGACTTTTACTGTATCAACATCTTTATTATGCTTGTTACTAAAAATAATTACCCACGTTAATCTTTTGAAAATTCTAAATATTAGAATGATATTTTCCCTTTAGAATAAGAATTTTGAAGCTTGAAAGCCCTTATACACGTTTACAAATTTGAAATCCATTCATAGCAGCTTATTCGTGACGTCGGTTGAGAACTATCGTAGGAGTTAAACTACCAGAAGTATGTGTCGTACTTTGAAAGTGATTAGTGTGTACAGGAATTTAATTCTACTAACCAAACATGAACCAAATAGGCTCAACTAGTCTTTGTCATTTTAAGAATGTTTTTTATTTTAAGTTTTGTTTAGATCACGACTGAGAGGATTATTTGTAATTATTTATTCAGAATAAATAATATCCATGTGTTTGTCTATATATATTTGACACATGCACTAACTAGTAATGAACTACTTTTATTTTTAAGATCATAAATAATTTTAATTAGTTTAAAAAAGCTTATAGGAAAATATTTGTTTAAAGTATTCTTTTTGCTCAAATATTTTGTTAAAAGCACCACGTATGAAAAAATAACTAATACTGTACTTTTATACATTGTGAAAGTGTATTGTAACTAAAATTAAAACAAATTTCATATGAGTTATACATATTTACCTAAATGAGTTATATTGATATTTATATAAATTGAAATTGTATTTATTCAACTAAAGGAGGATCTCCTCACCTCTTAAATCTATCCTCAATAAAAACTCAGCTACTTCTTCAGCCTATGCTGTCACAATTTATTCCTTCAGTGGAACCGGTTTAAACTCAAATACGAGTCATCATCAGCCACTTATTGACATTAAACACAATGGTCACATATCCATGGTTGTCGTCAAAGTTTAAACAAACATAGTTCAAAAACATACAAAACACAGTTTACGAGCCACATGACACGGTACAATTGCACATTTAAACTTCCGACTGGGACGACATTTGCATATCACTCGACCCGCGCTTCGTAGATCTACTGCCAATTGCTTGCTTGTTCATCCGGTGGGTGGTCAAACTTTACATGCCTATCAGTTGTTCGTTCCTATCCAGGTGACTTATCCAAAAATTCACCTTTTAGCGAATTTCCCCTATAGGGAAGAAGCTATTACCGTAGTCGGCATGGTAAGACCTAGGCCCGGGACCATGATAACTTTTCGTTTTCAGATCCCCAGACCCCAAAAACACCATTCGTTCGAAACTGTATATATATATATATATATATATATATATATATATATATATATATATATATATATATATATATATATATGTGTGTGTGTGTCCGTGAGCACGATAACTCTCGTAAAAATTATCCGATTTTGATGAAATTTGGTATAAACGTGTAAAGCAACATTTATGACTTTAAGTTCGAAAACCAGCCAGATCGCTTTATCCAAAGGGGTATTTTGGGGGGGTTTTGTACCCCAAAAATGGGTTTTTTGAATTTTTTACATATAATTTTGGAAATAGTTAAATTTTAGTTTTTACCATTGGATTCAGCTTAAAAAAACACCCAATTTGGTATTTTGATCATTTCTCTACGTCAATTTGTTACCGAGATATAGAAAGTGCTAAACACAGTACGTTGTCTAATGTTATTCTTATGGAGGAAAAGAAAAATTTTATATCTCGCTTATTTATGAACGTATACTGACAAAACTTGGTATACGGCTTCATCTGGTTGTGGACCATTGATATTTGCTCAAAAAAACAATTTTTTGCCAAAGGCTCCCGTAGCAGCAAACCTGCGTAGTCAGCCCCATGTTATTCTTATAGAGAATAAGTAACGTGTTATCTCCCTTAATTATGAAAATAAATTAATGAAATTTGGTATGTGGCTTTACCTAAATGAGTTATATTGATATTTATATAAAATCCCATTTTTTGTTTTCCTTCCTTCAGCAAACCTGCATACTCATCCGCCATGTTATTATTATGGAGAATAATTAAAATGTCACAAATAGTTTATTTATGAATGTATATTGATGAAACTTGGTATGTGGCTTTATGTGGTATTAAGATACATATATATGCATTGGAAATTCTCTGAGTACGCAGGTTTGCTGCTACGGGGGTATTTTATTTAGCATGGTCTATTTTTCTCCGTCAGTAAAGTGTTCATTAATAAAATACCCCTCCCAAACCATTGCTTTAGATTTTTCATCGCATAATTTTTAAACTGACTCATAATTGAGTTAAAACCGGTTCCACTAAAGGAATAAATTGTGAAATCATAAGCTGGAGAGGTAGTTGAGTTTTTTAAATACAAGGTGTCAAGGATTGAAAGATAATATTCTTTACAGCTTTCTATTTAGGAGGGCCTACAGCTCAAGGAGCGTTCCGAACTACTAGGTTGCGGCGTTCCTCCATAGGTAAACGTCTCGGTGGTTGGTGGGTTCGAACCCGGGACTTGAAGACAAAAGTGTCACGCTCTAACCACTACCCTCACCTCTCCACGCTCATGGCTGTGAGCGTCAGCACCGAGCAGATGGCTGAGACACTCTGCATGTAGTGGAGGAGCTTGCACAGGAACAGGCCAAGGGTCCAGCCGTAGGAAAACAGCTTGGCCAACTACCACAGAACAGCCCACGAGATTATTGTGTAATGGTGCATTTGTTACACTTGCATTGAACTAATATTCTACCGTTTGAATATTTGTAAACTGTATGAAATTAAATTCCTGTTTTTAGTTTTAAATTGTAATATTAATATATACTTAGGTTATTACAGTGCAATGGAAAATGTGTTAACATTCTTAAATGACATGAACTCACCATCATTGTCAATGAACATTAAACAAAGAAGTAAAATAATTCATTCACTTCTTGTGAATGGTTGTTATAGGCATATCAATCACAAAATTACTAACATGTACATACAAATATTATATACATATATATATTTTGTTGTTTTTTTTCGTGAAAGGTAACGTGTTTTTTATTTGTTTACTGGATATGAAAGAAATACTGCACTCAATGCATTACGAGGCAACATTTTTAATTGTAGTAACGTTGAAGCCCACCATTGATCTCCATTTTATGGACGGAAAAGGTCGCTCAATTAAAGTCAAAGGCAATGGAATAAACTAAACCGTGCATAATATTGAATAAAGTAAAATGTAATATTAAATTAAGAATTATAGTGGAACAACAACTGTTAAACTAAATGGGAAAGAGTTACTGCTTCTCATCAATCGACCTTTGATACCAAAAATATGATCACAAACAACAACGGATATTTACCTTAACGGGTATGCAAATGATGATCAACAGGAGATCAGCAGATGCAAGACTAGCAAGGAAAACATTGGTAGTGCTTTTCATTCTGCGGTACCGACAGATGGTGAAGATGATCAGAGAGTTCCCGATGATGCCCAGTACCATAGTGACACTGTAGACCACCAGTGGCGGTAGCAGCTCCTCCCAATAGTACGTGTTGAGGGCCTCCAGGTAGTCATAGTCGTCATAGTCCGTCAAATTGTCCACCGCTGACACCTGTAACAGTGATGAGGGAGTTCCTAGTGATACCCAGTACCATAGTGACACTGTAGACCACCAGTGGCGGTAGCAGCTCCTCCCAATAGTACGTGTTGAGGGCCTCCAGGTAGTCATAGTCGTCATAGTCTGTCACACTGTCCACCGCTGACACCTGTAACAGTGATGAGGGAGTTCCTAGTGATACCCAGTACCATAGTGACACTGTAGACCACCAGTGGCGGTAGTAGCTCCTCCCAGTAGTACGTGTTGAGGGCCTCCAGGTAGTCATAGTCGTCATAGTCCGTCAAATTGTCCACCGCTGACACCTGTAACAGTGATGAGGGAGTTCCTAGTGATACCCAGTACCATAGTGACACTGTATACCACCAGTGGCGGTAGCAGCTCCTCCCAATAGTACGTGTTGAGGGCCTCCAGGTAGTCATAGTCGTCATTGTCCGTCAAATTGTCCACCGCTGACACCTGTAACAGTGATGAGGGAGTTCCTAGTGATACCCAGTACCATAGGGACACTGTAGACCACCAGTGGTGGTAGCAGCTCCTCCCAGTAGTACGTGTTGAGGGCCTCCAGGTAGTCATAGTCGTCATAGTCTGTCAAATTGTCCACCGCTGACACCTGTAACAGTGATGAGGGAGTTCCTAGTGATACCCATTACCATAGTGACACTGTATACCACCAGTGGTGGTAGCAGCTCCTCCCAGTAGTACGTGTTGAGGGCCTCCAGGTAGTCATAGTCGTCATAGTCTGTCAAATTGTCCACCGCTGACACCTGTAACAGTGATGAGGGAGTTCCTAGTGATACCCAGTACCATAGGGACACTGTAGACCACCAGTGGTGGTAGCAGCTCCTCCCAGTAGTACGTGTTGAGGGCCTCCAGGTAGTCATAGTCGTCATAGTCTGTCAAATTGTCCACCGCTGACACCTGTAACAGTGATGAGGGAGTTCCTAGTGATACCCAGTACCATAGTGACACTGTATACCACCAGTGGTGGTAGCAGCTCCTCCCAGTAGTATGTGTTGAGGGCCTCCAGGTAGTCATAGTCGTCATAGTCCGTCAAATTGTCCACCGCTGACACCTGTAACAGTGATGAGGGAGTTCCTAGTGATACCCAGTACCATAGTGACACTGTATACCACCAGTGGTGGTAGCAGCTCCTCCCAGTAATACGTGTTGAGGGCCTCCAGGTAGTCATAGTCGTCATAGTCTGTCACAATGTCCACTGCTGACACCTGTAACAGTGATGAGGGAGTTCCTAGTGATACCCAGTACCATAGTGACACTGTAGACCACCAGTGGTGGTAGCAGCTCCTCCTAGTAGTACGTGTTGAGGGCCTCCAGGTAGTCATAGTCGTCATAGTATGTCACACTGTCCACCGCTGACACCTGTAACAGTGATGAGGGAGTTCCTAGTGATACCCAGTACCATAGTGACACTGTAGACCACCAGTGGCGGTAGTAGCTCCTCCCAATAGTACGTGTTGAGGGCCTCCAGGTAGTCATAGTCGTCATAGTCTGTCATACTGTCCACCGCTGACACCTGTAACAGTGATGAGGGAGTTCCTAGATACCCAGTACCATAGTGACACTGTAGACCACCAGGGCGTTAGCACCTCCTCCCAGTAGTACGTGTTGAGGGCCTCCAGGTAGTCATAGTCGTCATAGTCTGTCATACTGTCCACCCCTGACACCTGTAACAGTGATGAGGGAGTTCCTAGTAATACCCAGTACCATAGGGACACTGTAGACCACCAGTGGCGGTAGTAGCTCCTCCCAGTAGTACGTGTTGAGGGCCTCCAGGTAGTCATAGTCGTCATAGTCTGTCATACTGTCCACCCCTGACACCTGTAACAGTGATGAGGGAGTTCCTAGTAATACCCAGTACCATAGGGACACTGTAGACCACCAGGGGCGGTAGTAGCTCCTCCCAGTAGTACGTGTTGAGGGCCTCCAGGTAGTCATAGTCGTCATAGTCTGTCACACTGTCCACCGCTGACACCTGTAACAGTGATGAGGGAGTTCCTAGTGATACCCAGTACCATAGTGACACTGTAGACCCCCAGTGGTGGTAGCAGCTCCTCCCAATAGTACGTGTTGAGCGCCTCCAGGTAGTCATAGTCCGTCAAATTGTCCACCGCTGACACCTGTAACAGTGATGAGGGAGTTCCTAGTGATACCCAGTACCATAGTGACACTGTAGACCACCAGGGCGTTAGCACCTCCTCCCAGTAGTACGTGTTGAGGGCCTCCAGGTAGTCATAGTCGTCATAGTCTGTCATACTGTCCACCCCTGACACCTGTAACAGTGATGAGGGAGTTCCTAGTAATACCCAGTACCATAGGGACACTGTAGACCACCAGGGGCGGTAGTAGCTCCTCCCAGTAGTACGTGTTGAGGGCCTCCAGGTAGTCATAGTCGTCATGGTCTGTCATACTGTCCACCCCTGACACCTGTAACAGTGATGAGGGAGTTCCTAGTAATACCCAGTACCATAGGGACACTGTAGACCACCAGGGGCGGTAGTAGCTCCTCCCAGTATTACGTGTTGAGGGCCTCCAGGTAGTCATAGTCGTCATAGTCTGTCACACTGTCCACCGCTGACACCTGTAACAGTGATGAGGGAGTTCCTAGTGATACCCAGTACCATAGTGACACTGTAGACCACCAGTGGTGGTAGCAGCTCCTCCCAATAGTACGTGTTGAGCGCCTCCAGGTAGTCATAGTCCGTCAAATTGTCCACCGCTGACACCTGTAACAGTGATGAGGGAGTTCCTAGTGATACCCAGTACCATAGTGACACTGTAGACCACCAGGGCGTTAGCACCTCCTCCCAGTAGTACGTATTGAGGGCCTCCAAGTAGTCATAGTCGTCATAGTCCGCCACACTGTCCACCGCTGATACCTGTAACAGTGATGAGGGAGTTCCTAGTGATACCCAGTACCATAGTGACACTGTAGACCACCAGGGCGTTAGCACCTCCTCCCAGTAGTACGTATTGAGGGCCTCCAAGTAGTCATAGTCGTCATAGTCCGCCACACTGTCCACCGCTGACACCTGTAACAGTGATGAGGGAGTTCCTAGTGATACCCAGTACCATAGTGACACTGTAGACCACCAGTGGCGATAGCACTTCCTCCCAGTAGTACGTGTTGAGGGCCTCCAGGTAGTCATAGTCGTCATAGTCTGTCACACTGTCCACCGCTGATACCTGTAACAGTGATGAGGGAGTTCCTAGTGATACCCAGTACCATAGTGACACTGTAGACCACCAGGGCGTTAGCACCTCCTCCCAGTAGTACGTATTGAGGGCCTCCAGGTAGTCATAGTCGTCATAGTCTGTCACACTGTCCACCGCTGATACCTGTAACAGTGATGAGGGAGTTCCTAGTGATACCCAGTACCATAGTGACACTGTAGACCACCAGTGGCGATAGCACTTCCTCCCAGTATTACGTGTTGAGGGCCTCCAAGTAGTCATAGTCGTCATAGTCCGTCACATTGTCCACCGCTGACACCTGTAACAGTGATGAGAGAGTTCCTAGTGATGCCCAGTACTATAGTGACACTGTATACCACCAGTGGTGGTAGCAGCTCCTCCCAGTAGTACGTATTGAGGGCCTCCAAGTAGTCATAGTCGTCATAGTCTGTCACAATGTCCACTGCTGACACCTGTAACAGTGATGAGGGAGTTCCTAGTGATACCCAGTACCATAGTGACACTGTATACCACCAGTGGTGGTAGCAGCTCCTCCCAGTAGTACGTATTGAGGGCCTCCAAGTAGTCATAGTCGTCATAGTCCGCCACACTGTCCACCGCATATACCTGTAACAGTGATGAGGGAGTTCCTAGTGATACCCAGTACCATAGTGACACTGTAGACCACCAGGGCGTTAGCACCTCCTCCCAGTAGTACGTGTTGAGGGCCTCCAGGTAGTCATAGTCGTCATAGTCCGTCACATTGTCCACCGCTGACACCTGTAACAGTGATGAGGGAGTTCCTAGTGATACCCAGTACCATGGTGACGCTGTAGACCACCAGGGGTGGTAGTAGCTCTCTTCAGTAGTACGTGTTGAGGGCTTTCAGCCCCCTAGGTCATCTAGTCTTCATAGACGTCGTATTCGTTTATTAACTTGAACTAACGTGAAATAGTATTAAATTGTGTTATCAGTCTCATTATTAGGACGTAAATGGGACCAGTTAAACAAGATTATATATCTATAAGTCTCTTCTGCGGTAAAACAAAGTGTTGCTTATATACCGACTGCCATATTTTTTAGGTAACCTATTCATTAACAACCTCTCTTTACAAATTATAATAAATTAGCTGACAACCTTGTAACCTGCGAAGAGAGGATTTGATTAGTATGTTGGTTGCCATGGGATCAGAGTAGACAGAGAGATAAAATGACGGTCGACTATTTTGGCTTCACTTTTTTACGCGAAACGAGACCTCTAGTTATAACAACCTCGTTGGGCCAGCTGGTCAAATAACCAAAATTGTATAAAATTTTCAGATGTATCAGTTACATTTAGGTGCATTTATTTAAATTTGACACAAAGGGTAGACACAAAATAAATTATCGCTTTTTCTTGACAAAACGATAACGAATCCTGATTTATACTTGAAAATAAATTTGTTTACATATGATTTTGTTGTGTGTGCACAGATGATTGTAGACTACCATATGAATACTGCTCTTATACACAAAAGTTCAAAGCCCAATTCTACCTCAGAAGGCAGATAATGCTCCAAACCGTTTATTTGACCTCCGTAACAAATCGTTGTCATTAATCTTATCCTTTGCTAAGTTACTTGGCTGCAACTTTATTCGTTCCTTAACTACCAAAATTCATCATAGGTTTCTAACTGCGGTAGAACATTCACACTTCGGTTCTAAAAGAAGTTATTTTATTAATCTATTTTGTCATTGTTATCTGAAAAACATTTTCAAGGGAAGGTGAGGGCAAAAACAAATTTGAGAAATCTTAGGTTCTTCTTTACCATATTTTATACAAACGGTCCAATTTCCACTCTTTTATGTCACTCGAAATCTACAAAAAAACTGATTTCTAAAAAATTTTAAAAATTTTCTTAATTTTTCTTTTGAAATCATACAGGGTGTTTCCAAATTAATTTTGCTAACTTCGGGATATTGTTCCTTTTGTGAAAAAGAACGTAAATCATCATATAACCGAGGGTCTATTTCTTTTCGTTTACTGTCTGTTTGTCTGTATGTGGTTTTTAATAGAAAATTAACATTTTACAACGGCTTGACCAAATTCAACCAAATTTTGGTAAATACTCTTCTTGGTAGGTTCTTTTTTTCGGAGATAATATTTTTCCATAATATCTTTCCGTTTAAAAGTGACAGCCGTTGAAAATCTTTAACCTCAAATACCTAAAAAACTAGAAATTTTACAATAACTTTTTAGAGTCAAGAAGGTTAGAAAATGTAATTATAAATCCATATCTGCTTTAACATTAAAAATCGGGTTAAAATTAACTGAACTATGACTGAAAAAAATAACAAATGGTTAAATTTTGCAATCATAACCAATCAAAATTATAGCAAAATTTAGCCATGTGTTCCGTTTTTCAGTCATTGTTCAGTTAATTTTTAACCGATTTTCAATGTTAAAGCAGATATGGATTTATAATTACATTTTCTATCTTTTTGTACTATAAAATATTTTTGTAAAATTTTAGTTTTCAGATATTTGAGCTTAAAAGTTTTCAATGGCCGCCATTTTTTTAAAGAAAGGTATGAAAAAATATGTTTTGGAAAAAATCACCTACCAAGAAAAGTATTTAACAAACATTTGGTTGAATTTGGTCAAGCCGTTTTTTTATATAAATTTTCTAGTAAAAATCAAATGCAGACAGACAGACAGACAGTAAACGAAAATAAATAGAACCCCGGTTATATGATGATTTACGTTCCTTTTCACATAAGGAACAATATCCCGAAGTTAGCAACATTAATTTGGAAACACCCTGTATATTAACTAGAGGCTTGTATGAGTTATATAGCCTCTTTAACACTATGTTTTGATGTATGAGGATGTTCTATTTAATGCTAAGGACAATAAAATAGTATGAAAATTTTAACACATAGCAATACGTAAACAAAGTATAAGCTTAAATCGCAATATAAATTAATACATCTAATCATAAGATAATTTAAAGGATTGATATTTTGTTCTATAAGGTCTTATTTAAGGAAGAATAAGGGATAATTCAAAATCGGGCTCTGTGGATATCTTCTCAATCTATTGTTTGTATAATTATTCCAATTATCAGCCTTCTGGGTCGTGTAGCAGCTTCGTAAACGTGCAATAACTCATAAATTTACCATTGTTCTTATGTTTTCCTTACGAAATTATATTAGCGGATTTCCCCTATAGGGAAGAATCTATTACCGTAGGTGGCATGGTAAGACTTAAGACCGAAACCATGATAACTTTTCGTTTTGAGGTCCCCAGATCCCAAAAACACTATTCGTTAAAATTTATATATATATATATATATATATATACATATATATATATATATATATGTGTGTGTGTGTGTGTACGTTACCTCGATAACTCGAAAGAAACGCCTGATTTTCATGAAATTCAGCACAAATGTGGAGAGTAGCATTTATGACTTTAAGTTCGAAAACCAGATCGATCGGACTATGGAAAGGGGGTTTTATGGGGGTTTTAAATTTTACAAAAATCGGTTTTTTTAATTTGTTACCCTAAAATGTTAAAAACATTTAATTTTGGTTACAGCCATTTTAAAGAGCTTAAAAACAAATAAATTAGTATTTTTAATCATTAACCTAGGTTAAGTGGTAGTGGAGAAAACTCAAAAAACGCTTCCATAAAATTTCCCATGTTAATATTATGGGAAAATGGTTTTTAGATTTTCCTCAGATAATTTTATTGAAAACTTCACGTTTCTTTTTACTAATACATTTAGCTCTACAAAACAATCATTTTGGTGTTTTAATCGTTGTTCTACGTCCAACCGTTGCAGAGATATTCAAAGTGCTAAACACCAATGTTATCCAGTGTTGTCCAATGTTATCCTTACGATGAACAAATCAATTTTGTTATCTCGATTATTTATTAATGTATATTGATGAAACTTGGTACGTGGCTTCAACTAGTTGTTGTATATTGATTGTTGATTTTCCTCGTAGCAGCAAATCTGCATACTCGGCCCCAATATTATTCATATGGAGAATAAGTAAAGTTTTATATCTCCCTTAGATATAAACCTAAATTAATAAAACTTGGTATGCAGCTTCACCTGGTTAAGTTATATTGATAATTGCATGAAACACATATTTTGTGTTCCTTGTTGCAGCAGACCTGCGTACTCAGCTTTCAAAGTTATTCTTAAGGAGAATAAATAAAATTATATATATCACTTATTTATGAATGCATTTTTGTGAAACTTGGTAAGTGGCTCGATGTAAGTAGTGAGACACATGTATATGCATTGGAAATTCGCTGAGTGCGCAGGTTTGCTGCGAAAGCGGTATTTTAAGATTATATCTACTTATATGTTTGCCAGAGTTTAACTATATAATAGAGTATTACTGTTACAGCCCCGGGTTGTGCAAACCCACACTTAAGTTACCCAGCATTTACTTTGACGTGAACATCCCCTCCGAGAACTCAAGTGTGGGCTTTGTGAGTCAGGTCGGAGGTTATCGTCATTCTCAGAGGAGGTTCTATGATTTGGTCCTTAACTCGGAATGCTGCTCAGCCCGTCTTTGCGTCATAAAGCCAGCGACCAACTTTTATAGCTCTATCTAGAACTCAGATAATTCAAAGTGATTCACGTAACGTTTTCGTAACTTTATTACCTTTGATTCCCTTGACGTAATGGCATATCTCCTTAACGATATTCCTAAAATATCGTATGTTAAACTTTCTCACAGGGGAAAAGTCAGGAGTATCTATTTATAAAGGTCGGTCTAAGTTATAACTAGACCAATAATGGCAGTTTTATATTGCATATATACAGCATTTTGATGGTGTACGAGTGTTTAATTCGTTCCACACAATTAAGAATATTGGTTTTGGAATACTCTGTTACTCGCTCTTGTAGTACTTGGGTGTATATAAGTAATGTGTTTATGGAAACATAATCCTATTACCTGTTTCAGAATTGTAGTATTTGTTCTAATTATATGGAATATAAACTGTCATACAACTATTACTATTAATGAAAATCAGATTACTGAAGATAGACATATTACTCCAGAAAATCTAGATGAACTGAAATTCAGGCTTCAATACGAAAACTGGACCTCAGTATACCAAGCCGAGGACGTTAACTCTATGTACAACATTATTAGCACTTTTAATCATTATTTCAATATTAGCTGCCCCATAAACTGAAAGAATGTTAAATCAGCAAATGTGAAAAAAGCCAAATGGATGACAGATGAAATTCAAGCTGCTAAGGGAAAAAATATTTGATTTGTACTCAACTTGGAGGCTTTCTGGTTTGCAGTGTGACAGATTTATGGAATCTCAAAATGAAAGATCAATATAAAAAAATCATACATAAATGTAAATCAGAATGGGCCTATAACAGCATATCTGTCATTAATAGTGTTGGATCTAAAAACTAAATTTAAAACCACAATATCAATTTAAGAATAGAGAGTAAGACAATTAATTTCAGGAACAGCCTTCAATTGGCTAATGTCGTACGTGACTAACCGTTTTCAAATTACTGAAATTAAAGACAGTTCAAAATTAAAAATTAGCAAAGTCATGTTGCCACCACAAGTAATCACCAGTGGGGTTCCGCAAGGATCTATACTGGGACCTCTCCTATTTTTCACCTATATTAACGCTGTCACTGACTCGGTTCCGTTGTCAGGTGTCTACCTCTTTGCTGACGATACCACATTGTTCACAAGAGGATCAGATGTTGTTTCTCTGGAATCTGAGACAAATGAAAGAGTGGAGGACCTTTCCAAATTGTTCTCAACTAACAAACTCAGTTTACATTCTCAAAAAACAAGTTTTTAGTCTTTCAGACCACTCAGAGATCAAATTCAAAAATTAATATGACTCGAACATATTCATGGGAGGGTATCAGATTGAATTTTCAAAATCTGCAGATTTCCTAGGGGTGAGACTGGACGATGGGCTAGGGTGGTGTAGTCAGCTGACGAAGCTTGAGGGATTGCTTGCCCGGGGGCTCTTCATCCTTCGTAGGATGAGGACCTATGGAAGCATAACTCTTTCTAGGCTGGTCTACTTTGGACTGTTCGAACAACATATTTCATACTCAATTATTCTGTGGGGATCAGTAAAGGGCAATTTAAATAGAATTATTGTTGTAAAAAACGATACGGACCATTTTGGGCCTACCACCACAAACCAGCTGCAAAGAATCTTTCGTTCTGTTTGGCCTTTTAACTGTCCCCAGTTTTTTTCATCTTTGAAGCAAAACACAAAAAATACAACCCACTTTTAACAATCATAAATATAATACCAGGGAAAAAGGAATTCATTCATAACAACACCGGTTAACTCTATTTGAAAACAAACCTAAATATTGCGGGTTAAAATTATATCAGGCCTTGCCAGAAAAATTATGAAAATTGGAGGAAATTTCAAAATTCAAACTTGAAGTTAAGAGATACCTGATCCAGGCTTGTTTTTACGATCTGGAGAGCTTCTTAAAAGTTGAGTGGGCTAGTGGTTATTCTTTGCAAATTAATTTTAAGTACTTTTTACCTGTCCAGTTCCTGGATCCTATGGACTACGGGCGGAATACTCAAGTAACAAGTAAGTATTATTCTTTGGCAACTACGACCTTTTGTAAACTTTAAATTGAATGAACCAATTGTAACTGTTAAAATTAGCACTGGTAACATTAAAATCCAACAAGTTCATTCTCTACTTAAACACGTTTATCTGCTTGCAAAATAATTGTGGTCATAGATTTATTATTCAAAAATAATATATGTAAAAGTAATTTTATGTTGTTATATAACTTGTTATAAAGTATCATAATTTCGCTTGGAGAATAATATGATACGTTCAACATAATTATTTTTTTTCATATTCCTAGATTGCGTCCGTTGCTAACGTCCTCGTGGGTCACTAACGAACGTCATGGCAGACGGTGAAGGAGTTGTGTTTACAATCCGTCTACAATGTGCCACATCGAAGCTCCATCGCGTTACCTCGCCGTAATGTACGCTGAAGTACGACCTCAGCGAGGACGTTTCATTTTACGACGGACGTTTGCAACGTTCCTGTGCCAATGGCATTGTTGCTAAAAATAGAAATCTATTTATTATGTGTATAAACTCAGAGATAGGAAGTAACGTCGAGATATCACTTTTAAACGACATTTCCTGATGTCAGAAGCAGTAAGAGGATGTCAAGTGAAAATAATACGCTCTTTATCACAGCTTGTCATTTTTTGAGAAATAAAGTATCACTGCACACTACGTTTACACGAGTAACGTTCATATGACCTAAACCTTTTTGAAAATTAATAAAATACATTTCCTTCTTATTTTTTGCTGATTATAAGAACTCATTATTCAGATGAAATAAAAAATAGTATTGAATAATGACTGCAATCCTTTATTGTTTAAACGTTCAAACGCGATTATAATAAATGTGAAAATTGTGATACATTTTAAAGTTATATTGGTCATTCAATATAAATTGAACAGAAAGTCGTTCTTTCCAAACAATAGTTGTACGGCAGTTTTTAACCTCAAATAATCTGGTATAGAACAGGTATTGCATTTCAGAATGAAGTTCAGAAATTATTATAAACAGGATTTAAAAAAATACAAACTCTTTTGCCAGTATTTGAAGTTATTAAAGCTACGTTACACAAAAACGCCCACCAACTCAATATATCAAAATTGTTCATAGAACAACTTTAACAGCATTAAATCATTCACGATATGTATATCATTCAATTATTCTTCCGCCAACTGCAGGTTTAAAAATTAAACTAAATTTAGAATACATTAACGAATGTTAATAAACATTCCATTTATTTTACAATTAACAGAAATTAATTTAAATGAATAAAAACCATACCTCCTTATTTAATAACCTTTATGAAGCATACACAGTACAACTATAAGTTTTTAGTTTTGCTAATTCTGCTGTTGTAAATAAACAATGTCAAAATATAAGATATCATGTGATTGTAGATAAGATTGTAGAAGGTGTTTTAACAATTTGAGTCCTACCTCACAGTTCAAGAAAATAAGTTTTAGCAAGAGAACTCTCGATGTGGAACAAATAATGTTAATTTAAATTAACCTTTTGTTTGTTTGGTGCACTCTATAGATATATAAGACTACAAAATATTCTAAACTTATTTTCAAGATTTTAAATTGGCATGTTTCTTTTCTATATTATACTTTTACCAGTTTTGTTTATATTCAATAATCTACCATACAATTTATACATTACATAACGCTTTATACAAGGCGTCTATTGCGGGAAAACAACCTGCTGATGCTGTCACGACAACGGGGCAAGCATTATAACAGTTTTTTAAAGGTATTTTCTAATATACTTTTAAAAGTTAAGGAAGTTTGTCACTATTACTTAACAGTATATCTTTATATATAACATCCAAATACCTCTGGCTGACTGACCTATCAGGAACTCACCGTAAATATAAGGCCTACAGAGTTAAAATTTTACATATAGGTTCCTTTTTGGCACTAGGTGCTTGCTAAGAAACGTATTACGAAATTCCCCCTGTGTTCCGCCCCGCTGGGTCCTAATGTTACCATGTATTTCTCATGGACGTTTACTTTGGTTTGAGCTGATGAAAATTCAAACAGCTGATATTGATTCGTTTTAGTTCCACGGGCTAACCACAGATGAAGCACACACAACTATCATAGTTTACGCGGGTGAAGCTGCAACGGGTCGGCTAGTATAGAACAAAATAATGCTTAAAGCTCAGGTCAAAGTTGATCAATGTTTCCCTTTTTTTTATCGTCACTGTTTTGATTCCCGTAGATTTTTTAACACCCTTTGGTTTAAAAACCAAGGATTAGAAAATATTAGATTGAAATAGTGGTAATGCGAAACTATGTTTATGTTTAAATATGTTGTATGTGTTATATGTTGGTTTTTAATAACATGTTGCCTAATCAAGATATCACTATACTATAGATATGACTAAAAGAACAACATTTCAAAACACAACACCTGTGTATAATATTTGCTGCTTCATAATTAAATTAAATGTATGATAATAATTTTATTCTGTTAATTTCAACTTATATATTAGGATATACATGTTATGAAATATAAAAAATTCTTTTTGTCATAAGTTTTAGATTTTAATTTAACGAGATATATGTAAGTAAATACTATATATTTTCCCATTAATAGTTTTTTAGGTGGGTTTAACTTGTTAATAAATGAAAATGCATCAAATTACTACGCAATTACTTTAATTGGATTTCCTTGTGTTCCATTTGATATTACGTTTTACATTTTATACAAGCTACAAAATACCATTTAATGTACCAAGGGAGATTATTTATACAAATAGAACTTATCTTTTAACAAAATCCCAATCCTAGTCTCGACTTGAATAAGCAATTCCATTCAGACAATAATAAAGGCTTAAAGACTGCAATAACCTAGTTTTCTATCTCACTTGATAAAGTTAAGTTCGCTGTGAAACTCTTTTCACTATCGCAGGTGTGCCTGCACCATCTATTGTTGGTATAAAATGGAACTACTAATTTATTAATCCCTTATTTGCAAGATTTTCTTTAAAGCTTTTCCGGCATGGCTCCAGCTGAATATTTTTCTAAACAAACAAATTTTGTTATTACTCGGTTCTATGACATTTTAAAACTGAAGAGTTTTGAGGAATTTTAAATTATTATAATTCGAGCAATAATTGGAACGTATTATTTAGAGGTAACATATATTGTGAGAATAATCTGATACTTATTTTGTAACACTCAAACTATTTCATGTCAATGCATTCCATTGTTTGATGTCCTAACTCCGACTTAGTTACTTAGTTAGACTTAGACTTAGTTTTAGCCTTAGTAACCGACTTGTTTTCCAGTGCGTGTTTGTAACTACCCATATTTTATCATTTATATTATTATTATTTTATTACTTTTACAAAAAGAATTTCTTTATTTTTCCGGCTATTTTTGTCTCGTAAAATTATCGTTTTGTATAAATGTTTGGCATCAGTGAATAGCTCTTCCTCTAGAGATGTGCCTTTTGGGGTTTTAATAAAACTCAACATTCACAGCTTCACCTAGTGCGACATCCCATGTGAAATTGTCTCGAGTTCCAATGTAATCTCATGAGGTTATGCTTGATTTGATTAGTAAAGGCGGCCCCACACTTCTCACGAACACACCCGAACATTCGGCCGAACTCCGAATGTTCGGAGTATTCGCGAGAAGTGTGGAAGCTACACGAACTTTTGATTACATGCGGGAACATACGGGACCGAATGTCAGTGAACATTCAGGAGAATGTTCGGCCGAATGTTCAGGCGTGTTCGCGATAAGTGTGGGGCCGCCTTCAGCTGATTATAATTTAAGCACACTTTTAAAACGTCTGGCTCCGTGCCTGCTACATCCCCGTGCAGAGAACGGAACATCAGCTAGTTTTAATTAATTAAATTTCCCTAATACCATGTTGTTGTTTTTTCGTTTACTGGTTGCATAAACAAAACCATATACAAATAATTATTTATAAAATTTGACAAATGTGGTTCACGATTATAATTAAACTAGCTGATCCCGCAGGCTTCAACCCGCAAATAATCTTAATATATAAAAAATGACAGTTGTGTGTGCTCTATTCTGTGGTTATCCCGTGGAACTACTACGAATCAAGATCAGCTCTTTGTATTTTCATCAGCTCAAACTAAAGTGAATAAGTATAAAGTCCATATAATTAAAATAAGTCCATAAGAATAACACAGGAGTGGAACTTTGACTCCCCGAGGGGCGTAGCCCTACGGGAATTTCTTCAAACCCTTTCTTAGTGAGCACCTAAGATCCAAGAGGAAGGCATGTTCCAAATTTCATTGCAATCCGTTTTGCGGTTTTTGAGATTTCGTGATGAGTAAGTTAAATTCAGTGAGTCAGTGGTATATGAATTTTATATATTAAGATAGTAACACTGTTTATAACATGGTTGTAATTATAGTTTGATTTTAACATTGTAATTAGTAACACACTGCCTTTTACATATATTAAACATTTAGTGTGTAGCCAAATGCAAACTATTAACGTGAAATAATAACAACTTAGTTTATCCAACAAGCTTTACACGTTCACATGCATTTAGTTTCAAGTTTTTGGAAGTGCAATCAGAACCAACTATTTGGACATCGATTGTTTCGGGTAAAGCTGCTGTAAGCCCTCTTGAAGTTTCGTTGCAGAACTACGTCATTGTAAGCGCGTCTCCTCGCAATATCGGTTGAGGAATTGCGCTGTGTATACATTTCCAAGACCAGTAAACACTTTAATCGCGATAAAGTGTTATCTCTGTATTCAAGTTTTTAACATAGCAAAACAATAAAATAAACAAGGACAAATATATGGTTTGTTGTCCATACCACGTTACACGTCATCGTATAAGATGTTATATTAAAAGTATCGAAAACCAACAAATGAATAAAAATGTACACCAACAAACTTATACAAATCTTTCTCGACAAACAAACCATGACAGACGTACTGAGAAAGATTTTTAAAAGTACGAGGTTTATTATATAATTGTATATGTCGAATCGATAGGACAATTAGGAATAGTAGTTTTAATATCAACAACATTTATTTTGAACTTTAATTAATATACATATCCATTGATACAGTATACATAAACTTGCTCAAAAACACTGTGGATCACTTATTAAAGGAGAGATTTTTTATATAATATTTTCTACTAGCCAAAAGGGAAATACAGTGTTATGAATGCTTTTAAATAATAAATAGCGTAGTTTAAATGGTTAAACTTGAAGTAAAACTATAGTTTGTGATAATAGTTTGTTATAATCTTACCTTAATAGGTCTTAAGACTCATTAAACGTACTCAAGTACATAATTATTTTGTTTAATACATGTTATGCAGAAATAAATGTAATCTACTAAAACTCTAAAAACTAATGACATCTAATAAAGAAACATATTTTACATTAACACTATAACACTCAGTAATATTTGTATACAACAATTCCTCAATTATTCCATTTACTATACACAATATTAAGTTTACAGTTACATAAAATAAGGTACCAAACAGTGACTAGGACACATTTATATTTTTTCCTGATCATTTATATTAAACTTAAACGAAAACTAAATACAAATTTGTATTAACTTGTGGGCAATTTCACCCGAAATGAATTACATGAAATGACTTAGACAAAGACTAAATCAATCTTATACGCTTTCGGTTTCTTTCAAGTGTGTTTCAAAGGTGTTGATGAAAAAGCAATCTGGAGAGAGAGACGTAGAGACGCCTCAGAGACATATAGAGAGATACAGAGACGTCTCAGAGACGTATAGAGAGACGTAGAGACGTCTCAGAGACGTATAGAGAGACATAGAGACGTCTCAGAGACGTATAGAGAAACGTAGAGACGTCTCAGAGACGTATAGAGAGACATAGAGACGTCTCAGAGACGTATAGAGACATAGAGACGTCTCAGAGACGTATAGAGAGACGTAGAGACGTCTCAGAGACGTATAGAGAGACACAGAGACGTCTCAGAGACGTATAGAGAGACATATAGACGTCTCAGAGACGTATAGAGAGACGTATAGACGTCTCAGAGACGTATAGAGAGACATAGAGACGTCTCAGAGACGTATAGAGAGACATAGAGACGTCTCAGAGACGTATAGAGAGACGAATGTTCACAACCTTGCGGGATTCTCTCAAACGGTCTTGTATCCCATTACTTTACTCGAGGCTTGATTGAAAGGCTTTTGTTGCCTCCCTGAACTACAGCAGCTCAATTATCCGATATTAAAACAGACTCAACGACTTTGCTAATTCATTATTTCCTACTCACCATGTAAACGTTTAGTGGCATTGTATGTTACATTGTTGTGTTTCCCAGCCAATAATTTGAACTATAAATTTTGCTAGAGGTTTTATTTAAGTACGTTTCAAAAATGTTAAGGTTGCATCCAAACTTAACACTCAGATGCAAGATGGTAAATATAAGTCATAATGGTACCATGCAATCAAGTTCGATAGGTAACACAGGTTGTCTGTAGACATAATGATAGATGACATAATCATAACAATGAACCAATATTTTGATTCTGGAATTATCTTACTAAGCCTGGTTATTATTCCTATACAGATATATTGTATATTTAGCGACGTTTATGTAAATGTTGTGAAAGAGTATATCTTTAAACCCTGTCATGCACACATCCTCAAGTTATGTGTATGCTAATCAACAATGTAATTATTTTTACACTTTAATTTTGTTTACTGAAATTCTTAAGCATTTCTATAGTTTAAGTTTTAACGAGTACTTGTAAAGTGAGCATTCCCTTGCAATGGTGCTTGCTTGAGGGGGGTACAGGAATGCTACTTACAAGAAGAGTGAAGCCCGAGCCGCGGTGTCAAATGACAAAGCGTCTTAGCTACCCAGGCATCAGACGTAGACAAAGAACCTTGTAACCAACCTTGTAATATTCAAACCCTAACATTACATCTTTATCATTTATCATACAGTAACTCGTTACATTCTTGGCTGCCATTGGTGTCCAATTGTGATATATTTATACACAAGGAAAACTATAAACAATTTTTAACCTCTTTTTCCAGAGTTTTTCTTTTATGGAGATATTAAAACTCGCATTCCAAAAGATTTTACATAGAAAGGCACCCTGGTTGGCTTTTAGAGGCTCTATAATCTATAAGAACGACTTCGTAAGTCCGGCGGCTATGTTGGTTAACGATCGTATTTATTTTTGTATCCATTCATTGTATAAATTACTAATGATCCCGTTACCTGTTTTGTTTATATTTTTGTTGGACAATTGTTTGTATTTATGATGTATTGTTTAGATTTAATATATATTGGAAAAATTCAACTTTGTAGAAAACCATTATTTACAAGTTTATTTGTCTTGTTGCCCCAAGAACAGTGAAGGTACAAATACACTCATTCTCACAGGCTGACGAATAGTCTTTGTGGGAATGAATTCCGTTAATAAATATTTTACGGTAATGTTTAGTTTATTTTTTATATTTTTTTATTTGAATTAGAATTATAGCTAGCTTTTTCATTAAATATAATCCTATATATCAATGCGCTAGGGTTTTTTCTTCAAAGTCATAACTCGATTACTGCTGGACGGATTTTAACGTTTGAGGTGTTAAATTAAAGGTACCTTTACGTCGATTTGCCAATACGTCTCAGAATGTTAAGAGAGAATCACTTAAATACAGTAAATGGCTGAATTTTCGGAACAGTAGCGCTATCTAAGTGAAAGTCTAAACTACGTTTTGATTGAAAGTACGTAATCCGCATTATTCACAGGTGTTATCATCCGTTTTTATATCATATGTTTTGTTATGTTTGTTTACAACTCAAAAAACCTTTCGTTGGGTACGAACTTTCTCGAATTCAAGCTACAGGTCAACTAGTTTTATAATAAAAGCGCTGTATTTTAATATAATGGTACAGAAAGGGTTTAAAGGTGTTTTAACGTTAGAAAAAAAATCTAAAAATCAATACAACAATTTTAATTTTGTTTAAATTACACGATTAATTCAAATGTTTTACTATTTGTTCAAAAGGCTATAAGCAGCCTGAAGAGGGACCAGCATTGGTTTAAGTCTCATTATGTGTCTGGTGAACCTGAGATTATGTCGCAAGCACTCTAGGATACCCTTCGAGTTAAATTGTTCACTGAGAAAATAAAATAAATTGTAGTTTTCAAAAATTGATACATTCTGATATCTTTCACAGTTGGTTATTTTACACACATAATAAATTTTCATAATTTACAATATTTTCTGCTCTAAGGTATACCTGCCTAATACCATTGGGTTTATATCTACTAGCGGGAACATCTTACGGGAACCAGAGTTAGTAACCGCAGTGCTGCGATCTAGCGACATATTAAGATAACTAAAGAGATCTGCGGCGACGTTAGGCCGAGTTAACTCATCCGCCTCGCCGTACCCGACTTAACAAAATATCACTTTGATGATCATCACAAAAAAAGGTTTACTTAAACATTTTAAAATCTCTACGAGAACATTCCAAACAAATATGATAAACAAAGCCGTAACGATCTCTGGCGGCGTAAGACGGAACTACGTCGACAAATCTCAAACATTAATTTGAATTGCGTGTCCCATCTAGTAGATATAAACCCAAAGCTAATAGTAATATGATTTTTCTACATTAACATATATTCCCACATTTTTAGATTTAAAATCTTAACATTTTACTAGCAGCATCATAAGTTGTTTATTTGCGACCACGTCTGATTTCACCATTAAAACTACTTCAATTCTAGAGCCATGTCAAGAAACAAATACTCTGTCTTCACAGTCACATACTGTACATCAGTCAAACATACATCCAGCGAAGTGTAAATACGCAACTTGCACCTGAGCAGGTTGTCACATTCATACAGCTAATGATATCTAGTGCTGTGCCATTTAGATAATTAACAGTTTAGGTTCTCTGTTTGAGTTTACTGACGACGACTTACTATTCAAACGTCAAAGCTACTAGTCTTTACCGAGACTTTAGCTTCCATTTAATTATATTCAGTTATAAATGTGGGACAATATTTAGTTTTAATATTAAATATACGATTCTATTTTCTTTGTCACACTGCGTATAATTTTTAAGTGGCAAGATTTCTGAAAACTTTCTCGTATGAAGAAAAGATGGTTCTTTTATCGAAGCGTGTGTGGGGTGTTTTTATTTGAACAAATTTTAAACATCAAAAAGATTTAACGAGTTCGCACGCAGCACGCTGACGTGAGGGAAGTGAATTTCCACATAAAATCTTGTAAAACTCAAAATCAGTGTAAAAACATCCATTTGTCCAATTTTTATTGAAATCTGAAAACATTGTTTTTTTGGCTGTTTTGATACTCCTGGTTTCATTTACTTGCAAAGCTGGGAATACAATTTTACGCATTATAAGGTTAGGAGAAGATCCAGACAGGCTTGAAAGTAGGCGTGAGGTTGCCGGGGATAATAAAAGTACTCTAACAAAGGAATAACAGGCTTTTCTAGTGTAAAACCCCCATAAGACAACGTACTGTGTTTACCCGATACACATTTTCTTTAATAACTCGGTAAATATTTATGCTAGAATGACGGAAGAGGGCTTAAAACTTTCGCCTTTCTAATTCCCATCTTTTAACATGCATTAATTTTACATCTGGGGCTTTTCTGACCCTTTTTGGGCCCAAAAACTCAAAATTTGAAAGATTAATCCCCAAAAAAATGGGTTTAGAGTTGTCCGATTGTTTTGCCCAACGAACTTGTCCAACAGGTTATAGAAAGGAACGTCCCTACCAAATTTGAAGTAAATCGGACAAAAAATGCGACCGCTAGAGTGCATAATATATATATATATATATATATATATACATATATATATACATATATATATATATATATGTCTATATATATACATATATATATATATAAGTCTCTATATATATATATATACATATACCTATATAAAATTTTGAACGACCCCCCAAAACGTGTTCAGGGCTTCACGTTAGGAACTTCTATGGTGGTCCCGGGCTTAAGTTTCACCGTGCAGGTCATGCTAATAGTTCACTTTCCAAAGGAAATTCACTAATAATAGGACAACCGTCTCGAACTACTACTCTTTCGATGTGGATTTGGGATGGTGAGGTATGTAAAATTATGTTTACAGTAAATCTATAAAATTGCGACTACTAATGATACATTTAGTATTGCACTAGAATTTTTTTTAATTATCAAGAGATTAAAACACAAAAGTTATGTTACAAAACAGAAAATTTTATTCTATTTTTATTTTAATTTGCATTACTACTGATTTCACTATGCCATTTTGGGGGGAGGGACAGAAACGTGTGTTTAACCACAGGTGGCTAGCCTGTAGTGTTTCCCTGCTACCATGTGTAGCTTTACCACATGCCACTGCTGACCTAGGAACTGCTTACCGCATACTTCAGGCTAGGCCAGCGACAAAAGAATAACATAGACTGGCAATTGCGTGCTGGGTTTGAAGCCGGACAACCTCTGAGTGGTGGGGATGAATCCCGAGTCTTGCCGTCGCTGGCGCCGTCCCGGTGCTGTCTTTAATTCAAGATTATTCCTGTCCCAACAGATTTAATTTAATTCTTATTATCAACCTCCCCCCACCCTCACCCCACCCCTTGCCCCCAGTGAATAAGATGTGTTCAATAACTGATTGTTTTTCTCACATGAATAACATTTCTCATACGAAATATACGAGTATGAAGTTTGATTGAGATTATTTCTATCTTTGAGGCTATCTGCAGGCTAAACTAAGAATTTCGAGAAAAAATATGAAGAATAACAATTTGTTTTTCATGTCTTTTCCAAAAACTTTCTTACTGACAAAACTTGCCTGACCAAAAAATAAAAAAATCCTCAAAGATCAACGTTTTCATGTCTAAATTCAAAATAAAAACTTGATCTCCTTAGTTTTTAATTTTTTAAGTAATTAAAATATTTTATTTTTTACTCCAACTTAACCCATTACTGTTGACATACTGTTTTATTCGATCCCACAAAAAAACAACATTTTATCGTAGCTCTAACTGTACGTTTAGACGGTTGTAATAAGACGTGGCGAATTAAAATTTGTGCCAGTAGCGGCCAGTAGTTGTGCTGTTTAAGCCTCTGAGTGGTGGGGGACCGGCTTCAAACACAGTAATGTATAGTGGATAGGTATTGCCAGTCTATGTTATTCTTTGGTCGCTTGTCTAGGCCTACGTTAACGTATGCCTTATGGCTCGCTCCTCTCTCCCCGCCAAAACCTTGATAACAACTATCCAGCCAGGGGTGTCCAGAAGGGGGATATAGAGCGCCATCAAAACAAATTTTGGGGTTTTTTAAATGTTGTGGGGAACTTTTGAAACTATAAATAAATGTGAAATTGGTGAATCACAATTCAAAATTCGTGTATGTACAGGAGGATGACAGTAAAAAATAAGATTATTGGCAAATTAATTGTACAGTACGCGCAAAATAACCTTAGTTAACAAACAACAATCCAAACAACAAAATCAGATCAGTCAGTATTTTTATGACTAAACTGATTTTGTTGTTTGGATATGATTTCGTTAATAGCTTTTAATTTATTTATATTTAAATTGATCCATTGACTGAGGGGTGGAGACCTAAAGACAAGTGGATATTATCATAGACTAAGCATACATGCTTAATCTATGATATTATCAACAATTGCATATATAATCTAAACTTCAACCTTTTTCAATCAACAAATCAAGATTAAATTGGTTCGTAGATCAAATCTAATATAAAAAATCTGCTTCCTTATGCTGGAATCCGTTTCAAATCCTAAAACATAATTGGTAATAATAATTTTAATCTGGTGTTTGCGCAGGTTTCTGAAGCTACTGTGTAACTTGGAGAACTCATAAAATATTCAACAGAACCCTTACAAGCCACTAGTGCAGTTATTAATTTACCTTTAAAAGTTCTTATTTTACTAAAATTTAATTAATAAAACAACGAGTGATTTTTGGTAAAGAATAGGTTATAAGAAGAAACAACAGTGTTGGACTGTGCTTAAAACAAATGAGTCTAGACGAAGGTAGGGTGAGCTCTGCAATGAGCATGTGGCTGTCGAGACTCATCTTGGCACTCCCAGGGTGGGGATTCCACTGCCGGGCCAGATGGTTAGTGTTAGTAGTACCGGGGGCATTGTTACCAACAAAGACATCAGTCCCTCAGTAAAATCTTGGTACCTTGCACTATACAAGCCGAATGAATGGGTGTTATTACACTCGTTTCATATATAATACTTGTAACATAAGTTGTGCCTTTAATTCGCTGCTCGCGTTGGGGAAGGGCATCGCCTGGAGTCCACAACACTGCTTGGTGTGCTGTCATTAGACATGGTCTGCGCGATGATGGAGGGTGAGGGCAACTAGTAGTAAGATTTTTTTGACTAACCAAGACTTATTTCTCAATTAATTCATAACTAGGTGAACCCGTGCGATTTCGCACAAATATTAAATTGAAAATTTTTGATTAAATTTTTGAACTTCCGTCGTAACCATGAAATTAATTGATGGCCGAAACTAAAAAAGTCGGATGCTGCTTGTGGACTTGGGCTTCACTTGTCTTTGGCTTGAAGAAAAACTGTAAAATTGGTAATTTTAGTGCTAATAAAAAATATTTTGGACGTTCATTTCAAAAGAAGCAAGAAGCATATAGATAATTTTCAACTGTAAGAAAGGGAGACCAGGGTCGATAAGTACCAACATTCGAAGTAGACAGTTCAAGTTAAAGGATTATAGTTAGGCCGGAGGTACTAGATTGAGGAATGATTTCCCTGACAGAGATAAGGAACTCAACAGGGAATGACGAACAAATTCTAGGCTTTTTAACTAAGCCGTTTTCCATGAATATACCTCAAAAACAGTCAATACGGAAAAATTCCACAGTTAAATGTTCATATCTACTTATTTGGTCGTAGTTTATCTGCATTTTTCTATATGTAGTAGGCCAGTCATTTTATAATTTATTTAGTCTATACTACACAATTTGCTACGTGTTTTCACCACGCTCACACCTAAATAAACATTTAATAGGCATGAATATTGTAAGTAGTTAAGATCAATTATTTTGAAATGAGCAGGTTATCTCCGCACTTAGGTGAAAGTAATATTGGTATAATTTAAGTTATAGATTATATTAGTATGGACCAAAATAATAAAAAAAATCCGATAAAAACACAAAATGTTTTGTCAGCAAGAAAATTTTGGGTAAAGACATGGTAAACAAACTGTTTTTCTTCATATTTGTTCTCATACTTCTTAGTTTAGCGTGCAGGCAGCCTCAAAGATAGAAATAATCTCAATCAAACTTCATACTCTTATATTTCGTATGACAAATGTTATTCATGTGAGAAAAGCAATCAGTTATTGAACAAATCTTATTCACTGGGGGTAATGAGATTAATAATAAGATTTAAACTAAATCTGATGGTACATGGATAATCTTGAATTAAAGACAGCACCGGGACGGTGCCAGCGACGGCAACACTCCGGGAGTCATCCCCACCACTGGCCCACAATTGAGGTTGCCCAGCTTCAAACCCAGCACGTAATTGCCAGTCCATGTTATTCTTTGGTCGCTGGCCTAGCCTGAAGATTGCGGTAAACAGTTCTTAGGTCAGCAGTGGTATGTGGTAAACCTACGCATGTTAGCAGTGAAACACTACAGGCTAGCCACCTGTGTATAAACACATGTTTCTGTCCCTCCCCCCAAAAAATGGCATAGTGAAATCAGTAGTTATGCAAATTAAAACAAAAATAGAATACAATTTTCAGTTGTGTAATACAACTTTTGTGTTTTAATCTCTTGATAATTTTAAAAAAATCTAGTGCAATACTAAATGTATCACCATTACTCGCAATTTTATAGATTTACTGTAAACATAATTTTACATACCTCACCATCCCAAATCCACATCGAAAGAGTAGTAGTTCGAGACGGTTGTCCTATTATTAAACATTCTGACTAAAATATATTAAGAACACACTGTCGTCGTATTGATGTTTAAAATTTGTTAAAATAAAAACACCCCACACACAATTCGATAAAAGAATCATATTTTCTTCATACGAGAAAGTTTTCAGAAATCTTGCCACTTAAAAATTATACGCAGTGTGACAAAGAAAATAGAATCGTATATTTGATATTAAAACTAAATATTGTCCCACATTTATAACTGAATATAATTAAATGGAAGCTAAAGTCTCGGTAAAGACTAGTAGCTTTGACGTTTGAATAGCAAGTCGTCGTCAGTAAACTCAAACAGAGAACCTAAACTGTTAATTATCTAAATGGCACAGCACTAGATATCATTAGCTGTATGAATGTGACAACCCGCTCAGGTGCAAGTTGCGTATTTACACTTCGCTGGATGTATGTTTGACTGATGTACAGTATGTGACTGTGAAGACAGAGTATTTGTTTCTTGACATGGCTCTAGAATTGAAGTAGTTTTTAATGGTGAAATCAGATGTGGTCGCAAATAAACAACTTATGATGCTGCTAGTAATAAGTTTAGAATTTGAAATCTAAAAATGTGGGAATATATGGCAATGTAGAATAATCATATTACTATTAGCGTTGGGTTTATATCTACTAGAGGGGACACGCAATGCAAATTAATGTGAGAGATTTGTCGACGTAGTTCCGTCTTACGCCGCCAGAGATCGTTACGGCTTTGTTTATCATATTTGTTAGGAATGTTCTCGTAGAGATTTTAAAAGGTTTAAATACACCTTTTTCGTGATGATCATTAAAGAGATATTTTGTTCAGCCGGGTCGGGTACGGCGGACGAGTTAACTCGGCCTAACGTCGCCGCAGATCTCGTTAGTTAGCTTAATATGTCGCTAGATCGCAGCACCACAGTTACTAACTCTGGTTCCCGTAAGATGTCCCCTCTAGTATCCACCCAATGGTATTAGGCAGGTATACCTTAGAGCAGAAAACATTATGAATCATGAAGATTTATTATATAGTGTAAAAAAACGACTGTGAAAGGGTTCAGAATATGTTAATTTTTGAAAACTACAATTTATTTTATTTTCTCAGTGAACAATTTAACTCGAAGGGTATCGTAGAGTGCTCGCGACCTAATCTGAGGTTCACCATGTCAGCTGTTAACGAAATCATATCCAAACAACAAAATCAGATCAGTCATAAAAATACTGACTAATGAATTGACAACGGAGTGTGGACAACACGTTATGAGGTTTTTTGTTGATTCTAAAACAACACTATAACCAAATATATGCCAAATATGTATATCAAATAATAGTTTAAGGGGCAAAAACCTTTTAATGATTCAGAATTTATCTGACAGTACCTTAAATTAAATAAATAATTAAATCTAAGTATCTGTTACTTGTATTAACTTGAAAATAGTTTAAAACAATGCTCTTAGTTTAATCTCGTGAGAGGCATGAATGTGGCATGATGTTGACAAAGCAATCCACTCTCCGCTTGAAGCGGAAAGAGAAAACAACCAACTCTGTGGCCCAATCCACCGACATCTGCTCCGGTTCACTGTTACTTTGCACTCGGATTGCTGATGAAGAGGAGTGTGTGGTAATTTTTAACAGTACATGGCTTGTGGGGGATGTACGAGAGGGATGGTGACTACCCTCCGCCCCTATCACCGCTCAAAGGAACACAGTAAATTAGTTTAGAGGGCGCTCCAGGCACGAACAATTTCTCGTTTCTACCTGATATCCCCATAACAATGTCATTAATTTATGGCTCAGTTTAAAAAGCAAACAAATGCCTATTGAAATCAGTGAGCAACTTTTTAATATCACAAATAATAAATCGTTCAACACAAATAACAGGAAAATCAAATCTTTACGATTTCTTTAGGCGGCCATTTTTGTGGTATCGATATTCTGCTCACTGAAACCGCTAGGTAATATTTTGCACTTTAAAATTAACCAAAAATTAACGATTTCAAATAATCCGTTGAGGTGGGACGGACTTTGAAAGTTAACATTGGTGTAATGGGAGAAGCAGGTAGAAGTAGAGAACTGGAGTCCCCTCTTGAACCGTTGTTTCTGTATTCACTGGTTAAATGTAACAACAAAATGTAAACAGAAAAAAATAATAATGAGATATGTGATGGTTGTAGATAGTAGTCTTTGTATGTTTATAAGCTGGGATTGTAAGCTAAGTGTACTATAGTACGGTTTATTTTAGCTTGGGTGTCGTGAGGGAAAGATATTTGAGGCGGAAATTGAGGGGAGGTGAAACACGCGCTTATCTCCTGATTGGTATGACAGCCAGTGTTGCCACACTGATGCCACCAATGCGACTATAAAAGTATCGCTGACACGCTGCCGTGTAACATCAAGTACCACATCCACCCTTACTGATAAGGATTTTACGGTGGATACGCGTAAATCCCGGTGAGTGACGTCACAGTTAATCTTTCGGTAACTGATCGGTGTGGCTGAACGCTACCTAGCGGACTACGGTGGATTGGTGAGATTTCGTCTCCTATTAACAACGACCATAGATAAAAACCTGAGCACCGCCAACATGCATGCCATGCAAAACATCAATGTAAATATAAATTAATTCAAATGCTAATTTAATTAACTAGTTAAACCCGCTACTCGAAATCGAGCAATATTTCGCTTTGATGAGCATTAATAGTATTAATATTATCATCTGTAAAGCTAATTCAGTCCTTCAGAATTATTATTATATGGGCGGATGGCAATTCAGGATTTTGGAATTCCGATTGTGTATAATTGTGCCGATTCTTTTCCAAAGATGTGATAACTCATTCTTTTCCAAAACTCATTTTAACACTTTGTTCACTTGTTATTGGCTAATTTCCATTGCTGTAACTACTCTCAGGTCCACAATGTGTCAACTCTCTAAGTTCTAGGTTTTGAAAAATAACACATTTTGGGTAAAATGTTATGTGAATAAGAAAGGTTTTATACAATTTTGCACAAAATTCATGGCATGCTTCACATTCTATAAACATTTTAATTTTCCTTCACATTCTATGGAGACTCTGGGAATAAGGATGGGATGATTAATTGTCTTCAAAGACGTTAATTCTAATTCTCAACTTGTTACATCTGACTGACACATTCTGATAAAGATCTGCTTGAAGCTGCCTTTGGTGGTTTTATAATAATCTAATCTTGATCCCTTAATTCTTACATACAATCAAAAACCTGCGAATTACGAATAATTTATTTGTATTTGTTGTATTCTGCCCATTTACAATAAATGGTTTCGTTATTTATGGCTTCCTTATCCCCGTTCTTAGGCTTATGAAGTCCGAAATAATTTGTATTTCTCCGTTTCGCAAATGTTTTAGGGCTCTACCTTATTGACCTTCAATCTACTATTCCAACCCTATTGCACCTACTCCTTCACTGGCGAATCTAAAATTAAGAAGGTGATAGTTCAAGGCAGATAGGGCCTACCTCTGGTAATGTTATACTTTAGGACTTTGCCCCACTGGCGAAATCATGATATACGCCACTTGGGTCATGATATACCTAAGTTAATCTGCCCCACTGGCATTTAAAGTTATGTTTATCATCTCGAACCTACTACTGGACTCATAGGGCTAAAATTCGGTAGGAAGATGGCTAATTAACTCAAATCAGAATAGGCCTGATCAAACAGACAAATCAGACTGATCAAAATATTGTTTAGGGCTGCGCACCGCAGTCCAGACCTTTATTATTACAATTTTAGCTATCGCCATCCAACTAATGAACCGATAACACTAAATTTTGGAAAATAGACCATACTTTAGAATCAAATGTTGTGATACTTCTGTAGCGTATTAATGCAGTTACGACTAAGATTTATTTTTTGTTTAATTGCTTTCGAATTAAGACTACAGTTTTATATCCAATGACGTCGTTTTTCGTGAAAAATTACGATTTACTCGCTTCAGTAGAATAATAGTCGTCCATAACGTTTAATGACGCTTGTAAAACAAAATGGGCGACTTACTATGGAGCTGCAATGATTAATTAAAAGCTGGAATCGTGTAACTGCATGATAAACGTAATCCTGGCCAATGATCCGATATTTGATGTAAATTAAATTTTAACTGGTTTAGTTTCATTAAGCAGTTTATAAAAAATGTTTTCGACAGTTGAATTTGTATACATAAATTAAAGAATAATTTACCGAATAATGAGATATAATCGTGTTAAAGCGACCAAAATTAATTTATAAACAAATAAATAATAAAACTAACTTGTTTTTGTACCTTTCTTCGCATGGGACTGATGTTTTCAAAGGAATATCTTGGGGGAAGAGCTTTCGAAAAATGTATACGAAATAATAGTTTTAGGGGTCGCAAATCTCCGACAAAAAATCTATTATAACAATTTTTATTAATAATATAGATAATAAAATAGTATATGTAATGGTTCATGAATTAAAGAAATAATTTATAAGTAATACAAATTATATCAACTTGGCAATAGTTTAAAACAATGCTCTTAGTTTAATCTCATGAGGGGTATGAATGTGGCATGATGTTGGCAAAGCAATCCACTCTCCGCTTGAAGCGGAAAGAGAAAACAACCAACTCTGTGGCCCAATCCACCAACATCTGCTCCGGTTCACTGTTACTTTGCACTCGGATTGTTGATGAAGAGAATTGACTTTTTGTGTGGTAATTGGTAACAGTACGTGGCTTGTGGGGGAGGTACGATAGGGATGGTGACTACCCCCCCATCATTCCCCTCCGACGGAGTGCACAATCAATTGAGAGGGCTCCAGTCACGAAACATTTTGCGTTTATACCTATTCCCCCTATAATGTTAATTTTTACCTTTAAAAGCCCGTTCCTCTTTAACGGATTATCCGATATTATTTATTTATGGATCATTTAAAAAAATCAAAGGTTACGATTCTCATAAGATTGCCACTAATAAAGGTAAATTAGGGCATGGCCAGCACGATTTTTTTTTCAAACCTAGCTTTATTGTACATCTGCAAAATAAGGGGAACCACTATGCAAAATTTCACCTTTTTAGACATTTTCGTATTTTAGTTATAGTTATTAGAATGTGAACGAGTGAATGTGTCAAAAAAATATAGATTTAGATAATATGTCCACTCTGTATACTTCTGTTATTTATTACCAACCTTCACTCAACATTTTAAATGAGAACTACAACAGCTGATTATGGAATAAATAATCTTAAGTTATCAACTGGTTCAGTATAAATAGATGCTTCGTCCATAACAATAAGATGGTATCTTGAAAATCCCGTGGGGTGTAGCCCTGAGGTGAATTGAAAATGTAGAAGTAGCTTATGATCTTATAACGTTCGTATAGAACATAGGAAAAAAATAATCAAAATCAGTTCACCCGTTTCCCTGGGAAAAGCGAAAACACGATCAAAACCGCGCGAAAACACGTTTTTGAGCGGCCGCCATTATTTTTCAAAAAAGCGTATTTATATATACAGATAATTTATTTCAAAATTAACATCTTTTCACCAATGTGAATTGCCCCAAGACAAAGAATACTTGTACAACAATTTTTGTATTTAAATTTGGTTGTATAGATGATTTTTTAATATACTAATTGAGTATTTTACTGCAGTCTGAGCAACTAATGTCAAAATTTTGTTATCTAATTTAAATCTTCTCCACATTTCCTGAACAAAACTTGGAATTGTTCCTCTTGCACCAATTAAAATACCAATGACCTAAAATTTTCTTATATTGTACTTTTCATTGAAATATTTAAATGTTTGTTCATAAATTTTCTTTTTTTCTTGGTGTACTTCTGAGGTTTGATCAAGATTTGTTTCAAATCATATACAGTAGTGGGATCAATAATAAAACATTTATCAACTTTTCTGTCAATGACAATAATATCACATCTTCTGATAGATCCATTTTCTTCTAAACCGGTGACTTCTTCATATACTTCATACTTTACTTCCTTTCTGAATTGGTCAGCTATAATTGTTCTTATCAGGTGATGTCTGGTATTCCTTATCTGACTACTACATGGGCACTGATCAAGGACATGGGCTAAGGATTACATAATATAATTCTCAGTGTCGGAACAATGCCGGCACTGGTTGCCGTCCTTGGATCTTCCACGTAGGCTCCTAACTGGAGCTACATCACCGACCATTTTCAAATAATACTTAAACTCAGATTCTGTCAAACCGTGGCCTTTCGATAATGTTTTATTGATGTTAGGGCATTCGCTCAAAAGTTTGGTACCTCTGCCTTTGTACGGTAATCGGTTCCAGGCATTAAACTCAGCTTCTCTAAGTTTTTCTCTAAGCGCCAGTATTTGAAATAACTGGTTGTCCAATCTCGAATAGGTTTAATTTCTTAAGACAATGTATTTCTTCAAATTTAAAATCCTTTAACCTATCCAGATATGGGTCATTAATACGTTTGAGTACTTGCAAAATATTTATATGCTGTAAAGCTGCTTCCCAAGATGCTTTGTTAAGACCAATCCCTTTACATTTCGTACTACTGTAGAACATTGAAGTGGGAGTGTCATCAGGCAGATCAAATATTTCTTTTACAGCAGATCTTATTATTTTATCTATATCATGGAAAAATTTTAGATTAATTTTATGAAGTGGAGAAGTTTGAAAAGATATTCCCTTTTCAAACTTCTCCACTTCATAAAATTAATCTAAAATTTTTCCATGATATAGATAAAATAATAAGATCTGCTGTAAAAGAAATATTGGATTAGGCCACAAAGAGTAGGCCACAAATATTGATTAAGTACGAACATCTTTTGCTCAGCTTTGAAAAAAGGAGAAGAAACCAGGTTATTTATTTTAGTTGTTAGTGATTTTAGCGAATTTCCCCTATAGGGAAGAAGCTATTACCGTAGTCGGCATGGTAAAACCTAGGCCCGGGACCATGATAACTTTTCGTTTTGAGGTCCCCAGACCCCAAAAACACCATTCGTTCGAAACTGTATATATATATATATATATATATATATATATGTGTCCGTGAGCACGATAACTCTCGTAAAAATTATCTGATTTTGATGAGATTTGGTATAAACGTTTAAAGCAAGATTTATGACTTTAAGTTCGAAAACCAGCCAGATCGCTTTATCAGAAGGGGTATTTTGGGGGGGTTTTGTACCCCAAAAATGGGTTTTTTGAATTTTTTACATATAATTTTGGAAAAAGTCAAACTTTAGTTTTTACCATTGGATTCAGCTTAAAAAAACACACAATTTGGTATTTTTATCATTTCTCTACGTCTATTGGTTACCGAGATATTGAAAGTGCTAAACACAGTACGTTGTCTAATGTTATTCTTATGGAGGAAAAGAAAAATTTTATATCTCGCTTATTTATGAACGTATACTGACAAAACTTGGTATACGGCTTCATCTGGTTGTGGACCATTGATATTTGCTCAAAAAACAATTTTTTGCCAAAGTCTCCCGTAGCAGCAAACCTGCGTACTTAGCCCCATGTTATTCTTATGGAGAATAAGTAACGTGTTATCTCCCTTAATTATGAAAATAAATTAATGAAATTTGGTATGTGGCTTTACCTAAATGAGTTATATTGATATTTGTATAAAACCCCATTTTTGTTTTCCTTCCTTCAGCAAACCTGCATACTCAGCCGCCATGTTATTCTTATGGAGAATAATTAAATATGTCGCAAATCGTTTATTTATGAATGTATATTGATGAAACTTGGTATGTGGCTTTATGTGGTATTAAGATACATATATATGCATTGGAAATTCGCTGAGTACGCAGGTTTGCTGCTACGGGGGTATTATATTGTTTTCTGAGTCAAAAACAATTTGGTTTTCAAAATTAACCCCCAGGTATTTAATTTTCTCTTCCATATTTATTGATTTAACCTTCTCCCCATTGATAATGTAGTCATCAGATTTTAAATTGGCTTTGCTTATATTGATTATTTTAGTTTTGGCCTGATTAATTTTTAAACCTATCTCCTAAAAATGAGTAGCCTATTTTTAAAAGTAGCCTAAAACCTTCTCACGAATGTATAGAACAAAGAAACAAAGATTCATCAAAATCAGAGGACCCATTTATCCGTGAAAAGCGAGCAAAAACACATCCTTGAGCGTTACCGAAGGACAGACAGACGGACAGAAATTGAGATAAGAATTGTTTTGGCTTCCCTAAGGTGTAAAACGTTAAAATAATCAAACATTTCATAATTCAAAGCAATGTACAGACAAAACTTTAATTTTTTGTATATATATATCCTCTCTGTATACTTATGTCATTTATTAACAATCTTCACTCAACGTTTAGAACTGCGACATCTGTTTATAGAATAACTATTCATAAGTCATCATCTGGTTCAATATAAATAAATGCTTTGTCCATATGAATAACATAGGATCTTTAAAACCCCGTGGAACAAGAGTCCTCAGGTGATTTCCATAAATCCAATTAAACTAAAACCTTCTAACATCTTATAGAACTAATAAAAAACGTTTCATCGAAATCAGTGCACCCGTTTCCCTGGGAAAATCGAACAAAACGTGGCCAAAATCGCACGAAATCACGTTTTTGAGCGGCCACCATTCTTGTTCCAAAAGGCGTATGCCCGTTTAAAGTGGCCTAAAACCTTCTCACGCATGTATAGAACAAAGAAACAAAGTTTCATCAATGTCATTACACCCGTTTTCCCGTGAAAAGCGAACAAAACCCCGACCTTGAGCGTTACTGACAGACAGATAGACAGACAAACAAAAATTGAGATAATTCTTGTTTTCCCTGGTGTGTAAAACGTTAAAATGTGCCTGATTCCAAGCAATGTACAGACAAAACTCTAATTTTATTTATATAGACGGTACTATCTAATGCCGTTTATTTTAGTCGGCTGATGTGCTTATATTAGTATACAAATAGTTACATGTCTTGCTATTAAACCCCAAAGAAATATTTAGAATGATATAAAATGTATACTTAGTTGAGACATTCATAATTAAAATGTATAACTAATACTCATGTAATTATGATTATTCAGTCCTTTGTATTCCAGTAGCACCAGTAGATTTAATCCCTAATCGACATTTTGAGTTTCAGTGGCGGAGATCATATAACTAAATTATACAAAGATGCACTTGATCCAGGACTAACCCAATTTTGCAACTTCCTGCCTCCAATTATCCCTAAACTGAGATCCTAAGTGCTGCTGCACAGGTACTTTCTGATTTATCATTTTAAGCTAAAATAAACGGTATCAGGAAACTGACACATACTTTCTCCCTTTTAGCCCAACTTTAATTAATAAATTACTTTTTATTTACTAAATATAGAATACAATTCACGGTCGAATGTACCGAAAATCTTGTAAACAAGATGTTTTTAAAAATATCCACCCAAATCCCTGTTTTGGAGCCACTTCAGAATCCATCGCTACACACGTGGTTTTAAGAGGGAAAATGCCCCTTATTCCCCCCCCCCTCCACAGGGTTATTAAGGGGCAACTTATTTCGAATTTCCTCTGTTGGTCCAATGCTAACTTTACAAGCATATCAAGTTTGAACGAAATTAATCAGTAAGTAAGAGAGAAATAGTAATTTTTGTATTACCCATAAGAATAACATTGGACAACGTACTGCGTTTACCGCAAAATGAAAATTTAAATTTTCTCCGCAACCAGTAATCGTAGAATAGTAATTCAAGATCCTAAATTATTTAGATTTTTGAGCTCTTTTTAATGGTGAATAGTAACATGTTTTATATTTATGTTATTTTTATGAAAAATCCCAAAACTGAATTTTTGATATTTTAAGTCTTGTAATTTCTGAATCCGAATTTTTACAGAAATGCTGGGGGTGTCATTTTGTTGGAAAACTAAAGTTCTACAAACGACTAAAGTTTAATCAAAATCGTTAGAGCCGTTTTTGATAAATCTTGATTTTTCATGTTTTTTGGCGGTTTTTGGGGGATAATTAATTACCCTTAAAAATCAAAAATTCCAAAAAATTAAAAACACCTGGAGATATCATGGATTAGTACCTACATACCAAATTACATAAAAATCGGACCATTGGTTAGGGCTGTAGCTCTGTACACATCCATACAGACAGGCAGACAGACAGATAGACACACAGACATCACGTAAAAATCACTTTTTGGGGTTCAGGGAGCACCAAAACAAATATTTCCACTAACAACTCAAATTCGAAAATTTTGACAAAAACAATACTTTCTCCATAAACTATGTATAAGATGAGAAAGTAAAATGTAATATTCTTTCAATCATAGATAGTATTGAAGAGGCTCAGCAGTGTTTACATATTAGCACTATGGTTGCAAATAACGAGGCCAACCCAATATTCAGCAGATCCAGGGTCAAGAGAGTGAATGTGTGGTGCACCGCTTCCGCTGCAACATCTGCCTTCCTCTTCCGGCCGATTTTGATCGGTTAGATTATTCTCTAAAAGCGAAGGTTTTACAATTTGTTTTCTATTAAACAATGCAAACAAGTATGCGTGGCTCAAAGAAGTTTTTAGGAAAACAATTTAATCTCAGATAATATTTTAGAAATGCAAAATTAAATTAAATATAAAACTAAATTTCATTATTTACCTTAAAAGTGTCAAAACGAAAACTGGAAAATTGTTTTCCTTTTCAGTGTTTCCTATTTAATATGGTTAGTGAAAACATGAGATTGCAAGTGGTAAGGTTAATTATTACTCATAGAAAGACACCATTCACATTATATTGTATAATTAAAACAACAAATTTAAAAAGATGAGAGTGATACATTTGTTGTTGCAATACAGTTGCTGGCTTGGTGACATTTATTTCTTGTAGGATCACTGATGCGTTTAGAGAATGTCATAGTGTGATGTCTCAGATATGATAATTCCTTTTGCAGTAGGTGGGCCATTTCCATCATGTTTAACGGAGCGTGAGAACCCAAATGGGCATTTTACTACGGAGCTACAAAGAGGCTTTTAAGGATTCTCTTGTCATAGAATATCTCGTGTTTAAAATATTTATAGGACAATATTTTACCTATTTAATCCACCAAACAAAAAATATGATAGCTTTGTAACACCAAAGTACGATCAGCTCCTATTAAAAATGGCTGTTTATACACGGATTTATTTTGTACGGTAGCTGATCCTTAAAACGTAAACAAATTATTATTTACCGAATATTCACAAAATAAAATGATAGTTTTAAATAATTAAAGTGTTATAAATTATAGGGACTACAAGCGACTGGAGTAAATAGATGATCAACAAGTAAATAGTAATATATATTGTGTTTATTTGCAAGTAGTTAGAAATATAGCTAATAGTTTTATTCCAAGATAAATGTACATAGTATAACTTTGGGAAAACATCCCACTTTTACATTGCGTGGAACGGCCAAGTAACCGCAACATGTGGAACACAAAACCTCCAGAAACTTTTGTTCTAGCCTCCAGTTATATCGCGCTCAGCTTGCTGTTTAGTGGTAGGGAATGTTACACTGGAATACGCTAGGAGCACTTTGTTGAAATCGAGCTTTAACTAAATAAAACTTTATTAAATCTGATAAAAGCTGTGGTAAATCCTAAAACAGTTTATTATGTATTCAGTTTATTCTATTATTTAAGGTGTTTTATGTTCTCTTAAGACACAAAGGGCCGCTTTCTCCAAGTATAGTTTAACCTATACTTTAGTTTAAACTTAAGTTTATTATAAATACCACTTTTCCAATGTGTTATGGACAGTTTGAACCTGGATTATGTTAAACCTATATAGAGAACACTGTTTAATTAATGGTTTTATTCTTTGATTTGACATAATCTTAAATCCTTTGTAATAAATGTTTCTATTTAGTTTAACTTGATTGTAAACAAACAAACAAAATCATATGAAAATGTTGCCAACCTGGAATTTAGTGGATTCAGCTAAAGTGGTTGTATCATGTTCTGGGGAAAACGAATTGAGCCTTAATCTCAAGTTCAAAATGTTTAGTTTAAACTTGAGTTGGGGAAATCGGCCCTAAGAAATGCAAATATTCTATTAAATTCAAATGTACAATTTGTATTGAAAAGATTGCAGACTGTTACTCGATTTTAATTGGATTTAGTCGATAGAGAAGGCTTCGATATTTTGCTAAATTTATACACTATTTGATAATACAAAAAGAAAGGAACATAAACAGCCAAAAAGGATTTATTTTTTTTTAAGTTTCTAATCTACAAGTTCCCTGATATAGTAAGATGTAACTATCCCTGATATAGCTCATGTAAGATTAAAACGAACCAGGATGATATGTGTCTGGGACAAACATTATTATTATCAACTAAACATTTTATAATAACAATGTAATCAAAATCCAATCCAATGAACAATAGATACTCTTTTTCAGACACAATATGTGTACTTGAAATTTGGATAATTAATAAGAAATATTGCAATTCTCTTATAGTTATACCTGGCAATGATGCAATAAACGCCTTCTAGAAATTTGTCAATGACGGTGGTCGGATCTGCTGCAGGGTGTAATTTCATTGTACATAAATGCGGTTTGATATAATACATTGGTTAATAACTCATTACAGATAAGACATAACATAAGATTACCAACTTCATTGATCTTATTATTCATAAAGTATTTGGCCCAGCTTATTCCCCTTAATCGAGAGGCTCTGATGAGATCATCCGATGGGACTCGAGGTCAACCGAGAACAATCACGGAGTAACGGACTCCCGATCTCTCAAGAGATTTGTAGAGCCAAAGAAGGAGTACAACTATAACTATTCCTCCGAAGTTGTGAATTGGCCCATCCTCCTCACAAGTCCACTACCTAACAACTTCTGTAAAACGCAGAAGTCGTGCGCCTCAAGGTCGCCCAATTCAACAATGACTACCAATCACCAATCTAAATACCAAATCTGTTATATCTAGCTATTGTCGCGTCGCCTCGTCAACGATCTTCAAGTCTCCTACAATCGAGAGGCTCTGATGAGATCATCCGATGGGACTCGAGGTCAACCGAGGATAATCACGGAGTAACGGACTCCCGATCTCTCAAGAGATTTGTAGAGCCAAAGAAGGAGTACAACTATAACTATTCCTCCGAAGTTGTGAATTGGCCTATCCTCCTCACAAGTCCACTACCTAACAACTTCTGTAAAACGCAGAAGTCGTGCGCCTCAAGGTCGCCCAATTCAACAATGACTACCAATCTAAATACCAAATCTGTTATAACTAGCTATCGTCGCGTCGCCTCGTCATCCATCTTCAAGTCTCCCACAATCGAGGCTCTGATGTTTCATGTAATTGCCACTATTTCTTTCACTTACCGACTCTATCTGGTGTTACTAACCAAAGACTTTTTAATTAAGGGCTAAAAGGCACTTTGATTTCTTCAAATCTGTTAGAAGTTTGTTTTTGTTTCTTCAATTTGTAAGAAGTAAGATATTACTGCCTCAACATCATACGGGTTTTAAAGAACAATTTAGTATGTTACCATTTACTTGATATATTTAGTTTTAAAACTGGTTTATGAATGCTGGCCGGATTAGTTATAAGTAGAACATTTATCTAGCGATATAACCCATTGCAAATGTGTTAAACATTAAGGTGCTATTTCTTTACATACGAGTTTTTTTTGTAAATGATTGTCATAACAATTAATGTATATAATTGTCAGTTAATGCACTTAATATTGCTCAAATAAAATATATTTTGGCAGGAGGAATTACTGTTACTGTCAATATATGGAAGTGATATATGAATTTTCAATCGCTGCCATAGTGGTGAAGGTGACGGACTTTGTAACCATGGCAGCAACCGTTGCGTCGTGGGTTCGAATCCCAGACTTGGCTCTAAAGTTGTATCAGTAGGGTCTAACTTATACTGCAGCGGGTCACGCCTTGCTTTTCTTGATGCGTTCCATGCACAAGCATGAGACTCATTGTGACGATCAATGTGAATTATAAATATGCCACCAACCTATTTTTATAGCCAATAAGTCAAACACTATCCAGATGTTTGGGTATTAAGACATAAGTACAAATAGTTCTTGGAATTATATAATACATAATATCTATAACATTATTAAACGAGTTCGCAAGCAGCACACTGACGTGAGGGAAGTGAATTTCCACATGAAAACTTTTAAAACTCAAATCAGTGTAAAAACATACATTTATTCCAATTTGTATTGAAATCTGAAAACATTGATTTTTTTGCTGTTCTGATGCTCCTGGTTTCATTTACCTGCAAAGCTGGGAATACAATTTTGGGCATTATAATGTTAGGAGAAGGTCCAGACAGGCTTGAAAGTAGGTGTGAGTTGCTGGGGATGATAAAAGTGCTGTAACAAAGGAATAACAGGTTTTTCTAGTGTAAAACCCCCATAAGACAACGTACTGTGTTTAGTCGAAACACTTTTTCTTTATTAACTCGGAAAATATTTATCCTAGAATAGGGCTTACAACTTTCGCCTCACTAATTCCCATCTTTTAATATGCATTAATTTTAAATCTGGGGCTTTCTAACCCTTTTTGGGCCCAAAAACTCGAAATTTTACAAATTATTCCCCAAAAAAGGGGTTTAGAGCTTTCCGATTGTTTTTCCCAACAAACTTGTCCAATTGATTACAGAAAGGAACGTCCCTACCAAATTTTAAGTAAACCGGATAAAAATTGCGACCACTAGTGTGCAAACACAATATATATATATATATATATATATATATATATATATATATATATATATATATATACTATATATATATATATATATCCAATTTTGAACAACCCCCGAAACTTGTTCAGGGGATCACGTTAGGAACTTCTGGTAGTCCCTGGGTTAAGTTTCACCGTGCGGGTCATGCTAATAGTTCACTTTCCAAAGGAAATTCACTAATAACCGTGCAACGTTTTCTAATAAATTGTAGGAAACTTTGGGAGAGAAATCAAAAACTGTTACTGACCATGCATTCATTGTTTTTCATTAAGTCTCTGTGTAATTATTGTTTCTGTTGGTTTTAGATTATCATTTCATTTCTTAATTAAAAAACTAAATTATTTGTATGAACGTGCAAAGTCCGCAGTCTAATGAAACTAACTGTAGGAGCCATGAGACGTCTTATCAGCAAGTTTGTAATAACTAGCTTGAGCTTAAACTTTGCATTCAGTCCCTATTGTCAACCTTTGGGTATTTTATAACCTCTTACTGTGTGCTGATCGTGCATATCTTTGACTCTCCTTTTCACCCCATTTTGTATTCGGATGTAACTCTACTAAGACAGCTTCTTTCAAATACTTTTACAATCATAAATAAGATCATGAATAAGTGGTAATATTCAAAAAAATCAATACTATTTATACTTCGTGCAGTATTTGAATAAATGTCACATAATTTTGTTTGTCATTTTACTATAGTTAGTTCATCTGAATTGTCTTTCTATCAAATTAAAAATAGCACTAAATTGTTCTAACGATGAATATTGCAAATTATTTTGCACAATCATTTGGTAAATCCTGCAAAGTTATTATGAGAACTAAAAACAAATAACTTATGTTGAATTGAATTTTTTTACGAAGTTAACGCCTAATATATCCAGCACATGAGACAGACCCATCGATTGGTCGAGTCTTGGACATAAGCCACGAGAAAAGCTTCCAACACTCTCTACTGTAACGCGTAACGACAGGTAGCTTAAGGAAAATTTTACCCCGAGACACTGAATCCATTTTGATTTTTAAAATACTAAAATTAAGCCTTATTTTTAGTTTATTTAAATCAGCGAATTTCCCCTATAGGGAAGAAGCTATTACCGTAGGTCTCATGGCAAGACTTAAGCCCGAGACCATGATAACTTTTTGTTTTGAGGTCTCCAGATGCCAAAAACACTATTCGTTCAAATTTATATATATATGTACCTATACATACATATATGTGTGTGTGTGTGTGTGTGTGTGTGTGTGTGTGTGTGTGTGTGTGTGTGTGTGTGTGTGTGTGTGTCCGTTACCGCGATACCTTTTGACAGAAGCGCCCGATTTTGATAAAAGTTGGCACAAATGTGGAGAGTAATATTTATGACTTTAAGTTCGAAAATCAGATCGATCGGTCTATGGGAACAGGGTTTTATAGGGGTTTAGAATTTTCAAAAAATCAGTTTTTTGAACTTTTTAACCTACAATTTTAAAAACGCTAGATTTTGGTTATAGCCATTTTATAGAGCTTAAAAAACAAACAATTTAGTTTTTTGAATAAGTAAGCTAGGTTTAGTGGTTGTGGAGAAAAGTCAAAATATTTGTCCATAAGATTTCTCATGTTAATCTTACGGGAATATGGTTTTTAGATTTTACTCAGATAATTTCACTAAAAACTCCACATTTCATTTTACCAATCAGTTTAGCTCTACAAAACAATCATTTTGGCATTTTATATATTGTTTTACGTCCAACCGTTGCAGTGATATTCAAAGTGCTAAACACAGTACGTTGTCCAATGTTATCCTTATGGAGAATGAATAAAATGTTATATTTAGATTATTTATGTATGTATATTGATGAAACTTGGTATGTGGCTTCAACTAGTTGTAGAATATTGATATTAGCACAAAAAAACTGTTTTTGTTGATTTTTCCCGGTAGCAGCAAACCTGCATACTCGGCCCCCATGTTATTCATATGGAGAATAAGTAAAGTTTAATATCTCCCTTAGTTATGAACCTAAATTAATAAAACTTGGTATGTAGCTTCACCTGATTGAGTTATATTGATAATTGCAAAAAAAACACATATCTTATCTTCCTTGTTTGCAGCAAACCTGCGTACTCAATTATAATGTTATTCTTATGGAGAATAAATCAAATGCTATACTGTATATCACATATTAATGAATGTATTTTTATGAAACTTGGTAAGTGGCTCTAGGTAGTAGTGATACCCATATATATGCATTGGAAATTCGCTGAGTATGCAGGTTTGCTGCGACGGGGGTATTTTAAACTTACATCGGAGCTAGTTTGATTTTAGTTCGACACAACAGGTCTATTTGATTTTATTAGAATAAGATTTATTTTGATACTTCTGTAAACATATTTGACTAATGGCATATACAGGCTGCACAATAGTAGCTTCTTAACGGAGCGTGAGAACCCAAATGGGCATTATACTACGGAGCTACAAAGAGGCTTTTAAGGATTCTCGTGTCATAGAATAAATCTCGTGTGTAGAGTATTTATAGGAGAATATTTTACATATTTAATCCATCAAACCAAAAATATTATAGCTTTGTAACACCAAAGTACGATCAGCTCCTATTACAAATGGCTGTTTATACACGGATTTATTTTGTACGGTAGCTGATCCTTAAAACGTAAACAAATTATTATTTACCGAATATTCACGAAATAAAATTATAGTTTTCAATAATTAAAGTGTTATAAATTATAGGGAGTAAAATAGATGCTCAACAAGTAAAAAGTAATATAGTGTGTTTATTTTCAAGTAGTTCGAATTACAGTTAATAGTTTTATACCAAGATAAATGTACATAGTATAACTTTGGGAAAACATCCCGTTTTTACATTGCGTGGAACGGCCAAGTAACCGCAACATGTGGAACACCAAACCTCCAGAAACTTTTGTTCTAGCCTCCAGTTACATCGCCCTCGGCTTGCTGTTTAAGGGTAGGGAATGTTACACTGGAATACGCTAGGAGCTCTTTGTTGAAATCGAGCTTCACCTAAATAAAACTTGATTAAATCTGATAAAAGCTGTGGTAAATCCTAAAACAGTTTATTATGTATTCAGTTTATTCTATTATTTAAGGTGTTTTATGTTCTCTTAAGACACAAAGGGCCGCTTTCTCCAAGTATAGTTTAACCTATACTTTAGTTTAAACTTAAGTTTATTATAAATACCACTTTTCCAATGTGTTATGGACAGTTTGAACCTGGATTATGGTAAACCTATAGAGAGAACACTGTTTAATTAATGATTTTATTCTATGATTTAACATAATCTTAAATCCTTTGTAATAAATATTTATATTTAATTTAACTTGATTGTAAACAAACAAACAAAATCATATGAAAATGTTGCCCACATGATATTTCGTGGATTGAACTAAACTGGTTGTATCATGTTTTGGAGAAAAGGAATTGAGCCTTAATCTCAAGTTCAAAATGTTTAGTTTAAACTTGAGTTGGGGAAAGCGGCCGTAAGAAATGCATATATTCTATTAAATTCAAATGTACAATTTGTATTGAAAAGATTGCAGACTTCTACTCGATTTCAATTGGATTTAGTCGATAGAGAAGGCTTCGGTTTTTGCTAAACTTATACACTATTTGATAGTACAAAAAGAAAGAAACATATACAACAAAAAAGAATTTATATTTAAAGGTTTCTAATCACTAGTCCCTGATATAGTAAGATGTAACCATCCCTGATATAGCTGATGTAAGATTAAAACGAGCCAGGATGATATGTGTCTGGGACAAACATTATTATTATCAATTAAACAATTTATAATAACAATGTAATCAAAATCTAATCCAATGCACAATAGATACTCTTGGTCAGATACAATATGTGTACTTGAAATTTAGATAATTAATAGGAATATTGCAATTCTCTTATAGTTATACCTGACAATGATGCAATCAACGCCTTCCGGCAATTTGTCAATGACGGTGGCGGGATCTGCCGCAGGTGTAATTTCATTGTACATAAATGCGGTTTGATATAATACATTGGTTAATAATAACTCATTACAGATAAGACATGACATAAGATTACCTACTTCATTGATTACCTACTCATAGAGTATTTGGCCCAGCTTAATCCCCTTAATCGAGAGGCTCTGATGAGATCATCCGATGGGACTCGAGGTCAACCGAGGATAATCACGGAGCAACGGACTCCCGATCTCTCAAGAGATTTGTAGAGCCAAAGAAGGAGTACAACTATAACTATTCCTCCGAAGTTGTGAATTGGCCCATCCTCCTCACAAGTCCACTACCTAACAACTTCTGTAAAACGCAGAAGTCGTGCGCCTCAAGGTCACCCAATTCAACAATGACTACCAATCTAAATACCAAATCTGTTATATCTAGCTATTGTCGCGTCGCCTCGTCAACGATCTTCAAGTCTCCTACAATCGAGAGGCTCTGATGAGATCATCGGATGGGACTCGAGGTCAACCGAGGATAATCACGGAGCAACGGACTCCCGATCTCTCAAGAGATTTGTAGAGCCAAAGAAGGAGTACAACTATAACTATTCCTCCGAAGTTGTGAATTGGCCCATCCTCCTCACAAGTCCACTACCTAACAACTTCTGTAAAACGCAGAAGTCGTGCGCCTCAAGGTCGCCCAATTCAACAATGACTACCAATCACCAATCTAAATACCAAATCTGTTATATCTAGCTATTGTCGCGTCGCCTCGTCAACGATCTTCAAGTCTCCTACAATCGAGAGGCTCTGATGAGATCATCCGATGGGACTCGAGGTCAACCGAGGATAATCACGGAGCAACGGACTCCCGATCTCTCAAGAGATTTGTAGAGCCAAAGAAGGAGTACAACTATAACTATTCCTCCGAAGTTGTGAATTGGCCCATCCTCCTCACAAGTCCACTACCTAACAACTTCTGTAAAACGCAGAAGTCGTGCGCCTCAAGGTCGCCCAATTCAACAATGACTACCAATCTAAATACCAAATCTGTTATAACTAGCTATTGTCGCGTCGCCTCGTCAACGATCTTCAAGTCTCCCACAATCGAGGCTCTGATGTTCCATGTAATTGCCACTCTTTCTTTCACTTACAACTCTATCTGGTGTTAATAACCAAAGACTCTTTAATTAAGGGCTAAAAGGTGCGTTGATTGCTTCAGATCTGATAAAAGTTTGTTTTTGTTTCTTCAAATTGTAAGAAGTAAGATATTACTGCCTCAACATCATAAGGGTTTTAAAGAACAATTTAGTATGTTACCATTTACTTGATATATTTAGTTTTATAACTGGTTTATGAATGCTGGCCGGATTAGTTATAAGTAGAACATTTATCTAGCGATATAACCCATTGCAAATTTGTTTAACATTAAATTGCTATTTCTTTACAAAAAAATGTTTTTGTAAATGATTGTCATAGCAATTAATTTATATAATTGCCAATTAATGCACTTAATATTGCTCAAATAAAATATATTTTGGCAGGAGGAATTACTGTTACTGTCAATATATGGAAGTGATATATGAATTTTCAATCGCTGCCATAGTGGTGAAGGTAACGGACTTTGTAACCATGGCAGCAACCGTTGCGTCGTGAGTTCGAATCCCAGACTTGGCTATAAAGTTGTATCAGTAGGGTCTAACTTATACTGCAGCGGATCACGCCTTGCTTTTCTTGATGTGTTCCACGCACAAGCATGAGACCCATTGTGACGATAAATGTGAAGTATAAAATATGCCACCAACCTATTTTTATAGCCAATAAGTCAAACACTATCCAGATGTTTGGATATTAAGACATAAGTCCAAATAGTTCTTGGAATTATATAATACATAATATCTATTACATTATTAAACGAGTTCGCAAGCAGCACGCTGACGTGAGGGAAGTGAATTTCCACATGAAAACTTTTAAAACTCAAATCAGTGTAAAAACATACATTTATTCCAATTTGTATTGAAATCTGAAAACATTGATTTTTTTGCTGTTCTGATGCTCCTGGTTTCATTTACCTGCAAAGCTGGGAATACAATTTTGGGCATTATAATGTTAGGAGAAGGTCCAGACAGGCTTGAAAGTAGGTGTGAGTTGCTGGGGATGATAAAAGTGCTGTAACAAAGGAATAACAGGTTTTTCTAGTGTAAAACCCCCATAAGACAACGTACTGTGTTTAGTCGAAACACTTTTTCTTTATTAACTCGGAAAATATTTATCCTAGAATAGGGCTTACAACTTTCGCCTCACTAATTCCCATCTTTTAATATGCATTAATTTTAAATCTGGGGCTTTCTAACCCTTTTTGGGCCCAAAAACTCGAAATTTTACAAATTATTCCCCAAAAAAGGGGTTTAGAGCTTTCCGATTGTTTTTCCCAACAAACTTGTCCAATTGATTACAGAAAGGAACGTCCCTACCAAATTTTAAGTAAACCGGATAAAAATTGCGACCACTAGTGTGCAAACACAATATATATATACTATATATATATATATATATACTATATATATACTATATATATATATATATCCAATTTTGAACAACCCCCGAAACTTGTTCAGGGGATCACGTTAGGAACTTCTATGGTAGTCCCTGGGTTAAGTTTCACCGTGCGGGTCATGCTAATAGTTCACTTTCCAAAGGAAATTCACTAATAACCGTGCAACGTTTTCTAATAAATTGTAGGAAACTTTGGGAGAGAAATCAAAAACTGTTACTGACCATGCATTCATTGTTTTTCATTAAGTCTCTGTGTAATTATTGTTTCTGTTGGTTTTAGATTATCATTTCATTTCTTAATTAAAAAACTAAATTATTTGTATGAACGTGCAAAGTCCGCAGTCTAATGAAACTAACTGTAGGAGCCATGAGACGTCTTATCAGCAAGTTTGTAATAACTACTTTGAGCTTAAACTTTGCATTCAGTCCCTATTGGCAACCTTTGGGTATTTCATAACCTCTTACTGTGTGCTGATCGTGCATATCTTTGACTCTCCTTTTTCACCCCATTTTGTATTCGGATGTAACTCTACTAAGACAGCTTCTTTCAAATACTTTTACAATCATAAATAAGATCATGAATAAGTGGTAATATTCAAAAAAATCAATACTATTTATACTTCGTGCAGTATTTGAATAAATGTCACATAATTTTGTTTGTCATTTTACTATAGTTAGTTCATCTGAATTGTCTTTCTATCAAATTAAAAATAGCACTAAATTGTTCTAACGATGAATATTGCAAATTATTTTGCACAATCATTTGGTAAATCCTGCAAAGTTATTATGAGAACTAAAAACAAATAACTTATGTTGAATTGAATTTTTTTACGAAGTTAACGCCTAATATATCCAGCACATGAGACAGACCCATCGATTGGTCGAGTCTTGGACATAAGCCACGAGAAAAGCTTCCAACACTCTCTACTGTAACGCGTAACGACAGGTAGCTTAAGGAAAATTTTACCCCGAGACACTGAATCCATTTTGATTTTTAAAATACTAAAATTAAGCCTTATTTTTAGTTTATTTAAATCAGCGAATTTCCCCTATAGGGAAGAAGCTATTACCGTAGGTCTCATGGCAAGACTTAAGCCCGAGACCATGATAACTTTTTGTTTTGAGGTCTCCAGATGCCAAAAACACTATTCGTTCAAATTTATTTATATATGTACCTATACATACATATATGTGTGTGTGTGTGTGTGTGAGTGTGTGTGTGTGTGTGTGTGTGTGTGTGTGTGTGTGTGTGTCCGTTACCGCGATACCTTTTGACAGAAGCGCCCGATTTTGATAAAAGTTGGCACAAATGTGGAGAGTAATATTTATGACTTTAAGTTCGAAAATCAGATCGATCGGTCTATGGGAACAGGGTTTTATAGGGGTTTAGAATTTTCAAAAAATCAGTTTTTTGAACTTTTTAACCTACAATTTTAAAAACGCTAGATTTTGGTTATAGCCATTTTATAGAGCTTAAAAAACAAACAATTTAGTTTTTTGAATAAGTAAGCTAGGTTTAGTGGTTGTGGAGAAAAGTCAAAATATTTGTCCATAAGATTTCTCATGTTAATCTTACGGGAATATGGTTTTTAGATTTTACTCAGATAATTTCACTAAAAACTCCACATTTCATTTTACCAATCAGTTTAGCTCTACAAAACAATCATTTTGGCATTTTATATATTGTTTTACGTCCAACCGTTGCAGTGATATTCAAAGTGCTAAACACAGTACGTTGTCCAATGTTATCCTTATGGAGAATGAATAAAATGTTATATTTAGATTATTTATGTATGTATATTGATGAAACTTGGTATGTGGCTTCAACTAGTTGTAGAATATTGATATTAGCACAAAAAAACTGTTTTTGTTGATTTTTCCCGGTAGCAGCAAACCTGCATACTCGGCCCCCATGTTATTCATATGGAGAATAAGTAAAGTTTAATATCTCCCTTAGTTATGAACCTAAATTAATAAAACTTGGTATGTAGCTTCACCTGATTGAGTTATATTGATAATTGCAAAAAAAACACATATCTTATCTTCCTTGTTTGCAGCAAACCTGCGTACTCAATTATAATGTTATTCTTATGGAGAATAAATCAAATGCTATACTGTATATCACATATTAATGAATGTATTTTTATGAAACTTGGTAAGTGGCTCTAGGTAGTAGTGATACCCATATATATGCATTGGAAATTCGCTGAGTATGCAGGTTTGCTGCGACGGGGGTATTTTAAACTTACATCGGAGCTAGTTTGATTTTAGTTCGACACAACAGGTCTATTTGATTTTATTAGAATAAGATTTATTTTGATACTTCTGTAAACATATTTGACTAATGGCATATACAGGCTGCACAATAGTAGCTTCTGACTATTGACTATAGATACAGTATATATATTTATGCTCGAACCTACTGGTTCAGCTTGATTGAATCTACTATTTACTGTTAAAGTATCAGTACTAATGTTTGCATTTTTCACTTGAGTATAAGTATACGTAATAAATAATTGCAGCTGATAATTAGATTATTTTAAAGTTTTGCAATTTTTATAATTTAAGGAATTTTTAAGGGTAAATAAAGGACGAAAAACGGGTTCCATGGAGATCTTCCTAATAAAATTTAAGATGAATGTCCCAATTTTCAGCCATTCAGAACATTCTACAGGTTAAAAACCAGCAAAAAGCAGAAATATACCTTTTTTAGTGAATTTTCCCTATAGGGAAGAAGCTATTACCGTAGGTCTCATGGTAAGACTTAAGCCAGGGACCATGATAACTTTTCATTTTGAGGTCCCCAGATGCCAAAAACACCGTTCATTCAAATTGTTATCTATGAATATATATATATATGTGTGTGTGTGTGTGTGTGTGTGTATCCGTAAGCACGATAACTCTCGTAAAAAAGGTCCGATCTTAATGAAATTTGGTACAAATGTATAAAGCACAATTTATTTGAACGAGTTTGAAAACCAGACGAATCGCGCTATCCGAACAGGGACTTTTGGGGGGTTTTGTACCCCAAAAATGTTTTTTTTTGGGGTTTCCACATCTAATTTTTATTTAAATCAAATTTTAATTTTTATCATTTAATTCAGCATAATAAAACAAACAATTTGGTATTTTTATCATTGCTCTGCGTCAATTGGTTCCTGAGATATTGAAAGCGCTAAACACAGTTGTCTAATGTTATTCTTATGGAGAAAAAGAAAATTGTATATCTCGCTTATTTCTGAACATAAACTGACAAAATTTGGTGTATGGCTTCATATGGTTGGGGTTTATCGTTGTTTGCACAAAATACAAATTGTCACGTATGGTTCCCCTAACAGCAAACCTAGGTAATCGGTCCCCATATTATTTTTATGGAGAGTAATTAAAATGTTATATATCGCTTACCGTACTTATAGTATATGAATGAAACTTGGTATGTGACTTTACTTAGATGAGTTCTAATGATATTTGCATAAAAACCCATTATTTGGTGTTCCTTGTTGCAGCAAACCTGCGTACTCATCCCCAATGTTATTCTTATGGAGAATAATTAATATTTTTAATATTGCTAGTTTGTGAATATATTTCTTATGAATCCTGGTAAGTGTTAATGTGTTATATTATATATTCATTGGAAATTCGCTGAGTATGCAGGTTTGCTGTGACGGGGGTATTTCTTACGCGATTATATATTAGGATTGCATTATATTATTACTATATCAATTTCAACAAGATTCAATGCAGGAATCAGCGCCTCTACATCACCAGTGGTTGGTATCATTACTGCAGAACATTACGACATTTTTAGTAGTATTTTAGAGATTGTTGAGATCCGATGTGAATCAATGTGTTTAATACTCTCTACATCTTCAGCATTCTGTGGGCTATAAGTCTGTGGTAGTAGAACCTATCTTTGCAACCTTTTTTGTATTACATAATACTACTACACCATTGAGTTATTATAGGTTAAATAGTATGGTATATCCATTAAATACATAGTGAACAGACTGTGGTCACTGTGATGGTTTTAATGGAACCCCTTCAGGTTTCATACTATACTAGTATTAAGTTGACCTAATTTCACTACGATGAGGCAATGGGGTGAATTACTTTAAGTGTTGTGTGAGAGAGAAGTTATATTTTCAATAGTCAATAGATCATTAAATATTTACAAATATGAAACCGTTTAGTTCAGTTGAGGGTTTATAAGGCTTTAAATAGAGTCAAAAGGAACCGTATTAAATGTTTCCATAACGATGAACTTTGAACATTACTTGAAGGGGTTCTAAGAGAGTTTTTTACTCAGTTGCAGAGATTATAAATGTTATCTTTCAATCAAATTAATTAAATAAGTAAATAAAGGTATTTAATTTAGTTATTATCATTATTCGTATTATATTAGACTGTGTTATTGTTTACATTTATATATTATTGGTTATTTTGTATTGTAAATTTTAAATTATTGTGTTTTCTAATGTGTAATGAAAAACAAAGTTATTGTGTTAATAACATTGTTCTGTAACCGGGTGTTATGTAAACAATAAATAATTTGTATTTGAATTTGTATTAAAAAAGAGAGCCTTAAAAAGGCACGTAAGCAAGACCACCCGGCGCGGCGATAGACACCAATCACGCGTATTGCAACTGTTTGTTTTGACTCAGACCTGCTAGAAAAAATAATTAATTCTTTAAATATATATAAATTATCGTTCATGAAATAGTTTCAATGTAATTACCTGATCATCGTTATTTGATTGGATCAAAAGTGTACTCTGATAATTTGAATTGCTTTGCGTTACCTTGAGACCCTCAAAATATACATCTGGGTGATAAGGGGTTTACATTAACACACAAACGACCATTTAAAACATCATAGTTTCACTGGTAATAAATCTGCAAATAAATCTGTTTCTACTTTAAACAAAGTTAAATGGCCATGTAACTTTATTAAACCACTAAAAGTTTAAATTAGCGGATCTCTAAATGTATTTAGAAAAGGGAGTAGTGCTACGTGTGGTTTATGTTTACTTGGCCTCTTCTTAGTAAATTTTAGCCTCATTTTAAATAAGTACCTGGGGGCCGAGCTTTGCTCGGGGGAAGGTCAGTCAGTTTGTTTAGATAACTCGGAGTAATATTTCACCACTTCCCCCTACTGATAATCAGATTTGTATTATTCATTAGCCTTTTTTCTACATTTTTAAGGTCCCTCCAGTTGTTATTTATAGCTCAATGTCCCTTTGATTTATTTTACTACTCTATATATGTAATCTTTACTGAAATCTGTTAATCTCTGCTCTCAGGAAACCACATGTTAATAATCATAAACAACATGAGTATTACTTTGACAGTTCCCTGGTTGATTATGAACAGCTGTTACAATTCTTTTGTTTTGATTTAAAACTCCATAAGCCCAATGTTAATTTTTTTAACTTTTCATTTTAGTTTTTTTACATTTTTTGATTTTTTCTAGGGATGAGGCCTGTCTAGAACTTATTTTTATCCCAGAAATTAGTTATTTCGAACATTTGAAGGAAATCGTTGGAGCCGTTTTTGAGATCCGTGTCGCAAGCAAGCACGCAAGCAAGCAAGCAAGCAAGCAAACCTTACTCATATTAGAGTATAGGATTTGTAAGCATTAAAAATGGCTCATTATTTTCTGCATGAGAAAATAATTTAAAATTAAATACAAACTACAAACGTACATTCAGACTCAAAATTCGTTTAATTACTCATCAAAAATTGAGAGAACATTTTGCGCAGTTTTAAGTAAGTATAAATGTATTATAATTATTAACATTAAGGGACTGGGTTCGAAGAAGGAGAGGAATATTTCTGACGTTAGAATTCAATTATTAAACATGCAATTTAATGCTGGCGGAATGCAATTACTTTAAGGTCACCAACCTACCCCTGACTCTCCTGCCTGTCAGTGTTTTGTTTCTTCGCTCAGTTTCACTGTGCACTTTAAAAAAAGGTAAATTACTTACTTTTTCTTATGTTGCAATATATTTAATTGTCATAAGTAATATCACTGAAAATTAAATATGAGTTGAACTTTTACTGAGTTAGTTTAATTCTGAGTTAGTCTTGTTAGTTTAATTTTCGTCATAGTGCTTGGAAAACGGCTGTTTTCAACACATGCGTTGCGGGGCGAAAGTAGTTCTTGTCTGTCCTAGGAAGGAAAATAATCAGCTGGTGTCGAGGTCATCAGCTGTTCCAATTCTGCCGTTTATATCGTTTGTAGTAAAACCGAAAACTTGTGTACGTCGATTGAATCGAGAGTAGTAATCGATTATTTTATCGATTGTAATTCATTGTTGCATTGTTGTCGGTTTAATGATAGTCCACAGCGTTAGATGTATCCATCGTTATAGCTAGTCTAACCTAACACAAACAAAACAGACGGTAGTTGAATACATCTGCAACTGCTGTGTGTTTTAAATAGCGAGAACAAGATGCAAGTCATTTTGGGAAACAACTTTTAAAGCTAAACAAGTTGTACAATTTTAGTTTTGTGAAGTAGTTAGCTTAATATATTGTGCAGTATGTCGAAAAATATAGTTCATCACACAGTCCAAAAGTTATTTTTCGATCCTCCCTCATTTTCCGTCCTCGGCTTCGCCTCGGTCGTTAAACTTGAGCTCGGATCGGAAAGCGTCACTTTCGGGCCTAGTGATGAAATATACTATTCCGCTTGCGATTTAGTTGATGTTCAGAGTGAAAATGAGTTTAAAAAAAACATTCTACATTTCCCGTCACTGAGAGTTGTCACGCATTGCGTAAACTAAAATTTCCAGTTGCTTTATAAATCGAAATTAAACCATCAACTAATTTTCAGCATCACTGGACTGCCCCCTCTCAGAAATTAATTCCTTATTTTTCATTGTGTGTCCTTAAATAAATACTATTTCTCGAACGTGTACACTTTCTTTTAAATATGTATAGTTATATATCAGCTAATACGCTATAACGTCTAATACTACTATAATATATCATTTATCATATACAGACTTAGGAAAGTAGCATGATATAAGATTTGAGGAAATTCGTATAAACTGAAACTCTATTCCATACAACTAATGTCATCTATAAACGAATATCAATATTTTGAAGGTGATTATATAGGGATAACCTTTAATTAACGATGTTGGATCAGAGAAAGTAAATTTTAACTTCATAGTGGCAATTTAGTAGACTTCGTGTAGAATTGCATCAACTGCTAATTCATTTACAGACCACCACTAAGCCCATCCTATATCCAACCCGTAGGAAGCAAAGAAATACAGGGTGTATCTGAAATACAGCGACAAACTTTGTGATATTGTTCCTGTGGTCAAAAAAAAAACAAAAAATGTCATATAAGTATATAGTCTATCTGGCATTGTTTTCAGTTTGTCAGTCTGTATGTGATTTTTACAAAAATGCATAATTTACGAAAATCTTAAGATATGTTTTTCAAACTTACAGCGAATATTTGTGGTTATAAGGTCTATTGCCCTACGAAGTTTTGGTTTTCTAACCTTAACCTTTTCAAGATGGCGACCATTTTAATTATTCGTTAAACAATAACTTCGAATTCGGTAGGTTTTAAAAAGATTTATAACAATAACTTTTATTGTAAATGTGATTAAAAATGTAATGAAACCTAGATTTTTTAAATCGGTTAAAAAATAAGCGAGCTATGATTATTTAAGTACCTCAGGCGCGAAGCGCTCGCGGGCTTCCCAACCGGGAAAAAAGGCACGGTAGTGCCGTGACCTGATACAACCTGATACAATCATAGCTTGCTTATTTTTATCCAAGTTTTAAAGTCTATGTGTCATTACATTTGTAATAAAATTTGCAATAAAACATTATGGCTATAAATCTTTTTAAAACCTACCGATTTTGGAGCTATTGTTTAACGAATAATTAAAATGGCCGCCATATTAAAACGGTTAAGGTTATAAAACCAAAACTTTATAGAGCGAAAAACCTTATAACCATCAATATTCGTTGTAAGTTTGAGAAAATATCTTAAGCGGTTCGTAAATTATGAATTTCTTTGTAAAAATCACATACAGACTGACAGACGGAAAACGAAGCTAGTTAGGCTATATACTTATAAGACATGTTTTGTTTGTTTTGACTTCAGGAACAATATCCCAATGTTTGTCGGTGTATTTCAGATACACTCTGTAAAACACAATTCTAAGAACTATCCTTTATTTTCACTAAAAGCATATAGTATTTTTAGACTTAGATTCTATTAAAGCTTACACAATCTATAATTGTTTTTCGGCATATACATATTATTATTATTATTACTATTATTACTATATCCTAGTAATTGTCCAGTAAATTTGGGTTGTTTTCCTGTATTAAATAGTAATATTAGTACGATCATGTAAATGTTAGTTGGATATTTTAGTACATGGTTGTTATTTAACTATTATAACTAAAATAAAATAAAAATATATAGAATAATTAAAATAATTTGTAACTACCTATTTTAATTATTCCAAAATGTTTGTTTATTTTAGTTATAATAGTTTAATGTAGTAAATAAAGTTTACCAAACAAGTTTAAATTTGTGATACGAAAGTTTATGCCAAACTATAAGGTCTCATAAAGACGTTAGAAATCGCTTAAAGATGAAGTTAGCAACCGGTAATGCTAAATGACTGCCCATAAATAATGATCAATGCGGGGTTGATAGACGTGGAATGCCTAAGTATATTCTGAATTAGACTCCACCTCTTGACATACTCATTCTAAGGGATGGTGGCAATACTAACACGACTATAATTCTACACTATTGGTTTCAAGATTATATTGGCCTGACGTGGTAATAGATACCATATTAATGTAGCTTGGTCATATCGTAACTTATTATAAGTTAAATCGTTATAATTATGTGGTAATAAGACATGTATTATGCATTGGAAATTCACTGAGTACGAAGTTTGCTGCAACGGGGTTATTATAACTTAAAATGTTCACTGTGAGGTCATCAGTTTCACTTTCTGCAGCCACTTAATATTGTAACTAATATTTTATAAGACAAATATCGATCAATGAATTCACGACCATTTGGTATATACGTTTAAGATCATTGCAATCTACCTAATTCAATCTTTAAATAAATATACTCTGGTTAAAAATAACTATATGTATTCTTTTTATAATAATCAGGCATTTTGGAGCAAAGTGACTAACTGAAACTAATTTATGCTTGTTCAAGACAAGTTTAAATACCTATTTTGTCTTGGGATGTATCAAAACAACTTATTGAAGAACTTCTCAAACTTATCAAGAAACAACAAACTTTAAACTGATCATACACGTTGAGTGATCTCTACGTCTGTTATCAACATCAATGTCACACACACAGGGAACATAACTCAGATTTATAGATTACTAGTTATGCTCATGCTCGAAATCGAGCAAGTTTGTACCCAAAGAAATGTAACTTCAGTTGTAAACAAACAAAACATCTGATATTAAAACGGATGATAACATCTGAGAATAATGCAGGAACGTACTTTCAATCATTCCTTAGTTTAGACTTCCGCCGTCGGATAGCACCACTGTTCCGAAAATTCAGCCCTTTACTGTATTTAAGTGATTCCCTTTATTAAAACCCTGAGACGTATTGGCAAATCTGTGTAAAAATACCTTTTATTTGACAACTCAAACGTTAAAATCCGTCCAGCCGTTATCGAGTTATGACTGTAAAGAACAAACCTCTAGCGTATTAATATATTGGATAATGTTCGTAAACCTCCGTAATATCATATTTCTGTCAAATATATATTTGTTTTATTTTGAAAAATAACGTTTTTTTAAGTTTGTATTTAATTTATTAATTAAACAATAACCCTCAACAAGTATTGTAAAACATCGTTTTGCTTTTGGAATTATTTTTTATTTTTTTTATTTATTTTGCACACTGGTTGCCCCACTTTCTCTGCACCAAACTTTACCTGGTTTTTTGGCAGGTCAAAACAAAAAAATAATGTATAACATGTGGTCTTTCTTGATCCGTTTTATGAGTTTTTATGTTTTTTAGAAAAGCCTTAATTTCTCCTAACATGAAACTTGGTTTGAATATTTTATTAAAAGGTTTACACATTTCTCATTTCTCTAATATTACTGAGCTCAATTCCGTTTACAAATTACGGCTGTCTATATTATTCAATATAAAAACCTATAAAACTAGAATAAATACAAAAAAGCTAGGAAACTAAATAATTTAAAAATTGCAATCCTAATCGAACAATGTGTCATATTACAAAATAATAATAATGGATAACGGCGAAAAATTTAAATTGTAGGGATATGACCATATTAAGCAACAAACGAGTTCGCACGCAGCACGCTGACGTGAGGGAAGTGAATTTCCACATAAAAACTTGTAAAACTCAAAATCAATGTAAAAACATCCATTTGTCCAATTTTTATTGAAATCTGAAAATATTGTTTTTTTTGGCTGTTTTGATACTCTTGGTTTCATTTACTTGCAAAGCTGGGAATACAATTTTACGCATTATAAGGTTAGGAGAAGGTCCAGACAGGCTTGAAAGTAGGCGTGAGGTTGCTGGGGATAATAAAAGTACTCTAACAAAGGAATAACAGGCTTTTCTAGTGTAAAACCCCCGTAAGACAACGTACTGTGTTTACCCGATACACATTTTCTTTAATAACTCGGTAAATATTTATGCTAGAATGACGGGAGAAAGCTTAAAACTTTCGCCTTTCTAATTCCCATCTTTTAACATACATTAATTTTACATCTGGGGCTTTTCTGACCCTTTTTGGGCCCAAAAACTAAAAATTTGAAAGATTAATCCCCAAAAAATGGGTTTAGAGTTTTCCGATTGTTTTGCCCAACGAACTTGTCCAACAGGTTGTAGAAAGGAACGTCCCTACCAAATTTTAAGTAAATCGGACAAAACATGCGACCGCTAGAGTGCATACACATATATATATATAAATTATGAAACTAAATAAGGGTACTTTGTTCTCATAATAATAGTAAAATTAATATATATATATATATATATATATATATATATATAAAATGTTGAACGACCCCCCAAAACGTGTTCAGGGGGTCACGTTAGGAACTTCTATGGTGGTCCCGGGCTTAAGTTTCACCGTGCAGGTCATGCTAATAGTTCACTTTCCAAAGGAAATTCACTAAAGAGATCCGGGTTTAGACACGACATTTTATATTGCTTCGCTATCCATTATTCAATATGTAAGCACCATTATTCAAGCACATCGTTTTATTTGGCTTTGACATTGGCTAAATATTTATTTTCTTAAAGACTTTTAGTCCTCCTTTCATTTTTATACATATTTAAAATCGAAGGTGTTGAACGACTGACATTTTATAAACGGAACTTAGTACACATGATGGGAACCTTTTTGACAAGTATTTACACCATGTTTCAATATTATATCTTACATCGTTTCTGGGAAATTAAGGTTTTTGAAGAAACACTTACTGTCACACAGAAAATGGATCAAGATAGGACACGAATCTACTTTCATACAAAGAAAGAAACTTGGTAGTCTGGTTTTGTTTTTTAGTATACAGTGTTTGTTTGTTTAAACCTGCCAAACAACTAGGTAAAGTTTTTTGCAGTGAAAGCGGAACACTCTGTATATAGCTAACTATGGTTTAGTTTTTACAGGTAATCACTCAGGCCCAGAAATCGCTCCAGGGCTCGTATTGTGTACACTATTATTGTGAAACTAATCAATCGCACTCGTCACAAAATCGACCGTTCAGATGAAAGTAATTAACAGAACAAGGAGCTTGTTTTCAGCCAATTGTCTCCACCTTTCGTACCTGCAACTGTGTTTCCTTGAAAAGGATACTTGAAAACAACAACACGTGTTCACAACATCCCAAGTAGGTGTTGACTACCGGAGCACAAACCAGTAATCACATATTACAGTTAGACTTGTAATGGAATTACTGCTATTAGTTGCATTATGTAACTCGCAGTTTTTTCACGCCCCATAGATAGTCCCATTATACATTGCATTGTACGAACCAATTATTTTATGGGATAAAAACAAGAACTTCATTTTCTTTACTGGATTTCATAGAATTTCTGCTATTAGTTTCAATATGTAACAAGTCGTTTTTTTACGTCATTATTCAACTAATATTATAAATTTGAAAGTTTGGATGTATGTTTGGATGTTTTTAGTTCCATCACGCATAAACTACTGGACTGATTAAGCTAAGATTGTCCTTGAACATAGCTTACATATCACATGAACATGTAGACCTGATAATGTCTACATCCAACATTAGGGCTCCACCCTACCACCTGTAAGTTCTAATGTAAATCTTATGGGAGGGTGTCATTTATAAAATTACCAGCTGTATTTTTTCTCAGTTAGGGCAAAGGACGGTATTTGGTAAAAAATAAACAAAGATTTGATAGTGCTGGATAGGTTTATATTTTCAATGTGTTTTAATTTGTCGTGAATTTGCCATGGGTAACATCTAGTACACTGTATATTTCAAAGATACTAATTTATATCACTGAGTTTACTTTCTTTAAACCTCTTTCGAATTTCTAAGAATTAATAGAGTATTTGTTCATGCCTAGAAAGGTCATTAGGGATTCCGGGGTGTCATTAACACAAGTAGCAAGCATCTACAATCCCCAGTGTTTAATACCACCAGCCAGTATTTCAAGCTCAGAACTTGTGGGCCAGAGGGCTTAGCAAGTTACATTAGAGCAAAGGGCAGGTGGTTTTGCTTGTCGTGCATTGACTGCGCCAAAGAGTTCCTTAACTTCGCCAAGCCTTCGGTCCCAAAACATTTTCCTTAACTGCGCCAAGCCCAGGTCAGGTAAGGATGAGTTGTTGGCAGAAGGAATGTCCTTGTTTACGTGTCATCATACCACGTGTGCATACCAAAGTCTGATCAAACACCTGGCTTCGACGAATCAGGAAATTCTGACATACCGTACTACTATGTAAGCTTCCAGTTTTGCATATTTTATGGATTATATATTTCACAGTAACGTGATATAATTTTTAAATATGGTTTATTTATTTGTTTTCCGTTCACAGTAATTTCTTATGAAAACATTTTCAAATTGTGCTAACTGATATCCAGCTTTGCCTGGGATATTTATAAGCTTTTCTTCAGCGAATTTTCAACCTTTTTACTACACATTTATTTTTAGTGTATAAACTACTACCTTATTAAAACCCCTATTACAATGTTATTTCTCATGAATTTAAATAACATGCACTTTTTACACGATCTTGAAGCCACAATATTTTTCTAATCCCAAAAAAGGCGAATTTATTTTTATTTATTATGTTTTGTACATTTTAATTTACTGTCATTAAAACCTAAATACGCTACCTCAGTTCAGAAAAATTAGCTGTAGCGGACTTTCTTTCTTTTTTAGTAGAACAGAGGATCCGTAATGAATGCAAACTCTATAGATGGCTTGGGCTTTTAAAAATTCTTAAATGCTCACTTCTAAGAATTCTACAGTCAAAGAGGGCGCAGTTAAGGCTCCCTGGAGTAGTTGGCGCAGTTCAGGATAAACCCGTTTTGCTTTTGGTTTAGATAATGTTTAAAGGGTTGTCCATAAATATAAAACCTGAAATCCAAAGTCCTGCAGACAAAAACATTTAGGTTTTTCAAAAATTAAATGATTGAAATTCATCCTATGTAGCTTGATTAAAACCCCGTATGCCAAGTGAAAACGTAATTGAATATAATATAATTGGTCACATGCCAGTTTTCCATCGCAGTTCTTCCTTGTCCTAACAGGATGACCCAGGATTCGTTTTTTAAAAGTTATATCCATTTCAGGGACTACTAGTTAAAATAATCCATCTTGGCGATCTTGTCAAAAAACAAAACTAAATAAGAAGTTACAAATATGCACACAAAAACTCATAAATGAGACGACACATAACTCGGCCAAGGCCTAGTTTCCCCGAACAAGAACGTGACAAGTCGATCGATAACAGGCACTGCCTTCAAATGTGGATTGTTTAGAGTTGTTTTTCAACGAAATCGCCGAGTCAGGGAATTAAAACTGGTATGTAACCTTGTTATATCTCTCCAAACTGGTATGTAACCTTGTTATATCTCTCCAAACTGGTATGTAACCTTGTTATATCTCTCCAAAGTTCTGGAAGCTATTCACAATGAATAAATAATTGGCTAGTGAAATATACGAATTTTCAGATACTTGTAATCCTTCCTTAACTAACAAAGGAAGTCAGCGTTGGTTATGATGACTTTCAACATTTTTAATTAGATTACAGGTAAATCGGATCGGACAAGGCTTAAATACAACCAGAAATCCTTGAAATTTATAGCTGTAACTATTTTTGCCTTCTTAAAAAAAACTGTTAAGTCATGTGGTCGGCATATGTAATACAATATTCGTAGAAGTAGTTATGAAGTTGTCTCGCTAAATTTTAATAATGGAACTATTTTTCCGAAACGCAAATAAAAAAAATCAGTTTTCACCAACGTTAAAACAATAACGGTTTAACGGTTAAACCATTATGACCAATGTTCTTGGCAGTTAACAATCGTAAAATAACAATAATCCTATATTTTTGAGCTTATGCAAACAGTGAGAATATTAGATTAAATATGGCGGTCGCGGCGAGAATCTATCTTTGCTGGTGACATTAACCCCGAAATTTCATCTGTTAGGAATTCAATTTAGCTGTTTCATGAACTTACTACAAGTAATTGTTTCCCACACGAGCATTTATCTTCATGTCATCAACATACCAGGTAATACTCGCCTTTTATGGATCAATTTAAGAAGTATTTAAAGAACTGTATTTAAAATAGGTTTGATAATTTAACACTAAATTCTCTTTACATGTGGACTAATACGATTTCCCTTTCTCAGGCCAAATAAGTATATTTAATTAATTTTTCGTTTAAAATATTTGGGACATTTGGTAGCTATTTTAGAATAACTTTTATACCAGCCAATATATTTGTTTTTATTACTCGCATTACTAGAGCCAGGTTTTATGAACATGTGAATGAGCTGTAAGTAGGGTTGGCAGTGATTGAGAACCGGAAGTGGCATAGTGGTTAGAGCGCGTCATTCCGGAAAGAGTAAGAAGAAAATTATCCCGCCAAATTTGCGCGCCAAAAAAAATTGGCGCCAAACCTAACCTCACTTTCTTCCCTCCAAAGTGTTACCAACTTAGCAGAGCTAATGTACCATACATAATTATATGTATCATACATAATTATATGTACCATATATAATACTACAGTGTATAATCATATATATATATATATATATATATATATTTATATGTACCATATAACGCGTCAAACATAACCTTACTTCCTGCTGTGGCTAGCCTTCCGTGGCTAGACACTTAGCCAGTGTTGCCACTCTAAACGCTACCTACAAAACCTAAATCAGTTACGAAAAATTATTATATGTATTATGTCATACTATCTAAAATTATTATATGTATATATTACGTCACGCTACGATGTGTTACCAACCTATGGCAATGTATATTTCGCAAGCAAGTACAGCCAAACCATTACATGTATATATACCAGAAAGTACCGCTAACTCAAAATATAAAACTATTACATGTATATATCGCAAGAAAGTGTTGCCAAAAAACTAAAAATCGCTAATATCTCGAAAACGGTAAGTCCTAGGGTCATTTTGACCCCAGAAAACTGCCTACTACGTAGTGTAGGCACTCCAGGGGGGTATCTACCCATATGAAAAGTCTTAACCAAAATATTGCGGGTTGCATCTCAAAAAATGAAGGGGCAAATTTTCAAAATTAAATATCTCGAGAACGGCTTGGCCGATTTTCACGAAACTTGGCATGTATGTACCTGTTAACCTCCGCTACATATTACAAAAACCTAAACTCTGTACTGCAGGTAGTATCAAAATAATTGAAGGAGTCATACTTTAAAAATCAATATCTTAAGAACGGGTGAGACGATATAATTGAAACTTGACATGTGGATACTTGTTAACATCCTCTAACCTTCAATTTTGTTTGAGGGTAGAAGAGGGTTGCTCAGGGGATGATGGAGGGTGTAAAACTTTAAAATTTAATATATTGAGAACGGCTTGGCCGATTCTAATGAAACTTGGTATATAGGTACCTGTTAACCTCCGCTACTATTTAAAAAAAACTTAAACCCTGTACTGCGGGAAAGTATCAAAAGATTGAAGGAGCTATATTTTAAAAATCAATATCCCAAGAACGGCTTGGCCGATTTTAATGAAATTTGGTATGTATGTACCTGTTAACATCCTTTACATCTTACAAAAAACTTAACCTCTGTACTGCGGGCAAGTATCAAAACAATTGAAGGGGTACTAATAAATACCTTAAATCTCGCAGCATAATCGGGGGGAACGCGGTGGTCTAGTGGTTAGCGCCTTGGACTACGGTTCAGGAGGTCCCGGGTTCGATTCCCTCTTTAGGTTCTTCATCAAAGGTGTCGTACATTTCTGGATGGACTCTCCCTTTACCTACTGGAATGTTTATCCGTGCTACATCTACTCTAAACGTGTCACTGCTGGTAATTGATTCAGCGTTGCTTTGAATTATGCCCCCAAAAATCTCCCAAAGGACATTGCAGGGAACATAGCATGATCTAGGCTAAGTAAGGCAAACTCCCACAGGGGGAACTTTTTTAAAACTACAAACTAAGCTGTAATAGAACAAAGAAAAATACAACCCAGAATAAATCCGAGAGGAGTGGTGGCGATTATATAGCCAGGCAGTGTCTATGGTACCATCACTCTGTGTCTTGAACATATATGTAGTGCATTTCTAAACAAACATCAGCTTTTAAGTATTGAGCCCAAACCTACAGTGAAAGACAGTGGTGACCTACAGTGGACCACAGCGCCTATATTACTTCACTTTAGGGTGTTTACTGTTTCATTTGTTATGAAAAATACCTTGTATATTTCCTCTTTAGCTGACAACTACTAAAATGTAACTCTTTATCTTAATTAACTCACTTACTTAAAATCTAATACAGAGATGTGGAAGGCTGCTGGGCCCGGGAAACCTTCGTGGATCTCTGAATGTGTGTGGGTTGCTTTCAATGAGAACAATGGTTGAAGGAAATCAGTTTATTAAGTATAAGTTTGTCACATGTCCTTTGGAGGAACAAAGAGCCATAAAGGGTGATCTTGAATTATAATTACTTTAAGTTAGGTTATTCAATCGTTTGGCGGATTTTAAGGCCTTACTATTTACTTATTATTGAAGAGTTTAATTGCACTTTAGTAAATTACACAATGTGAGTCAGCAGTGAGATATGGACATAACAGGGTATAGAATAATATTTACTGGCACGTGGCACTGCCGCAAGCGAGTTCCTGGGAATTTAATATAATGTACACTATCTCCACCTAACCTCCAGTACTCTAGCCTTCAACAATTGCCACTAATCCATTTGATGTACTCACAGCATTGACTAGATCGAGGATGACATAAGAGTGTCCTACTATCTGCTTATTTGTGCATATTATTTATTTTGTAAAATCAACCAAACTCATGAATCCTTTGATATTCAGATTTGATTTAATTTACTGGCACGATTTACAGCTCTTACAATAATTCTTTACAATATACTCCATTTAAACAATTTTAATTTTAAATACTGAATTTCCTGTATGTTTCAATATGATTCCTAAGGGATGAGTTCACACCAGATTATTTCACAGTGTTTTAAAAATATAACAATAAAATTTCAAGAATTAACAGTGAATAAAGATATGAGAATTAACAATATAACAAATAAGATTTAAATACAATATCCGTCAACAATGATATACTACAATGTTATAGAAACTGTGACCAAGTACTAAAATTACAATATTAAATCTAGTTACTTACGTAAACATTTGAAGTACAATAATAACACACCATAAACTAAATAACGATAAATGATTTTGCACTTCAAATAAATTACTAATCCCCTTTAATTGTTACCTTTGCCCAACTTTTGCCTGACTCGACCTGAATTTTGAAAAGAAATGTGCTCACAAAATTTGTTTAAAGTTACCGAATTGAATTAAATTCAAATCGCGCGTTTATACTTTCCCGTTAATAATTCGCGAAATAGAATTACGTTGGTGGGGTGCACCCGCAAACAAATCGACGAATTTTGAGAGAGTTTAAAGTAGCGATTTAATTTTGAAGAACGAAGTGAAGCACGCGGTCAAGTTACGAGGAATGGGGCGATTTCGCGGTTTCCAGGAGTTTTGTTGGTCGGGCTGTCACGTGACTGCGCCGGTTGCCTGGCTTATTCTCTCGGTCGAGATTACATTGTTGTTTGTTTCTTGCGTTTTCGTGTTTGGCAATGTCTTGCATGTAACAATTTTCCCCCCCTAAAAGCTTTTTAATTTTTGTCCAACCCTGATCTAAAAAAAATTTCCTACCACAAAAATTAAAAATTCCAGAAAATGAGGAGCGCTTAATACTAAAGGTACATTTGACAATTCAATTTCAATAGCAGTAGAGGTGGTGGACTCTTACGGCGATGATACCTGTAAGTTCCACTTCGGTCGAAGACTCACCCCCAAAACTTGGTGAAACCTAACTGTCCAGAGCGATGTTGTAACTAAGTCCATTGTGTTGCGTTGCACTTAACTTAAACTGTACTTCGTTCATAATTAGAAAAAATGCTTTGTGATTTAGGTGAATTCCATCTTTCCTGCCGTTGCGATAAAAATGTTCAATCAATGTTGTGATGTTGTGACCAGAAAAAATTGTTTGTAGGTTGAGGATAAAAACATTCGATTTTGAGTTTAAAGATTGAATGAAGTGGTTTAATTTCTTAATTTTCTTGTTAGATTCACTGTTGAAAAGAGTTTGTGGCACTGTCAAAATAAAAACTGTCCTCCCTGAATAAGTTAAGATGTTGCATATTGTCTTGATGTTGTGCGTGGAGACTGTGTGAGGGATGTTGCGTTTCACGTCATTCGTGCCGATGAGCAGGATACAAGTTGGTTGTAGATGTGCAGTGGATCTGCGCACCTCCGTGACTATTGTATGTGTCGTCGCCCCAGAGATAGTGATGATGGTTGAGGGTGACAGGTGCCAATGTCTCGCTGCTCTGCTCAGATGAGAGTCTCCCACACATGAGAATCTGTTATAATATGGGTTTACAAAATGAAGCTTAAATATAAGGTCAATTGATCACAACAGTTTAAGTGCTAAAAATGAAATCAATTAATTACGTTGAAGGAAAAAAACTTTTTTATTTGATCAACATTTACAATCTGTTTGTGAGTTGGACCACTGTCCAAGCTTATCTCAACATTAACTGGTGAAGTAAGTCGAGTTATTGTATAAGGACCCTTCCACTTGTGATTAAGTTTCGCTGTTATCTTCTTGTCTTTGTTACTAAGGGAATGCTTATACAACACGACTTTATCGCCTATTACGAAGGTAGATGGAGTTCGATTTCTGTCGTATCGCAATTTTGTCCTATTATGTGCCCTAGTGAGATTCTGAAATACTGTGTCTAAATTCGGCTTATTTGTGTTTCCGGCTTCCAAGTTCCAAAGAAATTGTAACGGATGTGTTAGCTCTCTGCCCAAGAAAATACTTGCTGGAGTGAACTTTGTTGCTTCATGAGCAGCGGAATTAAAGGCAAGCATTAAATATGGCAAATAAATATCCCAAGATTTGTGGTTCTGGTTGTGAAAAATTCTTAAAGCTGTGACTAAGTTCCTGTTGACTCGTTCCGCGACATTAGCCTGAGGTCTATATGGGGAGGTTGTGATATGCTTAATTCCTAAACCAAAAAGAAATGAAAAAAATTTCTGTGATCTGAAAATGGAGGCGTTATCTGTAATTAATCGTTGCGGAAGGCCATGTTGAGCAAAAATGTTGTTTCGAAGAATATTTATAGCGGAGTCTGACGTTTGTTTCCTAACTGGGTATAAAAAACAATATTTTGAGAAATTATCTACCAAAACAAAAATTGATTCGTTACCTCGCTGCGTCCGTTGTAATGGTCCAACAAAGTCGCAAAACCATTGCTCGTTACAATTTGTGGGAATGTAGGAACTTAACTGACCTATTTTCTGATTTTGTGCCGGTTTTGAGAGTTGACATTGTTCACACTGCCTAACAAAATTCCTAATAAACTGTATCATGCCTTTCCAAATAAATTGCTTCTGTATGTGATTGATTGTTTTGGCTATGCCCGCATGTGCAAACATAGGGTTCTCATGAAAATATTTAACAATAAAAGTGTGCATGGACTGTGGTACTACAATTTTACTCTTTCTGCCCTGTTTACCAAAGTATAAAATATTGTTGCGCAATGAATAGTCCTTAACTGGAATTCTATTTCTCAAGTCTGAAATAATTAAACTAAGTTCTGTGTCCTGAGCCTGTTTCTCCCTAATTGAAGTGAATAATTCTGGAAATAATTGCAGAGTACAACATGCGGAATCTTCGGTGATTTTAACGTTTTTGTCCGTATCACCCTTGAAGACCCTACATAGTGCATCTGCTACAACATTTAACTTGCCCCTAATATTCTCTATTTCAAAATCAAATTCTGATAACCTTAGTTGCCACCTGGATAACTGACTACTAACTTGTTTATTAGCCTTCAAAATATACATTACTGCTGAGTTGTCGGTTTGTAATGTAAATTTGCTATTTAAATATGGCCTAAACTTCTCTACTCCATACAAACAAGCTAAAAATTCTTTTTTGTGCATCGGGTACTTGCGTTCTGTTTCGCTTAAGGTGCGTGAAGCGAAGTGAACTGGTAAAAGATTGTCCCCGTCTCGCATTTGTAAGACTGCCGAGATTGCCTCATCACAAGCATCGCACGTTATAACATATTTTCGCTCAAAATCCGGCAATGCAAGCGTTGTCGATGTTGCTAGAGAATTTTTTAGTTTGTCAAAAGCTTCCTGGTGTACTGTTGTCCATTGAAATTTTACGTTCTTCTTCCTGAGGTTATTTAATGGTAGTGCGATCTTAGAAAAATTCTTAATAAAACGGGAATAAAAATTGACGCATCCTAAAAATCTTTGAAGCTGTTTCAAATTACGTGGTCTAGGATATTGCAGGATAGGTGCTATGCGGTCGGGATCTAAGGAAAGTGTCCGGTTTGAAATAATGTGTCCCAAATATTTAATTGAAGTGTGGCCTAGCTTTATTTTCTCGGGATTTATGGTAATGTTGTACTCCTTGAATTTATTTAAAACTTGTGTTACATGCTGTTTATGAGTTTCCCAATCTTCACTATAAATTAAACAGTCATCTAAAAAATTGAAGACAAACTTGAATTTAAAATCTCCTAATATTTCATCCATGACTCTAGTAAGGGCTTGGGATCCTATTTTTAAACCTTGTGGAACTGTGTTGAATTCAAATAAACCATACGGAGTACAAAATGCTGTATACTGTCTTGATTGAGAATCTAATGGGATTTGAAAAAAGGCATTATTCATGTCCAGTGATGTGAAGTACTTGGCTTTACTTAAAAATTCAAATGCTGAATTTAAGGTAGGTAGCGGGTGAGCATCATAGGAAATAAATTCATTTATTCTCTTATAATTACAAACAAGTCGGTATTTATTTTTATCAGCTTTAGAAACGAGAAATGCTGGGGCACAGTGCATACTTGTTGATTTCCTAATAACCTTATTATTCAGTAAGTCGTCTGTGATCTGTCTCATCGCCGCTAATCTGTCCGGGGGCAAGGGGTAGGGAGGGGAACAAACTGGTTTGGTTGGTAAACAGCTGATATGATAAGGAGCAACCTTCGCTTGACCGATGCGCTTAGTTATAACAGAGGGAAAATCACTTTTTAATTTCTGTAAAAATTCTTCTGTTTGATGTGAATGTGCTTTATTTGCTTCCGATAACTCCAAAAATAAAGAATTACTGGGTTGTGATTGCTTGACAAAAATATCTTTCATTGGAAGATTGACATTACTATTGAAGTTAAATCTTATGGTATTACTGGAAAAATCTAAGTTCATTTGTGATTTCTGCATGAAGTTAACCCCTAAAATAATCGGGAAAGGTAGCGAATTTACTACAAAAAAATCAAATGTCCAAGAGAAATGACCTATCTTGAAGTGAAGCTTAACTATTTTCCTAACTGTAGCGCTTTGTCCATTTATTGATTTAACTGACATACTTGTTTTAATAATTTCCTTGACACCTGGTGATGACTTGATATTTTGAAAAAAATTCTGGTCTATAAAACAGTTTGTCGATCCTGAATCTATGAGTGCATCTGTCATTAAACATTGTGGAATAAAAAACTTGACTGTCGGTAGCTGCAAGGAGAAATTCAAAGGAGTAGCAGAAATAGAGGTGTTAATCTGCGGCAATTCAACTACCTCCAGGCCAAATTGCCTCTCGCGTTTCCCTGTCTACAATTGCGTGCGATGTGTCCAAGTTCCCCACATGTGAAACATTTGATAGGGGGTCGCTGCGCAAACTGCTGTTGACTTCCTGAAGTGACAGCGGTCGCTTGTTGATTCTCAGGGAAGGTGTGAAAATAAAATCTGTCCGCTTGAATCGACGCATTCACTGAGTTCGCCAAAGATCTCAATTCCCAAATTGTTTGGGGCTTGTTCTGGAATGTGAAGCTACTGCGCATGCGCGGATTCATGTTTGAAAGTATTACCTCTATTAAATAACTATCCTGGAAATTACACTGTAATGCTGTAGCGGAGGAGATAATATCATTAACAAAACTCGAAAAAGATTCCTGAGGTCCCTGTAGTCGCTTTACAAACCTGTTTGTCACTCGTTCTAACTGTAAGCCAGGAAAAAAGGCTGTTAATATTGAAAAGTGCAAATTGTCCCATGTGTAATTTAATTCTAATCCCTGTGACCAAATCTCGAAAAGAAGTGCTTGAGTTTGTGGCAAAATTAACTTCATGACGTCATAGTGCCCAAAACGAACTATTTGAAAAATTGTGTTAACTTGCTTCAAAAAATGTATCAGATGGGCTTCATCCTCTCCCGAACAAGGCTGTAATTTACGAACTAATTCTATTACCACGGTGCGATCAGTTGTTGAAAGTGTGTCCAAGTGTTGGCCTGTAAAATCACGCGTGATAAGAAGATCTGATTCCGGTTCGTTCGACAGAGTTTGCCTTAGATGCGTTGAATTCCCGCGCGGTGCAAATTGGCGAGGCATTAAGTTCGCGCTGTGTAACCTGTCTTCTAAACTACCACGTGGCGCTGCGGGAGATTGTGGTATATCTACATTATTTACGGCCTGCGACTGGGGTTCAATATTAATCACAACTGGGGTGGATCCATCTACATTTGGAATTCTTAGATTACGTGATTGAATTCTCGTTGCCCGATCCCTAGCTGTTGTGATATATTGACGTCCATGAAGCATTATAAATCAAATAGTTCAACTTAAATAAATTAAATTAAATATGTTTAAGAATCACAGAAAAATAGATTAAAACTAAATAACAATAACTTGGTCACGTTTCTGTTTCTGGCAACCCACAATTTAGTTGATAGCTCGCTACCACTTGTTATGAAAAATACCTTGTATATTTCCTCTTTAGCTGACAACTACTAAAATGTAACTCTTTATCTTAATTAACTCACTTACTTAAAATCTAATACAGAGATGTGGAAGGCTGCTGGGCCCGGGAAACCTTCGTGGATCTCTGAATGTGTGTGGGTTGCTTTCAATGAGAACAATGGTTGAAGGAAATCAGTTTATTAAGTATAAGTTTGTCACATGTCCTTTGGAGGAACAAAGAGCCATAAAGGGTGATCTTGAATTATAATTACTTTAAGTTAGGTTATTCAATCGTTTGGCGGATTTTAAGGCCTTACTATTTACTTATTATTGAAGAGTTTAATTGCACTTTAGTAAATTACACAATGTGAGTCAGCAGTGAGATATGGACATAACAGGGTATAGAATAATATTTACTGGCACGTGGCACTGCCGCAAGCGAGTTCCTGGGAATTTAATATAATGTACACTATCTCCACCTAACCTCCAGTACTCTAGCCTTCAACAATTGCCACTAATCCATTTGATGTACTCACAGCATTGACTAGATCGAGGATGACATAAGAGTGTCCTACTATCTGCTTATTTGTGCATATTATTTATTTTGTAAAATCAACCAAACTCATGAATCCTTTGATATTCAGATTTGATTTAATTTACTGGCACGATTTACAGCTCTTACAATAATTCTTTACAATATACTCCATTTAAACAATTTTAATTTTAAATACTGAATTTCCTGTATGTTTCAATATGATTCCTAAGGGATGAGTTCACACCAGATTATTTCACAGTGTTTTAAAAATATAACAATAAAATTTCAAGAATTAACAGTGAATAAAGATATGAGAATTAACAATATAACAAATAAGATTTAAATACAATATCCGTCAACAATGATATACTACAATGTTATAGAAACTGTGACCAAGTACTAAAATTACAATATTAAATCTAGTTACTTACGTAAACATTTGAAGTACAATAATAACACACCATAAACTAAATAACGATAAATGATTTTGCACTTCAAATAAATTACTAATCCCCTTTAATTGTTACCTTTGCCCAACTTTTGCCTGACTCGACCTGAATTTTGAAAAGAAATGTGCTCACAAAATTTGTTTAAAGTTACCGAATTGAATTAAATTCAAATCGCGCGTTTATACTTTCCCGTTAATAATTCGCGAAATAGAATTACGTTGGTGGGGTGCACCCGCAAACAAATCGACGAATTTTGAGAGAGTTTAAAGTAGCGATTTAATTTTGAAGAACGAAGTGAAGCACGCGGTCAAGTTACGAGGAATGGGGCGATTTCGCGGTTTCCAGGAGTTTTGTTGGTCGGGCTGTCACGTGACTGCGCCGGTTGCCTGGCTTATTCTCTCGGTCGAGATTACATTGTTGTTTGTTTCTTGCGTTTTCGTGTTTGGCAATGTCTTGCATGTAACACATTGTATAAAATATACCATGCCAGATACTCTCTCAGATCCTAAAGCGTTTAATCTGGTTTTACACTGTGATGCTTGTGGGGCCATCACAACACCATCTTGGAGAGATTGTCGCTGTTAAGGTAAGATATTTATCTATATTATTAGTTAGAGGTTTCTACCTCCCCTGGGGAATCATTTACCTCTGTCGGAGACTTCTAAAAGTGTTAAGCTTCCGCTGGACAGTATCGCTTAGGAGGTAAGACAACATACCTCACCAAATAAACTGAAAGTAAACATAATAAGGAAAGTTTTATAATGCCAAAAACATGAAGACGGTGGATTTTTAGAGTTAGAATTACTGTGGAGTGACGATTGGTCAATCACCAACTCCCTTCAACACACAAACTCTGCTCATCCTGAACCAGTCAAGCTCACTTCATGATGAACACTCCGCTTAGCCTAACTAAACTTTTTCTTAAACAAATCTGTTCTGACAATAAATTACTTGACAACATTGTAAAAATAAATGCCCCCTACCTTATTCAACACAATATTATATTTTAGCACAGAAAAAACTACAATTCAGCACTACAGTCCATAATACCGTTGGGAAGGAAGGAGGTATTGCGAATAATGCATTACGATAAGTAAATGAGATTATAAAAGACGGATACATTATTCATTAATAAATATTGTTCTTTTTCATTGTAACTAAAACTGTTATTATTAGCGCTTCCATATTTTTATATTCTAAAATCCCAGCAATATATTTTGCTTTAAACCACGGATTGTTTACAATTCTGTTCTTGTTTGACAGAGATGGCACCCTCAAGCTCTCGAGGCAAACGTGCGGTAACAGTTTAAAGTCCCGCTCGGGTATTCTACCAGCCGACCGATTCAACCACTCATATATTACAATTGCCAGAGGCCTGTGGCTGGAGGATTGTTGAACAGCTGCACTTGTGTGAGTACATTTTATTTTCCCATCATTTAAATTTCCCGGTCAAAATATTTCAAAGTCCGTTTAATTGTTTGCCAGGGCCGTGGTGTATTTTGACGGCGTAATAACTTGACCAATCGTACCCAATACCGCTAAAAACTGCCCCGGGGGCCTTGATGTACTTGGCCTGCAACGTTTTAAATCCTTCGGTCAGATACTTCCAAGTCAAACGTTTCCCTGCGGCCAGTGTTTCAGCCTAGATCCATCGAGTCTCCACCGTCTAGGACCCCGGGCACTCCGTGACACGGTACCTCTATCACTACGCAAGTCAGAAAAACACTAACACACAAACTACGCAAGTCAAATCAGAACTACAAGTTACCAAAAGTTAACTCTAAGGAAGGTAGAAAACACTACTCTAACCAAAACCGCATTAAAGATCAAGAATAGAAAGTAAGATTACTGTTACCCAGCACATACAAATACAACACTACGCCTGACACATGGAAGTCAGGGTTTGTTTAATTCCTTTACTGTAAACTACCAAATCAAACAATTGAATACAAACACAACACTAATAGCCAAGTCAGACAGTTATACTGTTTAGAAACCTCAATATACTAATTACAGTAACTTAAAGGAGAGAAGAGGCTTGTAAAAACCAGCAGAAAACTACAGGCAAGAAACTGATAACCCCACTCCACGGGTTTATTAACCTGCTTGCCGGGGACCGTGTGGTACTTTGTTCATGTATTTTCTCGGTCAACTATGTCCAAGCCCGCTGAAGTTACCTTTATCGGGGGTTACATTTAAATTGACCGAAACTTCTTAAATTTCTCGGTCATTTACTCCTGCCTCCGCTGAAGCTACATTATAATGTGTTACATTTCACCTTAACGGGGATCTTTTTAAATTTATCGGCTAAACACTCCTAACCCCGGTGAAATAATTTTGAACGCTCACGTTTCCACACCACGGTAAGCCTTTAGGCTAGGCCGTAGGAGCGTCGGCGCGTTCTTTTTGGTTACCCAGAGCTTCCCCTGGAGGCCTAACCTCTGGGGTGAGAGGCCCCAACCATCGCCTTTCACAGCGGTAGCCACTCCATAACAAAATGCTACCTCCTTTTATTGTTTATTTTATTTTATTTTTTACAAGTCCCACCGTGCGGACTGTTCCAAGAAGTAACCTGGGTGTTAGCCAGGCCCTCAATCTACTTGGCCCTCTTTCAGGTTTACGGGGCTTTTCGTCACCCGCACCAGTGACCTTCATACAGGTTTACGGGGCTTTTCGTCACCCGCGCCAGGGACCTTCATTCACACACACACACACACACACACACACACACACACACACACACACACACATACAGTGGGAACTTGTGATTTTAAAGAAAAAATACATTTAAAGTGAACTTTCATCTTTCATATTTGTGTAAGTAAGGTAAAACTTCTCCGCCAACAAACTTCTTACTAACAGCCTTGCCTCAGGAGTAGTTGATTTTAACATCAAAGAACATAATCCGGCTTCGTTTATGAAAACCGTTGTTTTCTCAATAGGCCCAACGCCCTGTTTTTGGGCGTCAGAAAAACTACCAACAGTTAATTTATCGCTATCATCTACATGTTTCCGAACTGCACTCCAGCCATTAACATGTTTTAGAGCAGTAGCTACGTCTTTAGCTTTAAACCATGGCTTTCCTTCATTATCAAACAGAACCAATACTGGTTTGTTATTGAATGTATAGAACTTGGCAGCCATGTCACAATTTACTCAATAGTACAGGAAAAAGGAGCGCAGAAGCACGTCTAATCAGTACTGCGACTTGGAGCAGAATGATGTAACTGTACTAGTGACATTTGGTATATACAGGAGTAACGCTGCTCCATAGGGAAAGGTGCTACCTTTATCGATGGTAGCGTCATGGAAAATGGATGAGTGATACTTCAAGATTTAAAAAAACAGGCAGTTCCGTAACACTACAAAATACATTTTTAAAGTAATCGTCAAAAAACTTCGGCGTTAAATCAGGTAAGGGCATAAACGATATATCTCTTGAAATATCACAATGCATTATTAATACTTCAATGTAGGTGATTGATGAGGAGTCCTCCGTTATCTTATCTACTATATACTCCGAAAACACCAAAGGTCATTCCCGTGCATTTATTGAACCGTCAAGTAAGAACTCATACTTCAAGCATATAATGCCATATTCTGTATCTTCATTTAACCTACTTGTGTAAAAGGAAAAGAGACACCTCCTGGTTAGCGGTTGTAATATGTTTAACAGGCATTCTACAAGGAGAGAAATACAGGGTAAGACACAGGCACGTCCGTTCAGTACCGCGTCTCAGAACAGAACGAGTTAATAGAGGTATATGCACTCAGTACCCGCGTGAGTGGCAGCTCCGTTAAGCAACTCTTTGTTTTTTAAAGCCGAAAGGCAAGGTATCGTGATCATCATTAAATTTCCTCTTGGGTTCTGTAATTTTAAACTTTTTAACTTCGCTTACTGTAATGACTTCTCGTCTCTTTGTTCTCCTGATTCTGTTTTCTTCAATTTCTAGTATTTCAGCAGCTTCACTGAGGATCATCTTTTTTAGCTGCTCAAAATTTAATGTTTCGGAGGTTTTTAGGTTGAGGGCGAGGCCCTTGATTTTACACACAGATTCTAGTTTTTGCTTTTTGGTTGACCAAACAAGGTATGCGTAAGTTTTAGGCCCCCCAGAAATAAACTCTACGATATAAGAGCCGGGCCCGTACTCTTCTACTAACTCATCACTCATTTCCCCGAGGTAATCTCCCGTAGGGACCCTGTACAGCCCTCCCCTGTATAAATAAATACATGAGTCCATGCCATAATACAAGACCTGCCCTCCAAGGGCATCCAAGTGTTCATAAAGTTTAAGTCTTGCATGAATTCAACGGTGGTGTAGGCCGCAATTACAACATTTCCAGTTCTTAGAGCCTCATTGGCGTCATCAACATTCTGCCAATTAACTAATAAAACCTCTTGGTTAGTTATTTCAACAAACTTTACTTTTATTCCTGGTTGAGTTAACGATTTGAAAAATTCCTTAGAGTCTCTCACAATTGAAGTTTTGTCATGTTTTCGCGTTGACCAAACATGCCCCAAAATGAATTTAACATTAATTTAGCTACTGACCTGAGTCCTCCATTTTTAGCAATTTTGTCCTTGTCCAGTTGAATACCCTCACGCTCAAATAAATCAGAAACATACTTGTCTTTATCCTCTTCTGTCTTACACCAGCTAGGATAGCCTGAGGCTTCCTGCTTTACTTTCAAGAATTTATTAATAAAATCTGTAAAAAGTCCACCTTTCTCGTATGTGGCGACTTCATACTCCCACTACTCATACATGTCCAAAATCACATAACCTTTCTCTACAGCTTTTCTAATTTCACCTATGGTCCATGTTCCTACCATTGCCCTTTCCTCACTATCATCAAAACATTCCCCTTGGTTTAAAGTCTCCCCGCAAGTTCTGCACAAAACAATTTATTATTCATTTTAGCGGGGAGTACGGGATGATACAAGTTGTAAGGAGGTAGAACCTTACATTTTAACAAGCCCTCTACTTCAAGACCTCTCTCTCGGCACTCATTTCCAACGTAAACAGTAGGATGACCCACGGGATACTTACAATATTTATTTAGATACAGATAAAGGGAACAGCCATCGACGTATTGGATTGTTTCTCCCTCTTCACATTTATAATACGTTTTAGTATTACCCATCCTACCTAGGATTAAGTGGAAGTGTGTTTAGAATGGACAGTTGGATCAGGTGATTTAATTTATTGTCCTTCTTCAAAGCTCTAAACTCACACTCCCACATTACTACAACTTCATGAGCTATTAAATTTTGCCATTTTGGACTTGGTTCTCTCGTAACGGAGATGCAAACTGTTTGAAGGATCCTCCGGCAGAGGTTCTTCTCTGCTGTATTGATAACATTTCGGGCAACCGTGCCAATAACACCCGTGAAACTCATAAATTCGCTCACCGTCAAACCCATCTACTTTCATTCCTTTAATTTTTACTTCTTTACCCCGGCCCGCATGTTGAATCTTTACTCCACGTTTCTCCTCCTCCCATGTTAGCCACTGTAAAGCAACGGCTGACTGATTGTCTGCAAGTCGGTACCCTGATTTTGGTATAAGTCCAATAGTATTTTCTTTTAAGAAGTTACGGCGGAAGGCCACGTTACATGCGCTGGCTATTGTTATAGCCTCAGGAAACGGATCTACGTTACACTCTTGAAGAAGCATGGCTCTAAATTTAATACACGCTTGAGCTAGGATTTCTACGTCTAAAATACAGTACTCCAAGATTTATTTTTGAAAATCAAACACGTAGTCTTCAGCGACTCGTTCGTCATACCATACATCAAAATCATCGTGTTTCTTTTCAAACATAGACTCGGGGCAATAGTATTTTTTGTCGGGCATAGGACCAATATAATTTTGGTTTGCCAGAGTGTTGAAAATATGCGGGAAGTAGCCCTTCTTTTTCTTGGGAGACAGGTCGAAGGCTTTAGGGAGTGCAGAGAGGGCCATGGGAAAGTAGCTAATTGAGTCCACAAACCTTACGTTTGCTACTTCAATCAAAATAGCTTTAGTTCCCCGAGGCGTTATTTTTGGGGTAAATTTAGTATCTTCCATGATGTAGAATGAATTGGAAATCAAAACCCTGCCCGTTGTGGGCAATTACACAAACATCTTTAAATTTTTTAGAATTTCCATTACATAGTCCATAAACTGTTTTACCGGTTCTTTTTCAAATACCCTTTGCCGTTCCGAGCAAGTTTCACACTCACCCCCATTAATACATTTAAAGCAGTACAGTTGAGAAACGCACAAGTTTACTTTATGAACTTTCTGTTGAGGGCCCGTGGGAAGTGACTCGTCTTGGCGAGTCTCCAAGTCAAAGAAAATAAACAAAAAATTAAGCTCTTTCGGTGTTCTCCTATCTACCCTCATGAAACACTGATGCGCGGGGTCTTTGAACGCTTCGCAGGGTTTACAGTAAACTTCTCCGCATGCGTGAACTGTCTTACGTTTTTTTTGGATAAATCATTTTGTTACAGTCGCGGCAGAACTTTATAGTTTTACAAACTTACCCTTGATGGGCTACTAAACACCGCTCGTTTTTGAATTCTTTTTGCTTTTTATTATGGTTAGTGTATGTAATTTAAGACGTTGAAGAATACTTGTAATACCATGCTTATAAAAGCAGGATTCTTTCAATTTCGATTACTTTGGGAAACTTTCTATGCATTTAATTGTTTAGAAACCTCAATATACTAATTACAGTAACTTAAAGGAGAGAAGAGGCTTATAAACACAGACAAAAAAAGCCATACCCCTATTCCAAGGGAAGCGAAACGCTCCCTTTTGATAACATTACACCGGAAGTTGTAGGTCTAATCTGGACCCACTTTGAACTGATTCTAAGTGTTAGACACAGCTAAACATCGGGTCCAACGTGTTTGAATTAAATTAACGTTCTGAGAAAGAGACAGTAGGGTATTTTTGTAAAGTTAAAAAGGTACAGAGATTACACACTTTAGATTTCAGATGTGACTTTTTGTTGTAGTTAGTTGCTTGTAAAACTCTGTTCTCATGCTCTATTCCAGTGTCGGCTTCTTCGATATACCAACAATCAGAATATATACCCTGTCTTAAATACCTGCAGTCTGCATTCACAAGTAAAAAGATTTTAATGATCAACACCAAAACTAAACTTAACGAGGAGTTGACCACATCAAAAACATGAACAAGAGTAAATCTAAGAAGACAACAAGCAGTGACATTCGTTCTTTATAAGGACGGCAATTATGCAGTGTTTTCTCCTCGGTAGTTTTATTTTTGTTTCCCCTGAAACCAGAGCAGCATCTCCCTTTGACGATGTTATTCCTTGGTCATTTGTATCCAAGCCCGGTGAAACGACGTGGTCGTCCTGCGGTTTTACGGTGTAATCTCTCGGTCAATTGTGTTCAAGTCCGGTGAAAAGGGTCTACCAGGGACCGAGATGTATTTTGACGGTGTAATCTCTTGGTCGATTGTGTTCAAGTTCGATGAAAAGTGTCTAACAGGGTTAAATTTAACTTGACAGTAACTTCTTAAATTTCCTTGTCAAACGTTTGTCGCCGGATCTGTTAAAACACCAGGGAAACATTTAACTGTGCCTAAATATTTTAAATTTCCCGGTCAAACATTTCCGAGTCCGCTAAAATCTGTTTACTGGGGACCGTGATGTATTTTGACGGTGTAATTTCTTGGTCGAACGTTTCCGAGTCCACTGAAGTTACTTTTATCGGGGGTTACATTTAAATTGACCTAACTTCTTAAATTTCTTTGCCAAACGTCTGTCACCGAGTCCGCTAAAACTGTCCACTAAGGAAACATTTAACTTTGCCTAAATATTTTAAATCCCCCGGTCAAACGTTTCCAAGTCCCCTCCCCTCGACGTTATCATGAGGATGGGTCACACGCTCTGTACTTCTCACATCAATATCAGTTATGGAGCTGGCTTGCACAGATTTTGTGGTATTCTCAAATTTTCACGCACCCTTACGGATGCTTAATGTTTGTCATCCGATACATGTTGTGTAGGTGACACCTCACATGCAAATCGTGTATCATTATTGACTCCTCCCTTGCCTCTGGGTCGATTAACGTGCAGATAGTTTGTGTGTGGTTTGATTGCCATTTGAACTTCTGCACTGGTTGGCTGGAAAAACTTTTTATAAAGGTACGTGTCAAATATCTTTAACTCCGGTGAAACCAGGGAGAATACAACTCGGCGGAAACCTTTCAAAATTCAGGGCCAGTGAAAACTGTCCAACTGAGACCATGATGTACATTTCCAGGAGCATTTTACATTTTCCGGCCAAACATTTTCGAGTCCTCTAAAACTGTCCACCAGGGACAATGATATACATTTTGCCAGGAATGTTTTAAATTTTACGGCCAAACATTCCCGAGTTCGCTAAAACTGTCTACCGGGAACCGATATGTATTTTGATGGTGTAATCTCTTGGCCGATTGTGTTCAAGTCCGATGAAAAGTATCTAACGGGGGCCGTAATGTATTTTGACGGTGTATTCTCTAGGTCAATTGTGTCCAAATCCTATGAAGATTGTCTACTGGGGACCGTGGTGTATTTCTATGGTGTGATATCTCGGTCAGTTGTGTCCAAGTCCGATGAAAGGTGTCTACCGGGGACCGTGGTATATTTTGACGGTGTAATATCTCGGTCAATTGTGTCCAAGTCCACTTAAATATAGTTTTTAGAGATCGTAGTGCACTTTGACAACACTTGAAGATTTGTTGCTTTTTAGTATGTAAATTAAGACGTAGTGATTAAAGGAATACTTGCAATTTATGCTTATGATAGCAGGATTACTTTGGGAGCTTTATATGCATTTAATTGTTTACAAACCTCTTCGCGCGCGATGTTGATGTCCAAAAATTGGCATCGACAAACCTAACTTAAACCTGCATCAATAAACCTAACTACGACTGACGATGTTTCATATTTCCATGCACAAACCTAACTTAACAGAGCATAACATAACCTAACGATGAGACACGGCTGATCAAGTTTCTTAGATTATCTGCATAATTATTGCCTTTATAAATAATGCGTTTTATGCTTTAATTGTCTGTTGATATGTACTCTTGTCCTTGTTGTGTCTCCTCGATAATTTTAGTTGTTCTGGTATTGGTTACAATATTTTGACTTGTGAATGTAAACTGCAGTCACCTGTCTCTGTATTACATATTAGTTTTAATTCAAAACCAGTGACCCAGAGTGTAGCAGAGTCTAACACTTAGAATCCTTATGAAGGGGAACGTTTCGCTCCCCATACCTCCAACCACATGACCCACCATGTAGAACATCTTCAAGTGTATGTTATCAAAGGGGTAAGAGTATAGCTTTCTTGACTATATATTTCTGCTGGGTTTACAAGCCTTTTCTCTACCTTAAGTTAATAGAGGTTTGTAAACAATTAAATGCATATAAAGCTCCCAAAGTAATCCTGCTATCATAAGCATAAATTGCAAGTATTCCTTTATTCACTACGTCTTAATTTACATACTAAAAAGCAACAAATCTTCAAGTGTTGTCAAAGTGCACTACGATCTCTAAAAACTATATTTAAGTGGACTTGGACACAATTGACCGAGATATTACACCGTCAAAATATACCACGGTCCCCGGTAGACACCTTTCATCGGACTTGGACACAACTGACCGAGATATCACACCATAGAAATACACCACGGTCCCCAGTAGACAATCTTCATAGGATTTGGACACAATTGACCTAGAGAATACACCGTCAAAATACATTACGGCCCCCGTTAGATACTTTTCATCGGACTTGAACACAATCGGCCAAGAGATTACACCATCAAAATACATATCGGTCCCCGGTAGACAGTTTTAGCGAACTCGGGAATTTTTGGCCGTAAAATTTAAAACATTCCTGGCAAAATGTATATCATTGTCCCTGGTGGACAGTTTTAGAGGACTCGAAAATGTTTGGCCGGAAAATGTAAAATGCTCCTGGAAATGTACATCATGGTCTCAGTTGGACAGTTTTCACTGGCCCTGAATTTTGAAAGGTTTCCGCCGAGTTGTATTCTCCCTGGTTTCACCGGAGTTAAAGATATTTGACACGTACCTTTATAAAAAGTTTTTCCAGCCAACCAGTGCAGAAGTTCAAATGGCAATCAAACCACACACAAACTATCTGCACGTTAATCGACCCAGAGGCAAGGGAGGAGTCAATAATGATACACGATTTGCATGTGAGGTGTCACCTACACAACATGTATCGGATGACAAACATTAAGCATCCGTAAGGGTGCGTGAAAATTTGAGAATACCACAAAATCTGTGCAAGCCAGCTCCATAACTGATATTGATGTGAGAAGTACAGAGCGTGTGACCCATCCTCATGATAACGTCGAGGGGAGGGGACTTGGAAACGTTTGACCGGGGGATTTAAAATATTTAGGCAAAGTTAAATGTTTCCTTAGTGGACAGTTTTAGCGGACTCGGTGACAGACGTTTGGCAAAGAAATTTAAGAAGTTAGGTCAATTTAAATGTAACCCCCGATAAAAGTAACTTCAGTGGACTCGGAAACGTTCGACCAAGAAATTACACCGTCAAAATACATCACGGTCCCCAGTAAACAGATTTTAGCGGACTCGGAAATGTTTGACCGGGAAATTTAAAATATTTAGGCACAGTTAAATGTTTCCCTGGTGTTTTAACAGATCCGGCGACAAACGTTTGACAAGGAAATTTAAGAAGTTACTGTCAAGTTAAATTTAACCCTGTTAGACACTTTTCATCGAACTTGAACACAATCGACCAAGAGATTACACCGTAAAACCGCAGGACGACCACGTCGTTTCACCGGGCTTGGATACAAATGACCAAGGAATAACATCGTCAAAGGGAGATGCTGCTCTGGTTTCAGGGGAAACAAAAATAAAACTACCGAGGAGAAAACACTGCATAATTGCTGTCCTTATAAAGAACGAATGTCACTGCTTGTTGTCTTCTTAGATTTACTCTTGTTCATGTTTTTGATGTGGTCAACTCCTCGTTAAGTTTAGTTTTGGTGTTGATCATTAAAATCTTTTTACTTGTGAATGCAGACTGCAGGTATTTAAGACAGGGTATATATTCTGATTGTTGGTATATCGAAGAAGCCGACACTGGAATAGAGCATGAGAACAGAGTTTTACAAGCAACTAACTACAACAAAAAGTCACATCTGAAATCTAAAGTGTGTAATCTCTGTACCTTTTTAACTTTACAAAAATACCCTACTGTCTCTTTCTCAGAACGTTAATTTAATTCAAACACGTTGGACCCGATGTTTAACTGTGTCTAACACTTAGAATCAGTTCAAAGTGGGTCCAGATTGGACCTACAACTTCCGGTGTAATGTTATCAAAAGGGAGCGTTTCGCTTCCCTTGGAATAGGGGTATGGCTTTTTTGTCTGTGTTTATAAGCCTCTTCTCTCCTTTAAGTTACTGTAATTAGTATATTGAGGTTTCTAAACAATTAAATGCATAGAAAGTTTCCCAAAGTAATCGAAATTGAAAGAATCCTGCTTTTATAAGCATGGTATTACAAGTATTCTTCAACGTCTTAAATTACATACACTAACCATAATAAAAAGCAAAAAGAATTCAAAAACGAGCGGTGTTTAGTAGCCCATCAAGGGTAAGTTTGTAAAACTATAAAGTTCTGCCGCGACTGTAACAAAATGATTTATCCAAAAAAAACGTAAGACAGTTCACGCATGCGGAGAAGTTTACTGTAAACCCTGCGAAGCGTTCAAAGACCCCGCGCATCAGTGTTTCATGAGGGTAGATAGGAGAACACCGAAAGAGCTTAATTTTTTGTTTATTTTCTTTGACTTGGAGACTCGCCAAGACGAGTCACTTCCCACGGGCCCTCAACAGAAAGTTCATAAAGTAAACTTGTGCGTTTCTCAACTGTACTGCTTTAAATGTATTAATGGGGGTGAGTGTGAAACTTGCTCGGAACGGCAAAGGGTATTTGAAAAAGAACCGGTAAAACAGTTTATGGACTATGTAATGGAAATTCTAAAAAATTTAAAGATGTTTGTGTAATTGCCCACAACGGGCAGGGTTTTGATTTCCAATTCATTCTACATCATGGAAGATACTAAATTTACCCCAAAAATAACGCCTCGGGGAACTAAAGCTATTTAGATTGAAGTAGCAAACGTAAGGTTTGTGGACTCAATTAGCTACTTTCCCATGGCCCTCTCTGCACTCCCTAAAGCCTTCGACCTGTCTCCCGAGAAAAAGAAGTGCTACTTCCCGCATATTTTCAACACTCTGGCAAACCAAAATTATATTGGTCCTATGCCCGACAAAAAATACTATTGCCCCGAGTCTATGTTTGAAAAGAAACACGATGATTTTGATGTATGGTATGACGAACGAGTCGCTGAAGACTACGTGTTTGATTTTCAAAAATAAATCTTGGAGTACTGTATTTTAGACGTAGAAATCCTAGCTCAAGCGTGTATTAAATTTAGAGCCATGCTTCTTCAAGAGTGTAACGTAGATCCGTTTCCTGAGGCTATAACAATAGCCAGCGCATGTAACGTGGCCTTCCGCCGTAACTTCTTAAAAGAAAATACTATTGGACTTATACCAAAATCAGGGTACCGACTTGCAGACAATCAGTCAGCCGTTGCTTTACAGTGGCTAACATGGGAGGAGGAGAAACGTGGAGTAAAGATTCAACATGCGGGCCGGGGTAAAGAAGTAAAAATTAAAGGAATGAAAGTAGATGGGTTTGACGGTGAGCGAATTTATGAGTTTCACGGGTGTTATTGGCACGGTTGCCCGAAATGTTATCAATACAGCAGAGAAGAACCTCTGCCGGAGGATCCTTCAAACAGTTTGCATCTCCGTTACGAGAGAACCAAGTCCAAAATGGCAAAATTTAATAGCTCATGAAGTTGTAGTAATGTGGGAGTGTGAGTTTAGAGCTTTGAAGAAGGACAATAAATTAAATCACCTGATCCAACTGTCCATTCTAAACACACTTCCACTTAATCCTAGGTAGGATGGGTAATACTAAAACGTATTATAAATGTGAAGAGGGAGAAACAATCCAATACGTCGATGGCTGTTCCCTTTATCTGTATCTAAATAAATATTGTAAGTATCCCGTGGGTCATCCTACTGTTTACGTTGGAAATGAGTGCCGAGAGAGAGGTCTTGAAGTAGAGGGCTTGTTAAAATGTAAGGTTCTACCTCCTTACAACTTGTATCATCCCGTACTCCCCGCTAAAATGAATAATAAATTGTTTTGTGCAGAACTTGCGGGGAGACTTTAAACCAAGGGGAATGTTTTGATGATAGTGAGGAAAGGGCAATGGTAGGAACATGGACCATAGGTGAAATTAGAAAAGCTGTAGAGAAAGGTTATGTGATTTTGGACATGTATGAGTAGTGGGAGTATGAAGTCGCCACATACGAGAAAGGTGGACTTTTTACAGATTTTATTAATAAATTCTTGAAAGTAAAGCAGGAAGCCTCAGGCTATCCTAGCTGGTGTAAGACAGAAGAGGATAAAGACAAGTATGTTTCTGATTTATTTGAGCGTGAGGGTATTCAACTGGACAAGGACAAAATTGCTAAAAATGGAGGACTCAGGTCAGTAGCTAAATTAATGTTAAATTCATTTTGGGGCATGTTTGGTCAACGCGAAAACATGACAAAACTTCAATTGTGAGAGACTCTAAGGAATTTTTCAAATCGTTAACTCAACCAGGAATAAAAGTAAAGTTTGTTGAAATAACTAACCAAGAGGTTTTATTAGTTAATTGGCAGAATGTTGATGACGCCAATGAGGCTCTAAGAACTGGAAATGTTGTAATTGCGGCCTACACCACTGTTGAATTCATGCAAGACTTAAACTTTATGAACACTTGGATGCCCTTGGAGGGCAGGTCTTGTATTATGGCATGGACTCATGTATTTATTTATACAGGGGAGGGCTGTACAGGGTCCCTACGGGAGATTACCTCGGGGAAATGAGTGATGAGTTAGTAGACGAGTACGGGCCCGGCTCTTATATCGTAGAGTTTATTTCTGGGGGGCCTAAAACTTACGCATACCTTGTTTGGTCAACCAAAAAGCAAAAACTAGAATCTGTGTGTAAAATCAAGGGCCTCGCCCTCAACCTAAAAACCTCCGAAACATTAAATTTTGAGCAGCTAAAAAAGATGATCCTCAGTGAAGCTGCTGAAATACTAGAAATTGAAGAAAACAGAATCAGGAGAACAAAGAGACGAGAAGTCATTACAGTAAGCGAAGTTAAAAAGTTTAAAATTACAGGACCCAAGAGGAAATTTAATGATGATCACGATACCTTGCCTTTCGGCTTTAAAAAACAAAGAGTTGCTTAACGGAGCTGCCACTCACGCGGGTACTGAGTGCATATACCTCTATTAACTCGTTCTGTTCTGAGACGCGGTACTGAACGGACGTGCCTGTGTCTTACCCTGTATTTCTCTCCTTGTAGAATGCCTGTTGAACATATTACAACCGCTAACCAGGAGGTGTCTCTTTTCCTTTTACACAAGTAGGTTAAATGAAGATACAGAATATGGCATTATATGCTTGAAGTATGAGTTCTTACTTGACGGTTCAATAAATGCACGGGAATGACCTTTGGTGTTTTCGGAGTATATAGTAGATAAGATAACGGAGGACTCCTCATCAATCACCTACATTGAAGTATTAATAATGCATTGTGATATTTCAAGAGATATATCGTTCATGCCCTTACCTGATTTAACGCCGAAGTTTTTTGATGATTACTTTAAAAATGTATTTTGTAGTGTTACGGAACTGCCTGTTTTTTTAAATCTTGAAGTATCACTCATCCATTTTCCATGACGCTACCATCGATAAAGGTAGCACCTTTCCCTATGGAGCAGCGTTACTCCTGTATATACCAAATGTCACTAGTACAGTTACATCATTCTGCTCCAAGTCGCAGTACTGATTAGACGTGCTTCTGCGCTCCTTTTTCCTGTACTATTGAGTAAATTGTGACATGGCTGCCAAGTTCTATACATTCAATAACAAACCAGTATTGGTTCTGTTTGATAATGAAGGAAAGCCATGGTTTAAAGCTAAAGACGTAGCTACTGCTCTAAAACATGTTAATGGCTGGAGTGCAGTTCGGAAACATGTAGATGATAGCGATAAATTAACTGTTGGTAGTTTTTCTGACGCCCAAAAACAGGGCGTTGGGCCTATTGAGAAAACAACGGTTTTCATAAACGAAGCCGGATTATGTTCTTTGATGTTAAAATCAACTACTCCTGAGGCAAGGCTGTTAGTAAGAAGTTTGTTGGCGGAGAAGTTTTACCTTACTTACACAAATATGAAAGATGAAAGTTCACTTTAAATGTATTTTTTCTTTAAAATCACAAGTTCCCACTGTATGTGTGTGTGTGTGTGTGTGTGTGTGTGTGTGTGTGTGTGTGTGTGTGTGTGTGTGTGTGAATGAAGGTCCCTGGCGCGGGTGACGAAAAGCCCCGTAAACCTGTATGAAGGTCACTGGTGCGGGTGACGAAAAGCCCCGTAAACCTGAAAGAGGGCCAAGTAGATTGAGGGCCTGGCTAACACCCAGGTTACTTCTTGGAACAGTCCGCACGGTGGGACTTGTAAAAAATAAAATAAAATAAACAATAAAAGGAGGTAGCATTTTGTTATGGAGTGGCTACCGCTGTGAAAGGCGATGGTTGGGGCCTCTCACCCCAGAGGTTAGGCCTCCAGGGGAAGCTCTGGGTAACCAAAAAGAACGCGCCGACGCTCCTACGGCCTAGCCTAAAGGCTTACCGTGGTGTGGAAACGTGAGCGTTCAAAATTATTTCACCGGGGTTAGGAGTGTTTAGCCGATAAATTTAAAAAGATCCCCGTTAAGGTGAAATGTAACACATTATAATGTAGCTTCAGCGGAGGCAGGAGTAAATGACCGAGAAATTTAAGAAGTTTCGGTCAATTTAAATGTAACCCCCGATAAAGGTAACTTCAGCGGGCTTGGACATAGTTGACCGAGAAAATACATGAACAAAGTACCACACGGTCCCCGGCAAGCAGGTTAATAAACCCGTGGAGTGGGGTTATCAGTTTCTTGCCTGTAGTTTTCTGCTGGTTTTTACAAGCCTCTTCTCTCCTTTAAGTTACTGTAATTAGTATATTGAGGTTTCTAAACAGTATAACTGTCTGACTTGGCTATTAGTGTTGTGTTTGTATTCAATTGTTTGATTTGGTAGTTTACAGTAAAGGAATTAAACAAACCCTGACTTCCATGTGTCAGGCGTAGTGTTGTATTTGTATGTGCTGGGTAACAGTAATCTTACTTTCTATTCTTGATCTTTAATGCGGTTTTGGTTAGAGTAGTGTTTTCTACCTTCCTTAGAGTTAACTTTTGGTAACTTGTAGTTCTGATTTGACTTGCGTAGTTTGTGTGTTAGTGTTTTTCTGACTTGCGTAGTGATAGAGGTACCGTGTCACGGAGTGCCCGGGGTCCTAGACGGTGGAGACTCGATGGATCTAGGCTGAAACACTGGCCGCAGGGAAACGTTTGACTTGGAAGTATCTGACCGAAGGATTTAAAACGTTGCAGGCCAAGTACATCAAGGCCCCCGGGGCAGTTTTTAGCGGTATTGGGTACGATTGGTCAAGTTATTACGCCGTCAAAATACACCACGGCCCTGGCAAACAATTAAACGGACTTTGAAATATTTTGACCGGGAAATTTAAATGATGGGAAAATAAAATGTACTCACACAAGTGCAGCTGTTCAACAATCCTCCAGCCACAGGCCTCTGGCAATTGTAATATATGAGTGGTTGAATCGGTCGGCTGGTAGAATACCCGAGCGGGACTTTAAACTGTTACCGCACGTTTGCCTCGAGAGCTTGAGGGTGCCATCTCTGTCAAACAAGAACAGAATTGTAAACAATCCGTGGTTTAAAGCAAAATATATTGCTGGGATTTTAGAATATAAAAATATGGAAGCGCTAATAATAACAGTTTTAGTTACAATGAAAAAGAACAATATTTATTAATGAATAATGTATCCGTCTTTTATAATCTCATTTACTTATCGTAATGCATTATTCGCAATACCTCCTTCCTTCCCAACGGTATTATGGACTGTAGTGCTGAATTGTAGTTTTTTCTGTGCTAAAATATAATATTGTGTTGAATAAGGTAGGGGGCATTTATTTTTACAATGTTGTCAAGTAATTTATTGTCAGAACAGATTTGTTTAAGAAAAAGTTTAGTTAGGCTAAGCGGAGTGTTCATCATGAAGTGAGCTTGACTGGTTCAGGATGAGCAGAGTTTGTGTGTTGAAGGGAGTTGGTGATTGACCAATCGTCACTCCACAGTAATTCTAACTCTAAAAATCCACCGTCTTCATGTTTTTGGCATTATAAAACTTTCCTTATTATGTTTACTTTCAGTTTATTTGGTGAGGTATGTTGTCTTACCTCCTAAGCGATACTGTCCAGCGGAAGCTTAACACTTTTAGAAGTCTCCGACAGAGGTAAATGATTCCCCAGGGGAGGTAGAAACCTCTAACTAATAATATAGATAAATATCTTACCTTAACAGCGACAATCTCTCCAAGATGGTGTTGTGATGGCCCCACAAGCATCACAGTGTAAAACCAGATTAAACGCTTTAGGATCTGAGAGAGTATCTGGCATGGTATATTTTATACAATGAAACAGTAAACACCCTAAAGTGAAGTAATATAGGCGCTGTGGTCCACTGTAGGTCACCACTGTCTTTCACTGTAGGTTTGGGCTCAATACTTAAAAGCTGATGTTTGTTTAGAAATGCACTACATATATGTTCAAGACACAGAGTGATGGTACCATAGACACTGCCTGGCTATATAATCGCCACCACTCCTCTCGGATTTATTCTGGGTTGTATTTTTCTTTGTTCTATTACAGCTTAGTTTGTAGTTTTAAAAAAGTTCCCCCTGTGGGAGTTTGCCTTACTTAGCCTAGATAATGCTATGTTCCCTGCAATGTCCTTTGGGAGATTTTTGGGGGCATAATTCAAAGCAACGCTGAATCAATTACCAGCAGTGACACGTTTAGAGTAGATGTAGCACGGATAAACATTCCAGTAGGTAAAGGGAGAGTCCATCCAGAAATGTACGACACCTTTGATGAAGAACCTAAAGAGGGAATCGAACCCGGGACCTCCTGAACCGTAGTCCAAGGCGCTAACCACTAGACCACCGCGTTCCCCCCGATTATGCTGCGAGATTTAAGGTATTTATTAGTACCCCTTCAATTGTTTTGATACTTGCCCGCAGTACAGAGGTTAAGTTTTTTGTAAGATGTAAAGGATGTTAACAGGTACATACATACCAAATTTCATTAAAATCGGCCAAGCCGTTCTTGGGATATTGATTTTTAAAATATAGCTCCTTCAATCTTTTGATACTTTCCCGCAGTACAGGGTTTAAGTTTTTTTTAAATAGTAGCGGAGGTTAACAGGTACCTATATACCAAGTTTCATTAGAATCGGCCAAGCCGTTCTCAATATATTAAATTTTAAAGTTTTACACCCTCCATCATCCCCTGAGCAACCCTCTTCTACCCTCAAACAAAATTGAAGGTTAGAGGATGTTAACAAGTATCCACATGTCAAGTTTCAATTATATCGTCTCACCCGTTCTTAAGATATTGATTTTTAAAGTATGACTCCTTCAATTATTTTGATACTACCTGCAGTACAGAGTTTAGGTTTTTGTAATATGTAGCGGAGGTTAACAGGTACATACATGCCAAGTTTCGTGAAAATCGGCCAAGCCGTTCTCGAGATATTTAATTTTGAAAATTTGCCCCTTCATTTTTTGAGATGCAACCCGCAATATTTTGGTTAAGACTTTTCATATGGGTAGATACCCCCCTGGAGTACCTACACAACGTAGTAGGCAGTTTTCTGGGGTCAAAATGACCCAAGGACTTACCGTTTTCGAGATATTAGCGATTTTTAGTTTTTTGGCAACACTTTCTTGCGATATATACATGTAATAGTTTTATATTTTGAGTTAGCGGTACTTTCTGGTATATATACATGTAATGGTTTGGCTGTACTTGCTTGCGAAATATACATTGCCATAGGTTGGTAACACATCGTAGCGTGACGTAATATATACATATAATAATTTTAGATAGTATGACATAATACATATAATAATTTTTCGTAACTGATTTAGGTTTTGTAGGTAGCGTTTAGAGTGGCAACACTGGCTAAGTGTCTAGCCACGGAAGGCTAGCCACAGCAGGAAGTAAGGTTATGTTTGACGTGTTATATGGTACATATAAATATATATGTAACACCGCCCACGAGGTACTTCTCAAACAATCAAAACTAACACTTTTTCAACAAATTTACTTTATTCAACACACATGATTTTAGGTTTACAATATCGCAGTTTGAAATTGAAGTTAAGTTACTAAGGTTTAACAGTTAAAATTTAGAAAACGCCAATTAATAAAATGAAACAGGGAGAGAGAGACACGACACGTCTTAATTAATCATCAACAACTCAGCGACTGGGGTGAGGTCCCGGCTTTGTTCCTCGTTGATGGAGGGCCCTCGACCAATCATAGCCGTCCTCAACGCGTGACGTCACGGGGCTCACAACGCAGTGCGCTTGTCTAGTGCTGCGACCAAACGATTCATGTTGTCATTACACAAACTAAGTGGTCATAGAAGCGAGCCAGAGACGGCCGTGGAGATGTGACAACTGCTGACGCTATCACATTCCACGCCTCGACGGCTCCGCTCCGAGCCGTGGTCGGATTGAAGTTAGCTCGAGACAAAATATTCTGTCTTCTAAAAGTTGATCCCATATACTTCTTTTGTACCAGCCAACTCTTCAAAATGAAATAATGAAATTAATGTTAAGAGCACCGTTCCTCCTTTTAATTATGGATTTTAGTGACGGTAGAAATTTATTTATTAGGAGCGGCAAATTGTATTATTTAATTACAGTGTCGTATTAATGGCTTTTAACAGTCTAGGGATTTTGGGCCGTCACACCCCCCCTCACCCTTAGACCATGCTGCCCCCAGCATGAGGTTACAGCAGATTGCCAAGTCTATCCCCTCACAACTCCTTAGGGGTACGCATTTGTCTACGGTTGGCTGGTCGTTGTTCAACAGAATTTTGCTCCCGGGCAGCCAACCTCAATCCTTCCTGCTTAATTCACTGCGTTGTGTTTTTTTTTTTTTTTTTTTTTTTTTTTTTTTTAATTTTTTTTCAAATAAAATCATATTGTCACTGGTCCGCGTGTGTCTCTCCCTTTACAAGATATATCTCAAAAATATCTCAATCAAAACATCTCAAAAGTTAAAGTTAAACAAACAAGACTACGCACAACAAAAAAAAACTAAAACATCTCATTTAACAAGGGCAAAAGTTACCTAAAACAACAAACACAAGTCCCTTCCTCTTAATTAAATACATCCCAAGGGTTACTGAAGGTAATCACCTTGGGTACACATATCCTCATGGACTATCAACAAAGCAACACGGAAAATGTTTGGAGACATGAACTGCTGCCAATACGGACTATTGGACCTGAACTCAATTACTCAAAATGTCTCTTCAACTCATCCGAGCAAAACATAGACATAACTAACAGTAGGACAAAAGATTGCTGAACCGTTCCACCACCTACAAGTATAACCTTTACCTAGGCTATAGATCACTTAGGAATAACAGAAGTATTCCTCCCAGAAAAAAGACGAACCGGCAAGAAAACAGAAAGAGGGGGCAAAGCTCCCAGCCCAGCAGGTTACCGTAGGACACCCTAGGGTGTTACTGCCTGGGGATCAATGTTACAATGGAGAAGAAGAGAAGATAACTGGCAGTGCGCACTGCTGCGACTGCGGGGAAGGGGCTGGGGCCAAATCCAGGTGTTCCCCTTCTCGAGTCGGGGGGGCTGGTGTCAAAATCCAGTCGTTCCCCCCCTTCCACTCGCTCCACCACCGCGAGGGCAAGCGTGATGGCCTTCTCCAAACAATACGAGTTGCCACCCCCGCGTTCTAGACCCCTTTAGTGTGTCGAGGAGCTGGTGTTCAGCTCCGATACCCCTTTTGGAAGAATCAAAACAAAATCCCCATGAACATAATTTACATGGTAGTGCGACTGCCAGTAATCTCGGTGACGGTTCAGCAAACTTATACAGACTAGTAGACCCGCCGTTGAGTGTATGAGGTTGAGTTTGGATTGGTTTCGAATATTATTCTTTACACACTGACTTTGAATGGGGCCGGAAAAGTGCAAGACAATGATTTACGGTGTAAAGATATTAATTTGGAGCGCTACTCGCTTGCTGTGGTGAAGCCGCACAAGCTTTCACTCGGGGCCGGTCATCACTCTGTCACCCCTACGGCTCGGCTGGTCTACCTGTCTCCCACACTACTTTTATATTTCACAATAATTCTTATCATTCTTAGAATCTCACGTTCCTAACTAAACCCTACTACTACTTCAATGAAACTCATATTAACTAAACGGAGAAAACAGTACATGACAATTCGTAACATTATCCTACGTTGAGACTGAGGTGCAGCTTACAACCTAGAATATACACTAGTATATCCACAAACACATGTATGATACATACTCAAAAAAAAATAAAAAAAAGTTGCTCCGTGCTAGTAATTAAACATCCATAAATTTGGGGGTTGGATAGCCCGCCCACTACTAGAAGCTCAGACATCGTGAGACCCGTGCCCTAGCAATGCTTGGGAGCCGTTATACTGTAAACGCGGTGGCCTCTTCGTCGCATCACTATCCACAAACCGTCCTGAGACTTGCTCAACAGGCACGGGGGATTTCTTTTACATTGTTATACAAGGTTATTCGCTTCACCACTGCGGGTGTTTGTCACTCGGACTCAGAACCTTAAATCTACTCACAACCTTCGACTAAAACTAATGCTACGGCCACCGCTTGGTTTTAATGGAGCGTGCGTTAAATTCGCCTCGTCTACCTCTGGTTGCGAGGCAGACCCACCGTTCAATCAATAAAAAAAAAAATAAAAAAACAGAATTGGCACCTCAGCCCAACCATCCTACGATAAACCCTCGTTCAGTAGGTCTGGTAAGGAAACATCTCTGTCTTGCTGATGGGGTCCGGAAAATCCCTCAGCAAGGCATTTTGCAGTACTCTTGACTGATTATACACTAACTATACGTAAATTTTTCTTTTATTTAAATTTTGAAAACTCATTCTGGCTGGATCCCAGGTGCCTACAGTCCAGTCAGGGAGTTGAAGGGAAGGGGGTATTAAGGGGGTGGGGAGTGCTAGCATTACCTTCCTGTGGACACCGAGTTGGGCCAGTGAATCCTTTACCCTTCTTGGGATATACTACTACCGTTAGTTGGATCGCTTCGAATAATAATAAAAAAGTTACCATTACCAGCCCACAAATATTACACCATTATTAGAAACACACAACAAAACATACCGGTATGCAAGATCATTAGCGCTACACATACATATACAAATTCATAATACACAAATAGGCGTTCGCACAACAATCAGAGGGGGATCCCCAGTCCTTTCGCCATCGCGTCCTCGCGGAGTCAAGTCCAGAGGTACTCGCTTCTTCACAGCGTAGTACGCGACTTCTTGATCGCGGTCGAAAGTCTATGTTCCTTAATTATACATCACTTACTCAAAGCGTCCCGGGCCCGTAACTCACTCCTCATCACCGTTTACCGCGCAGTCAGCTCGACACTAGCTGTGCTCGTGGAATTGTGTCCTGTGTCCCGCGTAGACTCTGTTACTGGCTCAGCACGAGGTGCTATCTCCCCGTGACTCTGGAGCGGAGACCCTGTCTGCGCAGCCTGCGGGCGCTGATCGCGGCTTCCCAGGGCGGCACGGAGCAGGTCAGCAACTCGAACTCTCCACCTTAACATGAGAACGACAACAATTATCGTCACGACCAAGGACGTACCTCCAATTACTGTATTCTTAATCAGTGTGCGCCGATGATAGTGGGACCTAAGCAAGTGGATTGATTCCTCCAAGGAATATTCCTTGACACTTAGGGTGCCCAGCTGATCATCTAGTCCCTGCAGGACCTTCAGGGTTTCGTTCATGTCTTGGGCCAACAAGTTTTGTTCGTCACGACTGTATATCTCGTCTACCTCGGGGAAAACTATCTTTCCAAAGTTTCGGGAGTACAGGGAGCTGCCGATAAATCGGGCAGGCACCCTATACCCATCAGCGATCACGTCACATCGATCCCGGTTGGGAATCTCGCCCACTCCTCTCAAAGTGAGTGTGCTAATGTTCAGACCGGATTTAGGCCCGAAGCAATTAAGCACCACTTTAGCCTCTTCGGAAGTAGTGTAAAGCCAGCGGGTTGGGGTTCTGATCAGCACTGGGGATTTTAGACCTGTTATTAATTTTCGAGTGCACAAAGTTATTTCTTCCTTCAACAAAAGCTCAACTGCGCAGTTAGGCCGCTTGTGCACGTTCCAGAGCACGTCGGACAACGGGCACACTGCTAGTTGGCCAAATTTACATTCTCTAATGTAGTGTTCGGGTTCGTATGCTGAGTAAGTCTGTCTGTCTTGGCTAACCATTAATTTCTGTTCCTCTACTTCCCATTTTACCCATTTTTTTAGAGAGATGTCAAAAACGGGATAAGCTACTACATTGTAAATTTCATACACTTGATTATCACTTTTCAGGGGTAGCTTGATCAGCACCCTCAACTGTGTTGTTGTAGCATAGGATTTAACTATTGCAAATTCATAAAAGCTATGAAGGTTTTCTAATTTTACATCGAGAAACAATTTTGCGGGAGGGGGCACTACTCTTTCCACAGATTTCAGAATTTCTAAGTATTGGTGGGGAGGTAAAAGGTTACTAGTCATTCTTTTGGCAGCAAGATCTTCTACTGCCTGGTGGAGCCTGGTCATTCTTTGCACGGCCAAATTAATTGCATCCTTAACTTCTGATAGAGCTGAGTTTAATTTCAAGTATTGAAAAAGAGTTTTAAGCTGGTTAGTGTAAATTAATTCTCTTATGTAGTTTCGGGCCATATTTTCGTGCATCACTTGATGGTATTCTTTCAAGGTGGAAATGATTTTATTTATTGTCTTTGAATGATTGGCAATTTCGGTTTGCATGTTCCCTAAAACAGTTAACTGTTCTTGGGTATCATGGAAAGTATCCTCTGTCATACTGGTTACCGTATCTATTTTTTCGTTAATTATCTCTAGATCACTGCTAGTTAAGGTCCCAAAGAGAAACTTTAGAACGTGACCACCGGCGTCCACCAGACCACGCTTTTGCCGGGTACGAGGCAACAGAGTGATTAAGTCACTCGTCTTACCCACATAGTCGGCCACCATCTGCTGCAACCCAGTGTACTCGTACCGAAAACCCACTTCCAGTCCGTGAACCGGAGAGTGCACGCTGATGTTCTGCGTCAAGAGATCCTGGAAAAACTCGTTATACTGACCTCTCACCTTCTCTAACAGTATACTTAGGTTCCGATTTTCCTCTTCCACTTCGGTCAGGTTGTACTGGAGCGCCACGGTCCAGTAGCTGTCTGTGAGTAGCACTTCTCCCTCCTTCTCAAAGATGACGCCTTGGCGGAAGCTTAGGGCACCACCCAGGATCAATAAAATGCCTAAAGGGCCTATAACAGATAAATCCACGCATAAATTAACAGAACAGAATTTATTAACTCACCATCCCCAGGCTACATAGCGTCTAACCGCTAACCGCTCTCTACAACGAAGCTCTTCAAAAATCTAACGAAATCCCCAAACCTCGCGGGTTCTCGCCTATTTCGTTTCGGTCGTTCGCAAGCTGAGGGTCCGGCTGCCACCTCTGCAGTATTCGGAGCTCCTTCCGGCTTATCCTCTACAATTTCCCCCGGTACACTTTCCACTACTTCTTTGTCACAGGGGCGCTGTTCTCCCTTTTTCTTTGTCGGCTCGGCCGGAAGTCGCGGACGTTCCCTACATGGTTTGATCCGATTCACGTGCACTACGACTTCGCGTTTCCGAATTCTCAACATCACGTTTTGGGGAGAGATTACCTTCACGATCTGATATGGTCCCTTCCACAACTTAGACAATTTCTTCACGCGGTGACGACCTATACTCGGTACGTGCAGCAGAACATACTGCCCTTCGCGGAATTCTGTAACCTTGGCCTTCTCGTTGTATCGACGTTCATTTCGGCCTCTGGCCGTGGCTTTTCTCTGTGCGGTTACCTCGTAAGCTTCCGTGAGCTTTTCCCGGAGGGCTTCGATGTGGTTGTCAAAAATGTCCGTCTCCTCCGTGATGGCCAGATCCGCTTCCATAGGAACCTCCATCTTCCGCCCGAAGACCAGCTCATAAGGGGAGTAGCCCGTACTCTCGTGACTCTGTGAGTTGTAAGCCATCGTAACATAGGGCAAGTATTCGTCCCAATTGGTTTGATTCCGGTTGACGAAATGGCTCAGCATTCTCACCACGGTAGCATGGACCCTTTCCAGCCTGCCATTGCTCTGAGGGTGAAACCCGGTAGTTTGGATTTTCCTAACGTGCAGAAATTTGCACAAGTGCTTAATTAAGTCAGATGTAAAGTTGGCCCCTTGATCGGTTACCAACGACTTAGGCACGCCAAACTTAGTTATCACTCTCTGGACCAACGCTCGAGCAACGCTCTCTGCGGTCTGGTCCGGCAATGGAATGAACTCACAGTATCTCGAAAAATGGTCCATAACGCTCAAGATGTAGACGTTGCGGGATTCGCTAAGGGGCAGAGGTCCTACTATATCCGCTGCGATTACCTCAAAGGGCTCTCGGGGTTCATTAAAGATTTCCCCTAGAGGCGCTTTGACTCTCCCGTGATTGGTTCGCTGACTACAACTGCGACACGTCCTAACATAGTCCATCACGTCCTTTTCCATGCCTTTCCACCAAAATTTCTGTTTTACCCGATCTAACGTCTTTGCTACCCCGGCGTGTCCGGTGGTAGGCAAATCGTGATTCAGCCTAATTATCTCTGGCACGAGGGAAGTCGGTACTACAATTTTCTTTTCGCCTGAACTTAATCGGTACAAAATCTTTTCGGGGCTCATCCGGAAGCTCTTTGCCTGCTTCAAGCCTTGAACAACAGGGTCTTCGCGTTGACGCGTCCTGAGCACTTCAAGATCGACGACAGGGAGCACGTCCTTCTTAACTGCCTGCACGGCTCGACTCAGCCCATCTGCGTTGGTGTGTCTCTTTCCGGCTTTGTGTTCCACCGTGAAATCAAACTCAGCTAATCGCAGTGACCACCTCATCAGCCTGCTGCTAGGATCTTTAAGAGAAAGCATCCATTTCAGAGCAGCGTGATCGGTGATGACTTTAAAAGGGCGTCCCAACAAGTAGCATCTAAAGTACTTAGTGCTCCAGACCAAACTAAGCAGTTCACGCTCAGTTGTCGAGTAATTTTTCTCGGCTGGAAAAAGGGTTCTGGAACAGTACGCTACAGGGTGTTCTTGACCATCTATCTCTTGCGAAAGGACCGCACCAAGGGCAAAGGTGCTCGCGTCAGTGGCCAGGATAAATGGCTTACTGAAGTCAGGATATACTAACACAGGTGCCGAGATTAATTTCTGTTTCAGTTGGTCGAAAGCTTCTTGACACTCCGGCGTCCATGCAAACTCGCGTCCCTGTTTCGTTGCCTCGAAAAGTGGCTGACCAATCGTGGCGTAACCATCGATGAAACGTCGATAGTAGCCAGATAGTCCCAGGAACGACCTGACGTCCGTCACGGTCTGCGGCACCGGAAAATCTCGCACTGCTTTGATCTTTCCCGGGTCAGGTTCCACTCCCTTTTTGTTGATCACGTGGCCGAGATAGTTTACTTCGTCGACCACAAAGTTGCACTTACTAAGCTGTACCGTCAAATTTACGCTCTTGAGCTTGGTGAATACCTCCCGGATGGCCTCAATGTGAGAGGGTAGATCTTTAGAAAACAGTATTATGTCGTCGAGATAAACGAGGCACTTCTCTCCCTTAAGGCCCATCAGGACTGAGTCCATCAGTCGCTGAAACGTGGCGGGAGCAGTGCTCAGGCCAAAAGGCATGCGCTGGTATTCGTAGTGCCCACCAGGCACGTTAAAAGCAGTTTTTGACCGACTTCCTTCGTCCACTTGGATCTGATGATATCCCGATCGGAGGTCTAGGGTTGTGAACATCTGGCAGCCTCCCAGCGAATCTAGGGTTTCCGTGATATTGGGGAGGGGGTACACGTCAGGGGTGGTTACGGCGTTCAACCCTCTATAATCTACACAAAACCTTAATTTAGGGGTACCATCAGGGGATTTTTTTGGCACCAGCACCACAGGAGAGGCCCACTCACTCTGACTTGGGACAATGATGCCCTTGTCCAGCTGATCTTGGATCAGACCGTCAAGTACTGCCTTCTGGTGGTACGGCACACGGTAAGCTTTCTTATAAATGGGCGCGGCGTCTCCAGTACGAATAACATGCTTGACTGCTGAAGTGCAGCCTAAGGGTTGATCTTCACTATGAGCGAGCACACTACTGAATTCCATGAGAGTGGTCTTCACGAGGTCTCGCTCTTGACTTGGAAGATGCTGGAGCTTCTCGCTTAAGCACGCCTCAAGAATAGCTTCATCAGCTCGGCCTACCATCCCTACCCTTGCTTGTGGCTTCCGGTAATTCTGAAGTGCGATTTTGCGTATGATGGAGGCTAATTTTAATTTTCCTTGTTCGTTAAGGTGCAGCCCGTGTCTCGTGTACAATTTCCGGTTCAGTTCCCCCTTTAGATCTAGAAATTGGATTTCCCCCTCTTTTTGCTTGGTCACCTTTTCGACGATGGCTTTGAGTAAACCATTCGCGTCGCTCAGTTCGGACTTAAGGTCCTGATCAAAACGATCAAAAATTGACAAAACTGATATCCTTGCCTTCCATTCCCGCGGTAGGGCGACAAAAGCCTGCTGCAAGGTTAATGGGTAGGGCGCGGATTTATCAACGTCATTTGTCCCTCCTATAATAATCACGGAATCGTCCTCGTTCAGGCGGTTGACTACACTCCCCAGTTTCGATGTTACTTGTTTTAACCTTCCATTAGGCATGAAAAAGACTTCTACTTCGATGTTTCCGGGCAACCTTTCCGATAGTATTTCTTGCAAACCACGACCGTGGCTATCAGCCAAAATCAACAACTTTTGACGCTCGGGACCCACCTCCTTGAATGAGACAAGGTCGCTGTCGAGCGTCCCTAACTTCAGGTTCTTAGGCAAAGTTAGCTCTTCGGCACTTACGTTTACAGTCTTAACCCAACAACGATTTTTTTCTACCCTTGTCAGCGTCCGAGCAAGATAAACGCCGTGCATGATGAATTCGCATGGTTCGATCACTACTTCGAGGCCCTCTAATTCGTCAGATCCGGTGGTCAAGTGACTAGTTTTGACTTGAATAATCTTTTCGCAGCGTGGCGGAATTTTGACTCCATTGCAGCAATAGACATAGCGTTGTGTCGTGGTCTGTACAGCGCTAGTAGAAGGGCGGTTTGGGTCCGGCACGGTTTCCCCTTTCCTAATGCGGTTTAACCAAATTTCTTTTCCGAATAACCGGAGCACACCCCGTTCTACGCTTATTTCCCCATTACCTTGTCCGAAAATATCACAACCTAACACGGCTAGATAACCCTTAGGAAGATTCCCCACTACGAAATTTCCTGGTACCTCAATCCCTGGTTTTAGATTCAGAGAAACCCGCTGTCGACCGTATGTTTTGAGTGTTTTTCCTGAAATGCCCTTTAGCACCACGTCTGATTTTACAAGGGGAGAGGAGGATGCTCCGCGTTTCAATAGGGAAACCTGCGCTCCTGTATCAATTAGGACTTTTCCCTCGGCATTCTCGATCTGGCCTATTGCTACTAATTCGTCGACAAGTTCCCGGACTACTGGTACCGTTCGTATTTCTCGCTGTGCAGTGATGTTCTCTTTTGCGTTGTTCGTTCTGATCGTCGCCTGTCTAGGTCGCTGTGGAGCAGCTCCCTCTACTGTCGGGGTGTCGTGGCGGCGGCCCCACTTACCCCGGCCTCGTTTCCCGAACGAGGGCCGCTTGGGTTTAGCCTAACCCGACAGTCGCGCTGTATGTGCCCTGCTTTTCCGCATCGCCAGCATGATATCCGGTTAGAGGGTGCTTCTCGCTTACTCCTGCAATCCCGAGACACGTGTCCTTTCGCGTGGCAATTGAAACAAGTGATATCAGGGGTATCGGCTGTCTGGAATACCCTACGTTCCGGTGGTGCTCTGGTGTTCCCCTGGTTTGTTGCGCGGCGCGGAGCGGTGTAGGCTAAGTCAGGTTCAAGTACTGCCACGTTGCTTGTGGCACCGCGCGTAGCAGCGGACCGAAGGCGTCCCGCTTCCGCCTTTCTGCCCATTGCTCGCAGGTGTTCAATGGATTGTACGTCAAACATAGCTAACCGATCTTGCAACTGAGGGTGGATGTTGTGAAGCATTTGTTTCAATTTTACTTCTTCGGATACAACCGATGAGAGACGACCGTACAGTCCCTCCATGGCGGCGATGAACAGGTCGATGGGTTCTGTTTCGGCTTGGACTCGGTTAAAAATCTCTTGCTGCAAGTATATGTCATGGTCGGGATGTTGGAAGACCAGTTCCATATCCTTGCACAGCTGTTCCCAGTTACTGAGACGGCCTATCGTGGATCGATACCACGTCAGGGCAGGCCCAGTGAACAAATCCACTGCCGAATCGTAGAGTTCCGCAGTAGTGACTCCTCGGGCCCTACGTAACTCTTCTACTCTCTGCAAAAACGCTCCTACACTCTGCGATTGACCGTCGAACTGAAGTCCCCACTTATAGACCGGTACGCTCCTACTGTGCGATGGTGATTCTTGCGACGAATGCGACATTGGTACGGCGTTGACGTGCAAATTCGGCGCGGGCGGAGCAAGCCGAAACGCGGGTGGCGCTACTACACTGGCTTGGCTGGCTGCTACAACAGGGGGACTACTAGGTGGCGGCGCCTGTGCTTCTCCCAGGTTCACATTGGGCCGGTTAGTCTCCGGAGTTGGAGGGTTACTACTTGGATTACTACTTACTGCGGCCAACGCTAAATCTTTTTTTTCTTTGGCCGTTTCACACAAAGCCTTAGCCCTATCCAATAGTGCGTCGTGACGTCGTGCGACCGAGGCGTCGCCTGTCGCCCCTACTGGGATTCTTTGCACCCGCAGATAGTTGTGCCAGAATCGCGTTTGAAGGCGCTGGCCTTCGGTATCTGTATAGTCCCCGTCGTATTCATTCGCGGCTGTAGCGAACGCGTCTAGTTTTTCTTCACAGGCCTGCAGTTCCGTCTCGATATCAAGGGAAGCTAGCACAGTCTGATCGATCGGTGTGTTTGATTTGAAACATTTTGTTAACCGTTTCCTCAAGTCATCTGCACTACCGGCTGTCGATTGCCCGCGGATTTTCAATTCATATTGGTTCTCTTCCTTATTTAAGAAATAGGCACTCATGTTGTAGGCCGAAACTAGATTCCAAAGAGCAAACGAACAGTGCATCCACTAAAGTATTTTCTTAATTTCGTCAATCACTGGTATAAAATTCGCAAAGTCCCACTTATAATTTCCAATACTTTACTGAAGTAGTCATCAGAGGCTCACACGCCTAAGTCCACACGTTGTTTTGTTTCTAAAAAAAAATTGAAAAAAAGTTCAAAGTCCCAACTTGAAGTTCACTAAAGTACACTTAAGTCCCAGAGTACGATTACTCTAAGTCCCAACACGGTGAATTATTCCATTAAAATCACCAATTTAATTTCAAAAATATCACAAGTCGTTTGTAGTATTCAGTGAAATTTTGAAAAATTCGGCTAAGTCCTTAGCTCAAAATACACAATAAATTTCGAAAATTACTGTCGAACGCCCATTTCCTCACTACTATGATGGTTCACGTCGATTATTTCTAAGTCCCGATTTATTTCAATGAAATGTCACAAAACTCCTATTTCACCCCTACTAATGCTTTGTTTCGTCGAGAATCCAAAAATTGTTTTATCCTTTATTATTACCTTTAAACCATTATTCTATAGTGAAACTATGCGATCCTTCCTTGATTTGAACTCGTAACTACGGCACAGAGGAAATATCCATCAGTGGATAGTGAAACGAAAAAATATAATCTAAGTTGAAGTTTAATAAATTTTATATAAATATTTTTCAAAAGTGATTACTATTTCTAAGTTATTTACTTTATTACTATATTTTAATTTCCTCTTACAGCCACGCAGTTACGGCCCCTCAAGTTACCGGTACCTTTAGGATCGCATGTAAGGTTCACAAGTGTTAATTTCATGCAAATAAACTTAGGTTAATTTAGAAAGCATTTATTCTAAGGTTAGTATAATTAATAAATCCTACAAACACCCGTTCTTGAACAAACAATGTCAAATCACTAAATAAAAATATAACTTGTTTCAGGAATGACTATCTCATCTATAAACAACAACAAGTGTGGGACTCTGTTTAGATTAATCTATACAGACATCTGTTTACAAACACAGGCAAACACCACTGCCTTGTGCATCACGGCGTCACTGCCTCGTTACGATAATCGTCGCCCAAGTCGCACTTCGGACAATTCGGATTAATTTACAATATAATATTTCTTCAATTTAATTCCCAGATAATTTATAGTTTCACTTTAATATCGTCCTCCTCCCTGTTTCAGGATGAGTTGCAATTACTAACTCATTTATGCTTCAGTTAAGCAGAAGCCAAGATGGCGGATTAGTCTACACAAAGAGACGCTTTGTTAATTGCAAATGGCGGCTCTGAGCTCTTTGTAACAATTAATATTCTGAAAATGAAGTTTTTATAAAATGAAAATTACTTTACTGTGAGATTTAACAAGATTGTTGGATTGAAAATTACGAAAAAAGGATGCTTCTTATTTTTAAACTGAATTAGAGTGCTGTAATTATTCTATGCATTGAACAAATTCCACTTACCTTGAAAATGCATTTCGGCCGGTCGATCGATGTTGGCCCGTGGAGAATTTGGAAGCGTGGGAAATTTAAACTCAACAAGCTTTCGGTATTTTCGAAACCGACCCGCACCTAGACACCAATTTGTAACACCGCCCACGAGGTACTTCTCAAACAATCAAAACTAACACTTTTTCAACAAATTTACTTTATTCAACACACATGATTTTAGGTTTACAATATCGCAGTTTGAAATTGAAGTTAAGTTACTAAGGTTTAACAGTTAAAATTTAGAAAACGCCAATTAATAAAATGAAACAGGGAGAGAGAGACACGACACGTCTTAATTAATCATCAACAACTCAGCGACTGGGGTGAGGTCCCGGCTTTGTTCCTCGTTGATGGAGGGCCCTCGACCAATCATAGCCGTCCTCAACGCGTGACGTCACGGGGCTCACAACGCAGTGCGCTTGTCTAGTGCTGCGACCAAACGATTCATGTTGTCATTACACAAACTAAGTGGTCATAGAAGCGAGCCAGAGACGGCCGTGGAGATGTGACAACTGCTGACGCTATCACATTCCACGCCTCGACGGCTCCGCTCCGAGCCGTGGTCGGATTGAAGTTAGCTCGAGACAAAATATTCTGTCTTCTAAAAGTTGATCCCATATACTTCTTTTGTACCAGCCAACTCTTCAAAATGAAATAATGAAATTAATGTTAAGAGCACCGTTCCTCCTTTTAATTATGGATTTTAGTGACGGTAGAAATTTATTTATTAGGAGCGGCAAATTGTATTATTTAATTACAGTGTCGTATTAATGGCTTTTAACAGTCTAGGGATTTTGGGCCGTCACATATATATATATATATATATATATATGATTATACACTGTAGTATTATATATGGTACATATAATTATGTATGATACATATAATTATGTATGGTACATTAGCTCTGCTAAGTTGGTAACACTTTGGAGGGAAGAAAGTGAGGTTAGGTTTGGCGCCAATTTTTTTTTGGCGCGCAAATTTGGCGGGATAATTTTCTTCTTACTCTTTCCGGAATAACGCGCTCTAACCACTATGCCACTTCCGGTTCTCAATCACTGCCAACCCTACTGCTGTATGTGGTAAGTTATAAACAAAGAATGACCGTTAAATATCATTATTTGAATTTTGAAAATCCATGACAATTGAAAAGGCATTTTTAAAGCTATATTAGGTCTCTTAAACGCTATTAGGTAAGTTATTTAAATATTTATATAACGTTAAAGACATTTTTCAAACAAAGCACCTCCGATTTTCATCAATTGATTACAACGATACATCTTATATCTCTCGTCACTCATTGTTACTTATTTAGTGTTAGTCCTACAACTTATTTGTCAAATATTTATGTAGATTTTAAAGATCTCAAGACTTCCTTATAAGCAGGATGATAAAATGGACGATATAACTGTACTGAAGTATGTTGACTTGTTAAAGCATGTAACATGCCCATAAATTGCTTATGTATTATTTATTTTAGGTAACCAAATAATGATCCAGACCTGTATTTTTGAAAAGTGTATTTCAGTTGTCGACACTTTTATTCTGAACGGCGCAATCCATAATCAAAATTATTGTTTTATCCGTTATGGATATAGAGGTCAAATGTAAGCCAAATACATTCTTGAACAGCTGTTCCCGAAAGAAAACGAGTTCGCACGCAGCACGCTGACGTGAGGGAAGTGAATTTCCACATAAAAACTTTTAAAACTCAAAATCAGTGTAAAAACATACATTAGTAGGGTTGGCAGTGATTGAGAACCGGAAATGGCATAGTGGTTAGAGCGCGTTAATCCGGAAAGAGTAAGAAGAACATTTTCCCGCCAAATTTGCGCGCCAAAAAAAATTGGCGCCAAACCTAACCTCACTTTTCATCCCTCCAAAGTGTTACCAACTTAGCAGAGCTAATGTACCATACATAATTATATGTATCATATATAATTATATGTACCATATATAATACTACAGTGTATAATCATATATGTACCATAATAGTGTATAATATACCATCACCAGAAAGGTAAGTGGCTATCTAACCTCACTTAGCCAGTGTTGTCACTCTAAACGCTACCTACAAAACCTAAATCAGTTACGCAAAATTATTATATATTATGTCAAACTATCTAAATTATTATATGTATATATTACGTCACGCCACGATGTGTTACCAACCTATGGCAATGTATATTTCGCAAGAAAGTGCCGCTAACCCAATATATAAAACTATTACATGTATATATCACAAGAAAGCGTTGCAAAAAACTCAAAAATCGCTAATATCTCGAAAACGGTAAGTCCTAGGGTCATTTTGACCCCAGAAAACTGCCTACTACGTAGTGTAGGCACTCCAGGGGGGTATCTACCCATATGAAAAGTCTTAACCAAAATATTGCGGGTTGCATCTCAAAAAATGAAGGGGCAAATTTTCAAAATTAAATATCTCAAGAACGGCTTGGCCGATTTTCACAAAACTTGGCATGTATGTACCTGTTAACCTCCGCTACATCTTACAAAAACCTAAACTCTGTACTGCAGGTAGTATCAAAATAATTGAAGGAGTCATACTTTAAAAATCAATATCTTAAGAACGGGTGAGACGATATAATTGAAACTTGACATGTGGATACTTGTTAACATCCTCTAACCTTCAATTTTGTTTGAGGGTAGAAGAGGGTTGTTTAGGGGATGATGGAGGGTGTAAAACTTTAACATTTAATATATTGAGAACGGCTTGGCCGATTCTAATGAAACTTGGTATATAGGTACCTGTTAACCTCCGCTACTATTTAAAAAAAACTTAAACTCTGTACTGCGGGAAAGTATCAAAAGATTGAAGGAGCTATATTTTAAAAATCAATATCCCAAGAACGGCTTGGCCGATTTTAATGAAATTTGGTATGTATGTACCTGTTAACATCCTTTACATCTTACAAAAAACTTAACCTCTGTACTGCGGGCAAGTATCAAAATAGTTGAAGGGGTACTAATAAATACCTTAAATCTCGCAGCATAATCGGGGGGAACGCGGTGGTCTAGTGGTTAGCGCCTACGGTTCCGGAGGCCCCGGGTTCGATTCCCTCTTTAGGTTCTTCAACAAAGGTATTGTAAAAGTCGGGTCTTGCCCTTCCTTTACCTACTGGAATGTTTATCCGTGCTACATCTACTCTAAACGTGTCACTGCTGGTAATTGATTCAGCGTTGCTTTGAATGATACCCCCAAAAATCTCCCAAAGGACATTGCAGGGAACATAGCATGATCTAGGCTAAGTAAGGCATACTCCCACAACTCATACATATCAAGCACAACGTATCCTTTCTCTACGGCTTTCCTGATTTCATCCATAGTCCATGTCCCAACTAACGCCCTTTCACTACTCTCATGTTCACAATCCCCCTGGTTTTGAATTTCCCCGCAAGTTTTACATAAAACAAACATCAGCTTTTAAGTATTGAGCCCAAACCTACAGTGAAAGACAGTGGTGACCTACAGTGGACCACAGCGCCTATATTACTTCACTTTAGGGTGTTTACTGTTTCGTTGTATAAAATATACCATGCCAGATACTCTCTCAGATCCTAAAGCGTTTAATCTGGTTTTACACTGCGATGCTTGCGGGGTCATCACAACACCATCTTGGAGAGATTGTCGCTGTTAAGGTAAGATATTTATCTATATTATTAGTTAGAGGTTTCTACCTCCCCTGGGGAATCATTTACCTTTGTCGGAGACTTCTAAAAGTGTTAAGCTTCCGCTGGACAGTATCGCTTGGGAGGTAAGACAACATACCTCACCAAATAAACTGAGAGTAAACATAATAAGGAAAGTTTTATAATGCCAAAAACCTGAAGACGGTGGATTTTTAGAGTTAGAATTACTGTGGAGTGACGATTGGTCAATCACCAACTCCCTTCAACACACAAACTCTGCTCATCCTGAACCAGTCAAGCTCACTTCATGATGAATACTCCGCTTAGCCTAACTAAACTTTCTCTTAAACAAATCTGTTCTGACAATAAATTACTTGACAACATTGTAAAAACAAATGCCACCTACCTTATCCAACACAATATTATATTTTAGCACAGAAAAAAATACAATTCAGCACTACAGTCCATAATACCGTTGGGAAGGAAGGAGGTATTGCGAATAATGCATTACGATAAGTAAATGAGATTATAAAAGACGGATACATTATTCATTAATAAATATTGTTCTTTTTTTTCATTGTAACTAAAACTGCTATTATTAGCGTTTCCATATTTTTATATTCTAAAATCCCAGCAATATATTTTGCTTTAAACCACGGATTGTTTACAATCTGTTCTTGTTTGACAGAGATGGCACCCTCAAGCTCTCGAGGCAAACGTGCGGTAACAGTTTAAAGTCCCGCTCGGGTATTCTACCAGCCGACCGATTCAACCACTCATATATCGCAACTGCCAGAGGCCTGTGGCTGGAGGATTGTTGAACAGCTGCACATGTGTGAGTACATTTTATTTTCCCATCATTTAAATTTCCCGGTCAAAATATTTCAAAGTCCGTTTAATTGTTTGCCAGGGCCGTGGTGTATTTTGACGGCGTAATAACTTGACCAATCGTACCCACGACCGCTAAAAACTGCCCCGGGGGCCTTGATGTACTTGGCCTGCAACGTTTTAAATCCTTCGGTCAGATACTTCCAAGTCAAACGTTTCCCTGCGGCCAGTGTTTCAGCCTAGATCCATCGAGTCTCCACCGTCTAGGACCCCGGGCACTCCGTGACACGGTACCTCTATCACTACGCAAGTCAGAAAAACACTAACACACAAACTACGCAAGTCAAATCAGAACTAAAAGTTACCAAAAGTTAACTCTAAGGAAGGTAGAAAACACTACTCTAACCAAAACCGCATTAAAGATCAAGAATATAAAGTAAGATTACTGTTACCCAGCACATACAAATACAACACTACGCCTGACACATGGAAGTCAGGGTTTGTTTAATTCCTTTACTGTAAACTACCAAATCAAACAATTGAATACAAACACAACACTAATCTAGCCAAGTCAGACAGTTATACTGTTTAGAAACCTCAATATACTAATTACAGTAACTTAAAGGAGAGAAGAGGCTTGTAAAACCAGCAGAAAACTACAGGCAAGAAACTGATAACCCCACTCCACGGGTTTATTAACCTGCTTGGCGGGGGACCGTGTGGTACTTTGTTCATGTAATTTCTTGGTCGAACGTTTCCGAGTCCGCTGAAGTTACCTTTATCGGGGGTTACATTTAAATTGACCGAAACTTCTTAAATTTCTCGGTCATTTACTCCTGCCTCCGCTGAAGCTACATTATAATGTGTTACATTTCACCTTAACGGGGATCTTTTTAAATTTATCGGCTAAACACTCCTAACCCCGGTGAAATAATTTTGAACGCTCACGTTTCCACACCACGGTAAGCCTTTAGGCTAGGCCGTAGGAGCGTCGGCGCGTTCTTTTTGGTTACCCAGAGCTTCCCCTGGAGGCCTAACCTCTGGGGTGAGAGGCCCCAACCATCGCCTCTCACAGTGGTAGCCACTCCATAACAAAATGCTACCTCCTTTTATTGTTTATTTTATTTTATTTTTTACAAGTCCCACCGTGCGGACTGTTCCAAGAAGTAACCTGGGTCTAAGCCAGGCCCTCAATCTACTAAACCCTTCATCACAAATTTAGGTTTACGGGGCTTTTCGTCACCCGTGCCAGTGACCTTCATTCAGGTTTACGGGGCTTTTCGTCACCCGTGCCAGTGACCTTCATTCACACACACACACACACACACACACACACACACACACACACACACATACAGTGGGAACTTATGCATTATTCAAGACATGCTCAACTATATTTACAAAATTGTGAGAAGTTAGGATATTGTTGTATGCAGAGTCAAAGTGCATACCATAACTCTTCATTACTTCTTTAGCTTTGTTAAGTACATTAATCCCGTTAGGAACAGGAGACTTGATGAAACAAGGTACGAAACCTTCATTTTTGGATTTAATGAGAGCTTCGTTAAATTTTCTTTTTTGTATGCGAATACATTTGTACTCACAGACTCCGTACAGCTCCAGAAGAGTTTCTTTAATAAGGACACATAAAACATGTTTAAGTCCATCGTCGTCTGACATCACAGCAACCTTCGGTGCCCGTTTAGTCAGCAACTCATTCAGTGACTGGTTTTCTTCACACATTATATCGTTTGTAGTTTTAAATTCTGAGTTAATTTGAGCTAGCTTTTGGTTGTTTTCTAGAGACCATGTAATTTCAGCCAAGAGTTGAGAGTTTTGATTTTTTAACTGATTATTTTCATGTTTGATTTTATACACTCCATACTTTCTAATGGAAGGCAGGACTTCTTCAAAAACCCAGTATTTAAATGTTTTAGCAACTGGTAGTTTAGAGGAAAAAATCAACTCGTATAAACCCGGTTCTGATATAAAAACTACTTTAGAATCATGATAATTGAGTTGGGACCCATTTTGGGTCCCAACTACTTCCGGTTGAGTTGATTTGTATATTTCACTGATATGTGCTAGAAGAGCTTTTTTAGGGTTGGAGTAGCCCAGGATTTGAGCCACTTCTTTTCCATTGAACCAAGGATTATTTTCTCTGTCAAACAGGACAGCAACGGCCTGGTTATTAAATATATAAGAAGTTAAGTGAGACATTTTATATCAAGTAATGTGCAATAGTACAGATCAGAGCTACGTAAGGACACGTCTTACCTCGGCAGGAGCAGCGGCAAAAGTGACCGAGGCAGAGCGATTCGCGGGAGGGGAAAGTATGACTCATTATGGGTTAGGGGGGGGTGTTTCGTCCCCCTTGCACTTCCGGTGTTGTTTTACTCAAGTCTTTGTTTTTTTAAAGCCGGAAGGCAAGGTATCGTGATCATCATTAAATTTCCTCTTGGGTCCTGTAATTTTAAACTTTTTAATTTCACTTACTGTAACGACTTCTCGTCTCTTTGTTCTCCTGATTCTGTTTTCTTCAATTTCTAAAACTTTAGCAGCTTCACTAAGGACCATCTTTTTCAATTGCTCAAAATTTAACGTTTCGGAGGTTTTTAGGTTGAGGGCGAGGCCCTTGATTTTACACACAGATTCTAGTTTTTGCTTTTTGGTTGACCAAACAAGGTATGCGTAAGTTTTAGGCCCCCCAGAAATAAACTCTACGATATAAGAGCCGGGCCCGTACTCGCTTGCCAATTCATCTGTCATTTCCCCGAGGTAATCTCCCGTAGGGACCCTGTACAGCCCTCCACTGTATAAATAAATACATGAGTCCATGCCATAATACAAGACCTGCCCTCCAAGGGCATCCAAGTGTTCATAAAGTTTAAGTCTCGCCTGGGCAGTGGTGTAGGCCGCAATTACAACATTTCCAGTTCTTAGAGCCTCATTGGCGTCATCAATATTCTGCCAATTAACTAATAAAACCTCTTGGTTAGTTATTTCAACAAACTTTACTTTTATTCCTGGTTGAGTTAACGATTTGAAAAATTCCTTAGAGTCTCTCACAATTGAAGTTTTGTCATGTTTTCGCGTTGACCAAACATGCCCCAAAATGAATTTAACATTAATTTAGCTACTGACCTGAGTCCTCCATTTTTAGCAATTTTGTCCTTGTCCAGTTGAATACCCTCACGCTCAAATAAATCAGAAACATACTTTTCTTTATCCTCCTGTGTTTTACACCAAGCGGGATACCCTGAAGCTTCCTGCTTTACTTTCAAGAATTTATTAATAAAATCGTTAAAATGTCCACCTTTCTCGTATGTGGCGACTTCATACACCCACTACTCATACATGTCCAAAATCACATAACCTTTCTCTACAGCTTTTCTAATTTCACCCATGGTCCATGTTCCTACCATTGCCCTTTCCTCACTATCATCAAAACATTCCCCTTGGTTTAAAGTCTCCCCGCAAGTTCTGTACAAAACAATTTATTATTCATTTTAGCGGGGAGTACGGGACGATACAAGTTGTAAGGAGGTAGAATTTTACATTTTAACAAGCCCTCTACTTCAAGACCTCTCTCTCGGCACTCATTTCCAACGTAAACAGTAGGATGACCCACGGGATACTTACAATATTTATTTACATATGGGTAGAGGGATCAGACATCAACATACTGGATTGTTTCTCCCTCTTCACATTTACAATACGTTTTAGTATTACCCATCCTACCTAGGATTAAGTGGAAGTGTGTTTAGAATGGACAGTTGGATCAGGTGATTTAATTTATTGTCCTTCTTCAAAGCTCTAAACTCACACTCCCACATTACTACAACTTCATAGCTATTAAATTTTGCCATTTTGGACTTGATTCTCTCGTAACGGAGATGCAAACTGTTTGAAGGATCCTCCGGCAGAGGTTCTTCTCTGCTGTATTGATAACATTTCGGGCAGCCGTGCCAATAACACCCGTGAAACTCATAAATTCGCTCACCGTCAAACCCATCTACTTTCATTCCTTTAATTTTCACTTCTTTACCCCGGCCCGCATGTTGAATCTTTACTCCACGTTTCTCCTCCTCCCATGTTAGCCACTGTAAAGCAACGGCTGACTGATTGTCTGCAAGTCGGTACCCTGATTTTGGTATAAGTCCAATAGTATTTTCTTTTAAGAAGTTACGGCGGAAGGCCACGTTACATGCGCTGGCTATTGTTATAGCCTCAGGAAACGGATCTAAGTTACACTCTTGAAGAAGCATGGCTCTAAATTTAATACACGCTTGAGCTAGGATTTCTACGTCTAAAATACAGTACTCCAAGATTTATTTTTGAAAATCAAACACGTAGTCTTCAGCGACTCGTTCGTCATACCATACATCAAAATCATCGTGTTTCTTTTCAAACATAGACTCGGGGCAATAGTATTTTTTGTCGGGCATAGGACCAATATAATTTTGGTTTGCCAGAGTGTTGAAAATATGCGGGAAGTAGCCCTTCTTTTTCTCGCGAGACAGGTCGAAGGCTTTAGGGAGTGCAGAGAGGGCCATGGGAAAGTAGCTAATTGAGTCCACAAACCTTACGTTTGCTACTTCAATCAAAATAGCTTTAGTTCCCCGAGGCGTTATTTTTGGGGTAAATTTAGTATCTTCTATGATGTAGAATGAATTGGAAATCAAAACCCTGCCCGTTGTGGGCAATTACACAAACATCCTTAAATTTTTTAGAATTTCCATTACATAGTCCATAAACTGTTTACCGGTTCTTTTTCAAATACCCTTTGCCGTTCTGAGCAAATTTCACACTCACCCCCATTAATACATTTAAAGCAGTACAGTTGAGAAACGCACAAGTTTACTTTATGAACTTTCTGTTGAGGGCCCGTGGGAAGTGACTCGTCTTGGCGAGTCTCCAAGTCAAAGAAAATAAACAAAAAAATTAAGCTCTTTCGGTGTTCTCCTATCTACCCTCATGAAACACTGATGCGCGGGGTCTTTGAACGCTTCGCAGGGTTTACAGTAAACCTCTCCGCATGCGTGAACTGTCTTACGTTTTTTTTTTGGATAAATCATTTTGTTACAGTCGCGGCAGAACTTTATAGTTTTACAAACTTACCCTTGATGGGCTACTAAACACCGCTCGTTTTTGAATTCTTTTTGCTTTTTATTATGGTTAGTGTATGTAATTTAAGACGTTGAAGAATACTTGTAATACCATGCTTATAAAAGCAGGATTCTTTCAATTTCGATTACTTTGGGAACTTTCTATGCATTTAATTGTTTAGAAACCTCAATATACTAATTACAGTAACTTAAAGGAGAGAAGAGGCTTATAAACACAGACAAAAAAAGCCATACCCCTATTCCAAGGGAAGCGAAACGCTCCCTTTTGATAACATTACACCGGAAGTTGTAGGTCCAATCTGGACCCACTTTGAACTGATTCTAAGTGTTAGACACAGCTAAACGTCGGGTCCAACGTGTTTGAATTAAATTAACGTTCTGAGAAAGAGACAGTAGGGTATTTTTGTAAAGTTAAAAAGGTACAGAGATTACACACTTTAGATTTCAGATGTGACTTTTTGTTGTAGTTAGTTGCTTGTAAAACTCTGTTCTCATGCTCTATTCCAGTGTCGGCTTCTTCGATATACCAACAATCAGAATATATACCCTGTCTTAAATACCTGCAGTCTGCATTCACAAGTAAAAAGAATTTAATGATCAACACCAAAACTAAACTTAACGAGGAGTTGACCACATCAAAAACATGAACAAGAGTAAATCTAAGAAGACAACAAGCAGTGACATTCGTTCTTTATAAGGACAGCAATTATGCAGTGTTTTATCCACGGTAGTTTTATTTTTGTTTCCCCTGAAACCAGAGCAGCATCTCCCTTTGACGATGTTATTCCTTGGTCATTTGTATCCAAGTCCGGTGAAACGACGTGGTCGTCCTGCGGTTTTACGGTGTAATCTCTCGGTCAATTGTGTTCAAGTCCGGTGAAAAGGGTCTACCAGGGACCGAGATGTATTTTGACGGTGTAATCTCTTGGTCGATTGTGTTCAAGTTCGATGAAAAGTGTCTAACAGGGTTAAATTTAACTTGACAGTAACTTCTTAAATTTCCTTGCCAAACGTTTGTCGCCGGATCTGTTAAAACACCAGGGAAACATTTAACTGTGCCTAAATATTTTAAATTTCCCGGTCAGATATTTTCGAGTCCGCTAAAATCTGTTTACTGGGGACCGTGATGTATTTTGACGGTGTAATTTCTTGGTCGAACGTTTCCGAGTCCACTGAAGTTACTTTTATCGGGGGTTACATTTAAATTGACCTAACTTCTTAAATTTCTTTGCCAAACGTCTGTCACCAAGTCCGCTAAAACTGTCCACTAAGGAAACATTTAACTTTGCCTAAATATTTTAAATCCCCCGGTCAAACGTTTCCAAGTCCCCTCCCCTCGACGTTATCATGAGGATGGGTCACACGCTCTGTACTTCTCACATCAATATCAGTTATGGAGCCGGCTTGCACAGATTTTGTGGTATTCTCAAATTTTCACGCACCCTTACGGATGCTTAATGTTTGTCATCCGATACATGTTGTGTAGGTGACGCCTCACATGCACATAGTGTATCATTATTGACTCCTCCCTTGCCTCTGGGTCGATTAACGTGCAGATAGTTTGTGTGTGGTTTGATTGCCACGTTTGCCATTTGAACTTCTGCACTGGTTGGCTGGAAAAACTTTTTATAAAGGTACGTGTCAAATATCTTTAACTCCGGTGAAACCAGGGAGAATACAACTCGGCGGAAACCTTTCAAAATTCAGGGCCAGTGAAAACTGTCCAACTGAGACCATGATGTACATTGCCAGGAGCATTTTACATTTTCCGGCCAAACATTTTCGAGTCCTCTAAAACTGTCCACCAGGGACAATGATATACATTTTGCCAGGAATGTTTTAAATTTTACGGCCAAACATTCCCGAGTTCGCTAAAACTGTCTACCGGGGACCGATATGTATTTTGATGGTGTAATCTCTTGGCCGATTGTGTTCAAGTCCGATGAAAAGTATCTAACGGGGGCCGTAATGTATTTTGACGGTGTATTCTCTAGGTCAATTGTGTCCAAATCCTATGAAGATTGTCTACTGGAGACCGTGGTGTATTTCTATGGTGTGATATCTCGGTCAACTGTGTCCAAGTCCGATGAAAGGTGTCTACCGGGGACCGTGGTGTATTTTGACGGTGTAATATCTCGGTCAATTGTGTCCAAGTCCACTTAAATATAGTTTTTAGAGATCGTAGTGCACTTTGACAACACTTGAAGATTTGTTGCTTTTTAGTATGTAAATTAAGACGTAGTGATTAAAGGAATACTTTCAATTTATGCTTATGATAGCAGGATTACTTTGGGAGCTTTATATGCATTTAATTGTTTACAAACCTCTATTAACTTAAGGTAGAGAAAAGGCTTGTAAACCCAGCAGAAATATATAGTCAAGAAAGCTATACTCTTACCCCTTTGATAACATACACTTGAAGATGGTCTACATGGTGGGTCATGTGGTTGGAGGTATGGGGAGCGAAACGTTCCCCTTCATAAGGATTCTAAGTGTTAGACTCTGCTACACTCTGGGTCACTGGTTTTGAATTAAAACTAATATGTAATACAGAGACAGGTGACTGCAGTTTACATTCACAAGTCAAAATATTGTAACCAATACCAGAACAACTAAAATTATCGAGGAGACACAACATGGACAAGAGTACATATCAACAGACAATTAAAGCATAAAATGCATTATTTATAAAGACAATAATTATGCAGATAATCTAAGAAACTTGATCAGCCATGTCTCATCGTTAGGTTATGTTATGCTCTGTTAAGTTAGGTTTGTGCATGGAAATATGAAACATCGTCAGTCGTAGTTAGGTTTATTGATGCAGGTTTAAGTTAGGTTTGTCGATGCCAATTTTTGGACATCAACATCGCGCGCGAACTAAAACTATAAAGTTCTGCCGCGACTGTAACAAAATGATTTATCCAAAAAAAAAACGTAAGACAGTTCACGCATGCGGAGAGGTTTACTGTAAACCCTGCGAAGCGTTCAAAGACCCCGCGCATCAGTGTTTCATGAGGGTAGATAGGAGAACACCGAAAGAGCTTAATTTTTTTGTTTATTTTCTTTGACTTGGAGACTCGCCAAGACGAGTCACTTCCCACGGGCCCTCAACAGAAAGTTCATAAAGTAAACTTGTGCGTTTCTCAACTGTACTGCTTTAAATGTATTAATGGGGGTGAGTGTGAAATTTGCTCGGAACGGCAAAGGGTATTTGAAAAAGAACCGGTAAAACAGTTTATGGACTATGTAATGGAAATTCTAAAAAATTTAAGGATGTTTGTGTAATTGCCCACAACGGGCAGGGTTTTGATTTCCAATTCATTCTACATCATAGAAGATACTAAATTTACCCCAAAAATAACGCCTCGGGGAACTAAAGCTATTTTGATTGAAGTAGCAAACGTAAGGTTTGTGGACTCAATTAGCTACTTTCCCATGGCCCTCTCTGCACTCCCTAAAGCCTTCGACCTGTCTCGCGAGAAAAAGAAGGGCTACTTCCCGTATATTTTCAACACTCTGGCAAACCAAAATTATATTGGTCCTATGCCCGACAAAAAATACTATTGCCCCGAGTCTATGTTTGAAAAGAAACACGATGATTTTGATGTATGGTATGACGAACGAGTCGCTGAAGACTACGTGTTTGATTTTCAAAAATAAATCTTGGAGTACTGTATTTTAGACGTAGAAATCCTAGCTCAAGCGTGTATTAAATTTAGAGCCATGCTTCTTCAAGAGTGTAACGTAGATCCGTTTCCTGAGGCTATAACAATAGCCAGCGCATGTAACGTGGCCTTCCGCCGTAACTTCTTAAAAGAAAATACTATTGGACTTATACCAAAATCAGGGTACCGACTTGCAGACAATCAGTCAGCCGTTGCTTTACAGTGGCTAACATGGGAGGAGGAGAAACGTGGAGTAAATATTCAACATGCGGGCCGGGGTAAAGAAGTGAAAATTAAAGGAATGAAAGTAGATGGGTTTGACGGTGAGCGAATTTATGAGTTTCACGGGTGTTATTGGCACGGCTGCCCGAAATGTTATCAATACAGCAGAGAAGAACCTCTGCCGGAGGATCCTTCAAACAGTTTGCATCTCCGTTACGAGAGAATCAAGTCAAAAATGGCAAAATTTAATAGCTATGAAGTTGTAGTAATGTGGGAGTGTGAGTTTAGAGCTTTGAAGAAGGACAATAAATTAAATCACCTGATCCAACTGTCCATTCTAAACACACTTCCACTTAATCCTAGGTAGGATGGGTAATACTAAAACGTATTGTAAATGTGAAGAGGGAGAAACAATCCAGTATGTTGATGTCTGATCCCTCTACCCATATGTAAATAAATATTGTAAGTATCCCGTGGGTCATCCTACTGTTTACGTTGGAAATGAGTGCCGAGAGAGAGGTCTTGAAGTAGAGGGCTTGTTAAAATGTAAAATTCTACCTCCTTACAACTTGTATCATCCCGTACTCCCCGCTAAAATGAATAATAAATTGTTTTGTACAGAACTTGCGGGGAGACTTTAAACCAAGGGGAATGTTTTGATGATAGTGAGGAAAGGGCAATGGTAGGAACATGGACCATGGGTGAAATTAGAAAAGCTGTAGAGAAAGGTTATGTGATTTTGGACATGTATGAGTAGTGGGTGTATGAAGTCGCCACATACGAGAAAGGTGGACATTTTAACGATTTTATTAATAAATTCTTGAAAGTAAAGCAGGAAGCTTCAGGGTATCCCGCTTGGTGTAAAACACAGGAGGATAAAGAAAAGTATGTTTCTGATTTATTTGAGCGTGAGGGTATTCAACTGAACAAGGACAAAATTGCTAAAAATGGAGGACTCAGGTCAGTAGCTAAATTAATGTTAAATTCATTTTGGGGCATGTTTGGTCAACGCGAAAACATGACAAAACTTCAATTGTGAGAGACTCTAAGGAATTTTTCAAATCGTTAACTCAACCAGGAATAAAAGTAAAGTTTGTTGAAATAACTAACCAAGAGGTTTTATTAGTTAATTGGCAGAATATTGATGACGCCAATGAGGCTCTAAGAACTGGAAATGTTGTAATTGCGGCCTACACCACTGCCCAGGCGAGACTTAAACTTTATGAACACTTGGATGCCCTTGGAGGGCAGGTCTTGTATTATGGCATGGACTCATGTATTTATTTATACAGTGGAGGGCTGTACAGGGTCCCTACGGGAGATTACCTCGGGGAAATGACAGATGAATTGGCAAGCGAGTACGGGCCCGGCTCTTATATCGTAGAGTTTATTTCTGGGGGGCCTAAAACTTACGCATACCTTGTTTGGTCAACCAAAAAGCAAAAACTAGAATCTGTGTGTAAAATCAAGGGCCTCGCCCTCAACCTAAAAACCTCCGAAACGTTAAATTTTGAGCAATTGAAAAAGATGGTCCTTAGTGAAGCTGCTAAAGTTTTAGAAATTGAAGAAAACAGAATCAGGAGAACAAAGAGACGAGAAGTCGTTACAGTAAGTGAAATTAAAAAGTTTAAAATTACAGGACCCAAGAGGAAATTTAATGATGATCACGATACCTTGCCTTCCGGCTTTAAAAAACAAAGACTTGAGTAAAACAACACCGGAAGTGCAAGGGGGACGAAACACCCCCCCTAACCCATAATGAGTCATACTTTCCCCTCCCGCGAATCGCTCTGCCTCGGTCACTTTTGCCGCTGCTCCTGCCGAGGTAAGACGTGTCCTTACGTAGCTCTGATCTGTACTATTGCACATTACTTGATATAAAATGTCTCACTTAACTTCTTATATATTTAATAACCAGGCCGTTGCTGTCCTGTTTGACAGAGAAAATAATCCTTGGTTCAATGGAAAAGAAGTGGCTCAAATCCTGGGCTACTCCAACCCTAAAAAAGCTTTTCTAGCACATATCAGTGAAATATACAAATCAACTCAACCGGAAGTAGTTGGGACCCAAAATGGGTCCCAACTCAATTATCATGATTCTAAAGTAGTTTTTATATCAGAACCGGGTTTATACGAGTTGATTTTTTCCTCTAAACTACCAGTTGCTAAAACATTTAAATACTGGGTTTTTGAAGAAGTCCTGCCTTCCATTAGAAAGTATGGAGTGTATAAAATCAAACATGAAAATAATCAGTTAAAAAATCAAAACTCTCAACTCTTGGCTGAAATTACATGGTCTCTAGAAAACAACCAAAAGCTAGCTCAAATTAACTCAGAATTTAAAACTACAAACGATATAATGTGTGAAGAAAACCAGTCACTGAATGAGTTGCTGACTAAACGGGCACCGAAGGTTGCTGTGATGTCAGACGACGATGGACTTAAACATGTTTTATGTGTCCTTATTAAAGAAACTCTTCTGGAGCTGTACGGAGTCTGTGAGTACAAATGTATTCGCATACAAAAAAGAAAATTTAACGAAGCTCTCATTAAATCCAAAAATGAAGGTTTCGTACCTTGTTTCATCAAGTCTCCTGTTCCTAACGGGATTAATGTACTTAACAAAGCTAAAGAAGTAATGAAGAGTTATGGTATGCACTTTGACTCTGCATACAACAATATCCTAACTTCTCACAATTTTGTAAATATAGTTGAGCATGTCTTGAATAATGCATAAGTTCCCACTGTATGTGTGTGTGTGTGTGTGTGTGTGTGTGTGTGTGTGTGTGTGTGTGTGAATGAAGGTCACTGGCACGGGTGACGAAAAGCCCCGTAAACCTAAATTTGTGATGAAGGGTTTAGTAGATTGAGGGCCTGGCTTAGACCCAGGTTACTTCTTGGAACAGTCCGCACGGTGGGACTTGTAAAAAATAAAATAAAATAAACAATAAAAGGAGGTAGCATTTTGTTATGGAGTGGCTACCACTGTGAGAGGCGATGGTTGGGGCCTCTCACCCCAGAGGTTAGGCCTCCAGGGGAAGCTCTGGGTAACCAAAAAGAACGCGCCGACGCTCCTACGGCCTAGCCTAAAGGCTTACCGTGGTGTGGAAACGTGAGCGTTCAAAATTATTTCACCGGGGTTAGGAGTGTTTAGCCGATAAATTTAAAAAGATCCCCGTTAAGGTGAAATGTAACACATTATAATGTAGCTTCAGCGGAGGCAGGAGTAAATGACCGAGAAATTTAAGAAGTTTCGGTCAATTTAAATGTAACCCCCGATAAAGGTAACTTCAGCGGACTCGGAAACGTTCGACCAAGAAATTACATGAACAAAGTACCACACGGTCCCCCGCCAAGCAGGTTAATAAACCCGTGGAGTGGGGTTATCAGTTTCTTGCCTGTAGTTTTCTGCTGGTTTTACAAGCCTCTTCTCTCCTTTAAGTTACTGTAATTAGTATATTGAGGTTTCTAAACAGTATAACTGTCTGACTTGGCTAGATTAGTGTTGTGTTTGTATTCAATTGTTTGATTTGGTAGTTTACAGTAAAGGAATTAAACAAACCCTGACTTCCATGTGTCAGGCGTAGTGTTGTATTTGTATGTGCTGGGTAACAGTAATCTTACTTTATATTCTTGATCTTTAATGCGGTTTTGGTTAGAGTAGTGTTTTCTACCTTCCTTAGAGTTAACTTTTGGTAACTTTTAGTTCTGATTTGACTTGCGTAGTTTGTGTGTTAGTGTTTTTCTGACTTGCGTAGTGATAGAGGTACCGTGTCACGGAGTGCCCGGGGTCCTAGACGGTGGAGACTCGATGGATCTAGGCTGAAACACTGGCCGCAGGGAAACGTTTGACTTGGAAGTATCTGACCGAAGGATTTAAAACGTTGCAGGCCAAGTACATCAAGGCCCCCGGGGCAGTTTTTAGCGGTCGTGGGTACGATTGGTCAAGTTATTACGCCGTCAAAATACACCACGGCCCTGGCAAACAATTAAACGGACTTTGAAATATTTTGACCGGGAAATTTAAATGATGGGAAAATAAAATGCACTCACACATGTGCAGCTGTTCAACAATCCTCCAGCCACAGGCCTCTGGCAGTTGCGATATATGAGTGGTTGAATCGGTCGGCTGGTAGAATACCCGAGCGGGACTTTAAACTGTTACCGCACGTTTGCCTCGAGAGCTTGAGGGTGCCATCTCTGTCAAACAAGAACAGATTGTAAACAATCCGTGGTTTAAAGCAAAATATATTGCTGGGATTTTAGAATATAAAAATATGGAAACGCTAATAATAGCAGTTTTAGTTACAATGAAAAAAAAGAACAATATTTATTAATGAATAATGTATCCGTCTTTTATAATCTCATTTACTTATCGTAATGCATTATTCGCAATACCTCCTTCCTTCCCAACGGTATTATGGACTGTAGTGCTGAATTGTATTTTTTTCTGTGCTAAAATATAATATTGTGTTGGATAAGGTAGGTGGCATTTGTTTTTACAATGTTGTCAAGTAATTTATTGTCAGAACAGATTTGTTTAAGAGAAAGTTTAGTTAGGCTAAGCGGAGTATTCATCATGAAGTGAGCTTGACTGGTTCAGGATGAGCAGAGTTTGTGTGTTGAAGGGAGTTGGTGATTGACCAATCGTCACTCCACAGTAATTCTAACTCTAAAAATCCACCGTCTTCAGGTTTTTGGCATTATAAAACTTTCCTTATTATGTTTACTCTCAGTTTATTTGGTGAGGTATGTTGTCTTACCTCCCAAGCGATACTGTCCAGCGGAAGCTTAACACTTTTAGAAGTCTCCGACAAAGGTAAATGATTCCCCAGGGGAGGTAGAAACCTCTAACTAATAATATAGATAAATATCTTACCTTAACAGCGACAATCTCTCCAAGATGGTGTTGTGATGACCCCGCAAGCATCGCAGTGTAAAACCAGATTAAACGCTTTAGGATCTGAGAGAGTATCTGGCATGGTATATTTTATACAACGAAACAGTAAACACCCTAAAGTGAAGTAATATAGGCGCTGTGGTCCACTGTAGGTCACCACTGTCTTTCACTGTAGGTTTGGGCTCAATACTTAAAAGCTGATGTTTGTTTTATGTAAAACTTGCGGGGAAATTCAAAACCAGGGGGATTGTGAACATGAGAGTAGTGAAAGGGCGTTAGTTGGGACATGGACTATGGATGAAATCAGGAAAGCCGTAGAGAAAGGATACGTTGTGCTTGATATGTATGAGTTGTGGGAGTATGCCTTACTTAGCCTAGATCATGCTATGTTCCCTGCAATGTCCTTTGGGAGATTTTTGGGGGTATCATTCAAAGCAACGCTGAATCAATTACCAGCAGTGACACGTTTAGAGTAGATGTAGCACGGATAAACATTCCAGTAAGTAAAGGGAGAGTCCATCCAGAAATGTACGACACCTTTGATGAAGAACCTAAAGAGGGAATCGAACCCGGGACCTCCTGAACCGTAGTCCAAGGCGCTAACCACTAGACCACCGCGTTCCCCCCGATTATGCTGCGAGATTTAAGGTATTTATTAGTACCCCTTCAACTATTTTGATACTTGCCCGCAGTACAGAGGTTAAGTTTTTTGTAAGATGTAAAGGATGTTAACAGGTACATACATACCAAATTTCATTAAAATCGGCCAAGCCGTTCTTGGGATATTGATTTTTAAAATATAGCTCCTTCAATCTTTTGATACTTTCCCGCAGTACAGAGTTTAAGTTTTTTTTAAATAGTAGCGGAGGTTAACAGGTACCTATATACCAAGTTTAATTAGAATCGGCCAAGCCGTTCTCAATATATTAAATGTTAAAGTTTTACACCCTCCATCATCCCCTAAACAACCCTCTTTTACCCTCAAACAAAATTGAAGGTTAGAGGATGTTAACAAGTATCCACATGTCAAGTTTCAATTATATCGTCTCACCCGTTCTTAAGATATTGATTTTTAAAGTATGACTCCTTCAATTATTTTGATACTACCTGCAGTACAGAGTTTAGGTTTTTGTAAGATGTAGCGGAGGTTAACAGGTACATACATGCCAAGTTTTGTGAAAATCGGCCAAGCCGTTCTTGAGATATTTAATTTTGAAAATTTGCCCCTTCATTTTTTGAGATGCAACCCGCAATATTTTGGTTAAGACTTTTCATATGGGTAGATACCCCCCTGGAGTGCCTACACTACGTAGTAGGCAGTTTTCTGGGGTCAAAATGACCCTAGGACTTACCGTTTTCGAGATATATTAGCGATTTTTGAGTTTTTTGCAACGCTTTCTTGTGATATATACATGTAATAGTTTTATATATTGGGTTAGCGGCACTTTCTTGCGAAATATACATTGCCATAGGTTGGTAACACATCGTGGCGTGACGTAATATATACATATAATAATTTAGATAGTTTGACATAATATATAATAATTTTGCGTAACTGATTTAGGTTTTGTAGGTAGCGTTTAGAGTGACAACACTGGCTAAGTGAGGTTAGATAGCCACTTACCTTTCTGGTGATGGTATATTATACACTATTATGGTACATATATGATTATACACTGTAGTATTATATATGGTACATATAATTATATATGATACATATAATTATGTATGGTACATTAGCTCTGCTAAGTTGGTAACACTTTGGAGGGATGAAAAGTGAGGTTAGGTTTGGCGCCAATTTTTTTTGGCGCGCAAATTTGGCGGGAAAATGTTCTTCTTACTCTTTCCGGATTAACGCGCTCTAACCACTATGCCATTTCCGGTTCTCAATCACTGCCAACCCTACTTACATTTGTCCAATGTTTATTGAAATCTGAAAGCATTGATTTTTTGGCTGTTCTGATACTCCTGGTTTCATTTACTTGCAAAGCTGGGAATAAAATTTTGCGCATTATAAGGTTAGGAGAAGGTCCGGACAGGCTTGAAAGTAGGCGTGAGGTTGCTGGGGATAATAAAAGTACATTAACAAAGGAATAACAGGCTTTTCTAGTGTAAAACCCCCATAAGACAACGTACTGTGTTTAGCCGATACACATTTTCTTTAATAACTCGGTAAATATGTATGCTAGAATGACGAGAGAGGGCTTAAAACTTTCGCCTCTTTAATTTCCATCGTTTTACATGCATTAATTTTACATCTGGGGCTTTTTTGACCCTTTTTGGGCCCAAAAACTCGAAATTTGAAAGATTAATCCCCAAAAAATGGGTTTAGAGTTTTCCGATTGTTTTACCCAAAGAACTTGTCCAACAGATTATAGAAAGGAACGTCCCTACAAAATTTGAAGTAAATCGGACAAAAAATGTGACTGCTAGAGTGCATACATATATATATATATATATATATATATATATATATATATATATATATATATATATATATACAATTTTGAACAACCCCCCAAAACGTGTTCAGGGGGTCACGTTAGGAACTTCTATGGTGGTCCCGGGCTTAAGTTTCACCGTGCGGGTCATGCTAATAGTTCACTTTCCAAAGGAAATTCACTAAAAAGTTTAATAACATTGACTTATTTGATGAGCTCAACATAAAGACACAAACTTGTTAGAATCACGGCATTAAGTATTGCTTGAGAAAGCTAACTCGTTTAAATAAATTAAAATACTAAAATTAGTTTAGCAAGACGGAACGACCTTGCTCGGCAACGACTTTGAATAAGCAACAAATACACTTCCAGCCTACGGTTACACAGCGATGGGTAATCCGACCATTAAATATCGTATTTACATCTGTAATGCGACAACATACTTTAAATTATACGCACATTTAAATTTGTCAACATTTTACAATGTTAAGATTTAGTCTTTTAAATGGTTTATATTTTTAAAGTGTAAAATTGAAATCAAATATTAGAAATAAATATGCACTTCACATTAGTAACGCAATATTCAAGAGTTCCTCAAGTGGCTTTCAACATTATTGCGTAATAATTTCCGTAAACTTAGAAAAATAGAAATAATTTCTAGAAAATAGAAATTTTATAGATTAACAATTTGTGTTTCTGGATCGTAGTTTCAACAATGTAATGTTGAAAGCGGATAGTTCTTCTAGTTCTTCTAGACTATTTTCATAAAACCACAGCACTAATTGGATTTGTTGCTTAGCTTTTATTGTAGCATTGTTGTTGAATGACGCGTTATTTCCCTTCAAATTGATTTATTTAAAATATATCCAATTTGTATACGGTTACCTATCTGATGTAAAATGCACGATTTATATTACGTTTTTCTCACTTTGGCACTTCATATGAATGTTGTCTCACGTAAGGTGTCTCAAACCGATTCACTAAATTGATCCCAAGGAGTAACGCAAAAGTGGTTTTTGTTTAATGTACAAGATGTTCCAAAAATTGACGGTTACTAGTTCGAATCTCGTAATTTTCAAATTTAAACATGGATTTACGCTTTGGGGAACACAGAACTCACTTATCCCCATCCGTTTTAAAATGGCGGCCATTTTTGCGACAAATATTAACATTTACAAATTACCCTGTATCTGTTGAACCACAAGACATATTTTTATTCTGATTTAAATTCCTTACCCGAATTTAATTTAGCTTCATCCTGATATGGTTCATACCCATAATTAAAACAAAGTAAAAAATAATAAAAGCTACTTTTTATGATTTTATTTTAATTCCATTTTTTTTAAATTACTTTTTTACGTTTATATGCCCAAAATTCAAAAAACTCAAATTGTAACGTATTTCAAAGTGTATACCATTTCCTAGGTCTGAAGAATTTAACAAATTTCTAATCAACATAAACCTCGTATCTCTTTTTTTTAGCAATCAACAAAAATCATCATTTATCCATATAAAATACAAGTCATTTGTTCATAGCCCTTCCAAATACTCCCGAGTTCTATTTTATAAATGAGATCTGCGGAGCTGATATTCCGTCTGTGTTGGAACAAAGCGCTGTTGTTTCCTGGTGGGGGATGATTGTTGTTCACATTGGTACTGACCGAACTAGCACATCAAGTAGACACTAACAGCCACCGTACGACTCAGCCGAGCAGCGGCCTTCGGTAGGCCTTGCTCTTCGTCACTGTCCATGACTACTATTGCAAAACTACACGCAACTTCAATCAACAATATCTACGTAATGTTACAATGTGTAAAAAAATACAATATTTTCTTAACTCCTCAAAAAATTCCTATTCGGATTTAAATATTTGTTTAGCTGTCTGGACCCTTTTAACTTAGCAACTCCTCTGTGAAAGATGTGTTCATACACAAAAGCGTTCTCTAAAAGAATGTTGAATCATTTTATACATGAAGATTATTGCTTGAATTGCAATATTACTAATTAATTAATATTACTTGAACTTTAACTGATATACTGAACAGATATTACAATTTTTTGTTAGATCAATCTTCAACTCTTTAAACCACTCAAGTCCAACTATACTTGAAGGATTTCCCTTTTTGCAAATAATTTTAGGTTTTCCATCACATTAACTGTAACCTTTCCCTTCCCGACATGTGGAATATTTATTTCAATAACTAAGCTACTTTTAAAGGGTGGGTTTAACAATTTCTGTGGAAAATATCGACTAAATTTTCTCTCAATTATAATTGTTTCTGAAACGCCAGAATCTACTTGAATCTCTACATTGTGTTCTTCAATCTCTATAGTGGTCATAATTGTTTGCCAACAACGTTGCCTTACATGCACAACATCCGACAAAGCGTCACATAAATAACTCTTGATTCCTGGACGTTTGCCATCCCCTCATAATGCCAAACCTTACTCAGATCGCTTCTCTTACCCTTTTTCTGTTTGTTTATTCCAGATCCCATTGATAAATTCTAAGATTTCTGCAAGCTCGGCTAATGTCAAAGTCACGTGTTTCTCTTTGGAGAACACAAATTTCACTGTGCCTACTTCACAATGCATTCACATAATGTTTCACTTGAATACATAATAACCAAATTACATGCATCACATTGCAACACATTGTAATTTCCCTTAATTAGCTGAAGACTGTGCTTGAGACTTCCAACTTTTTTGAAGTGGACTCTGAAACTTAATTCTTTCAGCCAGGTTCTGGTTGAAGACATTTTGACAAAATCCTAACCAAATTTAAAAACATTTTTACTCAGGCTCATTTGGTTCACAAATATCACAAACTCCTTCATAATTAATATGCATCTTCTACTGTGTAATCCAATAGGTAAATGTTTTCTTATCTTCTGATACATTAAGAACAGTAAAATGGGAAACTTTCATTTAATTGAGTTGATAGCCTCAATTTGTACTCTTGGTTCAGACTCCACAGTTTGGATACTTCTCGAAGTACTATCTCAACTGTGTTCTCCGTCAGTTGACATATATCAATAATATTCATTCGGTAAAACTGTATCAATAGGCCTTTCCTACAATCTCGTCACCAATGATATGTCCTTGCCTATAAGTGAAGTAACAGACGATTCTGTGAACTCTAATTACATTTTATTTTGTAAGAAACATTCCCAAAACTGATGAAGAAACAAATTCTAAGAAGGTCAGGTTTTATAGGCAATATTCAGCAAAAGTGTGTCACCAGTTCAATGTAGCTCTGCAATTTAACAAGAGAGCGCGTCATAAGAGACAGCCAGGAGACAACAGCTGACACATGGCTCGCACCGCTCACTCTCTTGTTTGAGCGCAGAACTTATCTGCACCGCTCTAAGTGTAAACAAGTCGGAATTAACCTGCAATTCTTATGTGCTAGTGTATTCATTCCAAAACTTAAGTAAACATTGATTTGAGCATTTTGTTAAATATAACAAATAACACACGGTACCAAACAATATTCTGCTACACCTATGCTGTTCAGCCGTGGTTTTCCATTGATTATATTGATTCATTCACTTAGTCATGTAAACCCGATACCGTGATTGTTGTCGCTAACATTTTTTGATGTTGTTTGTGTTTTATATATAGTAGTTTTATATGTATATATGTGTGTGTGGGTGGGTGGGTGTTTTATATATATATATATATATATATATATACAGTAGCTTATGTTAGGTTTTCCTGACGTACAAAACGTGACGATCAAAATACAATCTTTAATATAAAACATTTACCGCATCCAACATATTATTACAAAACAAATTTATCTTTTTAAGTGCTTGCGTGAATTTTGGAAAGGATATTAATTTTGGTGTATTGGAAATGTTGCCGAGAGCTTACAAATCTATATTGCTCTTATTTTTTATTACTCTTTAAGTTTAAAGAGTTGAAATATCTTCATATTATTATATTTTTTAATACAATGAAAGTGATTTATTTAGGTAGAGATGTGTTATATAGGAACTATTCGACGGAGTTTTGTTAGTGAACATAGGTATCAGCAGGTCTTAACACAAAGCTTCCAACTTGCCTGGTTGTATCCTCACGTCTTAACCTTTCTCAGCATTATTGGCATTATTAGATGTCTGAAACTCTCCTCCCCCCCCCCCTCACAACTCCTCCCACCACCCTCACAGACAATAAGGCCAAATTCCCAGGTGTAATCAGCATCATCGGTAGGTTTAGCACATTGATGGAATCAGCACTTTCGATATATTTAGTTTTATAGAATTGGTTTTCACATAAGTATCACTTCATTTAGAGGCATATAATTTAACTGCAGAGTACACTCACTCTTCCCGTAAGAGGATGACGAAGATTCAATTTTAAAATATAATTTAAAATAGACATTTTATATAAAATATTGCTGTGTTTAAATATACCGTTTTATTAAAACTGAGCACATTATTACAGTCGGGCAAAACGTATTCAAAAGAAATAATAACTGTCTATCAGATTTATTTATTTTAATTGTAAACTAACAATGTGAGCTCGACAAAATCATGAATGTAAATAGTAATGATTTCAAAACTCAGCTTGCATTGCAAATTGTTATCAATATGTTATAAAACTATGGATTTTTTTTAAATTCCACAAGCTTACTGTTGATGCCACCAATTAATTATGTTACAGCCTTGCCGTTTTATAATTCAAAATAATGATTCTATCTTAAGTTAATGACATTTGAATAAACTTATGAAATAACCTTTAATAATAACTTACATACAACAATTTGGGAGACCCCGAAAGAGAATAAGCTTTTTCCTTTTCCTGTAATACCTAAAAATTATTTCTAAGGCATATAAAGCCTCTGTAAACATAATTATTACGAAAATCACTTTCTTACTAAAACAAAATCCTGCTCGATTTGCTTATAAAAAGCTTCAAACTTGCAATGCTGTTTTAGCGAATTTCCCATATAGGGAAGAAGCTATTACCGTCGGTGGCATGGTAATACTTAGGCCCGGGACCATGATAACTTTCGTTTTGAGGCCCCAAGATGCCAAAAACACCATTCGTTCAAATTAATATATGTGTGTCCGTAGGCACGATAACTTTCGTAAAAATGGTCCGATGTTGATGAAATTTGGTATAAATGCGTAATGCAGCATCTATTTTCATGAGTTTGAGAACCAGACAGGTCGCCGTATTTTAAGGTGGGTTTTGGGGGGGTTTTGTACGAAAGAAATGGGTTTTTTGAACTTTTTACATCTAATTCTTTTTAAACCAAAATTGTGGTTCATGCCATTAAATTCAGCTTAAAATAACAAACAATTTAGTATTTTGATCATCGCTCTACGTCAATTGGTTACCGAGATATTGAATGTGCAAAGTACAGTACATTGTCCAATGTTAATCTTATGGAGAGTAAATAAAATGTTATATCTTGCTTATTAAAGAACATATATCAATGAAACTTGGTATGTGGTTTTATATGGTTGAGGTTTACTGATATTTTGATATAAAACCCTTTTTTTCTCTCCATGGCAGCAAACGTATTCATCAGCTATAATGTTATTCTTATATTATATAAGAAACATGTGTTTATGAATATAAATTGGTAAAACTTGGAATGTTGCTTCATCTAATGGGGATCTATTGGTATTTAAATAATAACCCGATTTTTGTGGTCCTTGATGCAGCAAACCTGTATGCTCCGTCCTGATTTTGTTCTTATGGAAAATGAATAAAACTTAATATCTCACTTATTTATGAATATGCTTAAATGAAAATTGGTAAGTGGCTTCATGACTTGGTGAAGTACCATTTGAAATTAGCTGAGTATGCAGGTTTGCTGCAACGGGGGTATTGATCAAATACCTAAAACCGAAACGAATTTTATTAATTTTCATCAGATGTTTTGTATTTTTACATCAGTTTGCCCCAGTCGAACACAGCCTTAACTTACACGACCTCAAAAATAAACTCTAAGATGCAGTTTTTCAATCTCATTCCTGCATTTCTATTTATATTACCTCTTTGTGTGGTGTTCCACTTTACAAGAGGATCACTCATTTACCACAAACGTGATGAGCTCATGAGCTTTATTTGATTTACTGATGTAAAACATAAATAACAACACTCATTTCCAACTTAAAAGCGCAAGGTATTTATACACTGTATACACAAACAAACGAGCGCACTAAAATACACCGCCAGACAACAAATCGTTGATTTAACTAATTCACAGATTCGGGCACTTCATTCGAATATCAAACTACAATCAAAATTTAAAACAAATATGTTTGATTAAAACAACGTGTTCTTTGCCTTAGTTCCCACGATGACCTTTTGGCATTAGTTTCAAACTTTCAGAGCATTACAATTGTTATACAGTGTGGTAGAAAATTCCCGGAACAGTTTAATTTTTTGTTAACCATTATAGCTAAAGCAATAAAACTTGGTATATGAATACTGCTCATAGACAATTACTTTTTAAAGCAACAATGAGTTTTTTGATCACATCAGAGGAACAGCCCAAGTGGAGAAAGAAGAAAATGTTAAATAAATCAATATTTACATCAAATTAAAATCTTAACTCGTACAAAAACAATACCACAAATGTTATATCGAACGGACCACTTAGTCGGAAATGGCAGCCAGTCGAAGTTATCATTTTAAGTCGTATTAGCAAATATTAAAATGGTAATTATTCTTAATTTACCGCTCATTTCAAGGTCCACTTTGTGGTAATGAATAATACTACGTAAGACCTTTAAAGATATTTATAAAGCGGTCTATGCTTACTATAAAAGGTGCCATACTTCCCTTGGGGGACGTTTTATAGAGGAAGCCTTAAAAGTTGTATCGTATATAACTCCATAACTGGACCTTGAAAGGAACTTTTTATCGGAACTTATAACCATTTAAAGATTGGTTAGTAACACTTAAATTTGAACTTCAACCGGCTGCCATTTCCGACTCAGTGATCCGTCCGAGATCAAACTTACCTCATTGCTATCTACTAATTAAGACCTTCAATTGTATGTACATGTCGACCTATTCTGTCATTTAAGATTTTCTTCTTACTCATTGTTGACACCCTGATGCGATAAAAAGTCTTAGTTGACTCAAAAATTATATTTTTATGAGTATTTTTACGTACCGAGTTTTATTGCTTTAGCTGCGATTCTTAACAAAAATATTAAACCGTTCCGGGACTTTTCTACCACACTGTATATGCCTCCAGTATACCTTGATAATAAAATTTTACAATACGATAAGGAGCGCTGAACAAAGCGTTCAAAGTGCTGACTTTGAATTTCTACTGGTCTTCCGAGACCAAAACGCACGGGTTCCCATCTCACTTAAGCTGTGCCATAACAGTAACCCAAAAGACCCAATGATCGCACCAGGCTGGGGGATGAAGATTCCAACGTAATGTCTAGTATAAACAACACGGGTGTTGCATTTGTGTAAACTAACAAATATAGCTGCGTGAAGACAAATAGTTGTTCTATGTTTATAGCTCAACTACAGCCTAATATATTTTATTATTTATAAGAAATAATTTAAATTAAGCTAATATTGTATAAAGTATAAAATGTAATAGTTGTTCTATTTAAGGGTACAGTGAATATAAACACTATTGCACCGTCTTTGTGCGTATTCGATGAAGTATTAGATAGTGAAAAAAACAAATCAGGCAAACTAAAATTTTAGTTTATAACTATTATATATTCTAATCTATCTATACATATTTCGAGTCATATATTTCTATTAAGTTTAAATTTAATTTTACTAGGCTTTTCAACAATTTATTCCACGTATTTCAATATATCTGATATTATACTTAATCCTATAGAGTATTGTAGGTTTCATAAAGTATTTTTTACATTAAAGGTTAATGTACTAAACATTTCCCCAAATTAAAACCTTACCACGCATGCGTTTATTTTAGTTATTTTTCAAATTAGCTACATAAACACACATTGTGTGGGTAAAGATATTTGAATTCAATTTATTGTGCCTGTTTATTTTCATGGAAAACGTTTAAATTACATATTTTTCAAGAGATATAATGAAAATTGACGTTTTTTAACGTAATAAGACTATGATTAGTTACCGGTAACACGATTTTAAATTCGTATAGACTATTGACTGAAACCTGCAGCCTCAACATGGACACGATTTGAGGGAGGAAGAGAAAATAAAAAATAATAAGTTCCTTCGTTAAATGACGCCAGAATACCTTCATTAAAGAACTCTCTCATTCGAACTAGATACAAGTGTTCTGTAAACTTCCCCCGATAAAATCGTGCATTAAACTGGAAATTATAAGTTGCGTAGCTAACAAACTTAATTATTTGATAATGATCAGTAGAATTGAGTTGAGGACTAACTATACCGCGATTCAATATTACAAATTTAAATACTTACAATTTTTGAAATAAACCATCTCGGCATAAGATCTCCTTCTTTCAACATTAGACATACAATTATGCAATAGTCCTTTTTACGCTTTTCCTCCCTCTCTTGAAACGCTATTGGTATTTTTAAGAAAAGATACAATTGTTTCTGACAGAAAATGAGTTCTACAGGGTCAAAGAATGTCTTTATGTTTAATGTTTATGTCTTTATGTTTAATGTTTACTATTTACATGACTTTTCCTTTTTAGGTTAGTCAACATGTGACTTTTACATCGCTTTATCTTATAGTTTTTTTTATGACAATGAATTAATTTGAATTTGAATACCCGGCTACAACTTGGGAATATACCAGTTGGTAAGTGCTGCGTTCTGTGTTTAGTATTACAAAATATTTCAAATAATAAACGTCTATGTAACTTATTAACTGATTAGATAAATAAATAACCGTAAGAAAAACATTGAAACTTTAAGGCCCGTGAGGTTCTAAGTTAATTTATTACAACCTTATCTTCATGTTTAACTATGTTATGAATAAAATATACATACCAAATTTTGTGTTTCTCAATATATGTTTGTCCTGGGGTTTGATTGGGTTTTCGTCTTTATGGACACTAACAGCCCAACAGCTTCAATTTTACAACTGATTTAATTTTTAGTCAAATCGAATAACACTACTGAACAAATACCAACATTAAAAATACTTTTCAACCATACATTTTTAACTTATGTAATGGCCTTGGGATGGGTTGTATAAGAAAGTATTGTTTTCCTGCAATTCTCTCACCGAGACCTTTTATTCAACTACATAGTTCAGTGGTGTCAGACTTATGCTTTCCTAAAATGGTCTTGGTAGTTTTGCTTTATACAGTGCCTCAATTTTGTTATGCTCACCATTGGGATCTCGTAAACCATAATAGTTACAAGGAAGGATAAATGAGCAAACTAGTTCGTAATTATAAACTAAATAAAATGGCACAAAGAAATCGACAATTTTTTACCAAACTCGTTCGTTACGCTAAAAAAAGATTTTTGACCAAAAATAAAAAATTGCATATAACTTATTTTTCGAGATACAAAAAAGATTTCACAACAAATTTGTGACAAATTTTACAAATAATTTAAATATTTTGTCTACCATTTATTGGATATGTTGTACCAGATCCAAAATAAAAGTATTAATTTTTTTTCATCACACTGTACGGAAAACAGCTGTTTTCAACATCAGCTGCAAGTGCAGAAAATAACGTTTTTCATCATACCCTTGCAATAAACTATTGTTTTCAGTACTATCAGCAGTGATTGAAACCAATCGATTCCCGATAGGCCGGGTAAACACAAGGTTCGTAGAGCTTTCAGACCAGGTGTGTTTATTTACATAAGAGTAATGTTCACAGCAAAGATGTCTTACGAGGGCGTCCAGCTGATTCATAAATCAACAACGTACAATAAAGTGCTGCTAACCTTAAGGGTATAATAATGGTACAGCTATTTTTAAATTGTCACTGGACATGCAGAAAGAACATTTAAACCCTTAATCGATTAATCTAATAATTCAAATAAATCAAAACAATATATTAATTTCATAAAATAACAGCTTATCATAGAATGTAAGCAGTTAAACAATGTTAATTATAATTACACTGATGAGGAAAATATGGTACTCGTACGATAAATTTCGTGTTTCCAGCAACACTGCAGATTGGTTTGGTGATCACGTGACCTTCCAGTTGTTTTTACGAGGTCTCTTCCGGTTAAGTAGAAACCCTTAAATAGATCGACTCAGCACACCTGGTCTGAAAGCTCTACGAACCTTGGGGTAAACAGTCCGGGTAAAACTGCAAATACCCCCGTCGCACCAAACCTGCATACTCAGCGAATTTCCAATGAATATATAACATAACACTTAACAGGATTCATAAGAAATGTATTCACAAACAAGCGATATTTAAAATATTAATTATTCTCCATAAGAATAACATTGGGGATGAGTACGCAGGTTTGCTGCAACAAGGCACACAAAATAATGGGTTTTTATGCAAATATCAATAGAACTCATCTTAGTGAAGTCACATACCAAGTTTCATCCATATACATTCATAAATAAGCGATATATAACATTTTAAGTATTTTCCATAAGAATAACATGGGGACCAAGTACCTAGGTTTGCTGCTACAGAAACCATAGGCGAAAATTTTTTTTTTGTGCAAAAAACAATAAACCATAACCAGATCAAGCCATATACCAAATTTTGCCAGTTTATGTTCATAAATAAGCGAGATATACAATTTTTCTTTTTCTCCATAAGAATAACATTAGACAACGTACTGTGTTTAGCACTTTCAATATCTCGGTAACCAATTGACGTAGAGCAATGATCAAAATACCAAATTGTTTGTTTTTTTAAGCTGAATTCAATGGTATAAATTAAAATTTGATTTAAATTAAAATTATATGTGAAAACCCCAAAAAACACATTTTTGGGGTACAAAACCCCCCAAAAACCCCCCTTCGGATGGTGCGATTCATCTGGTTTTCGAACTTGTTCAAATAAATGGTACTTTACACATTTGTACCAAATTTCATTAAGATCGGACCTTTTTTACGAGAGTTATCGTGCTTACGGACATATATATATATATATATATACATATATAAAAATTTGAACGAATGGTGTTTTTGGCATCTGGGGACCTCAAAATGAAAAGTTATCATGGTCTCGGGCTTAAGTCTTACCATGAGACCTACGGTAATAGCTTCTTCCCTATAGGGGAAATTCGCTAAAAGACCTAGGCTGGGAAAGAAGGTTCCAAAATTTATCACCACGAGCACTGCTATTCTACTTACAGTATTCCATTATATGATTTTTAAACAGCTGACTGTTTCTACCAACATAGACAAATTGAAACAATAACAAATCTCTGATGTTGTTAGTTGTAAAAGTGTAAACGTACTCAATAATGGTTGATTCAAACATTAATATTCCTGAATCAATAATGAAAATAAAAGGTGGTATGATGAAAAGTAGTGTTCATAACTCGTCTAAAAGTGATATACCGGTGTTCGATCTCGTCCCGGAAACAGCCACTTTCCACTCTTGTTATGAAATAAACTGTTTTACAGCTAATTTACACTAAACAGCTGATTCACAGAGAAATCAGCTGTTTACAAATTATAGAAAATCATTAAGATTACAATTTTTTTAATATGCTATTACAAATACCGTATTTTCTTACATTTCTCCATGAATCGCCTCGTTTATTTAAACCATCTGTAAAACATAAATTGAATACTTTTATGTTGGATCCAGTACAACATACCCAACAAATTTTTGAAATAAAATGTTTTTGTTAAATTATGGACATTTTTATGAACAAAATACTACATATGTGGTATTTTTGTAATCAAGGAAAATATGCCTATCAAATAGAAATATAAATACTCTTGTCGCAGCAAATCTGCATACTCAGCGAATTTCCAATGCATAAGATATGTCTTAATTCCACATAAAGCCGCATACCAAGTTTCATCAATATTCTTTCACAAATAAGCAATATATGACATTTTAATTATTTTTCATAAGAATTACATGAGAGCTGATTAAGCAGGTTTACTGCAGCAAGGAACACAACATTTTTGTTTTCATGCAAAGATTAATACACCTCATTTAGGTGAAGCAACATACCAAGTTTCATCAGTACACATTCATAAATAAGCAATATATACCATTTTGATTATTATTCTTAAGAATAACACGGGGGATGAGATCGCAGGTTTGCTGCAACAACGTACACAATAAACGGTATCAGGAAACTGACACATACTTTCTCCCTTTTAGCCCAACTTTAACGAATAAATTACTTTTTATTTACTAAATATAGAATACAAAGCACGGTCGAATGTACAGAAAATCTTGTAAACAAGTTGTTTTAAAAAACATCCACCCAAATCCCTGCTTTGGAGGCACTACAGAATCCATTGATACACTCGTGGTTTTAAGAGGGGAAATGCCCCCTATTACCCCCCCAGGGTTATTAAGGGACAACATATTTCGAATTTCCTCTGTTGGTCAATGCTAAATTGACAAGCATATCAAGTTTGAATGAAATTTATCAGTAAATAAGAGAGAAATAATCATTTTTGTATTCCTCATAAGAATAACATTGGACAACGTACTGCGTTTACCGCAAAATGAAAATTTCAATTTTCTCCGAAACCAGCCATCGTAGAATAGTAATTCAAAATACTAAATTAGTTTTTAGAGCTCTTTTTAGAGGTGAATAGTAATATTTTTTTATATTTATGTCTTTTTATGAAAAATCCAAAAAACTGAATTTTTGATGTTTTAAGTCTTGTAATTTCTGAACCCGAATTTTTACAGAAATGCGGGTGGTGTCATTTTGTTGGAGAACTAAAGTTCTACAAACGACTAAAGTTTAATCAAAATCGTTAGAGCCGTTTTTGAGAATTTTTGATTTTTCATGTTTTTTGGCGGTTTTGGGGGGATAATTACCCTTAAAAATCAAAAATTCCAAAAAATGAAAAAAATGCCTGGAGATATCGTGGATTAGTATCTACATACCAAATTTCATAAAAATCGGCCTATTGGTTAGAGCTCTAGCTCTGTACACATCCACACAGACACACACACACACACACACACACACACACACACACACACACACACACACACACACACACACACACACGGACACACACAAACACACACACACACACAGACAGACATCACGTAAAAACCACTTTTTTGGGTTCAGGGAGCACCAAAACGAATATTTCCACTAACAACTCAAATTCGAAAATTTTGACGAAAACAATACTTTCTCCATATACTATGTATAGGGGGAGAAAGTAAAAATTGGGTTTTATGCAAATATCAATATAACTCAAGAATTTGAAGCCACGTACAAGTTATATTAATTTATGTTCATAATTAAGGGACACATTACATTTTACTTATTCTCCATAAGAATAACATGGGAATAAGTAAGCTGGTTTGGTGTTACGGGAATCATCGGTAAAACCTTTTTTGTGCAAATAAAAATAGACCACAACCAGATGAAGCCGTATGTCAGGTTTTGTTAGTATACGTTCATAAATAAGCGAGTTATAAAACGTTTCTTTTCTCCATAAGAATAACATTGGACAACCTACTGTGTTTAGCAGTTTCAATATCACTGTAACCAATTAACGTAGATAAATTATTAAAGCACCAAATTGTGTGTTTTTAAAGCTAAATCCAATGATAAAATTATAATTATAATTACGAACTACCTTGCTCATTCAACCTTCCTTTTTTGTGATTTTCTCCGCAACCACTTAACCTAGGTTAATAATTCAAAATACTAAATTATTTGTTTTTTTAAGCTCTATAACATGGTCAAAACCAAAATTAAGTTTTTTTTTAAATTGTGGGGTGAAAAATGCAAAAAACTGATTTTTGGACAATTTAAAACCTCCATAAACTCCCCTTCCCATGGTCCGATTTTTCTGGTTTTCGAACTTAAAGTCATGAATGTCATTTTACAAATTTGAGCCAAATTTCATCAAAATCGGACGTTTTTTACTGAAGTTATCGTGTTAACGGACACATATATATAGATATATATAAATATAGATATATATATATATATATATACATATATATAAATTTGAACGAATAGTGTTTTTGGCATCTGGGGACCTCAAAACAAAAATTTATCATGGTTTCGGGCTTAAGTCTTACCATGAGACCTACGGTAATAGCTTCTTCCCTATAGGGGAAATTCGCTAAAACGTTATTTTCTGCACTTGCAGCTGATGTTGAAAACAGCTGTTTTCCGTACAGTGTGATGACAAAAAAATGTAATACTTATATTTTGGATCTAGTACAACATATCCAACAAATGGTTGCTAAACAAAGGGTTTTGTTAAATTATGGATTTGTATTATGAACAAAATACCATTTATGTGGTATTTTTGTAATCAGGAAAAAATTTATTTCCAACAAAAATATGAAAACACTCTTCTTGCATTAAAGATTTTGAACTTGACCATTTTACATCAGAAACCGAGTACATTATTTAATTTTAAACTATATATTTAAATTATACGTAAAATTTGTCGCAAATTTGTTGTGATTTTGTTGTATCTAAAGAAATAAGTTATATGCAATTTTTTGTTTTTGATAAAAAATATTTTTTTAGCGTAGCGAACGAGTTTGGAAAAAATTTTCGATTTCATTGTGCCATTTTATTTAGTTTAAATTACGAACTAGTTTGCTCATTTATCCTTCCTTGTAACTATTATGGTTTACGAGATCCCAATGGTGAGCATAACAAAATTAAGGCACTGTATAAAGCAAAACTGTACGAAGAGCATTTTAGAAAAGCATAAGTCTGACACCAACAAACTATGTAGTTTAACAAAAGATCTCGGTGAGAGAATTGCAGGAAAACATTACCTTTTTTATACAACCCATCCCAAGGCCTTTACATAAGTTAAATGTAAAGTTGAAAAGAACTTTTAATGTTGGTATTTGTTCAGTAGTGTTATTCGATTTGACTAAAAATTAAATCAGTTGTAAAAGTGAAGCTGTTGTGCAAAGTTATTATCTATAAAGACGAAACCCCAATCAACCCCCAGGACAAACATATACTGAGAAACACAATATTTGGTATGTATATTTTATTCATAACATAGTTAAACACGAAGATAAGGTTGTAATAAATTAACTTAGAACCTCACGGGCCTTAAAGTTTAAATGTTTTTCTTACGGTTATTTATTTATCTAATCAGTTAATAACTTACACTAACTAAATAATGTATTTAAAAATTAAATCATGTTACTGTGAAATAAATAATCCATAAAATATGCAAAACTGGAGGACATTGTAGTACGGTATGTCAGAATTTCCTGACGCGTCGAAGCCAGGTGTTTGATCAGACTTTGGTATGTACACGTGGTATGATGAAACGTAAACAAGGACATTCCTTCTGCCGACAACTCACCCTTACCTGACCTGGGCTTCGCGCAGTTCAGGAACATTTTATGGGACCGAAGGCTTGGCGAAGTTAAGGAACTCTTTGGCGCAGTTAATGCACGACAAGCAAGACCACCTGCCCTTTGCTCTAATGTAACTTGCTAAGCCCTCTGGCCCACAAGTTCTGAGCTTGAAATACTGGCTGGTGGTATTAAACACTGGGGATTGTAGATGCTTGCTACTTGTGTTAATGACACCCCGGAATCCCTAGTGACCTTTCTAGGCATGAACAAATACTGTATTCATTCTTAGGAATTCGAAAGAGATTTAAAGAAAGTAAATACAGTGATATAAATTAGTATCTTTGAAATATACAGTGTACTAGATTTTACCCGTGGCTTCGTTCGCGACAAATTAAAACACATTCAAAATATTAAACTAACCAGTACTATGAAATATTTGTTTATTTTTTACCATATGCTGTCCTTTGCCCAAACTGACAAACAATTACAGCTGGTAATTTTATAAATTATATCCTCCCATAAGATTTTCATTAAAACTTGCAGGTGGTAGGGTGGAGCCCTAATGTTGGATGTAGACATTATCAGGTCTACATGTTCATGAGATATGTAAGCTATGTTCAAGGACAATCTTAGCTTAATCAGTCCAGTAGCTTATGCGTGATGGAACTAAAAACATCCAAACATATATCCAAACTTTCACATTTATAATATTAGTTGAATAATGAAGTAAAAAACGACTAGTTACATAATGTAACTAATAGCAGCAATTCTATGAAATCCAGTAAAGAGCTGTTCACAACAATCGACAAAGAGCTGTTTTGACTTCAGAGAGCGGGAAAGTAAAGCGCAGCGATCGAAAAATACTTCTTTGCTCACTAAACAGAAATAAAGCTGTTTAACGATCATAAAGAAGCACTTTTAGGCGCTATTGTAGGAAAATGGTATTAGGCTCTAGACGTGTGGTGGTAGTCAAGGATCAAATAACAAATGTCTAATGGTCACTGTTTCCTGCATTTAACGCTCATGAAGTTACAAGAGCCCCCAAGCTATGCCCGGTATGACATTTGCGCCAGGATGAAGCGTAGAGAACATCGTTGACACCTCCATTAATGAAGCTCGGCTTTCCTGTAATGAAGCTTGACTCCCCTAGCTACCTCCTAAGTAAGGTCGCTTAGTGCGTTATAAAAATGACCTTTATGTAATACAGTTTACTGTGTTTAAATGGAGACAAAAATAAAAGTGATAATGGACAGAAAATAGTCTGAAGAAGTATGCTCATTAGTTTTTAACGATGAAAGAGCTAATTGAGATTACGTCGGGTCTTTAAGATGACGTTTTCAAGAGTTCAACACCAGGCCAGATTTCCTATTCCGGTTTTTTCGTTTGTTTCGGTTCAATGCCGGGATCAAGTCTTTTATTTTTTGAAAAAGTAAATGAACTAACATTGTAAATAATAATTTGAAGGTAATCTGGTCACATTTCTCACTGCAATCTTTAACATAGAAAACATGATTTATCTTTCCTATACTTACAATAATTTTACAAATAAAACTTTTTATTCGTAAAATACTTTTACGCTTGTGTAAAATATAGAGACAACTCCAATCTAGTTGTATCAGAGAACTGATGAAGGGAAATTTTAAAAGGGTATATGCGCAAATATGAGGCTTTGAAAAAAGCTAAATATACAAAGATTTATACAATCATTAATAAACAAATATCTAAACGTTTGATGTCCGAAAATGCTTGTAAACAAGTAGAAAGAATGAAACAAAAACGAACTGAAAACCAGTATTCGTGGAAGTGAAATGCCAAACCGATTAAACAAGTTGTATTGATTTTTGTATTTTTTAATTTTACTTTTTGGACATTTATGTTTTTCACCGGCTTATTCAGTAACCTTGAAGCAATTTAAAATTATGGTTTCATTTAAGAAAATACTTCATCAACAGATATATTATTTTTTCAGGGATGTATATTTTACTAACATATAGTTTCCTCTAAAGGTCCAACAAAAGATATTTTACCCCAAAGCTATGTTTTATGTTCGAAGAAAGCCAAGATAAAATAAATAATAATGTTTTCAAGGCGGACTTGTAATATTAATCTCAATTATTATTTTTTAGCTCTGATGGAACTAAATTTCTACTGTATATTTGTAATAATACATTAGAAACTTAAGAATAATTGTTTGCAACTGGGTAACCTTGTTGCAACTCATTGGTCGCGATCGCTTGGGTGCAACATGTTCTAAAATAGCATACTACAAAGAGAGCAAATTGCAGATTCAAATACATCGGCCCATAACACAACATCGCTCACGACTCAACGAGTCTGTTTACACCTAACATACTTAGTAAACGATATATTTACATTCGTAGTTGTAATAAGTGACCTCTCTTATATGTATCAGGTAAGCCAATAATTGTATTTTTGAAACTCATAATAGCGATGGATTTGAATTTATTTTTTGATTTATTTGGACTTTACCTATCGCTTCTAGTGTTTAAAACTACAATACGTTTCGGGAAGTAAGGAAACTCCTCCCGTTATCAAGTGAACCCTACTTACATCTAAATATCAGGTGTAAGAGTTTGATATTTAGATGTAAGTAGGGTTCACTTGATAACGGGAGGAGTTTCCTTACCTCCCGAAACGTAGTGTAGTTTTAAACACTAGAAGCGATAGGTAAAGTCCAAATAAACCAATAATTGTATTCCACCCTAAATTAGTTGTTAAATTTTAAGGTAGCTAAAAGTAATTCATGCTGCCTGAATATATTTGGCAACCAATTGTGGAAATATGTTTGAAATAAACACACAATGAATAAAACTTCCCAAGTTATTTCATTAATCAAGTAGTTATATGAAAAAGTTTTGTTCTCAATTGTCCTGTAAACTTGTTAAAGTTAAGACTGAAACAGCCGTTCTAAACTGTATTCACTATAATATATTGCTTTACCTCTGTGGAACTTTATCTATCTCATTGTGTTTCATTTATTCCTAAACTTGCCAACAAATTTAAATTACTGGCCAGAAATAGAATGTCCAATTTAGTTACACTATAAAAACTTCGATACAAACCTTTTATCTTCATAGTATATTTTCATAAGTTTCAATGAAATGAATCTTCACTTAAATTAGTTATTCAGATAATTAAATATTTTTATTTAAACTTAGATGGTAGTATTCTTTTGAAATATAAATAACATGAACAGTGATTTGCTGCCATTTCCAAACGAATGGTCGTTAGTAGGGTATATTGGACACTCCGAGGGCAGGAGGAGCAGGAGGAGCCCCCCCCCCCGAGGTCACGTCTGTGACACTTTGCGAATTTTTTTTTTTGCGAATTTTTTTTGCGAATTTTTTTTGCGAATTTTTTTTTTTTGCGAATATTAACCTAACGTAACCTAACCTAACCTAACCTAACCTAACCTAACGTAACCTAACCTAACCTAACCTAACGTAACCTAACCTAACGTAACGTAACCTAACCTAACCTAACCTAACCTAACCTAACCTAACCTAACCTAACCTAACGTAACCTAACCTAACGTAACCTAACCTAACCTAACCTAACCTAACGTAACCTAACCTAACGTAACGTAACCTAACCTAACCTAACCTAACCTAACCTAACCTAACCTAACGTAACCTAACCTAACCTAACCTAACCTAACGTAACCTAACCTAACCTAACCTAACCCATCCTAACCTAACCTCGGATCAGATTTCCGATTGCAGATTCTTGTTCGTCTAGTCGAGCCGAGAAATTTGCATACCCACAAAGTACATTTGGACGATGTAGGGGGGGGGGCTATCTCGGTTACCATAAGTCGGATTTGAATTCTGATTGCAGATTCTTGTTCGTCTAGTCGAGCCGAGAAATTTGCATACCCACAATGTACATTTGGACGATGTAGGGGGGGGGCTATATCGGTTACCATAAGTCGGATTTGAATTCTGATTGCCGATTCTTGTTCGTCTAGTCGAGCCGAGTCATTTGAGTACCCACATCGTACACTTTGGATGGTGTTTACAAAAAAGGGGCCCGCACCACACTTTTGACCTTTTTTTTGCATTTTTGGAATCTCCTCATCAAGCCGAGTATTCTCAGTACCCACATGACATACTTTGGATAATTAATACAAGAGTTGAACAGGGTAACGCAACAACCAACAGAGCTAGCCCATCAGTGCTTGCGGTCAATTGAACTAACAGTGAATGCAAATTTTAAGGAGAATATAATTGCAATGCTTTGAACATATACTGCAAAGGGGGGTGTATCGATACACCCCCCTTCAAGTACTCTGCACCGAGGCAGCTGTTTGAACAACCGACGGACGCGTCCAGTCTACTGTCTGGGAATGCGGATGTTGTAATTTGATACCTCGACTGAAGGGTGCAGGTGTTCACACAAAAAACCGACAAGTCGAGACCTGTCTGGGAATGCGGGTGTTGTAATTTGATACCTCGACTGGAGGGTGCAGGTGTTCACACAAAAAACCGACAAGTCGAGACCTGTCTGGGAATGCGGATGCTGTAATTTGATACCCCGACGGGAAGACGGCTGACCCTTCCAGGAACCCATTATAGTCCGCCCGTATCGAATTCCGAGCAATAAATCACCAGTTGTCAAACACCCACGGTATCATTCTTGTTTTTGGCTTCAACAATTCCTGACGTATGGGGGAGCGAAAATCTCCCCCTAACCCATTATGTGTTAGGGGGAGCGAAAATCTCCCCCTAAGCGGTGCGCGGGTCGCGACACGCCACAGTCTCTTGATAGACTTCTTCGAAGACGGACGTCTACATTAATTCGATAACAATGTCGTTTATTCATCAGAAATCGTGTGAATGTGTGAAGACTGAACTGGACTTGTTTTCGTTACCGCCTACGCAGACCAGCATCGAGAGCGGTAAATGGGTTCAATACAAACCGATCTCATCGCTGACGGACGATTCGCCAATAGAGTTTGTAATACCCGGTCACGGTGACGAGTACACGGACCTGACACAAACGTTATTACACGTGAAAGCCGCTATTGTGAAACAGGACGACACTAAAGCGGACGGTGGGCAACCTGCTAAAGAGGTGGGTCCGGTGAACAATTGGCTCCACTCGATATTCAGTCAAGTGGATCTCTATCTCAATCATAAACTGGTGTCACCACAAAACAACACGTACGCTTACCGTGCCTACTTGGAAAACCTATTGAACTACGGATGTAGTGCGAAGAATTCGCACCTGACTAGCGAGCTGTTTTTTGAAGATTCGGCCGGACTAATGGACGATTGTGACGAATTGAACGAGGGATTGAAAAAGCGTCGCGATCACACGAAAGAAAGCGATGTTTGCGATATGGTCGGTCGATTGCACATTGATCTGTGCAATCAGAACAAATTCATGTTGAACGGTGTCGAGATGCGATTGCAACTTAACAGATCCAGAAACTCGTTTTGTATAATGTCCAAAACGCTAACTACCTACAAGGTGACAATTAAAGAGATTAGTCTTTTCGTACGTCGATGTAAGATCAATCCGAGCGTATTGTTGGCGCACAGCAAAACTCTCGAGACCGGCACGGCCAAGTATCCGATCACGCGTGTAGAAGTGAAATCCTTCACACTACCCTCCGGTATAATGAGTAAAGCTTTAGACAGCGCATTTCTCGGTCAGTTACCGAAACGTGTGATAATTGGACTGGTCAGTAATCTTGCGTTCAACGGAGATTTCAAGAAGAATCCCTACAACTTTCAACACTACGATATGAATTATCTCGCATTGTACGTGGACGGTGAACAAGTACCGGCCAAACCGTTACAGCCCGTTTACACATTGAACAGTGAGACGTATATATTCTCATATTACACATTGGTCACTGGCACCGGAATCCAGTTCTCCGACGCAGGTAATGAGATCAAGAGAGGTGACTATCCGTACGGTAATTGTCTTATGGCGTTCGACTTGACGCCGGACATGTCCGCGGCTGAGTCGAGTCACTGGAATCTCCTGCGCAACGGTAATCTACGTATCGAAATCGGATTCTCCAAAGCGTTGTCCGAGACCGTCAACTGTATAGTGTACGCCGAACTGGACAACGTCATCGAGATCGATCGTCACCGTAACGTAACAGTTGACTTCAGCGGGTGAATAAAAGCGAACGCCAAACAGAAATATTGTCTGACAGCGAGTGCGTACAGTTTACTTCAAGGGTGAGCAGACGCAACACCAGTCAGTAGTACGGTTGAAGTCGCACGGTAAGGACGTTAACATGGACGCTTACGCTTCTGCGGACGACTATATCAAATCGTTTATTCAGGAGATTGAGGTTATGAACAATAATGCTAGTGATCAGACATTGACATCACCTCAGTCGTCATTTGTAAAACCGACAACTGCCTGCAAGAGACGAAGGAGGCCAACTCCCATCGAAGTGGAAACCAAGAAACCAGGATGGGTGCCAAAACCAACAGATGATTGTCCCATAGTGTCATGGATGGACGATGGGAATACGTTTGCTGTTCAAAACCCGGGAAACAAAGGGCAAATTTTATTGAAAATGGAAATGTACGATGGTACAGATATGGTGTTCATGTGCGGTTTATTTTTGGACAAAGATGGTGATATGCACCAAAGTGTTAAACAAGTAGTTGATAAAGTGGAAAACATGTGGATCTATAAATCAACAGGAGTACCGAAAATTACAGGCTTAACTCAAACTGTTACACAACGCAGCGCAGTTTCGCAGCCAATGCCTAAGAAGCGAGCTGTGAGGAAGAAACAACGAGTGGCGCCGGCATTCAACTAGAGCATCCGCATTCCCAGACAGGTCTCGACGCGTCGGTTTTTCGTGTGAACACCTGCGCCCGACCCTTCGGACCACCCACGTAGAAGAAAATGGCGGCGAGGGTTTATAAGGCGGGGCCCCGCCCGATTGAGCATCATTCGCCACCAGACCACCACCTCACATAGACCTACTCCAACTACTACTACTAGAGATGTCGAGCAGCAGCACTTTCAAGCCAGAGTTTTCGATTTTGAACGGCACTGCAACAACCGCGGACCTGAGAGCTACCCTCAACAACTGCAAGTCTGACTCTCCGCTCTACACCAGGATAGCCGATCTCCAAGAGGAATGCGGCTATCTCATCACTGCGATGGAGCGAGCCATCACACCCTTTGGCGAGACAATCATCGTGATCCTGGAGGGGCAGGTCGGGGACGACTTCTTTCTGCGAGTCTACCTGCCTAGGCGCTTCAACGAGGTCCTGAGCAACACCGACATCGAGCGCTACAACAGCGGGTTTGGAGAACGCCTTCGCTTGGTGAAGCGCAGCCCGAGGGGTTCCAATAGCAGATTCACACCTTTGGAGTTTATGTAAAGCAAGACTTGAAGATTATGTAAATACCTTTGTAAATTAGTTTTCGTAGTCAATACTTATAGTCACGTTCAGAACATAACCACTGTGTTATTTATTTCACTTAACCCCAAAAATGTCCTTTGGTAGTAAGTTTAAGAGTGTTAGTATGGTAACTGTGAGGTGTTTAGTAGCTCAGTAGTAATCATGGGCTTGATGTGGAAACATCCGTTCTCAGCCATTGTGGCGGGACCTTCGGGTTGTGGCAAGTCTCAGTTTGTGTCAAAGTTTATAAAACACATTACAGAAATGTGTGACACGCCATTTACCAGTATAAACTGGCATTATGGTAGTGGTGGTGGTGATGGTGGCGGCGACTCGAAAAATGTCACCATTAACCACGTAGAAGGTCTACCAAACTTGGAGGATTTTTCTGGTAACGAGCCGATACTTGTGATTATAGACGATATGATGCGTGAGGCCGACAACCGTGTGGTGGATCTTTTCACAAAAGGTTGCCATCATCGCAACATTAGTGTGTTTTTCATTACACAAAATTTGTTTCATCAAGGACGCGGGCAGAGGGACATCTCACTGAATGCACATTACATTGTGTGTTTTAAGAATCCTAGAGATAGAGTTCAGATTAGGTACTTGGCCAGACAAATATATCCAGACAGCCCGAAATTCATCGAGGAGGCGTACGCTGACGCTACTAGGAATCCACACGGCTACCTACTGATAGACTTGAAACAATCAACAGACGAGAATATGCGAATACGAAGTTGCATATTTCCAGACGATTCTACCAACTATGTGTACTTGCCAAAGAAAAGGTAATTTCGCCATCAGTAGTAATCATGTCGTGCTTGCGGAAGGACGCAGCTCTGCTTACGGCTTTCATACACGCAACACCCAAGGAGCGGAAGGCACTGTTAAAGGTGTGTGACAAGAGCCGCATTCGCTCAGTGTGTGAGTGCGCATACAACGTGTTGCGAGGTAACGTTCCTCTGGCGAAGAAGAGTAAAAGTCAGTTAAGCAAACACAAGGCGACGCTACGTCGATTGGTGAAACGCGGCGAAGGCTGGTCTAAGAAACGAAAGTATCTCATACAAAAAGGCGGTGGAATCTTTATACCATTACTTTTGAGCGCAGTACTACAAGCAGCACTGAGTAGATAAAAATGGCTGGTATCAACAATCAGTTCTATTTGACACTGCCCAGCAACAGTTCGATGCAGTATTATCCGAAAAATACAGTTGCAAATTATATAACACATTTGCCGAGAGCTATTCAACTGGACGCTGGCGACTGGGAAATTGCACTTGTGGAAGCGCACTATCCAATGACATTTCTATCTGTCGGTAATGACGAAACAATTGACATTTGCATACAACCGCAAGAGGAAGCAAAAGTGAACATAGAAGCGTTGGCGCGGGTTATGGACAGCACTGCCGATGTAACACCAGTAGTGTCAGCTACTCCAAAACAAAACCACAGAATTAAATTGAAGACTGGTGATTACGCAAATATTCAAGAATTGTGTGATCATATCAATTCACAAGAACTAGCGATTACTTTTGGTGTAAAGTTCACCGTTGAAAACTCATACAACAAATTCATTGAAGTATCGATGGGAACTGATGTTGGAAAAATTACATTAAGTCCGACGTTAGCGCTTCAATTGGGGTTCGATCCGAATGAATTGACGCTGGAAGGTGATGCAGTTAACAAAAGCATCCGTTCGCCCAACATTCGTCTTGGCTTACCGTCACACATGTACGTGTATTGTGATTTAGTCGAGCCGCAGATGGTCGGCGATACAGTCGCACCGTTATTGAAAATTGTCAATATATCCACGTCTACTTATGTATACGGATTGCATAAATCAACATCATTCATCGATCCGCACTATGTGCCTGTTATGAATAGATCTTTTGACAGTGTGGAAATTGACTTAAGAGATAACATTGGTAATCATTTACCATTTCACTTTGGAACGTCGTGCGTGAAGTTACACTTTAGAAAAGTAGCTAGTCATTAGTGCAAATATGGAACATGCAAAGAAGATGGTAGTTGTGCCGCAAGAGTTGATTGATCGACTGCAATCAAATGCTACGGATAACAGACCGACTAATCTATCCAGTGAAAACAGCCTCGACGCGGAGATGCAACAAATATTGAATAACAAACGTATGGACGATAGTGAAAAGTGGAAATTGTACAAACAGGCGTTACATCGCTTCTTGCATATTGCAGAGAATAGACGCCAACCGATTAGCATACCAATCGTGGAGACGGGTGGGATTGAACATAGTCGACGAGCGCACCCCGCTGCGGAAGGTGGCCCAGTGGAAGAGATTGTGGAAACGTTTTCCAAAACTTACAGATCTGATGCCCGCAATCTTTTACGTTTCATGAAACGTGACGGCAGCTTAATCAGTTGGGACAGTGGCTATTCAGTGTACATCAACGGTGTAAAAATCCCAGACTCGAATCTAGTGGATATCTTAAATTGCATAGTAAAGGTGCGTATGCGTGATTACACACCGCCAGGATGGCGGGAAGTGCTCAACGCATTGAAAGCGATGAACGTGCCAAAGGACTATATGAATAATCTAAGAGCACTAAAGGAAATAAATGCCGAATATCGATCATCATTCACAGGAGGAGAAGGATCAGACGATGACGTGGAAGACACATCAACTGAATCAATACTGAGAACACCGCTAGTAAATCGACTACGATCGGCTAGAGGAAAACGTGTAACATCTACACCGACAGGGCAGTTTGATTTTTCAAATAGAACAAATTTGGACAAGTGGGAAACGTACACAGGATAGGTTTTCAGTATTATGGAGCGTTTGTATTACAATCCCATCGAACCTTCGTCGTATGGCGGTGTAGCTCCTTTAGCGCGAGCTGCAAAACCAGTTTCAAAACGCAAAGTGATTGAATGGTTACAAACACAGGACACTTACACATTGCACAAACCAGCACGCAAGCGTTTCCCGCGCAATCCTTACATAGTGTATGGTCCATTTGAATTGTGGCAAGCGGACTTGAACAATATGCGTGGTCTTAGTAAACACAACGACGGCGTCAACTACCTACTGACTGTAATAGACGTGTTTAGCAAACACCTGTATGTGCGGACGTTGAGGCGGAAAGAAGGAGCTGAAGTGGCCAACGCTTTCGAGGAGATATTTGCCGAAGCGACCGATACACCTCGCTGTTTACAAACCGACAAAGGTACTGAATTCACCGGTGCCAAGACGAAAAGGTTATTCAAACAATACGGAATCATCTATGTCACTACACAAAACCCAGATGTTAAAGCGGCCGTAGTGGAACGCGTGAATCGCACTTTGAAAACTCGCATGTGGCGATATTTGACTTACAAAAACACATATCGTTACGTAGATGTGTTGGACAAACTGGTTAGCGCATACAACAACAGCGCTCACAAGAGTCTAGGCAACAGAATACGGCCAGTCGATGTGACTGTCGACAACAAGCGAATATTGCATCAGGTATGGCGTCGCATGTTCGGTAAGATACCGCGTCGTGTTAAGGCAAAACTGACAGTTGGCACCACAGTGCGCATATCTAAGGAGAAGGGTACATTCGCAAAAGGTTACGAGACTAATTGGAGTAAAGAAGTGTTTGTGGTGCGTCGTGTAAACACATTGATGCCTCTGCCAATGTACACTTTGGCGGATCTCAACGGTGAACAAGTGACTGGTCAGTTTTACGAATACGAATTACAAAAAGTGACAATATACAACGACCATCTGTTCAAGATTGCTGAAATACTAGACGCTAAGGGTCGTGGTCGCAGTAAGCGTTATTTCGTCAAGTGGGCAGGTTACGGAGACGAGTTCAATTCTTGGGTAGGAGCGCAAGATTTGCAAAATGCCTAATAGCAACCAGTTCTATTTGACATTGCCCAGCAACAGCTCAAAGGATTATTTTCCAAAAAACACAGTGTCCAAGTACACTACACATCTGCCGAGACAAATTCGATTAGAAGGCGATGGCGAGTGGGAGATGGCTTTGGTCGAAGCGCATTATCCATGCTCCTTTATGACTGTGGACGATGAATCGTGTATTTGGCTCGACTATAAACTCGTTCTGCCGAGTATACCCGTCACACTCAGCGTCGAGCACATTATGCTAAAGATGAAACCCGGTTATTACAAGAACATAACCGATTTATTGAAAATGATCAATAAAGCGAAGGATGTAACCCAGTACTTGTACTTTGAGTATGACAAAGAGCAGGACAGAGTCAAGATCACGACAATGGTGGACGGTATAAGCAAAGTGCATTTCACCGAAGCGCTGTCTCTCCAGTTGGGTTTCGATCCGTACGAGAACGTTTTGACAAATGACCTCACAGCGATATGGCCACCAAATCTGACTATGGGACTGCCGACACACTTGTACGTGTATTGTGATCTGATTGAACCGCAGCTGATTGGCGACACTACAGCGCCACTTTTGAAGATTATCAACATTGACAGAGATAACTACACACACGGCGCGCATAAGACTGTGCATTTCATCAGTCCTCATTATGCGCCAGTTATGAAAGGAACATTTGAAACGATCGATATTGACCTAAGGGATCACGCTAGTAAAAAAGCGTCATTCCTCTTTGGGACGTCGTACGTGAAGCTTCATTTCAAAAGAGTAGCTCAGCAATTATGAATACAAACTATCCCTACTTGGCTTACTACCGTCGCCAACAATTGCAGCAGACCGGCGGCAGTATCGATAGGGTATTTCGCGGTGCACCCTACCAGCGCGGACATGGAATTGGCAGTTTCCTAGGCGGTATGTTCCGCACCATCACACCGCTGCTCAAGTCGGGAGCCTCTGCTGTGGCCAAAGAGGCGTTGAAATCCGGTGTTGGATTCTTGGGCGACATGGCCATGCACCAGCGGGATCCCAAAGAAGCCGCTAGAGATCATTTCAGCCAGTTTACAGACTCGCTAAAACGCAGGGCGGATGGCAAACTTCAACGTGTGCTAAGTGGCGGTGGCGGCTCTCGCGCGAAACACCGTCGCGTAACGCAAAAGAATACCGCGAAACACCGACGCGCTACTCCTGCGCGAAAGACTAACGCGAGACTCTCGCGTAAGAGGAACGCGAAGCGCGCCATGTTCGGCGGCCGTCGTGTCACACCGCAGTCTTTGACGAAACTCCTTCGAGGAAGGTCGTCGTCATCCAAGAGCAGCAGCAAGAAGAGAAGGACAGTTAGGAAGAAGACGAGGAAGACGAGGAAAGCAGTGAGGAGAACTTCCGTACGTGATATATTCAATTAACACACACGCTAGCAATGTCGTTTCTACATCAAAAGTCGTGTGAATGCGTCAAGACGGAATTGGACTTATTCTCCCTACCGCCGACGCAGACCAGTATCGAGAGCGGCAAATGGATTCAGTATAAACCAATCTCCACATTGACTGATGATTCGCCCATCGAGTTTGTTGTGCCCGGCAACGGCGAAGAATACACCGATCTTTCGCAAACAATGTTGGAAGTTACAGCGTCTATTGTCAAGTCGACAGGAGCGGCAATCGCAGATGTCGATGAATCGAACAAAATTGGCCCAGTCAACAATTGGCTGCACACGTTATTCAGTCAAGTCGATATGAGTATGAATCAGAAACTGGTCACACCACAAAACAACACTTATGCATATCGAGCGTATATTGAAACATTGCTGAATTACGGCTATGATGCTAGGAAATCACATTTAACATGTGGATTGTGGAACGCGGACGATGCCGGCCACATGGACAATACTCTGGACGATAACGATGGACTAAAGGCGAGACGAAAAATGACAAATAAAAGTCGTGAAATCGATATGCTCGGTCGCCTACATGTGGACATGTGTAATCAGAACAAGTTCCTGTTGAACGGTGTGGAACTGCGTTTTAAACTGATCCGATCAAAAGATTCCTTCTCCATTATGTCGGATGATGGTGACTACAAGGTGCACATTGTTGATGCGAATCTCTGGATACGAAGGTGTAAAGTTAGCCCCACTGTACTGTTGGCGCACAGCAAAACGCTTCAGACCGGCACAGCTAAATACCCAATCACCAGAGTGGAATTGAAAACATTCACACTACCGTTTGGAGTGAGGAGCAAAACTTTGGACAATGTGTTTCTAGGTCAAGTGCCGAAACGAATCATTGTCGGACTGGTCACCAACGCCGCTTATAATGGCGATTTAAAAAAGAATCCATTTAACTTTCAAAATTTCAAAACCAACTACTTCTCGCTGTACGTGGACGGTGAACAAGTGCCGTCCAAACCGCTACAACCACACTACGAAACCGGCAAGGGAAAATACGTGATGGCGTATCACAGTCTGTTTTCAGGCTCCGGCATACACTTTAGCGATGCTGGTAATCTCATAAATAGAGACGATTACGACGATGGATACTGTCTGATGGCGTTCGATCTAACACCTGATATGTCAGCAAGCGACACAACTCATTGGAACCTAGTGCGCAACGGCAGTGTGCGTATGGAGATTGCTTTCGACACGGGGCTCACAGAGACTGTCAACTGTCTGGTATACGCAGAGTTTGACAACGTCATCGAAATCGATCGTAATCGCAACGTGTCTGCGGACTTTGGTGGTTAGATCGTCGGCAGCGGCGTCATCGTCCTCCTCCTCCTCAGTCTACAACCAACACTCGCACAAGATGGATCGTTTATGCAGAGTACCGCGTAAAAATTCCGCATCTCCAATTATTGTAGATTTTCAATGTTTCAAGGACAACGCAAATGACTACATTCTGAAGGAAGTGTGCGTCTTGGAACTGGTCAGTGGAACACTGCTAATGCATCATATCGCCAAATCACCATTCAGTCGAGATTTCCTATCACAAGAGAAACTGCGTGAAAGCTATTGGCTCACAAAACACTGTCACGGATTAGAATGGGACCAAGGTGATATCTGGTATCATGTGCTAGAGGAAAAGTTACGTGCATGTATCGCCAAACGACCGATTGTCTACGTCAAAGGTGCTGAGAAAAAAGAGTTTGTACGATACAATTTCATCACGGATCACTGTACTACTAATGTCATGGATATCAACGATATTGGCTGCGGATCACTATCGTCAATCAACAGTCTACTATCAACAAACGCAGTGCGATGTCGCCACCACAGAACAGCTCACACACGATGCGCTCTAGCCAATTGCATCACATTACGCAGTTGGTTACATCTAAGTACAAATATCGCTGACGCTGATGATTACGCTGACGATGGTGAGAGTGATACCAGTTCCTGCTTTTGTTTTGCTACTAGCACTACTACTCCTACTACTGACTGTGGCGTCGACACACTAGAATGAATACCTTAGAGATACAAAAGTGTATGGCTAAACTGCCCGTACAGAATGTTGGTGTCTACGCTGCGGATCAATTGCCCCATTATATTTCACCATCTACTGCTATGATTGTGAACACTGATCCACACAATGAAGACGGCACTCACTGGGTCGCTTTCTACCTTAACAAAGGAGGAGGAATAATTGAATTCTTTGACAGCTACGGTCAACCGCCACATCTTCAATTCTACCAAGGATTCCTGAGACGCAACGCTCGTCGCTACCTGTACAACGAACATCGCCTTCAAAGTGACAACACTCTGGTCTGCGGTCAATACTGCCTTGTATTCCTGTACTGCCGCACCCACTACGGCATGAAGATGAAGGACTTTGTGCAGCTCTTTGAACACTCTTCTGTCGGCCACAACGATGCACTGATCAGAAGACTCTTTGCACAAATGTATACCAATTGAGTTTTGAAATTTTGCATTTGTTTTTTATCAATAAACTAGTTGTGTACTCAGAATAAAAAAGAAACATTCTTATTATTTCCCATCCTCGCCTCCTTTAGTAATTACTTTTAGCAATTAGTCAGACAGACACATATTGAACGAGCAAAACAGATATTGAATGCAAATTTTGAGGTAAAAGATTAATGTAATGCTTTGAACACATACTGCAAAGGGGGGTGAAAGGGGGGTGTATCGATACACCCCCCTTTCACCCCCATTGCGTGTTGGTGAAAACACTAGGTCTGACCCAATTTTGGACATACCTATCATACAATGATTCTAAAGTAACATTCATATCCTCGCCTCCTTTAGCAATTACACTTTTAGCAAGTAGTCAGATATTTGAATTGGTAGTTTACTTTTGAATCTTAAGACTATGTGAGGGGAGGAAAAAAAAAAGACAAATGTATATACGAACAATTTGGCTATTTATTTACACACCTTATAGATACTTTACATCGAGTATGTGCTCCTGAACATTTGTGTTTGGCTAGCAAAACGAGACTCGACACAAACTAACGACTAGAACAAAAAGAACAAAGGAGCACATTTCTAAGTTTTACGAGACTCGATACAAACTAATGACTAGGTTTAGCAAAATCGGAGATTTACAAGTCAAGTCAGGGTCTTTGGTAATATGACACAACCACTCAACGCTCCTCATCCTCCGCCTCTTCATCGTCTTGAGGGATGTCTTCGGGCTGAGGTGGCACGTCAACATGCCCCCAAGGCAGTGTATTTACACCGTCCGGAAGGATGTAGCGTTTGTCATCGTTACAGCTCAAGGATAGCTTGTCGACTTGAACTGTGAAGACGCGGTGGTTTCGGGACTGGAACCTGGTGTTGATGGTTCTCTTCAACACGCCATTGAAGAGGCATTCCCGATAGTCGTCAGAGGTTAGATTGTGTTTTACAACACCTCTAGCGACTCCCTTGGCGCGCTTCACTGTCATGACCTGCAACTCGTCATCTTCGGTCCTCTCCTCGAACTCGACAATGTCCATGAAATAAAGTTTCGAGCGAAGACCGAGGTACTCGAGCAGCGGAAGACCGTTCGCTTCATCCTTAAACTTTCCGATGACTTTTGCGTTGACGGGGCTGTAGCAGGGATGGTTTCGGGGGTATGCACTGGTGTCGAAATCGTCCAGATGCTCCATCATGTCCTTATAAACATCTTCAGTCTAGATGTCGAACACGAAACTGTCAGTGTCCATGTAGTCAACCTTCAGACGATCACCGTAGCGGTTCTTCATCTTCCGAAGGAAGTCGTACATGAGCCACTTGCTCAGATCGAGGACACACATTCCGACGTAGAGCGGTTTGTCCAGGACGATATTGACTTTCGACATGTGTACAATGGCGACGTCATCGTTGAAGTAGGTTCGGTCCAGGAAGTTTGACTTGGCTACGTACTTCCTGAACATCTCCGGCGTACACACCAGTTTAGCGTTCATTCGCTTGCGAACATTCTCGATCGTCTTGCCAAAGACCGCATTGTTCATAAGCTTGAAAAAGTCTTGTTCAAACTTGGTCGTGGCCTTCTTCCTCAGTTCGGTGTTCATTAGGATGTAGCTCTCTAACCACCGAGACTGACGGAACGAGATGACGCGATGCACGTTCACAAGCTCCACTCCGTTTTCCAGCGCCTGTTGCAGGATTCTGTAATGACAGATGTAGTTCTTCTTGTCATCCAGAGTCGTAACGAGCTTCTTGAATTTCCCTCCTGGCGGACGTTTGGTCTCGCAGCAGTAGGGGAGATCCTTGTGAAGGTCGTGCAGGTGGGCGGGGTAGCGAAGGTCAACTTCCAAGACATAGCCGGTGGGTCCTTCCGGGTCCAACGCTGCAATGTCCAGGGACGCGATCTCCTCGCGGCTGAGCCATTGGAAGTCTCCCTGTGGAAGACACTGGGACATGGCCCAACCGTAAAGGTTGTTGGCGTCCAAGTATAGCAGGTGATTCGTTGGCTCTTCAGGTCGTCGATCTTCAGGACGACATCCATCATGATTGGCCTTGGCGTGTCTGGTGATCACCTGGGAAATACCTCCTCTGATGCCTTGCTCGAAGAAGAGGTACATATCAAAGTCCTGTATCGTATCAAGCTCCACTCGACAGGTCCTTAACATAACATCCCAGGCGTATGACGGCAGGGTGTAGTAGTGCGCAGGGTCTAGTTCGTATTCAGCCATCGATGTGTCCCTGAAGCGTTCAAAGACGTCAGTCAACAGCGCAATGTCACAGCGCAGGTACTTCTCGGCGTAGTCCTTGAGGTTCCTACAACCGAAGGTTTCCCACACGTTGCGAGCATGCTCGTAGTCTGCATCCGTTATGTCCTCCAGGGTAAGGTCGTTGTGAAAATCTCGCTGCAGAGGCAGTTCCGTAGTATCTTCCAATACGGCGTTCGACGTTACAAAGTTGTACGGGAACACGCCTTTCCTACGGACTAGATCGAACAGGTGGTCTTCGGGGAATCTCTTCCTCGTCTCCAAGAGTTGAGCTGGTGGAAGTGCGGCTGCGAGGCTGGCGAGGCTCAAAGCCAGGAACCTGTAGGTGTCGAGGAACCTGACTCTGAATCCTGGCTGTCTTTTTCCACGCCCTTGCATCCCAACCGGTGCCGCTGCTCGGTCGAACAGGAACCGCTTCGTGAAAGCGATGTACCGCTCTTCCGTGTGAGCCAACACCTCAACATCACCAGGGTCGACCGCCAACTCCCGCACTATGAAGTGAGCGTCGTAGTTGGAGAGGTTGTGGAAGTAGCAGTTGACTACTCTCTGCTCCCTGTAGCGTAGGTTACATGATCTGTGCGCAGCGCCACGGAACTCGTAGGGCGGCGCGTGGTTGTGATCACGAACCTTTGGGTCTTCGCTTGAAAATGCCGATCCGCAGAGGTAGCAATTCGCTGTCGAGTTGTACTGCATAGTTTCCGCTGGGGTCAGGACAGGGCGCAGATTTCTTGCTTCGTACAGGAAGTTCCACAATCGCTCAACATCAGTTTTCAACATCTCCATAAATGTCTTTGACGCATCATCCCCGAAGTAGACTCGAGGCTCAAACTCCTCAAGTCCGTACGAGTCGATGATCTGGTACGCAAAGGCGTATGGGATGTGAATGTGGGTGGCTACTCCTCCGTGCGGTTCATCCACTTGTTCATCCATCTCCGCGGTCGGCAGTAGAGCACACTCAAAGTCCGCGTAAATGGTGAAACGCTCGCGTCGGGTGAACTCTGGATGGCTGAATTTGATTTCTGTCTTCTTCGGCGTATCCATGCGAATAGGGGCCGAAGCGGAGCAGTACCGCCTATGCTCCTCCAGACGCTGTGCACCCGTCAGACCGAGCTTGTTCGGACGGTTATCAAAGTGCGCGAAGCACCGCTTACAGATGAATATCCTACCCATATGTGCTGTAAGCTGGGGACGGATCAGTCGACCAAGGTCCTTGATGTAGGCGTAGTGACTATCACCGTCCGTTGTCACGTACAAAATGTCGCAATGGTCTTCACGCTCCTGCCTACAAATCTTCAAGGGGAAGACGGTGTCCTGATACTTTGGTCGTCCGTCAGGTTTCTGACCCACGCACGTGTGATCAATACCATAGACGTTGATGCTGATGTTGTTTGTCCGCTCAAACGTCTTGATACTCTTCAGAGCAACGGGGAATTGAAGGCCGGTCCAATCGTATCGGGCGATGATGTCGTCGGTGTACGATGCCGGTCTTTTAGGGTTCTCTTGTACAAACTTTCCCAGGACTGCATACATAAAACACCGCTCATCGGCGTTCAATACGTTGACGACTGCTTGGGTGTTCTCCAGACACATAGGCAGTGGGAGCCAAGCTCGACCATCTTCACCTAGAGGAGTGTATTCGTTGATGCCGACCTCCAAATCACGAACGCGAAGGTATGTCCACCCAGAGCCGATATGATCACACTCAGCCTTCTCTCTGATAAGCTTCGCAAAAGCTGTTGTGATGTACTGGTTCAGGTCCGAGGTCGTCGTCAACGGAGTCATCTTCGTTTTGAAGTTGCGCAGGCAGGTGTTGTTGTGCACATTTTGGAATTCACACTCCAGCTTCAAGTTGACCTTAATGCTGCGGTGTTTCGCCAAGGTGTTCTCAAGCAACTCCGTAAGGCTAACAATCAACAACGCCATCACTTCTCCGATTGTGACGAGATTCTCCATCGGTCGCTGCAGACGGTAGGTTAAGAGGCGGTTGCGAAAACCCCGTTGAATGATTGAGAATACGGGGCTTGACTGTCCTGCTCCAGTCATCTCAACATCATCTGGTTGCGGGTGTGTGCTCGTTCCAGGTTGTGGCTCCGTGCTGGGTCCTGGCTGGGGTTCGTCCTGCACCATAGCCACTCGGTTCAGGATCAGGTCCTTCATGATCGGGCAGGTGAACCGCTCATGATGGTCCTTGTTGAACCCCGTGTTGAAATCCCGGTCGCAGTATGCGCAAGGGAATCTTCGTCCATGACCATCGCCGTGAAATTGCATGGTGTGTCGACGCAGGTTGTCTTCCCTCTTGAATTCGGCGCCGCATGTGCCGCATATGAACCTGCGGACTCTGCTGTTGGTCGAATCCACATGTCGACGCAGGTTTCTTTCACGACGGAAACGGCGACCGCATTCATGGCAGGTGTGGTGGCCAGGACCCGGTCTTTCATCTGAAAATAAAAATAAAAAACAGATTAGGATAACTAAAGATACAAATTCCCCTCTCTCGAGAATCACATTTCAAAGTTAAGTTTGTTAATTAAAAATATCAAGTTTCAAACAGGGAATGTAATCTTCTGTACTGTTTGTCTACATTCATGATTCGGGGTTCAAGGCTAAGGATGTAGCTGCAATATTGAGCTGCGCCAACCCTAAAGAAGCATTATGTTTTAGGGGGAGCGAAAATCTCCCCCCTAGCAATTAAATCAATTGTACACCAGTTGTCACGGTCTCATTCTTGTTCTAGTCTTCAACAATTCCTGACGTATGGGGGAGCGAAAATCTCCCCCTAACCCATTATGTGTTAGGGGGAGCGAAAATCTCCCCCCTAGCAATTAAATCAATAGTACACCAGTTGTCACGGTCTCATTCTTCTTCATGTACCTAGTTAAATAATTATAAAAAAGGTAATTAGTTTCAAGGGGAAAAAGTTATTTTAATGTGGATTCTCACCTTCAACGGAGTGTTGATTGACCTCGGCAGTCGTCTGCGGAGCATCAATCACCTGCCGGGGTGGAATGACTCGGTGGTTCGCTTCCATGTGACGCTCTAAAGCTCCCCGGTCTACGAAGGTGGCCCGACATGCAGCTACTCCATCTGCAAACGCACAAAACGATTAGATTGTGAAATGTTTAACACCTACCTTTTTTTAAAGTATGTAATGTGGGTACTCTGATGACTTTATGGGGCGAGCAATAACATAAGTTATTAAAATTAAATTATATTGATATAGTCATGTAATTTTAAATTTAAAAAACAAAGAGTTCTCTATTCGCGCTAAATAGTTAAAGCTGTTAAATAAAAATAATAGTATCACTCTGCGGTTATATTGCATAGCGTATTCCTATATTACTAACATTTAGGTCTGATTAAAACAATAATGCAACGCAAAAAACGTACCTTGCTGCGTTGGTGTTGGTGGTGGTAGTTGTGGTCTCAAGCCGTGGAATCTGATGTGGTGTTGCACCAAATTGTTTCTACGCACGAAAATACAACCACAAATGGTACAAACGTGTGTGGCGTTCATCTTTAATATGGATTATAAGTTTTGATAATCACAAACAATACAGCACAACACGAACGTTTTAAATAGTCAAAGGTGCTTTACGCAAATCGCAAATGATGGCAATCAACAACTAACACAAATCGCGTAGAACGGAACAGGATCGGACTAACACGTCTTCACGCACTGAACTCTCGAACTGAACTGAAGGAGGGCTGGTGATGTGGGTGACTATCCCCACTAATGGATTTCGGAGAAGGTCGGGACAAAAACTCTCAACCGCTGTCTTGGTTAAAGACCACCCTGCTCTAATGGAACTCGATATGAGCGGTCTATTATGGGTTCCTAGAAGGGTCAGCCGTCTTCCCGTCGAGGTATCAAATTACAACATCCGCATTCCCAGACAGGTCTCGACTTGTCGGTTTTTTGTGTGAACACCTGCACCCTCCAGTCGAGGTATCAAATTACAACATCCGCATTCCCAGACAGTAGACTGGACACGACGCTTATTTGTATGAACGTCTGCCTCGGTGCAGAGTACTTGAAGGGGGGTGTATCGATACACCCCCCTTTGCAGTATATGTTCAAAGCATTGCAATTATATTCTCCTCAAAATTTGCATTCACTAGTAGTTCAATTGACCGCAAGCGCTGATGGGCTAGCTCTGTTGGTTGTAGCGTTACCCTGATCAACTCTTGTATTAATTATCCAAAGTATGTCATGTGGGTACTTAGAATACTCGGCTTGACGAGGAGATTCCAAAAATGCAAAAAGAAAGGTCAAAAGTGTGGTGCGGGCCCCTTTTTTGTAAACATCATCCAAAGTGTACGATGTGGGTACTCAAATGACTCGGCTCGACTAGACGAACAAGAATCGGCAATCAGAATTCAAATCCGACTTATGGTAACCGATATAGCCCGCCCCCCCCCTACATCGTCCAAATGTACTTTGTGGGTATGCAAATTTCTCGGCTCGACTAGACGAACAAGAATCTGCAATCAGAATTCAAATCCGACTTATGGTAACCGAGATAGCCCCCCCCCTACATCGTCCAAATGTACTTTGTGGGTATGCAAATTTCTCGGCTCGACTAGACGAACAAGAATCTGCAATCGGAAATCTGATCCGAGGTTAGGTTAGGATGGGTTAGGTTAGGTTAGGTTAGGTTACGTTAGGTTAGGTTAGGTTAGGTTAGGTTACGTTAGGTTAGGTTACGTTAGGTTAGGTTAGGTTAGGTTAGGTTAGGTTAGGTTAGGTTAGGTTAGGTTAGGTTAGGTTAGGTTAGGTTAGGTTAGGTTAGGTTACGTTACGTTACGTTAGGTTAGGTTACGTTAGGTTAGGTTAGGTTAGGTTAATATTCGCAAAAAAAAAAAAAATCGCAAAAAAAAAAAATTCGCAAAAAAAAATTCGCAAAAAAAATTCGCAAAAAAAAATTCGCAAAAAAAATTCGCAAAAAAAATTCGCAAAGTGTCACAGACGAGACCTCGGGGGGGGGGGCTCCTCCTGCTCCTCCTGCCCTCGGAGTGTCCAATATACCCTACTGTCGTTTTTCAGTCGGGATTGCGGCAATGTGTTCCTCTAACAAATGCCTTTAAAATGATGTATAATTCGACCTACGCTTACATTTAAGATTTTTTTAGACTTCCTCCACAGGACGGCCCCCCAAAGCGAAACAAAAAGTTATACCCCCGTAGCAGCAAACCTGCGTACTCAGCGAATTTCCAATGCATATATATGTATCTTAATACTACATAAAGCCACATACCAAGTTTCATCAATATACATTCATAAATAAATGATTTATGACATTTTAATTATTCTCCATAAGAATAACCTGGCGACTGAGTATGCAGGTATGCTGAAGCAAGGAACACAAAAAATGGGGTTTCACACAAATATCAATATAACTCATGTAGGTAAAGCCACATACCAAATTTCATTAATTTATTTTCATAATGAAGGGAGATAACACGTTACTTATTCTCCATAAGAATAACATGGGGCTGAGTACGCAGGTTTGCTGCTACGGGAGCCTTTGGTAAAAAATTGGTTTTTGAGCAAATATCAATGGTCCACAACCAGATGAAACCGTATACCAAGTTTCGTCAGTATACGTTCATAAATAAGCGAGATATAAAATTTGTATTTTCCTCCATAAGAATAACATTAGACAACGTACTGTGTTTAGCACTTTCAATATCTCGGTAACCAATTGACGTAAAGAAATTATCAAAATACCAAATTATGTGTTTTTTTAAGCTGAATCCATTAGGAAAACTAAAGTTTGACTATTTCCAAAATTATATGTAAAGAATTAAAAAAAAAAAACGTTTTTGGGGTACAAAACCCCCCCAAAATACCCCTTCGGGTAGAGCGATCTGGCTGGTTTTCGAACTTAAAGTCATAAATGTTACTTTACACGTTTATACCAAATTTTATCAAAATCGGATAATTTTTACGAGAGTTATCGTGCTCACGGACACATATATTTATATATATATATATATATATATATATATATATATATATATATACAGTTTCGAACGAATGGTGTTTTTGGTGTCTGGGGACCTCAAAACGAAAAGTTATCATGGTCCCGGGCCTAGGTCTTACCATGCCGACTACGGTAATAGCTTCTTCCCTATAGGGGAAATTCGCTAAAAATGGCCAAAAAAGTCAGTAACTACAGTGAGGACGTAATCCTAGAGTTTCATTGTTCTGCGTTTATTAATAAAATAAATATTAAGGGGTTTCTAGAGTTTTTGAACACACTATATATAAATATATATATAATATTTAGAGACCCCTCAAAACGTGTTCAGAGGGTCACGTTAGGAACTTCTATGGTGGTCGCTGGCTTAAATCTCACCGTGCGGGTCATGCTAATAGTTCACTTTTCCATATGAAATTCACTAATACACTTTTCCATAGGAAATTCACTAATAAACTCTAGTACTATACTAGATTCATCCAGAACTTGCTTCTTTATGACTCTTGAACTTGAATTGGAGATGACTCTTTCAGAACTTCTAAGTTCTGCCCTTAACTTTTGAACACTGTAAACATCTCTGAGAAGTTCCGTATAGTGTGAGGAAAAACAATAAACACAAACAAATCCTGAGTAAAGATTACCGACTCCTAAAGTTTAACATGGAGTCACTCTGACCTCCAACCAACCAAATTACCAGCCCGTGCCAGCGACACCATGAAATAACTCGTTCCAACTAAATGAAAAATTATAGATTGTGAACATGTTTAATCATGGAATACATACGTTCATTGACACGGTTGTTATAATTTTCATTTTGAATAATATAACAAAGGTTTATAACCACATATATATTATTCATTGATTGCCTCTTTATCAAGAAATCTAATTAGTTATCCATATTTTATAAATAAAAATTAAATATATCTATACACAGTTTGTTCATTTTTTTATGATCACTATTAGGACCTCGTAAACTATACTAGTTTTGTAACTATTATCAACGTAACTATTATTAAACTTTATTTTATTATAACGCACTAAGCGACCTTACTTAGGAGGTAGCTAGGGGGGCGAGCTTCATTACTGGAAAGCCGAGCTTCATTAATGGAGGTGTCAACGATGTTCTCTACGCTTCATCCTGGCGCAAATGTCATACCGGGCATAGCTTGGGGGCTCTTGTAACTTCATGAGCGTTAAATGCAGGAAACAGTGACCATTAGACATTTGTTATTTGATCCTTGACTACCACCACACGTCTAGTAGCCTAATACCATTTTCCTACAATAGCGCCTAAAAGTGCTCCTTTATAATCGTAAAACAGTTTTATTTTTGTTTTGTGAGTAAAAAAGTATTTTTCGCTCGCTGCGCCTTGCATTTCCGCGCTCTGAAGTCAAAGCAGCTCTTTATCGATTGTTGCTTTGGACCAGACTTGACTCGATGTTTATAACCTCAATCTTTTAAATTCAGCCAAAATTGATGAAAGAGAATTTTTGTATTCAGTAGTATTCAGAATTGCAATTTTAGGAAAGATTGTGTGTGCAATTCGAGTGTAAAGTGTATTTATTGCTTTCGGAAAATTACGGCGCTACTTGTCTTTCTCCTGCAACTTACTTCACGCTCTTGGACACCAGACAGGTTTGTTTTGCCCATTGGATACAGACTATTCCATAGCGTCTGTTGAGTTACGACAATTTATATACTTTTTACTCGCATAAAGACGTGCAGTTAAAAATAAATGCAGTCGACGGCCATAGATAAAGTATATAAGTATATATGGCATATAATTTTCAATAAAATCATTTTTTTTCTGAAAACGTTTAACTTTTTAAGGTTAAACAGAACAGTTATGAAACGACCAACAACTAATTATCATTGTATTTTTTCGTCAACTTGTGATTTTATATTGCTAAATGTACTCCTAACCATAGCCTACTAATTTTCAATTTTACGCTTCACTGTATCCGAGGCCTTGTATGAAATAATTATACGTAATATTGAGTTACTAATAGGCACGAGAGGTTTTGCTCTTATTATCTTAAAATACGCCCATCTTTAGATTGATCTACCTCACGATACTGCAGCTATGACTGTACTAACGCATGCGATGCAAAATATTTTATAAGAGTTAAGGCTTGTTGACTTAAATCTTATTTTACATATTATTAACTACAACCCACTTTGCACCACAGTTATTTATTACACAAAGTTATAATCAATATCAAATTTATAACGATGATTTATTGTTGGAAAACATACTGTTTTATTAATTGTATTTACACAGTAATATCTTGTGTTTCAATTTATTTAAAGTTAAAGCACCATATTGGTAATACGTTGCTTGGTGGTTGATCTGACGATGTAATAGACCACTCAATTTGGAATCACGGCTTTAGATATTTTACTTGCTTGTAGCAACCACAAATTTATACGATTAGTAAAATGTTGTACATTACTGTAACATTTATGAAACCTAATACTTTCTTTGATTTAGTTATGGAATATCAGTATAATTTTTACTTTTTATAATGCAAACTAAAGTTTCTTCCTCTAAAATTATAATATTATAGATATTTATAACAATACGTAACATGTATATTATAAGCAAAAATAATTGTCCTGTAAGTGTGTGTTTGTTTTTGTTTTTTTGTTTTTTGAGGTGAGGTTTACAATGTGTAAACCCTGTGTCACAAATTGTTTTGAAATGCTCTTATTAATTTTGAAGAACAGAGAATTATCCAGCCATCGTAGGTTGAGCCGTCAATTGTAACATTCTCCCAGAAAAAAACATTCGACATATAATATTTTTCCAAAAAAACATATTCTCATAGTAAGATCTACCCAAAATTAAAGATAATCGTTAATTTTATGACCTAGACAACAACTGGTTGCATCAAAAATTAGCATATAATTTTCTTGATATTGAATACTGTCCAAAGTATTTAGCTCCCCATTTAGTTGTGTTTTTACTATACTTGAACTATATTGTTAAATGGGGAATAATTTAAATTCAACTCTTTATTAAAACCACTAATTAAAACAGTTTGATGACAAACAAAACTGTTTCAAACAGAATATATATTTAATATTTCTGTAAAGTACCACAAACTGTATATTGAATACATACTTATTTGAATATTTGGCAATACAGCTGACACTTCCGTGCGTTATGCAGGACAAAATTATCTCGGTTTCTTTACTTTATTTTTTTCCGTAATTAAATATATATAAATATAATAAACTATTATTGATAGACTTTAGGTGAAGCATTATGAACTCCAGTTTTTAATTCTATACATGGGAATTGTGTACAAAGTGACAGAGAGTGGATATATTAATGAAGTTTATCACATAGATAATGTTCCGGACTACTATTTTACTTAAACGATGTGACATTTGTTCGGCAATGATACACCACTTCCGTGAAAGTCAAATAGACCTTAATCGGTTCACAAAGGTCGCTCGGTGAGACAGCTGATACCAATCACAAGAAAAGTCGTTATTCATTCATAGAATACCGAATGGAGAACCCTCAGTTTGGAATAGTTAAATAAATAATTAGTACTAAATAATTCCAAATAGGAACTTACGATAAATAGTAAAGCACTTTGCTAAGCCAAATAGTTGTAAGTATTGTCTCACTGGTAAACGTATGGCATTATTCCCTAAACAAAAATCAAGAAATCAAGTAATGTTATTTAATAAATAATTGCGGCCATTTTTCATCATTTAACTAGAAATACAAATGTTCACCATACTTTCTTAAATAACATAAACTGGTCATCACCAACAGTGAATTTTAAATAAAGAAACATGTATGTTATAGATAAAAATAAATAAAACCCTTTTAACGGTGTACAACACTTTGTGCTGTCCTCTACAGAGATAAAAAGGATCATTTTAAATTTGATTTTTTTTTCAGTAAGGGAAAAGGCTTTTATTTAAGTGTTTAAAATTAGTAAGGGTTTGATTGAAACGTAAATAGTAACATTTTCTAAGACTTATAAAAGTATTTTGTTTACTTTGCCGTTAATTGTTTGTAGTAAGTCAAAATATAAACTTATGATTGAACTCGTACTCATCACAAGAAAAAAATTATTTTTTCATTTCCACAACGCCAAAGAAGAACCCTCGGTCCGGAATAGTTAAAGACACAATTAATTCGAAAAATTATTTCAAATTAAAATCGTAAATTCACAACAAATTAAAGCACTTCCGTAATTCCAAACATATATACTACTCCTAAATAGCACAAATATTCTGTTACACTGACAAATGGAAATACAAATGGAAATCAATTCCTAAAGGAAATCAGATAATATTATAAATAAGACAAATAAAATAAAGTACAATATTATATAACATTTTTTTACGTTAGAAACAAAAAGGGAATTTTATTATTTCAGTTCAGAATGAGACATTTTTCTATTACAATTTTTAAAAATAAGTAAGGATTTGTTAAATAATAATAATAATATATGCAAAGACACATACAAATATTTTGTTCACATGTCAGTGAATTGTTTTTGGTTGATCAAAATATAAAATGGTTACTCACTATCACAAATTGTATTGTAAATAGTAAAAAAATACAGTGGGAACTTTTTAGCCTTAAAATAAATTGTTTTTTTGAAAACAACTTACGTTCATCCTGGTAGCCAGGGGTCTGACGACGGGGTAGGAGCGCCTGGACGACGCGGGTCTTCGCCACAGACTACCGAGTGAGGCGTCGCGACGGAGGCGCACACTCCCACACGCACGCGCCCACTCACTGGGAAACTGCACCCACAGGAGGGCTACAGCTCGGAGAAAATTTTGGGAACATAGTGGGGGGGGGGGTGCCACTTGAAGACATAATACAGCGTTCTTCCGTGGAGGGAAATGTTTAATGAGAGGAACATACCAATGGTGGTACATGAGATCTACCTACAGACCTGATATAATTTGTAAAATTAAATCGAAATGCATAGCTAAAATACAGTAAAATAAGATGTAAGTTACTTTTACTAGTGCTCAGTAAGGGCTATAGCCAACGACCTAACTACTAAGCACCAACAAAATTAAAATATTTAAAGTACCTATGACTTGTTCATCGCATAAAGTAGGTACTAAAATTAAAAACGAGTTCGCACGCAGCACGCTGACGTGAGGGAAGTGAATTTCCACATAAAAACTTGTAAAACTCAAAATAAGTGTAATAACATACATTTGTCCAATTTTTAATGAAATCTGAAACCATTGATTTTTTTGCTGTTCTGATACCCCTGGTTATTTACTTGCAAAGCTGGGAATACAATTTTTCGCATTATAAGGTTAGGAGAAGGTCCAGACAGGCTTGAAAGTAGGCGTGAGGTTGCTGGGGATGATAAAAGTACTCTAACAAAGGAATAACAGGCTTTTCTAGTGTAAAACCCCCATAAGACAACGTACTGTGTTTAGTCGATACACATTTTCTTTAATAACTCGGTAAATATTTATGCTAGAATGACGAGAGAGGGCTTAAAACTTTCGCCTCACTAATTTCCATCTTTATACATGCATTGATTTTACATCTGGAGCTTTTATGATCCTTTGTGGGCCCAAAAACTCGAAATTTGAAAGATTAATCCCCAAAAAAAGGGGTTTAGAGTTTTCCGATTGTTTTGCCCAACGAACTTGTCCAACTGATTACAGAAAGGAACGTCCCTACCAAATTTGAAGTAAATTGGACAAAAAATGCGACCGCTAGAGTGCAAACACATATATATATATATATATATATATATATATATATATATATATATATATATATATATATATGTCTATATATATATATATAACATTTTGAACGACCCCCAAAACGTGTTCAGGGGGTCACGTGAGGAACTTCTATGGTGGTCCCGGTCTTAAGTTTCACCGTGCGGGTCATGCTAATAGTTCACTTTCCAAAGAAAATTCACTAATAATTGTCATTTCTTGTACTAATCATCAGCGCTGGCTTAATAGACTAGATATCACAAGACTAGAGACAGAAGTTAATATCCAGGAGAAATTCCAATACAAACTTATGTAATCTGCAATCTATGTCCAAGCATTTTCCATGCCGAAAACAATAAAACGTTTTCCTTAACACCATGTTTAAAATTTAAAGTGTTTTTTTAGATTCGATAATTCAATAATTTAAATTGCTGGAGAATATGTAACACAAGGAGAAAAAAATAAATATGTTATTTTAAAATATGACTTTTATGTCAATCATATTTTTGATTATACGTCTGCGTGATTACGTTATCTGTGGTTTGTTTACGAAAATGAGCTCCAGTGAGGCTTCACTTTTTTGCCCTAAATGATTACTCTTCATTTATTAATTAGCTCGGTGGCTGTATAACCCCTAATATGGGGTTTTTGGATATTTTGTTATTCTATTTACAGCCCACATGTTGAGTATTAAAGAAAATAAAAATATGATCACACGTTAATACATTAACAAAGTAGAAGATGAAATTACACGATAAATAATTACAGCTGATCTTTTGTTACATTTTAAAGTATTGACATTGTTTTTTGTTCTTTAAGGATATTGTACGAGAAATAAAGGAATATACTCAGCAAACCTGCATACTCAGCGAATTTCCAACGGAATTATAAATGCCTTAATACTACATAAAGCCACTTACCAAGTTTCATAAAAATATATTCACAAATAATTAAATTAGCAATATATACAATTTTAATTATTATCCATAAGAATAATATTGGGGCTGAGTACGCAGGTTTGCTGCTATGGGAACCTTTGGAACAACTTTTTTGAGTAAATATCAATAGACCTCAACGAGATGAAGCCGTATACCAAGTTTCGTCAGTATACGTTTATAAATAAGCGAGATATAAAATTGTTCTTTTCCTCCATAAGAATAACATTAGACAACGTACTTTTTTTAGCACTTTCAATAGCTTGGTAACCAATTGACGTAGAGGAATGATCAAATTATCAAATTGTGTGTTGTTAAGCTGAATCCAATGGTGAAAACTAAAATTTGACTATTTCTAAAATTATAAGTAAAAAAAATCAAAAAACCCATTTTTGGGGTACTAATAGAGCGATCTGGCTGGTTTTCGAACTTAAAGTCATAAAAGTTGCTTTACACGTTTATCCCAAATTTTATCAAAATCGGATCATTTTTACGAGAGTTATCGTCCTCCCGGACATATATATATTTATATATATATATATATATATACAGTTTCGAACGTATGGTGTTTTTTGGGTCTGGGGACCTCAAAACGTAAAGTTATCATGGCTCCGGGCCTAGGTATTACCATGCCGACCTCGGTAATAGCTTCTTCCCTACAGGGGAAATTCGCTAAAAACAAAAAGCCGGACTCCGTCTGGTTCTTCCCCATCTTATTTACTATGGATTTTCCAAGTTTGGGCCTTTTCTAGGTCATGTGATAGTTTCGGAAACCTGAGCAAAGAGACAGACTTACCAATTATGTATTATATATTAGAATTGACAGTATAAATTTACTTATTCCCTAAGTTAAAGTTTACTACTAAACATCAACATGTAATATTTTCTCACGTAGGCGATCTAGATTTTCATGGTTTTAGATCCATGTTCTCTAGTTTTTGGTGCGGCTTTGTTCTATGTCGATTAGCTGATGACCCTTTCCTTGCATGTGGAAATCACCATCACAAAATCCCAAACAACTATAAATACAATTTATTATTATCATGGTGGGCTACATGTATTCCATTTACAATACTTACTCCATGCCAATTTTTATATCTATCGACCAAGAGTTCTTGCAATACAATGGAACAAAGTCATGACAACATATACCACCCTCTTTTTATAATCAAAAGTACTATTATATAGTATATTTTTATAAAGTACTATAAAAGTTCCAGAGAATTGTGAATACAAGTATACATTTCTGGGCAGGGCTGCTCGATTCAGTAAGAGTAATGTCTCACTCTCCATGTCGTCCGAGGTCTTTCGGCAGGTACATGTTCAATATTTCTTCTCACAATACTTCTGTCTCTTACAGTGGACAATAATGGGACAGTCATTTTTTACGTTTTCACTAGACAACTTAGTTACATCGCTTTTTTCAAGATTTTACGTGGATAATGTTAATTAACATACGTTCGGGATTTTCAAATCTATATATTATGTAAAATAATTATAACGCAGAAAATTGAATAACTTTATATAGCAAAATATAAGCAACAAGAGGTTGATTCGGAAAAAGGAATATATACGAATCAACAAATTTACATTATAAAGCCATTTTTTTGAATATTAAGGTTTTGGTGTCAAGACGAACCATAGCCAATTTATTTTGCAAAATTTTTGAAAGGTTTTTGGCTTCAATAAGAAACTTTAAACGCAATATCAATCACAGTATTAAACCATTCAATTGGAATTTTAAGAAATTATCTATACAACAACAAATATTCTACGTAGAACAAAAACAATTTTCAAATTTTTTATTATTTTAGCAATCAAAATTTATAATAGTTTATATATATTTAGACAATGTTCACTTTGGCCTATAGAAAAATAGATGTTTGCCAGCCTTTGTGTTTAAGAATCTTTTGATGTGAAAGAAGGTGTGAATTTATATGAATAAATTGTCTGTACATATCAACTCTGTACAGACAATAGAGAGTTTTAACAACTCTGTTCCTGATATTAGCGCTTTTGAACAGTGTTTATTAAAAAAGGTTTGTTAAGTCAAACTTACAAATTATATTACGAATTTGGGCTTGATTGAAAGTAATTATCAAAAATATATTTCATTTGAATGCGCACGTTGACTGTGACACATCGACTGGCTAGCCTTGGGCGGTGTAGCCCGTAATGAAGGAGGTGCTACTATGTTGATAACAGGTTGTGATAATCACGCCTATAAAGCGGCGTTTGTGGCTTCATCCCGCACGATTCTAATTTGACTCGTCCGGCCTTCGAGTAACACTTGGGATCCGGAAACCGTCCAATGGTCGGGCCATTACTTCGTTCTACACCTCTTTTAATTGAACATGCAAAAAATTAAAGAGAACAAAACGAATGGATTGATAAGACCTAGTCTTGTTATATTGTAACACTATTGTCCATTAATAAACGGTAGAATTAATTATTTTTGATCCAAGATAAAATGACAGTGACCTTGAGAAGTTAAATTTGTAAACTAAAAATTTCTGAACGGATTAAAAAGGAATTTGATTGGTACTATTCAACCCCTCGTGTGATGTAGTTATCACTACTATTATAAATACCCCCGTCGCAGCAAACCTGCGTACTCAGCGAATTTCCAATGAATATATATGTCTCAATAACACATTAAGCCTCTTACCAGAATTTATAAGAAATATATTCATAAATAGGCGATATTTGAATATTCATTATTCCCCATTAGAATAACATTAGGGATGAGTACGCAGGTTTGCTGCAACAAGGAACACAAAATAATGGGTTTTTATGCAAATATCAATAGAACACATCTAAGTGAAGTCACATACCAAGTTTCATCCATATACATTCATAAATAAGCGATATATAACATCTTTACTATTCTCCTTAAGAATAACATGGGGACCGATTACCTAGGTTTGCTGCTACGGGAACCATAGGCGAAAAATTAGTTTTTTGTTCAAACAGCAACAAACCACAACCAGATGAAGCGATATACCAAGTTTCGTCAGTTTATGTTCATAAATAACCGAGATATACAATTTTTCTTTTTCTCCATAAGAATAACATTAGACAACGTACTGTGTTTAGCACTTTCAATATCTCAGTAACCAATTGACGTAGAGCAATGATCAAAATACCAAATTGTTTGTTTTTTAAGCTGAATTCAATGGTATGAATTAAAATTTGATTTAAATGATAATTACATGTGAAAACTCCAAAAAAAATTGTTGGGGTACAAAACCCCCCCAAAACCCCGCTTCAGATGGTGCGATTTGTCTGGTTTTCGAACTCGTTCAAATAAATGGTACTTTACATATTTGTACCAAATTTTATTAAAATCGGACCTTTTTTACGAGAGTTATCGTGGTTACGGACACACACACACACATATATATATATATATATATATATATATATATATATATATATATATATAAGATGTATATTTATATTTTAACAAAGTACCCTTTTTTTATAAAAAACATTTTTATTTTAGACTGACATGTTTCGTGCGCTTAGGCCATTATCAAAGTCTATAAAAATATAACCTCACATTTAAAATAAAATAAATATTAATCATATGTTAAAATTAATTATTTTAAAGTTGCATATGAATTGTTTGTCATAATCGATAATATATTTTATTTTCTTCTGTTATTTTCTTTGAATACTATATTAAGTGATTTTTATACGTCCCTGTTCTTATTTTTTCAATTTTATCAAATATCGGGTTTGATTGTTTAGGTAAAACTGTATTTAGTATGTTTGAAGGGTCTTTTTTAAAATTAAAGTAAATATTCATTTCTTCTTTGACAAATAGCTTCTCTCTTTCTCGTTCAAACTCTAAAATTTTTAGATGTTCTTTTAGATCTGTATATTTGTGTTTTGACTTTATCAAGTGTTCTGCAAGGTTATATTTTTATAGACTTTGATAATGGCCTAAGCGCACGAAACATGTCAGTCTAAAATAAAAATGTTTTTTATAAAAAAAGGGTACTTTGTTAAAATATGAATATACATCTTATAATATTAGTAGCCCTAATCAATCATTATAACATAATATATATATATATATATATATATATATATATATATATATATATACATATATACAAATTTGAACGAATGGTGTTTTTGGCATCTGGGGACCTCAAAACGAAAAGTTATCATGGTCTCGGGCTTAAGTCTTACCATGAGACCTACGGTAATAGCTTCTTCCCTATAGGGGAAATTCGCTAAAATGAGGTGGTGTCGGTCTGTCTACCTATTGTTCCAACACGCCAAAACCACTGGACCAATTCTGCTGAAATTTTGCCCAAATGTAGTCTATGTACCGAGGAGTGTCATAGGCCTATTGCCGTTTAGAAATGTCCTCAGGACTCTGGCCTACGGGACTTCCAAGTTCCCATGTTATTCATATGGAGGAGAGTTTTATTTGGTTTATGTCACGTGTGTTTTACTAATTCAGCTGTTAAAAGGAGTGTATCTAACTACAGACTGCCATTATTTTGTTTACAATTTTTCTGCTCTGAATTTTCTCCCCGCTGCAAAGCACGAGCATAGCAGCTAGTTTCTTAATAAAAATACCGTAGTGGACCCTTAAAAGTAATGGTTAACTGACCCTTAAATAACCAAGTTACTAATGCATAGGTACTGATTGTTTTTTATTACTACCCAGAATTTTATTACAATTTGTATTTTGATATAACCTAAATAACCCCGTCGCAGCAAACCTGCGTACTCAGCGAATTTCCATTGAATATATATGTATTAATAACACATTAAGCCAGTTACCAGGATTCATAAGAAATATATTCAGGAATAAGCAATATTTAAAATATTAATTATTCTCTATAAGAATAACAATGGAGATGAGTACGCAGGTTTGCTGCAACAAGAAACAGAAAATAATGGGTTTTTATGTAAATATCAATAGAACTCATCTAGGTTAAGTCACATACCAAGTTTTATCCATATACATTCATAAATAAGCGATATATAATATTTGAATTATTCTCCTTAAGAATAACATCGGGACCTTGATTTTCTGCTACGGAAACCGTAGGCGAAAAGTTGTTTTTTTGTGCAAACAGCAATAAACCACAACCAGATGAAGCCATATACCAAGTTTTGTCAGTTCATAAATAAGCGAGAAATACAATTTTTCTTTTTTCATAAGAATAAAATTAGACAACGTACTGTGTTTAGCACGATCAATATCTCAGTAACCAATTAACGTACAGCAATGATCAAACTACCAAATGTGTTTTTTATGCTGAATTCAATTCTATAAATTAATATTGTATTTAAATAAAAATTACAAGTGAAAACCCAAAAATATTTTTGGTCTACAAAACCCCCCAAACCCCTTCGGATGGTGCGATTTGTCTGGTTTTTTAAATCGTTCAAGTAAATGGTACTTTACACATTTGTACTAAATTTCATTAAGATCGGACATTTTTTACACGATTTATCGTGCTTACGGACACATATATATAATCTCTCGCCCATCAACTTGCAGGCTATAACGGATGACGGAAGGTGAAACCCTCAACTACCCGTCGCCATGGACTAACAGATATGAGGGGCAATCTAAAAGCAGCAGTAACGACATTTGTCTCATAAGTAATCCAATGGTGACCGCTCGTGAAATAAATTAATAGTATTTAGACAGGGACAAACCTTCGCTTGACCATGACTTGCTTGCGAGACCAGCACACTACATCTGAGCTACTGAGTCCGGTGATACTACACTAAACTTTAAACTCACTTAAACGGAAATACCCCCGTAGCAGCAAACCTGCATACTCAGCGAATTTCTAATGGAGGTATAAATGTCTTAATACATCATAAAGCCACTTACCAAGTTTCATAAAAATATATTCACAAATAAGCGATATATACAATTTTAATTATTCTCCATAAGAATAACATTGGGGCTGAGTATGCAGGTTTGCTGCATCAAGGAACACAAAAAATGGGTTTTATGCTAATATCAATATAACTCAACTAGGTGAAGTCATATACCAGTTTTTATTCATTTATGTTTATAATTAAGGGAGACATAGCATTTAGTTATTATCCATAAGAATAACATTGGGCTGAGTATGCAAGTTTGCTGCTACGCGAGCCATTGGCAAAAATTATTATTTTGAACAAATATCAATAGACCACAACCAGATGAAGCCGTATACCAAGTTTCGTCAGTATACGTTCATAAATAGGCGAGAAATAAAATTTGTCTTTTCCTCCATAAGAATAACATTAGACAACGTACTGTGTTTAGCACTTTCAATATCTCGGGAACCAATTGATGTGGAGGAATGATCAAAATACCAAATTGTGTGTTTTATAAAGCTGAACACAATGGTAAAAACTAAAATTTGACAATTTCAAAAATTATATGTAAAAAATTCAAAAAACCCATTTTTGGGGTACAAAACCCCCCAAAATTACCCTTCGGATAGAGCGATCTGGCTGGTTTTCGAACTTAAAGTCATAAGTGTTGCTTTACACGTTTATACCAAATTTCATCAAAATCGGATCATTCTTACGAGAGTTATCGTGCTCGCGGACATATATATATATATACACAGTATCGAACGAATGGTGTTTTTGGGGTCTGGGGACCTCAAAACGAAAAGTTATCATGGTCCCGGGCCTAGGTCTTACCATGCCGACTTCGGTAGTAGCTTCTTCCCTATAGGGGAAATTCGCTAAAACAAAGCAGATCATATAGAGTGTATTTTTGATACCTGTGTTAACTCGAGACAGAATATAACAAGCTAACATAACAATATAACAGGCTAACCCACAATATTTTTTGTGTGCTTTGAATAGTTGTGATCTTCTATAATTTTCAGAGTTACGGTATATTAATGAATATTAAACATTTATAGGTTTACCTTTAACCTTTAAGCCCAAGTTTCATATTTATTACTGTAATTATTTTTTAATAAACGCGCTTTTTAACATTATGATGGTGGACGTACGCTAACTTCAACTTGTAAAACATGTACTCGATCAGAGTATGCATTGGTCACCATTTCGTCACCTGATATATCGCCGTGTTGTATTATTATTACAGTAGACTCCCTCTGGTCCGGCCACCTCGGGACCGGACCATCGGCCGGATCACAAAACGACCGAACCAACCGGCGTTAATTGTAAATATAAAATACCAATCTGTAATAACATACCAGTTCATAAAAACACTACTTTTAATATGGTCTAAGCAATTAAAAAAGAAACTAAATTTTTCCGTAAGCTGAACTGAGGGTTTTTTTCATATTTTTTGGCTTGAAAATAAAAAAAAACATTTAATTAGATCGCTATCTGGCGTGGGAAACCCTCCCACGGGCGGTTATCTCAGTTCTATGATACCGGCCAAACCAACCGAGGCCGGACTAGAGGAAGCCTACTGATTTACTTTGTTTTTTTTTGTTTGTGTTTTGCTAAACGATAGTGGTATCTTGCAACGCTTTGAATGGAAACGTTCCATATCCTGGTGTTGTCATTGTCTCAGATTCACCTAATCAATTATAAAGCATCATTAATTAATAACCCAACGACAAATGGCAGCTGGGTCCAGTGTCAAACTTTTTCAGACACTTTTTCAGATTTTGCTCAGGATTTATCTGGCTAACCTCGGATTAGGATTATGCATTAAGCTCAAGGAAGCAGAGAGGTTGCCCAAGCAGAACAAACAGGTTGTCAAGCCCCCAATTATTTTGTTTACCGTAATTAATCTATTTAATCCCGTATTTAACCACTTATTGATTCCCCATGAAACGGTTGCAAGCTTCAGTAATCAGCTGACTGTTTGCACCGACTGTCGTCACAAAGGTATTCAACAATAGGGATTGGACGTTCGCCAATATCAGGGGATAGTGAGGTCCAATTATCTGCTCACAGTAACCAATCGGCCTCCGCGGTCGATGATTGGCAACCCCCTTTGTGATGGGCTGTGTACAGTTGACTACTTGTTGTAGTCTGTAGTGATCAGCTGGTGGTTATTAATTTCGCAAATTACTATCCTGATTTGCCCTCATTCTGGGAGAGGGACTCAGGGAAATAAGTTCGACAGTCAGGTAAACTCAATATGGTATTCAGTTTAACAAGTGGTTTTGCTGTTTTGAATAAATTTACGTTTTATTAAAAACTAGTTGTCTGTTGCTTGAAATCGGGCAAATGTATACATATTGTGTCTAATTAAAATAGATTATCTCGTCATTCGGTAGTTAAATATGTATTGAACGAATTATTCAACTCTGTAAACACTGACAAATTGTGTATCCTATACTCTAATATGAGTAAGGTTTGCTTGTTTGCTTGCTTGCTTGCTTGCGACACGGATCTCAAAAACGGCTCCAAACGATTTCCTTCAAATGTTCGAAATAACTAATTTCTGGGATAAAAATTAATTCTAGACAGGCCTCATCCCCAGAAAAAATCAAATAATGTAAAAAAACTAAAATGAAAAGTTGAAAAAATTAACATTGGGCTTATGCAGTTTCAAATCAAAACAAAAGAATTGTAAGAGCTGTTCATAATCAACCAGGGAACTGTCAAAGTAATACTCATGTTGTATATGATTATTAATATGTGGTTTCCTGAGAGCAGAGATTAAAATATTTGAGTGAAGATTACATAAATAGAGTAGTAAAATAAATCAAAGGAACATTGAGCTATAAATAACATCTGGAGTGACCTTAAATACCCCCGTAGCAGCAAACCTGCGTACTTAGCGAATTTCCAATGCATATATATTTATCTTAATACCACATAAAGCTACATACCAAGTTTCATCAATATACATTCATAAATAAACAATTTATGACATTTTAATTATTCTCCATAAGAATAACATGGCGGCTGAGTATGCAGGTTTGCTGAAGCAAGGAACACAAAAAATGGGGTTTTATGCTAATATCAATATAACTCAACTAGGTGAAGTCACATACCAAATTTCATTAAATTATTTTCATAATTAAGGTAGATAACACGTTTCTTATTCTCCATAAGAATAACATGGAGCTGAGTACGCAGGTTTGCTGCTACGGGAGCCTTTGGCAAGAAAAATGTTTTTTTATCAAATATCAATGGTCCACAACCAGATGAAGCTGTATACCAAGTTTCGTCAGTATATGTTCATAAATAAGCGAGATATAACATTTTTATTTTCCTCCATAAGAATAACATCAGACAACGTACTGTGTTTAGTACTTTCAATATCTCGGTAACCAATTGACGTAGAGAAATGATCAAAATACTAAATTGTGTGTTTTTTAAGCTGAATCCAATGGGAAAAACTAAAATTTGACTATTTCCAAAATTATATGTAAAAAATTCAAAAAACCCATTTTTGTGGTACAAAAATGAGCTGGTTTTCGAACTTAAAGTCATAAATGTTGCTTTACACGTTTATACCAAATTTCATCAAAATAGGATAATTTTTACGAGAGTTATCGTGCTCACAGACACACACACACATATATATATATATATATATATATATATATATATATATATATATATATATATATATATGTATACAGTTTCGAACGAATGGTGTTTTTGGGGTCTGGGGACCTCAAAACGAAAAGTTATCATGGTCCCGGGCCTAGGTCTTACCATGCCGACTACGGTAATAGCTTCTTCCCTATAGGGGAAATTCGCTAAAACTCCTCCATTTTAGTCATAAAAATCTTTTGAAATGTACATAAAAATGTATGTTGTATATAATTCCTGAACACGGATGGCCTGAGGGTATTTTATGTAGAAGTAATTACCTCAGCAGTTCATAAGGCGAATTAATCTTCGTTTCGTTCAGTGTTTACCGGCATTTGTTTTATATGCTGCTAGGGGGAAAACAGATCAACACGTATTCTTTGTTATAAATTACTTTGACAAATAAGTAATTTAGATTGTAAAGGTTTCAGAATCTACCCAGTATAATTTGCATTCGTGTCAGATAACTAAGTAGCCTAAAGGTTTTGTGTAACAGTTGTTATGACTTAAGGCTAGATCATTTTGCACTATTTTATTGTTCATTAATTTCAGCCTCAAAGTAAAGTTTCCTTGTTTGTAATGGTAAATCAGATGAAAAGGTTAAAATTCAAACATATGTGTACAAATAAATGATTTTTCATTGAGTACAAATAATACTAAATTTGTTCCATGATAATTAATAACCAACATAATTTTATCAGTGTAAAATACTTTCTTAAAGCTATGGAATCAGCCAGTTCAGTCCAAACTAGCGTTTCATCAAATACCATATTAGTATAATTGTTTGGGCCGAACTGGTCAGTTAACACAATTTAAAACGGGCTTAATGAGACGTCTGTGAATGAGACCTGTTATATTCTAAATCATTGAACTAAGATTTAGTTTTAACTGTCCACAAATTGAACTAACATTAAACAAAATCTGGTAAAATCTGGTCTAAGTCTAAATTTTGTATTTTTTCTAGTATCTATTATTATTTGAGAAAAGTGGCAATTTTTCGTGTTAATTTGTGATTTAAATTGTTTGCTGTCATAATTATTGTGTTTAAAGGAGAACTTTTATCAAACCAGTACAGTTTAGGAAACATAAAACATTAGCAGGTCTAAATGTTAAAACACCGATGTTTTTTATTCCCTTGTTTTGGATATATTCCTAAAAAAGACATTGGAATTATTTCAGAAAATATTTAACATTACATAGGCTCCCACAGAGCATATTCTCAGCCTTCATCCATTAGTTGGAAGCAATAACTTTATATGCGTTTACATGTGAAACTAAATACCGCAGCAATTGCGTACATGACGTTAAATAATGCGCGTCATCAAAATTAAAGAAGTCAAGAAATTACAAACATGAAGAACATTTGAACTACGGTGCGAAGATGATATAAAAACACACAGTGCTGATATAATAAGAGTCGTGATTGTGGGTAACATGGTTATAATTGTGATTGTCGTTGCCTAACTACACCAAGTGGCTCAACCTGTTATTAGGCAGAAAAACTCACGTCTTATACACGAAAGAAACGAATGGTATGTTTTTGAACAAGCTTTATTCTTACGAGACTTGTTTATTAACAAAGATTCGTCACAATGTGTCGATTGAATAGGAAAGCATAGCGGTAGTAAATTAAGAAATGAAATAATTAAGAGTTTTTGCCAAGGTCAGACAAGGTTTTCATTTACAAGTAATTGAATCAGTTAATATCAGGTGTCTAAATCAGCTAATCTCCGCGGTTGTAACCCTGAGTAGTAAAATTACGTTCCCGAAAAATATCCTTTGATTATTTTAAAAATAAATGTTAACTAGAATTTCTCATGCTCAGCTTGCGTATTGAAACTCATGTTTTGATTTAGTTAATATCGTGAAGCCACGAGTACATTTGCGAATAAATTAGATTCGCCCATTAAAATATAATTGTTATGGTTTCGAAATGTTTGTTTAATTTTCAGATTTAGGGAAGAAAATAATTTTCAAAATTATGAGTAAGTTATTTGGCTTGATAAAGCGCTAAGGGAGATATGAGCTAGCTGATGTGATAAGGCAAATCTACGCAGTTTTATTGTTTATGTTACCTAAAGTTTGTATTCGTTCCTCAATTGGATCGACAAGCTGATGTTTACAGTATGATTATAAATGTTTATTTTAATTTATTTCTGCACTATGCTTCTTTACGAACTTAAACACCGTTGTATTTATACTGCAGTACCTGGGGGACCGATCTCTGCTTGGAGAAGGACAGTCAGTTTGATTAAAATAATTTACTTGCTTAGTTCATTTGCCCCTTTCCTGCATGTTTAAGCCAACTTCAGTTATTATAGCTCAACGTCCCTTCAGGTAAAACTTGGACATTTGATTCATTTTGGACATGACCACTCTATATGTATTCTTCAATCAATGGTTTTAGTCATTATTCTCAAGAAACCACATGTTGATACTTAAACTACATGCGTATTACTTTGACAGTTGACTGGTTGGTTGTATGATAGGATAGGATACTCATTTTCGAGACCAATCTTCGTTACACAATATTTTTCATTGAAATTAAACACATTTGAGTGCTACTCGCAAATCCTCGTTCTAACATTTATTAACGAAGTCATTAGTGGCATTTTATCCAACTGCCTTATCGCTAACAATGATTGTTGTTCAATGTAGTTTACTGTTTACAAATAGTACCTGGGGGCGAGCTTTGCTCGGGGAAGGCTATTCAGTTTGTTTAGATGGCTTGGAGTAATATTTCACGACTTCCCCCAACTGATTATCACATTAGTAAAGCTCATTTGCCTCTATTCTGAGGTTTTAAGGTCACTCCAGTTTTTATTTATAGCTCAATGTCCATTTGATTTATTTCGTATTTGACCACTCTATCTATGCAATCTTTACTCAACAGTTGCAGTCACTGCTCTCAGGAAACCACATGTTAACAATTATTATAAAAAACACAAGTATTACTTTGACAGTTCCCTGGTTGATTTTGAACAGCTGATACAATTCTTTTGTTTTGATTTTAAACTCCACAAGCCCAATGTAAATTTGTTTAACTTTTCATTTTCGTTTTTCTTAAATTATTTGATTTTTCCTGGGGTTGAGACTTGTCTAAAACTTGTATTTATCCCAGAAATTAGTTATTTCCAACATTTGAAGAAAACCGTTGGTGTCGTTTTTGAGATCAGAGTTACAAGCAAGAAAGCAAGCAAACCTTACTCATATTAGAATATAGGATATCTTTTAGAAAGGTCTTTTTGTTTTTTATTTGGTACTTTAACTGGTCGTTATTTGCCATAACGTTTTATATTTGAATGCGATGATCAATATATAGTTTGCATAAATTTATATACTGCTATTGAATTCTGGAAGTTGCTTAATACATCACAGAATATAAAAACATGAATTTTTGCTAGGAGAAAACAAACTAAATAATACAAACCTGTATCTTATTTAAATTCTGATGGGCCGTCGGAGTAAAACAAACCCCTTTTTCTTTTCAAATAAAGAAAAACGCGGCAAGGACGGTATTTCAATTATGAGGACGAGTGAGACATTAAGCTCAAATCAGGAGGTTCAGGAGGCGAATACGGCACACGCTTTTACAGGGCCCGGGTGCAGTTTCACTGGTTATGATGAAGGTTGAACAGTGTATACGTGATTTTTATGTATGAGCTTGATTTTTTTCATATTGTTGGTATTTAAAATGCCCCTTTTTTCTTAACATAACAACTTCTAAGGTTAATCAAATAATTATGAACTAGGCAATTTCCTGTTCCTCTCACAGGAATCTCGCAGGCATGAATAAAATTCAAAATAAATATTAAATATAAACGAGTTCGCACGCAGCACGCTGACGTGAGGGAAGTGAATTTCCACATAGAAAACTTTTAAAACTCAAACCCAGTGTAAAAACATACATTTATCCCAATTTTATTGAAATCTGAAAACACTGATTTTTTTGGGCTGTTCTGATGCTCCTGGTTTAATTTGCCTGCGATGTTAGGAAACTTTTAAAACTCAAACCCAGTGTAAAAACATACATTTATCCCAATTTTATTGAAATCTGAAAACACCGATTTTTTTGGGCTGTTCTGATGCTCCTGGTTTAATTTACCTGCGATGTTAGGAATACATTTGCTCATTATAAGGTTATGAGAAGGTCTAGTCGGGCTTAAAGTAGGCTCGAGGTTGCTGGGGATGAAACTAATACACCAAAAAACTAATAAAATGCTTTTCTAATGTAAAAACCCCATAAGATAACGTACTGTGTTTGGCCGATATACATTTTCTTTAATAACTCGGTAAATATTTTTGCTAGAATGACGAGAGAGGGCTTAAAACTTTCGCCTCACTAATTCCCATCTTTTTCCATTCATTACGTTCGTACGTCCGGGGCTTTTCTGACCCTTTTTGGGCCCAAAAACTCAACATTTGAAAGAATAATCCCCAAAAAAGGGGTTTAGAGTTTTCCGATTGTTTTTTCCCAACGAACTTGTCAAACTTATTATAGAAAGGAACGTCCCTACCAAAATTGAAGGAAATCAGACAAAAAATGCGACCGCTAGAGTGCTTACACACACACACACACACACACATATATATATATATATATAATTTTGAACGACCCCCCAAAACGTGTTCAGAGGGTCACGTTAGGAACTTCTATGGTGGTCCTGGGCTTAAGTTTCACCGTGCGGGTCATGCTATTAGTTCACTTTCCATAGGAAATTCACTAATAACAAAGGTACAAACTGTAGTTAGGAATAATAGTTTTTGCATTGATTCTTGTACTTGAAAAAATGTTTAAATAACAATAAGGGCTAATAAAATAGAGGGGAACTAAAATCAGGCTCCATTGAATTCATTCTCATCTAGTTCCTATCTAAGAATTTTTCAGCCTTCTAGGTCGCATACGATAGCTTGAAAACCCTGTGCAAAGTCACAAATGTACAAGTTTTCCTTACGCAGTTATTAAAAGACATTTCAACTCCAATTAAGTATTTTATATGGGAACTTTAAGGCTAGGTGAAATAGAGCCCTTAATCGTAAAAACTGTTTATGAAATATTAACGTATTTTTTAGGGGTTAGGGAAAAGTACAACTAAATTCCTCATAATGTTAAAATAAAAATGTAATTTCTCTTTAACTAACCTAGCTGAACAATACTTTTTACCTTTGTCAACATTTCTGTTCTCCTCAGGTCAATTTACATTGCCAAGTAGATAGTCCATTGTGTTTTCTTCTAATTAATTCACCAGCTTACTCAGTCTGGGGGTTTCATTGCCATTTCATCAAGGTCTCGAAGCTTTTGTTTGTTTACTATTTCATTAAATGGAAAACATTAATTCTTATCTTGGTTATACGACTACTTTTTTTAGTACAATTTACATTGAGCTTTTGATTAGGCATTTACATTGATTTATTTCTCATGAGTTTTAACCCCCCCGCGTGTTTAAAAACGAATGTAAGACAAATAAATAGTTTTATGTTTCCTAAAAGTGTTAAAAATATCAATTTGATGAGACTTGGCAAATCAGTCAAATTTCTGCTTATATATTTTGTAACATACGAAACAATCTCTAAATCAAGAATGTTTTATGACTTCTCTCTTTGCAGTTTTTTTTTCTTATTAATTACCAAAAGATTCATAAAACGTACTTACTGAATTTAAGGCCTAAAGTAAAATAATGTTTTCTTCCCACGGAAAACAATTTATATCACAATTCAATAAACAAGTGTTCATCGTAAATACCAACTTCGTACTTGAGGAACTACCATCTACTAGTAGTGGGGTTAAAATAATCTTTTAAGTTGTGTCAAAATAACTATCTTAAACATATTTTTTACTTTTCTGTTCAGTCTATTTTTTTAGACTTTCAATTACAACTACGTAAAAAGAGAACTATTATTCAATTGATCCCGACAAACACAAAAATATTCAAGAAGCATTGTTTATATAGTATAAATAAAATTATTGTATTAGTATATTTTGTTAGTTGTAATAGGGGAGGATAATTAAAAACCTCATGATAGACTAGAAAAAAATTAAAATATGAAGATTAAAATATTTATAAATGTATAACTTGATCTTGACTGATTTAAAAACTGCGATCTAATACTAAAACAAAAAGTTATAAATATTAAAAACATTGAAAGTGTACATTAAACATCTACAGTATAATACAACTGACACTATTTATATAATAGGAGACTAGGTGGGTCGTGAATAAATATATTTTTGATGTTTATTTATCAGTAAATATACAGCTATGTTTCGGTTGTATCACTGCTGAAAATGTTCTGCAACATTTAGGTTGCTCTGGATAGGTAGGTAATCCTGATAATATAAGTTTGTGCCTATGGAAGTTACCAATAAAAATAATGAATTATAAACTAATATTACTTATCCATAATATTTCTGAAAATGTTCCAAATTGATTAACACTTTACTCCGGTATTTGTAAGACACTCAAGCCATTTCATTCAGTTACTTAAATGTGGAATAATTAGACCCAGCTTAGCAGCTAGCGATACAGTGACCTGGTTTTCAGGGAAGTGGTTCGGGTCCCGTTTGATAATAGCAAGACATTAGGAAATTGTTTCAACTTAACATCTCCTTGATACTTAATTGCAGAAACTTTAAACAAAGACGACAATTGCTTATCGCATTTCCATTATGATTGCACTGCGAAAGCATTTAAATACGTTAAAAGACATTTAATGCCTTGAATTGTTGTCATTGGCTCTCGTCTATATTGATTAAATCTTGTAAATTTATCCCTCTCCAATATATATCCCGTATAAAACCACCGATATAAAAAAAACCGCATTATAAAATTATTTATTTTATCAGTTTTTCATTCAGTGGTAAATATGACGGCATACTTAATAAAATACCAAAACTGTTCACCGTTTTCTTTTCTTTTCTTTATTGGTAGACATCTTAATTGTGATAATTAAATTATGGTTAAGACTACATTAAATTAACAGGGTATGTAATAAAAATAATAATTGATAGAATTTTGATTAATTAAATCCTTCAATCTTAAAAAATAATCTTCATTCAATCTTGAAACCACAACATTTTTATTTTAAATTAATGTTATATTTTCATTGTTGTTTTAATTTTAAAAGTCTTAAATTCATTACTTAAACACGACTATAAATACCAGTTCCACGATTTGTCCCGTAATTACGGATTGAGACAGGCTCTGAAAAATTATTGTGCGGTTTGTTCTACGAACCGTGGTTTTGGCATTGGCAAAGTATCAAATTTACTCACAGTTCCAGTCATAAATTCGCTTTAGATATTCCAAATATTATATAAATTCTCAAAATATACAGCGAAATATTTTCGATACAAAAATCTTCTCATTTATAAAAAGCATAATATTTATGAATCTACATAATTTAAAATTAGATTATACTGTAATCGGGGTTAGCTTTATAAACCCTCTGTGGCAGTTAGGGAAGAGATTGTCATGATGCCTTCTCGTTCCAGGAGTTCTCTGAGGAGTGATTTAACGCCAGATTGGAGTTGAAGGCTTTGAGTTAATTTAAAACAGAATATTTTTTACATTTTAGTGAATTTCCCCTATAGGGTTGAAGCTATTACCGTAAGACTTAAGCCCGAGACCTTGGTAACTTTTCATTTTGAGGTCCCCAGATGCCAAAAACTCTATTCGTTCAAATTTATATATATGTACTATATACGAATATATGTATTTATTCATGTATGTGCCCGTTACCGCGATAACTTTTGAAAGAAACACCCGATTTTTATGAAATTTGACATAAATGTGGAGAGACAATTAATACCTTGAATTGTTGTCATTGGCTCTCGTACATATTGATTACAACTTGCAAATTTGTCCCACTCCAGTATCTTTCTGAATAAAACTACTGATATGAAATATTCTACCATCATTATTTATTTTATAGGTTTTTCATTCGGTGGTAAATGTGATGGTAAATAAAATAAAATCCCAAAATCGTTCAGCTTTTTAGCTTAATTTATTACCTAGTTACTTAAGCTTGACTACAAATACCAATTTCATGATGCGTCCCATAATAATGGATTGAAAGAGGCTCTGAAAAATTATTGTGCGGTTTGTTCTACGAACCGTGGTTTTGGCATTGGCAAAGTATCAAATTTACTCACAGTTCCAGTCATAAATTCGCTTTAAATATTCAAAATATTATACCATATAAATTCTCAAAATATACAGCGAGATATTTTCGATACAAAAATCTTCTCATTTATAAAAAGCATAATATTTATGAATCTAAATAATTTAAAATTAGATTATACTGTAATCGGGGTTAGTTGTATAAACCCTCTGTGGCAGTTAGGGAAGAGATTGTCATGTTGCCATCTCGTTCCAGGAGTTCTCTGAGGAGTAAATTAACGCCAGATTGGAGTTGAAGGCTTTGAGGCTTTAAAACAGAATATTATTTACATTTCAGCGAATTTCCCCTATAGGGTTGAAGCTATTACCGTAAGACTTAAGCCCGAGACCATGGTAACTTTTCATTTTGAGGTCCCCAGATGCCAAAAACTCTATTCGTTCAAATTTATATATGTATATATATATGTGTCCGTTACCGTGATAACTTTTGAAATAAACGACCTACTTTGATGAAATTTGGCACAAATGTAAAGAGTATAGCATTTATGACTAAAATCGAAAACCAGATCGATCGGACTATGGGAGGGGGGTTTATAGGGGTTTACAATTTTCCAAAAATCAGTTTTTGCAAATTTCAACCTAAAATGTTAAAAACACTCAATTTTGGTTATAGAAATTGTATAGGGCTTAAAAAACAAATAATTTAGTATTTTTAGTATTCATCTAGGTTAAGTGGTTGCGGATAAAATCCAAAAAACGTGTCCCATGTTAATTTTATAGGAAAAAGGTTTTTAGATTTTTCTCAGATAATTTTACTAAAAACTTCAATTTATTTTCATCAATTTTTTTAGCTCAACAAAACAAACATTTTGTTGTTTTAATTTTTGTTCTACGTCCAACCGTTGCAGAGATATTCTCAAGTGCTAAACACAGTACATTGTCCAATGTTATCCTTATGGAGAACAAATAAAATTTGATATCTCGATTATTTATGAATGTATATTGATGAAACTTGGTACGCGGCTTCAAATACTTGTACTATATTGATATTAGCACAAAAAACAAGTTTTTTTATGGTCCCTTAGCAGCAAACGTGCATACTCGGCTCCCATGTTATTCATATGGAGAATAAGTAAAGTTTTATATCTCCCTTAGTTATGAACCTAAATTAATAAAACTTGGTATGTAGCTTCACCTGGTTGAGTTATATTGATAATAGCAAAAAACGCATGTCTTATCTTCCTCGTTGCAGCAAACCTGCGTACTCAATTGTAATGTTATTCTTATGTAGAATAAATAAAATTCTATATATCACTTATTAATGAATGTATTTTTGTGAAACTTGGTAAGTGGCTCTAGGTAGTGGTGAGACCCATATATATATATATATATATATATATATATATATATATATATAATATATATATATGCATTGGAAATTCGCTGAGATTCGAATTGCATACACAATGTTTCCTTCAACTGCAATTTCGGATACCACAAGCGAATAAAACTTAACTTTAATCCATTTTGGCTGAATTCTCGAGACTGAGGTTTGCCTAGCTCATTTTCCGGCGTCGGCTTTGCCCAGGCCTTTCATTTCAGTTCATATCATATATGAGCTCATATTTCAGCTCATATTTCAGCTGATATATGATTATTAACATGTGGTCTCCTGAGAGCAGAGATTGAAAGATTTGAGTGAAGATTACATAAATAGAGTAGTAAAATAAATCACAGAGACATTGAGCAACAACTGGAGTGACCTTAAAAATTTAGAAAAGAGAAAAAAGAGTTATACACATCTGATTATCAGTAAGGGGAAGTGGTGAAATATTACTCCGAGTCATCTAAACAAACTGACTGGCCTTCCCCCCCAGGTACTTCAAATAAACAGCTGTCACAAGGATTATATATAACTACAGATTGTATTGTTTACCATTTTTATACTCAGAATGTTTACCCCATTGCGAAGCACGGGTAAAGCAGCTAGTAAATAATAAATAAAAAAACGGTTACTGTCGGTTTTAAATCATCAATAAAATTATTACTATTACTGTAACTATTACTAAAACTGTTACTATTGATTTTGGTTAGTTATTGTTGTATTCCGTATCTATCTGACAATCGACTTTTTAATCGGTAGTCTGAAGTAGTCGACCAAGCAAACCTCACTACACAAACTAAACAGCTGGAACAGTTTTTAACCTTTGTAACATCTGTTTGTTTGGAGCAGCAAGATTCAAGATTTAAGATTTTTATCATCAGTGTCTGTCACACGGCATCCCCCGATTACGAATCCACACGACACCATGAAACTGTTACAGTTTCAACATTTCTACCTGATGCTCATTGATAGAAGCAATCTTGTGAAGGTAAACAGGTAAACATTTTAGTTTTTTTTTTATTGTTATAAAATAATAAATATAATATATATATTTATAATATTTATAATATTATAATTATAATATTAGATATAAATATTATTATATTATAATATTTATAATATTTATATATTTATAATAATAATAAATATGACGAAAAATTACAGTATGACGAAAAATATAGTTCATCACTAAAGGTGAAAAGTGGTTTAAAAAATAATATTCTTTGTTTCATATTTATTGTTGTTGTTGGTGAGTATTGCGAACGTTTTCCATCACTTATTTGAGAAAAAACAGTTTCACGACTTTCTGAGATCTTCAATCTGATCCCGTTAACAGGTACGAGAAATGCTTATAACATGACAAAAATTAGAGGCACAAGCCAGGGAAGATGGGAAAAAACAAACAAGTTCAAACTGACAACTTTAAAATCGACCAAAGAAATAGTAGTATTCATCACAAGGAGCAAAAGTGGTTGTTTTTGGTGCGTAATCGTTTTTTACGAAACTCGATTAAGCATCAAAATCACAGTTTTGCTCCATGTGATGAACAGATTTTTTTATCATACTTCCCTATATAACCCTTTGACAGTCGAAAATTTTGACCAAACATTAGGTGATTTGTATCGTTTTGCTTAACTTTACAATATTTACATTTCTTTTACAAACAAATATTGACTTGAATTTTGTCCACGTGTTTGTTACCTTTGAAATACACAAACTTACAAAAGAACAATAACAATCTTTGAGGTTAGTGCACTGAAAAAATCCACAGCTGATTTTTTGGTGCCCTATTTTAAGGTATACAAAAATTGTGATTTTACGGAATTACAGACCCAAAAACTTCTGCTTTTCGTGCAGTATGATAAAAAAAATTATATTTGGGTTTTAGCGAATTTCCCCTATAGGGAAGAAGCTATTACCGTAGGTGGCATGGTAAGACTTAAGCCAAAGACCATGATAACTTTTTGTTTTGAGGTCCCCAGATGCCAAAAACACCATTCGTTCAAATTTATATATATATGTGTATATATATATATATATATCCACATATATAAGATTACAAAACCTAAACAAAACATATATATTTTTGTAAACCTTGGTTGTATTATATATATATATATATATATATATATATATATATATATATATATATATATGTGTGTGTGTGTGTGTCCGTTACCGCGATAACTTTTGAAAGAAACGCCCGATTTTGATGAAATTTGGCACAAATGTGTAGAGTAACATTTATGACTTTAAGTTCGAAAACCAGATTGATCGAACTATGGGAAGGGGGTTTTATGGGGGTTTTAAATTTTTCAAAAATCAGTTTTTTGAATTTTTCCCCCTACAATTTTAAAAACACTCAATTTTAGTTTTAGCCATTTTATAGAGCTTAAAAAAAAAAATAATTTTGTATTTTGAATCATTAACCTAGGTTAAGTGGTTGCGGAGAAAATCCAAAAAACGTGTTCATAAAATCTCCCATGTTAATCTTATGGGAAAATGGTTGTTTACTTTCCCTCAATTAATTTTACTGTAAACTTCACATTTACTTTTACCAATCAGTTTAGCTCTATAAAACAATCATTTTGGTGTTTAAATTGTGATTATAAGTCCAACCGTTGCCGAGTAATTCAAAGTGCTAAACACAGTACGTTGTCCAATGTTATCCTTATGGAGAATATTTAAAATTTTATATCTCTATTATTAATGAATAAATATTGATGAAACGTGGTATGTGGCTTCACCTAGTACTGGTATATTTGCACAAAAAATTGATTTTTTGTTGATTATCCTCTTAGCAGCAAACCTGCATCCTCATCCCTAATGTTATTCTTATGGAGAATACTTAAAGCTTTATATATCCCTTAATTATGAACATAAATCATTAAAACTTGGTATGTAGCTTCACCTGGTTGAGTTATATTGATAATTGCAAAAAAATATATATTTTCATCTTCCTTGTTGCAGCAAACCTGCGTTCTCAGCCCTAATGTTATTTATGGAGAATAAATAAAATACTATATATCACTTAGTTATTTATGTATTTTTATGAAACTTGGTAAGTGGCTTTATGTGGTAGTAAGAAATATATTCATGCATAGGAAATTCGCTGAGTACGCAGGTTTGCTGCGACGGGGGTATAGTTCTTGCTAAACCCTAATTTTAGTTTGCACCATTGAATTCAGCTTAAAACCAAACAATTCAGTATTCTGAGAAATCACTTCACTTGTTCAGCGGGTCGCGTTAGTTTGACAGCGCCTTCTATTTCAGTTGAGGTTGACGCAATACACGCGTGTATTGCAGGTTTTTGTTCAAGTTTGTAGGCGCTGGCCATTGAACGAGCGTGATGACCTTGAGACCGACCTTGCCACCCTTCCCCCTGGCGCCTGGACTAGCGTTATCTCTATTTTATCGCTTCATTCATTCTATTTTCCTGGAATTTAATAATTTATCCGTTCTCTTTAATTTCATTCTATTCAGTTTGAATTAAATGCCAGTTTTCTTTGATTTTATTAGCGAATTTCCCCTATAGGGAAGAAGCTACTACTGTACCGTAGTCGGTATGTTAAGACCTAGGCCCGGGACCATGATAACTTTTCGTTTTGAGGTCCCCAGATCCCAAAAACACCATTTGTTCGAAACTGTATAAATATATATATATATATATATATATATATGTGTGTGTGTGTGTGTGTGTGTGTGTGTGTGTGTGTGTGTGTCCGTGGGTGCGACAACTCTCGTAAAAATGGTCCGATTTGGATGAAATTTGGTACAAACGTGTAAAGCATCATTTATGACTTTAAGTTCGAAAACCAGACAGATCGCCCTATCCAAAGTGGAAATTTGGGGGTGTTTGTACCCCAAAAATGGGTTTTTTGAAGTTTTTATATGTAATAATTTAAAAAATATAATTTTAGTTTTCACCATTAGATTCAGCTTAAAAAAGCACACAGTTTGGCGTTTTGATCTTTTCTCTACGTCAAATGGTTACAGAGATATTGAAAGTGCTAACCACAGTACGTTGTCCAATGTTATTCTTATGGAGAATAAGAACAATTTTATATCTCGCTTATTTATGAACGGATACTAATGAAACTTGGTATACGGCTTCATCTGGTTGTGGCCTATTGTTATTTACAGCACAAAACAGCAATTTTACCGATTTTCCCGTAGCAGCAAACCTGCGTACTCAGCCCCCATGTTTTTCTTATGGAGAATAAGTAAAATGTAATGTCTCCCTTAGTTATGAACATAATTTAATGAAACTTGGTATGTAGCTTCACCTTGTTGAGTTATATTAATATTTATAAAAACAACCATTTTTTGTGTTCCTTGTTGCAGCAAACCTGCGTACTCATCCCCCATGTTATTCTTAAGGAGAAAAATCAAAATTATATCGCTTATTTATGATTGTATATTGATGAAACTTAGGATGTGGTTTCACCTAGGTGATTTATATTGATATTTGCATGAAAACCCCTATTTTTTTTTCCCTGTTGCAGAAAACTTACGTACTCATCCCCAATGTTATGCTTATGGAGAATAATTAAAATTGTATATATCGCTTATTTGTGAATATATGTTTATGAAACTTACTATCCAGCTTTATGTGGTATTAAGTATTATTATGCATTGGAAATTCGCTGAGGACGCAGATTTGCTGCGACGGGGGTATGTTAATCTTATGGGAATACGGTTTTTAGATTTTCCTCAGATAATTTCACTCAAAACTCCACATTTCTTTCTACCAATCAGTTTAGCTCTAAAAAACAATCATTTTGGCGTTTTAATTGTTGTTTTATGTCCAACCGTTGCAGTGATATTCAAAGTGCTAAACACAGTACGTTGTCCAATGTTATCCTTATGGAGAATAAATAAAATTTTATATTTTGATTATTTATGTATGTATATTGATGAAACTTGGTATGTGGCTTCAACTAGTTGTGGTATATTGACAATAGCACAAAAAAGTTTTTTTGTTGATTTTTTCCGGTAGCAGCAAACCTGAATACTCGGCCCCCATGTTATTCATATGGAGAATAAGTAAAGTTTTATATCTCCCTTAGTTATGAACCTAAATTAATATTGATAATTGCAAAAAAAATTTCTTATCTTCCTTGTTGCAGCAAACCTGTCTACTCATTTATAATGTTATTGTTATGGATAATAAATAAAATGTTATATATAACTTATTAATTAATGTATTTTTGTAAACCTTGGTAAGTGGCTCTGGGTAGTAGTGATACCCATATATTTGCATTGGAAATTCGCTGAGTACGCAGGTTTGCTGCGACGGGGGTATTTTTAACGTGTTCTGTTTGTTTTTCATTTTCCTGTTTTAGTTTTTAGTGTTTTACTAATCATTTTTTTGTTATTTTCTAGATCTTTTCACCTGAAGACGGGATTAGATCCACATCCCATAAGGTCGTGAAACTTGTTTTTCTCTAATCAATGATGGCAAATATGCGCAACAATTTCTTAAATAAAACAATACTAGTCACGCCACATTTTTCCACCAGAAGGTTTTTAATAAAAAAATCAGCTTTGGATTTTTTCAGTGCGCTAACCACAAAAATTGTTATTGTTCTTTTGTACGTTTGTGTATTTCAAAGGTAACAAACACGTGGACAAAATGCAAGTCGATATTTGTTCGTAAATAAAATAAATATAAATATTTTAAAGTTAACCTAGCTGAACTACCAAAACGGGACAAATCACATAATTTGTTGTATACATTTTCAACTATCAAAGGCTTATATGGGCAGTATGATAAAAAATGTGTTCATCAAAAGGAGCAAAAGTGTGTTTTTGGTGTTTAATCGATTTTCGCAATCCTAAATCACGATTGCGTACCAAAGACAACCACTTTAGCTCTTTGTGATGAAAACTACTAAATAACCTGTTCACCTTAAAAAGTTTGCTTCCATCTTGATCTTACTACTGAAAAATAAACAGCTGGTACACAAGTTGCCTTTGTTTACAATTTGAGCAATTCGTTTGATTCATACTTAATAGCTTACAACCAAAAAGTGTAGTAAAATTATTTTTTTCCAAGGACTAATTTAATAATATTAATATTTAAATTTATGCATTAATATTTACAATAATAATGTATACAGTTTTACGGTTAATGTAAAATATCAATCCACCTTCAGCATTAAGTAAGGGGCAGCACCCTAATATAACGTTTTTTTAAGGAGGCTTAGGCTTTACTCTTGTATGCGATTATTAGCAATGTACATGCTAAATTCCAGCTCAAGAGGTTCGGTAACTCCTAATGTCGATAACATTTAAATAAGAGTCTAGTAGGATGATACCTAAACAATGTACGATGTTTTATAACCCAGTCTTACTCCTCACCAACAGCATAAGGGTAACATTCTAAAATTCAGCTTTATAGTCATTAAATTATTTATCTATTTTTGTTGTTTTTATGATACAGGTGATTACTAACTATATCTTACAAACAAATATGGGTATAGCTTTGGCAAGTTATTTGAAGACAAAGAATGAATGATTGTAAATAATTTAAAATAATGATACTATTTGTAAACACAATCATGAAGAATCAAACATTTCACCATAAAGTAAGTATGTCGTATGTACTTCCTGTTTACTTAAAGTGAATGGGTGGTTTGATTGTTAAAGTTATAAGTTATGACACATTATTTTTCCCAAATTAAACGTTGGACAAATATCTGGGATACAAATCACGATAGTAATTAATTATGGTTGACATAACAATGACAACTCGTAAACGACATAATATATCAAGTTACATCTAGACTAAATACACAAAAGTATTGACACGTTCCTGTGCATCTGTTCTGACTTCTCTGTACTGGATCACAATAACAGGAATACAACAGATAAATATTAGCTATTGGCCAAGCAAATATTGAACCTGGTAACATTTTTGGTTAATAATTGTTTACCTATTGTTCCCCTTTTTACTTTCTCCCCCTATACATAGTATATGGAGAAAGTATTGTTTTCGTCAACATTTTCGAATTTGAGTTGGCAGTGGATATATTTGTTTTGGTGCTCCCTGAACCCAAAAAAGTGGTTTTTACGTGATGTTTTTACGTGATGTCTGTGTGTGTGTGTGTGTGTGTGTGTGTGTGTGTGTGTGTGTGTGTGTGTGTGTGTGTGTGTGTGTGTGTGTGTGTGTGTGTGTGTGTGTGTGTGTGTGTGTGGATTTGTAAAGAGCTAGAGCCCTAATCAATGGGCTGATTTTTCATGAAATTTGGTATGTAGGTCTATTCCACGACATCTCCAGGCTTTTTCATTTTTTTGAATTTTTGAATTTTTAGGGTAATTATCCCCCAAAAATTGCCAAAAATCATGAAAAATCCAAATTTCTAACGAAAAACGGCTCTAACGATTTTCATTAAACTTTAGTGGTTTGTATAACTTAAGGTTTCCAATAAAATTACACCACCCACATTTCTGAAAAAAATCGGGTTTAGAAATTTCAGGACTTTCTAAAATCGAAAACTCAGTTTTTGCATTTTTCATAAAAAACATAAATATAAAAAATATTACTACTCACCATTCAAAAGAGCTCAAAAATTCTTATGGGGGATACAAAAATTACTATTTCTTTCTTATTTACTGATCAACATCATTAAAACTTGATATGCAGGTCAAGTTAACATTGACACACAGAGGATGTTCGAAATATGTTGCCACTTAACCCTGTGGGGGGAATGAGGGGGCATTTACCCTCTTTTAACCACTGTGTATAGCAAAGGATACTGTAGTGCCTCCATAAAAGGGATTTGGGTGGACAATTTTGAAAACAACTCATTTAGGAGATGTTCTGTACATTAAACCGTAATTTATATTCTATGTTTAGTAAATAAAAAGTAATCTTTTTCATTAAAGTTAGGCTAAAAGGGAGAAAGTATGTGTCAGTTTCCTGATACCGTTTATTTAAATTCATTATTACTGATAGCCCGATAGTAAGTTTTTTTTTTACTTAAGAAATTATTGAGTCTTCCAGCACTGATGGAAAATTCCGCAATAATTTATTAAATATCATATTTTGTTTGTAAACACAGGAAGGGACTGTGTCCAGTAAACGTTTACCAAGTTTTGTTTTACCATTACAAACGAAACTCAGCGTGAACACGTAACCCAGTATTGTTGCTACAATTCACCAACATCTTTCAACTAACTGTAACAGGGCATAATTATACTCATACAAAGCGGTCTAACCAACTCAATCGATCAAATTAAAACTGCAAGTGCTCTCAACCGGGCAATAATCTCATCTTTAAAGATTTCTTTCCACTAAGAGTTATGGATGATTGAATATTTCAATTATCTACTTAATACACAAATCGTTTGTGCAAAACCGATAGGCCTATCTTAAATTGTTGTTATAATACTTGTGTAAATTTATCATAGCATAATAGAGGATCCGAAAACCGTTAAATGATTAACTTGACCAGGTAAAAACTGTCTAATTGCCAAAATAGTATAAAACAATTTTAAAGAATTAAGAATATTTGTTTTTATTATTAAGTACTCTATCAAATAAATAGTTACACGACACAGTAAGTACATGTCCCCTAACTTAATATAGAGGATAAATGGCAAATAACAAGGTTTAAATAATAAACTATTAAACAATTAAATGAAAGTGAATTCTGAACACACATCCTTTGTATACTGATTAAAAATTATAAAGGTAAAAACATAGTATTAACTACAGCCTAGAAAACACGACTAAACCAATTAAAGATCGCAAACTTAAGTTTACAAAGTTAAAAATTCTTGAATAACAGTAACAATTCGTCACAATTACGTAGTTGGTTTTCCATTAGAAAAGTTTGTTTAAGCTGTACTTCTTTGCAGGTATTATGAAGGCGTTATAGTTTTCGTAGCTGTTACTTCGCTTATTGTTCTCGTTCAAAGCGCCAGTGAAGATAATAACAAGGTTGGTAAATATATGTTCAAATATTAGGGTTTCAAAAGACATGGTGTTCGAATCTGAGCAGACTTTGTGACTTGTAACATTATACTAATTATTCTAAATAATTATTATAATTAATTATTCTAACAAGGACAGTGAGTCCTTGTTTTGTCTCAAAACACGAACTTTAGTTTGGGAAACATCCGTAAGGCGACAAAGACCTCATTAAACAGTTTGCCCAATAAATACTCACCTTCTGTTACTCATGATCTTAAAATAGTTTGCAATTCATGTCTAATTCACATTCAAGATCATTCTAAGCTTTATTCTCACAACAAATATATGCAATCTGTCTGTTAAATTTAGGCGGTTTAAGAGGAAGTTAAATAACTGTTTCCCCAATCCTCCAAAGTTGATACCCTATCCAGCTGATCGTACTTTGTTTTCAAATGTCAAATTGGAATTAATGTTTATGTTTACTATTTTATTCATTATTTGGTGTTATTGCATTATTCCAGTAAAGGTGGGAACTTTTTCGGTCAAAATAAATTCTACACTATCCACAAGTCGCCCAGTACGAGCAGGCGTTCCTCAAGGCTCGATATTGGGGCCTATTCTTTTTAACATTTTCATGTCTGACATGCCGGATCTACCCCAAAGTACACTTGCTCTTTACGCCGACGACACCGCAATCATCTCTCAAAATGCTGATATTAACGAAGCAGTAATGTTATTGCAAACCAGTGTAACAACGGTGAACGATTGGTTTAAAAAGTGGAGAATCTCACTGAACCCTACAAAGTGTGAAACTAAGATTTTTTCCCTTAGAAAATATGATGTTCCCCCGGAAATTCTTATCGACAACACACTAGTTCACTGGAATCCTGATGACCAAGGCATCAAGTATTTAGGCGTCTATCTGGATAAAAGGTTAACATGGAACTTGCATGTGAACACAAAATTAGCCCAAGCATATGCATGGTTATCAATTTTATTTCCATTGATAAATAAAAAGTCAACTTTAAAATCTTCGTGTACACTCCTCATTTATAAAACAATTCTTCGCCCCTTGATCATGTACGCATGTCCAGTGTGGGGGACGTGCATTTCTCATGGAAAACTAAACATGATTCAAATTTTACAAAATAAAATTTTAAGGATTGCCGTAAACAGTCCATGGTTCATCAGAAACAGTCACCTTCACGAAGAACTGGGAATCGACACAGTAGAACACTTTATAAGAAAAAGTACAAGAAAGCTTCTGTCTAATCTACACCATGTTCCTGGAGCCGTTACATTCAACTTAGGAATACCAACCTTGGGGAGGCGTTTAAAAGCATGGCTTCCTCAGGATTCTTTCGAGATGCAGGGTGATTTGATTTAAGAACACTATCAATTTATGTTCGAGTTTTATTTACATATATTTCTGTATTTAATTTGTCAATCTAACTAACGAGTTTTAAATAAGTTCCTGGGTGTCTTCAAACGAAGCGAGCCTAATATTGTTATTTTGCCTCTCTGTTATAATTTCTGTGAATAATGTAAAGTATACATTGAACCGGAATAAAATTGTAAAAAAATTACAGTAAAATTATTCAGTGTTGTTTGAAATGGAAAAAAATCTGAATATTAGAAAATAGACTAGCTAAACAAGTTGTGTTCATTGTATGAAAATAAGGGAAAGATCTCGCTAAAAACCGGCATAACGCTAGGACGTATTACTTGACACACGAAAAAATACTGTTACTGTAGAAAATTGGATCATCTGTGTGCGGCACTGCAATCAAGTTCAAGAAAATGAATTAAACAGAAATAAACGTACTGATGATAATTTTCAGCACTTTGTAGTTAACCTCCAAGAGGATTATTATGTAAGTGACAGCACCAACCACAGTGCACTGACAGTGAGGGTGCAGACGCAAAGAGTTTAAAGCAAATTCTGTGCTGTTGTGAATAGGCTATAGGCCTGCCCATGTGCTGTAGTTAAAGTGACAAATAAAGATCGTTATTATTGTTATTTTATCGTTTTACTCAAAGAATATTGAATAGTTTATTGTGAATTTTCAAGAAAAACTAGCCGTAAATTTAATTATTATAAAGCGACTGATTGATTTCATAGTAGCATATTGCTGGTTATAGCTAAACATTTAGTAATGAATTATGAATTACAAAAGTTAATAGCTCGATTGTTGAGTATTTAAAAAACATTATTCCAGTATAATTATTCAGTGTTGTATAAAATGGAAATAACGCTTTCTTATATTTAAAAACCTTATATTCCTTATATTTAAAACTATACTGTATTATTTAATTCAAATAATTTCTGCTTCACATTTACATTTATATATTCACTAGCTGTTATCCGGCAGACGTTGTCATTCCTTTGACTATTACCACAACTAAAACCAATTTCACCAAGATCACCTGTTCAAGTAAACATGTCATTAGCTTTTATGTAAACAACAATATATGTCCATAAGGTTTATATGGGAACCCTTTTGGGCCTCTTGCGAGGAACCCAATTGAGTTAGGACGAAATGGATGGCTTAAAAACCTTCTCCGTAAAATTGTACATATATACCAAGTTTCATGGCAAACGGTCCAACTGTGTCTAAGTCCATAAACTTCAAATATATATACAAACAAACAAACCAACATCCTTTATTATAGATATAGATTTAGTTTATTTGTTATCAAATTGTAAATTATTATAATAAGGCATATCCTGGTTTGTAAATGATTCAATCAATCCGTGCAAAAACGAGCAGTCGGATAATTATGTAATAGGAATTTAAAAGCAACAGTTGATTTTTCCATTTACTTAACACTATGTACAAGATTTATTTGCTTTGCTTTATTTATATCTTCCAAGGCCAATATAAAATGGTATTCAAATATATTAAAACTAAATAGGCATAGGCATATTTACTCGTGAATTTAGGTTATGTTATGATCGTTTCATAAACAGCTAAGCAGACCAATTCTTCGATGACCTTCTTTGTCTTTGACGTACACCGATTCGATTTAAAAAGAAAACAGCTGTGATATCATTCAACGGTATGATCCAGTGGAGGGAACCCTGAAACCACTTAAATATATCACACAGAATATATAGCTTTTCCCCGTAGGCTTCGCCCTACTAATCCTTATATACAATTTTGTAAGCGAAATTTGTAAGACAAAGTTACAGGATGATGGGAGACGGCTCAAATGAAAGGTCTTGATCCTAGGGACTCGGGAAAAATATCAGTACTTCCAAAAAATTACCAGCAAACTAGAAGTAACGTAAAATAGTCCCCATAAGAAAAGCGTGGGGATTTAAAAACGTCTGTTTTGTTTGCATCAAAAAATGTGATTAAGTATCTAAGTGATTAAGTACTTTGTTTACGAACAGACATGAATTCCTACTTGGTGCAAGATTAGGGGCTATCACACCTGTAAGCAACTAGTGATTTATAAAAACTACGAGTATTTGGTTTATTTTATAATTTGACCTGCATTTTTTTATTTTGCTGTAATGTCTGTTTTATTTTCTCCTGAGTTGTGTTGACTTGAGTTGTCTTGACAAACAGTTTGTACTGAAGAATACTTGTGAATAAAGGCATTATTTATTTATTTATTTTTAGTTCATTATTTTTTAGCACAAGGTATTTTAAATCTGCCAGTCTAAATAACTATTCAATGAATTAACTATTTTTATCTTCTCTGCTCTAAGTCCAATCTCTGTAATTTAACAACTCATATTAAAATTTAATAAACTTTGCGTTATTTTAAATTTGTAGTGTATTCGTTTTTTTTTCTAAAATAGTTCTAAAATATGTTTAATGCTTTACAACAAGTTTTAATGGCTGTAAAATGTGTTTTATTTGACAACAGCATTTATTTTAAGAAATCTTCTATATAAATAAAATTAGAGTTTTGTCTGTACATTGCTTAGAGTTATGAAATTTTTGCATATTTTTACATTTCATACAATAGGAAAGCAGAAACGCGTCTTATCTCAATTTCTGTCTGTCTGTTGTCTGTCTGTCGGTGACGCTCAAAACGGCATTTTACGCAGCCTTCTCCGGGAAAACGGATGAACTGACATTGATGAAACTTTGTTTCTTTGTCCTATACATGCGTGAGAAGGTTTTAGGTCACTTTAAACCGGCATACGCCTTTTGGAAAAATAATGGTGGTGGCTCAAAAACGTGATTTCGCGCGATTTTGACACGTTTTGTTCGCTTTTCACAGGGAAACGGGATCACTGATTTCGATGAAACTTGTTTCTGTGTTCTATATGTGCATTAGAAGGTTTTAGATTAATTGGATTTTTGGAAATCACCTTAGGACTCTGCCCTACGGGGTTTTAAAGATACTATATTATTCTACGGACAAAGTATTTACTTATTATATTGAACCAGATGATAACTTAATAGTTATATCTATAACTTAAAATATTGTAAACAGCTGTTTATCATTATGGAAATAAAAAACCTACTTGAATGACAACTCTCATAATGGAAATAAAAAACTACTTGAATAGCAACTCAAACTCTTTTTTTCGATAGCCGAGAGTAGGGGGTATTGGGGAACTCTGCGCGCTCCCCCCCAGATTTTATATCTTTTGGCCGCCCCGATTTATTTTTTTGCTCCCTCTCCCCGATTTTATATTTTTGCCCCCCTCCCCCCCTCCCAGATATTTTTTCTATGCCTCTATAAATACATATTTTATGTAGCCAACTACTGAGTGTCTCAACTTCACAGTAAATTTGAAAATCATTGAGGGTTAAGGAGTAGTATTAGGTCCTTTTAACAGTTGGGAACAGAACATTGGAAAACAGGTGGTCTCATAAACATCCCTCCTTCACTCTGTTCAATCGATGAATAACAGGAACTACTGATCGATAGTTTTTCCCTGAGGTTCATAAACAGATTAATTTCGAAAGTGCCTTGTGCCATCCTCACGTCCACCAATGAAATATTTTAAAATTAATTCGGTTGTTATTCTTATCAAATTCATCTATTATTTAGACATACAACCCGTACGAATGACAGGTACACCGCTATTTGATTTTATTTGATTTTTATTTGTATACATATGTAATTTAAATTAATATACTGCATTGATTCAAAGTTTTAGTTTCACAACTTAGTTAGCTGTTTTGCATATTTAAATACTGATGATTTTTATTTATTTACTTAAATGTGTAACCTAAGAATTCATTTAGTTGTTCGAGAACCTGACGATAATTACTTTGTAATTGAAAGGCCTCGTTAAAATAAATTAAATTTTATTGATTGATATATGTGTTAATTTAAAAACTCTTGTACCTAAATATATTGAGCTGATTTTTGCGAGTCTTGATGATACTTGCGGTACATGTACATTTTGATTCTGGCGGGTATTGTAGTTGTGAACATTTGTTTAATATTTCTGGCTTTCTCTTGACCATCAGAGTTGACTCAATAATGAGAAGAGCTGGCATGGTTAGGACTTTTGACTCAACGAAGAACTCTTTACAGTGAGCTAGGTATGGTGCCTTACAGTTTGTCCTAATTATTCGCTTCTGCAGTAAAGGTATGGGTTGAGCTAGAGGACTGCTTCCCCAGAAGACTATTCCATAATTTATGATACTATGGAAACATCCAAAATGTACTTTCATGAGGATCACTTTGTCAGCGAGGTTTTGCAGACGACGCCCCATTTAGCATACAGCTGTAAGTCTAGCTGTCATCTACTCATTGTGTTGCTGCCACCTGAGGTCCTCACTGGTGGTTATGTCTAAGTATCTGATATGACTCTCCACACTTACACTCGTGCCTTCAAGGCGAAGTCAGGAGCCACTATCTGGCTTTTTTCGATTGTAGAATGTGAGGGTCTTGGTTTTACCTTTATTTAATATTAATTAGTTTGATTTCTTGGCAACAGCTGCTCATCTCATTCAGTGTCCTTCTTGTTCTTTGTTCCTGGGCAGATGTTTGTCCTCATCGTGAAACCAGTGGCTGACGTCATCAGCAAACAGCCAGATTACCGACGGTTATAGATTCAGGTAAATTATTCACGTAGGGGAGAAACAAAATCAGTTTGTCTTAAATTTTCAAAGCAGTTAAAATTTATATTTCGCAAATAAACATCCAAGATGCTATAAAAGCTGTAAATGTGTCCAACTAACCAAGTTTTCAATGGCGATAACTTTAAATAAAAGTAATTCCATTGCTCAAGTTTCACGTCCAGCTGAAGTTTCTTATTTACAACATTACAGTGATGCATTCCGAATTCCGTAATTATTTAATAACTGCCCCTTAATTATTGATAAACATTATTGCAATTATTTTCCCTAATTGCTAATGGTATTGATAACGATATGGCTATTATATTGTCAACAATATCCCATTTGAATTGTATTTAATATTTAGAAAATATCACATCCTATTCACCATGTCAAATCAGTAGTCACGCTGTCTGATCAAATACCAAATCCAACTCGACAGCAAGAGACAAATGGGCTTGATGTATTGTGGAAGTAATCAATTTGTCATGGATGCTTTTTACACTGCTTTCTTTGCACAGATTTTCAAATTCCCCAAATGGCACAATAAAGAGTTTTTGGTGAGTTATATGTTATATGTATGGAAAAGTACACCTTAGTCCGGTACACCACCAGTTTCATGGGAAAGCTGATAGATAAATGTGTTAACGTTCAGTTAGAAAAGTATATCCATGAAAATAACATGCTTTACAAAAATCAATTTGGCTCCCGTCTTGACAGAAATATCAATGATGGTTTTTTTCATTAATGAAAGAAGTCCATAATGCCGTAGGAAGAAATAAGAAAAGCCTGCTTGTTTTTATAGACGTAGCCAAAGCATTTGACACAGTCGACCGCCAGCTACTTCTTAAAAACTCATGTTCATTGTCACTACAGGACTTGCTTTTGATTGGTTTAAATATTATTTAACTGACAGATACCAAGTTGTTTCTATTCTCGATAAATATAGTACGTGTATGAAGATTGATTTTGGAATTATTCAGAGAAGTACGCTTGCGCCCTTACGTTTTCTTATCTAACTAAATAACATCGAAAAAATAAATCTACATATGCTTTTGATTGGTTTAAATATTATTTAACTGACAGATACCAAGTTGTTTCTATTCTCGATAAATATAGTACGTGTATGAAGATTGATTTTGGAATTATTCAGAGAAGTACGCTTGCGCCCTTACCTTTTCTTATCTAATTAAATAACATCGGAAAAATAAATCTACATATGCTTTTGATTGGTTTAAATGTTATTTAACTGACAGATACCAAGTTGTTTCTATTCTCGATAAATATAGTACGTGTATGAAGATTGATTTTGGAATTATTCAGAGAAGTACGCTTGCGCCCTTACGTTTTCTTATCTAATTAAATAACATCGAAAAAATAAATCTACAGATGCTTTTGATTGGTTTAAATATTATTTAACTGACAGATACCAAGTTGTTTCTATTCTCGATAAATATAGTACGTGTATGAAGATTGATTTTGGAATTATTCAGAGAAGTACGCTTGCGCCCTTACGTTTTCTTATCTAATTAAATAACATCGGAAAAATAAATCTACATTTGGGCCAACTCTTCTTATATATGCGGACGAAAGTGCAATCCTCTTTGAGGGAGACAGCTGGGAGGAGGTACACGACGAAGCGGAGCGTGGCCTGCTTGACATCAAGCAGTGGTTTGACCAAAATCGGCTCCCTTTAAATCCACAAAAGACTAAATACATAGCTATTTTACTTCGTGCCGATAGCGATTACTTGTGGTGGCCAGAATGTATGTGTTTCGTGTGGATGTCTAGAGCGAGTATCTCGTTATAAGTACTTGGGAGTCATAATTGATAACCGGCTGAAATGGACAGAACATTTCCAACACCTTAGAACAAGACTCAGAAAATTATTTGTTGTGTTTCGCACGCTCGGGCGAGTCCTACCCCCTAAAGTGTTAAAATGTGTGTATGCTGCGTATGTTCAATCTATTTATATTTATGTAAAACCTTAAAAATTGTGTATAATATGGTCTTTGCTTACTATAAAATGTGCCAGACTTCCTATGAGGGTCATGTTATAGAGAAAGTCGTGAAAACTGTATGGTGGGCATAGACCATATTATACATAATTTTAAAGGTCTTACATAGTGTTCGTCACTACCGCAAACTGGATCGAAAGGACCTTTATATCGGGAATAATAATAATTTTATTATTCGTTAATAATACTTAATGTAAATTTCGACCGGCTACAATTTCCGACTCAGTGGTCCATTCGACATCAGATTTGCGGCATTGCTTTCTACTATAAGACCTTTAATTTCATATACATCTCGACATATGGTGTAATTTAATATTTTCTTCTTATATTCCCAATGGGCCAATCCCCTGGTGTGATAAAAAACTCATAGTTGCTTCAAAAAGAAGATTTTGATTAGTAAATTTTATCAATTCAGTTTTTTATTACAAAACCCACGACCACATAGGTATCGATAAATGCAGTGTGGTAGAAAAGTCTTGGAACGGTTTAATATTGTTATAACCATTATAGCTAAAGCAATAAAACTTGGTATGTATATTTTGATGAGTAGTATATATATATATATATATACCAAGTTTTATTGCTTTAGCTATAATGGTTAAAAAATATTAAACTGTTCCAAGACTTTTCTACCACACTGCATTTATCAATACCTATGTGGTCGTGGGTTTTGTAATAAAAAACTGAATTGATAAAATTTGGTACACCCATTTAAAGCAACATTTATATAGATCGCCTGACCTAAAAATTAATTTGTGGGGGGGGGTTGTAACCTATTTTTTTTATTTTGTACATCTAATCTTTCAAAAAGCAAACTTTATTTGTCACCATTGGGTGTATACAAAAAAACAAACAATTTAATATCAGGTATCACATTTCTACGCCAATTGGTTACTGAGATATTAAATGTACTAAACACAGTACGTTGTCTAATATCATACTTAGAGAGATCTCTAGAATTACTTTAATATAATTATTCAAAGTGTATTAAGTCGATAACTCGAGTAACCTACTTCGCTTATTTTCTTAGAGCCATAAAAATTTTAATTTTACATTACAAAGTTTTCAGTAATTTGAAAATATAAGCTTGTTAAGTTTTTCCTTAAAAACATTATCAATAGGTGAAGTTAATAGTTTCAAAGTCACTTTTAAGCTTGTATTAAAAAGTTATAGTCTCTTCTTAGCCATCCCGTGTTAGAAAAATCTATAATTTCATGCGTTTCTGAGGACTTGAGAAATAGTCCTCATTAGTAATCACATTACACTATAAGTAACAATAACAATAACATCAACAATATTTGTATTGCCATTACAACAGTGATATGTTTAGCAATTTTAAAGTTAACAAATAATTTTTAAGTTAACTAGAGGAATTATAAAATCTGAATATTCAAGATAAAAGAATATTTGATAACCTAGTTTAATCTAATCTCATATTAAAATTGTTGGTTCAATTTTCAATAGTAAAAAAGTTGTTATTTAATGATCACTCTGTTATAAAAATTGTAGAATGATCTATAAATATATCAACGGTATAACATTTATTTTTGATGAGATATTCTTTTAATATTTTCTTAAAATATGAAGAATTTCTAAAATTGTTTAATTCCACTGGTAAACTACAATTAATGAGCCTACTCCTGCTTGGGGTGGAAGATTTTTGAATAAATTGAATCTGTGTTGTAGAAAGCGGAACTTATTACTTGATTTTGTGTCATATTTGCTACCACAAATTAATTCACATTTGAAAAGATAATGTACTATTGTTTCCAATATGTGTATACACTCAGCATAATATATATATGTGGTAGGGTGAGGAAATGATACTCTTGAAGGTGTCTTTATACTATTCCTTTTTATTAAAATTTAAAATTATTCTCATGGCTTTTTTTGAAAAATAAATAATTACTTGAAATCTTTTTTTGAACATGCCCCCGGAATTATTAGTCATTATTGCCGAAACGAGGAAAATTGTTACTTTAAAAAGTCTCAGGTTGGCTAACAAAGGTAATATAACCTTTTGTATACAAATTTATTCGGACAAATTCTCCCTATTCTTCACGCTACATTTTAGGAATGTTCAAACATGTTTAGGATCTCACCAGAATATCATATACTATAGAATATCATGAAGTATTTCCACTTAACAAATTATAAAGTTAATAATTCCATAATCTGTCCACAAATCTATGCATTTAACCGGTTCAACCTGAGCTGTGTATCTACTTTTTCAAACTGTTCTCATATTACTAATGACACATGTTTATATCTTGGATATGGAATTAATTAAATGAATCAGTGATTTATTTAAGACAAGATTGTTGTACTTTCTCTCCTTAAACATAGTAGCCCATATGGAGAAAGTATTGTTTTCGTCAAAATTTTCCAATTTGAGATGTTAGTGGAAATATTCGTTTTGGTGCTCCCTGAACCCAAAAAAGTTATTTTTACGTGATGTCTGTCTGTCTGTCTGGATGTGTACAGAGCTAGCTCCCACACCAATTGGCCGATTTTTATGAAATTTGGTATGTAGGTGCTAAACCACAATATCTCCAGTTTTTTTCATTTTTTTTTTAATTTTCGATTTGTAAGGGTAACTATCCCCCAAAAAACCGCTAAAATACCTACATGAAAAATCCGAATTTCTAGAAATCGGCTCTAACGATTTTGATTAAACTTTGGTGGTTTGTAGAACTTTACGTTTTCAACAAAAGGGCACCACTTGCATTCATGTAAAAATTCCGGTTCAGAAATCACAGGACTTAAAACATCCAAAATTTAGTTATTTTAATTTTTCATAAAAAACATAAATGTTAAAAAAGTTTACTTATCACCATTAAAAAGAGCTTAAAACTAAATAATTCAGTATTTTGAATTATTATTCTACGATTTCTGGTTGCGGAGAATATTGAAATTTTCATTTTTCGGTAAACGCAAAACGTACATTGTCTAATGTTATTCTTATGGGGAATACAAAACTTACCATTTATCTCTTATTTACTGATCAATTTTGTTTAAACTTAATAAGCAGGTCAAGTTACCATTGACCAACAGAGAATATTCGAAATATGTTGCAACTTAACCCTGGGGGGAGAAAGGGGGCATTTCCCCTCTCAAAACCACTTCGTGTAGCAACGGATTCTGTAGTGCCTCCCAAAAAAAGATTTGGGTGAATATTTCTTAAAACAAATATTTTAGACAATTTTCTGTACAGTCATCTGTACTTTATAATCTATATTTAGTAAATAAAAAGTAATTTATTCATTGAAGTTGCGCTAAAAGGGAGAAAGTATGTGTCAGTTTCCTGATACTCTTTATTTAATGGACATTACCAAATTCACAACTTTGGTGTAAAAACAAGAACAATCAGAAAACACTTCAGATACATTTCAATATATTACAAAGAAGTTAGCACTAGTATGAGGGGTTGGAACGATTGGAATGTCTGCTAATGGGTTGGCAGTTTGTAGCCTGCACTAAAAAGTCTTATATTTGTTACATTATTTGCCATAGGTCATTAACCGAGAAAAATAAGGTAACAAATATATTACTGCTGTTCTTGAAACTGGAACTAAAATAAAACATCTATAAATTAATGCGCTAAGGGTTTTTTCTTCACAGTCATAACTCCATAACGGCTGGACGGATTTCAACGTTTAAGGTGTCAAATTATTGTTATTTTTACGTAGATTTGCCAATGTGTCTCTGAATTTTAAGAAAGGGTATCACTTAAATACCATTTTTGGAACAGTGACACCATCCGACGGCAGAAGTCTAAACCACGTGTTGATTGAAAATACGTTATTATCACCCGTTTTAATATCAGCTGTTTTGTTATGTGTATTTACATATGAAGTAACCCTTCGTTGGGTACAAACTTGCTCGAATTCGAGCAACAGGACAACTAGTATATAATAAGAGTGTAAGACTCAAGGATCTTTTTCAATGACATTTTTTCATTTTCTTATTATTAGAATTGTTGTAATGTGTATTTGTACCGTCAAAAGTTTCACAAGTAACACAATACTGTACTATACAATTCCTAAAAACAATCTAAAACTCATTAATCACATATAATCATCAGGCTACCACAAGCAGTCATGGCTACCAACCACATCACTGGAGGTAACACTGCTTCACTATATTTTTTGTTTAAAAAGCGAGCCGGTGATTTTGTCAGGTTGGTACACTGGTGTGGCAAATTTATCATTCTTTGAACTATCCTGATTCTTTTTTCTATTCCTTTAAGTGAATCTACTCGTGCAAATCACTGGAGTAAAAGTAATACAAGTTGGAACAAATTCATTTTTTCGTTTGATATATGCATCTACTCTTGTCGTTGAATATGGTAAATTATGAGCAAATAAAAAAATACAAGTTTATTAATGTTTAAATCATGAGGAGGTATTTGTTTGAATCACTTTGTCAACTCGTTCGATTTCAGCAAGTAGTTATTTATATTGCCAAATTCGGAAAAGAACGGCTCGCAATTTTGTTCATCAGTGTTGCCTCCAGTATTACCAATAGAACTCCTTGGATGTTGCACAAGCTATTCCACATGCAGTCAGCGATACCAACCACATCACAGATATATTCTGAGCGTGTGTTAGTAGTTGGTAAGCTTGAATGTGTTACAGGCTATTTCACATAGTCAGTGCTGCCAACTACTTCTTGGATACATTCAGAGCAACGCATGGTCTAACGCATGGTTAGTAGATGCAACGCTTGGATGTACCACAGGCTATATTCCACATTCAGTCAGTGATGCCAATCACATCACAGATACATTCAGAGCGTGTGTTATACAGTAGCTGCAACGCTTGGATGGATGTATCACAGGATATTCTACTTGTCAGAGACAAATCCTCCTCGTTTGCCAAAGTGATGAAAACGAATTGCGTCTATCGATAAGCCGGTATTAACGTTCCCGACAAAGCCCCTAAATTTGAACGATTTCCAGATTTAAAACTTTCAGGGGACACGTGGTTTAATACTTTTACTGTTACGAAATACCAAATATATGGTTGATCGTGTTTTTTAGCGAATTTCCCCTATAGGGAAGAAGCTATTACCGTAGTCGGCATGGTAAGACCTAGGCCCGGGACCATGATAACTTTTCGTTTTGAGGTCCCCAGACCCCAAAAACACCATTCGTTCGAAACTGTATATATATATATATATATATATATATATATATATATATATGTGTCCGTGAGCACGATAACTCTCGTAAAAGTTATCCGATTTTGATTAAATTTGGTATAAACGTGTAAAGTAACATTTATGACTTTAAGTTCGAAAACCAGCCAGATCGCTTTATCCGAAGGGGTATTTTGAGGGGGTTTTGTACCCAAAAAATGGGTTTTTTGAATTTTTTACATATAATTTTGGAAAAAGTCAAATTTTAGTTTTTACCATTGGATTCAGCTTAAAAAAACACACAATTTGGTATTTTGATCATTTCTCTACGTCAATTGGTTACCGAGATATTGAAAGTGCTAAACACAGTACGTTGTCTAATGTTATTCTTATGGAGGAAAAGAAAAATTTTATATCTCGCTTATTTATGAACGTATACTGACAAAACTAGGTATACGGCTTCATCTGGTTGTGGACCATTGATATTTGCTCAAAATAACAATTTTTTGCCAAAGGCTCCCGTAGCAGCAAACCTGCGTACTCAGTCCCATGTTATTCTTATGGAGAATAAGTAACGTGTTATCTCCCTGAATTATGAAAATAAATTAATGAAATTTGGTACGTGGCTTTACCTAAATGAGTTATATTAATATCTGTATAAAACCCCATTTTTAGCGAATTTCCCCTATAGGGAAGAAGCTATTACCGTAGTCGGCATGGTAAGACCTAGGCCCGGGACCATGATAACTTTTCGTTTTGAGGTCCCCAGACCCCAAAAATACCATTCGTTCGAAACTGTATATATATATATATATATATATATATATCTATATATATATATATGTGTCCGTGAGCACGATAACTCTCGTAAAAATTATCCGATTTTGATGAAATTTGGTATAAACGTGTAAAGCAACATTTATGACTTTAAGTTCGAAAACCAGCCAGATCGCTCTATCCGAAGGGGTATTTTGGGGGGGTTTTGTACCCCAAAAATGGGTTTTTTGAATTTTTTACATATAATTTTGGAAATAGTCAGATTTTATTTTTTCCCATTGGATTCAGCTTAAAAAAACACACAATTTGGTATTTTGATCATTTCTCTACGTCAATTGGTTACCGAGATATTGAAAGTGCTAAACACAGTACGTTGTCTAATGTTATTCTTATGGAGGAAAATAAACATTTTATATCTCGCTTATTTATGAACATATACTGACGAAACTTGGTATACGGCTTTATCTGGTTGTGGACCATTGATATTTCCTCAAAAAAACAATTTTTTGACAAAGGCTCCCATAGCAGCAAACCTGCGTACTCAGCCCCATGTTATCCTTATGGAGAATAAGTAACGTGTTATCTCCCTTAATTATGAAAATAAATAAATTAAATTTGGTAAGTGACTTCACCTAGTTGAGTTATATTGATATAAGCATAAAACCCCATTTTTTGTGTTCCTTGCTTCAGCAAAGCTGCATACTCAGCCGCCATGTTATTCTTATGGAGAATAATTAAAATGTCATAAATTGTTTATTTATGAATGTATATTGATGAAACTTGGTATGTAGCTTTATGTGGCATTAAGATAAATATATATGCATTGGAAATTCGCTAAGTATGCAGGTTTGCTGCTACGGGGGTATTTGTTTTCCTTCCTTCAGCAAACCTGCATACTCAGCCGCCATGTTATTCTTATGGAGAATAATTAAAATGTCATAAATCGTTTATTTATGAATGTATATTGATGAAACTTGGTATGTGGCTTTAAGTGGTATTAAGACACATATATATATGCATTGGAAATTCGCTGAGTATGCAGGTTTGCTGCTACGGGGGTATTATTTTATAAAAGACTTCAATTTATACTTATCCACTTTACAAGTTTGTAAGAGTACTATGAGATTGTTCTCTACGAACAGATCAATTTGTATCACATGCTTTGGTCAACTCAAATTTTGCTAAACATATTATACTTAGGTTGAAGTAAATAAAAACTGATTTGAACCTGAAAAAAATAGAGTGAACGGGATACTTTAACCAGGTTTTTTAATGACTTATTGTGTTTTGTTTGGGTTTAAAATTTAATGTGAAAGAGTCAGTAAAGAATTTAAGAAATTTAATGTGCAGACGTGTATGTTGGTGTTGCCAAAATTTTGCATCTATTAAGGAATAGATATTTCGTTTCCCTATGAAAAAATAAATAATAAAACAGGTATTGTAAAGCGCTTTTTTAATTCGTTTGATCCACTCTGATTACCCATTTTAAAATTTACTATACAATAAACACCAGCAAAACTGTTATAAAAAAAACCAAAACATGTCATACGTTGTACAGTTCTTTCAAGCCGCTAGTAACGTTATATATAAATAACAGTTACCGTATAAGTATATGGAAAACAACATGGGAATATCGATCATATTATATTATAAAACATTTTTACACCCAAATAAAGCAGTTACGTTTGCTGTAACATAATTGAATAAACTTGTGATCGACATAAAACACTACCCATGAGATTGACATGGGAACTTTTACTACCTACAGTGGAACCTCTATTAACCGTCACCTTCGGGACCGGGACTGTGACGGATAACTGAATAGACGGATAACAGAAACGTCATAATATAAACGTGTACAGTAATTAAATTTTGAAATGTTTGGCAGAGAAATTAAAATAAACTGTGTACAAAAGGATAATACTTCCCACTACATACATATTTATGTTGTTTAAAATAATATAATAGCTCATACAGCCGCTCAGACACACTGCCTTACGGCGCAAATCCTGAGTCTAATAAACAGTAATATTCTCATAGACGGACGACGGATAACAGAGAGTGACAGTTTAAAGAGTGACGGTTGATCGAGGTTTTACTGTATTTGGCAAAGCATACGAGAAATATCTCAGTGAAGTACTAAGCAAATAGCACAGATCCTACTGTATTTAACCTTATACTCATTTTATATAATATATATAGGTTAAATATTTAGACTTGAAAATGACCTAAGAGTTGAAACTAGTCGTCACAATAAACTAAATGAAAATAAAAAAGGGTACTTTGTTTCAATCATTTTTACAATGTTAATAAAAGTAATATATATATATATAAGTATGTTATTTCGTAGACATAAAACTAATACCTCATCATCAACGTTAGGGATATACGTTCTTATCATTGACTCATTTATGACATAATTTATAGCTATGGCAAATACCATTCGTTGCTGTGGAGTTGAAATTAAGAGTATATTTCTGGGGTTTCATTCATTTCTGGGGTCCGGCCCAGCTTAATCGCTTGGAGTGAGTTCGGTTGACTGCATAGTGTGGTAGAGTGTCGAATGTACGGTTCAAATATGAGCAAAACTTATTCTTGCAGCTCAACAAACAAAAACTGCACGAGTTTAAACACAAAATAAATTATTTTAAAATAAAACCTTATAGAATAAAACGTTACATGTTGAGTATAAAACAAGTCTTGTGATGTTTTAACTAATTAATGTCACAAATAAACAAACAAGACCGCGCTTGTTGGCAGATTCAACAAATTCTCGTGTTCGCTTTAATTTCGCCCGACCGCCGCCGCATTCATTGTTTGTTTAACTCATAACCTTATAACATGAAGGAGATATTTTTCAATTATATTTAGTCGTTTCCTCGTATATAATCTGTGTCACAATATTTGCTCTTTTTAATTTCTATGGCAGACATTTGCCTTTGTGTGGTTGAGAGTTCATGCTTTACTACCATATACCTCCCTTACAATAACTTTTTTATTATTCTAATAAATGACATCCCAGAAGGGAAACATTTTAAATTTAACAAACCATGATTTTTTTTAAAGCGTATATATGTCGGTACTACAGCTTTGTATGCCAATAGTTAATAACAACAAGGTTAATATATCTAAAGGTCTCGTCTGGGGTAAAAAGTGTAGCCTTCATACTGTCCGCCATTTTCCTCAGGTAAGTTACATGTTTTTTTTCAGCTGAAAAACATGTAACTTGTGAAGAGAGGATGTTATCATGGGAGCAGAGTTGACAGATGGACGAAATGGCGGTTGACCATTCAGAGTAGGGGAGAATGGGGGAATGGCGACCACCTAAGCGGGAATGATTCTTGCGTGGATTGTGTTGGTGGAATCTTTGTTTGATTTACTGCATTAGATGTCAAATTTAGTTTACTACAACATACTAAATTCTCAAAACTATAGATTAAGTAATTTTTTTATAAAAAATTGTTTAACTTAGTCACTACATCGATCGGTATTCCCCAACTAGCGGGGTAATGCCGACCGGGTGCTCCCCCATGTATTTTAAATGGGGAAAAAACTTTTTTTTCCATTTTGTTATAAAACGTAGAATAACATCCAAACTATCATATAATGGATTTAAATGTAAAAAAATAATACTTCTACAAAGCAAAATCAAAAGATATTCTTTATTAAGTATAAGATATAACTATATAAGTTTAAGGTGATATCAAATTGATCAAAGTGTAAACAACTTAAAAGCTAACGTTGACTTAACATGTAAGTAAATTATTACTTTAGTAAACAAATTAAAAACCTAAATGACAAAGAAGTTTAAACGAAGTCCTAAAAGAAGTTACAAGAACTTAAGTCTAAAAACGCCTACAGTGGTCACAAATAAAATCTTCAGGAGAGTCAGCTCTACTGCAAATACTAATGCATCCACATACCGCATTCACATAAACTATTACTTCTACAACAACCACAAACATATTTTGTTGTGATTTTGACCGTTTAATTCTTGTTAGGGGAGCACTGATCACATTAGCGTTAAATTACGTGTTGGGGAGCGCCGACCAACTTAGCATTTAATTTCGTGTAGGGAAGTACCGATCACTGGTCGGCATAACCCCAACGCTTTTGGTCGGCGCTACCCAAAACACATAACTTTACAATACCTAACATAGCTACTGTCAGGAACAAGCCATCCATTAAAAAAATACGTGGTAATAATCTTTGATACGAGGTGTTTGTTATTCTATGAGTTAGGACTAACAAATATGTGTAGAAAGTGTAATTATGGAGGTCTAATATACGGTGAAAATTAGAACGAGATACACTAAAAACTTTTGAGGTTAGAAAATCCTGAACGGGTAGCATGAGACTGGCGGCTGGCAGGAAATAGACTCAGGGGGCTGCCGCTAGGAGCGCTGTTCTGTTTGTTTCGAGTTGAGTCTCGTCTGTCAAGGTCAGTACCCCTGGTCGGCGCTACCCAATGGTCGGTGCCACCCCACTCTCCCCTACACTTTTTACACGATTAGAAACCTCTAGATATAGTAACCTCGTTGGTTAATACCTCTAAAGCAACATTTGAACAATTTAGTATAAATAAAAACAAAATATTTAAATCATGTAATTAAACAATAAACAGTTTTATTTCATTTCTCTACTGCGTACAATCCGTCATAAACAATTTTTCGATTCCGTGGCTCTATCAAAATAACAAAGAAAATGCCAAGTTGGCTATATACCGCTGTAATATAAACATAGGTTGAGCTGCACCGATCAGCTGCTGAAATGTATGCATAGAGTGTTTACCATAGCTGACGCTGCACTTGGAGGCAACGAGGTAAAATAAATATTATATTATAAAGCTCTCGTCTTGTGTTAAAAATTGCAGCCTCACTGGAGGATATTTTTGTAAACTAAACATCTGGTCAAAGAGAAATAAAGACTGACATAACTTGTGAAGGGAGCATTAGATTGGTTTAACATATTGTTGGAGGATATTTTTGTAAACTAAACATCTGGTCAAAGAGAAATAAAGACTGACATAACTTGTGAAGGGAGCATTAGATTGGTTTAACATATTGTTGGAGGATATTTTTGTAAACTAAACATCTGGTCAAAGAGAAATAAAGACTGACATAACATGTGAAGGGAGCATTTGATTGGTTTAACATATTGTTGGAGGATATTTTTGTAAACTAAACATCTTGTCAAAGAGAAAGAAAGACTAACATAACTTGTGAAGGGAGCTTGTGAAATAGATTAAGAACCTTTGACAATGTTTATGCATGTAATTACATGTTTCGAACAATAAATAAATTTGAATTTGAATTTGAATTTTATTGGTTAACATATTTGTTAACATGGAGACCGGAGGGTATAGAGGGTCAAAATGGCGGGGAGCATGTTGGCACAGGTTTTTACCAACGAGGTAGAATAAATATAGAGCTCTCGACTCGTTTTAAAAAAGTGAAGCCTCACTGGAGGATATTTTTGTAAACTAAACATCTGGTCAAAGAGAAATAAAGACTGACATAACTTGTGAAGGGAGCATTAGATTGGTTTAACATATTGTTGGAGGATATTTTTGTAAACTAAACATCTGGTCAAAGAGAAAGAAAGACTAACATAACTTGTGAAGGGAGGATTTGATTGGCTTAACATATTGTTGGAGGATATTTTTGTAAACTAAACATCTGGTCGAAGAGAAAGAAAGACTAACATAACTTGTGAAGGGAGGATTTGATTGGCTTAACATATTGTTGGAGAATATTTTTGCAAACAAAACATCTGGTCAAAGAGAAAGAAAGACTAACATAACTTGTGAAGGGAGGATTTGATTGGCTTAACATATTGTTGGAGAATATTTTTGTAAACAAAACATCTGGTCAAAGAGAAAGAAAGACTAACATAACTTGTGAAGGGAGGATTTGATTGGCTTAACATATTGTTGGAGAATATTTTTGCAAACAAAACATCTGGTCAAAGAGAAAGAAAGACTAACATAACTTGTGAAGGGAGGATTTGATTGGCTTAACATATTGTTGGAGGATATTTTTGTAAACAAAACATCTGGTCAAAGAGAAAGAAAGACTAACATAACTTGTGAAGGGAGCATTTGATTGGTTAACATATTGTTGGAGAATATTTTTGCAAACAAAACATCTGGTCAAAGAGAAAGAAAGACTAACATAACTTGTCAAGGGAGCATTTGATTGGTTAAAATATTGTTGCCATGGCGACCGGAGCGTATAGAGGGTCAAAATGGCGGAGAGCATGTTGGCACAGTTTTTTTACCCCAGACAAGACCTTTATATATATATATATATATATATATATATATACCTTGTTGGTTTTTACCCCAGACGAGACCTCTATATTTATTCTACCTCATTGCTTGGAGGACATGTGTTTTTTACTCTCCAAACTAAATGTATTTCTCACATTTTTTCAATATTGCACTGCCTGCTGAATAGTCGAAACACCGCGCTACATTCTATATGCTTGCCTCATATGAGATGATTATTATTATTTGTTGTATTTACGACAAAAGCTTACAAGCAAATGCTGACTAACTATCGATTTTCAAGTCATAGTGTTAAATTAAAATGGACTGGAGTAACCGGGCATTTTTAACTTGTCAAACGTCCAAGTGAAAAATAGTCATATCAATATTAATAAAAGAGCGTCATATTATTTATTTTAACTACTTTTGTTAAGGAAATCCTTTAAAGTGATAGGTTAAATGGCAACGTTCTGGACTACTTACAAATGCAGGGATTAATAAATAATTCAGTATCCAAGCGAACAAAATGCGTTACAAAAGTGCAACTTTTTTGGGCTATTAAGTACAATTTTAGGGAAAATTATCTCAAAATAATCTCAGGTTTATTTTGAACTTGAGTTGAGAAAAGCGGCCCTCAGTATATATTAAACTGAACATCAAATAAATGCGGGGAAAAGGTAATGTTACTATAAATCGAACTCATTTCATTAATTACTTAACTTGCGTATTCTGATTTTTGAATACGATAATTTAAGCTGGAGCAGTTGAAACTCACGTAGCAACCCTCTGAAGGAACACGTGGAACCTTGCGGAGGACACGTGGCAAGAGTTAGCAAATAGGTGTGGATTGTTCATACATTTTCTTGAATTTTATGTGATCATCTATATATTAATAGGATAAGAGAATTGTTGTGGTACCGATTTCTCGGATATGCGGCATCGTAAAATTATGAAACTTGTCACACTTATTTAATACTATTAGGGGATGTGTCGAATGGAAATAATTTTGTGTTTGGGTGTGTAAGAATATGCCCTTTTGGCTTTCAAAGTTTACATGTTATCCTTATAGGTACTTGCGTTCTGCTTTTCGTTATGATTTTCATTTCATAAACAGCTGCGTTAATCAAATAAATATGTATTAATAATGAATAATGAATGAATGAATAATGAATATTTATTGTCATCAACACTATACAGGTTATAGACAAAGTCAAAATTAAATACCATAAATAATAAACAATCTCTACAAATTGCATAATAAATAATACAAAACATATGACAAATATCATCCAGATCAGCAATAGAAATTCCAATCAAACAAAGACAATAAAAAAAATTCCTTCCTTAATGTAATGGGCTACTTCAAAATATAATATTACAATTATTAAAATTTAAAAACTCAGAAATTGAATAAAAAGGATTTAAAATCGGCCAGTTATAAAACTTGGTTTTAAATACATTAAAAGATACATTAACAGCTTTGCTGCGTTTGTTATGTTTCAACATGAAAATCTCATGTATTTCAATGTTGAGCGATGTCCTGATTTCGGGGCACCCGCAGCGAATGCGTTAAAAGCTGAGTTGGGTAACTTATTGTAGAATTTCGTGCCTAAAACTACATGACTATTTTGAGTTTTCGATAACCTGTAATAAGGTATATCAATTTTAAACTGACTTCTTGTGGTATAAGAATGGATATTGTCTCTTAATCTAAAACTATCAATATTTTTAAAAATATATAGGGTAGTGTCAAAAATAAATAGATTGTATACAGTTAAAATATTAAGGTCCCTAAATAAAGGTCTACAGTGGGAATCCCTTGGTGAATTTGTTAATATTCTAACAATCTTTTTTGAATTAGAAGAATATCTTTAGTTTTACTTGACTGACCATAAAAAATTAAACCGTATCTTATAACTGACTGAAAAAAATGCAAAGTATGAGGATATAACATATTTCTGTGGAACAAAATTTAACAATCTTTGCAATAAAAAAAAAAGTTGTCTAGAGTTGTAAATCTTTAGGCTGGAAAAGGGCTGGAATGGTAACACCCTTTTCTGAACTCCTTCTCCGTGTTAACTCCACATTTGAAAAATTAAACCTGTTTGTGAGGGGGGAGGTAGAGGGATGGGGATATGATAAGGTGGGGAGGTTTCCGGGGGGGTGATGGTAGGGAATGGGGAGGGGGTTAACCCTCTTTACTCTCTGGCCATCACATCATCTCCACACGGTAGTAAATGCGAGAGTTAACAAACGTATATATCACTAAATCGTATCCAATATTATAACAGTAACTTCTCAACGTTTAACATTGGTCTTAACAATTAAAGGAAATCAAACAATGTTTGATACGCATGAAGGTTGACAACGGACAGTTTAACACGTGATAAACTGTTCGAGAGATATTCAAGCTAGATTGACAATGTAGCCTGTCGAAGCTTCAAAATGCCCCGAACACAATATGTGGTTGTTCGCCACAGCTGCGCAAAGCAATATGTCGGTAAGTTTGTTTCTTTGTTTGTTCCTATGTTTTTAACTCTTTAAAATAATTTGAATTGCTGTAGGCCGTATTCAATTACTTCTCCTAGTTATAAAAACGTAAAATTTATTAATAAAAAACAAATTCGAAAATAAAAATTTATAACACCCCTTTTTGTTATGAGTGAAACTGCTCTTCACCTATGGTACCTACGGTTTAATAGTTAATGATTTGTGAAGGAACTTTGGCTAACTTGTTAACTTGTGTGTGAGTAAAGTGTTCTCTACATTTAATGTATTTTACCCAATATTTCGTAAGGGAGGCTGCCAGCTCTCAAACCTGAATAAAAGGGTTTTTGATTAAAAAATATCAATAAGGGGCCATACAAATATTACGTAATGCATTTTTTGTTATTTCAGACCTCCTCCCTCCCCCATGTAACGCACCGTAACGCCTGACCATACCCCCTCACCACCCTTCCAATATTTTACGTAACTCAATCGTAGAAGGTTTTAAAACAGCTTAAACTTTTTAAACATCGTTTTATTAGCAATTTAGAATATGGATTTCAGTGAATCATTAAACTTTAAAAGACTTTCCTTCAACTATATTTTTCAATAACTTTTTCAAAGCAAAATGTATGCAAACAAACAAGACTGTTACTAATAATACAATCAACAATATAAACTATCTCAACAGAACGGGAGTACACCAGCTCTTAGGGTTATTATTTGTGAGTTACGTAACGTTGATCCAACCCCCCGCTCCTCCCCCACATAACGCAGCATAACGCTACGCCATACCCCCTCCCCCCCTTTCAGTGCGTTACGTAATATGTGTAAACACATATTACCCCCCCCCCTAGGTATTGCCCCTAGGTAGTATTTTAGGATAAAAAAACAATCGATTCTTGTTTTTAATTAGGTATTTTAACTGATCCACCTTTGTACTTGTATGAAACTTTATCATAAAGAGTAGATTTTGTATTGATTCCGGCATTCACTCATTCCTACAATACTAGCAACAGGCATCTTAATCCTTTTGTTCATCATAGGCTAATTATTTATCGACAGTAGCCGGAGTTTATTGGGTTGAATTGTTTTTCAAATCACCAGAAAATCTGAAAAAACTACAAAAGCAGTCAAAAAAATTAAATATGAATTAAACAAGTAACTAATTGAAATGCGGTATTATTAGATTCCTGACTTTCTTTTCTACACGTTTTGTATTCATATTACATTTGCTGCAATCCCTGACTGGCTGGAGGCAACATTTTTATTTAGCTATAACGAAATTTCTGGTCACTGTGAAGAGGGTCTGCGGGTCTCCTACATGGGGATGACGTCACTGAACCTGCGCTAGAGAACAGCTACGTTTAGTCTTTACATCATGTTATCCTACAGTATCTTCATATTGTTTTCAATTTAGAATTCTTGGTTTTCAAAGAATGTAGCTCAAACCCTTAAAAATCGTCTACATTTCTTTAAATGGCTTCTAACAACTTTGATTCTGTGGTTCCAGTGGTTTGGATAATCTATATCACAAATTATAAGACCTAAATCTCAAACTGGCTAATTCAGTTTTATCTTAATGTTCTAAATGATTATTATACTATAATATTATAAATATGGAAGTTTGTAAGTTTATGTGCTTGTTTGTTTAGATATGTGTGGCTCAATCACGCTCTAACCACTGGACTGATTGGGCTGAAAATTTGCAGAAAGATATACTTTATAGTCCTGAGTAACATATAGGCATATTAAAGTTGCGAAAATCCTATAAGGTTTTGCCCCACGGGTTTCAAAGTTCCCATGTATTCCTTATGGACATTTGCTTTTGTTTGGCTGATAAAAATACAAACCACTAATTTTGATTCGTAGTAGTTCGACAGGCTAACCACAGAATGCAGCACACACAACTGCCATAGTTTTTAGCGAATTTCCCCTATCGGGAAGAAGCTATTATCGTAGTCGGCATGGTAAGACCTAGGCCCGGGACCATGATAACTTTTCGTTTTGAGATCCCCAGATGCCAAAAACACCATTCGTTCAAAACTGTATATATATATATATATATATGTCCGTGGGTGCGATAATCCTCGTAAAATGTTTCGATTTTGATGAAATTTGGTACAAACATATAAAGCAACATTTATGACTTTAAGTTCAAAACCAGCCAGATCGCTCTATCCAAAGGGTCATTTTGGGGGGGGTTTGTACCCCAAAAATGTTTTTTTTAGTTTGTTTAGACATAATATGTTAGTAAATACAATTTTAATTTACACCATTAAATTCAGCTTAAACAAATAAACAATTTGGTGTTTTGATCGTTAATTGGTTACCGAGATATTGAAAGTGCTAAATGCAGGGCGTTGTCCAATTTTATCCTTATGGAGAATAAGACAAATTGTATATATCTTGCTTATTTATCAACTTATCATGACAAAACTTCCTATATTGCTTCATATTGTTGTGGTTTATTGATATTTGCACGAAAAATTATTTTTTTTTCTGATAGTTCCCGTAGCAGCAAACCTGCGTACTCAGCCCCCATGTTATTCTTATGGAGAATAAGTTAAATGTTATCTCCCTTAATTATGAACATAAATTAATAAAATTTGGTATGTGGCTTCACCTAGTTGAGTTATAAATTATCGGTATCAGGAAACTGACACATACTTTCTCCCTCTCAGCCCAACTTTAATGAATAAATTGCTTTTTATTAATTAAATATAGAATACAAAGCACGCTCGAAATGTACAGAAAATCTTGTAAACAAGTTGTTCTCAAAAACATCCACCCAAATCCCTGTTTTGGAGGCACTACAGAATTCATTGCTACACACGTGGTTTTAAGAGGGGAAATGCCTCCTATTCCCCCCCTTCAGGGTTATTAAGGGGCAACATATTTCGAATTTCCTCTGTTGGTCAATGCTAACTTGACAAGCATATCAAGTTTGAACGAAATTGATCAGTAAATAAGAGAGAAATAGTAATTTGTTGTATTCCCCATAAGAATAACATTGGACAACGTACTGTGTTTACCGCACAATGAAAATTGAAATTTTCTCCGCAACCAGTAACTGTAGAATAGTATTTCAAAATACTAAATTATTTAGTTTGTTGAGCTCTTTTTAATGGTGAATAGTAATATTTTATATATATATATATATATATATATATATATATATATATATATGTTTTTTTTATGAAAAATCCAAAAAACTGAATTTTTGATGTTTCACTTCCTGACATTTCTGAACCTGAATTTTTACAGAAATGTGGGTGGTCTCATTTGGTTGGAAACTTAAAGCTCTACAAACAACTAAAGTTAAATTGAAATCGTTAGAGCCGTTTTTGAGAAATTTTGATTTTTTATGTTTTTTGGCGGTTTTTGGGGGATAATTACCCTTAAAAATCAAATATTCAAATAAATGAGAAAAACACCTGGAGATATCGTGGATTAGTACCTCCATACCAAATTTCATAAAAATCGGATCATTGGTTAGGGCTTTAGCTCTGTACACATCCATACAGATAGACAGACAGACATCACGTAAAAATCACTTTTTTTGATTCAGGGAGCACCAAAACGAATATTTCCACTAACAACTCAAGTTTGAAAATTTTGACGAACACAATACTTTCTGCATATACTATGTATAATGGGGAGAAGGTAAAAAAATTGTATAAAAACCCATTTTGTGTGTACCTTAATTCAGCATCCTCAGACACCATGTTATTCTTATAGAGAATAATTAAAATGTCATAAATCCTTTATTTATAAATGTATATTGATGAAACTTGGTATGTGGCTTTAATTGGTATTAAGATACACATATATATATATACATTGGAAATTCGCTGAGTACGCAGGTTTGCTGCTACGGGGGTATTATAAATCATTTGAGGGGCAAAGCCTGTGGGTATAACATCTAGTCGTCAATAATCTAAATCACCTGTTTTATTTGATGTGGTGAGAGATTTTATTTTTAACGTTCAACTCCCTATGTTTAGTCTGTCGAAAAAACCTTTGTTTTACTATTTGAGACAATTATTTTTAAGTAGAGATTAATTTAATAAAAAGTTAATTTAACCAACCACTATTAAAGCCCTAACTATAAAATTGAGATTTTGATACAAATGTTTTATATAGTTCCAGTGAACAGTGAAAATAAAATCGTCATAATTTTATATCGTGGCCTAAAAAGCGTTATGGAATAAAAAATTATATGAATTACAATTTTAATTCTTTACTTTCAAAACTCACTCGGATAAAAATTACAACCCAACAAATAAAGTAATTTCGCATTCACCAGCGCAAAGCAGCGAAAAGACAAAGATACTTTCCAGATTTGAATGTCCTTTCATCTCGTGATTTCACTTGAAGTTTTACTTTAGGGTAGTTAAAAGTATTACATTTTCAGCTTTATGATTTCTAAAGCTTTCTTTGGAAAATATAAATGATTCTGTATAAGTTGCTTTATTTTAGAGCTTAGCTGATGTTTTACCTATGCTCTTCTTTGATATTTCATTTCACATCTTGCAATACCCAGTCCATATATGTACCTGTTAACCTTTGGAAAAAGTAAAACCTGTACCAGTTACAAATATCGCTTGGTTAAATTCTTAGTTTTGAGCCGTGTATTTTTACTTTCTCCCTCTATACATGAATGGCTTACTGCAGAAACCAGACATGTCCAAAAACCAAACTTTTCAGGAGAGACAAAAAACTGTTTTTCTCACGAAAAATAAAATAAATAAATCAAATAAAATCATGATGAACTGTAGGTTTGGTATCACTATGTCATAGTATATGGAGAAAGTATTGTTTTGGTCAAAATTTTCGAATTTGAGTTGTTAGTGGAAATATTCGTTTTGGTGCTCCCTGAACCCAAAAAAGTGTTTTTTACGTGATGTCTGTCTATGTGTGTGTGTGTGTGTGTGTGTGTGTGTGTGTGTGTGTGTGTGTGTGTGTGTGTGTGTGTGTGTGTGTGTGTGTGTGTGTGTGTGTGTGGATGTGTACAGAGCTAGAGCCTTAACCAATGGGCCGATTTGTATGAAATTTGGTATGTAGGTACTAATCCTCAATATCTCCAGGTTTTTTAATTTTTTGAATTTTTTATTTTTAAGGGTAATTACCCCCCAAAAACCACCAAAAAATATGAAAAATCCAAATTTATCAAAAACGGCTCTAACGATTTTGATTAAACTTTAGTCGTTTGTGGAACTTTAGTTTTCCAACCAAATGACATCACCCGCATTCCTGTAAAAATTTGGGTTCAGAAATTACAGGACTTAATCAAAAAATCAGTTTTTTGGATTTTTCATAAAAAGACATAAATATAAAAAATATTACTATTCACTATTAAAAAGAGCTCAAAAAACTAAATAATTTAGTATTTTGAATTACTATTCTACGATTGCTGGTTTCGGAGAAAATTTAAATTTTCATTTTGCGGTAAACGCAGTACGTTGTCCAATGTTATTCTTATGGGGAATAAAAAAATTACTATTTCTCTCTTATTTACTGATCAATTTCATTCAAACTTGATATGCTTGTCAAGTTAGCATTGACCAACAGAGGAAATTCGAAATATGTTGCCCCTTAATAACCCAGGGGGGGGGGGAATAGGGGAGTGTAGCAATGGATTCTGTAGTGCCTCCAAAGCAGGGATTTGGGTGGATGCTTTTAAAGACAACTTGTTTACAAGATTTTCTGCACATTCGACCGTGCTTTGTATTCTATATTTAGTAAATAAAAAGTAATTTATTCATTAAAATTGGGCTAAAATGGAGAAGTATGTGTCAGTTTCCTGAAACCATTTATTTATATTTACACTCAAAAACTAAGAAAACAAACCGAGTGGTTTTTCTTTCATTATTAATATGATAAAACAAACTACCAGAAGTGTCAGTCAGTGATTTTTAAGTTCCTTTAATTAATTATAGACTCTTAAATTCTATTGCTATCATTCTTATTTCTATTTTGGACCCGGTCCAACCACTATTGATTCTAGACTTGGTTCTCATGTGGCCAATTAATTAGCTTATCACCGTTTATTTAGTATCTCTATTGTACTATGTACCTACTACACTATACTACATGTAATATGTTATTAAAACGCAAACCAGATACAGAAGCGAAACTCTGGGGCAGGCTGTTTGTAGGAAATTATAAATTATTTAAAACGGAATCTACAACTGGACGCATTAACGATTTAGAAGCAGTTCCGTCTGATAAAAACTCATACTTGCTTTGTTTACAAGCGACGAATTTAAAGTTAAATGCAGCTTTAGCAGAGTTGAATGTTTCATTACATCATCAATACTGCAAGGAAAACTATGAAGAAATCGCGAATAAAACTAGTGAACCTTTCACGAGCACTATACAAATCATTTTGAAAATTTTGTAATTTGTGTATTTGTATTCAACTTATAACATTGTCAAAATGTATGAACTCTATTTTTTCGCATAGACAGCTGTTGGAATGCAATTATTAAGGTTTACCTCTGTGCCTTGAGGATAAAATTGAACATTGGGCCTAATGGGCCCTTCAAAATGAAAGTATAAAATATTAAAAACCACTTTGCAAAACTACACAGTAAAACCATATTTATAACTTATAAACGGATAAATCAACTCACAAATCAAGGAGATCTTATAAAAAGCTCATTAGTGTATCGTAGATTTAGGTACTGGGTTTTAGTTATAAATTAGTAAGTTTTGTTTAAGTAACTACATATTGTATACAAAATCGTTTTAATAGAATATTGTCAACATTGAGTAATAGCCCTAACTCGTACTAAAATTTAAGTTTTCAACTATTTATTTACCAAAATTACTGATGCTACTAACTTGTAACGATTAGTAACATTAATCTTATCCTATCATGTGCTGCAATATGAGTAACGTACCTGGGCTTGCTTGCTTGCGTGCTTGTGCAATAATTAATTATCTGAACAACTGCACGATCAATCTCGTACAAATGTCCGATTAATCTTTTCTTGGATGAAAAAGTGTTTTTTTATTCATCCCACTCTAAAGGAATTTGTAAATAAATAAAATACTATGATCTTATATATAAAGCCATACCGTACCAAGGTTGCAATAATTAATTATCTGAACAACTGCACGATCAATCTCGTACAAATGTCCAATTAATCTTTTCTAGGACGAAAAAGTGTTTTTTTATTCATCCCATTCTAAAGGAATTTGTAAATAAATAAAATACTATGATCTTATATATAAAGCCATACCGTACCAAGGTTGCAATAATTAATTATCTGAACAACTGCACGATCAATCTCGTACAAATGTCCAATTAATCTTTTCTAGGATGAAAATGTGTTTTTTTATTCATCCTACTCTAAAGGAATTTGTAAATAAATAAAATACTATGATCTTATATATAAAGCCATACCGTACCAAGGTTGCAATAATTAATTATCTGAACAACTGCACGATCAATCTCGTACAAATGTCCAATTAATCTTTTCTAGGATGAAAATGTGTTTTTTTATTCATCCCACTCTAAAGTAATTTGTAAATAAATAAAATACTATGATCTTATATATAAAGCCATACCGTACCAAGGTCTGTTGACGAAAACCAAGTCTAACATCCAATAACCGTATATTTCATTGAAAGGTCTCGGTGAGAAAGTTGGAGTTTAACTTTTTTCCAAACCTCTCCTAAGAGGCCATATCGCACTTAAGGGGGGGAGGGGGTATGGCGTAGCGTTATGTAGGGGAGAGGGGGGTTTGGATCAACATTACGTAACTCACACATTAACCGTAAGAGCTGGCGCAGTCCCACATCAATTGAGATAGTTTATTTTGTTGTTTATATTATTAGTAACAGTCTTGTATGTTTGTAACAATAGCAATGTACACCAATATAAATTTCAATGCATAATACTGAGCTGAATATTAAAAGTGTAACAAAAGGACATTCATACGAGTCAGCTGTAACATTAAAAATTAGGGGCCCTCTTCTGGGACAACAACGGGCACAATGACACTCCAGTCTCATCGAGACAAAACACATGCTCACGCTTCAGCGTCATTGTGGGTGAAACCGATGTTTATATTACACTCGTGTGCTGTATACTCGACTATAGTAAGCGATTTGGGGGTGAAAATGTTATGTTTGTACAAACAAGCTTTGTCAGAACAATGAAAACTCCAATGTTTATAACATATTTTAATGTTAGCTTCTTTTTAATTGCAATTAATTTTGCAAACGAATAAAAAGACAATTAACACTACAAGTAAATATGAGATCGCACACAGCACGCTGACGTGAGGGAAGTGATTTCCGCATTAAAACCTTTAAAAAATCTAATAAAGGGTTTAAAACAACACTGGTAACATTTTTTTGGAAAATTGAAAAATGTTATTTTTTGGCTGTTCTGATGCTCCTGGTTATATCTAAATTGACTATTTTAAGATGGCAATGTTGTAATAAGGTTAGGAGGAGGTATAGTCAGGATAACAAGTTGGTATAGGGGTATTGGGGGTGATAAAACTACATCATGATATGAAAAACAGCCTTTTCCAGTGTAAAATCCCCATAAGACAACGTGCTGCGATAAGACAATTAACATATTCTTTAATAACTCAGTAAATACTTGAGCTAGAATGATGAGAGAGGGCTTACAATTTTTTTATTTTACGTAGAATAATTTAATATGCAATAATGTTACGTTCGGGGCTTTTCTGACCCTTATTGGGCCAAAAAACTCAAAATGTTACAAATTAAAATCCAAAAAAGGGGGTTAAAGTTACAGTTGTCTGATTGTTTTGCCCAACGGAATTGTCCAACTGTTTACAAAAGGGAAGATTCCTACAAAATTTCAATTTAATTGGACAAAAATTGCGACCGCTGGAGTGCGAACACACACACACACACACACACACACACACACACACACACACACACACACACACACACACACACACACACATATATATATATATATATATAACGTTTTTAGCGACCCCCCGAAACGTGTTCAGGGGGTCACGTTAGGAACTTCTATGGTGGTCCCGGGTTTAAGTTTCACCGTGCGGGTCATGCTAATAGTTCACTTTTTCATAGGAAATTCACTAATAAAGTTTGTGTGGCCAACAGCAAATGAATGAATGAACAAAGAACAAAACGTTTATTCAAGAATCAAGAATACTTTATTGTCATACGACTACTGTATATAAATCCAGCATTGACAATCGTCACAAATACAAACTTAAATAGCTAAAATAACAGACTGCTAAAAATTCATAAAACATTTCCAACTAAACATCCGGAAAACATTTTGGAAATATAATCTTTAACACTTTAGTACTCTTTTTCAATCAAGTCTTTTTTTTGGCTATATCTAAATTTTATAACATCCGCCTGAGTTTTCAGGATTTGGGGGGGAACATTAAAAAGCTTAATTGCAGAATAGTAAGTTTGGTTTTGAAAGGAAGTTGTGTTGTGTCGGGGAATATGGATTAGGTTAGTGTTGCGGAAATTATATCTATTGGCAATGCGTTGAGGAAAAACGTGTTTGTTTTTCACTCTAAACTATTCCAAGAAAGTTACAGCTTGTACAATTACACATATATAATACTAAAGTTGATTCATATAATTGTTGGGGCACTCTTTGTAACGTTTATCAAAAGTAGTTAGGGCGGGCACCTTGGGTCCAACATTGGTCTTATGGAGAATAGAATAACATGGGGTCTTATGGAGAATAGATTAACATGGACTCTTATGGGGGAATAGAATAACATGTACTCTTATGGAGGATAGAATTGGGGTGTAATTGCTACCCTCTGCGACTCTTCTGCTACCCTCTTTGGCTCTTCTGCTACCCTCTGTGACAACTATCTATTTCTTGCAGCCTTTATGGTTAATTATTTAACCCTCGTGTCCTTCTGTTGTTAATCATCTAGTCTTCTGTGGTAATTATTTGACCTACGTTTCCTTTTACATATTTAACCCTCGTGTCCTTCTGTTGTAAACCATCTAGCCTTCTGTGGTAATTGTTTAACCCTCGTGTCCTTCTGTTTTTAATCATCTAGCCTTCTGTGGTAATTGTTTAACCCTCGTGTCCTTCTGTTTTTAATCATCTAGTATTCTGTGGTAATTATTTTACCCTCGTGTCCTTCTGTTGTTAATCATCTAGTATTCTGTGGTAATTATTTTACCCTCGTGTCCTTCTGCTGTTAATCATCTAGCCTTCTGTACATCTAACCTCCACAACCTTCACTCCCTTCTGCGTAAATAATCTCACTTCCTTCTGCGTATCTAACCACAACATTCGAAAGAAGTCTCTGGCAGCAAACTCGTTGTAACTAGTTAAAATACTGCTCTGTAATTGGTTATAATAAAAATGCATTCTATTGGTTGTAATTAGCGTTCTGTGCCCTGATTGGTCGAGACTTTTAGCGCTTTTTATTCTCAAGCGTTAACTTCACTCTGTCTCTTGCATTTGCACTGGTCAGAGGTCCATGCGCTACTCCGTTCGTTGATTTTGCACTTGGCAAATATTACATTTGATTATAATGATTTTAGTTTTCTTGTATTGTAGTAGTTTTAATTCTCATGTATTGTAGTAATCTTGCGTGCTTAATGACATGGCTAGAGTAGTGTTGTATTTAATTGTTTTACCAGGCTAACATATCCGTACACTATTAATCTCACTCTCTAGTCTTGTTCTTTAATACAGTTTTGGTTAGAGTATTGTTTGCTACCTCTATTACCTTCATCACAACTTGTAGCTCTGCTTTGACTTGTGTAGTTTGGGTGTTAGTGTTTTTTGACTTGTGTAGTTATACATACGTCCAGTGCTCTCCTACATACTATATACCTCTAAACATAGACTCTACTACCTCATTCTGCTTCAGTCGTCACACTGATCAGACGTGTTTTATGCTGCTTCTGCGTAATTGTTAAGTGTTCTCTTGCACAAATTATTATTATTGTCTTGTTGATTCTGCGCTATTCATTCAGTTATATTGGTGTGAACTTGACTCTGGCTGGTGTATTTGATCTCTTTAAACGTTAGAGTGTTGTGTATTACAGTTCAGATTGTTTTCAGTATTTCATTCTCTGTTAAAGGATGGAAGTTTCCAACATTAAAAAGAGCTCTCAAAGCCCAGTCAATTTAATTGGTACCTCCGAAACCTATGTTAGACACTTCAGGTTGTACGGGTTGGAAACTGTTTTCAAATTCACTAAACCGCCAAGAGGTATCTCTGAGTTTGATTGGATTCGTAAAGGTTTTAATCAAATTGTTGAAAAGGCTAAAGCCAACGCTGTACCCGCTGATTATCTTGGGTTTAAAATGCAATCGATAAGTTTAAAAAGTGCTGAACCGGGGTACGTAGCTTTGAGACCTGTCTCTGAAGTTAGCGGTGATGTTCTCTGGGATATTTTTGGAGGCATAATTCAAAGTAACTCTGAATCTTTAACCTCTAGCGACACTTTTAGAATTGACGTTACGAGGGTAAATGTCCCCGTAGGTAAAGGGAGAGTACGTCCAGAGATGTACAACACGTTTGACGAGGAATGTAAAGCTAGGAAGGGAGTTGTTGTAATTAATAATAAAGACAATTTATGTTTGGCTAGAGCACTGGTGGTAGGCAAGGCTTATGCAAAGAATGATCCTCAGTATAAAGCAATACGTCAGGACAAGGGTAAAAGACAAACTTTCAGGGCCAAGGAACTTATTCGGCGGGCTAGGGTAGAGATCTCTGAGGAAGGTGCAGGAATCCCTGAGCTTGAAAAATTCCAGTCACATCTTAAAAAATACAGAATAACAGTCTACAGTTACGATAGAAAAGGCCGAGATGTCTACTTTGAAGGCCGTGTTGAAAATCCTAAATTTAAAATTAACTTGCTCTTTCACAATCGGCACTATAACGTAATCAACAGTTTGACCGCTGCTTTTGCCTGTGCTTACTTTTGCGAAGCCTGTCATGTCCCCTATGATCACAAAGCTGAGCACAGATGTACTAATATTTGTCCTCAATGCCAAACTATCTCTCCACCCTGTAAACTTGAACATGGGGGAATAATTTGCCCGGACTGTAACATGACTTTGAGAAACCAGCACTGTTTTATTGCCCATCAGGTTGACAAATGTAAAACAATAAAAAAGTGTCTTGACTGTAACAAAATTATTTATGCAGAAAAACGTAAGACAGCTCACGTATGCGGAGAAGTTTATTGTAAACCTTGTGAAGCGTTCAAAGATCCCAATCATAAATGCTACATGCAACCCAATAAAGGAAAACCTAAATCTAAAGACTTCCTGTTTATTTTCTTTGACTTTGAAACAAGGCAGGACGAGTCACTCCCCTCAGATCCAGATAAAAAAGTACATAAAGTAAACTTGTGTGTTTCCCAGCAGTTTTGCAATCAGTGTATCGATGGTAAAATTTGTACGATGTGTAACAACCGTACAAGAGTCTTCAACTCTGACCCGGTTAAAGATTTTATAGACTATGTAATGAGTGTTAGAAAGCAGTTTAAAAATGTTTGTGTGATTGCTCACAACGGGCAAGGATTTGATTTTCAGTTTTTGTTAAAGTACATCATGGAAGAAACAAAATTCACGCCGGAGCTGGTAATGAGGGGAACTAAAATCATTCTTATGGAATTGGACAATTTGAGATTTGTTGACTCACTTAGTTATTTTCCTATGGCCCTCGCAGCGCTCCCTAAAGCTTTTGATCTGCCTCCCGAGAAAAAGAAAGGTTATTTCCCGCATCTTTTTAACACTGTGGCAAATCAAAATTATGTAGGCCCGATACCCGACAAAAAGTATTACTGCCCGGAATCAATGTTTGAGAAACCTCACGAAGCTTTCGAGATTTGGTACGACGAACGAGTCGCTGAAGATTACGTGTTTGATTTTAAAAAGGAAATCTTGGAGTATTGTATCTCTGACGTTGAAATCCTAGCCCAAGCGTGTATAAAATTTAGAGCCTTGCTTCTTGAACAATGTAACGTAGATCCTTTCCTCGAGGCTGTAACTATTGCCAGCGCCTGTAACTTAGCTTTTCGGCGTAACTTTCTAAAACCAAACACAATAGGTTTGATTCCTAAAAACGGGTACAGACTGACTGACAATCAGTCAGCCGTTGCTTTACAATGGTTAACATGGGAGGAGGAGAAACGAGGGTTGAGGATTCAACACGCGGGCCGGGGTAAAGAAGTTAAAATTAATGGAATGAAAGTTGATGGGTTTGACGGGGAACGGATTTACGAGTTTCACGGGTGTTACTGGCACGGTTGCCCGAAATGTTTTCCTTATAACAGAGAGGCTCCTCTGCCGGAGGATCCTTCAGACAGCTTGCATCTCCGTTACGAGAGAACCAAGTCCAAAATGGCAAAATTTAATAACTATGAGATTGTAGAGATGTGGGAATGTAAATTTAATAAATTAAAGAAAGATAATAAACTAAATCACTTGAACCAACTGTCCATTCTAAACACACTTCCACTCAATCCTAGAGATTCCTTTTTTGGAGGCAGGACAGGCAATACTAAAACATATCATAAATGTGAAGAGGGAGAAACGATACAGTATGTTGATGTTTGCTCCCTTTATCCGTTTGTGAATAAATATTGTAAGTATCCCGTGGGTCATCCTACTATTTATGTTGGAAATGAGTGCCGAGAGAGAGGTCTTGAAGTAGAGGGATTATTGAAATGTAAGATTCTACCTCCTTACAACCTGTATCACCCCGTACTCCCCGCTAAAATGAATAATAAATTAATGTTTGTGTTGTGTAGAACTTGCGGGGAGACTTTAAACCAAGGGGAATGTTTTCATGAGAGTGAGGAAAGAGCGTTAGTTGGGACCTGGACCATGGATGAAATTAGAAAAGCTATAGAGAAAGGTTACGTTGTGCTGGACATGTACGAGTTGTGGGAGTACGAGGTAGCCACTTATGAAAATGGAGGTTTGTTTACAGATTTCATTAATAAATTCTTGAAAGTAAAGCAGGAAGCCTCAGGCTATCCCGCCTGGTGTATGACAGAGGAGGATAAAGAAAAGTATGTTTATGATTTCTTTAAGCGTGAGGGTATTCAAATGGAGAAAGATAAAATTTGTAAAAACGGGGGACTTAGATCAGTAGCCAAATTAATGTTAAATTCATTCTGGGGCAAGTTTGGTCAAAGAGAAAACATGACAAAAACTTCAATCGTCAGAGACTCTAAAGAATTATTCAAGTTGGTAACTCAACCAGAAGTAAATGTAAAGTATGCTGAAGTAATAAACCAAGAAGTTTTGCTAGTTAATTGGCAGAATGTTGATGAAGCTAGTGAGGCTCTAAAAACTGTAAATGTTGTAATTGCAGCCTACACTACAGCTCACGCGAGACTTAAACTTTATGAACATCTAGATTCTCTTGGAGGGCAGGTCTTGTATTATGATACAGATTCGTGTATTTATTTATACCGTAATGGGTTGTATAAGGTTCCTACGGGAGACTATCTCGGGGAAATGACAGATGAATTGGCAGATGAGTACGGCCCGGGCTCTTATATTGTAGAATTTGTTTCTGGGGGACCAAAGACTTACGCTTACCTTGTCTGGTCAACCAAAAAGCAAAAGTTAGAATCAGTTTGTAAAATTAAGGGTCTAACATTAAACATGAAAACCTCCGAAACATTAAACTTTGAAGCTCTAAAAAAGATGGTACTAAACGAAGCTGCTGAAATACTAGAAATTGAAGAGAATAGAATCAGGAGAACAAAGACACGAGAAGTCGTTACAGTAAGTGAAATTAAAAAGTTTAGAATTACAGGACCCAAGAGAAAATTTAATGATGATCACGACACGTTGCCTTTCGGGTTTAAAAAACAAAAACTAATGGAACCATCACACGGGTACTAAGCGTATATACCTCTAAACATCAGCTCTGTTACCTCATTCTGTTCTGAGACACGGTACTGAACGGTTGTGTTTGTGCTGTTACACTCAGTTGTATATTGTTTTGTTATTTTCTTGTAGAATGTCTGCTGAACATAATACATCCGCTAACCAACAGGTTTTTCTTCAGCTTATACACAAAAAGAGGTTAAATGAAAATGTAAAATTTAATATTACACGCTCAGAGTTTAAGTTCTTACTTACAGGTTCAATAAATGCACGGGAATGGCCTTTGGTGTTTTCTGAGTATATAGTAGATAAAATAACGGAGAACTCCTCATCAAACACCTACATCGGAGTATCAATAAAGCACACAGGTGCATCAGGAGACATACCTTACATGCCATTAGCTAATCTAACACCGACAGTTTTTGATGATCACTTTGAAGAAATGTTTTGTAACGTTGAGAAACTATCTGGGGTTTTAAATCTTGAAGTATCACTTGTCTATATTCCTAGTTGCTACCGTCGATAAAGACGACACTTTTCCCTACGGAGCAGTGTTACTTTTGTACATACTTCTTGTGACTAGTACAGTTACATCATTCTACTCTGAGTCACGGTACTGATCAGACGTGCTTCTGCGCTGTTTTTGTCTGTAAAAACGTAATTGTGACATGGCTGCTAAATACTATACATTTAATAACAAACCGGTATTGGTTCTGTTTGATAATGAAGGAAAGCCATGGTTTAAAGCTAAAGATGTAGCGTCTGCTCTTAAGCATGTTAATTGCTGTAGTGCAATTCAAAAACATGTAGATGACAATGATAAATTAAGTGTTGGAAGTTTTTCTGAGGCCCAAAAACAGGGTGTTGGACCGATTGAGAAAACAACTGTTTTCATAAACGAAGCCGGATTATGTTCTTTAATGTTAAAGTCGGCTACACCCGAAGCAAGACTGTTAGTAAGAAGTCTGTTGCCGGAGAAGTTTTACCTTACCTACACAAATATGAAAGATGAAATTTCACTTTAAATGTTAGTTTTAAAATCACAAGTTCCCACTGTATGAGTGTATGTGTGAATGAAGGTCACTGGCGTGGGTGACGAAAAACCCCTTAAACCTGAAAGGGAGCCTAGTAGATTGAGGCGCCTGGCCAACACCCAGGCTACTCCTTTGAACGAGCCGGTGTGAATGAAGGATTTTGTACATTGAGGCGTCTGGCTAACACCCAGACTACTCCTTCGAACGAGCCGGTGTGAATGTGTGATGAAGGATCTAGTAGATTGAGGCGCCTGGCCAACACCCAGGCTACTCCTTTGAACGAGCCGGTGTGAATGAAGGATTTTGTACATTGAGAAGCCTTGCTAACGCACAGGCTACTCCTTGGAACAATCCGGTGGGACTTGTAAAAAAAAAGTAAATAAATATAAAGCAAATAAAAAAAACTCTATCCTTTCGTTTGCTAAAAGGGAGAGGACTTTTATTTTGTACTGGGCGTCAACCAGGTAATCTGGATTGGCTCACGCACGAAATAAAGGTTGAACCTGGGTGCTCACGCACGAATGGTCTCAAACCCCATTCAAGCAAACATACACTTACCGAGGGTTTATCACAGAATACCCGGAGATTTACATGGTAGCTGTGGAGACTCAATGGATCGAGGTTGGAAGCACCGACCGCAGGAGAACATCTGACTTGGAAACATTTGACCGGAGATAGATAGATATTTGTCCCCGGTGGACAGTTTTCAGCGGACTTGGAGGTATTTTATAGCTTAAGGTTTCCATCAAAGAAAAACATACCCCAGTAATCAGTTTTAGCGGACTCGGTATTGTTTGACCGAGAAATTTAAAATGTTTGGGCAAAGTTAAATGTAGCCCCCGGTAAACAGTTTTAGCGGACTCGGTATTGTTTGGCCGAGAAATTTAAAAGGCTTGGGCAAAGTTAAATGCAGCCCCGGTAGAGTATTTTCAGTAAATTGTGACAGAATTGACGATACGTTAGACCGTCAGAGTACCTTACGGTCCCCGCCAGACAGTTTTAACGAACTTGAACATATTCAACCGAGAAAATACACAATCAACCTGCAGAACTACCCGGACTCAGACAAAAATAACCAACTCAGAGTGAAATACTGTATAATTTCTGTCCTTCTAAAGAATGCATTTTATGTTTGCTATCTTTTAATATGTACCCATGGTGTATCATTTGTGGTCAACTCCCCCAATGTTGGTGTTGGTTACAATATTTGACTTGTGAATGCAATAAAATGATATATTGATTATGCTTGCTGGTATATCGTAACAGAGTTTTTAAAGCAACTAACTACAACAAAAAGACAACTCGGTATTTGTTTTAACTTTACAAAATACCCTACTGTCACCAGCCTCTTCTGCATTAGTTTTAATTCATAAACAATGGACTTGGTTTGTAGCTTGGTCCAACACTTAGAATCTTTATCTGGTGTAATGTTATGAAAGGGAGGCGTCTCGCCTCTCTTGGGTGTCGGTATAGCTTTTCTTGTCTGCTAGAGTGTACAAGTCTTTTCTAGCTACTGTAACAGAGGTTTCTAAACAGTTAAATGCAAATAATGCTGCCAAATGTAATACAAATTGAAAGAAACCTGCTAAAATAAGCATAAAGTTCAAAATTTTCCTTGACTTTACAGACCCTAACCATACTAAACAGCTAAAAAACTCCAAGTGTTGTTCTTTCAACCAGAAACTTGACATTTTAATTCAGAACCTTATTATACACCACCTGACATTCTAATGTAGAATTGCAATCTTTGATTAATAAACGCAGTAAAACTATATATTTATTCTGTTTGCTGGTATATTGTAACAGTGTTTTTCAAGCAACTAACTACAACAAAAACACACATATGAACTCTAAAGTGTTTAATCTCTGTATTTGTTTAACTTTACAAAATACCTTACTGTCACCTGCCTATTCTGCATTAATTTAAATTAAAAAACAGTGGACCCTCAAGATCCAACACTTAGAATCATTGTAGGACAGGTCTACCCCACTTCGGGGTAGACCCACTTCCAGTGTAATGTTATCAAAGGGAGGCGTCTCGCCTCTCTTGGGTGTCGGTATAGCTTTTCTGTTAGTGTTTACAAGTATCTTCTAGCTACTGTGTCTAGAGGTTTCTAAACAGTTCAATGCATATTAAAAATTAGTCCTACTATCATAAATTCCAAATATGCCTTAATATATTACTTTACAGTAAAAGGTGACAAGAGTTGTTCTTTCATACAACTGAACACAAAGCAAAAACTTGACATTTTAATTCAGAACCTACACAATAGCAAAAATTATCTACTCATGATGTTAAAACCTCAGTTGTAACGTACTAATAATCTAATAAAAGCAGAAACATACCCCGAAATAAAAACTAAAGATCAGATTGATGAACCCAACGGCTATAATACTAAACTACAACAATACCTAAACAACGGCTAAAAATCAACATACCTGAACAATCAGTCAAAGTATCATTTATTTTGTGTGACTTGTGTTTTCACTAGTTTGTCACTCATACAGCGTTTCTTGTATGTGAGTTAGTTTCAATCACAAGTATTTAAAAACTGTAGCTAAACTAAAGAGACTGCTCAAATCCTGGTTTATCACGATACAAAGCACGCAATCCGTACCTATGTTAGAGAAAAACACCACAAAACAACACTGGAAGTACAGGGGGGCGAAACGCCCCCCTTGTACTTTCATTCCCATACAATCTTTCTTAACGAGCCTGGTTTATACAAATTAATTTTAACACAGAGCTAGTTTTCTTGTATGTGTGAGTGTTTGTTTAAATCACATGTATTTGACAACTGTAGCTAAACTAAAGAGATTTCTCAAATCTTGGGGTACTCTAACCCACGAAAAGCAATCAGAGATCATGTTAAGAGAAAAATATCGTAAAACAATACCTAAAGTGCTAGGTGAACCCCACTTCCCCACCCCGCCCTAAGGGGGCGCGATTCACGCCCACCTTTGAACTATAAAACTCATACAATTTACATCAATGAACCAAGGCTATATTCACTTAATTTAACATTAAAAACATAAGTTAAAACTTTCAGCTCCCAATGCTCACATGCTAGCCTCTACAAGCTCAGGACTTATACCCAGTTAATGATCTAATAAAAAGCAGAGCCTGATGAACCCAACTGTTTCTAAACAACAGCTAAACAGTCAACATATTTGAACAATAATTGCCTTGATTGTAGCAGCTACAACTCTGTAAAAATAGCCAGAGAGCCATTTTAGCGAAGTTCCAGTACCTTCAACATTGATAGTGGTTTATATTCTCGTTAAAAAACAGTCAAAGTATCATTTATTTTGTGCTGGTTTGTCACTCATCTCTAGTTTTCTTGTATGTGAGTTAGTTTCAATCACAAGTATTTGACAATGATATTAATGGTAAAGGTGTAGATGAGGACGATAAGTGTAATGCTTTGAACATAATAAGAGAGGGGGGGCAGTTGACTGCTCCCCCTTTAACTTTCAAGATCAGTCTACCTTCATCAATGAATCTGGATTATACTCTTTTAATTTAACATAAAAAATATATGCTAAAACTTGTAAATATTCTGGAAAGCTAGTAAAACAGAACTACTCCTCTCTAGTTTTCTTGTATGTGAGTGTTTTTTAAATATGTTCAAGCATGGCATTGGCATGATTTAAGAGTATCTGAGGTCTTGGACTATGTAGAGAAAACAATACCAGGAGGACGGTGGAGCGAAACTCTCCCACCTATTTTATAATGGAAAACATAAAGGTTTTATTAATAAACCAAATCTTTACTCACTTAATTCAACATAACAAATAGGAGCAAACACTCTGGAGACTAACAAATAAGTAGCTCAGAAGCCAAAACTTTCAAACACCCTGAAAACCTAGTAAGACAGAGCCTGTAATCTGTCCAGTTTTGTAATGTTTCTTCTTTACAGAGTTAGCGTGGGTTAATAAGTACCAAACTGCATTTCAATTGCCCCAAAAACTCTCAAGATATTTAATTTTAAAGTATAGCTCCTTCAATTATTGTGATACTTACCCGCCGTACAGAGTTTAAGTATTTTTTAAATCGTGGAGGATGTCAACAAGTACCTATATACCAAGTTTCAATTATATCGGCACAGCCGTTCTTAAGATATTGATTTTTAAAATATAGTTCCTTCAATTGTTTTGATACTACTTGCAGTACAGAGTTTAGGTTTTTTAAAGATGTAGCAGAGGTAAACAGGTACCTGTATGCCAAGTTTCATTCAAATCGGCCAAGCCGTTCTCAAGATATATAATTTTGAAAATTTGCCCCTTCATTTTTCGAGATGCAACCCGCAACATTTTAGTTAAGATTTTTCATATAGGTAGCTACCCCTCTGAAGTGCCTACACTACGTAGTAGGCAGTTTTTTGGGGTCAAAATGACCCTAGGACCCACCGTTTTTGAGATATAAGCAATTTTAAGATAATCAGACTCAATAAAGAGAAGAAGAAGAAGAAGAAAGAGAGAAGCAGCGGTGCGGAGTGGTGAAGGTGAGAGGGGAAGGTGAGGGGAGTAATATAGCATGCAGAATAATACACAAGAGAGAGAAAAAGAAGAAAAAACAGAACAAACAAGAGAGAAGAAGAAGAAGAAATAAAACAGTGGATGGGTGAGGGGGAGAGGGGAGGGGAAGGTGAGAGGTGAGAAGAAGAACACGCAAGTGGTAACAGAAGTGAGCAGTAGGAGAGCCAGGAGTGGGTGCTAACATGGGAATAATTTTTGATGTAATGTAAGTGTCCATGGCCTTTTTGGGAAGTGTTGGGTTGGCAACACTGAACCTTTGTCCATGATCTTAAATTTTGCCGGGAAGTGTTGTGTTGGCAACACTGAACCTTTGCCCATGATATACATGGGCTTGGTCACGTTAGCGTGACATAATTTAAGTTGTGGTTGGCCACAGGTAATGTTTTTTCTCTTAAGTTGGTACCACTGGTAATTTTTTGAGGTCATGGCCCCCTTTTTTTGGTCACGTGGTTGACCCTCTGAGTGAAGCCACCACATCAGCTGTTCCCCATATAACTACATGTTGGGGCCGAAACACTGGGACTCCTACTGCTCACTTCTGTTACCACTTGCGTGTTCTTCTTCTCACCTCTCACCTTCCCCTCCCCTCTCCCCCTCACCCATCCACTGTTTTATTTCTTCTTCTTCTTCTCTCTTGTTTGTTCTGTTTTTTCTTCTTTTTCTCTCTCTTGTGTATTATTCTGCATGCTATATTACTCCCCTCACCTTCCCCTCTCACCTTCACCACTCCGCACCGCTGCTTCTCTCTTTCTTCTTCTTCTTCTTCTCTTTATTGAGTCTGATTATCTTAAAATTGCTTATATCTCAAAAACGGTGGGTCCTAGGGTCATTTTGACCCCAAAAAACTGCCTACTACGTAGTGTAGGCACTTCAGAGGGGTAGCTACCTATATGAAAAATCTTAACTAAAATGTTGCGGGTTGCATCTCGAAAAATGAAGGGGCAAATTTTCAAAATTATATATCTTGAGAACGGCTTGGCCGATTTGAATGAAACTTGGCATACAGGTACCTGTTTACCTCTGCTACATCTTTAAAAAACCTAAACTCTGTACTGCAAGTAGTATCAAAACAATTGAAGGAACTATATTTTAAAAATCAATATCTTAAGAACGGCTGTGCCGATATAATTGAAACTTGGTATATAGGTACTTGTTGACATCCTCCACGATTTAAAAAATACTTAAACTCTGTACGGCGGGTAAGTATCACAATAATTGAAGGAGCTATACTTTAAAATTAAATATCTTGAGAGTTTTTGGGGCAATTGAAATGCAGTTTGGTACTTATTAACCCACGCTAACTCTGTAAAGAAGAAACATTACAAAACTGGACAGATTACAGGCTCTGTCTTACTAGGTTTTCAGGGTGTTTGAAAGTTTTGGCTTCTGAGCTACTTATTTGTTAGTCTCCAGAGTGTTTGCTCCTATTTGTTATGTTGAATTAAGTGAGTAAAGATTTGGTTTATTAATAAAACCTTTATGTTTTCCATTATAAAATAGGTGGGAGAGTTTCGCTCCACCGTCCTCCTGGTATTGTTTTCTCTACATAGTCCAAGACCTCAGATACTCTTAAATCATGCCAATGCCATGCTTGAACATATTTAAAAAACACTCACATACAAGAAAACTAGAGAGGAGTAGTTCTGTTTTACTAGCTTTCCAGAATATTTACAAGTTTTAGCATATATTTTTTATGTTAAATTAAAAGAGTATAATCCAGATTCATTGATGAAGGTAGACTGATCTTGAAAGTTAAAGGGGGAGCAGTCAACTGCCCCCCCTCTCTTATTATGTTCAAAGCATTACACTTATCGTCCTCATCTACACCTTTACCATTAATATCATTGTCAAATACTTGTGATTGAAACTAACTCACATACAAGAAAACTAGAGATGAGTGACAAACCAGCACAAAATAAATGATACTTTGACTGTTTTTTAACGAGAATATAAACCACTATCAATGTTGAAGGTACTGGAACTTCGCTAAAATGGCTCTCTGGCTATTTTTACAGAGTTGTAGCTGCTACAATCAAGGCAATTATTGTTCAAATATGTTGACTGTTTAGCTGTTGTTTAGAAACAGTTGGGTTCATCAGGCTCTGCTTTTTATTAGATCATTAACTGGGTATAAGTCCTGAGCTTGTAGAGGCTAGCATGTGAGCATTGGGAGCTGAAAGTTTTAACTTATGTTTTTAATGTTAAATTAAGTGAATATAGCCTTGGTTCATTGATGTAAATTGTATGAGTTTTATAGTTCAAAGGTGGGCGTGAATCGCGCCCCCTTAGGGCGGGGTGGGGAAGTGGGGTTCACCTAGCACTTTAGGTATTGTTTTACGATATTTTTCTCTTAACATGATCTCTGATTGCTTTTCGTGGGTTAGAGTACCCCAAGATTTGAGAAATCTCTTTAGTTTAGCTACAGTTGTCAAATACATGTGATTTAAACAAACACTCACACATACAAGAAAACTAGCTCTGTGTTAAAATTAATTTGTATAAACCAGGCTCGTTAAGAAAGATTGTATGGGAATGAAAGTACAAGGGGGGCGTTTCGCCCCCCTGTACTTCCAGTGTTGTTTTGTGGTGTTTTTCTCTAACATAGGTACGGATTGCGTGCTTTGTATCGTGATAAACCAGGATTTGAGCAGTCTCTTTAGTTTAGCTACAGTTTTTAAATACTTGTGATTGAAACTAACTCACATACAAGAAACGCTGTATGAGTGACAAACTAGTGAAAACACAAGTCACACAAAATAAATGATACTTTGACTGATTGTTCAGGTATGTTGATTTTTAGCCGTTGTTTAGGTATTGTTGTAGTTTAGTATTATAGCCGTTGGGTTCATCAATCTGATCTTTAGTTTTTATTTCGGGGTATGTTTCTGCTTTTATTAGATTATTAGTACGTTACAACTGAGGTTTTAACATCATGAGTAGATAATTTTTGCTATTGTGTAGGTTCTGAATTAAAATGTCAAGTTTTTGCTTTGTGTTCAGTTGTATGAAAGAACAACTCTTGTCACCTTTTACTGTAAAGTAATATATTAAGGCATATTTGGAATTTATGATAGTAGGACTAATTTTTAATATGCATTGAACTGTTTAGAAACCTCTAGACACAGTAGCTAGAAGATACTTGTAAACACTAACAGAAAAGCTATACCGACACCCAAGAGAGGCGAGACGCCTCCCTTTGATAACATTACACTGGAAGTGGGTCTACCCCGAAGTGGGGTAGACCTGTCCTACAATGATTCTAAGTGTTGGATCTTGAGGGTCCACTGTTTTTTAATTTAAATTAATGCAGAATAGGCAGGTGACAGTAAGGTATTTTGTAAAGTTAAACAAATACAGAGATTAAACACTTTAGAGTTCATATGTGTGTTTTTGTTGTAGTTAGTTGCTTGAAAAACACTGTTACAATATACCAGCAAACAGAATAAATATATAGTTTTACTGCGTTTATTAATCAAAGATTGCAATTCTACATTAGAATGTCAGGTGGTGTATAATAAGGTTCTGAATTAAAATGTCAAGTTTCTGGTTGAAAGAACAACACTTGGAGTTTTTTAGCTGTTTAGTATGGTTAGGGTCTGTAAAGTCAAGGAAAATTTTGAACTTTATGCTTATTTTAGCAGGTTTCTTTCAATTTGTATTACATTTGGCAGCATTATTTGCATTTAACTGTTTAGAAACCTCTGTTACAGTAGCTAGAAAAGACTTGTACACTCTAGCAGACAAGAAAAGCTATACCGACACCCAAGAGAGGCGAGACGCCTCCCTTTCATAACATTACACCAGATAAAGATTCTAAGTGTTGGACCAAGCTACAAACCAAGTCCATTGTTTATGAATTAAAACTAATGCAGAAGAGGCTGGTGACAGTAGGGTATTTTGTAAAGTTAAAACAAATACCGAGTTGTCTTTTTGTTGTAGTTAGTTGCTTTAAAAACTCTGTTACGATATACCAGCAAGCATAATCAATATATCATTTTATTGCATTCACAAGTCAAATATTGTAACCAACACCAACATTGGGGGAGTTGACCACAAATGATACACCATGGGTACATATTAAAAGATAGCAAACATAAAATGCATTCTTTAGAAGGACAGAAATTATACAGTATTTCACTCTGAGTTGGTTATTTTTGTCTGAGTCCGGGTAGTTCTGCAGGTTGATTGTGTATTTTCTCGGTTGAATATGTTCAAGTTCGTTAAAACTGTCTGGCGGGGACCGTAAGGTACTCTGACGGTCTAACGTATCGTCAATTCTGTCACAATTTACTGAAAATACTCTACCGGGGCTGCATTTAACTTTGCCCAAGCCTTTTAAATTTCTCGGCCAAACAATACCGAGTCCGCTAAAACTGTTTACCGGGGGCTACATTTAACTTTGCCCAAACATTTTAAATTTCTCGGTCAAACAATACCGAGTCCGCTAAAACTGATTACTGGGGTATGTTTTTCTTTGATGGAAACCTTAAGCTATAAAATACCTCCAAGTCCGCTGAAAACTGTCCACCGGGGACAAATATCTATCTATCTCCGGTCAAATGTTTCCAAGTCAGATGTTCTCCTGCGGTCGGTGCTTCCAACCTCGATCCATTGAGTCTCCACAGCTACCATGTAAATCTCCGGGTATTCTGTGATAAACCCTCGGTAAGTGTATGTTTGCTTGAATGGGGTTTGAGACCATTCGTGCGTGAGCACCCAGGTTCAACCTTTATTTCGTGCGTGAGCCAATCCAGATTACCTGGTTGACGCCCAGTACAAAATAAAAGTCCTCTCCCTTTTAGCAAACGAAAGGATAGAGTTTTTTTTATTTGCTTTATATTTATTTACTTTTTTTTTACAAGTCCCACCGGATTGTTCCAAGGAGTAGCCTGTGCGTTAGCAAGGCTTCTCAATGTACAAAATCCTTCATTCACACCGGCTCGTTCAAAGGAGTAGCCTGGGTGTTGGCCAGGCGCCTCAATCTACTAGATCCTTCATCACACATTCACACCGGCTCGTTCGAAGGAGTAGTCTGGGTGTTAGCCAGACGCCTCAATGTACAAAATCCTTCATTCACACCGGCTCGTTCAAAGGAGTAGCCTGGGTGTTGGCCAGGCGCCTCAATCTACTAGGCTCCCTTTCAGGTTTAAGGGGTTTTTCGTCACCCACGCCAGTGACCTTCATTCACACATACACTCATACAGTGGGAACTTGTGATTTTAAAACTAACATTTAAAGTGAAATTTCATCTTTCATATTTGTGTAGGTAAGGTAAAACTTCTCCGGCAACAGACTTCTTACTAACAGTCTTGCTTCGGGTGTAGCCGACTTTAACATTAAAGAACATAATCCGGCTTCGTTTATGAAAACAGTTGTTTTCTCAATCGGTCCAACACCCTGTTTTTGGGCCTCAGAAAAACTTCCAACACTTAATTTATCATTGTCATCTACATGTTTTTGAATTGCACTACAGCAATTAACATGCTTAAGAGCAGACGCTACATCTTTAGCTTTAAACCATGGCTTTCCTTCATTATCAAACAGAACCAATACCGGTTTGTTATTAAATGTATAGTATTTAGCAGCCATGTCACAATTACGTTTTTACAGACAAAAACAGCGCAGAAGCACGTCTGATCAGTACCGTGACTCAGAGTAGAATGATGTAACTGTACTAGTCACAAGAAGTATGTACAAAAGTAACACTGCTCCGTAGGGAAAAGTGTCGTCTTTATCGACGGTAGCAACTAGGAATATAGACAAGTGATACTTCAAGATTTAAAACCCCAGATAGTTTCTCAACGTTACAAAACATTTCTTCAAAGTGATCATCAAAAACTGTCGGTGTTAGATTAGCTAATGGCATGTAAGGTATGTCTCCTGATGCACCTGTGTGCTTTATTGATACTCCGATGTAGGTGTTTGATGAGGAGTTCTCCGTTATTTTATCTACTATATACTCAGAAAACACCAAAGGCCATTCCCGTGCATTTATTGAACCTGTAAGTAAGAACTTAAACTCTGAGCGTGTAATATTAAATTTTACATTTTCATTTAACCTCTTTTTGTGTATAAGCTGAAGAAAAACCTGTTGGTTAGCGGATGTATTATGTTCAGCAGACATTCTACAAGAAAATAACAAAACAATATACAACTGAGTGTAACAGCACAAACACAACCGTTCAGTACCGTGTCTCAGAACAGAATGAGGTAACAGAGCTGATGTTTAGAGGTATATACGCTTAGTACCCGTGTGATGGTTCCATTAGTTTTTGTTTTTTAAACCCGAAAGGCAACGTGTCGTGATCATCATTAAATTTTCTCTTGGGTCCTGTAATTCTAAACTTTTTAATTTCACTTACTGTAACGACTTCTCGTGTCTTTGTTCTCCTGATTCTATTCTCTTCAATTTCTAGTATTTCAGCAGCTTCGTTTAGTACCATCTTTTTTAGAGCTTCAAAGTTTAATGTTTCGGAGGTTTTCATGTTTAATGTTAGACCCTTAATTTTACAAACTGATTCTAACTTTTGCTTTTTGGTTGACCAGACAAGGTAAGCGTAAGTCTTTGGTCCCCCAGAAACAAATTCTACAATATAAGAGCCCGGGCCGTACTCATCTGCCAATTCATCTGTCATTTCCCCGAGATAGTCTCCCGTAGGAACCTTATACAACCCATTACGGTATAAATAAATACACGAATCTGTATCATAATACAAGACCTGCCCTCCAAGAGAATCTAGATGTTCATAAAGTTTAAGTCTCGCGTGAGCTGTAGTGTAGGCTGCAATTACAACATTTACAGTTTTTAGAGCCTCACTAGCTTCATCAACATTCTGCCAATTAACTAGCAAAACTTCTTGGTTTATTACTTCAGCATACTTTACATTTACTTCTGGTTGAGTTACCAACTTGAATAATTCTTTAGAGTCTCTGACGATTGAAGTTTTTGTCATGTTTTCTCTTTGACCAAACTTGCCCCAGAATGAATTTAACATTAATTTGGCTACTGATCTAAGTCCCCCGTTTTTACAAATTTTATCTTTCTCCATTTGAATACCCTCACGCTTAAAGAAATCATAAACATACTTTTCTTTATCCTCCTCTGTCATACACCAGGCGGGATAGCCTGAGGCTTCCTGCTTTACTTTCAAGAATTTATTAATGAAATCTGTAAACAAACCTCCATTTTCATAAGTGGCTACCTCGTACTCCCACAACTCGTACATGTCCAGCACAACGTAACCTTTCTCTATAGCTTTTCTAATTTCATCCATGGTCCAGGTCCCAACTAACGCTCTTTCCTCACTCTCATGAAAACATTCCCCTTGGTTTAAAGTCTCCCCGCAAGTTCTACACAACACAAACATTAATTTATTATTCATTTTAGCGGGGAGTACGGGGTGATACAGGTTGTAAGGAGGTAGAATCTTACATTTCAATAATCCCTCTACTTCAAGACCTCTCTCTCGGCACTCATTTCCAACATAAATAGTAGGATGACCCACGGGATACTTACAATATTTATTCACAAACGGATAAAGGGAGCAAACATCAACATACTGTATCGTTTCTCCCTCTTCACATTTATGATATGTTTTAGTATTGCCTGTCCTGCCTCCAAAAAAGGAATCTCTAGGATTGAGTGGAAGTGTGTTTAGAATGGACAGTTGGTTCAAGTGATTTAGTTTATTATCTTTCTTTAATTTATTAAATTTACATTCCCACATCTCTACAATCTCATAGTTATTAAATTTTGCCATTTTGGACTTGGTTCTCTCGTAACGGAGATGCAAGCTGTCTGAAGGATCCTCCGGCAGAGGAGCCTCTCTGTTATAAGGAAAACATTTCGGGCAACCGTGCCAGTAACACCCGTGAAACTCGTAAATCCGTTCCCCGTCAAACCCATCAACTTTCATTCCATTAATTTTAACTTCTTTACCCCGGCCCGCGTGTTGAATCCTCAACCCTCGTTTCTCCTCCTCCCATGTTAACCATTGTAAAGCAACGGCTGACTGATTGTCAGTCAGTCTGTACCCGTTTTTAGGAATCAAACCTATTGTGTTTGGTTTTAGAAAGTTACGCCGAAAAGCTAAGTTACAGGCGCTGGCAATAGTTACAGCCTCGAGGAAAGGATCTACGTTACATTGTTCAAGAAGCAAGGCTCTAAATTTTATACACGCTTGGGCTAGGATTTCAACGTCAGAGATACAATACTCCAAGATTTCCTTTTTAAAATCAAACACGTAATCTTCAGCGACTCGTTCGTCGTACCAAATCTCGAAAGCTTCGTGAGGTTTCTCAAACATTGATTCCGGGCAGTAATACTTTTTGTCGGGTATCGGGCCTACATAATTTTGATTTGCCACAGTGTTAAAAAGATGCGGGAAATAACCTTTCTTTTTCTCGGGAGGCAGATCAAAAGCTTTAGGGAGCGCTGCGAGGGCCATAGGAAAATAACTAAGTGAGTCAACAAATCTCAAATTGTCCAATTCCATAAGAATGATTTTAGTTCCCCTCATTACCAGCTCCGGCGTGAATTTTGTTTCTTCCATGATGTACTTTAACAAAAACTGAAAATCAAATCCTTGCCCGTTGTGAGCAATCACACAAACATTTTTAAACTGCTTTCTAACACTCATTACATAGTCTATAAAATCTTTAACCGGGTCAGAGTTGAAGACTCTTGTACGGTTGTTACACATCGTACAAATTTTACCATCGATACACTGATTGCAAAACTGCTGGGAAACACACAAGTTTACTTTATGTACTTTTTTATCTGGATCTGAGGGGAGTGACTCGTCCTGCCTTGTTTCAAAGTCAAAGAAAATAAACAGGAAGTCTTTAGATTTAGGTTTTCCTTTATTGGGTTGCATGTAGCATTTATGATTGGGATCTTTGAACGCTTCACAAGGTTTACAATAAACTTCTCCGCATACGTGAGCTGTCTTACGTTTTTCTGCATAAATAATTTTGTTACAGTCAAGACACTTTTTTATTGTTTTACATTTGTCAACCTGATGGGCAATAAAACAGTGCTGGTTTCTCAAAGTCATGTTACAGTCCGGGCAAATTATTCCCCCATGTTCAAGTTTACAGGGTGGAGAGATAGTTTGGCATTGAGGACAAATATTAGTACATCTGTGCTCAGCTTTGTGATCATAGGGGACATGACAGGCTTCGCAAAAGTAAGCACAGGCAAAAGCAGCGGTCAAACTGTTGATTACGTTATAGTGCCGATTGTGAAAGAGCAAGTTAATTTTAAATTTAGGATTTTCAACACGGCCTTCAAAGTAGACATCTCGGCCTTTTCTATCGTAACTGTAGACTGTTATTCTGTATTTTTTAAGATGTGACTGGAATTTTTCAAGCTCAGGGATTCCTGCACCTTCCTCAGAGATCTCTACCCTAGCCCGCCGAATAAGTTCCTTGGCCCTGAAAGTTTGTCTTTTACCCTTGTCCTGACGTATTGCTTTATACTGAGGATCATTCTTTGCATAAGCCTTGCCTACCACCAGTGCTCTAGCCAAACATAAATTGTCTTTATTATTAATTACAACAACTCCCTTCCTAGCTTTACATTCCTCGTCAAACGTGTTGTACATCTCTGGACGTACTCTCCCTTTACCTACGGGGACATTTACCCTCGTAACGTCAATTCTAAAAGTGTCGCTAGAGGTTAAAGATTCAGAGTTACTTTGAATTATGCCTCCAAAAATATCCCAGAGAACATCACCGCTAACTTCAGAGACAGGTCTCAAAGCTACGTACCCCGGTTCAGCACTTTTTAAACTTATCGATTGCATTTTAAACCCAAGATAATCAGCGGGTACAGCGTTGGCTTTAGCCTTTTCAACAATTTGATTAAAACCTTTACGAATCCAATCAAACTCAGAGATACCTCTTGGCGGTTTAGTGAATTTGAAAACAGTTTCCAACCCGTACAACCTGAAGTGTCTAACATAGGTTTCGGAGGTACCAATTAAATTGACTGGGCTTTGAGAGCTCTTTTTAATGTTGGAAACTTCCATCCTTTAACAGAGAATGAAATACTGAAAACAATCTGAACTGTAATACACAACACTCTAACGTTTAAAGAGATCAAATACACCAGCCAGAGTCAAGTTCACACCAATATAACTGAATGAATAGCGCAGAATCAACAAGACAATAATAATAATTTGTGCAAGAGAACACTTAACAATTACGCAGAAGCAGCATAAAACACGTCTGATCAGTGTGACGACTGAAGCAGAATGAGGTAGTAGAGTCTATGTTTAGAGGTATATAGTATGTAGGAGAGCACTGGACGTATGTATAACTACACAAGTCAAAAAACACTAACACCCAAACTACACAAGTCAAAGCAGAGCTACAAGTTGTGATGAAGGTAATAGAGGTAGCAAACAATACTCTAACCAAAACTGTATTAAAGAACAAGACTAGAGAGTGAGATTAATAGTGTACGGATATGTTAGCCTGGTAAAACAATTAAATACAACACTACTCTAGCCATGTCATTAAGCACGCAAGATTACTACAATACATGAGAATTAAAACTACTACAATACAAGAAAACTAAAATCATTATAATCAAATGTAATATTTGCCAAGTGCAAAATCAACGAACGGAGTAGCGCATGGACCTCTGACCAGTGCAAATGCAAGAGACAGAGTGAAGTTAACGCTTGAGAATAAAAAGCGCTAAAAGTCTCGACCAATCAGGGCACAGAACGCTAATTACAACCAATAGAATGCATTTTTATTATAACCAATTACAGAGCAGTATTTTAACTAGTTACAACGAGTTTGCTGCCAGAGACTTCTTTCGAATGTTGTGGTTAGATACGCAGAAGGAAGTGAGATTATTTACGCAGAAGGGAGTGAAGGTTGTGGAGGTTAGATGTACAGAAGGCTAGATGATTAACAGCAGAAGGACACGAGGGTAAAATAATTACCACAGAATACTAGATGATTAACAACAGAAGGACACGAGGGTAAAATAATTACCACAGAATACTAGATGATTAAAAACAGAAGGACACGAGGGTTAAACAATTACCACAGAAGGCTAGATGATTAAAAACAGAAGGACACGAGGGTTAAACAATTACCACAGAAGGCTAGATGGTTTACAACAGAAGGACACGAGGGTTAAATATGTAAAAGGAAACGTAGGTCAAATAATTACCACAGAAGACTAGATGATTAACAACAGAAGGACACGAGGGTTAAATAATTAACCATAAAGGCTGCAAGAAATAGATAGTTGTCACAGAGGGTAGCAGAAGAGCCAAAGAGGGTAGCAGAAGAGTCGCAGAGGGTAGCAATTACACCCCAATTCTATCCTCCATAAGAGTACATGTTATTCTATTCCCCCATAAGAGTCCATGTTAATCTATTCTCCATAAGACCCCATGTTATTCTATTCTCCATAAGACCAATGTTGGACCCAAGGTGCCCGCCCTAACTACTATCAAATCTTAATTAAGGATAATTTACTCTCTTAAATGTATCATTTTAAATGCTAAATACCATTTAGTTTTGATCACTAACAACTTGATTTCCACTTATATTTCTAATTTGAACTTGTCTTAAACTATTACCAATCACTTATAAATTTCTAGCCTTACTGTGAAATAGCAGTCAGATCGTTTTGCAGAGCAGCCTATTTGAATTTGATTCCTCCAAATGAACGATTTAAAACTAAAAGGTTGATTAGGCCTACATACTATTAAGTTTGTTTTTTCATCAGAAAGTTATTAATGTCTGTCTGGAATTGAAGGTATCTTAGGTTCAAAGGTTGACTGAACATAATTTGTATAAAATAAATAAACTTCAGTGTCGGTAAATAAAGAAATAAGAAATAAGGCATAATAATAAAGGCATAAGAAATAAAGTTTATCGTTTTGATTGTTCAATAAAATTTATACTAAGTTTGAAATCAAATTCATCACAAAACATTTGGTCGAATAGTGATAGTAATTTGTTTTTAGGAAAGAAATAATGACGTTTAGCACAACCACACTGTGTGGATATCTGGGTGTGGATCCCTCAATTTATAAAAATCGGGCTGTTGGTGTGGTGTCTAGTTCTGGGCATATCTATACAGACAGATATGCAGGCATCACCTCAAAAACCACTTTTTTGGTTCAGGAAGCACCAAAACAAATATTTCTACCTATAACTTAATTTCTAAAATGTCAAAAATAACGATATTTTCTTGGTAAACTATGTATAGAGGGGAAAAGTAATAAACTTTATCAAATATATTTAATAAGACATTCATTCACATACATTAGACATTCATTTATTTACACAATTATCAATAACACATTGTACACAAGTATTCTTTCCATGGGAAAAAAGATGTAAATGTTTCATACTTGTTTAGCGAATATCCCCTATAGGGAAGAAGCTATTACTGTAGGTCTCATGGTAAGACTTAAGCCCGAGACCATGATAACTTTTTGTTTTGAGGTCCCCAGATGCCAAAAACACTATTCGTTCAAATTTATATATATGTATATATATATATATATATCTATATATATATATATTAGCGAATTTCCCCTATAGGGAAGAAGCTATTACCGTAGTCGGCATGGTAAGACCTAGGCCCGGGACCATGATAACTTTTCGTTTTGAGGTCCCCAGACCCCAAAAACACCATTCGTTCGAAACTGTATATATATATATATATATATATATATATATATATATATGTGTCCGTGAGCACGATAACTCTCGTAAAAATTATCCGATTTTGATGAAATTTGGTATAAACGTGTAAAGCAACATTTATGACTTTAAGTTCGAAAACCAGCCAGATTGCTTTATCCGAAGGGGTATTTTGGGGGGGTTTTGTACCCCAAAAATGGGTTTTTTGAACTTTTTACATATAATTTTGTAAATAGTCAAATTTTAGTTTTTACCATTGGATTCAGCTTAAAAAAACACACAATTTGGTATTTTGATCATTTCTCTACGTCAATTGGTTACCGAGATATTGAAAGTGCTAAACACAGTACGTTGTCTAATGTTATTCTTATGGAGGAAAATAAAAATGTTATATCTCGCTTATTTATGAACGTATACTGACAAAACTTGGTATATGGCTTCATCTGGTTGTGGACCACTGATATTTGCTCAAAAAAAAAAGTTTTTCCAAAGGGCAAAGGGTAGCAGCAAACCTGCGTACTCAGCCCCATGTTATTCTTATGGAGAATAAGTAACGTGTTATCTCCCTTAATTATGAAAATAAATTAATGAAATTTGGTATGTGGCTTTACCTAAATGAGTTATATTGATATTTGTATAAAACCCCATTTTTTGTTTTCCTTCCTTCAGCAAACCTGCATACTCAGCCGCCATGTTATTCTTATGGAGAATAATTAAAATGTCACAAATCGTTTATTTATGAATGTATATTGATGAAACTTGGTATGTGGCTTTATGTGGTATTAAGATACATATATATGCATTGGAAATTCGCTGAGTACGCAGGTTTGCTGCTACGGGGGTATCTATATATATATATATATATCTATATATGTGTCCGTTAACACGATAACTTGAGTAAAAAAAGTCCAATTTTGATGACATTTGGCTCAAATGTGTAAAATGACATTCATGACTTTAAGTTCGAAAACCAGAAAAATCGGACCATGGGAAGGGGGGTTTATGGGGGTTTTAAATTTTCCGAAAATCAGTTTTTTGCATTTTTCACCCTACAATTTTTAAAAAACTTAATTTTGGTTTTGACCATGTTATAGAGCTTAAAAAAACAAATAATTTAGTATCTTGAATTATTAACCTAGGTTAAGTGGTTGCGGAGAAAATCCAAAAAAACCTGTTCATAAAATCTCCCATGTTAATCTTATGGGAAAAAGGTTTTTGGCTTTTCCTCAGTTTATTTTAATGTAAACTTCACATTTGCTTTTACCAATCTGTTCAGTTCCACAAAACAATCATTTTGGTGTTTAAATTGTGATTCTACGCCCAACCGTTGCAGAGATATTCAAAGTGCTAAACACAGTACGTTGTCCAATGTTATCCTTATGGAGAATAAATAAAATTTGATATCTCGATTATTTATGAATGTATGTTGATGAAACTTGGTATGTGGCTTCACGTAGTACTGTTATATTGATATTTGCCCAAAAAATTGATTTTTTGTTGATTATTCCCGTAGCAGCAAACCTGCGTACTCAGCCCCCATGTTATTCTTATGGAGAATAAGTAAAATGTAATGACTCCCTTAATTATGAACATAAATTAATAAAACTTAGTATGTAGCTTCACTTGGTTGAGTTATATTTGATAATTATATAAAAACCGATTTTTCTGTTCCTTGTTGCAGCAAACCTGCTTTCTCAGCCCCCATGTTATTCTTATGGAGAATAACTAGAATGTTATATAGCACTTATTTATGATTGAATATTGATGAAACTTAGTATGTGGCTTCGCCTAGTTAAATTTTATTTATATTTGCATAAAAACCAATGATTTGTGTTCCTTGTTTCAGCAAACCTACGTACTCATTACCAATGTTACATTCTTATAGAGAATAATTAAAATCGCTTATATGTGAATATATTTTTATGAAACTTGGTTTGCGGCTTTATGTGGTATTTAGACATATATTATGCATTGGAAATTCGCTGAGTACGCAGGTCTGCTGCGACGGGGGTATTTTTATATGCAATGATTGCGCAGTTTGCATGTTGAAAAAGCTGTTTTTAGTTTGGTGAACTGTTGAACTTGTGACTGGAAGATGGTGCCCCCAGTACGTTGACAAAATACAAAAAGTGAGAATCACCCATCAAACTGGCATTATTATGTTTTGAATTAATTTTTCCCTATTTGGTGGGGAATTTCATCTTCAAAAAGTTCACTCGGAAATTATTAATTACGGTGAAGTACTAAGGGAGATATGGCCTATCTAAAAAAGCTGCTTTGATAAATAACATATAAATTGCAAGAAAAACTTATGTAGTGTGTAGCTACAATTAGCGGGTATACTTATTTTTATTTATAACACATTTTATTCACTTAGTCAGAAACAAAATTATTTGCAGAATTTCCATAAAATATCCAGAATGGTATTCATTTTTGTAAAAAAATAACTTTGGAAATGTGTTAACGTGAATAACAACCAACCCTTTCGTTGATTACTGAGGAATTCACTGCGTCTGGCAGCCCGGAGGGAGAGTGCCGCTTAAAACAAAGTTTAACTTTTCAATTCTCTAGAAAATAGCTTGTTTGTAAAAATAAACATTTTCTTTTACTAAACACATTTTCTTAACAGAGAAATGTACGCTTTTCAATTCATTGTTTCGTGTAGTCTTATTTTAGCTGACTGTACTTGTATACGAAGCCTAATGATACAAGTTAAAGATTCATGGAGAGCGAAACATTGTGCTGCATGTGGAGAAACGTGTGAACTTTGACAACAAACATACAAATCTACTTATACTCGTATAAATATAGATGGGTTCACTGATTCACTGATTCATTTACTCACTTATTCAATTATTCATTGACATTAGGTTAGGAACACACAGGCAGAAAATGTAATTATAAAACATGTATATTTAAAAATATAAAATCCAAACAGTGCAGGAACAAAACTCTGAGACCCGTGAACCACTTACCACACTTCAGTAAAAGGTCTCGGTGAGGAAGTTGGAGTTGTATAAAACCTCTCCAAATATTATAAGGTACTAGCTGGCCCGACAGACGATGTTCTGTCCTAATATCATTGAATTTGTTTTAGGTCAACAAAAACAAATTTCACTTCGCTCATTCACCTATTAGCGAATTTCCCCTATAGGGAAGAAGCTATTACCGTAGTCGGCATGGTAAGACCTAGGCCCGGGACCATGATAACTTTTCGTTTTGAGGTCCCCAGACACCAAAAACACCATTCGTTCAAAACTGTATATATATATATATATATATATATATATATATATATATATATGTGTGTGTGTCCGTGAGCACGATAACTCTCGTAAAAATGATCCGATTTTGATGAAATTTGGTATAAACGTGTAAAGCAACATTTATGACTCTAAGTTCGAAAACCAGACAGATCGCTCCATCCGAAGGGGTATTTTGGGGGGGTTTTGTACCCCAAAAATGGCTTTTTTGAATTTTTTACATGTAATTTTTGAAAAAATCAAATTTTAGGTTTTATCATTGGATTCAGCTTAAAAAAACACACAATTTGGTATTTTTATCATTTCTCTACGTCAATTGGTTACCGAGATATTGAAAGTGCTAAACACAGTACGTTGTCTAATGTTATTCTTATGGAGGAAAAGAAAAATTTTATATCTTGATTATTTATGAACGTATACTGACGAAACTTGGTATGTGGCTTCATCTGGTTGTGGTCTATTGATATTTGCTCAAAACAAATATTTTTTGCCAAAGGCACCCGTAGCAGCAAACCTACGTACTCAGCCCCATGTTATTCTTATGGATAATAATTAAATGCTATGTCTCCCTTAATTATGAACATAAATTAATAAAATCTGGTATATGACTTCACCTAGTTGAGTTATATTGATATTAGCATAAAAACCCATTTTTTGTGTTCCTTGTTGCAGCAAACCTGCGTACTCAGCCCCAATGTTATTCTTATGGAGAATAATTAAAATTGTATATATCGCTTATTTGTGAATATATTTTTATGAAACTTGGTAAGTGGCTTTATGTAGTATTAAGAAATTTATATCTCCATTGGAAATTCGCTGAGTATGAAGGTTTGCTGCTACGGGGGTATTTTATTTTTTTATAGTGCTATCTTCGGCATCAAAAAAAGTTTGAGTTGTCATTCAAGTAGATTTTTTATTTCCGTAATGAACATATGTTTATGCCTTTCAAGTATGTTTAGATATAATCCTTGCAGCTTGTTCATGTAACTAACTGAACTTTGATCAAATCAATGGGAACTTTGAAGGCCAGTGGGACAGAGCCTTGGATTAAAAATTGTCTTTTATAAAAACCTTGTCCTGGCATTCTAACGAACACAACAAAAAATTAATTATTCAATTTGGTGCTCTCATTCTCAAGTTATGGCATGACCAAGGGAAATAGGGATTTATTTTTATATATCCAAATAACTATTCAGCCCGATGTGTAACTCACTCACTCACGTATACTAATTCTAGACCACTTCCTGATGAGATAGAAACGTGCGATTTAGCTTACACGTAGGTTGTACTTTGAAACCCCCGGAATAATTGTCAAAAGTTACAGTTTTGAATTTTAAAACCTCTAAATTTTAACACTGGGCTTATGAAGTTTCAAATAATAACAAAATAAACGGTATCAGGAAACGGACACATACTTTCTCCCTTTTAGCCCAACTTTAATGAATAAATTACTTTTTATTTACTAAATATAGAATACAAAGCACGGTCGAATGTACAGAAAATCATGTAAACACATTGTTTTCAAAAATATTCACCCAAATCCCTGTTTAGGAGGAACTACAGAATCCATCGCTACGCACGTAGTTTTAAGAGAGGAAATGCCCCCTATTCCCCTCCTCGGGGTTATTAGTCAAAATTGTGGGAGTTTGGCAAATCGCAGGATGATGGGAGATGGCTCAAATTAAAGGTATTGATTCCAGGGACTCGGGAAAAATAACAGTATTTCTAAAAAGTTACCAGCAAACGAGCAATAACATAAAGCATACTCTATAAGAAAAGCATGGGATTTAAAAACTTCTGCTTTGTTAACATTAAAACATGTGATTTTAGTTTCTACTTTGTTTACCAATTGACATGTGTTCCTACTTATATCGTTTTATTTTCCTCAGCATGTTAATTGATGACGGAACGAAGTGAAGGAATCTATGTATTAGCAGAGACAATTATTCGTTGTCCGTCATTATGTGGGTGCTTGTGTGTGTGTGTGTGTGTGTGTGTGTGTGTGTGTGTGTGTGTGTGTGTGTGTGTTTGTGTTTGTGTGTGTGGGTGTGTGTTTGTAATGCAATAATGTGAAAACGGCTGCGCGGATCGCTTCCAAATTTTACACAAATATTTTCCAGTACACTTTATAATTCCAGTTCAAAAATAGATCACATTGTTTAACCATTTTTTACTTTCTCCCCCTATACATAGTATATGGAGAAAGTATTGTTTTCGTCAAAATTTTCTAATTTGAGTTGTTAGTGGAAATATTCGTTTTGGTGCTCCCTGAACCCAAAAAAGTGGTTTTTACGTGATGTCTGTCTGTGTGTGTGTGTGTGTGTGTGTGTGTGTGTGTGTGTGTGTGTGTGTGTGTGTGTGTGTGTGTGTGTGTGTGTGTGTGTGTGTCTGTGTGGATGTGTACAGAGCTAGAGCACTAACCAATGGGCCGATTCTTATGAAATTTGGTATGTAGGTACTAATCCACGATATCTCCAGGTGTTTTTTTCATTTTTTTGAATTTTTGATTTTTAAGGGTAATTATCCCCCAAAAACTGCCAAAAAACATGAAAAATCAAAATTTCTCAAAAATGGTTTTAACGATTTTGATTAAACTTTAGTCGTTTGTAGAACTTTAGTTTTCCAACAAAATGACATCACCCGTATTCCTGTAAAAATTCCGATTCAGAAATTACAGGACTTAAAATATCAAAAATTCTGTTTTTTTGATTTTTCATAAAAAAACATAAATATAAAAATTTTACTATTCACCATTAAAAAGAGCTCAAAAACTAAATAATTTAGTATTTTGAATTACTATTCTACGATTGCTGGTTTTGGATAAAATTGAAATTTTCATTTAGCGGTAAACGCAGTACGTTGTCCAATGTTATTCTTATGGGGAATACAAAAATTACTATTTCTCTCTTATTTACTGATACATTTCATTCAAACTTGATATGCTTGTCAATTTAGCATTGGCCAACAGAGGAAATTCGAAATATGTTGCCCCTTAATAACCCTGGGGGGGGGGTAATAGGGGGCATTTCCCCTCTTAAAACCACGAGTGTAGCAATGGTTTCTGCAGTGCCTCAAAGCAGGGATTTGGTTGGATGTTTTTTAAAACAACTTGTTTACAAGATTTTCTGTACATTCAACCGTGCTTTGTATTCTATATTTAGTAAATAGAAAGTAATTTATTCGTTAAAGTTGGGCTAAAAGGGAGAAAGTATGTGTCAGTTTCCTGATACCGTTTATTTATAATTAACTTTTAAAAGTTGTAAAATTTCCATAAAGTAAAGAGCATTGGATAAAAATTACCTTTAGTAAGTGCGAAATGCTAATAAAATATTGTTTCGTAATAACAAAAAGCTACTTACAAATTATCCTATTTATATGTTTTATGATTAAATAATTAAAGTACTCTCTGTTTAATATGAGTTAATTCAGTTTATCTGAGGTTTCCGAAATTTTTAGATTTAAAAATTGATACAAGTTTTTACAAATAAAGATAACGTTCTCCTATAATGTGAGAAGTTGTGAGTAAGTTAATAGTTTATCCGCTAGATTTTAGCAGCCATTTATTTCGTATTTACCAGATATGTTCTTTTGTCAGTTTATGATATTTAAACACCCCCGTCATAGCAAACCTGCGTACTCAGGGAATTTCCAATTTAAAAATAAGAGTCACACCCCACTACATAGGCATCTTGCTGTGTGTGTTTTTTTTTATTTTTTTTTTTTTTTAGAATTTGCACCTCTAATGTAATATAATTTAATGTATTTAAGCACGATGTATTAACCAAGACATAAAATTAACCAAAGATATTTTCCCAGTATCAAGACTATTTATTTAATATTTTTTGATGAAATTTCGTTAACAGCATTCGGTGATCCCATTGCGCGAATATTTGAGCGTACTCCTAGTATTATAAATAAGAGGTGGTATAGTAAAATAGGCAGAGTTATTAGAGTTATTAGTAGTAACATTGGGTTTATATCTAGTAGAGGGGACACGCAATGCTAATTAATGTGAGAGATTTGTCGACGTAGTTCCATCACACGCCGCCAGGGATCGTCGCGGTTTTGTTATCATATTTTTGATATGAATGTTTTTGGAGAGGTTTTAAAATGTTTAAATAAACCTTTTTTGTGATGGTCATCAAAGTGCTATTTTGTTTACACGGGTCGGGTACAGCGGATGAGTTAACTCGGCCTAATGACGCCGCAGATCACGTTAGTTATCTTAATATGACGCTAGATCGCAGCACTGTTTGTACTCACTCTGGCTCCCAAGGTCCCCTCTAGTAGATAACATAAACCCAATGGTAGTAATTAGAGTAAGGTTAGGGGCATGGTCCCTTCAAGCCACTAGTTAAGATTAATTGTCAGCTTAAAACACATGTTTAAATAATGGAATTTGATCAGCTGTATGTGATTTTATCTACTTTTATAAAGCTATACAGGTTCACTTACTGACCCATTCACCGATTCACTGACAAAAATTATAAGGCACTTCCTGTAATCTGATCCTATTCGGCCTCATACTTTAATTAAATGTCTTGGCGAGAAACTGTCAGAAAAATATTTGAGTTTTTGAGGCTGATTTTGGGCGAGATATGGTATTCATTTTTCCACTTTGTGCGTGTTTTGAAAGAAATTGTAAGAGATTGCAAAAAATTGCAAATACAAAAGTTGTAGAAAATTTAGTTCCAACCCAGATTTAAAATTTGATCATCCGTTTAGCCAATATTCATCTAATGAGTCATTTTTTAGTGTTTTGGCTTAAACGGTTTATTTTGATTTATTTTAGAAATTACATGAAAGAAGGAGTTGGTTTCCTTGTCTGTTATGTTTTGCTCACATTTAATTAAAGTGATGTTTATGACTTCGAATTTTTAACTTATCAAATCATTATATTAATAGTCAATCACAAAAATACCAATTATCGTTTTATTAGAGTTTGATTCCGGGCATTTTATAAAATAAGGTTGGAAATCAAATATTAAACCATTATTCAGAACCACTTATCCATTATGAACCACCCTAGTAGCACACATCGTTGGCCCAACGATGGGGAATGGTTGGGATGGTTAGAAGTGGTTGGGTAATGGTCGGTTGGAAAATCCAACCGTAGGAGACGTTGGGCCATCGAAAGCTATTGTTGGCAAATCATACCTTATTATATTATCATTAATTATATATTAATGTATGTATATATTATATTATACCGTATTAGCATCATATATTTTATTAATCATAATAAATATATATTAATTTGCTCGTAGTTTAGTTTATCATAGTTCATAGCAAGAATAGACACATACATCAAAAACACCAAATTACAATGTTCCAACTTTTATTATGCTTATAGTGATTTGTGCAAGTAGATTAATTTATAGAATAATTGAAGGAAATTATTGTCCCAGTCGTATAGGTGTAGACTATTGGTAATTTTGATATCCTAGTCCTTCCATTCACTTTCGTGAGTCAGAGTGGCCGTGGGGGTTAAGGTGCGTGTAGAGTCATAGCCGTCTTTAAAGGCGGCTATGGTACAGTAAGTCAAAGTTCGTAGGTTCTAGACTTGATCAGGACACCAAATTTTTGCTATTACAATTTTTTTTTTTATTTATATTTTTTTTTTATTAAGCCAATTATATTGGGAATCAGTTTTTTAATCAATCATAACCATTTAAATACAAAATTATAAACTGTTGGCATCTGGTTGGGTATTGGTTTGCATTGTTGGGATTTGGTTGGCAAATACAACGTTGGCCCAACGGACATTTGTTACAGTTGGCCAACGAACTCTGCCAACCATTTCCCAACGTTGACCCAATGATTTGTGCTACTGCTACTATAGTAGGGCAAATGCAAACAGAATAATATAATTAATGTCACTTAAATTTTATAACAACGTTTTCGAATTTGTTTTTTTTTTGTGTTTTATTTTTGTTTGCCTCAGTGGCATATGTTTGAATGTTTACATAGGGACCGGTGACCGGTCCAAACCTTAGTCTTTTACTCTGTGATGTCAAATTTGTTGTTTGAAAGCATCAATAACTAATATCCCAGTGAAAAATGGCAGTGGATAAAGTATCGAACATTCGCTAACTTTTCATATTTTGCTCAGGATACATCTTATCTTAAAATCTCTGTAAGACGACGACGCAACTAGCACTTATTTTAAGGCGAATATGAATGACTGATAAGTGAATAATGGGTGAGATTTTTTGTGTAACGTTGTTACTAAAACCGATTGGTTCTTTAGCCCAAATACCATATAAATTGGTTCATATTAATTAATAGCCCAAATGCCAGCTGGATACAGTTACAGTATAAAACTTTCACAATATGTTCTTAGGATTTTGCTCAGGATAGATCTGGCGAACATCAAATTATGAAGTGAGCACGCTGACCACTGTGCTACCGAGCCAGTTTTTAGCGGAAATATGAGTGTTGATGCTCCCTGAGTCAAAGAATTGTAATGTCTCCATGATCACAGTCTAAGAGCACTCTAATTTTTCTTTGATTGAATTTATTATGCAGGTTTAATTGTAAAAATAATCCAAACTGTTTACATTTAATTGTTTACAACAAAATATTTTTCAGGATATTCTCCCCCCCAAATACAAAAATAGATACAATAAACTTTAAATACCCCCGTTGCAGCAAATCTGCATACTTAGCGAATTTCCAATGAATGAACTTAACACATAAAGCTAGTTAACAGGATTCATAAGAAATGTGAAAATACAAACAAGCGATATTTAAAATATTAATTATTCTTCATAGCAACAACATTGGGGATGAGTACGCAGGTTTGTTGCAACAAGGAACACAAAATAATGGATTTTCATGCAAATATCAATAGAACTCATATTAGTGAAGTCCAAGTACTTCAGCAAGTACTTGTAAGGGTATGGGTTGAAAAAGGTCCCAAAGAATGTAAGTTAAGAACAAGTTCAATTGTAAATATTTCTGGGAGATTAATGATTATTGCTACACAGATCACATGCCACTTGAATTTGCCCGTAAGCCTAGAACATTAAATTTGTTCAAGTTTTGGAAAGCAACGGAGTATCGTTCCTTTATGCTTTATTTAGGACCAGTTGTTCTACATATGAAATTTTGTCAAAAAATCTTTATGAACATTTTCTTGCTTTTCATGTGAGTATATACATTCTTGCCAGTAGTATTCACTTGATCCTAATTGGAGAAGCTATGCTAACAAACTTATTGATTCCTTTCTAGAACTCATCCCTGAATTATATAGTAAAGAGCTGTTAATTTATAATTTTCAGAATTTTAGTCACCTTACAAAAGACATGGAAAATTTTGGTGCATTGGACAATTTTTCTGCTATGAACATTTTATGCAGATTCTAAAGAAAATGGTGAGATCACCTAATCATGCCATAGAGCAAGTTGTTAAAAGGTTAGGGGAAAGAGGTTTCTAGTTAAAAAAAGAACTGAAATGGAAGCAAGCAAAAAATGGCATGAAGTGTGTGCCTTTTGCACCAGGTAGTTCCTGTGTTGTTATGCCAGGAGTAAAAAATGGCTGTGTCGCCAGAGATAATGAAGTAGTTATAATTAGAAAAATTGTAAAGCATAACCAAGTTAATTATGCGTTTAAATGTGATAAGTTCAAAGTCAAAGAAGACTTTTACAATGTGCCTTTAAACAGCAATAAACTGAATATTTTTTCTGTTCAAACCTTAGAAAAGACCAATGGGCTTTTTTTGTCCAATGAGTTGCAGTGCAAATGTGTACTTTTGTCCAATTTTTCCAAAGAAGGTAGGTTTGTTTGTATACCTTATTGTAACACGGAAACTTTCTATCAACTTTGTCCTATTTTTTGTTAAATGTGACTTGTAACCCTTCCAGAGAACCACAGACACATTTATGTTTTTTTCTGTTGCCGGTCATGAGGTGTAACATGTCCACTGGTATTATGGTATCCTGTTCATCTGCCGAGCTGCAACATATATCACAACTGTTTTAGTTTAAACTTAGGAATTTGATCATGTAACATTAAAAATAGATTTTTGTAACCTCTAAAAATAACATGACACCACATTCCCCAAAAAAAATTATGGGTTGTTAAAACCCATAATTTTGTTCAACAAGTGAGATTTGACATATATTTTTGTGGTTACAAAAATATATGTCAAATCTCACTTGTTGAAAATGTTCAAAAAAAAAAGAAAATGTTCAAATATGATTTTTTTAATTTTTTGGGGGAAGAGGTATTCATATTATTGTTACAGGTTTGTAACAATAATATGAATACCTCTTCCCCCAAAAAATTAAAAAAAATCATATTTGAACATTTTTAATTCACAATAATTTAGAAATTGAAGTGTTAAGTGCAAAGGTGGTTCATTGGCAGTAAGTCAACATTTAAGTTGTGAAATTTATAGGACATAATATGCTGTTTTCTATGTTATACAAGTAAAATTTCTGTTTGAATGGGACTGTTGCTTTTTTATGGATGTTTAGTTTCATCCTATTACACAGAACCTATAATAAGTCTGGTTTAGTAGTTTAGATTGTTTTTTAAGTTTTTTTACATGTAAATGGTAAGACATGGTACTCTACACATATGGCTTCCTTATAATAACTTCATTGCTGAAAAGTAAAAACTTACCTGAAAAAATCCTTTTGTGCAAGGAAATGTTGTAATCATGATTACAAATAATATGTTATTGCAATATTTTACAATTTTGCTCAGGCTTGTGTTATGTTTAAAATTATTTTGAGAAATGTTAACTACAATTAGAGGAAAAAAACCTCAACTGTCCTTCACTATAGGCTATTGACCTGTCTAGTTGACCGCACAGGTCAATAGCCTATGGTGACAGGCAGTTGAGGTGTTTTTAATAAAAAAATTACAATGTCAAACCTAATTAGATGATTTTTTGTAAAAAACTTTGTTGGTTAGGAATAATGGTTGTATTTTAAAATACTTATATTTTAAATTAGTTAAGGTATTGTTATAAAACCATATCTGTACATAAGTTAATTGATTCCTGACCTTGTGTGCAATTTTTAAGTTGCTGTATTTGTTGTAGTTTGATTAAATAAGTTTCTATAATACCAAAAAGATTTATTTACCCGTTTCCTATATTGACATTAGTTTTATTGTTTGGTCTAAAAAATAAAGATTAAGCGTCATTAGTTTGCTCAAAATAAATATGTACATTGTTGGACTATTAATCCATACTAACTGGGGCTAATTTTTGTTCAAAATACTAATTTTGATCCATAAATAGTTTGTTGTAAATTTAAATAACTTATTCCAGTTGATATGCCTTATCTGTATTTAACATGTTTGGATAAACTATTATGTCCAGTATATAATTAATAAAACAGACAATATTACATAAGTAATTAAATATAATTTCCATTGTCCAATATTTTAAATGAACAAATATAATTACTTTTTTACAAGCTATTAATACATTTGGTAGATGCAGATATAAAGATTATTCTGATTATTTATTATTGAAGGTAACACCCTGTGTGTGTGTGTGTTGGTGTGGAGTGCTTCACAAGGTAATTGTAGTACTGAAAGAAGATGAATAGTTTGTTGGTTGTAAAACATGAGTTTATTAAGGAGGGAGAAGGAAGGGGTGGACATGATGAAAAGGAAGGCAAAGATTTTGTACTCTTTATTTCGGCTTTAGCCAATGTGTCATGACAAATACATAATTTAATACATACAAGTTTTAGGAGTGAAAATCAAGCATAAAGGGAACTGGTTGGAATACTGCAGGAGAGTTGAAGGAAAGTGGTTGGGTTATAGAGAGGAGGTGAGGGAAATGGTTGGAATATTGTAGGGCAGTCGATGGTAATTAAGTGGTTGGGTGAAAGGGGGGAGGTGAGAGAATTGGCTGGAATATTGTTGGGGAATCGTTGGATTGTAGAGAAATGGTTGGAATATTGTAGGGGAATCGTTGGAATATTGTAGGAGGAATCAATGGATTGTAGGGAAATGGTAGGAATATTGTAGGGGAATAGGTGGAATTATAGGGAAATGGTTGGAATATTGTAGGGGAATCGGTGGGATTGTAGGGAAATGATTGGAATTTATTGTAGGGAAATCGTTGGAATATGGTAGGGAAATGGTTGGAATATTGTAGGGGAATCGGTGAGATTGTAGGGAGATGGTTGGAATATTTGTAGGGGAATCGTTGGAATATTGTAGGGAAATGGTTGGAATATTGTAGGGGAATCGTTGGAATATTGTAGGGAAATGGTTGGAATATTGTAGGGGAATCATTGGATTGTAGGGACGAAATGGTTGGAATATTGTAGGGGAATCAGTTAGATTTCAAGGAAATGGTTGGAATATTGTAGGGGAATCGTTGGATTGTAGGGAAATGGTTGGAATATTGTAGGTGAATCATTGGATTGTAGGGGGAATTGTTTCGGGGTTTTAGTAGTGGTTGGCAAATTGTGGGATTTTGGTTGGCATTGTTGGATAATTGGTTGGCATTGTTGGAGTGTTGGTTAATCAATCGATGGGCCAACCTCGCGCTTCGCGACATGCCCACCGTTGGCCTACCATCTCCGCCGACCATTTTTCCAACGTTGGCCCAACGATGTGTGCTGCTGGGGTAAGTAAAGTCACATACCAAGTTTCATCCATATACATTCATAAATAAGCGATATATAACATTTTAATTATTTTCCATAAGAATAACATGGGGACCACTCACCTAAGTTTTCTGCTACGGAAACCATAGGGAAAAATTTTTTTTGTGCAAACAACAATAAACCACAGCCAGAGGAAGCCATACACCACATTTCGTCAGTTTATGTCCATAAATAAGTGAGATATAAAATTTTTCTTTTTCTCAATAAGAATAACATTAGAAAACGTACTGTGTTTAGCACTTTCAATAACTCAGTAACCAATTGACGTAGAGCAATGATCTAAATACCAAATTGTTTGTTTTTTTATGCTGAATTCAATGGTAAAAATTAAAATTTGATTTAAATAAAAATTACATGTGGAAACCCCAAAAAACCCAAAAACAACCACTCACTTGTGTACGTTTTTTTGGGGTACCCCCACCCCTAAACCCCTCTTTGGATGGTACGATTCGTCTGGTTTTCGAACTCGTTCAAATAAATGGTACTTTACACATTTGTACAAATTTCATTAAGTCGATTGGACCTTTTTTTCGAGAGTTATTGTGCTTACACACACACACACACACACACACACACACACACACACACACACACACACACACACACACACACACACACACACACACACACACACACACACACACACACACACACACACACACACATATATATATATATATATATATATATATATGTATATATATATATTTGAACGAATGGCGTTTTTGGCATCTGAGGACCTCAAAATGAAAAGTTATCATGGTCTCGGGCTTAAGTCTTACCATGAGACCTACGGTAATAGCTTCTTCCCTGTAGGGGAAATTGGCTAAAATTAAACATTTTAAAAATGAGATATAATAAATTCGTAATTTATAATGCATTTAAGTCTCTGATAAAATGATTCCAACCACATAACTGAAAATTCGGCTCTGTGTCCAGCCCGCCCAATTTGTGGTCACCATGAGTCGGGTCCGGATTTAAGCATAGGCTACATAGGTCACCAACTTGGATCTAGACAGCAACATGGGCTTGCACCGCTGGTTGAGCCTAGGGGCCCACAACTCCTAAATCTGGCCCTGCTTTGAGTATTTTTAATCAAATGTGTATATCACCGTTAGAGAGCGCAAATAAAAATGGTAGCTTTAATTATTATCCTACGACCACTTATTTATTAAATTACTCACATAAAAACACCAATTTCCATAGATTCAACGTTTATTTTATAATGTTGTACATTCTGACTATTGCCATAGACTAACTACGTTTACTTTCTTATGTCCTGTCTTACTTTTTTCTATTTCTTACAGATTTTTTCAAATAGGCTGTAGACTATCTCTGGATATTTTTCACATGTCACTTGGCCTTGACGTAACAGCAACAGCTGTTTATATGAAAGCCTGAGAAGTGTCTGTGATTGTGTGATTGAGCAAATTTGTATTATTATTGTGATGGAATTTCCATTTATGTGATGTAAATCATATTTCCCGTTATTTCATCTCATTCGTTTTATTTACTTGTAAGTATATTTTTTGTATAATCCGGTTCTACCTAACCTATAAAATCTGTCCAAAATCACTGAACTTTTATCCTTACTGAGATGACCCTGATAATTTGGTTAGGATAATTGAAAGAACTATTGGTAGACCTAAGTTAAATTAGTTTTTACTTAAAGGCCCTTTTAAAGTTTAATTTTTTCAGCTTGTGCCAGCAATAACTTATCGTCGGTCATGTTGTAATGCCAGTTTTTGGGCATTGAGTTGGGAACCATACAGTTTTTCAACAACAACATATGGGCTCCCCAATTCTTCATTGAGATTTGGTTAGAAACAAATTCATTTAATTTATTACTGTTTGGCCTTAATCCTATATCAATTGACCGATATATTGGCTTTTGAATCTTACCAAAACAAACATTGTTACCGGTAGGCCTAATTTGGTATAAGCGATTATACCGTTACGAGTTTAGTCTGCAGTCCGTATCTGACATGTGGTGTGGCGTAACTTGGTACACACAAACTGAACTACCTACCTTGTTCAGTGCCTGGGCTCTAATAACACTCAGCATGCTACAGCTGCTATTATAATCAGTGGCTGTGCGGCCTAATGAGCTCCCCTCCCAGCCAGACGGTAGCACTTGGATCGAGGGTTCGAATCCTGTCACAGTTGGTGGTTTTTATGTGCAACTAACTCATGGAGAGTTTGCCTAGGCTATCTATGGTAGAGTTGAAGGGAAGGAAGGACCTTAAGCAAACGGAGAATAACACGGGTCCAAGCTGACGAAATGGGTGAATTCTTTTGCATATCTAAATAGGAGTTTTGATACTTTTTACCAATTCTTTTAGTGTGTGTGCCCACCGGAAGCAATTTATTTAAATTTTAACTGTTCATGCCTTCAAGATATTTAACTTAAAAAATGGGTACAGTTCCACAGACATCCCTACGATATAAACTTATTATTGAATGAAAATATCGATCTATTATAAATATCGATTGGAATTGGATATTTATTATCGATCGAATTAGGCCTAATCGTTATTTTAGATATTTTCAACAATATTTATACCGTAGTAAATCATCTGTTTACAAATATAATTTGTTTATTTGTTTATGTTATTTACTTTCCTTGGTAAGTGAACTAAAATTAACTCTACAAGTGATAATTTTCTTAGTTTAAGTACGGTTTGTAAATAAGTTTAATCTGTTTTGTTGGGTACATTTTGTTTTGTTAGTATGTGTTGTTATTTTAAATTTGTTTCATGTTGTACCCCTTGTTAATTTGTTAACTATATTTGTTTATTTAAGTTAAATCTGTTCTCATTTAATTAGTATACAATCGATTAAAAATATCTTATTCCAACTGAATTCCAATCAATATTTATAATCGATCGATATTTTCATTCGATAATATATTTTATAATCGATAGATATTTTCATTCGATAATATATCGTAGGGATGTCTGCGGAACTGTACCCTAACAAATCAATAAAATATCAATGACTTACTTCAGAAGCTTAGCACTAAAAAGGTTAACACGTTCAGTGCGGCATGCTGGATTTCCGGCCATTTCCTAACAAGAAAACAAATACAATTACCCTGAATATACTCGATTAACGCAATGAATGTATTAAAGTGATTTTAAGATATTAGGCTAATTGTTATGAATATATCCTATACTCTAATGCGAGCTATGTCTACGTTTGTTTGTTTGCAAAATTAATCTCAAGATCCAGCGGAAGGATTTTGCTGAAAGTTTGGGATTAGGGGCTTTTGGGTCTAAAAAATCGATTGGTGAGAACCACTATCTTAGGAAAACTCATATTTTTCTAAACAACTCATTTGAAAATTGAAAATTTTAACATTGGGCTTCTGGAGTTTAAAATCATAACACCGGTTGCTATGAATAACAAAAACAAACCATTAAATCAGCTTCTATAAATTAAAATATTGTAAACAGCTGTTTATCATTATGGAAATAAAAAACATACTTGAATGGCAACTCTCATAATGGAAATAAAAATACTACTTGAATGGCAACTCAAACTTCTTTTTTTTTCGATAGGCGAGTGAGCTTAGCAAACGAGCTCATATTGAAAATGAACGAGTACTTGAAATAAATTAAATTCAATGCCTCTTCTGCGGAATCAAACACCGAGCATGGCTCGGTCCCCCTGTACAAAGATAATTAACAAACACAAAGCTTTTTGGACTTAGTCTTAACATTCACCAATTTGACACTTTTTCCTTTACTCTAGTGGAATCAAGTCCACGACCTTAACTACGAGACAACAGTCTGAAACTCATTTGTTTCAACTTCAGCTAGTCAACAATATAAAGAGAATAGTACGGTACCAAATAGAATTTCAGTGTGGATTACAGTTAAAGTAACTCGCCCTCATTAAATTGTGACTAACTTTTATTTAACAAATTTAAAACATACAGTTTAGCCACAGTTTTATTGATTTCTTAATATAACACTAGATCCATTCTTTTGAAAAGTGCCACTGGTGTTTTTAATTTTTACTTTTTTATAAAAAAGAACATGATTACATGAGAGATAGGAGTCAAACATTGGCCCAGGCTCATTATCACGGCTGTTTACATTTTTAATCACCTCTGATAACCTTGCAGTGATTCAGACATAGCAAAATGTTCTACTTGATTCCTCGCGGTCACATTGATTGATACACAAACTTGTTGTTACCAATCAGTGAACATGTTTCAGCCAGAATGGAAACTTCATTCCTGTTAAATTTTGTTGCTGTTTTACCGAAGTAGGCTGAATTAATATTTAAAGCAGGCCTAATAGTGACAAAGTATAATATAATTTTTACTTGGGTGGAATGAACTGAAACCCCAGTGTTGCCAATCCGAGTACTAATGGCCTTTCATCAACACGTCAGTTGGCGGTTTGAGCTAATCTCTAGAGCGATTCTAGTTATTAAGCTAGAATTGTTTCATGTTTAGTTGCGTAGTAACTCATGTGTACAATATTAAAAAAACTATCTAAACTACCTACCCGTAGTGTGGACGTTTTGAGACAAATTCATGTTTGCACGTTAAAGTTTAATAATTTAAGATGTACCTACAATATTATTTGTTGATGTTTTGGAACTTATTATTAGGCTTATGCCTTGCTTCGAATCTTTCTCTGATCAAATCATTAAATGGTTTTTATAGTGCGTAGCGAAAATTGTGAATAGACCCAAGCAATATGTACGTTGCAGCAAAATTTGTATTCATGGCAAACCCGTTTGGCCTACATTATTATCATTAATTGCATACTGTAGCTCATTATACAATAAGTGACCTACAATTAAAATGAACTAATCTTAAGTTGATGGTTCTTAAGTAAATTATCACAATTATTGTCCAACTAAGTTTCATAATTATAGTTCACTACTTGATAGTTTACTAGTAAGAATAATTAACAAACAAATCTATAACAGTGATAGATGACAAAGAACGGTTATAGAAGTTGCACCTGATGAGGACTATTGTAAACTGGGTAAGGATTAGGTGTGACAGCTTAGCTGTTCCTGATGGTAGGTAGGCTGAAGGTAGGCATTGTTAGCAGTTTCGTTAATTGTTCTTATGGCTTTAAACAGAATGTAATCAGCTGTTAGTGATTTTTTATAGTGTGATTTGTTAGTACTGGCAGTTGTAAAAAAATCTGTTAGATCTCACATGAAACATTTTGACAAATACCTGGCTGGCTTGCATGTTTATAATGTTTAAAATCTGATAATTTGTTCAGGGTTCAATACTGGACTCAGCTGTCTTTGGTCTTTGGGCTATTAATTAATGATGGTTACTAATTAATTGACTGGTTTTTGTCAGTAGTCAGTAACAATGCTACATAAGGTATCTCACTCATTCAAATACATCTTGAAATATGCAACTAAGATTATATTGGCATCTTATAACGTGACTAAAGCAGCAAACTATTATCTTTGTTCTTTATTCTATGGTATTAATATCAAGATGTTATCAAAAAGCTAGTACCTACTGTATAAGCAATACAAAAAGTGCAAGATGTTATCTAGCTTCATTCCATAACAAATACTAAAACTGGTAACAATAATTAACATTACAAATAAACAACGACAGAATATGATAACATAACAAGCTTTAACAAATAATAAACTAATAATAGCAATACAATCTGTTTACGGATATTGCCTAACTAGTTTATATATAAATTCTACTAAAATAGTTGGTGACTGGAAACAACATGTTACACAATAATTAGTAACACAGCAATAAACTATGTAATGCCAATAACAAGTTGTAACCAATAATTTATCAGTAGCAAAAACAGGATATGCATGTACTACCTCCAATAAAAAATGAACAATAATGCTGGTATTAACTAATCAAGGAATAAATACAAAATCATTTACCAATCTTCTGAATCCATTACAGTTGAATTACTAATGAAATAAGTTCCTTGCTCCTTATATCTACTTTCTTGGACAGTCAGTCACCTATTATTTCCTCTAGAGAGAGTTACCGTATATAGAGTTTGTTTTCGATGAAGTACTTGGTCATTGTCTGTTGTTATGGAACATTATTCTTTATTCTCACCCTTAAGTTGTAATGAAGAACTTAAGTCTAATTAAGATGGGTTTTTTCTCTACTTGTAAGGCAAGATGGTGCAGTAAAATTTCCAGTATCAGGATCAGATTAACCTTTTTTGTGTTATTCCATTTATTAACTTTTTTCTGTTAACTTTTTTTGAGTTTTTTTTTCTGAAGTAAATTATTTTTGATGATGTTTTTAAACTATCATATAGTTTGACTGGCCTCAGATTCCTTGGGCCTGGACACACACTTACAAGGCTCAATCTGCTCTTTGACTCCTGTCTAGCCTGTTGCCGTCTGCTGTAACAGCTGCATTACCTTGTTTCTCTTATCTGTTATCTCTGCTCTTAATAATGTCTGTAAGCCGATAATCCCTACTCTCGACACATTCAATCAGTTGTTAATTAAAAGAACAGTCTGCTCGAACATTCAAACATGGCGCACATTAGGAAAACTGCTTGGAAAAAGATCAGGAGAGGTATTTTAGTTGTTTTCTAGGTGTATAGAAAAATATGCTATTATCTTTTTCTCGTCCATCATTTATTACAAATTTCCATAGTTAGTTCTGGTTTTTATTGATTTTCATTTATCGCGAGGTAATATATTTTTCTAGTTTATTAAAACCGTGATTGTACACAAAACAAGACGATTCCAAATCAAAGTGACATTGACTATATAGACTGTATTGACTTGTATCTGTAAGATAGTCAATGAGTTAAACTTTGGATGTTTTCCGTTTTGTTGTTTATTTGTAAACATTCTTATGAAACAACCGAAAAATAAAATAGACTTTTTGGAATAAATGTCTTAAGTGAATACCCATGAGTGACTATGAAGCTAACAATTTCTCAGACTGCTTTGTTTTGGTTCAAATACAATTTTTATTATAGGTATATTTCAAATTCTTTGATTTAGCTCCAAAATATAAATTTAGTTACTACACTTTACGATTGTTATTACACCCGGGAAACTTGTGTTATTATTACTTGTTTTACAAACAGTTACTGTGCTGCTGACTGAAGTTCACGACAGGAAAATTCACAGAATAAATATATATTTAAGTAATCATCTGATAAAATAAAACCCTTCTCTGTTAGATAAATGAAACTCTAAGCCGTGTGAATTGAAGCCCTTCAAGTTTTTGAAAAATGTTCTGAATTTTTATACTTGTAATAATTATAATAGACATTTTATGATTTCAGATCATATATTTGTCCAAATAACACCATTTCATTTTGTGCAGTACCTATTACGCCTACCAATTTTTACATTCATTTCAATATCTTTTAAACTAACTTTTTCCCAACAGCTTCGCTTGCTCACCTGATGTTCACCTAAGTTTTAAAGTGAAATAAAATCAAACAGCTTGATGAAATTCCGATACCATATTTAAAAATGTGTTTTAACTTGTGCCCTCCCTTTTGGGAGGTTTTATAAAAATAAAATTTTGTTCCTTCAACTTTCTCATCAAGTCCTTTCATTCAAGTAGGCCCCCTATACAGAAAACAGGTGACAGACTTATGATTTTTTCAAAAGTTCCTGGGACTTAATAATAATTTTAAATATTTTTTAAGTATAAATTTTGTATAACATAAATGGTTCTTCCTGTGTGTTCCCTACCTAATTTTCCAACAGTAAAAGAATTTGGAAGTCCAGTGTTTTGTAGCAGCGTCTCAGGAGTGTAGAGGGAGTAGATGATGGACGGAAGGAGTAATATGATGATGAATTGGCCTTTTGATCCACAAAACAAGTGGTGCCGCGGCAGACAGAGTTGACCTGGGGGTGACCGCTAATAAGACAGCCAGTGGCCTCCCATTACTTGACACTGCTTATTATGATACAATATTGGCCGATGAGCTGCTTTGTAACATTGGGCTAACTATTATCCTTATAGATTTTTTTGTTACCAGTAATTATGAACTCCAAATATTCTATTGTAGTATTCCCCTTTTTTACAGTGGGCCATTATTTTGTTTTGCTATGGGGACTTTAAAAACACTCGGTAGATTTTAATAATGTTTTGAAAGCCAATAAAAAAAACATTGTTGGAGTTATATTAGGGGCGAGGTTTAGAGCTAGCTGACTTCATCTTTTTAAGGAATTTAACATTATAACTTAATAAGCATGTACATTTATGAAATTATAGTTTTGCTAATTTAAATGCTAACTTTTTTCACAGTTTAAATCCCATAAAATAACCTATTAACAATCTGATCCTATTTTTTAAGTCTTATTTATATGTGTCTTATTTATTAAGCTCTACAATAAAATACTGCATCCCTTTAACCCATTGAGGTTGTAATTTTATTCTATTTGCAGTAGCCTATAACGGGAATTGATTGGTGCTGCGCTCTAGTAGCAAAATATGTAACTAATGACCGCGGGCGTCTACGGTTCTATCCGCTAGGGGCGCGGACTGAGTGAAAAACCTTAATATCGCCGCCAGGCCTTTGGTCGTGTTAGCTGAGTTGGCTACGTCGTGGAAACACCTTGGCCAGGTGGTGATACGATGTTCGTGGGTTCGATTCCCGCACACGACCAAAACTGACCAGTTGTGCAACTCTCAATGAGTTAACCGGTCTGTGGCATCGTTGGTGGGAGGGCCCAAGTAAAATAAACGGTGGCAGGCTTGCTTGGAAGTTGACGGGATCGGTTAATTCTTTGAGACTTGCACATGGTCAACACTGATTTTGCTAATTTTTACTTATGTCTACTGTGTGTGTGCCAATGCGACTTTCTAAACTGGAAAAAACAATATTTTAATTAAAATACACCATTAATCCATTTAAAAACACCATTTTTATACTCCAATTCACAGGTTAATAAAATTACAAGTAAGGAACGAGACCAGCTCGTATGTCTACTCCAATGGGTTAAACCATCTACACCCTATAAACTTAAGAAGGGTAGGTACCGAAGAGATTTTGACCATATAAGTCTTTTTACACAATTGATGAATTTTTAAATGATAACGTAGCCAACTGACCTCTGAACAGACCTTTTATATGCATGACATTTTGGTCCCGAGAAATTTTATTTTAGTCTGATTTAGCCTAGTATATAGACAATTTTAATTTGGACAATGCACCTGTTTGTTATCTCTATTTGTAGTGTACCTACACAAATTTGTATGTGCAAAAAAGTACTTATGACTTAAAAGTCAGAATGAAAGCCTCATAACATCTAACCCTGACTTTTCTCAGACATGCCGATTTCACCATTTTGCGAAAACTTGAATTTTTATCCCAAACAAATTATAAGAGATATTTTTACAGAATATACAAGAATTATTCTGATTTTCAGCAGGTTAGTGAGTGACCCTTCTTCACAAATTATTCCAAAGAAAGAAACAACACTTGCACGTATCATGGAGGCAACTGCTTACCAAATGTTATCAAATTTTAGAGTGAAACCTTAGAAATTATTTAAGATTTCCTTCTAATACTTCTGTACTATTATCTTACAAACTAGTCTTGTATGTATTTGTTGAATATAATAACAAATGACATTTGTTGCACATGCTAACAAGGATTACAGTATGGTGTGACTTGACACAAATGGAGACAGGTAAAATTTATTTGTAAATTGTTTGACTACAGTTGTGAGAGTTGAGTCTCAGTTGCATCTCTTAGTTGTAAGGGTGGGTTGCTAATGTTGATATTCTGTGAGTTAATAGCAACTCCAACTCAGCTTTGTTTAATAGAGTTGTGTCATATTATGTTTGTTCAAGTTTTTTTTTCTGTTTTTGTATTTGTTGATTTTTGCACAACCGACTGAAATAGGACTAAAGCAAAAAGGCCATGAGTTTTTTTATTATACTATGGGTTACTAAATTTATTGTTATTATTATTTGAGTTTTTCGTGTTATTACTGTTACTATTATTGAGTTATTAAGTTAATTTTGCTTAATGGTTGCTATACTATGGCCATATAGTACATCTTGATATCTTTTCAAATTACAGTACAATAACTACCGATACCCTATCTTATTGTTGCCTTTTTTATACAAAACTTGTTAGGAATTCCTGTATTGAAAACAATTTGTTTATAGTTTCACTTCAAAGAACACTTTCACTTCAGTTATAAAGGTTCGGAAATCACTTCTTACAAAAAATAAAATTGTTTCTTACAAAAAAATTTGATGAAAAGTTATTCAATGTTCCTACATGAACCACCAAATATGATATCAGTATATATGAACGTAGTTTATTAAAAATCTCTTAAATATTAATTTTATATTTTATTGACTAAAATTACCACTCAAATGCACATGTAAACATACCTTATGGCATTACATAATTTAATGACCAAACAATACAACATTAGCTACTACTGAGCAACTGTTTTTTAGAACAAGTTTGAATTGCTTGCTGCGCCTTTTTCCCCTCTCGCTATAGTAATTAACAGCTAATTGATTATTGCTTAGAACCACACTAACTGACTCAGCATTTATAACCTCAATATCATGAATTAAGCCAAAATAATAATCATATAATCATAATCACTTTATTGAGATGGCAACTACAAATGTTGAGTATCGATTTTAAAATACCCCCGTCGCAGCAAACCTGCATACTTAGCGAATTTCCAATGTATAATATATGTCTTAATACGACATAAAGCCGCATACCAAGTTTTATAAAAGTATATTCACAAATAAGCGATGTATACAATTTGAATTATTCTCTATAAGAATAACATTGGGGATGAGTACACAGGTTTGCTGCAACAAAAAACAAAAATATGGGTTTTCATGTAAATATAAATATTACTCAACTAGGTGAAGCCACGTACAAAGTTTCATCAATATACATTCTTAAATAAGCGATATATACCATTTGGATTATTCTCCATAAGAGTAACATGGAGGCTAAGTACACAGGTTTGCTGCAAGAAGGAACACCAAAAAAATGGGTTTTTATAGAAATATCAATGCAAAATAACATGGGGGCTGAGTACGCAGGGGTGCTGCTACGGGAATTACAGAATATGGTGGAAATTGCTTTTTTTGTGTAAATAGCAATAGACCACAACCAGATGAAGCCGTATCCCAAGTTTCGCTAGTATACGGTCATAAATAAGCGAGATATAATTTGTTCTTATTCTCCATAAGAATAGCATTGAACAACGTACTGTGTTTAGCACTTTCAATATCTCTCTAACCAATTGACGTAGAGAAATGATCAAAACACTAAATTGTGTGTTTTTTAAAGCTGGATCCAATGATGAAAACTAAATTTTTTTATACTACATGTAAAAACTTTAAAAAAACATTTTTGGGGAACAAACCCCCCCCCCCCAAATACCACTTCGAATGGGTCGATCTGTCTGGTTTTCGAACTTAAAGTCATAAATGTTGCTTTACACTTTTTTACCAAATTTTATCAAAATCGGAACTTTATATATATATATATATATATATATATATACATATATATATATATATATATACATATATATATATACATATATATATATATATATATACAATTTCGAACTAATGGTGTTTTTGGGGTCGTGGGACCTCAAATCAAAAAGTTATCATGGTCCCGGGCCTAGGTCTTACCATGCCGACTACGATAATAGCTTCTTCCCTATAGGGGAAATTCGTTAAAATAGAAATTTATAAAAATGGATTAGAGTGAAGTTTTATAAGTTGTGTGTGTATCCAAAATTGTAGTTGTAGAAAAAATCATGTATGTTACTTGAGTGTCAAGTTTCTTTATTGCTTTTGCAAAATTACCGGTACCAGCAGTTTTCTCTCAAGTGGTAAAACCCAACTTTGTGCATTTAATACACAAATAACTATTATGTACTTTGGTTGTTTTGGACAAACAAGTGATGTTTAAAAACTAGAAATACTAAAGAGGAACTAAACCTCACTGACCCTGCAATTACCAGGTGGTTTACTAAACACCATGCTGATATACTATCCCTATCAAAATGTTAAAAAAAACACCACTGACGTAAATACACAAAAAAACAAAAATCTACAAACTTTCCTGATTTTGATAACTTCCTTAACTCTTATTCAATGTTCCATTCATATTCATAGATTTCTAAAAGCTTTAAATAATTTCTTAAGTAGCATGATGCTAGCTGTTACTGTTAAACGTTCGTCTGTCACACAACACTACAAATATATTTACTCTTATACTGTATTTACATACATGACAATAAATATACAAAGGATAAAGGATGGTCCAAGGCAATCGATTTCAATAAGTTATACTAGTCATCAGGCCCAGTCAGAGAATATAGAAGGGTTAAACAGGATTCGCCGATTGGGCCTGATGATGACCGGTGTAACTAGTTGAAGTTGATCACCTTGCACGTTTACACGTTGCACCTTGCACGTTGATCCTTCATGCACGTTTACCGACTTGTATGTACAGTATAAGTGTAAATGTATTTTGAAGTGTTGTCCAGTTCTAAGTCTTGCCTAGAACATTGATTCCTCTAAATGTTGCCTGTAATTAAAATATTATTTCCAGGAACGAGCGGGCTCCAGGTACGGGTGAGGGACTTTGTTCGCAAGCTGCGGCCGGAGAGAGTGCGGTGGCAGTGGAGACACCTGCTGGCGTCTGTGGACAACCACTGGCCCCCGTCCGTGACACCGCACTCCCGGACACCCACGGACTCCAGCCTCTCATGTGACACGCAGGCTGAGGCTGAAACTGAGGTGAGCCAGCCGCTGGTGCATAGATTAGATTTGTTTTAAGAGGTTAGCAGCCTCTTTTTGCCTTACTTTGCATGGAACGCATCTGTGCGTGGAACGTATCCAGCAAGGCAAGGAGTGAGCCGTTACAGTACGAGTTGTACAGTACTGATAAAATTTACATATCAGGGCTGGGACTCGAACCCACGACAGGCCGCTGCCAGCTGCCATTGGTCGTTGCTATTACAGTAATTAATGATCCTGGCTAAAGAATCAGTCAGTCCTAGTCAGTAACAAGGTTATACAAGGCATCTCACTCATTCTACACTATCATTAATTTATATTTGCCTTAAAATAAGTCTTGGTTGTGTCGGCGTCTTTACAGTGATTAAGTGAATTAATATATTTAGATTCAAATAGGTTTTTGTTTAAATTTGTGATATGAGTTTTGTGAGTTTCTTTTCACGTGTTGTACAAACTTTTTACAAAACATGTTTTTACAAACGTGTTTTTTACCAAACTTTAGTAAGTTATTTCAATCCCTGTTTCCCAAAAAAACTTGCTAGGCAAAAAACAACCTAAACGCTAAGGATTATTATGGTTTTGTTCTAGGCGTTGACAAAAAATGGTTTCCAGTAGAATTGAAATTTGAGAAAGAAAAACCTATCAAACTTAGTAAATTAGGTACTTTGGTATTATACGGATGCCACTATTTTTGGAGGTTAAATTTTTACCGGATACAAAGGATAACTACATAATTCGAAAAAACGTACTTTTATTGACTTACTGTAAAATTTTTACATCATTCTGATGAGCGGTCTTTGTGTTGTGCCTCCCAAAAGGCAGCGATGTCCGCTGGGATCGTGTTGAATGCGTCGCCGCCGCTAGCAGCCACTCCCGATCACCCTTATACAGCGCGCTGCGGCAGTTATGTTAGGATGGGTTATCATAAAAATATGTACGGTTTCCTCTTCATTTCGAGGTAAATCCCACACCAAAAGCACGTCACTCATTATGAAAACAAATGTAACGTAGTGCACGGCAATAAATCACTCATGACACTGACCCAGATACAGGCGGTGACAGGTGATGCGCGCGCTCCGGTCAACGACCTGACCTTGGCCTATTTGGAGGGGGTTTGGCGGCCGGAAGTATGGTATCATTCGATTTTTAACGAAACAAGGAAAGTCCTAAAATCATTTTTATGATAACCCATCCTAACATAACTGCCGCAGCGTGCTGTATAAGGGTGGCATCCGTATAATACCAAAGTACCGTAAATTAGCTAGAGAAACAAAAAGTAAAAATCTGCACAAGCTAGTAAGAAAGGGCAATAAGGATTTCAAAAAGAAAATAAGTATTGTGAAAAACAGTATTATAAGACTAAGATAGAAAAATCCTCAAATATTAACAAAACTTCATGGAATATAATTAATTCTGAAGCTGGGAAAAATAATGTGAAAATCCAAAACATTAATCTAAAAGTAAATGGCAACTTAGTTTCCGAACCAAATGTTGTTAGTAATGTTTTCAACAATTACTTTACTGACTTAGTTGATGATTGCGTCATACCTCATCTAGACTTGTCAAAAGGGCAAAAGGCAAAAGGGTATTGTACATTTAGAAAATAATAATGACCATGTTTTTAAAGTCAACCCTGTTGATGAGAAAGAAGTAAGCTGCATAATTAGTAATCTTAAAAATTCCTATACCACTGGTTATGATGAGATACCTGTGGTGCTCCTGAAAAAATCAAGTCTTTCACTGTTAAAACCTCTAGCCCATGTGATTAATTCATCTTTTGTGTTCGGAATATTTCCTGAAAAACTAAAGATTTCAAAATTGAAACCGCTATTCAAAAATGGAGACAAAAGCCAAATAAAAAACTACCGTCCAATATCCCTGCTTCCAACCATATCAAAGATATTTGAAAAAGCAATTTATAATCAATTGGTAGAGTATTTTGAGAATCACTACCTTTTAGAAGAATGCCAACATGGTTTTAGGCAGGGAAGATTAGTTATAACAGCAGCAACCGAATTCACTGAATCCATCATTGACTCATTGAATGGCAGGCAAAAAGCACTGGGTGTATTTATGGATATCACCAAAGCCTTTGACTCCCTCAATCATGAAATGCTCTTGTCAATTTTATATGATCTTGGTATTCGTAAAAACATTCTTAATTGGTTAGAGTCATATTTATCTAATAGAAAACAATATGTAGAAATATTTTACTACAACAAAAGCAAAATTAAAATTTCTCATCAATCCAAGATCAGATCAGTAAAATATGGAGTGCCACAGGGCTCTATTCTGGGCCCTCTGCTGTTTATTTGCTATGTAAGAGGTTTGCCTGCACTGACCACCGGCAGCCAATTGTGTCTTTACGCAGATGATGCCACTCTCAAAATTTCAGGTTCTTCGGTAAAGGAATTGGAATCATCATCTACAGCTAATTTGAACCTATTAAAGCAATATTTTAATGATAAGCAGCTATTACTCAATCCTGAGAAAACCAATTTAGTTGTATTCAAGACACGTCAGACACAAATGTCGATCCATCCGGTAATTGAAATTAGTGAAAAAACAATAATCAATGAAGTAGATAACGTAACATTTTTATGATTAGAAATGGACAATAATCTCTCCTGGAATTTACATGCTGAAAAAGTGATTTCTAAAATATCATCTGGTATTTTTGCATTATCGAGATTAACAAAATTCTTTGATACTGATTCTTTAAAAACAGTCTATTTTGCATATATTCATTCGATTATTTCTTTTGGAATATCACTCTATGGGGCTACTTCTGATAGCAACCTAAAAACCATTTTGAAATTGCAAAAAAGGCCATACGAGTTATTTTAAATCTTAAACCAAAAACTTCAGTAAAAGAGCATTTTATATCTTTAAATATAATGACTGTCTATGGAATGAATGTTTTTGAAACTATTCAGTCATTGCAATTTAAATTTGATGAAATCAAATTAATTGGGGATAATCACAATTATAACACAAGAAATCGGGGGGAAATTGCTTTGAACTCCTAAAGGCTAGAGTTGTATAAAAAAAACCAACATATATAGGATCTAAGTTTTTCAAAAAAATTCCAAAAGACATAAAAGACATGGTTGGTCAATCTATGTTTAAAAAAAATTGAAAAACTTTCTCATCAACAAGGCTTTGTACTCTCTCGAATAGTTATAGTGTAGATAAGCCTTGTTAACAATCACGCTGCATTAATTATTTTCTTTTATACTTCTTAGAAAACTACCAAACTTATTAATAAGACAAACTGATGTATTGACACCATTCTTGTATATTTGTATATATGACATGAATAAAGAAAGTTTGACTTTGACAACCTGTTCTTGTACGTGACAGAGGCGGACGGGGCCCGAGCCAGACTGTGACCCCGAGGTGGCCGAGATCACGGCTGCCAATCCGACGAGATGCGAGCGCTCGGCTGCTGAACAGCCCATGTCCTCGCTGACCCAGCTGCCTGTGAGTACCACCACAACAAACGTTAAACTGTGGACACCCAGAGGTTCACAGTGAGTCTCTATGGCCTTCAGATTTGCAGGTCATTCGGTTAACTATCACTATCGTATTATGAACTATAAATTACCATAGTAGCTCTTTGTTTTGTAACATTAAAAATGGAGTTACGCGTAAAAATAACAACAAATGGCTGTAGTTCACGACAAAATTATAGTAACCTATCCTTACCTAGCTCCACAGAGGTATCTATGGTGGCTCTTTGTCATACAACATATTACACACAAATAAATGGATTTGTATTAAACAAATTTGAGTAAACTTTAAAAAAGATTCCCCGTTTATTGAGTAAACGTATTGAAACATCCGTAAATAAAGCAGTTGTAATTGCTGCATTTTGTGGTGAACACAGTGAATGACCATACAAGTCATATCAGAATAACTGAATGATGATCTGTTTAATCATCTGATAAAAATAGCTTTTCTCATAAGATTAACATGGGGTCTTTGAAGGCCAGTGGGCTCAAGACCTAAGAATAAATTATAGTTTAAATGCCAGATCCCATATCTAATCATAAAGTCCCATTATTAAACAAAATAATTGTAAATCGTACACAAAGTAGCCTACAGCCTGACAAACTGTAATGTACATTACTTCACAAAACTCTTGAAAGAAATTTATATTAATAATTTAAAATGTACTTGGCCTTCTTTAGGCTAACTCCGTAGTTCCTTTTAGAATGTATTTGTTATAGTGTGTTAAATCTGTGACGATATTTTAATGGCATGAGCTACTCACTATCACACTGTCGCTGCGGACAGGTGGCGTCAACAGATGAGGAGCTCGGCAGGACAGCAGCCATCGGCGGAGGGGGAGGGGGTAATGGAGGGGGTAGTGTGCGGCCGAACGAGCTGTCGCTGGGCGGGGGCAGTCTGGTCCCCCCCGCCACCGCACCCCGCAACAAGTCCCCCGTCACCGTCCAGGAGTGGGTTGACTCTCTGCCCCTCACGCCCACCGACACTGACAGTCAAGTGAACAGGTGAGCTACTAGATAAAGGATAGATGGTCAGTTTTTGTAAAAGGTCAGCTGATCATATGCTAACCAGTGACAATGTCACTGTCCATTTGCGCTTGACATGTATTCTCTAAATACAAATTTGTTTATAATTTAACTATCGGTGCATGGTTTAGAGGAGACTTTTTCTAAGATTAATAACATTTAAATTTGTTTCTTGGTGAAGTGTTAAATGAAAAACATCGCTTTACAGAAGACACATCGCTAAAGGAAATCGTTGGTAGCGGGTCATTTTTCTGTGTTTTATTGTGCTTTCTCTGATTTCGATAGTGATGGAAAATGATAAAAATAAAACAAAATTTCAACTCAATTCTAACTTTCTATATTCATAATCTATGTGAATGGTGTCTTAACAAAATTAGACTTATTACTATATTCATAATTACATTTTTTTATATATATATATACAAGGTGTTTCCAAATTAATGTTGCCAACTTCGGGATATTGCTCCTTATATCAAAAGGAACGTAAATCATCACATAACCGGGGGTATATTTATTTTCATTTACTACCTGCCTGTCTGTATGTGGTTTTTACTAGAAAATTTATATTTTTAAAACTGTTTTACCAAATTCAACCAAATTTTCGTTAAATACTCTTCTTGGTAGGTTTTTTTTTAAACGAATTATTTTTTCATAAAACCTTTAATTAACCATAAAAAACTGAAACCATAAATTAACTGAACTATGACTGAAAATGGAACACAGGGCTAAACTTTGCTATAATTTTGATTAGATATGATAGCAACATTTAGCCATGTGTTTCGATTTTCAGTCATAGTTCAGTTAATTTTAACCCGATTTTTAATGTTAAAGCAGATATAGGTTTCCAATTACATTTTCTAACTTTTTATATTCTACAACGTTTTTTGTAAAATTTCTAGTTTTTAGATGTTTGAGGTTTAAAATGTTCAATGGCCGCCATTTTTAAACGGAAAGGTTTTATGAAAAAATAATTGTTTGGAAGAAAGAACTTACCAAGAAGAGGTCCTTTTTTAAAGAAAATTTGGTTGAATTTGGTAAAACCGTTTTTAAAATATAAATTTGTTAGTAAAAATCACATACAGACAGTAAATTAAAATAAATAGACCCCCAGTTATATGATGATTTATGTTCCTTTTGGCATAAGGAACAATATCCCGAAGTTAGCAACATTAATTTTGAAACACTCTGTATATATGTATATATAATTTAGGGATGAGTCGATTCCAATGTCGATTCTCGATTCCACCGATTCTCAGGCTTAGAATCAAAATCGAGAATCTATGGCCCGAAGTCGATTCCGATTCTACCGATTCCAGAGGCCGTATATACACCCGCCGTTTACCCAGATTTACATAAATTTGAGTCAGGTAGTTGAAATTGCAAAGCTAGTTTTGAGGCTGACATTGGGAACAGCAAAAGAAGCTGTCATTACATATGGTAAGTCTTTTGGCTGTCCATTATGACAAACTCCCCTTTCACCTTTGGTCCCTCCATTTGCAGCGGCTGGGGAAAGAACCTCTGGGTGTGATCCCCAACCTGAGAATGAATGGTCCCTGGCTGTTGTACATGGATACCCTTGTTAGTTGAGTTGGCCGGTTGGAGGGCAGAATGCGGGTCCCCTGTTTGAGAGCCTCATCCCAGCTGTCACAGGGGCACGGGAGTTGGCCCTCTGAAAGGTCAATTTGGCTGCCGTTCCATCCCACCCTTTCCTTTCCTGATATATCCTATCCTTCCGGCAACCTACGCAATATTCCCGCTTGTGGAAGACGAACCTAGCAGCTATGCTGGGGTTTCCTAATCCAGCAACAATGAATGAATGAATGAATGAATCTCAAGGTTACTCCCACCGTTTACCCAGATTTATGCCGCTAACTAATGTTTAACAAAATATATGACTGAAATAAAGAAAAATGTGCCTAAAATCTATTTTTGGCTAATATGAAAGGAGACAATGACAGGTGAGCTATTTATGGATACCTGTGAAGTAAGATAAGTAAGAGAGAGGCAAGGGGAGTGTTTGGGTCAGGACAAAAAATCTGACCTTGGAGATAAGGAAGGATGACAGGACGGGAGGGGAGTGGGGGGTCCGGTTGACCAACATTATTTCTTTGAGTCATTATCTTACAACCACGTTTTTCCCCATGAATTATAAATTTATATTAAACAGTTTTTGGTTTTCTATATTATTGCAAAATAGTAGTTAAATTAGCATTAAATTATGTAAAAATTAGTTTATTAATCATTAAAAACTAGTTTGATAATTAACTACAAAAAGCTGCTAGATAACAATACAGTAGATTTAAAAATGTTGATCTACAATCATTAAAAATTAATTATTAAAAAAAATTGCTTTCTAACTTTTATAAAAATTCAAAACCCTAAATTTAATGTATTTTTATTGGTAAAGAATAGTTAACATCCAAAGTGATTGTTTTATGACACAAGAAAACCAATTTCAAAAAATATCGAGGGAGATTTATGTAACAAAGCATAACAATTATATGAAAAATAAACATGCAATTAAACTTAGTTTGTTATTATTTATTTTTGTAAGTTTATTTTATTTTATCAATCAAAAATAATCACCAACCAACTGATTGTGTCAAGTTATTGCATAAACATCAATTACTGACTAACTTATTGTCTTTAATCATTTTTAAAACATTAGGGCCTACTTTGCTATTTCACCCATTAGTAACGGGGGACCGAGCCATGAACGGTGTTTGATTCCGCAGAAGAGGCATTGAATTTGTTTTATTTCAAATACTCTTTCATTTTCAATATGATTATTATTAGGAATCGATGGAATCGGAATCGAGAATCGATTTGTAAGAATCGGAATTTTAAATAAATTGGAATTGATTCATCCCTAATATAATTTACATGGTTAGTTATCTATATATTTAATTCCGTAAGCGAATCAGTCCCCACAAAATATCTCGAACTAGGAGGAAGTTAAGTTAGGTTATGACGATTCATTTTAAAGCTTGAGGGCCAAGGACGGTAGGAAAAATATCAGAAATGTCAAAAATTACATGGGCTACGCCCCACTGGACTTTGAAGATCTAATGATTTTCTTATGGAAATATCACTACAGTGTTTTAGCGATTTCCCCTATAGGGAAGAAGCTTTTACCGTAGGCTGCTTGGTAAGACCTAAGCCCAGGACCATGATAACTTTTCATTTTGAGGTCCCCAGGTGCCAAAAACACCATTCGTTCAAAATTGTATATACATATATATATATATATATATATATATGTGTGTGTGTGTGTGTGTGTCTGTGGGTGCGATAACTCTGGTAAAAATGGTCCGAAAATTTGGTACAAACATGTAAAGCAACATTTATGACTTTAGTTCGAAAACCAGCCAGATCACTATCCAAAGGGGTATCTTGGGGGGGTTTTGCACCCCAAAAGGTGTTTTTTTGAGTTTTTTTACGTATAATATTTTAGTAAATCAAATTTTAGTTTCCACCATTGAATTCATCTTGAAAAACAAACAATTTGGGGTTTTGATCATTGCTCTACGTCAATTGGTTGGTTGGTTAAAGATATATTGAAAGTGCTAAACACATTACGTTGTCCAATGTTATTCTTATGGAGCGTAAGAAAAATGTTATATCTCGCTTATTTATCAACTTATCCTGACAAACTTTGTATATTGCTTCATATCGTTGTGGTCTACTGATATTTGCACAAAAAGCTTCTTTTTTTGCTTATAGCGCCCATAGCAGCAAACCTGCATACTCAGCCCCCATGTTATTCTTATGGAGAATAAGTAAAATTATATCTCCCTTAATTATGAACATAAATCAATAAAACTTGGTGTGTGGCTTTATCTAGTTGAGTCATATTTATATTTGTATAAAAACTCATTTTTGTGTCCCTCGTTTCAGCAAATCTGCATACTCAGTCGCCATGTTATTCTAATGGAGGATAATTCAAATGTCATAAATCGTTTATTTATGAATGTAAATTGGTGAAACTTGGTATGTGGCTTTATGTGGTATTAAGATAGATATTATATAGTATGCATTGGAAATTCGCTGAGTATGCAGGTTTGCTGCTACGGGGGTATATTTATTAATCAGCAAAATGAATTAATGTTCAGCTGTAATGATAATCCACTTACACAAAAACCATATGTTAGGGGGTTATAGCCCCTGTAAGCCACTAGTTCTAATTATAACATCAAATTTCATGAAAATAATACAAAGCGTTATTGACGAGAAATGATTTGAGCGTCTTCTTAAATTCAGGTTAACTAGTTGCAGATCTAATATCGTTTGGGATTTTTTATAAAATGTAATTCAAAAACCAGAAAATAGATTTAAAGTATTATATTATAATACCTATAGTACAGTTACTTCTACCGATTTCCCACGAACTCTGCCGAAAGGCTTATTCAGTGTACAACATAATTTTGTTAGAACCGTTAGACTGATGTTGGATTAGCAGGTTTTTACTGTACCAACAAAATATAATCAAGAGACCTTTAAGTTGATATATAAACCATGGTTTTCTGATAATATATAAACAAGATATCATGTATTCCGTTTAACATTGGTTCTTATAGAGGATAAATCCAACAAGGCCACCATCTCTCTCATCTTAAAGCACATGTTGTTAAAGCCGTGTTTGTTGCGTTGCAGGGTGGAGGAGGAGAGTGAGCCGCGCATAGTTCTGACCCAGGACACTGACGACAACCTCACTCTCGGGGCCGAAGGTAAGAGTAAGAATAAGAAAGCCTTACAAGTATTGACACTAAAACGTTCAAATATTGAGCCACTTACAAATTAATCTCACTACAAATACATTAACTGTTACAAACTAAATATTCAAAACTTCCACTTTTAAAATCTCCACAACAGAATAATAACTTTTTAAAAACTCCACAACAGAATAAAAACTTTGGTCCAGAAACCACTTGAACAACCTTGGTAACCTCCTACAATAGTGGTGAGAAGAAAAATACAATACTACCCTACACACCTTCACGTGTTGATAATATTAAAATAAAATAAGCTCTGGAATTTTCATAATTATATGTCTAGACCCATTGTGTAGTAACCTTAAGAACAGTTTTCACTGCTTTAGGGGGGGGGGGGGTGTACATTCCCTTAATTCTTATGGAATAGAAATTAGTGGCACAAGTTGACTTAACATGTTCCATGCGGGTGCAGTACGTTTACCACATGGCTCAACATTGAAACATATGGGATTTTCATGTTTAAACGTGTTTGCCGAAGCGAAAGTGTTAAGTTGAAAGTTCTGACCTAGAGTTGGTTGTACTGACTGACACCTCAGGGTGGATTTACTGATAACTGTTTTTGTTTTTTGTTCCAGCGGGATTAATGTGTGGACCACTCCCGCCAGCAGTCCAAGTCACGAGGTTTGTAATGCTTCTGAGCTTTACTGACTCATAACTTAATTTGCTTAGCTATTAGCCTATTTGTATGGGCATTTTATGTTAATTCTTCACTTCAACAATAAACGAATTCGCACGCAGCACGCTGACGTGAGGGAAGTGAATTTCCACAAAAAAACGTTAAAAACTAAAATCTGTGTAAAAATATACATTTACTCCAATTTTTATTGAAATCTGAAAACATTGGTTTTTTGGCTGTTCTGATGTTCCTGGTTTCATTTACCTGCAAAGCTGGGAATACAATTTTGCGCATTGTAATGGTAGGAGAAGGTCCAGGCAGGCTTGAAAGAGGGCGTGAGGTTGCTGGGGATGATAAAAGTACTCTAACAAAGGAATAACAGGCTTTTCTAGTGTAAAACCCCGATAAGACAACGTACTGTGATTAGTCTAAACACATTTTCTTTAATAACTTGGTAAATATTTATGCTGGAATGACGAGAGAGGGCTTAAATTAAAACTTTCGCCTCACTAATTCCCATCTTTTTCCATGCATTAATCTTACATCCGGGGCTTTTCTCACCCTTTTTGGGCCCAAAAACTCGAAATTTGAAAGATTAATCCCCAAAAAAGTGTTTTAGAGTTTTCCGATTGTTTTGCCCAACGAACTTGTCCAACTGATTACAGAAAGGAACGTCCCAAATTTGAAGTTATTCGGACAAAAAATGTGACCGCTAGAGTGCAAACACACACACACACACACACACACACACACATATCTACATATATTTATACAAAAAATTTTGAACGACCCCCCAAAACGTGTTCAGGGGGTCAAGTTAGGAACTTCTATGGTGGTCCCGTGCTTAAGTTTCACCGTGCGGGTCATGCTAATAGTTCACTTTCCAAAGGAAATTCACTAATGAATCTCAATGCTACAATAAAGGGAGCTTAGTTGGTTTAAACCAGGTTCCATTACATAAACTTACTTTTTTAGTGAACGCTTTAACTTTGCATCTCCAAAAAGAGTACTCTTGGGCGTTTGCACAATTTTTTCAGATTGAATAATTCCTTTAGTTTGCAGAAAAGTAATAGCCTCTTCTTTAGATCTAGGTAGATCCCATAATGTAATTGGTTTGTTAGCATTTGAAAAGCAAATATCAGCTGTTTTTATGATTTGTTCATATCAACTCGTTATTTAAATCGATATATCGGTAAAAGATACCGAACAAATACATACTTCAGAGGTACTCCGCCTAGTGGTATAAAATATCCGGGTATTTAAAACTCGGGGTAAATACGCAAAATTCATAAATACCTGGGTATTTTGGGTATTTATGATATTTTACGTAAAAATGCCAATGTAATTCACATCTACCCTTACTACCCTTGTTATTATAAATGTACAACATTTGAGGATATTGTATTGATTACATATATTAATTATTTTACCAATAAATAAATAATAACATGGCAATTTGTTTAAATACCTGTCAAGCGTACAAAACACACTACCACTAAACTATGAAGGAACTGGTTAAATACTATTCTATACAAAGTTAAAAATGTGTAATTTTTTAATTTGACAAATATAGAACAAAATCAAAATCACAGTCCTGGGTATTTATCTCGATCTTTTTCAAAAGTTAAATGCTTGTGGTAACTATGTTATACTCTCCAAAACAGTTTTATAATCCTTACAGCAAGGAAATTTCAATGAACCTAGTAAAAAAAAACCTAAATGTTATAAAAATCATAAATACCCACGTTTTGGGTATTTACCCGGGGCTTGGGGTAAATACCCATTATTTATTTACCTACCCGCTGGGTATTTACCCGGCCACATCACTAATTCTGTCAACTATGTATGCACTCATATTTGAAGTAAAGATGTTTGAGTTAAATTAAAGTGTTGCTCTGTTGCAGCCACCAGGAGCCCAGTGACAGTGGCAGCCACTGCAGCAGTGTCGAGTCGCTTCTGGAGGCGCGACGGGCAGACCCAGAGGAGGTCCTGTTGTCGCTGGGGTTCGGCGGCGGCGCGGCGTCGTCCGAGTGTCGCATCCCGCAGCGGTTCCTGCAGCCCAGCAAGCTCAAAGGGGTCGTGATCGACGACTTCCTGCGACACCAACAGGAGATGGTCACCAACTTCGAGACGGGCTTCTGCGGCTATCGCGGTCTCTCGGGTTAGTTTCATTACTACCTTTATAACTGGCCCAGAAAAGGCTACCAAGGATATATATTTTAAAAGCCAGATGAAATTAGAGACGGGCTTTGTTAGATCCATCTACTATAATACTGTAGAAGCCTTAATCTGGAAGAATGAAAGTTGAAAGGGTGTTACAAAAGATTCCCTAAGGTCAAATAGTTATTGGTTGCTGTACCCTAATCTTGAAAAGAAAGTAATCTTCATCCTCCCAAAATCCCCTCATTTTTATCTTCTCGTTACCCTCTTAGAAGATTGATAGTGTGAAGATATAAGAGCGGGGTTACAGACTTCTGTTTCTCCCATATGACCAGGATGTTAATTTTCAAAGTTTATCCCACTTCAATAGACTATCCAAAATCGTTGATTTATGTTTCATTTTAAAAAGCAAAAACAAACAGGAGATTTCAGTCACTATAATTTTGATATCACAAATAGTATGCCCATAAACAAAATCGTAAATACCGTTATTGAATATTTTGGAACTTTTCTGAACAATTATTGTTTCTGATATTAAAATTTTGCTCACTGAAATCGCTAGGTATATTTTGGTTCTTTAGAATGAGCCATAAATCAACATTATCGGATAACCATTGAGGAGGAACGGGCTTTGGAAGTTAACATTGACCAAGGAGGGAAGCAGGTAGAAATGCTAAATGTTTTGTGACTGGAGTTTCTTAATAAGCTATTTCTCACAATAGTTCAAAAACAAACACCAGGTTAAAGGCAAAAATACTTCATATACATCATGCAGACTTTAGTCTCGGTACCATACTCTGATCAGTAGCAATAATGATTTGTTTTTTTTTACTTTTCTTCTAGTATTGATAGGTAAGGCTGTGCATACTTTGTGAGATAAGCTGACTCTGCGTTACCTTTTAAATAGGGGTGTGCGAGTAGTGATTTTTTTAATCGAGTCAAGTCGAGTAGTGCCAATTAGTTTCGAGTATTTTCGAGTGAGTATTTGCCATCAGTTGATAGTTTAAAATAGTGTAATGGGATTTGGATATCACCCTAGATTTGATTATCTAAACATGGTTCTAACTAATACATGAGTAGCAATACAAAGTTTTGGCCAGTACAATCAAACTGGATTACGTATTGACAAACAAAACACGGTTTGACATTCGTTTCCGGCCGATGAAACAGGGCCCGGTTGTCATTTGGCCAATTTCACCTGGTCCAGACATCGCTTATAATCAGTATTAAATTACGAAATCGTTAGTTACGGCCGAAATTACGCGGTCCGATCGTCATTTTCGGCCGATTTTACGTGATGCGATCGGCTTTTGCGGCCGTTACTACGCGTTTTGGCCGGTCGCAATCGTTCATGGTCGTCATTTTCGGCCGATTTTACGCGCTGTGATTGCCCTTTGCGACCGTTACTACGCGTTTTGGCCGGTTGCAATCGTTAGCGATCGTCCGGAAATCAGTGGGAAATACTCGCTCGAAGTTTTGAGTAGTTTTTAAAACTTTGAGTCGAGTTTGAGTATTAAAATACTCGGCCGAAAACTCAAAGTTTCGAGTACTCGCACACCCCTACTTTTAAAACACCATTCTTTAACCTCGAGTGGTGCTCTAGTTACCACAAAAAACTTCACACAGAAGTGATCTTTTGTTACCCAAACGTTTAGTTTTACACATTGGGCACATAGTCCTGACATTACATCTACAGCATCCAACCTCATTTTGATTATCGAGCTTTCAACGAATGTATTAAGATAATCAAAATAGACAGACTACTTAAATGGCAACACAAGCTGTCAAGGTTGTAAGGGTAAGCCTAATGTACTGAGAGAAAATTAAGGTGAAAAGGTTTGACTTAAGGTACAATTTTGCTCGGTTTCAAGCTAAAGATCACCTCTTGTTATTTAACATTCATTCATTTTACTATGGCAAGAATACAAGAAAACAAAGTCAGTTTTAATATTAATAATTTCTTTATGCAGTGTAAGTTCAATATATTCTACGTCATAACTAATCCTCTTTTCAGGAGATAACAGATGATCTTCCCTCCAACTAGCCACAGGACGTGAGTCCGCATGGCTATTGTTGTAGTTATTGTCCTGTTAGCTAATCCTTTTCCAGGAGATAATAGTTTGTTAATACATCCAACTAGTCACAGGGCTCGTGTTGTAGTTCTTGTAATCATAACTAATTCTCTTTCCAGGTTATAATGGTTAAATCCTCCATCCAACTAGTCACAGGGCTCGTGTTGTAGTTCTTGTGATCATAACTAATCCTCTTTCCAGGTTATAACGGTTATATCCCCCATCCAACTAGTCACAGGGCTTGTCTTGTAGTTCTTGTGATAATAACTAATCCTCTTTCCAGGTTATAACGGTTAAATCCCCCATCCAACTAGTCACAGGGCTCGTGTTGTAGTTGTTGTGATAATAACTAATCCTCTTTCCAGGTTATAACGGTTAAATCCCCCATCCAACTAGTCACAGGGCTCTTGTAGTTCTTGTGATCATTACTAATCCTCTTTCCAGGATATAACAGTTCAATCCTCTACCCAACTAGTCACAGGGCTCTTGTAGTTCTTGTGATCATTACTAATCCTCTTTCCAGGATATAACAGTTCAATCCTCTACCCAACTAGTTACAGGGCTCGTGTTGTAGTTCTTGTACCTCATTTCTTACCCTCTTTCCAGGAGAACAGTTCAATCCTCCATCCAACTAGTCACAGGACTAGTGTTGTAGTTCTTGTGCTCATTACTAATCCTCTTTCCAGGATATAACAGTTCAATCCTCTACCCAACTAGTTACAGGGCTCGTGTTGTAGTTCTTGTACCTCATTTCTTACCCTCTTTCCAGGAGAACAGTTCAATCCTCCATCCAACTAGTCACAGGACTAGTGTTGTAGTTCTTGTGCTCATTACTAATCCTCTTTCTAGGAGCCAACAGTTTGATCCTCCCTCCTACAAGTCGCAGGACGTGAGTCCGCATGGCTCGTGTTGTAGTTATTGTGCAGTTTAATTTTTTTTTTATCAGAATGTGTGATTATTACTGAATTCAATGTTTTGTTTGTTATTTATTTTCTTCTTTATTTGTTTCACTCATGATGAAAGCAAAATCTTGAAAAGGAAAACAAACATGTTGCTGAGTTTTGTTTTGTTTTTAGTACTGTTCACTTTACTTTATTTGAAATATACATCGGTTTTTATTTTTTATTTCGTGGTTTTTACTCTATATGTACTATTATTTCAATGTGAATCGAACACCTACAAATCATCTATCACTTTAAAATTGCATTCTCATATGATTTAAATCAGGAATAACATTATCATACAAGTGTATTGTTTAATTTATTATTTTATAAATTAAAAGCAATTGATATTTTTTTATTTTGTAGATTTAGTCATACTAAATCTTTGTTCTCTGTTCTATAATTTTTTTTTCATTCATCGTTTGCATTGCTAAATTAGATCACATAGATGCATGTTGTATGTTACCTGTTATTTTGATATTTTTAGTTTGCAGTGAAAGTGTTTAAAGGCTTGTTTTATTTTTATTGTTGCAGCTAAACAAGTTTGCTTGTCCACTATGATTTATTTTTGTGTTGGAACATTCAGTTCATTAAAAATAGGTTTTCCATCTTTACATGGTTCAAGTGTCTGCTCGATATTTCGAAAGAACATTTAACAGTGACAATGTTTGTTGAATGAATGGCAGATTGCCCATATGCTGATTTTTCATAACCGAAAAACAACAACTGATCGGCTGAAAAAGTCTCATGTTTTCTGCCATAATTGGTAGTCAATATTGTATCATCCAAAAACAACAATTACAGCGTTCAGCAAAATTCTGTATGATTTTTTGCTCATTTTGAAATCCGTGCATAATTTTTTGTGTGTAAAATTCCCATATAGTTTCTGATATTCACAATTTGTGGATACCTTGTAAAAACCATTTGATCAGTACTTTTTCATATTGCTAAATTTAGAGTAATTACCCTTAAATTTTAACCGGTAATTGGGTTGTATCATTAGTTTTAATGGCATAAGGATTGTTTTAAAGTTGTCAGCTTTATGAGTAATTTAATGTAAATTCATGGTCTTATTTAAGAGAAAAATGAGACTTTGAGATAGTAACACAAGGTCGCTGTCTGGCGTACTATGTTCAATGTTTACTTTTGTCACTTTCTAGTTAACCTATAAAGTTATTAAGTATAGTATAATCGAAAAATTACTAGAAATAATGTATTTAATTACTTACTAACTGGCTCGATGTGCAGGTCCCTCTCATACGATGCCGTCAGTGATCGTTGCCAAGATCATGGAGAAGCTGCGAGAGCACGAGAGAGAGAGCTGCTCGGTCGCATCGCCCCCGCACGCTTCTACAAACACTGACCGCAACCACCAGCGCCACAGCAGCCGCTTCTCCCGAGCCGCGCGCAACGTCATCACCAACCTCAAGTTAGTACACGGCTCGTAGCAGTTGCTTGTGTAAAGTATAGTGTCCAACTTTTAATATTAGCAGAATGGTATACTTTGTAAAATCTCTGTTAAGGTACTGTGTTTTTTTATAAACTAAACAGCAACAAATTAATTTACATAATAGTAGTACATATTAGTCACATCTTGCAACTAGCTAGAGGAGGCGAGCACAGTAGTACAGTATTAGTCACAACTTGCAACTAGCTAGAGGAGGCAAGCACAGTAGTACATATTAGTCACATCTTGCAAATAACTAGAGGAGGTGAGCACAGTAGTACAGTATTAGTCACATCTTGCAACTAGCTAGAGGAGGCAGGCACAGTAGTACATATTAGTCATGTCTTGCAAATAACTAGAGGAGGCGAGCACAGTAGTACAGTATTAGTCAAAACTTGCAACTAGCTAGAGGAGGCAAGCACAGTAGTACATATTAGTCACATCTTGCAACTAGCTAGAGGAGGCGAGCACAGTAGTACAGTATTAGTCACAACTTGCAACTAGCTAGAGGAGGCAAGCACAGTAGTACATATTAGTCCCATCTTGCAAATAACTAGAGGAGGTGAGCACAGTAGTACAGTATTAGTCACAACTTGCAACTAGCTAGAGGATGCAAGCACAGTAGTACATATTAGTCACATCTTGCAAATAGCTAGAGGAGGCGAGCACAATAGTACAGTATTAGTCACATCTTGCAACTAGCTAGAGGAGGCGAGCACAGTAGTACGGTATTAGTCACAACTTGCAACTAGCTAGAGGAGGCAAGCACAGTAGTACATATTAGTCACATCTTGCAAATAGCTAGAGGAGGCGAGCACAATAGTACAGTATTCGTCACATCTTGCAACTAGCTAGAGGAGGCGAGCACAGTAGTACAGTATTAGTCACAACTTGCAACTAGCTAGAGGAGGCAAGCACAGTAGTACATATTAGTCACATCTTGCAAATAACTAGAGGAGTGAGCACAGTAGTAGAGTATTAGTCACATCTTGTAACTAGCTAGAGGAGGCGAGCACAGTAGTACAGTATTAGTCAAAACTTGCAACTAGCTAGAGGAGGCAAGCACAGTAGTACATATTAGTCACATCTTGCAAATAACTAGAGGAGGTGAGCACAGTAGTACATATTAGTCACATCTTGCAAATAACTAGAGGAGGCGAGCACAGTAGTACAGTATTAGTCACAACTTGCAACTAGCTAGAGGAGGCAAGCACAGTAGTACATATTAGTCACATCTTGCAAATAACTAGAGGATGCGAGCACAGTAGTACAGTATTAGTCACAACTTGCAACTAGCTAGAGGAGGCAAGCACAGTAGTACATATTAGTCACATCTTGCAAATAGCTAGAGGAGGCGAGCACAGTAGTACAGTATTAGTCACATCTTGTAACTAGCTAGAGGAGGCGAGCACAGTAGTACAGTATTAGTCAAAACTTGCAACTAGCTAGAGGAGGCAAGCACAGTAGTACATATTAGTCACATCTTGCAAATAACTAGAGGAGGTGAGCACAGTAGTACATATTAGTTACATCGTGCAAATAGCTAGAGGAGGCGAGCACAGTAGGACAGTATTAGTCACATGTTGCAACTAGCTAGAGGAGGTGAACACAGTAGTACATATTAGTCACATCTTGCAAATAGCTAGAGGAGGTGACCACAGTAGTACATATTAGTGACATCGTGCAAATAGCTAGAGGAGGCGAGCACAGTAGTACAGTATTAGTCACATCTTGCAAATAGCTAGAGGAGGTGAGCACAGTAGTACAGTATTAGTCAAATCTTGCAACTAGCTAGAGGAGGCGAGCACAGTAGTACAGTTTTAGTCACATCTTGCAACTAGTTAGAGGAAGCGAGCACAGTAGTACAGTATTAGTCACATCTTGCAACTAGCTAGAGGAGGTGAACACAGTAGTACATATTAGTCACATCTTGCAAATAGCGAGAGGAGGTGAGCACAGTAGTACATATTAGTCACATCGTGCAAATAGCTAGGGGAGGCGAGCACAGTAGTACAGTATTAGTCACATCTTGCAAATAGCTAGAGGAGGTGAGCACAGTAGTACATATTAGTCACATCTTGCAAATAGCTAGAGGAGGCAAGCACAGTAGTACATATTAGTCACATGTTGCAAATAGCTAGAGGAGGTGAACACAGTAGTACATATTAGTCACATGTTGCAAATAGCTAGAGGAGGCAAGCACAGTAGTACATATTAGTCACATGTTGCAAATAGCTAGAGGAGGCAAGCACATTAGTACATATTAGTCACATGTTGCAAATAGCTAGAGGAGGTGAACACAGTAGAACATATTAGTCACATGTTGCAAATAGCTAGAGGAGGCAAGCACAGTAGTACATATTAGTCACATGTTGCAAATAGCTAGAGGAGGCAAGCACAGTAGTACATATTAGTCACATGTTGCAAATAGCTAGAGGAGGTGAACACAGTAGTACAGTATTAGTTACATCTTGCAACTAGTTAGAGGAGGTGAGCACAGGAGTACAGTATTAGTCACATCTTGCAACTAGTTATAGGAGGCGAGCACAGTAGTACAGTATTAGTCACATCTTGCAACTAGTTAGAGGAGGCGAGCACATTAGTACAGTATTAGGTACATCTTGCAACTAGTTAGAGGAGGTGAGCATAGTAGTACAGTATTAGTCACATCTTGCAACTAGTTAGAGGAGGCGAGCACAGTAGTACAGTATTAGTCACATCTTGCAACAAGTTATAGGAGGCGAGCACAGTAGTACATATTAGTCACATCTTGCAAATAACTAGAGGAGGTGAGCACAATAGTGCAGGATCAGTCACATCTTGCAACTAGTTAGAGGAGGCAAGCACAGTAGTACAGTATTAGTCAGATCTTGCAACTGGCTAGAGGAGGCGAGTACAGTAGTACAGTTTTAGTCACATCTTGCAACTAGTTAGAGGAAGCGAGCACAGTAGTACAGTATTAGTCACATCTTGCAACTAGCTAGAGGAGGTGAACACAGTAGTACATATTAGTCACATCTTGCAAATAGCGAGAGGAGGTGAGCACAGTAGTACATATTAGTCACATCGTGCAAATAGCTAGGGGAGGCGAGCACAGTAGTACAGTATTAGTCACATCTTGCAAATAGCTAGAGGAGGTGAGCACAGTAGTACATATTAGTCACATCTTGCAAATAGCTAGAGGAGGCAAGCACAGTAGTACATATTAGTCACATGTTGCAAATAGCTAGAGGAGGTGAACACAGTAGTACATATTAGTCACATGTTGCAAATAGCTAGAGGAGGCAAGCACAGTAGTACATATTAGTCACATGTTGCAAATAGCTAGAGGAGGCAAGCACATTAGTACATATTAGTCACATGTTGCAAATAGCTAGAGGAGGTGAACACAGTAGAACATATTAGTCACATGTTGCAAATAGCTAGAGGAGGCAAGCACAGTAGTACATATTAGTCACATGTTGCAAATAGCTAGAGGAGGCAAGCACAGTAGTACATATTAGTCACATGTTGCAAATAGCTAGAGGAGGTGAACACAGTAGTACAGTATTAGTTACATCTTGCAACTAGTTAGAGGAGGTGAGCACAGGAGTACAGTATTAGTCACATCTTGCAACTAGTTATAGGAGGCGAGCACAGTAGTACAGTATTAGTCACATCTTGCAACTAGTTAGAGGAGGCGAGCACATTAGTACAGTATTAGGTACATCTTGCAACTAGTTAGAGGAGGTGAGCATAGTAGTACAGTATTAGTCACATCTTGCAACTAGTTAGAGGAGGCGAGCACAGTAGTACAGTATTAGTCACATCTTGCAACAAGTTATAGGAGGCGAGCACAGTAGTACATATTAGTCACATCTTGCAAATAACTAGAGGAGGTGAGCACAATAGTGCAGGATCAGTCACATCTTGCAACTAGTTAGAGGAGGCAAGCACAGTAGTACAGTATTAGTCAGATCTTGCAACTGGCTAGAGGAGGCGAGTACAGTAGTACAGTATTAGTCACATCTTGCAACTAGTTAGAGGATGCAAGCACAGTAGTACAGTCAGTATCAGTCAGATCTTGCAACTGGCTTCAAATCTTCCTGTAAACCAATCTTTAAAGACCAAGTCATGATACATTTTTGTACTAGTTTATTTTTGAAATTTTAAATTTATATCCTCTTAAATATGGATGATTTCAAACTATATACACTTGAAAATAAATATAACGCTAGAAGGTTACAACTGTTCTGCTGACCCATTCATAATTCAACCACATTAAAAAAATAACATTATTATACTCACTTAAAGCTGCAGAACCATTTGGTAAATAAATACAAAAAATTAAATTTCCTTAAAAACTGAATCAAAAAAGTATTAATAGTTGAGTTGTATTACTGCACCCAGGAATCTTTAGCAGAGAAAACCCTTTAAATGTGAAGAAATATGATACACATTACATATTTAATAGTCGGTATCCCGTGCTCCTTATAGGGCATGTCGGTTCCCGCAGACATCTCGTGAGGAATCAGTAGAAACGGTAATAATTTATTTAAGATAACACCCCCAGATTGATATTAACTACTCTTTTCAACGGATTTCTCACAACACATCTACATACCTTGACAATTTTTGGGTTTAGAACTACAGCAAAGCGGCAGCAAAATAAGTAAGTAGAGCGGAATAAGTAAAACTGATCTGGGAAACCAACTGCCTTTTCTTCTATGGAACTGCTTAACAGACATGACCAGATGAAGAGTTTGTAGGGATAAATGTAGAACTTGATTGAAATGGATTACTCGATATCATCTTTTTCAAGTTTTTCCTGGGATGTCAGTGAATATAACATTAAATGAGAGTATAGCCTATTTTTTTAGTTTTTTAAGATGCGTGTTTTTACATTTTGTACTTTAAATGGTTTTGTCACTGATTGTAAACATATTTTCGGACGAGTCCATTAACTGATAACCCAGGCAGGACGAGTCCAAGGCAACAGGTAGAAAGTTCAGCTGGTCACCAACACAGATTTCATAACCGCCCCCAGTGTCTGTGCCGGCAATCGTGTATAAATTGTTGACTAGTGAGAAAACATTGTGACCATCTGAATTTTGAACGCCTGTTTCAGTTTAAATAACAAGATGTGTGTGACCATTTTTTAATGTATAGCCTATGTACTTTTAAATTAGTAACAACGTCGATTTGACCGATTAATGTGTCAATTAAGCTTGATGACTTGAAGGTAGACCTACTCTTAATAATGATGCAACGCAGCATTGAAACTAGGTTGTAGTTACACTTTATTTAAAATGTCTGTTTGGGTTGCAGGAGTCCTGGGAACTCTGTTCTGACCCCAGACAACAGAGCGTGGCTGGACAGTCAAAACCAAAGGTATGCAACAAACTCTAAAACCTAACTAAGATCCAACATTTTACGCTTATTTACAACTATTGCTAGTTTTGACAACCCCGCGAGACAGATGTTAAAAAAAATTGTAATCAGTGTCAGTGGTTGGGATTACTCAGAAAATTTTCTTTGGAAATTCTGTGAACACTATGATATAATAATTTGTTTGGCAGTACACAACATCTTTGAAATATTTTGGTATGGATGTGGAAATTGGCGTAGTTATGGGAACCAAGGCAGCACTAAGGTGTGGCTGATTATGGTAGAAAGTGATGATCAAATGTAAGATGTGAAAATTTACCCAAAGGCCAGACTCACTTAACCCGAGGTGGTGTTACACCTGAAGTTTGATATATATTTCCTTCAATAATATACCTCCTACGTCAACATGATCTGATTCAATAGTAATATTTAGGATCCGTATAAGTCCGTGAAGACTGATATTACTTTAAATTTAACTATAGAATAACTCAATGTTTAATCTGAATAATGAAATGTACTTAAGAGTAGCAGTTGAATCTTAAAACACTTCTTTATGGAGCTAGGAGCGTGATTTGAATAATTTTGTCATTGATCATCTGAAACTATCTGTTTTTACACCCAGTACGCTTTCTTCTCAATAAGTTCTTACTTTTCTAAACAGATTTCAGTTCTTAGTCCCACTATATCACAATCTACAGACACTTCAGACAAATATTCAAGCATATTAAGGCAAATATGATCCAATTTTGAGTGAAGTATGAGGCCTTGTGTAGCCTTGGTACTGGCTAAGAACGACTAACTCTTTAGCCTGGTTCATTATTTAAAACCCAATAACCGATCGGAGCTGGATCCAATTTCAAACTTTTATTTTTGATTTTGCTCTGGATCGATCCGAGGTACCCCAGATTGTGGTGTGAGTGCTCTAACCACTACGCTCCCTGTCAACATGATGTAATTCCAGGCTTGTTAACTATAATTTATTGAGTAATCTATACCGAACCCCCAAGCTAATATTACGTAATGCGTTGTTGTAGATCGCCAGAAGTCAGTCGCAAGAGGATCATCATAGGACAACAGTCGTTCACTTTCAGCCGAGACGGAGACCTGATAGAAAGCCCTCCCTCCAGTCTCACTGACAGCGACAGGTAATGCTGTAGGAGAATATAGCAGAACTGTACCGGTCGTATCTTGCAACTGGCTACAGGATTGTACAACTGCTGTACTTGTATTTGTTACTGACTACATGCATCTTGTATGTTTAAGGAAGTGTATATTTCATTCATTCATTGTTGCTGGATTAGGAAACCCCAGCATAGCTGCTAGGCACGTCTTCCACAAGCGGGAATATTGCGCAGGTTACCGGAAGGATAGGATATAGCAGGATAGGAAAAGGTGGGATGGGACGGCAGCCAAATTGACCTTTCAGAGGGCCAACTCCCGTGCCCCTGTGACAGCTGTGATGAGGCTCAAACAGGGTACCCGCCTACTGCCCTCCAACTGGCCAACTCAACAGACAGGGTATCCGTGTACAACAGCCAGGAACCATACATTCTCAGGTTGGGGACCAAACCCGGAGTTTCCGTCCCCAGCCGCTGCAAATGAAGGGACCAAAGGTGAAAGGGAAGTTTGTCATAATGAACAGCCAAAAGACTGACCATTGTATAATGACAACTTCATTTGCTGTACCCAATGTCAGCCTCAAAACTGGTATAGACCAGTTTAAAGGTTGTCCTTGGACAAGTGTATATTTATAAGAACGGCTTCATTTGTTTGCTTTTTATAACCTAACTTACTTTATAGTTCATAAACACTTTGACATTATTCAATATGTGTATGCATAGCTGTATCATAAATAAATAAGGAATATTGAATATGAATCTGATAGGTCTCAGTGCTGACCGCTCACCATAATCCAATGTTTCCTCAGCAGGTGGACAAGCAGCACAGGCACCCAGGGGCCTCTCAAGACGGATCTGACACTGGAGAAGCCCATCTTCCCCTCCATCCAGGAGGCGGGGGAGCCCTCTCCCCCCTCCCCTGCCTCTCACCTGCCCCCCGCCACCGCCACTGTGCCCCGCCACGCCTTCGCAAACATAGTGACCACATTGCTCGCAGAGAAGAATCAGGTATTTTTAGCAAATTTCTTATGGCATAGTGAGCTATTAGCAATTTACCATGTGTAGCATAATCCACATGTTAAAACTTAACTCTCACCGTGTTTTTCTTTTTTTTATGTTAACCAATGGCCTAGACATACGAGCTGGTCTCGTTCCTTACTTGTCATTTTTTAAACCTATGAATTGGAATATAAAATTGGTGTTTTTAAATGGATCATGGTGTATTTTGATTAAAATATTGTTTTCTTTCAGTTTAGAGAGTCACATTGGCACACACACACACACACACACACACACACACACACGCACGCACGCACGCACGCACGCACGCAGTAGACATAAGTAAAAAGTAGCAAAATCAGTGTTGACCATGTGCAAATCACAAAGAATTAACCGATCCCGTCAACTTCCAAGCAAGCCTGCCACCGTTTGTTTTACTTGGGCCCTCCCACCAACGTTGCCACAGACCGGTTAACTCATTGAGAGTTGCACGACTGGTCAGTTTTGGTCTTGTGCGGGATTTGAACCCACAAAGTTCGTATCAACACCTGGCCAAGGTATTTCCATGACTTAGCTGACTCAGCTACCACGACCAGTGGCCCAGCGGCATTATTTAGGTTTTTATAGTCAGTCTGTGCCCCTAGCGGAGAGAACCACAGTTGCCCGCAGCCTTTAGTTACAGATGTTGCTACTAGAGTGCAGCATCAATCAAATTCCGTTACCAGCCATTACAAATAGAAAATAATTACTATGTTAACACTTTCGCTGCGGGTACGCCCGTGGGCTTGTTCCCGCCATGCTGCAACTGTTCCGATAGGCGTGGTCACATTTTTAATCCCCAGCTAACGAATGACAAAAAAACTATGCGGTGTTGTACTGCACTACAATACGACTGGACATAGTTCTACAAAACGCCAACAGGTAGCAGCACAATCCAGATAGCAGTAGACAACCAGGGTTGCATATACACGAATAGATATACTCAAAACTAACGCACATTACATAAACTGTAAAAACCAAACGGGTAAAGATAGCCGGGGACGGTTTGTGCCGAAAGACAGCTCGAATCGTATACAAAACACGGACGAAAAATCCCCCGACTGTCCCAGTGTGCTGCCGAGCAGCAACTGAATGGAGTGGAGGCGGGCCTAGCACACACTGGTGCGCGCTTAGTGAGGCGGAGCGGAACTAGACCACACACCGGTGTGTGGCCCGCAGCGAACGTGTTAATTGGTTAATGTGGAGATATATGTCCAATATTTCTAACCAAGTCAGATATTTCACTCGCACTCGTAATATTTCACAGTACCGTGTAACGTCCTGCATCAGGAAGATCTTCCCTGGTTTGCTGGTCATAGAAATGGTTCATTTGCCTGACCACATCAGGCAGTCGACGATCAGTTAACAGGGGATAGAATCATTTACCCAACCAGCAAACTAACGAAAAACCTTGACTGAAGATGTGGAAATGTTGCGTGGTTTTATGAAATATCAATATTGCGAGAGATTGAGTTTGTGGAGATTTTGTTCTTTTATATGTTTTTTTTAATGAAAATATGACTCATTTGAACTTCTAGCTACATGGACATATAAAACAAAATGAATGTTTCCCAAAGTAGGAACCAGAAATAATAATTTTTCAGTTGAATTTTAAAGGAGAGTTTGCAAGCAGAAAAATTATTTTTTTAATTATGCGAGGTTTTCCTTAACATTTGACATCTTGACACTTTTTAATATATTTTCTGTAAATGTAAATTAGACTTTCAACAATAACAGTTTAATAAAACCCCTATAGAATAAACCAGTCACAAGACAACAATAATTTGTCCCTTCAATTGCAGGAATCCAAGGTGTCCAACTCGTCGATGGAAGCTCGTTCTATGGGTGACAGCGGTGTCGGGCTGCCGTCGAGCGGCCGATCATCACGTGGACTGGACGAGTTTGAGAGTCCCGTAAACTCTCCCGTTACAGACCACACTGCTGCGGCTACAGCTGTTACGGTGACTGTGGAACATCCCCTCGACACCAACCCCTCGCTCGAGGTTTCAGCCAGCCTCCCTCGAGCGATCCAAGCTAGAAATCCCATTAGTGAATCTCGGGAGTTAGTGTTAAATAACGAATCTTGTGAAGACCTCAGTCTGTCACTTAATGAACCACACGTCAGTGAACACAAAGAGACAAATAGCGATATTAGTTTACGCGATAAAAATTCCTGTTTGCAAAATTCACAACGAACCTGTAGTATAGCACAAACTAGTAATTTTGAGAACCTTGATTCGAGAGGAATATGTTTAAGCAAAGTAGAAAACTGTTTAGGGTCTAATTTTGATAACGCCAATTTTAGTAATTTATCCTCGCGTAGGCCTAGTTTATCCGGTGACAGAAGTAGTGAAAAGAGCAGGAGCAGTGCGGAAGATTCCAATGTTTTATTAGAAAACGTTTCAGCAGAGTCAAACTCGGATATCCTCGAACAACCTGATGTTCATCCTAGTCTTCAATCTTCATCGGATATTTTGACTTTTTCGTGCGGTCCGTATCCTAGCCTCGCGAGTGAATTAGAACAAGTCCACCATCAAGAAGAGCAGAGGACAGTCGAAACAGTGCAACTTGTGCGCAGCGAGACCACTGACACGCGAGTGAAGAAAGAATCTCAAACGGCAGCCACTGCTCCAGTGCGGGTGATCGAGAGTCTGGATAAAGTGATAGAATCACTGGAGAAAATCATGGAACCTCTGGAAATGATCACTGAAAGTGATCTCCAGTTTGACTCAGCTGTCAGATCTCAGTCAGACAAGGTAATTGTAATTATTATTGTTATTTTAGCGAATTTCCCCTATAGGGAAGAAGCTATTACCGTAGGTCTCATGGTAAGATTTAAGCTCGAGACCATGATAACTTTTTCTTTTGAGGTCCCCAGATGCCAAAAACACTATTCGTTCAAATTTATATATATGTATATGTATATATATATATATATATATATATGTGTGTGTGTGTGTGTCTGTTAACACGATAACTTGAGTAAAAAACATCCGATTTTGATGAAATTTGGCTCAAACGTGTAAAATGACATTCATGACTTTAAGTTCGAAAACCAGAAAAATCTGACCATGGGAAGGGGGGTTTATGGGGGTTTTAAATTTTCCAAAAATCAGTTTTTTGAATTTTTCACACAAAATTTTTAAAAAACTTAATTTTGGTTTTGACCATGTTATAGAGCTTAAAAAAACAAATAATATGGTATTTTGAATTATTAAGCTAGGTTATATGGTTGCGGAGAAAATCCAAAAAACGTGTTCATAAAATCTCCCGTGTTAATCTTATGGGAAAATGGGTTTTAACTTTTCCCCAATTAATTTTACTATAAACTTCACATTTGCTTATACCAATCAGTTTAGCTCTACAAATCAATCATTTTGGTGTTTAAATTGTGATTCTACGTCCAACCGTTGCAGAGATATTCAAAGTGCTAAACACAGTACGTTGTCCAATGTTATCCTTATGGAGGATAAATAAAATTTGATATCTTGATTATTTATGAATGTATGTTGATGAAATTTGGTATGTGGCTTCACGTAGTACTGGTACATTGATATTTGTACAAAAAATTTATTTTTCGGTGATTATTCCCGTAGCAGCAAACCTGCGTACTCAGCCCCCATGTTATTCTTATGGAGAATAAGTAAAATGTAATGACACCCTTAATTATGAACATAAATTAATAAAACTTGGTATGTAGCTTCACTTGGTTGAGTTATATTGATAATTATATAAAAACCTTTTTTTACTCAGCCCCCATGTTATTCTAATGGAGAATATTATAAAATGTTATATAGCAGTTATTTATGATTGAATATTAATTATTAGGACATATATTATGCATTGGAAATTCGCTGAGTTCGCAAGTTTGCTGTGACGGGGGTATTTTGTATGTATCATCTTTATGCAATGCCAACAATTCTATAGAAAAAGCAACGCTAAAAGTAATTAATTTAAACATGCGTTCCGGGAATAAGTGATTTACAACGTGTGTGTAGTTTATTACAAGTGTAAATAGTGTAAAGGGGCTCCCAGTAGTAAGAGCTACATCCTTCTCTCCACCCACATGTGTGAGGTGCGGTTTCCGTAGCCATGCAGTGGTGCAACAAGTTGTTCTGTGATTGTTACTTTCTTCTCGTATACATAGTATATAAGGAGAATGTATTATCATAATTATTTTTGAATTTGAGTTACAGTAAAACCTCGTTTAACCGAAATAATGGACTAAAATAGATTGTACATACCTTCTGTCAAACAGTTCATAAGTGTGAAGGAGTTTCACAACATGTTTGGCCGTAAACACAGCATTATCGAGTGATTAAATACAGAGCTTTTATCCAAGTAGGAAGTAATGGAGGCGGGACCATTCCGGATAACCGATTTTTTTTCGGATAAACTGCTTCTATTCCAAGATTAATTTGGGTAAAATACGCAAACATCTTAGAGTTTTCCCAGTGTAAGTTTAATAAAATATGAAATATTTATAAATAAACATTAAAAAGGTTATTTCTTTGAAGTACCGGTAATCAACAATCAATTCAACCACAAAAAACTTCACTTCAACCGGCAAATGACACTAAGTAACCTCAACAGTAACTTTCATAACATCTAGGTGTGAGAGTTCACGGTTCACTGATCCTTTTCTTTAGTACGATATGGGAATGTGGAAAATGCAGTATGGGTCAACCCCTCACCACCTCGGGGGGGATCAGGTATGTAGCAAAACCCGTCAAAACAACCGCCAGGTTCAGTGGCCGCCGCAGTGGGCGCCATGAGTCATACGCCGGACTTAACCTCTCCATTATTGATTATCCATTTCTTGTAAGCTAGACCGTACCGGTTAACTCGGGATCCGGTTTATCGAGGTCCAGTTAACCCATTGGCGTAGACTCACGAGGTGGTTCCGTTCCTTGCTTGTCATTTTTTAACTATTGAATTGGAATAGAAAATTTGTGTTTTTAAATTAATTTTTGGCGCAGTTTAGTTAAAATATTGTTTTCTTTTGGTTTAAAGAGTGGGATTGGCACACACACACACAGTAGACATAAATAAAAAGGAGCAAAATCAGTGTTGACCATGTGCAACTAAGAAAGAATTAACCAATCCCGTCAACTTCCAGGCAAGCCTGCTACCGTTTATTTTACTTGGGCCCTCCCACCAACGTTGCCACAGAACGGTTAACTCATTGAGAGTTGCACGACTGGTCAGTTTTGGTCGTGTGCGGGGATTGAATCCACGAACTTCGTATCAACACCTGGCCAAGGTGTTTCCACGACTTAGCCGTCACAGCTAACACGACCTGTGGCCTAGCGGCGTTAGATAGGTTTATAGTCAGTCCTAGCCTCTAGGGGGAGAGAACTGTAGTTGCCCGAAGTCATTAGTTACAGATTTTGCTACTAGAGTGCAGCACCAATCAAATCCCGTTGTAGGCTATTGTGAATAGAATAAAATTACTACCTTAATGGGTTAAGTAGGGTTTTACTGTGTTGGTGGAAATGTATCCGTTTTGGTGTTTCCTGAATCCAAAAAATTGGTTTTTGATGTGATGTCTGTCTGTCTGTCTGTGTAAAGACCTAGGTAACCTATCGAGAAGAAGCCACGAAGATAGAAAAACATATCTAGACACATCTTGCACAAAGTCTGGAGCTGATGAATCTGTTAAAAATCCTTTAAGTTTAATGGATAGTGTATTTATTGCGTAGTTGTTTTTATCTTTTGCCATAATTATATGTCTTAAGTATTAACGTAATCGAGCAGAAAACCACATGCAAACTAAAAAATTTGTATTCATAAACCATTTTTAAATTGTAACTTCCCTTTTTAGGGATTTTATCTGGAGATCCTAATTATATAATGAATGTGTAATTTTGTTATGTGGTTTTTTTTTATTTTACATAGTTTCATCATTTATCCTCACAATAATGACCAATTTCATGTTAATTTGTTTCAGGAAAAGCTACTACACAGCTTTGAAGATCTCAGTTTACTAGCAAGACAACTGTTGGTGAGTAGCTTTGTTTTAGTTCAAATCATTAAAGTATAGTGTTTTCTATAATTTTATCTAACTTTAATATTTAAATTTATTTCTGTCCGAACTGTGACTTGTCTAGAATGTTTAGGGAAAGTCAGGAAAATAGAAAAGTGTGATCCTGTTGAAACCCTTTAATGATATATTTAATCACCTGACTTCTTGGTAAATTGTTGTAATTATTCAGGTAATGTTATATGATTGTGTAATTGATGTTTTTGAGGATAAAAATTTAATTTTGTCTTGGCACCACAGGAAGCTGGAGTCCCAGTTGAAGTTGGCAGCCCTGAACACTTCCTCTTATTGACTGTGAACGAGGTAGGCCTACTTTTTTACCTTTTCTGTCTTATTTTTAGACATAAAAACAAGTTTCTATCAGAAGGAATGATCAGAAACCTTTTTTGGTCAGAAAAATCATTTGGAACATTAGAAAAACAATTTTATTGTATCCTATCCTTTACTCTAATATGAGTAAAGTTTGTGTGTGTGCGTCCGTGCTTGCTTGCTTGTGACACTGATCTCAATAACGGCACCAACAATTTCCTTCAAATTTTGGAAATAACTAATTTCTGGGATAAAAATAAGTTCAAGACAGGTCTCATCCCCAAGAAAAATCAAATAATGTAAAAAAACTAAAGTGAAAAGTTAGAAAAATTAACATTGGGCTTATAGAGTTTCAAATCAAAAGAAAAGAATTGTAAAAACTGTTATTCAATGAACTGTCAAAGTAATACTCATGTTGTTTATGGTTATTAAGATGTGGTTTGCTGAGAGCAAAGATAACAAGATTTGAGTGAATATTACATATATAGAGTAGTAAAATAAATCTAAGGGACATTGATCTATAAATAACAACTGGAGTGACCTTAACAAAGTAGAAAAGAGGCAAATGAGTTATAAAAATCCGATTATCAGTAGGGGGAAGAGGTGAAATATTATTCCAAGACATCTAAACCATCTGACTGACCTTCCCCCGAGCAAAGCTCGGCCCCCAGGTACTTAATAATAAAAAATGCTCATGCACAGCTTGCACATTGAAACACCTGTTTTGGCTTGTTTGAACTTGTCGAGCTGTAAGATGGTGCCACCAGTTTGTTAACAAGCAAGTTATAATCACCCATTAAATTATATTTTTTATGGTCTTGAATTGTTTGTTTATTTCTCACATTTAGCAGTGAAAGTAATCTTCAAAATGGCAGCTCAGTTATTGGTTTTGATTAAGTGTTATGGGAGATATGGCCTAGCTGCGACAGGAACCTTGAGAAATAAAATATAAAAATTATAAAGTTGAAATTTTGTGAGTTAGTTGTTTTTTGATCAATCACGTACTAACCACTTCCACTTAAACGATTTGCTGATATTTGGTAGGAAGAAAACTAATACCGTAGACCCTCAAGGCACACATAAAAATCGGTTCCCATTGTAAAATTTATTTTGTATTCTGTCCCACTGTCATTCAGAATGTCCATGTTAACTTAATCAATCAAAGTTCCCATGTTAGTCTTAAGAATATTAGTATTTACTGAACCGATTGAACTGATATTAGAAAGAAAAGAATAGGTAACACTCCAGGATTGATCATATATCTACCCTCTTTCTGCAAACCTTTAAGGGATCCCCCTTCCGTCCATTAAAATTCTACTACTGGACAGGCGGAGATGTAAATTTATGGGAAAATAGCTAATACACTAAAAAAATATTTATATGTACTCATGATCTAAATTTCCTTTAGAGCTACACCTCAACAAGTTTACATATTAATCTCATGTACATTAATGTTACTGAAATGATCGAATGGAACTTTTGTACAGTGATTTGTAATAAACCAGGATCTTACATAAGCTTACTTACACTCCCCAAAATCGTTTTTGCCTATGTCTCAACGGCATTCCAAGTTGTGTTGTCATGTTTGCATCCTCAAACCAGATACCAAACCGATCCAGAAACTACTGGGGTTTTGTTTGATTTTGGGAGGATTAGGAGGCCCCGGCTAGGTGTGCTTCCTCTTGGGATATTATGCAGCCACCGGAAAGAGAGGCGGGAAAGGTGGTAGGACAGGGTCAGGCTGCCTCGCTCCAGAAAAGGGAGAGAACCTTACCTAGCTCCCTGGCTCTATGGGTGACAGAACCGCAGGTCGATTTGCCCTCTAACCCGACGTCCCCCCAAGTCTAGCAGACAGGGACTGCCATTGCACAGCCTCCAACCTCTCAGGGTTCGGGGGGCCCCAGGACGGTTCGTCCTCCAGTCCGGCAGACCAGAGACTGTCGGGTAAGGGACCTTCCTCCCAGGTATCCGTCCCAGGATTTAAGGAAGATCCACTATTCCCTCCAAGGACTCGGACTAGACTGGGTATCGAGGCTCAAATGGGAGTCAAGCGCCCAGAAGAGGCAAGGAGGAACCAAGGAAGGGAAGTTGGTCACACTGGATAGCCAAAAGATTTACCAATACTGTGACTGCTTTATTTTGTTTTACCCAATGTACACTAGTATAGACCACTCAGAGACTACTGGGGTAACCTAACCCATATTTATCAGTGACAGTATTGTTTGTGCCACAGAGGTGTGAGCTGCAGTGCCGCGTGGTGCGCCTGGCGTTGACGAGCTACCAGGCGCAGCTGGCGCTAGACACCTCGCACTACGAGCTCAAGTGCTGCCTGAGTGCGGAGGTCACGAGACTGTCGGACCTGCTAGACACCGCCTCCGACCCTGACAAGCTCAACACACTCGTCAGACAGGTCAGTTATTGGGAATAACTACAAAGTTACTACAAAGTAACAAGAAAGTTGCCCAATTACAATCTGGGCAATAGTCAAGAATATCATATCTGTTCTGTGAAGGAAATTAAAAGGTATTTAAGTTATTAGAGTTATTCGAAGTGAAAAAGAGTAAACTTAGTTAAGTTTATACAATACTTGTGTTTCTTCCATCATCTTGAAATATAATTTTGTAAGCTAAATTGTTAATTCAAAATTGTGGGATTTTGGCAATTTACAGGATGATGGGAGACGGCTCAAATTAAAGGTCTCAATCCCAAGGACTCAGGAAAAATAGCAGTATTTCCAAAAATTTACCAAAAAATAAACAATTACGTAAAACGCTCCCTAGGAAAAAATCATGGGGATTTTAAAATGTCAGCTATGTTTACATTAAAACATGTGGTTATGTATCTACTTTGTTTACGAAGTGACATGTCTTCCTACTTGTATTGTTTTATGTGTCTACTTTGTTTACGAAGTGACATGTCTTCCTACTTATATTGTTTTATGTGTCTACTTTGTTTACGAAGTGACATGTCTTCCTACTTGTATTGTTTTATGTGTCTACTTTGTTTACGAAGTGACATGTCTTCCTACTTGTATTGTTTTGTGTCTACTTTGTTTACGAAGTGACATGTCTTCCTACTTGTATTGTTTTATGTGTCTACTTTGTTTACGAAGTGACATGTCTTCCTACTTGTATTGTTTTGTGTCTACTTTGTTTACGAAGTGACATGTCTTCCTACTTGTATTGTTTTGTGTCTACTTTGTTTACGAAGTGACATGTCTTCCTACTTGTATTGTTTTGTGTCTACTTTGTTTACGAAGTGACATGTCTTCCTACTTGTATTGTTTTGTGTCTACTTTGTTTACGAAGTGACATGTCTTCCTACTTGTATTGTTTTGTGTCTACTTTGTTTACGAAGTGACATGTCTTCCTACTTGTATTGTTTTATGTGTCTACTTTGTTTACGAAGTGACATGTCTTCCTACTTGTATTGTTTTATGTGTCTACTTTGTTTACGAAGTGACATGTCTTCCTAATTGTATTGTTTTATGTGTCTACTTTGTTTACGAAGTGACATGTCTTCCTACTTGTATTGTTTTGTGTCTACTTTGTTTACGAAGTGACATGTCTTCCTACTTGTATTGTTTTATGTGTCTACTTTGTTTACGAAGTGACATGTCTTCCTACTTGTATTGTTTTGTGTCTACTTTGTTTACGAAGTGACATGTCTTCCTACTTGTATTGTTTTATGTGTCTACTTTGTTTACGAAGTGACATGTCTTCCTACTTGTATTGTTTTATGTGTCTACTTTGTTTACAAAGTGACATGTCTTCCTACTTATATTGTTTTATTTTCCTCAGCATGTAAAGATTAAACAAATCAGACGAAGCAGAGTATTAGCGCAAGGTTAGGGGCTTTGGCACCTTCAAGCCACTAGTTTATTATATACTACGATAATAAACTTAATGACTGTGATTTAATTTTTGATCGAATAATTATGATGAGTAATTTAAGTGTTTTATTCGTGGGTGCTGCAAAGGCTGTTGAGCCCTAGGCATCAGGAAAGTTTCCAAATAACTTATACTTGAAAGTACTAGGCTAGTCCCAATCGACTTCAAGGAAAAGTGCAGTCTCCTCTTACAGTCTAGTCCCGATTATCCGGGAGCGGGTTAACCAGGATGCGGTTTAATCAGAGTCAGGAAAGGTTTATTTTTATTTACCCCGTTCTAAACATAAATAGAGCAATAATAACAATTTGTTTGGTTAAAATATCTCCAGAATCCTAAAATTTACTTTATTTTTCAGAATAAATACTATACAAACAATTTAGTACAATACAACCAAGTTTTTGCCTTCAGTGCGGAATCAATTAGCATACTGTTCTGTGTAGTTCTGTGACCCCTTGTATCTGTGGTCGAAAATGCAAACGAGTTTAACTTTAACCTATCAGCAATCGCTAGTATTCACTATTATTATCTCAATTCGTTATAGATTTCATCACATTTTTAAGTTTTCAAAAGTATTTAATTTACATAAATATGTCTTAAATTACATTAAAACATCATATTGTGATAGAAAAATGTGAATAAACTTTTATTATATTTTTAATATTCTATTTGTTGAATCCCTTTGTTTTAACTGTGGTTTTGGGTTATCTGTGACTCTCCAACCTTAATAATCGGGATAATCGGGAGTTGACTGTATTTCTTATTTTTATCCTCTACCACTACCATTCTAATCTCTACAATGTTAATAATTGAGATCTAAACTGATTGAATTTTCTCCAGATGACTGAACTTCTGAAACACCAAGTGGAACTGAGCCGAGAGCTGGCCCAGTGGACGAGTCAGTCCCCCGAGGAGACGCCCGGCTGCCACCAGCTGTGCGAGGTGGTCCTGCGTCGTCTGCGGGCCCTGGAGCTGCTGGTTCACCGCAACACCCGCGCGCTGTCCGACCTACGGAACCAGGTGTCTCACTGAGGCCCAGTACGGTCGAGTACGATAGTCGGTCTTCCAGGAGACTCTTGGAAGCTGACGAGTATGGTTGTAGGCCCTCCAGTAGACTCTTGGAAGGTGTCGAGTACAATTGTAGGCCCTCCAGTTGACTCTTGGAACTGGTCGAGTACGATTGTAGGTCTTCCAGAAGACTCTTCGAAGCTGTCGAGCACGATTGTAGGTCTTCCAGTAGACTCTTGGACGCTGTCAAAGAGAATCGGAGAGCTACCCCACTAGTTTCATAACGAGGACTTGTCTAGATAATCTGGAGTGGGATTGATTTAACTGTGCCACATCGAGATACAAGAGTTTTTGATTAGGAAACTTGGGAGGATTAAGACAAGTCTTTCACGATGAGAAATTGTTATAGGCCACCAGAAGGAAAATGTGTGAAAAGGGATGGATAAGAATATCTAATGCGGTACTTTGGAGGTTACCCCCACTCCAAAGAGGCTTTTTTTGTGCTCAGCTAGGGACTGCGGGAAATTCCCTGTGCATAAACAGGGAGAAGGCAAAAGGAAAGTACTATGAAATAATAACAGTTATCTGTGACTGACTAATTTTGCTGTCAACAATTTTCACCTCAAAAGTGGGATTTTCTGGAGATATGTGTCCAATACATAAACAAACAAAAATCAGTCATATTTTGATTCTAAAATACAAATGTGTCATACCAAAAAGAGGGCTTCGTTGGCTTGTCCCCCTCGCAGACATCAGGTTTTTAAGAAACAGATTCTTGTTATGGTAGCCATAGTTAACATATAGTTAGACAAATTGTTTTAACGGTGCGAGTGATGCAGCAAATATTGGCTGGTGTGAGATCAGTTATTATGTCTTATTTTAATCATTCCATCTTTCTCTCGTGCTTTTGTCCCACCCGGTCAGAAACAGTCGCTACGAGTGGTAAAGAACCAATCAATCAAAAAAATAATAATAATATAAAGAATATTTGCCTCAATCTCACCACTCGTTCCGTCTCTCTCACATAAATCTCTTAGAAGACCAATTTAAACCCTCTGATACATCTTGGATCAACCTTATAATCTGTTGCATCAACCAGTTCAAAGGGCACAACATAGAATGAAATTTAGTGATTTTATCAAGAGTCTAAAACCAAGAGTCTACTGGATTTTGTTTTGATGACACATAATTTAAATTTACTTTCAAATTAATTTAGTCGTAATTCTTAGAATCTCTAAAAGCATTTCTGTTAGCCTGAGTAAGCTTGTTGCTGGGATCCCTGCTTTAATATGACGAGGTGTGTAAATAGTGACTGATACAACCAGGTTGTACTGAGAATGAAAAGATTTAATTTTATAGCTTATCAAAATAAGAAGTAAAGTTTAAAGTAAGTAACTTTAAAAATATTAATTCAGCTTGATGAAATTACTGTTTGGATAGTCGTTTTAACGCCATTTTATTGTACGTTTTGAGTTGCATTTGTAATTTTCTGTGGCTGAGGTAAATTAGATTATTACCTCGTAGATTGTAATGAGATTTTATTTTAACTGAAGGTTACAAGAATTTTTGCCTCCCTGAGGTTTCACGTTATCAGAGTAAAGTTTCCTCATAAATAATATCATTTATCATATTTTATTAGCAATAATAAGACTTACAGTTATTCTTGCAAACTTGACTTTATTTGTTTGGTGGAATCATTACCAATTTTGCCAAATCTTGTTATAGTTAAATAGTCTTGTCTGGTGATAAATGTATTATATTGTTCAATTTATATTTTAAGTTTAAAACACGTTTATTAGGTAAAATGTCGGGCGGTTGTAAGAAATTTGTAAGGGATATTTTTGTCCTAGAAAACACGCATAGTACATTGTAATTAAATTGTATTTGATAATGTGTTAAACTAAATAGGCTTATCATGTAGGCCTACTACTTCATAGTCTGTAAAGGTGTCCAAATATTTCAATGTCTTCACAAATATTTACTGTTGTATCAACGTCGGTTGTGAATATTTGCACCACCTAGAGTTCCAACTTTGGCAGGGTTGTATTCATAAATGAAGTGCCTTTATCTTGAACGTTTAGCAGAGTATTGCGCTACATATAGTTTATTCTGCCCTGTGTTGCCTACAGTAAAATGAAGGAGGGTGAAGTAATTTTTGTCAGATATTGTTGTAAATGGTAACTGATAGTAGCAGGAATAAAATTGGATTAATATAAAACAATATTTTGAACCTTGTTACGGTATTTCAATGGAATAAGCTGTTTCCTTGATTTAAATGAGATGGAGAGGAAAACAATTCAAACTTGTATTTTACAAGATTTTTTTAACTCACAAGGTGTGTTGCTGCAGTAATTTAAAATCCTTAAAAGTTTCAGTGTGTTTGAAACAAAAAAGAAACTGAATACAACCTTTAAAATGAAGCATTTGTACAGACCCGTTTCATCGAGATTAACCTGCAAAGTATTTTAGAAACGACTTTTGGCTGAGTTTCTAAATTATTTTCTATAACGTACTTATTGTGAAAGTTACTTAATCTGTACATAGTTGGACCACATGTAAGGTTATAGTTGTTATAAGACTTAAGTGATCTACTGTCACTGTCTTCAGAACATGAGGAGTGTATTATTATAAATATGTCGTAAATTAATGAGTATAAATATTTTCTGAATGTGAAAAAATTGGCCATTGGAAATAGATTTGTGCATCATACATGATATTTTTCAATCATAATATTTTAAATTTTAATCTTTGGAACCCTTGAAAAGCTCAGTTTTTCTGAAAAAGAAAACTTGAAATGTCCATATAATCACTTGAGCACTCACTGTGTAAGATGCTGATACAACTAGGTCCTATTTTAAGGTGAATATGAATGAATGATTAGTGTAGAATGGGTGAGATGCTTGTGTAGCCTTGTTACTGACTAAGACCGACTGATTCTTTAGCCAGGATCGTTAATTAATAGGCCAGTGACCAATGGAAATTGGATCTAGTATCAAACCTTCATCAAATTTTCTCAGTTTTGCTCAGGATGCTGACACAATTGCTAGAAAGACAAAACATATACATCTCTCGCAAAAACAACTTACAAAGAACTCCATAGAAATTGGGTTAGTCATATTACTAAATTAGTTTTGTGACAAAAGAAATAGTTATCTTCTTTTTAAATATAGCATTTTTAATGTAAGATTTATAATTTACAATATCGTTAAGGTTAATAAAATATTTGCAAACATCAAAATTATAGAAAATAAAAACCTAGACATTTCCCTAGCATTTCCTAGATTCCAATGAGCAAACAAGCAGTGTTGGCCCACAGTGTTCGGATAAAATTTAAATTTTGTACCGACTTAAAATTTACAAAATATTGAAAAAATAGTTACCATAGAGATTATATACTAAATGATAAAGCATCTCTTTTTTGAACTCCCTTGTTAATTTTCAAGCTTGAAGACTTGTACATCAAACCAAAAATACAATTGAATTTATATTTATTGTCACAGAGAAGGGTTTTTTCTATCAAAGCAATCACACTTGTATACGCTCTTAGGCTATGCCTTTTAAGCATCTGGGGCTAAATAGCCTGGTAATCTACTAATAAATGTAAACTCTTACATAGCTTCAGTTAAATAGGGAACAAAAGAGGTTTTTGGTTTAACCCCGACATGAGTCTGGTGGCCGTGTTTAACCCTCTAGGCATTATGTGTCGCTATAGCGACACAAAAAACACATCCGCTGGGGTGTTTACTGTCGCTGCGTTGACAGTCAAACAGCGTTTACGGAATAGGCTCTGGGGCGCATTGAATCTTAATGAACCTGATCGAAATTGGTATCACCGTTTACGGCAGATTCTAAGCTTTCTCCCGATGTCTGTCTGCAGACGCTTTTTATGTTCGTGCCAATCGTACTTCAGCAGACAGCTGAAGTGTGAAAGTTTGTTGTGCGTTGTTAACCTAACTTCGGGAATGGTGTTGTTTTGCGATTTTTTTCGTTGTTTTTATTTGTAAAATTGGACAGTATTGACATACGTGGGGCTTTAGAAGAAAAGTAGTGATGATGAATGGTTGGTTGATGTTCCTGGAGAAATAGGCGGCAGTGATATCGAGATAAATTATCCTTCCGACTGTAACGTTGCCAAGGCCATTTTGCTCACATGCTATAGCACGCAACAACAGATTATTATCTACAACTTTTTTATTTGCTGCTTTACCTGATTATTTGTTTATATATTTAGCATCCTTATAAAATTAAAAACAAATTGGCTATTTTGAAAATTTTATATTCTAGAAATGTTTACAATTTGATAAAGCGCAAACTTAAAATTTTTTTTATTTATTTTTATTTATTTTAACATTACATAATTTTTCTATTATAATTTTGTTGAAATGTTATATATATAATATTGAAGCCCATGATTTTCTGAACAAGAAAAACTATACAATAATGCAGTTTGGAGTGTTTTTGAGTTTTTTACATTTATTTGAATAAAACACTGCAAAATCACCAAAAATAGGCAAACATTAAGACCACAATTAAAGACACTTGGAGGGTTAATTGTTTTTTCCTGTAGATGGTCAGCAATGAAACACTAATTCTATGAAATTCTTACGGTTATATTCTAATACATTTTGGTCAAGTTATTTATTCCAAATTTGTAAACATTATAAGACTAAAGTGCTCTGAGTGCAATGAGCGTCGCGTTTATATGCCAGTCTGACATCAAAACCCAGTTGATTATCAAGATTGATAAGGAGTTAGGAAGTGACAACGTGTGATGTAGTCCACTGTTTGGTGTTTGTAATATAACAACATGGTTTTCAAGAACATTTCAGCTTGTAAGTAATTTTACTGTTTTCCCTTTGTGTGCGAGCATCTCATTACTTAAAACCATTCATTTTAACTGTTGCTTTACATCTGTAGAATATTTAATGTGGCGGTTAAACAATAATAAGATTAATGGAGTCTTATCGTCTTATTGCTCTCTATAGCAAACAAAAAAAGTATGTGTATGGTATGACCAAACCGAAATCAAGGGTATTCTTTATTTTTTGGTAAATATATATTTAATAAATTTTGTAAATCTATATTTTTGGTAATGTTAAATATAAAGTTTAAATCTATTTGTTGTGTAAAAAAAGTATAGAGCAATATGCATATGGGTTTAATTTATATGCATATCTAAACTAATTCCACATTTGATGTAAAGTATTTGATTATTGGTAATTTATGTAGGAGGAATTGGGTTCCAAATTTGAATTTAGCTAAACCGTAGTCCTGAAGCAAACCCGATTCATCGAAATCCATTTCCAATGGCCAACTGCTACATTTAAACTATTAGTCCTCCTCATACGTAACTTAGACCTTATCTGACCAGGGTGTTATACATTTTTCTCCCTAGCATTTCGCATAGTACTTATACAATTGCCTCTAAAACTATTTTCAACTAACATTAGCAATTAAAAGTAACCAAACTAAATAAAGACAATCTAATCTTGAGCTTTCATTTTGAATGAATCTAGTTTCTTAAAGTAGCCATATCAAATGAAGGTGAAAAACGTAATCGGTTATTTTTATATGTGTATTCATAAGAAGCCTCAGATACTTAAGGTTTAAGTAACACGAGTACTTAATTTGAATGTAAAATGGATAAGATAAACATGTTCATTCTAGACATCTTTAATTCTAGAACTCGTTATGTTGATGACTCGTTATGTTGATGACTCGTTATGTTGTTGACTCGTTATCTTGATGAGTGATGAGTTGTCCTAGTACTATGAGACTCACAGGCTGTTGTCATGTTGTGAATGTTTTGATAACGACCTATTTGTCATATGTTATGAAACAATTTGATTCCAATTGCAATGACAATGTTCTTAGTTTGTTATTTAACTATTTTGTAAAAATTGTTAATATTAATATACAGTTCAGAATTAACCGCAATGTAAAAATATAGGTTAGCATTGTTTTAAGACTATTTTCTTGAGTGGTTTTTTTCAAAATAACAGATTATAAGTTCCTCATATATTTAACAAAGTTCTTTGTGCCTTGTCGAATTGGTTTTTCATCAAACCTATTAAAAATATGTACAGTGTAAATTTTTGGTTAGTATAAGATGATTGTTTTATTCATTTTAAATCTTCGGATTCCTATAAATACATAACCCAAATTCATAAGGAAATAATGTGATTTTCACTTTTATCTAAGATATTTTATAATTGTTTGTCACGGCTGTTTTTAAGTATAAATATTTTATTGGTAATTGTAAACCCCTTTAGACATATCTCTAACTAAATGACAATTATTAGTTTGTTAATCTTCAAAGATTTATTTTTGTAATTTCTATAAATTTAAATGTTTTGTATCCATTAGACTAAGAAGTAACTCATCATTATTGTATGCAGTGAGATTGGACGTCGTATTGATAATTTTAAAATATTTGTTGGATTAAGTTATATTGTTGTAAGAGGCCTTTAGGTACGTTTGTATAATTTAATCTTTGTAAACAAGGTTTTAGATGAAAAAAGTCGGTGTGTTTTAGCTACTACCTTCCAATCATTCAAAGTATTTCGTGTGCAGTGCTATAATTCTTGAAAACGTTCACTACCGACCCCCGTCACGACAAACCAGCATCAAACATAGGTGACGTGCCAGTTTGATCCCAAAAATAAAAAATAATTCAAAGAGGAAATTTTTATGCTGACTTAACCCTAAATAGGGATTGGGTACTTGACAGTACGCTGAATGTAAATTGTATGCCATGAGTAAAGATAACAATGAGACATGACTGTTATACCAGAGGTAAAAATGAATGATTCCCCAGTGGGAAAACACGTTGATACGTTGATTAATCATTTTGAATGATTAACAGAAAGCAGAAAGCACTGTAGCTCATAACACTGTAGCTCATTGAAAGTTATTGTCACCTTTGATGGTATTGAAACGTACATTTTACGTATTACACTAATAATTTTTAAAACCCAAGAGAAATAATGATACAGCAGACTCTCAGAAATCCTGATTAATTTGGCAGATGGCGGAATTCAAAATTCAGATTTCCTGGAGGTGGGCATGAATCATACGAGACAACATAAACAAGGATGTAACGTCTGCACTAACAAAGGGGGTTCAGTGAACTGAGACTCTCCCGCCCCCTCCCCCCCCCCCGCGGCAACTTCTACTGCCTCGTAAATCATAAACGGTAGAGATGAAAACCGTGAGCACCCAACGATGCGTAACTAGTTCATGCGGGCTAGTCAAGTAAAAACGGAAGGCGCTAAAATAAGTTTTGTTTTCAAAATTAAACTCCATTCTAGCGGCCCCTGGACTATATAATCACGACTAAACAGGTACTTTACCTCCGTCAATAATCCAATTAATTCATTGGATTATTGACGGAGGTAAAGTACTTTTTAAGTTTTGTTTTTATCTGCATCCAAAAATTTAAAAATGTTCAAGATCATCGGTCTACTAGGCCAATCCGGATTTTTGAGAGACTACTGTAATATTCTACAATATTACTAAAAGAACAAAGGCAAAAGCAATACTACATGAAAAAGCATCAGGCATATTAAATATCAATTTAAGACCCAAAACGGTTTGCTACAAATTAAGTCAGTGGACCTGTCTAGAGTAAAAATATTCAAACAATATTTTTGTATTAGACTACATGTGGTCGGTGTGTTTAAAAAAAGAATATTCAGCAATGAAATATTTAAATTTTATCATAAGAAAGACAATTTTTTTTCAAATACAGTAAACCTCGGACTATCCAGACTAATGTGGCAGAATATAAATCCTGAAAGCGAAAAATCCAGATAATCTGAAGCTACTGTAACATTGCATAAATAACGATCAGGCCACTAGAGCTTGCAATATTGATGCTGCAAATTGCATGGAAAGATTGCACAACAGAATGGAAGCGCAAATTTGATCAAATTTCAAATTCAAATTCAAAATATCCTTTATTCATTTATATACAATGTATACATAAATGGCGTCAACATTTACAACAATCTAAAACTAATTACAGATTGATACAAAACTTGTCATTTTACTTCTGTTGATTTAAAATCATTTTTCCAAAACTCACTAAAACTGTAAAGAGCTCCCTCAATTAGAAACAACTTTAGACTCTTCTTAAATGTCGTAGTATTTATTTGTTTCTTTATTGTCATTGGCAGCTGATTAAAAAATTGTATACCTATATAAGTTGGTTTTTTTCGGAATATTTCTTTAAAATTTCTTTCAACTTGAAAATCATATCTGTTTCTTGTTTTGTAATTATGATTGCTAACATTCTTAGGCAATGTGCTTGATATATTATTTATATGTAGTACTGTTTTATAAATATAGAGGCTATACACTGTCATAATTCCTAATTCAGAGAAATGATTCCTACAATGTTCATCATGCCTAAGATTTAACATGGTTCTAATAGATTTTTTTTGAAGGTGTAAAATTCTATTTAAGTTACAAATTGATGCAGCCCCATATACTTCAATCCCATAAGAAATATGAGAATGAATTAATGCAAAGTAAGTTGTTTTTATTGTATGTGTATCACATAAAGTAGATAATCTTTTTAAAGCAAAAATATTAGAACTAATTTTAGCACAAATTTTATCTATATGGCCAGTCCAAGTAAGATTATTATCCAAAACTAATCCAAGAAAAGTTGTACTTTCATTAAGACTAAGAGAAAGTTGCTGATTGTTCAATTTATTATAAGATTTTTTATTTCTACAAGAAAATTTCATAAGGGTTGTTTTATTATCATTGAGTAACAGATTTAGGCTATTAAGTTGATCATTGACTGTTTTAATTGCAATATCAGCATCATTAAAAATTGCATTATCATTGCTGTTTGAAATTGTTAAATTAATATCATCTGCAAATATAAAAAATTTACTATTTAATGTTAATTTAGAAAGACAATTTGGTAGTTTACCTAAATAACAAAGAAACAGAAATGGGCCAAGCACAGACCCTTGTGGGACTGAATATTTTACCATTCGAGTTTTGGACCTAATTTTTAGAATTTTGTCCTCATCAATATGAAAAATTTCAACATATTGTTGTCGGTCAGTTAAGTATGATTATATCAAGGCCAGGTCTTTGCCAGTTATTCCAAAACTAGATAGTTTTTGTAATAAAATAGGATGTGAAACACTTTCAAATGCCTTGGTCAGGTCTAAAAATGCAGTTACAGTGTGGTCACCTCTATCTAATTTATTTATGATGTTTTCAACAAAAGATACTATGGCAGTTATGGTGGATCTATTCTTTCTAAAACCATGTTGTTCACTATCTAGTAAATTATTATTTTCAAAGTAATCAGCCAACTGAACTAACATAGATTTCCCAAAAAATTTAGAAAACGAATGTAGAATTGAAACAGGCCTATAATTTACTGGATCTTTATTTGTTCCTTTTTTATAAAGTGGAATAATTTTTGATACTTTTAACTGTGAAGGAAAAACACCAGAAATAAGACAAGAATTTATAACATGAATCAACTGCCATAACACACGTACAATACACTCAAAGCTATAAACGTAAAATAACCTCACATGTTGGTAGTAGTAAACGATCAACAGTAATTAAGAGTGTGAAATGCCAGTCAGTTGTGCATGCACTACCAGCTTGATTGTATGGTGGCTCACTCTATATTGCGGTTTCTATGATAATTCAACTGTACATTAATGTATTGCAGTTGCGTTTGAGACTTTTAAGAAGCTTGCATGGGAGAAAATCGTGTTTTTTACTGTAATTTACAATGTTTTATCCCGGACAACCTCGTCCGGTTAATCCGGGATCTGAATAGTCCGAGGTCTACTGTAGTTGTAAGCCAAATATAGTTGACACCGTTTCCATCACCTATGCAGTGTTGTGTGCCTCTTACTTAGCTGTAGCTGTAGCTGTAGTGTCTGTGGACCATAACACTTCACTTAATGACGCTTACAAATATTTGTTTCTGTCCAATACTGACCTATAACACTGTTAAGATTTTCTAAACATCAACATAATCTTACATGATAAAGTTTAATTTTTTCTCTATATTATGTTAAAAATTTGAAATGAAGGACTATTTTTAAAAGTAAAATTTGTGATGTTTTAAAAGTTCTTATTTATAAATTTGACCGCAGTAAACATGTTTGTAGATTTGTTTCAGCTTTTGGATGTTTTTTTTATTCCGTAATCATTTTTATCAATCAGTTGTATTTCTTCCTCTTTCTATAGGCCTATAGACTTGTTAGCTATTTTAAATAGGTACTATCAAATTGTTAAACGTCATTTTTTATTTCTAACAGTAAACCGAATATTATATATTCTAATTCTTCCTTCAACTGCATTTCTTTCTTATCTTAACCATAAACTTTTGTGTATAAAATCTAAACTGATCCTATATTTTTGATTATTTTTACATCACTTGCAGAAAATGTAGGTAAACAATAAACTAGCATAACTTAACTAGTGTGATTTACTTAAGTGAAGATGATATTAAAAAGCTTTGTATATAGTGCTTTTTGGACCAAACCATAATAAATGTCTATTTTATTATACAACTTGTGGAGCAGATATCTTCTAATACTGCGCAATATCTGTAATACTGTATATTAAGCATTCCGTAGGTTATTAGATCATTTCCGTTGTTAACTCGTTGTTTTGTATTTTTTCTAACAATTTTGTTATTTACATTCAACTTGTTATGTTGAGATTAGTTAGGCTAAGGTTATTGTTAAGTATTGTTATTGTTAATGACAGGTTATTTATTAATATAGTTTATTATTTTATCAATGTTATATTTAATGCATTTCGCACAAAGTTATCAATAAACTTCTGTTTTCTTAACTGTTTCCGTTATTAATCCCAAGGAATGATGGGGTAGCGTTTAACCTCTCCTAATCAAATCATATTAAAAATCTCTTTATTTATCATTAGTACATAGGTACAAGAAATAGCGTCAATAAATTAATGTTACAGTGTCTTAAATAAATCAGATTACTTTACCTACACAATTCGTCTATTGAGTAACAAGCTTTTTCTATCAAGAAATCTTTTAATGCCAACTTAAATTTGTAATTGTCCTGTAAATCTTTAATTTCTTTTGGAATGAATTTCAATAATTTTATGGTGGTTTCTTTGTAAATAATTCTAAATTGTGCCGATGCTATATCTTTTCATTTTTATTTCTAGTATTGTACTGATGATTTTCAGTATAGCTTTTAAATTGAGAATAGTGAGTTCTAACAAACATTATACATTCAAAAATATATTGAACCAAATACCGTTAATATTTGTAATTTAACAAAATGTCTCTTAACAGATTCATCATTTTTAATTTTCAAAATTATTCTTAAAGCCTTCTTTTGTAAGGTCAGTTATCTTCTTAAGACTTTGGTGTGAAGTCCCTCCATACACACTTATTCCATAAGCAATATGGGATTGTATGTGGGCATGAAAAGTAAAGTATTCAAATCACACAGGTATGACATTTTTCCTAAGGCACACAATCCTGAGTTAATTCTTCTAATAATATGGTCAGTATGTTTATCCCAATTAAGGTTTTTGTCTATCATCAACCTTATATATCTCTTTGTCACCTGCTAGAATTAGGATAATTTCTGTTTTGCTATGTGTGGAAGGAAATAAAGTTAGTTTTTTCAGTATTTAATAACAATTTGTTTTCAATAAAAAAATGTTGTAAATTTGAAAGTTTAAGTATGCTGATATTTCAACCTCATTTTCAGTTTTAGCAGAAATTATTAAATTTGAGTCGTCCGCATAAAGACAGAGCTCATTTTTAGTGAACTATTAGCATGACCCGCACGGTGAAAGTTTAGCCCGGGACCACCATAGAATTTCCTAACGTGACCCCCTGAACACATTTTGGGGCGTCGTTCAAAATTATATGTATATGTGTGTGTGTTTGCACTCTAGCGGTCACATTTTTTGTCCAATTTACTTCAAATTTTGTAGGAATGCTCCCTTCTATAACCAGTTGGACAAGTTCGTTGGGTAAACAATCGCTAAACTAAACATCATTTTTTGGGATTTGAAATTTTGAATTTTTGGGTCCGAAAAGGATCAGAAAAGCGTCTAATGTAAAAGTAATGCATATCAGGTTATAGCAATTAAGAGGCGGAAATTTTAAGCCCTCCCCCATCATTCTAGCACCAATATTTTCTGAGTTATTAACAAATTAAAGATTGAGTAAACATAGCACGTTGCCTTATGGGAATTTTACATTGGAAAAGGCTGTTTTTCATATCTTTATGTAGTTTTATCACTCCTAATGCCCCCATACCAATTTTTGATCCTGATGGTATCTCCTCCTAAGCTTATAATGCACAACATTGTCAACCCAATACTGGATTTAAATATAACCAGGTGTATCAGAACAGCCAAAAATATAATATTTTCCATTTTGCTAAAACTGACACAAATCCGTAGTTTAAACATGTTTTTTGATTATTTAAAGTTTTAAATACGGCAATTCACTTCCCTAACGTCAGCGTGCTGCATGCAAACTTGTTTATATTTCCATGTTTGTTTAACTGCCCTGGCATATTTTTCATTTAGTAAATAAATAACAAAGGGCCTATGTCCTAAGTTATCTTATTATGATACAAAGCACTATGATTATACTAGGGGAATGAGTGAGTTGTGGGGTTATCCCTCTTTTTCACATTGAAATGTAGTGTATTGTAAAGTAAACTTGCAGAGGCTAGAACCACGTATGAAATTAAAATAAATTAGGGTTCCTTAGTCAGAATGATTTTTCGATGGGGACAATTTGGTCACATCACACTCAGCATTGCACTCAAATACAGAGATACATTAAATGTTATCAACACGTCAAATATATAGCTCGAGAAATGTTATTAAATATATCCTACCAACACACCGAACAACCTTGTTGGGGGGGAAGCCATCGTGCATAGGACAAAAATCACACCTTTTGCAAAACCTAAGTACAGTAGACTCTCAGAAATCCGGATCACACTTATCCGGACTCCTGGTTATCTTGAACTTTTTTTAATTTTTTGTTGCAAACAAAAACGAACAAATTTAATAAATGTGTTCCTCTGATACCCAAACCTTTTTTATGTTCCGACCATGCTCTCGGTCTCGTTGGTGACGGACTAACGAGGTTATACCGTATTACGGAGTGTTTATAACTTTCTTCTGGAAGCTCACTCTTGTATTAGCCCATAAACGTAAACGTGTATTGTCCTCATTGTTCACTATAAAGGCGGAACTGATCATTTATGCTCGCCTCCGGGAAATCCGGATTTTTCAAAATCCAGACTGGCCGTCCACCACATAATCCGGATTTCTAAGAGTCTAATGTATCTGGAAGGATAAATCCTGAAGAAGAACCATTGAAAGTTTTAAAATGACCAAGACACGGTAAAAACTACATTAGCATTAGTTATTGACCAACTATTACATATACTTCTTTATTGACACTAACATTTCTTGGTGAAATCATAACAAAGAAAAATAATGTTTACCAAGACACTAGAGTCAGATGACACATCCAGAAATATCTTAAATCATATTAATCGTCTTATCTGTATTTGTTCACATTACATCCAGTACTGGGGGACTGAGCCATGCTCAGTGATATTTGATTTGTTTCGTGGGTGAAAAAGATGTCTATGCATTCTTTATTCAATGGTTCTAGTAACTGTTTTCAAGAAATCGCTTGTTAATAACATGTGTAAGTACTACTTCAACAGTTGTTCAATGGTTATTTATTCATAGCTGTTACGATGCTTTTATTTTGATTTTAAACTACGCAAGCTCAATATTAAAATTTCACACTTTCAAATTAATTTTTTAACAAAATATGAATTTGCCTGGGGTTGAAGTTTTCACCAATCAGCTTTTTAGGACCAAAAATATTGTGTTAATATTTCGGTCTGTAAGGAGTATTAGACCTAATTCCAAAGTATGAGCAAATTCCTTCTGCTGGGATAAATTTTACAAACAAACAAACAGGCAGACAGACAGACAATGCTTGTAGTAGATTATAGGATATCTTCACTGTCCATCTCCACTCAATGGTTAATTTCATTTAAGACTGCATTAATTTTACTATGAGACGTTTATTTTTTTCTATTTTATCTTATTTTATTTAATAGCTAACAGCTTGAGCTAATTACAAAAGTGATAACTGGAGAACACTTATATCCGTAAGTTATAGTACCAGTGAAATATCACTGATACAAGATTAATGTACTATAATAACAATAAAAAATATGAAAGATCGAATATAAACAATTCTGTAATTAACAAAATAACATACAGCAAGAAATCTAGAACAACTCCTATAATAATGCAATGGATGAATTGAATAAATTAGAAATGCCTCTATCTACATGTTTTTTAATCACATGCAGGATAATTCTAGAATTACAACAGTATTCAAAATAATAAAATGCCTATTTAACAGTTTTAATATCATGAAGCAAAAATGAATAACCTTAAATTATAAAAATTATTGTAGTAACAATTTATGATGATATATGAATACTACAAGAACATCCGTAAGATTCATTCAACTAACAATCTACTTATAAATTGATGGAACATTATTTGCAGGTCGCAGCTTAGTTGTCCAAAAAGGAAAAACGAGTTTCATGCTAGGAGTCATTTTCTGGGCAATGCTGATGTCTATTGTTTTATGTATTTTCCGTAAGTACCTAAGTAGTTTATTTTAGTATTTTAAGACTTTTTCAATTAATTTTTCAATCAATAACCAAGCCAAGGAATTTTTGGTATAAAACAGTGTTTGTGCTGACATTTGGTTCTTTAACAAATATGGAATTTATTGTTTTAGAACTTTTTAACACCGTTTGCTCTGAAAACCATGCCTTTTACTGGATTTATTTTCCTGCTTTTACATAATTTGAGTGATTCAACAGGAAATAATAATTTTAGTAGCAATTAACCTCACACAAGCTCACACACAGGCCTGATGCCCCTATACCAATTTTTGATCCTGATTGTTCCTCCTCCTAAGCTTATTGTATTGTTTTACTAATATTAATAAATTATCATAACCTTTCATTACATTACTACGAGAAAAATTAAATCAGTACCAAGCATATGCTCTGTGAAAACTATAACATCAATTAGTTTTGTCATAACTTCTCTTTTGTACAAAACTAGGTAATATGTTTATTATTGCACTGGAACAAGTTCAATCAATGAATAGTTATGGTCAGATAAACCCAAATCTAACTTAACTGTAGTTGATTTACCACAATATAAAGAAAAAAGTTAGTAATTATCTTAAATTTGTTATTCTAGTAGGATTTTAAAAACTTAATGTTTAGTATAACTATATATTTCTACAATTTTAATGAATTTTCAAAACAGAGTTTTTAAGATATCTATATACGTTTTTATCTGTTGCAATTCTTATCTTTTTTATGTATTATTTATTTTAAACAACTCTAGCAAAAGATTCTAGTTTTAACAAAAATGACTGGACATTTCTGTCATTTTGTTATTCTACTGATGAAAATTAGAATAATTTTGTTTTCAATCCTTAAAAACAAACAAGTACACCTAATTAAATATTCATATAAATGTTTCCTTACTTTAAAAGTAACACCTTTCAGAAAAATAAAGGAGCTACAACAAGATATGTTCTCTGGTTCTAGCAAAAAACAAAGGCCATAACAAAGGCATCAAGAGAAGAAAGCATATAATATGACTGTCTAGTGGTAATCCGGGTTCATTTAAAGAAATTAATCCCAAAAAATAATAGTAAATTACACAATATACATTTTTAGAGCTCCTTTATTATAAAGAAATGCTCACTTCTTTAGTTACCTTCAGTGTTTTCATTAAATTATTTCACCTATTTTTTTTCATGATTCAGGTAATAACAGCAGTGGTTTGGTTTCAACTCAAAACAATTAATTAAAAATACTTAATTCAACCGAGGGAATAAGTCTATGGTGAAAAACTAATCTTATGGCTCAGTGTCGAACAAATTACATCACAATTACCTTTTCATTTGAATTTAATAGATTAAATGAAAAGTAAATGCCAAGGTCCGTTTAGAGAGCAGTAGCAATAAATCCCTGCTGATTCTCTCTGCGGACTTGAGTAAATAGTATTACCGGTACTAATAAATTGCATTGTATTACATTTTGCTCTGATTAGATTGATAGAAAGAATACCTTAGCGTAATTTATAACTTATTTATTTATGGGGCATTTTTTAATTCGGTAATGGAAAATATTGTTATTTTTTTAAATCAAAATTAATTATATCTGAACTCAGGGTACTTATTTGTAACTGCCTATTTTGGTGCTTTCCATAAGCCAAAAGCCGTCTAAGATGGTAGAGGTACTGCTGTTTACCACAGCTAAAGTACTTTATTGTATACGGTACTTCACTCAAAACATTCTCAGCTAAATTGTCTTTAAAATATATGCCTTTAATATCCCCATCATCAATGGTACTAATCCTTTTAGCGAATTTCCCCTATAGGGAAGAAGCTATTACCGTAGGTCTCATAGTAAGACTTAAGCCCGAGACCATGATAATTTTTTGTTTTGAGGTCCCCAGATGACAAAAACACTATTCGTTCAAATTTATATATATGTATATATATATATATGTGTGTCCGTGAATGCGATAACTTGAGTAAAAAACGTCCGATTTCGATGAAATTTGGCTCAAATGTGTAAAATGACATTCATGACTTTAAGTTCGAAAACCAGAAAAATCGGACCATGGGAAGGGGAGTTTATGGGGGTTTTAAATTTTTCAAAAATCAGTTTTTTGCATTTTTCACCCAAAAATTTTTGAACAACTTCATTTTGGTTCTGACCATGTTATAGAGCTTAAAAAAACAAATAATATAGTATTTTGAATTATTAACCTAGGTTAAGTGGTTGCGGAAAAATCCAAAAAACCTACTCATAAAATCTCCCATGTTAATCTTATGGGAAAAAGGTTTTTGGCTTTTCCTCAGTTTATTTTAATGTAAACTTCACATTTGCTTTTACCAATCTGTTCAGTTCCACAAAACGATCATTTTGGTGTTTAAATTGTGATTCTACGCCCAACCGTTGCAGAGATATTCAAAGTGCTAAACACAGTACGTTGTCCAATGTTATCCTTATGGAGAATAAATAAAATTTGATATCTCGATTATTTATGAATGTATGTTCATAAAACTTGGTATGTGGCTTCACGTAGTACTGGTATATTGATATTTGCACAAAAAATTGATTTTTTGTTGATTATTCCCGTAGCAGCAAACCTGAATACACAGCCCCCATGTTATTCTTATGGAGAATAAGTAAAATGTAATGACTCCCTTAATTATGAACATAAATTAATAAAACTTGGTATGTAGCTTCACTTGGTTGAGTTATTTTGATAATTGCATAAAAACCCTTTTTTTGTTCCTTGTTGCAGCAAACCTGCTTACTCAGCCCCCATGTTATTCTTATGGAGAATAACTAAAATGTTATATGGCGCTTATTTATGATTGAATATTGATGAAACTTGGTATGTGGCTTCGCCTAGTTAAATTATATTTATATTTGCATAAAAAACAATTGTTTATGTTCCTTGTTTCAGCAAACCTACGTACTCATTACCAATGTTATTCTTATAGAGAATAATTAAAATCACTTATATATTAATATATTTTTATGAAATTTGGCATGCGGCTTTATGTGGTATTAAGGCATATATTATGCATTAGAAATTCGCTGAGTACGCAGGTTTGCTGCGACGGGGGTATTTCTTCTTCAACTGTTGTCAACATGCAACTGGCACAATACATGTGCACATCACTGAGCCACTGAACTGAGCTCTATTAATTAGCCAATGGTTATATCTATATCATAGAGCTCTGTGGTGCACATGTGCTACATGCTATATGCTATGTGCAAAAAGAACAAGAAAAAAATATCTATAACCTAACCTTACTCCTTCGTTACTTTGATTTTTAGATTCAAAAACACATTTTAGTTTCAGATTTATTAATTTATTTTGTCATTTAAGGAAGGACTGAGGAGTAATAAACCAAACCGAAAGTGTTGTGTATTGTGTATGTGATAAGTTGAATGCAGTTTTGTATCCACAAACAGAATTAATCTTCTTATGAATGTTTTCGTAGTGAAATTTTAATTGAACGACCATTATAAAACCATAGAACTAATTAGGGTCGAATTGCTTGACAAATTTAATTCAGTTGGTACTTGGTTAGGTATGTCCGATTTGTTTGCATAGCTAGTAACTTAGTTGCTTGACAAATTTAATTTAATTGGTACATGGTTAGGTATGTCTGGTATGTTTACATAGGTAGTAACTTAGGTTATCAATGCCCACTCATAGTGGTATGGAATTATCAGTGAACAATAGGTGGTAGTTTTCCCCTATTCAGTCTAAAAATAGGTCCTAGATTAAGGGTTATGGATTAAGTAAATAGCATAACTCAAAACTTAAAAATGCTTGTACCGACTCTGAAAAGCCCCCTTTCACTAGGTCTAGTTTTTATCATAAGGATATTATGGTATTTCAGTATCTGGTACTCCACTCGAAACTGGAAAATGTTTACCGGTACCAAAATATTTAATTCAACAGTAAGGTCCTAAATCAATTGTTAGAGCACTGTTGCAGCTGTTAGGTTTAGTCACTTATTTGCTGTGTAAGACGCAAACGCAAAACTAGGGTGTTTTAAGGTGAATATTAAAGAATGATAATTTTACCATCGAAACCACGGGAGGCCTACTCATTATTGAAGTTTATTTTTTTTACCTGGTGATCAGTACCACTCTTGGGTTTGAAATTAAACTTGAATCTTTTACTTTGGTCCCTTCAAGTGTCAGGCAACAAATAGGAATTCTTCATCCAAATGTGCTGAATTTTTTTTTTAATGTCTCAAAAGTGCTAGACAGTTCTTGTAATTATGAGCTATAAAATAGGCCTACATCAAAATTTATTTTCAACCTAGGCTATTAGTAATTAACAATCAAATCTCCCAATTGTGAAACTTATCTGGAAGCAGGTGCCCATGTAGCAGAAGCTATATTTTTTTCAAAAGGGTTGGCTAGTTAAAAAATATGCTGTTTTTGATTAGGTAGGCTTAAAATTATAAAAACTTGTATCAGCTCCCTAAGGACCTAGGCCTACTTTAGCTCAGCTTTGGACATTCTATCTACAGGGCCCCTATCAAAACTAACTGCAGGACAGCCTCGTAAAATAAAATACCCCCGTCGCAGCAAACCTGCATACTCGGCGAATTTCCAATGAATATATAACGTAACACATTAAAAGACTTAACAGGATTCATAATAAATATATCCACAAACAAGCGATATTTAAAATATTAATTAATCTCCATAAGAATAACATTGGAGATGAGTACGCAGGTTTGCTGCAACAAGGCACATAAAATAATGGGTTTTTATGCAAATATCAATAGAACTCATCTTAGTGAAGTCACATACCAATTTTCATCCATATACATTCATAAATAAGCGATATATAATATTTTAAGTATTTTCCATAAGAATAACATGGGGACCAAGTACCTAGGTTTGCTGCTACAGGAACCATAGGCAAAAAATTGTTTTTTGTGCAAACAACAATAAACCACAACCAGATGAAGCCATATACCAAATTTCGTCAGTTAATGTTCATAAATAAGCGAGATATACAATTTTTCTTTTTCTCCATAAGAATAACATTAGACAACGTACTGTGTTTAGCAATTTCAATATCTCGGTAACCAATTGACGTAGAACAATGATCAAAATACCAAATTGTTTGTTTTTTTAAGCTGAATTCAATGGTGAAAATTAAAATTTGATTTAAATTAAAATTACATGTGAAAACCCCAAAAAACACATTTTTGGGGTACAAAACCCCCCTTCGGATGGTGTGATTCATCTGGTTTTCGAACTCGTTCAAATAAATGGTACTTCACACATTCGTACCAAATTTCATTAAGATCGGACCTTCTTTACAAGAGTTATCGACAAGTTATCGTGCTTACGGACACATATATTTATATAAGTACATATATATATATATATATATATATATATATAAATACATATATAAAAATTTGAACGAATGGTGTTTTTGGCATCTGGGGACCTCAAAATGAAAAGTTATCATGGTCTCGGGCTTAAGTCTTACCATGAGACCTACGGTAATAGCTTCTTCCCTATAGGGGAAATTCGCTAAAAATGCAGCCTTGTACTCAAAATGCTGAAAAACTCAATGCTCATTTTAATTATTAAGCCCTATAATTTTTCCTTAATACTACTATGGTCTTAGGATTGTTACAAGTTTTCCATTATTGCTAGGCCCTACTAAATTTATTTGATTTTGTTGCTTATGTTTTAATTCTCATTCAAATTACTTTTTAATTTGTAAAACAAGCTTCAAAAAACTTGATATGCCTTAATCTCCAAGTCCACATTGTGTCAAGTTTATGAGGCTCTAATATAATACACGAATTTTCAGTCCTTGTAATAAGAAAACTACTAGTCTACTTTTTCATTTGTCATTTTACTAAATTTAATTTATCACGAAAACATACGAAAGCCCCTTAAGAACAACTCAAAGTGTTTGTCAAATAGTTCACATTATATTTAGCTTTAACAAGCAATTGAACTCCTAGTTGTATTTTAAAAGAGGTAGAGAGGCTTAGGGCCTATTCCTTTTCTAACTTGAAAATAATGAGACTGGGCAAATGTTGAACTGTGAAATGAAAAGATCAGAATTCCAATAAACATTTTAATAGCTCATAGAACATTACGGATGAGACTGAGCAAATTGTAGTCAGATCCATCCACATACAATAAACTAGCTGATGTACCCACGGTTGAGATATACTGACAAAAGAACAAATAGGCCTACTAATAACTGTGTTTAAGTTAGCTTGAAACAGCTGTTCTTGCTTCTGCTCTTTAAGCTGTCAAATGGAATTATCCACAGCTGTTCGCATTACAGTGTCTGAATGTTTACTTTCTTCTGAAATATAAACATTGAAACTTAGGACGTTCACGGGACGTAGCCCAAGGGGATTTAAGGAAGTGAATAGACCTATGTGTTGCACGGGTTCAAGATCTACCTTTGTGTAAAGTTTCAGCCCAGTCGGTTCAGTTGTTTTTGCTTTTAACTGGAACAGCAGACAGACACAGAGACAGACAGAAGCCACCTCTTCTTTATAATATTATTAGCTGATGTACCCGTTCTTCACACAGAGGTTTTATTTACCCGTTCTATAGTCAATGCATTTTGCATTTTAGTTAGCTTGAAACAGCTGTTCTTGTTCTGCTCTTTAAGCTGTCAAGTGGAGGTGTCCTCAGCTGTTCGCATTACAGTTTCTGAATGTTTACTTTCTTCTGAAATGTAAACATTGAAACTTAGGACGTTCACAGGGCGTAGCCCGAGGGGATTTTAAGGAAGGGAATAGGCTTGTGTGTTGCATGGGTTCAAGATCTACCTTTGTGTAAAGTTTCAGCCCAGTCGGTTGAGTAGTTTTTGCATTTACCCGGAACATCAGACAGACAGACAGAAACCACCTCTTCTTTATAATATTATAGATAGATGTATTTTAAATAATTTAATCAAAATTATTAGGTCATTACTGTTGCATCTGTTTTATATCTTTGTATAAACAGAAATAAATCATTGTAGAGAAAGGACATTCTTAAAAGAGTATTATTTTGTTAATTGGAATCTAACGAACTAAATAACTGCTGTGATATTTTTTCTACTTGCATTTTGTTATATTTTTAAGGAATGTTAAACCCTCAGAAGTGCAGAGCTAGAGCTATAATATGAGGTCTTATCAGTTTGATCCTGTGCTGAAATTTTTAAAATGATTGAAGATTTTCAAATTTAATACAGGTGCCTCTGTCACCGAGATCTCAGTTTGCAATGGAGTTTTCTCTAATAAAATAGTTTTAGCGAATTTTCCCTGTGGGGAAGAAGCTATTACCGTAGTCGGCATGGTAAGACCTAGGCCCGGGACCATGATAACTTTTCGTTTTGAGGTCCCCAGATGCCAAAAACACCATTCGTTCAAAACTGTATATATATATATATATATATATATATATATATATGTGTCCGTGGGTGCAATAACTCTCGTAAAAATGATCCGATTTTGATGAAATTTGGTACAAACATGTAAAGCATCATTTATGACTTTAAGTTCGAAAACCAGCCAGATCGCTCTATCCAAAGGGGTATTTTGGGGGGTTTTGTACCCCAAAAATGGGTTTTTTGAGTTTTTTACATATAATATTTTGGTAAATCCAATTTTAGTTTTCACTATTAAATTCAGCTAAAAAAAAAACAAACAATTTGGTGTTTTGATCGTTGCTCTACGTCAATTGGTTACCGAGATATTGAAAGTGCTAAACACAGTACGTTGTCCAATGTTATTCTTAAGGAGAATAAGAAAAATTGTATATCTCGCTTATTTATCAACTTATCCTGATGAAATTTGGTATATTGCTTCATATCGTTGTGGTTTATTGATATTTGCATAAAAATCATTTTTTTGCCTATAGTTCCCGTAGCAGCAAACCTGCGAACTCAGTCCCCATGTTATTCTTATAGAGAATAAGTAACGTGTTATCTCCCTTAATTATCAACATAAATTAATAAAATTTGGTATGTGGCTTCACCTACTTGAGTTATATTGATATTTGTATAAAACCCCATTTTTTGTGTTCCTTTCTTCAGCAAACCTGCATACTCAGTCGCCATGTTATTCTTATGGAGAATAATTAAAAAGGTCATAAATCGTTTATTTATGAATGTATATTGATGAAACTTGGTATTTGGTTTTTGTGGTATTAAGATACATATATATGCATTGGAAATTCACTGAGTACGCAGGTTTGCTGCTACGGGGGTATTAAATAGTAATAAGACGGTTCTCAGAACATTTAAAAATGCCACTGGCACTAAACACATTTAACATTCAGGACCACCGATAAAAAAGTGACCTTGTTAAGCAAAAATGGAACCTTATTTTAATGTTTATTTCTATTAGGGATTGAGCAGGATTTTCACAACTGTAGTAATGAGGAGTCTGCCCCCTTGAAGAGTAGATTCAAATAAGATTACTATAATCTAGGCCTAAATAAAAGAAAGGAATAAAACTTAGATCCCTGTGGGACACCAGAATTCATTGTGCAATGTTTATTTTATTACACTACTATTCTCTTACTGAAAATCAATTTGAAGGAGTAGTCAACATTTTACAATGTAATGATTAGGCTTAAGCGTTCTAATAATAAGCAATTCATGGTTATGTTTAAAAATCAGTTAATAATTTTATATCTTGTTTTACATTTACATAAAATAATACAAAAGTAAAACAAGAAGTTTAAATAAAAAATACAGTTCTATTTAACGAAGACTAAATTTTCCTACTGAGAGTAAGAGGTATGTTAGGTGGCAGACAAAGAGATAAAGACACTATTACCTATTTATTAATTTTCTTAAACTTAAAATGCAGTTCTAAAACCAAATTTACTATATGTTTATTTTACGTGCTGATTAAATCAATGAAAACATATTCAACACAGAATATTTTACTATGTGGGCAATAATATTTCTAACAGAATATTTTACTATGTGGGCAATAATATTTCTAACATAACGAATATCCAAAAGGTGGTTGACATGAATAGTACACCTTTGTTTACGTTCTTCGTAGCTAAATGTATTTAGTGCCTACTTTGAGTGGCATTGCCATTCCTTCCTTATCTGAACATATCTTTATTGCATTTATTCAAGCCCACGTTGCTTGTATCGCCTATTGTTACTAGCAAAAACATCATCATTGTTCTTAAATAGCTAAAGAAACTACTGCTGTATAGTTTAGTTGCTCATTATACTTGCTTCTGTTTGTTAAAGTAGTCAAGTGACATGAAGATAACATTGATTAGGTCAGTACATAATGCTTCATAATGCTTAATCTTTAGTCAGACTATTTCTTAAAGTAAAAATACCTTTTTACTTTGATCATTGTTTATATTCCTCTTATTTATAATAGAATATTGTTAAATTGTTGATACATCTTACACAATTTAAATGTTGGATACTGTTATTAGACTGAGATTGCATAATCCTATCAGTTTGTAACATATCTAACTTCTCTGTGATATATCATCAATGAAAGCTAATGACTTCCCCTATAGTTTTATTCAGTTTTTGTTACGCAAAGGGTTATCAAATCTGAAATTTGATAATCGTTTTCCGTCCCGTAACCTTACATGGTTTTAGGATTGCATTTGTCTAATTAGCTCACTCTAAGGTTATTTGGAAACAATGAGGTAATTGTTATTTTTATTTAAATGTGATTATTTTAAAGTTTGTTTTTAATAGTAAAAACCTAATTCAAATTTGAAAACGTTGGTTTTTAGTTAATTCAATGTTCATATGGCTTTGGTAGGGATTTAAACTGAAATTGTTTTCTAGTAGGCCTAATTCATAAAATTTTAACTCAAAACCTAATTTGAGATGGTCAGTTAGTGAAATGTTACAATTTGGTTTAAGCCTGGGGCCCGTTTCATAATGAACTTGTAACTTGTAAAACAAATTATTAGTCTTGTAACTTGTATACAGTTATTTTGTTTCATAATGCAATAAACTACAAGTAAAAAGTATAACTAGTAAAATAAAAAATATTAGAACTTGTAACTTGTAAAATAGACTTATAACTTTGTAATTGTTATGGTTTGTTTTATAATGAACTAGTCAAATTTGACAAATTACAACTTGTAAAATCCAAATTATTAGTAAATTGGACAAGTTTATGTTTCATAATAATACAAAATTATACAAATCTCTGTAAAATATTAGTTTTTACTAATACAAATTGTACAAGTCTTCAATAACTAATAAAATGTATTAACAAGGTTTATTTAATGTTTCATGGGATTTTGTCATTGTTGTGTTCTCAAATAATAAAGAAAATGCTGCAAGATTTAATTTTTGATTCAAGTTACGAGGAAGAAGCATATTTTCTTTTAATTTCCCCAAAACACATACGGTAGTTTGATTTTGTTTTGATGGTCTTTTCTGTCCATAATCAATTGTTAACAGTAATGTTAAATTAACATATGTTTAAATACTAACACCTATAAGTAAATAAATGATCTAATACATTGTAGAGTATTTACTATTTTCTTCAAACAAGCAAGTTACCATAACATGAAGAAATTATGACAATTTTGCCCTGCCAAGCGCAGATGTGGTACCTAACTGACATTTTTTTAGGCCCTACTGACCTCTTATATTTCTAGAATCTATGTAAATTCCTAATCGCAATATATCACGTGTTAAACAATTGTAATAGGTACATATTTTACCACACAACAAATGACAATAAAAACTCTTTATCTGCACTTTTCTTCCCAATTACTAAGCTAAAGCGTTGTACCGTTAACTGCTTATTGTTCAGATATTTTAATCGTATATACAACAGTTACCACGACTCATTAGTGTGTTGTCCGCGATTAGGTACGCACTTATAATTAGCGGGATCGGGAATTGTAATTTAAAACACGGCATTGTACCATCGAGCCCATGCCTGCACGGACCAGACAGTTGAAAGGTTATTGCTAGACTGACTGGATTGTTTGGAGGGAGAAATGGGTATCAGGACATCACGCGATCTCGGCAGCCAATGGGAATTTATTAGTATTATATGATGTACATATGACGTCACAGTCATCCGACATGTGGCGTGATACACTGATCTCTTACAGTTGAGATTTTATAAATCGATACAGTTTAATTTTACATTACAAAACCTTTATTAATATAATAATAATAGTTAAATATACTACAGTTACAAAACCTCTATGACAACACAAAACTTTTTGGCAAAAGACGATTGCAACACTTAGCTCAATTTTATTTTAAATGTTTGGTTACCAGATTTTAGCAGAAAAATCAGAATTAAGTATAGGATAAAGTTATAGGTATAAAGTATAGAACACAAGTTATTAAGAATTAAGTAATTACAAAATGAAGTACAGAATTAAGTATGGGATACATGTTAGCTGAGCAATTCACTAAAGAAATAATATCACTAGGCATGTTAACTGATTTAGTAAAGTAATAAACCATCATGTATCCTAAAGTAAACTGGGAAAATACAACAAAATAGTTTTTAATTTAACATGTTTTATTTTGTTGAGTAAAAAACCTTGGCTACGGCGAAGTAATAAACCTTTCACTATGATTTTCTCAAGTTTTAATAAAATGCAGTTGCCACATGTGTGCTTAGCAGGGCAGATTAATAGTTGTTTTGATGAATCATATGAGTGATAATTGAACAGCTGACTTGTACTTTCTCTGAATTTACATGTATGAAACAGGTAATATTATTAGCGATACAAAACCTGTTATGAAACATGAATTACAAGTTCTATTGCTTTGTAACTTGTAATTTGTACTTGTAAGCTAATATTAGTTGGGCTGTGAAATTCACTAGTCAAATTAACTAATACTATTAAGAACATTAGGTTTTGTTATGAAACAAAAATTATAAGAGCTTGTGATTTGTAGTTTGTAATTTGTACTCTTCAACTAATATTAGTGTTTTTATGAAACGGGCCCCTGGTATCACTAACTATTTTTTTGGTATTTTATTTTTGTATAGGCTTGGGCTTGGGTAAAAGGTTAATAGAACATTACGGATTTTAATGAGAGATTTGGACTTTACTACTTATACTCATAGTTTTAGTTATTAAAGTTGTATTTTAAATATATTATGGTTTTATTATTATATTTACGGTAAATTAAATAGTGCCTTTTTGTGAATCTTTATAAAAATATAGACATTAATGACAGAAAGATTTTAATCTTTGACTATCAGTTAAATTTTATATTGATATATAAATATGGTTGCCATTTTTTTATATCAAACGGGACTAAAATGTTTTTTGTCTAAAACGTGACTGTATGATACAAGGAGAGAGGATCTGGGGAAAACAAAACAAAAAAATTAAAGTGGAACTTTTTCATAAACTGATAGGAAGTCCTCAAAATCCTGAAACAACAGGGCATTTAGTCACTATAATATGAATGACTGAGGTATATTTATTTCTTTAGTTTATTATCATTACCTTAATTTAGTTTAGTCTACCTTTGTACAGGGGACCTTTGGTGTATATTTACTTTTTGCATGACATTTTCAGTCAAAAACTATTTATAAATAAAATAACAAATTCATTTCAGGGATTAAGTTTTCAACATGGCAGCAGAAATGGTTTTCACTTCAGACATTGGCCCTGTGTGATTTTCTTTAGTGAATGTAGCTCAAATTGTTCACAAATGAATGGAATAAAGACAGTCGTAAAGTGGAGTTGTTTACTAACTAGTTATATCGTTTTAGATTCTAGTTCATCGTCACAAGTTCGTTCTTATTTTGTAAAAATGAACGATCTTATTCCCTCACCGTCAGTAAGAGGTATGAAAAAACTGGACCGAACTCTTTTTGATCACACGATCACAGTACCCTGCCTCGTGGTAAAAACGAAGGCTGTTGTGCCTCTGAGAGATATTTTTAAACAGTACCTCTTAAAATTGCGAGCTCTAAGACCAATTAGACCCTTAGTCGAGAAAGACTCTGTTGAAGAGAAAAGAGAAGTGCTTCTGGACCCCAAGAGAGTATCTCACTTCACTGACATAGAACCTCATCATCGGGAAAAGTTGCAGCAGCTTGAAGTGACCGAGTCGAGTTTTAAGACTTGCTCGTTACAACTGACATACGACAACTGGTCAGCAGACGATATTCTCAAGGCCGTGTTGCCAGAGGGGCTGGAGAGTGCCACCGGATATTCTCTGGTCGGACATATCATCCATTTGAACCTCCGGGAACATCACTTTGACTACAAGAGCGTTATCGGGGAGGTTCTCCTGGACAAGGTCAAGCAAGCGCGTACAGTTGTCAACAAGGTGGATACCATCGACAATACTTTCAGAGTGTTCAACATGGAAGTCTTGGCAGGGGAACCCGATTTCGTCACTGAAGTCAAAGAGAATTATTTGACATTTAAATTTGACTTTTCCTCAGTTTACTGGAACCCCCGGCTCTCCACAGAGCATCAACGAATAGTAGATAGACTGAAGCCGGGAGATGTCCTGTATGACGTCTTTGCTGGTGTGGGCCCTTTTTCGATTCCGGCAGCTAAGAAAAAATGTACGGTTCTAGCAAACGACTTGAATCCAGAATCCTATAAGTGGTTGAAACACAATGCAAATACTAATAAAGTTCAGAATTACCTCCAGGCTTTCAACAAGGATGGAGCAGATTTTATCAAAGAGGAAGTAAAACGGCACATCCTGTTAGAGGGAGGAAAGGCAAAGTCTCACATTGTAATGAATCTGCCTGCTCTCGCTGTCACTTTCTTGCAAGAGTTCAGGAATCTGTTTACCTCAGAAGAGTTGGTTGGTATAAAAAACTTACCTTTGACCCACGTATACTGTTTTGTCAAGGGAGAAGGCGACCCAAAAGAAATGGCAAAAGAGCTGGTTGAAAATGAACTGAATTGTTCCATTGGTGAGAGTCTGGATGAAATCACCTTTGTGCGCAATGTCGCTCCGAGCAAAGATATGATGAGGGTGTCTTTCCAACTAGATGAAAATATTGTACTTGGGAGAAAAAGAATGTTGGAGGAGTCTGCAGAGGGTGAACGACTTTACAAGAGATCTAAATAAAGCTTAGAAGAGTCGGTTTGGAGCAGAAAATTTTAAAATTATAAAAGAATATGAGAAAATGTCTAATTTAAAAATTTGAGAGTATACAAGTTGTTATTTTTTCACTATTATCTAAATAACTTTCCTGGATTTCTGCCGTAGGTCTCTAATCCAAAATGGGAAAAGGAGGAAAGCAAAAGGGAGGAAAAAATGTGTTTAAAGTGGCCGGTGCGAGGAGCCTGAAAGCCAAGAACAAGGCGAAAGCTGTGTCTACACAGTTGAAAAAAGTAGGTATCTCATCCAGAAAACAAGTAATTATGGCCTCAAGTTTTTTTTTAATGAAATTTTAAGGGAGTTTGAATTGTTCACAGTTGACTGAAGTGACAAAACAAAAGACAGCAGAGGTAGACCAGCTTTTGAATGAGCTCCAAGAGACGGTGAGGCAAGCTCAGCCTCAGAAGCAGGAAAAGAAACCTTCGCTTCTGCCGAAGGAGGATAGAAACAGCAGGATCCAGCAGTTCAACAAAACTGAGGAAAACTCGGCTGAAGCACTGGATAAGCTGGATAAAATGGAAGTTTAGTCTGAGAGACTGTTTGAGAATTGTACACTTTTCATTAATAAACGTATTTTATGTAACTTGTTTATTTTTTTAGTTTATACTGCACAGGTTAATGATGTGAAGTCAAAACTAATAGCAGATATCTTTCATTATTAACAAAAACTGCATTTAAATTCAGTATGCTAATAATCATTTGATTTATATAAAGTGTTGATTTGTAGTTTGGTTTTATATCAGTTATGAGGAAGCGCAATTATACTTCTGCGCAATTATAGTTCAAATGTTATCATTTCTGTCATAGTTGCATGATAAATTTATTGAGGTACTCTGTAAAAATGTTCAGCAAAAATTATAAGAGAAAGTTATCACAGGTTATCAAATGTGATTCAGTTTTAAACACTAACAGTTATGTACTGTTTTTATGTTTTGTTTTTTACTCTTGTTTTGGAGTGGTCGTGTTATTTGTATGAAAAATGATCACTTTAAGGCTATTTGCAAATATATATGAGGAGTCGGAGGAATTTATTGGGTTGTTAAATGCAGGGTCGAGTATGGCTTCGGCGCCCGGTAAAACTGCCGGCATTATTGTAGTGGGAGATGAAATTTTGAAAGGACAAGTTCACGATATAAACTCTTACTTTATGTGTAAACGTTTGCGAGCGATTGGAACCAAAGTGGCAAGAATATCAGTGGTGGAAGATAACGTCGACGATATCGCTGAAACCGTCAGGGACTTTTCCAAAAGATACGACATAGTGCTGACTACAGGAGGCATCGGACCTACCCATGACGATGTCACTTATAGAGGAATCGCTGCCGGATTCGAAACGGAGGTGGTGTGCAGTAGTTCTCTGGAAGCGTTTTGGAGTAAAATACTCGATCAGAACATGGCCGAAAGCATCCGTGCGATGTCGACTATACCGAAAACGGCTAAAATAATTTGGGGGAAATCGGTAAGCCTGTTGAACAAGGATTTGGATTGGCCGGTGGTCAATATCGCAAACGTGTTCGTGTTCCCCGGCGTCCCTCAGTACATGCAGAATCTGTTTCTGTCCCTCGAGAAGGATCACTTTGAGAGCCGGGGGTGCTCCTTCTACACGGGTAAGATTTACTTGTCAGTCGACGAAGAGTTAGTTGTTAATCCTTTGAATAAAACGGTAGCGGAGATGAAAGATTGTGTGTTTGGTTCGTACCCAGTGGTGGGGGATGGCGCTAAGTACAAGACTCAGATCACGATAGAAGCGTTGTCCGTGGATAAAGTGAAGGCAGCCGAGGACTACTTCAAGAGCCTGATATCGCCCCAGTGGCTGTCCCCGTGGCTCCAGGACGCAGCCATGAGCAGTCCCGTGTACAAGTTCCTTCAGACCACCGCAGACTCCCGACTGGCCGCCACGCTCAATAAGTCTATCAAGGTAATCATTACTCTTTACCTAAGTAGTTTGATAATTTTATGTTAAACTAGTAAATTAACTTAAATACTTTATGCTAAGTATTGTGATGGTGATCATCGCTCCCTGGCAAGAAACATGTTGTAATCATTTTATATTTAAAACTGGTAAACATTTATTTTTGTCCTACTTTGGTAAATCTCGTAGTTGGCAAAAATGTGGTTTCAAATTTTCTCTGTCCGTGTTATCCAGAAACTCAAAAGGCTAAATTTTTTTCAGAAATGATAAATGTGTTTTTTTCTTTCAAATTAGGTTAAATAAATAATAATACATTAGTTACAATAAAAAAAAATATGTTTGACAACGTTACCCTATACTCTAGTTTTACCCTTCCACAATGCAACCCACGGTAATAGATTCTTTCCTCTAGAGGAAATTTGCTGAAAAAGAGTATACTAAAATAAAGAGGAATATTGGTTAATTATCTAAGAAATTGGTAAAAATTGCTTAACTTTTCCTTCTCAACTTTAATAAAGACTTCAAACATGTTATCACTGTTTTAAAAATTCAATTAATAAAGTACCACTTGTTTAAAGTACTATTTTCAAAATCTCAGTAAACTTTCATGATAATCTTTTTCCTGTTTTAAATTTGTTGTTAGTGATGTTGACTTTGTTGTTTAAGAACAACAAATATTTGTTGCAGATTTCCTAAACAGAATATTTCTGTTTTTTAGATGTTAGTGTAAACAAATTAATCTGAACAACAATTCCTAGAACTGGTTTTGTTACTGGATGTATCCACGGTTACTGGTTTGTTTAGTTGGCTGGTGTGAGTGTTTTGTTTGTTTCCATGGCAATAGACACAATGGCAGATGTCGGGGTCAATAAGCACACCTGTCGACTGGCAGTCGTTGAGCCTTCCCTCTAGTTGTATGGCAGCCTGTTAAAATACCCCCACCATCAGTTGCCTTATTTAGAACATTATCAGTCCTATATTATTTTGTAGAGTTTCATTGATTAAGTGGGTATACTTTTGAACAGTAATTTCTATAACTTTCAACATATTTTAGAACTTAGGTTAGTAATGTTTAATATGTTATTTTTGTGATAAACTAAATTTAATTATTTGTGTATTTTATTCAATTATTTTATAGTGATTATATCCACTGTAATTTGTCGAGTGAGTTGCTTAGTGCAAATTACTACTTAAAGTGTTTATTGAATTCAAATGCTTGTCTGATCAGTTACAGATTGATTTTGTTACGGTGTTTCATGTAACAGGAACTTCATGGATCCATTTAATGTTTAGGCTGCAGAGGCACAAGATAAGTTTGCTTGCAAGCTTCTCGTCACTCTGTAATATTTTTTTCATTTAAGTGCATTGCCCTAAATGGTTGAATTAACTAATTAAATAAAAATATTACTTACATGAAAGGTTTTATTCAGTTTAATAAAACTTATTCATAAAGTTACCATGTTACTCTAATGGAGGAAAGACCTTTTATCATTTTATCAGATGACCAATTGAGAATATAATAAACGGCTGTTATTTTTGTATGTAGTGAGTTTTAATATAAATATTGTAAGTGAAAATTCGTCAACACAATTCGTAGGCGCATTAACATAGTTAAATCATGAAAGTAATTCAACATGATTGTTGGGGAATTCTTTTGGAAATAATGTCTCTCTATTTAAAAACTAAATCATTGGTTTATGTTTTACTTATCCTCCAGTCCTTTGATATTTATGTGCATTTCAATAAGTTCCCAAAAGAAGGAAGACAAGTAAAACCCAACAAAATGCTGACATTTTGTACAGACTATGCAATGTGGTACTTATGCATTGTACCTCCAACTTTTAAGAGACTTTTCCAGTGGGACAAACTAAACAAACTATATGGAACAAAAGTAGATACATTTTATTATTTACCCTACAACGTAACAAGCATTTAGGATAACTCGTAACAATACTGAGACTTATAGAAGACAGCAGTATTGGCATGTTAGTGTCTCCTACCTTTAAAACAGTGTGCTGCTGAGGTTAGGTTAGTTTATAATGTATTTTGTGATTCATAAATAATGTAACACCAGCAGGTGTGCCATTCTCCGCATGGGATCTCGCAGGCATGGAGTCAGATGTTTTGAAATTTTTACATTATAATCAGCTGTTTGCCTAAATAAAGTAATTCCATAAGATAAACATTGGAACTTAAAGCCTATAGGGTGGAGCCCTGAAGGTGGATGGCGAAACCCAAAAGGTGGATGTTTTTCAAAACTCCAAAAGGCAAATCTTGAGGGTAAGAGCTTTCGATTGATACCAAGAGAAAATTAATAGTTTTAGAGGTCTAAAATTACCGAACAAAATCCAAGAAATTTTGTTGTAATATAGATAACCTAACCTAATCACAATAAGGTTCGGTTGACGTGTGAGGATCTCTGAATCCGTCTCTTCATCAACACATAACCTAACCGCCGCGCACAGTATAAGAAAGTTCCCCACATAAATCCATATTTCTTTAAAAATTTGAGGTCGCTAAAGAGCATAAATGCCTGCCGATGATTGATTGATTTCACCTGGCCTCCGAGTGAGGGGGGAGAGGAGGGGTTTCGCGACGGGAAATGGCATAGCTATTGACAGAAGTGCACTCTACACAATTAGAGCAACCTGACCTACCATAACCGCTGCAGCAACCGACGTTGGTTGGTATAATACAGTCTAGAGATCCGTAACACGTTTGTACATTCCCGGGCAGCTAGTGGAGGAAGCGTTTGACACGTACAGCCCCGACGGCGTCAGCGTGAGCTTCAACGGGGGCAAGGACTGCACGGTGCTGCTGCACATCGTGTTGGCCGTCAAGGATCGCAGGAACCTCTCGCAGCCGCTGGAGGCCGTCTACTTCCACCCCTCCAACCCCTTCCCTGAGGTGGAGAAGTTCATCCAGGACACCGTCGACAGGTAAACACGGGATGAGAGGAGGTCCTAGGAAGATGTATTTATTGATTGTATGATTAAATTAATTTTTCGTCATACTGCTTCAAAAACTATTTTCAACACATGCATTGAGATGTTAAAGTTCTTCTTTTATTGCTAGGATAAAAAGTATTGGTTTGATGATCTTTTTCTTCCAAGGAAAAAAATTATCAGTTGATGACAATTTTGGTCGAGGTCATCAGCTGTTAAATATGAACTGAACAAATTATTTAACCTGTAATCAATGAAAACTTGCTTAACGTATTGACTGCGTTAATCGTGTATATTCAGGATAATTGCATTTGTTCAACAACCGCCGGAAATCCAGCATGCCACACTGAATATGTTAAACAGTGTTTGTTTAGAGTAAATAAATACATAAATAATGCCTTTATTTACAAGTGTTCTTCAGTACAAACTGTTTTTCAAGACAACTCAAGTCAAAATAACACAAGAGAAAAATAAAAGTCATTACAGCAAAATAAAAAATAAAAAAATACAGGCCAGATTATCAAAATAAACCAAATGCTCTTAATTAAACCTGTGACTTCAACCTGGCCTTGAACGAGTTATGATTCAACGATTCCATGCTTGGAGGAAGGGTATTGTATCAAGTAGCAAGGTCAATATGGAAGAAAACTTTTAAATGTATTCAACAAAATTTAGTTTTTGTGAAATTTTTATCTTAATATTACAGATTCAGATATTTATTGTATAAAAATTTTACAGTACGACAAAAAATAAAGTTCATGTTAGGACCAAAAGTGGCTTTTCGATCCTCGCTCATTTTCCAGCTTCAGCCGGATTTATTTTCAGATAAATGTATTTGCCTTATTCCAATGAAGCAAGAATCCATTTATTTTACTTACTATTGTTTTTTTTCAGGTCATAGTGACTAGAAAAGTAAACTTGAGCTTCTATCGAAAAGCGTCACTTTTGGTCCTAATTAGTTTACCCTGATAGTTTATAGATATAGCAGTTTCCTCCGAGGTAGTTGTTGGCTGACATTTGTGAGTGACCATGTACTCGCGCAGAGGAGCAGGCATGCCATTCTGTGTTCCAGAGCTAAGTTGTGGAATAAGTAAATGCTATTAATAAATGGTTGGGACCAACATCGTCAGCAATGTCATGGTTACTGTGGACAAGCACTTGATAAGCTGCTAGCAGACACCAGCGCTCACTTTACTAACTTGTTGGTGAAGTTGGACACGGGTCGGATTAAGCAGGTAATCGCTTTGATAACTGGACACGGCCACTTCAGGAAACATCTCTACACTCTTCAAATGACAAAGAGTCAGGAATGTAGACATTGCAGTCAGTCTGAGGATATTGCTAAGCATATCATTTTGGATGGACTACAACATTCTCAACTAAATATTTTCCGGTTGGCACAGGGGTTAAACCCCAAACCCCCAGGGGTTAAACCCCTCCTGTTAAACCCCAGTGGTTCTTTACTATGAAAAAATGTTCAAGTTGAGTGCAAACAATATGATTTAAAAGTATACTCAGACCTGTACTCTTCTATTTTCAACTATTCTACGACAATTGTTGCCAGGTATCAGATCCACCTGACGACATTGCCGGGCCCTATCAAGTCGGCTCTTGGGGTTCTGGTGAAGCAGAAACCCCAACTCAAAGCGATCTTCCTGGGCACTAGACGCACCGACCCGTACTCCAAGAACCTAAATGACTTTCAGGTATGAACGAATGTGGAAATTTATAGAAGAATATTTTATATAATAATATAAATGTTTATAAAACTATTGTCTAATATTGATGCTATGTTCAAATAATAGGAAAAATATAAAATTTAATTATCTAAATATATTAACCCATTGGATACTTAGTTTTTTAATGACTGCATGGCCCCAGAACTTCAATTAAATTTCAATATTTTGTAGTGTTTTAGTAAATAAACTGTAAAAAATTTACTTTTGCTGCTAATTGGGCAAACATAGTGTTTTTCTTGAAGCTATATACATTTTCTTTCTAGTATGTTAATAGAAAACAAAAAATAAAAAATTATATTTAAAATATTGTGCTAAGTAAAAATAAACTTTTTAATTTTTTTGAAAAAAGAACATATTAAAAATAAAAATAATAAAATAAATGTCTAATCAGTCGTCTAGTAAAGTGCAAAAACTATTTCCTTACATAAAAGCGTTTAGTTTTTTACTTTATCTAAAAAAACAATTTTTTATGATTTTTTTGCAAAACCACTTTTTCCTTGAATAATTTATATTTTTACCCGTTTGCCCAAAATGGACCACAATGCAATATTTTACCTAAAAAAGACATTCATGGATATAAGCTTAAAGTTTAAAAAAAATTAAACAAATTTAAAATTTTTGAAAAAAGATATGGTATTACATCATCACGGAACCAGTCCGTGATAAAGATTTTGGGCCAAAACGGCCATCACGGAACCGTTCCGTGAAAAGAATTCAATGGGTTAAAAACAACATATATAATGTCCATGTTAGTTGTAAGACCCTGTACGAGAAAGGTGTAGTGAGGCAGCAATCACTGGTCCTCCCACCAGCTATTGCATCTATATGATAGATTTAAGCAATTTGTTTAAAATTTTGTTATCATATGGACTAAAATAATTAACATGTTGAGATAAAATGGAGTTGTTTGACAGATCAATGGAAGAATTGTGCTTTTTATTTATAAGTAGCTTCAAGTTATTCTTTGTTATGTTTGAGGCAGCAGCACTGGAGGGAAGCTTGGGTGTGAGTCCACGGCAGGGGAGTTGAGGTTCTGTAATCCCTACGTACGTAAAATATTCTCACTCAGGATGTGATTTGAACAACGAAGATAAGATTTTATAAAAAAAGTGCCGAGTTTCATCCTTCTTTTAAGGTTGGCAGACCTGAACTGGACCCAGGTGATATGGGTGAACCCCCTTCTGGCCTGAATCAGGATATCAGGACCAGGATATCCTGTCTGGATTGGAGCTACCAGGTATCAGGACCTTCCTTAGGGCACCATAACACCCTACTGCTCTGTGTCATCCTTCACAATAAGAGTAAGGTTTTTTCCAGATGACAGACCCGGACTGGACCCAAGTTATGCGGGTCAACCCCCTGTTGGACTGGAGCTATCAGGACATCTGGACCTTCCTGAGGGGCATCGCCGCGCCCTACTGCTCACTCTACGACCAGGGGTACAGTAGACTTCAGATCATTAGCAATAGACTATGCGTCATGTCAAACTACATCCATTAATCATAGAAAATATTAAAATAACCATGAATACTCGGAGTTGTATACTTCATTAGTTCTAATCATCAAGAATTGAATTAGGTTTGTCTCTCACTTCAAAAATCAGGAAACGTAATAGATCAGAAAAGGCAGTTTTTTGTAAAGAATGTGACCGTCACATAATTTTGTTAAACAATACCGTTTTTTCGTAAAACATCTTTACTGTGCTTGATTTCTTAAAGTGTAATTTAACTTGATTTACTTTCTCCGTTCTTGGATAGTATTAGGAGAGAGAAAGTACTGTATTTTTTTATGTTAATTGTTGAATTTGAGTTTGTGGTGGAAATATCTGCTTCAATGCTCCCTGAATCCAAAAAGTATGTTTTTGAACTGATGTTTATATGTGTACAGACGTTGGACGCCATCCGATTTTAATGTAATTTGGTGTAAATGTACTAATCCAAAGTTTTTCTAGACACTTTTTCATTTCTGTAATTTAGTAAAGACATGTTTTTAACTAACATTGACCAACAGAAAGTTTTTGTAATATGTTACCTCCTAACTCTGGTGGGAGGGGGGGATTTCCCCCTTAAAACTAATGTTTGTGGCAAATGATTCTGTATTGCCTCCAAAAAAGGGTTGGTTGATCATGTATCAGTAAATAGTTTTCTAGAAGGTTTCTATATATAGGCTGACTTACTTTATATTATAAAAAAGTAGCCTAAATAAAAATAAAATTATTTACTGAAAGATTTTTAAATGGGGATAAAATACGTGTCAGTTTTCTGGTTCCATTTATTTAAGATTGTTAAGCTGATATAATATTTGGGAAAATTATGTATGGATAATATTGTGTAGCCTAAATTTAGTGCATTAAACAGGACTTAAGTAACTCTTCGTAGTGACCTAGAATATTTTGAAAACTCATGTACTTACTTATGTAAGTATTGTGCATCTATGTTTTTTGTTTTCTTTATGTGACTTCTTTATGTAAGTGAGAAGATGCAAAATATTGTTATAATTAATTATTGTATTTTTTGGTAATTTGTGTCTGGATTTTTTTTTAACTTACAAAAAACAGCACACAACATTTTAAAGCAGAACGAGTTCGCACGCAGCATGCTGACGTGAGGGAAGTGAATTTCCACATAAAAAACTATAAAAACTCAAAATCAGTTAAAAACATACATTTATTCCAACTTTTATTCAAATCCTAAAACATTGATTTTTTTGGCTGTTCTGATGCTCCTGGTTCTATTTACCTGCAATGCTGGGAATACAATTTTGCGCATTATAAGGTTAGGAGAAGGTCCAGTCAGGCTTAAAAGTAGGCGTGAGGTTGGGGATGATAAAAGTACACCAACAAATGAATAACAGGCTTTTCTAATGTAAAATCCCCCCAAGACAACGTACTGTGTTTGGTCGATACACATTTTCTTTAATAACTCGGTAAATATTTATGCTAGAATGACGAGAGAGGGCTTAAAACTTTCGCCTCTCCAATTCCCATCTTTTTACATGCATTTATTTTACATACGGGGCTTTTCTGACCCTTTTTGGGCCCAAAAACTCAAAATTTGAAAGATTAATCCCCAAAAAAGGGGTTTAGAGTTTTCCGATTGTCTTGCCCAACGAACTTGTCCAACTGATTACAGAAAGGAACGTCCCTACCAAATTTGAAGTAAATCGGACAAAAAATGTGACCGCTAGAGTGCAAACACATATATATATATACCGGTATATATGTTTATATATATACCGGGTGTCCCACGTAAGGTGTCTCAAATAGATTTTACAGAAAAACGGCTTAACGTACAAGGATGAAATAAAATTATTTCCCGCTAAATCGACCCCAAGGAATAACGTAAAAATATTTTTAACTTTTTTCCCATACAGGGTGTGCCAAAAACTGAGGGTCACTAGTTCGAATCTCGGAATTTTCAAATGTAAACATATGTCATGTTATTAGCGAATTTCCCCTATAGGGAAGAAGCTATTACCGTAGTCGGCATGGTAAGACCTAGGCCCGGGACCATGATAACTTTTCGTTTTGAGGTCCCCAGACCCCAAAAACACCATTCGTTCGAAACTATATATATATATATATATATCTATATATATATATATATATATATATATATATATATGTGTGTCCGTGAGCACGATAACTCTCGTAAAAATTATCCGATTTTGATGAAATTTGGTATAAACGTGTAAAGCAACATTTATGACTTTAAGTTCGAAAACCAGCCAGATCGCTCTATCCGAAGGGGTATTTTGGGGGGGTTTTGTACCCCAAAAATGGGTTTTTCGACTTTTTTACATATAATTTTGGAAATAGTCAAATTTTAGTTTTTCCCATTGGATTCAGCTTAAAAAAACACACAATTTGGTATTTTGATCATTTCTCTACGTCAATTGGTTACCGAGATATTGAAAGTGCTAAACACAGTACGTTGTCTAATGTTATTCTTATGGAGGAAAATACAAATTTTATATATCGCTTATTTATGAACGTATACTGACGAAACTTGGTATACGGCTTCATCTGGTTGTGGACCATTGATATTTGCTCAAAAAAACAATTTTTTACCAAAGGCTCTCGTAGCAGCAAACCTGCGTACTCAGCCCCATGTTATTCTTATGGAGAATAAGTAACGTGTTATCTCCCTTCATTATGAAAATAAATTAATGAAATTTGGTATGCGGCTTTACCTACATGAGTTATATTGATATTTGTATAAAACCCCATTTTTTGTGTTCCTTGCTTCAGCAAACCTGCATACTCAGCCGCCATGTTATTCTTATGGAGAATAATTAAAATGTCATAAATCGTTTATTTATGAATGTATATTGATGAAACTTGGTATGTGGCTTTATGTGGTATTAAGATACATATATATATACATTGGAAATTCGCTGAGTACGCAGGTTTGCTGCTACGGGGGTATACATCATTTTAAAGGTATTTAATAGACAAACATTTTGGCGAAAACAGAAATTAATTATCTTTTTTCGTTTCAAAATGGCGGCAGTTTTTTTGGGAAAAATCAATATGTTTTTAATACTCTGTGTTTCCTACACCAATGCACATAGCCCTTCTCCGGTTGAATTTTCTTACTCGTTATGAAATTAGCTTTACTGTGATATGTTACAAGTAACGGTTTTTGGAAATAATAAAAATTCCAAAAAAATTGATTTTTGAAAATTTGCAAATGCCCATTGTTCAAAATTTCCAAATAGCAACATATGTCAAGAGGCACATAATTTTATAGGTTTTTTAATTCTTAACAACTTTCTAATTTACACCTACTTCGTATCTCTTTTAGTTTTTGTGTAAATAACAAAAAACCTAATTTTCCTATATCAAATGCATGTTATTTGGGTTTAACACTAAATGAAATGGGGCCATGATCAGCTGTTTAGTGTTAAACCCAAATAACATGCATTTGATATAGGAAAATTAGGTTTTTTGTTATCTACACAAAAACTAAAAGAGATACGAAGTAAGTGTAAATTAGAAAGTTGTTAAGAATTAAAAAATCTATAAAATTATGTGCCACTTGACATATGTTGCTATTTGGAAATTTTGAACAATGGGCATTTGCAAATTTTCAAAAATCAATTTTTTTGGAATTTTTATTATTTCAAAAAACTGTTACTTGTAGCATATCACAGTAAAGCTAATTTCATAACGAGTAAGAAAATTCAACCGGAGAAGGGCTATGTGCATTGGTATAGGAAACACAGAGTATTAAAAACATATTGATTTTTCCCAAAAAAACTGCCGCCATTTTGAAACGGAAAAAGATAATTAATTTCTGTTTTCGCCAAAATGTTTGTCTATTAAATACCTTTAAAATGATGTATAACATGACATATGTTTACATTTGAAAATTCCGAGATTCGAACTAGTGACCCTCAGTTTTTGGCACACCCTGTATCGGAAAAAAGTTAAAAATATTTTTACGTTATTCCTTGGGGTCGATTTAGCGGAAATAATTTTATTTCATCCTTGTACGTTAAGCCATTTTTCCGTAATCAATTTGAGACACCTTACGTGGGACACCCGGTATATATAAAATTTTGAACGACCCCCCAAAACGTGTTCAGGGGGTCACGTTTGGAACTTCTATGGTGGTCCCGGGCTTAAGTTTCACCATACGGGTCATGTTAATAGTTCACTTTCCAAAGGAAATTCACTAAAAATATGATGAACTTAACCCTTATCCTCTGCAGACTAAAGGAAGGTCGTGCAATCGACTCATGCTGTGACAGGGGACATTCAGTGAATAGTTAATGGATTAATTCAGCTAATGTCGGGCAGTAATTAATGAGGCTATTCCTGAGTGAATTGCCCCATTATGTATGGAAAAAAGCTGTGAAAACTTGATAAACTGGTCTAGCCTCACCGAGTGCTTGCGTTTGGTTGGTTGGTGGGATTTATAGTGTGGTGTTTATTTGTAAATTGTAAAGTTTATACCATTATTTTACTTTTATAATAGTAGGTAGTTATTAAATCATTAGTTACTCTAACACCAACAAGTTTATATAATAGATTGAAACAAATTTTAACAGTGAAATTTATAATTTATAAACTAAAATTCCTAAAATGCAAAGTTGTTAGTAATGCATAATGAGAAGTAAACTAGAAGCAGTGGAGACCAGAGTGTGTGGGACTGTGGTGGTTCTGCTGACGGTGATTGTGTTTGTCTGTCTGTTTGTCGTTACTTGGCCCATCTTTCTAACGCTTTGTCTGCCGTTTGACCCGGCCGTTTGTCAAGTGTACAATACCGTCACAGTTCTGGGCATCACTAAGTGTTTCTCTGCGTGGACATCTTGCCAAGCCAGTTGCACCAACCCCCAGCCCAACTGCACCCAAGTCCTGGTGCAGTATTGGTCCAAGAACATCACTTCTGTGGTTCCGTTGTTCGCGAACGTTCTCGGATGCGGTTATAACGTAGAGTTGACTTGTCCACAGTTCTTTGAGGGGTTTTCACACCTCGGAAGGCGTTTCGACTGTCACGTCTATCGCGACCCGAGTTTCGCCGTGCCCGACAGTCACGACTCTCAGGGCGAGTTGATTCTTTACTTCGCGATCTCTCTGATCCCCTTCGTCGCTCTGGTCGCCAGTTTGATTTACATGTGGAAAAGGAAGTTGTTGGCTCGGGGGTTCAAGAAGGTGAAGACTTTGGTGAAGAAGAACCCCAAAGAACCGAGGTCATTCTATCAGAGGAAGATTATGGAACTCGAATTCAAGAAGAGTTTAAGACAGTTGAAATTGAAGAACACTCAGAACGATGTTAAAGTTTTTAACGTGGATAACGCGCAGACCACGGGTGCACTGATACTAAAACCGAGGTTTTCACTCGGTTATTCTGTACCTCCAAACATTATTATCTAAAATAGCGATTGTTTTTGTAATTTGACTACTCCTTGGATTTGCATTTATACTCACTTTTGTCATGAAAATATCAAATAGTTGAGTAAGTATGAATAGTAGAATCTATTATACAAATAAGTCACTCTAGTACATTTTATTACTTAAAGCTTTCCCAACATATATGTCCAAATGTCCCCAAACATAATTATTTGAAATTACATGATTGTTTCCAATACATTTTATGACATTTTACTAACACAGTTAAAACAAATATTACTGAAAACACAAATTAAGTAAATGATCAAATCAATAATACTAATTTTATTTTGATCAGGATTTAAAGTCTGTACAATTTATATTAATAGGGGGCTCCAATCACCGGCTTCTACATGCATCCCCCATAAGGCTAATGTTAACTTTCAAAGCCCGCCCCTCTTCAACAGATTAGCAAGTCATTGATTTATGGTTCATTTTAAAGAAGAAATAAACGGTATCAGGAAACTGACACATACTTTCTCCCTTTTAGCCAAACTTTAATGAAAAAATATTTTGTATTTACTAAATATAGAATATGAAGTCCAGATAAATGTACAGAAAATTGTCTAAAATAGTTTTTTCAGAAATATCCACCCAAATCCCTTTTTGGGGGGCACTATAGAGTCCGTTGCTACACACAATTGTTTTGAGAGGGGAAATGCCCCCTTGCCCCCCCAGGGTTAAATGACATCATATTTCGAACATCCTCTGTTGGTCAATGCTACCTTGACCTGCATATCAAGTTTGAATGAAATTGATCAGTAAATAAGAGAGAAATAGTTATTTTTGTATTCCCCATAAGAATAACATTGGACAACGTACTGCGTTTACCACTAAATGAAAATTTCAATTTTCTCCGCAACTAGCAATCGTAGAACAGTAGTTCAAAATACTAATTTATTTAGTTTTTTGAACTCTTTTTAATGGTGAATAGTAATTGTTTTTATTTTTTATGAAAAATCTAAAAGATGAATTTTTGATATTTGAAGTCCTGTAATTTCTGAACCCGAATTTTTACAGGAATGCGGGTAGTGTCATTTTGTTGGAAAACTAAAGATCTACAAACGAATAAAGTTTAATCAAAATCGTTAGAGCCGTTTTTGAGAAATTTTGATTTTTCATGTTTTTGGCGGTTTTTGGGGGATAATTACCCTTAAAAATCAAAAATTAAAAAAAATGAAAAAAACGCCTGGAGATATCGTGGATTAGTACCTACATACCAAATTTCATAAAAATCGGACCATTGGTTAGGGCTCTAGCTCTGTACACATCCATACAGACAGACAAACAGACATCACGTAAAAATCACTTTTTTGGGTTCAGGGAGCAACAAAACGAATATTTCCACTAACAACTCAAATTCGAAAATTTTGACGAAAACAATACTTTCTCCATATACTATGTATAGAGGGAGAAAGTAAAAAGCTTGGGAGCAGAATTTTGATATCACAAATAGTTGTACACCGATAAATATATTGTAAATATTGAATATTTTTATATTTGATTGAATAATTATTATTTGTGATATTGACATTTTGCTCCCTGAAATCTCTAGGTATTTTTTTTTTTTTTAGCGAATTTCCCCTATAGGGAAGAAGCTATTACCGTAGGTCTCATGGTAAGACTTAAGCCCGAGACCATGATAACTTTTCATTTGAGGTCCCCAGATGCCAAAAACACTATTGGTTCAAATTTTTATGTATATATATATATATATATATATATATATGTGTGTGTCCGCAAGCACGATAACTCTCGTAAAAAAGGTCCGATCTTAATGAAATTTGGTACAAACGTGTAAAGTACCATTTATTTGAACGAGTTCGAAAACCAGACGAATCGCACCATTCAAAGGGGGTTTTAGGGGGGTTTTGTACCCCAAAAATGGGTTTTTTGGGGTTTTCACATGTAACTTTTATTAAAATCAAATTTTAATTTTCACCATTGAATTCAGCATAAAAAAACAAAACAATTTAGTATCTTGCTCATTGCTCTACGTCAATTGGTTACTGAGATATTGAAAGTGCTAAACACAGTACGTTGTGTAATGTTATTCTTATGGAAAAAATAAAAATTGTATATCTCGCTTATTTATGAACATAAACTGACGAAATTTGGTATATGGTTTCATCTGGTTGTGGTTTATTGTTGTTTGCACAAAAAAATTTTTCGACTATGGTTCCCGTAACTGCAAACCTAGGTACTCGGTCCCCATGTTATTCTTATGGAAAATAATTAAAATGCTATATATCGCTTATTTATGAATGTATATGGATGAAACTTTGTATGTGACTTCACTTAGCTGAGTTCTATTGATATTTGCATAAAACCCCATTATTTTGTGTTCCTTGTTGCAGCAAACCTGCGTACTCATCCCCAATGTTATTCTTATGGAGAATAATTAATATTTTAAATATCGAATGTTTGTGAATATATTTCCTATGAATCTTGTTAAGTGGCTTAATGTGTCATGTTATAATTCATTGGAAATTCGCTGAGTTTGCAGGTTTGCTGCAACGGGGGTATTTATTTAAATGTGCCATGGATAAATTATATCAGATAATCCGTTGCGGAGTGACGGGCTCTGAAAGTTAAACCTTATGGAGGAAGCAGGTAGAAATGTCAAATATTTTGTGACTGGAGCACGCTCTTGATTTAAATATTGAATTTTTTAATTACTTTTTGAGTATTTTTGAAACAAAGTTGTGTTTAAAAAGAATAAACATAAACTATTTAACAATTAGTAAGAAGGTAACATTTGACTCTTAATTTATTTTGTTTATGTCCCTAAAATATTAAGAAGTAGGTAAAACGCTTGATGTACTCACCCTTTATCCAAGTAATCAAGTATTGGGGTAGACATAGAGGAAAATCATAGGAAATATTCTATTGGGGAATTTATATTCTATACATTGATGCTAAATTCAAATGTTTATTGGAAAATTCAACAGTGTAGTATTTCTGATGTGATTACCAAAGTATGGTATTGATTGCACTACATTTTTGGTTACATAAAGTATAACAGCTTTTGTTAAAAGCTAATTGTGCCCATACAGTTTAAACGAGTTACGTATTTTCCCCATATACGAGGGTCAGCCAGAAAGTAAAGAACGTCTGCATCTAGCACTGCTCCCCCCCCCCCATTGTTACTTGTGCGGCAGTCCACTTACCTACCTGCCCAAGTGTGAGCCAAGTCTTGTAGCTGAGAGGTCACACGTTTCCAACAGCGATTCAAAATGGCGGCATTAATCGAAGATCCAGCTAAATGTGAGATTCGCGGTTTTTGAATACCACATGCAAAATGTTTGGCATGTTCAAATTTGTAGACTTAGACCAAAGAAAGGTTATGTGAGAGTGAAATGAGTGAGTCTTCGAGGAGAAATTAGTGTATCAAGTTTAATGAAGGAAGATCCAATGTGCACAATGGTGATCGCAGTGGCAAGCCTTCACTCTTAACAGATGATTTGAGGGAAAATTGGAGGAAAACAGATATTTTACTGTTAGCACATTAAATGAATCTTTTCTAGAAATTTTAAGACCTTGTTCATCGCACTTTCACCATTAGTGTTTGCCTTAAAATTTCAGTAGGCCGAACAATTCGAGCATTCATAAAAACGGAATAACATAGAGGATCTCATATTGGGATTTTCGATTGATGCCACCATTTTGAATTGCTGTAGAAACAAGATGTATGACCCGGCTCCGGCTCACACTTTAGTGGGGAGGTGATTGGACTTCTGCTCATGCAGTTGCAGTGGTGGAGAGCTGTGCTTGGGTCAGTGCAGAAATTTATTTACTTCCTGGTCGACCCTCATATTTTAACTGAGATGTTGGAGGTGACTGTCGTCTCGTTCCAGGTACACGTCGCTGGGCAACAAGGACAACACGCGGCCCAACCCGTGCCTCGCGTACACAGCGGCCGACGGCTCACAGCAGTACCACCCCGCGTGGATGCTGGCTGATGACTCGGTCGAGCGGAATGGCAGGTTGTAGTCAGGTGGGAACAACGTAGCATTCATGATAGAAATAAATAGATGGTTCCCACGTTTGCGAAAGTCAGGGAAAAGCTTGAAATTCAATAAACGTAACGAACATTTTAATCTTAAACAAAATCTATATTAAAAAAAAAAAAATATTTTTGTTAACTCCGTTGCTTGTTTCAATTAAGAGAAAGTGAACTATAACTGTTATGGCAACAAAATTATTTTACTTTTGAATTGCATGCTTTTTGGTAAGTTGAAATTATGATTTATATTTTTATTGGGCTACTCTCACCTCAGTTTAATCCTGGGCCTTGTCAGATAAACAAAAACACAGTTTACACACGACGAACAAGCATACACAAAAACACAAATAGCGTCCCAAAATATCTTCCTACGTTTTGCCAAACCGGGGAAACATAGGAGAACATTCTGGGGTGATGTTCATGTTTTTGTGTTTTTATGTTCACCGTGTGTCTCCTGTATTTTTGTTTATCTGACAAGGCCCCCAGGATTAAACTAAGGTGAAAGTAGCCCAATAGAAAAATAGATCAAAAATGTATTACACAGTAAAACAATAAACATTAAAATTCTTTGTTTAAAATTCATTGTTGGTGATGGTGAGTTTATGTTGTGTAAGAGATTATTACGGACATTTTCCATCACTGAATAGTAAAAAAACAACAATCATATTTGTTTTTACTAATCAGTGATGGAAAATGTCCGCAATAATCTCTTTAACAACATAAACATTAAAATGCAAACAAAATAAACAGGAGAGTGTTGAAAATAAAGTGCCCCCTCGGAGTCAAGAGTCAGGGAAAATTAACTTTTTGGTCGGGGAAAGTTTGGGAAATCGTTAACCAAACAAAAGTTTCAACCATGACAATAGATGTGTAGGTTATTTGTAAATTACAACCTAGTGTTTCGAGTTGACTTGATACCAGGTAAACAAAGGGTTGAGGGGAAAGTGACGCCCTCCACTGTTCATGCACTGTGTATTGACGAGCCAACCGAGAAACTGTAATGAAGAATCAGTAATATGGTTAGCAATAGAATGTGGTACTTCAATGATAAAAAGAAATAGAATGTAACTTATTTATTTATTACGAAAAAATAAAAAAAATAAGTTGCTGTTCATTCGTATCTTTATATTCTTTTGGAAAAATTATATTCACGTTGTAAAAACTTTTATCTTTTCTTTTACTAATAAATTGCCATTAATGGGAGTCCTCTCCTTGCTTTGTTTTAGTTTTTTTTTTTTTTTTTTAAGTTAAATTTAAAAGAAGCCAAATATTGTCATGTGTCTGCGGCAACCTCCAAATATTTTCTGTGTATTTTTTTTTTATGAATTTTGCAATGAAACAGCTCTTCCCACCAATTCAAAGGATGAGAAAGGCAATAAATTATAAATTTTCAAGTAACTCAGAAAGGTATTCATTATTAAGGACTAACCAAATGTTAATAAACAGTTTTTCTTGAAAACTAAATTTCTAAGTGTTGCCGGTAAAAATTCTACTGTGTAATTAGCTGTTAAAGTGTGACTTCTGTTATCAGTAATTTTTAAAAATTTTTGACTAGGTACTTGTGAATTTTTTAATTAATTGGATGCTTTTTTAGCGAATTTCCCCTATAGGGAAGAAGCTATTACCGTAGGTCTCATGGTAAGACTTAAGCCCGAGACCATGATAACTTTTTGTTTTGAGGTCCCCAGATGTCCAAAATACTATTCGTTCAAATTTATATATATGTATATATATATCTATATATATATATGTATATATATATCTATATATATATATATATATATATATATATATATCTATATCTATATATATATATATATATATATCTATATATATATATATATCTATATATGTGTCCGTGAATGCGATAACTTGAGTAAAAAACGTCCGATTTCGATGAAATTTGGCTCAAATGTGTAAACTGACATTTATGACTTTAAGTTCGAAAACCAGAAAAATCGAACTATGGGAAGGGGGGTTTATGGGGGTTTTAAATTTTCAAAAAATCAGTTTTTTGCATTTTTTACCCTAAAATTTTTAAAACACTTAATTTAGGTTTAGACCATGTTATAGAGCTTAAAAAAACAAATAATATGGTATTTAGAATTATTAACCTAGGTTAAGTGGTTGCGGAAAAAATCCAAAAAACATGCTCATAAAATCTCCCATGTTAATCTTATGGGAAAAAGGTTTTTGGCTTTTCCTCAGTTAATTTTACTTTAAACTTCACATTTTCTTTTACCAATCACTTCAGCTCCACAAAACAATCATTTTGGTGTTTAAATTGTGATTCTACGTCAAACCGTTGCAGAGATATTCAAAGTGCTAAACACAGTACGTTGTCCAATGTTATCCTTATGGAGAATAAATAAAATTTGATATCTTGATTATTTATGAATGTATATTGATGAAATTTGGTATGTGGCTTCATATGTACTGGTATATTGATAATTGCACAAAAAATAAATGTTTTGTTGATTGTCCCCGTAGCAGCTAACCTGCATACTCAGCCCTAATGTTATTCTTATGGAGAATAAGTAAAGTTTTATATCTCCCTTAATTATGAACATAAATTAATAAAACATGGTAAGTAGCTTCACCTGGTTCAGTTACATTGATAATTGCATAAAAACTCATTTCTTATCTTCCTCGTTGCAGCAAACCTGCGTACTCAGTCCTAATGTTATTCTTATGGGGAATAAATAAAATGTAATAAATCACTTATTTATTTTTGTCAAACTTGGTGAGTGGCTTTATGTACTAGTGAGAAACATATCAATGCATTGGAAATTCGCTGAGTACGCAGGTTTGCTGCGACGGGGGGTATTGTTTGTTTACAAGTTATTGGTCGCAATACATATATCCGCCATAACACACATTCTCTCTGCCATCCGCGTTGAGACCGCTGCTCTACATGACATTATTTTCCCTCTGTTTCCAGGCCGAGGTGATGGCTGCGGCAGTGAGAGGTAGTGAGGAGCTGTGTGTTGCGGTTCGCCCCTCGTTCGGTCCCAGCGGTCGCGCCGTCCTCGCCCAGTCCACGACTCGCCTCACCATCACTCGCTCCGGCAGCCAGATCCTCAACCTCGTCTTCCCCCGGCCAGATCCCGTCCTCTCCCTCCTCCTAGACTCTGCCAATCGACTGCACAGTGTGGCCGGTGACGGTGTCAAGAGTTTTGTGATCTTCGTTAAAGCTTTATTAAAACAGGTGGCGTTCAAAAATGCTCCCTCTTTTGTAAATAAACTTCTTACTTTACAGACTAGACTGACTCAAGTGTTTCCTACTGCTTGTGATTGTGTTTTAACAAGCGACATGTTGGAAAAAGTTATCAAAACATTTTTCGCCACTCGCTTTTCGCCTGTGGTTTCCGAGACACTCGCGTGTTTAGTGTTTGAGTGGGTTTCAAAACTCGGCTCGATCACTGAAGTAGATTGTTATGTGTTGAATTTCTCATTACTTTGCCTGAAATTCAGCTCTTTCCCGGTCTCCTCTTCTTGTGTCCAAGACGGTTTCCTCATTAAAGGACATCGGTCTAGACGATTTCCTGCAGAAAAGACTCAGTGTGCGCTCAAAGTGTATTACCACTCTTCGGAAATAACTCCTGAGGATGGAGAAGTAGAAATGGACATAACGGAAATTCTCAGTGAAAACGATAATGATTTGAACAGTATTATTTTTGTCACAAATTTAGTCCTTCAAGACCGAGCACAATATCTCTTAAATATTAAAAATATTTGTTTCATTCACGGCACTTGCCCAGACACCGCTAAATTTCTGTTTGAACAATCGTTATTAGGTAAATTGGTCGTCAAAAGCCGATGTGTCAATGAGTATTTATGGATTTCTTTGCCGGTTCATCAACTGTTGTTGAAAGCTCCGAGCAACTCTCTCGCCTCGGAATACACAGAGGGAATTTTAGACTGTTTGAAAATGTTAAACTTCAGTTTTAAAAATTCATCGTGTACTGTTCTTGCTGGTGGACTTTTTGAACTCGCTTTGGCTAAGAAACTTTTTCATTTGACAAACAATGACTGTAGACGAATTCCTCCTGTTGAATCTAGAGATCAGCTTTTATCGTGGAGAGAGACGCTTCCTGAAGAAGTCGATTCACTGAGGCATCTGGACTTGAAGCCGCTGGAGGGATTGGACCCTGAAGCTGCTGACGCTGTTTGTCGCACTTTACTGTGTTTACAAACTGGGTGTAGTAATGAACAAGAGTGCCTTGAATCGGTAGCGTTAAGGTTAGCAATTTTTTGTAAAGCTCTTAATTTAATTGCAAGCATTTACAAGATTGACGGTGCTATTTTGAAACCAAAGAAAGGGAGGTTAGTATGATATAATTCTCAAATTGTTTAGTTTAAAATTTAAAGGTTCCTGAATTCAAATATAATCAAGACTCTTCTTGGTTTCCAAACTTTAGATTGTTTAATCTAGTATCACAATAATCCAAAGGGAATACCAAACTATATTTTATGTGCATACGGAATACATGAATTTTATTTGACACCGAGTCTTATTTTTAGGGTACTTATTGTTTTATATATTTCAAACAAACAGCACTTGCCTGTTGAACCTATTAAGACTTAATATTTTAGTACTTACTGTTTTTGGTGTTGTATTTTTAAACAAAAAGCACTTGCCTCTTAAACCTATTTAGTCATTCCACTGAACAAGCAGTACAAATATTCCCTCCCTTATTTGCACATTTATGGGCATATCCGAGTGCTATGAACAATTTTATTGTTCTTAGCTAACAATAATTATCTTAGAAATCCAGGAAAAGTACTTATATTGATTTTTGTAGTATTATGTAGTATTTTTGCTAAGCATCTTGTTTTCCGTGTAATTTGTTATTTATTTTTTTGTTAAATTGCGTCCACTTTAAAGATTGTTCATGACACTGTTTATTTTCTTAGGTTGTGTTCTTTAGGATAGCAATATAGATTTTTTTGCTCCGCACTGTTATTACTATAAGTGATATTTCACAGTTCTTATGGAAAATTAAGTTAATAAAATTTATAAGTAAAACAATTTTGTGATCTCTTACCCTTACCTATAAATTTATATAAGTTTTGCGCTCAAAAGATTATTTTGGTGTATTCAGAATTGTATTTTGTACGGAAGCGTCTCACTTATCAGGCAGATGTCAGACCAGGTTATTGCAGGATTAGTAAAAACGCCAGATTACTCAACGGCTATTTATAAAAATACGTAAAATTCACAACAATTTTGTTTGTACCTATAATAATTTTTTTTAAATTTAACTGCAGTATAAATTGTATTCAATATTCACTAAAATCGATCAGTTAATCAAAGATGCATACAAAAACAAAAAGTTATTCCCAAATAGTGGAAAAAATAGTATTGACAAGAACATTTAATTTCTTGTGAGTTGAGGCATTCTGATTGTTCCTGGAGGAAAAATAAGTTTTTTTTACGAAATATTAACGGAAGGGTGATCAATTGGGATCACAAAAACTGACAACTCCCATCCTTAACCCATTGATAGCGATAAAATGCAGGGTGGCGAAGCCCCTAGCAGCCAGAGTTATTTAACGAGCCAGGCGCCACTCGAGTATTTCGCTGATATATTTTGTTTAAACAAAGCTATAACTATATTATTTTTAAATATATATCTAGCAACTAATAAAATAAATAAAAACAGGCAAATTTATGAGGCGAATAGCTAATTTATCGCCCAAAACAAAACTCACGACTAAATAGCGTGGACGAAACTGAAAGCAGAGTATGAACCACTCGTCCACACGATCAGATTAAACTGACACTGCTGCACAATCTAGCGGGCTTGTTGATAAACACATCCGCGCACAACCGAGCAGCAATATAATGAAACTAAGTCCAATGACCAAGTTTGGTAGTGATGTAAATACCAGACATAGGTGTGCTCTTGTGCTGGTTTAGTGACGTCATTTTCAGGGGAAATCAGCTAGTATTCTTAAAAAAACTAAATCTCCATCTTGTTGTAAACGTGTTTATTAATTTTGTTATGATTTCATCATGATGGATAATTATTTAGGAGTTAGTTGAGAATTTGTTTTTCATACAGAGGGAACTGTCTAACATTTCATCAATGTCTTCCTTAAATGCTCTTGCAGAACTTGGTCAAACTTACCCTGCCTTCAATCAATGAATTCAGGAACTTTGAATATATGTAGATCCATAAATAAATATGGACTATTATTACAGTAACGTGTTGTGAAAATATTTTTTTTTAACAAATCGTAGCTTATTAAACATATTTTGATGCACAAAGTTGAGTTAGTGAACAGATTTTTATTTTGTGATCATGATAAATTACAAATTCACCAGATGCTGGGCAGAAAGCTTGGAAAAATAAAATACCCCCGTCGCAGCAAACCTGCATACTCAGCGAATTTCCAATGAATATATAACATAACACATTATAACACTTAACAGGATTCATAAGGAATGTATTCACAAACAAGCGATATTTAAAATATTAATTATTCTCCATAAGAATAACATTGGGGATGAGTACGCAGGTTTGCTGCAACAAGGCACACAAAATAATGGGTTTTTATGCAAATATCAATAGAACACATCTTAGTGAAGTCACATACCAAGTTTCATCCATATACATTCATAAATAAGCGATATATAACATTTTAAGTATTTTCCATAAGAATAACATGGGGATCAAGTACCTAGGTTTGCTGCTACAGGAGCCATAGGCGAAAAATTGTTTTTTTTTGCAAACAACAATAAACCATAACCAGATCAAGCCATATACCAAATTTCGCCAGTTTATGTTCATAAATTAGCGAGATATACAATTTTTCTTTTTCTCCATAAGAATAACATTAGACAACGTACTGTGTTTAGCACTTTCAATATTTCGGTAACCAATTGACATAGAGCAATGATCAAAATACCAAATTGTTTGTTTTTTTTTTAAGCTGAATTCAATGGTATAAGTTAAAATTTGATTTAAATTAAAATTAAATGTTAAAACCCCAAAAAACACATTTTTGGGGTACAAAACCCCCCTTCGGATGGTGCGATTCATCTGGTTTTCGAACTCGTTCAAATAAATGGTACTTTAACATTTGTACTAAATTTCATTAAGATCGGACCTTTTTTACGAGAGTTATCGTGCTTACGGACACACACATATATATATAGATATATACATATATAAAAATTTGAACGAATGGTGTTTTTGGCATCTAGGGACCTCAAAATGAAAAGTTATCATGGTCTCGGGCTTAAGTCTTACCATGAGACCTACGGTAATAGCTTCTTCCCTATAGGGGAAATTCGCTAAAACAAACGATTTACACACTGACGATTAACGGCAGTACGCTGACGTTAGAGAAGTGAATTTCCCCAATAAAAACTTTAAAAAAATCAAATAACGGGTTTAAACAAAGTTTTTTGACATTTTTAACAAGATGGAAAATATTCTGTTTTTTGGCTGTTCTGATGTACCTGGTTATATTTAAATGCAGTATTGGGATGGCAATGTTGTTCATTGCAAGCTTAGGAGGATTCATCAGGATCAAAAATTGGTATGGGGGTATTAGGAGTGATAAAACTACATCAAGATATGAAAAACAGCCTTTTCCAATATAAAATCCCCTTAAGACAACGCTCTGTGTTTACTAAATTTTCATTTTCTTTAATAACTCGGTAAATATTAGTGCTAGAATGATGAGGGAGGGCTTAAAATTGTTTACTTTTTAAGTTCTATAATCTATTATCCATTAATCTTATATTTAGGGCTTATCTGACCCTCTGTGGGCCCAAAAACTCAAATTTAAACATTTAAAATCCCATAAAAGGGGGTTAGAGTTTCCCGATTGTTTTTCCCAACAAACTCGTGTAACTGTTTACAAAAAGGAATGTCCCTACCAAATTTAAAGTAAATCATACAAAAAATGTGACCGCTAGAGTGCAAACACACATATATATATATATATATATACAATATATATAAAATTTTAAACGACCCACCAAAACGTGTTCAGGGGGTCACGTTAGGAACTTCTATGTGGTCCCGGACTTAAGTTTCACCGTGCAGGTCATGCTAATAGTTCACTTTCCATAGGAAATTCATTAATAAAGTAACATCAGGGGATGCGCAGCATGTACCAAATATAGTCAGTGCCTAGTATTTACATCTTGAAGTTTGGTAAACACAGAATTTTGGACGCAAGGGGTCCAAATATCGGCATTCAGTCCACTTACCGTGTGGATGCTGCGACTTTCACCTGCAGTAAAGCAGCCAACAACATACACCGTACATTTTCCCACCTCTTCCCTACAATCCTGCTTTTTAACTAAATTGAAGAATGTAATATTGCTTCATCTAACCAATGTTAGTATTCACAATGACAATAAAGCCAAATACATTTTCAATATATTTACAACTTCGGACATATTTTACGAATCGGTCTTCCTCTTAAGGTTAACGAAATAATAAATAATAATAATACCCCCGTCGCAGCAAATCTGCGTACTCAGCGAATTTCCAATGATTATACTGGGTGTCTGTAAAGTTTGTCACCAAACTTCATAATATTGTTATTTGAGTCAAATAAGCCAAAAAGTTCCTGTGAACGTAGGGTCCTATGTCGCTTTGTTTACCGTATTATCTGTCTACTGTCAGTGAGAGTAAAGAAGACCCCTGGAATCTGCCTGCACAAAAACTGCAGGTGCTATCATATGGTCACTAAGCTAACGCTTTATGCGTCATTCATTTTTACCATTAGGTAAGTTCCTGCTGACACCATGATACCGTAACAAAACTTACTTGCATTGCGTTTTGAGACAATAACCCATATAACTATAAACATGTAACGCGGACGAGGGGTCTTCTTTACTCTCGTCGACAGTATTTGTGTTTTTAGCGAATTTCCCTTATAGGGAAGAAGCTATTACCGTAGTCGGCATGGTAAGACCTAGGTCCGGGACCATGATAACTTTTCGTTTTGAGGTCCCCAGACCCCAAAAACACCATTTGTTCGAAACTGTATATATTTATATGTGTCCGTGAGCACGATAACTCTCGTAAAAATGATCCGATTTTGATGAAATTTGGTATAAACATGTAAAGCAACATTTAAGACTTAAGTTCGAAAACCAGCCAGATCGCTCCATCTGCAGGGGTATTTTGGGGGGGGTTTGTACCCAAAAATTGTTTTTTTAAATTGTTTAAAAACCACTTCATTATTTAGCTTGGATTGTGTACTATTATTACTAAGTGAGGTAGTTTTATAAACCCAAAAAGAAAATGTTGTTGAACTAACTTAGTTAAAAGTTAGTTTAATGTTTTTAATAACAACAATTTATGTAGCAAAGAGGTGAACTTAATTATTGCAGTAAACTAATATTCTAGTTTTTGTTCACTACAGTATTTGATAGTATTTCACTACAGTATAGCTTCGTAGTACACTAAGCTGAATAACAAGTGTATAAATAATAAATAACAAACTTCGCTAAACTTATAAATATTGGTGTTTAAACGTCGCTAAATATTCGTATTTTATAAAATAAAATTGTCATTTACCCATCTAAAAATTTGAATTTTCAAGATTATTAAATAACTTAACTTTTGTTTAAATGCATTGTTGGTGATGGTGAGTTTATGTTATTTAAAAAAAATACTGAGGACATTTTTCATCACAGATTAGTAAACTGAACTTGATGAAAACAAATTATGAATCGTAATAAGTATGATTAAACTTTAACCGTTTCACTGCAATTCACGGAAGGTGAACTTCACCTTTGACCACGAGCTAATGTATTGGTGAGATCTTGACAAATAATGGCATGTGACATCATCCCCACCCCACCCCTCCTCGTAATTTAGGAGAAGGATCTATTGTGGTACATTGTACAAGCGGAACAGCAACTTACACAATTCAATGCAAAGGATAATCAATGGTAAATCTTATTAAATTATTTATTTAATCTCTTTTAAAATATATAAGCCAAAGAGAATATCTTAATCCTTAAATTTGTATGATTAAGTTGTAAATAACAACTAACTTACCACAGCCATTTGTTCCACACATAGTACAACAAATGTTAGCAGGAAATATACCAAACTTGATATATTTTTCACTTTCTGTATGAACAGTTTTAAAATTTTTCTTTTTTTTGTATGATTGACATTTCTTATATAATAAAAATCACAAAGAAAATTAAATGTGGTAAGGGACCATACTGAGGCAGGGGATTATCCTTAAAACCATGTAAAGGTCGATGTTTATTAAGTTCCTTAATAAAAATCTTCCTTTTCTTAGAGAGTGAAGAGGATTTGGCAGAAAGAAGGTCAGTTCTAGCGGGGCAGCGACGTCAGTGTCTCTGTAGACTTGCCACATCCAAATTCAACATTCCGACAAAGATGCTCAGACTACATATCAATCAAAATTTACAACAAAATTCCTTCAGAAATAAAATCTTTAAATAACATAAGACAATTCAAAAATAAATTAAAGCAATACCTTATTGTTAAATGTCCATACAAAGTTGAAGATTTTTTTAATGAAAACAACAATGAAAATATAATATAAATTCAAAATCAAAATGTTGTCTTTCAAGATTGGATGAAGATTATTTTGTAAGATTCAAGGATTTACATAATCAAAATTCTATCAGTTATTATTAGCATTACATACTCTGTTAATGTAATTTAGTCTTAATCATAATTTAATTATGGCAATTAAGATACTTACCAATAAAGAAATAAAATCCAGGATCGAAGAGCTGTTTGCCTCGTGTTTGTCCGGGAGTTCCAAGACAGGTGTTTTGCGTTCAAGTCACCTGCAACAACAATTGGCCCTGGGCCAGTCAGTACAGAACTCAGGGTTTGTCTGTGGAGCACGTAATCAGGAGGGTGGTAAGCAGCAATCAGGAGCTCCAAGCCGCCCATCTGAGTGATGATGTTGGTCGTTGCGCTTCGACTACGAACACGTGGAGGCTGTTACTTCTCTAGGGTGGCCCCCGTTTGACCTCACTGGGGAACTAGCATATAACCTTCTTACACATCTATAAAACAAAGACAATAACCATCGAATATGATGTACTCGTGTTTCCGTGAAAAGCTAAAAAAACCTGACCACGAGCATTACCGACCAATAGATAGATGAAATTGAGATAAGGCTTTTTCAGCTGTCTGGTGTATGAAACGGAAAGATACCCAAAAATTATTCTAAGCAGTGCACAGACAAAACTCTTATATATTTTAATACTTTCAGTTTCGAACCAGTTACTTTGTTTTTTAAAGGTAAAAACGTAAATTATTCAGTTACAAAAAAGACACCTGGATAAGTCATAAATCATTTATTTGGCCAGAAGTTTACATCACAATAATGCATTTGCTAAGTCTTAAAATACAATAAAGTAAACAGATAATAAACTTATAATACAAAACAAAATACAAATTCTGGAGGCAATTTGTTTTTAGCGAATTTCCCCTATAGGGAAGAAGCTATTACCGTAGGTCTCATGGTAAGACTTAAGCCCGAGACCATGATAACTTTTCATTTTGAGGTCCCCAGATGCCAAAAACACCGTTCGTTCGAATTTTTATATATGTATTTATATATATATATATATATATATATACATTTATATATTTATATATATATATATGTGTCCGTAAGCACGATAACTCTCGTAAAAAAGGTCCGATCTTAATGAAATTTGGTACAAATGTGTAAAGTACTATTTATTTGAACGAGTTCGAAAACCAGACGAATCGCACTATCCAAAGGGGGGTTTTTGGAGGGTTTTGTACCCCAAAAGTGGGTTTTTTGGGGTTTTCACATGTAATTTTTATTTAAATCAAATTTTAATTTATACCATTGAATTCAGCTTAAAAAAACAAACAATTTGGTATTTTGATCATTGCTCTACGTCAATTGGTTACCGAGATATTGAAAGTGCTAAACACAGTACGTTGTCTAATGTTATTCTTATGGAGAAAAAGAAAAATTGTATATCTCGCTTATTTATGAACATAAACTGACAAAATTTGGTATAAGGCTTGATCTGGTTGTGGTTTATTGTTGTTCGCCTATGGTTCCTGTAGCAGCAAACCTAGGTTCTTGGTCCCCATGTTATTCTTATGGAAAATACTTAAAATGTTATATATCGCTTATTTATGAATGTATATGGATGAAACTTGGTATGTGGCTTCACTAAGATGAGTTCTATTGATATTTGCATAAAAACCCATTATTTTGTGTGCCTTGTTGCAGCAAACCTGCGTACTCATCCCCAATGTTATTCTTATGGAGAATAATTAATATTTTAAATATTGCTTGTTTGTGAATACATTTCTTATGAATCCTGTTAAGTGTTTTAATGTGTTATGTTATATATTCATTGGAAATTCGCTGAGTATGCAGGTTTGCTGCGACGGGGGTATATTGTAATCATACTTTACGTCGACTGCCCGTCAGCAATAAAATCACTGACACTGAAGTAGCAACCTGAAAAATCATTGCTTTGAGTCGTCTTTTAAACATGACAGGGTGTTTGACTCAGCTTTCAAATGGTATGGCAAAGCGTTAAAAAGGCGGACACCATTAAACAAAAAATGTATCATGAAAAACGATGTTGAGTGCGGAGAATTTAAAATTCATACTATTGCGCAAAGAGTAGGAGCAAATTGAATTTGTGTTGAAAGCAGAGAAATTGTTTTTTTTTTTAAAAGATGAGAGTTTCTTGAATTTTAATTGAAGGAAAGTATTTCTGAAGACTGAAAAAAATCTCTACATGATGTTATGATCTTGTGTATGGCCTTATCGCCTTCTTTTGCAAGCAAAACAAGAAGAGAGTTCTTTCATTTTCACATCCCCATATTGGTACAGCGTATACTAAGTGAGGGTAGAAGATAATTCTTCATTTTTGAAACTGGTTATAAAAAACTATAATGAAAGAATCAATCGTTTTTTCCATACAATCACAAAGACCAGGTATTATTGTGCACAGCCACTTTTGAGGAGCTATTTAACAAGTACTTTTTGTTAAACAGGGAAGAAAAAATTGTATAGTCTGTCAAGGCAGTCTCCTGAAATTGTCAGTGGATTTGAAAACCTCCTTTCCGTTTTTGAAGTCAGTTAGAAATTATAAAAACACTATGAAGTAAAATGCTTGACAATACAATACGACTGAATTGATTTACCTGACAACATTGTTGTAGTATTTATCTACTTTGTAGTATGCTTGTGAAGGGCTTCTATCAACTCTTACTGTAGGGCTTCCTAGGACTGTAGGGGTGTCAGGGTGAAGGGTTTATCTGTTGAGGGGATCAGGGTAGATTGGGGTCAAGCAAACCAATGTCAATCACCTTCACTGGTAATTCGATAACATTAGGGGAAGAAGAATGAAATACTTGTTTCAAATGGTCAAGCAGGAAAATATATCCTGTTTAACCTGTTTAAATATTGTTTAATGAGGGATAACTCCCCAAATATTAAAGTTACATGTGATTGATACTCAACATCTATACTCTCTACTGTATTATATAAGTTTCCTTTTTCATAAGCTTCAGTTTGATAATTTAAAAAAATGAAATAATACTCCTTTAAATGTGAACGTTTTAATAGGACGTGTTTTACACTCAGACAAACATCGACAAGAGGAAATGATAACTACAACTACAATTAAAATTTTAGGATTTGTATAATTGATTGACTGCATTGCATAGATAACCATTAACCATTGGGCAAAGTTGTTCATCGTTTTTCCATAAGTGAGGATGAGGAGCATCCTGCTGAAATAAAAAACTTTTCAGTTGTCTTGTAGATTGACCTTTCTATAGCATCACAGAGTTTGAGAAGAAGAAATACCTTCATATCCAGAACCAACGTTCTTGAATCTTGAATCCTCTCAGATGTTGACCCACATTGTCTTCAGGTCAAGTCAAACAGAAATTCAGCTTATACCAAACATCCCTTGTATCTTGTTTGCAGAGTAAGTGTGTTGTATTTTTTATATCTGTCTTTTGGATTAGATTTAAATATATTTGGTATTTTTAACCACATTTTTAATAGTTCCAGCAGGTGCTTGCTTAAATCACAAAATGAATCTGACAACTAGTTTTAGATCTATATTTATTAAAGTCTTTGTAATCCTTCCTTCAATATTTTTCTACACTTTAAATGGAAAAACATAAATTACCTCCTGAATTAAAGTTGTGTCAAAAATATTATCATACTAATATTATAAATGTGAAAGTATGGATATTTGTGCGTAACTCTGAAGTTCCATTATGTGAAAACTACTGGACCAATTGAGCTGAAATTTTGCAGAGAGGTACTTGATAGTCCTGAGTAACAAGTAGGCATATTAAAGTTGTGAAAATCCTATAGGGCTATGCCCCATCGGGGTTCAAAGTTCCCGTGTATTTCTTATGGACATTCATTTTTGTTTAAACTGATGAAAATACAAACAGCTGATCTTGATTTGAAGTAGTTCCACAGGCTAACCACAGAATGCAGCACACTAAACTATCATAGATTTTATAAATAATTCGCGGGGCGAAGCCTGCGGGTAACAGCTAGTTTTTTATAACTGAGAAAGTTTTACCTTTTATCAGTCAATCACAACAGTTTATATTGAAGGGGTGGCATAATACAGTTCACTCTAGGGGTGGATAATCTGTTCGCCCTTGACTCGGGGTTAACTCTAACAACGTTAGTTGCTAACCGGATCAGCTGATCCGTGGTTTATATCCACGGATAACGTCGTACTTCGTCAGTCCAGCGGCAGCCATGGAGTTTTTCGATGGGGCCAGCTACAACCTCTCCTCTCCTGTGGCTATGGCCAGGTAAGTTTGTTATTTATTTATCAATTTTACTTTGACGCCTAACACATTGTTGAGAGGGGGCTCCAGTACTGTTGCCTCTACTCGCTTCTCTCACAAGAACAATGTTAACTTTCAAAGTCCGTTCCTCCTCAACGGATTATCCAAAATTGATGACTTATGATTCATATTAAAGATAAAAATGTTACCAAGCAATTTCAGAGAGAAGAATTTTTATATTACAAATAGTTCACTTATAAAAAAAATACCCCCGTCGCAGCAAACCTGCATGCTCAGCGAATTTCCATTGGAGATATAAATGTCTTAATACTACATAAAGCCACTTACCAAGTTTCATAAAAATATATTAACAAATAAGCGCTATATACAATTTTAATTATTCTCTATAAGAATAACATTGGGGCTGAGTACGCAGGTTTGCTGCAACAAGGAACACAAAAAATGTGTTTTTATGCTAATATCAATATAAGTCAGTTAGGTGAAGTCGTATACCAGTTTTTATTCATTTATGTTCATAATTAAGGAAGACAGAGCGTTTAATTATTCTCCATAAGAATAACATGAGGGCTGAGTACGCAGGTTTGCTGCTACGGGAGAATTTGGCAAACAATATTTTTTTTGAGCAAATATCAATAGACCACAACAATATGAAGCTGTATACCAAGTTTCGTCAGTATACATTCATAAATAAGCGAGATATACAATTTTTCTTATTCTCCATAAGAATAGCATTGGACAACGTACTGTGTTTAGCACTTTCAATATCTCAGTAACCAAGTTACGTAGAGGAATTATCAAAATACCAAATTGTGTGTTTATTTAAGCTGAATCCAATGGTGAAAACTAAAATTTGACTATTTCAAAAATTATATGTAAAAAATTCAAAAAACCCATTTTTGGGGTACAAACCCCCCCCCCTAAATACCCCTTCGGATAGAGTGATCTGACTGGTTTTCGAACTTAAAGTCATAAATGTTGCTTTACACGTTTATACCAAATTTCATCAAAATCGGACCTTTTTTACGAGAGTTATCGCACCCACGGACACATATATATATACAGTTTCGAACGAATGGTGTTTTTGGGGTCTGGGGACCTCAAAACAAAAAGTTATCATGGTCCCATGCCTAGGTCTTACCATGCCGACTATGGTAATAGCTTCTTCCCTATAGGGAAAATTCGCTAAAATTGTAAATGTTGAATATTTTTAAATTTTATTGTACAATTATTATTTGTGATATCAACATTTTGCTCTCTGGAATCGCAAGGTATTTTTTTGTTCTTTTTAAAATGAGCCATAACGCAATGATATTGGATAATCTATTGAGGAGGGATGGGCTTTGAAAGTTAACATTGGCCTTATGGGTAGTGCTGTCCTTAGGGCGGCGTGACAGGTGCGACTGCATAGGGCCTCGCGCCTACGAAGGCCTTGCGCTTGAGGGATTTTTTTTACATGGGAGCTAAAGGCGTCATGGTCATGGCAGGGAGCAGACTTGTAAACTGGTGACGATTAAAAATTAAAAAACTAAAGACAATGCACAAACAACTAACAGTACATAGGCTAATGATAACATAAAGTTCAAAAGTATGTGGATTATTATTGTAAGGGGTGTGCCTGAGTCCTGTACTGCTGTCTGACACAGACTTGGTTGCGTACGGGAAGTATATAAGGGTTATTATTGATTTTTTATCCTTAATATTGAGGGTTATTACTGAAATTATATGTGTTTAGTCACACATAATTGTCTTAAGTTTGTGTCATTATATAACGTCTTTTTAAAATCACTTACCCTACTTTAATTACGTAGTTTATCACATAAACATGTAAGTTAGAAGTTCGGGGGAGGGGGGATGGAAGAGTGAGGGGCAGGAGGGGAGGAGAGGTTGTCATTGAAAAGGAAAAGGCCTCGCAAACATTTCTTGCACCAGGCCTCTCGTTGGCTAAGGGCGGCGCTGTGGGGGGAAGCAGGTAGAAACGTGTAAGGTTTCGTCACAGGAGAAGGTTACCTCTTGAGAAGTAAACTAGGTGATAGGCCTTGTCCGACCAACATATGCATAATTTCAGTATTTTGATTGGAGGGGCAAAAATGGTTATGATTGTGATTATTATGACTTTTCATACATTACAATAATACTTCCTTCAAATTATTGGGAGGGCAACTGCCCCCACTTGCAGTTACCCCTTGCTGCCCCCCTGAATTACGCCTATGCTGTTCAGTTTTTTGTGCATTATATAATTTATTAATTTTTTTAATATGATATATATAATAATTATATATTTTCTTGGTGTATTATAATAATAATTAAAATCCCATCTTAAAGTCACAAACATATTTAATACTTATTGCTTTATCACCAAAAACAAGAAATAAACTAAATAAAATAAAAGTACAACAAACTTGCACACAAAACTCACAATTTACACACACAATTTAATAAGAAATGAGCCCTAAACTAGTATAATATATATGCCAAGTTTCAAGTCAGTACCTCAAGGTGCATTGATTAAAAATCACATACAGGCAGACAGACAGGCGGAAAAGGAAGCAATTTATAACAAAGTTTTTATGATTTTGTTGCTTCTTTAGATGAGTTCTACCAAATCCTGCATTTGTAGAACATTAGGATCTTCTATGGTGGTCCTGGTCAAGTTTCACCATGTGGGTCATGCTAATAGCTCTTTTTTCCACAGGAAATTTGCTAAAATGCAGATAACAAGTAATTTATGTTTCAGGATGGGCATGGGGGCCGGGGCCCCTCGCATGCTAGGGTGGAACGTTCCTACAGAGGAGCTAGTGCACATCCCCCAACACTGGCTCAAATACCAGGCTCCGGAACCCATCCAGCACTATGTCCTCGGCTTCCTCTACATCTTTTTCATGATAGCCGCCCTCGTCGGTAACGGACTCGTCATCTGGATATTCTGTGGGTGAGTTTACAATCAAACACAAAACGTAGTGGAAGAACAAAAAATGTTTGGAAACTCGGAAACAAGGTTTAATAGAGTCTGGACTAATTTATTGATGGCTAATTTATTTTGTTATGTGTTGATTTAACATGACACTTTTATATTTGCATCTATAAGGGCATACTTTTCTCTTAAAGAGTCACTAATGTCATATACCGGAAGTCCCAAAAAAGTATTCAGATTTTTAAATAGCAATAAAATGAATGGTAAAACCAAATTGGATTATTTCCTGCAGTAAAAACTTCATGAAAACAAAATCTTTGATATAATTTCAAATTGATGGATTGGAAGAGGAATAAGGGGCTAAATGAATCGGTTGCCCAGGTCACTAAATTTACCAAGATGTGACTTTTTCTAAAGGTGTCCTTAAGGAAAAAGTGTGTTCCCACTAGACTGGTGCAAGAGATTATCTAAAAAAGGATTTCAGAAGAGAACTCCTTAATACTGTATTTCTAACAAACATGAAGTCGCTGAAAATTTACATTTATATTTCAGTGTTAAGATTCAACAAGAAAATTTTCGGCATGCTATGACTAAATATTTTGAATATTTTTATGAATCACTGTAATTTCACATATTTATTTAATACTTGATCTAAATATTTATGGGATAACATTCTAAATCTTCCAATACCATGTTTCATATTTAACAGAAAATTGTATTTTTAACAAGCATGAAATCTCTGAAAATTTACATTTATATTTCAGTGTTAATAACTCTAATAAATATCATACCTAATTTAAGTTTGATAGGGAGAGCAAATCAAATCATTTATTTGCTGTTGAATATACAAATGAAATTATTAGCATTGTCACATAATTACAATATATAGGTTATATTTAACAAAATTCCTTCCAAAGTACAACACATATTCATATTTAAAAAAACTAGCCTATATCTAAATTAAAATTCAAGAACTCCGAAATGGTGTAAAACAGGTTATCTAAAAGCCAGGAGGTCACCTTACTTTTGAAGTTCCTGGGGGAGGTGCAGATTGATTCATTTGTTGAAAAACGTTTAACAATTTACCATGTGTCATGTTCCAAATTTTGTATACTGTATCATTTTTCTCTTAATGATTGAAATGTGGTCAGTGAACAAGAAGTATTTCAAGATATTGTGTATTTTAATTTGAACCTGTGAGTTCACTCCGTCCGTTTAAGTTAAGTCTGCTCTCCCTATCAAACCTAAATTACCAACCTGATCTAGAGCTCTTTCTCAAAACCGAAATATCCTTTTTAAATAAAAACATATCACTGTTAATCACTTCATCTAGACAAATTTATTGGGAAAATGTATGTTTATTACTGTATAAAACTGTTATAATTCGTTCCCCAGCGCACGAAACCTCCGCACCCCCTCCAACATGTTCGTAATCAACCTGGCAGTCTGTGACTTCATGATGATGCTCAAGGCTCCGATCTTCATCTACAACTCGTTCCACCTGGGGTTTGCCCTCGGCCAGACCGGGTGTCAGATATTCGCCATCATGGGGTCGCTGTCAGGCATCGGAGCCGCGTGCACCAACGCAGCCATCGCCTACGACCGATACAGGTAAGCTACGGCGCTGAGGTGGAACACATGTTTGGGAGCGTTAAACTAGTGACGTGGTTTGCCGTGGGTAATACGCCGTTGAAACACATCAGGGTTCACGTACATTGAAGGGGGTTATTGTATGAGCAACTGTACTGCTATGAGCATTGTCTACGGTCTGGTTCATTGACAAGCCTGGTAGAGCCAAATGGAACTACCTCACCCAGCGCGAAAGCTGTAATACCTCTCGAACCCAGCACTTCTGCTAGCTGATGAGATTGGCTGAGTGGTCCAAAGTGCTATGTCCCTGGCCAGGGAATAGTATTTTTAGTTTTTGTTGTAAAATAATTGCAAACACACAAAAGGATTAAGTCAAATATTGTTAACTTTATCAAATTCAGGTTAAAAGATCACAAAATTTCTAAAATAGGCTAAGTGTAATTATAAATCTAAATTGAAATTAGACCTGTAATTTATTGAGGGATTGATAACATTAAACCTTGAAAAACCAACTTTCGTAATATTGTACAGTGAAGTATTAGTGCTCGTGATTGTTGAATAAACTAAAAAAAATTGACATCCTTTTTTGATAAATAATAATCTTCAACATTTATTAATTTTATAAAGATATTTTTTTCTGAAAATTGTTCAGTTTTTTTTGCTAATTGGTGGTGCTAAGTAATTACGGCTGAATGATTTCCAACAAGTTGCGTTTACGAGACCGGATTTATCTCTACTGGGGTAAAAAAAAGTAAGGGAAGTAGTTCACAGTAAATTAAACCACTGTATATGTTTGCAGCACGATCGCGCGGCCACTGGATGGCAAGATGTCCAAAGGAAAGGTGTTCCTGTTCATCCTCTGTATCTGGGTCTACGTCGCCCCCTGGGTGTTCCTGCCCGCGACCCAGGGCTGGGGTCGATACGCCCCTGGTAAACATGCACTTTTGTATATCATAATTGTTGTGAAGATGTAGATAGTTGTAGTCGACAAGAATTACACAGTGTGTCCAGGATAAACCGGGTGTCCACATTCTACCTTAAAAGTTAAAATAGTGCAGTCTAAGTTCATCCACTGTTTAACGTTCACTTTGAATAATTTTATATCACTTTAAAATTTGACAAAAAGGCAAGAATTACACTGTCTTTTCAATTACAGCCCCAAATAACTTTTAACTCGCTGCCTTTCTTTAACAGCAGTTATCCTTGAAGCGAAAACTCTGTTTTTTTTGTTTTTTTTATATTTTCATGAGGCTCATTTTCAGTTGTCCTAATATTTAATACACAAGCAGAAGTTGTGTCATGCTGAAAACTCAGGAACTACTGGATCAATTTTTACGGTTGAAGTATCCATGGAAAGCTCTCGTAGGTTTGCAGAAAATCATTAAAATTTACATCGGCCCTCAGACCTAAGCCCCATGGGCCTTCAAAGTTGCAATGTTAATCTTATAGCAGAACAGTAATCATTGAAACTGAGCATTTGCCAGCTGTTGAAGGTAACGAAACACAGTACAGAAGCATAAGATCAGCTGGTTTAAGCTATCTTCTGGAATGGCACTACAATTTAAACTAACAGAACCGTATTTGCTCGGATTTGAGCAGCTGGAGTTGCTAGTTATTTAAATATTAAGCTTTGTAACACACCAAAGTTGTGAGACTCATGACCACCGACTCCTGTTGCAGAGGGCTACCTGACCGCATGTTCGTTCGACTATCTCACCAACACAGACGAAAACCGGTTCTTTGTCCTGGTGCTGTTCTTCGTCTGCTACGTTCTGCCGATGAGCCTCATTATCTTCTTCTACTCACAGATTGTTGGCCACGTCGTCAACCATGAGAAGGCTCTTCGAGAACAGGTTTGTGGAACAATTATTACTTCACCAGTTGTTCCTGGACCTGTTGGAAGAAATGGCACCTATTTTTATAGGAAAACATCTATGTATATAAATTACTCATCGATTTAAAATTAATTTTTACCTTTTATAAGTGTACGTAAGTTTTTATATATGTTTTAGTTATTGCAAGTATAGGTAACAATGAGTTTACAATGACTGAACGTTTATTATTTTCATGCTTTCTAATTTGTATTATCCAAGACAATTATAAAGTATTCAAAGTATGTACAGTTCTTGTGAAGTTTTAGCCACATATTATTTTAAATAGTCAGATATTGTTAATATCCAGTGCATGAAATGAGAATTCATGCACAACAAAAAATGCATTTATTAATTTCCGGAATGAGAATTCCATAAATGTTAGCCATGCTCCACATTAAGGGCAAAAGATACAACTATTGTGGGAAAAACATTTCCCCTGGTCTAGCTTGGGAAACGGGTTGCGTGAAGTCATTATTTGAATTTTCGATATAGTGCTGATGTATTTTATTAATTCCAAGTGTTCTGTTGACCTAGTGTTTTTAAGCTGAATATTATCTGAAATAGCATAGTTCTTAAAATAATATTTACAAAGTAAGAAAATTTCCTCTTACCTTATTTAACTTTTTTGTACAATTTTACAAATTTGTCTCTTTATAAAAATATGAATATAAAATCACTGAAATTATAATAAATGTAATTTAAGGGAATAAAATTAAAAATATTTCAATATTGATTTACTTTTAATCAAACCTGGTACGAAATTCATGTCTGTTGTGGATGCAGTAATTGTTATCTAGGGTATTCATGAAGTAATTTATGTCATAATACCATTGACAGATAAAACCTAACCTCATAACACTGCAAAACATAACCTAAAAACTGCAAAACCTAACCTCAAAACTCTGCAAAAACTTAACCTCAAAACTCTGCGATGTGACAGGCGAAGAAGATGAACGTAGAGTCGCTGCGGAGCAACCAGCAGCAGCAGAGCCAGTCGGCGGAGATCCGCATCGCCAAGGCCGCCATCACCATCTGCTTCCTGTTCGTGGCATCGTGGACGCCGTACGCAGTGCTGGCTCTCATCGGGGCCTTCGGAAACCAGTGAGTGATGGAAACTGACTTAGATAAACAGTCAAGCAATAGATCTGTTTAAATTCTGCATGGTATTCGGAAATTCACTATTGCTGTTGATGAGTAAAAATAACAATCGCACTTGTGATAAAGGTTGTAACGACACACCCTAACAGAACAAATTGATGGATCAGTTACTTATACATTTTATTGGCTTCACCACTATTCAAGATATTTCAATTTATTTATTTCCAAAATAAAATGCATTTAAAACATAAATAAATAATAATATTCCCCACAAAACTAATGGCCTACGAGTGAGGAAGACTTCTTTAAATCAGTCACTCGATAATTAATTTCAAAGTCCATAGAAATAAAAACTGATAAAAAAATAGCTAGTAAGGACATTTGATGTATTTTTGATAATTATGAAAAACATGAGAAATAATCATGATATTTAAAAATGAAACTAATGAACAAAGACAAAAGTACTGCTGCCTTTGTGAGTGACAACTACATTAAACAGCTATTTGACAAATTAAAACTGTTACCTATTCGTAATATTAACGTGGAGTATCTATCTTGGGTTGAGTACCTAGACCTGCAATTTTAGTCAGACTTTTACCTTTATTCAGCACACTAATGTGGAATATTTTTAAAACTTTTTTTCTTTCACTGTCATAAACCAACAGTTCATGGGTACTCAGATGCTCGGAGTTTCGAAACCCAAACCATCATTATGACACACTAGAATTTTAGGCACCGAATCAACCATCTCTACTACATAAAATGTTTGTTCATGAATAGGAAATCACAGTATTCTGTAAAGAAGAAAATCAAGCCTGGGAAAAATAGCTCACAGCATGATATTTAAATGCTTATCCAAGTTTTAAAAATTATTCTTCCACTCTGTATTGATTGAAGATCTTATTTATTTGTTTATTACTCATGAACTTTCACTATGTTTACTTTTACTAACTTTATCCCCTTTAATTGGCCTTTGCGGTGGATAACGCTTCTCATAGGCTTCTCTTTTGTTGTGGATTTGATGATTATAAATTTTATTTGCTTATAAAAATTATTAAAGTTTGTGAAAATTAAAAGTTTTGTGCCTAGCCTTTCACGGGAAGTCAACATAAAATTCAAAAACCATGATTTTGTATGATTGATTTTATACACAATTTGTACAAAAGTGATATCCTGCTGGGTTACAAAATCAGAGTTGCTGGGTTACAAAACCAATTGTGACCAGAGAACGACACATGTTATCTTTGGAAGGTGTGAGAGTTGTACTGTCTATAATCAATCACATTTGTTTGGTTTTTCAGTCCAAACAGCTTGATCAACTTAGTATTTCTCTTGAATTACAACTATAAATGGTCAACAAGTCAGTACTTTACTTCAAGCACATACTTTATCAAAATTATTTTTCAAGTTTAACATTGCTAAAAACAAAATGTTGTTGTAGTGGCAATAAAATTATTGTTATTGATACTTTCATAGGTTTAAACAAATCAAAGCTCAGGCAAGCCAATATAATAGTTTTCTTATCTCAAGTGGGTCACGACTAAGTTTAAGATTCAACCTGAACTTGTACTTGGTGCGGTTTTGGTGTTTATTGCTCATTATTTCATCGCAGATCCCTGCTGACCCCCGGAGTCACGATGATTCCGGCCCTGACCTGCAAGGCCGTCGCTTGCATCGACCCTTACGTTTATGCCATCAGCCACCCCAGATACAGGTAACCAAACTACAGATACAGGTAAACTCTCGAAAGGGACATACAAGATGTTAAGTTCAAAAGTTGTAATTTTTAAAACTTGTTTTGTATGTCTGGTCATGTAAAAACATTAAAATATTTTCTATAAAAACTTATAGAAAATATTTCTCACCCACAGGAATATTTATATGTGTTGGTAGAACTGATCTCTTCAGAATTTCACAGCTTGACACTCAGCTGGCAGAAATTCATTGCTTCTGCTAGCAGATGGATGTTGCATCCTTATCTCTTGGTTACCAACATTTACACAATAAGGAAAAATATGTTTTAAACCTGGAAAATGGTAGAAGGAAAAAAGGTCAATAACATAAGTTTAAAAATAAGAATCCTGAAGTAAGGAAAGGCTACAAGGTAAGGTTACAAGAATATGTCTTTACTACTACCTCCTTTCTGTGAAAAAAGTCAAAGTTATTTGGTTTTGAAACAATCCATCTTCTAAGGGGAAGTTATATACAAAATACAACTAAAATCAAAAGTTTTTAACTGTGAAACCGACAAGAATTTTAATTGTATCATCCTTTGTGTGATTACTAAAGATTTTAAATTATAGTTTGTAGTGTTAAGTTGCTCTCCCATTCAATTTATCTTTATTTCAAACAAGAATTTTCCCAGGTTTATTATAAAACAAATCGTAATCCTAACAAAGAAAATCGTCAAAATCTAGATGAACAAATTTAATATTTTGTAGACTAAACCATTCTCCTTACATATGATATATTTAGTCATACGTGATTATCAGTTTACAATCCGAAATGTCAAAGTTGAGCGATATATTATTTCTCCCCTGATGTTATTAAAGCCATGAGCAACTGTCATAATTTTGTTGGATCTCAATAAGACTTTCAAGATGGCGTTAATAGTCAATATAATTTTTGAAAACCCCATTTATAAAATTAGTTTTAGTCCTCCAGTAGAGTTAATCTTGACATATAGTGAACATTTTCAAAGACATTCTACTACAGGGTGGAGTTGGCTAAACGACTTCCATTTCTGGCCATCAACGAACAAGCTCCTAGCGAAACGGTGTCTACAACAACTGAGACCACTGCTGCCACTACGCCAGCCGAATAAACGGTTGGTAGAACTGCAGACTGCATGCTGGACCATCCTTCTAGCAAACTCCTTAAGCAGAAATTTAATTAAATTATATTTTAAGAGAATGTCAAACGTAATATTAAAATACGGTTAATGACCACCAAATTAATCAATTTTGCTTATCCCTTATTAAACTAATTTATATATTTACTTTTGGGATGAATTAATTTATAATTTGGTAAACCATTGAACAAAATATAAAAGACTGCAACTAAGTCTGCGATGTCCTCAGTTGAACATATTGATTTTATATCTTTTGCTGATTCGCTGTTTTTTTTCACAATGGTTTTCGTAATGATATGTTTTGTTTTAACAGACCAAATTAATCCTTTGATAAAAAAACATTTATTTATAATTTAACTTTATTCCTAAAACTGAAATGAAAAACCTATATATAACATTACATTATGACAAATCATTTATATCTACTTTTATTTGGTACCTTTCAATGAATAACTGTGTTAAACTTAAAGAAAATTATTTTACTAGTTTCTTTTGCTCTGTTGCGGTTTTAAAATGTTAGCTCTTAAAGCATCGTAAACATAATGCATGGAAAAAATTACCAATTAGTCTTTGGATTCATTTCACATTTTTGATAAAGTATTAAGTAATGAGTTTTTCATAACATTAAGTGATGAGTACTTGGTAAATCATTATAATGAGAACGATCTTGCGTGTTTAATGGCTAAGATTTGGAACATGGAACAAAACCAATTTTTGTACCTATATTTTGCATGTAATTTATTTTTTCAATTGTTATATTGCACAGTGACATGAATATAAGTAAATATTATATCTCATGTAAATTTCTTTACAACTTAGTTTAGTTTTGATGAGGAATAAATGAGTTTTCTTTTATTGTGCTTTGTAGTATTCTTGTGTATATTTATTTACTTTAGTGTATATTTTTACATACATCGTTTACTTTGTAAATTATATTTATATGAAGATAAATTATTGCTTTGCCTCACAGTTTTACTTAATATTTAATAACCTCTTGTTCTTGACCCATTAAGGTAGTAATTTTATTCTATTCACAATAGCCTATAACGGGATTTGATTGGTGCTGCACTCTAGTAGCAAAACATGTATCTAATGACTGCGGGCGACTACGGTTCTATCCGCTAGGAGCGTGGACTGACTGATAAACCTTAATATCATCACTAGGCCTTAATATGGCTACGTCATGGAAACACCTTGGCCAGGTGGTGATACGATGTTCGTGGGTTCGATTCCCGCACAAGACCAAAACTGGCCAGTCGTGCAGCTCTCAATGAGTTAACCGGTCTGTGGCAACGTTGGTGGGAGGGCCCAAGTAAAACAAACGGTGGCAGGCTTGCTAGGAAGTTGACGGGATCGGTTAATTCTTTGTGAGTTGCACATGGTCAACACTGATTTTGATACCTTTTACTTATTGTTTACGGTGTATGCCAATGCGACTCTTTAAGCTGAAAGAAAACAATATTTTAATTAAATTTGCCATTAATCCATTTTAAAACATTATTTTGTCCATTCCAATTCATAGGTTTAAACATTAAAAGGTAATGACGGCACCAGCATGTCATTTTAAGCCAATGGGTTAATATTTTAGTTAATTAACTGTTGCTCCTGTGCATTATCAATCAAAATTGAAAAAAGAGTGCAGCGTACAGCACTTCAAACACCTATGCGCAGACACAAAGTAATCAGTTAGTTAAAAATACATTTCTTTGTTTTAAAGCTGATTTTAAACAAAATATAACAAATTTGCTAAAAAACATCGCATATGAAAAAGTTAAGAAGAATTTATTTTAGTATACAACATCCCTCTTGAATCATGCAATCATTACAGTTTTTCAAATTTATTTCAAAATAATCATAATTTACATTTATGATCCAAATGTATCAACATTGGGCCATTTTGAGCAACAAACATAAACATAATAATCATCTTCACAATACATGAATTAATGAAATGTGAAATAAAGTTGAGAGCTTGGTTTCTTATATTTGTGATTTCCATGAAGATTCATTTGTTTAATAAATCATGAACATGTCATGGACAAAGTCTACCCATTACTGATGTTACTGATTGCATCAATAAAACAAATGTAATCAATATTTGTAATCAATAGCAAATAATATTTTAATCATATAAATACATAGCATTAAATTGATTCTAGTGTCATCTTTTCGTCATAAAAATCTACGGTGGTTAAAAATATAAAAGACGAAAATGTAGGTTGTAAGGAATTTCTTTTGGCATTGTGTAATAAAAGTTATTTCCTTTTGTCTACAAGTGATCAAGTGCAATTTAATTATGGGCTACATGTGTAACGATTAATCATTTTTACACTAAACAAATTTGAAGTATAACAGTAAAAAAGCTTGTTGTAAATAAAAAATGTAACTTTAAAAAACACCTCTTTTAGGAAAAATTCCAAATCTCTGGGTACAGCAAGATTTATGAATATGAGATTGGCAAATTGCAGTTTTTATAACTGATCACAGATTTGTTTCTTGCTGGGGGACATCTATGACTTTCCACTTACCTTGATCATTGAATAACTATGCAATTTATATATTTATCACTCACATATCACTGCAATTAAATTAACTTAAGTAACTACATAACTTCATAATAGCTCACAGTTTATCTTCTGTATGAATCAAAAAGATATGTTTATCAAATTAAAGAAACCGATTAGACAATCATGTGAACTTATCTTCCACATAAGATATCTTGGTTATCTCCCCAAATTAAGAGTTTATAAACTCCTCCTGCTTCCTGTGAACTGTCTCCAGACGTGACAGCTGTTTCTTCTCAGTGTCTGGACACAGACCGGGGAGGAAGATGGGAGAAGAATTCGCCACCATGCAGGGCCAGAATGGCCAGAACATGTTCGTCATAATTGTAGTGGACCCTTCGCAACTAAAAGCTGCCTTGCACCAGATACCCCAGCAAGCTGCGGCTTACTCCAAGATCAAGTTCTATGAAGACGATGAGAGTTCTGAAGAAGGAGGTAATTTTTTATTATAATCATATTTATTAGTACCTATTTTTGTGTTTGAATTTTGCTTTTCTGTTTGTATAATTTTTCCAAGAAATCACCAATGATCTTTAAAAATTATCTTGTTTATAATTCTTACTTTTAAACTTTTTAAAAGCAATAAAAGTGTTAAACTAAATCAATATTGAATACACTCCTATTCGAGGCAAACCCCAAAATGTACTTTTCAAGTCAAATGAAACCCAGAATCGCTCAAAATTGGGTATTTTCAGAGACTCTTGGTGGGAAATGTTTCAGTTGGCTTTAGGGGAGATGAACTACCCATTTTATGGTGGTAGAATAATTGTATATTTTACATGTAACTTATATCTATATTTCTATCAAAATTGGTATGCACCCATGCAAGTATAGGGTGGCCATAAATGTTATCATAATATGGGTAGTGGGAGGAGAAGGGAAGAAGGGAGTTTTGAAAACTTTACAGGTTTTTAACGTGTTTTGATCAATTTCAGAAAGAAAATATGTATAAATCTGAAACGCCTTTTTAAATTTAACATTTAAAGGAATCAGGTATGTCAAGTTAAAACAATGATCATGTTATTCATTTATGTTATATTCGTACATTTATTACAAACCCAAACAAGATAAATGAATAATATATTAAATTTACTTAATAACAAAACTTAACGGTTATAACTGAACTAAAGTTACTTAAAGATAATTTTACCTAAGTTGTAAATTAATAAACATAACAAAATTTGAAACACTTTTGGTTATCTTAAATGAGTTTTAGCGAATTTCCCCTATAGGGAAGAAGCTATTACCGTAGGTCTCATGGTAAGACTTAAGCCCGAGACCATGATAACTTTTCATTTTGAGCTCCTCAGATGCCAAAAACACCATTCGTTCAAATTTTGAGCGAATTTACCCTATAGGAAAGAAGCTATTACCGTAGGTCTCATGGCAAGACTTAAGCCTGAGACCATGGTAACTTTTCATTTTGAGGTCCCCAGATGCCAAAAACACCATTCGTTCAAATTTTTATATATGTATATATATATTTATATATATATATTTATATATATATATATATATGTGTCCGTAAGCACGATAACTCTCGTAAAAAAGGTCCGATCTTAATGAAATTTGGTACAAACGTGTAAAGTACCATTTATTTGAACGAGTTCGAAAACCAGACGAATCGCACCATCAGAAGGGGGGTTTTGGGGGGGTTTTGTACCCCAAAAATGGGTTTTTCGGGGTTTCCACATGTAATTTTTATTAAAATCAAATTTTAATTTTCACCATTGAATTCAGCATAAAAAAACAAACAATTTGGTATCTTGATCATTGCTCTACGTCAGTTGGTGACTGAGATATTGAAAGTGCTAAACACAGTACGTTGTCTAATGTTATTCTTATGGAGAAAAAGAAAAATTGTATATCTCGCTTATTTATGAACATAAACTGACAAAATTTGGTATATAGCTTCATCTGGTTGTGGTTTATTGTTGTTTGCACAAAAAAACAATTTTTCACCTATGGTTCCCGTAGCAGCAAACCTAGGTACTCGGTCCCCATGTTACCCTTATGGAAAATAATTAAATTGTTATATATCGCTTATTTATGAATGTATATGGATGAAACTTGGTATGTGACTTCACTTAGCTAAGTTCCTTTGATATTTTGCATAAAACCCCATTATTTTGTGTTCCTTGTTGCAGCAAACCTGTGTACTCATCCCCAATGTTATTGTTATGGAGAATAATTAATATTTTAAATATCGTTTGTTTGTGAATATATTTCTTATGAATCATGTTAAGTGGCTTAATGTGTTATGTTTTAATTCATTGGAAATTCGCTGAGTATGCAGGTTTGCTGCGACGGGGGTATTATATATGTATATATATATATATATATATATATATATATATATATATATATGTGTGTCCGTAAGCACAATAACTCTCGTAAAAAAGGTCTGATCTTAATGAAATTTGGTACAAATGTGTAAAGTACCATTTATTTGAACGAGTTCGAAAACCAGATGAATCGCATCATCCAAAAGGGGGTTTTTGGGGGGTTTTGTACCCCAAAAATGTGTTTTTTGGGGTTTTCACATGTAATTTTAATTTAAATCAAATTTTAATTTATACCATTAAATTCAGCTTAAAAAAACAAACAATTTGGTATTTTGATCATTGCTCTACGTTAATTGGTTACCGAGATATTGAAAGTGTTAAACACAGTACGTTGTCTAATGTTATTCTTATGGAGAAAAAGAAAAATTTTATATCTCGCTTATTTATGAACGTAAACTGGCAAAATGTGGTATATGGCTTTTTTTGGTTGTGGTTTATTGTTGTTTGCACAAAAAAAATTTTTCGCCTATGGTTCCTGTAGCAGCAAACCTAGGTACTTGGTCCCCATGTTATTCTTATGGAAAATACTTAAAATGTTATATATCAGTTATTTATGAATGTATATGGATGAAACTTGGTATGTGACTTTAGTTAGATGAGTTCTAATGATATTTGCATGAAACCCCATTATTTTGTGTTCCTTGTTGCAGCAAACCTGCGTACTCATCCCCAATGTTATTCTTATGGAGAATAATTAATATTTTTAACATCGCTTGTTTGTGAATATATTTCTTATGAATCCCGTTAAGTGTTAATGTGTTATATGTTATATATCCATTGGAAATTCGCTGAGTATGCAGGTTTGCTGCGACGGGGGTATTTTAATGGTAGAACAGCTTCATCAGTAAAAAGTTCAATCAATTTTATCAAAGAATACAGAACTTATTATAACTTCATTGATCTTATTCACTTGAGGTTCTTGCCTCTCTGTAGTTTCTTAATTCCAAAAATACTTCTGAAAACTACTGATCTTTTTAAAACGTCTATTTTTAGAGCTTTTTATATAACTGGTTTCCAGTATATTGTCAAAACTGAATTGTGTTATAAAAAATGTTTAGTAAAAACTATGCTTCAAAAGTACCTATATACAAACTAGTGGCTTGAAGGGGCCATAGCCTCTAACCTTGTTCTAACACTGCTTCATCTGATTTCTTTACTATTTACATGCTGGGGAAAATAAACCGATATCTATAGAAACACATGTCAGTTCGTAAGCAACGATGACACTTAATCACATGTCTTACATAAACAAGGCAGACATTTTCAAATCCCTATGCTTTTCTTAAGGGGGATATTTACGTTTCTCGTTTGCTTCTAACTTTTGAGAAATCCTGCTATTTTTTCCCGAGTCCCTGGGATCAAGACCTTCAATTTGAGCCGTCTCCCATCACCCTGAAATTTGCCAAACTCGCACAATTTTGACTTAAAAATTTTGCTTACTGAATTATATATAAAGATATGTTATTGAATGGGGAAAATCAGGACATTCTCGGATTTGACAGGGAACCCTCAATTAAATGCCTGAAATAATGAGAGATTGCCCCGTTCAGAACAAGATATATGGTCACCCTTTATACAAAGGTATAAGCAGAGGATATATTTCCATAAAAGCATTAGAGAGTGGTGTTCAAATAAGTCTGTATTATTTATGATTATCCCTATAACTGTTGAACTTTAAGATAATTCACAATACTAGATTGTATATTTAATAGCTCATTCTAAAAGAAAATTGGAAAACATTTTAATTTTGGCGGATGCTCCTAGTTCTATTTATCTGCATTGTTATGTTAGCAAAAGGTGCAATATAAGGTTAGGAGGAGGTCAAGTTGGAGTAATAATATATATTGGGTTATTGGGGATGACATAACTACAACAAGATATGAAAAACAGCCTTTTCCAATATAAAATATCCCCATAAAATGACATACTGTGTTTAGTCAATTTATATTTCCTTCAATAACTCGATAAACATTTATGTTAGACTGGGCTTAAAATCTGTGGCTTTTTACGTCCTATTGTTTAATAGAAAACTTATTTAAAATCAAGAGCTTTTTGGGCCAAAAAACTCAAAATTTTAACATTCAAAATCTCTAAAAAGGTGGTTAGGAGTCAAATCAAATCTAATCAAATATTCTTTATTCATCGAATGCACACAAGTGCAATAAAATAGCGTCAATAATATTATTTGTTTGCCCAATGAACCTGTCTAACTGATTTAAAAAAAGAACATTCCCACTAAATTTGAAGTAAATCGGACAAAAAATGTAAACCGCATGAGTGTAATCAGATATATATATATATATATATATATATATATATATATGTATCTCAGTTTTAGCAACCCCCTAAAACGTGTTCAGGGGTCACATTAGGAACTCTATGGTGGTCTTAGGTAACTGTGTGAGTCATACTAATACCTCACTTTTCTGTAGGAAATTCGCTAATTTTCGTTAAATTTACTAAATTTGTAAAATGTAGGAAAATATTGGACATCTCTCAACATACACTCAAAACACTTTAAGTGTCTCTAAAATCAATGGGATTAATTTTAATCTACTAACAATTGTATTTATATTGCTGAATATTCCTCAAAACTTGTATGCATATAATCAATATGTTTAATGGATTGATTTTACCCAAAGTGTATCCAAGGAGTTTGTGTAGACCCTGTATATTAAAATAACCTTAATTATGTTATTAACCTTTTAACCTTAAATTAACCTTATTTATTTTGGCAGTTATTGGATCCGTAAAATATGTATGTTGGGCAATGCAATACAGTTAATTTCATACACTTTTATTTCTGGATGTAGGATAAACTGTTTGTTCATTACATCACTCAAAGACATTTTTAGTTATCCTACTAATGTTATAAATGTAAAAATTTGGATGTATGGATATTTGGAGCAGGGGCGGGGATCTAGGAATTTGTTGAGGGGGCTTGAAATTTTAAATTATTTATGGACAACATTTTTGCTATAAATAAAATGAAAATGAAGCTGTTTGGTGAACGTGATAAGGGTTTAAAAGAAAAACGATAACTGTACTTAGCGTAAGATATTCTGTTTATTTAATGAAAGAACTATAAAACACTAATTCATGAATTTATGTCTTACAAACTGATATAACCAACTAAACTAATCCGGTTATTTACATCGGATTATTTAAAAACTATAAGTTCTATATAAAATGTTTTAAAAAACTTTTGAATACCAACTAATTAGCTAAAACTTTCTCGCTGGAAGTTTTTTCTACCTCAAAAATAAAAAAGTTCCTGCTTACTGACTTTTTCATGCCACGCTCTTACAACTTTTTAATGTGTTTCATTATTAAAAATTAAACATAATGTTAAACTAATATATATTTATAATATTATTTATAATATTATTATTTATAATATATTATTTATAATATTATTATATAATATTATATAATTATTATTATAACTAATATATATTTATATACCGTTATATGCGGCAACTTATGCAGAAAAGAAATGGATAAGTTTAATTGTTGTTTTATTATTCTAAGAGGTCCAGGAGCGTGTAAACAACAGCGTGCTCACTGCTCGGGACTACTCTCCCTTCTGCCGTGTCCTACACTTTTGGTCTAGTCTGAAAACTCTGATTTTTTAGTCAGACAAATCGCGAGCGGAACTGTTCGGGAGGATGAGACATTCCTCTTGTACGTCACAACTTTCTTCCCCTCTCGAAATAGGTGCATTTCAAGACTTCAGCGCTGTCTACCGGAAAGAATTGTTACTGCCACTTAGGCGTTCGCTACTCCAATAAGAAAGCGACCTGTGATTCTTTCTTCTCTGTGCTGGCGGCCTTAGAGTACCTGAAGAAAATGACGGTCAACAAAAAAGCCTCACTTGTTCACCCTGACAAGACCTCTAGATCTATTAAACTCGTAGAATATATCCAACTATTTTGATTCGGTTTAGGTACAGCCGGTCTACATTTTCAAACATATTCATATATGGTGAATACAACCCCATAAAAAATAACCAATCTATAATTATTAACGAATAATTATATGACAGTTAACTGCAACAAAATAGTTTAATCGTATGGTTATTTTTGTTGACTCATCATTCGGTTTGTCATCCTCTGACCGGTGTACCAACTTTTGAACTTAGGAAATCTAGTGCATTATTGTTGAAGAGTGTCGTCTCCAGTAACACTAATTGGCCTTGGTTAAAACCATAGACTGCTGTCTATCTTGAAACTAAGCACAGGGCCTTAATCAAATGGCCCTGAATAAACCTACTAATATATAAAACCCCAAAATAAAAGACAATAAAAAGTAATATTAAGGGGACATTATACAAATTATTGTTCGGGGGGCTACTTTGGGGCAAGCCTAGAGGCCCGCACCACACAGATCCCCATTCAAAAGCCGGATACAAGCAAGAAAAAAGTTCACCAAGGCCCGCCTCACTGGTTGGGCCTAGGGGCCCACGGTTCCTAAATCCGGCCCTGACTAAGCGCTAAGATTATTAAACCTGGCATTATTTCGGGTATACAGATTAATTTACGGGTAATCATCTGGCAATTTCCAAGAAATTACGCGGTTTTCGGGTATTTGAAGCTCGCGCGGGTTTTTTATGGGGATTACTACTGAATAAACGGGTAGAGGCGGGGATTTTATAGGTAGTTTGCGGGTAAATAGCAAACCCAATATGGCAACACTGAAGGTAGAACGTAAAGGTTTCAGAAAAGAAGAAGGTTGAGGACGACCGTCTCGCCGCAGTAATGCACCTGCCTTTTTTTGGAACTTTTGGAACATGTTCCATGGAACTGTGACAAAGTACTTCTCTCACGTTACAGTGAAAAAGAACGGAATGAAGTACTGAATATAGCTTAACAAATATATTCATAAATTAACATAGGCTTAATTTGTTGCAAGTTAAAGTCTTTTTTCTGTGATATGTAGGCTATTTAGCATTTTAAATTGTTTGGTATAAATTTAGCCCAAATTGGTTTGTCTGGAAAATGCAGATAGGGCCTACGCTGTATAGACAACATAAACTATTTATCTAAACTGACCAAGAACGTAACGCCAAAGCAAGCTCTAATAAGTGGTAGGCCTAATCTTATTTCGTTTTTCTTGGTAAATTGGATGCCTAATCTAAAAGGTTCATAGTTCCTAAGTTAACAACTTTAAGTTAGCTTCTTCTGTTTCGAAATTCAGTTCTTCAACTACTACATCAATAGAATGGAGTTCTTTCAAATGTTGTGTCAATTGCTCACACCGAGAAAACTGAAAAGATCAATCACTCTCTGGACAAATATGCCTATTCAGTTTGTTTAAACTGTTGGTAGAATTTTCACTACAACTGTGCACATTGCGTGTATGGCGCGTTAAAGTGAATCTATTGGCAAAGTGTTTGTCACAGATCAAACATTCAAATTTTTTTATATCAATATCAGACATATTGATCTCCAGTACTCTCAAACTTGCATCTTCTTAATCGCCATAGCATCTAAGAGAAAGTTTCCACTCACTCCAAACAAAATGGAAAATGGAATAGATTCTCGACTAGAGTCGAGGAACAGCAAGTAGGAACGGAACTCTTTGTAACGTAACGCTTCTACCAAACCTATTCCATGCTTTGTCACTGGAACGAACCGGATCGTGAAAGAAACCGGTTCAATGTCAAAAAAAGGCAGGTGCATTACTGCGGCGAGACAGTCGTGATTGAGGAAGATTGCAGGGCTGCACACCCACCGCGTAAAACGAAAATGCTCTCTAACGGCGTTATCCAGTAGTTGTTTTTGGAAATTGAAATTTGTAAATATCAAAAACAAAAACGAGTACAGTGACAGACAGCGTCACACTATTACCAATTATTAAATATTTTCTGAGTCCAAGGGAGGGTGCGCCCCTACGCTCTCTGGCTGGATCCGCCACTGATTTGGAGTTCCATCACGCATAAACCACTGCTGGACCAGTAAAGCTAACATTTTTCATGAACATAGCTTACACATAAATAAATAAAAATAAATAAATAAGGTCTTTAATTAGCGATTTTCAAACAATCACATTAACATATAGACCTGATAATATCTGTATCCAACTTAGGGCTCCACCCCACGGGTTATGTAAGTTACAATGCAAATCTTATGGGAGGATATCTTTTATAAAATTGCCAGCTGTAGTTGTAGTTGTTTCTTTGTCAGTTAGGGCAGAGGAAGTCATATATGGTAGAAAAACTAAACAAAGATTTCATATTGCTGGTCAGGTTAATATTTGTAATGTTTTTTAAATTGTCGCGAGCGAAGCTGAGGGTAACGGCTAGTAATTTATGTTTGTTGACATTTAAAGTGTAGATTAAATCTATTTGTATTTTATTTTAATGTTTATAATGCATATTACTTGATAGTCTTACTATATATAATACTCCATGGTGATAAGATCATCTTCCCTATGGAAACAGCAATACAATTTTCAGTAAAATATACTTATCCTGATTGATCTATCTATAATTTTATAAAGGAGAGTTGGTTTCTGACTGTCTGTCTGATGTTCCGGGAGAACGCAAAAACTACTGAACCGACTGGGCTGAAATTTTACACATAGGTAGATCTTGAACCCATACAAAACATAGGTCTATTCACTTCCTTAAACTTCCCTCGGGCTACGTCCCGTGGACGTCCTAAGTTTCAATGTTTTCATTTCAGAATAAAGTAAACTCTGTTTTTTGTTTTTTCCCACAAATTGGCAGAAACAATGGTTATTACATATTAACAGTGCTGCAAACGCAAACCACAGCGTGAAAACACCGGAAACCAGTGTTTTACACCTGGTCTAAAACTGTTCTGGCATATAGAGAACGTACAGATATATCTATACGTTATCTGTGGTTCTGGCTAGTCCGGTGGTCTGACTGGCTAGCAAGTCGCACTTATCCGGGCAAATGGCCCGACATCCCTGTCTCCTGCTCTGCTGGTTAAACCATAGACTATCTACAGTACTACTGTACTTAGTCTATGGTTAAACACAGTTAAAACAAATTGACTCGATATATTGTTGAAACAAGTGACAGCAGAGTTTGTAGGACCGCACTTCTGTTAAGCTTAAGTTTGTTAAAATAAGGTGCCTCATACCATTGTTTATTATAGCATCACTACCTCAAAAATGTGTTGGTACTTTGAAACAACCAACTATTTTATTATAAACTGGAATTAGCTGGCGCACCAGACAAAAAGTTAGAATAATTATACTATAGCAACGTATGGCCAATTACCAATTACCAATCCACTATGGCTAGAAAAGAACCACACACATTATCTAGGAATAAAACAAGGAACACTTAACAATAAAGCTACAATGTGGCAAAACCAACTGCCCACATATTAAGGGGACATTATACAAATTATTGTTTGTGGGGGATGAGACATTCCTCTTGTACGTCACTAACTTTATTCCCTTCTCGAAATAGGGGAAACGCATAGGTAAAAACCCCCCCCCCATGCCTTACATCACAGCAAGATGGGGCATACAGATTAATTTACGGGTAATCATCTGGCAATTTCCAAGAAATTACCCGGTTTTCGCTATAGTAATTTACATAGGCCTATTAACTTCCTTAAACTCCCCTCGGGCTACGTCCCGTGAACGTCCTAAGTTTCAATGTTTTCATTTCAGAATAAAGTAAACTCTGTTTTTTTGTTTTTTTCCCACAAATTGGCAGAAACAACCAATAAACACTTTCTTCCCCTCTCGAAATAGGTGCATTTCAAGACTTCAGCGCCAATTCTACTTGGTTGTAGGTTTTGTTGGCAACCAACAAAACATAATAGTGGTAGTATGTAATTGGTATAAAATCAATATTTCTAGCATTCAAAAATGATAGAAAATTGTAACTTCAAGTACCGTAGGCACGTTATGATTGAAGTTGCAAAAGTCAAGTTTATAAATGTAACTAAAGCCGATGTCTTTACAATTCTTGATACCTATAATCTTTTATTTGGGTTTTTTTTAAAAGGCGTTTCAATAATTATTAATTGCTAATGGCTTCTGGAATTGTTGGTATTGCATACTGTATTCAGTTTTTTCAATTGTTTTAGCATGGTTGGTCATTTTGGTTTGTTTTATTTTACTGTGCCTAATAGCATGAATATTTTTGGTTATAATTGGTTTCATAGTTTTCGGGATGAAGTTATTTGTGTTCATTGTTTAAGGTTTGTTTAAGCCCATTCTTAATCAGAGTGTATTTGCACCAAAGGTTTTTTACCTTTGTGTTAGGTTTGGTGGCTTTACTATATGATAGGTCACACACATATTTTTCTCCAACAAATTATTCTGAATAAAAATTACTCGAGATGTTTAATTTGATTTGTCTTATTATTAGTTGTGTAATCAATGGTTATTTATAATAGATATACTTTTCAAATGAAAACTCTTTGCATTTTTAATTATTCTTTCTTCTATGTAGAATTCTAATGTTGATGTTGACCAAAAACAGCTGACACATCATGGCGACGAAAAGAAGACCTTTGCACACAAATCCACAATCTAAGTTAAATTTTCGTCCTAATGTTGCAGAAAACTCGAAATGGGAACCGAAAGGAACAAAACCTCTACCAGAGCCTTCTTCTGTATCCAAGGTGATTCTTATGATGATCTTACATGTCTGCCGCAAGATTATGTTCATGGACACTAGATTGAAGGTTGGAATCTACTTAGCTAGTTTATTTGTTATATCACTTCTTGCCGACGTTCTGCCTTTTCCAAAGACGTACTTTGCCAGAAAGGACAATATTTTCAATGTTTATTTTGTTAAGATTGCATGGGGCTGGACTTTGGTACTTTCCGTACCATTTGTGGTTCTCACAAGTTCTACCTACTGTTGTGGCCGCAGAGATAAAATACTGAAGCATTTAATTAGATTGGCAATAGCTACGTTTAATTGGTTTTTCTGGGTTCATCTGTTTTCTTACATAGAAAGCATCGCCGGAAGGTGTAATGCCAAAGGAGACCGATTTCAGTCTAAATCTGCTTGTTTAGAAAGAGGACTTTTCTGGCAAGGATTTGACATATCTGGACACACGTTCATACTCATTCATAGTAGTCTGACATTAATTGAAGAAGCAAGAGCAATTATTGGCTGGGATGGAATCGAAGATATGCTAAGAAATGAAGAATATAATCGGTCGCTCGCTACTAAGGAAGTAAGCTCAAATCCACTTCGGAACTTGAATTCTGCAGATCTGGATATTCTCAAATTCAACTATGAGAAGTACACTCCTTACGTAAGAGGTCTCTTTATCACTATGACTTCATTTATCATTTTATGGGATATTATGCTTTTAAGTACAATGTTGTATTTTCACAGCATGGTTGAGAAGTTCATAAGTGGGTGTATTGCTATACTAGTATGGTATTTTACTTACAACTTTTGGTATCCTATGAAGGGATTCCTCCCCCATATGCCTGGTGAGGGTGCTTTTAAATACAGAGATGCTAAAATTGCAAGAGAAGTTCCCTTAGCTAAGAAAAGATCCATAGATAAAGGTCAGCTTCCAAGGTTTATGGGCATGCCTCTATATGGTCTCAGAAATGAGATGCCTCAAGAAAAAAGTGAAATGCTTGGAAGTGATAATGGTCTAGGATTACCAAGTCAGTCATGATTTTCAATTAAACGTCTTTTTCTTGCCATGCTCTCTTGAAGTTTTGATTGGTTCACAGACCCTCATTAAATGTTACAATAAGAGATTTGGTTCAAGCTACCTTTTATTTTTAGATTGAGGCCTATAGTTTTCTTCTTATAATTCTTTGTTAACCAAGATTTACAATAGAGCTACGGTATTAGAGATTGAGTTGTTTGGAATTATTTTGTCTTCAAAGTTATCATCACCCTTGAATAAAAATTGAGCTGTCCTATTTAAAAAGAAAAAATGTATTACCAGTACGGTAACCGATTGGTTTAAGTAGCTTATAAGTTTAGGGTATCTATTTTTGTGCGGAAGATTGGCGACCAACAAAACATAATAGTGGTAGTATGTAATTGGTATAAAATCAATATTTCTAGCATTCAAAAATGATAGAAAATTGTAACTTCAAGTACCGTAGGCACGTTATGATTGAAGTTGCAAAAGTCAAGTTTATGAATGTAACTAAAGCCGATGTCTTTACAATTCTAGATACCTATAATTTTTCATTTGGGCTTTTTTTAAAGGTGTTTCAAAAATTATTAATTGCTAATTTTAGATATGTTTAACAAGCTGCAGTGATTAGGTTTCTTTATTTTGCAATTATTTTGATTTTTTACCAAACATAGCAGTTAACTTATTTATGTTTAAAACATTGTGTTAACCTAGCCACTCCATCATGCTGCATGCATAAATAATTGTAACACGGTATAATGTAGGCCTATGCTTTTAAGTTTTAGTAAAAAGGAATGCTAACAAATTTATTGATAGGATACTGATCTAACCAACCTCTAAATTAAATGTTTTAGTTATTTTCTAAATCCAGTTTCTGTGTACGATGATCACTATTGAAGTATACCACTTCAAGAAATAATTTTTCAACTTTAGTTTCTAAGTATAAATCGATAATTAATAACTGTCCAGGGTGGATTTTACAGAAGTGCAGTATTGATTTTTTTATATTGAAAGAGTACAATTTTTTTATCCACTGGAAGTGCAGGATGGCCTAATAGGCTTTGTAAACGATTAGCAAATCTAAATAGGTACCAGTTAATATACCAGTATTGATTTTAAGTATACCTTTTAAGCCAATAAAGGCTGCATTGTAATTGTTCAGGGAATTTTAGTCTTAGAACAATTTTACCCCAAATATTTAATTTTACTGGGCAGGGAGAATAATTTGATTTTTAGGCCTATTATTTTCATATTAAGTCATCAATTTAATAAAGTGAGTTGCTCAGTTCTCAAGTTTCTCCGTGAATTTGTAGCATGTCAGTTTTTTTATAAATTCTTCCGATACAGCATGGTTGATTTGTTTTTATCATTATATAAATTTAGAACAAAACCAAACTCTTTTTTATAAGCCTAATTTTAATAAAATTATACTACACTGTTAAAGTCCTTTTAAGAGTTCTCTCAGGTTGTTAACACCAGTTTGACGCTACATTTAGCTTTGTTTAAGCCCATTTTTAATCAGAGTGTATTTAAACCAACAATATTTTTAGGCTATTGATTTAAGCAGAATTTTGCATATCTTGACCCAATCCTTGGTCTCAGAGACGGCTTTGCCATTTTTTTAACGAAACCATTTTAGTTTAGAATATAATGGTATTTTTTTTTAAGTGAGCTGACCTTGTATTGCAATTAATTGCCTTTCTGTCATTTAATTTAAAATTTAATATTTTTACTATAGGGGCCTACACTGAAGTTTTTGTTATGAAAATCTTCTTCCAGTTCTTCATACATTTTGTAATTTGTTTAGGAGTTTGAACCAAATCATATTTAGCATGTGCAATAATCTTGGGTGTCTGGGTATTTTGACAGCCTATCATCACAATAACAAATCTTGACATAACGTGATACGGTACCAAATGAATGACTGGTGTTCAATGTTTTTATTAAGTTATGATACTAGTTCATTTATTGTAAACATTGTTTTAGTTTAAGCTGTTCCCAATTACTTCACTGACTTGTAAATGCAAATTTTATTGACTTTTGCCTGTCTTTGCCTCTTATCTCAGAACAACTGATACTTATATTTATTCCTAAGTACCTAGTTTAGTTACGTGATAACTGTACAAATTTGTTTTTCATTGAAAATTGAAATGAACTGCACAAATATTTGTTTCATAAATATTTATTGCGCTGAAGCCAGATTATTTTTCTAGGCCTACGTGACAGTCAGATTTTATTAAATGTTTTCTGTAAATATCGTCTTGCATTTTAAAGTAATAAGGTTGTATTTATTACATTGGCTTGTTCTAGGGGTGTTGTCCACAGTGAATTAATTCATGTAATTTTGTAGTCTTAATGTAACTCTACAATGTAAATAAAAAATCACATTTTTATATATTTTTCTAAGATTACAAAATTTGAAAAATATTGTAACATAGATTCTATTCTATAGTTTTTTTTTTTCATAAATGAGTATTTATTGAAGATCTGAATACTTAATTTTTATCTGTTAACAAACCACATTTCATTTTGGTTTGTTTTATTTTACTGTGCCTAATAGCATGAATGTCACTAGCCCGTTTTTTCAACATTTTCTTTAAAATCACCTAAGCTTTTATTTACTTTTATGTTTATTGCCATTTAATTTTTTACCTGAATTTTTGTACCTGTTAAAATTTTTTGTTACTGTTTCGGTGTTTATGGTTTGTTACATTAAAAGTTTCCACAAAGATGGTGCATTTTTTATTTTTCCCCTTAGTTGGAAGTTGCTATTTAAACCAAATTGAAAAAATATTATCGAGGCTTGAATGCACTATATATTAACAATATTCCCAATAGGTACCTATATATTTAACATTTTAAAATTATATAAGAAAATGGGAGATCAAGCATATCAAAATGTTCCTTAGGATTCCTATATTTTCGTTATTCAGAATGTGTCAAAAAATCCCTCAAGGCTTCGCCCTATTGTTCTTAAAAGTGTATGTATTTATGACAAGTGTATTTGTCAGGTGATTATTTTAACATATGCATGTTAGTTGTAAAAGTGGCCTTGCCATAGAAACTTCTGCATCCGTATGTAATCTTCAGAAGGATTATTTGCTAAATCACCACGATTGAGAGGCTCGAAATCTTATTACAATCTAGGTCTCATGATTAAAAATGGTTTTTGTATGAATTAAACTAAATTAAATGTATTTATAGGCCTATTAATGTACCAGGCGCCATACAAATAATATAAATAAGGTAAAACTTGGTTGCTGTTCAAAATTTTTGTTCACAAGCTGATATACATTTAAATCATTAGTGCATTTCCTATGGAAAGTGAATATTAGCTTCACCTGCATAGTGAAACTTAAGCCCGGGACCACCATAGAAGTTCCTAACGTGACCCCCTGTACACGTTTTGGGGGGTCGTTCAAAATTGTGTATACATATATAATATATATGTATATATATAGACATATATTATATATATATGTGTTTGCACTCTAGCGGTTGTATTTTTTGTCTGATTTACTTGGTAGGGACGTTCCTTTTTATAATCAGTTGGACAAGTTCGTTGGGCAAACAATTGGAAAACTCTAAACCCTTTTTTGGGGATTAGTCTTTCAAATTTTGAACTTTTGGGCCCATAAAGGGTCAAAAAGCCCCAGATGTACAATTAATGCATGTAAAAAGATGGGAATTAGTGAGGCGAAACTTTTAAGCCCTCTCTCGTCATTGTAGCATAAACATTTACAGAGTTATTAAAGAAAATGTGTATCGACCAAACACAGTACGTTGTCTTATGGTGATTTTATATTAGAAAAGCCTATTATTCAAATGTTGGTGTACTTTTATCATCCCCAGCAACCTCGCGCATACTTTCAAGCCTGACTGGACCTCCACCTAACCTTATATACGCAAAATGGTATTCCCAGCATTGCACGTAAATGAAACCAGGAGCATCAGAACAGCCAAAAAATCAATGTTTTCAGATTTAAATAACAATTTATATACATGTATGTTTTTACTCTGATTTTGGGTTTTAAAAGTTTATTACGTGGAAATTCACTTCCCTCATGTCAGCGTGCTGCGTGCGAACTCGTTATAGATTGGATCCACTTTTGGTGCAAGAGCTTTATTATGATAGTTTAGGCTGTTATAATCGCTTATTTAGGTTTTTAATATTGAAGTCCTAAGTTTGTTGGACGGTATATAAAAATCCATTCAGTATTTTTTATCAGAGTTAATGTATGTGGGTGAGATGGAGCATGAGTAGGCTAGTCACTGTTATGACTGAGTGTATGCAGCAGGGCTCCAGAAATAATTCAAGACAAAATAATATACGTTTTCAGTGCATCTGTGTTGCAGAAGTATACTAAATTTATTTAAGGTTGGCCTAATAGTGAGCCAATCCCTGCCTGCAGGCTTCAGCCCGTGTGGGATTACTTATTTTGCATGTTTTTGTCCATGTAATGCATGTAATTTTCGAAAATAAATCAACGTTTGATTAAAATATAAGAAAAATAAAGGTGAAAAAATAAATATTACTTGTATTATCAAAATAAATCTCTATAAATACAAATAAGTTATTATAGGTGTGGTGATAAACTATAGTTGTTATAAACTTGTCATCATAAGTTTTTTTTTATATTGGAGACCTACAAAGAAAAAATCTTTCAAGTTTTAAAGCTTTACGTGGTCGTCAAATGGTAAACCGTATGACTATTAACTTATTAATATTCAACTTTGTTGTAAAAGTATATTTTTATTGTGACCCAATGTCATATTTCAGTAATAATTAGCTGTGTCTGTAAAGAGGAAACTTACGTTAAAAGAAAATTGACTAACGATAATTAATTTTAAAAGTTGCACTGCACAGAATAAGCCTAGTAATTGAATCAAAATGTTTTAGCATTGTAAAGCAGGGCTAGAGAAGTTCCCGCTAAGTGAATAATTAATTTGAGTTCTACCATGCAGATGCTAAAAGAACCTAATGAATAATTCACGCAGGTCACTTGGGTGGTAATTACATGCACCGTATTCCCATCTATTCACTACTAAAGCGATAACAATCTTCTCAGGTTTCTCTTTAGTGTCACTTTCAACTGAATTAATACAACCCAAGTAATTTAACAAATTTGTCGCTTAGCATTAAAAGAACCTGGGAGACTGAATTTTACTCAGGGAAGGTCAGTCAGTTTGTTTAGATGACTTGGGCAATTTTTCACCACGTCTCCCTAGTGACAAGCAGATTAGTCTATTTTCTTCATGTTTAAGGTCACCCTAGTTGTTATTATAGCTCAATGTTCCTTTGATTCATTTTGGATATGACCAATCTATATATAACCTTCATTCAATAAATTTAGTTATCACTCCTGTGGATGGAAACCACGTATTGAGACTTAAATATATGATTGATTATAAACAGCTATACTAATTCTATTGTTTCAGTTTTAAACTACATAAGTTTAATGTTAAATTTTTAAACTTTTTATTATTTTTGTTTAATTGGTCAACTTTTCCTGGGGATGAGACCTATCTAGAACTTATTTTCATCCCATAGATTAGTTATTTCCAACATCTGAAGGTAATTGTTCGAGCCATTTTTGAGATCATGGTTACAAGCAAGCAAGCAAACCTTACTCATATTAGAGTATAGGAAAGCACTTTTACATTTTGAGTGAACCTCAGGAAGCAGTAAAACAAAATAGTTACAAACTTTAAATTAATTTATTTGTAAAAATGAAACAGCGCGTAATCAGTCTAAGTACAGCATCTCCTACTGGAATGGGAGCAAGAGATCTGGTTGAGCACCGCTCACTTCTTCTTGAGGAAGAGAAACCCTCCGATGATGACGGCGATGGCAGTGAATATAACGGTCCCGATGACCAGGCCGGACTGCATCTCCAGGAACATCTTGAGATGAGTCATCCCCGACGGGACGGTCTGCTTGTACGAGTCGCGTTGGCACACGCGAGCGTAATATCGCGCGATCCCCGGCTTCTTCCCTCCGGTCCAGAACCTGTCCTCCAGCCCCAGCAGGTAGAGTCTGTCCAGCAGGATGGTGAGGCTGATGTCGGCCACTGTGAACCTCTCGCTACACAGCCACCGAGGGTCGTTCTCTGGAAACATTTTGCGTATCTTAGTATATAATTGCGTAAAGGAAAAATTGGTAGATTTCTGTCTTTTTACGTTTCTGAAGCTATAATTTGATCTAGAAGGCTGAAACTTTAGTCATAGAAAATTAGATGGGGAAGATCTCCATGGAGCTCTATTTTTTTGTTTTGCCCTTAGTTACCCTAGGGCAGTTAGTGGAAAGTTTAGGAATAGTCCTAATTTAATTTATTCTTTATATTTTGTGGGTTGCTGAACACAAATCCGAGGTTTGCTGACAGATATTATGCCCGGAACATTGTTGTTTTGGCAAAAAATCCTTCAAATTTAGTAAATATTTTAGGTTTTTGGGCTAAATCTCGATATTTATGTGTTTTTTTCGAAATGACCATGCTTTGCAACCTTAAAGTAGACAAAACTTACCACATGTTTCATGCATAATAATTCTTTCTACGACCAACCATTATGCTGCTAGAGTGCACTAAAAATTGGCCAGAATTTAAATAAACGGTCATCTTTAAAGAGAACGCTAAATACTGCCGTTTTACATCAAGTTTCCGTGGAATCGACCCATGTTACATTTAGACTATTAATGACAATGAACTTAATGATACACTTATACAAATAAACAAACTAGTGTGACCGTTGACCACAAGCCTCGCCTCCAAGAAATATCTGCCCTAGCGGCGTAACGGTTGGTCGTAGATCGAGTTATTATGTATGAAAGTTGTAGTAAATCTTGTCTACCTACTTTGATTTTCAAAAGAATTATATTTTCGGATAAACACATAATTACCGAGATTTAGCCCAAAATCCAAAGAGATTTGAAAAATTTGTACGATTTCGCATAAAAAACGATATTCCGGGCATAATTTCTGTCAGCAAACCTCGGATTTGTGTTCAGCGACCCAAAAAACATTAAGAATAAATGTCATTATGACTACCTAAACTTTTCGCTAACTATCCTAATTTGCCTAGGCCATTAAAATGTCCTTAAATTGCAAACAAAATTTAAAAAATTTAAAATAAACTAATGATCAGATGTGACAATTCATAATTTAAGCTTCTGATTTGTTTTTCTATTAACATGTCTTCATACGTTCACATAGCTTTATTTTCCTCAGCATGTAAACAATAAATAGAATATCCATATAGATTAAGAGGCACGTAAGTTGGCACACGAAGCCAACATACAATATTCAGCCAACATGAATACTCATTGTGTATTCATTTCAACCACTTTTTGTAGACTACCAGTATTAACATTATTACAAACAAATTTGTCATTGCTTTGTTTATGAAATTCAAAAGAATAATAATATTTATTCTGTGACAATTTTTAACAATGTATTGGAATTTACAACAAAATAGTTAATTTATGGGGAAATCTTTTAACCAGGTAAGGTAGGCCTGAGTCCTATCTTTCCCTTCCTGGCTGAAATAAGTTGGATGTTAAAATAATTAAACTTATATGGAATAAAAACTGTATTCTTTATTAATAAAATAAAAGTAAAATCAACATTCCACAAAACAATTAATGGAGAGAAAAAAACGGTTACGCGGTTAAATAAGGAAACCGCATAAGGATGCCTTTACTTTCAATACAAAATTGCTACAGTTTTAAAGCAAGAATACAGTTGCACGCAATTTCCATTAAATAAGTCGCAAATTACATTGCAAGTGCAACTGGCACAACAGCCGGTCATTGAAAATACGATTAAGAAACAAAACATGGAAAATCTATACTTATTTAATAGGCGAGCAGGTTTTTTGTGACAATCACTCCTCCTAAACTACTGAACCGATTTTCATGTTTTTGGTGTCATTGGAAAGAGCCTAACGTGAAGTTGTGCAGGAAACCTTTTTTATAGAGAAATAATTTGTGGTTGAGGCCCTGGGGTCCCTTGAAGTTGAGTTTTTTCCCATAAGCTTAACATTGGGAAATGACTTAAGTTTTAAGCAATCAGCTGGATAGAGTAAACACAGTTAATCAGCAGGCCATGTAGGCTTTGGAACGGTAACACAATATTTATACGGGAATGTCAGTATAATATTACGTTGTGATCGCGAGCGAAGCCGGGACAGGCTACTAGTATGTTTTAAAAGCAGAATGTTAAGCCTAAGTTTGCAAAAAGGTAACAGTTTGTTTATTTCTGTTTGTGCCAACTAACGTTCCTCTCAATCTACTCAAAAATTAAGTGATCAAGGCTGTAGCCAACGAGGTAAATATATACACTGTAGAAGTCTTGTCTTGTGTTAACAAAGTGAAGCCTCGCATGAAGAGAGGATGTAATTGGTTGTTTGATTTATTGCTCCAAGGGAGCAGAGTTGAAATGTGGTCAAAATGGCGGTAGGCTGCAGTTTTTACCCCAGAGAAAACCCTTCATGCCACTAGCTCTACACTAAGGTGTAAGGTAACCTCAAAAAGAGTTATATTGCCATAATATCTGTTGTTTACAAAATTATTGCGGACATTTCCTTCACTAATTAGTAATACCCCCGTAGCAGCAAACCTGCGTACTCAGCGAATTTCCAATGCATCTATATGTATCTTAATGCCACATACCAAGTTTCATTAATATACATTCATAAATAAACGATTTATGACATTTTAATTATTCTCCATAAGAATAACATGGCGGCTGAGTATGCAGGTTTGCTGAAGCAAGGAACATAAAAAATGGGGTTTTATACAAATATCAATATAACTCATGTAGGTAAAGCCACATACCAAATTTCATTAATTAATTTTCATAATGAAGGCAGATAACACGTTACTTATTCTCCATAAGAATAACCTGGGGCTGAGTACGCGGGTTTGCTGCTACGGGGGCCTTTGGTAAAATATTGTTTTTTGAGCAAATATCAATGGTCCACAACCAGATGAAGCCGTATACCAAGGTTCATCAGTATACGTTCATAAATAAGCGAGATATAAAATGTTTATTTTCCTCCATAAGAATATCATTAGACAACGTACTGTGTATAGCACTTTCAATATCTCAGTAACCAATTGACGTAGATAAATGATCAAAATACCAAATTGTGTGTTTTTTTAAGCTAAATCCAATGGGAAAAACTAAAATTTGACTTTTTCCAAAATTATAAGTAAAAAATTTGAAAAACTCATTTTTGGGGTACAAACCCCCCCCCCCAAAATACTCCTTCGGATAGAGCGATCTGGCTGGTTTTCGAACTTAAAGTCATAAATGTTGCTTTACACGTTTATACCAAATTTCATCAAAATCGGATAATTTTTACGAGAGTTATCGTGCTCACGGAGACACACATATATATATATATATATATATATATATATATATATATATATACAGTTTCGAACGAATGGTGTTTTTGGGGTCTGGGGACCTCAAAACGAAATGTTATCATGGTCCCGGGCCTAGGTCTTACCATGCCGACTACGGTAATAGCTTCTTCCCTATAGGGGAAATTCGCTAACTTCCCTATAGGGGAAATTCGCTAAAAAGATTTTCGAGAAACTAAATTAGTTTTAAACTACAGATTTAAATTAGTTTTACTAATCAGTAATGGAAAATGTCAGCAATATTTTGTTAAACAACATAAACTCACCATCACCAAGAAGAAATTTTAGACAATTAAAATCTTTATTCCAGTAGGCCTAATTGCTTGGAAATGAAAGGTAACATACTATAGATATACAAAAAAATTTAGGAAAAGTAGACCTATTAAGCCATTTGCCTACTTTGACGAGTCCTTCTGACGTACTTCAAAGGCTCCGAATTCAGTGCGGCAATAATAGCCTGGTTATAGTTTTTATTATTTAAAAAACCGTCTCCACGCCAATGTATGCAATTTCCCAACACCATTGTGTTGGGAAATTGCATTTTGTAAACTGTCAATCATTGTGCTCCGACTTTAAACCAACAGCTCTTTTATGACGTCAAATCCAGCTCCTTAATTTCTCCGACTGCCCCACCCTGAGGATATGTATGCAAGTAGACTAACCAGTCCGAGAGGAAAGCTCTTTCTCCACCTCCTGAAGAACCGAATCCACTTGGTCCAGCAGTTTAACGTAGGCCGCTTCATCGGATATGATCTGGTGGTTCTTCTCTTGTAGATCTGCTTTCTCCAAGAGAATATGTCTGATGTTTGGGTACTTTTCTGCCAGAGCTCTAAGATTGGCTGCAGTTTTGTTTTCCGCAGCTGTAAATATAGCATTTGTTTAATGTATAGTCAAACTTCAAGGATCGTTTGAATCTTTTAATGTGCCAATTTAGATTAACAGCCAAAATGATTGAAACTTTACCTTACACTAAGTTTATTGGGTACTTTGGTATTATACGGATGCCACCCTTATACAGCGCGCTGCGGCAGTTATGTTAGGATGGGTTATCATAAACATGATTGTAGGACTTTCCTGGTTTCGTTACAAATCGAATGATACCTTATGAGTCATACTTCCGGCCGCCGCCAAACCCCCTCCAAATAGGCCAAGGTCAGGTCGCTGACCGGAGCGCGCGCATCACCTGTCACCGCCTGTATCTGGGTCAGTGTCATGAGTGATTTATTGCCGTGCATTACGTTACATTTGTTTTCGTAATGAGTGACGTTCTTTTGGTGTGGGATTTACCTCGAAATGAAGAGGAAACCGTACGTATTTTTATGATAACCCATCCTAACATAACTGCCGCAGCGCGCTGTATACTTGGCGGAATACATGTGGCGATCGGGTGTGGCTGCTAGCGGCGGCGACGCATTCAACACGATCCTAGCGGACATCGCTGCCTTTTGGGAGGCACAACACAAAGACCGCTCATCAGAATGATGTAAAATTTTTACAGTAAGTCAATAAAAGTACGTTTTTTTCGAATTATGTAGTTATCCTTTGTATCCGGTAAAAATTAACCTCCAAAAATAGTGGCATCCGTATAGTACCAAAGTACCGTTTATTGCAGTAACTTGCTACCAGTTCGGAAAATTCTATTGCTATTCTGTAAGAGAAATGTTGAAAGAAAAGTGTGGATGTTTGGTAAATTGCGTAATGATGGGAGAGGCTAAAATTGGTAGGCCTATTAGGAAGGGAAGGGGAAATAGCAGTTCTTTTGAAAAATTACTTATGTTTAACTGTTTTCAACAAGGACAAATCGTCCCCAAAAGAAAAGCACGGGACTATAAATGTCAGGTTTGTTGTTTACATTTCCATATATTATTGAGTGTTTGCTTTATTAAAATACATTCCTATTGCTTGATTTTCCTCTGTATGTAAAGAGTAAACACATCAGACGAGTACGAGCAGAACAGTGCAAGGTTAGAGGCTATGTCCGCCTCAAGCCACGAGTTATTCTTTATTTCCAGAAGGATTCAAGGTACTAAATACTTTTAACAATTTTAAAATAATTGACATGAAACATAAAATACTGGTCAACATAAAATTGACAAACAATTAGTTTTCAGATGACTCAGCCTATATTCAATTTTAAATTGGAGTGATATTTAAAAAAATAACGCTCATTTCAATCTATGATTTATTACTGACCTTTCAGAGCCTTTCGAACAGGACCAATAAAAGGCACTTTTGGTTTCCCAACAAACTTCTGGTGGTAAAATGACCCAACAGTAACAACATTGGCAGGTACAGGATCTATGACGTTGCGGAAGTGGATCACCTTCTGACGAATCTCTGCCCCTTGGTCTAGTGGGATAAGTCGGGTGTCTCCTGAAAAATAGAGGCATTATTTAGTTGCCGTAACACAGCTACTTAAAAAAACCTGATGTAGATAAAGAAAAATGTTAACAGGTGTTATCAACTCATGAGTGACTCCACACAAAACTCATCGTAATGAGGTTATTAACCCTAGGACTGCCAACCGCCGGATCCCCAGCAATTGCATGTGTGCGTCAGACAGCATATCAAGTGGTTTTGTGATGTCCAATGCTCAGCTTCTACAAGTTGCTAAGCCAGCAGTAGAATCGACACAAAAAGAAGATGTGACAGTTATTCTGGTAGGATCGAACAACACTTTTAAAGGCGACGTAATCCATCTATGTGAAGATCTTGAGATAAAGTTAAAAGAGCTTACTTCTAGGAAAGTGGTTCTAATGTCCACAATCCCCACCCGATTTGATAACGACATTATTGACCAAATTCATAATAAGATTCATCTTTTAAATAGAAATATTAAAGAGTTGGTAGCACGGTCATCTAATCTACACCTCACTGACTTAAGACAATCTGAAACGTTTCCATTACACCCGACATGGTTGACACCGAAATAATAGAGGGAAGAGGAAAATTGCATATATGATCATGGATATCCTCAACAGATGTCTCATTCAAAAGAAAATGGAAAATTCATGAACAATTTACAATAAATGAAACAAACATGAGCAATCTAATCGATAGGTACCACTCTGATAAGAACGTTGCTTTTGCTCACAGCATTTCAGCCAACTTTGACTGCCCTCAACATATGACTGCAGGCGTTGCTGTCACATTCCGAGAGAAGTGTGGTAGACCTTCTAGTTCAGATTATATAGTCACTTAACCCTTCAAAGTCCACCTGGAAGAGCTGCAGTCTACTCACTAGTAACAAAACCACAATTTTTCACAAAACCTTATGCAGAAGACTACAATCTGGCCTTTAAACAGCTCACCGATGACTTCAAGCAGAGGGGCTTCAAGCACCTAGTCTGTTCTCCTGTCGGAACTGTTCGAGACAGGATCAGAATTGGGCATTTCGTTGACAACATTTTTGTGATTTCCAACAAAAGACAGGGGCATCTGTGGAAATTGCTTCTTATTTTCAAACATCAAGAAGAGTGATTAGAAATGAAACGTCTCATGAACATTTTATCAAACAGCTTCTTAATGATTTTACCATCCGTCTACAACTTGAGAGAGGTGGAGCTTTGGCTGAGGATCATCAGGCTGACACCTCTAACATCTCCAACACCAACACCACCGCTGCTGCTGAAGCCGCTAACCCAAGTCTGCCACTCCTACTCCAATTGTTGCTGCCACCACCACTGCAATTGACGCCACCATTATAGACGCTGCCAACCTGCCAACACAACCTTCCATACCCCATGCTGCCTCTCCAATGTGTAATCAAACATCAGAGAGCTTTCTCCAGTCACTCAGCCAGTTGTCCATGTCTGTTTTTCCACCGCTAGGGTCATCAGTCGACTCCAAACAACAGCTGGCGAAGAGAAACAGCGAGCTCAGAGGGAAATGTTCTGGATAGTGCAGTGAGTTCAGTGTCTAATAAAAAAATCAATAAAGTATCGTCACATTTTTTAATGGAAGATCCAGTGATAGTGAATCTAGTGTAGTTTTAGAAGCCATTTCATGTAATTCCAAAGTCCACCCCCCACACATAATACACTTCACAACAAACCACAAACTACTCAGTTAAGTATGCAATCATACAAAATAACACTAATTCTAAAACAATACAACACAACTTTGTACAGCCTAACTCCCGTTTTAATTTTAATCTCACTAACAATAACAAAAGTAATAAAAAAGCAAAAGAAATAAATTGTATAAAAATGTTCCATCAAAACATTCTGCATTTAGCTTCAAGAATTGAGCATTTACTAATTACCTTAGATGAATTAAGACCCCATATTGTTAGACTGACAGAACATGATATGAAAAATAATTAAATTAACAGGCTGAATATCCAAGATTATGAAATAAATAGCTTTTTCTGCAGAGAAAATATAACTAGAGGTGGAGCTGTAATTTTTAGCAAAAAGGGTTTGAACTGGAAGCGGGAGGAAGTTCCAAAACATTTGAATGACATGATACTTCAGGAAAAAAAATTTGAGTATTGGGCTTGTAGCTATGTTATTAATAAGCTTAGAATGTTAGTCATAGGAGTATACAGGTCACCTAAATCAGATTGTGAATTTTTTTTAAATAGGTTAAGCATATTGGTTGACTATTTTTCAAAAAAAAATTTAAAATATAGTTATAGGGGGGATATAAACATTAATGTCCTAAAAAATGATAATGATCATAAACTTTTAAAGAGAACAATAAAAACTCAAAACATGAAATATCTTGTGGACTTCCCAAGAAGAGTGACAGAGGATTCGGAAACGGCGATCAATAACTATTTAGTTACAGATTTTAACGATAGTACAATAACCGTTGAGGGAATAGTAACTTTTCTTTCCGATCACGATGGACAATTGCTTCTTATTAACAATAAAAAAATAAGTAGTAAAATAAATAGACAAATACCAATAAAACGTATGAAACGTAAGTTTTCCTCACAAAACATGGATATATTTCAAAAGTTTTTAGAAAATGAAATTTGGGAGAATGTTTACATGGCTTCTGTAGATAAAAAATATGACAAATTTTACAGTACTTTAAAATTTTACTTTTATACATCATTTCCTAAAGTCAAGTCACTGATCAAAAACGCAAACAAAATTTGTTTTCAGATGAGTTGAAAAATGAAAAGAAAGAATTAATGCAGTTAGGTTTAAAAATTTGAGAAAATAAAAATTATACCTCTAAAGCAAGAACTAAAACAGAAAAATCGGAACTACAAGTTAAAATTGGTGCAAGCTAAAACAAGGTACTTTGAAAATAAGATTACAAAATCTGATAACATACAAAACACTGTGTGGTACATTATAAACCCAGAAGTTGGGAAAAAGATTGAAAATAAAAATATCTACTTAAAAAAGGACAAATTGTTATGTAGATGACCCTAGAACTATAGCAAACATATTTAATAATTATTTTGTAAATGTTTGTAGTGAATTTAATACAGAAAATTTAAATAGTAGTACTACTGACAGTGAGAGTTGTATTAAAACAAGGTTAATTTTTAAGTTTGTTGATGCAGGGGAGGTGGAAAAAGTAATTGGCTCTTTATAAAACAAAAATTCAACAGGTCACGATGAAATCCCTGTTAAAATTACAAAATTTGTGAAAAAATACTTAAGTCAAATTTTAAGCCACTTAATAAACTCATCTTTTGTTTCTGGATTGTTCCCTAATCATTTAAAATTTTCAAAAGTCATACCAATTCATAAAAAAAGATGACCTAGAAACTATGTCAAACTATAGGCCGATTTCTCTTCTCCCGGTGATATCAAAAATTGATGAGAAAATAGTTAATAATCAACTGTTAAAATATTTAGAGGACTTTAAATTGTTAAACGATTGTCAGCATGGCTTCAGACCTGTGATTACTGCTGCAGTATCCTTTATTGAATCTATAATTGAGTTGGTAGACAAAGGGGAATTGACAACCGGAATTTTCATGGACCTGTCAAAAGCGTTTGACAGTGTCAACCACAATCAATTAATAAATAAACTGCAAATGTTAGGGATATGCAGTTTCCCTAACATTCTATAAAATGGTTTCAATCATATCTTAATGGTCGTTGTCAGTTTGTGGAAATAACCCAATAAACCCAAGACAATATAATTCTAAAGTCTTCATCAGAAAAAGAATATATAAAATGTGGTGTCCCTCAGGGATCAATCCTGGGTCCTCTACTGTTTTGTGCTACATCAATGCCGCAGGCAATTCTTTAACAAGCTTACCTCAAAATAATCTCTGTTTTTATGCTGACGACACGAATCTTAGGGTATCGGCCGGTACATTCCAAGAAGTTGAGATCTTGAGTTTTGTTGAGCTTGAAAACATTGGAGGTTTCTTGGAGCGGAATAAATTAAAACTAAATGCCAAGAAAACCAACTGCATAGTATTCAAAACACATCAAATCAATTGATCCAATTATAATTTACAATGAACAACAAATTGAAAATAAAACTAGCACACAGTTTCTAGGTCTAATCATAGATCAAAATTTAAGCTAGGATGCACATGTAGATAAAGTATTGGCAAAATTAAGTTTGGGAAAAACAAAAGATAGAAAACTAGAAACAAATTCTAGTGATTCTAGTGTATTCACTATCTAGAATGTCATTCTTTTGTAATGAAAAAACATTAAAAATATATATTTTGCAAATATTCATTCTCATTTAGCGTATGGCTTAAGCCTTTATGGTTCAACCACAAAATCAAATATGGATAGCATACTATAATTACGAAAAAGGGCCATAAGAATAATAATGAAATTAGGATATTATGAAACAGCAAAACACAAATTTAAATAATTAGGGATTTTAACAGTTTATGGACAATATATCTTAGATACATCCATCATTGCAAAAAATTATTCAGAAAACTCTAACCTTAAAAGCCACCCATATAATACTAGACGTAACAAATTTATTACTTTAATGCAACATAAATTAACATTTTATGAAAAAAATACAGACTTACACAGGACTAAAATGTTTAAAGCATTTACCAAATGACATTAAAAATGAGGAAAACATTACTAAATTTAAAAAGAAATAAAAAAATTACCTGTTAGAAAAAACAATTTATTCCCTTGAGGAATTCTTTCCCCCCCCCCAGACTTGGATATAGTTTGCTTTCTCAAAACATATTTTGTTTTCTCCTTGTTTTATATTTCGGTACATGTAAACGCAAGTGCTTTCCCTTTTCTTTAGGATAATAGTTTAGTTTGTAGTATTAGTGATGCCATTCAATGTGCATGAATATGTACTTAATGAATAAAGATTATTTTGATTTGATTTGAATCAACAGAATTCAAACCTGCTACGCTCTGAAATCAGTATAAAAATGGATAAAGCTATAAAGTTTTTGTAATTTTATTAAACTTTAATGAATTTTTTAGGACAATGTAACTGTTATTATAGCTTACGTTCTTGGGATAAATCTGTCATAGATCTTTTTAATAAGAATATCTGTAAAAAAGAAACAGATGTAGGCTACTTACTTCAGTATCTGGAGGAAATTGTGTTTATGAGTAACATTGAACACAATTTGCTTGTAGATTTTGTTTTTCTTTAGTTTTTTAACAAAGTGTTGTTAGAAGTTTTAGGTCTTTTGACTCAGTAAGATGTTAAAGAAAGGAAGCAAATCACATACAAAATACAAGCTGTACAGCAGTGTCATTCACCTATTAACAACCGGAATTAAATTATTAACACTTAATAATTTAACAATAAATACTCTCAGGCTACCAATTAACAATCTTACTAATCAATACTTCCATTCCCATGCTAGCGACATGTTATGACCGTGTTCCACCCACAGTAAACATGATTTATTAGTAAGTATAAACAGATGTTATAAAATTTGCATGCAGGTACCAGTACAATTGCTGACTCAAATAGGCATTTGATCAACAATTAACAACAATACAACCACGTTAAACTGTGTCACGTAAATTGCACCAGGTAATAATTGCTCTTTCTTCATGAAAGAACTTTGTATATTTTGATTTGAATTGATTTTATTTACCGAGCAAACAGGTTAAATTCTCAGGTTTTATTGCATGTTACGTAAACTTCCCCTCTATCATTCTCCTTTAATTCTAGAGACAACCTGTGCTTATTCCCCTAATTAGATAGGGTGGCCATATCACCAGATTTCCCTGGAGATTAACGGATTTTAAGGGTAAAAATACAGCTCCACGAATTTCCTCAAACTCTTGAATTTCTTGAATTTTCTCTTGAATTTTCCAACGAAAATTTGTTGTATAATGTAAAATTGTATGTTACAATCAGAAATAGGAAGAACAAACATGCATTTTTGTTTGCAACCTTTTTATAAAAAAATCTCTCTAAATTTGGCAAACAAAGCATAACAAAGCTTATTTGATTTTATAAATCATTTAAGTTAAAATGCAATAAAAAGAGTGTTTTAATACTTAGTCTGCACAAATTTTCGGGGGGGGGGGGGAGCACCCAAACTCCCCCCTAAACTGGGTAGGAGGTTGCCACCTAAAATCTCTTTTCCCCACACTACACTACCATATGGTAAACCAATAATAGAGCGTTATGAGTGAACTCGCTTCATTACAGAAGCTTACTTAGTTCATTTGCTATTACAGTAATTACCTGGTCAGTATTACCATTTGTAATTACCTGGCTAATTCAAACTTCTACTGAGTTAATCAAAATCAATTTTAACTCGAGTTTTCGCTTGGTCTCTAGCATTTTCTATATTCAACAAATATTTAAAAATCTTTGGTTAATTTAAACTGTACTTTTCTACTTAGGCTAGATAAAAACGGCATTATGCAGTTATCAAACTACCGAATGCCCAAGAACAGGAATAGCACAGTTGGCATAATGTTTTGCATCTTTACCGTGCTTCGAGGTCGCTGCAGCTGGAATGGAGCTACTTTGTTCCCAACACTCCTGGAACTTCCTTTCAAACCAGCAAGGCCTAGCTACAGCAATAGTGAAGTGCTGCAACGTCTTGGGTCAAAATAGACGCGGATTTAACTAGCTGCAGCTGAGACTGGTTTTGGAAGCAGTACCGCGGCTGTGTGAGACTAGCTGCAGCTGTTTCACACTAACTGCTAAGCACATTTCTAATCTTGCAACCAGGGTTGTATTTTCCTAATGGTGGCCGTCAAGGGCCTCGGCCTGAGGGGGCCTCACTTAATTTTTTGTTTCTAAAAGAAAATGTTCTCTCACAAAATTTGTCATGAAGCAATTGCTATTCATACATTGTTACGTTGTTTGTTGTTGTTGTTGTTGTTTGTTGCTTCCCATTTTTATCTCATTTTTACGTTTCGAGTGACACTTTAGGTCCGGTCAGACCGAAGAAGTTACAAATGCAAGGGGTTTACTAAACTGGTTCAAGTTAGTCACCAGAGCGACCTAGCGGCAAAACATTGAACTTCCAGCTTACTAGATAGACCACGCCTGCTGGCCGTTCATTGGTTTGGTTTGTTGCTTCAACCAGGGCTGCAAACTGCGGCTCAAAGTAGAAGAAAATATATACAATTTAATAGGTCCGTTCGGACCTAATGAGTAATTTTCAAAATATAAGGAATGGTGTGTAAATACTAAATACTGAATTTATAAGTAATACTGTTTTATGTTTTTTGTTATCAAACTATAAAAACAGAGTGTCAAATTACTGGCTTAATATAAATTTTGAGTTAAGAATAGTTAAAAATACTTGTAAAACTTAATAGGTGAAAGTACAAAAAATTTTAAAAAATATAAATATATTACATACTTGAAATAAAAGAAATATAAAAGAGTAATTACAATTAAAAAAAGATTATACATAGGTACCTAATTGTAAGGAGTATTGCCTTATTTATAAAATTGATGAACAAGTCAAAGGTCCTCATGTGTTCGTAACGTTACTTGTGTACATCTCCCGAAACTGATTGCAAATAAATTTCAGGATGTCTAGCAAACGAAAAAGTTGGGAAAGTCGGGAATTTGAATAGAAAATAATAAAATTTCGGGAAAGGAGGAAATCAACATTGAACATTTTGAATAGTTGGGAAAATTAATAAAACTGATGAACAGTGATTGTATTATTCGTATCTATTGAACGGAACGCCACACAACTTTGATTAAGATTTTATTTAATTTGTGATAGTAAGACGACAAAAATGAGCCATGATTTGTCTTTTTATGACCATTAGTTTCAGTTTTAGCATTTTGTAATAGGACATATCTTATCTCATGAATAAATTACATCAACCCTTGACCAGATGCCAAACAATAGACTAGCCATTAAGAATGAGACAAAAAAGTATACGATCACTTGTAGACTGACTTTAGAAGTAAACAAACACAGTTAGTTGTCTTAAGTGAGGCCATTATTTGGAAATTGAAACATGGATAATACGCTGTGGTCTATTATTTGACTTGACCACGACTATGAAATTATATTTTACTTAAATCGCTATGCAATGTGGTTGTTGTTGTGTTATCTAAGGAAAAAGTAGTTAATTTACAATAATTGGCATAAAGTACCTTCGGTCCGTACAGAACTAAGTGCAAAAATACAAGGAAAAATAAAACTCCCGTAGCAGCAACTCTGCGTTCTCATCGAATTTCCAATGCATATGTATCTTAATGCCACATAAAGCCACATACCAAGTTTCATCAAAATACATTCATAAATATGACATTTTAATTTTTCCTCATAAGAATAATATGGCGGCTGAGTATGAAGGTTTGCTGAAACAATGAACACAAAAAATGGGGTTTTATACAAATATCAATATAACTCAACTAGAGAAAGCCACATTACCAAGTGTTATTAATTTATGTTCATAATTAAGGGAGATAATATTTTTCTTATTATCCATAAGAATAACATGGGGGTTGAGTAAGCGGGTTTCAATAGACCACAATGATATAAAGCAGTATACCCAGATTCGTCAGGATAAGTTGATAAATAAGCGAGATATACAATTTTTCTTATCCTCCGTAAGAATAATATTGCCAACGTACTGTGATTAGCACTTTCAATATCTCTGTAACCAAATAACGTAGAGAAATGATAAGAACACCAAATTGATTGTCTTTTTAAACCAAATACAATGGTGAAAAGTCAAATTTGACTTACTAAAATATTATATGTACACTCAAAAAACCCATTTTTGGGGTACAAAACCCCCTCAAAATATCCCTTTGGATAGAGCGATCTGGCTGGTTTTCGAACTTAAAGTCGTAAATGTTGCTTTACATGTTTGTACCAAATTTCATCAAAATCGGACCATTTTTACGAGATTTATCGCACCCACATACACACACACACACACATATATATATATATATAAGTAGTGTGGGTTTGCGGGTTTTGCGCCGGAAGTGACGTCATCCGGTCACGTGACCGGAAGTGCTGAGTCATGAAAGATGTTATCTGGGGCTGAGCCAGTGACGTAGGCGGTTTTGTGACGAAATGAGTAAAAGTTCAAAGTTCAAGGTCACGGGGAGGTAATTTTAAAAAAGTACTACCTCGCACGCGTAAAATCCGATTGTGATTCGATAGTTTTAATTCGATAAAATATCGAATGAAAATTATCGAATGAAGCAATCGAATGATACGAGTGCGAGGTAGAACAATTACAAATATTACTTTATTTTATTTACAATAATTCATATTACAAATATTACTTTATTTACAATAATTCATGTTTACAATAGTTCCCCGTTGTTGGTTGTCATCGATGTTGTTGATCCGGACGAGTTGCGGCCATCACTTTGTTTTCTGAAGAAAGACGGTAGATACTTCGATCCCTGCGCAGAGTCCATGTTGTGTTTTTGACACCTATCTGTTCTGTTAGGTGTTTGCATTTCATTGCTGTCAGGAGGAAATAATACGTGACGGCAATGAAATAGAAACATCTATCAGACCTTGAGTGAAATGATATTGTTATTTTGTGAAGAGCGTCTCGGAGAGCTCGATGTTCACCGGTCGAGAGCCGGAGGTGTACTGACTATTCGCTAGCTAGCGTTCTGGTATCAAACAAAATGGTGGGGGTAAAAGTGTAGTAGAACGAAGCAGATGGCTGGTGGCAGGCGGCAGGCGGCAGGTGGCAAGTGTGCGGCAGATGGTAGTCCCCCCACTACACCAGTCCCCCACTACACCAGTCCCCCCACCGAGTTTTACATCGCACAATAACTAGTTTACATGTGTTAGTTAGGGTTTAGCTCTTAGACTGTCAAGACCTTAGCTCCGTAACTAAAAACTTCAATAATGTTTGCGCTTCAACTCTGTATAAGTATAACAGCTACTATGATCTAAACCGGTGCATGTATTCATATGGTTCTTTTTGCGAAGCAAACAACTAGCTAAAAGTGTTTCAACCTCGATTATTCTTCGACGAAACCGCTCATTGTCCACTAAAAGTGTAGACCTTCTGTCTTCATTGTCAGGGAAGTAGAAAGTAGTGTCAAGGGGACTACTGAAGGTCACCTTCCTCATGTTCCTGTAAAACTGCGACATTTTTCAGACCCTCTAGGTAGATGTTCATCCGTCAAGAGCTGGAAGAATAATGATGGAGCGTTATCATGTATGATAGGCACCTAACCCCCACCACAACGTTACCTTGTCCTTCAAACCATCGTTTTTACGCTACAGATGCTATACTGTTGGTTAGATTTAAATTTAAATTGCACCTTCTTGTTTGTCTTGGCAAGCCGCGTAATTGAAGTATCCACATGTTATACTTTGAACCAAAAACAAAGAAGTTATTTAGGTTTGTCCTTGAAAATAGGTGTTTTTTCGCTGTTGCTGCTATACCCGTTGTCGGATCTGAATTCTGTTTGCACCAACTTGTTCGTCTGATCAATCCGCGTAATTTGAGTACCCACTTAATATACTTTAAACCGTAAATAAAGAAGTTATTTAGGTTTATCCTTGAAAATAGTAGTTTTTTCGCTGTTGCTTCTATACCCTTTGTCGGATCTGAATTCTGTTTGCACCAACTTGTTCGTCCGATCAATCCGCGTAATTTGAGTACCCACATGACATACTTTGCACAAACTTTATACCCCCCCCCCTTGGGTCATGGTCATGGTCAAGGTCAAGGACCTTGGGACTTCGAAATTTTTACAAAGTGGGCTGCACACAAACATAAGACTAACAGTCTCCTGCCTATGTACAGGCCAAGTCCCTAACTTGAAATGCTTAGGGTGGTCCTGAAAAGGACCGTTTTTGATGCCATGAAGAGGAGTCCTGAAGGAGTTGCGGTTAGTCGAGGTGGAGGAAATGGACAAGGGCTGTGACAATTTATTTAATTAACCAATGCGCCTTGCCCTCTTGTCTGACGAAAAACAGTTCCTTTTTGGATGGGATTCTAGGCGGTTGCGGCAGGGAATGAGGCAGTTGGACCTTGAAGTGAAAATCTTCATGTTGTAAAATATAGCTGTTTCCGCTGAGCCTTGCCACAAACTTGTATTTGATATTTGTTTTTAGTTTTCTAAATTTAAGTGATTTGAAGTTTAGAGGAGTGACTAATTCTTCTTCCTTCAACACCCTCGTCCGCTCCATCACCTCATCCACGGTGAGAGGTGGAGTTGAAGGTCGAGGCTGACTTGTAGTCGAAGTCGAAGGTCGATGCTCAGATGACGGATGTTGGTTGAAGTAGAGCGGATGGTTCTTAAAATTTCTTCTTATTGTGGCCTTGAAAGAAGTTGGTCTCTTAAAACCACTTCTTCTCTCAACCGTCTCCTTCAGGGATTCCTTCAGACGTCGCAGTTTCTCAAGGTTCACAGGGGAAGTCATCGTAGCGCTGCTGATCGGCACGTAGTTTTAGTTCGAGAGACAAAGCTGGAATGAGTCCTAATGTCTTGACTTTTGAAGGGTCAGACGGTTTATCTCGTTGATTAGGTTTTTGGCGGCTTGCCAAGTGTAACCTTGACACTTCCATATACGGGTAGAAAGCTAAGAACCGGTTCCCCTTCCCTTCATGACACCCCCCCCCCCCTCATTTGGATCATGTCCCCCCCCCCCCATTTGGGTCATGTCCCCCCCCCCCATTTGGGTCATGCCCCCCCCCCCCATTTGGGTCATGCCCCCCCCCATTTGGGTCATGCCCCCCCCCCCCCCGACGTCACGGGGCGGAGTCACCTCCCACCACTGACCGCCGCCTTTATAAGCGGGAGCAGTCCGCAGTCTCTTCGCAGTAGGCTGCCGCCCGTTCGTGATCTACGTCCGTCCGGGTTGCATTCTGCTGCAGCGTAGGTCTTTTAAGTGTGCGTTGGGCCCGACGCGCAATTAAGAGATCCGCGCCTTTGCATGTGCATGGTAGTTTGTTAAGCATGGTAGTTTGTTTGTTAGATTATTGCTTGTAGATTGCTGCTAATTAATGTAGTTAGTTTAATGAATGTTGGTGTTGGTTTTGAGTGTTTTATTTAATGATGAAATATGTACCTTTCTTACAGATCCTTATCCCTGGGTAAAGTCTTTATATCCGTGGGGTTTGTTATCAAAGTAATTTAAATGCCGGTCTTTGTAAATATTTAATGATGAAATATGTACCTTTCTTACAGATCCTTATCCTTGGGTAAAGTCTTTATATCCGTGGGGTTTGTTATCAAAGTAATTTAAATGCCGGTCTTTGTAAACTACCTTGGTCAAAACATTGGTTCGCAGTAGCCTGACGCCCGTTCGTTGATCTACGTCCGTCCGGGTTTCAGTGTTGCTGTTGTGACCTTGTTAAACTGACCGCAGTATCCTGACGCCCGTTCGTGATCTACGTCCGTCCGGGTTTCAGTGATACTGATTGTTCTTTGTAAAATTAACGTTAACTCTAACTGACCAGTTTGTTTCAAAGTAATGTAATTTGTTTCTCATCCCTTTCCTAACCCCCTGACAATAAGTTTCGGCCCTGAAAACCGGACTTGTCAATACGGCCATGTAAACCGGTTGACATTACCTTTCTTAGCCTGAGAAACTGTTGTGATTTTCCTTTTTTTTTTGGAGGGTTTTTTTCTTTATTTTTTGTTATTAAAATCATTGCTTGTAATTCCCTGTCCCCTAATACAGAGCGGGGAATAAAGCACCAATTTGTGCTCTACCGGACTTGTCAATACGGCCATGTAAACCGGTTGACATTACCTTTCTTAGCCTGAGAAACTGTTGTGATTTTCCTTTTTTTTTGGGGGTTTTTTTTCTTTATTTTTTGTTATTAAAATCATTGCTTGTAATTCCCTGTCCCCTAATACAGAGCGGGGAATAGAGCACCAATTTGTGCTCTATTCCCCGCTTTGGCAACAAGTTCAGATGACCTTGACCCACTGACAGGACTTATAAAACCTCTGTCTGGTTACATATAGGAAAATTAATATTTTAAACCATAGCCTATCCCCCTTCCCCTTTCCCCTTTCTCCTTCCACTTATATTGGGTATAAAAGAGGCTTCCCATTACTGGTAAGATCATTCTGCTGCTTGTGCTTGCTCAACTCAGAACTATGGAGTCACACCCGATATCACTACCGACTTCTGCATCACCCTCTACTTCTACATCACCCTCGACTTCTGCATCACCCTCGACTTCTGCATCACCCTCGACTTCTGCATCACCCTTGACTTCGGCTGCTGGTTCAATTCTTCGTCAGGCTCTTTTAATGTCTCTTATCATCCCTGAGAAGACAACTTCACCACCCATTATGGATCGACCAACTTCTCCTTCACCATCATCCTCGAGATCAAGGTTTTCGTCGAGCTCCTCCTCCTCATCATCTACCTCGAGATCAAGGTCTTCTTCGAGCTCCTCATCATCCACCTCAAGATCAAGCTCCACCTCGAGATCAAGCTCTAAAATATCTACAAGACCCCCAATTGAAATTTCACCTTCCACTAGTTCAACCAGACCTTCAGTAATTTGCACAAATATTCAATCTCCTTCAGAGAAATTTAATCAATTAAAGTCATTGCATAGAAGGTGCATACGTCCTGCACAACTATGTAATTATATCTTCAAAAAAGGTGCAAAGAAAGGCGAACGCTGTGCAAAACAGTGTACTTTAAATGAAGAACTGTGCAATCTTCATTTAAAAAATACCGCTTCTCCTTCTTCACCACATCCAACAGTGAAACCGGCTAAGACTCGGATTAATAGGCTAGCTAAAAACAAACAATACGTCTTTGTACAAATAATGGGATTCCTGAAGGTCATGTTAAAATGTGAAGACCGCCTTTACATTTTAAGATTACCTAAAGGCATGCGTCATCCCAAAAACCCTACAAAAAAGCACTATCTAATCCGAGCCGATTCAGGAACCACTGTGTGGAATAAATTGTAAAAAAAAAAAAAAAAAAAAAAAAAAAACATTCTTTCCAAATTAAATAAAGTTTTTCCAAATTAAAAAAAAAAAGTGTGGACAACCTATTTACAAATTGTAGCATATGCTGCAGAGTGTAAATAGGTTGTCCACACTTTTTTTTTTTACAATGTTACAACGACCTTGACCTAGATAACGGACTTAGATATTTTACACTAAGACAAAGATAAACGTAAAAGGAAAAAGGAGAAATATTATACTAAAGATATTATTCAACAGTGAAGAAGGGAGGGGGTAAGCGGGTATTTAAGCAAGCGATTCGGAATATAATTATTAGTTGTATCATCATGAGCGTCAACAGCAACACATGGGGAAAGGAAATTAGCGAAGAGGAGTTGTACGCGATTGCTGAGGCTGCTGAAATTACCGAGGTTTCTAAGATTGATAAGGTTGCGGAGAATGATGCCCAGTCACAACCGCAACAAACTACATCATCGATGCGGTCTACAACGCAGCAACCAAGACCCTATCATGTTATCCTGGAGGAGTATAATGAGGCAATGAGGTACGCCTTTACAAAGTGGTGTGGACAACCGCGTTCTCCTGAACAATGGGAGGAGCACGATGCAGACTTTCGCCTGGTTGCAGACTTAGAACTTGAGCTTCAAAGAGCAAAGGCTGCTCAATAGTGTGAAGATTTATTGTTTACTTTAAGAAATACAGAGCGGGGAATAGATCAGTTTGAGGTCCAAGTGAGAACCACTTACTGCTCTATTCCCCGTTTTGGCAATTTGTTCAGATGACCTTGGGACTTAGAAAATTTTGTTTGGTAAAAAAAAAAAAAAAAATATTGAAATATATATTTCTTACAAAAACATCCCCTCCCTAAAACTTGCACTCCCACCACTTCCATTGGGTATAAAAGAGACACCTTATCGATGGTAAAATTAGTCTGCTGCTTGTATTCGCCCACCTCAGACACCATGGAGCACATCAGAAAACCAACTTCTGACGCCTCTTCTTGTACTGTTTCATCTTCTGCTGCCCCATCGATACTTGTCCAGGCTATGATTCTATCCAACATTTTTCCAGAGACTAGTAATACTTCGCCAAACTTAAACTCGAGATCTCTCAAAACCGAGAGAAACAATGCTAGTTCTAGAAAAATGAGAACAAGGATCGCTGATTGTTATAAAGTATTAAGACGCATATTACCATCCTCCAATCCGTATGATTCTAAATTAACCACTATACAAAAGTCAATAAAATACATTTCAAACCTTCAGTCGCAGCTTCAAGAACCGTCCTTAATTCACAAAGAAGATTTACACAACCCTCCACCTTTTGAAGCTGTTTTTCTTAAAGAGGATGAGTTAGCGGACCAACATTTCTTCGCTGAAGAACCTTCAGCTTACAAACAAATCTTCCTCATGGATGAAGATCAGGACGAGTAACTATCTTAAAAAACTAAAGTCCTTTGAAATACAAAGCGGGGAATAGATCAGTTTGAGGTCAAAGTGAGAACCTCTTATTGCTCTATTCCCCGTTTTGGCAACTGGTGTAAATGACCTTGGGACTTAGAAAATATTCGTTTGATAAAAAATAATGAAAGATCTTCTTATTTCTCACAACAACAATATCTTTTCCTAACCCCCACCACTACTTAAACTAAGTATAAAGGAGGTTCTCCATCGCTGGTAAAAATTAGTACTCTGCTGAAAATGAATGCATCCACTACTTCTATCTCTGCAGCAACTATAATAGTTAGCAGACGGGTCGAAAACATTGATCAGTTGCTTGCTGTAAGGAGATTACTGCTACGGTATCTTGATATAGAGGTTAGTTGTCAATTGTGCATGTGGGGACCAACAGGTGAAGTTTATAGTAGTGAAAATGAAGCATTTGAAATAAACTACAGTAGAAAGTTATATAAAATCTTTGGTAATATGGTAAGGTTAGTCAATAATGGATGGAACATTAATATAACATTTTATATTGTTCCAAACCTGTAATTAAAGCAAAAAAAAAAAAAAAAAAAACGATGGGTATATAAGCCCGATGTTACAGAGACAATTATCACTTTGGTTCTGAATTGCGTCAAGAGAGCACCTACCATGGTATACCTCCACTATATTGACTCTACTGCTAAAGCGGATACTTTTATCCAGCGTGTTTACCAACTGTTAACGGAGTACCATTATGTTCAGGTCAAAGGATTGGGTATTCGTGGAACAGAAGAAGTAAAAATAGATGTAAAACCAATCCCTTTGAAGAAAAAAATTGACCAATTATTACAAGAAGGCTACACACTGTGCCTTTATTACACAACCTCATAAACTAAATAAAACGCCAAAGGGGGGGGGGGGGAAATACAGAACGGGGAATAGATCAGTTTGAGGTTTGAATAAGAATCTCTTACTGCTCTATTCCCCGTTCTGGTAATAGGATAAGGTGACCTTGACCCACTTACAGGACTTAATCATTTGTGTTACAATAATACCTCTTCCCTATCACTTTTCCCTACCACTTGCACTTTCAACACTTACCCCCACCACCACCGAAATCATGTATAAAAGGTGGTTTAGTATTAGTGGTAAATCAGTCTGCTACTTGGAATCATGTCGCCCAGAGATAACATTTTCCCTTCTAAGAAGACTATACTAGAATTGATTAAAAATATTCCATTAAATTTAAACGAAGATGAAGACGAAGACGATTCAGAGATGGAAGGTGAACTATTTAGTGATCTTGAACTATTTAGTGATCTTGAACTACTGAGTGAGTATGCTAGCAGTGAACCATATCTTGGAGAGATGGAGCTGTTGGAGCTGTTGACTGACGACGACGATGTCGATAATAATGAACCGGAATTTCATCATCAGTTGCTTTGCTTGGAGGAAATGGACCTTGTTGATAGTGAAACCCCTCCAAGCAGTATTAATATCGATGATGTAGTTCTAGATCCAGTCACAGGGAACTTTTGTGTTCGTCGTCGCTTATTTAGTGATACGAGCTCATCATCATCATCATCGGAAGAATCTGAATAAGTTTTTGTTGTCTTCAAATAGTTTACTTTAAATACAAAGCGGGGAATAGATCAGTTTGTGGTTATAGTGAGAATCACTTACTGCTCTATTCCCCGTTTTGGTAATATCGTTGTATGACCTTGACCCATTTACATGATTAAAAAAGTGGGGTAACTTATACATTTAATGGTGGGGGAACGTCTATTTAAAGACGATGCAACAGTGTATATTTATCATATAGGCATAATGAACCCACCAGGAAACTCCGTTTGCTACAGCTTTCCCCTCATAATAACAAAACGGTTCGAACTCGAAAGGCGACTCATAAAAGTCGACGTAATTCCACAAGATCTTCGTTCGGCAATGTTGACTATTGAATATGTTAAAGATGAATCTAAAACTGAAGATCCCTATTGTTTTATGAAATTTTTAGTTGATCAAGATGCAATGTGTACAATCCAACTTCACATCCGAGTTTAAAATTTATCAAATGTTTCTGTTGGAGAAAATTGTCTTAGTTAAATACAGAGCGGGGAATAGATCAGTTTATGGTTTAATATGAAATCATTTACTGATCTATTCCCCGTTTTGGCAAATTTGTTCAATGACCTTGACCTAAATACAGAAATTTGTAGCCTCCAGCTACAATAGTAAATATAAAATGCAAAAAAAAAATAGTAAACTTAACGTAATACGTACCCCCATTACTTTTGCTAGGGTATAAATAGAGGGGTATTTGCAGTGTTGTTCATTATTGCCTAGACCCTTGTGGAGATCGCACCTACATTATGCATCGCTGCGATATTTGCAAGTCTTCATTTAAGGATGAATTTATTTTAATGATACATAAAGAACTGAAACATAACAAAAACCAAAATGAAGAATATGAAGAAGAAGAATTGAAAGAAATAGATCAAATGTTAGCTCAACACCAAAATTCCAGACCTAGTGTTATTCAATATGCACCATCAACATCGACTTCTACCTCTGCTATGTCTACACTTCACCGTCCTTCAACATCATCATCATCATCTGCATCGACTTCTACGCCTGTTCTGTCTACACTTCATCATCCTTCAACATCATCAGCTGCATCGACTTCTACGCATGCTCTGTCTACACTTCACCGTCCTTCAGCATCAACAGCAGTAAATGTAGAACTACATGCCCGAGCACTTCCGGGTAATGTAGTAACCCACTTCAAAATTGACAATGCAAAATTACAACTCAAAGAGTTTTTAAATAACGCAAAAGGATTGGTAAGCAACACTTTGCAAAATGAATTAAAAAGATTAAATTTTATTAAATTTGGACTATTAATGGATGCTTTATTTACAAACATTCAAAATGAAACTTCACCGAGAGGGTTTTTAACAAAAAACCGAACTATTATGTTTTCGTCAGATATTGATTCAATCGTATCTGAATGTTTTGAAGAGCTAATGACTAAAATACAAGAACATGAAGGAAGAGGCTCTGGATGGAATTTGTTAAGCATCACAGGGCTAGACTTAAGAGTACACAAACACGGCTATGGAATTCGAGGAAGTAGCTACATTCCTCTACCAACAAAGATTAGAAATACCTTATCCTGCGTCAACGTACAAAATCAAGATACTGAGTGTTTTAAATATGCTATGTTGGCCAAATATGTAACAATTCATCCGGAAAGACCAAGTCACTATTATGAAGAAGTACAACATAGATATAATTTCCAAGGGATGACTTACCCTGTTGCTATAACAGACGTTTCAAAATTTGAAAAACAAAATCCTTCAGCTTCTGTCAACCTCTTCGGATTGGATTCGACAAACAATTTGTACCCCTTGCGTATAACACCAAATGAGCGCAGAGATCATACCGATTTGTTATTAATTACTAAAGGTGATATTTCACACTTTGTGTATATCAAAAAATTTGAAAGTCTTGTTTCTAATCAATTATCTAAGCATAAAAGAAAGATGACAATTTGCAAAAGATGTTTTTGTCACGTGAACAAAGAACTAAGAAGGGGAGGGTCTGATTGGTTAGTAGAACACCAGCGGTTATGTAATGGAAACTATGAAGTAAGAATTAAATTGCCGCATCCTAGCAGAGCGCAGATAAAATTTGACAAAGTAATACAACAATACCGTGTACCTGTTGTTGTTTACGCTGATTTCGAGTCTTCTTTACATCCGATTGAACAACAAGAAGAGGACGTTACAAGAAGAAGCAAATACCAACTTCATTCACCAAACAGTTATTGCATACTAATTAAATCCACGTTGACTGAAGACCATCTTCAAAAATATGGACTATCATCTTCTCCAAAGATTTATCGCGGTGAAGAAGCAGCCAAATACTTTGTCGATGATTTGTATGACATAGCTGCAAAGGTAGAAGAACTGTATGGAACAAAGGTACCCATGTCACCTATGGAAGAAGAAGAACTTCAACATTATGATTCAACAACAACGTGTTATTTGTGTAATAACACCTTTACACTGGATAACGTTAAAGTTCGTGACCACGATCATCTTACGGGAGCGTACAGAGGTGCAGCCTGTAACGCTTGCAACTTGAACTACAAACTACCATATTTTATCCCCGTAGTTCTGCACAATCTGAGTGGTTATGATTCGCACTTCATAATCCCCGAACTAGGAAGAGATAATGGAGCAATAGACGTTTTGGCTACTACAATGGAAAAATTTATAAGCTTTTCAAAAAAGGTGGGTAAAATTAAATTAAGGTTTGTTGATTCATTTAGATTTATGCCTTCAAGCCTCATGAAATTATCTGAAAATCTAAGAAGAACAGATTTGATAGAAACAAGCAAAATTGTACCCAATAGTAAAATGGATTTGGTTCTTCGAAAAGGAGTCTTCCCCTATGATTACATCGATGGACTGCATAGATTTGATGAAACATCACTACCTTCACCAGAACACTTCAAAAACAAACTTAATGATTCGGAAATATCACTTGAGGACTATCAACACGCACGTCGAGTATGGAACGAGTTAGATATGAAGACCTTAGGAGATTACTCGGACTTTTATGTCAAACTAGATGTAACTCTTCTTTGTGATGTAATGGAAGAATTCCGAAACACCTGTTTTGCTGCATACGGTTTGGACCCTCTACATTCGTATACTTCACCAGGATTAGCTTGGCAAGCCATGTTAAAAGAAACAAAATGCAAACTCCAACTTTTAACAGACATTGACATGGTTTTAATGGTTGAAGCTGGAGTAAGAGGCGGATTGACCCAAAGTGTTACCAGACATGTCAAAGCCAACAACAAATACCTACCCGATTACGATGAAACCAAACCGTCAACCTATTTAGGATATTTCGATGCAAATAACCTGTACGGATGGGCAATGTCAAACCCACTTCCTTTTGATAACTTTAAATGGATTAATCCCGACTCTATTGGCGATATTTTACAAATTCCGAAACATGGTGACACTGGATATATTTTGGATTGCGATTTTGAATACCCAGAAAATTTACATGATCTTCATTATGACCTTCCACTTCTTGCTAAAACAGAAATTTCACCAATTGGAAAACACCCCAAATTAATGATGACATTAAATAATAAACAACGCTACGTGGCTCACTTTTGGGTGGTTCAACAAGCTATCGAATTAGGACTACGTCTAACAAAAATTAATAGAGTTTTGGAATTTTCTCAATCATGCTGGTTGAAACCCTACATTGATTCAAATACCTACAGAAGAGCAGCAGCTACATCAGACTTTCAAAAAGATTTCTTTAAATTAATGAATAATGCGATATTTGGAAAAACATTGGAAAACAAAAGAAGACACAAAAATGTTAAACTTGTTACCGACGCAAAAAAATTACAGAAACTAGTACAGCAGCCAAATTTTAGAACATCTATAATTATTAATGAAAAACTTGTAGCAGTGTCCATGAAGAAGACGAGTGTGAAGATGGATCGTCCTTTGTATATAGGCATGTCAATCTTGGAAATCTCAAAAACACACATGTACGATTTTCACTACAACAAAATGGTGGCGTTCTACGGAAGAGAAAATATATCTATTACATATATGGACACTGACGCTTTTATATATCGCATAGTAACATTGGACATGTATAAAGATTTACGTACATTTATTTACAAGAACGACTTTGATTTCTCCGATTATCCAAAAGATCATCCAAACTACGACAATGACAGACACAAAAAAGTACTAGGCAAATTCAAGGATGAGGCTAATGGTGTTCTGCTTGAAGAGATTGTTGCACTGATGTCTAAACTATATTCTTTGAAACTCTATAATGAAAAAGAAGAAGAAGAAAAGAAGAATAGCTATATTAAGAAAGCTAAAGGTGTAAAGAGTTTATATTTAAAGAAGAAAGTGCATTTTGAACACTACAAGCAATGCTTATTTGAGGATAACATCATTACAGCTAAATTCAACACCATCAGAAGTTTTAACCATCAGCTGTACAGCGTGACTGAAGTTAAAAAGGCGCTATCCTGTAATGACGACAAAAGACAAACCCTTCCAGACAACATCCACACTTTACCATTCGGTCACTATTCCCTCAACCCTATTGACTAATAACCCTTTCATCGTCCTAGATCCTCTATCCTTTTCCTTTCCGTAAAAAAAAGGGGAAACACAGCAATGTTAAGCTGTGTTTCCCCTTTTTTTACACAAGTTTTGAATGACCTTGAACTATATGTATATATATATATATATATATATAAGCAGATTTATACAAAAGAATATTTAATACCATATCAGCTGCCTTCGTGAAACCATCATGTCAGACCTGAAGGAGAAGATTATTAATGAACTACACAAACCTGCAAGAATAAAGTTTCCAAGAAGAAATACTGTTATAAAAGGGATAAATGATCTATATCAAGCGGATTTAATTGAAATGCGACCGCATAGCAGAATAAACAAAGGATTTAAATATATACTCACAATTATTAATTGTTTTACAAAAGTTGCAGACGCTTTGCCTCTAAAGGACAAGACTGGTAAAAGCGTAACAGAAGCCATGGAAATAGCCATAAAAAGAGATAAAAACAAAATTAAACATTTACAAACTGATGATGGAACAGAATACTTTAATACAAACTTTGCACAGTTAATGAATAAATATAAAATAAATCATTATTCTACAAATTCAGAGAAAAAAGCTGCTATTGTAGAAAGATTTAATAGAACCTTAAAAGGAGCACTGTATAAACAATTTTCAAAAAGAGGTTCTTACGTATGGTATGATGTTTTACCACAATTAATAAATGATTATAACAACAGGTTTCATAGAACTATTGGTATGAAACCTAACAAAGTAAATATAAGAAATGCAAAAGATGTATTAAAACGCATAAAGAAAAATACAAAGCCTAAAGTAGAAAAAATGCAGCCAAGAAAATTTAATGTAAGTGATAAAGTACGGATTAGTAAATATAAGGGAGTGTTTACCAAAAAATACCTTCCCAATTGGACGAATGAAGTTTTTACAGTGTATAAAGTGCAACCGACTGTACCTGAAACGTATATCCTAAAAGATAACAAAGGAGATTTGTTGCAAGGTGCATTTTATGGACATGAAATGTTAAAGTCAACAGTAGGTGATGTATATCTTGTTGAAAAAGTGTTACAAAGAAAAAAGGACGCAGTTAAAGTGCGGTGGTTAGGGTTTAACAAAACTGAGGATTCATGGATACCTATAAAGGACTTGGTTTAATACAAGCAACTCATTTCATCGTTAACCTTTGAGCAGGATGGAGATTATTCACCATAAAGATCGATTCAATATTAATAACATAGATGATTTAACTGTGGATAACGTTAAAATCAACAATGGTAAACACGGTAGTTTACTTCCAAACACTGTTCGATGTATAGTAAGTGGCCCCTCAAACTGTGGAAAGACCAATGTTGTCTTTAATTTGATCACTAATCCGCAGGGATTAAGGTTTAGTAACCTATATATTTTTTCAAAGTCTCTACATCAACCAAAGTATCAATTGCTGGATAAAATCCTATCTGATGTGTCTGATGTTAATTTTTACAAATTTAACGCTAGTGATAGCATTATGCAACCAAACGAAGCGAAACCGTATTCTGTATTTATATTTGACGATGTATCTTGTGAAAATCAGGATACTATTAGAAACTACTTTGCCATGGGAAGACATAATAACATCGACAGCATATATATAGGACAAACTTATAGCAAAATCCCAAAACAACTTATCAGAGATAATGCAAATATTCTAATTGTATTCAAACAAGATGATACTAACCTAAAACATATATATAACGATCATGTGAATGCGGATATGCCATTTGAAAAGTTTAAAGAGCTTTGCGGAAAAGCATGGGCGGAAAAGTATGGATTTTTGGTTATTATGAAAGATCAAGCTATAAAAGATGGTCGTTATAGAATAGGTTTTGATAAATTCGTTTTAATACACTGATTAGCGGTATTACTGTACAAGTCGTCAAGGTGTGAAGATGGTTAACCAGGAAAAGCTATTAAAGGAAATAAAATCACTTAGTGATTCTATTAGACAAAAAAACCGAGCTTTAAAATCAGGTATAAATGAAAGAGAGCAATTTTTAGAAACAACATTCAAACCTGTTACTGAACCTTTAAAGCGATTAGCACAAAATATGGAAAGACCTTCATTTCGCTTCGAAGGAGACAAAATGCTACCAATTTCCAAATATGAAGAAGAATTTCAGAATGATGAAAGTTCTGACCAGTTACAAACATCTGAAGAAAGCGACGAGTATGAAGAAAGCGGAGATATAGGAGATTTAAGGGAAAAGAACATTGCAGGAGATACAAGTACAGAAGATACAAGTGCGGAAGATACAAGAGCAGAAGAAGAGGATATCAACCCATCCAACTTAAGCAAATTAGGCACAGATATTATGTTTAAAGGAACACTTGGAAGAAAATATACATTAAAAATGTTACATGGCACACATGCTAATCGAAATTATCATACATATGGAGCTAGAATAGAGGATAAAGGATTAATGATTGGAGATAGAAAGTTAGATATAAACGAAAATGATGATATAGTTATTGGTGATAAGAAATATAAAGGCACAACAGGTTTGTTTGAACTCATCTTTAAAAATAATCCTGGTAAATTTACTAAAAAGGATTTACAATTGTTTAAAAATATACTAGAGTATACAAATGCACATAGAAAAAAATATTCCAAAGAACTACCTATTCATAGAAACAGGTCAATAAAATACACAAACATTATATCTAGTCTTTTCCCCTCGAAATCAAATAAAGCTCCAATTAAAAGAAGAGCTTTATCTTCTGCTGAATTAAATGTTTTGCATAAAAAAAGAAAAACAACTGATCCTACTACATCTGGAAGGGGATTATTAAAAAATTTGTATAAAACCAATATAATATATTACAACGATATAAATAAGTTAGTTGATCGAATGAGGTTATTACATGAAGCTATGGAAGCCGGGCACACTGGTTTAGAAAACGAATGGGTAGCTTTGGTTGATGAACTGCGAAAACGAGAAATAATTGTTCAGTAGACGTATATATATATATATATATATATATAGTAAGAACCTAAACGATAGCGATTCAGTTACATCATGAGTGTGGACAAGTTTGGACGGTATTCCGAGTTTGGAGTAAAATCTGGATATAGTGAAAAAAGAGCTGGGTTTCCGTTAACACCTGATGGTAATTATAATTTTGAAGGAAAAGTAATTCAAAATGTTGGTGATCCGCTTTTGTCTTCTGATGCGGTTACGGTACAATACATGGATAAAAGAACCCCGATTGTACACGAAGACCATTGGGGATTTTCCGGTAAAAGGTTAAGCAATATAAAACATCCCATTTATGATGGTGAAGCAGTAAATTTAGCGACTTTAAAATTGTTAACGATTTACAAAAAGAATGAAACTGATACAAGCTATGATGTAAAAAAATTAAAATTGTCAAATGTAGGTGATTGTGAGCAGGATGGAGACGCTGTAAATAAGAAAATATTTGATATAGTACACAAGAAATGGACTACAGAATATGAAAAACATATGGAAAGGTTTGGTGCAGCTTTATTTAATTATATCCATCGGGCTTCAGGAAGAGCTGTAGCTTCAGATGTTGACAGCCACAATTATTTAGACTGGAAAAAGATACACAATCCAGAAAAACCTAATCAATTAGATAAACCGTCTGAGCCTTCTAAAGTCAAGACATTAGGAAAGGGGGATAAAGTGAATGTGATTAATGAACCAACAGAAAACGATGAAGATTATATAAGAGAAAAAAGAATTTAAATACCCATGATAAGGGATAAAGCATCTACATTTAATTAATTAATCCATTTCTATATAATAAATGGATTTTAAACAGTATATATAATACAAGAAGCCAAGACTAATATTACATTCATTGTAAAACATTTATAGAGTGCACCTACTGATTGTAAGTTTGGCTATAAATAGTCATGCCGAGGGCTAAACGCATCAGTCATAATCGAGAGAGATTACAGAGAGGAAGGGGAATAGCATCAACAGCATTTTCTCTATTAAGTAAACCGGTTGGAGCTATAGTTAACAAGGCGATTGATTTATTACCTGTGGAATTACATTTACCTGGAGGATATCAATATTGTGGTCCTGGAACCAAATTAGAGAAACGGCTTGCTAGAGGAGATCCTGGAATAAATAAGCTTGATCAGGCTTGTAAACAGCACGATATAGCGTATTCCAAATTTGGTGATACAAAAAATAGATCAATAGCAGATAGAGCACTTTCTGAGAAAGCTTGGCAAAGAGTAAAATCTAGTGACGCGAGTATTGGTGAAAAAGCAGCGTCTTTAGCAGTAACAGCAGCAATGAAAGCAAAAACTACGTTTGGAGGAGGAGGAAAGAGAAGAAGGCGTGGGAAAAGACCCGCTAAGAAACAAGGAGGTAATATCAGAAGAAAACGTCGATCTACTAGTGGTAAAGGTAAAAAGAAACCAACAATATGGTCAATGATAAAAAAGGGAGGAGGACTATACCTAAGACCGTATCGTGTGTATTAAATAAGAAAGAGCAATTAATAATTAAAAACAAAGAATTAACCAATGAAGAACTGATTACATATGCTTCTTGTTTGAAAATCCCATTTTTTAGAGGAGTATTTATGAAAGATGAATTACCGGTTAAAATGTGGAAAAATGAGACTGGTATAGTAAATTTGGATAATAGTGAAGGATTAGGCACTCATTGGGTGTGTTACAAGAAACTTGGTGAAACGATTTATTATTTCGACAGTTTTGGAAACCTTCCACCACCGAAAGAACTTCAACAATACTTTCGTGCTGCAGAAAATGTTTTTTACAATTATACAAGAAAACAACCTGATGATACATCCATTTGCGGTCATTTATGTTTAGACTTTTTAGCTAAAAGTGTTAGTCAACTTTAAGATGTCTTCGTATACAGTGTCATTAACCGGTAACTCATGTACTTTGCGCAGTATTCTGTTTCCAGCGCTACGTTTGCAAAAAGGAAGACTATGGGAAGCCGCATTATTGGATTTAACAACATATAACTCTATTCCAAACGTTAGTGAAGGAATTAATAACAAAATACATTATTACAAGACAAAAGATAATAAAGGAAAATATTCAGCTTTGGAAGAATTCAGTTTACCAACAGGAGCTTATGAAATTGATAATATAAATGAAGTTATACAAAAACATATGGGAAAAGAAAATATAACGATAAAAGGCAATAACAATACAATGAAAGCCGAAATTACTTCTAAGTATTATATTGATTTTGGCCAAGAACGTTCAATTGGTAGTTTATTAGGGTTTTCTAAGGAAACAAAGGTATTAGAACCTAATACAACTCATTCTGGGAATAGAACTGTGACGATCATCAAAGTAAACAGCATAGACATTACATGTAACATTATACAAGGATCCTACAGAGATGGAGAAAATCGGCATATATTACACACATTCTACCCATCAGTCGCACCGGGTTTCAAGATAGTAGAAAAGCCTCAAAACCTTGTGTACCTACCGTTAAACACCAGTTTCATTTCAGACATCGTGCTGAACATAGTGGATCAAGACGGAAACCTTATTGACTTTCGAGGAGAAGCTATTACTGTAAGAATACATATAAAATCATCCGCTTAGATAATGGGGTTATCATTTAAAAAGAGAGAGCCAACCAGCAAAGAGGTCAGTAGCTCATCAGCTGTAGAAGGATTAACAAGTGACAACATTCGTTTTCTAGAAAAAATTGGATTAAAGGTCATTAACAATGGATATACTGGATATAGCGCAGGGCCCAACATTCGACGAGACCTTATGGGAAAAGGAATATCACACGCACAACCCTTACGCTTCGTCCAAATTAAACAATAACGATGAAATTAGGATTCCTATACAACAACAAGACATTTATACTCTTCCATGCGAAAGTTATTTATATATTGAAGGAAAAGTAACAAAAGCTGACGGTACTGTTGGAACCACTGTTCCGTTCATAAATAATCCTATGGCATTTTTGTTTGACGAGATTAGATATGAAATTTCAGGAGTTACAGTCGATTCAACAAAAAAGGTTGGAATTTCCAGTACCTTAAAAGGATTAGCGTCTTTAACACCAAATGAGAAGAATCTGTTAGCTGTTGCAGGATGGGTTGCACCAGACAAAAGTATAATTACTCCTGACGCTTCGGGAAACTTTGATTTTTACGTACCTTTAAGATTACTTTTAGGATTTGCTGAAGATTACAGAAGAATAATAATAAATGTAAAACAAGAACTAGTTTTATTAAGGTCATCAAACGATAATGATATTATTAAAGCATCTGCTGGAACAACTGAAGCCAATTTAGACTGGAAACTAACATTAGACAAGATTGTTTGGAGAGTACCACATGTGCGACTAAATGATGAACACAGGATTACATTATTAAGAAAGTTAAAATCAGATCGAGACATTGTAATGCCATTCAGAAGCTGGGAGTTTCATGAATACCCCGTTTTACCTTCAACACAACGGCATACATGGACTGTAAAAACTTCTACTCATTTGGAAAAAGCGAGATATGTAATCTTTGGATTACAAACAAAGAAAAAAAGTATATTAACTGAAAATGCTGGTGAATTTGACCATTGTAAATTAACAAACTGTAAAGTGTTCCTGAATTCACAATTCTTTCCCTACGACAACTTTAATATCTCTTTTGATAAAAAAAGGTACAGTGTTTTATACGATATGTACGCTAGGTTCCAAAATTCATATTACGGCAAAACAAACACACCTCTACTATCTCCCGTACAGTTTGAATCGAAATCTCCGATTGTTGTAATTGATTGCTCCAAACAAAACGAATCTGTAAAATCGTCTAGTGTTGATATAAAAATAGAAATGGAATTTCAAGAAAACGTACCTGCAAATACATCTGCGTATTGTTTAATTTTGCACGATAAAATTGTTACATACACACCGTTGACTGGTATCGTAAAGACGGTATTGTAAAACGTTGTACCACCACCGGCACCGCCACTGTCGCTAACCTATAAATAGCGGAGCAACAATGCAGGTCTTCAGTTGATCGTCTATCATCGCATGGGCAACATCTTCTACAAAATGAGTTCTCCATCTGTTGTACAAGGTGATGCAGAGGTAGCACCGTTATTGGAACGTGATAATACTAGTGAAGAAAAAATCATCAAGGAAATAACTGCATTTTTAAAGTTTGGTAAAAGAGATAGAGAGGAGGAAAGTAATGCAGACCCATCAAAGGTAGTACCAAAGAGGAAGAAGAAAGTTGAAGAAAATATTCCTCCTCACATTTTAACTGAAGTTTTTTTGCGAATCTTTTACCCCATCTCAGCATGCATCAGTAAAAGTGTATCAGTTGGATTGATGAAGTCATTGGATTATTCCCCTACAGTAATACTACACCATGGAACAAAAAAGGTTTTATTTTCGCAAAATGCTTGGGAGTCATTTTTGAAACATGTACATTTAATAGAATGTTATTTAACTAACAGTTTGTGTGGAAGGAAAACACATATTCGACTTTTGGATTGTGACAATGAAATCGATATTGTTAAACATCGTGGACAACTACAAGTGCGAATTAGAGACTTGACTCAACATGAAAATAAGATTCTACTGTCACATGAAGAATTCTACGTTTTAAACTACGCAACAGAACCTATTACAAGGTACATGAGACAGTTGGTATTTGCAAGCGCTATTATTAAAGAATATTTGGTCGATACCTTGGAAAAACAACCTGATAGCACCATCGTGTACGGACCTGTGGATACATCTATTTTTAATAGAATACCTCATGAAGTTTGCATGTGGAGAAAGTTAAAGGATTTTGAACCACTTGTAGAAATCGCTACAGAAGCTACAGAAGAAACAACACAGGAAGAAGAAACGGAGAAACAAGAAGAAGAAGAAAACGAAACACAAGAAGAAGAAGTTAAAAAAGACTAAAGTTTGACTTAGTAAAGAAGAACACACGTGGGGTAGGCCTATTGGGGACGGTGCCCACGTTAAATATACACCAACGCGCCTGCAACTGTACGGCCTGGTATTTAACCTACCGTGGTGTGGAAAACAGTTTAGTTGATCGCTAGGTGCCATGATGAGCGGAGGGGATGAAGAAGTGAGTGTAAAGCCTTGTGTAATAGAATTTCAAGCATTTCGAAATAATGATGATAGGTTTATTATCAAGGAATTAGTAATTTTAGACTTGCTTACATTTGTAGCCTACCCATTCACGTTTGATGCTCCTTTTTCTTTTAACAAACTTAACACCAAAGCAAAAAGTACAAACAAATGGATAACAAACTACTTTCATCACATACATTGGTATGAAGGATTTATAAGCTACAGTAATCTGCACAGTATTATGTTTAACTTTTGCAAACAATATTCACATATATACACAAGAGGATTAGAAAAAAAGAACTGGATACAAAAGTACACGCACGGTGATGTTTTCGATATAACTATCAGTAAGGACTTTAACATTAATCTCGGTAATATTTGTGTCGCTGCAAAAGATCTTAAACACGGCCAAACAAACTGTGCATTGTACAACGCGTATCGTTTGGCTGCTTACTTGAAACAAACGCAGGAATGTGGTGGGGGTAGCGGAGAACAGAAATGTGGTGGGGGTAGCGGGGCCTATAAATACGAGGAGACAGCACCGCTCCAGCACGAGTATTATTCGAGACTCCGAAGAGGCAACATCACAGAAGACACCACTGACGAAGATGACATCACAACAGTTTCTACAAACACTGGTTGATCAATTCAACACTCATTCAAAATCCGACCTTCTGCTAACTAAAAAGTGTTCAGAACTAAAAGAACAAAAACACTACATTATTCATAACATCAAGAAAGTGGAAACCACACATGGAGAAGCAATTCTAGTTTCATTGAGCGAAGGACCTTTCTCTCCAGGAGATGAGCCGAAGTTTCAAGTATTTCTTCCAAAACGATTTGTTCAACTGCTACAAAATGAAGATTTGCGAGATATTCAACCGGGGACGTTGTATTTGGTATCACACGGTGTAAGCGGCAACAACTCGACGGAACTCACTCTGCACATCACGCATCCTTGTACATAATGTCTCTGTTTGTATTTTATTGTTTGTATTTCTAGTTATCAATGTTAAACTTAAGTTTATTGTATTGTAAAATGTTTGTTTAATAAAGAAAATAAAAAAAAAAAAATAAAAAAAATAAAAAAAAAATAAAAACAGCAACACAGCAGTATATTATTTTATATACTGCTGTGTTGCTTTTTTTAAAATTCAAATGGATGACCTTGAACTTTCATTCAGGGTTAACTTATGAAGAGGTATAAAAGAGAGGGAGCAGTGAAGTTAGTCTCAGTCTTGTCTAACACACGCTGCAGCTAACATGTCGGTGTCACCTATGAAAAATTTATTTTTCGATAACAATTTGAAGACATATTGTTGCGAGTTACAATGTTTTAAAATACCAGGCGATCAAGTTGACGGGAAAGCTTGTCGTAAGTGCAAGTGTTTCAGCTATTGCATATGTAGATGTAAAACGTATCAAATGAACCGACAAGATAAACTACAAGAATTACGCCGAAGGATTGCATTACTGTGGCGGCGAATGTAGTAGCAACCAGCTGCCACCTGCCGCCTGCCATCTGCTGTCCGCCATCTTCTCCGCCCCACCATTTTGTTTGATACCAGAACGCTAGCTAGCGAATAGTCAGTACACCTCCGGCTCTCGACTGGTGAACATCGAGTGCTCTTCACAAACGTAAAACATTGTATTAAAATGTCCATTAAAATTAGGTGTATTCATTATGACTCTATTCATCTGGCGACTTTCCAAGACCTCGAGGTTTTTAATGAAGAGTTAAGACTTCTCATTGCGTCCGGTTACGATTTATCTTTGGAACTTTACGCATCAAAAAACAACATGGACTCTGCGCAGGAATCGAAGTATATACCGTCTTTCTTCAGAAAGCGAAGTGATGGCCGCAACTCGTCCGGATCAACAACATCGATGACAACCAACAACGGGGAACTATTGTAAACATGAATTATTGTAAATAAAGTAATATTTGTAATATGAATTATTGTAAATAAAATAAAGTAATATTTGTAATTGTTCTACCTCGCACTCGTATCATTCGATTGCTTCATTCGATAATTTTCATTCGATATTTTATCGAATTAAAACTATCGAATCACAATCGGATTTTACGCGTGCGAGGTAGTACTTTTTTAAAATTACCTCCCCGTGACCTTGAACTTTGAACTTTTACTCATTTCGTCACAAAACCGCCTACGTCACTGGCTCAGCCCCAGATAACATCTTTCATGACTCAGCACTTCCGGTCACGTGACCGGATGACGTCACTTCCGGCGCAAAACCCGCAAACCCACACTACTTATATACATATATATATGTGTATATATATACATATGCATATATTATATATATGTATATATATATGTATATATATATATGTATATATATATATATATATGTATATATATATGTAGATATACAGTTTTGAACGGATGGTGTTTTTGGCATCTGGGGACCTCAAAACAAAAAGTTATCATGGTCCGGGGCCTAGGTCTTACCATGCCGACTACGGTAATAGCTTCTTCCCTATAGGGGAAATTTGCTAAAAACAACGTAAATCTGCGTTTTGGTCCAAAAGGACCTAAGACTTTACAATGATTATTTACAAATAAAATCTGTTAAAATGGTACATATGGACTAGGCCTATATTTTAAATGTTTTGGAAAAGATTTTGGGAATTAGTCCATTAGTTCCGTTTGGCAATAAGCAAGGAATGTGGTATTTTGGGCTCGGCAGCTAACTTGTAAAAAGGGAATTATTTATTAGCTAGTATATAGCAGTGGGCGAGTACTCGAAAATTTGTTTGAAAACTTTTGAAAAAAGTTTTGAAAAATACTCGAAAAGTTCGAGCGAGTATTTTCCGCTGACCTCCGGACGAACACGACCTCCCAAATCACATAGTATCGGCCGAAAAAGATGACGAGAAACATGAATCGGTAAAAAAAAACACCTGAACGTGTGTAAATGACGACCAGACCATGTCATATCGGCTGAAAAGGACGACGGAAGACTTAATATTGGCTAAAACGACGTCCGAAATTGACTTCGCGACACATGTCAGCCAAAGATAGCAACTGGACCGAGTAATATCAGCCGTAAATTACAGCGGAAAATACGATATCGGTAAAAAAGAGAGTTTAAGCAAAGTTCAGACTATGTGATATTGGGCAAATGGCAACCCTACTGTGTTATATTGGCTGAAAACAACGGTTAAACATGTTTTGTTTGACAATACATATTCTTGATTGTTTGTACTGGCCAAACATGTGTATTGCTAGTTATATCTTAGTTAGAAACCATGTTATTTAGACTTTCAAATCTGAAATGTGTTATCCAAATCGCATTAACTTCCAACCAACAACAGTATATTGCTGATGACAAATACTCGCTTGAAAATACTCAAACCTCAAGAATAATTGGCACTACTCGACTTGATCCAAAAAATTAGCTAGTTGCTAGGCCTATTCGCCGATTGGACGTGACAGGACTGGAATTCAACAAAGTTTTGCAAAAGCCCTTTGTAAAACTTGTTGTGCCCGCTAAATTGTTAAATATTTTCTTGGAAGCTAAATTGAGAAAAAAAGAGATAGTTTTGACATCTTTGCTGCCGAAGAAATGAGAGGAGCTAAGTATGAGAGGAGCCAAGATCAGCAAGCTCGCACCACCAAGCGCAGTACCAGACTCACATTTTTCGATCAAGACAAAACATCAGACACAGTTCAAAAAGAATCGGAAAAACTAAAAACTGAAACATTTTTGCCCCGTGCTTGATCTCTTGAAAGCACAACTAGAACTACGGGCTAAAAAGTATGAAGAAATTGCAAAGAAATTTGGATTCCCTGAGGATTTTATGAAACTCCATTAAAACAGGATAAAATCAATTGTAATTGTAACAAATTAATCTTTAAAAAAATAAACAAATATAGATGGGCCTCACTGGAGTGAGCCGCCAGGGGCCACAACGATCCTGAATACGGCCCAGCTCGCTACGCTATGTTCAAGGTCATTGTACCCCCCTCCCCCTCCACTTCCAGTCCATCCATATTGATTTTTCCAGTAGAGTGAGGTTTTTTAATGTCTAGTTTAAGTGTACTATGTATATTATAATTTATCTGAAAGTGAACTTGAGTACTAGGCATTAGTCAACTAGTCGGTGTATGTAGTTCTGAGTTGTTGAGTGTTGTTGTTATAAATGCAGGTCGCTACTCTGTTCAGAGAAGCTGCCACGCTTCTTGGAGCTACAATGGAAGCACCTGAAGGGCCTGGCCTCAAAATGTGAGTGGCCCAAACTTTGACCTGTATTGATTTATTGTGCTATAAAAGTTAACTTTAACTCTTATCGTCGTTTAAAACTCCTTTAACGCTTGCCGTTTTCTATATTTTTGGTGGATCTTCGTAAATATGTGAAACACTGGCGACTGGCAAACTTTTCATAAAAGAATAAATTGGACAAAACTAAGCTGAAGCTCATACAGTGAACTACTGCTGCTGTCTCATCTCATAATGAAGTTTTATGTGTATGTTTACTATTTTCTTTTTGCATGATGTTTAGTATTATTTCCTTTATTTAGTTTTATTACGATCAACAATCTCCCATTTGTTATACAATCAGCCATTGTGACATTTTGTAAACAAACATTGATCAAGTCATGGATCAATGGTTTTCTATTATTTACACCCCTAAGGGATAATTTAAGTTAATTAGTGATTATTTATTTACCATTCAACGAGTATTTGATTTAATAACTTTTAATCAGATAATTAATTTATAATTTTTAAAACCCTTAAGCCTGAACTATAGGCTAGGCCTATCTGCAAACAAGATATGTGAGGCGGAAAGCAAAAAGGGACCTCTTGTCGGCAATTTCCGACTTTGAGTTATTGATATATTCAAATTAAGCTTTTAATTACAAACAGTTAACAAAATTATGTCGATTTTTTTGCTCAAGTTACAGACGTTTGAGTTTTCTAGAGGGTAACTAATAAAAAGTGTAAAATGAGTATTCTACAGCAAATAACATGAGTATCCTATAAAAGATAGAGTTGCCGTATCACCAGGTTGCCGCAGAGATTGACAGATTAGAAAATACAACAATGGTTTTGTTTAGAGCTAATTTCTTTTATGCGCTGATATATTTCAGTCAGAGTCATATATAACTTTAATGAGACAATATTTAAAAAAATCCCGGTTTAATATGGATGATGTAAACAAAATAGTACAGACCTCTTAAATCTCCTGTTTTAGTAAAATCCTTAACTCTGTAATAACATTTCTCCATCAAGAGGCCAGTGAACATTTTCCAAAACTATTTCTATCGTCAACTTCTAGCTAAAGGAGTGAATAATTAACTTATTAATGAAATATATCTTAACTCTGTTGTACCTTTGTATTATTTTAACTCTAATTAAAAATAAACGGAAGAAATAAATTTAAAAATTTAACTCCTAAACTTAGTAATTATGTCACTTTTCAAGGGAGGAGCCTAAACTTCTGCTACAAAACAATATTCAAATGTTGACGGCACAGCATAGCGGTTCTGCATGCTGGTAGGAGTGACTCCAGTCTGCCAAACAAAACTCATAAATTCTGAAAGAACAGAGGCCAACTAAAGACACGCCAACAAGTTGAAGACCCTATATTAAACCTTCGACTCCTAGAAAAATACATCGCAACTGACCAGGAGGGGCGTAGAAAAGCCACTACAAAGTGCTGCCAAATGGGCAAAGGGTGGGGGAATGCCGGGTGCTGCAATGTGGCCTCTTGCATGGTTGGGTTAATAAAATACTACAGTTTAAAATGATAACATTATCCCTTTCTCTTGTAACTGGATTGTTAATGATACTACTATTCATGAAGGCGTTAGATTTTATAGGGAACACGTTAGCGAAGGATTTACATATAAATTGGGATTTATTTTTACTTACAACTTCTTATGATTAACCCTAGGACTGCCCAGGCCTGATATATGCTAAATTGCTCGGTGCCCTAGCAATTTTTGCCATTTTGCAGATTTTTTAATAATTCGGTGCCTTAACTACCATTGATAATCTGGTCATATGCATACTCGTTTTGATCATAAATAGAAGGAGATTTTGAATCAAATAAAATAAAACGAATCCCTGTTAGTAATTTTTTTTGCAAAATGCGAAAAACCAAAATTTTATAAAAATTTTTGAAATAATTAAAAAAATAAATAAAAACGAATCCCTGTTGGTGGTTGTTTTGCAAAATGTGAAAACCAAAATTTTATAAACATTTTTTAAATAATTTTTAAAAGTAGAGTCCTAGCATTTTTACACTAATTTGTTTACAGACAGTCGAAGATATACAAAATGTAGGCACAATTTATGGAAATGGGGGAAATGTGCTTATTTCTAAAAAAAATTACCCGAATTACGGAAATACGGAAACCTGGGAAAATCGACAAACTTACGCTGTAATTTGAAAAATAAAAAGTATAAAAGTAATATACTAAAACTGTATTACTAAAGATAAAAATACAATTCATTATTGAAAATAATGCACTATTGTATAATAATAACTGTTTTTATGACTTTATATGAGTTGAAAAACAAAACCTGATCTAGGCCGAACGCCAAAATTAGTTATTCAAAGCTAGATCTAGTTTTAGTACTTTATAATATAATAAATGGTACATATTATAGTAAATATATTTCTGAACATGAAAATATATTTATATGTATAGAGAAATATGAACAAATAAAGGTTCCATAAGAATTTGTGGCGTGTAACGCACATATAGATTTTTTCAACATAAATTTGCAGCATAGCCGTATTTGAGCTAAATGTGCAGAGGTTACTTCAAACTGTCGCTATGTCCAAACTATAGAAGATAACCCTATCATATCATACTCTTTTGTTCACAAAAGAACAGAGATTTTGAATAAAATAATACTCCCGATGCAGCAAACCTGCATACTCAGCGAATTTCCAATGTCTTAATACAACATAAAGCCGCATAGGTACCAAGTTTCATAAACATATATTCACAAATAAGCGATAAATACAATTTTAATTATTCTCCATTGGGGAAAAGTATGCAGGTTTGCTGCAACAAGGAACACAAAATAATGGGTTTTTATGAAAATATCAATAGAGCTCATCTAAGTAAAGTCACATAGGTACCAAGTTTCATTCATATACATTTATAAGTAAGCGATACATAACATTTTAATTATTCTCCTTAAGAATAACATGGGGACTGAGTACCTAGGTTTGCTGCTACGGGAACCATACGTGAAAATTTTGTTTTTTGTGAAAACAACAACAAACTACAACCAGATGAAGCCATATACCAAGTTGCATCAGTTTATGTTCATAAATAAGCGAGATATAAAATTTGTATTTTCCTCCATAAGAATAGCATTAGACAACATATTGTGTTTAGCACTTGCAATATCTCAGTAACAAATTGACGTAGAGCAATAATCAAAATACCAAAATGTTTGTTTTTTAAAGCTGAATTCAATGGTATAAATTAAAATTAAATTTAAATACAAATTACATGTGAAAACCCCAAAAACCTATTTTTTTGGTATAAACCCCCCCCAAAACCCCCCTCTGGATGGTGCGATTCATCTGGTTTTCGAACTCGTTCAATTAAATGGTACTTTACACATTTGTACTAAATTTCATTAAGATCGGACCTTTTTTACCGGAGTGTTTGTGCTTACGGAGACATATAAATAAATAAATAACAATTTGAACGAATGGTGTTTTTGGCATCTGGGGACCACAAAAAAAGTTATCATGGTTTTGGGCTTAAGTCTTACCATGAGACCTATGGTAATAGCTTCTTCCCTATTGGGGAAATTCACTAAAATTAATTAATCGCAGTTGGGTAGATTTTTAGATAAAGTCATAAAAAGTTACCTAGGCGGCTTCGTTTCATGGTGGAAAAACACTCACATTTTCAATAGTGCACATTTGAATATAAATAATAATATTTACCCATAGTAAAATGGAAAATATTATTACTAAAACACACGACAATACACTTGTTTTTCACTAAAACACTAAGATTCGATAATAAAATACGGATAATAACCGACCCGTACTAACAAACGCACATTACCTCTGGCTAGCAGAACAAATAAACACTCGTACTTCCGACTACGTAATACGAGTTACCTGACGCTCCATAGAGGAAGGCAGCGCTATAAAGAGGAAGAACTTTTTCCTGGCTACAAAGAGTATGATGTTTACGTCATGCTAAATCAGTTGTCGATCTATTTATTAGTGATTTATAATTTTCCATATTTCCGGTTATGGGGCAAATGAACAGCTGACATAGGTATTAACTGATTTCATAAATTATTTCTCAGGCTTTCTTTGTCTTTCATATGACAAAGTTCTCATTACGAAAATAAAGAACAACTAATGCCGTTTCCAATGGTACCAATCGCTTCCATTAGGGAGTCGAAAATGTTTCGCTCGCTAAATTTTGTTCCAACTATAATAGCAATTATATTGATCTGTTACTGCAACAAGATTTGTTTATATACGAAAATTAAAGTTTAGAATTTACTCTTTTAAGTGGTATCAATATTCGGTTATTACATTTCTGGATCAATTTCAAAGCGTTATATACCAGTAAGCAGTTGAAAAAAATTACCCAATTCGCCGGATTCCGGCAATATTCCATTCGGCGCACACATGCAATCGCTGGGCAATCGGCGGAAGGAAGTCCTAGGGTTAAAACCACAATGTTTTTCTGGGGGACATAACGAGTAGTATTGCAGCATTCAAAGTATAAGAAGATATCAACAGTAGTAACCCAAATCCAAGCAACTATAAGATTGGCTTATTTGATAGGTACTATTAAGTACGGTACATGGTTAGCTTACCATTACTGAAATTGTCTTCCAGATAGTCGATAATCCTGGCAGAATCAGGAATAACCTTGACACCATCTTTTAGAACTGGCACCTCTCCACGGGGATTGATTTCTAAAAACCAGGGCTGATATTGCTCGCCTTTGGCTATATTGACAGTATGAGATTTGAATGGCAATCTTTTTTCCAACAACGCCATAATGACCTGAAAATGATTTCAAATATAGCCTAATTTATCAGAAGAACATATTATTGAACAATTAAGTTACCCTATACCTTTAACCTGTTTCATAAAGCAATGTTTGGTCCTGTTGAACAGACTAGAAAATATCACAAGTTATAACTTAGGTTTCTGAGAGTATGTTGTAAAGAAGAAGAATGGTATGATAACTTTCCTTGCTCATCACTTTATTATTTGCAACTTTCTAATTAGTTATAACTATAATAGACCTAGTTGTTCAACAACCTCAATTGAGCCTGATTGTGGGATTGACATTTTGACAACCAGTGTAACCTTAGCTTAACACGTTCAGTGCGGTGCGTCGGAATTCTGGCAGTTGCCTAGCAAGGAAACAAATGTAATTATCATGAATAAACACGATTAACACAGTGAACGTGTTAAGGGACATGATAATGAACGTGTTAAGGGACATGATAATGTACTGGTATTCAAAAAAATATTTAAGAACTTCTGTAATCACAGTTCTGTAGTCACAGTATTGAGGCTTAAAACTACCTCAACTATCATACTATAAAAAACCTAAGTTAAAGGCCAAATAAAATCTTTTACTCCGTTTGAAATAATTATTGGACAATGAGAATTATGATTAGTTTATAAATTAATAAGGCACATCTAATATGGTACTGATAAACAGGATAAATGCTAGATTTATTTTGACTGGAACTGTTCACGTTTTCTGCCTTTAGTGTTCGTGGTGTCCTCTAATAGGGCTTAGCCTATTAGAGGACACCACGAACACTAAAGGCAGAAAACGTGGTGATTGTCTCAATGAATAGTTTACTATTGCTAAGTTTGTTCTGGCTTATTAATGCTGTGGAGTAAATAGATTGTCTGGATCTAGAAATTCAGGGGCAACCAATTTTGACAGATATTGCCTCATTTTGTAATCGTTTATTTCTCATCGCTTGACATCATCTAAGCTCACTGACATTAACCTATTGTATGGGATTTTCTGAATCAGTCTACAAAAGTTTTAATTAATATCACTGGTTATGCTGAATCATTGTTGTTGCTATTTTAGTTGCACAATACCAAGTTGATTGTACGAGTAGTACTAGGACTAGAATTTTCTTTGATAGGCCTAGCTTATTATACTGATATGCAATTTTGGAATTTTCCTTAGTGCAAAATGGAAATAATCCGTTAAGTTCAGCCAAATAGGCGTGATACATTGAATTTTCAGCGATTTCCAAACCAAAATTTTGATATTTAGTGACTTATCGTGATAATGAAGGTTTAAGATAAAGGTTAGCTGTCTACCTAAATGAATCAGCTGATTTGAAGTCGGACCATGCAATGTCAGCTGGTATGTTGGTTAAATCATCATTTAGGTGCAAAATGGTCCTTATTTCTAAAAGCTAGAAGGATTTAGAATTCCTCATCGTTTACTTACCTTTTGAGCATAAAATGAATAATTATTTAAATATAAAATTAAACCATTCCCCTTATCTTGTTGCTTAGAAGCAGTTGCTGGTTGACTTGCGGCCATGTTTTTGGCGTTAGAATGATAATTATTTGGAAGGCCACTGTCCTGACAATTTGCAAAATGAAAAAAGTGAGGAATGTAACCTAAACATAGATACTGCCCTGATTTAGGCCAACGTAATTTATCTAATTTTAATAATCTAAAATTAAACATCCTACAAAATTAAAAGACAACAACCAACAATTAAAAATAAATAAATACTATCATTATTCCAGGCAAAGGCGAGAACTGAGTGTTTCAAACTACTCACAAAATATCTATTTTAGTATGCTTTGAAAAATGGGTAGGAAAGGAAAATCAATAATAAAAAAAACCTTTTCACTCATTTGACTCCCCACGTCGACTAGGCTAAGGCTATAAAGTTGAACATTGACCGCCGACGCGCCGAGTATTACGTATTACTTTCTCATATATTACATCGTGTGAGCTCTGCTTGCATATACGAATATGACGGCTTTTTGTGCCAGATACTTTTGCTATCGCAACTTCATAAATTTCAAATTTTGTTATGAAATGGATCCCAACACAGTATCTAGAATAATAATACGGCATATCATGCGCAGCTTTAATACCCGTCTGCTGTTGATTGGGCACCAATGTCGTCACATTGCTTATATTTTTGTTTTGTATACATTACCTTATTACTTATTACCTACTAGCTGCTAATCCCGTGCTTCGCACGGGAACAAAATTTCAGAGTAGAAAAAATAAGCAGTTATGTGTGCTGCATTCTGTGGTTAGCCCCCGTGGAACTACGTACTACGAATCAAGATCAGCTGTTTGTATTTTCATCTGCTCAAACAAAAATGAATGTACATGGGAACTTTGAACTCCCGTGGGGCAAAGTCCTATGGGATTTTCAAAACAAAAGTAGGCCTATGTGTTTATTTGGTGTATAAGGAAAATTCCTGTAACATTTTCCTGCCAATCAGTTCAGTACAGTAGTTTTTGACTGATTGAGGAATAAAACGCAGTCAGACAAAACATACATAGACATACACAATCCCATTTTTTAATTTTCCCCTATACATAGTATATGGAGAAAATATTGTTTTCCTAAAAATTTTTGAATTTGAGTTGTTAGTGGAAATATATATATTGGTGCTCCCTGAATCCAAAAAAGTGATTTTTGATTGATGTCTGTGTGTCTGTCTGGATGTGTACAGAGCTAGAGACGACCAAGTGGACGATCACCAGTGGACCGATTTTGATGAAATTTGGTATGTAGGTACTAAATACACGATATATCCAGTCGTTTTTTCATTTTTTGAATTTTTGATTTTTAAGGGTAACTATCCCCCCAAAACCGCTTACAAACAAGAAAAATCCAAATTTCTCAAAAACTGCTTTAACGATTTTGATTAAAATTTATTGGTTTGTAGAACTTTAGCTTTACAACAAAATTACACTACCCGCATTTCTGTAAAACTTTGGGTTAAAAAGTTACAGGACTTAAAACATCCAAAATTAAGTTTTTTGGAATTTTCATAACAAACCCTTAATGTTAAAAAATATGTCTTAATACCATTAAAGAGCTGCCCTGGCAGCGATTATCGTGGCTTTTATTTTAGACAGACTGCCTGGTAGCTTATGTTATAGATTTTACCAGCACTGGAACCATAGACATAGACTATAAACCATTTAATTTTACACTAGTAGCCTGTCACGGCTTCGCTCGCGATCACAACACGATATTATACTGATATTCCCGTATAAATATTGTGTTACCGTTCCAAAGCCTACATGGCCTGCTGATTAACTGTGTTTACTCTATCCAGCTGATTGGTTTACTACGTGGAGAATCCCAAATCTTTTGTTATCAGCAGGGCCCATAAGGTTTTTAGTCTAGTACAGGTGTATAGTCAATATTAAAACTTAGTTATTTCCCAGTGTAATGCCTATGGGAAAAAAACTCAACTTTAAGGGGCCCCAGGGCCTCACTCACAGATTATTTCTCTATAAAAAAATGCTTCCTGCACAACTTCACGTAAGGCTCTTTCCAATGATACCAAAAACATGAAAATCGGTTTAGTAAATTAGGAGTGATTGTCACAAAAAACCTGCTCGCCTATTAAATAAGTATAGATGTGGATGATTAGTTTATCAATGCTATCTCGAACACACTACCACTGATTATGTATATGCCCATCACCATTGATTACATTTTTGTAGCATGTTGTCTAACTATATCAGTATTTATACAAACTACTGTACTTTCTTCACTTAGCGAGATTACCACACCAGACTACTTTCGAAATGTCAAGATAAATGAAAAAATAGTTTATTGCAAATATAAACAAAATGGCTGATGGAAGGAAAGCTGGATCTAGTGGTAATCATCGATATTATACTAGAAGATCAAGAAAACCCAAAGAATCAGAAGTAGTCGTATTATCAGATTCTTCTTCCAGTGAGTCAAATGATGAAGGTAAATTGAAACCGTACTTTAGTCATAAAATTAGACAATTAATGAAGTGAAAACGTTGGCTTAGTAAGAAAAGCTCAATGCTATGCATAATTTACTGTCAGGTGCAAGTCCTACGTGGTTTTTCTTCTGTTATTTGATTTCCATTTTAATAATGTACCAAGGAATATGTGTAAGTACTATTTGGGTCATAAGATCCTTCTTACCTTAAAAGAAACAAGCCTAGGCCTAGTGTGACTGACTAGCCTTGGACTAGACTTCCTGAGTTTTACACATGACATTCTTTACATATTAAAGATAATGTATCTTTGGATCAGGTCAATATATTTTACTTTTTGAAACATAGGTCTAGGCATGTTTACATTAACCCTAGGAGTGCTGTTCCGCCGGTTTCCGGCGGGATTTTGTGTCGCCTACTGTGCTGACCGCCGGTTTCCGGCGGAATGTGACCGAAAATTTTGCAACGTAAATAAACCTCTATTAATCAACTCAAAAGTGAATAATATATATATCATGCAAAAGATAATATTCTGAACTTTCATTTTATTACATAAACAAACCCTGTAGCAGGTATATAACAATGTCACCGCGATTAGAAATCAAATGAATTTTAGGCGCGACACGATACTTGCAGCCGACACTTGGGAAATGTCAAAACATGACTTTTTTGAAATTACCCACCTCGGGTAATTTTCGTCGCACGATGTTGCGGGTAGTACCAATGCACAGCCAAGGAGTTATATTTCATTTTGGTATGGAGTTTTAGATCGATATATTGATTTGACAGATAATATGATTTTATAAACACAGATGATTTTTGTTCTTCTGTAAAATGCTGAACCGCCGTAAACCGGCGGAATGCAAAATCGAATATATATCCAGTGTAATGTTATATTTGCATGACATATAATATCTTATTTGAAAGAAGAAAGAATGGCGAATAATTTGGTGTTGCGCGATGGCAGCACTGAATGTAGCCGCACTCGATAGAGTAAACGTTCCATTGTGTTATATTTGTTCTGTCAACAGCTTGTATCAGCCATTTTGAGTTTCGTTTTATGTGCGTTGTGATATTTCTATCCGTGAGTTATTACTAAATAATTTAGTATTTCGGAGTTTTAGTGTTAGTGAAGTGTTTGTGTGTATATAACAGAAATCTTTATGCATTATATTATGCATAAATATTACTGAAGTTTGACAAATAGTGTTTATAAAGTGTTGTGTTTACTCCTACATAGGCCTAGTGAAATTTGCCAAATCCGCGACTGTTTAGTGCTACATAACACATATAAAAACAATAATTTACCCTAAGTGTTATACATTTTTATGTAGGTAATTGAATGTACTACAGCATGGTTATATTGGTTTGGGGGTAAAATATTTGGTAAAAAATTTATATACTAAAAACTGTGAAATTTTTTTTTTCCAAATACGCAAAAATTCCAAAACATTATTTTATTTACATGTATTTATAAGTGACAATAATTTTTTACCATAAACCTATGACTTTTTTGGATTCCTTACTTCATTAGCTATACAAATATATATATATCATTATTAGTATACATATATATTACATTACTTATTTACATCACAAACTAACACTCTACAGTTTACGCATTTTTCGGGTTTCCGTTTATTATTACATTATGCCCCAAAAAACTTATAAAAAAATTCTTTCCCCAACATGTTATATATTTCTATGTAGGGAATTAGATTGTCTACAAAATGTATATAATGAATTTTCCATAAAAAATCTGTGGAAAAAATTTTACCCTGGCTGCTTTTGAAATTTCAAAAAAAAATATCAAAATTTTCTTATTCTTTTCACTTTACCGGAAAAAAAAATGTCTAGATCTTTATTATTTTAATATCTCTAGAATCTCCTGTTCTTTCTGAACAAAATGAATATAAAATTAACTTGTTTACTCTAACGGTTGAATTTATATGGATTTTTAAAAAAAAGTCTGCAAAATCGCCAAATTTAGCTCGCCACACTACGCGTTAACATGGCGCCACTCCTAGGGTTAATAACTTACTGATATAACTCAGATTAGTCATCACTATTTCAACCTGACTAGTCAATTCCAGAAGGATGGTAAGTAAGATGGGTACCTAGTAACTAAAGAATCAACACATTTTAAAAGTCCAGGATATAGCTTCCCCTGGTACTGTAGCATGTTAAAAGAACATGTAAAAGTAGGATGATTTCTATAGATCCGTTAACCCTTTCGTCGCCGCGGTCCGATATATCGGACCGTGGCGCTATCGCGAAAATCGCCACGGTCCGATATATCGGACGTCTGCTAAATGTTTGTTTACTGGCCACCTATACGTCCAAAAGCCATAAATAACACACCAATCAAATCGGCATCATCTGGGCTTCATGTAGCATAAGCTTTGACTGCCTTTGTTCGTGTTTTTTTTCTCGTGACGACGAGATTTCCCGAGGTGGCGTCGTCTGTTGTTTGTAAACAAGTGATCGTACGTGTTTACATTACTTCTTGTGACTATAAGTTGTTCTGATGTGTCTTTAGTGGGTAAATATGAGTAAACGTAGTAGAAATAAGTCGCCAGTGAGTGAAGACACAATATTTAATAACTTGACAGAAAGTGGTGTGCAATTTGACGATGGTGAGTTGAGTGATGGTTTTGTAAATGAAATTGATTCGTCGTCTCCAGAACCACCGGAATCGTGTTCTGATTATGATTTGGATGAATCAGATGATTCTCTCCCTGAATTATTTGGGGATGACACAGATGAAGACCCTGACTATGTACCTTCTACAGATGTACACAGTTCTGAGGAAGAGATTGACCGAAACCTTCCTACTTGTAGTCAGTTTGTACCTAGGCCTAAGCCTAGTACTGGCCCAAAGCGACCTAGAGGTAGACCTAAAAAAAGTACTGCTCCTGCTGCTAATACAGCACCAATAGATAATGAAAATTTAGGTAACTTAGATGATGAACCTAGGCCTAATGTGCCTCAAGAGAAACCTCCCAAGGAGCCCATAATCTGGGACACTGTCGAGGAAGGAACTGATTCTTTCCCTCATTCCTTCTTGTACGATGAAATTCCTGGCCCAAAACACTGCCCTGATGGTACTGCTAGGCCTATTGATTATTTTTATTTATTTTTTACAATGAATCTGCTGAATAATTTTGTAGATATGACAAATCTTTATGCCAGAAATTACCTCCGATCACATACAAATCTGTCTCCCAATTCAAGGGCGAGGTCATGGACACCAGTTACTGTAACTGAAATGAAAGGCTTCATAGCTACAATACTAAACATGGGTCTTATTAGGAAACCCACTATTGAATCATATTGGTCCACTAATGAGACTTTGTCAACCCCTTACTTCAGGAAAATGTTTAGCAGGAACCGTTTTGAAGCGCTGCTTCAATTTTTTCATCTAGTCGACAATCGAAACTTACCTAGGCCTGGGGAGGAAAATTATGATCCTTGCGGAAAATTTGATCCCCTAGTGAAGCATGCAAATAATGTCTTCAGGAGATATTACACTCCTCACAGGGAATTATCAGTAGATGAAAGCCTCATTGGCACCAAAAGTCGGTCTAAACTCACACAATACCTCCCGAACAAACACCACCATCGGTGGGGTATAAAACTTTGGATGCTGTGTGACAGTGTGACCAAGTATTGCCTAGGTTTTTTCTGTTATAAAGGAAAAAGTGACGATGGACAAAAAGAGCATGGGCTTGCTTATAAAGTTGTAATAAAGCTGTTGCAGTTGGGCCCATACTTGAACAAAGGATTTTCTTTATTTGTCGATAACTTCTTTATGTCAATACCTTTAGCAGATTACCTTTATGAAAGAATGACTTACATCACAGGAACAATGAGAAAAAACAGAAAAGGTATACCTGATGCTCTCAAAGAAAAATTTGAAGTAGGCCAGAAAGTTTATAATCGTAAAGATCATAAGTTGATGGTTGCTTACAGGGAAAAAGCCTCGCAAAAGAACCCAGTGCTTCTTCTGTCTACTAAGTGTGTTGCAAAATCAGTTGAGAAAAGGAAAGTAAGAAACAATGAGGTAATTGTAAAAGAAAAACCAGAAGTAATAGATTTGTACAACTCCTATATGGGAGGTATTGACCATTCTGACCAAATGTTATATGCCTATCTTGATGAGCGACGGACTGTAAAATATTGGAAAAAAGTAGTATTTAACATTTTTTCAAGAATGATTTTGAACTTGTACCTTATTTATAAGGAAAACAATAGTGGGAAGGACATGAACAGGTTTCAGTTCACATTATCTATAATTGACAGTTTGTCAAAAGAGTGGCTTGACCATAAGTATCAGTTGGCGGGAGGAGACAATTTGCGGATGGCAGGAGGAGACAATCAGCGGCAAAATTACCAGTTTGGAATGGAAACCTTACCTGATAAGAAAGAGAGAAACTGTTGTGTATGTAGCCCTATCAGTATTGCAGCAGGTGGAAAAAGAAAAAAATCTCGAACCGTGTGCACCAGGTGCCAGAAAGGTGTACACGCTGTGTGTTTCAGCCAACATAGGTGTTAGACCATTTTACTTTTTTAGGCTAAGTGTATGACACTTATATAGTTTTGTGTTGTAAATAGTTTTGTATTATCTTTGTTTTTTTTGGACATAAAGAAAAACTGTAGGCTACTTTCCTTTTCTTGTGAAGATTTGGTATCAGATTTTATATAGTGCATTTGAGTGACATGAAGACATAATAACGCTCCGGAGACAATTGATTTCAAAAACTAAAAAGGAGCTTATTTTTCAAGGTAGGATTTTCAAATTTTGCATGCTTACTAACAAATGTGTGTACTAATACAAAATAACACTAATATTGGTGACAGATTTTTTATTCATGGTAGTTATCTTGGTCTTACTACAAAATTTTGGTTTACTTTTTTTTATATTTACAATTGGTAACATAACAAAAATCCATTCAAACCCTCATAAATATTATATTTTTATGAAGGCAATTTTATTACAAATCTAGAGAAAAAAGTATTATCAAAATATTTGCAAAAATAAAAAAGTTACAGCCGTTTTATAAAAACATTGCGTATATGTACAAAATTACATAAACACGCTCCGGAGACAATTGATTTCAAAACCTAAAAAGGAGCTTATTTTTCAAGGTAGGATTTTCAAATTTTGCATGCTTACTAACAAATGTGTGTACTAATAAAAAATAACACTAATATTGGTGACAGATTTTTATTCATGGTAGTTATCTTGGTTTTACTACAAAAATTTTTTTTTTATATTTTTTTTTTATATTTACAATTGGTAACATAAAAAAAATTCATTCAAACCCTCATAAATATTATATTTTTATGAAGGCAATTTTATTACAAATCTAGAGAAAAAAGTATTATCAAAATATTTGCAAAAATAAAAAAGTTACAGCCGTTTTATAAAAACATTGCGTATATGTACAAAATTACCTCGGCAGTTTTCAAATATATATAAGACAAAAATCTGGTGGCGAAAGGGTTAACTTATGGTTGTTCCTGTACATAACTCATTCCACTATATACAGTTCTGCTGACATACCTACCGGTACGATATATTATCAAATGAAAATAGGGAGATCGATTATAAATATCCATTGGAATCCGGTTGACATACGATATTTATAATTTATTGTATATCAATTAAATTAAAACTAATTAAAATTAAATAAACAAATATATTTAACAAATTAACATGTCGGATAAAACATTAAACTAATTTGAATTAAATAACGATTGCAGGTACAGTTTCATAAGCGGCCACCAACTAATCGGATACTATATAAGATCTATCTTAAACATTCGATACATCGATCACATTTTAAATCGATCTTTAACCTAAGTAACACAAACACCCAAACTTTCGAGTCCTCATGGCATATGTTGAAACGGTCTCTGAAAACTGGCATGAAGAGCGATGATGTAAGTTACATACGGTATATATTTTAATGAAACATTTAACAAGAAACTAACTTAATAAGCGAAAACTAAAGTTTAAAAATATAACAAATCATAAAGAAACGTGAAACCAAGCAAAACCTTAGTTATATTTGCTTAGTTTATTCAATACATGAAAGCAGCCCATAAAGTTTACCCTGGGAAAGGTAACTTAAGTTTTAGCCGAGTAGTAAATTTCTTTACAATTTATTTATGTGTTTAAATGTAGTTTTTGTTTGTTTGTTATTTGTTAAATGCCTCATTGAAATATATGTGTAACTGGCATCGCATAAACCACGATACCTATACAATTTTTTGAATTTAGATTATAACATTAAACAAATATTGAGTAAATAATTTTTCATAGGCCTGTGTACTGTTAAAATGGGATTTAAAATATCGAGTGTTCCGATTCGATATATAGAATGTTTAAGATTGATATATTGTATCCGATTAGTTGGTGGCCACCTTATGAAACTGTACCCACAAATGCTAACAAAACACATTTTCAAAAAAGTATTTTTGAGGGCACTTACAGTTAGGCCTAACTTATTTCATGTTCTTTTTCTTTATTAGATTTCTGACATCGAAATATACTTGATTATCTCCTATCCTTTTTATCTTCACATCTTTCACAATTAGGATTTTGGGGTATTAATGATTTCTTCTATAACCAAGAAAACACTGATTCATTATCTCTAAGTACATTTATACTTAAACTATGAAAATTATCACTCGTTGAGTTCATTTTAGTTCACTATTCAAGGAAAGAAAATAACATAAACAGATCCAGTACCGAAAACAAATTATATTTCAAAACAGATGATTTAATACAATATAAGTTTAAACAGTGTTGAAAATATCGAAAATAAGAATTAATTTGATCGATAATAAATAATGGATTCCAATCAAAATTTATAGTCGATTGATATTTTCATTCGATAATATATCGTAGATATGTCTGCGAAACTGTATCCCATTTCAACCTTGTTTTTGATCATTGTATTTGGCTTAAAAAAAATACTTAGGCTATATCTTATTTCTTTGAACAAAATAAAAAATTCTCATAAGTTGATTAGGTATAATTTTAGATTTTCTAAACTTAAGACTTTGTTACAGTGTTGATTTACCTATCTGAAAATAACCAACTGAAAGCTGGTTCCATATGGGTCACCACATGGTTACTTCAATTTAAATGTCAACCTTCCTCATATTAGGGTGTTCAAATTTGTACCATACAATGTGCAACATATTTATAAGACATAGTTATGCAACATTTTTAAATTTATTATTCTTTGATTCAATGTTATATAATTTAGGCTAGGTACAAGTTGTTCTGGTTCCGTATGGGACATACAAAAGCACATGCGGAATGTGGGCTTAAATTAAGCAATATTATTGACAATAGCCAAACCTCTTGGAGTATTTAGTAGTTTAGAAGTAAGGCCCCTATTATACTAGGCGACCGTGGCCTGTCAGCAGTTGACATGTATAATAGGCTCAGCGCGATTGTTCTGCACACGTTTTTGCCAACCGAGCTGATTCAATACCGGGCCTCTATGTAATTTCCTAATGTGGTATTTTTAACATGGCGCCGTCTAATGAGGAAATGTTGCTTCTTTCACTATTAATTAAAAAACTACGACGAAGGTTGAAGAAGAGGTTTGTTGTCACCCTGTATTAGGTTTGAGAACAGAAAAAGGATTGTACTACACCTTATTTGATGAACTTTGTGCCAATAAATCTAAATTTTTGTAACTACACTAGAGTCTTATAAACTCGACTCCCCGGGAAACTCGACACCCTCATTTACTATACAGTACATGTATTACAGTACTATATAATGATGCATGTGCGTTCAGCACTCGACCGTACCTCACGCGCCTCCGGCTTGCGTTCTTTTCGTTGACGGCGGCATTTCCCACCAAGTGTGTTTCGTTTCGTGACATCATTTTTGTAAGTTTTATAGTTTTCTTAAGTTTGTAAATAGCCTAGTATCATTATACATTATACTATAATGTTTTTAAGTACGGTATAATCTAATGCAGTATACAATTTATAGCAAAATAATGCGTTTTTCTCCCCTCCAAATGTAATTTTGGATAACTCGACATTCCACAAACTCGACAGGGTCTTAGTCCTCATTGTGTCGAGGTTGTGAGAATCTACTGTATTCCCGCAAGAGCCTGCAGCCGTTGATGATATTTATGTATAGATAAATCAACTTAATGTGCTAAAATTATTAGTATAACCCTCTTCCTATTTTTTTAAATGCATACCAAGAATGCCTTATGCACATTTCTATCATAAATTAATTTAGTGGATGTAACTTCACAATCTTAAGGCAAAAATATACTTAGGCCAGTAAAAAACAACAATAAATTGTTTATATCGTATTTTATTATAATAATGTGAAATTTTAAAAATGAATAAATTTGACATAACATTCAATAGGTACTTCAAATATAAAAAGTTATAACAGCTAAATTGTGTGCTATTATCTGTCATTAGAACAGGTTGGCGATAATTGCTTTATAGGAGCTGTGGGCAATTTCACTATAATGTATTGGCAACTCTGACGGCCTGACAGCCGATCGTTGACGGTTTGTGGTCACCTGCAGCATTCACAACTCAGTATAATACCTGCCATTTACAGCAATGTTAAAAGAGGTGACGGCGACAGTCGTCTAGTATAATAGGGGCCTAATGTGACAAACAGGAAGTACATTATATTATCTGGAGAAAACAACAATTTTTTATCAAGGGTCAAAATAAGGATACAAACATTTTATCACACCAAGGCTTAGTCTATTGATCTTTGAAAGGCTACAACATTTATTTAAGAACAAAAATTGAAGTTTATTACCTTGGATTTTGACAATTAAAGTAATTTAGATGAACTGTTAACTTAGTTAAAGTAAACATAATTGCTTTGTTTCTATTTTTATCACTTAGGCTCGTTTATCGTTGAATTGCTGTACAGTACATGTTTAAGTATTATTATATATTGTAGACCTTTTTGTCCAAAAGTAGTTCTATAGTTGGGAATATTTAATTGTTTATTATTCCTGGTGTAATATTTGTGATTTATATTTTTTTCTTCGAATGATCCTCTATGGATATGTACGGTACATAGTTTGCAGTTTGCAGGATATATTCAGCAGCAAGAAGAAGGATATCCAGATTTTGGAAAAGTTTTCTGCAAGAACTTGATTTTAGAATTTGGCACATAGTTCTTAGTGCTCTATTTTGTAGAATGATTATCTTTTTCGCTTCAGGACTTGAACCCCAAAATATAATTCCATGAGATAAATGTGAATGGACATATGTAACTTATAGTTAAATAAGTTTAGTCACATTTAAATTGCAGCATTTTGATAGAATTTTGATCATATACATTCCAGAACTAATTTTTTGCATACTTGTTGAATATGTGGGAGCCGTGATAAATTTGCTGTGATTGATATGCCAAGAAATGTAGTAGTTTCACATGCATAGACGAAACTGTCATCAATAAGCATAGGATGATTGTTTATATTTGATCAAGTTTATCAAAAGCCATAAATTTAGTTTTTGAACTGTTTACCAATAATACATTCTTATTTAGCCAATCAAGGACATTTGAAATTTGAATAAGTACCTATATGAAGACATTTCCAAAGTAGAATTGTTATTATTTGAATGATATAAAGTAGTGTCATCTGCGAACAAAATAATTTTCCTTGATCTGTAATTCTATACTCTAATATGAGTAAGGTTTGCTTGCTGATCTCAAAAACGGCTCCAATGATTTCCTTCAAATGTTGGAAATAACTCATTTCTGGGATAAAAATAAGTTCTAGACAGGTCTCATTCCCAGGAAAAATCAAGTAATGTAAAGCAACTAAAATGAAAAGTTAATAAACGGTATCAGGAAACTGACACATACTTTCTCCCTTTTAGCCCAACTTTAACGAATAAATTGCTTTTTATTTACTAAATATAGAATACAAAGCACGGTCGAATGTACAGAAAATCTTGTAAACAAGTTGTTTTAAAAAACATCCACCCAAATCCCTGCTTTGGAGGCACTACAGAATCCATTGATACACTCGTGGTTTTAAGAGGGGAAATGCCCCCTATTCCCCCCCCCAGGGTTATTAAGGGACAACATATTTCGAATTTCCTCTGTTGGTCAATGCTAAATTGACAAGCATATCAAGTTTGAATGAAATTTATCAGTAAATAAGAGAGAAATAATAATTTTTGTATTCCCCATAAGAATAACATTGGACAACGTACTGCGTTTACCGCAAAATGAAAATTTCAATTTTCTCCGAAACCAGCAATCGTAGAATAGTAATTCAAAATACTAAATTATTTAGTTTTTAGAGCTCTTTTTAGTGGTGAATAGTAATATTTTTTTATATTTATGTCTTTTTATGAAAAATCCAAAAAACTGAATTTTTGATGTTTTAAGTCTTGTAATTTCTGAACCCGCATTTTTACAGAAATGCGGGTGGTGTCATTTTGTTGGAGGACTAAAGTTCTACAAACGACTAAAGTTTAATCAAAATCGTTAGAGCCGTTTTTGAGAAATTTTGATTTTTCATGTTTTTTGGCGGTTTTTGGGGGATAATTACCCTTAAAAATCAAAAATTCCAAAAAATGAAAAAAACGCCTGGAGATATCGTGGATTAGTACCTACATACCAAATTTCATAAAAATCGGCCTATTGGTTAGGGCTCTAGCTCTGTACACATCCACACAGACACACACACACACACGGACACACACACACACACACACACAGACAGACATCAGGTAAAAACCACTTTTTTGGGTTCAGGGAGCACCAAAACGAATATTTCCACTAACAACTCAAATTCGAAAATTTTTACGAAAACAATACTTTCTCCATATACTATGTATAGGGGGAGAAAGTAAAAAATTAACATTGGGCTTATGGGGTTTAAAATCAAAACAAAAGAATTGTAGCAGCTGTTCATAATCAACCAGGGAACTGTCAAAGTAATACTCCTGATGTTTATAATTTGTTAACATGTAGTTTCCTGAGAGCAGTGACTAAAACTGTTGAGTGAAGATTGCATATATAAGGTGGTCATATCCTAAATAAAGCAAAGGGGCATTGAGCTATAAATAACAACTGGAGTGACCTCAAAAATTCAGAAAAGAGGCAAATGAGCTATAAAAATGTGATAACCAGTTGGAGGAAGTGGTGAAATATTACTCCAAGTTATCTAAACAAACTGACTGGTCTTCCCCGAGCAAAGCTCGGTCCCCCGGGTAATTGTTATTAACCCTCCGAGTGGCAGGAAAAATTTTGTCAGTGTTCTCTGAAGTGGCAGGGTCATTTTGGCGATTTTGCAGACTGTTTTTTAGAAAATCGTATAAAATCCAATTTTGAAATAAACATATCAATATGCATATTCGTTTTGTTCGGAAAAGACAGAAGAATTTGAAAATGGTAAAATAAGTAAAATCCAGAGGGTTGTTTTTTGAGAAAAAATGTAAAAACTGAAAAAATTTGGAATATTTTTTATAAATTTCTAAAGTAAAACCTTACTGTAAGCAAACCAATTTTTTTAGGTAAAAATAGTAAATGTACCAAATGTTGCTTATCTAATTCCCTACGTAGAAATGTATATATAAGTCTTAGAAGAAAAATTTGTATTTATGAATTACATTGAATAACATAGAAAAAGTGCAAAATGGCAATTTGTGCGCAACCAATTTGGTGTGCAAAAAAAAATCTCTAGCAACATATAAATACATGTAAACCTTATTTTCCTTGAAGGTTATGAAATTCTAAAGACAATTATATAAGAATAAATAGTCTAAAATTTGTTTTTCATAATATAATTATGTGTAAAATTATAATTTTTTTTTTTTATAACTAAATTTGTGTTATTCAAAGTCAGATTTTTTATATCACCTAATAATACTAAATGAGCTATGTTATATGATTTACTAGTTATTTCCCTTTAAGAAAATATACATTTATGTATCAAAATATATACAAATAAAAAAGTTACAACGTAATTTATGATAATGGAACATTTTGTTGAGATCAAGTCCGATTGGTAGGCGTCACCCAGTTTGCAAGGGTTTTTTGAACGATTTACAGCAAAGCACTGAATGATATAAACCTATTCAACCTTATATTCGTTTTACTCGTAAAATAATGGAGATTACATAAATAGCGATAGATATTATTTCACAAAAAACACCGCGGATATACGACTAAAACACGGATTACATCGGATTACTTATACACTTACATTATATAAGCGTCTAATACGCAACGAGGTTGACGGAAAACAGGCAGTTTGCTTAGCTTCTGCACGATGACGTAATGGAGGATACTTGCTACCAACCTTACATAACAAAATTCTGTGTTTTCTCCTCTTCAAAATGATATAAGAACATCCATGTTATATAAATAAATACTACATATAACGTGTTTTGGTATGAAACTAATCTAGTCGATCGCCACTGAATCCAAACCTAAACATATGGCTATTTTCTAATTTCACCACAAGCCTGTCTGATTATATTTCCGCATTATAACACACACCACCGAACAGACGACATTTATATCGTTACAGTGGTACCACCTGTTTCTGGTTACGAACGAAATTGACCTCACTATGATTTTTCAAAAGTTACTCTATTCGGCCATTTCATGACTCATTCAGGGCCAAGTCGACGCACGCCAAATTTTCATTCAAATGTAACTTTTGATTACATTGATCTACTGCTGCCATAAGGTTCATTTATATAATAAAATGAAAGTTTAGAATGTTATCTTTCGATTGATATAAAGATTATTCGATTCCAAGCGCTTTTTCAATGCTATTTGCGCAGTTAAAAAAAAGTGACAAACTTAGACTAATCTAGTCGATGCCACTGGAGCCACGCCTTGACCTTAGACTACGGCTAGTCCATCTCCACTCGGAGGGTTAATTGATTAATATATATATATATATATATATATATATATATATATATATATATATATATATATATATATATATATATATATGATGAAAAATAATGAACCATGAACTGTTCCTTGGGGAACTCCGATGCTAATATTGTTAAGGTCAGAACAGCAACTGAAACTATCTTGAGCTCTTATTTCAGTAAACACTTTTCCTGTCATTCAGAAAAGACCTAATCCATTTCACTGCATTATTGTTAATACCAATATATGTTAATTTATTTAAAAGAGCTTCATGATTAATACCATCAAAAGCCCTCTTGTTAAATCCAAAAATATGGTAAGAGGAGACATTTCGATCCAGATATTAATTATAGGCTACATTAAATTAACTGATAAATTGCATCCATAGTTGATCTGCCTTTCAGGAATCCAAATTGGGTATTTGACATTATTGTATTCTTGTCTAAAAAAGTCATTATTTGATCGTGAACAATTTTTTCAAAAGTCGTATAAAAAACAGAAGATATGGTGATTGGTCTCATATTGATTGTTTTATAACCTTCGTTTTTCTTTTTGATTACAGGAGTAATTTTTGATATTTTCAATGTGTTAGGAAAATGTCCAGATGAGAATGAGTTATTTATGATAAACTTTAGAGGCGAAGCTATTAGATTACCACATCGCTTCAGAATTAAAGATATTTATTATCTGGACAAATTTAAAGACGATATCTTCTACAGCTTTGAGACAGAACATAACCGAAACCTAAGTAAACAATCGATATACTGTATCGATATATCGAACAATTTAATTTGGTTGTTTTATCGTTCCGCTTATGAAAGTGTACCCAAAGACACTGTAATGCTTTAAATGAGCCCTTTTCCATAAAACGCTTTAAAACCCTCATAAATAGTTACAGCATTAGCCATTCTGACACTTACAAACCTCTCCTAGAGGAGAGTCAGTGAGTAAATCAATAAGTAAGTAAATGTTGAGCCTATCCTTAAATTGATTTGTAGGCCTATATGTATGGGTAATGGTAGTGTAAACTGGTCAGACTCTCTGTTCATTATAAGTACTTATATTTTATACTAGGGCCTATATTAAATTAAAAGTTATTCGGTGTCGGTTGTAAACCATCTTCTTGGCTCTGAATTCAGTGTATTTATTCACAGAAGTGGTGCAAGCTTGCCCAGCCCTGGCCTCCCTCAAGTCAGTCGGAACAGCCAGAACAAGTGTGGACAACCCCGAGGCAACTCCGGAATGCCCCGTTTGTCTCCAGCCATGTATCCACCCTGCGAGACTGCCGTGCGGCCACATATTCTGCTTCCTCTGCTTGAAAGGCATTGCTCAACAAAGTCGACGATGTGCCATGTGTCGCCAAGAAATCTCCCCGGACTACCTCGACCGGCCCGATCTGCTACAAGTGCCAGAGGCTCATACGACCAAAGAGGTGGAGACCTTGGAGGATGGATATCAGTGGTTTTACGAAGGGCGAAATGGTACGTTCATAATATTTATAGGCTAACGAATCGTTAGGTGAATAAGAACTTATTTCAAATATAACAATAACAACATAGGTGTTCCAGCTCAAGGCATACAGTAGAAATTTTTGTATTTAAAAAAGTACTAATTCAAAAATTAGCTTCTAACGAGTTGGGCCAGTTGTAATTTTATTAACTTTCCTATGGGAAGTGAACTATTAGCATGACCTGCACGGTGAAACTTTAGCCCGGGACCACCATAGAAGTTCCTATCGTGACCTCCCAAACACGTTTTGGGGGGTCGTTCAAAATTATATATATATGTGTGTGTGTGTGTGTGTGTGTGTGTGTGTGTGTGTGTGTGTGTGTTTGTGTGTATGTGTGTGTATGTGTGTGTGTGTGTGCGCGCGCGTGTGTGTGTGTGTGTGTGTGTGTGCGCGCGTGCGTGCGTGTGTGCGTGTGTGCGTGCGTGCGTGTGCGTGTGTGTGTGTGTGTGTGTGTGTGTGTGTGTGTGTGTGTGTATACTCTAGCGGTCACATTTTTTGTTTGATTTACTTCAAATTTGGTAGGAACATTCCGTTCAATAATCAGTTAGACAAGTTGTTGTAAAAACTCTAACCCCCTTTTTTGGGATTTAATTTTTCAAATTTTGAATTTTTGGGACCAAAAAGGGTCAGAAAAGCCCCAGATGTAAAGTTAATGCATGTAAACAGATGGAGATTAGTGAGGCCAAAGTTTTAAGCCCTCTCTCATAATTACAGTACAAATAGTTACTGAGCTATTAAAGAAAATGTATAGCCTATTGACTTAACACAGTTTGTTGTCTTATGGGAGTTTTACATTAGAAAAACCTGTTATTCATATGTTGGTGTATTTTTTATCATCCCTAGTACCGTCACACATACCTTCAATCCTGACTGAACCTTCTCCTAACCTTATAATGTGCAACATTGTATTCCCAGCATTGTAGGTAAATGGAACCAGGAGCATCAGGACAGCAAAAAAGTTTTAAGATTTTGATAAAAATTGAATTAACTCTGATTTTGATTTTAAAAGGTTTTTATGTCGAAATTCATCTCCCTCACGTCAGCGTGCTGCGTGCAAACTCGTTTTTAATTGAACCCCTCTCTCCTTATTAAGGTTTAATAACTAATCCCCAAAGTATTAATCATTGACTATTTATTTTTTGTTATGCTAATCGAGTACGTAAGTTTTAAGGAAGTAATACCTACTTTACGTTGGCTCTGGGATTAGCTATGCTAAAGATAGGCTACCCTATTAAAATAACCATTTAACATACCTATATCTAGTTCTGATAATCCGGTTCCGCTGGGAAGGTTCATGTTAAGAGATAAATCTTAGTGTTGCATTCTGTGTAGAAACTAATAAATGATGATTCATAAATAAGAATTACAAACAAATTGATACTATACGAAAATTAAAAATACTCTTCAAAATGGTATGGTGGATTTCCCTAGGGTTGCCATATCACTGGATTTCCCCAGAGATTACTAGATTTTGTGGATAAAAATATAGCTCCGGGGAATTGCCGTGAAAAATTAAAAATCTCTTTTTTTCAAGTTTTTCCCAAAAATGCATAGAATAACACCAATTTTGTGTTGAAATTCTTATCTGTGAACGAAAATGTATTTACGTTTGCAACTTTATCTTCATGCAACGATTGCCAAAGCTAAATCCTGTCTTCCTGTAACTCTAACCTGTATTATTTGTTACCGTACTCATTGGCTCTAATTCAGCGGGAAATATCGATAACTTTTACACATATTTGCCGTTATCCGTTATTGAACGCTGAAAATCAGTATGAAGATTTATAGTTTTCTGCAGTTTATTAAATTATAAATATGAAAAGTAGGTTGCCTACCTTTATTGTTTTAGGCTGATTCATTTTATTAGCGAATTTCCCCTATAGGGAAGAAGCTATTACCGTAGGTCTCATGGTAAGACTTAAGCCCGAGACCATGACAAATTTTTTTTTTAAGGTCCCAAGATGACTAAAACACTATTTGTTCAAATTTATATATATGTATATATATATCTATATATATATATATATATATATATATATCTATATATATATATATATCTATATATGTGTCCGTGAATGCGATAACTTGAGTAAAAAACGTCCGATTTTGATGAAATTTGGCTCAAATGTGTAAAGTGACATTTATGACTTTAAGTTCGAAAACCAGAAAAATCGGACTATGGGAAGGGGGGTTTATGGGGGTTTTAAATTTTCCAAAAATCAGTTTTTTGCATTTTTCACCCTAAAATTTTTGAAACAGTTAATTTTGGGTTTGACCATGTTATAGAGCTTAAAAAAACAAATAATATGGTATTTTGAATTATTAACCTAGGTTAAGTGGTTGCGGAAAAAATCCAAAAAAACATGCTCATAAAATCTCCCATGTTAATCTTATGGGAAAAAGGTTTTTGGCTTTTCCTCAGTTAGTTTTACTTTAAACTTCACATTTTCTTTTACCAATCACTTCAGCTCCACAAAACAATCATTTTGGTGTTTAAATTGTGATTCTACGTCCAACCGTTGCAGAGATATTCAAAGTACTAAACACAGTACGTTGTCCAATGTTATCCTTATGGAGAATAAATAAAATTTGATATCTCGATTATTTATGAATGTATATTGATGAAACTTGGTATGTGGCTTCATGTTGTACTGGTATATTGATATTTGAACAAAAAACAAATATTTTGTTGGTTGTCCCCGTAGCAGCTAACCTGCATACTCAGCCCTAATGTTATTCTTATGGAGAATAAGTAAAGTTTTATATCTCCCTTAATTATTAACATAAATTAATAAAACTTAGTATGTAGCTTCACCTGGTTGAGTTAAATTGATAATTGCATAAAAACACATATTTTGTGCTCCTTGTTGCAGCAAACCTGCATACTCAGTCCTATGTTATTCTTATGGAGAATAAATAAAATGCTATAGATCATTTAGTTATTAATTTATTTTTATAAAACTTGGTAAGTGCCTTTATGTGGTAGTGAGAAACATATATATTCATTGGAAATTCGCTGAGTACGCAGGTTTGCTGCGACGGGGGTATTTTCTATACATTTGTATAGTTTTTTGTGTGATTTACGATTTAAATTAAAAATAATAATATTAAATACGTGTTCCTACACAGTTTTATTTTAATCTCCAATTACTTTTTCATCACTCCCACTAAATTTTGGAACTGTATATTAAAATTAGCAAATAATTTGATCCTATAATTGATTTTATATGCTAAAAAGCATTAAAAAGAGTTTTTTAATACATGACATTCAACATTTTCCGGAGAGAGGGGCAACCCGGGACCCTCTGGGGTTTATAAAATCTCTTCTTTTTCAGGGGTCGCCCACTAAAATCTCCTCTTTTTCCCACTCTACCATATGGCAACCCTGTATTTCCCCATTTGATTTCTGCAAAATTATTGGTTTAAATATAGATTTAAAGTAAAGCTAATAACAAAATGTATTAGGTATAGTTGAACAAGTTCTAATCAGAGGAATTACAAGACTACGTTGCTCTTGCCTCGTTGCACGTACAATGATCCGTAAGTGGTTTATCCTGCTACCCAGTGAATTTTTTAGGGGTGGGCGAGTATTCGAGTTATCGAGTACCTGTAGAGTATTTTCTAATACTCGAAGGCCAAGCGAGTATTAGAGACTACTCGAAAACGAGTCAAGTAGTTAAAAACTCCCGCCGTTTACCCCGAGCAGTTGGAAGTGTCATTGCTACTCCCGCCATTTACCCAAGTTTACGCTGCTAACCAATGTTCAACAAAATAAGTGACTTAAATAAAGAAAAATAAGCCTAACATCTATTTTTAGCTCATATGAGAGGAGACAATGACAGGTGGGTTATTTATGGATACCTGTGAGTTAAGATAAGTAAGGGCACAGGGAGTGTTTGTGTTGGGGGCAAAAAATCTGACCTTGAAGATAGCTTAAGGAAGGAAGACTGGATGGCGGGAGGGGGGGTCCGGTTGAAAGCAATAAATCTGTCAGCTTACAAACATTATTTCTTTGTTGACCCACAACTAACTGTTTGTGTTTATCTGTCTAGAAGTTGAACATTTGTAATCACTTTCTTGTTAAAATGTTCTGGTTTCGATAAACTAACCCAAAATCGTTGTATGGATATAAATATTTTTAATACTTGTCTTTAGTTTGTTAAGGTTGTTGAAAGCAGTATATATATATTTTTTCGTTTTAAATCATTATTCTTTCATGGTAAAATCAAATAAATAATAACATTAATAAGTCAATAACCTTAATGAGCACTGCCTTCTAATTGAAGTATCATCTTGAAATTTCGGGAAATTGTTTGTATTACTAAATGGAACTAAATTAGGGGATGGCCTGGTCTCCTGCTTCAACTTCAGTTTTTACCATAGTAATATGAACCACCCTACTCTATAGACACAAAAGAAAATACTCATTATTTGTGTCTATGGAGTGGAATTATCTATTTTAAGGTAAGCCTGCTCCCCCTATCAAACCTGAATTACCAACCTTTGGGTCCTTTTTCAAAACGTTGGGCTGTTTTTCAGTCCACATCTATGATTAGAATTTTCATACCCAAACTTTTTGCCATCTGAAAGGTAATGATGAGTTAGTTGTTGGGTACACTATAGTCGCAGGTCACTTAAATGGCAGATCACTACATTTAGCCGTACATTGAGGCGAAGGCATGAATGTAGTACGAAATGAGGCGAGAATTAAGGTAGTAAGCAATTCCTAAATAAAATTAATCACATGACAAGTCTGTACATTCTGAACCATCGTCAGACTATAACGAGCCTTATAAATATTTACATTCCATTTTTGTCTGTCTTTTTTATAAGGTTGGTGGCAGTTTGAAGAAAGAATATCAAAAGACCTGGAAGAAGTCCTTCAGCTCGGTTTGAGCACATTCGAAACGCTAATCTGTGGAACTCTTTACACGCTTGACCTCAAAGCTATGATCCAGTACAATAAGTACAATCCCATGCGAAAACGCAGAATCAAACGAGATCTAGTTACCAATGTTGTTATCAAGGGGGTTGCTGGAATTAGATAGCAACCCGCTTTTGATTTTCCAAGCTCTTGTGTTTTCATAATTTTTTGAGTGGTTCCTACTGTTTCTTTTGGGAATTTCTTAAAAAAAACAGTATTTATGACTTATTCTATTTTGTGCATAGAATTCCAATATAAATGTAATACTCTTTGTTTTTCTATTGCTTAACTTACTTAACAAAAAAAACTGTTTAATAATACATGTAATAAAAAATGGCATTTGCATTTACACTGTACTCATGTACAAGGCGGTAAATATACGTGATAGTTAAGACTTTATAAGACAAGGCAATCGGTTTCACTGTACTCATGTACAAGGCGGTAAATATATGTGATAGTTAAGACTGTACAAGACAAGGCAATCGATTTCACTGTACTCATGTACAAGGCGGTAAATATACGTGATAGTTAAGACTGTACAATGCAATCTAATTCAACCAGTCACATCGACTATAATAAAGCCCAATGTGAGAATGACCAATCTCCAACTAATCTCACATGGTGCCTTATGATAATTGATCTGATCGATCACAATCAATCGCCTTTATCATCTTTCATCCATATTTACCGTCTTGTATGCTAGAATAATGAATGTAAAAATATGTTTTATAGTAGGCCTGCAATGTTTTGTACAAGGCATTTGAGTATATCCCGTTTAAATTGACTTGCTGTACATCCCTTTAAACAGGGCTGCAACTATATTACTTATTATTTGTATGTGTACTTACAAGAACAACATTTTTATGCTATTAAAATTATTTTAAGCGTTTCTAAATACTTCTTGTGACTCTTACCCTCCTGGAATCCAGTATTGGACCATTAAACCTATATCTAGAGATGTAACGATTGGTGTAACAGTTTCGTCAGCCTGTTAAATACACAAACCCACGCTATTGGCTCTCTACGACTTCCAACGTAATCGTGAAAACACTCACTTGGTGTAAAATGTATTTATATTAACCAAAACATTAGAAGTTTAGTTTGACCTACTGATAATTGATGTTTTAAGATACCGGTAGCTATACATAATTCTACTGCCTAAGTTTATTAACAAAAGATCGTCTGTATAGGCTAATAATAATTACAATATAAAAATCAAGATTTAACTTTGTGTCTAAAAAAATAACTAATTTTTGTTTTTTACCATCTTAAACAAATAACAAATTTTCCCTTAGCAAAGTTTCACAAACATAATATTGCAGTCTCGTTAAAATTTGTCTAAAAATTTACAGACAAGGAAATTTTTTTCTCATCTGCAGGAAATTTTTTAGTGTATTGTATGCCTTACTATGTTCTGTATAATTAAATTGCCTTATGTACAGAACTGTACATAATTGCCTTTCTGTGAAGAAGTTCGAATCAATTAAATGGAAGGTTTTAGCTATCTAAAAACAGTTTGGGTGTATAAACTGATTTTAACCTTAATACCTCCTTTAAATAACAGACACAATGCGTAGAAGTGGGTGACATTTTCGCATATAACCGTTACATCTCTATGTGTAGGTTGGTGGCAGTACGACGAGAGAACCAGCAAAGAACTGGAAGCGTCTTACAAAAGCGGGATTCGAACCTGCGAACTGCTCATAGCTGGGTTCTTGTACACGGCCGACTTTGACGCTATGGTTCAGATCCGACGAAACGAACCACACCGTCGCCGTAGAATCAAACGAGATTTGGCTACAATTCCTTCTAAAGGAATCGCCGGCATTCGATGTTCCGTAAATGTCGACACAGTGTCTGAGCAGTTGAGTTCTTTGACATTGAGTGACAGTGCAAATGAACAAGAAGAGGCTTGAAAAGCTTGTTCCCTCCAAGAATTGTGATACTAAATGGTTTTCCATGACCAAATTATTTATATTTATTTGTAAATATAGATAGATTTACCTTAACACAGACTATACTCCTAAATGGGATTGGTTTATAAGTAAATGGTTGTTTTCTATTGTTGTTGTTGTTGTTGTTTGTGATCAAACTTGTATCTAAACCATTAAAATAATACTTAAAAATATATGATGTAATTGTTTAACCAAAAATGTTTTTGGTAACTCATAATTTTGATGTGATATTTTTATTTGTGTCTTTTAACGAGGAATGCACCTCTTGTGAATAAAATTATAAGATTCACAAAGGGAAGGGGAGTTGAAAATTAATTTTTGTTCAGAAGCATTCTATTCATTGGATTCATTTGATATTATTTAAGCAAATTTCACCTACAGGCAAGAAGCTATTACCGTTGGTCTCATGGTAAGACTTAAGCCCGAGACCATGATAACCTTTTGTTTCAAGGTCCCCAGATGCCAAAAACACTGCCTATTCGTTCAGATTTATATATATATATATATATGTCTAGAAGAAGACCACAAAGAACAAAAATAATACAACCAAACCATGAGAACCATGGTTTGCCACATATGGCATTATATGTGTCCGTGAATGTGATAACTTGAGTAAAAAATGTCCGATTTCGATGAAATTTGGCTCAAATGTGTAAAGTGACATTTATGACTATAAGTTCGAAAACCAGAAAAATCGGACCATGGGAAAAGGAGGGTTTATGGGGTTTCAAAATTATCCAAAAATCAGTATTTTGCACTTTTTACCCTAAAATTTTTAAAACACACAATTTTGGTTTTGACCATTTTATAGAGCTTAAAAAACAAATAATATAGTATTTTGAATCATTAACCTAGTTTAAGTGGTTGCGGAGAAAATTCAAAAAAACGTGTTCATAAATTCTCCCTTGTTAATCTTATGGGAAAATGGTTTTAGCTTTTCCTCAATTAATTTTACTGTAAACTTCATATTTGCTTTTACCAACCATTTTATCTCTACAAAAAAATCATTTTGGTGTTTTAATTGTTCTACGTCCAACCGTTGCAGAGATGTTCAAAGTGCTAAACACAGTACGTTGTCCAATGTTATCCTTATGGAGAATAAATAAAATTTGATATCTCGCTTATTTATGAATGTATAATGAAACTTGGAATGTGGCTTCAACTAGTTGTGGTATCTTGATATTTACACAATATCAATATTATCAATAATCAATAATATCAATATTGATATATTGATATTTTTCAATTTGTGGTATATTGATTTTCCCCTAGCAGCAAACCTGCATACTCAGCCCCCATGTTATTCATATGGAGAATAAGTAAAGTTATATATCTCCCTTAATTATGAACATAAATTATTAAAACTTGGTATGTAGCTTCACTTGGTTAAGTTATATTGATAATTGCTTAAAAACACATTTCTTATCTTTCTCATTGCAGCAAACCTGCGTACTTAGCCCTAATGTTACTATATGCAACTTGGTAAGTGGCTTTATGTGGTAGTAAGAAACATGCATGCATTGGAAATTCGCTGAGTATGCAGGTTTGCTGCGACGAGGATAATTTTGTCGTAGCACCTTTCCAGCACAACTAACTGTTTGGTAGTTTATTCAACAATTCAGATGCTATCTTTAACCCCTTATAGCACCTAGCACGAGTTCAATCTTAACAGAACAGATGTTTTAGCGAATTTCCCCTATAGGGAAGAAGCTATTACCGTAGGTGGCATGGTAAGACCTAGGCCCGGGACCATAATAACTTTTCGTTTTGAGGCCCCCGGATACCAAAAACACTGTTCGTTCAAATTTATATATATATATATATATATATTTAGGTATATATATGTGTCCGGAGGCACGATAACTTTAGTAAAAATGGTCCGATATTGTTGAAATTTGGTATAAAAGTGTAAGGCAGCATCTATTTTCATGAGTTCTCAAACCAGACAGGTCGCTCTACTTTAAGGGGAGTTTTGTACCCCAAAAATGGGGTTTTTGAACTTTTTACATATAATTATTTTTAAACCCAAATTTTGGTTTACACCATTAAATTCAGCTTTAAAAACACAATTTGGTACTTTGATCATCGCTCTATGTAAATTGGTTACCGAGACTTTTCGAGTACTGAACAGAGTACCGGTACGTTGTCCAATGTTAATCTTATGGAGAATAAGTAAAATTGTATATCTCTTATTAATGAACATATATATATTAATGAAACTTGGTATGTGGCTTTATACGGTTGAGTTTTAATGCTATTTGCATACTAAACTCATTTTTGTGGTCCCCATGGCAGCAAACCTGCGTACTCAGCAGCTATAATGTTACTCTTATGAAGAATAAACATGTGATATCTTGCTTGTTTATGAACATAAATTGATAATACCCCCGTTGCAGCAAACCTGCGTACTCAGCGAATTTCCAATTCATATATATATGTGACTCACTACTACATAGAGCTATTTACCAAGTTTCACAAAAATACATCCATAAATAAGATATATATATAGCATTTTATTTATTCTCCATAAGAATAACATTAGGGTTGAGTACGCAGGTTTGCTGCAACGAGGAAGATAAGTATTGTGTTTTTTTTTGCAATTATCAATAGAACTGAACCAGGTGAAGCTACATACCAAGTTCTCTTAATGTAGGTTCATAATTAAGGGAGATAAACAACTTTACTTATTCTCCATATAATAACATGGGGGCCGAGTATGCAGGTTTGCTGCTACGGGGACTATCAACAAAAAACTTGTTTTTTGTGCTAATATCAATATACCACAACTATTTGAAGCCACATACCAAGTTTCATCAATATACATTCATAAATAATCGAGATATAAAATTTGATTTATTCTCCATAAGGATAACATTGGACAACGTACTGTGTTTAGCACTTTGAATATCTCTGCAACGGTTGGACGTAGAACAACGATTAAAACACCAAAATGTTTGTTTTGTTGAGCTAAACACATTAATAAACAGAAATGTGAAGTTTTTAGTAAAACTATCTGAGAAAAATCTAAAAACCTTTTTCTCATAAGATTAACATGGGACACGTTTTTTTTGTATTTTCTCCGCAACCACTTAACATAGGTCAATGATTCAAGATACTAAATTATTTGTTTTTTAAGCTCTTTAAAATGGCTATAACCAAAATTGAGTGTTTTTAATATTTTGGGGTCAAATTTGCAAAAAACCGATTTTTGGAAAATTGTAAACCCCCTTCACATAGTGCGATCGATCTGGTTTTCGAACTTAAAATCATAAATGCTACTCTCCACATTTATGCCAAATTTCATCAAAAACGGGTGTTTCTTCCAAAAGTTATCGTGGTAACGGACACATACATATATATAAACATATATATATATATATTACATATACATATATATTGAACGAATGGTGTTTTTGGCATCTGGGGACCTCAAATCGAAAAGTTATCATGGTCTCGGGCTTAAGTCTTACCATGCCACCGACGGTAATAGCTTCTTCCCTATAGGGGAAATTCGCTAAAACTTGGTATGTTGCTTCATTTGGAGGTGATCCTTTGGTATTTGCATAAAAACCAGATTTTTTAGTCCTTGAGGCAGCAAACCAGCATACTCAGTCGTATTGTTTTTCTTATGGGGAATAAATAAAATGTCATATCTCACATATTTATAAATGTGCTTTGATTAAAGTTGATAAGTGGCTTCATGACTAATGAAGTACCATTTGAAATTACCTGAGGATGCAGGTTTGCTGCAACGGGGGTATTTAAGTCTTGGGGGCGTCTAGCCCTAATCATGAAAACCTTAATTTCATCTGCCTGCATTGACTTATCTTTGTACAATAACTGTGACAGGTTAGTCATACGCTTACTGTCAAACATACCAATTCTACAGTCGTGGTAAATTTCTTTGTATCAGGTGAGTTTTGATCAGGACACTCATCAGAACTAATTGAAAATCTTAAAATTATTCCAATGAATATTGAATTAAAATTAAAAGTGGTTAGAGAAACTCCAGTGAAAATATTCCACTTTCGTACATTGACTTTTAGAACACTTATAGCGAATTTCCCCTATAGGGAAGAAGCTATTACCCTCAATAGTCTCATGGTAGTAAGACTTAAGCCCGAGACCATGAAAACGTTTTGTTTTGAGGTCCTCAGATGACAAAAACACTATTCGTTCAAATTTATATATATGCATATATATATATATATATATATATATATATATATATATATATATATATATAAATGTGTCCGCAAATGCAATAACTTGAGTAAAAATCGTCCGTTTTCAATGAAATTTGGCTCAAATGTGTAAAGTGACACTTAAGACTTTAAGTTTGAAAACCAGAAAAATCGGACTATGGGAAAGGGGGTTTTAAATTTTCCAAAAATCAGTTTTTTCATTTTTTACACCAAAATTTATAAAACACTTAATTTTGGTATGGAGAATGTCATAGAGCTTTAAAAAAAAATATAGTATTTTGAATTATTAACCTATGTTAAGTGGTTGCGGAGAAAATCTAAAAAAAACATGCTTATAAAATCTCCCATGTTAATCTTATAGAAAAAAGGTTTTTGGCTTTTTCCTCAGATAATTTTAATGTAAACTTCACATTTGCTTTTACTAATCAACTCAGCTCCACATAACAATTATTTTGGTGTTTAAATTGTGATTCTACTTCCAACCGTTGCAGAGATATTCTAAGTGCTAAACACAGTACGTTATCCAATGTTATCCTTATGGAGAATAAATAAAATTTGATCTCCATTGTTTATGAATCTTGGTATTTGGCTTCACAATTGTAGTATTGGTATATTGATTTTTACACAAAAATTGATTTTTTGTTGATTATCCCCATAGCAGCAAACCTGCATACTCAGCCCTTATGTTATTATTATGGAGAATAAGTAAAGTTTTATATATCCCTTGATTATGAACATAAATTTAGCTTCACCTGGTTGAGTTATATTGATAATTGCACAAAAACATATTTCTTCTCTTTTTTTTGCAGCAAACCTGTGTACTCAGCCCTAATGTTATTCTTATGGAGAATAAATAAAATGCTAAAGATCACTTATTTATGTATTTTTCTGAAACTTGAAGGTCAATGGCAATAAAGCTCTTGATTTTAAAGATGGGCTTTAAATACATTGCTTATGGGCTGCATACTGCATGGTGAACCTGAGGCAGAGAAGGATCTCATAACAAATTTGTAATTCTAATCCTCTTGAGAGTCTTTCTCTCAGAAGTTCCATTGTATTGTTAAAAGCCGTGTTGAATATTTTTCATTCTTCACCTATTTTTATGATACCATTGGAGCATGTTTTTGACCTGTCCATAGCCTGCAGCTAGATCAGAAGTTGAGGCCGCAAACAGAAAAATCCAAGTAAGAAACCTTTGTGTTCTAAATTCAAACTTGAAACAAAACAGCTTGGAGTACATTCATGTTAATTTTTAATATGATTAGACAGTTGTTGTTATGTACTATCATAGGTATACTGGACGAGTTAGTTCTGTTTGTGTCTACCAGGTTTCACCTCAAGTCAGATGCAGACCGCATACAGTAATATATCGGCCCAGTCAGATGCAGACCGCATACAGTAATATATCAGCCCAGTCAGCTGCAGACCGCATACAGTAATATATCAGCCCAGTCAGCTGCAGACCGCATACAGTAATATATCAGCTCGGTCAGCTGCAGACCGCATACAGTAATATATAGGCCCAGTCAGATGCAGACCACATACAGTAATATATCAGCTCAGTCAGATGCAGACCGCATACAGTAATATATCGGCCCAGTCAGATGCAGACCGCATACAGTAATATATCGGCCCAGTCAGATGCAGACCGCATACAGTAATATATCGGCCCAGTCAGATGCAGACTGCATACAGTAATATATCAGCCCAGTCAGCTGCAGACCGCATACAGTAATATATCGGCCCAGTCAGCTGCAGACCGCATACAGTAATATATCGGCCCAGTCAGCTGCAGACCGCATACAGTAATATATCGGCCCAGTCAGCTGCAGACCGCATACAGTAATATATCGGCCCAGTCAGCTGCAGACCGCATACAGTAATATATCGGCCCAGTCAGCTGCAGACCGCATACAGTAATATATCGGCCCAGTCAGCTGCAGACCGCATACAGTAATATATCGGCCCAGTCAGCTGCAGACCGCATACAGTAATATATCGGCCCAGTCAGCTGCAGACCGCATACAGTAATATATCGGCCCAGTCAGCTGCAGACCGCATACAGTAATATATCGGCCCAGTCAGCTGCAGACCGCATACAGTAATATATCGGCCCAGTCAGCTGCACACCGCATACAGTAATATATCGGCCCAGTCAGATGCAGACCGCATACAGTAATATATCAGCCCTTAGTGCTCAAAGCGTTATAAATCTTTCTTAAGTAGTGAGGCCTTGCAAAAGTGTTGCTATTGTATATAGTGTTTTCAAAACATCCAAATTCAAACTAGTCTGTTAGTTAAATACTGTGTCTAAACCAATTAAAAAGTAGACAAATTAATAAATTAAAGTATTAATTTCTCCAATGCCACGCACTGACACCACATTGTCAAAAAGCCTTGAATAAATCAGAAAACACCTGCAATGTTCTGTGATCCTTCCAAATCAGTGTGGCAAACCTGGTTAATCCTATACCCTAATATGAGCATTATCTCTTTGTTTGTTTGCAAAATTTAACTTGGAATCCAGCAGAAGGAGTTTGCTTAAACTTTGAAATCAGGGACTTTTGGACCTAAACAGCAAGTTGGTGAACACCTCATCCCCAGCAAAATTTATATCTATAATACTAATAAAGTAGTTTTGCATGTGTATGTGCGTGTGTCCGAGGTGATTTAAAAAATGGCTCCTCAAAACTCCTCCCGGACCATACCACATTGTCGAGGGTAAAAAAATGTTGGGATACTTTTTTTTCCCCCAGATCTCAGGGCTGCGCCCTAATGACATCAAATACTGCCATATTATTTCTTTGGAGAAAAGTTTTTCTAAATGGCTCGAAAACAGCCCCTCAAATCTGCTTCTTTCAGGACCTTACCACTTTTTTGGAAGACTAGAAAACTTAGGATACTTTTTCTTCAGCCTCAGGGCTCTACCCCTTTGGCCATGTTATTCTAATGAAGAAGAGAGTACTCCAGGTGATTGTGAAATAAACGGTATCAGGAAACTGACACATACTTTCTCTCTTTTAACCCAACATCAATGTTTAAATTACTTTTTATTTGATAAATACAGAATATAAAGTACGGACGAACATACAGAAAATTTTCTAAAAATAGTTTCGGAAATATCCACCCAAGTCCCTGTTTGGGAGGCACTACAGAATCTGTTGCTACACACATTGGTTTTAAGAGGGGAAATGCCCCCTCATCCCCCCAGGGTTGAGTGGCAACATATTTCGAATATCCTCTATTTGTCAATGCTAACTTGACCTGCATATGAAGTTCAAACAAAATTGTGGGGGAGTAACATACTTCGGATATTCTTCTTCCAGTCCTCAGGGCTTCGTCCCTCTGGTTTCATGAAATCCCTGACATTCAATTTTGGCATGAGATAATTCTTTGCATTTGGTTTACAAAGCCGCATCTCTTGAATGAAGCCCAACGTAGGATATGTGCCCCCCTCCAACCTTAGGGCAACGCCCCCCCCTGGCAAAGTTGCCATATTATTCTTTCCGTTTTTTTTGCATGATTTTAGCCAAATTAATCAATAGCATTTACATACCTTTTTTTATAAACCCAGCTTAGGGCTATGCCCCACTGGCTTAAACATTATAAAGTTATTCTTCAGAAAAATATCCATAATAAGTCCTCCAGTTGATAACTTGGCGAAAAAGGCTCCTCAAAGCTGCTCCCACACCATATTATATTTCGTTGTAGAAGACCAAAAAACGTTAAGATATTTTGTTTCCACTCAGACCTCAGTATGGAAACATTTTTCTGATCTCTATTTTACTTTACTGGTATAAAATCTTAGTTAAGACTACCTTCAATTAACGAAGTATGTAATTATAATAGTAATTAATAAAATCTTCATCCATCTTGAAACTAAAATTTTGATTTTAAAATTTATGTTATATTTCCATTGTTGTTTTTATTTTTAAATAGTCTTCAATTTTGTATGGACACTTCTCGATAAGGTATTGTTTAAATTCTTTTTGAATTGTCTTTAAAAACTCATTTAAGTTAGAAATTTTAACATTGGGCTTATGGAATTGCAAATCAAAACAGTTGAAAATAAGTAACCAGTGAGTAGAACGATTGAATAAAAGATATAGACATATTTTTCACCTGCAAAACTATTTAAAAAAATAGCTTCCTGGCGGGGAACTTTATTCACATGCTCCCTGATACCCCATCTTTAAAATTCTATTTTTTCATCAGAAATGAAAGTTGTGCTTAAGCCGCCATCTTAGAAAATGACGGCCAAAAATGAGTTTTTAGGCTAACTGCCTAATGGTTGGGTGTACAGATAGGTGTTAAATATAAAAGTAAAACTTTTATAGATATCTTTTCATGTGAGATCACCTACATAGCCCACCATTTTGGAAAATGACGGTAATATTGAGTTTTTAGGCTGTAATTGGTTTAATGTTTACAACATTTTTTTGAGTTGGAAACTGTACTTCTTCCTAAAAGTCCAGAGTGTACACGAGGAAAACTTGAACAGTCACTGAGTCAAATACAGAAACTAGAATCATATGTCACTTTTTAAATACTTTACTGTTCACTGAAGCCAAACATCCGGCCTGTGTCCAAACTAACTTTAAAGTCTAAAGGTAGTCCCACACTTCTCTCGAACATGCCCGAACATTCGGCCGAACTCCGAATGTTCGGAGTATTCGCGAGAAGTGTGGGAGAATGTTCAGTGAACATTCGGGCGAATGTTCGGCCGAATATTCAGGAGGCTCCCACACTGTTCGCGAACATGCATCATTGCATCATTGATAGTCAACAATCTTGTTCTACTGAGGCAATACAAAAAAACATGCGTATTTATTTGTCTGCGTACCGAATATATTTTCTGCTTTCAAGTAAGTATTGAATACCACTTAAGTAGTCATTGATAATGAATAATCTATAATGAAATGACAATTTCTAGTTGTACTGACATACTATGCGTATGCCAGTTAAATAATATAATCATATCTATAAATAAGTTATTTTACTGTTATTTGTGTAAATTGAAGTTTTGTTTTAGGGTGCAGGGGGTTGACATTTACTGTATTAGTATACTGTTAACGGATTTTGCTTGATTCAGGGCTTGTGTCCCTTCTTTAACTCAGCTGCACTATTGCGTCAGTGTGTTGTTTCCAATCATTCAGTTCATACTTGTGTTTTTGTGGGAGCAGATTGACGCAAACCTCAGTAGTGGACAATTTAAATGATTTATAAAAGAGATAGAAATACATATGCATCGTTTCACAATAATATTTGCAATTGTTTATTAAGTATGTTGTGTTCGTTAGCCTTATTATGAAATTAATTTTGCCGCATCTTGAAGCACGTACAGTATTGCATAAATGGAATCTTGTATTATATTGTATTCTATGTATTTTTTCACTATAAATGGGTTGACCGTTGATAGATAAATAAATAAATATAAAATAAATCCTGCAATACGGTACCTTAATCATTGACCCTACACATTCTTTATTTAAATAGTAGTTGATTTCCTTTCACTCTCCATAATCAGTGCCGGTCACAGTGGCGAAGGGGGGACAACTACTTGGGGGGGAGAAACATTTGTCTGTCGTCACAACACCCAAACATGTCTGTCTTACCGACTTCATATTAATGTGTCATCTCAGTTGAGTAAACGACAGTGGAATCGATTTAATTTACCGCAATTATTTAACAAGAGATAAGAAGCTTCCAAGAATTACAAATGTATCGCATCAGCAGCGTGGTCCAGGTGCACAACTAATCTGGCATTCCCACGTTGAAATTTTACCCGAAAAGAATAGTTTTTGAGTTATCTCTTTATTAATATTATTGTTCAGTATATTCCTTATTGTAAGGCAATTGTAAAAACTTGACTGTTAATAAACTTAATATTTAAATGTTTATGCCAAATAATAAAACAATTTCCAACCTTTGTTTTCTGTAATAATTAATTATTCTATCCCCTTCATGTAAAAAAGGTGGTGACTGTCTGTCAACTTGCCTGTTCCATTTCAACGTCCCATCTTGGCAATCCCTTAGTCCCAGTCGCCCTTAAAGTTACAATGTTACTCTTATGGGCAATAGGTTTAATGAATCAGGTAAGTACTTAAACAGATGTAGTTGCAGTAGGCATTTTAATCAGCTGTGTGAAACCCTGGTATTAGCTAGTATATGGTATATTATTTACATTTGATTTTTGTTCTTCGTAAAAAATAGGCTTCTCATATTTTCGTTGGTTTTTTCTACACGACTAAATTTTACACCTTTTATAATTAACTACATCACGACTGTATATGCAACAACAGCAACATTATCTGTAGAGTCGTCCATTTTGTCACGACAATGCTCGTTGTACACGACGGACAATGCGCCAACAGCTGATAAAATGTATTTAATATTTTCGAGGGAATGTTCGGTGGGTGTTCGCGAGAAGTGTGGGAGCCGAACGTTCGGTAGAATGTTCAGGCCTGTTTGCGAGAAGTGAGGGACCGCCTTAATTGTAGTGTTTGTAATAGATAATACAATTTCTATATGATTTGTTTAATGTGAAATTAATTAAATGTATCTAACAAGTTACACAACGATTGTTCCTGTGAAGTGTATAGACGGCTGATTGGTAATAGACTCATTCCCAAACACAGATGTGGAGTCTTCTTGGGAATTATTTTTCGTTTTTTCATACACTTCTGAGAGCTACGTTTTTTATTCAGGAATAAAATATTATTAAATCTTGATTTGCTATTTTAACAAATTTTAGTCATCTCTTTTCTAAAAAAAAGTGATAACACTCTCTCTTTTATTTCCTTGATTAATTCCTGTTAAATTTGTAAATGAGAAATGATTCACAAATTGGTAATTAATAATTCACTATACTTCTAGGATGAATATTATCAAGTTGTAAAAACTCAATACATAAATTTTTTCTAAATTAATTTATCAAATTTGTCCTTATAATTTTTTTTCTTTGAATACCAGATTCTTACAATTGTTGAAAGGTTAAAATAGTACCAGTATTATGTTTTTTCGAATAAAAATATTTGAATCTAACAGTATTCATTAAGTATTTATCAAATTTCAATTTTCTTTCTTTTTTGCACGATTTAATTAGTCAGGTTTCTGCTGTGATTAAATGTTTTGAAGGTACAATTTTACTGTTAACTAACTATATTTGCTATCAAAACAATTGCAGAGATGCATTTTTGATATTTAAATTGAACAACTTTGATATGTTAAATATCTTACATTTAGACAGTTAAGTTTAGGGAATGGATAAATATTTGCAAACGCTCAATTAGAAATTCATATTTTATTGACTTATTACTAGAACTGTGGTCACCATGCACAAGATTAAAAAGCTCACTGGGTGGTCTAAACTTAACTATGCAAAATAAAATGGTAACAACTTTACCTTTAACAGCAATCATAGATTTAAAGTAAAAAACTAATTTGTATATCTTGTTTTCAAACATGAAAGAACACCATTAGATGCATTATGCAACTATTCATTATAAATACACACAAGCAAGAGATAGATTCGCTGATTTCACTTGGCAGAAATTTCAAAGAATCTACCAATAACGACCTTAACTGGAATGGTAATGAGGGATAAAAGGCTTTAGAAACTTTAATAAATAATGTAACTCAGAAGTCTACTGATAATTCAGGTTTATACTGGAGCTGAAATTTAAAAAAAAAATGTTCAACTCCCATAAAACTGTGCTTTATTGCTAGTAAAGGGATCTTATAAACTCAATGGAAGGGAAATCATAGGGAAGCCAGACTTTCTAGGAAAAAGGTTCATCAACTGTATACTTGATAGAATTTTACTCTTTACTACCAACTTTTATGCAAATACACAAAACTCCACAACAGTATACGGTCCTGACAAACTTTCGACAATTCGTCAAATTATTAAGATCCGTTTATACTGAGAAACAGAGGATATTTTATACACAAATATTATTACTTAGTCTGACTCCTACACAATTGTGTATTATTGGAACCTGAATTACCAAAACTTTCTGTTTTATGAGTTAAAGACTTATGAAGCTAGAGGCAACAATTACAACTTATATCACATAGATAAAGAGCTTATCTAATTGCTGGGGCACATAAAAAGCGTTATTACACCCGAGCACTGCAAGTGATTTTGTTATCAGGATCATAATAAAACCCCAAGACACGTCAATAAAAACACTAATGAGTCCTCAAAGGTTTTATTAGGAAGACCTTAAAATATTCTGTATTACCGGTAAATAAATGCTAAATGATTACGCAAATTCAATATCACAACAAAGGCTTTACTTTTATCGCAACAAAGGCTTAATCTTACTAAAGGAGGTTGGCTCTAGCTTCATGAACCCTTTTAGGGTTTGGATGGTTTTGGATAATCAGCCAATAAATTGATTATGAAATAAAACTATTTCGAGACATGCTTTAAGACTGAAAATAAACTGACTGGATTTAACTTAAACTCGAAAAAATAAATATGAGTTTGTAATAATGACACTTCAGGGGAAGTTGGCTATATCAGAGCAACTTTCCTAAATAAAACCTACTTACACAAAGTCAATTATGCATGGAACTTTCAACAATTTGCCCTACCTACCCTAAACTTATCTGCACTAAATTGTATGTACATAATTTACAAAACAAAAATTATCAACAAATTACTTTCATAGAATATAAAAGTATTTAATATCCCAGTAATATAAATTAAAAATTTCTCATATACATACACAATGATTCATTTTATATTTACAATATAAAACGAAGCGTTGTCCAATCGGCAGTGGCGTCGGAGCAATAGAGACTCTGGGCGAGGGCAAAGTCACAACCCACCCTTGGGGAACTGGCTGCTGCGTTGGGAGGCGTCTGAAAAAAACTCATTAGCACAAAGGGGTGAAAACATGGATTCGGATGAAGGCGGATGTGGAGAATAATGTGAGAAAGGATGATGTGGAAAATGTAAAGGAAATGTCAAATGGGTCAAGGTGAAAAGAGGTGGTGGAATGTTGGAAAGTGAAACTCGAGTCTGGAAGGACTCCAACTCAACGTTGGTCTCTGACATTGATATCAGTTCATCTCTTCTACGATATCGGTATTCTCCATTTACGTTCATACTCGCCCCAAGTTCTTTAGTTCTTTCTTTGGGGGGTGGAAGTTTGTTAATTCTGTTTCTTCTTACATGTAGCAGGCATATATTATATAATATTCATCAGTCTTCTAAAATTTATCTCTTCACTCTGTAAATAAATTCCTTTTTAAGGTTTAATTGAGTAGATGCATGCTATTAAAAACATATATGTCTGCTTATTTATCTTATTTATGTTGTTTGTGTATATATTCATGCTATTAAAACTAAACTAACTTCTTGAGGTACATAATTCATCTTATCAAACAATTTTTTCTGAACATCTGTGCGGATTGCATGCTACTCTTAACTTGTTGATGGTTTATTACATCAATTCGTCAATCAACAATTTCTCATTAGTCACTAGTGATAATGTATCTTTTTTCCATGTTATCACATACTCCTCTTCTAGAAACTGGACCTACCATAATTTCAAAAATTATACGTATTAATTTTCTTTGTGCCTGAAATTTATGATGGGGGAAATATACAGTAGACCTGCTGAAATATCTAGATACCTACTTGGTGAGATGGAAAATAACTTTGGCCGAAAAAAATTAATACTTCGTATGTCAAACGATGATAGGAATACGTAGTGGATCATTTGCTTATCTTGACGTAGACACCTATGCAGTTTTCCAACTTATAAGCGGATGTCTTGATTCGTAACAGATGCAAACATTTCAAAAGAAGTCTCCACAGACAATCTCATATTACCCAACTGTAAATTATGTTGCAAGTATTTTTTCATGCCATAAATAACTAAGATCTGAGGAAACAATTAGTACTTCGTTGTTTCATTTGTCTTCTGATCGTGAACTATTTTGATCCTTCTGAGAAATTTTGTTTTTATTTCTTGTGGGTTTGATCAATTTTGAAGCTTCTACAACAAATTAGTTACCATGCATATAATATGGTTTGATATTTATAATGTTATGCGGTTAAGTTTGTTTACCTATTTGTCAATTGAGAATACACTTGCCTCGCATATTTCATAGCATGTCGATGGTTCATTTAACCAAATAATCCTAATAACTCTGTTTAGCAGTCTCTCTGCCGTATTTTTCCAGGAAGATATTTATTTGACCATCGATACTATTTTTGCTGTCATCTGCAGCTTCGATTCGTGAAGAATATCAATCCTGTCTCGTTAGTGAAGTCTTTATTTTCTGCATGTTTTTCCATCCTCGACGAGAGTATCGACTTTCCATTACCACCATCTCGATTGAAGAAAAACCGAAATGCATTGATAAAACCGATGATCCATGAATCCAATTTGTATGCTAGAGTAAACCAAACCCGACGGTTCCGAATCTCTTATGGGAATTACCTTCCCAATATTGCGTCGCTGAAAGAGCTCTGTAACACTACAGACGATTGTCGAAGCGGCCTACTGGATGGAAAGGTTCGCTAACCAGAAACTAGTTTGGAACTGAAAAGGAAAAAGGGACGGGTAAGTAGCCGCTCCTCGCCGAACAAATCTGATATAATTTTGATCCACGATTCACTGAAATTTTAAACGCTTCCAGTGAATCGTAGGTTAAAAGTTCAATATCACAATAAATTTGAACACAGTCCATCAAAGTCCAAGTCCTTCACGTTCACGCACTTCCGATCGCAGTCGCACTCGTCTTACAATCTATCTTGGTCCTTTCATCGTCGGCGTAAACCACGGGGAACTGGGACAAAAACTCCACACACTCGGAGTCCGAGCCAAAGGCCAGCTCCTGCGCAAGCCAAGAGACTGGCAGCGTTTGTCGGTAGCTTAACAGAAACAGAACAAACAGTTAGGCTGGAACAGATTACAACTTGTCAAAAACGAATAAGTCAATTAGGCATAACGAGAAGAAACATCTTTGAAATTTGTATGGGACGCAGAATTAACTCTGTCCAGAACTGTCCTAGCAGGGAACTCTCTCAGTAAGGAATGTTTCCTGCCTGAATTTACCGTGTGCCCTTTCTCTAATGCCACGCCTACTATACCAACAGACCACGCCCTCTGAACAACAGTTGCTCATCCATCGTCAGTGATGCCAACATACATAAACAACCGAATAAAGATACTCATAAAATACAACAATTTCAAATAACGAATCTTGCGAACAACAGAATATAAAACTTTCAACATTATGCTTGAAAGAGAACATTTGTTTTTATGAACTTAAAACTGCAAAGAGTGGATTGAATAAAACGTTGACATGTATATTGAAAGTAAACGATTAGTTTTGTACCTGACTATGAAATTACAGAGTGCGCTGCGGCAATCAGGTTAGATAACTCTAATTTATGTACACAACCCGTTAGTTGTGGGTCCCATTATTTTACTTTGCATGCTGGAAATTGGCGGAACTGCTGTCGTTATGATCGTAGTGGGAATGAGGGCGTGGCTTCTGGGTACAGAACATGCGGCTGAAGGATAAAGTGCTGAGGGAATTCGGGTGTGAAAAATTTAATACTGAGCACGTTCCCTGCTGGGGCAGTTCCTAATTGAGCACTTTCCGTCATCTCACTTATATGATAAAATCTATTCTAATTGATGCAGGAAATCTACTTCAATAGAAGGTCTGATTAATTAACATGAATCACACTCATAGTCATCTTAAAATACTCACAATTACAAGATCTTATTTCAGAAAGAAAAATCAACCAATAATTTTGCAACACTTTGCAGTAAGTGTACTTAATTCTCTGATAACGAGTAACTAAATTCCTCACAGAATATCTTAAATATGATTGAAAGTTTCCTATGTTACTTATTAAAAGAAAAAATATATTGCCAAAGCCATACTTACCACAACATCTGAAATAAAATGCTAAATAAGCCTAAAAATAATGATTTATTATGATTTGAGGAACAATATTAATGACAGTTATGTCCCATTGTACTATTATTGTAATGCTACAGTTAACATGATACATTTATTTTCATAATAATTGTACTTCAAATATGACACAACAAAGAGCAGTTGAATCACTTTTATAGTTTTGTTCTCACTTTAAAGTTTTTAAGTCCGTTCGACACCAAGCCATGGATAATTTTGGTAATGGACCAATTATCGTACCCAGGACATTTTAGGTTTATATCTGTATTGAGCTATTTTTAAGATAAATAAAAATTATCTTTTTTAAAACACGTTTTCCCCAGTTTTTATCCCAACTGCTCAGTAGCAGTTAAATTCTAATCACCGAGTAATAAGTATAAGTAATTCTAATCTCCGAGTGGTGGAGCGTCAGCGGTGGTGGACAGAGTAGTGGGTCTGAATAATTTTTCACACTCTTACTCTTTTTCAGACTTTCATCCAACCGACGTGAGATGGTTTAAACAACTTTCTTACCACCAAGAAATTAAAACTAAAACGTTATAAACGGTTCAAGGTGGTAGAAAGCAAGATACATACGCCTTGATGGCAGTTTTGAGGGCCAGTTTGCGCTCGCGCGGCAGGAACCACTCCATGAGGTAGGAAGACATCCGCGGCGACGCTCGGTACAGCCGGAACAGCTTGTGGTAGTTGCTGAGCGCCCAGGCTGAGCGCACGTCGAGCGCGTGACTAATACACTCGTCTTGGCAGTCCGTCTCGCTCAGTGAGGTCATCACAGTGTTCAGGTCTGCAACACACGGGAGAATCATACAACTAGCAACAAAGACATTCTCCAGCCACAAAGATAGATAGTCTGCCTCTTACAGAAAGCTGCTGCACATAATATCAGGATCAGTTGATTCTGTTCACTATCTGTTGATTCATTTCACTTGCTGTTTAATGCTTACAGTGACAGGCGTTGTCACTGTTAGCCTATATTTGATCATATGGGAATCTTCACACTGTATTCTCAGTTCATCTTGAACTCTTTACTATTAGTAATTCAATTCAACTCAATTAATTTTCTCTAGGGGTGTGCGAGTACTCGAAACTTCGAGTTTTCGGCCGAGTATTTTAATACTCAAACTCGACTCGAAACTTTTAAAACTACTCGAAAGTTCGAGCGAGTATGTCCCGCCAATTTTCGGACAATCGCTAACGATCGCGGTCGGCCAAAACGTGAAGTAACGGCCGCAAAAGACAATCGCATCACGTAAAATCGGCCGAAAATGACAACCGCGAACGATTGTGACCGGCCAAAACGCGTAGTAACGGCCGCAAAGGCAATTGCATCACGTAAAATCGGCCGAAAATGACGACCGCGAATGATTGCGACCGGCCAAAACGCGTACTACCGGCCGCAAAAGGCTATCGCATCGCATAAAATCGGCTGAAAATGACGATCGGAGTGCGTCATTTCGGCCGTAACTAACGATCTCGTTATTTAATATTGATTGTAAGCGATGTCTGGACCAGGTGAAATTGGCCAAATGACAACCGGGCCCTGTTTCATCGGCTGGAAATGAATGTCACACCGTGTTCTGTTTGTCAATACGTTTATCAGTTTGATTGTACTGGCCAAAACTTTGTATTGCTACTCATATATTAGTTAGAAACCATGTTTAGATTATCAAATCTAGGATGGTATCCAAATCCCACTTCACTATTTTAAACTACCAACTGATGGAACTACTCGCTCGAAAATACTCAAAACTCGAAAATAATTGGCACTACTCGACTCGACTCGATTTAAAAAATCACTACTCGCACACCCCTAATTTTCTCATAGCAAAAACTCATACAATGGCTGAAATTCAGCGGTGAATATAATATATGACATGTCAAGTTGATTAAATAATTCTAAAATGTTTCCTAGTAAAAGAACAATGCCGAGTATGTTAATAACACAAGAAAGGGTCAGAGAGAAATGGAAGACTTAAATATCCCTCGGTGTAGGGTTAGCAAGACTACGGAGGGTAATCCTGTACTGGCCTATAACATTTTTAACAGCCTGCCAACAGTAGTAAAAAGCTTGGGCTTGAAGAAATTCAAGAGTAGGATGAGAGGGTGGCTGATAAAAAAGAGTTTCTACTCACTGGATGATTTTTTTTAGGATAGCCTATTATATGTGGTGAATTAAACCCAAGGTTCGTAGAGCTTTCAGCCCAGGTATGATAATTTGCATAAGAGTAATGTACGCAGCAAAGATGAATTACGAGGATGTCCAGCTGATGCATAATTAACAACATACCATAAAATGTTGCCAACCTTACAGGGTGTAATAATGGTACACCTATTTTTAATTTTTAAATTGCCACTGGACATGCAGAAAGAAAACAATATATTAGTTTCATAAAACAACAGCTGATCATAGAATATAAGCAGTTAAACAATGTTAATTTTAATTACAATGACGAGGAAAATATGGTATGCGTACGATAATATCGTGTTTCCAGCAACACTGCAGATTGGATTGGTGATCACGTGAACAGCAATTACTTCCGACTGAATCAACCTTTTGAGGTCCGGTTTGCGGCATTGTTTTTAGTTCAACTAGACCTTTAATTTGATGTACTTCCATCAAAGCTTTTCTTCTTACTCCCAACGGGCCCCGTCCCCCAAAGGTGACATCCGATCACTATGTACACAGAAAAGTAGCTTACTATTACCAGTAACGGTCTGCCAAATTTGGTTGTGATATCTCTTTTTGTTTAAATGTTATGAAGTCGTCCTCAGACTTAATTGTCACCCTGCATAACTGAACTATCACGATAGAGTCCTGCATGAAAATATTTTGTAAATGAAGGGGAGGTAAAGGCAGACTCCACAACTTTCTTTAGCCTCTCAAAATGAAGATAGGAGTAAGGGTAAAGTGTTGTGTGATAGTGTGATCCGTTCCGCTGTCTATACCTTACACAACTGTTGATGAGGCCTAATATTATCTATATCTATAAATACAAAAAACCGATAATCCCACAGGCCAAACCTCTACACCTAAAAAATTTGGCACGTATACTCTTTCCATAATACGTAACCACTAAGAAAGGATTTTAGGAAATTCTCACAGGGAGGTTAAATTTCCAATCCTGTGTTATGGACATTCACTTTCGTTTGAGCTGATGAAAATTTAAACAGCTGATCATGACTTGTAGTAGGTCCACGGGTTAACCACAGAATGCAACACACACCACAGGTTTTATTCCCGGGTAAGACGGCAGATAGTGATGTATAATTGACGCTGTGATATTACACTAGTTTAAAGGCAATATGCTACTGATGCAGATGGTAACGGATCAAGTTGTTTCAGAGCTGTCACCTACCCATGTTCTCCTTGGTGAAGATGAAGTAGAGTATCCGGTAGGCGGTGAACTCGCGCTGGTTGTCCGTGGACAGTTCGTCGTACAACAGCTTCAGCTGAGACTGGCACTGGTTGAATTCTGCGTGGTCGCCCTTCTCCAGCGCGATGCGGGCGTGGGTCTCGTACACGCTCACCGTCAGCCGGTCTCGGATGCCCTGAACCTGCGGGGAGTGCGGGGTTAGCGTTGGAATCAGAGTGTTACTGTCCGGCAACGAGGAGAAAGGAATCGGTCGGGCGACTACTATCCAACTAACTAACATCGGCTCAACTGTGCACCATGTAGTAGTTTCACAGATCAAATAAAGTCACGCTCATACTAATAATATAAGCTGACACCCATGGGAACAAAACTGAATGAAAAACAAAAATTTGACACTTAAGATTTCTATAAGAAGAAATATTCTGCCAGAAGTGTCGATGTTTTAGGACGTCACGATACGGCCGGGGTGAGGAAGCGGGGGGATTCCTATCTCCTCGTTGCCGGACAATACAACTGTCATACAAAGTATGTGTCATCTCTAAAAAGATTGAAACAAAGTTTTAATACTGTTAAGCTTTCCATAAATGGTATTATATGTAATAAAGCAGAACTCCGCTAATCCACATTAATTTGGACCAGGCCCTGCTTGGATTATCAAAATTCTGGATTATCCAGGAACTAAAAGTTTAACTTTGACAATCTATTTTTAAATATGTGATGATTATTATTGTCAACCTTAAAATTGGTCTATACCATTTTCAAGGCTGACATCGGGAAAAGCAAATGAAGTTGTCATTACATTATGCTAAGTCTTTTGGCTGTCCATTATGACAAGCTTCTCTTTCACCTTTGGTACCTCCATTTGCAGCGGCTGGGGACAGAACGTCCAGGTTTGGTCCCCGAGCTGAGAATGTGGTCACTGGCTGTTGTACATGGACACCGTGTCAGCTGAGTTGGCCAGTTGGAGGACAGAGCGGGTCCGCCTGTTTGAGCCTGATTACGAAAGGTCAATTTGGCTGCTTGTCCCATCCCACCCTTTCCTTTCCTGCTATATCCTATCCTACTGGTAACCTGCGCTAAATTCCCCCTTGAGGAAGACGTTCCTAGGGCTTATTTCAGGTTTCCTAATCCAGCAACAATGACAACAATATGTGTATATAGGTGCATTGTACAGTACTACAATTCGTTTAAGAGTCAGTCAAGTTGCTAGGGGAATAGATTATCAGTTGTACTTATGCATTAATCAGTCAAAATAATCTACCGTGTGAGAGCCTTTCAATGTCAAACCTTGACACAGGTGCGCCACTAACCGTGAGGTCCTGTCTGATGGACTTGAGCTGTTCGCAGGCGTAGTGGTAGTCCTGGTCCTTGACCCAGCGCTCCTTCACTCGGGACAGTGACTGCTTCAGCACTTCAGGGGGTCTCACTGCGGCTGCTTCTGGGGCCTGGAAATGTTCAAAATACATTTGAATAAACTACAAATTCTTATTGAAACTAGAAGAACTGGCTATATCAACACAGATTTAGAAATTATTGTACACATTTGCCGTCACTGAATGACAAAAACAAGTTTCACATTTTGGGACCTGGAATTTGTTCCGTCTTCCAATAAGAAAAATATCTAAAACATAACAAAATGCACAAAATTTATACAAACATCTGCCTGGCTTTTGTGTTTGATTTGATTTTTATTTTTTTACTGCTTTTATGACTCGAGTTTTACTTTTTAATATTCTCTATTTTAGCTTTTATGTGTTTTACAGATTTTTTGGGATTGGGCCTCTGAATTTTTGTGTGTTTTGTTATGTTACAGATATTTCCTTCACCTGAAGACGGGATCAGATTCCAGATCCTAAAACATTCTGAAACTTGTTTTTCTCAATCAGTGATGACAAATGTCCGCAATAGCTTTTAAAATAACATAAATCACCATCACAAACAATGAGTTTTAAACAAAGCTTAAGATTTAGACACCACTTTACATCATTAACACTAACTATGCCTACATACGGAAATTAAATATTTCCAGGCCATTGGCCTCCAAGTTAGCATGGTGAAGAAAGTTTATTCAGCAAGATCAGAGTACAGGCTCTAACCTTGCCCGTGTCAAATGAAGGCTGGAGGGGGGTAACTTTATCCATCCCATAGGTTTCATACATTATTATTCCAGGCTATTGTGATTGAACCTAAACAAACGTTTTGTTCTCGGAAGGAGATGTCTACAATTTAAACAGAAAAGTATACTTTCTAGAGGTCGTGTACCAACATCCCCCAACCACTCACCGCCGTGAGACGCAGGTACGGCTTCTCTATGTCCTGACACACCCCCACGACGTGGCAATCCTCCAGGTCAAAGTCACCGCTGGCGTCCTCGAACACCGTCAGGGAGTGGTTGGTGTTCGTGACGGTGACCGTGGTGCCGAACGGCTTTGTCTTGTTCCGCCTGTTGCCACTCATACTGTTGAACCTCGCCGCCCGTTTCTCCAAAAGCTCGGAATTTACCGGAACATCGTTCTCACCGAATTCTGCGTAGAAGTGGCCTCGCCTGGAAGAAGGAAATTGTTGCTTGTACCAAAAATATCCAATGTTACAAAAGATTAAAACAATATTTACAAGATATAACATTATGATTAGTTCAGCAGGCTTTCATTGACTGTTAAAAATTGTTAAGCTGAGCAATACATACAAAAAATGCCATATGTTTTAAGCTACTGACTGCTTTATCAGTGGAAAGATTGTAGCCTCAACAGAAAAGAAGAATCACTGAGTCGCTGGGGCAGGAAACAAGAAGAATCACTCAGTCGCTGGTTGCTTCAAAAGGACACAGACCCAAAATCTGGTCTTCCCAAACCTTAATCACAGATAATCACTGAGCTCTATGTTATATCTGGAGTCACCACTCCGTGGTGAAAAAGCGTGCCGCTGTGTTTATGGTCATTATGTTAGCCAGATGTGTTTTTGACATTTTGGTGGTAAGTTATAGTTATTTTATTTCCTATTGGTTGAAATTTTGACATCGTCCACCCAATGCATTCTGATAGGTCCAGTTAATATCAAAGTGACAACACAATAGATCAAAATGTCTGTGTTGATGGCACCTTTTTGGAAAATATTTAGTCAGAGAGTAGTGACTCCAGATATAACATAGAGCTCAGTGCAGATAATACTTCTTACTTTCTTCCTAACAGCAGGCTTTGTAGAAGTGTGTGACATTAACTATATACTCATTTATAAAACGTCACACTAACCTGTAACACTTATACAACCAGTGACTGAGTGATTTTTTCCCCTGTTGGGGGTACATTCTTATCACTGACAACAAACCAGCTGTTGTCAGCTCACCAGTCAAGTAAAGCCTGCTGACTTTACCAAAAATATATCAAAGTTAAAGTCAAAGTCAAAATTCTCTTTATTCACAACTGTATATACACAATGTACATTTGAATAGTGTCAAATTCTTACAGAATAGATAATCTGACAGTGAATTCGACAAACTTTATTCCCAACAAGTTTTTAAAACATGATTGTTACATCTGAAAATACTTGTCTATATATAGTTTTATCAATTAAGTAATTTTTCAATTTTTTCCTGAATCTTGGTAAAGGTTCCTCATTTTTAATTTCCTTAGGTAGCACTTAAAAGAATTTTCCTCCTGCATAGGATGGTTTTGTTGCATATAATTGAAGCCTGTGGGTATGATTTTTACTTTCTCCCCCTTATACGTAGTATATGGAGAAAGTATTGTTTTCGTCAGAATTTTCGAATTTGAGTTGTTAGTGGAAATATTCGTTTTGGTGCTCCCTGAACCCAAAAAAGTGGTTTTTACGTGATGTCTGTCTGTGTGTGTGTGTGTGTGTGTCCGTGTGTGTGTGTGTGTCTGTGTGGATGTGTACAGAGCTAGAGCCCTAACCTATGGACCGATTTTGATGAAATTTGGTATGTAGGTACTAATCCACGATATCTCCAGGCGTTTTTTTCATTTTTTTGAATTTTTGATTTTTAAGGGTAATTATCACCCAAAAACCACCAAAAAACATGAAAAATCAAAATTTCTCAAAAACGGCTCTAACGATTTTGATTAAACTTTCGTGGTTTGTAGAACTTTAGGTTTCCAACAAAATGACACCACCCACATTTCTGGAAAAATGCGGGTTCAGAAATTACAGGACTTAAAAGATCGAAAATTCAGTTTTTTGGATTTTTCATAAAAAAACATAAATATTAAAAAATATTACTATTAACCATTAAAAAGAGCTCTAAAAACTAAATAATTTAGTATTTTGAATTACTGTTCTACGATTGCTGGTTTCGGATAAAATTGAAATTTTCATTTAGCGGTAAACGCAGTACGTTGTCCAATGTTATTCTTATGGGGAATACAAAAATTACTATTTCTGTCTTATTTACTGATCAATTTCATTCAAACATGATATGCTTGTCAATTTAGCATCGACCAACAGAGTTAATTCGAAATATGTTGCCCCTTAATAACCCGGGGGGGGGGGAATAGGGGGCATTTCCCCTCTTAAAACCACGAGTGTAGCAATGGATTCTGTAGTGCCTCCAAAGCAGGGATTTGGGTGGATGTTTTTTAAAACAACTTGTTTACAAGATTTTCTGTACATTCGACCATGTTTTGTATTCTATATTTAGTAAATAAAAAGTAATTTATTCATTAAAGTTGGGCTAAAAGGGAGAAAGTATGTGTCAGTTTCCTGATACCGTTTATTTTCCGTATGTTGATTGGATGTGCCAAGGTATTTATTTCTGAGTTATTGAACAAAATTGGAGCCTTATATGTCATAATGGTATCAAAATATATTGGCCATAAACAGTTAGATTATTTAATGTCTTAAAATATTCTCTAGCCGATTTTTCAGGATGAAGGTTTTTAACGATTCAAATTGCCTTTTTTTTGTTGTTTTAAGATTTTGTCAAGATTTTATTTTTTTGTTGGTCCATAGAGACCTAGTCCAAAAGAAATGTAGGAATGAATATAAGAATGGTATGTCATTTTGAGAGTGGCTTCGTTACATAAGAAAGACATCTTCCTCAAAGCCTCATGCCGGAGTTAATTACAGACAAAATATTTTTCACAAGTTCATTCCAATTAAGATGCTTATCTACCAAAGAACAAGAAATTTTGTACTATTGATCAGTTCAAAATTGATTGATATTGACTGCTCGAGTGCAACTAGAAATAATATATTTTGAACCGCTTACCCTTTTCCTTTGTTTTTCCCTTTCACCTCCCGCTTGCCAAAATGTTCAGTGTTTTTGCCCTTGGTCTTTTTGATAGCAGGTGGGGGTGTCCAGTCATTTTCACTAGCAGAACTTCCACTGAAATAAACAGAAAACTATACTCCAGTTTAATAGGTAACATTTAGGCTAATATTTACAAATCATTTAACACTAAAGAGGATTGTTGTCCCCAAAAAACTCTATTTCAACTATCCATGGTCAAGCAAGTTGTCAAAGAAAATTAATTAATTTTCTTTCCCTTAAACATTTGAAATATAAATGGTGGACAGCCCTCAATGCAGCAATCCTGTAAGACTCAGAAAATTTCTAATGTTTATGACTTAGGTTTGAAGCAATTGGCCTAGATAAGAATGAGACTAAAGAAAAGTTGCCAGATAATTTAACCTTCAAGAGAAAATGCATATTTCACTAACAACAAAAACATATTTTTATACAAAAAATTGATATAGAAAATGCAATATTGTAAGTGAACGTCACTCTTTTTCAAGCTAGGAGAGAGGTAATGTTCCTTTTTGAGGTCAGAGGCTAACAGAGATTTAAGAGAGTTAAAAGAGAGTTAAGTCTTGCCAACCTACCTCGCCAACCACTTAAGTTTAACACACTTTTGTTACAAGTGCTAAAAATTACCGTACAGATTGGTACAGTCGGACTATCTGTGGTTGGATTAGCGTGGTTATGCTGTAACCTCAAAATAACTGCAGATAAAATATAAAAAAAAAAACTATGCAAACAGCTGGATGGAGAATGAAGTAAAAACAGTTGGATTACCAACTTATGAACTTGTACAGTCCTTAAACCGCTTGCTTATCCTTAAACAGTGAATTTTGTACTTGTAAATTGGTAAACACAAGTTTCACAATGTTTTGGGATCTGGAATCTGATCCTGTTTTCTCGTAAAAACCTAGAAGTGAATACGGGATCAGATTTCAAATACCAAAATGTAGTAAAACTTATTTAGCAATCAGGGATAGAAAATGTGCGCAATAATTTCTTAAATAGCTTAAACTCACCATCACCAACAATGATTAATTTTGTTATGTTCTAGATATTCTTTTTTAGACAGAATCATATTCCTTATAACAAAATAACAGACTAATGGCTTAAACGTAAATAATATGGACAATACAATACCTAAATTACATTTACACGCTTGGCGAATTTATTCGTCATACGCTTGTAAGTTTCAAAACTGAGTTGTGTATATATACGTCCCAACGGTCGCAAATGAATATTATCATTTGTGTATATATACGTCCAACGCTTGAGAAGGGTTAAATAACACCAACAATGGATTTTAAATACAGCGTATAAACAGACAAGTGAACTAAGCAAACTGCTCGTCAATAAGGGTTATTGGTGATTATTTTGAGTCATCTACACAAACTGAGAGGCCTTCCCCGAGCAAAGCTTGGCCCCCACTCACTGAAATGTAGAGTCATGGTTCACACTTTTATTTGGTTAATGATTTACCTGACCAAAAAAGATAATTTTCACTGACTCTCGGTTCGGAATGCTCACTTTATTTACATTAGGTAGGCTTATATTTTGTTTTGTTTGGGCCTCTACCTTCCCCATAGCCACCCATTGCTCTCCTGTTCACTCCAATAATTTATTGCCTTACCAGGTTGACTTCCTCTTCGTTCATAAAAACCAAATTAGGCCTATTCAAAAATCGATTACGTTTTGATTTTTTTGTATCTATTGCAGTATTGCTTTGCGTTTACGATTAAATCAAAGACTTTCCTAGACTTGCATAAAATATCAAGCATTTTCCCTGACATTTTAAAAAATTTCCTGTTTTTCCCTGACTCTCCAGAAAGTGTAACCATGAAAATGAATAAAGGATGTTCTAGTTCTGAATGAATTTTAAACAAAGAATGTAAATTTGGTTACGTTACGACCGCTCACCTCCTGTCCCTGCGCCGGCGGCCCCGCGCGGAGGGCGGTGTCCGCTGCTTCGGCTTGTGGGGCGACCGCGACCGGGAGTCTGACCGGGATCTCGACCGCACGCGAGCCCCGAGCCTGTTGGCCAGCGACAGTCGCTTCTTGGCCTGCGCCGCCGTTCCCTCCGTCTTGAACACCGGCTGAACACTCACCGTGTCCATCTCGCTCTCCAACCTGGCAAACACGAGGGGAACATTGGTAACACACTTACATAGCTTATCTACCTACAACTGTTGTTTATCCGTAAAATGTATTTGTGTAAATGAATTTTTTTCAACTAGTTTTAGGAAAATCTCTCTAAATAAAAGTTGTTTGCAGTAGTCTCTGACACACAAGTATACCAAGGGCAACAGGCCACCGTTTTGAATTAAATTTTGTAGTGTTTGATGGACTGTTACATGTTATTAATGTTCTGATAACCTTGACATAGTGTCAAGATACAGGGGACTGTCAAAGCCACCCTTAATTTGTATTCAGACTTTCTGGAGTCCCTCGAGGGTAAGAAAATAGCAGAGGCTAGATTCTTTCTGCAAAGGGATATCTTTTTCCAGGCGATCTGGCAGTTTGTGTGTCTAGAACCATTACACTAAATTAAATCCTAAAGTTGTCAATGACATTACTCTTGAGATTGAAGATTGGTGTAATGCAAACTTACTGTGTCTTAACTTGGATAAATCACAAAATCTTCTAGTAACTTATAACAACAGAGTAGACTGCAGGGGAAGGGACTTGTGTAATTTTCTGGGTTTTAATTTAGATTCTAAACTAAACTGGACTAATCATATTGATAAGATCTGTAGTAAATTAAGTAAAGGTATGTTTATGTTGAGAAAGTGGAGGCCGATTGTTAGTATGGATGTATTGAAAATAGTTTAATTTGCTCACATCCATAGTCATTTGGCGTAAGGATCAATAACGTGGGGGTCAAAAAATTATAGTGACAAGCTGTTTAGACTTCAAAAAAGGCTTTAAGGTTGTTGTGTGGTTTGCTTTTTAGGTCACACTGCAGGGAATATTTTAGAGAGCTTCAAATAATGACTCTTCCTGCTTTGTATATTTTTAACTGCTTAAATTTTGTTAAAAATAATTACAATAAATTCAATGAACATAACGTGTACCATAATTAGAACACAAGGGGAAAGAATGATTTAATAATAGGTTACTGTAACTATTCTAGAACACAACAGAGTTTTATTCATGTATGTGTCAAATTGTTCAATACTTGACCCAAGAGAGTTTGTGATCTCCAACATAGTCCTTTAGGAAATAAGCTTAAGAAATTTGTACTTAACAATCCTTTATATGACATAAGTGAGTTTTATGCAGTAGTGCCAAACTTACATTAGGCCTACAGAATAGGCTTAGTTAGATATTTTTTAACATTGTAAGGTTATTTAGCCTATTTGTTGATTATTGTAATCATTGTATTTACCGAGTGATGTAAAGAATGTGATATATTATATTGTCTTATATATTATTGTTTTTATATTAAGAAATCTTTTGTCTGATGCTTGTAATGCTACCGATGTTCTCGGAAGTTTCTGCAATAAAGAGATTTGATTTGATTTGATTTAGTGAAGCTTGGTATTTGTTGGGTATTATTTTCCAACAGATTGTGATCCAATAACTGGATAACAGGATCTCTCGACGGCCAGGTACTATCAAACTCAAACCATTTATCCATCATCATTCTGGTTAAAATACATTAGAATAGTGTTGTACAACAAATAATTAATCTCTTAATGGATTAAAATTAATCAATAATATCTCTATAGTTGTTAAAAATCGACGATACTCCTCACTTGATTTTACAATTATTCAAAACATGTAGAGGGATTTACCAATTAACAACTTTTTTAATCACATTTTAAATTGCGATGGAAGTCATTTGGTAAAACCTAAACAAAGATTTGCTAGTGCTGGTCAGGATAATATTTCAAATTTATATGAATTTTTCGTGGGCGAAGTCGCGGGAAACAGCTAGTATTATATAGGTACTGTAAACATTTTAAGAATTTTTAAATGGTCTTTAGCCAAGTTTATACATTTCAGTTTCAGCCTACTTCTCACTGTCTTCCTTTATTGAATAAGAATTCGGTTAAGATTTTTTTTGCTACATTTATTTGATTATAACCTTCCTAAAGCTTGTAACATTTAAATAATTTAAATACCTAATTTGATTTGTGACTAGGTCAAATTTGGTAGTTGATAAATTCATTTTAATTTTGAAACAAATCATAAATTTCAAAATCAATAACTAAAGAATAAATAATAACAAAACATAATAATTGGTTGAAGTAGTGATTGCGACATTGAAGAACCTCTTTGTTACAGGCTGGCTGTCACTGAAAAATTATCAAAGGATAATTGAATAAACTGGTACAGAATTGAATAACATTTGGCTACCATGGACTTACAGAGGCAGTGGCTCACTGGCCCAGTCCTTGATCCACAAGCTGTCGTCGTTGGTGGCTCGCATGATCTTGCCCTTCATGATGATGCTCACTCTGTCCTTGTCGACGTCACTCAGGCATCTGGCGTAGCACCTGCTGATGTAGTTGCTGGAAAATACCAATCATTCGGTAACTTTTAATTTGTGCTGGATTAAGAAACCCCAGGTTAGCTGCTAGGCAGTCTTCCTTCCACAAGCGGTAATTTTGCACGGTTATAGCTAGAAAGGAAAGGGTAGGATGGGACAGGCAGCCAAATTGACCTTTTAGAGGGCCAACTCCCATGCTCCTGTGACAGCTGTGATGAGGCTCAAACAGGCAGGCCCGCTCTGCCCTCCAACTGGCCAACTCAACTGACAGGGTATCCATGTACAACAGCCAGGGACCACAATCTTAGGTCGGGGGCCAAACCCGGACGTTCCGTCCCCAGCTGCTGCAGTTGGAGGGACCAAAAGTGAAAGGGAAGCTTGTCCTTATGGACAGCCAAAAAATACTTACCATATGTAATGAACTTTATTTGCTGTACCCAATGTCAGCCTCGAAACTGGTTTAGACCAGTTTTAAGGTTGCCTTGGTCAATTTTTCGGTTTTAACCGTCCCAGACTGAGGTTGTTTGATAAAAACAAACAAAGCCTCATAAGCCTGACGCTAACAAACTTGACTCCTTGGAAGGTGGAATGCTTTTCAACTCTTCTAAATTTTATCCTGAAAATTTAAGCCTCTTAGAGAGAAGAAAATTTACTAACTCGGCGATAGAATATTTCAGCAAAATATTACTGTGAGTTTAATTTGTACCTATCTTATTAATTTTATTTACAGTAGGCCTATAGTTAAATTAAAAATTTAAAAACTCACTAAAGCTCCTTGGGCCACTCCGGTCCTGTCCTGTTCTCCAGTAGGTTGGCGGGTCTGTTGTTCTGTGGGGGCCTCAGCTCATTCTGCGGGGGCTTGGCTTCCTCCGGGGGTGGTTGCGGGGCAGCTGGCGGGGGGCCTACACAAATGTTTGCAATTTAAAATCAGTCAAAATCAAGCAAGTCAAACTTAACTAATGCGTACATCAAACTGTTTTTAATAATTTAAAATTCAATGCACTGCCAGATAAACTAATATTTGCAGTAAATGTTTTTTATAACGGTTTAATTTTGATATAAGGATGTTTACTAAACCATCTGAGTAAATTTCTCTGACATTTCTAGGTTTTCCAGTTTTAATGAGCAATTATTCCAGGTATTTATAGTTGAAAGTTTGAAGTTAAATCTTGAAACTATAGCTTAGTCGAATAGATTTGTAATACTAAATTATTGATCAACTAGCTGCTACCCGCGGCTTCGCTCACAACAAACAAACAAAAAAAATATGAATTTGATGACAAGTGTTAACAAATTATAGCAATAGAAATGAATCAAATACTACTCAACTAGGCATTCATAAAAATCTTACAGTATAGGCTAGCCATTTTTAAATAGGCTCCTTCCACAGGCGTTCAAAGCTTCTTTAATTCTTATGAAAAAAGGCAATCAACTGAATTTAACAATTTAACTCTATTTAACAATTGCTGTTACAGGAAACAACAAAACATTCATTACATAAAATTACTACTAGAATGAACATGCATTATGTACGGAATATGTTGTTCTGTAAATTCTGAAGATGAAGGAGGAGGGGGTGTGTTATTCCTAGGGTTACCAGACTTCCGGGTTTAGAGGTAGAATCTGGTGTCCGGTCCGGGGTTGATACTTGTCCGGGGTTATGAATTTTTCAATAAAATAAATTTGTCTCGAGTTTTTCTGGCGAGCGACGAGGTAAATTTGATATAAAAAGACAAAAAGTTGGCAAACCTGCAGTTAGCAGACAGTTTGTTTGAAGTAAACTGCGCAGTACCATCTGACGCCAAAATATAGGCCCCTAACCCCTAACATAAAATATGTTATGCTTTTACTAATTTATTTTAAATTGTCTAAATTGTCCGTACCTCCAACTGTCCTGTTTTTTTCTCATCAAAATCTGGTCACCCTAGTTATTCCGAAGGAAATAAATTTGTGATCATGTTGGAGCAGGAGACCACACGAGTCCATAATAATAAGACAGTAGAGTTGCTCAGAGCTCTCTTGTGGTTTTGTATGGTTTGAATCGGTAGACCAACAGCTTAGTGTGATTTGATTTCCCATCTGTAATATTTCAGACAGGGCGGCCGGAGATGACAACTCTACGCATGAACTGATCAAATACTTTGGATTTGGCTAACTATATGTTGATAAAAATGATAATAAAATCTAATGATTTCACATTTACAAAGTGCCCATAATCTTTAGAACCGGTGAAATTGGTGTTACAAGGCAGACTAACTTAGGCCTACTTACTTTGTATTTGTTATTCTTTGTCCATGATATTATTTTTCGAGGAACTGCATTACAAACGCAACATATTCTCACCTGGAGGAAGGGGAGGTGCAGGGGGGCGAATCATCTGCTGGTTGGGCAGAGGGGCGGCAAAACCCTGAGGCTGCGGTCCCTGGTTCTGGTTCTGGTTTTGGTTCTGATTAAACTTGTTCTTCTTCTTCCTCTTCTTCTTGGAGCTGCCGCTGTTGTTGAAGGGTTGGTTGTTGTTGAACTGCGGTCGAGGCGGTCGAGCCATGTTGAACCTGACCGGTCCTCCGCTCGGCCCTGCTACTCCTGTAGGTTAAGGAGCAGAAAAATGTAATACAAAATCAATTTTTGTTCTTATACAATCAAGTGTTGTTATTTAATAAATTATTGTAGATATTTTCCATCACTGATTAGTAAAACAAAGTTTTGTGACGTTTTGGGATCTGGGAAATTTGATCGCAAAAGGTCATGAAACTTTGTTTTAAGTTTGTCAATCAGAGATGGAAAATGTCTCAAATAATTTCTTAAATAACATAAACTCACCATCACCAATAATGAATTTCAAACAAGGCATCAAGTTTTGTTGTAGGCCTAAAGAAAATCATGTTAACAAAATAATCAAATGTGTTATGTCTCGTTTATTCAAGATAAATTAAAGAGATGATTAAGAAATTATGACATTTTTGAAGACGATTGTATTTTCCCATACTTTCCTACAAGTAACCGAGGCTATTCCTATAAATTATTTCATGTAAAGAACGCATATCTAACTTAGTTGAAGAATAGATCTGTGAACCGACAAACAATAACTGAGTCAATGAAATAGACAAAAGTCGTTTTTCATAACTTGCTACATGTCTGCACCAACCATAGAGTTATTCGATGCATTGTCATAATGGAAGGAGTCCTCTAAAACATAAATAGCTTTCTTAACCGCAGAGACCTATATATTTATAATTTTGAGATAGGTGAACCTACAGCTTAACCAGTACCACCAGGCAGGGGCATTATCATATAGAATAATGGTAATTGGTGGGGATTAAACTTGGGACTTTGGAGCGAAGTCATGTGCTCTAACCACAGACAATTAAGTTGACATCGGCCAGTTGGATGTAATCCACATGCCAACTGTAGCTGAAGTTGACAAGTCACACATGTCTGATGCTAGTCTGTGCCCCATACTCACCAGGGCCGGGCTGTTGGTAGAAGGCGGAGCCAGGGGGAGAGGGCTGAGGGGGCGGGGGCGGGCCCGGGGGAAGGGGAGGCAACTCTTGGTTTCTCTCTCCCTCTTGCTCCTTCGCCGCCTCCTTCTCTTGATTGTTGAATGGCTGCAACTGACCTACAAACATTTCAAATGTATTAAACGTTTTTTAATCAGTAAACTACAGCTTTAAAAAACACTACTTTGATTAGCACAGTCTGGAATCCTAATAATCATATTGGGTTGATGATAATATAACTTAAAAATTGAAATTAATTACCTAAAGGGGTGTGTGAAAAGCGATTTTTTCAATCGAGTCAGGTTTTACCAATTATTCCTGAGTTTTAGAATATTTTAGCATTAATAACTGTTAGTATGGGGTTTCAAATGGTTTAATGGAATTTGGATTCCAATAAAGATAAAATTGTATTATACAATCGTCGGTTTAGAAAAGTATTATTAGCAGCAATACACATTTTCCCCTCGAAGAATAAAACTTGGCTTGGCTGTCGCCTTTGACCAATAAAACACAGTCTGATAGCCAATTGGCCAATATCACTAGTCTGGTCGTCCCTGATGATCGATATGACAGAATATTTATTGACGGCTAGTATAAAATGATTATGCTGTAATTATCAATCGATAACACACGGTTTAGACGTACGTGGTTTATGACCGAGTTATGTTTCCCATCTCATTTTCAGACGATTTTACATGTATGGTTGTCTTTTCCGGCTGATACTATGTGATTTGACAGCTAACAATAATAGTGATTCTCCGCAGATTGGCAGGAAAATCTCACTAAACTTCTTTTTAGGTCGACTAATTAATAATTCAATTTTTCAGATCTCGTAGAGCCTTAAAATACCTAGTAACTTATAAGTCTATTGCTTATGGATATGTGAGTCGGTGAATGCTTTAATATATCTTTAACTGGTGTTTGAAATATTCATTACATTTTGTATGACAATGAACATACATTGCACCCTTATTACTTTGCAAGGATAAAACAAAGAGACACGTTGTGTGGTGATGTGCTTACCTCCAGCCGTGAAGTGCTTGAGAGGTCCCTGCATCATGTGGTTGACAGGCGGCCCTCCGTTCATGGGGCCAAACGGCATCGACTGCACATCGCAAACACAAATCTATTATTAACTAACAAACATTTAGTCTTATTAACCCTTCAAGTGCTGACTATATTTCTGTTTAGTGCTGAGGTATTTTTCACTATCTTGCATGAATTTTTTCAAAACCTATAAATAACCTAAATCAACCTTATATTCAAAGTCAAAGTATTTATTTGCACATAACATTATATGGGTTACAGCAGGTAACATCAAACTGGTGCATCGTCATTACATTTCTACAATACAACTAGCTATAACAGACTTAAACATTTAAATAATTAACAAATTCTTCAACGCTATATACACTTAATTTTAAGAGGAGTCGCTTCAGATAAGACTTAAATCTAATTAAATCTAGCTGCTTTACATGGTTCGGTAATTTATTATACATTCTTTTACCAAGCTCAAAAGTTGAATTAATTGTCCTTTGATAGTTACATTGGTCAGTTCTTAAATAATTGTTTTGCCTAGTAAAGTAGTTATGAACAGAGCTATTAGTTTGAAACTGCTCTACATTAGTTCTGATGTACATTAAACAGTCCAATATGATATATTAATTTTGAACCACAATAAATTAGGAACCTAACAAAACTACAACTTGTTAATAAACACAATATAAACGCTCATAATTATAGAGGCAAACTCAAAAACTCAGATTGCAAGAGAGATTTTTTCTTTTGGTGCCATAGTGGTTACAACAGAAACAAGTAATACAAAATTTAAAGACAGAAAAAATGAGCTAAATGATTCACAAATTGTTAAAATATATTACTTTGCTAACGATGAAATAATTTTGTTCACAAAACAATGGCATTAACCCCATCCGCGCCCCTCAAAACGGCATCAACAATGAAAAGCTGCAAAATTTAGTTTCTGTTACAAAAATAGCAAAAAACACAGAAAGACTACTTCCGATACATCATTCAATTACAAATTCCATGTTGTCATATGATGATAAATCCGAAATGATTCTACTATCGATGTATCGCACAGTGAAGAATTGGATCTCAATCGCGACGTTAGCATTAGACATGTAGTGGAAATGGAACGCGATGTTCAGCACTTGGAAAGTTAAACTACAATTTGTTTACTTAAATGGGTTACAATGATCTTTACTAAAATAGCTTCTTCTGGATTCCAAATTATTACTGTTGACCAAGGTGTCACAGTAGCCCTCATTTACAAGCACTCTATATCCCAACTATATAAAACTAAAACATTCGGGATACTCACTTTCTTTTCAAGTAACTGCTAATAATTTGATCATAGGTAAACATTTTTAATAATTCTGACCGTGGGTAAACATTTTTTATATCTAGCATGGTTTTTATTAAATTTAGTTATTGGCTATACGTAATATTCCTAGTGTAAATCCATTGAAAACTCACTGAGTAGGTTTGCTGCAAAGAGGGTATTTATTTTATTGAGGGATGAGTTTCCAATGGGACAAAAGTCCTTTCAATGAAGTGTCAAGTTTTAACGAAAATCTTATCTTAGTAATACAGAAATCATAAAAGTACAATTGAATAGATCAGGAATATTGGCTATAAGTAATAATACATAAGTGAGAATTCTCAACCTACCTCATGATAGTAGTTGTAAAAGTGAGGCGGCTGCTGGTATGCTTGAAACCTGTAAAATACCACCAATACTGTTAACCCATTGGCTCACAACCCCGAGTATACTCGTGGCCGCCGAAAGTAGCCCGGACGTGCAACCCCGAGTATACTCGAGATAGCACTTTTTTTTTAAATATTATTTTTAAATTTTTTCTTTTTTGTTTATTTGTTGTTTTAATTTGTTTTAATTTTTTGTTTGAATGTATTTTTTATGCATATGACCATACTTGGGGAAACTTAGTCAAATTTAGGAAAAATATGATTTTGGAAAATATGTTACAGTATATCTAGATCAAATATAAATGTATCACTAACATTTTTTATTTTCATGTAAAAAAATAAATAACCTACAAGTACATAATAGTTATTGGGCTGAAACATTATTCTTTTGGATTTTACATGTAACTCCTTTTAAAATTAATGTTTTTTATAAACTATATATATATATGATATATATATAATATTATAATATTTACCATACATAAATGCTGTCAAAAGATCTTCTTCTTGTAGATAATTTATTTCTCTAAAGATTAGTGCAAAAATTAAGTAAACTGAGCAATAATTGTTGCTATAGTGACAGTTTTAGTAAAGTCTACATTTATATAATTTTTCTTAGGAAACTGTCAGGTGGCAAATTTCAGGTTAGCCAATGGGTTAATTACTGTGATATGAGAATAGCCGACTCTCTAGCAGTAACACTTCCAACTCCATCTGTGTCAATATAAAGAGAGAAAACTCTGGCCTTAACTTTTCTGCTGCTATTATTTACTATTTTTATCATAATTGTATGAACTTCAAGGAAATAATAGTTTTGTTTTATTTATTTGTTGCTACGTAGGTTTTATTGCCATTTCAAATAGACTGAGTGAAAATCAATAATTTGCATTTATTTCATTCATAAAATTTGATGTCATGATTGTTATATTTTTCTGCATAGGGAATCAGATTCCAACATTTTGTAAGTTTTAAATTTTTCCCTAAAACATGGTTTACTGCAGTTAAGTTTTAACTTTTGAGATTTCAGTCAGTTTTTAAATTTTTCCACTTTAACAAAAAAAAAACACCTTTTGGATTTTACCATCTTCAAATTCCCATGTCTTTTACAAACAAATTGAATATGCATGTTGATTAGTTTAATCCATTCTGAAATTTACTGATAATTTTTGAAATAATTTCTGCAAATTCACAAAATGAAAGGGGCATCGAGCAATTCACCATTGGGCAGTTTGAGAACTGCTGACTAGCGAGTTACAGAAGTAAACTTAGTGAATATTAACAACTGCATTCACAGATTGCATAATGCTGAATTCCTATCAAATTCACTTTATTGCCATTAGGTACTACATTTTTGTGTTTGTAGCAATATTAAATTAAATACACAAAATACCATTACTTAAATAAATCTTTTTACAATTTTACAATCAGCCTACCTATGAAATTGAATTAGAAATAGGCCTGATAAGAAGAAGAAAAATAACCTAGGCCTAGTTTAACTTTTATCAATTTGGAATGTTTTTTATCTAAACTAAACTATATAGCCTATTTCACAATCACTTTTTAAACAGTCTATACATCTGAATTTATTTTAACTACAGTCAGGAATAAAACAAAGCCATGTATTACAAAACAAATCCATTAACCGGGACTGTTCAGCTACTATGTTTTCTTAGTATAGGTAGGTCTATAATATTAAATAACAAAAAACTGTAAATTATATCCCAGTAATAAAAGGTACCGGTGGTTTAATTTGTTCATATATCATGTTTAGTTTTATATTTTCACATATTGTGGGTTGCACCCACAAAACATCCAGACCTACGAAAAGTTCTTGAAAAAGTGGTAGCCTACCTGACACAGTGTTCAAATTTTTGTATGGCCATGATATGTGCTGTGTTATGTTCATCGTTATGCATTTGGTTAACTTATTTCTGTTTAAAAACTTTTGGACTATTTATTTTACGCCTAGCTTGGTCAAAACCGGTCACCCACATACAGCGACATTTGGATCATTTCACAGTTATTAAGATAATTTAACCTCTTGATTTAAGTTATAATGGGTTGATTTGATATTAAATTTTACCACATAAGCAGATAGAATAGATTAAGAAATATACTTACTGCTGGTAGGGATTGGGGTATCCACCATACATAGTGTACTGCCAAGGGTGCTGATTTGGTCCTTTATCTCCCATCACACTCATTTATACACAATCGTCAATCAGTACCTAAAAGGTAAGTTATGAAATCAGTCAAGAAGCCCAATTAAGAGTCATGAATGTTTAATATTTTTTTGATATTTATAATAGTAGAACCCCTGAAATTTGAACTAATTGGGGCTGATCTCTATTCGGATTTTGGATAGTTTTGATTATCTCAGAAAACCAGTAAAATTATTCTCAATTTTAAATAAGCTAAAAATACCTCCATATAGATACACAAAATTTACCTTTAAAATATTCACGATGCATATTGTAGGCCTATTGATTTAGGATGATCTATGAAAGAGCAGGGGTGCAGAATATGTCCGATATGGCAAGAAAGGCTCGGAGGAAATTTTGAGCCAACAAACAAAATATATTTGAGTCAAAAATATAAAATCTTAGATAACACATCGGTGTTGCATAAACACTCTAAATAAAGTATAATTCCATCGTCACTGGAAGTCACTACACAGCATATTATCCAGTGTTAAATATCAAAATAATGTTGATGGTCTCACGGTTACATTAGACAACTAACTGTGTTTATTTGTACGTCAAAATTCAGTCGACGAGCAACCCGCAAAATGTTGTGTCTCATTCTTAATGGCTGGTCTATTGTTTGGCATCTGGTCAAGTGTCGCAGTAATTTCTTCAAGATAAGAGGTATACTACCAGTACTTGAAAATGCCAAAACCGAAACTAATTATCGTACAAAGGTAAATGACAAATGCGGAGGCTCATTTTTTAAAAAATCACAAATAAAATAAAATGTCAATCAAAGTTGTGTGACGTTTCGTTCAAGATATCCATAATACAAATATTAAGATACTGTTTTTCAGTTTTATTAATGTTCCCGACTATTCAAAATTTCCTATGTTGATTTCCTCCTTTCCCAACATTTTATTAGTTTTTATTCAAATGATCAACCCTTCCAACTTTTCCAACTGCTAGTTACCCTGAAATTGATTCGTATTCAATTTCGTTAAATTATAAATTTAACATTAGGCTATAGTGTATTTAAAAACGTTAAACTTAGATTTTGTTTAATATAATTAGTTTATTAGTATTAATTATAGTATTTTGGAAAACCCATTTTGGATTTCCAAGGTTTTATATTGCAAGTTAATTACCAAAGGTGGGCTCTTATTTGTTTAACTTAACCTTTTAACTGAACATATCCCCGTGCTGTGTTGGGACGTTATCACTGACACGAATTTGTGTGAAATATTTTTACCAGATACCTACAGTTGTGATCTCAATCAAATCAATCTTTATTCGTCAACAACTGTACAACTGTTACAGATGAATGGTGACAAGACTGCTGTTAGACTCTGCCTGGCCCACATCAGTAACCCTCATCTAGGCCTAAAATCAAGTTGTTCATATAGGCCCCTAATCCCAGTCATGATACAAGATGGTAAGTTAATTTCAAAATTTAAATAGACACAGATTTTAATAGGACAAGCTTAGTTTTCAGAATTTTAAAAATACAGGCCTACACTTTTAAACCGGTATATTAAGTTAAGCTATACGGTGCCTACATTTAAAATTTCTTTTATTCGGTTTATGTCATATATAAAGCTTTAAAAGAGTCGAAAATGGTCGTTAAATAATCTTTTACCTACCAACTAAGTACCTACATCGGATGTTTAAGATGATATATTGCATCCAATTAGTTGGTGGCCACTTATGAAACTGTACCTGAGATGACAACTAGAAAAAAAGAGTATGGTACAAGGTCGAAAATGGGGTGCAACATGGGTAGACTTTCATAAGCGGAACGGTATAAAAAACCGAATGAAATTGTTCGATACAGTATAACGATTATTTAGGTTAATCGGTTATGGTTTCAGTTAAGTTATGTTTCAGTTTAAGTAAGTTAAGTGTCTTGAAATTTGTCTAAATAATAATAAACATTGATTCCACTATTACCTAAGTTAAACAAACATGTATTGCGAGAAACAACATTATCATGTCGTGTCATTGTCATGTTTATTTATTTTGTATTTTCAATTTTAGTTTAAATGAAAAACCAACTAAACAAAACAAACATGACATAATAACTAGTATACAAACGAGAAAATATGTTACAATAAATAAAAATATCAACCTAATCGATATACCGTATCGAACAATGTCTTTCAGTTTTTTATATCGTTACACTTATGAAAGTTTACCCTGCAATGTTAAAAGGTTGCATTTCTACATCCAATTAGCAAACTGTCACCCCAAAATTGTAGATTTTAGGCCTACATTAATGGAACTCATATTTTTCTTCCACTCAATACCATATAGAAAATATTTTGGAAGCTCTAGCGCATATCAGAGGCTAAATCTACAATCCAAGTTTCTCTCTTAGGCCTTGGCCTAAAAGTTATCACACTGTTACAGTACAATTTGAGATAATATTTTAACAATCATCACCGTACATCAATGCAGAATGTCTGCTGAGGATACAAACATTTTGATACCATCCATAAAAAAAAATTTTAAAAATACGGTAGGCTAAGTCAGGCCTACAATGGAGCTCACTCAACAATGCATCCAAATAACATCCTATTTACTGCACATGAATTTAAAGATCACAAAAGCAAAACTTCAGTTGAAGTCAAAGCCTCTGAGGAGACTAGCTATATGCCCAAAACCAGTACAACCCTAAATTAGCTGTTAGGGTCCTGAACCTGTTCTAAGGGTAGGTAAAGATGTTATATCATTCAGCTCAAACCAGTTCTAATGGTGGACCTCATATAATTCATCCTAATGCCTACCAGTCCACCACAATTACAAAATTACTCCAATACCAGAATAAAGATACCTACCATAAACAAAAATCCATAGAAATTGGCCTACGGGCCTATGACCTACTTTGTACTGTAGTCTTTTTTCTTTCAACATAATGAGTCAAGTTACTGTACTTCAAGAGTAAAACTGTTCAATAACTAATGTTAAAGTAACAACTAGTCATAGCCTAAACTTAGTTTTACCACTAAATTATTGTCACCACAGAATTAAGATTGGCTAACAAATAGAGCAGACGCCATTACTACAAATTTTCATTGGAAAGGTGTGAACAATCATTTTCGTCCACATAAGAAACTAAGTTTACTTACCAATTTCCAAATAATTTTATAGTTCGTGTGTTTCTAAAGAGTTTGGCTGATATAAATCTAAAACCAAGAAAATACAATAGATTTTACCTGGTTAACAATGAAATGTTACAACAACTAGATAAAATCAGCCATAACGAAAATTCCTTACGTATGACTCCATAACCATAATGCTCTACAATAAACAGGGCAACCAACTAGAGAATTCTACAGGTATGCCAACTTTTAATATTCAAAATACGTAATAAAAGAATGCAGCTTTTTAGCGAATTTCCCCTATAGGGAAGAAGCTATTACCGTAGTCGGCATGGTAAGACCTAGGCCCGGGACCATGATAACTTTTCGTTTTGAGGTCCTCAGACCCCAAAAACACCATTCGTTTGAAACTGTATATATATATATATATATATATATATATATATATATATATATATATATATATGTGTGTGTCCGTGAGCACGATAACTCTCGTAAACATTATCCGATTTTGATGAAATTTGGTATAAACGTGTAAAGCAACATTTATGACTTTAAGTTCGAAAACCAGCCAGATCGCTCTATCCGAAGGGGTATTTTGGGGGGGTTTTGTACCCCAAAAATGGGTTTTTCGAGTTTTTTACATATAATTTTGGAAATAGTCAAATTTTATTTTTTCCCATTGGATTCAGCTTAAAAAAACACACAATTTGGTATTTTGATCATTTCTCTACGTCAATTGGTTACCGAGATATTGAAAGTGCTAAACACAGTACGTTGTCTAATGTTATTCTTATGGAGAAAAATAAAAATGTTATATCTCGCTTATTTATGAACCTATACTGACAAAACTTGGTATACAGCTTCATCTGGTTGTGGACCATTGATATTTGCTCAAAAAGACACTTTTTTATCCAAGGCTCCCGTAGCAGCAAACCTGCGTACTCAGCCCCATGTTATTCTTATGGAGAATAAGTAACACGTTATCTGCCTTCATTATGAAAATAAATTAATGAAATTTGGTATGTGGCTTTACCTACATGAGTTATATTGATATTTGTATAAAACCCCATTTTTTGTGTTCCTTGCTTCAGCAAACCTGCATACTCAGCTGCCATGTTATTCTTATGGAGAATAATTAAAATGTCATAAATCATTTATTTATGAATGTATATTGATGAAACTTGGTATGTGGCTTTATGTAGTATTAAGATACATATGCATTGGAAATTTGCTGAGTACGCAGGTTTGCTGCTACGGGGGTATTTAAAATCTGATGTACAATTTTAATGTGTCGTAGTTGGGCCCAAGGAAACTAGATTCCTTGGTTTGGCCTGAAACTGCCTGTCACTTAATTGTTTTCAGTTTTAAAATATCAAAATTGGAAGCTTATAATTCCCTTCTGGTGTCTTGCTATAGCTTAAGTTGATCACGTAATTATTATAGTTAAATGCACTCTTAATAAAAATTCCACAGGCGTTGAAAAAAAAGCTTGCTGATAGAGAAATGCTACTCCTGAGTTCGTTACTGCATTTTTTATTTCAATTCCAGCGGCATTTCTGTTAAGGGAAAACACAAACGCTTTTAGGGAAAGCGGTCCGAACCCCTCAGATTTGTGAGGATTTGAGTCATACCATTTTGGAGCCATGTTAGAAATCTAACATATAAGAAACTAATGACAAATAGACCATTCTGATTCTAACACAGTCTCCTCTACAGTAACCCATCTTAAACATGGTGGGTCTGAGTCAAGCGAACCTAAAGACGACGTCGATCTGTTTGCAAAACATTTTGCTAGTGTCTTCTCAGATTTCCTCTTCAAACTCCAAATTACAATGCAAATACACTCCGTAAACTCTATTTGCATGATTTCAACTACTATGAATAAGTCAAGAAAAACAGGATCAACTGGACCCAAGTACCTAATGCATTTGGCCCTGACGGCGTCCCCCCAAATGTCCTTCACACTATATGTAGTATATATAACCTCTACTGGCCAACTCTCTATCTGACTTCTTCAACCTCAGTAAAGCGAAAGCGGTAATGTAAGCTCGAAATGTACAACATGTTGGGTGTTAAAAGATGCTCACTTCCCATGGCTGACAGTAACATTTAATGCCCAGAGACGATTGAAAATATTTGTTTATTACAATGTAAATAGTGAAAAACATTTACATAAATTGAAATAAATACAACATTTATTATGACGTCATGTTGGAATAATAATTGATCTTGAATTGTTTATAGCAAAAAACAGTTGGCTATCTTGATGATTGGATGATTTGTACAGGTCAGCTGTTAAATTGTCCTGTCAACGTTCAGCTAATGTTGCTGTCGGTTGTCGGTGCTTTCTGCTTCTGGAATCTGGAATTAGAAGAGATTTCTTTGCAGACCAGTGTGGTGAAATTTATGTTTATTCATTGTAATATTCGGGATTATTTATGTCAGTTCTAAAAGTTTTAATACTTTGTTTCTAACTCCGCTACAGATTTTGCTTATAGTTCATGGATTAAAATATGGATTCAGATTCAGTTCTCGTAAGTAATGTCAGTGTTGCAGTTTTGTTGCATTTTGTTTTTATTTATCTTAAGGCATAGGCCTTTGTAGAATAGTACAGTAAAATTAGTAGTTTAATTTTTAAGTTCAAACTTCAAAGTTGTAGATGTAATTTTAGTCGTAGGCCCTACTTTCTTATCATTATGAAATATACCGAAAAGTGAGCAGGCCAAGTTGAATTAAAAGTGGATAGATAAAATTAATATGAAAACCCCAGATGATTTAATTTAGCCTAGGCCTACGCAAAGTTTTGGATGATGCAATAAGACAGTGAGTTCACAATGTGCAAAGTTGCTTGAACTGTGAATTTTACATGTCAGGGGATGTCTGATAGCAGAAGGCCCTTCTGATAGCAGGAGGTCTTCTGCCTTCGTCAATTTACTTATGTTCTGGGGGTCACTAGATAGTCAGTCACTTAGTAAATACCGTAACAAAATAGAGAAATAATTTGGGTGCAGTTAGATGCGTCCACCAACTATTCGTATGCGCTATGTTCGTTTACTGAACCTTAGGATACAACTATCAGAATCTGTCATCGAATCAAATAAAGAAACAACTGTTATAAAGAGTAATAGCTTTCATTTTGTATTATTTTCTTCTAGAGATAAACGTGACTGTTTTTATTAAAAAATAATATAATACTTTGAAGAAAGTTAATAGCCCACTTTTAACATTACGGTTTAATGGCTGTAATTTGTATTGGCATGATCTCAATCAGACAGGGGAAATCCTATTATTTTTCTTGCATTTCATGACGGCAGGCCAAGTTTTAACTCATTTTGATTTCCTTCTTGTTAGGGGGGCCTATTTTATATAACATAAAAGCGTTTAAACTCAACACTATCTTCTTAACAACCAATAAGTTTGTTTTGCAAATGTTAAATTAGGCCTACATTATTTATGTTTTCTTGAATAAAATGTTTATTATAAACATTGCATGTAATAGTACCTAACCATGTAAGAATCAATATTTGTAGTAGGCCTGTTTTTGGAAAAAGGAACAATTTGTAATAAAGCTAGGGATCTTTATATATCAGTACCGGTATCATAATTTACCCTGACACAATATTTTGTGCATCACAACACTAACCTCTGAATGGTAACCAATTTATTTTAATTTAATTTCCCATTCCTGCTCTCCTAATTTCCCCCCATCTTTCCCCCCATCTCTCATCACTGACTGCAAAGTATTTTTTTAACACACTAAACTGTGATTTCAGCTTCCTTTTAAGAGTTTCAAATTTTAGTGCCCCAGAGTGATTTAGGCCCTTTTCATTACATCATCATCCGACAGAACTGCAGCCAAGGAGCCTTCAAGATGGTGTGTATTTCATATTAATAGGTGGTGTCGGGTATTTTTTAAGATGAAACCGATTGTCACTTTTTCCGATTCCCTTTTCCGATTTTTAAAATTTAAACGTATCTCAAATTACTCCTGAAGTTATATGGTATCTATGTCGAGTACCCTTTTGTGCAACACTTGGAAAATTGTGCCTTCATTGATGAAATTCTTCAACATAAAAATGATGAAAGGAAAGGGGTGTCAGAGAACTTACCCATTGGGAAGAAGTGTCAGATCAGCATGGAAGTTTTATTACTGAGCACAGTAGTTGTAGGCCTACATGAATGTATAGGCTTATATAAAACTTGATAGTTTATAGTTTATGGAAAGAAACTTGTCGGTGTCTCAACCAGTTGAGAGAGGAAGTTATGTTTTTGTCCGGAGTGGAAGCATGTTTGCCAACTTCATCTTATTTATATTTTTTGCACTAGTTTACTACGTACACTGTTATTTAAATACTTTGATAAGTGATCTTAACTGTGTAAGACACAGTTAACAACAGTTAACAGTATGTTGTTAACAGTTAACAACTCGCACATGTTACATTTTAATAAACTTTTAGCTTTACAATTTTTAGATTAAAAAAACATATTGTGAAATCTACTAGGCTAGGCTATAATAATTTTTATTCAGTCCATCCAGAAATCTGATGATGTAGAGGAAGATAATTTGAGTCGTTCAGGTAATTAAACCGGTTATTTAAAAATTTGATTTTAATCCTGTAAAAATAATTGTAAAATTATAAAATAACCGTAAATTTAGTGGATGAGTAGGTGTCTAAACCTAATAGCCCTAGCTTACTGACTAAGCTATAGAGTTATGTCGTTTTTATTTTTTTGTGAGGGGGGAGAGGGTTGCAGGAAGTTTGACACAGTTTTAATATAACAATGTGCTCTTATTGTTGTGGAAATATTGCTGGTAATATTGAAGGAGGCTTTTTTTGTTTCATCACAGGGAAGGCTTCATAGTTAAGACAAATTATTAGCTTAGATGTTTAGAATATAAACGTGGTAGCATTATTAAAATGTTCAAAATATGACACTGCGCTATATAGTTTATCATTTGTTCTTTTAAATAAATTAAATAAGCTAATCACTTTTTATTAGTAGCAATATGCACCAAGGCCCTGTCACTAAATCCTCTTCATCAATTTTGGTTCACATTGAAACTAGGTACTTGCTTCGACGTGGTTTTTCATGTTATCCTCAACCCAGTTGCTGATAGTAACATTATCTGTTGTCACGTTTCCTTGTTAATTGTCACCCTTGATTAGTAGCGAGTGGTTTCAAATTTAACCTATTATACAGAAAGCACTTCGTAATTGTAAATGTACGCCTTGACAAGCATGGCTTTCTAAAAATTATGTTTGTTTGGTTTAGATTTAGTTGAATGTTCTCATAACTTTGTTAATAATTTGATTCATGTATTAACGGATAATTTAATCATATTGTATAGTTGTAATATTTACTTATTGATTGATTCAAAACCAAGATTTAAGATATATTTAAATTATTTGGGCACTCTTTGTGAATAATCACTGGTTTTTATTAAACACTATATTGTTGTAAATGCCACAGCAGGTAGTACCATTTTGTTATGTACCTACATTGTTTTTTCCAGCTAAACTAACTTACAGTGTCTGAAGTATTTAAATGAGTTCGGGGACTCCTAGACGGGTTTAAATTTGTTTTGATTAAATGAGTAGGCTTATCATATGAAGTTCAGTTCATAGGCTAAAATCAAAATACATAAGAAGTTTAAAATACCATACTAGTGTTTTGAATGGGCTATAGTTAGGTTTACCATTTGTCCGGGATTTGCCCGGACAGTCCAGTATTGAAGCCTGTGTCTAGGATATTTAAGTCCCCCGAACAATTTTATTTTTCTCAAGCCCCTCGGGCTAATACCTAATTTGATCCACCTCCTCTTTTCCTACAATTTACCAAACATACACAGTCTGAAAGAAAAAAATAAAAAACTACCAGCTGTTATTTTTTACCCTCTCATACAGCTTACTAATTTCAGGCACCTCTGATCGATGATGATACTTTGGGTTTTGGTGAGGAAGAAAATGCTGGTAAACTTACGTGAGTTGATGTTGACTTGGTTATAGAGTAACTTAGTAGTTTTATAACAAAACCGTACAAAACAGAAACACCATAAGAATGTTGGAAATACTTGTTGCAGAATTCAAGTTAAAACATCTTGTGTTATATAGTTTTCATCACACTGTATGGAAAACAGCTGTTTTCAACATCAGCTGCGAGTGCAGAAATTAACTTTTCCCAGTTCTAGAGTGGGAAAATCAGCTGTTGATTTTCCACACTAGTATTTAGTTATGATTCCTGACACAAGTAGCACTAAGAGTATATTTATCATAAATCAGCTGTTCTCAATAACTTAATCAGCTGTGTAAACAGTATCACTGTTTTTCAGTGTACTGCGGAAATCAATTGAGCACCTACAACAGCTTATTTCTTAGAATTATATTATTTAATTCATTATTATTATTAATACAGTGTAATGAAAAATATCGTTCATAACTCGAGTAGAAAGTGTTATTCTGTGCCTTGATGGAAATTCCGCGCTTGGCTAAAGCCTCGCGCGTAAACTTGATCTCGGCCCGGAAACAACCACTTTCCACTCTTGTTATGAAATATACTATTTCTAAGGAATCTGTACATAAGTTTTATTTACATACTGTAATATAACTTCAAGGGCAGATACGCTTATAGTTCTTACTACTGTAGTCTCTCTAAAATAGTTTAAAAACCGACCCAAAATATTAACTGCTCTTTATTTGATTTATTGGAAACTTTATTTTGTTTTGAAGTTCATTAAACTCCTCCTGTTTTCTTAATCTTTACTTAAGATAAAATTGACACAATTTGTCATACTTTATAAGGAGAAGGCCTTTCAAAGTACTGAGTCAAATTATGTGAAAAGTAAAAATTAAAAAGTTATAGTTCAAAATGTTGTAGTGACAACAACAATTACTCTTCACGGTAGCTCTAAATCAGCAATTTGAATACAAGACTTATGTAATTTGTGCTACAATGTAAACGAGTTCGCATGCAGCACGCTGACGTGAGCTAAGTGAATTTCCACATACAAAACTTTGAAAACTCAAACCCAGTGTAAAAAAATATATTTATGCCAATTTTATTGAAATTTGAAAACATTGATTTTTTGGCTGTTCTGATGCTTCTGGTTTAATTTACCTGCAATGTTAGGAATAAAATTTTGCACATTATAAGGTTAGGAGAAAGTCCAGTCAGGCGTAAAAGTAGGCGCGAAGTAGAAGTAGGTTGCTGGGGATGAAAAAAATACACCAACAAATGAATAACATGCTTTTGTAATGTAAAAACCCCTTAAGACAACGTACTGTGTTTAGCCGATGTACATTTTCTTTAATAACTTGGTAAATATTTACGCTAGAATGACAAGAGAGGGCTTAAAACTTTCGCCTCACTAATTCCCATCTTTTTACATTCATTAATTGTACGGCCGGGGCTTTTCTGACCCTTTTTGGGCCCAAAAACTCAAAATTTTAAAGAATAATCCCCAAAAAAGGGTTTAGAGTTTTCCGATTGTTTTGCCCAATAAACTTGTCCAACTGAATATAGAAAAAAAACGTCCCTACCAAATTTGAAGTAAATCAGACAAAAAATGTGACCGCTAGAGTGCATACACATGTATAATTTTGAACGACCCCCCAAAACGTGTTCAGGGGGTCACGTTAGGAACTTCTATGGTGGTCCCGGGCTTAAGCTTCACCGTACGGGTCATGCTAATAGTTCACTTTTCCACAGGAAATTCACTTATAACTCTGAGTTGCTTAAGTGTATGTTCAAAACTACTGGGTATTAATATTAGCCCTAATTGAAGTCAAATCAAATTCTCTTTATTATTTTATACAATACAACATGTGTACATTGAATAGAGTAAGTAGCACCAAAGTGGTCTGATGGAAGTTCATACATTGTTGCCAAATAGCTCTGGTCTAATAAATCATATGGTAAAGTATATCTGTCGTCTGTTTTGAAATCCATTCCTACTGTACACAACATAAAAAGAACAAGCAGACTGAATCATTGTTTGTGAAATTCATATGGCAACAGTGTTGGATGAGAGGGGGTGAGGGGGGAATCATATGGGCAATTAACCATCGGACCATTTTCATGCGGTCTACTCTAGTGTCAATAATTTTCTTTATTCTAGGTTATTTTAAGAGTATAATTTTAAATTGTAGAATTAGATAATCTAAGAGGTCAGTTAGAACTCAGAATCATAAAACTCTTCTAAAGAGTAAGGAAATAAATTAAAAAGATTTTTGTTCAGTTTTAACTTAAATTTCTCAGTAGTTACTTCATTTTTAAGTTGGTTTGGAATGAATCAGAGGAAGTGAAGGGCCATATAATGCATTTTATTTTTGAAAGTTCTTAATTATGCTGCTCTATTGTAAATTGATTTCTTGTAAAATATTGATCTTTATTGTTTCTAATTTTGTGTGGTTTGTGTGACATTACATATACAGGGTGTTTCAAAAAGGACTTTACAACTTTGAAAATTCATATAAATTTAACGAAACAAGGTACAGAGCTGGTTTTGGTGTTGTTTTAAAGGAAAACACTTCAAGTTTTTTTACCTTAAACTAAAGATGCTCGATGTGGCTTCCGTTGGTTATCCTGCAGACATCTAATCGGTAGTCGATTTCTTCCCAGACTCACTAGCATTTCACGTGTAACTTGCTCAGCGGCAGCGTTAATTCTTGCTCTAAGTTCAGGTAGAGTGGCCGGCAAAGGAGGTTCGTACACCATATCTTTTATGAAACCCCAGAAGAAAAAGTCTAGCGGTGTCAGGTCTGGGGAACGGGGGGCCATGCAATTGGCGCATCACGGCCAATCCATTTACCTGGAAAGCGGTCATTGAGAAAATCCCGGACGTCAGTCAGATAGTGTGGTGCAACAATTTTTGATACCACAGATCGATGAGGATGACCGAGAACGACATGTTTACTTCATGCAAGATGGCGCACCACCACACTATCTGACTGACGTCCGGGATTTTCTCAATGACCGCTTTCCAGGTAAATGGATTGGACGTGATGCGCCAATTGCATGGCCCCCCCATTCCCCAGACCTGACACCGCTAGACTTTTTCTTCTGGGGTTTCATAAAAGATATGGTGTACGAACCTCCTTTGCCGGCCACTCTACCTGAACTTAGAGCAAGAATTAACGCTGCCGCTGAGCAAGTTACACGTGAAATGCTAGTGCGAGTCTGGGAAGAAATCGACTACCAATTAGATGTCTGCAGGATAACCAACGGAAGCCACATCGAGCATCTTTAGTTTAAGGTAAAAAAACTTGAAGTGTTTTCCTTTAAAACAACACAAAAACCAGCTCTGTACCTTGTTTCGTTAAATTTATATGAATTTTCAAAGTTGTAAAGTCCTTTTTGAAACACCCTAATTGATTGTAAAATAAGCAAACCATATACCATTAATATTCCCAGTTCTTTGAAAATGTGTTTTACCTGATACGTTCGGTCTTATACAAGAATGATTCCAATTGATTTTTTTTATCTTAACAAGTTTTTTCAAGGTTCTTTTTTATGTATTCCCATATGTACAGAGCCCATACGGTATGTTAGTGAATCAAGGTAAAGTAAGTGATTTTGAGAGTTTTCAGACTACTTATTTTGGACAGTTAGGTATAGTTTTAAAATTCTCAAAACTGAAACGTAGCAGTCACCAGCTGTTCTGTGATTCCGTTTCAGCCACCCGTACGTGACGTTTTTCCACCTGTTTTTCCGAGGAGCCGCACTAGTGATGTACTTGCTGTGCGGATGGTTCAGCAAGAGTTTCATAACCAGCTTCGTCATAATCGTCCTGCTGCTGTCTATGGACTTCTGGACTGTCAAGAATATTACAGGTGATGATACGTCTCAGAGGTCTGTTGTGAGGGGTTTGCGAAATTCTCATTTAATACGAGAATATCCTTTTAGGCCACATGTCAGAAGTGTCGGATGTGACGCACGGGAAACCGACACCAAAACTCAATTAAGCAAAACCATTGTTTAAACCTCAGATAGAGACAGGATGTCCCCGATGTCCTGTTGTCCCCAGATACGTAAGATGGCCTTGAACAGACCATATACGGTCATGTGTCCAAAGGTCGCGTTTTGATTGGTCGAGATATTGGGGAGGTGGCTGGTATAAAATAGTCCGCAACCACAGGTTGCGCACGGATTTTGATAGTTGATCCTTCAGATCACACAGCCAGAGTCCCGCCAGCCGCCGGCCGTCCAAGACCTCTCCCGTCGTCATGATGGGCGTCACCCTGCTACTACTGTACTGTAAGTGGACTTGCATTGTCTAGATCCAGGGCTGTTCTCTCCTTGTCTTTCCATTCCCAATAATTATTAGTGTTTTGAGTCAATTCTTATAAATTACAGTTCACAGATTAAAAGGGATTTTATTAACAAAGTATGAAGTGCACCTCTGTAAGCTGGGCTTAATAAGCCATCCTGACATGTAATATCTTGTAATCGTATAAAGGCCAATAAATTACCCCATTATAGTACGCCCACGCCACTCGTTTTGTCATTTATAACCCAGCTATCCTTAGAGCGCCGCAGGGGATGGGCGTGTACCCCCCCCCCCCTGGCCGCATGTAACAGGTCTTATATTATTTTTAAAACCAGAGTCTAAATGGAATAGGCTAAGAACTATTTCTTGATGAGGAGAATAGTGAAGAGGGTGTGATATGATGGGAGTAGAGATGTACTTGAGAGAGAGAGATGGGAGTAGAGATGTACTTGAGAGAGAGAGATGGGAGTAGAGATGTACTTGAGAGAGAGAGATGGGAGTAGAGATGTACTTGAGAGAGAGAGATGGGAGTAGAGATGTACTTGAGAGAGAGAGATGGGAGTAGAGATGTACTTGAGAGAGAGAGATGGGAGTAGAGATGTACTTGAGAGAGAGAGATGGGAGTAGAGATGTACTTGAGAGAGAGAGATGGGAGTAGAGATGTACTTGAGAGAGAGAGATGGGAGTAGAGATGTACTTGAGAGAGAGAGATGGGAGTAGAGATGTACTTGAGAGAGAGAGAGATTGGAGTAGAGATGTACTTTTGGTTACTTAGACAAAATAATAGCTGCAGCTAGTTCCAAAGAGGCTGGAGGACTGATTTAAAAAACAGCTCCAGCTGCTGCTAGTTTAACCTGCAGAACTTGAGACTAAGATGCTGCAGCTGTTTTTGGATCAAATCGCTGCGGCGCTAAAATCAGCTGCAGCTAAAGTCGGCATCAGTAGAAGTGGCGGGTCAAGGACAAATATTGAACTAGGCCAGCTGATCATTTCTCCATATAACATAATAGTAAAAATATCAGCTGGTCTACTACAATCGTTGTCCTTGACCCGCCAGTTCTATTGATGCTGACTTTAGCTAGTTTGAAGAGTAGTTCTTAGTGGAACTGAATTCTTGTTCACACTGAAGCGGTTGGAACTGTTTCAATTCCCAGAGTGTTGGAACAAAGTAGTTCCAGCTGCAGGCGATACCACTGACTATACACCTGTAGTAGACAGAAAACCTTATGGGCTCTTCTGTTAACAAAAGAGGCGGGATTCTCCACGTAGTTCTGACAGCTCTAGATGGAAATCTCAAAACGCACACAATGGCGGACGTAACTCTTGCTCATGCCACTTAGCGCGCTCAGCTCGGCACGTACATCTCATTTTGCTAATAAAACAATTGTCTCGCTTTCCTCGCAACTCGGTAGTTTTAATATACGATTTAACAAAGGCTGTAAGGCTGTAATAAAGGTTGTGTGTAATAAAAACAATATTGTAATAACTGTTTAAAAACTTGTAAATAAAATTGGTGTCGACGTCATAACCGTCTTTCACCAGCGTCAATCAAGCGTGCTCTGTCTGTTCGTCTGCCTATGCGATTCCAAGTATTTCGCGTAAGATCTACTAGGAGGAAGCTCATTCGATAGCCCCTGATGCCGACCTCACTCAATCTGTTTCTTGGTCATTGCGTTTACTGTCTACTACAGGTGTATAGTCAATGGTGGTACACCTCTACAAAGTAAATGATGAGAAGCGAGGACATTTTTGATTGCACGTATCTGTAACTTTTAAGTAACAGTTTTTTGTTTTTTTCCCCACTTCATCAGGGTGCAGGTAGGTTGATAATGCTTACAACAAAAATTTGACTATTGACAGTTCGTTTTCGTTATCCAGTCTGACCCATTACCTTTCACTGTGGCACCTTCTTGACTCCAGGCCAAGAATGTTTCTATGTATTTTGGAAGCCAGATGGGTCGGACAGCTCCCTGGTAGAAAAAGTCCTTGCCTGGTAGGTTCAGGATGTCACAGGGTGTAAGGGAGAATCTACCTGAGGGACTGCTTACCTGTAAACACCTGGAGCTGGATAGAATAAGGGTTTAATTCGACTCCCCTCCTCTAGGAGTGACTATACATATCCCGTTTTTTCTATCCCCGTAAATCCTGTCCTACCGGTGACTGGATTTACTAAGGCAGTCGTGAGTAGCCATCTATCGCTGGGGTTAAAAAAGTCTACTTGTAACTTAAACTCTACCCCTTAAATAGCAAGGTATTGGATGTTTTTGTTAACTGAATTTTCAAATGGACAATTTAGTAAAAGGTTATTCTTGTTCTGGGAAATTCAGGTGTGCAATGACTTTAAGGCTCTGGTCTACCCCTTCCGCACAGCGCTAGAAGAGGGTTTGCAGGGTCTCTCTTTACAGCTGCTACATAAACCCTTTAACTAAGGGTTAAAGTGTAACAATAAAGAGGAAAATATTATCTACAAATGTATATTTTTTAAATTTGTTAATTGAGTTGCATTTACAAGCCCTTTTCAGTGTACAAAAATGAGCTTTTTCTGACTACATCAACTTAAGAGAGAAACATTATTTTGAAATTCTAAAAAAGAGCATGAGTATAATTAACTTTCTTTTATTAACTCCTGTTTATAGTATATTGATAACATAATTATAATAACCGCAAACAGAGATGCAACGCTCCTTTTCCTATTTTAATGAGTATTTTCATGCGGCGGTGCAGATTTTTTTGTAGAATAGACCGGAGTCTTAAAACATGCACTGTGCTTTACATGTATGATTTTGCTTTTAATAGTAATATCTTAAACTTTTCACAAAAACAGTTAAAGCAGTTAGAGGTTTTTCCAATTCCTTTAGCGTCCACCAAAGTTTTGATTTTTACCTGCTTTCAGTAAAAATTAAAAAATCAGTAAAAAGAACTTTCAGTTAGTAAAAAGTATTTGTGTTTCTTGATACATTTTCTTAACTTATACAATAGGTAGGCCTACAAACAATTTTACTAAATGTTATAACTTAAACATTCACAAACACATGTTCATTTTTCAGGCCGTCTAATGGTGGACTCAGATGGTGGAATTACGTTGACTTAAACATTCACAAACACATGTTCATGTTTCAGGCCGTCTAATGGTGGGACTCAGATGGTGGAATTACGTTGACTTAAACATTCACAAACACATGTTCATGTTTCAGGCCGTCTAATGGTGGGACTCAGATGGTGGAATTACGTTGACGATGAAGGTGTTTCTCATTGGGTTTTTGAATCTAGAAAGGTGAGTTGGCTGCTGTCATAAGAGTATGGACATTTCAAACATTTTGAGTTAGTGGCAGAACAAAGTTGTTCAATAAAAACCTAATAGAGCAGATATTAATAATCGGTTAGCAACTTAATAGATACTAGATACATATATTTATTGCTAAAAAGAGTCTGGAAGTTCTGATGAATTCTCTCCTTAGAATTTCATCAGAATATTGAAGTAGTGGACGTCTCGGCCACTATTTTGAGGTTAAGTGATGCAATTGTCACTTACCACTGTGATCATTTATTGTGGATATCAAGCAATTCGCTTTTTGAACACAATGAGAATTATGGATTGATTTTCATTTTTGTTTTTTATTTCCAAAAAACGATAGATCCAAAGATGAATAACTAGAACCATAATTTGTATGCTAACCTTGTTTGTAATTTATGGAAATAAACTAGGTATAATCTATTAGATAGTTTGGTCAGATCAGTAGAGCGAGTTCCAGGATGACATTATACCAGTTGTGAGGTTGAATTTGGATTCAGCAAACGAAGATGTCACAACATGTAATCAAGTCCTTTGGCTAACCATTATGACAAGATTCCCTTTCCCCTTTGTCCCTCCATGTTTGTAGACAGCAGAGGACGGGAACGTTTTACCTAAGATGTGGTCCCTAGCTGACAAACATGGCTACGTTGTCAGTCAGCTGTTTGAGAGCTGATGAGCAGCTGTCACAGGAGTCGCAGGTGTGCCCTATAAAATGTTGATTGGCAATTCCATCCCATCCCACCTTTTTCATTTCTGCTAGTTCCTCTCCTTCCGGTGACCTGCGCAATATTCCCGTGCGCAGGCCTAGTTGCTCTGCTGAGGTTTCCTACTCCAGCAATCTAACTTCTAACATCAGCAGAGTGGTGTAGTGGTATACATTGTAAGAGGTGCCCCTGTCCAGGGGGACGCTCAGAACCGCATCAATGCCAGTGAGGCCAGGATATTCTGGGCCGCTCTGATCGCCGCGCCGGCCGTCTGGGCACTCATCTTCCTCATGGCGCTCTTCACATTCAACTTCAGGTGGCTGGTGAGTCCGTAGCTTAAGTTGTACACTTATTTGAGTGTGGAGGATTAATTAGTTGGATAAAATTACATATTCGTTGATTATTTATTATAGGATAACCATTTTGGCATTATTACTAAAGGATAAGGCCTCGGCCACGATAAGAGCGGTAATCAGTAGAGCGGCAGAGCAAGGGAATCTTATTGATCAGGTTACGAGCGACGCTTTGTATATATCTTATCAAAATCACATCAGTGGATAAGATTTCTTAACTACTAATTGTATTTTAAAACTTCATGGAAAGAGGCTTGCAGACTAGATTGGAAGCATGTGGCTCTTGAGGACCCTTGAAATGTGAGAGAAAATACGATCTAGAGTGAGTTCCAGGATGACCTTCAAACTGGTCTATACCAGCTCAAAGGCCGACATTTGGTAAAGCAATATGAAGGTGCCTTCGAATGTGGTTAATGATGATGATGACAACCTTCCCTTTCACCTCGGTTCCTCCATGTAAAAGGCAGGGGATAATCTGTGGTCCCTAGGACACCTTGTTGAGTGGTATAAAAGGGCACGTCAGACCCCCTGCCTGTTTGTTGGCTGCTGCGCAGCAACAACTCAAAATAGGAGTTTGCCTTTCTAAAAGTTAATTGGATCCTCAGTCATTTACCAGCTTTTCATTCCTGTAACTCTTTCCTTCTGATGCTCAAAATTCTCACTGTGGGAAATGTGCCCTGAGGCTCTGCTGGAGTCATGGTGCACATCTAACAGCAAAAATAACCTCAGAATGACTCGTATAAGATTCAAACTCAAACCCTCCTACTATCGCTTTGCTACCAGTCTCAAAGAGGATAAATATGACGTTAAAATAAATATGTTTTAATGAAGAGGCCTCATTTGGCAAAATTAATTAAATGACAAACAAAATAAGGAAATGGAAGTACAGGAGGACCTGTAAAAGCAGAAACACCAAGAAGATGGAGTATGGTTTTCATTCAAAATGATGGACTTTTTTACATTTTTAAGTGTAAATATTGTTAACAATTTGTTCAATAATGTTGTGTAGTATTTTATACTTGATATGCTTTTTTTCATTTCTTTATACGCCTTTTTGTATAACAGTCTATGTTAGTGAGTAATTTTTGATACTTATAACAATTGAATGTTTTTATGAAGTGTTTGCATTTCTTCATAATAGTATGCAATAGTTTGATTTAATTTAATCTCAGTTTATATTTAGAAATATTCTTAGGATTAACATTGGGCATCCGTTGGGCACCAAAGTTTTTAAAATGGGTATAGAACTGTTTAATTTTGGAATAGGGTATTGCCTGTCTTATACCAAAGTTCAGCTCGACTTGTCCAATAGTTTTGTGTTTTCCTTAAAGATGCAAATGTTCAAAATTTCACATTTATTTTAGAAGTGATCAATACTAAAGTGCTTTGCACAAGTGAAAACCAGGCCGTCCATAAGACTAGTGTTAATTTTAACATTGAGCTTCTTATGTGCTGCCTGGTTTTTTACTCGAGCAATGCACTGAACGTAACACAATCAGTTTTTATTTTCTGAAGTTGTAATGCATATTTTATTACATCATGTTGAACTGTAAACTTCATCAGCACTTTGTACATAACTATTAGACTATTACTCGGTTTGTGACGCAGTAAATGACTTTCAACAATTCACCCCGCTACAGTTGATTAACTCGGTTTCCGTTGACAGTTGCTGGTCAGTATCGCCCTGACGCTGACGGGATCCAACCTCTACGGCTTCATGAAGTGCAAACTTGGCGTCAGCGACCAGAAGCTGACTTCCACCGTCAACGAGTTCTTCAGGAAACAAGTCCTGCAAAACGTGAGTTGCACTCATTTTGTATCTTTCCATTGATGATGCCATTTTTGTCGGGGTCGCAGTTTATGCCATTTTTTAATGAAAATAATTATTTTAACTCCAACAAAGAATATGTTTTTGAAAGCTGTGAATCATGTAGCTCATTTTGGCTATATGGGATTTGTAAATTACGTTTTTTTTTTTGTAACGACTATATGGCACCTAAAGTAAAAATATTTTTTAATTGTGAGTTTACTAAGTTTGCCACTGTTGTGTAAGTGTTTCTTAAGTATTCATAAAACAAGTTATAACTTTTTGTATTCCGATTTTTTTGCTGTTTAAAGTTAAGATAAGTTTGATATAGGTAGATTCATTCTTTATATATTTAAAAAAATATATAAAAAAATTGGTGCAAGGCAGTGAAAAGTACCTCAGCACTAAAGAGAAATGTAGTCAGCACTTGGAGAGTTCAGACTCGGTATGAATAATTATAAAAAAAATGAACAATTAAAATCAGATTGTGCACATCAGATTGTAGATTTACATGTACAAAATGTAATCACATTGTACTTGTTATATTTATATTTACGGGATGTAATAAAAGACGTCTTACAACACTCTAAGACTTTTTTTACATCTCGTAAGTAATAACAACACGTAATATGCTACTCAAAGGGTTGTTTTTTATATATGACATTCCGTTACTCTGTTGAAGGTGGCATCCATGATGACCAGGGCTGCCGCACCCCCCAGCCCCCCCAATACCGCGACATCCCCCACCAACGTCGTCTGAACCTAACCTAACCAACCAGCCTGGCTGTCATCTGTATTATATGTTTATCTTATTTATCTGAGAGGATTCAAGTGTATATATATTTTAGGAAAGACTACTCTTGCCATTGTCGCTTGTGATAAGTAGTATAATTGAAGATTTTAAACACCGCATCAAGAATTTATTATTTTTTAAAATTACGTCTTACTTAAAAAGCTTTTCTTCTTAAATCTTTAATATGTGTAGCAAATTCATCAGACCTTGATAAGTTATCCCATTAATTGTTTTATATAACTTGAAATTATTTGGATTAACCTCGATTAGATCATTATGTTTTTATGTTCATTCATAAACAATGACATTAGTTTAAGATTGAACATTTTACTAAAATATTAGAGGCATTAACATATTAAAATCAATTTAAGTGTTGTGGGTGTGTGTCTGTGGTTTGAATTGTCGTGAAAATATGCTAAGTTTCATATGTAAATTTGGAGATTTACGTTCTTATTGGGAAATTTATAAAGCATTCCAGTATGTCAAATAATATTACGTTCTGTTTCTTGCTTTTGCAATATTCTACATATAGAGATACAAATAGTGCTATTGCAAAATACTCAAATGTAAATGCTTTCTAAAACAAAAAATTATGATCATATGTCATTAATTTGTATTTTAATTTTCTACTCTTGTTATATAATTATTTTGCAATGAAATTAATTACAACTTTTAGACGGTTATACAAATGCATCTACATCGTGTACTTGTAGTTTGAAGTTTCATATTTATTCTTTGGCTAAATAAATTGTGTAAACATTTTGAATTTTTAGAAAAACCTATTTCTGGTTGATTACTACGGTTTACTTATGATTATATTATGGCCAATGAGTGTTATTTATTGTATATTAAAGCTGTTTGTTTTCTTAGGGCATATTAAGTGAAGACTCAAATCATAATTGGGTATCGTGGTAGCCTTATGGTATCTTAGCGTCTTGGACTTTGGTTCAAATCCCGGGGTGTCCACTAATTAGGGTTTTGGACCACTTCCTCAATAGTGTTTGTAATTTGCTCTGTTTTTAAATGCCACTGACATTATAATTAAAAAAAAACCTAATATAGATTGCAAGGATAAGTATTTATAGTGTTGCAATGTTTGTAGTCCTGCTTTTTCTAGTTGTCATTATATAGATTAGGTTTGATATATTTTTAATAGTTTATAAATATTTGTGTTGTTTAGAACCTTCAAAAAATAGTTTCCAGATTTGGCTTGCATTCAGGATTTTTATTTTACTTTGTTATCAAAAGTAATTTCTTAACCCTTTGCGATCGGAAGGCCAGCAGGAGTGGCCACAACGCAGTCGGCAGCCAGTGGGAATTCTTTCCGTACTAACTTGGTTCCGACGGTCGTACAGCCAGCTGTACTGGCCACGTCCCACTACGCGTCACCTCGCCATTTATCATGGCGGCTCGCTCCCCGCAGCTCGGAATTATTTTCACTGAAAACCTTCAATGTTAGCATAGGGGATTTAAATTTTAATAAAACGTCTCTCAATTCGTCTTATCTTTAACGATCGTTCATTATTACTTAGTTAAATATACGGGGGGAAAAACATAACCCCATTCTTACTAATAAATGTTTATACGGGATAAAACAATTTTATTGTAGGCCTAATTATAATATAAGTGTAGGCCTATACATAAACATACAAGTGTTCTTATAATCATGTACATTAAAACTTAAAACTTAATTAAAAATACAAATAAACACAAATCTCTCGAGAAAATCACCAAAACACAGTTAAAATCACATAAAACTGAACCAAAACAATGATGATTATGACAGCACTTGTGCCAGAACAACAGGTGTTTATTTTAGTTGTTTACGCCACAATTCTTACGATATAATGTTGCAAGCCTGCTGATCGTTTAGTTTAACAATTCCTCACTAGGTTACAGCACTCTATAGGCATTATACCACAGTTGGAATATTACAAACGAAAACATTGTTGTCGGCCAGTCCTGCTGGACGCCCGAGCGTTCGTTGGATTTCATGTTGGCCAGCACCGCTGGCCGTCCGATCGCAAAGGACAACTGCTGTAGAAAAAAATCCAACTTCCGCGCGCTAATGGCGGCGGCCAGTAGAGCTGGCCGCGCGACCGCTGAGGAATAGCGGGAAATATGCATTCCGATCGCAAAGGGTTAAATGATTTAAACTCACCATCACCAACAATGAATTTTAAACAAAGGAATTGTCTGTTTATTAAAAAGAGGACAAATTCTCAGATATCCCTCAACAAAACAATATATCAAGGGAAATCTAAGCTATCAAACCTTTGTAAAACCAATGCCGGTTAAACTACTTCACAAATTTACATGTTGTGTAACCTGTTGCACAAAAACGAAACTAACTCGCCTAGCGAACGAAACTAACTCGCCTAGCGTGTAAAGGTTGTATACCGGATGTTTTATACAACCTCTGGCCTCATCAGTGGCTTAGAGCGGTCTAATGGCTATCCTCCCTATCTCATGACCTCGAGGGTTCAAATCCTGTCCCAGTGGGTGGTTTTATATGCAACTGAAGGCGAATTCAACTGTCTGTGGCAGTGTTGTAAGGGAGGAACCATCTAATAACAGTGTTCAGTATGTTTCAAGGATTACATGATGGGTGGATTATTTGTATGTTGTATCTGATCAGCTGTTTTCTTACTTTTTTACCTAACCATCCACTGAGTGTCATGCTTTTTAGAGTTATAAATGATTTTATAGGTATAGATTAGGAGTTCAAAAAATGATAAAAACGAAACTACACAGATTCAATCGTGCTAAAAAAAAAACCATTAAAAGCGTTAGAGCACATTCAGTCATAACAAGAAACTAATGTTTTCCACTACCTCTTCATTATATCTTGAGAATCTAAAGGCAATGTATAAGACCGCTTAATTACAAAGTTTACTTTAAAACTAAATAATTTGTAGTATTGTACAACATTAGGCTTCTGCCCTAGTCTTTCTAAGTTTTAATGTCAATCTTTTAAGAACATTTTATTCAATATTTTGCCTGGCAATGCATCACTGAATCATTCTCCTGTCGGCATCCAGTCGGCTGATGAGATTTCAGACATTTCAGTACAGAACACTCGTACAAAGAGCGAGCCGGTTACTGAAGTCTAATAATACTAAAGTTAGGCTAAATAAATGTTTCCATTAAAGGAACCTAGTGGTTCACAAGCTGAAAAAACATGTTTACAAAAAACTTCATCAGAAACATTTATTCGTCCTGAGTGTTTTGTTTTTGTGACCTATTGGCAACCGAAACTAACACCCTTAAAGTTCCTAGTTTACATTAAAACACTTACATTTTCTTCCTTCAAATACTGTGGACACTTTTGATTTATGCTGAATAAACCATCGAACCTTACAAATCTTGCATGTTTTGATAACACCACATTCCATGTATATATCGATGTAATTTAAGTGTACAAATACATAATATATGTTTTCCCATGTTATTGTGTGTTTTCTTTAGTTTTAGTTCTGCCCTTGTGTTTTCCTGTTACTTAGTCTTACATAACTATAAAACTCCTTAAACCCCCCCTATTGCATTAATGTAGTGTGAATATTTAGAAGTCTATTTTTTTACTATATTTTGTATTGCCACATCCTAACCTTGGAATACAAACGAGTTCGCACGCAGCACGCTGATGTGAGGGAAGTGAATTTCCACATAAAAACTTTTAAAACTAAAAATCAGTGTAAAAACTTATATTTATTCCATTTCTTATTGAAATCTGAAAACAGTGATTTTTTGGCTGTTCTGATGCTCCTGGTTTCATTTACCTGCAAAGCTTGGAATACAATTTTGCACATTATAATGTTAGGAGAAGGCCAGACAGGCTTGAAAGAAGACGCAAGGTTACTGGGGATGATAAAAGTACACCAACAAATGAATAAAATGCATTTATAATGTAAAACCCCCATAAGACAAAATACTGTGTTTAGTCAAAACACATTTTCTTTAATAACTCGGTAAATATGTATGCTAGAATGACGAGAGAGGGCTTAAAACTTTAGCCTCACTAATTCCCATCTTTTTACATGCATTAATTTTATTTACAGGGCTTTTCTGACCCTTTTTGGGCTCAAAAACCCGAAATTTGAAAGATAATCCCTAAAAAAGGAGATTAGAGTTTCCCGATTGTTTTGCCCAACGAACTCTTCCAACTGATTACAGAAAGGAATGTCCCTACCAAATTTGAAGTAAATTGGATAACAAATGTGACCGCTAGAGTGCAAACACACACACACACACACACACACACACACATATATATATATATATATATATATATATATATATTTATGTATTTTGCAATGAAATTAATTACAACTTTTAATTAAAAAACTATGAGATCTAATTATGCAGAACACATAATTAATACAGGGCATAAATATAAAAACATAGAAGAAAACTTATCAGTTTTAGAGTACGAAAAACAGCAAGAACAACTTAACGTCAAAGAAGAGATGCATATATATTTAAATAATAAGAAAGATCCACTAAATATTTTAAATACTATGCAAGTCAGTCAATAACACCCTATCTTTGAAAAAATTGATGAAATTAGAACTCAGAGAAAGTAAATTTATATAGTATATACAAATTAATATTTTATTTTATTTTTACCTTTATATTTATATACACAATTTTAGAATTAGTGATCATATATTATTTATTTTTAACATATGTTTGTAATTAATATAAAAGAAAATTTGTTGAGGTTATGTGACTCTGAAGATGGCCATTATGGTTGAAACTAGTCAGTCAAAATAAAAATGTTTCAAAAAAAGGGTACTCGTTAATAATGATTTTAAAAATAATATATATATATGTAAAATTTTGAACGAACCTCCAAAACGTGTTCAGGGGGTCACGTTAGGAACTTCTATGGTGGTCCCGGGCTTAAGTTTCACCGTGCAGGTCTCTCACCTGCCCCGGCCGTGCTGTGCCAAAGGAAATTCACTAATAATCTTGGTAATGTTTCCCTCCAAAAATAGTATAGTTTGACAAATAGACAAAATATTTATGACTTAAGTTTTAATTTTTGTATTAATACAAATTCAAAATCACTGGTTAGTTTTCAACATTCTAACTTCTTTAAAATACTAATTACCAAATATTTGAATATTTATGTGAATACAAAATCGATTATTTTCTGAGTTGATGTTATGCTCTAATGAAGAAAAAAATATTTTTGTGACTCACTTGTGGACAGTATAATTTTATCGACATACTCTGTTGTTAAGATTGCTAACTTGCAAACAAATAACCATCTACCGATAGCAAAAGGAAAAGTAATAATTTTCAAAAAATATCTTTAGTGTTACTACAGACTAGCGTCAGTCTTCCTCACAAATGTTCCTCCCAAAATGTTCTGTGGTCTGTTTGGTTACTTTATTACCAGATTACATAACTAATGTACCTGTCATATAAAACTAAATTGGCATAAAATTTATTTTCTAGATTGTATTAAAGAAGAAGAAGAACCTAAGGTATTGTGTTCAGTCTCCCCTAAACTAGTCTTTATTAGACGGTAGTTTTCAAACTTTTAATCAGTCAAGTTTCACCCAACTAACAGGAATGGTACCTATGTTAACTGATTTTAAAAAGAAACTTTGGATGTAGGACCTATTATTTGCCACTTAATGTGAACAGAAGTCTTAAATATCAATTATAAACCAGTATTAGTTTATTAGTTCTAAGCTCTAAAAGTTGTTATCTGCAAATTTATATTAAAAAAGTCACGAAAGTTGTAGGTAAGGTAAAGTTATCCTCACTCAGTATGAATGTGTATCAGTGTATTTGACACAATATAGTGTATTAGCATGTTAAAGTGATTTCCTAAAGAAAAAAAATTAAAAAAAGGAGTTCTTAATATTTTTTTAGCTCTTAAAATATTTAATCATTGCCACAAAAATAAAAGATGGTTCAAGTTAATATTTATCAGTTACACTGATCATCATCAGGACTAATGAGAAAATGTATATGTATGTACCGTTTTGTATGCAAATTCAGTGAACGAATAAATACATTTTAAAGTGTTGAAAAACAATTTTATTACAGTATGTTGTAACAATATTAAGGAAATAGATTTCAAAAGAAATACAATTTAAGAGTGATAAGAAGTTTAGTTTATCAGTTGCCTGCCTTAAGATATGGATGATGCAGAAACAATTAATTTTATTGAGTTAAAAATAAATGTAAATTTGAAATAAAATTTCTTTACTTCTATGACATTTTAAAATTTTCTTTAACATTTTAAGGATGATATTATTGAATTGGCAAGTGAATATACAAAATGTACATAAAACCAACACACAACATTTATCAACAAATTATTTTAACTCGTACAAGAAAATATCTTAATGTTCACTAATTTAAATAGGGCAACACAAATAATGTAATGCAGTATTTACTGATAAATATGAAGACCATCCACAATTTCTTGGAAGGATTATTTTTATGTTTTGAGATGAAGAAATACAGAACATTATTCAAAAAATATACACATACTTGCAAGTAGACACATATTTTCATTACTGTGCAGTTTTTTTAAAATTTTCCCATGCCACTCAGGGTGTGAGATAGATTTTAATAGATTTTATAAAATCGTTATTAAACCTAAATTGTTATTTTCATTATAAAATTAACATAGGCCTAGTTTGACTTGAGACATAAATTAGATATAAAATTGTTTTTTCTTAAACCAAAGATTGCCCAAAAACATAATTGCAAGATTACCGGTAAAGGCATAATTATTTGAAAATTATTAAATATCATAATGTCGACGCTGCAAAAAGTTAGTGCCCCAGGTGAGGCTCGAACTCACAACCCCGGCATGGCTCACGACTACTGTCTATAAGTACCGTGCGCTAACCGATTGCGCCACTGGGGCAGACGGTAGATGCGGCAGTAAATGTTGGTTACCAGTTTGGGCCACGTAGTTTGCACAGCCAATAAGTGTAACAAAAACGTTATATATAAAATTAAACATTTATATTATCTTTTTAACTAAATGTTTCAAAGTCAGCCTGATGATTTTATCATATGAATGCAATATTTTATTTAAATATTGTAAAAGAGTATGGCAATTTGATTTTAAATCCGTAAATGCAAACAAACAACTGATTCTTTAAGAATATTCAGTATTTATTAAACTTGCACTAATTAATATACTCTCAGAAACACGATTTTCCTTTTGAATAATTTACCCTACACAAAGAAAATATTTTATTACATATGATATTTATAATTTTTTATGCTGATTTGCTGCATTGCAGTTGACTCTTGTTGTCTTGTTGAAAGATAAACGTCGACTGCTCGAGAATGATAATCTTTGCTGATCTGTCATGTTTGTATATTTCTAGCGATATCAGTTCAACACATTGCCTTATTACGGTTTCATAGCGTAATTTAGGATTTTTCCTATTCCATAGATAATAGTTTTCACATATATTAAGTGTGTAACGTTTGTTTTGTCGTTAAAATTTGATTTCAATTGCATTATTTTTAGGTTAGTTTGTTGTTAAGGGCGTATTGAATAGAAGTACTATGAAACTTAAATAAATTTGTAATATATAGCGGTATCGTGTATGTTTAAATGACATGTCCAACTAATTTTGGTTGCAAGTGCTCTAGAACCAAGGTAAGTCTAAATCTACTGAACAGGTTTGGGCTTAAAACAAATTTGCAAGTCTTTTTACCTAGGCCTACCTAACAAATTATTCATTTTTGTCTTATTAAGGTATTTACTAAGTTACCTTCCTACCAGCAGCTAGGTAGGTAACTGCCTCAACCAGAGAATTTTCAAATTTATGTCACATTTCAAACTCTCATAGGCTGAACTGAAGTGCACTTTATTTACAAACAAAAAACAAACAACAACATTATTGTGAAATAAAAAAGGAGATGTTCTATTTTATAATGCGCTAGTATAAAAAAGCTCTATGGTAATAAGTAACAAAGAATGGAACACATCACAAATTGTTTTTAAATAGGCCTACCATATTTATAACATTGTAATATTTTGTCAATAAATCCTAATCTTGATTTTTGTTGTAATCTTGCTAATTCGATGTTAATAATTGTCTGTAATAGTTAGGTTTCAAGCATATTAGTAAGGTACCATCTTGTAATTATGCATGTAATTGAATTGCCGTTGAGAAATAAAATACAATAAACTGCAGTATGACTGTTAAAATGGTGGATCGAATATTAATTGTGTCAATTGTTGATTAGTAAGAAAAAGAACATCAAAAATGAAAGTTGAAGGAACATTTGTTTACATTTTGAAGCTGACACTACTCATGTTAATAGGCACAGTATTATAAGTGGTCATAAACTATCGATCTTCTACATTCAATAGTCCTATATATGTACTGTATGTTGACGATGCCCATGAGAGTATTTGTCTATGGCAAATAAAAATCTTAAATTCTTAATATATTAGTATTTTTACTCACTTGATATATTGTAGGACGTCTGAGAAACTGTACTTCAAGCTGCAAATAATGGTAAACTTACTCTGTAGGCTATAGCACTTTAGATGGGGGTTACTATCTCCGCACCCCCTTACACCTGAGTAGCCTATATGTAATGTTAGTTAGGCATTAGGCCTATATGAAATGTTATAGGTACTTAAGAGTTTTTGTGGTGTTTTGAAACTGGAACATTTAAAACGTGACCGGAATGAGTAGTTATAGAATGATAAGTGTTAGAAGAGAGCATAGATGAATAATTTGTTATACAGTACATTAATTATAAATACTTATTGAAAGTCAACCTTATATTACGCCCTAGTTGCGTCGGCGTCTAATATAGTGAATAAGTGATATTTATTATCAATCGATGTAGTAATTGTTATTTTCAATAGCCTATGTTTTATAGAGTACCGTACTAAGTTATTTATACTTTCATACTAATCATATGTTTTGAAATTGATTTTGATTTCTTTTGTCATAGGCCTACTAAATAAAATCAATAGAGGACACAATTTGCATATTCGTAGGCCTAAATTGTTTTTACCTAGATTCAATGCACTGTCAAGTGTGAAAATGAAATCATTTCTGTCATTATTACTAATGGAAATGTTAATTTTTGTTGTTTAGCCTATGACTGAATGTTTTTAAGAATACTGAAACTGCATTTGTTTGGTAGCAAGAAAAATATTTAATACCAAGGAATCCAGCAGAGTGTAAACACAATTAATTTTCTGGTTTACCAATTCAGTGATCCTGTAGTAACAGGAACATTGAATTGGTAAACCAGAATTTAAAATCAAACCTGAACTAACAGTAAATTGTGCTTTTGTTAAGGTGCTATATGGACACAATGAGTTGGTTTGATGCAACAGGATTTGCTAATTTAGCAAAAACTGCTCTAAAAGAAGCTCAGAAGACAATAGACAAGGCGCTCGACATTAAGGAAGAAGACATTGAACATGTTACCACTCAGAGCAGTTGTAAGTGAATTTATTTGGTTGCTACTTACTGATATTTTATAAAATTTGTTGTTCCATTTCATTATATTATTTATTTTTAGAAAAAATCCATAGCCAGTATATGTGAGGAATAATTTTAGATCACTTTTTTAAGCTTAAAAGTAGATGGAACTCTAAGCTCTGTCCTGGTTTAAATTTTAAATGTGATCCATTAACACAGCTGGTTTAAGTTGATATTTGTATTTAATAAGTGTTTATGTAGGTACCAAAGTTTTTTAAAATCTTGCCTTTAGATAAGATTTATTTAAAAAAGTAATAATTTTTATCAGATTTTCTCACTTGATACCTTCCACTCAACTATGTTTTTGATGAATGTCAAACTTAGAGTTTTCTGAAATGTGCCTGGTTGGCACATTGGTCTCAAACCCATGTTGGCTTTATAAATCAAATATGCCTTTGGATTGTGCTGCAGTGTGCTACGCCCCCAAAAATTCAGAAATCAGAAACATGTTTACTGTCATATATGGCAGATTGTAGGGGTCTACATATATTAGACACAGTCATGATTGTTAATGGCTAAATGAGCTATGAATAAAATTATAGATCCAAGATGAGTTCCAGTAATCAAGTGGATTCGGGCCGAGGGATTTTCAAATTTCTGAGATGTAGCTTAGCCATTTCCATGATATAAACTCATTAGCTCGTTTTGCCCCAAATCTCCATTTTTCTATAGCTTGATGCTGAAGTCTAGACACATTCAGATATTTTGTTAAATGTTTTTCCCTGTAACCTACCACTTCCAAACAAGCTACCATTATGCTAAGATTGATAACTGGGAGTGGTTTAAAAGTGTGAAAGTTACTGGTCTGAAATCAATGAGGCAGTTGGACTAAACGGTGTTTATAAAGTAGTTAAGATATCTTTAAATAGAAAAAATTGTAGTTTTCCATTAATTAAACGAATACCCCTAGAAGTAATTAAATAATTAAGAAATGCAGTGGAATTTATAAAGAGGTTTTTATTAAGACCTCAGAATCATAGAAACGTTATAAATAAACAAACCAAAAATAACGTTGTCATCTAAACAGTAACAAACGTATATGACATACAAAACATTACTATATGAAGTATTTCATATTTCATCACCCCCTTCACTTTCGAGGTTAACAACAAACTTGAAATTGCTCTTTAGACTTGTATTTTCCATCTTCTGTTCTTTCCAAATTTGTCACTAGTTTATGTGCTTTTATTTTCCAACATTTTGGAACTTCTCGTAATCCATATTGACCCCTAATGCTTTGTTCAGTCTCAGAACATTACCAGTGCTACCACCTCTTATTTATCTAAAAGATGTACTCCTATTTTAAATATAATGAACTATCGTTTTCTGATCCTGTAAAAAACACCCGGAGATCTAATTAAATAATTAAGAAATGCATTCGACTCCATAAAGAGGTTTCCAATAAGACAGACATTTTTTCTAAGATCGTAGAACACACATTATAAACAAACTAATACTAACACCGCCATCTAAACCGTAACAGTATTTAATATTTAATCTTTCATAATATAGCAATTTATCACTCTTTGTTTATTTATGATTTCTAGTAACTTCGCCCGTTGGGGAAACCGAAGTTTGGCGCGACGAGGGAGTGCCTCGCAGCGAAAGCGAACCGAAGTTGTCCTCAAACAAGCTCAGCCAGAGCGCCAGCCTGTGGGGGTCTTTTACTGGCTCCTTTTTTGAGAATCCAAAGTCACTAGAACGTAAGTAAAACCTATAGGCCTATAGGTTTTATGTAAAATAATGTCGTTGTTATAATACCTAGGCCTACTGTAAGGCCTTCTTGGGGAGGAGTTTCAATTACATTTAAAAGACTGTAATATTTTAAATACGTGGGTTGTCGCTAGGTTGATAATGTTAATGGTTTACCAAGGGTATACTGTGTCGTGTTGTTAAGTTTTTATACCATTAGATTGTAACATGAAAGAGGGCTGGTTTCAAGATTGCTATTTCATTAAGTAGCAAGGTAATCGATTTTGACCCGCTACACTGGATTATGAGCGGTTTGACTTATCAAAATCGATTGCATTGAACATATTGCTTTTATGTATATTTACCGTCATAGGCCTAATCATAATCACTTTATTGAAATCTACAACAAGTACAGTATAAATGAAAGTATGCTCTGAAGTGATGTGAGACATAATATGTGAAATGTAATTTATTGTATCCTGTTTAGTCCGTAAGTTAACTTAGAGTAAGCAGTTGCACAGTAAACCATGTTGTTCTTAAACTACTTGGATTGACAGTGTTTGAGAAGACTTTTGGAACAAAGAATTCAGTTTAAATTTTTCCTTTTTGTTCATTTCTGAACTGAAAAATCTGATTTAGAATCACGACGAATACGAGGAACTGACCAGAAATACTTCTAGTTTAGATTATCGGCTACAGTCGAGTCAAAATTAATTTTTTTGTGCATTTTGAACTGAAAAATTAGATTTAGAATACTAAAAATCTACAATAAATACTAGGAATTTACCAGAAATACTTCTAGTTTGGATTGTAGGCCACCGTACAGTCTCACAAACTCGACACAATGTGGACTTAAGACACTGTCGAGTTTGGTGAATGTTGAGTTTCCTGGAGTTACGGTATAGAGAGGAGAAAAAACCAAGCTTTAGCTTTAAATTGTAAATTAGATCATGTTTAAACACATTACAGTACTGTGTACGCTATTACGAAACATAGAAAACCCACAAACTTACTCCGTGGTTCTGAGGAAATGCCAAATGAGAAAGTTCATTTATGGTAATTTTGCATTCCAGATGATAACCAAGAGAGCACCGAGTCCCCCAGTCGACCGACCAACTTCATTTCCAACCAGCCCAAGAAGACGGCCACCTTTCAGCCTCCCACGGCCTCTAGGGAACCAGAGACCGCCGAGGCCAGGACCCCGGACCCGAGCGGACCCTCGGACATCCGCGAGGAGATACTCAACTTTCCTCCCGTCGTCTACCGGAAGAAAGAGCCTCGCAACTACAACAATCGGCTGTCGGCCATCTCATCTGAGAGTGATAGAAGGTAAAAATAAGTTCCAGTAGGCCTACACCCCATGTTAGAAAAAAATAAACAAAGTAATAATAATGTATTTTATTGATGTTTTTCGGGAACACCTCTAACCATTTTCAGGGAAGTAAATTTAATTCACCATAAACAGAACAATAGCAGATCAAAGTGAAAATTAATTACTGGACTTTGTTTACTTTCCAAAAGAACCCCGAAATGGATTTAGAGCTCATATTTTCCTGCTAGATATAAAACATTTTCATCAGTCGAGTTTTATTGTTCCGAGAGATTTGTTCTTACTTTGTAATACTTTAACATCTGTTTACAAATTATATCCAATATTGTCCTTATAAAAGTGATAACATATTTATCTAATTTATTGATTTAGTTATAGTTAAGTCGCTACAAGCAAGTTTGTATAGAGAATATTCAGTTTCTTTAACTTCTGGTTTGGAATAAGTTCAAAGGTCAGCATTTTTGTTATTTCAGTTTTAAAGACAAAACCAATGCTATAGCTTTTCCTGGCACTTGCAGCATCCAATATCTTTACTACAGCATTTCTTTTACTAGCACATTTCTTAGATTGACACATCAGATTCTTTGTTTAAAAATTCATTGTTGGTGATGGTGAATTTATGTTGGGCCTATTTGAGTAATTATTGCAGATATTTATTAAAAGTTTTTTATCTCAACTGCCCGTCACTATAGCTGTGATCTGTGCGGTGAACTAAAGACAGCGAGGTACCGTAATGGCATTAGTCACATGGGCAAGCCAGAAGTAACCGTTCATGATTTTCAGGAGTCAACCTGGACCGGGATCGAACCGGCCACGTCTGACGTGCTAATCAGGCACTTTACCTCTGAGTTACCGGGTACGGTATCTTCCAACACTAAACGAAAAAAGCAAGTTTCATGATGTTTCGGGATCTGGAATCTGATCCCGTCTTCCGGTGAAAAGAATACCTAGACCATAGCAAAATTAGTGGCATAATCTAGGCAAAGCTGGAAAGAACACAAACAAGTTAAAACACAGAACTGTAAAAGCAGTCAAAATAAAAATAAAACAAAACCAAGGCTCTAGAGCGTAACAGTTGTGCAGTCTTGCCATATGTTCTGCTTGGTTGCCTGGCTTTTGTATTTGGTTTTGTTTAATTTTAATTTTTAAACTTCTACAGTTCTTTGCCTTAGATTTGTTTGTGTTTTTTACAGCTTTGCCTGGATTGTGCCACCAATTTTTTCTCTAGGTATTCTTTTCAGCTGAAGACGAGATCAGATTCCAGATCCCAAACGTCATGAAACTTGATTTTCTCGTTTAGTGATGGCAAGTGTCCGCAATAATTTATTGAATAACATCAGATTGTCTGAAAAATCAGAATGTGGTTGTGAAATTATCAGATTCATCCAAAGAGTTTAAATCAAACCCTGCTCAGTCATCCCCGTTTCCGCCCTTCGCATAGTTTGCCCCCACTAAAACCCCATGTTCTCATCCCTAGGTCTAGCTCCAGCTGTGAGGTGCTCGGCAGCTGCACCCCCGACTCCGACCCCCCCCACTCCCTCTCCACCTCCTCCTCCGTCGTCAAACTGCGACAGTCCGGCAGCTTCGAGTCTGTTGAAGTGCTCACCTCCCCCAGCAGCGTCGAAGTGCTCGGCTCTTCTGCCAGCGAACATAGGTAATGTTTTTTGTATCGATTAGTCTTTCTAGAGGTTAATTAATATTTGTTGCTTCTTCTCCCTTTTTAGCATTTAAAATCAGAGATATTATTGTAGTAATACCAGAGTTACATTTGCTATTATGTGCGATGGTGGCGATTTCTATCCAGTTCTGTCAGAACTTTCTGGAGAAACATGCCTCTTTTTGTTATCAAAATTACCCATTATGTTTGATGTCTACTACAAGTGTATAGTCAATGCTTGTATATTGTACCGCAGGTACTCGAGTGACAGCATCTCGCCCATCGCGGAGGGGGAAGGGGTGCCGGAGCTGGTGGAGGACTCGGAGCCGAGCGTGGCCGAGGACAGTTACACCTCTGCCTCGGAGACGCTCACGGCCGGGACAGGTAAGGGATCCGCATGGTGAAACTTAAGCCCGGACATAGAAGTTCCTAACGTGACCCCCTGAACACCTTTTTGGGGGTCGTTAAAAATTATATATCTGTAAATACAAAAAACCAATCGTCCCCCAGGCCAGACCTCTACACCTACAACTACTAAATTTGCGTAACGTAGGTAACCACTAAGAAAGGATTCTAAAAAAATTCCCGTAGGGGGGAATAATATTTACAAATTAGCATTCAGGGATTACCCACAGGGAGTCAATGTTCCAGTCCAGTGTTATTGTTATGGACATTTGCTTTGGTTTGAGCTGATTAAAATTCAAACAGCTGATCATGATTCGTAGAAGTTCCACACTCTAACCACAGAATACAGCACACACCACAGGTTTTGTTCCTGGGTGAAACTGGGTACGATGGTAGCTAGTTCACTATAATATTTTGTACAGTATGTACAGCCTTATAGAAGGCTGTTTTATCAACAATTGACAAAAAACAACAGCAGTTACAAGATAATTATAATAGCAGGGCTGCCAAGAATCACAACGCAAAACAAAATTTACCACAACAAATGTATTATTCTGCCGCGTGTCCTATATATTCAGCATCGTTTAAGTTGATATTATCGGACAGATAGTTATCTGTAAAAACATATTATCTTCCTGACAGATAGTTTGTGCTCAAGCAAACGCAGTATAAAACACTTGCTCATATTGCTCAGCTGCTATGGGATCCAACAGGTTAAACAAACTAAGAAAACTAAAGAGTACGCCTTTTCCTTTTTAATTATTATTTATTTGCTTATATAATTCTTTGTTTGAAATGATCTATAAGGAAACTACCTAGTTGGAAATGATTTGTTTCCTTAGTTATGATTAATCTGTTTTTGTTACAGTGTATCAGTCCAGCAATAGTTACAAACACAAAGAACTCCTGAGTATTCCTACACCCATAATAGTTACAAAGTAATGGCTTAGTTGTTTGTAGTTATACAAATCTTTTTCAAAATAATTTTGGTTGGAAGTTTTACAAAGCAAAATCTTTTCTGTTTTCCAGTTCTAGATCTCCCTCAGGCGTCGGCGTCCGCTACATCTCGAGACTTGATGTCAGCTTCTGCAACATCGAGAGACTTAATGCTCAAATCCACCTCGTCCCTTGACACTTCATTTTCTGAACCTCCTAGAGATGTGAGTTGACTATGAAAATTGATCTTTTTGGTTTTTAGGATTATTGCTGTGAAGAAAAGTTAATGTGAAATTCTAGAATTACTGTCACACAGCATGTCCAATTAATTAACCATCTCCCTTAACATATTTATAGTTTTAAATATCAGTAATCTAACCTAACCTAACATAACCCCTGAAGTACGATGTGCAATACTTAGGCTAGATTAGGTTACTGATGAATTAAACCGAGAAACATAATTTCACTATTGTAATTATATTGCCGTCTCGCTTTATTCACCTAAATATGCTTTATACACCTAAATAACTGAGTTAGGCTTGTAATGATGAGGATTTAATGGGAGAAGTCTTTTGTTATTTAACCCATTGACATACGAGCTGGTCTCGTTCTTTACTTGTAATTTTTTAAACCTATGAATTGGAATAGAAATTTGTGTTAAATGGATTAATAGTTTATTTTCATTAAAATACTATTTTCATTCAGTTTTTATAGTCACATTGGCACACACACAGTAGACATAAGTAAAAAGTAGCAAAATCAGTGTTGACCATGTGCAACTCACAAAGAATTAACCGATCCACTCAACCACCAAGCAAGCCTGCCACCGTTTGTTTTACTTGGGCCTTCACCAACGTTGATGCAGACCGGTTAACTCATTGTGAGTTGCACGACTGGTCAGTTTTGGTCGTGTGTGGGAATCGAACCCATGAACATCGTATCCACACCTGGCCAATGTTTCCACGATGTATCCAACTCAGCTAACACAACCAAGGGCGTAGCGGCAATATTAAGGTTTTCCAGTCAGTCCACGCCCCTAGCGAATAGAACCGTAGTCGCCCGCAGTCATTAGTTACAGCCTATTGTGAATAGAATAAAATTACTATCTTAATTGGTTGATTTTTAAAATCCTCTCACCAGATAAAATGTTTTTCTATAGAGTGTTGGTAGTGAATGTGAGGCGGGAGTGTCCAGCTGTGAGGAGGGCACACTGATGGCCAGTAGTGGGGAGGAGACCACACTAGGCACAACATCCACGTCCTACCTGACCAACCTCCTAGCAGACGCAATGACAGAGCAGCCGCCACACAGAGAACACTCGCCCATCTCCTCCGAGAGGTGAGTGAAGGTAGTGAATGTGAGACAGGAGGGGGCACACTGATGGCCAGTAGTGGGGAGGAGACCACACTAGGCACAACATCCACGTCCTACCTGACCAACCTCCTAGCAGACGCAATGACAGAGCAGCCGCCACACAGAGAACACTCGCCCATCTCCTCCGAGAGGTGAGTGAAGGTAGTGAATGTGAGACAGGAGGAGGGCACACTGATGGCCAGTAGTGGGGAGGAGACCACACTAGGCACAACATCCACGTCCTACCTGACCAACCTCCTAGCAGACGCAATGACAGAGCAGCCGCCACACAGAGAACACTCACCCATCTCCTCCGAGAGGTGAGTGAAGGTAGTGAATGTGAGACAGGAGGAGGGCACACTGATGGCCAGTAGTGGGGAGGAGACCACACTAGGCACAACATCCACGTCCTACCTGACCAACCTCCTAGCAGACGCAATGACAGAGCAGCCGCCACACAGAGAACACTCGCCCATCTCCTCCGAGAGGTGAGTGAAGGTAGTGAATGTGAGACAGGAGGAGGGCACACTGATGGCCAGTAGTGGGGAGGAGACCACACTAGGCACAACATCCACGTCCTACCTGACCAACCTCCTAGCAGACGCAATGACAGAGCAGCCGCCACACAGAGAACACTCGACCATCTCCTCCGAGAGGTGAGTGAAGGTAGTGAATGTGAGACAGGAGGAGGGCACACTGATGGCCAGTAGTGGGGAGGAGACCACACTAGGCACAACATCCACGTCCTACCTGACCAACCTCCTAGCAGATGCAATGACAGAGCAGCTGCCACACAGAAAACACTCGCCCATCTCCTCCGAGAGGTGAGTGAAGGTAGTGAGTGTGAGACAGGAGGAGGGCACACTGATGGCCATTAGTGGGGAGGAGACCATACTAGGCACAACATCCACGTCCTACCTGACCAACCTCCTAGCAGATGCAATGACAGAGCAGCCGCCACACAGAGAACACTCACCCATCTCCTCCGAGAGGTGAGTGAAGGTAGTGAATGTGAGACAGGAGGAGGGCACACTGATGGCCAGTAGTGGGGAGGAGACCACACTAGGCACAACATCCACGTCCTACCTGACCAACCTCCTAGCAGACGCAATGACAGAGCAGCCGCCACACAGAGAACACTCACCCATCTCCTCCGAGAGGTGAGTGAAGGTAGTGAATGTGAGACAGGAGGAGGGCACACTGATGGCCAGTAGTGGGGAGGAGACCACACTAGGCACAACATCCACGTCCTACCTGACCAACCTCCTAGCAGACGCAATGATAGAGCAGCCGCCACACAGAGAACACTCGCCCATCTCCTCCGAGAGGTGAGTGAAGGTAGTGAATGTGAGACAGGAGGAGGGCACACTGATGGCCAGTAGTGGGGAGGAGACCACACTAGGCACAACATCCACGTCCTACCTGACCAACCTCCTAGCAGATGCAATGACAGAGCAGCTGCCACACAGAGAACACTCGCCCATCTCCTCCGAGAGGTGAGTGAAGGTAGAGAGTGTGAGACAGGAGGAGGGCACACTGATGGCCATTAGTGGGGAGGAGACCATACTAGGCACAACATCCACGTCCTACCTGACCAACCTCCTAGCAGATGCAATGACAGAGCAGCTGCCACACAGAGAACACTCGCCCATCTCCTCCGAGAGGTGAGTGAAGGTAGTGAGTGTGAGACAGGAGGAGGGCACACTGATGGCCAGTAGTGGGGAGGAGACCACACTAGGCACAACATCCACGTCCTACCTGACCAACCTCCTAGCGGACGCAATGACGGAGCAGCCGCCACACAGGGAACACTCGCCCATCTCCTCCGAGAGGTGAGTGAAGGTAGTGAGTGTGAGATAGGAGGGGGGCACACTGATGGCCATTAGTGGGGAGGAGACCACACTAGGCACAACATCCACGTCCTACCTGACCAACCTCCTAGCGGACGCAATGACGGAGCAGCCGCCACACAGGGAACACTCGCCCATCTCCTCCGAGAGGTGAGTGAAGGTAGTGAGTGTGAGACAGGAGGAGGGCACACTGATGGCCATTAGTGGGGAGGAGACCACACTAGGCACAACATCCACGTCCTACCTGACCAACCTCCTAGCAGACGCAATGACAGAGCAGCCGCCACACAGAGAACACTCACCCATCTCCTCCGAGAGGTGAGTGAAGGTAGTGAATGTGAGACAGGAGGGGGGCACACTGATGGCCAGTAGTGGGGAGGAGACCACACTAGGCACAACATCCACGTCCTACCTGACCAACCTCCTAGCGGACGCAATGACGGAGCAGCCGCCACACAGGGAACACTCGCCCATCTCCTCCGAGAGGTGAGTGAAGGTAGTGAGTGTGAGACAGGAGGGGGGCACACTGATGGCCATTAGTGGGGAGGAGACCACACTAGGCACAACATCCACGTCCTACCTGACCAACCTCCTAGCAGACGCAATGACAGAGCAGCCGCCACACAGGGAACACTCGCCCATCTCCTCCGAGAGGTGAGTGAAGGTAGTGAATGTGAGACAGGAGGAGGGCACACTGATGGCCAGTAGTGGGGAGGAGACCACACTAGGCACAACATCCACGTCCTACCTGACCAACCTCCTAGCAGACGCAATGACAGAGCAGCCGCCACACAGAGAACACTCACCCATCTCCTCCGAGAGGTGAGTGAAGGTAGTGAATGTGAGACAGGAGGAGGGCACACTGATGGCCAGTAGTGGGGAGGAGACCACACTAGGCACAACATCCACGTCCTACCTGACCAACCTCCTAGCAGACGCAATGATAGAGCAGCCGCCACACAGAGAACACTCGCCCATCTCCTCCGAGAGGTGAGTGAAGGTAGTGAATGTGAGACAGGAGGAGGGCACACTGATGGCCAGTAGTGGGGAGGAGACCACACTAGGCACAACATCCACGTCCTACCTGACCAACCTCCTAGCAGATGCAATGACAGAGCAGCTGCCACACAGAAAACACTCGCCCATCTCCTCCGAGAGGTGAGTGAAGGTAGTGAGTGTGAGACAGGAGGAGGGCACACTGATGGCCATTAGTGGGGAGGAGACCATACTAGGCACAACATCCACGTCCTACCTGACCAACCTCCTAGCAGATGCAATGACAGAGCAGCCGCCACACAGAGAACACTCACCCATCTCCTCCGAGAGGTGAGTGAAGGTAGTGAATGTGAGACAGGAGGAGGGCACACTGATGGCCAGTAGTGGGGAGGAGACCACACTAGGCACAACATCCACGTCCTACCTGACCAACCTCCTAGCAGACGCAATGACAGAGCAGCCGCCACACAGAGAACACTCACCCATCTCCTCCGAGAGGTGAGTGAAGGTAGTGAATGTGAGACAGGAGGAGGGCACACTGATGGCCAGTAGTGGGGAGGAGACCACACTAGGCACAACATCCACGTCCTACCTGACCAACCTCCTAGCAGACGCAATGATAGAGCAGCCGCCACACAGAGAACACTCGCCCATCTCCTCCGAGAGGTGAGTGAAGGTAGTGAATGTGAGACAGGAGGAGGGCACACTGATGGCCAGTAGTGGGGAGGAGACCACACTAGGCACAACATCCACGTCCTACCTGACCAACCTCCTAGCAGATGCAATGACAGAGCAGCTGCCACACAGAGAACACTCGCCCATCTCCTCCGAGAGGTGAGTGAAGGTAGAGAGTGTGAGACAGGAGGAGGGCACACTGATGGCCATTAGTGGGGAGGAGACCATACTAGGCACAACATCCACGTCCTACCTGACCAACCTCCTAGCAGATGCAATGACAGAGCAGCTGCCACACAGAGAACACTCGCCCATCTCCTCCGAGAGGTGAGTGAAGGTAGTGAGTGTGAGACAGGAGGAGGGCACACTGATGGCCAGTAGTGGGGAGGAGACCACACTAGGCACAACATCCACGTCCTACCTGACCAACCTCCTAGCGGACGCAATGACGGAGCAGCCGCCACACAGGGAACACTCGCCCATCTCCTCCGAGAGGTGAGTGAAGGTAGTGAGTGTGAGATAGGAGGGGGGCACACTGATGGCCATTAGTGGGGAGGAGACCACACTAGGCACAACATCCACGTCCTACCTGACCAACCTCCTAGCGGACGCAATGACGGAGCAGCCGCCACACAGGGAACACTCGCCCATCTCCTCCGAGAGGTGAGTGAAGGTAGTGAGTGTGAGACAGGAGGAGGGCACACTGATGGCCATTAGTGGGGAGGAGACCACACTAGGCACAACATCCACGTCCTACCTGACCAACCTCCTAGCAGACGCAATGACAGAGCAGCCGCCACACAGAGAACACTCACCCATCTCCTCCGAGAGGTGAGTGAAGGTAGTGAATGTGAGACAGGAGGGGGGCACACTGATGGCCAGTAGTGGGGAGGAGACCACACTAGGCACAACATCCACGTCCTACCTGACCAACCTCCTAGCGGACGCAATGACGGAGCAGCCGCCACACAGGGAACACTCGCCCATCTCCTCCGAGAGGTGAGTGAAGGTAGTGAGTGTGAGACAGGAGGGGGGCACACTGATGGCCATTAGTGGGGAGGAGACCACACTAGGCACAACATCCACGTCCTACCTGACCAACCTCCTAGCAGACGCAATGACAGAGCAGCCGCCACACAGGGAACACTCGCCCATCTCCTCCGAGAGGTGAGTGAAGGTAGTGAGTGTAAGAGGAGGAGTTTCCAGCTGTGGGGGGGGGGGGTGGGGGGTAACACTGATGGCCAGAAGTAAACTAGGTGGAACAACCACATTCTACCTGACCACCTTTCTCGCTGAAGCAACAAGGGAACAAAATCTTGAGTACAAATTTACCTGATCACTTATCACTGTAAAGACCATTTAATACAAATAATAATGAACAAGACTGTGGTACTAGGCTGTTGAGCTTAGTTCTAGTTCATTACTTTCTGTATAACAATAATGTGCAAAAATTGTTTACATGGTTTTTGAAAATATACTATGGGTATTGACAAAGTTTTCAAACTCCAACTTCACCCTTACCCTATTTCTCTTAGAAATTAAGAATATCTATTTTACATTCTGTCTGTCTGTTTAAAAACTATGGTAAACCTGCCGAAACTATCCTATCTAGGGGTATCAGGATGAAAATAGTTATTAAGTTCATGTGGTTGGTTGGTGGGGTTAATGGCCTGTTAGATTAGGTAGAGACCTAACCTATGTTGTTAGGTTGGGTTTCCAAGTTTCATAATGACCTTCTGGGTTTGTTCATTGGTTTTTAATGGTCCATGTTGGTTTGCCTAGGAGTTATCACATTCTTACAACTTTAGTTTGTGTGAGCAACACCTTCACAGTGTCCTACTCACGGCAGTAAGTTTTGTAACGGTGCCTCTCGGTGATTTGTTTTAGTCGCTCGGACATGATCAAGGTGGGGTCTAGTGGGCACACTTCTGGGGATGAGTTGGAAACTGCGACCTCGTCCGACATCGAAATCATCTCCAGGTAAGAATATGAAATACGTTTTCCATTGTTTGCATGCAAATATCAACATTTATTAAACTTTTTGAGCTATATGTTTGTGGAATTTATTTATTTCCAACGGTTCCACCATTAAAACATTACAAATCATTCTTAAATCTAAATGGTGACAATGAAAATAACAATCTAAATTCCAAAATTGTGATTTACATGCACAATAATTAACTAACAAATTAATCACCTACCAGCAACTATTCTAATGAAATCACAATAAAATTTTCATTATGTACTCAATAAAAATTCAAACAACAACACTTTTACATCAATACATTAGAATCGAACATGACATTAAGGAAAATCATAACAATATACAGTTTCAAAATACGGAATCAAAAGAAAGTTTCATTGAGAAAAGGTGGGATACACAGCTAACTCACCTGAAGAAACTGGTTCAGATGAGCACAGCAACAAAGAAATTATTTTTACACACATATTACATAATATTTCGTCTCCATTTGAGACTTCTTCAGATGTAGAGAGAGACTGTCAGTTAAAATACTGTTTGAAACAGTACTGTTAGAAACAGTATTTTAACTGACAGTCTCTCTCTACATCTGAAGAAGTCTCAAATGGAGACGAATTATTATGTAATATGTGTGTAAAAATACTTTCTTTGTTGCTGTGCTCATCTGAACCAGTTTCTTCAGGTGAGTTAGCTGTGTATCCCACCTTTTCTCAATGAAACTCCCAAGTCAAGTGCTTTTCCTTTGCAAACCTAACCTTAAAGGAATAAAAAGAAATTAATCGTGGTATTTTTCTTAGATCGTCTATTTATATTTTGTCATGCTTTTTTTTTAATGGAGTATTCATTTTTATTCTGGTTGTCTAATGTATCTGGTCATCCTGGAAAACCGGGAATAGTCTGTGCACATTTGAAACCTGGCAAAGTCATTGAATTGTCAGGGAATTAAAACAACTTAAAAAAGTCAGGGAACAAATTTTAAAATGCTGATTATTTCCCAGGGAATTTGAACTTAAACTTGCCGCTTTGTTTCAAACTGACTTTTTTATTGAAACAAAATTTAAGACCACAGCACAAATCAACTAATTTGAGATAACATTTTTTAAAATCGAATAATATGTGTTGTTACAATGAAACAACAATAAACGACATCTCACAACACTACAACATAATATATTGACACTTATTATGTACTTACATTCAAGTTGGTTACAAAAAAATGTGGTACAAGGCGATCGATTTCAACAAGTCACACCGGTCATCATCAGTCCTAATTTTTATTAGTACTATAATTTTGTATCAAGGATTTAAATTCTAGGTTTATTGCTTATTGAAGGTTTGGCTACAATTTTATTTTGATTGGAAATTAGAGTACCGTATTATTAAAATTAAAAAAGATGTTATAATTTGTTTAAATAGTTAAATTTGTTAAATAGTTTTCACTTACTCAACTGGTGACTTATTAACTTTGGCCTGAACAAAATAAACTAACTCAAAGGGTTTAAAAACTGTATTTACATTCAAATATAATCCCAAAGTGGATATTTCTTAAGTTTATTCATTAATTTACACCTGATCTTATGTTCAGTAAAGTGTTGTTCTTTTTTTACAGTCCCACTGCCAATGGTGATAGTAGCTGTGCTGCGTCCAGGCAGAGCCCCGCCAAACTCAGCTGCAGAGGACAAGATTGGGCTGGTAGTGGGGGCACTATACCCTGAACACACTCTCAGTAAAATGTTTGTTACAGTCCCACACTCAATGGTGACAGTAGCAGTGCTGCGTCCAGGCAGAACCCCGCCAAACTCAGCTGCAGGGACAAGATTGGGCTGTTAGTGGGGGCACTACACCCTGAAAAACACTCTCAGTAAAATGTTTGTTACAGTCCCACGCCCAACGGTGACAGCAGCAGTGCTGCATTCAGGCAGAGCCCCGCCAGACTCAGCTGCAGGGACAAGATTGGGCTGGTAGTAGGGGCACTACACCCTGAACACACTCTCAGTAAAATGTTTGTTACAGTCCCACACTCAATGGTGACAGTAGCAGTGCTGCGTCCAGGCAGAACCCCGCCAGACTCAGCTGCAGAGGACAAGATTGGGCTGTTAGTGGGGGCACTACACCCTGAAAAACACTCTCAGTAAAATGTTTGTTACAGTCCCACGCCCAACGGTGACAGCAGCAGTGCTGCATCCAGGCAGAGCCCCGCCAGACTCAGCTGCAGAGGACAAGATTGGGCTGTTAGTGGGGGCACCACACCCTGAACATCCTCTCAGTAAAATGTTTGTTACAGTCCCACACTCAATGGTGACAGTAGCAGTGCTGCGTCCAGGCAGAACCCCGTCAGACTCAGCTGCAGAGGACAAGATTGAGCTGGTAGTGGGGGCACCACACCCTGAACATCCTCTCAGTAAAATGTTTGTTATAGTCCCACACTCAATGGTGACAGTAGCAGTGCTGCGTCCAGGCAGAGCCCCGCCAGACTCAGCTGCAGAGGACAAGATTGGGCTGGTAGTGGGGGCACTATACCCTGAACACACTCTCAGTAAAATGTTTGTTACAGTCCCACGCCCAATGGTGACAGTAGCAGTGCTGCGTCCAGGCAGAGCCCCGCCAGACTCAGTTGCAGGGGCAAGATGGGGCTGGTGGTGGGGGCACCACACCCTGAACATACTCTCAGTAAAGTGTTTGCAGCCAAGACTAAAGGTAAAATTATGAGTTGGTTGTAATTTTGCAAAAGAAAGTTGATTTACAACAAATTATTGTTCATAACGACTACAGTTCTTGCAAATATATTTAATGCACTTTTTAGTTTTTCTGATGGCAAGTAGCACACAGTTTTAAACAGTTTATACTTTTTTGAAATATATAAGCTATGCTGGTTTAATTGGGGTTTTTGTACTAATACAAACACCAACAAACCTCTATGTGAATACTTGTAGCGTTGTGGTTACCGTGCTCTCGTCATAATCTGAAGTTTACCAGATCGATCCTGAGCAATATCATGAGAAAATTGTGCGAAAGTTTGACACTGGATCCAGCTGCCGTTAGTCATTGGGCTATTAATTAATGTTTCTGGATCAAGAATCAGTCGGTCAGTCAGTAACAAGGCTGCACAAGGCATCTCACCCATTCTACCCTCATCATTCATTCATATTCACCATAAAATGCGCCCTAGCTGCGTTGGCGTCTTATACTATAATTCAGTGATATAATTAGTATTGAAACCCTTTCGTTAATGAATGTTTTTATTTACACTTTACACATATAAACAAACTTCTCTAGGTTTTTACGAGTTTTTTCTTCCAGGTCACCAAAGGGAGCTGTCAGAGGTGTCCAGTGGGGGATCAGACGATGGTTCGGAAGTGGATAAGTTACTGAAGGTTCGTCTCTCATTTAAAAGCAATAATTAGTTTTGATTGTAGCTCAATATTTTATCCATTCCTCAACTAACTTCTTATTTACAAATTGTAAATACTTTTTATCTGTCAGTTTTAATTGTTTAAGATTCAAGATTGTTCCTCACAAAAATAAGTATTTATCAAGACGTTATGACTGTCTTAATGTAGAGGTGGCTTATTTAGAAGTACAGTCAACTCCTGATTATCCGGGGTAATGACTGGTTGGAAGGTCACGGATAACCCAAAACCACGGTAAAAACAAAGGGATTCATAAAATTGAATATTAGAAATATAATAAAGGTTTATTAACATTTGTATACTAAAATATTGTGTTTTAATGTCATTTAAGAATATTTATGTAAATTAAATACTTTTGAAAATCTTTAAATTGTGATCAAATCTACAAACAATCAAGATAATAATAGTTAATACTAGCAATGGCTGATAGCAATAAATACTCTCCAAAACACCGAATGATATTTAATAGGTTAAAGATCTCTTAAACACCGAACTCTCTAAACTACACCAAACAGTAGGGGTGTGCGAGTACTTGAAACTTCGAGTTTTTGGCCGAGTATTTTAATACTCGAACTTGATTCAAACTTTTGAAAAATACTCGAAAGTTCGAGCGAGTATTTCCCGCCGATTTCCAGACGATCGCTAACGATTGCGACCGTCCAAAACGCGTAGTAACGGCCGCAAAAGGCGATCGCATCACGTAAAATCGGCCGAAAATGACGAACGGACCGCGTAATTTCGGCCGTAAATGATGACGGAAAACATAATACCGGCCAAAAGCGACTGGATCATGTACTAAAGGCCAAAAATGACGACGGTATACATAATATCAGCAAAAGTGGCGACCGGGCCACTTAATATTGGCCTTAATTAACGATTTCGTTACCTAATATTGATTATAAACAATGTCTGGACCAGGTGATATTGGCCAAATGACAACCGGACCGTGTTTTATCGGCTGGAAACAAATGTCAAACCGTGTTTTGTTTGTCAATACCTTATCCAGTTGGATTTTACTGGCCAAAACTTTGTATTGCTACTCATGTATTGGTTAAAAACACATAGTTAGACACAAAGTTACACATGATTAGATTATAAAATCTAGAATGGTATCAAAATCCCATTACACTATTTTAACTACCAACTGATGATACTCAAAACTCAAAAATAATTGTCACGACTCGATTAAAAAAATCACTACTCGCACACCCCTACCAAATAGTATGCTAATTACTTCCACACTGGGGGAAAACCCCGTGAGGGTGAACAGCGGCGGGAAGGGTGATTGTTTGGAGATGTTTCTATTTTTAGACGTCCGCGTCCGACCGTCCATCCGTCTGTCGCTCTGCCCAGCGTGGCTAGAGCAGTGTCAAGGTCATCGCTCCCCATCACACGCCCACTGCTCATTAACGAGATAACAGACTCTCAGATTATGTTTTGTTTACTAAATTGTTTGTATTGCATTTATTCTGATGCATAAAGTAAATTAAATACGATTCCGTAGATAATTTATCATAATAAATTGTTAATATTGCTCTATTTATGTTTAGAAGGGGATAAATAAAAATAAACCTTTCGTGACCCCGGTTAAACAGCAATCCGATTAACCCGCTCCCGGATAATCGGGAGTTGACTGTAAGTGTTTTTCCTTTTGACTCTTTCCTTTCTCATTAACCACACTTTGTCGTTATTTACGTAGTTTCTTTTTCCTTTAGCGCATCTCAGAGATGACAGAGATTCTTGAGGTGAGGGAGGCCAAGCTAATCGATCTCAGCCGCCTGAACTCAGACCTCCAAGAAACGAACGGGGATCTCAGGCGGTAAGTTGATCTTTAATCCTTATTTAAATAGATAACCTTCATAATGCACTTTTCATCCCCTATTAAGTAAAAACAATAGGTTTGAAATATATCATATTTTGTTTTTTTTTACAAAGAAAATATCAGAATACTGACCCTTTGGGCATTAAGTTGGTTAAACCAAGCTAAAATAACAGAGTTGAAAATAATATTTTGTCAGGATGTTATTAAATCTTTCAGTATTCAAGTCTTACCAAGTGCTACTTATTTTCTAATTTAATTATTTATCGTGGGGAAATATCTAGCTAAGGGTTTTAGTCTTTGTGAAATACAAAATGTGTTCTTGAGTGACGCCGTCTTTAGGCATGAAGCAATATGGCTTCCATCAACCTTGATGAAGCTGATGGTGAACATACATTACAAAATTCCTTTGGCTATGTTAGCCCACACTTGATGAGTTTTATAAATAAATACACTTTACCTTAGTCTTCTTTATTTGTAGTGTTATTTGTTTTAAATAAATGTCTGTTGTGTTACCACACTCAAGGTAAGTCTTAGCTGTAATATAAAGAATACCTTTTACCTTTTAATACCTAGGCTTAAGTAATAACAAATGATTTGGAGGTTCACAATACAACATTTATTAAGTAGAATTACAACAGTGAATGATAGTAAATGAATTTAAGGCGTAGAGCAATGATATTTTTACAATATGGGGACTTCAAATTAATTAGGTCAGTTAGGCCTAAGCTTTTCAATACAAGTTTTTTAACAATTCCTTACTACTAATGGGTTATTACAATATAAATACTCTTTTTTTCAGGGAGGGGTGTCGTGCCGGCTCGAATGATATATTATTCTTGAGATAAATGAATTTACTGAATAGGCTTGTTTACTAAATGCAACAATGTGTAATGGAAGTCCAAAGAAAAATTGGCCAAGGGTTTCACTGAATTTATGAATTGGTTAGAAAAGGGATTTGAAATTAAATTTGGAAAACTAGTCAATTTGGATGAAATACTTCTTGATTACTTTGATTGATACTTTTTGAACATTAGGCTTGTTCACAATGTTTCTTATATCTCTTTTACCAAGTCCCTAATAAGAGAATCAAGATGGAGAAGGTTACCACACAGCATTCAATATTCTTCGCCCAGAGTGTTATAAGTGGGGAAATAAATAAAAGGGTTTGAATTTAAACTTCACTCTGTTAGGCAGGAGAAATCCCTACTGTTTAGGCTCTAAGTAGGCAAATCTTAGGCCATACTGGGAGAATTTATTAAATGAGAACTTGTCCCATGTAAAATGATGTTAACACACTGAAGGGAAGGCGGCAACAAGGATGAGGACAGGGCTTATAGTCTAGAAGTTCATTGTTCCACTGTTGAGTAGTACAGATGGTAGAGATCACATGTTGTAACACTTGACACTAAATTTGGTTTTCTAAGGACTAATTTTGAAAATTAGTAGGCTTACTATGTAAAATATTACTATATTGCAATTTTCTTACAAATATATCTAAAGTAGGCTATGTTGAAATTATTTTAGGGTCAATTAATGAATTAGAATTATTAATATACTGTGAAGGATGGTTGATTATCAATTGATATAAGGTACATAAAACATGGGCATATCTAATTATATATTCTATTGTGAAACAAGGGGAGATGATTTTCTGCGGGGTGATGGGAACAATTGTTTAATATTTAGCACTTTGGATTAAATAACATAAAATAACAACTTGATTAACACATAATAAAAAGAACATATTAAATTACAGTGACATACATTATTATTGAACAAGGACAAACACTATGATAATGAATAGGTAAAGGATGAGTTATTTAGCATGACTAGGGTATGGTGGTAATTACATGGGGAGAAATATACAAAATTATATGAAATAAATATTAATGATGAATGGAATGTAATGTAATACTACACAAGGTTGATAATTTGTGCTGTGGTCATATGACTGAGGTTCGCTAGATCGATCTTGAACAGAATAAGAAAATTTCTCTAAGTTAAATACTGGACCCATCTGCTTTTGTCATTTTAATGGCCCTGACAAAGAAATAAGTTTTCAGTGACATGGCTACACATGTCATCTCTCTCATTATACACTGATAATTAATTGATAGTCACCTAAATTAGTTTTGACGTCTTAGAAAGCAACTAAGCAATTATGCTTTGAAGTAACGAACTAAAATAAAACATGAACATTGAATATCTATCAGATAAATAACTAATAAAGCAAAAGTGTAGATCTTTCGGTCAAAGCAGTAAAGTTATAGTAATAAACAGTTGCAAAATCAGGGTGATAAAAAATGTATTACTGGTTTTCAGCCAACTAGAAAGCCGCCTACAGAAGCAGGATGTGAGTGAGATGAGCGAGGAGTTCACGCAGAGGTTGGCAGCCCTGGAGCGGAAATTCCAGCAGGCGATCCGAGACAAAGAGCTCTTGCGGAAGCAACTCGACGTAAGATTTGGAATATGATTACTTAGATAACTCCTCAGATACATACCTGTGTGAATAGCAAATGTTGGTTTTTGTTTCTTGCATTAGTCAGTTTGAGCTTTAAAATAAATGTCTTTCTTCCAAGAACCAAAATTTTGTCGTAAGAATGATTTTGCCCCACCAACTTGAGATTATCATAAGTTAGATTTGCAAAATGAAATAAGTTGGCTCAATTAAGAATTATATGAGGGATATTGTTGAGTTATAAGTGGTATCTTTATTTAACTTTATTTAGTTTTCGTGGTATCTTGGTAACGCTAGAGGCGTTTTGATAGAGAATTAGTTAAACACTTTTAGGGAAAGCGGTCCAAAGCCCAGACTGATGTGGTCATCCCAGGATGAACCTGTGACCTCTAGAACCAAAGTCCAAGACTGTTAGTTTAGCGAGAAGCCCAACAACTTTGAGATACTCAGGGAACTCAGGGAAACTCTTTTTCGTGGTGTATTTTACTATGTTCTAATGTAACAAACGCAGAAAGTCTGTACATCTTTTCCGTTTACGGAATTCTTCTAAATAGTTTTTTCTAAGTGGCGCAACTTTTCCTACTCTGCTGGTCTCAATGAAGATGAAGGTAGTTAAAGAAATTTAGGTAGGCCTACATTCCCCATGACGTTTCATGAGGAAATTTCGTTCTCATAACTTAAGGAAATTTTGTTTTTTTATAATTTACTTGAAGTCTAAATTTTAGAAAAAACTAAAAAACAAAGTTTTTCTGTGAGCAAAGTCCTTTATTCCAACCATCTTTTATTATCCTAAATTTTCCAAATTTTCTCATAAAATATTTTGTTTTCATGTCCCAAGTCAGTTGTGGTATTAGGATGCTTTGTTTACCCTTGTAAAATTTCAACCAACAATTTTCATATTTAAAATAAAAAATAATGATGCAATTAACCTTTATGATATTACCTACAACATACAGTAAAACCCAGCTCAACCGAAATATTGGGGGTGGAACCGTTCCGGATAACCCAATTTTTCGGGTAATCAACTGTTGGTATTTTAAAGTTAATTTTGGAAAAATACGCAAACATCTTGGAGTTTTTGAGGGTTCATGTGACACTGATCCTCTAGTGTGATATAGGAATGTGGAAAATGCAGTATGGGTCAACCCTCCACCCCCTCGCGGCAGGATCAGGAATGTGGCAAAACCCGTAAAAATAACCCCTAAGTTCAGAGATCGCTGTGGCAGACGGTCTCTCGGTTCGCATTGAGTCATACGCTGGACTTATCTTCTCTATTATTGTTTAAATATTTCTTGTAGACCGTTCCGGTTAACCCGGGTTTCGATTTAGCGAGGTCCGGTTAAGCGGGGTTTTACTGTATTCCACTCATTTCATGGTGTTATTTGGCAGCAAGCGCGCGCGGCAGCGGCTGTAGCTGAGGAAGAGGCGGAGAAAGACCAAGTGATCTCTGATCTGCGCGTTGAGGGGGAGAAGCTCAGCAAACAACAGCTGGCTCTCAACAACATCATCAAGAAACTGCGGGCCACCGAGCGTGACAACCAGAAGACCATTGGCTCGCTGAAGTAAGGCTTCCGAGTATATTTTTACCTTAAGATTGTGAAGTTACATACACTAAATAAAATTATGATAGAAATGTGGGGCACAAAGTTCATCAAATAAGGTATAGTGCAATATTTTTCTGTTCTCAACCATAATATAGGGTGAACACCAAATCTCTTCCTCAACCTTCGTTGTCGTTTTCTTATTAATAGTAAAAGAAGCAACCTATCTTCATTAGATGGCGCCATGTTGAAGATACCGCATTAGGGAATTACAGAGAGGCCGGGTATTGAATCAGCTGAGTTGGTAACAATGGGTGCTCGACGATCGCACTAAGCCTATTATACCTGTCAACTGATGACGGGCGACAGTTGCCTAGTATAATAGGGGCCTGAATGAATGGAACAGCTGATTTCGAATGGAACACTGCTATTGGTGTTCACAGCAAGCTACTAGCACTACTGAGGTCAAAATAATTGATAACAGTGCTGTAAAAATCACCAGCTAATTTTACGACATTAGGGTGGAAAATTGTCACTTTCGGTACTCACAGCTGATTTAGAAAATAGCTGCTTTTGGTACAGTGTGATAAAAAACACTTTTCGTCATACTACCTAAAAAAAGCTGTTTTCAATTCATGCATTGAGATGCTAACATTGTTCTTTTTACTCCTTGGATAAAAAGTAGGGGTGTGCGAGTACTCGAAACGTTGAGTTTTCGGCCGAGTATTTTAATACTCGAACTCGACTCGAAGTTTTGAAAACTACTCGAAAGTTCGAGCGAGTATTTCCCGCTGATTTCCGGACAATCGCTAACGATTGCGACCGGCCAAAATGCGTAGTAACGGCCGCAAAAGGCAATCACATCACGTAAAATCGGCCGAAAATGACGACCGCGAACGGCCAAAACGCTTATTAACGGCCGCAAAAGGCGATCACATCACGTAAAATCGCCCGAAAATGACGATCGGACCGCGTAATTTCGGCCGTGACTAGCGATTTCGTCATTTAATATTGATTATAAGCGATGTCTGGACCAGGTGAAATTGCCCAAATGACAACTGGGCCCTGTTTCATCGGCCGGAAACGAATGTCAAACCGTGTTTTGTTTGTCAATACGTAATCCAGTTTGATTGTACTGGCCAAAAATTGGTATTGCTACTCATGTATTATTTATAAAACATGTTTAGATTATCAAATCTAGGTTGGTATCCAAATTCCATTTCACTATTTTAAACTACCAACTGATGGCAAATACTCGCTCGAAAATACTCGAAACTCGAAAATAATTTGTACTACTCGACTCGACTCGATTAAAAAAATCACTACTCTCACACCCCTAATAAAAAGTATTGTTTTGATGAACTTTTTTGTCCTAGGGCAAAAAAAATCACTCGATGAATTTGTTCGGTCAAGGTCATTAGATGTTAAATATGAATTAATCATATTCTACTTGTCAACAATGAACAATTATGTAATTGTTTTGGGGGAGCAAGATCAATATTGAAGAACATTTTTTATTGTTTAAAAAGTAAGCAAAATTTAGTCGGAGTAATCTTAATATTGTTTGTTCATCACTAGGACCAAAAGTGGCTTTTCGATACTCGCTCATTTTCCAGCCTCGTTCATTAAACTTAAGCTCGTATTAAAAAGCTTCAGTTTTGGTTTTAGTGATGAAATATACTATTGATAACATTACAACTTCAGGTGCTTAGACGTGTAAGATATTATGTTGGTTGATTGCCATCAGTGATTACAAGGAAAACCTGTTTCACAGAGTTTGAAATTTGGGATTTAGTCACTTTACGTTTTCAATCCAGCTTTGCCCGTACTTGGTAATAAGTTATGTTCTAAATATTCTTTGTACCTGAAGTAGGACAAAATACATATCCTGAAATGTTAAATGAATGTATTCAGAAAGTCTTTGAGTAATACCATTTTTACCTGAGTATCCAAGTAGATTTACAGAACAAAATCTGTATAAACTATGGTAAAAACCATTTTTTCTATAACTATATAAATAATATCCTCTGTCGTCTGTTACTTGTAGTGTAGTCCGGTTCCTCATTACCAGCATGTCTGATTTGGTTTTGAAAGTTAACAAACTAAATCACTAATATATCCAGGGGATCTAAATTACTACTTTTCACAATTTTATTTATTTATTTGTCAATGGCAACACCATTATTACACGAGTAGTTAGCTTAAATTAATGATACTATATAACATTTAGGCAGAGTTCTTAAAAAACAATATTGAGTTTTGACAGTGGCATAACATTTGCAGGGAACAGCTGGAGGAGTGCACCCAAGAGGTAGAGAGGACCAAGAAGGCGTTGTCGGCCAAACAGGATGTGGAGCGGTCGCAGATAGAGGCGGTGCATCAGCTGACCCGGACCAACCAACAGCTGGAGAGTCAGCTGACCGCACTGCAGTCCCAGGTCGACAACCTCACCTCCACTGTCGTGTCTCTGCAGAAGTACGTCCGGTGGATCTTGTGTAACTTTTAGAACTACAGTATATCAATATGTATACTATAGAGATAATGAAGGAATTCGTATAGATGAGTACATTTGTTCCAATAAAGAGACTTTTATCGTTTGGATTGAGTTAGGTCGAGGAAAACTATATGGCAACCATCTTTATTCATAACACTGGTAGCCAATTCGGTTGGTATCAGAATCAGAAAATTCTTTATTAAGTAGCATTTACAAAAAGACATAACTAGGATATAACTAGGAGTTGGCTGACTGGTCAATTTGGATCTGTCAGTTGAAAGTTTTATTTAATTAGTGTCTAATCTAACGCTCTCTTGTCCTCTTTCTTTCTGGATCAAACCATCAGAGCAATAACATATTTCCTGCTTTAAATATCTCTAACTCGTTTATTCGTTCAAAAACTGTTACAGCGCTGAACATTAAAATAATACCATTTACAAAACAATGTTCAAAATACAATTTGTGAAATTAACTCTTTGGTAATAAGCAAAATACTGAATTTTGATGAGCCCAGCATCAGCTTGGTATTCATCGGAGCTACTAATACAGTAATGTGTATGTCCAGGGAGCTGACAGACAGCAAGGAGCGTGTGACACAGCTACAGTCATCCCTTAAGGAGGCGAGGGCCGAGGCAGAGGTCGAGGTGAGGGGGAGGCTGGAGGGCGAATGGGGCGAGGTGGCCGAGCAGAGGGACGCACTGGAGGCCGAGGTTCAGACACTGAGGGAGAGGCTTGACCAGCAACTGGAGCAGCACGACAGGTGGGTCGACAGTCTACAACCATTGGCTTCCATTTAGTCAAGCTTTATCTGCAGTTACATCGCTTAGAATCAAAAAATCTTGCCTAGTATTTTTTGCCCAACCAACTCAACAACCGTAACCTAACAGGCTCAAACTTTAATTTGCAACAAATGCAAGTATTCTCATTCCTGCAAGTGATTTGCATTCAACAATAATGTGTATTGCCCTTTTAGATGTATATAAATTTTATGCTATTGTCAACTAACCAAGCCATATTAAATGAAGATTTTCAAAAAAAAAATCAAAGAAATAGTAGTAATTTTGACCGATTATCGATTTGTTTACTTTGGCTATTAATAAACCATCTAAGGGTGATAGATACGCTTTAAAAAAAGTGCTTCCACCACGTACTCTGCCAAAAACTACAGTGTAGATATTCTGATGTATTTCATAGCTGCCACATTATTTTTTTTTCAAATGGTCAGAATGTGCATGTTTTGTTTAGAGTATAATCACTGTAGTGGATTGTGTTGCCGTTATCAAAATGACCTTTTGTTTGGTTAATGTAGCTGGTATGGGTCAATGTGGAATCAGATAAGAGAGGTTTTAGACAAAATATCCATATTTTTAGCTGGTGATATAAGAACAACCTTAATATTTTCTATATCTCTAATTTCACATAAACATAAATTTATAATTAGACCTAACAGAATTTGGTAAGTTGGGAAAAGGATAGACAGCTAGCTTACCTGAAGAGAATAAAACACGTATAGCACAGGAGACACAAAAAACACTTGATATTTCGTCCCTCTTGGGGACTTCATCAGAAGAGAAGAGAATCCTTCTCTCTTCATTCTGATTTCTGCATTCTCTTCTCTTCTGATGAAGTCCCCAAGAGGGACGAAATATCAAGTGTTTTTTGTGTGTTTTTTATGTGTCTCCAGTGTTACACCTGTTTTATTCTCTTCAGGTAAGCTAGCTGTCTATCCTTTTCCCAACTTACCAAATTCTCACAGCCTAGAGCTTTTCCAAATGAACCTAATTAGACCTAACATTAATTCGTTACTATTCCATTGGATATTTCCCACCACTAGAGAGGTGCGAGAGCTGAGGACGCAGCATGCAGACCTGCTACGCAGACTGGAGACTGCGGGGGCTGCTGCGGAGGAGGTCGCACAGAGTGTGAGTGCCGCCACGCAGCCGCTGGTGAGGCAGATACACGCCCTCACTGCGCAGAACACGCAGAACCAGGCCGCATGGGAGCGACAAGAGCGCAGCCTACTGCAGCAGATCAGTACGTTCCAGAGCTTACTGTTTGTACAGATAGCGTGATAGACTTTGGTTAATCCTGAGTAACTTTATCCTTATCCTAGAGTACCTGGGCGAGCTAGAGAGCTTTCTAACGTTTTCCTTACTCCATAGTGCCGGTAAGTCTCTGCTTTAACATCAGCCTGTTGTTGTAGTGCCTTGTTTATATTTAGTAGTATAGAACACAGAAATTTAAGCTGTGACCCGAGTTACAGGTGTATTTTAATTTGGTCTTGGGGGGGAAATTTATTTTTCAACATCAACAGCTTTTTTTGTACAGAGCATATAATACAAACACTTTTAAGGTATTGCCGTCAAACTTCAGTCAAACACCCCGGGATTTGAACCCATGACTCCTTGCACCAAGTTCATGCCGCTGACCGTTAGGCTAGGTGGGGCTCAGTATTGCCTTTTGACAAAACATCTGATAGTACAGACCATTGTTAAAAGTTAAAAGTAATCGTTTCATTGTACAGTGGAACCTTTATTAACACCTTCAGGAACGGGACTGTGATTGATAACTGAATAGATGGATAATATTAATGTCATTATATAAACGTGGATATTAACTAAATTTAAATTATTTTGGTAAAGAAATGAAAATAAAACCGTGTATTAACAACATAATAGCTCGTACAGACGCTCAGACACTGCCGTACAGTGCAAATCCCGACGCTAATAAATCGTAAAACAGATGACGGATAACAAAGAGTGACCGTTACAACCATGACGGTTGATCGAGGTTTTACTGAACAATGGTTTTGGTCAGGATCACAATTTGTAGGCTTTATTACATTTAAACAAATATAAAAAGCGGTTTTTGTTTTTGAATATTTGATTTTTCATTCATTACACTTAATCTACTCTGTTAATAAGTATTACTGTGAGAGATTTAGAAGCTGTAAAGTATCGGTAATTTAGTCTTAGTTAGACAGACCAACCACTTAAAAATAGTCATAATGTAATTACCAAGCTGTATGTGTTTTGTTTATCTCCTTACAATCCCCTGATGCACTAGGCGAGCTGCAGTCGCGAGTGGCGGGGCTGGTGGAGGGGGAGCGAGTGGCCCGAGAGCAACTGGTGGCGGCCACTCAGCGCGGCGCCGGACTGGAGGCCAAGGTGGCGGCGGCCCAGCGAGGGCTAGAGGCCACTCAGGCACAGCTGACGGAGGCCAACAACAGGCTACAGCAGCTGGAGAGAGACAGAGACAGGTCGGCAATATTTTAAAGCTGAGAGTTTGTTTGTTTGTGGCTCGATCACTCTCCAACTAATGAACCAATTGAGCTGATATTTGGTAGGAAGGTAGCCAAGATCCTAAAGTAATATATAGGTCTATTCACGTTTTAAAATTTCTTCAGGGCTTCGCTCCAGTGGCCTCTAAACTTCTCGTGTTATTCTTATGGGAACTAACATTTACTGGATTAGATGATAACTAAAATAGGTGTTCTGCATTTGAGATTTTCAACAAGATTTTGAGTTTATTTATTTGATTTGTTTATATTTTGGTTTACACTTTAGTTGCGCGTGTAACCACGAAGGTACCTGTACCGGTATTACAATGCCAGGAAAACATAAATCAAATTTGTCAAGTTTGAAAAAAGACAGACTTAATAAAATGGCTAGAACAGGGAACTTAAGCACAAATGGAAATTAAAAGGCTTCAACAAGCTCTATGGCAGATAGTACACAGAGCAGAAGAAACGCCAGAAGAACCGCAACTTCGACATGAAGAGCAAGCTCAGTGGCAGGATAATGGTTTATTTTCATTAAAATACTTTTTTCATTCAGTTTCTGTGTGTGCATTGGCACACACTCAGTAGACATAAGAAAAAAGTAGCAAAATCAGTGTTGACCATGTGCAACTCTCTAATAATTAACCGATCCCGTCAACTTCCAAGCAAGTCTGCCACTGTTTAGTTTACTTGGGCCCTCCCACCAACATTGCCACAGACCGATTAACTCATAGTGAGTTGCACGACTGGTCAGTTTAGGTCGTGTGCGGTAATCGAACCCACGAACTTCGTATAAACACCTGGTCAAGGTGTTTTCACGACTTAGCTGTCACGGCTACCACGACCAGTGGCCTAGCGGCGTTTAATAGGTTTATAGTCAGTCCGCTCCCCTAGCGGAGAGAACCGTAGTTGCCTGCAGTCATTATTTATAGATTTTGCTACTAGAGTGTAGCACTAATCGGATCCCGTTATAGGTATAGCGAATAGAATAAAATGACCTACCTTAAACCAGGTAAGGTAGATCTGAGTCCTATCTTACTCTTCCTGGCGGGGTTCAGCCCTTTTCCAGAAGCACTTCAGCATTTGCCCGAGATGGGAAAACTCATCTCATAACCGCCAACCTGGGATGAAACCCGAGACCTCCCAAATGTGAGATAAAAATTATGAAGGTAGGGAATATGCTACTAGTACTTTATCAGCAACCTAAACATTTCAAGTATCACAATTTGCTTAATGTGTGGCTTAGTCAAGGGAGTACTTTAACATTAGGTATTATTTTAAACAAGCTATATTCATAATGTGTGTTATGTTAACTGTGCAGACTGACTGGAGAACATGAGGAAAGTCTGAAGCAATTGCGCTACGAACTGAGTGAGAGTGAGAGAGGCAGAATGAGTCTGGAGCAGCAGCTGTCTGTGGAGAGAGCTGCGCTGGATGCGGAGAAGCGCAAGACTGCGGCACTGCAGGTAGGCTAGGAGTAGGAGGCCACAAAATCAGGTGGCTAAGCGCGTCTTCCTTTGGAATGTCATACAGCCTCCCACCTGGCCCTCTTGGGCTTATCAGTTAAGGACTTTCTAAGGAGTCCTCCAACCAATCTGGCTTCCAGTATCCACTGCAGGGCCCTTCGCTAGGTTTTCCCCCCCAGCATGTGACACTTCAAGAGTTTACTGGGTTAGGACCCTCCCTCCTACTCAGACATCCCTCAGGCATCGAAGATCCATTATTCGCCTCCAAGGGCTCAGACTTGCCTGGGTATCCAGGCTCAGCAGGGGTTCACAGATTTTAAGAAAGCATTCTCCCTGAGAGAAAAGGAGGTACTAGGATGAATACACTAGAATGAACACCACACTAGGCTACTAGAATGAATACCCAATGAATAGCAAAAGTACTTTTTACACTTCAGAAAACTTCTTTTTGTTGCACCCTTTGTCAATATCCAAACTGGTATAGACTGTCTGAGAGCCACCCAGGGACACAGGTAGCCTAAGATTGCCTAAGTTTTCCATCATTTATAGCCAATCGATTCAGGTGATGCTGTTTTTCTTTTTAATGCACCAGTTTACATTGGTAACGATTTTCAGATTAACTCGAAAATCTTGTTCAAATTACCTGTACCTATCTTTCAAATTTAAATTTAAGTTTGAGAATTCCAACATCCTTATCAAAAACTTTAGTCGTTGATTAAACACCCATTTTTAATTTTAGTACTTACCATATTATGTCTCACAACATAACAGAATATATGTTCTCTTTTGCAGGAGCAGTCCAAGGCGGGGCGGGGCCAGTCTCCCCCCACCACCCCCCGCTCATCCCCCACCCTCAGTCTGGGCAGGCTGTCTGTAGCCGACTCCACAGCAAGCAACATGTGGCCCGGAGTGAGTATAGTACCATAAGTAGTATTTAGTCCTTTTTATATTTAATTATGTCTGTGTTTGTTAGATAGATCACTAATTTTTTAAACGGTTGTGAATTCTTGAGACTTTAAATAATGTGCCATGGTAGACTGTTCTGTTTGGTATGGAATAAATGTGAATCTAATACATTCTGTTACCTCTATGTGTCGGAGGTAAACGAACGTTCAGTGCAACTAAATGAAGATTTCATTGAATTAAGTGTTTAGCTTACACATTATGACAAGTTCCCTTTGACCTTGGTTCCTCCATGGTAGGCACCAGGGAGGAAGGTTTCCAAACTGGTCAGATTTCTTACTAGTCACAACTCTCATACTGGCAAGAAAACCAAGTTGGTCAACCTGGTAAGAATTTTTTTCCTCCTGCTATATACTTTATAGTATGAGTTTTTTCAAACCAAACAATTCTGACACGATTCATCTCTAACAATTGTACAGTTGTTGAATAACGATTGTAATTATTTGATCGGTTTGAAATCTTACCACTTTGACTGATCATCGCATCGGCCAGACAAATTGTCTACTGGATCATCCCATCGGCCAGACAAATTGTCTACTGGTTTGAAATCTTACCACTTTGACTGATCATCCCATCGGCCAGACAAATTGTCTACTGGTTTGAAATCTTACCACTTTGACTGATCATCCCAGCGGCCAGACAAATTGTCTACTGGTTTGAAATGTTACCAGATTTAAAGGATTCTACTTGAGGATATTCCATGGTCCCTAATGGATGGATACCCAATTACGTAACATCGGGAGGAGGATTGGACTCATGGCATTCTGCACTTGAGACGGAGGTTTCCCTGTAAAAGGCAGAAAAGGCGTCTCCTCACCCTGCACTATCACAGAAACCATGCCTGGCTCTGCTAGGGTTTATGTAATCCAAGATTCTATTTTAGTTTTGAAACTCATAATAGCGATGGACTTGAATTTATTACTGATTTATTTTAACTGTACCTATTGCTTCTAGAGTTTAAAACTACACTAACTTTGAGAAGGTAAAGAAACTCCTCCCGTTATCAAGTAGAACCCTACATACACATCTAACATCTAAATATCAAACACTTACATCTAACAAGCCTACATTTTCCCCCTTGTATTTTAGTTTACTTAGACACAAAACTAACACAAATACAATAACAAGTACAATACACTAATACAAAATTCATTAAACAAACAAAAAATGTAAAACTGACAATACCTGCTCTGCATTACTGTCTCCAAACTGACAGTAAAACGAAAAACTACACTCACTACTGTACCAGTGAGTACAGCCACCAGGTGGCTAGTAGTAGTGGAGGGGGAAGTGGCTGTTTCCCCCACCCACCTTCGGAGGCACAAGGCGACACATTTGTTAGGCTACTGGCTACCGACCCTATCCTGTGTCACCGGGAACATGACACAAAAACAAAAAAATTCCAAAAAACAAAATAAAAAATACTAAGGTTCTAACCGCTATTGTCAAACCTGTAGCGGGACGGCATGTTGCAGTTTGGCGACGATGTGTTCGAGACGGCGTCCATGAGTGGGCGGATGAGCGTGTACGACAGTCTGCGGCCGGGCAACACCACCTCACTGCTGGAGGGGCTGCAGTCGCAACTGAAGCAGCGGGAAGGTACCGCAACACCCTCTGATTACAAGTGTATAATAGCCGATCCTAGGTGCTCAGCAGTGCTTGTTAGCGAATTTTCAGTGGAATAGTGACCGATTAGCATTATCCGAATGGAACAACTTGTGGGACTAGCATAGGCCTAGTTCTTGACTCTCTGAACTAATTTAGGGGGTCTCTAAAAATGATGTATCATAAACCCCTACAAGTTACTCCGTTGAGGAGGGATGGGCTTTGAAGTTAACATTCACATTTGGGAGAAGAAGGTAGAAACACAAAATGTTGTGTGTCTGTAGCCCCATCTTAACTTGTCTATTAATATTTTTACATTATGGTTTTTTAACCCTCCAACTGCCCATTATATTTCTCCGTACTGCTGAGGTTTTTTTCACTCTCTTGCATGAGTTTTTTGAAAATTTATAAAAATTACAAACAATGATTCTACATACCGTAAATCAACCATGTATTCATTTTGAACAGGAAAAAAGAAGAATCTAAAAAACTATAACTTGTTAACGATTACATAAGACACGCTTACACAACAGAGACGAACTCAAAAAACTCATATTTCAAAAACACTATTCTTCACGTGCCATAGTGGTTACAAAATAAACATGAAGTTTACAATTTACAAATTTTAGTATTGATGTACCGCACCATGACAAATAGTGTCGCGATCACAACTTTAGCAGTATACGTGTAGCTTAATTGTTAATTTATTTTTATTAATTGGATCGCAATCGAGTCGAGACCTTTGGCAGTTGGAGGGTTACACATGGGAAACTGAGAAATTTGTTGGGAAACTGAGAAATTTGTAGTTTTAAAAAACTAATCTGTAGCTTATAGAATAGTATATGGTTACAAGTACCGTATCGTGGAAAATTAACATAAAATAGCTATCCTATAATTTTATTTTAAAACAGTTTGCTAAAACCTTTTTCCATTTTCTCGTATGATATTTAGATATTAGAAACATAACACGACCGGCAATTGATTAACCCTGGTATTACCACTCAGGTGAGGTGCACCAACTGCAGTGGGAACTGTCCAGGCGGGAGGTGGAGCGTGCGGCGCTCGGGAACGAGTTGGCAGCCCTGACTGCTCGCGTGGAGGCTCAGGACAAGCAGTTGGCAGCACTGTCCACACTGCAGACGGAGTACGACGCCCTGCTACTGCTGTATGGGGAGAAGCTGGAGGAGAGCCAGGAACTGAGGATGGACCTGCAGGATGTCAAGGACATGTACAAGACTCAGGTAGAGGAAGCAGTTGTGCCAATGTCAAATCTTAAATTTACCCAAAGTAAAAAATTACCTAAATACCCTAATACCCTATTTATTATAATTTCAACATTACAAATTATAAAACTTCATGTATCTAGAAGTCACCTCGTAGGATTTGAAGCATCAGATTGATACTGGCAATTATTTCTGAAAAACTCACAACCCAGAAATGCTTAATTGTGAAACAAAAAGTTGCATAATAGTGTAAAATTCGCAGACTGCTATAAATAAAAATACACACACTCATCCTATACTCTGATATGATTAAGGTTTGCTTGCTTGCTTGTTTGCAACTCTGATCTCTAAAACAGCTCCAACGATTTCTCTCAAATGTTGCTAATAACAAATTTTCTGGTTAAAAATAAGTTCTAGACAGGTCTCGTCCCCAGGAAAAATCAAATAATGTAAACAAAATTTAAAAGTTTAACACAAACAAAATTTAGAAGTTTAACACTGGGGCTAAGAAGTTTAAAACCAAAACCGAAGCATAACAGCTGTTTATAATCAATCAGTGAACTGTCAAAGTACATAGTATTTACATAGTTTAAGTACAATGTGGTTTTAAGATTACATATAGAGTGGTCGTAACCAAAATGAATCCAAATATAATTATAATCAAAGTACTCCCTGAAGCTATAATAACAAATGGAGTGCCCTTAAATATGCAAAAAAGAGGCAGATGAGCTAAGCAAATCTGCTCGTCAGTAGGGAGACATGGTGAAAAATTATTCTAATTCATCTCTATCTCTACAAATTAACTGACCTTCCCCGAGCAAAGCTCTGTCTCCCAGGTACTTTTTAAATTATAACTCAGAACTCAGAAATAATGCTTTATTGTAAAACAACAAATATTTGCTTAATAGCGTCAAATACAGTACAGATCACCACTGGTAAAAATTCACTCATGTTCACTAAACCTTGAATTACCATCTTCTTAGTTGTTGACCCATCATCGGATGGGAATAGACTGCGTCGAGTTTCTTGTGCAACATGAAAATTCACACAATAAAAGAAAATAACTTAAATTTGTACATACTTTTATAAACCTCAGCAGCGCTGTTCCATCAATGTATCTTTACAATTGTGAATAGTTCCTCTCTAACTGCAACAACAATATGCAACTTGTTCCTGTTTTGTGACTTGAGTGTCCACAACACGATTTTTACTTTGTGTTAAGCTCATTGACTTTTCCTCTAATTGTGTCTCTAACCCTTTACATTTTTTACAGATTGATCAACTGCTGAAGAAGGAAGAACCGAGTTCGTGATGCGTGGCACTTTGAGTGGCCTTCGTCTGTGATATACAATAGGATTCCTAGTTTGATATAGTTTTTATGTAAATAATGTGCTTTATTGTATCGTGTATTATCAAGTCTGTATTATTATATTATGTTTACAAATTGTTGAGTTTATTGTGAGTTGTTGAATAAATGAAGTGTTGGTCGGATCGATTATAGACACATCTTTTAGAGAAATATTGTACTGTAGCTTACATTTTTTAAATTTCTACAGGTCGAGATTAGAGTTGTTGCACATAATTGCTTGATCAAAGTTGGCTTTTGAGATATGGGTCTGCAATTAGAATCCACCAGCACAAAATATAACAATGTGTTGTTTTTCCCTTTCATATTTTTCTTTCCTCATTAGTCTCTCAATATGAAGATGAAATTCACTCATGCCTAGCACAATGGTTAAAAAGCTGATTAAGTCAGTTTTCAGGTTTTCAAATTTGATGATGAGCAAAATCTATAAAATTTGACTGAGCTATTATTCATCAAGGATTTATTATAGGATAGAATTTAACGTTAGTTTGCAACAAGGCCAGGGTTTGAACTGTTCCCCATGAAACATTACAAAATACTATTGGCTTTATAATCTATAAGAACGATATTAAACAAAAACCATGGTACTCGTTTATTGATATTCAGAAAAGTATAAAAAATATTTCAACTTTAAAGTTTTGTAAAGCAAATTGCGGTTGCAAGCAATTTAGTTCCTTAAACAAAATAATTTCCAACAATGCAAAAAAAACGTTTTATATCTAACTTATAAATCAAATGTTCATAACATGTTTTCAAATATTCACACCAAACTTTGTTTTAAACAATGTTGTTTTGAATGGATTCAAAACATAAATATGAAATTTTGGTTAAATGGTATAAATAATGATAAAAATTATGTTTTTTATGTGAAGGCACGTCAAAACACATCACCAATGAGTTTCCTCTGGTCCTCCAGTGCTCAGGTAGCCTCTTCCTGCGCTTAGGAAAACATTATTGTTGGGGATACGTTCTGAGCACCTTGTTTTCGCTCTAAAGAGCAAAGGTAGCAGGCATACATGCCCTGGGGACCTAATATAAGGTGACTATAAAAGACTGACCTAAGTTAGAATTATTCAATCCAGTAGGTTTTTTTAGCACAACAAATTGTTTTTTGTTTTTTTGAGTTATTCCACAACATCTTGTGCCTGACCAGCAGGACTTGTGACTCCACTGTATTTTGAACCTGATCAGCAGCATTTGTGACTCCACTTTATTTTGAACCTCATCAGCAGCATTTGTGACTCCACTATATTTGAACCTGGTCAGCAGCATTTGTGACTCCACTGTATTTCGAACCTGATTAGCGGAATTTGTGACTCCACTGTATTTTGAACCTGATCAGTGGCATTGTGACTCAACTGTATTTTGAACCTGATCAGCAGCATTTGTGACTGTATTTTGAACCTGATAAGCAGCATTTGTGACACCACTGTATTTTGAACCTGATCAGCAGAATTTGTGAATCCACTGTATTTTGAACCTGATCAGCAGCATTTGTGACACCACTGTATTTTTAACCAGATCAGCAGTATTTGTGACACCACTGTATTTTGAACCTGATCAGCAGCATTTGTAACTCCACTGTATTTTGAACCTGATCAGCAGCACCTGTAATTCCGCAGCATAGCCTAATCAGAGCACCTGTGACTTCCTGCTACAAATCATGATTAATCAGTAAAACCTTGGTGGGAGTAGTCAACCTAACTCATACATCATGTCTACAGTGTAATACCTCACGAACTGATATAACTGTGAGCCAGTCAGGTTGGCAGAGCGGCTGAAGAGTCTTCATCACCGGAAGTTGCCAGACACCACCTTAGGGTTTTGTTCCATGAGGCCAATTTGTGCATCCGTTACTTCTTACCCGATCTTCACAAAACATTAGTTTAGGTGGCAAAATAAAGGTGTAGTGGTGGTTCTCAAGGGAATTACAATTCCAATTCCCTTAATTTAAGTATCACGGTTTTATAAAAAATTGTTTCATTTTCAACTCTATTACTGTACATTTTTGCATTAATTTGTAAAATAATATCAAAACTCAAAATTGTATTTCACCAGAACTACTATGGCCGCCCCCTCACTGCTTTTTGACCTTTGACCCCTGACGTCACGCCCGCTCCCCCTCCCCTCCCCACACGCTCCCCACCCCTCCCCAACCCCCTCCCCACCGGACCCCTCCCGACCCCCTCCTACAATTTTTTCTAACCTACTTTTGTGAAGGGTTGCCAACCTAACTTGTTTGCGTAGGATTGCCAACCTATATATTTTTATCCTTGCAATACTATGTCGCGCTAAATTATACTGACTGTTATATGTATATAATTATTACGTCACGCTACTTTTGTTTGCTGCGCTCGGCCCCCTCTCACCCGCTTGTTTACTTATCCGAACATCTTACTTATCCGAACATGATACTTATCCGAACATGTGACTTGGAACATGTGATCCAATCTTGTTACTTGTCCGAACCTGTTACGTATCCGAACATGGTACTTATCCAGCCAGCCCACTGGACCACCCCCCCGAGTCCTTTTTGACCTTTGACCCCTGACGTCACGCCCGCTCCCCCTCCCCCTTCCCCCTCCCCGCCACTCCCTCTCCCCCTCCCCTCCCCCTCCCTATCCCCCCTCCCACCGGGCCTCTCATACCATTTTACCTAACCTACATTTGGACAGTGTTGCCAACCTGGCTTTTTTCTTTGTAGTACTGCCAACCTATTTTTTCTTGCAATACTATGTCACGCTAAATTATACTGATTGTTATATATATATATGTGTGTATTACGTCACACTACTCTCATTTTCTACGCTTGGCCCCCTCACACTGTTTATATAGCTTTTAATACCCTTCCTCTGTTAAAATATATTAGTAAAATATGAAGTAGTACCAGGTGTATCAGATCAGACTGAAATAAAATCTATGCATTTATAAAACAAAAGTTGATATTTGTAAGTAGTGATTTCTCTTTACGGTGGAAATCATACCTTGTGGATAATTTTATATCCTTATCGGGTTCACCACTCCTGTTTCAACTTGTCCAGACCTGTCACTACTTGTTCAGTAGATATGACCCCTATAGAGCTCTATAACTTATTTGCTATGCCAAACCTTTTTCACCTGTAATACTGTTTCATTATATGCTTTTTAAAACTAATTTCATCTAAATTGTACCTTGTGTAAGTCCAATACTAAACTATGCAAACAAGGGAAAATAATAAGTAATAAATTACAAACCAAAACGTTTATTTATACATTGTGTACTATAACTATTAACAAAATGATATTATTTTTAAACAAATTCTATTCCTTTACCGTTGCTGCGGTACACTAGAGACATCCTGGCGGCATCTCCGTTCCACAATGTTGCCAACCTACCTTTTGCATAACAAAATCTCTTATTTCACAGTATTGTCGTTATCATTTCAACATAATAAAAAAAGAAAAATTAAGTTAAATTTATTAAATTATTTAATTCACCCTGATACAAAAGTTACTAAAAAACTAATTAAACATACGTTAATTTGTATTGGCTGAGTATTTAGATACGCGAGTTGGAATTTTTTATTCCATTTTTCTTTCACAATTTTACAAACTTAATTGTTTTTGTTTTCTCTTAGAAAGGGTTTCAAACCTAATTGTTTTTACACTTTTCATTATCAATGTTACTAAATTAACTTTTTTAAATTAATCCTTGCCATTGTTGCCAACCTCTTGATATTATACTGTGATTCAGCTGTTGCAAACCAAGCATTTTTACTGTTTGTTATTGCCAACTCTTTTCGTACTTGTTGTTGTCAACCTAAATGTAAATTTTTATTTCTCAAAGTCTTTCTGTACTTTTTTGCTAACGGAATAGCCAACATAACTTTCTGAGCATTCTCTTTTACACTTGTTTTGCAATGTTTGCCAACCTTAGTATTTTGCGTTCTTTCTTTTACAAAGTTGCTAACCTAGAGTTTGTATTTTTTCGTTCTTAATGTTACCTATATCATTTCTAACCTTTTCAATTATATTACTAACATAATGTCTCAATCTTTACCAAGCAGTGTTGCCAACCTAACTTTTTGAAATGTTTTTCGCAGGATTGCTAATTTATATTTGAATTTCGGTGTTAATGCAGAGTTTCCTAACGAACTACTGAATCACGCACTGTGTCGCCAACCTAAATTTATAACATTTTATTTCGCAGAGTTGCCAACCTACCTTTATTTAACTTTGGGGTAGTGTTTCCAACCTATTAAAGGTATTGGTGTATGTTTCATTTACAAAGTTGCTAACTTGAATGTTGGCATTTTCTTTTTAGTTAATGGGTTTATAGGGTTTCAAACCTTGTTTTACTCTTTTGTTCTCAACTTAACATTTTGCAATCTTTCTTTGCCAGTGTTGCCAAGCTAAATCTTAATATCTTAGGTCACACTGTTCCCAAGCTAACTTTTCCCTGCTTGTTTTTGCCAGCCTACTATTTGCATTTAAATAAATCTTTAGTAGAATTGTCGACTTTTATATTTCGCAGTATTGTCATACTAACATTCTTCTTTCACAAAGTTGCCAACTCAACTGTTTGTATTTTCTTTTAAGGGGGTTCAAACCTGATTTTTGTATCGTTCATTCTCAAAAATACCAACTTTACTTTTTGCAATTTGTTATTGCCAGTGTTGCCACACTAACTTTTTTCCTGCTTTCTGATGTCAACCTTACTTTTATCCTACTTGTTGTTGCCAACCTAAATGTTGAATTGTTAAATATCGCAGTGTCTTTCTGTATTTTTTCGTTACCCTAACGGAATTGCAAACATAACTTTCTGAATATTCTCTTTCACATGTTTACTAACATAACTTTATTTTGTGCAATGTTTGCCAACCTATGTATTTTGTGATCTTTCTTTCACAAAGTTGCGAACCAGAATTTTTGAAATTCTGTTTTGTAGGGTTAACCTAATTTTTTTCTCGTTTTTTTTGTATGGTTTCCTATCTAACTTCTGAATCATTTGCTGTGTCGCCAACCTAACTTTCTAAAATCTTCTTTCTCAGAGTTGCCTACCTACCTGTTTGTAGGTGTACATTTTGGTATCGTGTTTCCAATCTTTTAATAATTTATTTGCAGTGTACTTCTGTACTTTTTTGTTCAAGTAATTGTCAGCAAAACCTTAACTACATCATCTTCTCACTTTTATTTTTTGCAGTGGTTACTAAGTACTTTGTGTTCTTTCTTTCTCAAAGTGGGCAACCTAGATGTTTTATATTTTCGTTCTTAATGCTGCCAATACAATTTCTGATTTGTTGTCCTAATGTTGCAAACATAACGTCTTAATCTGTCTTTCACTGTGTCGCCACCTTAACTTTTTGACATTTTGTTTCGAAGGTTGCTACCTAACTTTTTGGATTTCGGTTTTTGTTCAGAGTTTCCTACCTAACTCTAAATATTTCACAGTTTCGCCAACCTAACTTTCTGAAATGTTCTTTCGCAGAGTTGCCAACCTACCTTTTTGATTAACTCGGTTGTAGTGTTTCCAACCTTTTAATAATTTTTAAAGGCATTGTCAAATTCTTCATTCTTAATGTTTCCACCTAAAATCTTTGCAATTTTTCTATACCAATGTTGCCAAACTAACTATTAATATTTTAATCTGACACTGTTGCCAACTTAACTTTTTTCCTACATGTTGTTGCCAGCCTAAATGTTGTGTTTTGTTTTCGTGGTGTATTTCTGTAGGTTTTCGTTCAAGGAATTTCCAACAAAACTTTCTCTACATTCTCTTTCACACCTTTACTTACATAATTTTATTTTGTGCAGTGTTTGCCAACCTAAGTACTTTGTGTTATTTCTTTCTTTCTTTCTCAAAGTGGTCAACCTAGATGTTGTATGTTTTCGTTCTTAATGCCGCCAATACAATTTCTAATTTTTGGTCATAATGTTGCCAACTTAGCGTCTCAATCTCTTTTGCAGTGTTGCTAAAATAGCTTTTTGAAATTTTGTTTCGTAGAGTTGTTAACCTAGCTTTATGTTTTTCGGTTTTTGTGCAGAGTTTCCGACTTAAATTCTGGATCTTTCACAGCGTCGCCAACCTTACTTTGTGAAATTTTCTTTTGCAGAGTTGTCAACCTATATTTTTAGTGACTTTAGTATAGTATTTCCAACCTTTTAATATTAGTTACATCCATTGGCAAACTAATTTTTACATATTTATTTCACAGAGATGGTAGTTTAACTATTATTTCGAACTTGTCATTTCTACTTCTTGATAATGATCACTACTTCCAGATTGGCAGATTATTATTTCTATTACGCAATTAATACGATTTTAACATACATTTAGTAGTTTGGGCATGTGTATTTATTGAATGAGAGTATTTTAGGGTAAATGTATTACAATCTATTCTTATATTTTCCCATCAGTTAGTTATCTTTCTGGTTGTGAACAGATAGTTTTTGGGTAGTGAATATTTGTCTTTTTATACGATTTTTTTCTACCAGCTTAACGTTTTTATTTTCACAGCAGCAGGACTTTAACACAGGACTTTAGCAGCAGGGTTCAAATACTAACTGAAACCTATAACGACTTATTTTTTTCTGAAATAATATTTTATAAATATTTTAAAAACTATTTTTAATAGTAAGTTTTATAATTTCTACAATTAGTTTAGTTTTTCGTTTATAAACTTTGTAAACTTTCATTGCAAATTAGATTGTTGCGTTTAGGTTCGGAAAGCTACTTAACGGTCTTTGTTTTCTATCGAACTTCTAGGCTATCTGATCTGACTTTATTTTGCTGATTTTAAACATTTTATGTAAGAGTTTAACACTTAAATGAGATTTACCTTAAATATAACATTTTAATGCAAGACATAAACAATTTATAATACCGAAGGTATAGTTTTCATAATATATTTTTTTTTGTAAGCTTATTTTTTTTTTTTTATAAATGACATTGGAAATTTTATTTTAAGCGCGTTGTAAGGTAGAATTTGATATTTCCAAGTCAGATACCATTCATAACCTCACAGATCGTGTTCTCATTGGGCTTATTTTAAATTTGTTGATAACTTAGTAAACCTAAAGCCGGATTTACTTAAACAAGTATTTAGAGTCTTGTGACAAAACTATCCGATGCATTAACTTACAGGTAAAATACATTTCCAGTCGTAAACTTTAATTAACGTGTATTTACTATAGCCTTTTATTTTTAAGATTTGGTATATTGCCTTGTATATTTGTATTTACATGTTGAACTTGTCATTTAATTCTCAGATATGGTTCCATGAGTTATCTTAGTAGATTCTTATTTGACTGATCGTAAAAAAAAAATGATACAGAGAATTATTAGTGGTAGATATTGACTTGAATTATTAAAATGTGTCAGATTCATCAAAATCGATAAAAGTTACCCTACAGATATAAAACGTACTCTGATATATTTAAACAATTGAAAATTGTGTTGGTTAACTGAATTTATGATAACCAGGTATACCAAAACGACTAAAATCAAAAACAATACCCTTACATCTAAAACAAAGTATAATTATTTTAAAAGTTGTACTGTCGAAACAGAACCAGGTGCTTCAGACCAGCCAAAAATATAAACATTGGACTCAGTTTATTTTGTTGTTTTTACAACAAAGTACTTGGTGTTGACAGTTAAATATTCGCCCCTAGTAAATAATTGACTTTGTACCCAGCCCTATTCGAATATCCGTACTTCCCTTGTTGTAATAAACGGGTTTTCCATTCAAATTCCAAACACCAAAAATTTAATGTAAGAAATAATCATCATCATTTATAAACGAGTCTCCGAAAGCTAACTTGTTCTATTCTCATTTCGTATTAAACAACATGAAATTAGATTGCAACATATTTTGTTGATGAAGTATAAAGATTCGCCTTAATTACAGATGTGCAGGGCCGTTGCTAATTTTATTTTATACTTAAACTTTACATATTTACAAATGAACATTTTAGTTTATAAACTAAACATAATATTTACAACAAAGTATCTATTTGAATAGAAAATAACCAGGTACATAAGAACAGCAAAAATATAAAACTTGGACCCCATATCTTATATAAATTGCTACTTTAGGCAATGTATTATTATTTTTACTAATACAGTCTTAGGGTCATTAGTAAAAACTTAACTAACCGATTGAACTGTCTTTTGGTTGACTTTCTAAATTGTTTAATTACCTACGTAAATGGATTCAATATAATGGATTCAATTTAATATAAATGTTTCATTTACCAAGAGTCAACACATATATATATATTAGTATATTATATTTTAGTTCTTGGGCCCCGGAAACAAATTCCACGATGTAAGCGTCGGGGCCATACTTGGCCAACTCGTTGGTCATCTGGGAGGGCCCAAGAACTACGCCTATGTCATTCGGATCGGCCCGAATGAATTCAAGACTGTGTGTAAAGTCCATGGAATAACGATGAACCACAGGAACCGCGGCATCGTATGTTTCGACACCTTGAAGAAGATGCTACTTCATGACGCCCCGGCCACTGTAGTGCCCATCCCCCACAAGATCGTCCGCCCCCAGACAGGAGTTGTTGTGACACGCCCTGAATCAAAAACGTACAGGGTCGTGTACAGTAAACGTTGCCGTGTAGGCGACTTTGACAGTTTACCTTTCGGCACAAAACGATCCCGATTTTGAGATATCTGTTTTGGCAGCCGTTTTATCTTTCATTTAAATTAACCCAACTGCCGTTTAGCATGCGCATATGTATATTTATCTTCTGTATCCTTGTTGCTACCAGCTGTTGTAAGATTCCTATAAATAGGGGCAGCGTTTGGTTTCCCGAGTCAGTTCTGCGGAATGTCTCGCACCGTGCGGATCAATTTCCAGCTCCTGCAGGCCATAGTCAAGTTGCAGCCTAGTCCACGTCTGTCGTTGCTACGTGTAGCTGACGAGAGTTTGGTTACCGCTATTTGCGAGTGCTTTTTGAACATTTTAAACGCCAACATACCTCTTACTTCTGAGGTGAGACGGAAACTCGAAAGATTCAAGCAAACTATTCGTTCCGTAGCGTCTTCGAAAGGCTCGTGGAAATCTAAACGAGCATTGTTGGTGAAACACAGTGAAGTACTGGTCCCTCTAGTTATTGCTACGGCCCTGGAGTATTTCAAGGATGAATCACGCTAAGAAGATGGTGTTGATTTCACCCGACGTCTTGCAACGGTTGAACGCTGCTACACCGAAAAACGAAACGTTGAACGTTCTGGAAGAGGATATGAATAAAGTGCTTCACGCTTCGGACCTTGAAGACCGGGCTAAATGGGCGCAGTACCAGCAGATGCTTCAACGGAGACAGTATTTTCACGATGAAATGCGCAAACCTATGGAAATTCCTATTGTAGAAGCATCACACAACGGCACCCGAAACTTTAGAGACGATATCTTACGCACGATTCCCAAGGCGTTTAAAACAAAAGGAGAACTCCTTTTTGAACGGGTTTGTGACAACGAACTAATTTCATGGGACAGAAACGGTACCGTCAGTATAAATGGAGCCGCAATCCCCAACTCGAACATTGTCGATCTGGTCTGCGATGTGGTAAGGTGCAAGAAGACAGCTGCCGGCCCTGTCGGTTGGGAGCCGTTTTTGGAAGCTCTACGCCAGATTAACGTTCCTCAAGAATTCATCGGCAACCCTCAGCGCAGACATCAGCAAGCCGGACCCTCCTCGCCGAGACGACCATTTCCTTCACCGCGACCAGCATTTCCTACACTCACCGCTAGAAGGCGGAAAACAATTACACCACCACTCCCAGACAGAAGAAGAAGATTAGTGTCTAAGGCGTGGGCTCGTATGCACCCGCAACAACCATGAACAAGACTCTGGAAAAAATATACTACGACCTGGCAAGTTCTGCTTGCTACGCAGGAAGCCACCCTCTTATTACAAAAACCAAAAATAAAATTAGGACCCGAAAAATTAAAGATTGGCTTCTCACTCAGGACCCCTACACACTGCATACGCAAAAAAGAAGAAATTTTGCCAGAAACAGGTATATCGTCAGTAATATCGACGATTTATGGCAAGCGGATTTGGCCATTTTTAAAAACATTTCCAAATACAACGACGGCGTCCAGTATCTGCTTGTGGTGGTGGACGTTTTCTCAAAATACGGTTGGTTGCGCCCGTTGAAAAACAAGACTGCTAAAACGGTTAATGAGGCTTTTGAGTCTATTTTAAAAACCGATGGACGAAAACCACACGATATCCAGTGTGACAAAGGTAGAGAGTTTGTTTCCGTAGCATCTGCAAAGTTTTTTAAGCAGCGTGGAATACATTTTTACACGACCCGCAATCCCGATACCAAAGCTGCAGTGGTGGAGCGGTTTATAAAAACTATTAAATCAAGATTGTGGCGCTACTTTACTCACAAAAACACTTTACGCTATGTGGACATTATTCAAGACTTGGTACGGGCCTACAATAATACAGTGCATTCGACAATCAAGATGGCACCAGCTGACGTCAATGACGAAAACGTTCTGCGAGTCTGGAAGACGCTCTATTCCAAGAAGGAAACGTATATCGCCCCCAAACTCGATGTCGGTGACACAGTGCGTATAGCAAAGGAGAAGAAACATTTTGCCAAAGGATACGAAATCAACTGGACAGAGGAAATCTTTAAAGTAATACGCGTCATAAGGCATCCAATTCCAGTGTACCAAGTTCAAGACCTGGCCGGAGAAGTTATTGACGGGGCCTTTTACGAGGCGGAACTTCAAAAAGTAATAGTTCCGAAGAACAAGGCTTACAAAATTGAGAAAATACTGGAAATGAAAGGTGGGGGAAAAGGGAGGAAGGTGTTAGTCAAGTGGAAAGGTTACCCTGAAAAGTTCAACTCCTAGATTCCCGCGTCTAGCCTTTTGGATTTAACCCGGTGAATACTGGTGCCGCTGTCAGTCTGGTCCGAGACACCGTCGAGTGAACATGGCTGGTGTCGGTGGTATGTTTGGTGCTGCAGGCCGCGCTCCTATGCCTATATCTGGTGGTACTATAAAAACCGAGGCTCAGTCTTTGCCCAAGCGTCGCAGCGTGAACAACAGTCCCGACTCTTCGTCAGCTGTTAAGAAGCGGAAAGCAGTACAGAAACCAAAAGGTCGGAAGCAAGTAGAAAACTCACGTAAGAAGCTAATACGGAAGAAGAAGCCCAAAGTTTCAAAGAAGAAGAAGAATTCAAAAAGGAACTATCCCTCCGACATTTTTTCATAATGGCCTACGTACATAACCTCTCTGCCGATTGTTCTAAAACCGAATTGGATTTGTTTTCTCTACCACCGACTCAGACCAGCATCGAAGGAGGTCAGTGGGTCCAATACAAACCTCTGTCCTCACTCACTGACGAATCCCCCATCGAGTTTGTCGTGCCTGGCCACGGTGACGAATATTTGGACTTGTCTCAAACCTTGATTGCTGTGAAAGTGAGAATTTTGCAAGAGGACGGTAATGTTTTGGACGCAACCTGCGATAAAGTTGGACCTGTAAACTATTTTCTGCATTCGCTGTTTAGCCAGGTGGAGGTATACTTTAACCAAAAACTGGTATCGGCAAATGGAAACACTTACCCTTACCGAGCGTACATTGAAACTCTTTTGAATTACGATGATGCCGCTAAAGAAACCCACCAATCATCTGCCCTTTGGGTGAGCGATACAGCTGGTCAAATGGACAAAACTGAAGATGAAAACGACGGACTGAAGAAAAGACGAAGTTACTTTGCCAATAGCCACCCTGTGGACATGATGGGATATATACACGCTGACGTATTCCACCAAGGGAAGTATCTGCTGAACGGAGTCGAGCTTAAAGTTAGATTTACGAGATCCCGCGATAACTTTAGTCTAATATCCAAGTCTGGGTTCGTGATAAACGTGATGGAAGCCAGCCTGATGGTGAGAAGAGTGAAGATTAACCCCACACTGTTGGTTGAACACGCCAAAAAGCTAGAAACGTGCGCTGCAAAGTATCCCATAACGCGCGTGGACGTTAAGGCCTTTACTATTCCAAGTGATGTGCTCGGCAAAACTATAGACAATGTTTACCTGGGACAGTTGCCTAAAAGGATCGTGTTGGGGCTAGTGAGTAACAACGCTTATAACGGCAGTTATAAGCACAACCCTTTTAATTTTGCCCACTACAACGTAAACTTTCTGGCCCTCTACGTTGACGGACAGCAAGTACCTGCTAAAGCGCTTCAGCCAGACTTTACAAATCATCAGTTATACATCAGTTGCTACAACACGTTATTTTCCGGATGTGGTATTCACAACAAAAACCACGGAAACGGAATTTCACGAAGCATGTACCCCAACGGCTATTGTCTGTACGCGTTCGATTTGACATCGGATTTGGCAGCCGCTGCGCCCCATTGGAACCTGGTCAGAAGAGGCAGTCTTCGCATAGAAATCAATTTTGGCGTCGCCCTCACGGAAGCGGTCAACTGCATCGTCTTTGGAGAGTTTTGCAACATCATCGAAGTGGACAAGTATAGAAACGTCACAGTTGACTATAACTAACCTCTATTGAAACCAACGGTGTAATAACTGGGACAGTTTTCGAACAAGATTTTGTTTTGTTTAAATAAAAGAAAATATTTGTTGTTGTTGTCGGAATGTAAATATATTTAGTCCGGTTTTCAAAGTGTTGTTTTTATTTAACAAAGAAAAATTAAAAATAACATGGTAAAACTATCATGAATTTAATATGATAATGAAATGTATACAATTAGTGTGTGTGTGTGTGTGTGTGTGTGTGTGTGTGTGTGTGTGTGTGTGTGTGTGTGTGTGTGTGTGTGTTTGTGTGTGTGTGTGTGTGTGTGTAAAAGGCGTATATATATATATAAGAAGATTTGATTTATTAAATACGTACTTGTGTCTGTATTTGAAACGTTGTTATTATTATTAATCCTTGTCCCTGTCCAGTTTTTGAAAAGATTTTGAATATTAGAAAGATAGTTGGTTGTAGTTGGAGGAGGAGGAGGAGGAGAACAGGTGGGGAGGGGGCAATAGTGGTGGGGAGAGGTATTGGAAAGGAGTTAGTGGTAGGGAGGTAGTAGTGGGGATAGAACGAGCCGCTGTCTAGCCCGGCAGGCCTCATTCTCATTCTAACCTCAGGCGGTGCCAGTCGCTTCGGGCGGAACATGGAACTGTTTGTTGATTTTCAAGGCTTTAAAAACCCAAACAACGAATTCGTAGTTAAGGAATTTGCAGTTGCCACGTCGGACGGAACCACCATTCAACATTGGACAGTGAAATCTCCGTGCCCATACACCACTTTGGACGCCAAAACCAAGAAACAGTGTACGTGGACGACCAATCACTATCACGGGCTACGCTGGCAGGACGGTGACACAACCATTCAAGCGCTACACAGACAGTTGTACTCCATTCTGTATTCTTCGGTAGTGTACGTAAAGGGACTGGAAAAAGCAAACTATATTAAAGAATTTTTCAGATCGTGTCTAGTGATCGACCTGGAAGCCTACCCTTCTTTAAAGGTGCTGACGACATCGAATGTGTATTGTTTTTTTCACGGAAAATCAAAAAAGATGTGCGCATTGAATAACGTGTTGAAACTGGTTCAATACCACAACCAATAAAAAATAAGTATATCGGAGGGAAATATTCCCTGCATCTGGGACTTTTTTTGTCCCCAAACCATTCCCCCACTCCCTCCAACCACCCCACCCCCACCACTACCAAAAGTAAATTATCTAGTTGAGATTCAGTCAGTTCCACGCCACCTGGACGAGAGGCAGCAGTTACGGGGAGATAAAATCAATCGACAATGGACACTGCCGATTTGAAAGTACACTTGAACAGTTGTTACGTGCCGCAATATACCAGGATCAGCGATCTCAGCCCGATGATCCCCTACAAGATCATCCAGTTTGGAAAAGCGCAAACACGTTTCGGCGAAACAATCCGCACCACCGTCGTTGAAGGTATAACCGGCGATGACCTACTCCTGAACGTCTACCTCCCACACAGGTTCCTCGCTATCCTCTCGGACGCCGCCATCGAGAGCTACAACAAAGGAGAGGGCGACAGACTGTCTCTGGTATACCGGGGAATCGGAAAAGGAATTGAATTTGTTTGATTTTTCACTTAATTACTGTTTTTGTAAATAGTAGACCAATTAAATGTATCAATAAAGTTTGGTTTGTAATTTATTACTTATTATTATTTTCCCTTGTTTGCATAGTTTAGTATTGGACTTACACAAGGTACAATTTAGATGAAATTAGTTTTAAAAAGCATATAATGAAACAGTATTACAGGTGAAAAAGGTTTGGCATAGCAAATAAGTTATAGAGCTCTATAGGGGTCATATCTACTGAACAAGTAGTGACAGGTCTGGACAAATTGAAACAGGAGTGGTGAACCCGATAAGGATATAAAATTATCCACAAGGTATGATTTCCACCGTAAAGAGAAATCACTACTTACAAATATCAACTTTTGTTTTATAAATGCATAGATTTTATTTCAGTCTGATCTGATACACCTGGTACTACTTCATATTTTACTAATATATTTTAACAGAGGAAGGGTATTAAAAGCTATATAAACAGGGTGAGGGGGCCGAGCGTAGAAAATGAAAGTAGTGTGACGTAATACACACATATATATATATATATATATATATAACAAATAGTATAACTTAGGGTGAAGTAATCTTAGAGAATTAGGTTGGCAGTACTACACAGAAAAGAAACCAGGTTGGCAACACTGTCCAAATGTAGGTTAGGTAAAATGATTGGAAGGGTCGGGTGGGGAGGGGATGGGGAGGGGGAGGGGACCGAGCTTTGCTCAAGGAGTTGAGTTTCGCCTCGGGGGGTGGTCCAGGGGGCTGTCTGGATAACTACCATGTTCGGATACGTAACAGGTTCGGACAAGTATCATGTTCGGGTAAGTAAACAAGCGGGTGAGAGGGGGCCGAGCGCAGCAAACAAAAGTAGCGTGACGTAATAATTATATACATATACCCCCGTAGCAGCAAACCTGCGTACTCAGCGAATTTCCAATGCATATATATGTATCTTAATACCACATAAAGCCACATACCAAGTTTCATCAATATACATTCATAAATAAACGATTTATGACATTTTAATTATTCTCCATAAGAATAACATGGCGGCTGAGTATGCAGGTTTGCTGAAGCAAGGAGTACAAAAAATGGGGTTTTGTACAAATATCAATATAACTCATGTAGCTAAAGCCACATACCAAATTTCATTAATTTATTTTCATAATTAAGGGAGATAACACGTTACTTATTCTCCATAAGAATAACATGGGGCTGAGTACGCAGGTTTGCTGCTACGGGAGCCATTGGTAAAAAATTGTTTTTTTGAGCAAATATCAATGGTCCACAACCAGATGAAGTCGTATACCAAGTTTCGTCAGTATACGTTCATAAATAAGCAAGATATACAAGTTTTTCTTTTCCTCCATAAGAATAACATTAGACAACGTACTGTGTTTAGCACTTTCAATATCTCGGTAACCAATTGGCGTAGAGAAATGGTCAAAATACCAAATTGTGTGTTTTTTTAAGCTGAATCAAATGGGAAAAACTAAAATTTGACTATTTCCAAAATTATGTGTACAAAATTCGAAAAACCCATTTTTGGGGTACAAAACCCCCCCAAAATACCCCTTCGGATAGAGCGATCTGGCTGGTTTTCGAACTTAAAGTCATAAATGTTGCTTTACACGTTTATACCAAATTTCATCAAAATCGGATAATTTTTACGAGAGTTATCGTGCTCACGGACACACATATATATATATATATATACAGTATCGAACGAATGGTGTTTTTGGGGTCTGGGGACCTCAAAACGAAAAGTTATCATGGTCCCGGGCCTAGGTCTTACCATGCCGACTACGGTAATAGCTTCTTCCCTATAGGGGAAATTCGCTAATAACAAACAGTATAACTTAGGGTGAAGTAATCTTAAAAAAATAGGTTGGCAGCACTACACAGAAAAAAAAACCAGGTTGGCAACACGGTCCTAGTGTAGGTTAGGTAAAGTGGTATGAGAGGCCGGGACTGAAGGGGGGGAGAGGGGTGTGGGGCGGGGGAGGGGGTGGGGCGGGGGAGGGTGGGGTGGTGGAGGTGCGGGGGAGGGGAGGTGCGGGGGAGGGGAAGGGCGGGTGGGGAGGGGGAGGGGGAGAGGCGTGGGCGGGGAGGGGGGAGGGGGCGCGGGCGTGAAGTCAGGGGTCAAAGGTCGAAAAGCAGTCAGGGGGCGGCCATAGTAGTACCAGAGAACAACGAAACCTTTAATTTGACACCAAAATGAATTGTATGGGACGATCAGGTGAGGAGCAACAAAGTTAACATTGGCCTAATGGAAAAAAACTTTGAGTAGTGCTTGGATCTAGGGTTCGAATCCGGCCTCAGTAAGTTTTTATGTGCAACTCATGGAGAATTTATCCAACTGTGGTAGAGTTGAAGGGGAGGCCGGACCTTAAGCAAATGGCTAACAGCGTGGGTCCAAGCATTTTTGTGAGTTGCATATTTGATTAGCTGATTTGCTACGTGTTACCTATCTTTTCTATGTGTGTATGTATCCGCCAGAAGCATGTTTTTTTTTACAATTCAAAGTGTTCAGGTTTTCAAAATGTTTAAACAAATAAATAAAACAAAGATTCAACCACTCTATTTGCTACCCACATAGGACACAATGTACTACGGATGTCCGTTTAAGGTCTGATATGTCAAATATCATCCTAAACATCCTATTTTTGCTGGGATACAAAAGGATATCCTATGGACATCCACTGGATGTCGTCTTTAGATGTCCTTTTTTACGAAATTTGTGGATTCCTATGGACATCCATGACATCCTCCAATACTGAAAGCACCTTTTTAGTGAATTTCCTTTGATAAGTGAACTATTAGCATGACCCGCACGGTGAAACTTAAGCCCGGGACCACCATAGAAGTTCCTAACGTGACCCCCTGAACACGTTTTGGGGGGTTGTTCAAAATTTTATATATATATAAATAAATATATATATATAAATATATATATATATATATATATATGTATATATATATATATATAGACTAGTGATGGTCAAAACCAGAAATTTCGAATCTCGAAACCGAAACCGAAACTTACAAAATCGAATCTCGAATCTCGAAACTCAAATCGCGAAACCCTATTTACTTGCCTGGGTATGGTTATGAAAAATAAATCCAGAAAAATTAATTAAAACTAATTATATATTTTGGTTAGAGTTGTTCTTTCAGAAATAAAAAATCAATAATCCAAAAAAGGTGAAGGTAGACGACCGATGACAGTAGGCTTTTGACCTTTGCATTATTGATCGAAACACGGGCGTGATTTCTGTTAAAAAAAAAAAACAACAATAAAGACACAAAAAATCTCAGCAGTTTAGAGTTTTGATTCTCGAAACTCACCGATCGAATCTCGAAACCGAAACTTTTTCAAAGTTTTGGTGGTTTTGAGATTCAAGTTTTGGTTTTGACTCATCACTAATATAGACATGTATATATATATATATATGTTTGCACTCTAGCGGTCATATTTTTGTCCGATTTACTTCAAATTTGGTAGGGACGTTCCTTTCTGTAATCAGTTGGACTGGACAAGTTCGTTGGGCAAAAAAATCGGAAAATTTTAAACCCCTTTTTGGGGGATTAATCTTTCAAATTTCGAGTTTTTGGGCCCAAAAAGGGTCAGAAAAGCCCCGGATGTAAAAACAAAGCATGGAAAAAGATGGGAATTAGAGAGGTGAAAGTTTTAAGCCCTCTCTCGTCATTCTAGCATAAATATTTACCGAGTTATTTAAGAAAATGTGTATCGACCAAACACAGTACGTTGTCTTATGGGGGTTTTACACTAGAAAAGCCTGTTAGAGTACTTTTACCATCCTCAGCAACCTCACGTCTACTTTCAAGCCTGTCTGGACCTTCTCGTAACCTTATAATGCGCAAAATTGTATTCCAAGCTTTGCAAGTAAATGAAACCAGGAGTACCAGAACAGCCAAAAAATCAATGTTTCAGATTTCAATAAAAATTGGACAAATGTATGTTTTTACATCGATTTTGAGTTTCAAAAGTTTTTATGTCGAAATTCACTTCCCTCACGTCAGCGTGCTGCGTGCGAACTCGTTTATAGAAAATATGTTATTTTACAGGGTGACTTCATTGATACACTATTACATGTTAGTGAAAATCCTTAAATACTTGATATTATTATTTTGTCAAACCGAATAACGAGGTTTTGTTAAAAGATTTACTAAATATAAGAAAATGTATGTATTTGGTAGTTTACTTAATCATTTTTTTTATGTTCATTCCATATTTCACTAACTATTATATATGTATATTTCAACGATAAGCCAAGTAACTGCAACAACCAGCTGCGCCACCGGTAGCGCACGTCAGGATTTTTGGGAAGTTCAAAAACTGACTATCATTTTCTATCGGGCTGAACGTGTTAAGCAATATAGAAAACAGATCTTATTCAAAATGTTTCAGGTGAAACAAGAAATTTCTTGTCAGAAACAGAAAAAGTAGTTAGAGGGGTGTCGCAAGGCTCGAATCTGGGGTCTATATTTTTTCTTCTTTACATCAACGATATTGGTGATCATTTGGAAAAGAATAACCTGGTAAATTTTGTAGATGATACACCTTTGGCCACTAAGATGTTTCAGGCAAAAATCTGGAAAACCTTCAAATTTCAACTTTTCTTAGTGTAATCATCAGCCATTCCCAACATGTTTCTAATATAAAACCCTCCATAAATCAGGAAAAAAGTTTGTACATTAAAAACAGCACAACTAAATGCAACTGAGAAATATCTACGATACTGGTCCGGCCATGTCTGAATTTTCAAGTGAACTATCACTATTTAGTATACACAATTCGTATAGCATTTAGTACCGTACCAACTTTTGAAAAATTAGTACCTGTCACATAGTGTGATGTTATTAAAATTTAAATATTCAAATATACCTAATTTTTAAATATGACTATACCATATATGTAATACCTACCATTAGATAGAGCTTTTAGCGAATTTCCCCTATAGGGAAGAAGCTATTACCGTAGGTCTCATGGTAAGACTTAAGCCCGAGACCATGACAACTTTTTTTTCAGGTCCCCAGATGACTAAAACACTATTCGTTCAAATTTATATATCTATATATATATGTCCGTGAATGCGAAACTTGAGTAAAAAAGGTCCGATTTCGATGAAATTTGGCTCAAATGTGTAAAGTGACATTTATGACTTTAAGTTCGAAAACCTGAAAAATTGGACTATGGGAAGGGGGGTTTATGGGGGTTTTAAATTTTCCAAAAATCAGTTTTTTCATTTTTTACCCTAAAATGTTTAAAAAACTTAATTTTGGTTTGGACCATGTTATAGAGCTTAAAACAAAATAATATAGTATTTTGAATTATTAACCTAGGTTAAGTGGTTGCGGGGAAAATAAAAATCCTGCTCATAAAATCTCCCTTGTTAATCTTATGGGAAAAAGGTTTTTGTCTTTTCCTAAGTTATTTTAATGTAAACTTCACATTTGCTTTTACCAATCAACTCAGCTCCACAAAACAATCATTTTGGTGTTTAAATTGTGATTCTACGTCCAACCGTTGCAGAGATATTCAAAGTGCTAAATACCGTACGTTGTCCAATGTTATCCTTATAGAGAATAAATAAAATGTGATATCTCCATTAATAATAAATGTATATTGATTAAACTTGGCATGTGGCGTCACGTAGTGCTGGTATATTGATATTTGCACAAAAAATTGATTTTTTGTTGATTATCCCCGTAGCAACAAACCTGCGTACTCAGCCCCATGTTATTCTTATGGAGAATAAGTAAAATGTAATGACTCCCTTAATTATGAAAATAAATTAATAAAACTTGGTATGTGGCTTCACTTGTTAAGTTATATTGATATTTGCATAAAAACCCATTTTTTTCATTGTTGCAGCAAACCTGCTTACTCAGCTCCCATGTTATTCTCATGGAGAATAATTAAAATGTTATACAGTGCTTATTTATGATTGAATATTGATGAAACTTGGTATGTGGCTTCACCTAGTTAAATTCTATTTATATTTGCATAAAAAACTATTTGTTTGTGTTCCTTGTTTCAGCAAACCTACGTACTCATCACCAATGTTTTTCTTATGGAGAATAATTAAAATTGTCTATATCGCTTATATGTGAATCTATTTTTATGAAACTTGGTATGTGGCTTTTTATGGTATTAAGACATATATTACGCATTGGAAATTCGCTGAGTACGCAGGTTTGCTGCGACGGGGGTACAGTTCGCGCCACGGTGCTTGACGCCTGGGAAAGGCGAGAACCAACTCAAACTTCTCATAATTAAAAGCAGACAATAACGAAAATAACAAAAACCAATATTTTAACATTAAATTATTTAATTTTGGTTTCTGTTGACAAAAGTATTCTGTAACACTAACGGTACTAAGCCATATAGAGGCGAAAAGTCATTCCAGAGCATACGCCAACCAGGCGCCAAGCACTGTGCCCCGAACTGTATTTTCCTATAATTACACCTCTATTTTACAATTTTACCTCAAAGGATTTTGAGTAGTGAGACATATGGTTTGCCATAAGGCCAACATGTAAACTGTCAAAATTAAATAATTTATTTCTTTGAAAGGTACAATAATCTATATATTAATACGCTAGGGTTTTTTTCTTCACAGTCATAACTTGATAAAGGCTGGACGGATTTTAACGTTTGAGGTGCCAAATTAAAGATATTTTTACGTAGATTTACCAATACGTCTGAGAATTTTAAGAAAGGGAATCACTTAATTAAACTCAGTAAAGGTTTGAATTTTTGGAAAAGTGGCGCCATCCGATGGTGGAGGACTAAACTATACGTGTTAATTGAAAGTACTGTACACGTTGTTATCATTCGTTTTAATAACAGATGTTTTGTTATACTTGTTTACAACTGAAGAAACTTTTCATCGTTGGGTACAAACTTGGATTCGAGCAACAGGGCAACTAGTTATTTTTAACGCTGGTACTAATTAGTGTGAATTCAAATATTTTACTTGTTTTTTACTTGTTAATTCCAACATTGGCCGGGCCAGCCATATAAGACTGTCCCATGCAATAAACTTTATGCTAGGATAAGTGAAGATAGAAAAGGATGCCATGGAGTTTTTCCCTCGACAACAATTTAAACTCAAAATTACCGCCATTTTCCAAGATGGCGGCTCTGAAGCTGGCCACACATAAAAAAATAAATACAATAATTAATTGTAGATAACTGCAAGGCCGCAGGTTGTTTGTGTTGAAAATTACAAGTAGACCAAATTCTTTCTAAATTATCCACCAACCTTTTCGTCACTAAAGGTTTTGTCAATCTGCTGAATGTAACGTTTATGAAAATGGTCTATCATAGCCTTTTTGAAATCCATATCAGATATCCCACAATCCTATGGAGCTCATACACCATACAGCAATATAAAATTAGATAGAATTTTAAAATTAAAAAAAGGGTATTCAGTTCAATAATAAGCCAAACAGCCAGCACGCATTCCAAGCACTCCCTACTTTAAAAAATAACAAATTTTAACTGTACCGCCACTTTATGTTATCAAAACCTTTTTCCATAACAGCCAAAACTACTTGTTCTAAGCACCAACAAATCTTTTGGGGCTGTGATTGTGATTTGCTGTGCTCCACTGGCATTTATTTAATGTTTTGATGTTTGAAATTGTTATTGTTAACCTTATGGAGCAATGGTTTTACTAAAAGTTTTATGGTAACATTATTTTCACCACCAGGAATCAACAGGGATCAAGATATACCATGCTATTTTTTATATATAATTTATTATAGAATGACATAATACTATATTACTTCTCTGATTACAAGTTTCGTAACATCAGCTGATTTTCCAAGGTGTCTTATTATGTCTTCTGGTGTTACTGGTCTGGCTCTACTACGTCAGTCAAAATATCAGTGATTGTGTTGTATTTAATTTAAAAATAAACTTAGAGCTATATTGTAATTTGTATCAACAACATATTGGCATTGTATTGGATTGACCTTTCCTGGAACCATACATAGTTGTACAATTTTGAGTTAATCGTTTGCAGAATTTTTATAAAAAAGTAAACTTCCAGTTTTTGACTCCGACCTTCTTTCCGATCCTTCGTGCTAAGCGTGATGGCTGCCACCGTAGGAAGAATTTGTAGGTCGGGGCTGCTGAAAACCAAGCCATCACATATTCCTATTCAGGTTGGTCATGATAATTATTTTAAGCCTTAATATTAATTTACATCTATTTTCGATCAAACCTTTGGTGTCCCTATTCACGTAATCCTAAGTCGCAGCTAGGCATACTCCACCTTTCAACCTTCAGTCTAGGGCATTAGGACAAGAGAAGCCTAGCTAGGCCTAAATCTTTCTGGTTTGAGATGTTACAGTAGTGTTATAAAACTGAACTGTTTGTTAAGCAGTCTCAAATGATTCATGTGTGATTATTACTTGTTCAAATTCCCAGAAGTCTTACTTTGCTAGATATAGGGCTAGGCGTAGTTCTGGAGCTGTGGTTCCCAAATTTGTTTAGAATGGGGCCAACTATAAAAAAACCCAATAGCTGCAGCATACCTGTTGCTTAGTATTTTACCTAACTGCATTATTTTCTCTCTGTCCTTCGGCACACCTGGCCAGCTTCGTGGCACACAGTTAGGAAATCTCTGGTCTGGAGTGTGCAGAATCTAGCCTTAAAAGGTTTGATGAGCAACCACACTACCAGAGCTGAGGAATAGGACTAGGCTATGTTACTGTTACTGATCATAATTACCTTCTTATTTCTAATAATTTTTAAATGTAATATATTAACCCCAGAACTGGTGCAATAAAGGCCTAGTTCAAACTATGTCTGTGGAGGCAGTGTAAAGTCTTGTACACATTGAGTAAATTAAGTAATTCGTTTTTCAATATTAAATATATGAAATTGTATTAATCCTTCACCTGGCATTCGTCTGGATTAGTCTAATGGAAAGAGTTGTCTTTATTGGCAATCGTCTTTTCCAGACGATTTGGGTCTTTTTTTAAACTGCGCAAAAAGCATTGAAAATGCGCCATGAATCGGATAAGTGTTATACTTACCAATCGAAAGAAACACTCTGAACTTTTATTTTATTACATGAATGAACCGTATAGCAGCAGTAGATCAATGTAATTGTGAGTTAAATTTGAATGAAAATTACGTGCGAAGTCGATTCCGCCTTGTATGTGTTGAGAAATCTCCAAACACGGTAAGTTTCCAAAAACATAGCGAGGTCAATTTTGTTTCTAGCCAGAAACGAGTGGTACAACTGGAGTCAGGGTGGAATTCCCGTTCTGGTGGTATTCAGTATAATGCCGTGTTATATTCAGATAGACATGTGGAAAAATTATAAAATCGTCACATTTTACGTCTGTCGACTGGCAACATCGTTTTTTCGAGACGATTAGCAAAACACATGTAACAACATATACAATTCATAACTTATTACTTGTAGCCTATGTTCTTATATCACTGTGAAGAGGAAAGAACACTGGATATTTTCTATAAGATTGGCAGCCTCTCTGAAAAATGTCAGAAAACTTGTATGACGTAAGATGCCTGTTATAGTTTTGCTGTCCAGCAGCTGTTAGATGGGTTTGTTTATTCATTGTAAGTTGTAAGTAATTTACAATCCATGTTTTTGCTGTAAATCCATGGTGTTTCTGTGAAATATGTGCAGTGAAGGGTAATGTGTGTCTGAATAGTAGTATTTATGCGTAAAAATTACCAAAAGTGATAAATTGTGCAGTGTGAATCATAGGCCTAGGCCTTTAACTACTGTCTCACAGAATACATCTTGCCTGCAATTTTATTTTTATAGCCTACCTTTTTATCCATAACTATATATTTTCTTGTAGGGAAATAACTACTGAATCATATTACATAGCTCATTTGAAAGCATTAAGTGTAATAACAATATTATCTCTTTTTGAATATCAAAAATTTTGATTTCAACAAAATAATTTTGCAATTTCGTATTAATGTTTTGAAAACAACTTGTAGACCATTCATTCTTATATTAATGTCTTTATAACTTTGTAACCTTCAAATAAAATAAGGTTTTATTATATTTAAATATATTGTTTGAGGTTTTATTTTGGAATACAAAACTGGGTACGGTACGTACAAATAGCCGTTTTGCAATTTTCCCAAATTGTTCAATGCACGGTAATTTATATATAAATTTTTTATGACATATATACTTCTATATAGGGAATTAAATAAGCAAAATTTGGTAAATTTATCACTTTTACCTAAACAATTTGGTTTGGTTACAGTAACCATAACATATATGGTTGATATTGCTAGAATCATTGTTCATATTTTTTATAGAGTTTCAAAATAACTCATGCAAGGCAGTTAAAATATACCTCAGCGGTACCTACAGGGAAATATAGTGAGCAGTTGGAGGGTTAATAACTTAATGATAACATCATAAATAACCAGAGATTTAGAGCTTTAATGTGATACCATACTCATGAACCTTGCAGTATTTATATACAAATGTTTATATCAGGACTATTTTAGTCGGCAGACTTGCGCAGCAAAATAAAATATTCTAAATAGTTATTATATACGGTAGCCTACCATTTAAATAACTTTATAAACCAACGAATGCCTAACTTATGGTATATGTTTTAATTTTATATAGGCCCTAATTTCAAAATTAAGGCTATCTTAGCCTTTTTAGGATTTTGTGTGAATAAATCTTAATTTAGGCTATAAAAATGAATGCATGTTTTCCCTTAGTGATTCCATAACTTGAGAATGAGTGGGGATCAAATCAAATAATTCTTTTTTTGTTGGGTTCGTTAATGTCAGGACAAGATTCTTTTAAAAGAACATTTTTAATCCGACCTAAGGGCTCTGTCCCACTGGCCTTCAAAGTTCCCATTGATTTGATCAAAGTTCAGTTAGTTACACCAGACAGCTGTAAACAAAAGGATTATATCTAAACATAATTGAAAGGCATAAATATATGTTCTTTATAGAAATAAAAAAAAATACTTGAATGGCAACTCAAACTCTTTTTTCGATTCGAGTGAACGTAGCGAACAAACTAACCCGGGAGGTGAGTGAGCAAATCGAACGAGCTAATCCAGGAGGCGAGTGAGCGAAGCGAATGAGCTCATCTTGAAAATAACCGAGTATTTGACATAAAACAAATTCAATGACATTAGGACAGGACAACGTCTGTTGGGTCAGCTAGTTTCTTATAAATACACCTTCCACTCAAAATAAAAAAAGATTCGGCCCAAATTTATAGGCTAATGGTTATTTATGTTGCAAACAAAAAATAAATGATTTCATACAGGAAGGTAAAATATATTTGCTTACTGTAATTCAGTTCCATAGGCAACTTCATTGTGAACAGTTTGGTAAAAAATTATGTAGGCCTAAGTTTAGTCTTAGTTTTGCTATTGGCTTCCGAACAGCGCAGGGTGGGCAGCGTCAGTCAGTCCAGATACGTTTGAATCTGCGAGTGTCTAGTATTACCATCACCACCATGCCGCACATTCTGGTGCTGAGATTCTTTGCTGACTTCATTAATCAACAATAGGGGCGAAGAAGGAAACAACGTTGATTCAATGTACATCCTAGTTTCCTGTTTTGTAAAGACAAAGGGTTGTGCAACATTTTGTTTGATGAAAGTAAGATTTTTAGTTAGCTTTAATAACTTTTGTCTGAATGTCAAAACAAATAAGATTCAGAATGTACCATTTATTCACATTAAACCATTTGCAATAAGGTAGAGGGGGCACTTTTGAACAAATTTAAATTTCCCGCCATTGGCAAGCTGAGCAACCTGTTTTATTTTAGCGAATTTCCCCTATAGGGAAGAAGCTATTACCGTAGTCGGCATGGTAAGACCTAGGCCCGGGACCATGATAACTTTTCGTTTTGAGGTCCCCAGACCCCAAAAACACCATTCGTTCGATACTGTATATATATATATATATATATATATATATATATATATATATATATGTGTCCGTGAGCACGATAACTCTCGTAAAAATTATCCGATTTTGATGAAATTTGGTATACACGTGTAAAGCAACATTTATGACTTTAAGTTCGAAAACCAGCCAAATCGCTCTATCCGAAGGGGTATTTTGGGGGGGTTTTGTACCCCAAAAATGGTTTTTTTTGAATTTTTTATATATAATTTTGGAAATAGTCAAATTTTAGTTTTTACCATTGGATTCAGCTTAAAGAAATACACAATTTGGTATTTTGATCATTTCTCTACGTCAGTTGGTTACCGAGATATTGAAAGTGCTAAACACAGTACGTTGTCTAATGTTATTCTTATGGAGGAAAAGAAAAATTTTATATCTCGCTTATTTATGAACGTATACTGGCGAAACTTGGTATACGGCTTCATCTGGTTGTGGACCATTGATATTTGCTCAAAAAAACATTTTTTTACCAAAGGCTCCCTTAGCAGCAAACCTGCGTACTCAGCCCCATGTTATTCTTATGGAGAATAAGTAACGTGTTATCTCCCTTAATTATGAAAATAAATTAATGAAATTTGGTATGTGGCTTTACCTAAATGAGTTATATTGATATTTGTATAAAACCCCATTTTTTGTGTTCCTTCCTTCAGCAAACCTGCATACTCAGCCGCCATGTTATTCTTATGGAGAATAATTAAAATGTCATAAATCGTTTATTTATGAATGTATAATGATAAAACTTGGTATGTGGCTTTATGTGGTGTTAAGATACATATATATGCATTGGAAATTCGCTGAGTACGCAGGTTTGCTGCTACGGGGGTATTTTTACTATTACTACTTCATTAGTTTAACCTATGACATATGTTTCTCTCCATTTTTTTGCACTTGACAAAAGTGTAAGCTGACTTGAGTTTCACTCACATTTTCTCAAGTTTTTTGTTTTGTTTTGAGTTATAAGGTTACATTGTGAAGAATACTTCAGAGAGCTGCAATATTTAACACTGACAGAATAGCCTAAATATTAATATCCAAGTTTTTGTTACTGGTTTACTAAAATTAAAAAAAATTTCCTAAAAACTGTTCAAATGTATCCCCCCCTCCCCTTGTCTACCTCAATATGGGATGAAATAAAAATGCATAGCGCCTTGCAGTGCTAATAAGAGCCGAAAACCGTGCCGTCATTAGTGTCACTGGGTGGCTAAAGAGTCCTTATCCGCGAGACCCCGATGTCAGACGACAAAACAGCGCTACATACAAACTGACATTTATGCCACAAAAAACTGAGATAATTATTATATCTTTATATTGGATTTTACAGCTTTAAATGGTGAATCGAACAACATACAATTGTAAAAAGTAATTGAACTAATTTTAATAATCAAATAAACACAGAGTGTTTTTAGTTTGAATATAGAATGAGGTAAAAAAAGTAATAAGCGAGGAACTATTTTATTTTTTGGTCAGGTAAAAACTGTCAGCGGGAAAGTTGTAAATAAAATTATAAAGATTATTTTTTATTTTAACAATTTTGTTGTAAGACTAGTCGTTATCTGTACAATCTTTTTTTAAGAGCAGATTTCGTGGATGAGCGCGTCAAACTGAATTCAAGGAGCAGCAGAATACTGGGAAAGACAGAACGATCTAGACTAAGGAATTATTTCAGGGATCTGGAATAATTCTCTGCCAAATATTAATTAAATCCTCTGACATGTGGTCCTTCTTTTATTGTTTTCATTTCCTCAGCATGAAAAGAGTAATGAAAGTCATACGAGATAGAGTATTGGAGCAAAGTTAGGGGCTATGGCCCCTTCTAGCCACTAGTTTAATATTTTTGTTATGTTTTATTAGCGGGTAGGCAAGTGGTTGGATAGATACAATTAAAGCCAATACCCTTGAACATATTAAACCAATTTCAAGAATACAAATACATAAACTAGTGTTTACTTTTTATGTTTGTTAAAACGTTGACTATTGTTATGACAAAACGAATTGGTATATATTTGAACACATTTCAAATAAAGAAAAATATAAATGTTTGTATTTTTACCGTCCATTAGTATTAATCAGATTAGTATTAGTTTTAATCAGATTGCAGCTGATTTTATTAGTTAGCAGCTGGTTGCAGGTTGTCGTAATAGAAGTCACGTTGCAAAGATAAAAAATGGCTTTTATCTTATACTAATAATCAGATTTACATAATTAGATTCTTTAGAACGTAATATTACCATTAGTCTAAGTTTTAACCAATTTAAGTAATAACAGTCTCTCTCAGTGAGATATAAATAAAGTAATGTCACGCTTGTGGCTTGTGGTTGTGGCTTCACCTTGTTGAGTTATATTGATATTTGCATAAAAACCCATTTTTTTGTTCCTTGTTGCAGCAAACCTGCTTACTCAGCCCCCATGTTATTCTTATGGAGAATAATTAAAATGATATATAGCGTTTATTTATGATTGAATATTGATGAAACTTGATATGTGGCTTCGCCTAGTTAAATTCTGTTTATATATGCATAAAAACCAATTGTTTGGTTCCTTGTTTCAGCAAACCTACGTACTTATCACCAATGTTATTCTTATGGAGAATAATTAAAATTGTATATATCGCTTATATGAGAATATATTATTATGAAACTTGGTATGCGGCTTTATGTGGTACTAAGACATATATTATGCATTGGAAATTCGCTGAGTATGCAGGTTTGCTTTGACGGGGGTATTAATACATAAAATGAAAAATTTAGTTCTAGGTACCGGTAACATGTAATTGAGTAAGTAATTAAGTCCCATTCCTTAAGTGATTTTCGAGATACAATAAACATCACAGCTACTACACATAGATTTCAAGCCTTTTATTATATATGTGTTTTCAAGTGTTTGTATTATTGAACTTATCAGTGTAGCTATTTTCCAGGTATCGTCATTTTCCACTGCCAAGGGATGGTCCAGGGGACGCAAAGCGGTAATTATTTAGTATAAGATTGACTATTTTTCTAAACTTAAAAGTTAGTTATAATTCATAGTTTGTTATATAAGCCTAGGTAACATAACAACAAATAAATCAGGCGGACTATACATAGCAATTTATAACAGGCTATTCTTTTGTTATGATTTTTTTACAAATTATTTCTGGTGGGTAACCACGTTATCCTAAAAAAAACTGTTAACGATTCAAGGTGTAAGTGGACATAAACTACCTAATTGAGATTTAAAGGATGCTTGAAAACTATACCGGTAATGAATCTGCCAAAACACCTTTAGCAGATATATCTGTTACAGATTTTTTTGTTTGTAACACAAGTCCAGTTCAATGGTCAAAACCACCCACCGTAATACCAGTAAACATTTCTAGGCCTATGATTTTTCATCGTTATTTTATATTTGCCATTAACGGAGACTGAGAAACAATCATTACATATCTCAATGTATTTTGACGTGTGTTAAATGCAATCGGACGGCACTAACTTGACAAGTTGAAGTTTTCTCATATTAACACCAATAATAATAACACAACAGGAAAAAGGAGCTAATGCGTCTTCCCTTAAAATATTTTTGAAACAGGCTTACTGACATCAGAGTCACAGGTGAACAAACCTATAAACATAAAACTTCCAACACGGCCAACTCTTGTGCATCATAGTTAACCTGAGTGCCTCATTAAATTGCAGATATTTACAGCAAAATGAGTCACTAAATTTTTTGAGATAATTGAATCAGTTAGGGCTATAGGCAAGGCAACACTAAATAAACAGGCTGTAATGCTCCCCCGACATTACGTCGTCATACGCGGCGGCAATCATGTAATGCTTAGTTTGTGATCAGCTGCTTGAAATTGACAGCTTATAATTGACCTGTTTTCCAACAAGAGAAGAAAACAAGCAGTTATTCAAGGTAGTCAAACTAAGTGCCTCATTAAATTGGAGATATTTATGGCAAAATAAGTAGCTAAATTTGTTGAGATAATTGAATCAGTTTGGGTAACCAAAACATTAAGGTACGTCATTGCAGTCAACCAAAACATTAAGGTACGTCATTGCAGTCAACCAAAACATTAAGGTACGTCATTGCAGTCGCATATGATGGCATAATGCCGGGGGAGCATTATGGCCTGTCTGTCTGTGTTAGTGTTGTTATAGGGCATAGTTTAACCTTTAAATATATTATTAATGAAGGCCAATTTTTTAATTTCAGAGTGATACCACCTGACCATTTGATAGTTTAAACTGGTAAAAAAGCATTAGTTCTAGTCCTGTAAATAATATACTTTTGCATTGCAGTTTTATGCCACCTGCGGCGTGGTGGCGGGGGGCGCGGGGGCGCTGTTGTTTGCATTAGACCAGTCCATTAAGGCTGAAGATCTCGAACTCCATCCGCCCAAAAACCCGTGGAGCCACACTGGATGGTTTGACTCATTGGATCACGCGAGGTAAAATATACTTACAAGCTTACTATAAATTAAAATAATATTATTTTGGCCTGTTTTTATAAAAATTAACTTATTTTGTAAGAAAGGGACTTATTAAATACTCCTGCTGTGTTATATATAACATGCCAAGGTGATTTATGTAGGCTAAACAAAACCTCTCTGTCATTACGGAATTGATTTTGACAGTTGAGATATAAAATATCCCTCAACTCGTAGTTGTGCAAGGTGGTATTTCATTTTTGATACTTTGATACTATTCTAAGGGCACGGTCCACCCTTAACACAGTGTGCATTAACACGTTGACTGGGACTACGCAAGGTCCAGTCGTCCCACTACTCAGGAACCGATTCGATTGGCGCGGTCACATTTGTAATTTCCGGCAAACAAATTACAGTTACACTCTACGGTGCTGTACAGTGTTACATCACAACTGGACGTTCTCAGCGTCCAATAGTTAGTAGCACAATCCAGATATCGGTAGTCAACCAGGGTTGCCATCTAGTGGGAGTAATTTGGACCAAAATGATTGCAGGGAAGTCCCGCCACGGCCGAGACAGTATGGGCAATTTTGTTCCAACTACACTATTAATAAAAATTAATATCCTTAGCTACATGCTGACAAAAATATCCAACCTTCCCGCAGTACTGCTGCATACTGGCTTATTGAAAGTAGAAGGAGAAAATACTCAGACAGGGTCCCCACCCAACCGTGAAAACCGTGAAACCTTGAATAAGCCGTGAATTTCGTATACCGTGAAAAAACCTGGAATAAGCCGTGAATTTTGATATCAAACCTTAAAAATATATCAAACCCGAAAAACAATAAAAAAATATCTTATCAGAAAATATCACATTTGTTTTCAGATAGGGAAATGTACAACAGAATTATTACCGTTGTTAGTACGTTGTAAATATGGTGAATACCGCGTCGTCTGTCTACTTGCAGATTGCAGCTGTGCAGATGATTTAAGATAGTGATATGCGATACTGCCGTGTATCGCGATACGGCGATACGATACGTATCGGAGTCAGATATCGTGTCGGCCGTATCGTATATCGGTGCTGTGTATCGCGATACGCGTATCGTATCTCTTAACATATTGTGCATAAACGATACGACGTATATTGTATTATACACTGCAGTTAAAAATACGGCCATCGAGGTATTTCCACTGGGTTTAATTGTAGTACTACAGAAAGAAGACTTTTGAAGAATTCTTGTTGAATATAAATATAACCTCATTGTTTTACAGCCAAGAAAATAATATCGAAATATCGTCTCTATGTGCCGATACAAAATCGAGTATCGTTTTAGGCGATACGATACGTATCGTTTCAAAAATATGACAAAATATCGTATCGTCCCTAGCGTATCGCGATATTCCAATACGATACGATACGATACGTATCGCACATCACTAATTTAAGATTGGTTCTGGTTTCCACGGTGCAAAGGAACTCGGGCTGACTCGGGCGACAGTTGTTAAGTTGCTGGTGTTTTTTTCACTGTCAACTGACTGCTGACTGACACTTGTGTAAGACCGTTTAAGCGTCTTCTTTACAGTATGTCATTTGCCTGTTGTTTTGTATTAGTCGGTGACAGTAGACAACTACTGTATCTAGACTGTTAACTATACAATAGAACTGTCGCGTCAGTAACTCGCCCATTCCGTTTACACGGTGCGTAGTCAGCGTTGCCACTTCGAGAGAAATTACCCTTGCCGGTGATAATTTTGAACTTCGAGGGTAAAAAGGGGTAATTTTACTAAAGCCTTTAAAAATATACAAATTTATATTATCCTCTGTTATATACTTATTATACATTCATCATTCATTGATGTTTATTTATGATTAAATTAGGCCTACTACATTTCTCTGCTTTATCGACCCTTCCGATTTTCATTACTCTGATGAATACTCACGAACTCCATGACAGAAATCAAGCTTGAGTAAGGATTACATGTACAGTGATTGTCTCATGTTAAAAACGTGAAAGAGCCACGAGTGCCAGGACAACAAGAAGTCCGCTAAGTTGCAGTAATTTCTGCAAGTTTTAACGTCAACCAGACAATAAATAACAAAAATAGAAAATGGGGATTATTGTCACTTGTCTCCGCCTACCTAATCCTAGCAGTTGATGGACTGAAAGATAGACAGCGTTAACTGTTTTATAATTGACGTTTATGACTATAAACAAAATTGCATCAGCTGTTAATCATTTATATACTGTGATTTTTAAGCAGTAAAATAAATTCTGAGAAAAATCCGTTATATCTCGCATGAAAAAATTGAGACAAAAACAGGCTGGCTTATGCAACTTCTATTTTCATTATTTATTCTAAACTTTAAAATTAATTATACATCAGTGACATCCATAGGCGGCTCCTCAAACGTATCAAATTTCAAGCATATTTCCTTTATTTCATTAGCACTCTTTTACTCAAATACAGGAGTTTAGATTTTGAGGGTAATTTTGACGAGGATCGAGGGTAATTCAGGAAAAAGTGATTGGCAACACTGAGAGAAGTAGATAGAAATCACCAGCAACCGATAACCGATAGACTAATGACATGACTTATGACGACAATAAAACGATAAGAAACTCTTAAATAGTTCTTATTTTTTAAAAGGTTCACTTGGGATGTATGGTATGGTTTTATGGTTCTGTGACATCGTAATTGGAATGTTGGAAAGTTTTAACTAGTATTTGACCGCTGCGCTACGTCTGCGTTGTTGTTTTGCAACCGGTATAGGTTATGTTTTTTAATATTTCAACCGTGAAATTGACAATTTTTAGACCTTGAAAACCGTGAAAAACCCGTGAATTTGATCATTAAGTTTGAGTGGGAACCCTGTCAGAGCGGAGTAGTCTGTGTGGTGGTTTGAAGCAGCACTACTGTGTATGGAGCTAACCGAGAACTACCGAAATGAGAACACAACCTGTGTAGCACTTGATAGCAAGTTCTTAAAAATATTTAATATGGTACACTATTGCTCAGTTACAAGCATCTGGTCCAGTAGCAATTTATAGTAGTATTTTAAGTTACTGTAGGCAGGGGCGGATACAGAATATCGTTTTACGGGGAGTCATAAAGGGGGGAAAAATATAAATTTTCAAAATACAATAACCTTTACGGTGCAAAATGGGTAAAATACATGAAGATCTGAGGTTTTTTTGGGGGGAGGGGGTCATGACCCCCATGACCTCCCCCCTGTATCTGCGCCTGACTGTAGGCCTACTCTTAAATACAATTAGTAATAGGGAGACCTATATAAGGATACTACATTACTTGACAATGGACAAAAGCCCATTTCCAAGATATAGACTCTACTGATCAGGTATTTATAAGATCAGCATTTTGAGTTCTTGAAAATTATTTCGGCATACATTTTTACGGTTTTTGATTGTTTATTGTTTATTCATAACTAACTTTTTAAAGACAATTCCAAATATATTTCGCTAAAATAGCCAATATTTATAATGTGGCACGTAGCTTTTGCAATATAACAATAAAAGAGCTAACGTTGTTAACTGTCACAGTGAATTCTAGATGTCACAGTAAAACACAAAAGTCGCAAGTCCTAGTTGATTTTGTTGGGATCAATTAGGTATTTCATTCATTCAAATAAAATACTTTGAGATATGAAAAATTGAATTGAAGTTAGGCACCTCGCTAGCCCGACGGTTAGCGTCTTGGACTTTGGTGCAAGAGGTTATGGGTTCGGTTCTCGGGGTGCCCCCAAGACTTTGACAGGTTTGGACCGTTGTCCTCTAACACAATGCCACTGGTGACGGTTGCAACTCGATGTTCCAGTATCCGGCGGGGCTACGAGGTGTACAAGCAGGTGTGCGCCGCGTGTCACAGCCTCAGGTTCATCGCCTACCGCAACCTCATCGGCGTCAGCCACACGGAAGAGGAGGCCAAGGCTGAGGCAGAGGACCAGATGGTGAGCCATCGCCATAGCAGTACCTAGTTCAACATTCTCTAGTTACACATTACTAGAGTAGTTGAGGAGTGTTACACATTACCAAGTAGGGCTAAATGTTCTTATTTTAAGATAAACTAGGAAATCCAGCTGCTCAAATTCAAGCAAATACGGTTCTGTTAGTTTAAATTGTGATTCTGTTCCAGAAGTGAGCTTAAAACTGCTGATTTTGCTTCTGTAAGTCTACTGTGTTTTGTTACATTCACACCAGCTGTCAAATGCTGAATTTCAATGGTTCCTGTTCTTCCATCAGATTAACATTGCAACCTTGAAGGCCTGTGGTGGCGTAACCCTGAAGGCCGATGTAAATTTTAATGATTTTCTGCAAACCTACACATCGGGACCTATCCATAGACACTGCAATCATAAATACCCCCGTTGCAGCAAACCTGCATACTCAGCGAATTTCAAATGGTACTTCACTAAGTCATGAAACCACTTACCAACTTTAATCAAAGCATATTAATAAATAAGTGAGATATGACATTTTATTTATTCCCCATAAAAAAAAATTAGGACTGAGTATGCAGGTTTGCTACATCAAGGACCACAAAATCTAGTTTTTATGCAAATACCAATGATGGATCACCTCCAGATGAAGCAAAATACCAAGTTTTATCAATTTATCTTCATAAACAATCAAGATATCACATGTTTTATTATTCTCTATTAGAATAACATTACAGCTGCAGAGTACACAGGTTTACTGCCATGGGGACCACAAAAAATGAGTTTTGTGTGCAAATAGCATTAAAACCCAACCATATAAAGCCACATACTAAGTTTCATTAATATATGTTCATTATTAAGCGAGATATACAATTTGACTTATTCTCCATAAGATTAACATTGGACAACGTACTGTGTTTAGCCATAGATTAAGCATACTCCTTAGGAGATCACCCATCGTAATGGGACAAGCGTACACGGTCTGCTTGTACGTCCAAGGCGACGGCGGAGCTAGTTCGGAACGTCTACGCTGCCGCGCTGCTGTCGCTGCCCTTCCCCTCTCCCCCTTCGGCCGCGCGCCCATCCTGACAGCCCCTCCGCTAACCCCTCTTAAATCTCCCATCTCCCAACCCCCAACACACACACTCCGCTGAGGGCACCGACCGAAGCCCGTTACCACGTCCCGCCACCGCCAACGGCCGAGGCGCCTCGCCGAGGTGGTGTACTGCCTGAAACTGCCGCAAGCGTCTTTCGATTTTCATAGGAATGTCATGACCCATTCACATTACAATGTTATATTATTATACGCTAGTTATTAACAGGTGAAGACTGAGAAAGAATATGTTCGACCTTGCCTTATAAATCTGATTATGATTATATTAATTGTTTTTGAGTTTTCCCAATAAATTTAATTTATTTTTTATATTTTTTATATTTTGCGAACCATAAATTTAAACTTTGATAGTTGCAACATATTTTAATAATGGATGCTGTTTTTTTTTTCAAAGCAAGTACCGAGTCCAAAGTGGTTGTGAAATCACTGTGATTTATGAAAGTCAAAAATTTATGAAATCTTAATAATCTCAGATAATAAATCTCAGATCTAAATTCACTGTTCCTTAATTATGTCCGCATTGTTGTTCACTGTTTCCTGCTTCATTCCTCATAAGCAATAAGCATAAATTATCATTAAATAAGAAGCATGTATTAAATAAGCACAAATGAGGTTTACGGCGCAAGGGATTTTGTTATAGTAAAATGGTTTTTGGAATCGAATTACTGAATAAATTCTTTATCTTTTGGTACTAAATTAAAATGTATTTAACCTCTAATTATGACGTAAAAACACGTGTAAGTTTCAATATTAGCATACAAATCTCGATTTTCACGTACTCAACCTGGATTTTCATCGAAATTAATTAATTAACGACTCAATGACGATTATTCTGATGTGGTAGTACGGCGTGGGCCGTGGTCGACGACGACGGCGGCGCGCGTAGAACTGAACATAGCCGTAATTTATATCGGATTATTGAAGAAACTAGAAGCTCTATCGAAAATTTTTTCGAATAAATTTTGAAGATCAACTAATTAGCTACAACTTTCTTGCTGGAAGTTTAATTTTACCTCAGGAATAAAAAACTTTCTCGCTTACTGACTTTTTTATGTAAAATTATCCGATTTTCCAGGAATTTCCGGTCTGTGAACTCTCTGTAGTAGTATTACAGAAGGCATATGAATCTGACTGACGACGCATCAATCAGACGACAAGTCGAGATGATGCTGCCGGGCAGACGTAGCACTGAAATTGAACCAATTGTAGATAATTTTGACTTATTTTCATATATAAATTCTGCGAATCACACCACGCTTTTTTGTGACACCCTGTATATATTTTTTGAATTACACATATTTGCCTGATTAAAATTAAGTTTATTTTTATTATATAGGTAGTCATGAATTCCTTTCATGAAACGTGACAAAAGTGTTTTTAAATAACCCTTAGGCCTATATACGCCATAACAATTTTAAGCAGATACGTTTACTTGATATTTTGTAATAATCGTTTAAATTTGAGATTTACTCACACATTGTAAAAAAACACCGATATTTTACACTGTTTTTCCTTATATAAATTTTAAAAAGCAATGGAAAGATTTGAAACTCCGTAATATAAAATTTGACAATATTTCCCTTCATTTGATAGGTCTCTCGTTAAAATCGGACTGGCCGTTTCGTAGGTGTTATAACGTAAACGTATCTTAAAATCAGCCAAAAAATCAATGTGATACGCTATATCGTAAATAAATATTAGATAACAACCTTGCTTTGAATTGATGAGTAAATCACGTTTCATAATAATTACTGATATTCTTTAATTTCAAACCTGTATAATTTCTTAATGTTTCTCAATTTTTTTCAAAAAGAACATAAATTTTATTTGAACTTAATAAAGGTTTTCAAAGTTAATTACTCAAATCACAGAAATTACTTTATTTATTTTAATAATTTTAAATTTTTCGTGGAGTTTTTTTAGCCGGTAAAAGTCCGGCACTACTCTCGAATACGGATTTATGAGTGTCCATGAGGATTTACTCTCCGCCCCGACGAAATTAAAAGGGAAAAAATAATAAATTGTGAAAAAGAATTAAGTGGGATTTTAATAAGGAAATATTGTATGTTATGAATTCACTGAATCATTGGTAATGAAATATCGGTTATACATACTATACACCTATTACACTAATTTGTAATTATAACTGTAAGAGTATTTTCACAAGCGAACGTAGAACATTTATCAAGGAAGAAGCCGCTTTACGATTTGACGAAAGGAAGGCACGAAGGCACTTGGGCTGGTGGCTGGCGGACGCCCTGCGAGTGCGAGCGAGCCACGGCACTACGGCAGTGTCGCGTCGGCGGCGCCTATCTTTCTCACTCCCTCTCTCTCTATCGCACAAGTACTCCCGCTCTCTCTCGCACACGGATGTCGTATCCCCTCCTAGCCCGCGGATCGTTGGTTCCTCACGTGGCCACGAGCTGCGCCACTGCGCTGATGCCCCGTCGGCACTAATTCTATGCTAGTACTAGAAAATCCCGTAGGAGCACGCCACTGTTCACCCGTCTTCGTCTGACAACTTGCCCATGCAATATCTCCTAAGGAGTATGCTTAATCTATGGTTTAGCACACTCAAAATCTCGGTAACCAATTGACGTGGAGTGATGATCAAAATACCAAATTGTTGGTTTTTAAGCAGAATTTAATGGTGTAAACCAAAATTTGGGTTTAAAAATAATTATATGTAAAGAGTTCAAAAAATCCATTTTTGGGGTACAAAACCCCCTTAAAGTAGAGCGACCTGTCTGGTTCTCGAACTCATGAAAATAGATTCTGCCTTACACGTTTATACCAAATTTCATCTTGATCGGACCATTTTTACGAAAGTTAACATGCCTATGGACACACATATATGTATGAATTTGAACGAATGCTGTTTTTGGCATCCGGGTGCCTCAAAACGAAAAGATATTATGGTCCCGGGCCTAGATATTCCCATGCCACCTATGGTAATAACTTCTTCCCTATAGGGGAAATTCGCTAAAATCAGTCCAGTGGTTCCTGAGGTCTCAGCAAGATACAAAATCTTCTTGTGTACCGTATATTAGGATATTTGGCTCAGTAAACCTCAATTGTAAAGATTGATTTAGCAGTGTCCTGATCGAGTTATCTGAATACCTGGATATCCTGCATGGGTCTAAAACCAATGCTTTACTAGGCCCATCTTTATTGTTTGAATATGGGCTTACAATATTTCAAATGCGACACCCCAACTATATTCTCAGAGCTTTCTTTTTCAAAATTTTTCTGCACAGAATATGCATGACTCTATAACTTAATTCCATAAGTGATATGGCTGTTAAAAAAATAAAAATATACCATTAACATATCAAAAGAGACATTGTATTTTAATTCCGTAAGCAGGTGTAAGGGTCTGGCCAACCCTTCACAAACCTGAGCTATTCCTGAAATTCTCCGACTCTGGTTGCTGAGCAGTTTCACTCACCCTCCTCAGGATTTGGGGACTTGGTCGTCACTGTCTTCTGATTGGTTGTTTGTGGTTTCCGCAAAACATTATCTGCTCTCAGGAAACTTCTGCTATCCATCTTAAAAAAACAATCCTACTAATTTTTAAGTTACCAGTCATATACTGGGAACTCAGCCAGTGACTTTTGGTTTGGTGAGACTGGTAGAATTTATCAAACTTGGTTCTGGAATAAACCATTCGGTTCTACTTATGCTTGGCAGCTTAGTTATATTAGTAAGCCAATATAATCATGTTTAAAAAGTCTGATTTTGAACTTCAAATGCTTTTAACTTAATCATTATGATTATATAAGTAGAATATTTACAGTAGGAAAAGTACAGGATACAGCTAACCGTATTGGGGGATTGATGAGTGAAAGAGGGGTGTCACACAAGTAAAGGTAGTATTTAGGATATGCAAAGGCTAAGAGATTGCAGTTATTTTTAAGTTTTAAAATTTTGTTCACAAAGGTGTAGCCTTCAAATATTATCTTTTTCTTATGTGTACATGATGCGTGTTCTTAAATAAAGTGAGTTAGCTGTCTCCTATATGTTTCCCTCTACTGAATTACTGGATCACTCTTAAGACACTGTCACAACTTAGATGTATTTTAAGGCGAATATGAATGAATGATGAGTGTTGAATCGGTGTGATGCCTTTTGCACTGAAATGTTCGAGCTTTTTCCTAAAAACCTAATCATATTAATTTGTATTTTACATTATTGTGTGACAATGTGTGTAATATTCCAACATGTTTGTAATTTAGAATAATTTGAAATTTTTGATGGTTAAATAGTTTGCGTTGACTCAAAATTAACCGAGTTCCTTTGTGTAAATTAGAATGTTAAAACTAACGACGAGTGATGATTTGCAGATCCTGGACGGGCCAGATGACACAGGCAACATGTTCAAGCGACCGGGCAAGTTGTCCGACTACTTCCCCAGTCCGTATCCCAACGAGGAGGCTGCCAGGGCTGCCAACAACGGGGCCTACCCGCCCGACCTCAGCTATATCACTTCGGCCAGGCACGGCGGCGAGGTGGGTGGCGCAACTGGAGCTTGTAAGCTCGAGTGGCTACGGCAATTACACACTCGGCAAGGTTTGGTGTTGGCCATGAAAAACAGTACTAGGGGATGAATAAGGGTAAAGTCGCAGCATTCAACACATTGGGAGATGCAACAAAATATGCCATGGGCTAAAATTTTGTTATTACATTTTTACTCTTGTTTGGAGGTAATTTTGGTGATGACAAATGGGATTCCAACATGTTTTCTTTAAAAATGGCCACCTTGAAGTTTGGGGTTTCGCTACATAGCTAACCGCAGGTGCTGAGCTTTCAGGTCCACCTTGTAAAGCAAGAAAAATTACCTCGTGAAATGAACACACAGGTCAAAACAACTGACAGCATATAGATGATAAATAAACAATTTCCAGAAACTTATATCTGTAAATATCTGTGCACTCCATGACCCTTCTTCCTCCCGTCCCAAAACAGAAACCAAGGGCTCAGTGAGTATTCTACATCATCATCACAGATGGATACAAAATATCAGCTAGAAATATTGTGTGGTTCCAAAGGCTATTAGCGATGAAAACAAAGTTAGAGTGATAAAGTGATTCCTGCCAGGGTACCTTTAGGTACCTGCCGCACTCAATGTGTTGAGCTAAACAATTTTACATAACATTCAACACATACTTAAAACACTTACTTAACTCAATAACAGTTTTAGTACACAATTATTTGATAGAGTAAACCAGTATTTTATTTGATAGAGTATAGAACGAGATTGAAGGAAAAGATGCACGAGATCTTACCCTTGAAGATAACAAACGAATTCCACATACTTCTTCTGGCATAGGTTCCACAAAAAATTCACAATGAAAATACAATATTTCAGGAGATTGTCACCCTTTGTCAAGCTTGGAAAGACAGGCAGTAAATGTCTTTCTGAGGTCAGATCCAACCACTGTCCTAAAAATTGTTGTAGTTTGGTTGGTGGTAGATGACTAATGAATTTTGTCTGTTTTGTATAATCTAATTGGCTACTTATACGAGCGTTAAGCGTTGACTACTTAAGTGAGTTGCGTTTCTGGGGTGTGCCTTTAAACTCATTCTCCATAGGTTTAAAGTTGAACAACCTCAGAATTTGATTAATCACCATTGAGGCATCGAAAGTTTACAAGGCTCAGGCTCTGAGTAACTGTATGGCTTGTTGCAGGATTATGTATTTGCCCTGCTGACGGGCTACTGTGACCCCCCGGCTGGAGTGGTGCTCAGGGAGGATCAGTACTACAATCCTTACTTCCCCGGTGGTGCCATCGGTATGGCCCAAGCTCTGTATAACGAGGTTAGTATCACATGGTTGGTTTAATATTTAAATAGCGCCCCTATAGAGATGACGATGTAGGATGATGGGGAAATACTATGTGCAGTAGAACCTCGGTAAACCGAGCCTCGCTTATCCGAGATACCGGGTTAACCGAGGTGGTCCTAATATGTATACAGTATTATAAATTTCAAAGAGAAAGTAACACGCTCAAATAAACGAGCAATTGACAGCTCGCGCCTTCACTTGCCGCAACCGCAATACACACGCTGAACTGTATTGTGTTTGCATTCAACTACAGTAAACGTCGGCAGTTGTCGGGGTTGTTCGGCGTTCATCAAAGTTCGTGCGTAGCAGACAGTGCAATTCGGGACCGTCGTCGTTAGTCTGCCAAAGCCGCCATTTCGTGTTGACAGTGATTTGTTTACTCAGTTCTGTTTATTGCTGTTAACTTAGCGTGTCCGTGTTAATTAGAGAGATGAGTGCTAAGGGCAAACGTGTCGTTGTGTCTTTAGACTCAAAACTAAATGCAATGTAACGATATTTCTTGTACTAATAAACTGAACAAAACTCAAATCATTGTTTTATTTCATGGTTTAAACATATCTTGAGCTATTTATAACCCCAATTACGATTTTTAGGTTACATTCCGTGTTATCCGAGATTTGACGTATCCGAGGTGGCCTCGGTCCTAATTAACTCGGTTAAGCAAGGTCCTACTGTGGTTGTTATACAATTTTGCAATTTAGTAAGTGCCAGTGATAAAGGAAAAGTCTCCAAAAGAAAAGCATAGACTTTTGTTATCAGCGTGGTTTAACACACTCCTCTGTGCGGGTAATCCGGAATTGGGTCGTGGCTCAACATTCACACTCCTCTGTGCGGGTGATCCGGAGTTGGGTCGTGGCTCAACATTTACACTCCTCTGTGCGGGTGATCCGGAATTGGGTCGTGGCTCAACATTTACACTCCTCTGTGCGGGTGATCCGGGATTGGGTCGTGGCTCAACATTTACACTCCTCTGTGCGGGTGACCCGGAATTGGGTCGTGGCTCAACATTTACACTCCTCTGTGCGGGTGATCCGGGATTGGGTCGTGGCTCAACATTTACACTCCTCTGTGCGGGTGACCCGGAATTGGGTCGTGGCTCAACATTTACACTCCTCTGTGCGGGTGATCCGGGATTGGGTCGTGGCTCAACATTTACACTCCTCTGTGCGGGTGATCCGGAGTTGGGTCGTGGCTCAACATTTACACTCCTCTGTGCGGGTGATCCGGGATTGGGTCGTGGCTCAACATTTACACTCCTCTGTGCGGGTGATCTGGGATTGGGTCGTGGCTCAACATTTACACTCCTCTGTGCGGGTGACCCGGAATTGGGTCGTGGCTCAACATTTACACTCCTCTGTGCGGGTGATCCGGGATTGGGTCGTGGCTCAACATTTACACTCCTCTGTGCGGGTGATCTGGGATTGGGTCGTGGCTCAACATTTACACTCCTCTGTGCGGGTGACCCGGAATTGGGTCGTGGCTCAACATTTACACTCCTCTGTGCGGGTGATCCGGGATTGGGTCGTGGCTCAACATTTACACTCCTCTGTGCGGGTGATCCTGGATTGGGTCGTGGCTCAACATTTACACTCCTCTGTGCGGGTGATCCGGAGTTGGGTCGTGGCACAACATTTACACTCCTCTGTGCGGGTGATCCGGAATTGGGTCGTGGCTCAACATTTACACTCCTCTGTGCGGGTGATCCGGGATTGGGTCGTGGCTCAACATTTACACTCCTCTGTGCGGGTGCCCCGGAATTGGGTCGTGGCTCAACATTTACACTCCTCTGTGCGGGTGATCCGGGATTGGGTCGTGGCTCAACATTTACACTCCTCTGTGCGGGTGATCCGGGATTGGGTCGTGGCTCAACATTTACACTCCTCTGTGCGGGTGACCCGAAATTGGGTCGTGGCTCAACATTTACACTCCTCTGTGCGTGTGATCCGGGATTGGGTCGTGGCTCAACATTTACACTCCTCTGTGCGGGTGATCTGGGATTGGGTCGTGGCTCAACATTTACACTCCTCTGTGCGGGTGATCCGGGATTGGGTCGTGGCTCAACATTTACACTCCTCTGTGCGGGTGATCCGGAATTGGGTTGTGGCTCAACATTTACACTTCTCTGTGCGGGTGACCCGGAGTTGGGTCGTGGCTCAACATTTACACATATGAGGTTTCAAGTTGAATGCTTCAACAGTTTTAAATACACTTGCACCTAGTCTCAGCTTCAGTTATATTACAATATTGTGTTAATAACACAAAAGGGCCAAGGGCAAGGCCCCAACCATCTGCTGATTTAGAAATATTTAATGGATTGCATAGGTACTTAATCTGTCACAGAATCATTAACACGTTGGCTACTGTGGACCCCGAACAGGGTTTTTTCTCAACATAGAAATCTATGCAAATTTCATGTTTAAACATGTTTGCAGCAGCGAGAGTGTTAAAGAACTAAAGAACAGATTTCAAATTATTTGTTACTTTGTTATAAAAGGGTTAGCTTAAAAATTGATGCCATGCAATACCACTGATGGTAAACCAAAAAAGTTCTTTTTATTTTTAAAAGGAATAAATCAAGTGTATTAGGTAATAGCAAAAAAATATACTAGAGTTCTTTTAACTTTGAATTTAGTGAGGGGAATAGACGGGAGCCGAACGTATTAATTGACTGTTCGTTCTGGGTTGGAGGAGGGTGCCGGGTGGCCACACTGAACCACCACAAAAAAACTAATAGTTTTAGATGTTGAAAAAAAAAAACTACATAATATAGAGTCTTTCAGGATATCTACATATTTCAGCAAGGATTTTCCCCTTTCCGTGGCTTTGGCCGCTGTAGCATGCTCCTAACTTTGAAACCAACTCAAAATAATACGTAGTGGTGTGCAAGTATTCAATAATTTAAAAAAGTTATTGATCAAAAATATAAACCATTTAGTTTGTACTAGTCTAAAAAATGTGTATTGTTATTCATGTACTAAATTTTTATCCAAATTCTATTAAACTATTTGAAACCACCTTCAAACAACTAATCACTAATCCTGATCACTAATGCTGATGGCAAATACTTGCTTGAAAATACTCAAACTCAAGGGTAGGCTAATTGGCAATTCTTGACTCAGTCCAAACAATTACTACTTGCCACACCCCCCTAATAATCTTTGATCTATTTTTTCTCAGTGACACTTGTAGCAGTTTAATTTTTCAGTACCAGCTTTTCCACTTGATGTTCGTGGACAGTATTCCATCGCTAATGCTAATGTTCCAGTATGGTAACAATAGAAGCCTACTTGAACATTTCTGAGCACAGATCAACCTTTTAATGCTTTTTGCTTTATTTTGTGGATGTCTTATTGGAATTAATTATCTCCCAGCAGAGTTGTAAAGTGCAGTTTGCCGTTTCAGATTATAGAGTATGACGACGGCACGCCAGCCACCCAGAGTCAGCTAGCCAAGGACATCTGCACCTTCCTCAAGTGGACGGCAGAGCCCGAACACGATGTTCGAAAGAAGATGTTGATTAAGGTAAGTTCAAATATTATCTGCACGTTTCAAGTGGCGAGTTTGTATTTGAAAGCTGCAATCTAAAAAAATCGGTTGTTCTGAAAGAAAATAGATTTTGCAGAGAGATTGTAATCAGGGTGTCTACCATAGTTGGAAATTTTGGAATAGTCGGGGGATTTACAAACCTGGAAAAGTCGGGGAGTGTAAAAAAAAGGAGTCGGAAATTTTGAGAAGTATACTGAAATACCGAGTTTATTGAGTGTTAATGAACTAAAATTATATTTCTGTACTTAATCTAAATTGTTATCGTAAATAATTTTAGAACAAAATACAGTTAAACTAATCTTGAAGTAAAATTAATTTCAAAAAATTGTTTGTGAAGTAAAATTACTTGATTTAACTTAAATTAAATTAAAACTTGGAATAAGGTCAAGTGGGGTAAGCGTACGCCCAAAACCACATAGTACCACCTTGACTGCAGATTAGAAAACACAGCAATCAAATTTGCTGTGCTTATTCTTTGGAATGTTTTGTATATGTATTTTTTTTTATTTTGTTAAAAATATTAATTTTGTGTTTTTGAGAATTCTTTTGTAAAGTGATGTTTGGGGTGTACACTTTCCCCTGGATCTGGGGTAAGTGTTCACCCTCCCCCCAATGTGGATTTGCATTGCATATTTCTTGATATTGGGGCAAGTGGACTATAGAGGAAAAAATGAGCTTTCTTTTGATTTTTTATTTATCAAAATATCTCAAAACGGTTCAGGAGTTATGAACTTTTTCATGAACCTCCGCATGGCAAAACGGAAAACCTAGTTTTATTAGAAATTCTAAAGTAAATGAAAACCTTAGGATTCCACTATTTCATTGAATTAACAAACACTAGGTCTCAAAGAGCAGAAAATGAGCTTTATTTTGGTTGTTTATTTATCAAAATATCTCAAACGATATGGTAGTTAAACATTTTTTTTTGTAAACCTAATTAAGTAACTTAATATTTTATTTTGTAATTGACTTAGGCCCTAAATTTTCCTATATTAAACCTTAAAAATGTATTAAGGCAAGTTAATTTATCCAACACTTACCTTTTATTTTTCTTCTGGTCACATTTTTACATCTTATTTAGGTTAACTTTCTTATTCATCAAAATAATATAAGTACAAATCTAATGGGGAGGGGCGTACACTTGCCCCATGGGAAAAAGTACACTTGCCCCAACAGCGTTTTAACACAGGGTAAGTGTACGCCCCCTTCTAACTCCCCCAAATTGACTTTTTAGGGCAATAACAATGTTATTTTTGGATTTCCTTCAAAAAATAAGTAAGATCACCAATTTTGAATTAATTATCTTTATATTTCAATTTCTAGTAATTTTTTTAATTTTCCAAGCGGCACTTGCGTTTTGAGTGTAAACTTAAAGAGGTTTTTAAAACGTCTAAACTCATAGAAATAGTAACAAGAGAGTTGTTTAGTGATTATAATTTGAAAGAGCATTGTTTGAAATATTGGCCAAGTTTTCAAATTTGTTGGTTAATAAACAAATTTATTATTAGCTGGGAGTCCACTTGCCCCGGGCGTAAACTTAACCCACTTAACCTTATCTTGTTATTAATTTCCAGTCACGAAACTTTTTCACGTTTCTACCTGATTCACCCATAAGGCCAATGTTAACTTTGAAAGCCCGCCCCTTCTCAACAGATTATTCGATATAGTTGATTTATGGCTCATTTTAAAGAGCAAAAATATACCTAGCGATTTCAGTGAGCAGAATTTTTATATCGCAAATAATAGTCGATTAATACAATTCCAAAATATTCAATATTTACGATTTTTTTATGCGCGAAATATTTATGATAACGAAATTCTACTTACTGAAATCGCTAGATATGTTTGTGATCTTTAAAATGAACCATGAATAATCGTTTTCGGATAACCCGTTGAAGAGGGACCGACTTTGAAAGTTAACATTGGTCTTATGGGAGTCGCAGAGGACTGGAGGCCCCACATAAAGCTACTTGAAAACCTAGAAAAGTCAGGGAATTTACGCAGAAGGTTTTAGTGGACACCCTGATTGTAGTTATTAACTAGCAAAGAGTAAACCTAAGGTAACCCTGATGATATTGAAAATGTAAGGAGCATAGCTCGTCCCTTGTTAACTACCCCCGAAGGTAACTCCTAGTTATTCTGAAAGCAATTCTTTGCCTTTTGTTTCTAAATAATACAACATTTAATTTAGGGTTTTGTTAAGGATACAATAATTTTAAACTAACCCACAAAGGGTGGTCGAGACAACATTCCCATTAACTTTCCCGTTGTTGACTTGATTATTTCCAGAATAGTATCATCAATATATTGAACTTTTCACTCATTTCTATCTTTTTCTCATCTACGCCAAAGGCAATTAACACGTTCAGCCCGATGTGTACGACCGGTGGTACACGTCAGAATTTTTGAAATGATTAAAAATACGATAGAGCAAACAGAAATCTGAACAAAAAGACGGAGCATTATTTTCAAGAACATAATTCTGACAAAAAAATAACACGTGCGCCACCGGTGGCCACGGTATGTTTATATTAGGGGTGTGCGAGATGTGATTTTTTGATCGAGTCGAGTAGTGCCAATTATTTTTGAGTTTCGAGTGTTTTCGAGCGAGTATTTGCCATCAGTTGGTAGTTTAAAATGGTGTAATGGGATTTGAATACCACCCTAGATTTGATAATTTAAACATGGTTTCTAACTAATACATGAGTAGCAATACCAAGTTTTGCCCAGTACAATCAAACTGGATTATGTACTGACAAACAAAACACAGTTTGACATTCGTTACCACCCGATAAAACTCTGCCCAGTTGTCATTTGGCCAAGATCACATGGTCCAGACATGCTTATAATCAATAATAGATGACGAAATCATTAGTTACGGCCGATATTATGTATACCGTCATCATTTACGGCCAAAATTAGGCGGTCTGATCGTCATTTTCGGCGATTTTACGTGATGCGATCTACGTGTTTTGGCCGGTCGCAATCGTTAGCAATCATCCGGAAATCGGCGTGAAATATTTGCTCGAACTTTCGAGTATTTTTCAAAACTTTGAGTCGAGTTTGAGTATTAAAAACTCAAAGTTTCGAGTACTCGCACACCCCTAGTTTATATAAACCTAAACCACGAATACATAGTTTAAATAAATAACTCAGCAAAGCTCTGAATGCACTTTAAAAAAGCATCAAATCAAATGGGAACAGTGCGCCACGGGTGGTACACGTCAAAGTTTTAGAAAGTTTGCTGTGCGCCACCGGTGGCCCACGTCGGGATTTTTTTCTATCGGGCTGAACGTGTTAATCAAAGCAAAATGAAATTCTTCCAGATCTCTGGGGATGTGAGTATTTTGGAAAACAAAACCATGACCTCCGATCAAAACCCTAAGACTAGGTTGGACTATTGAAGCGGGAATTTTGCAGCCAAAGAGTTTTAAAATATATTTTCTTGGTTTTTGGATTATTGTTTTACTGCAAAAATGTGATAAAACTCTCTCTCTGAGTGAAATACATTCTTGTTCCTTCTTATGATCAATGCTTTGGGTCGAATCAAAGAAAATCATTGGATTCAATTATATGTAATTTTTTATCAGTAATAAAATAATATTATATATTTTATTATTGATTTAAACATCATCCGGCAGTAGAAAAATGAATTCAGATGTAATTTGTTATTGTTAAAACTGACAATGAAGTAAGTAAGTATTAATTAATTATTCAATAAGGACCACTCGGACATTTTACTCACTAAATTAGCTCACAGAAACTTTGCCTAGCAGAATTACTTGCTTCTCAAAAAAAGAAAGATGTATAAGTATTCAAGCCTAATTAGGCTTATTTTTAGGGGTATTGTGAAATTTTCTCAATTTTCAGATTATGCTGTGAAGGAAATTTATAACAAATGAAAGCTTAGTTTTTTGCTTAAGAATAGCTCGAGAATATAAAAATTAACTAATTTCGAGCGGATTTGTAACATATTTTTCCCAATTTTCAGGTCGTATTCATCGGTAGCATTTTGATAGCGATGACCGTGTACTGGAAGAGACACAAGTGGATCACGATCAAGTCAAGGAAAATTCAATTCAAGCCTCCCTCGTCCCAGGAATAAAACGGGAACTTGTAGTTGAAATGTTGTAACATGTATTAGTTAAATAAATGGAAACGGCAATCTAGACGCTACTCACTCCAATTTAAAAATTGTATTTACCAAATGTAAATAAAACCATTTATGTCGACAACATGGTGGAATGATTCAACTGCCAATTCCCGTGGAAATCGCATCCCACTAGCTTTTTATTTATTTTTGCATCATTTAAGCTAATTGTATAAACTTATCTTACAATAAGCGATAATGAATGTTTTGTATTGTTTATCAATTTTATGATAGATACATACTTGTTTGTACAGAATTAACTATTGTTATGAATAAATGTACCTTTCTGTTATACTCGGCTGTTCTATTGTCAACTTGTTATGTTAATAAATTTTATGAAGAGCGATATGAAATGTTTTAATATGAAATCATTCCATTTTATTATTAGATACATGACTTAAGTTTGATATAATAGGAAGAATTTGTTGATAAATAGAGTACGGTAACTACTTACTTGTATTGAACGTTTCCGATGTGGGCTAAGCCTTGGTTGGAGGTCAGTTTATTTGTAGTAAAGTCCTGATGTATTTGTCCTTTATTTAGTACCCTGTATGGAGACTTAAGTTTTGTCAAAATTTAAAAATTTGAATTACCAGTGTAAATTTTGGTTTTGGTGCTCCCTGTACCCCAAAAGTTGTTTTTGTGGGGATGTGTACTTAAATAAACATTCCAGAACAGGGACATGAAAACAGGCCTATATAGACTAGTGATGTGTGTACTCGTCGTACTCGAGTACACTGTGGATCCGAGTACGTGCGGATCCGGGCTGTCGGTTGTACTCGCTTACTGTATCTGTACTCGTGGTTGGATCTGTACTCGTCTGGTGTATTTGGTTTCAGATAGAGCTTCGTTCTGTGTATCTGTGCTTGCTATATTGGTTTAACAGACCTGTTCAATGAGTACATACATCTTGATTGACACTCTTAAAGCATGCATTTAAATTATGTATAAAATAAGTATTTAGCTGATTCATAAACTGAAATAGTTTATTTATACTCATTACTGGAACTGAAATCCTGAATATATTTTGGAATAAAATATACTAAACAGTTAGTTTTTAATTTTGACTAAAGTAAATAAAGGAAAGAAGGTTTAAAAGAAAAATAAATGTTAATCATGTAATATTTTAAGGTTAGGTTTGCAAAGGAAAAGCACTTGGCTTGGGAGTTTCATTGAGAAAAGGTGGGATACACAGCTAACTCACCTGAAGAAACTGGTTCAGATGAGCACAGCAACAAAGAAAGTTTCTTCAGATGTGGAGAGAGACTGAATGAGTCTCTCTCTACATCTGAAGAAGTCTCAAATGGAGACGAAATATTATGTAATATGTGTGTAAAAATACTTTCTTTGTTGCTGTGCTCATCTGAACCAGTTTCTTCAGGTGTGTTAGCTGTGTATCCCACCTTTTCTCAATGAAACTAAATTAAAAATGTTCAACTTTAAAACAACATAGAAGGTACCAGTAACACAAACTAACTTTACAAATTTAACTTTAAAACATTGAAATTGAAAGTGTTATACTTATAAAAACAAAATCGAAAAGGTAACGAAAATTTACTTTAAATTTAGAGGTTTTCTGACTCTACGAACTGCGTAGTTGCCGGTGATGTCTAGGGGTGGGCGAGTACTCGAGTTTCGAGTATTAGTTCGAGTACTAAAGACTACTCAAGGGCCGAGTCGAGTAGTAAAAATACTTGAAACTATCGAGTCAAGTAGTTGACTACTCCCGCCGTTTACCCCAGTAGTTGAAAATAGCGTAGTTACCCCCGCCGTCTACCCCCGTTTACGGCGCTAACCAATGCTTAACAAAATAAGTGACTGAAATAAATAAAAATAAGCTTAAAATCTAGTTTTAGCTCATATAAAAGGAGACATTGACAGGTGGGTTATTTATGGATACCTGTGAGATAAGTAAGAGAGGGGCACAGGGAGTGTTTGGGTCAGGGTCAAAAATCACTTTCTTGTTAAAATGTTCTGGTTTTGATAAACCAACCCAAAATCTTGTTATGGATATATATTTGTAATACTTGTCTTTTGTTTGTTATGGTTGTTGAAAACAGTATAGCCTATATATATTTACTAGCTGTGTACCCGTCCTTTGTACGGTTTGTATGTCTAAATAATAGATGAATTTAAAAAGAATAACAACTGAATTAATTTTAAAATATTTCATTGGTGGACGTGAGGATGGCACAAGGCACTTTCGAAATTAATCTGTGTATCCCTCAGGGAAAAAACTGTCGATCAGTAGTTCCTGTTATTCATCGATTGAACACAGTGAAGGAGCGATGTTTATGAGACCACCTGTTTTCCAATGCCCTGTTCCCAACTTTTAGAATGACCTAATACAGCCCCTCAACCCTTTAATCTTATCTTAAATAATCTAATCTTATTTAAAAATATTTTTCAAATTTACTGTTGAGACACTCAGTAGTTGGCTACATAAAATGTCTATTTAGAGAGGCATAGATCTCGGCCCCCATGACTCAAGCACACAAAAAGTCTGTATGAAATCTCTGTTTCCATTATGGGCCGTGTTGTTGTTGCTGATATCCTTTAAAGTACCAAATTTAATCTCTATTGGTTATATGTGATGATTGTATTAAAGGTCAGTGGGGCAGATCCCTTAAGTATTTTTATCTGTTTTTTTTTTGTTTGCTACCGAATTTCATCTCCATCAGTCCAGTAGCAGGTGCAAGATTGTTAAAATAAGTATTCTGAAGGTTTGGGAGTGGGGCCCTAAAACACGTTCTTCACGGGAATAGCCTTGTGTTTGGTCTGATATATTAACCCTTTGCGATCGGAATGAATATTTGCCGCTATTCCTCAACGGTCGTGTGGCCAGCTCTACTGGCCGCCGCCATTAGCGTGCGGAAGTCGGATTTTTTTCTACAGCAATTGTCCTTTGCGATCGGACGGCCAGCGGTGCTGGCCAACATGAAATCCAACGAACGCCCGGGCGTCCAGCAGGACTAGCCGACAACAATGTTTTCGTTTGTAATATTCCAAACTGTGGTATGATGCCTGTAGAGTGCTGCAACCTAGTGAGGAATTGTTAAACTAAACGATCAGCAAGCTTGCAACATTATATCGTAGGAATTGTGGTGGAAACAACTAAAATAAACACCTGTTCTTCTGGCACAAGTGCTGTCATAATCATCATTGTTTTGGTTCAGTTTTATGTGATTTTAACTGTGTTTTGGTGATTTTCTCGAGAGATTTGTGTTTATTTGTAGTTTTAATTAAGTTTTAATGTACATGATTATAAGAACACTTGTACGTTTACGTATAGGCCTACACTTTAATTAGGCCTACAATAAAATTGGTTTATCCCGTATAAACATTTATTAGTAAGAATGGGGTTATGTTCCCCCCCCCATATATTTAACTAAGTAATAATGGACGATCGTTAAAGATCAGACGAATTGAGAGACGTTTTATTAAAATTTAAATCCCCTATGCTAACATTGAAGGTTTTCAGTGAAAATAATTCCGAGCTGTGGGGAGCGAGCCGCCATGATAAATGCCGAGGTGACGTGGAGTGGGACTTGGCCAGTACAGCTGGCCGTCCGACCGTCGGAACCAAGTTAGTACGGGAAGAATTCTGACTGGCTGCCGACTGCGTTGTGGCCACTCCTGCTGGCCTTCCGATCGCAAAGGGTTAAGTATGCTCCTACCGAATTTACTATGAGGGATTAAAGCGCCGTTTATTTCAAGGAGCTCAAGGTCCGCCATCACCGATTCAAAGCTTCAAAATAATCTAATAACTTCAAGGTTCACGGTAAGGACGATGAGCAAAACTGGCTTAGACAAACGCTAGATGAGGGAAAAGAGCCAATAATGTGCGTCAATCCTTGGGCAAAGATGTATGAGTGTTTTAATTTTCTCGCTGGTGAGAACTAAATATAAATATTACAAATTTTACTTTTCAAAACGAATTAAAAGTATATTTTTAGTTATGAATCAAATTATGACCAAACACAGAAATTTTTTTTTCAGCAAATAATATCAAAATTAGCAATTAATTTAATTTTAATAGCTAAAAGTCTGCACACTGCAATGTGGACAGCGATTAAACTTATATGGACTACATTATCGACACTGTTTTCTATTCCCGCCGCCGCCGCACGCTCACGTTGGCACGTTTTGCTAAATAACTCGGAAACCATAAGAGATAAACAAAAATTTATAGAACAAAAAATGTTTTAAAGTTATTTCCACACAACGTTTTTCAATCAGATTGAAGGTAGGTTCACTTGTTTAGGCGCTAGAGGCGATAGTGTACAGGAAGTACAGTCCTATTTTTCCTAAAACTTCAACCCCCCGAAAACCACCCTAAAATTTTGAATTTTGTATAACCCGTTCTTAGTGGGTGCCTACACCCTAAAAGGGAACGTCCATGTAAAATTTCAAGGTTCTAGGTCAAGTAGTTTAGGCTGTGCGATGATACGTGAGTGAGTGAGAGAGTCAGTGGATTTGACAAATATATAGTAGATATATATTTCATTTAAATCATTATTCATTCATGGTAAAATAATATAAATAATAACATTAATAATTCAATAAAATGTTATGTTTATTATTAAAGTTTAATATATAAAAAACATTGTTTTCAATACAGAAAATAAAATTAGTTTTTTTTTTACTTTTTAAAGAACTCCCCTCTCGACTCGATACTCGAGTAGTTTGGTTCAATACTCGACTCGATTTAAAAAAAAAAACACTACTCGCCCACCCCTAGTGACGTCACTGCCATTGTACCCAGGTACAGTACTCGAGTACACCGCTGTACTCGTATCCGTTGTACTCGAGTACACCAGTGTATTCGATTCTCCCATCATTACTATAGACCACACCAATGCAATGGCCTGATTTTGTTCAAATTTGGTATGTAGGATGGTATGTGGTTTCCCGGCTAATGGTGGCAGAGAAATTAAAATTTTCAATTAGCAATAACACACAGTACAATGTCTAATGTTATTTTTTTTAGAGTCGTTAAGTTTTAATTTCTCTCAGTTTCATTGAGATCAATTTAATTAAAACTTGGTAAGTATATAATGTTGAACGAAGATTGACAAAAAACAAAACAGGTGATTTGGAATATCTTGCCAACTTACCCCAAGGGTGGGAGGGAGATTTCCTCCTTTTAAACTACAACTGAGTGTAGCAAATTATTGTGTTACTTGTAAAAAAAATTGGGGTGAATATTTCAAAAAACATTTGATATGAAGTTTTTGTATAGGCTACACAGGACTTTATATTCCATATACAGTGTAAATATAGAGGGATTTATTGGTTAAAAGGGAGAAAGTATGTGTCAAGTTTTTTGATACCATTTACTTACCTCAGCGGTAGTACAGCATTCAATGGAATGTTTCCCTTTGGTCCCTCCATATTACTGTCTTCATCTCAGACTGGTTCTTTTCCGCTTGCTTATTCAAGGTCCATACACACTTCGTACAGGTTTGCTGAGTCGATCTATTTAAGATTTTCTAATCAACCGGAAGAGACATTGTAAAAACAGCTGGAAGGTCACGTAATCACCAATCCAATCTGCAGTGTTGCTGGAAACACAATATTTATCGTAAGAGTACCATATTTTCCTCATCAGTGTAATTAGAATTAACATTGTTTAACTGCTTACATTCTATGATAAGCTGTTATTTTATGAAATTAATATATTGTTTTGATGTATTTTTATTAGATTAATCGTTAAGGGTTTAAATTTTCTTTCTGCATGTCCAGTGACAATTTAAAAATAGCTGTACCATTATTATACCCTTAAGGTTGGCAACACTTTATGGTATGTTGTTGATTTATGAATCAGCTGGACGCCCTCGAAAGACAAGGTTCGTAGAGCTTTCAGACCAGGTGTGGTTATTTACGTAAGAGTAATGTTCGCAGCTAAGATGTCTTACGAGGGCGTCCAGCTGATTCATAAATCAACAACATACCATAAAGTGTTGCCAACCTTAAGGGTATAATAATGGTACAGCTATTTTTAAATTGTTACTGGACATGCAGAAAGAAAATTTAAACCCTTAATCGATTAATCTAATAATGCAAATAAATCAAAACAATATATTAGTTTCATAAAATAACAGTTTATTCTAATTACACTGATGAGAAAAATATGGTACTCGTACGATAAATATCGTGTTTTCAGCAACACTGCAGATTGGATTGGTGATCACGTGACCTTCCAGCTGTTTTTTCGAGGTCTCTTCCGGTTAAGTAGAAAACCTTAAATAGATCGACTCAGCACACCTGGCCTGAAAGCTCTACGAACCTTGCTCGAAAGACATCTTTGCTGCGAACATTACTCTTATATAAATAAGCACACCTGGTCCGAAAGCTCTACGAACCTTGTTGCTTATTTACCTTTTTTTGCCTTGTAGAGAAACTTTTGCAATGGTAAGAAAATTGGCTATACTGGATTTGCCTCGATTATGTGTAAATTGATTAGCCTGATTCTTAATTCTCTTTAGGGTGAGAATACCTAGTAAATCAAAATATCTGCAACTCCTCTCTAGACTCAATTGACATCATATTTTTACATCTATTGCAATAGGTCTGCCGAGGTTGATAAATTAAATCTCACGCCACTTCTATGACTTGCTATAAATTGTCAATCATCATATTATTTTTAATACTAGGATATTAAAGACATTAAACAAATAAATGAGGAAAAAGTAATATTTTAATGTTGACACCAATGTATTATTTGAATAGATATCCTTTGAATATTTTTAGCGAATTTCCCCTATAGGGAAGAAGCTATTACCGTAGGTCTCATGGTAAGACTTAAGCCCGAGACCATGGTAACTTTTCATTTTGAGGTCCCCAGATGCCAAAAACACCATTCGTTAAAATTTTTATATATGTATATATATATATATATATACACGGCTATGCCCGGAGAGCCAGTCACTGAAAATATACCCGGGGAATGCAGTCAGTGACACCCCCACGTATATTTGGAAAATATGCGATATATACATTTTTGCATTTGCTCAAATATTGTCATTGGCCATTTCCGATTATATATATGTCATATATATTTAAAAAATAAACCCTTTTTATACGTAAAAATTCCTATGCTAAGCCAGTCACCGGCGTTTTTGCCCGGAAGGCCAGTCACGTAAAGTTTGTACTGCTAAGCCAGTCACATATATTGGACGTAAGTGCCCGGGATGGCAGTCACTGAAAATCTGCACTGGGAAGCCAGTCAGTTACACCCTCAAATATATCTTTGCTTATCTGTTGTTTAACTAAAGCGATAAAGCATCTTTCACTGATAATATGTGTGGCATTATATCAAGGGGGTTTTTGAAGCTCCCACGTATTCCATAAATTTTATTTATAACGTCTTATAAATCTTGAAAGTTCACTCTGCAATTCTAAAGAACTCCAAAATGTAATTTTATTCATAAAAAAAAAACAGAAATAATAACAATTAATAATTACTGCAGTACCTATAACCTGCAGTTACATGGCATTTAATAAGAAAACTTGCTAATTACTTCACATAAAATAGTAACCAACCAATACCATCACAGTAACGCGGCTCACAACGCATCGTGGCTGCAGTGGCACGGCGCCACGCCGGCGCCGGCGTCAGCGCCGGTGCCACGGCCAGTGTTACGCGTTCAAAAGTCACCTGTACGTCGCTAATCATTGCCCTTATTTATATCTCACCTACCAGACATAATAAAACTGTATGTGTATGTAATTGTGTACACTATTCAATTCGGCATCTTTGAGGCACCACTCCAAGTGTGTAGGATAATATTCTGTGCGTTTTAATCAACACAAAATCCCAAGAGTTTAAAAAAGAGTTTGAAAATGTTTACATTATTTCACGTTTTAGCCTAATAAACCCAATTATAAACGAACTAATTACTGCATAAGTTATTATTTTCTTAAAGCAAATTTAATTACAAAATGAGCGATGCAAAAATGAGCACTCTTCGTCAATTAGGTGTCTCTGTATTACCATTTTACGAATAGCCTACCTAAATCCAAAATGGCGGGAGCTTTTTTCCAAAATGGCGACTTTCTGCCACTCCAATTTTTGCCGATTTTCAGTATAATATTGAGGACACTTTTTCTGACATATCGGCATAACTTTAATTTCTATTACCGTTAGTTTGAGGTTTGACCCATTTTACCGCTAATATGGAGAAAGTATTGTTTTTGACAAAATTTTCGAATTTGAGTTGTTAATGGAACTATTCATTTTGGTGTTCCCTGAACCCAAAAAATTGATTTTTACGTGATGTCTGTGTGTCTGTCTGTCTGTATGGATGTGTACAGAGCTAGAGCCCAAACAAATGGTCCAATTTTTATGAAATTTGATATGTAGGTACTAATCCACGATATCTCCAGGCGCTTCTTTCATTTTTTGAATTTTGTATTTTTAAGGGTAATTATCCCCCAAAAACTGCCAAAAAACATGAAAAATCAACATTTCCCAAAAACGGCTCTAACGATTTTAATTAAACGTTAGCCGTTTCTAGAACTTTCCCAAAAACGGCTTTAACGATGTTAATTAAACTTTAGCCGTTTGTAGAACTTTAGTTTTCCAACAACATTACACCACCCGCATTTCTGTAAAAATTCGGGTTCATAAATTACAAGACTTAAAATATCAAAAATCCAGTTTTTTATATTTTTCATAAAAAAACATAAATAACATTAAACAAAACATTTAAAAACATTAAAAACATTAACATTAACATTAAAAAACATTACTATTCACCATTAAAAAGAACTCAACAAACTAAATAATTTAGTGTTTTGAATTACTTTTCTATTATTACTGGTTGCAGATAAAATTGAAATTTTCATTTTGCAGTAAACGCAGTACGTTGTCCAATGTAATTCTTATAGGGAGTACAAAAATTACCACTTCTCTCTTATTTCTTGATCAATTTAGTTCAAACTTGATATGCTTGTCATGTTAGCATTGAACAACAGAAGAAGTTCGAAATATGTTGCCCCTTAATAACCCTGAGGGGGGGAATAGGGGACATTTCCCCTCTTAACACATTCAGTGCGGCGGGTCCGCCGGCAGACCCCAGATGCCGCCGCGATAGTGCTAGGGGGCCGCCGGCAGGGCCCCGCGCCATGTCATGTTTATGAATTCAGTGTGGTTTAGCAGTTAGCAGAAGAACCTTGATACGATACCGCATTGGCTCTAGGGTGTGTGTGCATACTCCAGTTCCATTGGTTCTCGTTTTGGCGGTGCGGCTGGATTTTATATATGTATTTTGTATATGTATTTTATATATTTTGTATATGCGGAGTGTATATATTTTGTTTTGGCCATATATTTAGTAGTTTACGTGCCGGTACTGTGTGAAAATGGATCCGGTCGCGTCTCGCACCTCGGCGCGCGGCGACCGTGACGTTCGTTCGCACCTCGGCGCGCGGCCGTGCCGTTCGTTCGCGTCTCGGCGGGTGGGGTGCGGTATGTAAATGTATATGTATATGTATATGCGGAGTGTATATATTTTGTTTTGGCCATATATTTAGTAGTTTACGTGCCGGTACTGTGTGAAAATGGATGCGGTCGCGTCTCGCACCTCGGTGGGTGGGGTGCGTTATGTATATGTATATGTATATGTATATGCGGAGTGTATATATTTTGTTTTGGCCATATATTTAGTAGTTTACTTACCGGTACTGTGTGAAAATGGATCCGGTCGCGTCTCGTGCCTCGGCGGGTGGGGTGCGGTATGTATTATGTAAAATTACATGTAAATTTCGGTGTCAAGTGCGGAGGGTCCGCCGGCGACCTCTGAATTTTTTTGCCAAAAAAACATCGATCGGAGTCTGCAATTTCGATTTTGACACCTATTCCCGACTTTTCAACATGAAAGGTAAAATTTTATGAAAAAAAAAATTGTTTAGCACATAGGTAAATTATTAAATTAATTTGCCGCAGCGAATGTGTTAAAACCACGTGTGTAGCGATGGATTCTGTAGTGCCTCCTATACATGGATTTGGGTGGATATTTTTGAAAACAAATTGTTTACAAGATTTTCTGTACATTCGACCATGCTTTGTATTCTATATTTATTTAGTAAATAAAAAGTAATTTACTCATTAAAGTTGGGCTAAAAGGGAGAAAGTATGCGTCAGTTTCCTGATACCGTTTATTTATATTCTACTAGCTGCTATCGTACCCGGTTTCACTCAGAAATACAACAGTTCTGTGTGCTGTATTCTGTGGTTAACCCGTGGAACTACTACGAAACATGATCAGCTGTTTGAATTCTCATGAGCTCAAACTAAAGTGAATGTCTATAAGAATAACACAGGATTGGAACTTTGTCTCCCCGTGGGGCGGAGCGCTTTGGGGATTCCTTAAAATTCTTTCTTAGTGGTTACCTACGTTATGGAAAACGTACACGTGCCAATTTCGTGGTAGTAGGTGTAGAACTTTGGCCTGAGGGATGATCGGTGTTAAATAATTATTTAATTGTTAATAAGAATAACACAGGATTAGAACTTTGACTGCCCATGGGGTGGATCCCTATAAGATTTTGTTAAACCCTTTCTTAGTGGTTACATGGAAATAGTGCCTACACGTGTCAAATTTCGTAGTTGTATGTGTAGAGGTTTGACCTGGGGAATGATCGGTGTTTCGTATTTATAGATATAGATTTGTTACATTCGCATTCATAGCTATCCATATCAAATAAGTGCCTTACAGGTTAGTTTACGATCAACTTATTACGTAAAGGTGTTTGCCTTTATTTGTATTTTAATTGTAAAAATAATTAATTAAATGATTAGTGTTTTAAATAAATACATCTGTGGAGATTCTCATAGGGTATTTTAAAGGTGTATTATGTTTGTTTTTGGTCTGAAAAGGTTACAAGGCCATCGTCTTTTTGCAACAGGCACTGATAGTAATGGAAAGTATAGGTTAGCTTGTAACGCTAATCATATGAATGGTAGCGTAGGCTTTATCTAATTTGCACGTTATCATTATATTAATAGGCAAGCACACAACTCTCCCCCTTTTTTCTCAGCGCGTGTGCATCGTAGGATAAATTCAAGCATACCGTTAATAGAAAGGTATTGTTGTATAGATGTGCAGAAACACCTTATAATTTACACCAGCCCTCAGACTAGTTGCAATGTTAATCTTAGTTTCAATGTTAATCTTATGGAAGAACAGTAATTAATTGAATTGCATATTTGAAAGTTGATATAATAACAAAATGATAGCCCAACAGCAATAATAGATGTTTTAGGACTAATGTAAATAAAAGATGTCACTGACTACTGGAATAGAGACACCCTTTTCTTATCCGTTTAATACCATATACAAAAATAAACCTGGGTGTGAGGGGGGGAGGTGGCCGATAAAGGAGAGAGGGAGAGAGAAAAAGGAGAAAAAGATAGGTTATTCGAGAAGTTCACTAATCTCACAAAAATCTAACTATTATACTTTACCAAGTGAGTGTTACTTTAGGAAATGGTTGTTTTTGAACAGCTGTAGTTTAGTTGTTCCTTAAGCTCGTGATGAGAGATGGTCGTTTCCCAGAATTTTGGGGAATATCCTGAAAAAAAATAATTCCGTTTTTCTGGCGGGATTTATTTGATCTCAATATTATTTTGGGGCAGAATTATGTACTCGAAACGGTAATCTCTAGTGCGGTCGTCTTTTACGACCATGATTACGCGGTGCAATCGTCATTTACGGCCATGATTACGCGGTGCGATCGTCATTTGTGGCCGACAAAACTTAATGTGTGATAATCATTTGCGATCTATATCAAGTGGAACGATCGTCAGTTACGGCCGGTATCACGTGGTCCAATCGTCTGTTTCGGCGGATAGCGGTGCGATCGTCATTATTTTTTTATAAACTGTGGTGCGATCGTCATTTATGGACAATGGTACATGTTGCGATTATAAATTACGGCAACTATAAGGCGGTTCGGTCATCTATTACTATAAGCGTGATTTCTGTATGTTTATTGGAGGGCAAACATGGTCCTGATCATGACTATTGCGACTTTTCATATATTACAAGAATATTTTCGCCAAATTTTTGGGGGTCGACTGCCCCCTTACCACCCCCGAATTACGCTTGTATCTATTACGTTGATGGTGCATGGTCCGGTATTCTTTTACGGACTATATTACGTTTTGCGATCGTCAATTACGGCCAATGTCATACGGTGCGATTGTCATTCACAGCCGATGTTACGCGATGCGGCAGTTATTTACCATGGGACTGAAACCAAGAGACATAGGCCTAGGACCCTTTAGATCAGACAATGTGCTTTAAGGGGATTCCAGAGCTACCCCTGAGTTTAGGCAACCACTCATTGGTTAGAAAGAGATGAAACTCTAGATTGATAAGAGACAAAGCTACCTGACGCTGTAGGGGCGGATCCAAGGGGGGGCAGTAGGGGCGGTCGCCCCCCAAACCTAAGAATTGTTGTGTTTTATTTTATTATTCAGGCATACGATGAAAGTTTAAATAAATTCGAATGAAAATGTAAGCATCAGAAGCCTCCCGAAACCCCGTTTTTCGGTTCCGTGAGTCAAATTTTGCCGCTCCCGTCTACAAGCTTACATAAAATTCAAACTAACGAACCTAAACGTTTCTTTAAATGAAATAAAATACTCCCCATTAGACAGGTGAAATTTTAAACTTCCATTTTAGTATATAACACATTACTTATACCTTAAAACTTATACTTATTGCTTATTGGTGTACCTAAAAGCGTCTCACAAAAACATGGATATTGCCAGGATCGTGAAGTTGATACAGTTTTTCCAGTTGACAGACCGATACAGTGTTTTCAATGTAGTCTTGGAGGTAAGTTTTAGCAGCAAAGGTTGCTACAATTGTATTCGGTGATTATATTTTACTGGATTTCGCCCGCCTACCGTCATTTGCTATCAGCGGTGTTTTTTTACAGGGTAGGTTTGATTTTTGTTTAAAACCGCGTAATCCGTTGCTAGGCAATAAATATCCAGTGGCTAGGCTAGAAACAAAAAGTGCCTCGAATTATATGTAATGAAGTAAGAGGAAACAAAGATTAGATTGCGTGCAAACAGAAGCTCATCCGCCAAATATTTTATTTTGTAAAAATGTGGTACGAAATTTCATTTTTCGAGTGGTTGACCCTGGCTATCAGCCTCATTCCTAATTGTATCTTTGCGTAGTATATATAGTTCAATGTTGCAGATTTCAAATACGTTTTGTAAATAGTTTTTCGTGTGGGTAAATAGTAAAACAAATTCATATTACTTGTTCTTAAGACGCCTACAGATGACGTAGAAAAAAGTGTAATGCCTAAATATTTAATATTTATTTACGGTCAGGTGCAGTAGAACTAAAGTAATTTTTGTTTAGCTTTTTTATAAAGTTAAGATTTATTTTTTCTTGACTACAAGGTAATTGCTATATTATGTTAACTTACTTTAATTCGTTGGATAAATTCATATAGTTAAAAACAATAATGGGGGTGCCAGGGACAATTTTAGCAGCACAGGTTGCTACAATTGTATTCGGTGATTATATTTTACGGGATTTCGCCCGCCTACCAGGGGTACACAGGGAAGGGGGAGAGGTAACTTTCGGTGACCGCCCCCACCAAACATGACCTCTGGATCCGCCCCTGTGACGCTGGTGTACCCTTAACGCTTAACGCACCACAAAATGAAGCTACCTTGGACCGCGTTCAGGGTTCAGACATTCGTTCATGGAGTCACTTCGACTCACATCCCCCTTCAAGAGTCGAGGGGGGGTCAAATCAGCTCAAGCTTATCGGCGCCACACATCTTAATCAGGCCCTGACCATGTTAATTGTGTTCAGTTTCATAATAAGACTAAAGAAATTTCAAAGTTAGTGACAGCTATTCACTCCTCTTTAGTATATAATTTTGTACGGTATTTTCTTTTATTAATTAAGTTTTGGATACCACAGTTAAAAATGATAGTTGTACAATTTTATGAATGTGATTCAAAAACCTGTTTTTTACAACACTGAGTAATATTTGGACCAAAACTCACAATTTGGTATCTAATTTTCTAAAATATTCTAGGAGGGCCCCCGGAACCATTTTTTTTGTGGGGGATCCCCTATCCACGGCACTGTTTATCCGGTATTATAATTAATTTATACCCCGCTTTAGGCTTCAGCGGATCTGGTCACCTTAGTCCATGTTGCATGTTGTATGATCTTATGTGTTCCTTACTGCCATATATGTTATTGCGTGTGGTTATATGGTTTAGTATACCGTTGTAGAATAGTGAAGCAGGCGTGTTTCCTCTGTTCTGTGGTAAAATACAATTAGCTGACTAAATGCTCATTAGAAAAAATTTGTGCATTATATAATTAAAGGTTAAGTAACCTGTACCAATAATATAAGAATTACTTTGGAGCACTGACGGACTTTGGGCGGCGGCATAACCCTAATGACGTACGATGATTTGAAACAGCCTAAACGTGTCATGCTGCAAACGATGATAGGTAAAGTATTTTATGTAATTCAGTACAGTATTTTTTGTGAAATTCAGAAAAAACTGGCTCTTTAAAAGACATACAGATAAACAAATGACAACACAAATTAAATTTAAATATCTCCACTGAATACAACATTTCACTGCTCAAAGCGATGTAGAAACAAAACTTATTTGATTTCTATTGATAAATACATTCCTTACTTGTAACATCTGGTATTGCTAATAATCTGTCCATCTGCAATTCAAATAACATTGTTCCTCATGTTTATCGTAAAGGCGAAAAACGAACTTTGAGGCCGGCCCGTGCCCTTCAGATTGAAAATATCGAAAAATAAAAACCTTTATGCACAACTGGAAATCAGGGCAAATATGTTGATAACTCAATCGACAAAATAGGCTCAGAAATAACGGAGGAGTTATCTTAACAAAAATCGGGCTTAGCGTATTAATATATAAGATATAGGATGATAGTAGGCCTAATTTAATAACAATTTCTTGCTGGAATGTCATCAACACTAAAAATGTTAAATTTACCTCACAAAGTTCCTAAATTTAAGCAGCACTAGATTGCCCGAAGATGTCACTGTGTTGACGAAACGCATTCAAGTTAGGAACTGTATTAAAGTAAATCTTAAATTTATAACATAGTTTGATATTTGTTAGTACAATAAATTGAACGGAACTGGTTTTATAAAAGAGAAAGGTAAACTAACCACTATGCCCCAGTCTACTAGATTGACTCTTAATAATTTTAAATATGTGAACTTTCAACTAAAGAGTAGGCCTTGTCATTATGGTATACTTTCCTCATGTTTTATAGTATTGAATAGTTTATTATCATTGAATTCTGTCATTAAAAATTTCAGCGGTCTTATAGAGTATGTTTTATGCTTGATTGTGCAAAGGTTGGGATGTCTGTCTACAGAAAGAGAAGTCCCAACATACCTACACTTCTGTCCCTTAAATAAAACTTAAATTGTAAAATGTGTAATGCAAATTATGACGATTCTGAGAACAAATGGAGGGGAAAAATAAAATGAATAAAATAAAGCTACACTACAAAAGTACTCCTAGCTAATTAAAGATATGATTTTAGTATCGTATAGTATTTGTGAGATTATTAACAAAATAATTGAATGCGTGTCCAACGGGATTAAAATCCAAGTACTGTATTTTGTATTTGACAGTCATACAGCAGTTAAACTAGTTTCCTCTCCTCGACTGAGCGCGAATGTGATAAGTAGTTCCACATACCGGCACACTACAGCAGCACCAGTAAGCCGTCTCGGTATGTAAAGGATGCACGGCAAGCCGTACCTGACTGCCTTTCGGGAGGGCTGACTGGCTTTCGGGCAGATGACTGCCACACCGTGTAATATACCAGCGCGGTGACTGACTTACCGGGCGCAGATGAATGTATATACATATATAAAAATTTTTATATATGTATTAATTTTTATAATATATATAAATTTTGTATAAATTTTTATAATATATTAAAATTTGATTTAAATAAAAATTACATGTGAAAAACCCGAAAAACCCATTTTTGGGGTACAAAACCCCCCCAAAACACCCCTTCAGATGGTGCGATTCGTCTGGTTTTCGAACTCGTTCAAATAAATGGTACTTTACACGTTTGTACCAAATTTCATTAAGATCGGACCTTTTTTACGAGAGTTATCGTGCTTACGGACACATATATATATACCAAAATATACATATATTATGTATATATTATGTAACAAAATATATATATATGTGTCCGTAAGCACGATAACTCTCGTAAAAAAGGTCCGATCTTAATGAAATTTGGTACAAACGTGTAAAGTACCATTTATTTGAACGAGTTCGAAAACCAGACGAATCGCACCATTTGAAGGGGGGTTTTGGGGGGGTTTTGTACCCCAAAAATGGGTTTTTCGGGTTTTTCACATGTAATTTTTATTAAAATCAAATTTTAATTTTCACCATTGAATTCAGCATAAAAAACAAACAATTTGGTATCTTGATCATTGCTCTACGTCAATTGGTTACTGAGATATTGAAAGTGCTAAACACAGTACGTTGTCTAATGTTATCCTTATGGAGAAAAAGAAAAATTGTATATCTCGCTTATTTATGAACATAAACTGACGAAATTTGGTATATAGCTTCATCTGGTTGTGGTTTATTGTTGTTTGCACAAAAAAAAATTTTTCACCTATGGTTCCCGTAGCAGCAAACCTAGGTACTCGGTCCCCATGTTACTCTTATGGAAAATAATTAAAGTGTTATATATCGCTTATTTATGAATGTATATGGATGAAACTTGGTATGTGACTTCACTTAGCTGAGTTCCTTTGATATTTTGCATAAAACCCCATTATTTTGTGTTCCTTGTTGCAGCAAACCTGTGTACTCATACCCAATGTTATTCTTATGGAGAATAATTAATATTTTAAATATCGCTTGTTTGTGAATATATTTCTTATGAATCCTGTTAAGTGGCTTAATGTGTTATGTTATAATTCATTGGAAATTCGCTGAGTATGCAGGTTTGCTGCGACGGGGATATTTATTGTTTTGTACTAGGGGTGTTATACAAAATGACTCGACAAATGAATTCATTAAACTTAATTTGTTATCAATAATTACCATTTCTTGACGAATATCCTTTTGTGTTTTACTGAGTACACAGGTTTGCTGTGACTAGGGAATCAAAAAGACGCATAGCAACAATAAAGTAACACTGGTATGCAACACTTCCTATTATCCTATTGGTCTTAGATTTTGCAGATATCAAATTACTTGAACAAAAAGAAATTAAATACAGCCATCATAGTATATTGCAAACACAACCGGGTTTAACTTAATTAAATTGAAATCGTACTACTCAATTTACTGATGGAGGCCCTGTAGCATATACAATAATGTAATTCAATTCAATTAGGTTAATTAATTAAACTCGTATTGCGTTGAATACTATACTATTACACAAAGAAGATATTGCGTAAACATGTTTTCCTACTACTGCGCTTAAAGTGCTTCTTTACGATCTAAAAAACACGTAGTAAAACATCTGTTTTCTATTTAGTGAGCGAAAAATTCTGTTTCGCTTGCTGCACCTTTTTTGCTCGCCGACAGCTAATAAACAGCTGATTGATTGTTGCTTTTGACCAAGCTAACTGACTCTATGTTTATAACCTAAATCTTGTGAATTCAGCCAAAATGGATGAAAGTGAAGTTTTTTATTTTTGTGGTAGGCCTACTCAAAATTGCAGTTGGAGAAAAAATTGTCAATGCAATTTGAGTGTTATGTGTCTTTGTCCCTTTTGGAAAATTACTGTGCAAAGCTACTAGTCTCACAGTACAGTAGAAATCCAATTATCTGAACTCCAATTATCCGAATATCCAATTATCCGAATCGATTTTGAGTGAAATGATAGAAATATAAAAATCAAGAAAATAACAGCGGGAGCGCGTGTAGCGATAATGCGCCGTGAGCGCTAAAATAAAAGCCCGCGCTGTTACCTTCCGGACGATATTTTCGCAGGGAACAATGAGTCATACCCCCTTCCCGCCCTGCTCATCATCAGTCGCTTCTGTTCTTTCACCGAGATTATCGTTCGAAATGAGTACAAAACGTAAACGTGTTGTCCTTTCGCTAAGTGATAAACTCACTTTGCTCGAGATGTTCAAGTGAAATAACCAACATTGAACAGTGAAATACGTACGGTATGTATTGAAAAGAGCAACTGTATATACTGTATTCAATTTAACTCCTGTAATTTAATTTTTATGACGTATATTCTTGATACAGTTCGCTCACTTTCTGTTCACTACATTTATAATAACTTTGTTGATAAAATTCTGATTTTAGCGAATTTCCCCTATAGGGAAGAAGCTATTACCGTAGTCGGCATGGTAAGACCTAGGCCCGGGACCATGATAACTTTTCGTTTTGAGGTCCCCAGACCCCAAAAACACCATTCGTTCAAAACTGTATATATATATATATATATATATATATATATATGTGTCCGTGAGCACGATAACTCTCGTAAAAATTATCCGATTTTTCAGAAATTTGGTATAAACGTGTAAAGCAACATTTATGACTTTAAGTTCGAAAACCAGCCAGATCGCTCTATCCGAAGGGGTATTTTTGGGGGTTTTGTACCCCAAAAATGGGTTTTTCGAATTTTTTACATATAATTTTGGAAATAGTCAAATTTTAGTTTTTCCCATTGGATTCAGCTTAAAAAAACACACAATTTGGTATTTTGACCATTTCTCTACGTCAATTGGTTACCGAGATATTGAAAGTGCTAAACACAGTACGTTGTCTAATGTTATTCTTATGGAGGAAAAGAAAAATTGTATATCTCGCTTATTTATGAACGTATAATGACGAAACTTGGTATATGGCTTCATCTGGTTGTGGTCTATTAATATTTGCTCAAAAAAATAATTTTTTTCCTATGGATCCCGTAGCAGCAAACCTGCATACTCATCCCCATGTTATTCTTATAGATAATAATTAAATGCTATGTCTCCCTTAATTATGAACATAAATTAATAAAAACTGGTATATAACTTCACCTACTTCAGTTATATTAATATTAGCATAAAAACCCATTTTTTATTTTCCTTGTTGCAGCAAACCTGCGTACTCAGCCCCCATGTTATTCTTATGGAGAATAATTAAAATTGTATATATCGCTTATTTGTGAAATACATTTTTATGAAACTTGATAAGTGGCTTGATGTAGTATTAAGATATTTATATCTCCATTGGAAATTCGCTGAGTATGCAGGTTTGCTGCAACGGGGGTATTTTATGTATGGTGATGTTTTTTGCTTAATTCCTGAGGTATACCTGATTATCCGAATTTCTGCATATCCGAATTGGCCCGATCCCCAATTAATTCGGATAATTGGAGTTCTACTGTAACGGTGTTCTCTCAAGCGACAAAGACCTACTTTAATTACGCTCTTAATATAAACTGTGTTTTTGAAACTCATAATAGCGATGGATTTGAATTTATTTCTTTATTTATTTGGACTTTACCTATCGCTTCTAGTGTTTAAAACTACACTACGTTTCGGGAGGTAAGGAAACTCCTCCCGTTATCAAGTGAACCCTACTTACATCTAAATATCAAGTTATTACACCTAACTAACCTACATTTTTTGGATTTTCTTAATTTTTTCTTTTACATTTTAATTACACTAACACAAAAATAACAAATCCTTTACAAAAAATAAAATACAATACACTAACACATCATTTACATACACGAACAAATGGAAAACTGACTATACATTACCTGGTCTGCATCGTTGCCTCCAAGCTGACGGCAAACACGGGCAACCTCACTCTCATGTCCGCTCACAATCAGCACACTCGACTGAATTAAGAAAATTAAAAAAAATTATGAAAGATTAAGAAAATCCAAAAACATATAGGTTAGTTAGGTGTAATAACTTGATATTTAGATGTAGGTAGGGTTCACTTGATAATGGGAGGAGTTTCCTTACCTCCCGAAACGTAGTGTAGTTTTAAACACAAGAAGCGATAGGAAAAGTATTAATATATAAATAACTATTGTAGATCTTTGAAAATTTTCTGTGATAGTGTGGGATTAAGAAATCTTATAGAAGGTATGGGAAATGTGATAAAAATAAGGGAGGGGGTTTAAAATCAAATCAAATTCCTTTATTCATAATAAGTACAATTGTACAAGAATAGTCTTATAAGGTAGTTAGTTACCAAAAAAAGAGAGTTACAATTATCATGAATTAATTAATCAAATTAATTGTGACTTTACTATGTATTTGGCAAAATTATTTTAAAGTTTTATCATCCCAAAAGCCTTCAAAGGAAAAAGGAGGAAGTTGAATAAAATATTCCTTTAATTTATTTATTTAAACCTTTACATATTTTTTGGCCAAACAAGGTTTAGACAAATTATGTACAAATTTGTTTCCAACGAACAGAACTGTTCCTTTTTGTAAACTCTAATTTTCTTGCTGCACTCTGATGCTGCTTATCCCCATCACCTCAAACCTTTCAAAATCTGGCCTCACACCTTTCAAAATCTGGCCTCACACCTTTCAAAATCTGGCCTCACACCTTTCAAAATCTGGCCTCACACCATTCAAAATCTGGCCTCACACCTTTCAAAATCTGGCCTCACACCTTTCAAAATCTGGCCTCACACCTTTCAAAATCTGGCCTCACACCTTTCAAAATCTGGCCTCACACCATTCAAAATCTGGCCTCACACCTTTCAAAATCTGGCCTCACACCTTTCAAAATCTGGCCTCACACCTTTCAAAATCTGGCCTCACACCTTTCAAAATCTGGCCTCACACCTTTCAAAATCTGGCCTCACACCATTCAAAATCTGGCCTCACACCTTTCAAAATCTGGCCTCACACCTTTCAAAATCTGGCCTCACACCTTTCAAAATCTGGCCTCACACCTTTCAAAATCTGGCCTCACACCTTTCAAAATCTGGCCTCACACCTTTCAAAATCTGGCCTCACACCTTTCAAAATCTGGCCTCACACCATTCAAAATCTGGCCTCACACCTTTCAAAATCTGGCCTCACACCTTTCAAAATCTGGCCTCACACCTTTCAAAATCTGGCCTCACACCTTTCAAAATCTGGCCTCACACCTTTCAAAATCTGGCCTCACACCTTTCAAAATCTGGCCTCACACCTTTCTTATCTCTCATTGACAGCACATTCCATACAATCATTAGTATCCAAACAAGATTACAAGTGTATACAACAGTTTAAAATACCCCTGTAGCTGCAAACCTGCATACTCAGCGAATTTTCAATGCATATATATGAATCTTAATACCACATAAAGCCACTTACCAAGTTTCATCGATATACATTCATAAACGATTTATGACATTTGAATTATTCTCCATAAGAATAACATGGCGGCTTAGTATGCAGGGTTGCTGAAGCAAGGAACACAAAAAATGGGGTTTTATACAAATATCAATATAACTCAAGAAGGTATAGCCACATACCAAATTTTATTAATTTATGTGCATAATTAAGAGAGATAACACGTTACTTATTCTCCATAACAATAACATGGGGGCTGAGTATACAGGTATGCTGCTACGGGAACTATCACCCAAAAAATGTTTTTTAGTGCAAATATCAATAGACCACAACGATATGAAGCAATATACCAAGTTTCATCGGGATTAGTTGATAAATAAGCGAGATGTACAATTTTTCTTATTTTCCATGAGAATAACATCGGACAACGTTCTGAGTTTAGTACTTTCAATATCTCTGTAACTATTTGACGTAGAGCAATGCTCAAAACACCTAATTGTGCGTCTTTTTAAGCTGATTCCAATGGGAAAAACTTAAATTTGACTTTTTTCAAAATTATGTGTAAAAAACTCAAAAAACCCATTTTTGGGGTACAAAACCCCCCGAAAATACCCCTACGGATAGGTCGGTCTGTCTGGTTTTCAAACTTAAAGGTCATAAATGCTGCTATACACGTTTATACCAAATTTCATCAATATCGGTCAATTTTTACGAGAGTTATCGTGCTCAAATATATATTTACACAGTTTTGAACGAATGGTGTTTTTGGCATCTGGGGGCCTCAAAACGAAAAGTTATCATGGTCCCGGGCCTAGGTCTTACCATGCCAACTACGGTAATAGCTTCTTCCCTATAGGGGAAACTCGCTAAAAGGACTAATAAAGCATTTATAATTTCTCTCGACTATCCTAAGGGTTTATAACCACTTCATCATAACTAACTGGAATAATCACTCCAAAAAGGAAATAAACGACAAAAATGAATAAAATAAGCAAAGAAAAATAGAAAGTTGGAAGTGTTATTAACAAGTGGTTGTAATAATCTGGCAACCGCCTGAAACAAAGAAGCTAATCAAGAGTCCCCCACGGCCTCTTTCTTCTGGTGGCCTGAACACTGAACACACCACAGGGTTTACTTTTGCTTGTCAAAATAATTACAAAACACTTACAGTCTGTCTTATCATATTCTCTGTATTGTTTTGTATAATATAACTGTTCTTTGACAGATTAACAAAACATGACATAGTCTAATGAATAGTTCTAAATTACTGCTGTATTTGAGGCATACTGCCACAGGGAAGCTTGATAAAGAGAATCGTGTGGGCTACTGCAGATCCAGTGTCAAAGTAACTTAGTTAATTAGTTTGTGTACGTGTTATGGCACATTTACACCGGAGTTGCCAACAAAAGTCGACTAATGTTGACATCATTGAGGACGACAGTAATTCATTGACAAAATTTGGTTTCAAAATTGGTGATGTCAACAAAAAATTATAACTTTTCTCTGCAAACATTAGTTGGTGGCAACTCCAGTACTCCAGTGCCGTGTGAACACACCTTATGAACAGAAAATATAGAATGACTTTTAAAAACTTATCAGTATGTATAGTGTTTGAGCTGTAGTATTTTTGAATGCACTTGATCATAATGACCCTCTTTTAAGGACAAAGGCGTAATTCGGGGGTGGCAATGGGGGGCAGTTGTCCCACCCCAATAATTTGGAAAAGATATTATTGTAATATATGAAACGTCACAATAATCACGATCACGAACATGTTTGCCCCTCCAATCAAAATACAGAAATTACGCTTATTGATAAGGAAGAGATATATGAACCCTAAGACAGCCTGAATCTAACTCTGTTAGCAAGTCAAAACTAGTTGCTATTGCAATAAGATTGTATTGCTTATAGAAGCGGGTATTTGAACCGTATAGTTGGCGTACGGGCTGAATATCAAGAGCTACATGCTGTTACACCTGTACTTGAATGGTAAAACGAAAAACAGAGATCTTAATCTCGGCATATTAAAACATGTATGTATAAACATAGTAACTTAAAAACAAATATCTACAGTGCGTTGTGCGAGTGGAAAACCAGGCCTTGCATAACACTAGCGTTAATTTAAACATTGTGCTTATGAACAGTCTGTTTTAGCGAATTTCCCCTATAGGGAAGAAGCTATTACCGTAGTCGGCATGGTAAGACCTAGGCCCATGACCATGATAACTTTTCACTTTGAGGTCCCCAGACCCCAAAAACACCTTTCGTTCAAATTTTTATATATGTATATATATATGTATATATATATATATATATATATATATATATATATATATATATATATATATATATGTGTGTGTGTGTGTCCGTAAGCACGATAACTCTCGTAAAAAAGGTCCCATCTTAATGAAATTTGGTACAAATGTGTAAAGTACCATTTATTTGAACAAGTTTGAAAACCAGATGAATCGCACCATCCGAAGGGGGGTTTTGGGGGGGTTTTGTACCCCAAAAATGTGTTTTTTGGGGTTTTCACATGTAATTTTAATTTAAATCAAATTTTAATTTATATCGTTGAATTCAGCTTAAAAAAACACACAATTTGGTATTTTGATCATTTCTCTACGTCAATTGGTTACTGAGATATTGAAAGTGCTAAACACAGTACGTTGTCTAATGTTATTCTTATGGAGAAAAAGAAAAAATGTATATCTCGCTTATTTATGAACATAAACTGGCGAAATTTGGTATATAGCTTCATCTGGTTGTGGTTTATTGTTGTTTGCACAAAAAAAAATTTTTCACCTATGGTTCCTGTAGCAGCAAACCTAGGTACTTGGTCCCCACGTTATTCTTATGGAAAATACTTAAAATGTTATATATCGCTTATTTATGAATGTATATGGATGAAACTTGGTATGTGACTTCACTAACATGAGTTCTATTGATATTTGCATTATTTTGTGTGCCTTGTTGCAGCAAACCTGCGTACTTATCCCCAATGTTATTCTTATGGAGAATAATTAATATTTTAAATATCGCTTGTTTGTGAATACATTTCTTATGAATCCTGTGAAGTGGTTTAATGTGTTATGTTATATATTCATTGGAAATTCGCTGAGTATACAGGTTTGCTGCGACGGGGGTATTTTTACTCGTGCAACACACTGAACTCACCCATATAAAAAGAAATGACCCATAAACATGACTTGTCCATAGTCATTGGATTGCATATAAGTTTAATACAGGATGTCCGGAAATTATAGTAAAATATTTTAGTACATGACTGTAGAGGTAAAAATAAGGAAAAAAGTTGATATAAACATATGTCCTAAAGTGCTTAGTTTTCCGTCTGTATGTCTGTTTCTGTTTTTTACATAATTTATCATATCTTACGAACCTTCTGAGGTATTAAATTCAAACTTGGTATGTGCATGTGGAATAACAAGATGTATTTCGGTATTGAGTATCAAGTTTCTACTTTGTACCATTTCAAAATGGTGACAGTTTTTTTTTAAGGCTAAATATCTTAAAAACCATAAATTAAAAAAAATTACAAGAGACAAAAAAGTTGTGAAATTTAATCCCATTAACTCTGATAATAAAGATTAGGATTATTGGACAACTAACAGTGGAGAAATTGCAGCTTTTCCGAATAAAAACACGCACATTTCGGACCGCATGTTAAAAATGTTCATGTTAAAAATAAAAATTATAGAGTGTTTAATTCCTAAAGGAATTATGAGAGAAATGTTAAGTAATTGTAAATCCATAATTTAATAAAATTAGACTCTTTTAAAATAAGTAAACCAATAGTTCATTGGAAATAGCCACCTAGTAAATTAGACATACTGTATTTGTTAAATCAGAAAAACAGCTGATATGTAAAACAGCTGATTTGTTTCTGTTAACATTTCAACAATGGGAATCATTGTAAACAAACTTACAGTAAGTACTGTAATGCAGTGTGTTTGTGTTGTGTTTAAAAATGGAAATGTAAAAATGGAAGGTAATGTACACACTTATTCATACTCTGAATTAGCTGACATGCATTTAATGTATGGGTTGGGGCGCTGCAATAGTACTGAAGCAAGGCGTCTGTATCAAGAGAAATTTCCGAACCGAATTTGTCCAAGTGCAAGGTTTTTTGCCACTATTCATCAACGCCTGTCTGAAACAGGTTCTTTGAAGTCCAAAGAGCACAGTGATGCAGGTAGACCCCGATCTATTAGGACTGTTGACTTTGAAGAATTAGTTCTTAATGAAATAGCTGAAAATCCTGAGAAGAGCACAAGGGGATTGGCACTACAGTTTAATTCTAATAATTCTATTATTATTATTATTTGGTAGATACTTCATGAGCAACAATTATACCCATTCCATGTCCAACAAGTTCAAACTCTATTGCCACATGACTATGCTCCCCGTGTCGTTCTTTGTGAATGGTTTGTACAAAAAGAGTCTCGCTCCAAACTTTTTAACGACTGTTTTATTTACCGACGAGGCTCGCTTCACAAGAACAGCGATCATAAACTACCATAACCAACACATCTGGGCAGACGAGAATCCTCATGCCATTAAACCGAATCGTCCACAACAACAGTTTTCAGTGAACATTTGGGCAGGAATCATAGCAGATCATCTAGTTATGTTTGAGCTTCCTCCCAGGCTTAATGGCATAAACTACCTAAACTTTTTGAGAGAGGAGCTACCTACATTGTTTGAGGATGTACCTCTTCAATTGCGCCAAAAGATGTGGTTCATGCATGGTGGGGCACCCCCACATTTTTGTGTTCCTGTCCGTGATCACTTGAATGCCCACTTTCGAAATCAATGTATAGGCCGAAGCGGGCCAGTTCCGTGGCCAGCAAGGTCACCGGACTTAAATCTTTTGGATTTTTACCTTTGGGGGCATTTGAAGACAAAAATTCTCAAATTGATACAGTTGATGAACTTCGATTAAGGATTTTCAACGGAATAGAAACAATTAGGCAGACTCCTGGAATTTTCGAACGGGTCCGTCAGTCTCTCAGAAGACGACTGGACGCGTGCATTGAGAACAATGGAGGTCATTTTGAACATCATCTTTACTATTTTAGTACGATATCAGCATAATTTAACTGTATGTAAAGTGTAACTGTAATTTACAATGTGCTATTTCCAATGAAATCAGCTGTTTTACATATCAGCTGTTTTTCTGATTTAATAAATACAGTATGTCTAATTTACTATGTGGGCTATTTCCAATGAACTATTGGTTTACTTATTTTAAAAGAGTCTAATTTTATTAAATTATGGATTTACAATTACTTAACATTGCTCTCATAATTCCTTTACAAATTAAATACTCTATCATTTTAGCGAATTTCCCCTATAGGGAAGAAGCTATTACCATTGACTATAAATACTGAAGGAGACATCCCATCCATATGGCCCAGCTGTCCCACTTTTAGTGTATGCTAGAATTTAAAATTGAAGTAGCTTGATTGGGTCACCGACAGATTGTGCTGCTGTCAACTTTTTATTTTAGTTATTTACGTTAACTTTTAAAATATCTCCACCCCAGAAAGCATGTGATAATCAACTTATGTTTGCTTCCTGACACACCAACTGTTGTATTATCCCCTCCTTGAGAGGATAAGTAATAGTTGACAGCAGTACACTCTGTTGGTGATTGGTGTAAACTACGACCTCTTTCAATCCTGGCATACACAAAACTAGGTGTTTAGTTTTAGCCGTTGAGAGAGTGAGCAAAACCCCCCCTTGTCCCCAAGAATTCTTAATTTTGTTTCAACCTTCTGTATTTTCTTATCAGCTGTTCTTATTTATTTCCTTAATCTCTCATATGTTTTTATTATCACCTGACTGTTTGTTTATATTTCTATTCTATTATTTTTAGTTCCTAAAACTCAATGAAAGTAATTTAGCTTCTTTTAGAGGCACAAGTATTTTATTTTACAGACGTAAATTCAGTGAAAGGTGATGTTGGACATAGAAGTGACAGTTAATTAACATTATGGAATGTGAAAATAACTACCCACCCACACCTACGGACTCAGTTACAACTGGTGAGTTGGGGATAACAGTGTACATTATGAACTAGTAAGAGAATAGTATGGAATGCTACTGGCTTAATGAACATTGAAAGGTGAAGTCATTTGTATGCTTTTTTTAGCTTGTGCCTGTCAATTCTCCTTTTCTTGTAAATAAATGTTCGTCTTTTCTTAACTTGCCATCCTTCCTTTCCTTCATTTTTGGGTGTTTTCACCCTGGTCCTCCGATTTATATTTGTTTAATATCTCATTCCCTTTATCCCACAATATGTTTGGTCCCCGACGGGCCGCATAGAACTCACGCTATGGATAAACTAACTTCAGTCCCTTCAATCCTTTCTTTTACCCTCAACCTATTTCCGTCTATGAATGAACTTCTATCCTTCAATTCTTCTTTCCACTTCTTGTCCCTGCCACTCTCTCGATCGGTGTGGACTCTTACACTGTTACAACATCAGAAAAGTTATGATGTTTATGATGTTCAACGCCAAGTGTTTGTGCATTCCTACAAACTTAGTAATAAGTTGTGAACCTTGGGATGTTCACAAATAATCAATAAGTGATTCTGAAAAACTATTCTACTTCTTTTTATTATAATATTTTATTCTATTTTGTGTTTCTCTACCCCTGATAATGGCACCGCTTCATTCAACCAATCTTAAAGCAGATACTTACAAGCGTACGACTTTGATTATTAAAAACCGCTTTAACAGTATTAAAACCGCTGTCGACGCTTTACAATCTCAAACTGAACCGTTGACTGTTGTTCAACATAAGAAACTTGCCGCTTATTTGTTAGAAATTGAGTCTCAAAGATCCGATTTTAAGACGCTCATCAATCGCGCTTTAACGCTTGACGACAAAGAACTATCACATGAAACCATCATGCAAGATCAAGACGAAATTTTTGACTTGCATGTTGATATTTCGAGTCTCATTGAAGCACTCACTAGCTCAAACAACCCGCCTATCGATTCTGAAATCCGCAGTGACAGTTGTGTTACGAATTCAGGATCGCAATTACGACTGCCTAAATTAGACTTACCTAAATTTAACGGGGAACTTGCTGCTTGGACGTCGTTCATAAACTTGTTTGAAACGACAATACATAATAATGTTAACATCTCGGAAGTAATGAAATTCCAGTACTTGTTGAGCGTGCTCCAAGGCGAACCTTTTAACCTTGTAAAAAGTCTTACTTTAACCGCAGAAAACTATGCCATAGCTTACAAGCTCCTTCATGACCGCTATCACAACACTCGTAGACTGCAATCATTGCACCTAAACCAACTTTTGGACTTACCCACTATATCCGTCAATCACATTCCTTCATTAAGGCAGTTTGTAAATACTTTCACTGAAAACTCGCAAGCTTTAACCGCTCTTAATTGTCCTGTCCATGATCCTAACCCGCTACTCGCAGCTGTTTTGCTACGAAAAATGGACATGGAACTCCGCAAACGTCTTGAGAAATTTCGCCCTGATGAAAATTCCTCGAAACATACCTTACCTTTAGTGAATGAGATTATAGACTTTTTGACTACGGAATGTAATCATAATGAAGATGCCACTTTGCATTCGATATCCCGCTCTATTGAATCAAATCAATCATTGTCTCGTAACCGAGACCAGGTTCCTCATAAAGTGATCCCTTCTCGCAAAACCGCTTCTGTAATGGTCACTGAATCATCATATGTACCTACTTCATGTTTCGTTTGCAATCAAACTTCTCACAAAGTGTATACTTGTCCAGTATTCAAGAACAAGACTCCTCATGAAAGATATCAATTGGTGAAGTCCCAACGACATTGTATTTCTTGTCTGGGATCCCACAGTGTCAAACAATGTAAGTCACAGTCTACGTGTCGAATATGTCATCAGAAACACCATACACTTCTTCACTTTAATAGTGATTCATGTATTACCGCGACTCAGACAAAGTCCTTCAACAACTCTGTAGTTGCCAAACCTGGAACTACACATAATCGAGAATCTTCAACGGAAAAGGACGTTTCTGCCACTTTAACTTCCCATAGAATTTCTTCGGATTCTGATTCTAAGGTTACAGTTTTACTGGGAACCCTATTATTACAACTAAGAACTCCAGACGGAAATATACACATATTTCGTGCACTCCTTGACTCTGGGAGTATGTGTGACCTTATTTCTGAGCGGGCAGCCAATATTCTCAATATTCGTCGACAGAAATCTGATATCCAGCTTGCCGGTATAAGTCAAAATGTCACCCGCAACAAAGGCCAAATCCATGTTGATGTAGTTACTTCATCTGGTGAGCTGATAGCTAAACATCATTCATTCCTAATCCTAGACAAACTGACTGTGGATTTACCTCGAGTTCCAATCGCTCCTCGAGTTTTGAAACATACTCAATCATACAATTTAGCTGATCCAAACTTCCACGTACCTGGTTGTATTGACGTAGTCCTTGGGGGATCCATTTTCCCGCATGTGTTCACTAATGAACAACACTCCCTGGGTCCACGCATGCCAGTCATACTTGGCATACGTTTCGGACATGTAGTAATGGGTACTGCTCCATGTTTGTCCACTGTTTCTAACTCAAATCACTCATCATTTTCCTTGAATGTTTGTCTACATGCCGCTTCTGATGCAGATTTGCATGAATCTATTCAACAGTTTTGGAAACAAGAAGAACCACCCATTCATTCTGTTAAATCATTCGAAGATAATCTATGCGATAATCACTTTGCCACAACGCACTCACGAGATAAGGACGGACGTTATATTGTCTGTTTACCGTTTAAAGAAGATCACCCTGTCCTTGGTAGTTCTAAACAAGCAGCGGAAACTCGACTTGCGGCCATGGAGCGTAAATTTATCGCTAACCCTAGATTTTCACAATTGTATCATGATTTCATGGGTGAATACCTAAGTCTCGGCCATATGTCTGTTTGCGCTGATGATTTACAAAATAAACCGCATTATTTTCTCCCTCATCATGGAGTGTTGAAAGAAAGTAGTAGCACTACAAAACTCCGAACTGTATTTGATGCTAGTTGCAAAAGCAGCTCAGGCGTGTCTCTTAACGACACCCTCCTTACTGGACGCAAGTTGCAAATCAACATTTGTGATTTACTTATGCACTTTCGACGACATAATATTGTCTTTTGTTGTGACATCCGCCAAATGTATCGTCAGATTTTGATCAATCCTAATGACCGCAATTTCCAATTGATAGTATGGCGAGACTCTCCTGAATCTCTTCTCACCACCTATCAACTTAATACTGTCACGTACGGTATGAATAGTTCTCCCTACCTCGCCATTAAGACACTACACCAACTTGCTGAAGACGAAGGTGACAACTATCCACAAGCAGCTTATGCTATTAAACATCACACATATGTCGATGACATTATCACGGGCGCTGCTAATGAAACTGATGCATTACAACTCCAAACCCAGGTTATTTCCTTGCTTGAGCGCGGAGGCTTTGAATTGCGCAAATGGGTTTCAAATTCTCCACTATTACTTAAGAACGTTCCTGATTCCCATTTGGAAACTCCAACCTTCTTACAAGAATCTCAAACTCCCCAATTCACTGTGCTTGGTCTTCAATGGTCTCCTACCACTGACTCATTCTCATACAACTTTCAATTGTCTTCAGAACAGCATCCTACTAAGAGACAAGTTTTAAGCACTATAGCCAAAATTTATGATCCATGTGGTTTCCTCACTCCTTTCATAATGCTAATGAAATGTTTCATGCAACTGTTATGGACAAAAGGCCTCTCTTGGGATGAACGTCTACCACCAGATTTAGCCTCTCAGTGGAAATTTATTACTGACAATCTAACTGACTTGAAAAGCATTTCTATTCCCCGATCACTGAATCTAACGTCATCCTGCGTGATGGAATTACATGGCTTCTGTGACGCCTCGGAATCTGGATACGCTGCCATAGTGTATTTTCGGTGTGAACTTGCTGATCGCAGTATTAAGATTAATCCCATAATAGCGAAAAGCCGTGTTGCTCCTTTAAAGCGTGTATCTATACCCCGGCTTGAACTAGGCGCAGCTCACTTATTAGCGCAACTTGTTTCTCACTGTCGAAATATTTTCGCAAACGAACTGACAAATAACCAAATCTATCTTTGGTGCGATTCCACAATTGTACTCTCATGGTTACGCACTCCATCTTTCAAACTGAAAACATATGTCGCTAACCGAGTCGCTTCCATTCAAGAACTTGTTCCTGTTGAATTTTGGAAACATATTTCTTCTGAACAAAACCCCGCTGACTGTGCGTCACGAGGTATTCTACCTCCACATCTTATTGACCATCCGTTATGGTGGACAGGTCCAGACTGGCTGTCAAAACCTCCTTGTCAGTTTCCAGAATCAAATTTCACCCCAATCAAACTCGATGCATCCCACGAACTTAAAGATATTCCGCTAACTGTCCTTACCACAAGCCAAGACTCAGAATGGCCTTTGTTAACGACATTTTCATCTTGGGACACATTAGTTCGTGTAATGGCTTTGGTAATAAGATTCTGTCACAATTGTCATGCACTTAATCACCGTATTGGTTACATTACCACCGATGAGCTTCGCTATGCTAAAGTTAAGATATTTTCTTTAGTTCAACAAACTTCATTTTCAGAAGAAATTTCTTTACTCAAGAATCATCAAGATTGTACAACACGCATCCAACGTTTGAATCCATTTTTGGATAGTATCGGATTGATTCGTGTCGGCGGACGTTTGAGTAACACCTCACTTTCTTTTGATGCACAACATCCTATTCTACTCCCGAAACGTCATCATGTTGTTGATTTACTGATTGACTATTACCACGTGCGATACTTACACGCCGGACCACAGCTGGTTCAATCACTAATCTCCTCGCACGTCTGGATATTATGTGCTCGAAGCCGAATCCGATCACGCATTCACAAATGTATCACCTGTTTTAAGGTTCGACCTACCAACGAGTTTCCCCTCATGGGTGATTTACCTTCTCCACGTGTTACCCCTGCAAAACCATTCTTATCAACCGGGATTGATTACTGCGGACCGTTTACCATAAAAATGTTAAACGTGCGATTTGCTAAACAAGTTAAAGTTTACATTTGCATGTTTGTATGTATGGTTACGAAGGCAGTTCACATTGAAGTCGTAACTGATCTCACAACTGATGCCTTTCTCGCTGCTCTGACTCGGTTCATGTCCCGCCGTGGAACGGTCACTGATTTGTACTCTGATTGCGGAACAAATTTTATTGGTGCTGATTCTGCTTTGCGGAAAACTATCCTATCAATACTTACAAACAACGACTCTCAATCTATCATTGAACGCTTTATTGCTACGCATGGAATAAGATTTCATTTCAACCCCCCAGTGTCACCACATCATGGAGGTTTATGGGAAAGAGCCATAAGAAGTGTAAAACATCACTTACGACGTGTCATGGGAAACACGATATTGACCCTTCCGGAATTCACCACCCTTACTACTCGCATCGAAGCAATGCTGAACTCCCGACCACTCACACCTCTTTCAAGTGACCCATCTGATTGGTCAGCCTTGACACCGGGACACTTTTTAATAGGAGACCCTCTCATCTCATTGACTGAACCTGATCAGTCACATATACCTCAAAATCGTCTGAAACATTGGCACCTCGTGCAACAACTTAATCTCCATATATGGCGTCGATGGAGCAGAGAATATCTGCATACGCTTCAGCAGCGTACGAAGTGGATTCGCCGCGGTAAGAATATTGAAGTTGGAGACCTAGTGCTAGTGCACACAGACTCAAGCCCTCTCAACTGGCCACTTGCTCGAATCACAGCTGTCCACCCTGGGAAAGATGGCGTAGTGCGAGTTGTGACGCTCCGGACTGCTTCAGGAACACTCACTCGACCAGCAACTAAAGTGTTTCCGTTACCTCTCACTGAAGAAGAGTCTGTTGAAGCTACCGCGCTTCAAGGCGGGCAGAATGTTTAGTTTTAGCCGTTGAGAGAGTGAGCAAAACCCCCCCTTGTCCCCAAGAATTCTTAATTTTGTTTCAACCTTCTGTATTTTCTTATCAGCTGTTCTTATTTATTTCCTTAATCTCTCATATGTTTTTATTATCACCTGACTGTTTGTTTATATTTCTATTCTATTATTTTTAGTTCCCAAAACTCAATGAAAGTAATTTAGCTTCTTTTAGAGGCACAAGTATTTTATTTTACAGACGTAAATTCAGTGAAAGGTGATGTTGGACATAGAAGTGACAGTTAATTAACATTATGGAATGTGAAAATAACTACCCACCCACACCTACGGACTCAGTTACAACTGGTGAGTTGGGGATAACAGTGTACATTATGAACTAGTAAGAGAATAGTATGGAATGCTACTGGCTTAATGAACATTGAAAGGTGAAGTCATTTGTATGCTTTTTTTAGCTTGTGCCTGTCAATTCTCCTTTTCTTGTAAATAAATGTTCGTCTTTTCTTAACTTGCCATCCTTCCTTTCCTTCATTTTTGGGTGTTTTCACCCTGGTCCTCCGATTTATATTTGTTTAATATCTCATTCCCTTTATCCCATAATACTAGGGACACATTTTATAATGGCAATGAGAAGTCTACTTCAGTATTTATAGTCAATGCTATTACCGTAGTCGGCATGGTAAGACCTAGGCCCGGGACCATGATAACTTTTCGTTTTGAGGTCCCCAGACCCCAAAAAAACCATTCGTTTGAAACTGTATATATATATATATATATATAATATACATATATACACATACACACACACATATATATATATATATATATATAAAAAATATACTTTTAAAAAACACATGTAATAATATAATCTATTTATTTGTTTTTGTTTAAAAAAATGAAAACAAGGAGATTCAACAATTATACTGTTATACGTGTTCAGGGGGCACGTTAGGAACTTTTATGGTGGTCCCGGGCTTAAGTTTCACCGTGCGGGTCATGCTAGTAGTTCACTTTCCAAAGGAAATTCACTAATAATGTTATTAAACTCTGTTTAATAAATGTTTTCTAAATTGTATGCCAATTAAAATATAAACCAATATAAATTAAGGTGTTTTAAAGCCATCTATCTACGAGTGTAAACTAACATCATTTCCAGTCAATACAAAATAATGATTTCATCCTGAGAATTGGCTGCTCCTTAATAACCTACCTTAACTCCTTAATCAAGATGAAGATTGCTCCTTGACAGCTTTCGGACATTGATCTTCCGATCTAAAGATGAGGCAATTTGTATTTAATTTAAGGTGATGCTGAGATGATTATTTCCTGAGAAATCACCTTTCTGGTGTCCATTGGCTTTATAATTCAAATTGGCTTTCTAATTTAAGATGTCTTTTTAATTTACAATGGCTTCCTAATCAACGTTGGTGTTCAAATTTATAGTGGCTCTTTAATTTAACCATCCTTCGTACTTAAATATGCAATAATTAAATTTTACAAGTAATCAAATAAAGTTGTGAATTTTTCAGAAGGATGTTAACCAATTTATATGGCCAATAAATCAAATAAAAAATTAAAATAAAAAATAAAATTGATCAACTTCCAACTTTCAGTTTTGTTAGTACTCTTCTTCTAAAATGTTACTCTTGACTATATAACAGTTTATTCTCCACGGCCAAAATGTTTTGAATATTTAATACGCTAAGACAGTTTTAATTACTTTATATCTAAAGTTATTAAGATCTAAAATGTTCTCAGAGGATAACATTTTCAGATCAATCGTTAATTTCAAGAATTGAAGCCTCACAGAAACAAACAAAACAAAACAAGAAAGTTTAAGAAAAGACAGAAGAAAGCCGAAGGGTTTGGTTGATTAGTGTCATTGTTGTGTTTTGAAGTATCTGTCCAAACCGCCTGCTTCAAGAAAGTCACCGCTGCAAACGGAATCTGAGATTAGACCTGACAAAGTATAAAACATTGTTTATTGTAAAAAAGGGATACTTTATTTTTAAACTATACATATTCAAAAATAATTTAACAGGATACACATAGATTAACTTATTTTAACTTATTTTAACTTTTTACTTTCTCCCCCTTATACATAGTATAGGGAGAAAGTATTGTTTTCGTAAAAATTTTGAATTTGAGTTGTTAGTGGAAATATTTGTTTTGGTGCTCCCTGAGCCCAAAAATGTGATCCCGACTGTGTGTCTGTCTGTCCGTCTGTCTGTCTGTGTGTATGGATGTGTACAGAGCTAGAGCCCTAACCAATGATCCGATTTTTATGAAATTTGGTATGTAAGTACTAATCCACGATATCTTCAGGCCGTTTTTTTCATTTTTTTTAATTTTTTATTTTTAAGGGTAATCATCCCCCAAAAACCGCCAAAAAACATGAAAAATCAAAATTTCTCAAAAACAGTTCTAACGATTTTGATTAAACTTTAGTGGTTTGTAGAGCTTTAGTGTTCCAACAAAAAGACACCACCCGAATTTCTGTAAAATTCGGGTTCAGAAATTACAAGACTTAAAATATCAAAAATTCAGTTTTTGATTTTTCATAAAAAAACATAAATATAAAAAATATTACTGTTCACCATTAAAAAGAGCTCAAAAAACTAAATAATTTAGTATTTTGAATTACTATTCTACGATTGCTGGTTTCGGAGAAAATTGAAATTTTCGTTTAGCGGTAAACGCAGTACGTTGTCCAATGTTATTCGTATGGGGAATACAAAAATTACTATTTCTCTCTTATTTAGTGATCAATTTCGTTGAAACTTGATATGCTTGTCAGGTTAGCATTGACCAACAGAGGAAATTCGAAATATGTTGCCCCTTAATAACCCGGGGGGGTGGAATAGGGGGCATTTCCCCTCTTAAAACCTCGTGTATAGTAATGGATTCTGTAGTGCCTCCAAAACAGGTGGATGTTTTTGAAAACAACTTGTTTACAAGATTTTCTATACGTTCGACCATGCTTTGTATTCTATATTTAGTAAATAAAAAGTAATTTATTCATTAAAGTTGGGCTAAAAGGGAGAAAGTATGTGTCAGTTTCCTGATACCGTTTATTATAATAGTGGTGATAAAACTACGGAAGATATTATTTTGGGACTTGACGATGTTTACATTGTAAACGATAGATTTTTCCGAAATAGAAATATAGTATTACTGATTTCATGTTTTGTAGTTTTAAATACAGCCAAAACCATCCTCAAATTTCGCTTTATACGTTTCGCTTCACGTTATGGTAGCATTTTAGCCTGCCGATGGCGATGCTAATGGTAATATCTGGGGCTCCTCTATCCCCATCTATGTTGAAGCATCTGAAACATTTCACTGACTGCCAGTGCTTCACTTATTTTCATAAGACAGTTCCTTAGTCAAAATAACATGCAGGTATTTAACATGACTCGTTCAGCGGCTCAAGTTAGCCCGACAGCGCCTTCCATTTCAGTAGATGTTAACGGCAGTACATGCGTGTATTGCAGGTGTTTATTCAAGTTTGCAGGCGCTGTTAAAAGTCCGACAGGAGCCGGTGACCTTGGGACCGACCTTCCCCCCCTGCCACCCTGGCGCCTGGGCTGACGTTATCTCTATTTTATCGCTCCATTCATTCTTATTTCCCGGAATTTACTATTTATCATTTCTATTTAATTTCATTCCGATTAGTTTGTATTAAATGCCAGTTCTTTCATTGATGTTCTTTTGGAGAATAAATAAAATTGAATATCTTGATTATTTATGAATGTATGATGATGAAACTTGGTATGTGGTTTCACCTGGATGTGGTCCATTGATGTTTGCATCATTTTGTTCGATTGCCCCCGTAGTAGCAAACCTGCATACTCAGCATTAATGTTATTCTTATGAAGAATAAGTAAAGTTTTATATCTCCCTTAATTACGAACCTAATTTAATAAAACTTGGTATGCAGCTTCACCTGGTTGTGTTGTATTGATAATTAAAAAAAACCATCAAAACCCATTTATTATCTTCCGTGTTGCATTAGAAATTCACTGAGTACGCAGGTTTGCTGTGACAGGGTTATTATTTACCTAACATTTAATCTTAACGTTATTATTTGGTAGCATTTACCTAATTAACTCAACGTAACCTTAAGATTTTCTTCAAGTGATATTGAAAGTCAGATATTGGAATGTTATAGTATTTTTTTTAGCTATTCGCTCTAAAATGTAATATAATTTATCTCACAAGAATCGAAAATATTCGTAAATTTACCCGGCTGTTGCAGATCAAGGAAAGTGCGAAGGTTTTAGCGAATTTCCCCTATAGGAAAGAAGCTATTACCGTAGGTGGCATGGTAAGACTTAAGCCCGAGACCATGATAACTTTTTGTTTTGAGGTCCCCAGATGCCAAAAACACTATTCGTTCAAATTTATATATATGTATATATATATACACCTATATATATATATATATATATATATATATATATATATATATATATATAAATATGTATGTCCGTTACCGCGATAACTTTTGAAAGAAACGCCCGATTTTGATGAAATTTGACACAAATGTGTAGAGTAACATTTATGACTTTAAGTTCAAAAACCAGATTGATCGGACTATGGGAAGGGGGTTTTATGGGGGTTTTAAATTTTACAAAAATCAGTTTATTGAATTTTTCCCCCTAAAATAAAAAAAAAAACTCAATTTTGGTTATAGCCATCTTATAGAGCTTAAAAAACAAATAATTTAGTATTTTGAATCATTAACCTAGTTTTAGTGGTTGTAGAGAAAAGTAAAAAAAACGTGTCCATAAAATTGACCATGTTAATCTTATGGGAAAAAGGTTTTTGGATTTTCCTCAGATAATTTTACTGAAAACTTGACATTTGCTGATACCAATCAGTTCAGCTCTACAAAACAATCATTTTGGTGTTTTAAGTGTTGTTCTACGTCCAACCGTTGCAGAGATATTCAAAGTGCTAAACACAGTACGTTGTCCAATGTCATCCTTATGGAGAGTAACAAAATTTGATATCTCGATTATTTATGAATGTATATTGATGAAACTTGGTATGTGGCTTCACGTAGTACTGGTATATTGATATTTGCACACTAAATGGATTTTTTGTTGATTATACCCATTGCAGCAAACCTGCAAACTCGGCTCCCATATTATTCATATGGAGAATAAGTCAAGTTTTATATCTCCCTTAGTTATGAATCTAAATTAATAAAACTTGGTATGTAGCTTCTCCTGGTTGAGTTATATTGATAATTGCAAAAATACACATTTTTTATCTTCCTCGTTGCAGCAAACCTGCGTACTCAGCTCTAATGTTATTTTTATGGAGAATAAATAAAATGCTATATATCACTTATTTATAAATGGATTTTTGTGAAACTTGGTAAGTAGCTCTATGTAGTAGCATTGACTATAAATACTGAAGTAGACTTCCCATTGCCATTGTAAAATGTGTTCCCAGTTTTGTGTGTGCCAGGATTGAAAGAGGTCGTAGTTTACACCAATCACCAACAGAGTATACTGCTGTCAACTATTACTTATCCTCTCAAGGAGGGGATAATACGACAGTTGGTGTGTCAGGAAGCAAACATAAGTTGATTATCACTTGCTTTCTGGGGTGGAGATATTTTAAAAGTTAACGTAAATAACTAAAATAAAAAGTTGACAGCAGCACAATCTGTCGGTGACCCAATCAAACTACTTCAATTTTAAATTCTAGCATACACTAAAAGTGGGACAGCTGGTCCATATGGATGGGATGTCTCCTTCAGTATTTATAGTCAATGGTAGTAGTGAGACACATATATATGCATTGGAAATTCGCTGAGTATGCAGGTTTGCTGCGACGGGGGTATTTATTTTTAACATGGTCATTTTAGCGAATTTCCCCTATAGGAAAGAAGCTATTACCATTGACTCATGGTAAGACTTAAGCCCGAGACCATGATAACTTTTTGTTTTGAGTTCCCCAGATGCCGAAAACACTATTCGATCAAATTTATATATATGTATGTATTTATTTGTATATACAGGGTCTCCGAAAAAGAATGACGGGATTTCGGACGGCCGTTGCTTGGGGACTATTCAAGATAACTACACGATTTAAACGTCAAATAGAATAGAAAAGAACTAAGTTTTTTTTCATACCTTAATATGTTTCGATGTGAGCTCCATTTGTTGCTCAGCATACATCGAAGCGATATTCGATTTCTCGCCAAGTGTTGTGAAGCATCTCTGGTGTCACAGTTGCGATCGCTTCCGAAATTCGCCCACGCAGATGTGGCAAATCATGAATTTTCTCAGCATAAACAATGTTCTTTACGTAACCCCACAAAAAAAAGTCCAAAGGGGTCAAATCAGGACTCCTGGGAGGCCAGGGAATAGGCGCACCCCTGCCTATCCAACTATTTGGAAACTTGTTGTTAAGTGTGTCGCGCACGTAGGGTGATAGGGCCTTTCTTTTTCGCCAAAAAAACAATAAATGGCATAATTTATTTAGATATGCTAGAACAATCTTTGTTTCCTCAAATTGAAGAAATTGAAGAACAAGCCGGTGAACGAGTCATTTTGATGCAGGACGGCGCCGGTGCCCCGCCTCATTACCTTCGGGAAGTGCGCGACACACTTAACAAGTTTCCAAATGGTTGGATAGGCAGGGTTGCGCCTATTCCCTGGCCTCCCAGGAGTTCTGATTTGACCCCTTTGGACTTTTTTTTGTGGGGTTACGTAGAGAACATTGTTTATGCTGAGAAAATTCGTGATTTGCCACATCTGTGTGGGCGAATTTCGGAAGCGATCGCAACTGTGACACCAGAGATGCTTCACAACACTTGGCGAGAAATCGAATATCGCTTCGATGTATGCAGAGCAACAAATGGAGCTCACATCGAAACATATTAAGGTATGAAAAAAAAATTAGTTCTTTTCTCTTCTATTTGACGTTTAAATCGTTTAGTTATCTTGAATAGTCCCCACGAAACGGCCGTTCGAAATCCCGTCATTCTTTTTCGGAAACCCTGTATATATATATACACAGGGTGTCCAAAAAGTCCCGGGTCGGTTAAATATTTTTCGAAATATTTCAAATAGAGCTTCAAAACTTTGCACAAAGTTACTGGACATAAAAATCTATTTTAACACATATTCAGTGATCCACTACTTCCTCAGGGGGACGGCCCGCTAGGAGTCAGAAGAAAATCTTAAATGTAAGCATAGGTTGATATGCATATCAAATAAAAGGTCTTTATTAGTAGAGTACAGAGCCGCAAATCCGACCTCAAACGGAGAAACGAGTCAAAAATGACAGCCGTTCAAAGATGGCTTGAGTTTGCAACTTAGGTAAATGTAATCAAGTTCATGGAACACACTATCAGTCACAAATAACTTTCTCTTTTAGGTTTATCATGGCTCATTCATTTTCCTTGTTTGTTTTATTTTCGATCCCTCTCAGAAATAACGAAACTTATAATTCTACAACAGTATTAATTGTAAACAGTTTGGGTTAGTAATGTTAAAATCAAAAAGCTCGTCAGTTTATTTTCTACATTAACCTAAGTTGCAAACTCAAGCCATATTTGAACGGCTGTCATTTTTGACTAGTTTCTCCGTTTGAGGTCGGGTTTGCGGCTCTGTACTCTACTAATAAAGACCTTTTATTTGATATGCATATCAACCTATGCTTCCATTTAAGATTTTCTTCTGACTCCTAGCGGGCCGTCCCCCTGAGAAAGTAGCGGATCACTGAATATGTGTTAAAATAGATTTTTATGTCCAGTAACTTTGTGAAAAGTTTTGTAGCTCTATTTTAAATATTTCGACAAATATTTAACCGACCCGGGACTTTTTGGACACCCGGTATATATGTGTGTGTGTGTCCGTTACCGTGATAACTTTTGAAAGAAGCACTCGATTTTTATGAAATTTTGCACAAATGTGGAGAGTAATATTTGTGACTTTAAGTTCGAAAACCAGATGGATCGGTCTATGGGAAGGGGGTTTTATAGGGGTTTAGAATTTTCCAAAAATCTGTTTTTTGAACTTTTTACCCTAAAATTTTAAAAACGCTAGATTTTGATTATAGCCATTTTATAGATACTAAAAAAACATACAATTTAGTTTTTTGAATCATTAAGCTAGGTTTAGTGGTTGTGGAGAAAAGTCAAAATATGTGTCCATAAAATTTCCCATGTTAATCTTATGGGAATATGGTTTTTAGATTTTACTCATATAATTTCACTAAAAAATCCAAATTTCTGTCTACCAATCAGTTTAGCTCTACAAAACAATCATTTTGGTGTTTTAATTGTTGTTTTACGTCCAACCGTTGCAGTGATATTCAAAGTGCTAAACACAGTACGCTGTCCAATGTTATCCTTATGGAGAATGAATAAAATGTTATATTTCGATTATTTATGTATGTATATTGATGAAACTTGGTATGTGGCTTCAACTAGTTGTAGAATATTGATATTAGCACAAAAAATGGTTTTTGTTGATTTTTCCCGGTAGCAGCAAACCTGCATACTCGGCCCCATGTTATTCATATGGAGAATAAGTAATGTTTAATATCTCCCTTAGTTATGAACCTAAATTAATAAAACTTGGTATGCAGTTTCAACTGGTTGAGTTATATTGATAATTGCAAAAAAACACATATCTTATCTTCCTTGTTGCAGCAAACCTGCGTACTCAATTATAATGTTATTCTTATGGAGAATAAATCTAATGCTATAAATCACTTATTGATGAATGTATTTTTGTTAAACTTGGTAAGTGGCTTTAGGTAGTAGTGATACCCAAATATATGCATTGGGAATTTGCTGAGTACGCAGGTTTGCTGCGACGGGGGTATTCAACATGCGGTCCGAAATGCACGTGTTTTTATTCGGAAAAGCTGCAATTTCTCCACTGCTAGTTGGCCGATCATCATAATCTTTATTATCAGAGTTAATGGGATTAAATGTCACAACTTTTTTGTCTCTTGTACAATTTTTTTTAAATTTATGGTTTTTAAGATATTTAGCCTTAAAAACAAAAAACGGTCACCATTTTGAAATGGTACAAAGTAGAAACTTGATACTCAATACCGAAATACATCTTGTTATTCCACATGCACATACCAAGTTTGAATTTAATACCTCAGGAGGTTCGTAAGATATGATAAATTATGTAAAAAAAAGAAACAGACACACAGACGGAAAACTAAGCACTTTAGAACATATGTTTATATAAACTTTTTTCCTTATTTTTACCTCTACAATCATGTACTAAAATATTTTACTATAATTTCCGGACACCCTGTATAAATGTTAATGTGACCGATATTATGTTTTGTCATATTATTTTATCAAGACACTATAAATGAACGGTATCAGGAAACTGAAACATACTTTCTCCCCTTTAGCCTTTTATGAATGAATTATTTTATTTACTAAATATAGAATACAAAGCACGTTCGAATGTTCAGAAAATCTTGTAAATAAGTTTTTTCAAAAACATCCACCCAAATCCCTGTTTAGGAGGCACTACAGAATCCATCGTTACACACGTGGTTTTAAGAGGGGAAATGACCCCTATTCCCCCCCTCAGGGTTATTAAGGGGCAACATATTCCGAATTTCCTCTGTTGGTCAATGCTATCTTGACAAGCATATCAAGTTTCAACGAAATTGATCACTAAATAAGAGAGAAATAGTAATTTTTGTATTCCCCATACGAATAACATTGGACAACGTACTGCGTTTACCGCTAAACGAAAATTTCAATTTTCTCCGAAACCAGCAATCGTAGAATAGTAATTCAAAATACTAAATTACAGTATTTATTTTTTTGAGCTCTTTTTAATGGTGAACAGTAATATTTTTATATTTATGTTTTTTTTATGAAAAATCAAAAACTGAATTTTTGATATTTTAAGTCTTGTAATTTCTGAACCCGAATTTTACAGAAATTCGGGTGGTGTCTTTTTGTTGGAACACTAAAGCTCTACAAACCACTAAAGTTTAATCAAAATCGTTAGAACTGTTTTTGAGAAATTTTGATTTTTCATGTTTTTTGGCGGTTTTTGGGGGATGATTACCCTTAAAAATAAAAAATTAAAAAAAATGAAAAAACGGCCTGAAGATATCGTGGATTAGTACTTACATACCAAATTTCATAAAAATCGGATCATTGGTTAGGGCTCTAGCTCTGTACACATCCATACACACAGACAGACAGACGGACAGACAGACACACAGTCGGGATCACATTTTTGCGCTCAGGGAGCACCAAAACAAATATTTCCACTAACAACTCAAATTCAAAATTTTTACGAAAACAATACTTTCTCCCTATACTATGTATAAGGGGGAGAAAGTAAAAAGTTAAAATAAGTTAATCTATGTGTATCCTGTTAAATTATTTTTGAATATGTATAGTTTAAAAATAAAGTATCCCTGTTTTACAATAAACAATGTTTTATACTTTGTCAGGTCTAATCTCAGATTCCGTTTGCAGCGGTGACTTTCTTGAAGCAGGCGGTTTGGACAGATACTTCAAAACACAACAATGACACTAATCAACCAACCCCTTCGGCTTTCTTCTGTCTTTTCTTCAACTTTCTTGTTTTGTTTTGTTTGTTTCTGTGAGGCTTCAATTCTTGAAATTAACGATTGATCTGAAAATGTTATCCTCTGAGAACATTTTAGATCTTAATAACTTTAGATAAAAAGTAATTAAAACTGTCTTAGCGTATTAAATATTCAAAACATTTTGGCCGTGGAGAATAAACTGTTATATAGTCAAGAGTAACATTTTAGAAGAAGAGTACTAACAAAACTGAAAGTTGGAAGTTGATCAATTTTATTTTTTATTTTAATTTTTTATTTTATTTATTGGCCATATGAATTGGTTAACATCCTTCTGAAAAATTCACAACTTTATTTGATTACTTGTAAAATATAATTATTGCATATTTAAGTACGCAGGATGGTTAAATTAATGAGCCACTATAAATTTAAAAACCAATGTTGATTAGGAAGCCATTGTAAATTAAAAAGACATCTTAAATTAGAAAGCCAATGTAAATTAGAAAGCCAATTTGAATTATAAAGCCAATGGACACCAGAAAGGTGATTTCTCAGGAAATAATCATCTCAGCATCACCTTAAATTAAATACAAATTGCCTCATCTTTAGATCGGAAGATCAATGTCCGAAAGCTGTCAAGGAGCAATCTTCATCTTGATTAAGGAGTTAAGGTAGGTTATTAAGGAGCAGCCAATTCTCAGGATGAAATCATTATTTTGTATTGACTGGAAATGTTGGTTTATACTCGTAGGTAGATGGCTTTAAAACACCTTAATTTATATTTGTTTATATTTTAATTGTCATACAATTTAGAAAACCTTTATTAACACGTTTAATGCTGACAAACATGTTTAAAGATGAAAATCACGTAAGTTTTAATGTTAATTAGAGGGCGGGAATTATCGTCCTCCGCATCCAACGTGTTAAACAAAGTGTAATAATATCATTAGTGAATTTCCTATGGAAAGTGAACTACTAGCATGACCCGCACGGTGAAACCTAAGCCGGGGAAAACCATAGAAGTTCCTAACGTGCCCCGTGAACACGTATAACAGTATAATTGTTGAATCTCCTTGTTTTCATTTTTTTAAACAAAAACAAATAAATAGATTATATTATTACATGTGTTTTTTAAAAGTATATTTTTTATATATTTGCCGGATCATACTCTTTTTCATGTAAGATTGATTCACAAAATGATTTACACAAATATTCCAAATACACATGTTATTAAATTAAAACCACTTATCTCCTAGTTCTTGAGCTCTTGAACATTTTGTAATCCCTACCCCGCCTACTATGAAACCTGCTTCTAAGAATTAATAATTTGTATCAAAGTTTGAATTGAAACCAACATAGGTTTTTATTGGAAATATCACAGACTAGCTGATGTACCCGTTCTTCACACGGGTTAGAAAGGTTGAGACTAATAACTGCGTTATAAGTCAGCTTGAAATAACTGTTCTTGCTTCTGCTCTTTAAGCTGTCAAATGGATTTATCCACAGATGTTCGCATTACAGTGTCTGAATGTTTACTTTCTTCTGAAATGTAAACATTGAATCTTAGGACGTTCACGGGGCGTAGCCCTAGGGGATTTTAAGGAGGTGAATTGGCCTATGTGTTGCACGGGTTCAAAACATACCTTTATGTAAAGTTTCAGCCCAGTCGGTTTAGTAGTTTTTGCGTTTACCTGGAACATCAGACACACAGACAGACAGACAGAAACCACCTCTTTTTTATAATATTATAGAAGATAGATAGGATAGATAGATTTAACAGTGTTTATAATTGGCAAACTGTATTACAAATCTTAGTAAAGAAAAACATATGATATAGCTGAAGTTATGTAAAAAATGAAGGTTGTTCAAAATTTGCCACATTACCTCACGATCACATTTATCCCACACACCTTCAAAATATCCCTATAATGGGATGAAAATCCCTCAAGAGGAAACATTGCAATCCCCATTCTACTGTATACATCTACACAAAATCTCTGATTACCGGCCAAGCCTGTTGGCATTTGCCTTCTAGGAACATTACAATATTCTCTGGACACTGACGGTCAGTCAGCTTTGTGATCAAACCACCTCAGTGCTGTCACGCATTGTAATTAGAGTCACGCCATGTAGTTTGACATTCGCCCATGCGATGTGAATATAAAGGGGCGTGACACTGTTGGCTAATTGTAGCTTTTTTCCCTATATCCAATCTAAACTGAACTCACATTTGTCAGCTATATAAGTAAATAAAACGTTAGTTTGTGCTGATTCCACGGAGAAACTGATGAACTTTTATGGCGGACAAGTTTATATAATTAGCTGGAAAAATAAAATCATAGCTTACCGTAGAGATAAACATTAAAACATAAAGTTAAATGAGGCAGAGTCCTGAGAGAGTTTTTAACATTTCTGTATTTTGACAATGTAAGAGTCTTAATGAACATTTTGATATGCAATATGTTGGGGTTTTGATGATAAAACTTTTAAATCTGGCACGGCAGATTCCTCATTTGAATAAATGTATTTTAAAATTATCGTTTTACAAATAGACTAGCTGCTTATCGTGGCCTTGCCCGCATAATCTTAATCATAGGATTATTAACACGCGATGTTTATTCTATATCCTTATGTTTAAAAACCATCCTCTCTTCCTCATACACCGTGATGCAAATTTTTCGCCGCTGATGGTTTACACCATTATGAATTTAGTGTTCTTTGAAAACAAATTTAAAATGTTTGCATCGCTTAGACTTTTTGAAAATTAAAATCAAAGTTGTAAACAATGTAAGTCCTAAATTTAAATCCAGGCTTCGTCATTCCCTGCTATACAAAATTTAATAGGGAAGATGTTATTACCATAGTCGGCATGATAAGACCTAGGCCCGAGACCATGATAGTTTTTTTGTTTTGAGGCCCCCAGATGCCAAAAACACTGTTATTACACATGTGATGTTAAAACACATATGTGGGTTTATATATGTGTCCGTAGGCACGATAATTTTGTAAAAATAGTCCGATCTTAATGAAATTTGGTATAAACGTGTAAGGCAGCATCTATTTTCATGAGTTCGAGAACCAGGCAGGTCGCTCTATTTTATCGGGGGATTTTGTACCTTTTGTAACTTTTTACATATAATTCTTTTTAAACCTAAATTTTAGTTTACACCATTAAATTCAGCTTAAAAAAACAAACACTTTGGTATTTTGATCATCACTCAACGTCAATTGGTTACCGAGATATTGAAAGTGCTAAACACAGTACACGTTCTCCAATGTTAATCTTATGGACAATAAGTAAATCTTGATATCTCGCTTATTAATGAACATATATTAATGAAACTTTCATGTGGCTTTATATGGTTGAGGTTTCCTTATATTTGCATACAAACCAATTTTTTTGTGGTCTTCATGGCAGCAAACCTGCGTACTCAGCAGTTATAATATTATCCTTATGGAGAATAAGAAACATGTGATATCATGCTTGTTTATGAACACAAATTGGTAAAACTTGGAGTGTTGCTTCACCTAGAGTAAATAGCACCAAAATAGTCCGATGGTAGTTAATACATTGTTGCCAAATCGCTCTCCTCTAATAAAACATATGGTAAAGTATATCTGTTGTCTGTTTTTAAATCCATTACCATCGTATACAACATAAAACAAAACAAGCAGACTGAATCATTGTTTGTGAAATTTGTAAGGCAACAGAGTTGGATGAGAGGGGGTGAGGGGTGAGGGGGGAATCATATGGGCAACTTACCATCGGACCATTTTCATGTGGTCTACTCAGTGGTGATCACATGGTATTTAAATAATACCCCCGTTGCAGCAAACCTGCGTACTTAGCGAATTTACAATGCATATGTATATGTCTCACTACTACATAAAGCTAATTCCAAAGTTTCACAGAAATACATTCATAAACAAGTGATATATAACATTTTATTTCTTCTCCATAAGAATAGCATTAGGGTTGAGGACGCAGGTTTGCTGCAACGAGGAAGTTAAGTAATGTGTTTTTTTGCAATTATCAATATAACTGAACCAGGTGAAGCTACATACCAAGTTCTCTTAATTTAGGTTTATAATTAAGCGAGATATACAACTTTACTTATTCTCCATATGAATAACATGGGGGCCGAGTATGCAGGTTTGCTGCTACGGGGACTATAAAAAAAACTTGTTTTTGTGCTAATATCAATATACCACAACTAGTTGAAGCCACATACCAAGTTTCATCAATATACTCGATAAATAATCGATATATCAAATTTTATTTATTCTCCATAAGGATAACATTGGACAACGTGCTGTGTTTAGCACTTTGAATATCTCTGCAACGGTTGGACGTAGAACAACGATTAAAACACCAAAATGTTTGTTTTGTTGAGCTAAACACATTAATAAACAGAAATGTGAAGTTTTTAGTATAACTATCTGAGAAAAATCTAAAAACCTTTTTCCCATAAGATTAACATCGGACACTTTTTTTTGGATTTTCTCAGCAACCACTTAACCTAGGTTAATGATTCAAAATACTAAATTATTTGTTTTTTTAAGCTCTATAAAATGGCTGCGACCAAAATTGAGTGTTTTTAACATTTTGGGGTCAAATTTGCAAAAAACCGATTTTTGGAAAATTGTAAACCCCCATAAACCCCCCTTCCCATGGTCCGATTTTCCCATAGTACGATAAATCTGGTTTTCGAACTTAAAACCATAAAAGCTACTCTCCACATTTGTGCCAAATTTCATAAAAATCGGGTGTTTCTTTCAAAAGTTATCGTGGTAACGGACATATATATATATATATATATATATATATATATATATATATATATATATATATATATATATAGATAGATATAGATATATATACATATATATAAATTTGAACGAATATAGTTTTTGGCATCTGGGGACCTCAAAACGAAAAGTTATCATGGTCTCGGGCTTAAGTCTTTCCATGCCACCTACGGTAATAGCTTCTTCCCTATAGGGGAAATTCGCTAAAAACCCGATTTTTGTAGTCCTTGATGCAGAAAACCTGTGTTATAAGGTACCTGTGTAGTAAAACTCAGTCCTAATGTTTTTCTTATGGAGAATAAATAAATGTCATATATGTATCGCTTATTTATGAGTAAGCTTTGATGAAAGTTGGCTTCATGACTTAGTGAAGTACCATTTTAAATTCGCTGAGAATACAAGTTTGCTGCAACGGGGGTATTTAAGGAATTTTGGAGAAAACTATTATACTTTCTTTATTGATGAGGGAACGAAGTTAGTGATATATAACATAAATTTGTTACGGGATACAATTATTCCCATTTAAGTAGCATGGGGATTTAAAAAGTCTGCTTTGTTTGCATTCAAACATGTGATTAAGCGTCTTCTTTGTTTGTAACTGTTTCCTCTGCATGTGAAGAATAAACAAATCAGATGAGGCAGAGTATTGAAGCAAGATTAGGGGATATAGCCCCTTCAATCCACTAGTACTTTGTGTTTTAATAATTTTATATTATTTTTGAAGAACTAACTTAAAATTTGTAAAAATAATTGTAACTTATATCTAAAATCACTTCAGATTGTATGTTTAAAATTTGGGAATGCAATGGAATCTTCAAAGAGAAAATAATATTTGTTCCATACATATAACAAATGTAATTATTTATAACCAACGCTGCTGGTTATCAACTTAAGTCAACCCGACAACTAAGTCAACCAAAATATTTTATCTCTTGATTATCTTATGAACATGAAAACATGTATAAGAGATAAAATGATAAAACCTAGCCTCGGATTTTAACGGAAAAAGGATTTTATTGATGCCAATCTCGTTGGTCTTCATCGTCTAAAAGAGTGACAAGCCACGAGAACTACCAGTGGCTACAGGGAAAACGTCTTAACTACTTTTTTATTTATTTATTCTCTGGTATATTTATTATTAAAAGAATTTCTGTATTTTTGTTTTAATACATTTTAAGATTTTTTTAATAATATAGATTTTCGTTCGGCGATTTTCGACCCCTAAAACTATCATTTTATATACATATTTGGTATCAATCGAAAGCTCTTACTCTCTAGATGTGTCTTTTGGGGTTTCAATAAACTCTCGACCACGCTTTGCCCCACGAGCTCTCAAATTTTCAATGTTAATCTTATGGAGTTATATTTTATTTAGTTAGTCAGCTGATTTTAATGTAAATAAACTTTTAAAACGTCTGGCTCTATGCCTGCTAGATCCCCGTGCGGAGAACAGGACATCTGGCTAGTAAATATTAAAATAATTATTAATGTTTCCTTGATTTTTAAACCACACTTTAAAAAGGATAAACTTTAATCAATAACTAAAACAGGATATTAAAGATAGGCCCTACTGGCTTTGCTCAACAGCATCGCTTGATCACATGATTTCCGTTTTATAGAGGAAACATATCACACAACTGATAAAAATAAAATAATAAAAAAATGTTTTTTCAATCTGACATTTTAATTTAATTAATTCTTAGGAGAGGCCAAAAATTAAATTAATTATTTGAAGGATTTAAAAAAAAAAAAACAAGTTTCCTCTAACTTTCTCATCGAGACGTTTCACTTAAGTAAAGGTAAATGGTTGTCAGACTTTTGGTTTTCCCAAAAGTTCCTGGTACAGGTTGGCTTTTATATGTAGATAAATATTATTATCACATACCATTTTCATCAGTTTTAAAACGAAGCCTTCAAGCCTTTAATTTAAAAATTGTATTTTGATATTTAAATTGGAATCTGTTAATCACTATGGCGATCCCCAAATGTGTTATAAAAAGGGTTAACGTTTCCGCTATTAAAATCCTCAGATAATAGTGGCGCGTCGCCGATGCTACGGCCAATGCCGCGCCTGCATTTTTTATGACGTGATATGAGTGCAGTATTCAAATTGCCTTTCGCGGCTGCCGCACTCTACGCTGCGTAGGCGTTGCATACAGTATATCACAGACAAAATCTGTGGTTGTATGCTTGTAGAGTATCGCTTATTACAGAGTTATGGGCTGCTAGCAAGAGGCTAAGAATTACAGTTATATAATACCCCCGTAGCAGCAAACCTGCATACTCAGCGAATTTCCAATGCATATATATTTGTCTCAATACCACATAAAGCCACATATCAAGTTTCATCAATATACGTTCATAAATAAACGATTTATGACATTTTAATTATTCTCCATAAGAATAAAATGGCGGCTGAGTGTGCAGGTTTGCTGAAATAAGGAACTAAAAATGGGTTTATATACAAATATCAATATAACTCAACAAGGTAAAGCCACATACCAAGTTCTATTAATTTATGTTCATAATTAAACAAGATAACACGTTACTTATTCTCCATAAGAATAACATGGGGCTGAGTATGCAGGTTTGTTGCTACGGGAACTATCGGCCAAAAAATGGGTTTTTGTGCAAATATCAATAGACCACAATGAAATGAAGCAATATACCAGGTTTCGTCTGGATACGTTGATAAATAAGCGAGATATACAATTTTTCTTATCCTGCATAAGAATAACATTGGACAACGTACTGTGTTTAGCACTTTCATTATCTCAGTAACCAATTGACGTAGAGCAATGATTAAAACACCAAATTTTGCGTCTTTTTAAGCTGATTCCAATGAAAAAAAAAAAAATTTAACTTTAAAAAAAATATATGTAAAAAACTCAAAAAACCCATTTTTGGGGTACAAAACCCCCCCAAAATACCCCTTCAGATAGGTCGATCTGTCTGGTTTTCGAACTGAAAGTCATAAATGCTGCTTTACACGTTTGTACCAAATTTCATTAAAATCGGAGCTTTTTTACGAGAGTTATCGCACCCACGGACATATATATATCCTCACGGATATATATATATATATGCATATACATATATATACAGTTTCGAACGAATGGTGTTTTTGGGGTCTGGGGACCTCAAAACAAAAAGTTATCATGGTCCCGGGCCTAGGTCTTACCATGCCGACTACGGTAATAGCTTCTTCCCTATATAGCTAAAAAGTAGAAATTCGCTAAAAGTAGAAGTGGTTTTTAATATGTATATGTGTTAAATTTACTTCCTGTAGTTTTCAGTCTGTTGTGTAGGGGTGTAAAAATTATTAAGCCATGCATTTTTATGTTCATGAAATAATTTTCGCAAAACATTAACAATGTATGGGAAAGTGACTTCCTATAAACTTTTGAGAATATAGTAAAATGTGTGGGAAGCAACTGCGTATATAGAAAATCAGCAACAACTGTGCAACATAAAATTACAAAAAAAATTATAAAAAAAAAATACCCCCGTCGCAGCAAACCTGCGTACTCAGCGAATTTCCAATGCAAAATATATGTCTCAATACCACATCAAGCCGCATACCAAGATTCATAAATACCCCCGTCACAGCAAACCTGCGTACTCAGCGAATTTCCAATGCATAATATATGTCTTAATACCACATAAAGCCTCATACCAAGTTTCATAAATATATATTCACATATAAGCGATTTCAATTATTCTCTATTAGAATAACATTGGTAATGAGTACGTAGGTTTGCTGAAACAAGGAACACAAACAATTGTTTTTTATGCAATTATAAATAGAATTTAACCAGGCGAAGCCACATACCAAGTTTCATCAATATTCAATCATAAATAAGCGCTAAATAACATTCTAGTTATTCTCCATAAGAATAACATGGGGCTGAGTACGCAGGTTTGCTGCTACGGGAATAATCAACAAAAAATAAATTTTTTGTGCAAATATCAATATACCAATACTACATGAAGCCACATACCAAGTTTCATCAACATACATCCATAAATAATCGAGATATCAAATTTTATTTATTCTCCATAAGGATAACATTGGACAGCGTACTGTGTTTAGCACTTTGAATATCTCTGCAACGGTTGGACGTAGAATCACAATTTAAACATCAAAATGATTGTTTTGTGGAGCTCAACAGATTGGTAAAAGCAAATGTGAAGTTTACATTAAAATGAACTGAGGAAAAACCAAAAACCGTTTTCCCATAAGATTAACATGGGAGATTTTATGAGTAGGTTTTTTTAGATTTTCTCCGCAACCAAGGTTAATAATTCAAACAACTATATTATTTGTTTTTTTAAGCTCTATAACATGGTTAAAACCAAAATTAAGTTATTTAAAAATTTTAGGGTGAAAAATGCAAAAAACTGATTTTTGGAAAATTTAAAACCCCCATAAACCCCCCTTCCCATGATTCGATTTTTCTGGTTTTCGAACTTAAAGTCATGAATGTCATTTTACACATTTGAGCCAAATTTCATCAAAATCGGACCTTTTTTACTCAAGTTATCGTGTTAACGGACATATATATATATATAAATTTGAACGAATAGTGTTTTTGGCATCTGGGGACCTCAAAACAAAAAGTTATCATGGTCTCGGGCTTAAGTCTTACCATGAGACCTACGGTAATAGCTTCTTCCCTATAGGGGAAATTCGCTAAAATATATTCAAAAATAAGCGATACATCAAATTTTAATTATTCTCCATAAGAATAACATTGGGAATGAGTACGCAGGTTTGCTATAACAAGGAACACAAAAAATGGGTTTTTAGCGAATTTCCCCTATAGAGAAGAAGCTAATACCGTAGGTCTCATGGTAAGACTTAAGCCCGAGACCATGATAACTTTTTGTTTTGAGGTCCCCAGATGCCAAAAACACTATTCGTTCAAATTTATATATATGTATATATATATCTATATATCTATATATATATATCTATATATATATCTATATATGTGTCCGTTAACACGATAACTTGAGTAAAAAACGTCCGACTTTGATGAAATTTGGCTCAAATGTGTAAAATGACATTCATGACTTTAAGTTCGAAAACCAGAAAAATCGGACCATGGGAAGGGGGGTTTATGGGGGTTTTAAATTTTCCAAAAATCGGTTTTTTGCATTTTTCACCCTACAATTTTTAAAAAACTTAATTTTGGTTTTGACCATGCTATAGAGCTTAAAAAAACAAATAATTTAGTATTTTGAATTATTAACCTAGGTTAAGTGGTTGCGGAGAAAATCCAAAAAAACCTGCTCATAAAATCTCCCATGTTAATCTTATGGGAAAAAGGTTTTTGGCTTTTCCTCAGTTTATTTTAATGTAAACTTCACATTTGCTTTTACCAATCTGTTCAGTTCCATAAAACAATCATTTTGGTGTTTAAATTGTGATTCTACGCCCAACGGTTGCAGAGATATTCAAAGTGCTAAACACAGTACGTTGTCCAATGTTATCCTTATGGAGAATAAATAAAATTTGATATCTCGATTATTTATGAATGTATGTTGATGAAACTTGGTATGTGGCTTCAAGTAGTACTGGTATATTGATATTTGCACACAAAATTGATTTTTTTTTATTATTCCCGTAGCAGCAAACCTGCGTACTCAGCCCCCATGTTATTCTTATGGAGGATAAGTAAAATGTACTGACTCCCTTAATTATGAACATAAATTAATAAAACTTGGTATGTAGCTTCACTTGGTTGAGTTATATTGATAATTATATAAAAACCCATTTTTCTGTTCCTTGTTGCAGCAAACCTGCTTTCTCAGCCCCCATGTTATTCTTATGGAGAATAACTAGAATGTCATATATCGCTTATTTATGATTGAATATCGATGAAACTTAGTATGTGGCTTCGCCTAGTTAAATTCTATTTATATTTGCATAAAAACCAATTGTTTCTGTTCCTTGTTTCAGCAAACCTACATACTCATTACCAATGTTATTCTTATAGAGAATAATTAAAATCGCTTATATGAGAATATATTTTTATGAAACTTGGTTTGCGGCTTTATGTGAAATTCAGACAAATATTATGCATTGGAAATTCGCTGAGTCCGCAGGTTTGCTGCGACGGGGGTATTATGCTAATATCAATATATCTCAACTAGGTGAAGTCGTATACCAGTTTTTATTCATTAATGTTCATAATTAAAGGAGACAGAGCATTTAATTATTCTCCATAAGAATAACATGGGGGCTGAGTACGCAGGTTTGCTGCTACGGGAGCCTTTGGCAAAAATGTTTTTGAGCAAATATTAATAGACCACAACGAGATGAAGCTGTATACCAAGTTTCGTCAGTATACGTTCACAATTAAGCGAGATATAAAAATTTTCTTTTCCTCCATAAGAATAACATTAGACAACGAACTGTGTTTAGCACTTTCAATATCTCGGTAACCAATTGACGTAGAGGAATGATCAAAATATCAAATTTTGTGTTTTTCTAAGATAAATCCAATAGTGAAAACTAAAATTTGACTATTTCAAAAATTATATGTAACAAATTCAAAAAACCCATTTTTGGGGTACAAAACCCCCGAAAAATACCTCTTAAGGTAGAGCGGTATGGCTGGTTTTCGAACTTAAAGTCATAAATGTTCCTTTACACGTTAATACCAAATTTCATCAAAATCAGACCTTTTTTACGAGAGTTATCGCACCCACGGACACACACACACACACACACACACACACACACACACACACACACACACACACACACACACACACACACACACATACACACACATATATATAAATATTTATATACAGTTTCGAACTTTTTGGAGTCTGGGGACCTCAAAACGAAAAGTTATCATGGTCCCGGGCCTAGGTCTTACCATGCCGACTACGGTAATAGCTTCTTCCCTAGGGGAAATTCGCTAAAAAATAGAACCGACTCCAACAATTATTAAAACGCATTTGAGGGTACGAAATAACTGATTACGTGTTCTTTAAATATACCAGTGTCAGTAGCGTTACATAAATAAATACATAGTTTTTGTCTAATATTGGGGCCAGGAATTAAGTTATTTTACTTGTATAACAGTTTGTTTTTAGTTGGAGTTGGTGCCGTTCTTGTAACGCAACATCTTATGAACGGCATAAATGAAACCAAAGCAAACTGTTATACAAGTAGGGTGCAATGTCACATAAACATGACTATACATTCATTTCCATTTAGTTTTATAACTTCTTAATAATCCTTCTATAATTTGTTCCTTAAATGTTAATTGTGTAAAATAGGCTATACCTGAATACTTACTTTCCTCAAAGGACCATTTAATTTTTAATAGGCCCATATCACCACCCCTCAAATCTGCCACTATCTCAAATAATACAATTTATAAATTTTAATCACCTACTCAAACATAATTTATTAGATTTAGTCATTTAATCAAATACCTAGATATAACACTAATGTAAAAGGTTGTCTCAGATAAATAATTTTATATATAATAATTTTCAAAATTGATCTCTATTAAAATTTTATTCCAAAAACCAAAGTGCAGTGTACAACAGTGAAAATCTTCAAGAACATGTGGTCAGCATTGTTGAAGATCCATCACCAAGCCCAGAGACCTCTTCCTCCTTCTTCTGAATCCAACCATGGCAGTGAAAGCACCCCAGTAAGAGCATTGCTCATTATTTTCTCCCCTTCCCAATAAAAATCAGTATATTAGGTACCAAAAACCTAATTTTTAATAGGCCACTAGTGCTCAGTAGATTATTCATCCCTTTTTGCCACCTCAAGCTAAAATTTATTACTGAGTGAAGAATAATATAATAGTATCCAGTTGGTAAGAACTTTCCATAAACTTTCGGCCTTATAATTAAGAATTTCAAAGAAGAACTAAATTTATTGGACAACTTTTTTTAAAACAATTTCATCAAGATCAAATTTTAATATCATTATAAAAATCAATTTCAATAGAAGCAAGCTATTTATCATAGTAAGTCAAGAGTAATTTCCAAAGAACAATTTCTGTGTCTGGCCTAGATTACTAGACAATGAATCAAGTGGACTTTTAACCTAAATTAACTTCTTTCAGAGATCCATTTTGGTAAAGTTTTATTCAGCACAAATCTTAAATAATTGGTATTCATTTTCATGTATTTTATTTTATCAAATGTTCGATAATCTCTGAGCCAGCTCGATCAACCACCCCTGAGATTTAAGAGAAGCTCATAGCCGCCATTTTAATTATATTCATTTTTATCATTTTAAATTTCCCACCTGCCTGTACTTCATTGTTAGCCCCCAAAACTCGTATCATCTGTTTTTATGTAATTTTGAAATAAATATTGTTTGTGAGACAAACACCTTAACGTCTAGTAATTATTTATTCTTTAATAATAGAAATAGAAAAAGAAAGGGTATATTACAAGGGCTAGAATTTATTTAATATTTATTACTGTACCGTGTTATAAAATAAAATAAAAAATATAATTGAAAGTGAATTGTCCTTTTCAAATGCATAAAATGTAAGTAAAAACGGGGTAATTATGACATATTAAAGCATAAATCAGAATTTGAATTAGCAACATACGCGTATCAATATATATATAAACATCGTACATTTTGTATTTATTTGTTTCGTATGAGTTCTTATACCGCTCATCCAACTGCGATGTAAAATTCCAATGGTAATTCGTGTTTACCCCGGAAGGTTTAAAGCCATTAATCGAAGTCCAAAACCTTAAGGTTCCGCCCCATTGAAATATGGCGTTAACCTTAAGTAGTAAATTAGTAGTCAAAAAAAGGCACGAGCCACTGGAAGTGGAGACTTTTCCTATTTGAGCGCTGCCAGTGTAAAACTTAGAAATCACACCGAGCGCTAGCTGTGGCAAATTTTAAAATCACAGCGCCGTCTACTGCTTGATGAATTGCAACTTTACCAAAAGATTAAGCATAGAGTATACTTAATCTATGCTTTTTCTTAGTTCGATACGCTAGGCCAGTCTAATGGATATGGCACTGGATCACTGGATTCACGATCATGTAATTCCAGGATAAATTCTACCTTTTTGTGTTTAATTTTTGAGGTACCATATTTTGTTATATTTTACACAAACCCATTTTTGTAATAGAAAAGAAAAAAACGCCATACAGCGCTCTGCGGAGTTAGGTTAGTTTACTATATATTTTTTGTAAATGTAGCGTAATTTTGTAGAGTATAAAAAAGGTTTCTTCTGTTTACACTTGAAAATACTACATTTCACTGGTAATTTAAGACACATATGGTTTTATCACAATAAAGCATCCGTTGCAGATAGTTCGTTCGTCATTGGACGAGTTCAGCCTCCTTCGGGTGGCAGTCTCGACTTCCAGTGGCTCGTGCATTTTTTTAGCTGTTAGTTATGGACTAACTACCTGTTTCCTGCGGCTTCGCTCGCGAAAGATCAAACACATTTGAAATATTAATCTGACCAGCACTATAAAATATTTGTTTATGTTTTACCATATGACTTCCCTTGCAGTAACTGACAAACAGTTTAACATACAGCTGGTAGCATTATAAATTATATATCCAATAAGATTTGCATTGGTTCTTACAGATCCCGTAAAATCTGCCAAAATACTTCCCGAAACGTAAGAGGTAACTATTATAACCATCCAACAATTAGTTCATTAGTTTCGTAAATGACAATAATCACCCTGTAATGATTTTAACACATAAAAAACATGCATTTACCTATTTATTATAATTTATTTTTTAATAGTTCAGATTGCAAATAATCTTTGCTCTGAACCAAAACTCAGAGCTTTTTAGCTTCTTACCATGGGTTTAGCTTCTTACCATGTATGACTATATCAACAACACTCCTTTCCTCTGGTTCGATTTATTAATGACTAACAAACTGAATTCAGACAACAAACCAACTTACACTTGCATTTTATTTATACAATCGTTGTATAAATCATAATGCCAATTACATCCAATTATATGCCTGATATCCAGTAATACTTCAGAGTCATTCAGTTGTAAGGTTAAAGTAACGAACTGAACAAAATATTTAGGTTATTGCAAAAATATATTTTGTTAAATGTAAATTCCAGTTAATTATTGAGATAGGAAAACCAAACCATTAGTTTTCCAACTAATCATAGTCTTCAATAGCTTTTTTAGCTTTGGTTGAAAGGAGATGTGGAAATAATAAAATACCCCCGTCGCAGCAAACCTGCATACTCAGCGAATTTCCAATGAATATATAACATAACACATTGTAACACTTAACAGGATTCATAAGAAATGTATTCACAAACAAGCGATATTTAAAATATTAATTATTCTCCATAAGAATAACATTGGGGATGAGTACGCAGGTTTGCTGCAACAAGGCACACAAAATAATGGGTTTTTATGCAAATATCAATAGAACTCATCTTAGTGAAGTCACATACCAAGTTTCATCCATATACATTCATAAATAAGCGATATATAACATTTTAAGTATTTTCCATAAGAATAACATGGGGACCAAGTACCTAGGTTTGCTGCTACAGGAGCCATAGGCGAAAAATTTTTTTTTGTGCAAACAACAATAAACCATAACCAGATCAAGCCATATACCAAATTTCGCCAGTTTATGTTCATAAATAAGCGAGATATACAATTTTTCTTTTTCTCCATAAGAATAACATTAGACAACGTACTGTGTTTAGCACTTTCAATATCTCGTTAACCAATTGACGTAGAGCAATGATCAAAATACCAAATTGTTTGTTTTTTTAAGCTAAATTCAATGGTATAAATTAAAATTTGATTTAAATTAAAATTAAATGTGAAAACCCAAAAAAACAGATTTTTGGGGTACAAAACCCCCCCAAAACCCCCCTTCGGATGGTGCGATTCATCTGGTTTTCGAACTCGTTCAAATAAATTGTACTTTACACATTTGTACCAAATTTAATTAAGATTGGACCTTTTTTACGAGAGTTATCGTGCTTACGGACACATATATATATATATATATATATATATACATATATAAAAATTTGAACGAATGGTGTTTTTGGCATCTGGGGACCTCAAAATGAAAAGTTATTATGGTCTCGGGCTTAAGTCTTACCATGAGACCTACGGTAATAGCTTCTTCCCTATAGGGGAAATTCGCTAAAACGGTTGATGGTATCGTTATTAAAACTCAAAATTAAACGTTACAATTCTATAAAATACAGTTTAAAATCTCAAAATTTAAATGTATTGCGTTATTTTAAATTAACTTGTGAAACAAATTGTTATGTTTTGTTGTTTGTGAAAAAAAGTGTTTTAGGTATTTATTTTAGCTACACGATCTTATTCTTTTTAATAAATCATTCAAGTTCTTGGTGCTGTATTGGATTTTATTCAGATACGTTTTAGAGAACCATTTTTAGAAAGTAGAGTTTACTGTGGTAAAGTGTTTAACATTTAATTATGTAACTCAAATTCCTCCGCTTTCCAGCTTAAAATATGTCTTAGGTTAGTGTCAACGCTATTAATTGTGTCTGGCCTGCGGAGTTGTTATCTTAAGTGCTACCACTGCTAGATGAGGTCTGCACGCAATGGTCCCTGATACACCAGATTTAACTTTACTCTGATTACAACTGAAACGGAAGTCCTGCTTAGAGTGTGGCAAATCTCGTGTAGATTACACTGACGTAAGTGGAATGAAATGGTCTTAGAATGTAAATTTGACATTGTAAGCAAACCTGATAATTTTTGCCTCGTGAATTGCTTGCCTTGAAGTAAACCAATAATAGTAAAATAAGTTTTGTGCAGTCAATAAGAACTAAAAGTTTAAAAACTGAAAGAAACCCTAACTGAATCAACCTTCATCGAACATACCATTTAAACTTGTAAGTCAGTAAACTTACATAGTTTCCTAGGAATATTTAGCTACGAACTTCAGGGAACGATAAATGAATGTATTGGAAATTCTTATATCATAAGATATGTTAGGTAGGCATAAGATATGTATATTTTGCCTGTTGGTTTAGGTTATATATATACTTAAAAATGCATTACAATAATTAATGTAATGAAACCTGACATTTATAATTATTTGTGATGGACACTTGTCTATTAATAATCATCTAATAAGATACAGACAATGTATGTGGAGAATCTTTTATAAAGTTATCTGTGTAGTGTAACTAGAGTAATAATATAACTTTTGTTCCTAGACCTACCTAAGTCAAACCTATAAATAGAATTAAAGCTCTTTATTATTTATAGTAACATATCGTATAAGTGTCGGGTTGTCTAGCAAAAACTACAGACCCTCATGGATGGCATTATAAGTAATATATTGTTGCATCCGTAATTTTGTATCTGGGAAGTCAATATTGGGCTTTTGTATCGTTACATGTATTAAAATGCACAATTTTTCATGTTTTCATGCTCAAACCCAACAGTGTTGTACTGTAGGTTGTTATGCTATATGGGTTTTCAGTGGTTATTTCCTGTTCGACTATCCAATCTACCTTTGTCTCAGTTTGTTTGGATTATCGTCGTTCCTGTGTCTACCACTCTGAAAAATTACGATTTGTTGATTTAAAAATAAATTTAGAACCTAATTAATTTTATTCCAAAAAGTTAGTAAAGAATAAGGCTCTGTATTGAAACAAATATCATTCGCTTAAATCAGATGTTTAATATGTGTAAGAATGCGGTGAATCGGTCTAATATGAACTAATAACATGATTTTTATAAAATTAACTTTATAAAAAAAACTCTATTCGGAATATATACAAGTAGATTTTATACATCAATGATGTGCACAAAACCATTATACTAGATTACTTTAACATTCACGAAAACATTCTTACTTTACGTGTCCAAAGTCAATAATGTTCTAATTCAAAACCTCCACGTGTATTTTATTTCAAGAACCACTAAGATAACTTGGTAAACGGTTTCTAGTTTCATATCGCGTGCCTAGGTGGGAGGTCAACTGCCCTATGATAACTTGAGGTCCGCTGATAACCTAGGGTTTCACCTGCTAATGTGCGCCTGCCTGCCGCGTTATCGCTACTGTAGATTGACTTGGTTTAAGTGAAATAATACTACGGCTTGTTATGTTGACTTTTATGAACTTCATATTAGCTCTACTTTACTAAAAGGCGAATGGTAAAACACTGCCTTGCGTGCCTTCTCGTTGTGGTTTGTGACCTTGGTATTATTGTGTTGCCTCTGAATAAGTTTAAAAGGCTGTTTTGGCTGCGTTATATTTAGTTTATGGTTTGATCGAATTTTAAATGTACTGAAGTGGTGGTGTATTCAAAAGGTATGTTTGATTTTTAATTTTAAAAGGTTATAAAATCACTTTTACTAATACCTTATTGAAATTTGATACTGAAAACCCTTTTGTTGGTTGGAGTACAAGAGCTTGCTTTAATTGTCGATCCAGTCGTAAATTTTCAACCCCTGTAAATCCCAAACCACCTTCGGCTGTACAATATTAGCCGGGGGCTAATGCTGGGACCTCCTAACCCCTCATATCAACAAACCCTAAATAAACTAACATCCAAGAATGCAGGTATGATGAAGATAAAAAATTAAGTCAATGTTGTTCTAATGTAGAATTACTAATGCTACGTTAAAAAATAATTACAGATTAATACAAATAATTAACCTGCAAACTAAAGCGTTTAATTAGTTACTGAGAAAGCCACTAAATAGTGCTTAAAACTATAATTTTGTTTTCTTTACTAAGAAAGAGTTGAAGAGTGATAGGGAACTTACAAGCTCTTATGACTTTATGACAACCAGTTGCGAAATCTAAAGCCCACGCCATCAAAGGTAAAACGTAAGATGTATTACTCACATGCTTTATAGGTCTTAAAGTTATCCTCTTACAAGTCCCTGATTACTATTTCAACGCTAATCAATTATACTTAAATATCCTAAGGCTTGGTTAACATGGATTTTTACAAATAATTAAAGGATTAATATATTTTGATATTCTAAATAGTTCTGCAATATAAATGCATCATTATTTAAATAGCTGTAAATGTATATCAATGTGCTATCAAAATTGAAACGCAAAACTTCGAAATTCAGTTTTAATAGTTAGGATATCCTAGCAAAAATATTGCATATATTCAATTTTAATATTTTCCGAATATTAAGTGTTATACTCGATTGAATTCCGGAAATAAGTTGTTAATTTTTATTATGACATAAACTCGTTCTAATTTTAAGGGAAACAGAGTACAGCTGGGTAGGATTGTAAAACCAACAATAGTAAGGGTTGTTGGTTTATTACCTATAAAGAGTTTGTTTTCGTGAAGTAATTGCTTACTCCCCACCTAACCCCCTTACAAAATACACCCTAGATTCTAGTCCTACAGCTTAAATGCATTGTGGTCTTCATTTTTAACATGATTCATTTTATAAATTACGTTATATAATCGTATACAATTTCTAGACATTAAAATCAAGTTAAACCCGAAGTTAAAAACATCGTTCATATTTTTGAGGTCTCTTTCTCCATTTGAACGGATTTGTTGGCAAGTTTTAAACACTTTATTTAATAAATAAATAAAGTTTAAAAAAATTATTAGACCATTGATTGGACACTTTGTTTGTACAAATATAGTTTAAAAGGTTAAAATTAACATTCTTACATAAATACATTTTATTTTTATTCCTTAGCCATTTAGGCGAAAAAAAGTTTGTTGTTATTGAAATGTATAATTAATTAATTCATTAATGATTAAGGATTGACTAGGATGTCGTTAACATTTAATTGTTAATAATCAGTGTAACGGCAATCTCAATGAATGTATCAGCAATGGTAGTTTATGTAAAAAAATAATAATATATGAGAGCTCAAATATGATAACAATGTTGATATCCTGTATTTTAACAATAACAATTTATCTACACAAATATAAATACATAAGTTGGAGATGTTAGTTATAAATTATTGCCGTTGTTTCCTATCACTCATTAGAACAAATGTTTCACGTCATTACGGAATTTGGACTCTGATCCAGCCTTCAGGTGAGAAGTATACCTAGAACATAACAATGGAACTCAGTATACCTAGAACATAACAATGGAACTCAGTATACCAGAACATAACAATGGAACTCAGTATACCTAGAACATAACAATGGAACTCAGTATACCTAGAACATAACAATGGAACTCAGTATACCTAGAACATAACAATGGTACTCAGTATACCAGAACATAACAATGGAACTCAGTATACCAGAACATAACAATGGAACTCAGTATACCTAGAACATAACAATGGAACTCAGTATACCTAGAACATAACAATGGTACTCAGTATACCAGAACATAACAATGGAACTCAGTATACCAGAACATAACAATGGTACTCAGTATACCAGAACATAACAATGGAACTCAGTATACCAGAACATAACAATGGAACTCAGTATACCTAGAACATAACAATGGAACTCAGTATACCTAGAACATAACAATGGAACTCAGTATACCAGAACATAACAATGGAACTCAGTATACCTAGAACATAACAATGGAACTCAGTATACCTAGAACATAACAATGGTACTCAGTATACCAGAACATAACAATGGAACTCAGTATACCAGAACATAACAATGGTACTCAGTATACCAGAACATAACAATGGAACTCAGTATACCAGAACATAACAATGGAACTCAGTATACCTAGAACATAACAATGGAACTCAGTATACCTAGAACATAACAATGGAACTCAGTATACCAGAACATAACAATGGAACTCAGTATACCTAGAACATAACAATGGAACTCAGTATACCTAGAACATAACAATGGTACTCAGTATACCTAGAACATAACAATGGAACTCAGTATACCTAGAACATAACAATGGTACTCAGTATACCTAGAACATAACAATGGAACTCAGTATACCTAGAACATAACAATGGTACTCAGTATACCAGAACATAACAATGGAACTCAGTATACCAGAACATAACAATGGAACTCAGTATACCTAGAACATAACAATGGAACTCAGTATACCTAGAACATAACAATGGAACTCAGTATACCTAGATCATAACAATGGTACTCAGTATACCTAGAACATAACAATGGAACTCAGTATACCTAGAACATAACAATGGTACTCAGTATACCTAGAACATAACAATGGTACTCAGTATACCTAGAACATAACAATGGAACTCAGTATACCTAGAACATAACAATGGAACTCGCTTTTCTCTAATAAGTGATGTAAAATGACCGCAATGATATTCTAAACAACAAATACATACATTTATTTCGTTATAAAGAAAACATTTAACTTGATTCATCGGTGTATCATAAACTAAGGAGGTTCAAGAAATAATATCATACCCTAAGTGTATTTCAACAACAACTCTTGGTAGTAATTTTTTATTTCAGAATAACGGTTCATTATCAATGTATCTTTGTTTAGTTTTTTATGACAAAACAATAAACTCGAAAAAGCAGGTTTACATACATTTCCATAGTCAATCCTTTTGTTGTACTAGCAGATGACTAGTTTCGGAACTACTGTCCCATCATCAAATCTACAACCCAAATACAGCGACCGGCCAAACCAAATAAATGTCCGTTTGTGTTGTGTTAGTGTGTATAAACTAACTGTGAAAATGTTTTCATCTTTTAATTTGTGACGCCAGGTTTGATAGTGAGACAGTAGTCCCGAAACTAGTAATCTGCTAGTAAACCAAAAGCATTGACGATGGAAAGGTATGTAAAACTGTTTCATTTCGAATCAAACTTAAATCCTAGAGGCAAAATGAATAAAACAATAAAATTATGGAAATCATGAAGCTGTAGATAAACTCGAAAAGATATATTCCTCTCGTCAGTTTTATTTTCATGATAATTAATAATACTCGAGATTATAATACTGCACCTAAACCGTAAAACATCACTCAGTTTTACATTTATTTCCAACATTATTCAACAAGACAAGTCAAGCAAATATGATTATCAAATGAAATACTTGTAAAATATTTAAATTTTAATCGTAAAAGAAATCCTCGTTCAGACAATACACTTACATAGAATATATAGTATATAATTCAAACATAACCTAAAAATAATTGCAATAATTTTATAAAACTTATTTGAAAATTGATATAGAAATATACTTTTCCTTTTTAACATTTAAAAATCTTGCTTCTCATATTGGTTTTACTCAGTATTATTTTTTGAATTAAAATGTTATGTAATTTGAGACAGGAGACATGTCTCCTGTTGTTTTAGGGTTGGTTTGTACCTCTATTGAAGGGAAAACTTGCCGCCCTTAACTTGACTTCAAAACTCCTTTTTACATTTGTAAAGTGATATCTTGGTATATAGAAAAGTAAAACGGAGCAACTCCAATGTATACAATCGTAGATCAATAACGTTAATGTACATGCATTATATATATTAATACTTGGAATCATTGTAACAATTCGGTAAAAACCATAATTTATTACTTCCTTTAGAAACTTTTATGCTTCAGTAACTAATAGATTCCCAGTCTTCATCTTATTTCATTAAACGAAAAGTAATTTTAACAATGAACATTGAGATGTTTTAGTTTGTGTGTCGTAGAAGTTTGAACATTCAGTTAAGATAATTTTACCAGGAGTACGCTCTAATGTCGCGTAAGAGGATGAACGAAGAGTTAAATTACTACCTTATTTTGATAGTTAAATGACACTTGAGCAGTTTAATATAGTGAATTGCATGATAAAATATTGACTTTTAGCGAATTTACTGTATAGGGAAGAAGCTATTACCGTAGGTCTCATGGTAAGACTTAAGCCCGAGGCCATGATACTTTTTGTTTTGAGGTCCCCAGATGCCAAAAACACAATTCGTTCAAATTTATATACATATGTGTGAGTGTGTCCGCGAATGCGATAACTTGAGTAAAAAACGTCCAATTTCGATTAAATGTGTAAAGTGACATTCATGACCTTAAGTTCAAAAACCAGAAAAAGCGGACCATGGGAAGGGGAGTTTATGGGGGTTATAAATTTTCCAAAAATCATTTTTTTGCATTTTCTACCCTAACATTTGTAAAACACTCAATTTTTGTTTTTACCATTTTATAGAGCTAAAAAAATAAAATAAATAATATAGTATTTTGAATTATTAACCTAGGTTAAGTGGTTGCAAAGAAAATCCAAAAAACCTCATAAAATCTCTCATGTTAATCTTTTGGGAAAAAGGTTTTAGCGAATTTCTTCTGTAGGGAAGAAGCTATTACCGTAGATCTCGTGGTAAGACTTAAGCCCGAGACCGTGATAACTTTTTGTTTTGAGGCCCCCAGATGAAAAAAACACTACTAAGTAAAATTTATACATATATGTAAATATATATATAACTATATATGTGTCCGTAAATGCGATAACTTAAGTAAAAAAACGTCCGATTTTGACGATATTTGGCTCAAATGTGTAAAATGACATTTATGACTTAAAGTTGGAAAACCAGAAAGGTCGGACTATGGGAAGGGGGGTTTAAAATTTTCCAAAAGTCAGTTTTTGGCTTTATGTGGGTTTAAAATTGTCCAAAATAAGTTTTTTTTTGCATTTTTCACCCTAAAACTTTTTAAACTTAATTTTGGGTTGAACCATGTTATAGAGCTTAAGAAAACAAATAATATAGTATTTTGAATCATTAACCTAGGTTAAGTGATCCCAAAAAATCTAGGGAGAAAATCCAAAAAAACCTACTGATAAAATCTCCCATGTTAATCTTAAGGGGAAAAGGTTTTTGGCTGTTCCTCAGTTAATTTTAATGTAAACTTCACATTTGCTTTTACCAATCAACTCAGCTCCACAAAACAATCATTTTGGTGTTTAAATTGTGATGCTACCGTCCAACCGTTGTAGAGATATTCAAAGTGCTAAACACAGTACGTTGTCGAATGTTTATGCTTATGGAGAATAAATAAAATTTGTTATCTCCATTATTTATGAATGTATATTGATGAAACTTGGTATGTGGCTTCACTTTGTATTGGTATATTGATATTTGCACCAAAATAATATTTTTTGTTGATCATCCCTGTAGCAGCAAACCTGTGTCTCAGCTCTAATGTTATTCTTATGGAGAATAAATAAAATGCTATAGATATCTTATTTACTTAAGTATTTTTATGAAACTTGGTAAGTGGCTTTATGTGGTAGTGAGATACATATGCATGCATTGGAAATTCTCTGCGTACACAGGTTTGCTGCGACGGGGGTATTTGGCTTTTCTCAGTTCATTTTTAATGTAAATTTCACATTTGCTTTTACCAATCAGTTCAGCTCTACAAAACAATCATTTTGGTTTTAGCGAATTTCCCCTACAGGGAAGAAGCTATTACCGTAGTCGGCATGGTAAGACCTAGCCCCGGGACCATGATAACTTTTCATTTTGAGGTCTCCAGACCCCAAAAACACCGTTCGTTCAAAACTGTATATATATATATATATATATATAAAGGCACGAAAATAATACACTGTGCTGTGTGTGTGTGTGTGTGTGTTGGCACTGTGTAATATATTTCCGAAGGCACGATAATTCTCGTAAAAATGATACGATTTTGATTAAATTTGGTATAAACGTGTAAAGCAACAATTATGACTTTAAGTTCGAAAACCAGCCAGATCGCTCCATCCGAAGGGGTATTTTGGGGGGGGGGGGTTTGTACCCCAAAAATGTTTTTTTTTTAAATTTTTACATATAATTTTGGAAATAGTAAAATATTATTTTTTTACCATTGGATTCAGCTTAAAAAACACCCACAATTTGGTATTTTGATCATTCCTCTACGTCAATTGGTTACCGAGATATTGAAAGTGCTAAACACAGTACGTTGTCTAATATTATTCTTATGGAGGAAAATAAAAATTTTATATCTTGCTTATTTATAAACGTATATTGACGAAACTTGGTATACGGCTTCATCTGGTTGTGGTTTATTGATATTTGCTGAAAAAAAAAACAATTAACTGCCAAAGGCTTCCATTGCAGCAAACCTGCGTACTCAGCGCCATGTTATTCTTATGGAGAATAATTAAATGCTATGTCTTCCTTAATTATGAACATAAATGAATGAAAACTGGTATATGACTTTACCTAACTGAGTTATATTGATATATCATAAAAACACATTTTTTGTGTTCCTTGTTGCAGCAAACCTCCTATTGTTATGGAGAATGAATAAAATCCTTTGGATCACTTATTTATTCATGGATTTCTATGAAACTTGGTAAGTAGCTTTATGTGGTAGTGAGAAACATGTGCATTATGCATGCATTAGAAATTCGCTGAGTACGCAGATTTGCTGCGACGGGGTATTTGAATTATTCATAATCATATTATAGTAAAGCATAAAAGAAACAAAATGAGGTGTAATAAACAATTAAATGATGTATCAAATAAATATCATAAAATCATGCAGTTGTCTGTAAAGGATATCAACAATAATTTTCAAATCTTATAATACACTTTAGAGGAAGTTGCACTTTGTAGCAATTAATTTCCCTTCCTAATAAATAGTGTATTGTCTTATACATGATCGTTTATAAATAAATATAAGTATTTAAGTAATAATTAAATAAACCAAAGGTTTGCGGTTAAAAGAATCTAGATTGCAATTGTTTAGTTACGTAATGAAGAGTGTCTCTTTTAATTATTCGTAAAAAGTGTTCTTAATACTTCTTCAAATATTATTCTCATAAAATTTGTATGACGGTAATTTGTTCAACTTTTAAATATGTATTTAGCAATTATTTTACCTCAATCCCTTTCAACTGTTTGCGTTTCTGTTTCTGACTATTTTAGATTCAGCATAATTCGTACTCAAACATTATATGTAAATAAAAAAGTAAACATACGTTTGACACAACCCAATAAAGATTACTTGCATTTGTGTTGTTATTGTCAAGGCTTTAGAGAGGCCACCAAGGAGGCTGTTTCACTATCTTTATAGCTACAGACATCGTTATCTCTGTGCACAAAGCAAACCATTGTAGTGTTATGCTCTATGTAAGTAAATGAAAATGTTTATAAAATATAAAGCCATAGATCTGATCCTAATGTTATAATGTTGTAGTAATTCATTTAATGAAAGAAAAATATCCATATAACGATATCATACACGATTATAGAAGTGGTTTCATAATATTCAATTAAAACTATATACAATATATACAAATAAATAAACGTACAGATTTTCATGCAGAAAATCCAACTAAAACGTGGCCTGTAATTAATAAGGTTTAATTTGGAATCAAATAAAAATACGATAGAAAAAGCGTGGGAGTCGTTCCTCAACCATATTGCTATCCTAATATTAATGCATTGCCAATTAATAATGCATTTGTATCACTAAGGATTTTAAATAAAATAAAACAATAAAATAAAACATTTTAGTTGACAAAATAAATGTACCACGTATGAAAAGCTCTAAATATAATTGTTTTATCACAACCAAAAAAAAAACTAAATGCTTGTTGTGGTTTATTTTAAGAACATTTAATAAATACATATTTACAGGGAAATTTAGATAGAAATAAGACTTTTAATTCTAATGTGTTCAATTCCTTTAGGGGTTTTATGTACTGAGATAAGTTCAAAACCGACACAATAAAGTAAAATATGTTGGAGGAAACTACAACCCTGTCTCGAAAATGGACGTCTCGTTTTTTTAAACGAATTTTATCTTTTCCATTCGCAGTTATTTTGTAATATAATTTGTTTAATGAGCCATGCTTTCTATCAATTAGTTTCCCTGCTACATTTTCAACATTGGTATGCCATTGTTGTTCTTACAGTTTGCTGCAACTATTTAGTTCAATTATTAACCGATGCTTACAAACCCTAAGTAATTGGGTATTATTTTAATGCAGCTTTTGCTAGGTATACAAGTGGGGTTAATTTCAAAATTCTGCATGTTTATCTGTTTAGGGACCACCTTATTTGATAATTGATAACTTTAAACTTAGTCTGTTCCAAAATCAGACTATTTTTAACATACTGAGATTTTGTATATAAGTTTCTAAAACAAATGTTTTTTTCCAAAATTTGGTATCGATTTCTATTTAAACCTATTCCCTTACAAATTATGAAATATATATAGGCCCAGTCCGTTAATTCCTACATTATTTACATGGACTAATTTATCAATTTTAAACACATCCATATTATTTTGAAGTACCACGTATATATAAAACCTTAGGTTTTTTGTCTGGAGGAAAGAAAGGGGGGGAGGGTGTGAGATGACTAGTAAATGTGCAAGGACAGAATAACCCGGGATTATTAGACCCAAGCTTATATCATCAACTTTACAATTTTTTTAAATAATGTTAAAATATGAGCTTCAATTTATCACACAGTATCTTATTCATGCCACAAACCTGGCCTCAAGAGCACCACTGAATCGGAAATAATCACATATAGTACTTAAATATAAAGTTTGATTGAAAGCTATTTCTGGCTTAGAGATTCGTTTAGGGGCCTTTGGTCGTGTTAGCTGAGTTGGCTACGTCGTGGAAACACCTTGGCCAGGTGGCGATACGATGTTCGTGGGTTCGATTCCCGCACACGACCAAAACTGACCAGTTGTGCAACTCTCAATGAGTTAACCGGTCTGTGGCAACGTTGGTGGGAGGGCCCAAGTAAAATTAACGGTGGCAGGCTTGCTTGGAAGTTGACGGGATCGGTTAATTCTTTGAGACTTGCACATGGTCAACACTGATTTTGCTAATTTTTACTTATGTCTACTGTGTGTGTGCCAATGCGACTCTCTAAACTGAAAGAAAACAATATTTTAATTAAAATATGCCATTAATCCATTTAAAAACACCAATTTTATACTCCAATTCACACGTTAATAAAATTACAAGTAAGGAACGAGACCTGCTCGTATGTCTACGCCAATGGGTTAAGACTATGGCTGTGGCGATTAGTTGGAACAATTTGGGATTATCGATCGCTAAGTACCTTGCGTCTGTACAAATGAAAGGGGAGGGGGGAGATAAACGGGGGGTAAATGTGACAAGACAGAATAACCAGGGATTATCGTATCAGGAATTATTTGTGTTATTTATTTGGTAATCCTCACCTTTGTTGTGACTCCGTTGTGAACCCGTTATCAATCTGTACGAACACGAGACGCAACCCCTCTGTGGACCGAAGCCACGCGCTCTAACCACTACCCTATGACGCACCTTAAACACGTTAAGTTGAGAGTATGTTTTTTAATACCAAGTATTAAATTTGGTCACCGTTTAAACTTGTTTCCCACGTTCTTTCCCAGTAAAATACTCGTTGGTTTCACCATTACAGATCCGGGACAAATATTATCTTTCGTTGCAGTAAATAAATTAACACTAACGTCAGCTATATGAAGTAAAACTATTGTTAATATATTGTTCAGGTGAAACGTTAGTTTTGAAATGCTATCCAATTATAATTTAAAAGACTAACATTATTTACACCTAATGAAAAAATGCATCCCTTGTAAAATATATAGATATGTTACAAATGTGTAGTTTTTTATTCAAATTCAAGGCCCCAACCATTAATAATTGTATTAATATTGTTTTGGAATTTACTCTATTTCGTAGGTTTTTTGCAGCAACCAGGAATAATTGGTTCTAATATTTTCGTTCAATAGTATTACACTGATAGCAAACATGATTGTGTTATTTAGTTTGTTATAGGTTATTACTCCAAACTGCGGTTGATGAATGCTAAATATAGAAAAGCATGTTATAATAAATATCATATGATATGTAGATGGTAAATAAGTAAATAAGGAACTACTATGGACGCCCCCTGAGTCCTTTTTGCCCTTTGACCCCTGACGTCACGTCCCCTCCCCCTCCCCACCCCACCCTCCCCTCCCCCTCCCCCTCCCCTTCCCCACCCCTCCCCTCCCCCACCCCTCCCCCCTCCCCTTCCCCCTTCCCCCTCCCCTCCCCCTCCACTCGCCCTCCCCCTCCCCTACCAATCCCCCTTCCCCCCAAGCCCTCACGGCCCCTTCCTATCATTTTACCTAACCTACATTAGGACCGTGTTGCCAACCTGGTTTTTTTTCCTGTGTAGCGCTGCCAACCTATTTTTTTTTCTTGCAATACTAGGTCACGCTAAATTATACTGATTGTTATATGTATATATTTATTACGTCACGCTACTTTCATTTGCTGCGCTCGGCCCCCTCACACTGTTTATATATCTTTTAATACCTTTCTTCTGTTATAATATATTAGTAAAAGTAGTACAAGGCAAATCAGAACAGACTGAAATAAAAACTATGCGTTTATAAAATAAAATTTGATATTTGTAGTGATTTATCTTTACGGTGGAAATCATACCTAGTGGATAATTTTATATCCTTATCGGGTTCATCACTCCTGTTTCAACTTGTCCAGACCTGTCACTACTTGTTCAGTAGATATGACCCCTATAGAGCTCTATAACTTATTTGCTATGCCAAACCTTTTCCACTTGTAATACTGTTTCATTATATGCTTTTTAAAACTAATTTCATCTAAATTGTACCTTGTGTAAGTCATTATTAAACTATGCAGACAAGGGAAAATAAGAAGTAATTAATAACAAACCAAACCCTTATTGATACATTTTGTACTATAACTATTTACATAATTATATCATTCTTAAACAAATTATATTCCTCTACCGATGCCCCGGTACAGTAGAGACATCCTGGCGGCATCTCCGTTTCACAATGTTGCCAACCTACCTTTTGCATAACAAAATCTCTTATTTCACAGTATTTTCGTTATCATTTCAACATAATAAAAAAAAGAAAAATTAAGTTAAATTTATTAAATTATTTAATTCACCCTGATACTAAAGGTACTAAAAGCTATTTAAACATATGTTAATCTGTATTGGCTGAGTATTTAGATACGGGAGTTGGAATATTTTATTCCATTTCTCTTTCACAATTTTGCAAACTTAACTGTTATTTTTTTTATCTTAGATAGTGTTTCAAACCTAATTGTTTTTACACTTTTCATTATCAATGTTGCCAAATTAACTTTTTTAAATTAATCCTTGCCATTGTTGCCAACCTCTTGATATTATACTGTGATTCAGCTGTTGCAAACCTAGCATTTTTCCTGTTTGTTATTGCCAACCTAACTCTTTTCGTACTTGTTGTTGTCAACCTAAATGCAAATTTTTATCTCTCAAAGTCTTTCTGTACTTTTTGTTAACGGATAAGCCAACATAACTTTCTGAGCATTCTCTTTTACACTTTTCCTATCCTAAATTTATTCTTTGCAGTGTTTGCCAACCTTAGTATTTTGCGTTCTTTCTTTTACAAAGTTGCTAACCTAGAGTTTGTATTTTTTCGTTCTTAATGTTACCAATATAATTTCTAACCTTTTCAATTATATTCCTAACATAATGTCTCAATCTTTACCAAGCAGGGTTGCCAACCTAACTTTTTGAAATTTTGTTTCGCAGGGTTGCTAATTTATATTTGTATTTCGGTGTTACAGAGTTTCCTACCGAACTACTGAATCACTCACTGTGTCGCCAACCTAAATTTATAACATTTTATTTCGCAGAGTTGCCAACCTACCTTTATGTAACTTTGGGGTAGTGTTTCCAACCTATTAAAGGCATTGGTGAATGTTTCATTTACAAAGTTGCTAACTTGAATGTTGGCATTTTCATTTTAGATAGGGTTTCAAACCTTGTTTTTACTCTTTTGTTTACAAAGTTGCTAACTTGAATGTTGGCATTTTCATTTTAGATAGGGTTTCAAACCTTGTTTTTACTCTTTTGTTATCAACTTAACATTTTGCAATTTTTCTTCTCCAGTGTTGCCAAGTTAAATCTTGATATCTTAGGTCATACTGTTCCCAAGCTAACTTTTCCCTGCTTGTTGCTTACTATTTGCATTTAAATAAATCTTTAGTAGAATTGTCAACTTTCATATTTCGCAGTATTGTCATACAAAAATTTTTCTTTCACAAAGTTGCCAACTCAACTGTTTGTATTTTATTTTAAGGGGGTTCAAATTTGATTTGTGTATCTTTCATTCTCAAAAATGCCAACTTTACATTTGCAATTTGTCATTGCCAATGTTAAATTGCAAATGTTGCCCACACTAACTTTTTTTCCTGCTTGCTGATGTCAACCTTACTTTTTTCCTACTTGTTGTTGCCAACCTAAATGTTGAATTGTTATATCGCAGTGTATTTCTGTATTTTTTCGTTACCGTAACGGAATTGCAAACATAACTTTCTGAATATTCTCTTTCACATGTTTACTAACATAACTTTATTTTGTGCAATGTTTGCCAACCTATGTATTTTGTGATCTTTCTTTCACAAAGTTGCGAACCAGAATTTTTGAAATTCTGTTTTGTAGGGTTGATAACCTAATTTTTTTCTCGTTTTTTTTGCACGGTTTCCTATCTAACTTTTGAATCATTTGCTGTGTCGCCAACCTAACTTTCTAAAATCTTCTTTCTCAGAGTTGCCAACCTACCTGTTTGTAGGTGTACATTTTGGTGTAGTGTTTCCAATCTTTTAATAATTTATTTGCAGTGTATTTCTGTACTTTTTTGTTCAAGTAATTGTAAGGGCTGATATCGAATTGCACCGGCGGTCGATGGAATTTGCAAGGGTCAAAACATTCCTCCGTCCGAAAAGTGTCTATTTGCACCGGTCAAAATCTACCCTCCCCACTCAAACCCTACACACACCCTACACGCCTCATTGAAATTAAAACGTTCAATGTTATACCGTAAAACAGTAATGCCGTTACACGCAATAATAATAATAATGGAACTGTCCGAAATTTGTTTCTCGCATCTCTGATATTCTCGATTGATTTGAGATATTTCTTGTCTGTTGAGAAACTTATTCTGACCCCGAGCAAAGCTCGGCCCCAAGGTACTATTAATTGATGTTTGAAATTTGGCCATTTTAAGAATAACAAGAAACACATGTTATTTAATGCCGCATTCCCACCCCATCTCACAGGAGCCACTTGGGGTTACTGTACTGGGCTTCCCTATAATATCCTCACCACTAGTTTTATACTTGGCAATTTCTTTTACGCAAAAGTTATTTCTACAACCTCTATATATTTTAACCTATCCTTATACTTAGTTGAATAAAATATATTTTCTTGAATAATTTTAATTGACCGCAGGCGCCGGTGCAATTGGAACACCTCCCAAAAGGAGGGGCGCCGGTGCAATTGGACACATCAGTTTGGGGCTGATATCTGACCGCCAGTGCAATTGGACATCTGCGTTGTCAACAAAACCTTAACTACATCATCTTCTCACTTTTATTTTTTGCAGTGGTTACCAACCTAAGTACTTTGTGTTCTTTCTTTCTCAAAGTGGTCAACCTAGATGTTGTATATTTTCGTTCTTAATGCTGCCAATACAATTTCTGATTTGTTGTCCTAATGTTGCAAACATAACGTCTTAATCTGTCTTTCACAGTGTCGCCAACGTAACTTTTTGACATTTTGTTTCGAAGGTTGCTACCTAACATTTTGGATTTCGGCATTTGTTCAGAGTTTCCTACTAACTCCAAATATTTCACAGTTTCACCAACCTAACTTTCTGAAACGTTCTTTCGCAGAGTTCCCAACCTACCTTTTTGATTAACTCGGGTGTAGTGTTTCCAACCTTTTAATAATTTTTAAAGGCATTGGAAAATTCTTCATTCTTAATGTTTCCACCTAAAATCTTTGCATTTTTTCTATGCCAATGTTGCCAAACTAACTATTAATATTTTAATCTGATACTGTTGTCAACTTAACTTTTTTCCTACCTGTTTTTGCCAGCCTAAATGTTGTGTTTTGATTTCGCGGTGTATTTCTGTAGTTTTTTCTCTACATTCTCTTTCACACCTTTACTTACATAATTTTATTTTGTGCAGTGTTTGCCAACCTAAGTACTTTGTGTTCTTTCTTTCTCAAAGTGGACAACCTAGATGTTGTATGTTTCGTTCTTAATACTGCCACTACAATTTCTGATTTTTGTCATAATATTGCCAACATAACGTCTCAATCTTTTTTGCAGTGTTGCTAAAATAGCTTTTTGAAATTTTGTTTCGTAGAGTTGTTAACCTAGCTTTATGTTTTTCGGTTTTTGTGCAGCGTTTCCTACTTAACTTCTGGATCTTTCACAGTGTCACCAACCTTACGTTGTGAAATTTTCTTTTGCAGAGTTGCCAACCTATTTTTTTGTTACTTTAGTGTAGTTTTTACAACCTTCTAATATTGGTTACAGTCATTGGCAAACTACTTTTTACATATTTCTTTCGCAGAGTTGGCAGTTTAACATTTATTTCGAACTTGTAATTTCTACTTCTTGATAACGATCACTACTTCCAGATTGGCAAATTATTATTTATATTAAGCAATTAATACGATTTTAACATACATTTAGTAGTTTGGGCATGTGTATTTATTGAATGAGAGTATTTTAGGGTAAATGTCTTATAATCTATTCTTATATTTTCCCATTTTCCCATTGACTTTCTATATTGTTTAATGACCTACGTAAATGGATTCAATATAATGGATTCAATTTAATATAAATGTTTCATTTACCAAGAGTCAACACACACATATATATATATATATATATATATATATATATATATATATTAGTATATTATATTTTAGTTCTTGGGCCCTCCCAGATGACCAACGCTTACATCATGGAATTTGTTTCCGGGGCCCAAGAACTAAAATATAATATACTAATATATATATATATATATATTAGTATATTATATTTTAGTTCTTGGGCCCTCCCAGATGACCAACGCTTACATCGTGGAATTTGTTTCCGGGGCCCAAGACCTAAAATATAATATACTAATATATATATATATATATATATATATATATATATATATATATATATGTGTTGACTCTTGGTAAATGAAACATTTATATTAAATTGAATCCATTTACGTAGGTCATTAAACAATATTGAAAGTCAACCAAAAGACAGTTCAATCGGTTAGTTAAGTTTTTACTAATGACCCTAAGACTGTATTAGTAAAAATAATAATACATTGCCTTAAGTAGCAATTTATATAAGATATGTTGTCCAAGTTTTATATTTTTGCTGTTCTTATGTACCTGGTTATTTTCTATTCAAATAGATACTTTGTTGTAAATATTATGTTTAGCTTATAAACTAAAATGTTCATTTGTAAATATGTGAAGTTTAAGTATAAAATAAAATAAGCAACGGCCCTGCACATCTGTAATTAAGGCGAATCTTTATACTTCATCAACAAAATATGTTGCAATCTAATTTCATGTTGTTTAATACGAAATGAGAATAGAACAAGTTAGCTTTCGGAGACTCGTTTATAAATGATGATGATTATTTCTTACATTAAATTTTTGGTGTTTGGAATTTGAATGGAAACCCGTTTATTACAACAAGGGAAATACGGATATTCAAATAGGGCTGGATACAAAGTCAATTATTTACTAGGGGCGGATATTTAACTGTCAACACTCCAAGTACTTTGTTGTAAAAACAATAAAATAAACTGAGTCCAATGTTTATATTTTTGGCTGGTCTGAAGCACCTGGTTCTGTTTCGACAGTACAACTTTTAAAATAATTATACTTTGTTTTAGATTTAAGGGGATTGTGTTTGATTTTAGTCGTTTTGATATACCTGGTTATCATAAATTCAATTGTTTGAACAAATATTAGCGTACGTTTTATATCTGAAGGGTAACGTTTATCGATTTTGATGAATCTGACACATTTTAATAATTCAAGTTAATATCTATCACTAATAATTCTCTGTATCATATGTTTTTACGATCAGTCAAATAAGAATCTACTAATATAACTCATGGAACCATATCTGAGAATTAAATGACAAGTTCAACATGTAAATACAAATATACAAGGCAATATATCAAACCTTAAAAATAAAAGGCTATAGTAAATACACTTTAATTAAATTTTACGACTGGAAATGTATTTTACCTGTAAGTTAATGCATCAGATAGTTTTGTCACAAGACTCTAAATACTTGTTTAAGTAAATCCGGCTTTAGGTTTACTAAGTTATCAACAAATTTAAAATAAGCCCAATGAGAACACGATCTGTGAGGTTACGAATGGTATCTCACTTGGAAATATCAAATTCCACCTTAAAATGCACTTAAAATCAAATTTCCAATGTTATTTATAAAAAAAAAAATAAGCTTACAAAAAATATTTATTTATGAAAACTATACCTTCGGTATTATAAATTGTATATTTCTTGCATTAAAATGTTATATTTCAGGTAAATCTCATTTAAGTGTTAAAATCTTACATAAAATGTTTAACATCAGCAAAATAAAGTCAGATCAGATAGCCTAGAAGTTCGATAGAAAACAAAGACCGTTAAGTAGCTTTCCGAACCTAAACGCAACAATCTAATTTGCAATGAAATTTTACAAAGTTTGTAAACAAAAAACTAAACTAATTGTAGAAATTATAAAACTTACTATTAAAAATAGTTTTTAAAATATTTATAAAATATTATTTCAGAAAAAAATAACTCGTTATAGGTTTCAGTTAGTATTTGAACCCGAAATTTAAAGTCCTGCTGCTGTAAAAATAAAAACGTTAAGCTGGTAGAAAAAATATATATAAAGAGACAAATCTTCACTACCCAAAAACTATCTGTTCACAACCGGAAAGATAACTAACTGATGGGAAAATATAAGAATAGATTATAAGACATTTACCCTAAAATACTCTCATTCAATAAATACACATGCCCAAACTACTAAATGTATGTTAAAATCGTATTAATTGCTTAATATAAATAATAATTTGCCAATCTGGAAGTAGTGATCGTTATCAAGAAGTAGAAATTACAAGTTCGAAATAAATGTTAAACTGCCAACTCTGCGAAAGAAATATGTAAAAAGTAGTTTGCCAATGACTGTAACCAATATTAGAAGGTTGTAAAAACTACACTAAAGTAACAAAAAAATAGGTTGGCAACTCTGCAAAAGAAAATTTCACAACGTAAGGTTGGTGACACTGTGAAAGATCCAGAAGTTAAGTAGGAAACGCTGCACAAAAACCGAAAAACATAAAGCTAGGTTAACAACTCTACGAAACAAAATTTCAAAAAGCTATTTTAGCAACACTGCAAAAAAGATTGAGACGTTATGTTGGCAATATTATGACAAAAATCAGAAATTGTAGTGGCAGTATTAAGAACGAAACATACAACATCTAGGTTGTCCACTTTGAGAAAGAAAGAACACAAAGTACTTAGGTTGGCAAACACTGCACAAAATAAAATTATGTAAGTAAAGGTGTGAAAGAGAATGTAGAGAAAAAACTACAGAAATACACCGCGAAATCAAAACACAACATTTAGGCTGGCAAAAACAGGTAGGAAAAAAGTTAAGTTGACAACAGTATCAGATTAAAATATTAATAGTTAGTTTGGCAACATTGGCATAGAAAAAATGCAAAGATTTTAGGTGGAAACATTAAGAATGAAGAATTTTCCAATGCCTTTAAAAATTATTAAAAGGTTGGAAACACTACACCCGAGTTAATCAAAAAGGTAGGTTGGGAACTCTGCGAAAGAACGTTTCAGAAAGTTAGGTTGGTGAAACTGTGAAATATTTGGAGTTAGTAGGAAACTCTGAACAAATGCCGAAATCCAAAATGTTAGGTAGCAACCTTCGAAACAAAATGTCAAAAAGTTACGTTGGCGACACTGTGAAAGACAGATTAAGACGTTATGTTTGCAACATTAGGACAACAAATCAGAAATTGTATTGGCAGCATTAAGAATGAAAATATACAACATCTAGGTTGACCACTTTGAGAAAGAAAGAACACAAAGTACTTAGGTTGGTAACCACTGCAAAAAATAAAAGTGAGAAGATGATGTAGTTAAGGTTTTGTTGGCAACGCAGATGTCCAATAGCACTGGCGGTCAGATATCAGCCCCAAACTGATGTGTCCAATTGCACCGGCGCCCCTCCTTTTGGGAGGTGTTCCAATTGCACCGGCGCCTGCGGTCAATTAAAATTATTCAAGAAAATATATTTTATTCAACTAAGTATAAGGATAGGTTAAAATATATAGAGGTTGTAGAAATAACTTTTGCGTAAAAGAAATTGCCAAGTTTAAAACTAGTGGTGAGGATATTATAGGGAAGCCCAGTACAGTAACCCCAAGTGGCTCCTGTGAGATGGGGTGGGAATGCGGCATTAAATAACATGTGTTTCTTGTTATTCTTAAAATGGCCAAATTTCAAACATCAATTAATAGTACCTTGGGGCCAAGCTTTGCTCGGGGTCAGAATAAGTTTCTCAACAGACAAGAAATATCTCAAATCAATCGAGAATATCAGAGATGCGAGAAACAAATTTTGGACAGTTCCATTATTATTATTATTGCGTGTAACGGCATTACTGTTTTACGGTATAACATTGAACGTTTTAATTTCAATGAGGCGTGTAGGGTGTGTGTAGGGTTTGAGTGGGGAGGGTAGATTTTGACCGGTGCAAATAGACACTTTTCGGACGGAGGAATGTTTTGACCCTTGCAAATTCCATCGACCGCCGGTGCAATTCGATATCAGCCCTTACAATTACTTGAACAAAAAAGTACAGAAATACACTGCAAATAAATTATTAAAAGATTGGAAACACTACACCAAAATGTACACCTACAAACAGGTAGGTTGGCAACTCTGAGAAAGAAGATTTTAGAAAGTTAGGTTGGCGACACAGCAAATGATTCAAAAGTTAGATAGGAAACCGTGCAAAAAAAACGAGAAAAAAATTAGGTTATCAACCCTACAAAACAGAATTTCAAAAATTCTGGTTCGCAACTTTGTGAAAGAAAGATCACAAAATACATAGGTTGGCAAACATTGCACAAAATAAAGTTATGTTAGTAAACATGTGAAAGAGAATATTCAGAAAGTTATGTTTGCAATTCCGTTACGGTAACGAAAAAATACAGAAATACACTGCGATATAACAATTCAACATTTAGGTTGGCAACAACAAGTAGGAAAAAAGTAAGGTTGACATCAGCAAGCAGGAAAAAAAGTTAGTGTGGGCAACATTTGCAATTTAACATTGGCAATGACAAATTGCAAATGTAAAGTTGGCATTTTTGAGAATGAAAGATACACAAATCAAATTTGAACCCCCTTAAAATAAAATACAAACAGTTGAGTTGGCAACTTTGTGAAAGAAAAATTTTTGTATGACAATACTGCGAAATATGAAAGTTGACAATTCTACTAAAGATTTATTTAAATGCAAATAGTAAGCAACAAGCAGGGAAAAGTTAGCTTGGGAACAGTATGACCTAAGATATCAAGATTTAACTTGGCAACACTGGAGAAGAAAAATTGCAAAATGTTAAGTTGATAACAAAAGAGTAAAAACAAGGTTTGAAACCCTATCTAAAATGAAAATGCCAACATTCAAGTTAGCAACTTTGTAAACAAAAGAGTAAAAACAAGGTTTGAAACCCTATCTAAAATGAAAATGCCAACATTCAAGTTAGCAACTTTGTAAATGAAACATTCACCAATGCCTTTAATAGGTTGGAAACACTACCCCAAAGTTACATAAAGGTAGGTTGGCAACTCTGCGAAATAAAATGTTATAAATTTAGGTTGGCGACACAGTGAGTGATTCAGTAGTTCGGTAGGAAACTCTGTAACACCGAAATACAAATATAAATTAGCAACCCTGCGAAACAAAATTTCAAAAAGTTAGGTTGGCAACCCTGCTTGGTAAAGATTGAGACATTATGTTAGGAATATAATTGAAAAGGTTAGAAATTATATTGGTAACATTAAGAACGAAAAAATACAAACTCTAGGTTAGCAACTTTGTAAAAGAAAGAACGCAAAATACTAAGGTTGGCAAACACTGCAAAGAATAAATTTAGGATAGGAAAAGTGTAAAAGAGAATGCTCAGAAAGTTATGTTGGCTTATCCGTTAACAAAAAGTACAGAAAGACTTTGAGAGATAAAAATTTGCATTTAGGTTGACAACAACAAGTACGAAAAGAGTTAGGTTGGCAATAACAAACAGGAAAAATGCTAGGTTTGCAACAGCTGAATCACAGTATAATATCAAGAGGTTGGCAACAGTGGCAAGGATTAATTTAAAAAAGTTAATTTGGCAACATTGATAATGAAAAGTGTAAAAACAATTAGGTTTGAAACACTATCTAAGATAAAAAAAATAACAGTTAAGTTTGCAAAATTGTGAAAGAGAAATGGAATAAAATATTCCAACTCCCGTATCTAAATACTCAGCCAATACAGATTAACATATGTTTAAATAGCTTTTAGTACCTTTAGTATCAGGGTGAATTAAATAATTTAATAAATTTAACTTAATTTTTCTTTTTTTTATTATGTTGAAATGATAACGAAAATACTGTGAAATAAGAGATTTTGTTATGCAAAAGGTAGGTTGGCAACATTGTGAAACGGAGATGCCGCCAGGATGTCTCTACTATACCGGGGCATCGGTAGAGGAATATAATTTGTTTAAGAATGATATAATTATGTAAATAGTTATAGTACAAAATGTATCAATAATGGTTTGGTTTGTTATTAATTACTTCTTATTTTCCCTTGTCTGCATAGTTTAATAATGACTTACACAAGGTACAATTTAGATGAAATTAGTTTTAAAAAGCATATAATGAAACAGTATTACAAGTGGAAAAGGTTTGGCATAGCAAATAAGTTATAGAGCTCTATAGGGGTCATATCTACGGAACAAGTAGTGACAGGTCTGGACAAGTTGAAACAGGAGTGATGAACCCGATAAGGATATAAAATTATCCACTAGGTATGATTTCCACCGTAAAGATAAATCACTACAAATATCAAATTTTATTTTATAAACGCATAGTTTTTATTTCAGTCTGTTCTGATTCGCCTTGTACTACTTTTACTAATATATTTTAACAGAAGAAAGGTATTAAAAGATATATAAACAGTGTGAGGGGGCCGAGTGCAGCAAATGAAAGTAGCGTGACGTAATAAATATATACATATAACAATCAGTATAATTTAGCGTGACCTAGTATTGCAAGAAAAAAAAATAGGTTGGCAGCGCTACACAGGAAAAAAAAACCAGGTTGGCAACACGGTCCTAATGTAGGTTAGGTAAAATGATAGGAAGGGGCCGTGAGGGCTTGGGGGGAAGGGGGATGGGTAGGGGAGGGGGAGGGTGAGTGGAGGGGTGGGGAGGGGGAAGGGGGAAAGGGGAGGGGGAGGGGAGGGGTGGGGAGGGGAGGGGAGGGGGAGGGGAGGGTGGGGTGGGGAGGGGGAGGGGACGTGACGTCATGGGTCAAAGGGCAAAAAGGACTCAGGGGGCGTCCATAGTAGTTAAGGATAATGGCACATGGTGCCATTCTTACCTTAAAGAGAGAATTCCATAAGTGCACATCTTACCTACTGAGAAGGTCATTTAAGAAGACATACAGCATGAGTTGTTAAACAACCAAGTCGAAGTCAAAGCCCAAGCACTAATAGCATAAGTAGTTTGACCACTTTCAGTTCCTCGAGTAAATGATATCCTAACTTTAAAACATTCTGCCAATAAACTTGAAATAGAAATTTTGCATTGAAACTATGAATTGCTTTTATTTCAGACACGATTTCAGACACTCCTCCAACCTTACTTTCAACCCTACTTCACTGACCACCCCAGCCTCACGATCCACCACCTTGTTAACCTCGAGCAACAGCCCGCACCACTACCTCCACCACTAAACCCCATGTAAACCCCCCCTAGCTCCCACTCCTGACCACTGTGACAGGCACTCGTTATAAAACAACAAAAAAAGTCCTGTTGCAGTGTGTCAATCTCCCCCTCACCAACCAACCCTATCCGACGGCTGAAGAGGGCCCAAGCACCCTAAAGCAGCCACAGTGGGCCAGGGACTTTCCCGCCCACTGGAACCTCACAAAACAACAACACTATGATTTACCATAAGGGTTATATAAAAATATTGTATTTGTCCCAATCCAACGTTGTTTTTTGATTGAATTTAGTGTATTAGAATTAATAAAACGAAAATTTTAATGAAACGACCTATTGTGTCAACAAACCCTTGAACATTATGTCCCCCTAATTTGTCAGTTTTCTTTTCACAAATAACGTTATAAAAGGCCAATAAAAACAATTGTAATTTTAAGATCTTTTGTTTAAAAATGTGAAACCAAATCTCAATAAAACGATATTCTTTGAAATTACATAATATGTTTTAAGACACGAGCTACAAACTACTTTACGAATACATTTTATACTCCCGGCTCAACGCGGATAGGCAGTCAAGTCTAAGTTTTTCAAGGAAGTAATGGATCCTCTTTGCCTTACGGATGCCACTTGTAGAAGAGGGGGAGTGCCTGGAAGGCGTGCCAACAAACTCTTAGGACCTACAGGCTAGAGGGTGAACCGGCCAGGGAAACGACTCTCCGACTATCCAATGAGTTCTACAATGTTGGGCTCTTTGGAAGGAAATGTCTTTGACTGAAAGGTTCAAGAGGTCGATCGGGTTAGATGGTTAGAGGGTTAGAGGGTTGGAGAGAGAATCGTCGTAGAGCGCCCAGCTCTGAGTCGAGGTGCAGAATATGTCAAGGAGAAGTCAAAGCCCAAGCACTAATAACATAAGTGGTTTGACCATTTTCAGTTCCTCGAGTAAATGCTATCCTAACTTTAAAACATTCTGCCAATAAACTTGAAATAATAATTTGCATTGAAACTGTAAATAATTTGTGTGTTTTTTCCCTTTGTGGGGACTGGCAGTATTTACCTTTACCATCTCTGCAGATAATTTTCTTCCGGTGGTTGTACATAATTCCATAGGAAGACGTTCCTAGCCGATCAACTACGGGGTCTCATAATCCTTCAAGCCTAACTTTTACCAGTGGGAACACTATTTACCAAATTAGGGAAATTCCTGGTCACCAACAGTACTAGGTCATAAGTGTGTCAATCCAAGACATAGGAGACCAAGACCAATGTTAAGGTCATGAGGTCACCTAAATGTGTTGTAGTTTTCATATAAACACATAGACTTGCATAACACAGCTTGTCGTTTAGTCTTTGCATTTTTAGTTTTGCATAGATTCCACTTTAATCGTTATATCTAATATCATAGTTTGTGTGTTATGTTGTGGTTATGATATTGATGTTAATCATAACCACGTGCCATGTAAAATTTGATTTATATACTATAAAACTATCCATTTTGTATAACCAAATGCAAGTGAATTCATTAGTTTTAAATTACATAAATAAATCATAAAAAAAACTCGTTTAAGGTTACAGTATAAACACGTGGCCTTATTAAAAAGGTTAAGGACCAATCAGGTTTATTATAGATAAATATATTATACCTGGTTTTTCTATTGACATTTAAATTAAAATTCCAAAGTGGATCATTTACTTATGTTTATAATGAAAGAGTATCAAAAGGGGTATCAAAAGTACCAGTACATGGATCAATGATGTAATATCATCAGTGACAAAGAATACATAGTCATAGTAAGAAATATTTGCAAATGACCAAAGTAAACTCATTCATCTAAATGCTTACACGTTTGGTTTTGAACTGGTACATTTGTGTTTGGTTTTTAGGACTCAACCCAATTAAACTGCCAGGTTAACATAAAATGCAGTTTAAAGTCAGACTGGCTGGTCACAGATTCGATACACTCATTGAAACTTTATATTAATACAGATGGACTCACATAAACAGATAATTTATTGGGGGTTCTTTCAATCAATACTATCTAATTACAACACTTGCTGACAATGGAAACCGGTGGGACGTACCTCATCAGATACCTCATCATGGTCGATAGCGTGTTGTTCTGTTTGTAATCGCATAGTTGTGGTCTCAGCTTTTAATGATGATCGAGGGGATTAAACACAACCTTATATTTATAGTTTTCTCCACAATAGTTTAATACCTTTTCCCTCATTGTTTGTACATAATTAAGTCTAGTTACATAGTAACAGAAATACAAAAAGAGCCAACTAGGGTGAAGTGCGTAAAGCAGAAACTTAAATGTTTGGTAATTGAAATACGAACTGGTTTGTAGCAATAACATTTCCGTTTGTTACTTATTTTTAATTTGTAAATTGTATGTTGTTTTCTTTAAACATAGACTGTTCCTCTTACTCTTTCCTTGGGATAATTAGTTAAAAAAAGTTTCAAAGTTCCATAGCCGAACGTTGCCATGCCCATTTTTATAACCAATATTATCTATGTAGTTGTTTTTATTTAGGAAAATGTGTGGAGCCATTTGCAGGGCAATAGAAAACGCATAGTCTCGTTTTGAATGGATAAAACCAAATAATCCTAACGTCATTTTGCACTTTAACAAGCAGATTTAAACTTACTATGGATATGTTTACATACAAATCATAAGTTTGTTCCACTTTATCATATGAAACTAGATTGTTTTGTGACGAACATCATTCTCTTTCAGTATTTTAATAAAATTTATACAGTTTTTAACTGATAAAATAGATTTTTATCGTCAAATAAACTGTCCTGTTGCTAAATGTATATATATATATATATATATATATATATATATATATATATATATATATATATTACTAAATAAACAATAAAACATACATAACAAAACTTAACAACAATTTTAAGCAAATCGAAAAAGCGAACCTTTTATCTTACGTAAAACTGTTTATTTGACTTCCATTTTATTTTTACTCTTAACCCTTAGTAGTTTTGAGAACAGGATTTTAACGCTAACTATGGAAACTAAGACACACGTAATAACTTTAAAAATATCCCAATACCCAAACCAATCTTCACGGAAGTCAGTCATAATAACAACTTCATTACAAAAAACATTTATACTGATAAATTAATTATTTTTAACTTTTGATTACATAAACTTGTTTATAAAAAAACTCATAATTTGGCAGTAGTAGTGTGTAGTAGGGTAGCAACTTTACAAATGCTAATTTTCCAACCTAATTATCTCGTATTACCAATATACCAATATTCGAGCTCAGTTGCCAAGTCCCGTTGATATTTTAAGCACCAATGGAACAATAATAATAGCGACGTTATTTATACAGAGAACCTTTTGTTGTTGTATGTAGATCAAGAGAAATGAACCTGTCCAAATAAAGTACAACAAAGATCTCTAAAAAAGTTGAAACAAAAATTAAGATTACAATATTATTTTCATCGAGAGATGGAATGAGAAATTTACTCTTCATTACTATAGTTAAGTAGATCGTAATTGTTTAAGAGTTCTTTGCTCTTTCCACAAAGCGTGTTTTAGTCTTGTATCGGTGTATACAGTTTCTCTTATACCTACGCAATATTTGTATTCTATCACAGTTATAAAGTATTTTTTATTTTAATTTAAAAGTCAGTTATTAAATTTATCCTCAGTTCAATTAGCTATTTTTTAATTAGCTATTTATATAATAAAATGTAGATTTTTATAAGTTTTTATAGACAATTTCTATGAAAATCTAAATCTAAAATTAGTTTTAAAATGATCGTAGCTTTGTGGATAGCGTTGTTTGTTATTCATGAGATGCATTCTTGGTTTATTGGTTATGCAAATTTATGTTGAACAATTTATTTCAACACTGCTACAAATATTATAAATTTTTAAACTAAACTAATTACATCATAATGACGTAGTGATATCATATTTGAATTGTTGACACACGGTATTCCTTTAATACATAAGTATATGTAAATGTATGTAGTATAAATTATTCTATCGCCATCACCATTCTTTATCAGGTTTTATAATATTAATAATATACTATATAATGTAAATAATAATATAATATATATTATAATATAATATTAATATGCGTAAATGAAGTGCAGTAATTTATGAAAGGTAATATTACAGTCTAAAATGTAAGCTGCTTATAGTAATTTCACTTAAGCGTTCCACCACAAACCAAACTATTTATGGGTTTGAACTAGGAACCTTCAGAGATCCAAACTTAATTTATACCTTTGCATACAAATGTTACAGTACTTTTTTCGAAATACGACATTAAAAGTCGCGCTCTCCCCGAGTTACCTCTCTTATGAAATTCATCGAAACGTTAATGACACAACAATGTTATGTCTCTCAATAAATGCTGACCGAGCAAAACCATAATAGACTAATTAACCGTTCAGTGGTCAATATAAACTAGCACAATTACGTCGCGGGTGGAACATTGAATACCACTTTCTATTGGTCTCTATTTTAAACCAGTAACAAACAATACTTGGCCTTCAGTAAACTAATTTCAAGTAATGTCCTGAACAAAAATTAATGGCATACAGATTTTGTTGATGACGGTTGTGTTAGACGTAAAATCCCTTTCTAATATAGTTTTAAGTGGTGTGGTTTAATGTGGGTTGATTGTATGTGGTATGTTGTTGTTAGTAAATAAATAAATGACGTATTACAGTTTGTTAAAATATAAAATGTTATTACTGGGAAGAGGTTTGTCAGTAACTTGTATTATTGCGGAGGAGTATTACTGCAATTGGCTATTCTCGGCTTATATTAAAGCATCTCGGAATATGTAAAATATTTATTCTCTAGATTTCGTTCCTGAGTTGTACCCTCTTTTAAATTTTTAATTATTGTCATTGCGATAAATCCTTTTGTATTTTTCTCAAAATAAGTTAACTAGAACGAGACCTTGAGCCTTGAATGGTAAGAACAAAGTTTTAAAAATTTCAAATCCTTCATTGTTAAATATTCCTATAAAATTATTTTAATCATTTAATCTTAAGGAGTTAAGTTTGCTCTAATATTCTTTGAAAATTGCCCGTCTGAAGAAGCTCCCGTCGCGAAAGACTTGCTTTACATGATTGGAGTGATTTTTTTATTTTGTTTTATAATATCCTATAGAGGGGCGTCTAATGTACTGAGATAAGTTTACAACCAAGAGAAAAAGTAAAAAAAGTATTTTAGAAACACTCGCTGTAGTTTTGGTAATGGACGACGCTCTCAAAGTTTTAATCGAATTTTAACTTTCCAATTTGCAGTTCTTTTGTTGGTACCATCTCTTAAATGAGCCCTGCTACCCATCACCTATTTCTTTCCTGCATTTTCATCATTGGTATTGCACATTTAATTCTTAAAGCTAGTCGTAGTATGATTTCACATACATCAAACCCTTTTGAAAAGCAAATGTTAGGACAATCCAAGTTATAAGTTGGTACAAGCGTGTTACTGAACTTTTTTACTCCAATGGAAACGGCGTTTTTGTTAACAGAGCATAAAAACACTTTTAGGGTAAACGGGACAAACCTCTACATTCTTTGAGGACTCTCCGGGATTTGAAAAGTAAACCTTTGAACCGAAGTCTAATGCGCTAACCTTCAGGCTCGTGAGATACTTTGTGTATATTTGAATCCTATAAAGAGGCTGTTTCGGTTGCGAGAGTCTGGCGTAAGTTTTAAACACAAATATTTTGTTAGCATACTTATTGGGTTTTAATGTAGTTTTATAAAGAATTTAGTACGTTTAATGGTATTCTCCACACTTTTATTAAACTAAAAAGTCTAGAGGCGTTGTAAATGTCAAAGGTCAGTAAATTAGGATCATGGAGACAATGGCTGGGGTGATTAGTTGGTTAATTAGGTGTTATTGACCGTATTGATGGGGGGAGGGTCTGAGGCAAATTGTGGGTAAATACGAAACGTCAGGGGAAACGACCATTATCGGACTCAAGATGTGCTCACCGCATTTAAGATTATGTGAAGAAGACTAAGAAAGGAAAATAATGATGACAATCAAGTAAGGAATCTATAATGTAAATCATACTTTTATTAGTATGATCAATCTTTCTTTTGAATCAAACAACTAATTTTTAAGTGTTTTTTCATTTAGTTTTTCTTTTTAATTGTTGCACACATTTTATAAAATAATACATTTCATGAGGAAACTATATAAAAGTAAAATTTTAAGATGGGTACATTATGAATAAACTATAAAGAAAAGAAAAATTTGACATTTATTAAAATCAGAAGGTTGATTTTTTTCTGTTAAAGTTCATACACTGTACACAAACGTCATCAAATTAACATTAAAGGAACTTCTTAAGATAATTATCTTCTAAATAATTATCAGGAATATACTTAATTCTATAAAACATTTTATATTAGAATGTGCTTGCCAATCTTTCCGATGTTATTTCTGTCATGAACTTTATTTTTAATAGAGTCAGAAAGAGCACTGAAATGCTGTATATCATTAAAGAAGTTTCATTTCCAATATAACCTTATATTGTTTCAATGAATTTGAAAATATCATGTTTTTAACGCTCTATGGTAACTACGATTTGTCTCACTTATTAAGGGGATGCAGATGATAATTTCCACTAATAATCTAGTGCATAGCGATCAATCGCAGGACTGCCACCCCCTCCAATCCCTCTTTACACCCCCTCATTTTATTTATATTTTCAGCTTAATTTTTATGGTTGTTATTATTCCTAAAAGTTACGTGATTAAATATAAAATCAATCAACTCAAAATAATAATTCTGAATTTAATTGGTAACCTTATCAAAATAGACAATGTATATAGTTTTATTAGATATAGTAGATAGAGTTTAGATAAGTTTTTGTTATTTTTCACTCTTAAATTACAGCGATAAGTTTACAAAATTTTAATTGAGATCGCATGTGTAAGGTTAAGGCTAGAAGTTTTTTCGATTGCCATATTTTATTATTTTTTTTACTAACTCATTTAGACTTTCAACATCCACAGATTTTACAATATATCTCAAATACATTCTATCTCAAATTTGTTTATCTTAAACTGTCAGAAACTAACGATTTAAATTTTCGTTCTTATTCTACCTTTAATACATCATATGAAGGAATAAAAAATACAGGGTTTTCTTATCCAAATTTCAGGAAAAAGCTAGCACTAATTCCATAAGTGGTTAGCCATTTTGAGTTTGCTGAGTAAATGCTATCCCAACTGCATTTGGGAGCCTTCTGCCTTTTTTGGTGTAGTTACCGTTAGTATACGTAATTTCTGTTTGGTTTTTCAAAAACGTATTAAAAAAATTAAAATTATATCCGTTATTGCCAATGAGATATATTTTTACAATTTAGATCGATAAGTGTGGTTGAAATTGTCTCTTATTTCTATTCAAAGTCACTGGGATTTGCAAAAACCGCTTATGTGTTGCCGTATTATATTGTTTTAAATATTTCTCAGCAATCTGAATTGCGTTTTAATTTTTATTTTATTGCACGTGGCATGACAGTAATTTTGTTTTCATCACTCTGTATTCGAAAATAGCCCATTACAATAGCTGAGATCTACAAAAATTATCAATTTCCTTGTAACATAACAAAAAATAATCAGCTGACTTTGCCTGTCCTAAACATTACTTTTCCTGTCCCAAACAATACTTTGCTTGTCCCAAAAAAAACTTGTCCTGTCCTAAACAATTGAATTTCACGTTTTACTCAACAGGATCACCAGTGTAATTTTCTTATTTTTGTTCAAAAATCTGACTTTAACACTAAAAAAGTGAATAGTAAAACAGTTTTTTCTTCTGAATCTTTCTGTTGTTGTTGAAGATGGTGATTGTATTCTTAGTTGACTTTTAGGCACTCTCATCTTCTATAAAACTATATTAAGTAAAACAATTTTAAATTTAAACCAATATATTTCGAATTGATACTCAATTCATCGTCAGTTGTTTACATTTGTTTGTTTGTTTACAAAATATGATAACTAATTTTCTTAAACATGTGATAAACATCTATGTTTAAATATTTAGTAGGTAAATTAAAATAGAAAAATGTAATTATAAATTATTCTTTTCAAATTCTTGTTTTAAAATTGGTTTCCACATACTATTAATTTCAAAACTTGGTTTACTGAAAACATGTTTTTCTGAATAAGCCATTACTGCTGATTCTATAAATATTCTTTTGAATTTGTCATGTTCTTTTGCCAGAATTTTGGTTTTATTTAAATTTATTTTATGATTTTTCGTACACTGGTGATGTGCTAAATTACTTACTTCTGTTTTTGCTGTTTTTAAATTATATTTGTGTTGGTTTAGTCTTTTCTCGAGAAACGATCCGGTTTGACCTATATATACACTATCACAATCAGAGCATGGTATCTCGTAAATAACATCTTTTTCATAATTGTAATTAAATTTAACTAAGTTTGTTTTAAGTTTATTTTCCGAGTAGAATGTTGTAATAATGTTGTATTTTCTGTTAATTCTTCTGATTTTTTCTGAAAGTCCTCTAATGTAAGGTATTGTTATATGCGAAATAGGTTTATTTTCTAAATTATCTTTATTTTGATTTTCTTTTAAGTTCTTAAATATAAAACTTTTTGGATATCCATTATTTTGTAATATTTCGACAATAGTCTCTTCTTCTTTTTTCTTAATTTTTTCATTACTTGATATAATTTTATTTCTGTGTTGCATTCCTTTTATTATTCCTTTTTTAGTTGATTCTGGGTGATTTGATTGAAAATTTAAACAAATTCCACTATTTGTTTCTTTTCTATATACAGAAAACTCAATTCCATTTGAGTGATTTATCATAACATCTAGAAATGGAAGTTTTTTGTTTTTCTCCAATTCCATAGTAAACTTTATATTTTTACTTTTTGAATTAAAATGATTTAAAAATGAGTGCAAAGAATCCAAGTTATCATTCCAAATAATTAGGCAATCATCTACATACCTTTTGTATAGTTTTGGTTTAACTATACTGCTATCAATGGCTTCTTTTTCAAAACTGTCCATATAAATATTGGCTAAAATTGGACTAAGTGAACTTCCCATAGGGAGCCCTTCTGGTTGTTGATAATATTCATCCTTGTACCGGAAATAATTGGCATCCATACAAATTGTAAGAAGTTCTAAAATTGTACTAACTGATAGAGTAGTTTGATTATTAGGGGTTTTAGCTTCTTCTAACAGTTTGCGTACTATATTAAGTGTTTCTTGGACAGGTATGCTTGGAAACATATTTTGTACATCAAAACTTGCTAATATATCTTCATAATCAATTTTAGTTTCTTTAAGAGTTTCAACCAATTGAGTAGAGTTTTTTAAGGTTCTCTCACTTATAAATGTTATAAGTGACAAAAACACTTGAACGACTCTATCTAAAACTAGCTAGATCCAAAAATAGTTTAACTTTTTTATGCAGATCTAAATGCTGCAATTTAATCCCTAAATTTCTAAGAATCAAAAAGAAACAATATAATCTTAAAAAACAAAATGTTTTGAAAAAAGCTGAAAAATCTTTACTTAACTGTACAATTAGAGAAAATCACAGCAGAATAATAGAACTTGAAGGTCAAATACAATTAACTGAAGTAAACTTGAGAGTTAAATTAAGAACTGTAGACTTTAACACAATCCAGAATTTAGTTGGGAAATCATTTTTAACTGAATTTGAAAAATGTAAATATAGACAAAAGAAAAAGTTTGATAAATTGTATTCGGAACTTTATAATTCTAAATCTTTTAATAGTGTTAATTTAAATAATTATAATATGTACCGTAAAGACGGTGAACAATTAAATAGGAGGGTGGTCAATATTTCAGATAAAATCCTCACTGATAGTGATAGTTCCCTCCTTGCTAAAGGTCTTAATTTTTCGATGACACATAATAAAATACCTTATATAGATCTTGTTTCATCTGTCGAAAATGGCATTAAAAACTTAAATGAAGAAGATGCTATCATTATAAGAAATGACATAAGAAAAGCTATTGAAAAAACAAGTAAAACTCCTATCCAACCAAACTTATCGATAAATGAAAGACAATCACTTAAAAAATTAAAAGCAGATAAAGATATTGTCATAGTACAAGCAGACAAAGGTGGAAGTACAGTTGTAATGAACAAAGTAGATTACGAACAAAAAATGAACGAACATATTGAAAAAGGGAACTATGTAAAATTAAATAAAAATCCTACTCAGTACTTTGAAAACAAGATATATAAAACATTAAAAAAGAATGAAAAACATTTAAAACCAGAAATAAAGAAGTACTTAACTCCATATTCTTCTACTCCACCGTACATTCGGGGACAACCAAAAATACATAAACCTGGTTATCCTTTAAGAGTAATTGTAAGTACAATAGGAAGTCCTACTTATGTATTATCATCATACCTTAAAAGATTTCTACTACCTCTAACATTTATAAGTGAGAGAACCTTAAAAAACTCTACTCAATTGGTTGAAACTCTTAAAGAAACTAAAATTGATTATGAAGATATATTAGCAAGTTTTGATGTACAAAATATGTTTCCAAGCATACCTGTCCAAGAAACACTTAATATAGTACGCAAACTGTTAGAAGAAGCTAAAACCCCTAATAATCAAACTACTCTATCAGTTAGTACAATTTTAGAACTTCTTACAATTTGTATGGATGCCAATTATTTCCGGTACAAGGATGAATATTATCAACAACCAGAAGGGCTCCCTATGGGAAGTTCACTTAGTCCAATTTTAGCCAATATTTATATGGACAGTTTTGAAAAAAAAGCCATTGATAGCAGTATAGTTAAACCAAAACTAAACAAAAGGTATGTAGATGATTGCCTAATTATTTGGAATGATAACTTGGATTCTTTGCACTCATTTTTAAATCATTTTAATTCAAAAAGTAAAAATATAAAGTTTACTATGGAATTGGAGAAAAACAAAAAACTTCCATTTCTAGATGTTATGATAAATCACTCAAATGGAATTGAGTTTTCTGTATATAGAAAAGAAACAAATAGTGGAATTTGTTTAAATTTTCAATCAAATCACCCAGAATCAACTAAAAAAGGAATAATAAAAGGATTGCAACACAGAAATAAAATTATATCAAGTAATGAAAAAATTAAGAAAAAAGAAGAAGAGACTATTGTTGAAATATTACAAAATAATGGATATCCAAAAAGTTTTATATTTAAGAACTTAAAAGAAAATCAAAATAAAGATAATTTAGAAAATAAACCTATTTCGCATATAACAATACCTTACATCAGAGGACTTTCAGAAAAAATCAGAAGAATTAACAGAAAATACAACATTATTACAACATTCTACTCGGAAAATAAACTTAAAACAAACTTAGTTAAATTTAATTACAATTATGAAAAAGATGTTATTTACGAGATACCATGCTCTGATTGTGATAGTGTATATATAGGTCAAACCGGATCGTTTCTCGAGAAAAGACTAAACCAACACAAATATAATTTAAAAACAGCAAAACATAAGTAAGTTATTTAGCACATCACCAGTGTACGAAAAATCATAAAATAAATTTAAATAAAACCAAAATTCTGGCAAAAGAACATGACAAATTCAAAAGAATATTTATAGAATCAGCAGTAATGGCTTATTCAGAAAAACATGTTTTCAGTAAACCAAGTTTTGAAATTAATAGTATGTGGAAACCAATTTTAAAACAAGAATTTGAAAAGAATAATTTATAATTACATTTTTCTATTTTAATTTACCTACTAAATATTTAAACATAGATGTTTATCACATGTTTAAGAAAATTAGTTATCATATTTTGTAAACAAACAAACAAATGTAAACAACTGACGATGAATTGAGTATCAATTCGAAATATATTGGTTTAAATTTAAAATTGTTTTACTTAATATAGTTTTATAGAAGATGAGAGTGCCTAAAAGTCAACTAAGAGTAAAACCGTGTTGTAGAAAATTACTATATTTATGGAAAATTACTAGACTATGAAATATCAGATAACTGTTTGAAAGTTTCGTGTAGTTATTTTCATCGTGATGAAAAGTATCGTTCACAACTCGTCACAAAAGCCCTATTTTGAGGCTCGATAGCATTTTCCACGCTTGGCTTAGCCTCACGCGTAAAATGCTATCTTGCCCCAAAATAGGTAACTTTCGTGACTAGTAGTAAAATAGACTACATTTCCGACTCGATGAAATAAATTATTGTGTATATGAGGTCATCAAAGTCCTATTACATATGTGTCTCACTTTATTGTTTGCACCTTTTTAAATAAAATAATCTAAAGTAGTTTTTAAACATCCAATAGTAACATCGTGTTGATATAACAATAGAAGAAATAGTTATTTTCTACAATAAAAAAGTTCGAATTACTCGCACTCATAAAACACAGTATATCATTATATAGTTTCAGTCCATTTCATTCTATTAATAACCAATCACGTTACTGTAGGTGTGGTTGAGTAACGTAATAAAATTGAATTCCTACACTTAGTAAAACATAACCGGTTTTGTCAATGTGAAGACATATAAAATACTTATAATAACAATTTTAATATTTTAATGGATTTGCTAATAATTTTTTAAATGGCTAAAACAATAATAATTTATGTAATTGATAATACTTCTGTTTTTTTAAAATGTTTTAACCCATATAATGCCTGTTGGCTATGATCAAAGTGTAGGTCGTGATTAAATTATAACAAAACTGACTAAAACATATTTTATAACGACTTCTTTCTTTACGCAATGAATGAATCAAGACATGCACTACAAAATATATACAAATTATCAACTTACAAAATGGAAAGATCATAGCTTCCGCATGAAAGCTTCAGGTTCGAGATTTAATACCGAGGTTGTCCACTATCCCACCCCAACCCTAGTACCCCCATCCACTTTTTAAAATCCCATTCAACCTATCGTCACCTGTTTGAGTTAGCTGAACCAGTCGCTCTAAAATGGTACTGTACGTTAAAAATAAATAAGAAAGAATCATTCATCGAAACGCTATTTCCATGGTATATGGTTATAAAACTACAATTCATCAATAGGGGAGGATTTAAGCTCTGAAACGCTTTGTTTATTGTATTTTGTGTACGAAACGATCGAAATTAACTTTACCAATACCACAGAAAAGGTCATAAGGTTACTCAACTGTGGTATAATTATTGGGCTAAACATATCAAGCTAAATGCTCAACGTTATTGTTATGTTGTCTATACTTTTCTTTTTCGCAGGCAGAGGTTTGATCTGTTTTATTTTTTGTTGTTATAGGTAACATTTAATATTTGTTATAGTACAATAGCGATGAAAGTATCAAAGTCCACCCGTGATGTCTTGAGTTGCCAATGTTGAAGCCGGTGGCTGATAGTAATGAAATAAACATTTAAAGTAAAAATTATATTCACAGTGTATTTGTACAACGAAAGTCAGTCTTTAATTTCAGTCTTATTAATTAAAGGAAAATAAATGTAACCACAAGCTTTTTAAAGATGAAAACTATGAAGAATATATAGATGAAAGGGAGAGGGTTGTACTAAGTGGTGGAAGTCGAGAATTTGCTTTATAACTGTTGTTAAGTACCTTGTGATATCTTAAGCAATATTTGCCCTTTACACTAGGCAATTTTTTATATAAAGGACCTTTCTTCAGCGCTAAAAATATTTATTATAAGTTCAAAGTCCTATTTAACTAAATAAAACTGTTACATAACTCTGTAATTTAAAATAAAATGTTTATTTGATTTATTTCAAATTATATTTATACATTAAGTAATTTTGATCAGTTAATATTTGGTCTTAATAATTTCATACACGCGTTTAAAATATTTCTTTAGTTTTCGGGTTTAAAAAAGTTGGTGAAAGTCGTAAAAAATAACAATCCATAATATTTTTAAAAATAATTGAACCATCAGAGGCGACGCGCTCATTGTTATTCATGAAATGCAATGTTTTTTTATTAGATATGCAAATTCTGGTTGATCCCATTATTTGAAAACAGCTTTTTTGGTCTTAACTAACAGAAACTATTTGCACTAAACTAGATACTTTGCCATATTACTGATTAAAATTAATTTACTTCAGATTCATTACATATGATTTACTTACTTTTTCTCTAAAAGTAGATTATGTAATAAAACACTCATTTGTATAAAGATTAGAATTTATAATTGACTTAAAAATTTTTAGAAATAATTATAACACCTTTGTTATATGTCAAAGGATTGGAATTATATATACTGTTATGTATTAACATTAAATACTTTGATTATTAACTATGTTTTAAAGTTTTAACTATTTTTGTAATTATTGTGCGAACATTTTTTAGAAGATTAAAATTAAACGTTTTTATATTATGTTCTGACCACGGTACCTTAAATGATTCAAATTGTTTGAATAATCTGGAGTTTTAGAGGTGATAAGTAACGTCTGATGTAATTTTATAGAAGGTAAGTATAGAATTGTAAGTCGTATTTTACTCATACATAACCCCATCCCTTACCATTTTCATATCGTCTATCTTTGAGTTGACGTCTCTTTACCATTGTAAAAGCGTCTCTACTTTGTGTTTGCCAGGATTCAAAGAGGACTTAGTTACACTAATCACCAACAGAGTACACTACTGTCAACTATTACTTATCCTCTCAGGAGGGGATAATACAACAGTTCAGGGAGCAAACACAAGTTGATTATCACTTGCTTTCTGGGGTGGAGATATTTTACAAGTTAACGTAAATAACTAAAATAAATATTTTACAGCAGCACACTCTGTCGGTGACTTAATCAAACTACGCCCACTTTAAAATTCTGGCTAACACTTAAAGACGGACAGCTGGGTCGTATAAATTTGATATCTCCTTCAGTATATGTAGTCAATGATTTCATGTTTTGTTATGGCTAGAAAATAGAGCGTGTAACAGAGAGAAAACCATTAAAAGCTGAATTTACGGATTAGTTGTATTATAAATTAAATGACACCGTGTCTGCAAGCAGCGAATTAAGTTAAACTTGTAGTTATTCTATGGCAATAATCCAATCATAAACACGTCTTGGCTTAGAGTAAACTAGCAACAATAATATCCCGGTTAATCGTAAATAAATATTGTGTTGACCAAACTTTATTGACATTTAATAATATTCGTATATCGTTTTAGAGGTGTACCTGTTGATCGGAAAAATGTAAAATGTATTAGGGTTATTTGAACAATGCTGTTGATCAACCTATTACCAATGTTTAAAATACGGAGAATAATTGGAAATTGTTCTCTGATGATAAGAAGAGTTATACATATTTCATCTTCCAATCGTATTGTTTCCGTTAATCTTCATGAAAATAAGTGGTACTCCGCACAAAGAAAGGTGAAGAGTATTCAATAGAAACCATCTAAATGTCTAACCATTCTATTGATAACTGATGGATAATGGTATCCTTGAGATAACCAGTTCCAGGTTATTTAATCAGAAAATGTTATCTTTAGGTGAACGAATTGCTGTTTAATAATTGGGGTCAATATTTATTTATATTTTCAAGATGCATTCTAATCCACAATGAATTTTCGAATATTAATGCCTGTAGTTGGTGAGGAAACTACCCTTCAGATTTACTATGCTTATGTATATATTAGAATGAAATATGCAATTGGTTTCTGGGGATCGTCTAGTGAGTTCTTGAGAGTATTTAGACTCCAAAAAATGATTGTTCGTATAATGTTTGGAGCTTGCTACCTAGCGCATTGTAAGCCTTTTTTCAACAACTGTATATTCTCACTCTCCCAAGTATTTATATTCTGGAGGTTTTATTCTTTTTTAAATGCAACTTTCATCTCTTTGGAGAGAATATTGCTAGACATCCTTATAATACACGTCATAAGTGAAACATGGTCTACCCTATTCATAGATTGGCCCTACTTGAAAAGAGCATCCACTACTCTGCTCTACGACTATACAATGCTCTGCCCCGGCACCTGAAAAACATAGCCAGTGCAAGCATTTTTCTTAAAAAGGTGAAAAATATTCTGATTGAAAGGTGTCCGTACTCGGTGGATGAATTCCTGTCAGACTGTACAAATATGTGAAGGACATGTGCACTTTTTTGCTAGAGAACAAATTTTAAAATTGTCAATTTAGTATTAAGTATTAGTTTTAAATCTGACTTGTTTCATATAACAATCTGTTATTCACGAAATAAATGATTTCTGATTCTGAATATATATAATTTTTGAAAAATTATAAACGATAGATAAAGATATTTGAGAAATTAACATTTTTTAAACTAAGACCCCTTGTTTTATTAGAAAATGTTCAATCCGAATTCTTAATAAATAATTTCAAACTAAAAACATGTCATTTAATTACTGTACAGATGGTTTAGTATAACCAGATGTTTACGATTACTGTGCAGATGTGGTATTAGGTAATTTTCTAAATTTGAAACAAGTGGGCTTTATTTGGGTCATGGTCCAGTACATCATTAATCCCAATAACGGTTTATTTTCATAGTTATTAGTTTCCACGACTCTTTTTCTTCTAAAGGGACCTAATTCCTATACATAATAAATAACACTTATTGAAATTGTTAGATTCGTTTTTTAGAACTATATAGCGCTGGTTCACAGGCTATATTTTTTCTTGTGGATTTTAAGAAGTTGTGGTCATAAATAAAATAAAAGAAATGAATAAACTCTTCTTGTATATTTAAATAAAATTAAATAAAACTTTTCTTGTCAAATAAAACAGTTCAAAATTCAAAATAAAATTTAGCTTGGTTTTGCTTATCACTTCTGTCTTTCAAAATATTACATTAACTGTTCGATCTTTATTTTTATATTACTGTACTTTAATTAATAATCAAAGATCAAAAGATGAAACCAAGAAACGCTTCGAAACCTGAAAAAGAAATAATTGTTTTACTAACTGTTCCCCTTTTTGAAAAACAACAAATGAGATATTGGAGCAATTATTTAAATTGAAACTCTAAATTTTAAAACAACTTTGTACCTTCAAATCAGAAGAGATTCACGTTTCGTTGGGCGACGTACGACACACACACAAGACCAATGGTCAACGTAAAAATGCCGTCGCCTCCCAGCGATCGTGAATATATACCCCTTGGCTTAAAAACTTCCAGAACGCGACCACGCCGGCCGTCACGTGACCTAGCTCCGGTTCAATCCAGCCAAGGCAGAATTTAAATCATTGTCTCCAACTCTCAGCCTGACAAACCCGAACAAGAAAATCGCGATCTTGCCTTGACTTGCAAAACCAAGTAGCACCAGCAATTCTTATTTGCAACTGCCAGCAATTATTCACAAAACATCTTTTACATTTTTATACATTAATTATTTTAATACATAACAAATAGTAAATTTAATTATATATAGCGTTTCAATTACAATTGGGACGCTATATTCTCCCCTGACTTCCTGAAATTGCTGGTGCTCTGCTACAATACATCATCAAATTTTCATTTTTAAAACTTTCACAAATTTTCCTTTTTGTAAACAATTATACAATCCAAATTATTTACATTTCTCCAAACATTTATACAATTCAAAAAATATTTACACTCAAATTCGCTCAACAAATAAAAATTTTTAATACCACAGTCACTACTCAATGTTTACATTAGTGGAATCTAGAATGTCCAGCTGTACTCGAGCGATAACAATCACAAAGCCTCGCTCCTTATCTCCGCTCGAAGGTCAACGACCCAGTAACCCTCCTCAGTCCAGGTTACACTGTGTCGATTGAACAGTCACTAACACGGAGTTCACTACTCGTGTATGCAGTCCAGTTCTTGTACGGCATCCGAAGTTCGCAGCAACACCTCGATGTTGGCGCAAGTAAACGGTCATCTCAGCATGAGCAGAAGAAGTTCTGCGCAGATCGGGTAGTCGTCCGGAATCGTCTTCGCAGTTGATACAGCAACAATACCCAGAACAAACAATCCTCAACGGCAGATTAATGTTATACTCATTATTTTACTATTTATTCCGTTCACACTGCTTAACACAGAAGGTGTTTTATTCTTCAGCCATTCCTCCGGAAAAATATTTCTCCAAGCGTCAACACTGTCTCCATTGAACGTCAACCATGAATCAATCCGACAACGGGGTGTGAGTGAAGTGAAGTTTGGTCTATTGTGATTCAAGTGCTGTAGTTAAGTGATCAGTGAAAAAAATTGTGAGTGCCCCAATATGGATAAATCCCAGGTATTCGAACAACTTTCACAGCTAGCTAGTAAAAATATTTAATTCCATGTTTCTCTTTCCTTTTGTTTGTCCATACACTCGCTCATTTATTCACATTTTATTTTATTTATTTAACTAAAATTTATTCTAAGACACAAGAAAATATTATTTCAATTGAGTCTTGTCGTCTTGGAGAAAGGTGATTGTTTTCTTGAATTAGCAATACCCATTAATTTACTTCAATAAATTATCTTCATTTATATCTTGCTTATAATCCATGTAGTCCAAGATATAATTTATTTATTACATTTTATATCTTCAAGTCTTCAGTAATGCCAACTACAACCACCCTTTTTATTCTCACTGAAACATACTTTATTACACAACCTGAAAACATTATTTAATGAACTTGCGGCACACCATTGTCACACTTGGTTATTTACAAACAAATAACAGATGTTTATTTACAAACATTTACACAAGGTTTCAATTGACTGATATGTGCCCTTTTAACATCTAACAAATCATCTTTGTGCTGCAATATACAACTCATATCAGTTAAATAATACAAGATTCTGTATGGACCAATGAACTTAGCAATAAACTTTTCATTACCTTCACTGGACCTATTTAGCACATAGGCCCAGCTTCCGATTTTGAATTGGCGGTTTTTACTGCCCTCGTAGAGTTTCAACCTTTTATTTCTATCATTCCTCTTCTTATTATTGGATATTGCTTCCTTCAATTTATTACAAACATCTTCGGCATTTACATCCTCTTCCGTCAAATCATTTAATTCCCAGGTGTTACTTAGTGAATTGTTGTGGGCATAAGTAAACATTTACTCATGTGCGCTGAACTTCGTACTTTCACTTGTCCCAGAATTTAAAGTTTGTTGGACTTCACTCAAGTTTTTATCCCATTGGTTCTTAGCTTCATTAAAATAAATTTGTAAAATTGATTTTATATTCCGCAAATAACGTTCACTCAAATTTGCTTGTGGGTGATAAGGAACAATTGTTTTATGTTTTATTGCCAAATTAAATAAAAAGGACCTGAACTCCCCACTCCTGTAATAACTTGCATTGTCTGTCACGATTTCTTTGCATAATGAAAAATTTTTAAAAATACTGTTCTGGAACACTTGAATTATGTTCTGCGATGTGGCCCTTCTAATCGCATTCACCCATACATACTTTGTACAATGGTCAATTACAATTTTAAAAAATTCCTAAAAACACAAACAAACTCGGAACTAACTATTCACACATCAGAATATTATACAAGTCTTTTGGAATGTTCTAATTTAAACTCTAGATCCAATAACTTATCTATTTACACCTTTTACATTTAAACTTAACTGTCTATTTAAACATTTGGAACCGCAGGCTTCGAAAATTCTTTGTTGACATTTTGCCGGAAACAATTTCTTGCAACGTGCCCGACTTTCCCGCAATTAAAACATTTTATTCCAGCTCGCTCCAACCGATTTGGCCCGGGGAATCTCGATTGTTGTTGACCGCTAGTGGGATTTTCTCTGCGCCTGCAAAAACTCGCATAGGCAACGTTCGCACAGTGTACAGCTAACTGCTCGAGTTCTAAATACGTTTTTGGCATTTGCATAAAAACCAAGTAACTTCTTGTTACTTCATTGAGGCCGATTACAATTAATTGCACAATTTCTTCCTCCTTGTACTGGCATTTGAGCAACCGCGCATGCAACTTAATTTCCAAAATATATTCGTTCAAGTTTTCATTTTGTCTCTGCGGACGCAAAACCAAATCTCGTTTTAACGATTCTCGCATCGTGATAGGTACAAAATGCGCAATTAAAATTGTGTGTACTCGTTCAATGTCATGACCCTCGCTTAAGCTCTCTAAGATTTTTGCTCGCAATGCCCCTCTACAGTAACCTAAGCTTAGTTCTAAAATCTCACTGGCTTTGAGCTGTGTTTCATCTGAAAGCGTTAACAGTACCTTCACAAAATTTAATAACAATTCCACTACCAGACCATCAGTTGGCTTAAACATCCTTAAATATTGTTCAATGGGGTTGCTTAGTTTCATGTACATCTTACTAACACTAGAGCTAGCATTATCTACCTCAGTCTTATCTCTAGCTATTTCCTTATCTTTAAGGCTAGAACTGCTTAGGTTTAACTGTGTTTCAAATTCAATTTCATCTCGAAAACTATCCTCGATTACCTTCAATGCTTTAGTTTTTTCCTCTTCTGTACATTCTACCTCTGTTAACTTAACTTGCATTGCATCTAGCATCTTAAACAATTCACTTATTTTATCTACAGACTTTTTTCTTACATCTAACATCTTAGCATAGTTCAATCTGCGGGCATAATGTTCTAATTTGCATTCTAGACGCACTAACTTATTTACATTTTTGGCTCCCTCCAACTCACTAATAAGTTCACCAATTTCATTTAAACGGATTTCAATCTCTTCTATTTCCTCCTTAATATTCAAACCCTCCAAATTACTCACATTCTCCTTGACTCCCAATTTCAAAATTTCTCGCAAATCCTTTCTTAATTGTAGCACAACATCGTCCTTGGGACATCCTCGAACTTTCAACTCATACATTAATTCTTGCTTTGACAGAAGGTCCACTTTTAAAACTCCCATTTTGACTGTTTTTTAATGACCAACTTCTTTTTATTAGCAGAGTGGCGCAATCTATAGCGCTGGTTCACAGGCTATATTTTTTCTTGTGGATTTTAAGAAGTTGTGGTCATAAATAAAATAAAAGAAATGAATAAACTCTTCTTGTATATTTAAATAAAATTAAATAAAACTTTTCTTGTCAAATAAAACAGTTCAAAATTCAAAATAAAATTTAACTTGGTTTTGCTTATCACTTCTGTCTTTCAAAATATTACATTAACTGTTCGATCTTTATTTTTATATTACTGTACTTTAATTAATAATCAAAGATCAAAAGATGAAACCAAGAAACGCTTCGAAACCTGAAAAAGAAATAATTGTTTTACTAACTGTTCCCCTTTTTGAAAAACAACAAATGAGATATTGGAGCAATTATTTAAATTGAAACTCTAAATTTTAAAACAACTTTGTACCTTCAAATCAGAAGAGATTCACGTTTCGTTGGGCAACGTACGACACACACACAAGACCAATGGTCAACGTAAAAATGCCGTCGCCTCCCAGCGATCGTGAATATATACCCCTTGGCTTAGAAACTTCCAGAACGCGACCACGCCGGCCGTCACGTGACCTAGCTCCGGTTCAATCCAGCCAAGGCAGAATTTAAATCATTGTCTCCAACTCTCAGCCTGAAAAACCCGAACAAGAAAATCGCGATCTTGCCTTGACTTGCAAAACCAAGTAGCACCAGCAATTCTTATTTGCAACTGCCAGCAATTATTCACAAAACATCTTTTACATTTTTATACATTAATTATTTTAATACATAACAAATAGTAAATTTAATTATATATAGCGTTTCAATTACAATTGGGACGCTATAACTACTATTATATTTAAAGGAAATAAATCGAATTTCAGTACCCTTTCATGTAAGTTTCACTCTCCACCCAACATTTTTCGAATTTGAAGACCATTTTAAAGGTTGATTTCATTTAGTTTGGTTTAATATAAAGATGAAAATTATAAAAAATGCAAAAAAGTATAAATCATATTTAAATTCAATTAAAACATTTGTAGTATAAGTGCGATTGGAAGCCTGCCCCTCAGCTGGGATTTTTTACCTCAGATGTGAATTTTTACCTCTTCTATCTGTTTATTTCTTAATTTTATACTCCTTATATTGTGAAAATATTTGATAATAAAATTGATTTTGGCACTAAGAATATGACTGACTGCATGTTTCATGATGTTATATAGTTCTTCTATAAAGTCCATTCAGTTCCCTTAAAATATTTTGTGTATACTGATTTGGTTTTACAAGCAATATTGCTTTGATTTTCCAAAAATCCATTCCATAAAAATAATTTTCAAAATAACTGCTTATTCGTGCATATTTTGTTGCACTAATCGTTTGTTTCCACTATGCCTTTTTTCATGCGACTTGCGCCTAGGCGCACTGGATACGCACGGTGGTACATGCAACGCCGCATGCGCCTTAAGTAGTTGCACGGATAACCTTAAATAGTTTCTGAATTTTTAAAAAGCTATGAATTTTCTTTGAGAGTTTTGGGTATGGCATAAGATAAATTGTCTGGCATTTTGTAACGAATAAAGCTTTTGAGGTACAGTTTGATGCATTTATATATGCTTGTCCAGCCCTTTAAAATGATGTGCATATCAACCTACGCTTACATTTAAGATTACGTATAGACTTCTCGTGGGTCATCCACCATGGTAAAGTCCACTGAGGTAACTTAGGAAATAGCATGGTAAATAGCACCTATAAAATAGGTTGTGCAAAGTTTTAATGTTCTAGCTAATTTGATAAAAAATAATTTAAGTCATATCAAGACTTTATTGACTTATTTGTACGTAAGTGTAGTGGAGTGAGAGTTTATAAAGTCCCAAATGGATTTTCGTCACATAAACATAACTTTAACCCCGTCAAAAGGAAATTCCTTACTAGTTTCTCGACAGTCAAAAGCATCCCACGGCGAATATTTATAGCGAGTCTCTTCTATCCCTATATGTAAGTGAACCATCTGACTTTTTACTTATAATCTTCGTTTGAATTTTAATTAAATACTAATATTTATGAATAAGCATTAACATCGTATTTTATGTGCTATATTATATGTGCAAAAATAAAAAGTAGTTTCTTTCATAATAAAGTTATAAGAACATTTAGAGTTATTATATTTTTAGGAAAGAACTAAGTTAGTTTTCTTGGTTGATAATTGTAATTCTATTATTTCAACTTTAAATTGTATAGCAACATTGTATTTAATACTTATTTACTGAATTATGTTTATTACTTATATGAAGGTTTTATAAGTTGCCTTACGTTATTTACAGTTAAAAATCTATTTACCATTTGAGCTATGAAAAGCTATATAGCCTAACAGTTTTTCCAAACAATACAACTATGAATCAATTTTAATCCATTGATTGGTAGCAAAAATTGGGTCATAGGAAATTTGAAATGTCTAATCCTCTTTATCCTGTCTATCGTTTGTTTATACGGTGTTTCACAAACACAACTACAAATGTCTTTATTTGTGTATTTTATATTACAAACTAATGTTATTGAGTTTATATATAAATTGTATATAACGAAAGATGTCCCTACTTTAAAGATTCATCTTACCAAACAGAATGTCTTGATCATTTTAAACTGGATACAGTTGTTTTATATTAAACTCATTTTTACACTATTGTTCTTTTAACGACAGTTCAAGATAAAAAGTAACCTAATATATGCTATAGGTCGGTAAACACACATTTGTTTATGATATATTTTTAATTCATTTTCTATAATTTCGAGCTGAATTGCCAGTTTTGAGGTTCTAACTAATAATTTTACTTTGCCTAATGAATAGTTATGTATAAATAAAATAACATCAAAATCACAAACTGTATTGGCTGAAGAGTTTATGTCTGAGTAAAATTTCCCAATGTGACAAGTTTTTAAATTATCAAAGGAACACAAACGTTATAAATGTAATTATTAAATAAATAAAAGGATTGGACTGATGAACAAATATTTTATATGTATATTACCTAGCTGGTCTTATTCCATATTATTGCTAATATATAGAGGTGCTCGTTGAAACAAACAAACAACTAAACGCTCTATTTGATCCATTAATTTGACTACAAATCCAATTTCAACGGTAATTAGTCAGAGTTTGATAGTAATAGGAGTTCCAGAAGTGACAATGGAACACAATACGATTTGTGACACAGGCATCAGCGCAACATATTGTGGCCTTAATGGTCCATTGCGCCATTGTTCAGTGTTTAACGTTTCAAACTGTATTAGCAATTGTATGTGACACTTAGGATCGGATTTTAATTTACCAATGAGTATTTCAGGTTTAAGATGGTAAACTTTCATAAGCGGAACGATATAAAGAACCGAATGCAATTGTTCGATACGGTATATCGATTAGGTCAATATGTTTATCGATTGCAAAATATTGTGTAGTCTAGTCTGTATATTTGTTTTTAGTGAATTTCCCCTATAGGGAAGAAGCTATTACCGTAGGTGGCATGGTAAGACTTAAGCCCGAGACCATGACAACTTTTCGTTTAGAGGCCCCTAAATGCCAAAAACACTATTCGTTCAAATTTATATATATATACAGAGGGGTGCAAAAGTAGGTATACAGTTTTAGTTGGTTGGTAATATCCAAGTTAGCCACCTGAAAACGAAATGATTGTCGCGCAGACCTATATTCAAAGCCCAAAAAATCAAGTAATAGGGCATCTTTTGAACTGGGCATTGAACGTAGATCTTTAGGACGCCTAATGAAACGGTTAGGTTTGAAAATGTACATTCCAAGACTTATTCATTGGCTACTGGAGGTCGGCCCTGATCGTCGACTGCAGTTTTGCGGGAAAATGATAAATGAGGAACTACAAGTTGCTGGAATTATTCCAAAAATTGTTTGGAGCGATGTGGATAGTAGCTTTCAGGTGCCGTCAATAGACACAACTGTGTCTATTACTGTTTTTATAATCCACAAATGACATTCGAAGAACAGCTGAATCAACTTGGAGTAACTGTTTGGGCTAGCATTTCATGTAAAGGTGTCATTGGACCTGTAATTATTCATGACACTGTAGACCAACATGCATGCAAGAACATGCTGACCGACGTTACACCACAAATCAAAATATAGCAGGTTAATGAGGAATTCTAGTTCCAATAAAATGGAGCTCCTGCCCACCATGCGACAATCGTGCATGACCAACCGAATTGAGAGTTTCCTAACGCGTGGATCGGTTGAGGAGGATCTGTTGAATGGCTAGCAAGGTCTCCCGATCTGACACCGATGATTTTTTTTATTTTGGGGAGTTGTTAAAGATAAGGTGTTTTCGAAGAAACCTCGTTATCTTAATCAGATGGTTGAATTCATTCGCCAAGATTGCCAAGACATAGATGAAAATAAGGAACTTTGCCAAAAAGTGTGTTTAAGCGTAATAACTTCAAGGTTACAGCAGTGTGTTGACTGCGAAGGCAAACAGTTTGAACACAAAAAGAAGTAAGTGTAGTGGTCAAGTACAACACTTTTAAGAGTTTATTTTTGTTACTTAACACTTTTAAAATATATTGTAAAAGTTTGGTTTTTTTATAAACAAAACTGGTTTTTCTATAAAATATTTCATTACTGTATACCTACTTTTGCACCCCTCTGTATATATATATAAACACAATACAAATAAACCTACTATTGTACTATGTGTTTGATATATATATATATATATATATACATATATAAGTGTGTTTGTGTGTCTGTGTGTGTGTATATCTACATATAATTTTAATATATTGATATTTGCCTAAAAAATTTGTTTTTTTTGTCGATTTTCCCCGTAGCAGCAAACCTGCATACTCGGCCCAGATGTTATTCATATGGAGAAGTTTTATATCTCCCTTAGTTATGAACATAAATTAATAAAACTTGGTATGTAGCTTCACCTGGTTGAGTTATATTTATAATGATTAAAAAAAACAAATTTCTTCCTTGGCGCACCAAAACTGCGTACTCAGCCCTAATTTTAATCTTATGGATAATAAATCAAATGTTATATACCTCTTATTCATAAATGAATTTCTGTGAAACTTACTAAGGCTCTATATAGTAGCGAGGCATTTATATATATATATATATATATATATATATATATATTCTTTGTAAATTCACTGAGTACGCAGGTTTTCTGCAACGAGGGTATTTTAGTTTGTTTTTCCAATTAAATCTAAAATAAAAATGAAACAAAGATGACGATGGCATGACCTGATGATGTTGTTCCTGGCAATACATTTTTAAGTAATAGTGGAATCAACTGTTGTTATCTGGACGAATTTCACGACACCTAAACTGAAACATAACATAACCGAAACTTAACTAACCGAATAACCTAAATAATCAATATTCCGGATCGAACAATTTCATTCGGTTTTTTGTATCGTTCCGTTTATGAAAGTCGTTTAATATAATTCCACGTGTAAGTCATGTTGTATACTTGAAACATGGAGATAGAAGCTACGTGTCATCCTACTTGCAAAAGGTAGTAAGATGAAACATTGTACTGTCCACTAAGTTATCGAACCATTAAAGTAGTTGAAAGCTGTTGGCAAGAATAGGGTTTGGGGGTGGTTGGTAGGGGGGGTGGTGGGGGGTGGGGGGCATTCAACACGTTCTTTGGTCCCTTGATGTAACGGAAAATGATTTTTCAGTTGTTAAGTGCTTATATCCAAATATTTTTGTATGACCCAAAAATACTTGAATATATTTGTATAACACGTTATCATTAAATATATAAAATCACAGCTGAAATTATTGAAAAAGAAACCTTGTATCTGAAATGTAAAGTAGTAAATACATGGATACAAAAAGTTAAAAGTTTACAAGTTTAAATTTTGTACTAAAAGGTAAATTAATAGTATTGGGAGAAATTATACAAAACAAGTCTTATGACCAATAATTGAAATTTATTAGTTTATGTGTACTGTTCTTAAGCAGCATACACTTCCAGATAAGTTATAACGAAATATGATCTACTCACTAAATACGTACAATAAACGGAATATGATCTGCTCACTAAATACGTACAATAAACGGAATACGATCTGCTCACTAAATACGTACAATAGACGGAATATGATCTGCTCACTAAATACGTACAATAGAAGGAATATGATCTGCTCACTAAATACGTACAATAGACGGAATATGATCTGTTCACTAAATACGTACAATAAACGGAATATGATCTGCTCACTAAATACGTACAATAAACGGAATATGATCTACTCACTAAATACGTACAATAAACGGAATATGATCTGCTCACTAAATACGTACAATAAATGGAATATTATCTGCTCACAAAATACTTACAATAGACGGAATATAATCTGCTCACTAAATACGTACAATAAACGGAATATGATCTGCTCACTAAATACGTACAATAAACGGAATATGATCTGCTCACTAAATACGAACAATAAACGGAATATGATATACTCACTAAATACGTACAATAAACGGATTATGATCTGCTAACTAAATACGTACAATAAACGGAATATGATCTACTCACTAAATACGTACAATAAACGGAATATGATCTACTCACTAAATACGTACAATAGACGGAATATGATCTGCTCACTAAATACGTACAATATACGGAATATGATCTGCTCACTAAATACGTACAATAAACGGAATATGATCTACTCACTAAATACGTACAATAAACGGGATATGATCTGCTCACTAAATACGTACAATAAACGGAATTTGATCTGCTCACTAAATACGTACAATAAGCGGAATATGATCTACTCACTAAATACGTACAATAAACGGAATATGATCTGCTCACTAAATACGTACAATAAACGGAATATGATCTGCTCACTAAATACGTACAATAAACGGAATATGATCTGCTCACTAAATACGTTCAATAGACGGAATATGATCGGATCCAAATTCATATGAACGGACACAGTTGTTTTATATTAAACTCATTTTTACACTATTGTTCTTTTAACGACAGTTTAAGATAAAAAGTAACCTAATATATGCTATAGGTCGGTAAACACACATTTGTTTATGATATATTTTTAATTCATTACCTATAATTTCGAGCTGAATTGCCAGTTTTGAGGTTCTAACTAATAATTATATTTTGCCTAATGAATAGTTACTAAAACGTATAATAAACGGAATATGGTCTGCTCACTAAATAGTACAATAAACGGAATATGATCTGCTCACTAAATACGTACAATAGACGGAATATGATCTGCTCACTAAATACGTACAATAAACGGAATATGATCTGCTCACTAAATACATACAATAAACGGAATATGATCTACTCACTAAATACGTACAATAAACGGAATATGATCTACTCACTAAATACGTACAATAAACGGAATATGATCTGCTCACTAAATACGTACAATAAATGGAATATGATCTGCTCACTAAATACGTACAATAGACGGAATATGATCTGCTCACTAAATACGTACAATAAACGGAATATGATCTACTCACTAAATACGTACATTAAACGGAATATGATCTGCTCACTAAATACGTACAATAAACGAAATATGATCTGCTCACTAAATAGTACAATAAACGAAATATGATCTGCTCACTAAATACGAACAATAAACGGAATATGATCTACTCACTAAATACGTACAATAAACGGAATATGATCTGCTCACTAAATACGTACAATAAACGGAATATGATCTGCTCACTAAATACGTATTATAAACGGAATATGATCTGCTCACTAAATACGTTCAATAGACGGAATATGATCGGATCCAAATTCATATGAACGGACACAGTTGTTTTATATTAAACTCATTTTTACACTATTGTTCTTTTAACGACAGTTTAAGATAAAAAGTAACCTAATATATGCTATAGGTCGGTAAACACACATTTGTTTATGATATATTTTTAATTCATTACCTATAATTTTGAGCTGAATTGCCAGTTTTGAGGTTCTAACTAATAATTATATTTTGCCTAATGAATAGTTACTAAAACGTATAATAAACGGAATATGATCTGCTCACTAAATACGTACAATAGACGGAATATGATCTGCTCACTAAATACGTACAATAAACGGAATATGATCTACTCACTAAATACGTACCATAAACAGAATATGATCTGCTCACTAAATACGTACAATAGGCGGAATATGATCTGCTCACTAAATACGTACAATAAACGGAATATGATCTACTCACTAAATAGTACAATAAACGGAATATGATCTGCTCACTAAATACGTACAATAGACGGAATATGATCTGCTCACTAAATACGTACAATAAACGGAATATGATCTGCTCACTAAACATGTACAATAGACGGAATATGATCTGCTCACTAAATACGTACAATAAACGGAATATGATCTACTCACTAAATACGTACAATAAACGGAATATGATCTGCTCACTAAATACGTACAATAAATGGAATATGATCTGCTCACTAAATACGTACAATAGACGGAATATGATCTGCTCACTAAATACGTACAATAAACGGAATATGATCTGCTCACTAAATACGTACAATAGACGAAATATGATCTGCTCACTAAATAGTACAATAAACGAAATATGATCTGCTCACTAAATACGAACAATAAACGGAATATGATCTACTCACTAAATACGTACAATAAACGGAATATGATCTACTCACTAAATACGTACAATAAACGGAGTATGATCTGCTTACTAAATACGTACAATAAACGGAATATGATCTGCTCACTAAATACGTACAATAAACGGAATATGATCTGCTCACTAAATACGTTCAATAGACGGAATATGATCGGATCCAAATTCATATGAACGGACACAGTTGTTTTATATTAAACTCATTTTTACACTATTGTTCTTTTAACGACAGTTTAAGATAAAAAGTAACCTAATATATGCTATAGGTCGGTAAACACACATTTGTTTATGATATATTTTTAATTCATTACCTATAATTTCGAGCTGAATTGCCAGTTTTGAGGTTCTAACTAATAATTATATTTTGCCTAATGAATAGTTACTAAAACGTATAATAAACGGAATATGATCTGCTCACTAAACACGTACAATAGACGGAATATGATCTGCTCACTAAATACGTACAATAAACGGAATATGATCTACTCACTAAATACGTACAATAAACGGAATATGATCTGCTCACTAAATACGTACAATAAACGGAATATGATCTTCTCACTAAATACGTACAATAAACAGAATATGATCTGCTCACTAAATACGTACAATAGGCGGAATATGATCTGCTCACTAAATACGTACAATAAACGGAATATGATTTGCTCACTAAATACGTACAATAGACGAAATATGATCTGCTCACTAAATAGTACAATAAACGAAATATGATCTGCTCACTAAATACGAACAATAAACGGAATATGATCTACTCACTAAATACGTACAATAAACGGAATATGATCTACTCACTAAATACGTACAATAAACGGAGTATGATCTGCTTACTAAATACGTACAATAAACGGAATATGATCTGCTCACTAAATACGTACAATAAACGGAATATGATCTGCTCACTAAATACGTTCAATAGACGGAATATGATCGGATCCAAATTCATATGAACGGACACAGTTGTTTTATATTAAACTCATTTTTACACTATTGTTCTTTTAACGACAGTTTAAGATAAAAAGTAACCTAATATATGCTATAGGTCGGTAAACACACATTTGTTTATGATATATTTTTAATTCATTACCTATAATTTCGAGCTGAATTGCCCCTTTTGAGGTTCTAACTAATAATTATATTTTGCCTAATGAATAGTTACTAAAACGTATAATAAACGGAATATGATCTGCTCACTAAATACGTACAATAGACGGAATATGATCTGCTCACTAAATACGTACAATAAACAGAATATGATCTACTCACTAAATACGTACAATAAACGGAATATGATCTGCTCACTAAATACGTACAATAGGCGGAATATGATCTGCTCACTAAATACGTACAATAAACGGAATATGATCTACTCACTAAATAGTACAATAAACGGAATATGATCTGCTCACTAAATACGTACAATAGACGGAATATGATCTGCTCACTAAATACGTACAATAAACGGAATATGATCTGCTCACTAAATACGTACAATAGACGGAATATGATCTGCTCACTAAATAGTACAATAAACGGAATATGATCTACTCACTAAATACGTACAATAAACGGAATATGATCTGCTCACTAAATACGTACAATAGACGGAATATGATCTGCTCACTAAATACGTACAATAAACGGAATATGATCTGCTCACTAAATACGTACAATAGACGAAATATGATCTGCTCACTAAATAGTACAATAAACGAAATATGATCTGCTCACTAAATACGAACAATAAACGGAATATGATCTACTCACTAAATACGTACAATAAACGGAATATGATCTACTCACTAAATACGTACAATAAACGGAGTATGATCTGCTTACTAAATACGTACAATAAACGGAATATGATCTGCTCACTAAATACGTACAATAAACGGAATATGATCTGCTCACTAAATACGTTCAATAGACGGAATATGATCGGATCCAAATTCATATGAACGGACACAGTTGTTTTATATTATACTCATTTTTACACTATTGTTCTTTTAACGACAGTTTAAGATAAAAAGTAACCTAATATATGCTATAGGTCGGTAAACACACATTTGTTTATGATATATTTTTAATTCATTACCTATAATTTTGAGCTGAATTGCCAGTTTTGAGGTTCTAACTAATAATTATATTTTGCCTAATGAATAGTTACTAAAACGTATAATAAACGGAATATGATCTGCTCACTAAATACGTACAATAGACGGAATATGATCTGCTCACTAAATACGTACAATAAACGGAATATGATCTTCTCACTAAATACGTACAATAAACAGAATATGATCTGCTCACTAAATACGTACAATAGGCGGAATATGATCTGCTCACTAAATACGTACAATAAACGGAATATGATCTACTCACTAAATAGTACAATAAACGGAATATGATCTGCTCACTAAATACGTACAATAGACGGAATATGATCTGCTCACTAAATACGTACAATAAACGGAATATGATCTGCTTACTAAACACGTACAATAGACGGAATATGATCTGCTCACTAAATACGTACAATAAACGGAATATGATCTACTCACTAAATACGTACAATAAACGGAATATGATCTGCTCACTAAATACGTACAATAAATGGAATATGATCTGCTCACTAAATACGTACAATAGACGGAATATGATCTGCTCACTAAATACGTACAATAAACGGAATATGATCTACTCACTAAATACGTACATTAAACGGAATATGATCTGCTCACTAAATACGTACAATAAACGAAATATGATCTGCTCACTAAATAGTACAATAAACGAAATATGATCTGCTCACTAAATACGAACAATAAACGGAATATGATCTACTCACTAAATACGTACATTAAACGGAATATGATCTGCTCACTAAATAGTACAATAAACGAAATATGATCTGCTCACTAAATACGTACAATAAACGGAATATGATCTACTCACTAAATACGTACAATAAACGGAATATGATCTGCTCACTAAATACGTACAATAGACGGAATATGATCTGCTCACTAAATACGTACAATAGACGGAATATGATCTGCTCACTAAATACGTACAATAAACGGAATATGATCTACTCACTAAATACGTACAATAAACGGAATATGATCTGCTCACTAAATAGTACAATAAACGAAATATGATCTGCTCACTAAATACGTACAATAAACGGAATATGATCTACTCACATAATAGTACAATAAACGGAATATGATCTACTCACTAAATAAGTACAAGAAATCTGAATTCAAAATATACTGAATGCAAATTTCTTATAGCTTTGTTTTATATAAGTCAAGTTGTAATGAGAATAATAAGGACCCCAAAATTTAATTTAAGAAGTAAATACGTAATTTTTGTGGAACAAATGATCGGAAACCAAAACTTGGAGAAAGATGACCCTTAGGGTCAGCATTCATTTTTTTAGAATTCAAATACAATAAAATCAAGAAACAGCTGATACGTTCCTAAGTATTTTTTTATTCCCCTGAATACGTAGATATATAAATATATAAGATAACAGTTCTCCCTACAGAATAACTGATCGCCGTGTTTATACTCAAGTTAACTAATAAGTATTTAATTTTAATTTTACTATGAGTCCATTAGTGTCTTACTCGTCAACATGTAATATATACAGCCCACATGTAAAATGTTGGGCTTTCGTCCAAACGAAAGAATTTAGATGGTACGAATATTCTCGCAATGGATATCAACAGGTGGTCGAAAGAAGATTAAGTAAATCTTATTTGATACAGAGGATTTACTTGTCCGCATTGATGAGGATAATGCTCCTTAGTTGTAAGGAATGGAATTGTATATTGAATTGCATTATTCAACTATAAAAACAAATTATATACCTGAATAGCCATAACGACATAAATTGCATGGTTATAAGTAGAATTATTTTAAAGTGAGAGGTTTTTAATTTTAAAATGTTTTAGTGTCAGGTATATTTTGTGTACCTTGCCCTAGATTCAAGATTCAAGATTTGTTATTGTCATAAAACACAAAAACAGTGCATGAAAAAGCGTGAATATTTGTATACTAAATATAAGTATATCCTAAAATACTTATTAATAGATTTAAAAAATAGTCTTTGTTAAAATAGTATCACAATGCAATAGTCTTATGTTCAAAAAGTATCACAATGGAAAACAATATAAATATGATACAAATAAGTTATATAATGCTATGAATATGTATACAAATGACTATAATAATAAAATGAACAAATAAAAATACAATAATTTAAATCCTAACCAAGCAACAATGTTAAATTAATAACAAGGCTCTAATGCTAAAACTAGTGATAATATTCCCAACATATATTGGAAAAATCATCAACTTTATAAAGATATTCATCAGTTAGTATATTCTTGATAATTATTAATTATTATTGATTATTATTAATTATTCTTGATTATTCTTGATATTATTATTCCTATAATATTCTTCTTTGATGCATTATTCGTTATTTACGTAAAGGCAAGAAAATTGCTGCTTATTATAAGAAATACATTTGTTTCGTTAAATCTAAATAAACGAACAATAATTGTGATTCTACAAATTTTAGAACATATAATATTAATTTCCCATTAAAATAGGACTCTTGAAATAAACATTTCGTTTAAATTGTTGTTTAACTCGTTATTACAATTATAAATAGTAAATATAAATTATCATATTTAAAGGATTTTTTTAATTTCTTTAATGGAATATAACCTAACTAATGTGAACATTTTTGGGTGCATTATATTTAATAATAACCCTACTTTTCTGATAAATAAATAATCTGAAGAGCGTAATTTGAAGGAAGTATTTTAATACTCGTACAACGTATCTCTAAACAACTTCTGCAATTTTGGCAGAGGTAAACTGAAAGGTGTAAAAGCTGTTACCAAGGGTAACAAGGGGTTACCAAGGGTGAAGTTAAAGTAAGGTGATAGGACAGTACAGACCGTGTCGACTGTGATGAGGTGCGGATGGAGCGATAATGATTCAGAGATTTGCCTACTACTTCACTTCCTACTGTGCAGTGCACGTTAATTCGTTATAAAACTAATGCGTGCTGACTTACTGGCTGAATTGTTCAGCACGTACAGCCTGGTGGGAGACACAATTGAACAGCTGTTTTGACGGGACGTTTTGGCGGTAATCTCTTTATTCCAATCCACTGTTTACTTTAGTTTAGTCTATATTTCCTCTAAGATGATTAGAACAAAATACTTTCTCTAACATTGGGGTGTAAATATTGATTATGGAAGAGAAATTCACCAACTTGACTTGCTGAGGGAATTTTTAGGATTAGATTATGTAGCTGTCTAATTCCAAAGCGTCGTCTCTTTCCAGTTAGTTTCTTACAGGCCTGAATCTTGAATTAGGGTCATAGAATAATTAATTTGCACAGTTTAATAATCAATTGTGGAGTTAAATTAGGTCACCGTAGACCGAACCTAGTCATTATCAATTCACCCAAATTAGATTGAAGAGGAAATGGCAAACCTCTAAACCAACCTGTCATTGGCATGTATGTAGTTAGCATGTATATGTAAAATTACCAATTTGACATCAAAGCTGGCTGGTAGCACATACTAGGTAATGGATGCGATCGAAGCTCAGGGTGCTATTTCCCAAATAATCCTATGTAACATATTGCACTTTTCCAGTTTTAAATATTATTAATTGTTATGATTTTCTTAATAAACTCCATGAAGGTATCAATTTTACTGTATTTTTGAAACTCATAATAACGATGGATTTGAATTTGAAAAAAATCAATTTTAATTTGAAAACCAAAATGAATTCAAATCTCGACTAAAACGTATTTTTGTGTCAAAAGTTCCGGTTGATGTGTTCATGATGAGCCGCTGGCAAGATTAAATTCTAAGTTTGATCTCGAAATGAGTTCCGGCACTGATATTAGTAGCCCAAAAGACTGCAGGAAAACAATTATAGCTTGGCATTGTTCTTATATGTAATGTTGTAATTCTTGTCATGACTTTTGCAATCCGATAATTATTGTAGGCTGCAATAAAGATAACGGTATTTATAAGTCACCGTTATTATTCTTTTCAATTTCACCTTGCGCAACAACTGAAGTCACCCCCAGATCCCATTAGTTCACCATTTAGTATTCCTTATCCTGTTTCCAGTTGAGCAGGGTCAGGACAGGCTATTGAAAAATCAGATAGCATCTCTGAGTGAACACGTATGACACGTGTATGGGAGAGGGTTGGTGGGGAGGGTGCTAGAAGACCCCTCACTCCACACTCATCCTAGCTGATTTACCTTTTAATCATAACAACCAACAAAACTTAAACAACCGGCCCTACAGCTTGATTCATCTATTCGTCAATACCATTATTTTTTCCACCCCTTAGTAGTATTAAGCTACATTCAAAAAATTATAGTCAACTTAATTTGTTTTTTAATTGTTATTACTAAATTATTTACTATAAACATTTAACTCACCTAAAATATCCGATGGTTATTTAAGTATATTTTTATATGGGAGGTCAAGGTACTTACACATATTAAATCTATACTACTTAAACATCAGGTAAAACTCTCAAGCAATGATTTATTATACACTCATTAACTAATATTAACATTACGCTACGAAATTTTACATTGTATGACATAAGAAGTAAACCAAATAGTTAAGATTCTTTAAAAATATGTCAAGTACCTTCCTTTTCATTATACTGTTTGTTCTAACACAACATCCCCCCTAAAATATGTTCCCGATGTTACAAAATCTATTAGTTAAACTTCGATAAAATTATCATATCAGCACAACACATTTATTATAAACAACAATTTTCTAAAACTACTTTATAGCAATGAGCAAAGTCCTACGTAAATATTTTGTTTATAGGGAGTTTCAGTAATCAATATCAATAAGCACAAAAAATCTGCAACAACGGTGGTTGCCGGGGGATGCCTTCATGCTCTATTGTGCCTTTGTTACGGGCTTAACTGCAATTGCCCTTTTAGCTTACAGTGATTATAATAAGGTTTATATTTAGTAAAAAAAGTTTAATGTACCACATAACTAAGGCCCATGATTTTGATAAGGATAATTAAGTCTTTTGAAGAAAAATTTTCAGCAGGAGTGGATGACATTCCAATCACCATTGTTAAATATGCTTTCCCATTTATTTCAAGACCGTTAACCCATATTATAAATTCTTCTTTAATTTGCGGTTTTTTCCCTTGTAGATTAAAACTTGCTAAAATAATACCTGTTTATAAAAATGGGGATGCATATGATCCCTCTAGTTATAGACCAATATCATTACTGCCTGTATTTTCAAAAATTTTAGAAAAAGTTGTTTATAACCAGCTTCTGAGTTTCCTGGAGTCAAATCAATTGTTGGATCAAGAACAACATGGTTTTCGACCAGCAAAATCTACAATAACTGCAAGTATAGATTTTATTGAATCAATTATTAACTCAATCGACAGAAATGAAAAAGTAATTGGAATTTTCCTCGACTTTTCAAAAGCATTTGATACTGTGTCACATGAGAAATTGCTTGACGTTCTTCATGGTTTAAACATAAATAATAAAGAGCTTAAATGGTTCAGTTCGTATTTAAAAGACCGACAACAATGTGTCCAAATTCAACATAATCTTAGCTATCTAAATTGTAAATACACATACACTCAAAATGTTTGCTCCAATTACAAAACAGTTAGAAATGGTGTCCCCCAGGGATCTATTTTGGGCCTCCTGTTATTTCTTTGCTACATGAGGGGGTTCCCAAAGGCTATCCATGGAGGAGGCTCGATGTATCTCTATGCTGATGACACTAATATCACAGTTACAGGTAATACGCAAGACGAAGTTGAACTAAAATCTTTTTTAAATCTTCTGTCAGTTAAGGACTTCTCAAATAGTAAAAATATCCTAATAAATTATAATAAATCAAACTTTTTATCATTTTCCACAAAACAAACAAGTTTAAAATTACAACCAAACGTTTACATTGATGGTTCACACTTGAACCAAGTAGAGCACACCAAATTTCTTGGATTGATATTGGACCAACACTTGAACTGGGATAAGCATATTCAACATGTAGTAGGTAAAATGGCAACTGGTCTGTACGCCTTGCGACAAATGTCAAGGGTGTGCAATATTCAGACCTTAAAAACCATTTATTTTGCTTTGATAAATTCACAATGTCTTATGGTATAGCTATATATGGCGGAACCACTAAAAAAAACTTAGACAAGATTCTTCGTCAACAAAAAAAAGCACTCCGAATTATTTTTAACATTAAAAATCGACAATCAGTAAAGCCATATTTTTCTAAATTAGGTGTTATGACTGTCTATGACCTGTACATATTTGAAACAATATTACATGTGAAAAAATTAAACCTTCAAACCAATGATACAAATTTTCAGAGTTATAATTTAAGAAATAACAGGCAGGTAGAAAAACATAAATTAAAGTTTTTTGAGAGGAAAACTAGTTTTATTGGCACTAAGTTTTTATTTAGTTTGCCTAAAAATATAACAAATGAAAATAACTTTAATGTTTTTAAAAAAACTCTGAAGGAATATCTGCTCACTGTATCCCTTTATTCTCTTGAGGAATTTTGGGATCTAAGAAATGCATCATAAATTATGTTTATAAACTTTGACTAAAAGTTATTTAACATTAATTGTTACATCCTTATGAAAGTAAAATTATTTAGTGATAAGGCCCTTATGTATATATATTCTTGACACTATTCAATGTATTGTAAATACTGTTCGATGAATAAAGATGATTTGAATTGAATTGAATAAATGTCACCAAAATGGCTACACTTGTTTTAAACAACATAGGACGATGTTTTATTGTATAAGAAACATTTCAATATGAACTAATTTTCTTGACCGTCAAATAAAGTGAGACTTTTTTAAATAACATTAGTTATCCTTATCACGTCTTCGATCTTATTAAATTTACCTAGGAATTATTTAAAACTCGTAAATATTATAAGTATGAAAGGGCAAATCGAATCTGTCTACAGATCGATAAAATCGGAAAGCAAAGAGAATTCGCTCTCGCTAGTTTTCAAATGTTTTTTCTACCTGTATTTTAGGGTCGTATTTACAACGTGATTACAATTTTAAACTACATTTAGGTATTTATAAAATCGTGGGGAAAAGTATTTATAAATGATAATAGTAATTAAATTAGTAATAATATTAAAAATCGAAGTACCCTATTAGTCTTTGGTCTTTTATTTTCTATTAGACAACTTATAATTTACATGCAATATAAAAACATGGATCCTCTATTACATAGGTTTTAACTAACTTCAATAATGTATAATACTAGTGGCTAAAAGGGGCAACAGCACCTAACCTTGCTCCAAGTAGGAACACGTGTCAGTTTGTAAATAAAGTATACGCTTAATCACATGTTTTAATGTAATCAAATGCAGACGTTTTTAAATCCCCATGATTTTCTTATGGTGGATGTTTTACGTTATTTTTCATTTGCTGGTAAAATTTTAGAAATACCGATATTTTTCCCGAGTCCCTGGGATCAAGACCTTTACTTTGAGCCGTCTCCCATCATGCTGCGATTTGCGAAACTCCCGAAATTTTGACTTAAAAATTTCGCTTACAGAATTATATATAAAGATTCTGTTAAGTAACGGTGTTATTATATTGTAACTATGAAATTTTTACTGTAGATATTTAGTTATACTGGCTTAATAATTCCAGTAGGAGCCGCAAGATGGTGCACAGCCCGTGCTCATTTGCTCATGATGTGCATTGTTGTACATTGGCAACACAACTATGACCCAACTGTGTAATTGGATGAAGCGAGCGAAGCGAGTCGAATCCTTCATACTCGTGTTTAGTCACACTCCGGTTGCGCTAACTCCTTTTTAACGGTTTAATGAATTGCTTTTAAATTTTCTGAGTACCTCTTAATTGTAAAAAGGGTGGTAATAAACTTTAATTGAACTATTATTTTGGTATATTTCTATTTTTTTAATTTTTCGGAAATATTCAGATGCGTCTTGGGTTGGGTAGTAGGTGGTAAGCAAACAGTCGCTCAACTGATTTTGCAGTCAAACAGACTAAGGCCGGATGTTGACAATAGCAGCTAACCAAAACAATTGATTATGTCTATTATATTGTAAAAGAAACTGTGAAACTAAAAAAAAAAAATTCTAGCCAACAACAATACTAAGTCACCAAACAGCCTGGAGGCTAATGTATCGTTTCTATGCCTTCGCTGTGGGTTAAAATTGTTACTTAAAACCTTATAGGGCCTATTTCAGTAAGAGATATAGATTTCTAACCTACAACATTTCAATTTGTTTAAGCGCCTAGGTAGGTTATTCATAGGTTAGTTATTGTAAACATAGTTTCATATTTAACTTTTCTTCATTTGTGATTCTGATAATAAATTAAAAGAGGAGATTCTTAACTCTCATTTTTATATAAAAATTACCTCGTGGAAATACCTCGTAACGGATCAATATAGCCTAATTATAGTTATAATTTGAACACAATTTTGTGCGTGAGACTTTAAGTGATATTGTCTTCAAAAATCATAGTGTCAGTAATTTTGGTTAAATTGGAAGTGTTTGGTGCCATTGGAAAAACGCCATTATTTCTTCTCGTTTTTCGTAACAATTATATTTTTTTTAAATCAGCTAACATGTCAGCATATGTTCAAATAACATTTTGGCTTTTGGTAAAACTTAAATTTTGTTTTTCAACTCATATATCGTATAAAGTCATAAAAACAGTCATAGGTTAGTTATCCTAACATAGTTTCATAGCTATATTAATTTGCTATTTTGAAATTACATTAATGTTTGATAGTAAGGAAGGCAATGGCAGATTCTTGAAAGTAACATTGACTACACTGATGCCTTAGTAGGTTCGAAGTAAGTGGGCTTTAAATACTTACTCAAATTTTTGCCCATAGCCTACTATGGTAACTCCAGGGCTCTGAGCCGGAAATATCCCACCCCTAAGAGCCCTGGGGTTACCCCTATTATATTCTCTTAAACTTAACTCTATTCAAAGACAAATGTTAAATAATGGTTATTCTTAGAGGTATTTTTATATGTTGTAAGTAGTTTTTTTAGGGTGTATAAAATTTGGTTATTCCTATAATATTTAGAGTCTAAAATAAACTGGAATTTGATAGACCAGTTGAAGTATTAATGTGGGCCTAGGTGAGGTTTGGTAAGTTACTTGTAGTCAATTAATCTGTGTCACGTTACAAATACGATAATGTTTGTTTGGATTTCAACTAACGAGAATAATTTCACATTTGGCCTAGGTCTTACCGGATACTGTACTAGCTTTTTCCCTGGCAATAATTGGACCCATAATTATTTCCTGATTCTCAAAAGTGACATTCACTGAAGTTGTGCATTGGTAGGCCAGAAATAAGTGGGCTTTAAAGACTTGTTCAAATATATGCCTATTGTGTATAGCCTATTTATATCCACTTCAAATTAACAATACAGAATTAAAAGATAAATTGTTTACACATTGACTTTTCCGAGAGAAATGTTTATGTGGTAAGTAGTTCTTTTTCAGGGCAAATCAATTTTGGTTCTTCACCTAATATAGGCATACTAGATTCAACAATAAACTGGAATGTGGTAGGCTAGTCGAAGTATTAATGTAGGCCTAAGTGAAGTTACTTTTAATTAATTAATCCAGCACCTATACTACCTATTATGGTGGTATTACGAATCCTCGCTTCATCCTATTACGGGAAATATGAGCGTATACCTAATTTTTACAGTACATTACTCAATAAAAACAAAATATAGTTTGTTAAAATTAAGGCCTTAAAACTTAGATGTATTGTTACACTATACGGGTGTCATCAATACTTTACGCATGATAATAGTTTTCGCTCAATTATAACAACTTAAAATCCAACTTTTAATCTTTTCTACAGATATGTTGTAATGTTTTACTATAAGCTAAATACTTTAGACTCCTTCAAAAATTAATCAAACATTATCTGTTTATTATCTTTGGTGCAAGGACACTAAACATAATAATTGTTCTAATCTTTCAGGTAATATTGCTGTTGTGGTGAATCATATATTCATAGGTAAGTGTTATCCACATCTAGTTTCTATACGATCTGGTGTAACATACCGGTAATTATAATTCATATTTTTTAGGAATTCTTATTTTTCAAGTATTTTATATTCATTGGCTAACAATTTGTTTAATAAACATTGTAGGTCTAAAGCGCTATTATGTAATCGCTATATGTATGAACGAATATTACATATATTACATTTTTATTTTAAATACCCATTCCAATAAAGTTTAAAAAATATTTAAATTCACGGTATATTATAAAATTCATATTCAGTTATTTGTTTCTTACATTTCCTTTAATAATACACTTTAATTTTGTTTATATTTTTCTAAGCCATAACAATTTAGATGAGCAAACCTTTTAACATTAAAATTTGTTTAACTATTTACTTTCATTTAAAAACAGACTCCTTGTTTATCAATAATCCATGAATTTAATATTTTAGATATTTTAGGAAATTCTCGACATTTTCACGTTGATAGATTGTAGTTTTTCAAAACTAACGCTAGCACCAAACTTTACTCATCTCACAGACCTGACATCTTCCTAGGGCCTCAGTTAGTAAACATCTCAAAATCTGCATTAATTGCATAGCAATTCGAACAACTAACATTTGTAAAGTTCATAAGTAACGAACCTATACAATTTAATTTAATACGATAGACAAAGCTGTGCATAAACTTTAATCAGAAGGTAAGCTTTATTTTTTTATTAATTATTTATACTTTTAAGTGTACATATTTTTTTACATGATTAAGATTTCTCTGTAATACAACTAAATAAAAGATTTAACACTCCATTCCTACAAACACATTTTGCTTGTAACAATTGCTTGGATTAGCACGTAATTAGCTCTTTAACTGAAATTTTTGCAAGTGGAAACTTTATGATAAACTGGTCAGAATAAACGGAAGGATCCCATATTAATCCATGTGAGTATTTTCATATTTATTTGATCCTATTATTAACATATTTTTACCCAGTTGAACTATTGCTCTATATGAGCGAGATTGTTCGCAATAACTTTTGCAACATTTGGTTTGAACGTTCAATATCAGTGAGCCCAGTCGCCGTTGCGGAGGGGTTAACGACCATGTTGGCCATTACCTTCGGTGATGTCCTCCACGTGGGCTTTGGTATAGATCATCTTCTGCTCGTTCTGCCCACATATTACATTCTTAATGTAGCATGACTATTTAAACAATACGATACAAAGGTTTAATGTTTTGAAGGGGTACTGTTTTAATGATTTTGTTTGTAAATAACTTTAGACTAGATGACCGATGTGCAGCTTGCGTATTGAAATATGTACCCCAATCTACTCTTATGTCATTCATAAACATATTGTTCAGTAAATACACAAATGTATTACCTGTTTTGAGTTAATTGAATGGTTTATTAATTGTTTAATTATTTTTTGCATTTAGCAGTGACGTGTAATCTTCAAAAACTATGGCTCAGTTATAGGATTGGATGAAATATCAACGAAAATATAGTATTATTTTTACATAACATAATTACAATGAGAAATATTAAATAAATATTAATTAATTTTTCATCTTTATAGACTCCGTTTAGCAGTGTAAAAGTTCAAATCACATTATTAAAATAATTACTAGTTTTATTACATTGTATTAGTAGATGCAATATCTCTTGTACATTGAAATATTGTTCAGAAGTATTACAAATAATACTTAAAAAATTGTATAAAACTGGGTTATATAATGGAAAATAGGTTGTCTTATATATTAAATTCATAGTAAACTCACATAGGAAATGCATATTTACGTTTTCTTGGATTACCAATAGATAAAGCATATTTTAAAATATCACAATACAATGGTTGATCACCAAAGTTATAACTGTATTTTACTACCGAACCAGTCACGCATTTATACTCTTACCAAAAACAATGCAAGCTAAAACACAAAAATATGTAACGCGTCTCATACAAATGTATTAATGGAACATTAAAAACTTTACCACATTGAGTGTAAACATAAACCAAGTTTAAGTAGACGTAGAGTCTTCAAAGCACTCAATTATTCAACCTGAGGTGATCTCAATCATCCGCAAGATTGTCCCGCTAAACTCGTACTTTCACACGCCGCTTTTATATCTGGAGTTTTGTCAAATATAAAGTTGAGTCGCGTAAGGAAGAAGAGCTTTCTTGTTTCTAATGTAAAACCAAACAATGTGAATAACCTCCCAACAGTAATGTTGCAAGGGTTAGCGTAGTAAGTCATCCATATGTATGTCCGAGCACTAAGTTCACTTAGCTAGAGTTTCTCTCAGTAACAGTTCACCTAAGTCTGATGTACCCTTCCGGAAACGAACACCAATGTAAAGCTTTTGAGGATGCTGGGGCACATTCAGAGTGGTAAAATCCCTTTAGTACGGTAATTTGAAATATTTAATTTTTAGAGATAGAGATATTACTGACCGCCATTTACTTGATCACAAGTATAAATTTACAATAAGGATTTTTTTAAAAATAAATATAATTAAATTTACATAGATTTGGACTGATAATGAGAAAAACTATTTAATTAAAATATCACCTATGGTAAACAAAGTCTAAAACTGTTTATATGTATTTCAATACTAAGTAAACACTACTCTTTAAGTTGCAGAATCGTATGTATATAACTGAAAATATCTTTATATTTGTATTAAAAAACTAATATTTTTCCTCCAATTTGCTCCCCGAGACCTTTCATTCAAGTATAGGGTTGATGGGTGTCAGACTTATTGTTTACTCAAAATATCCTGGGTAAATGATATATAGATTATAAAATACTTCAATAATTATTACATTACTCAGAGTTTTTTATGTTTATTTCTTTCAATGTATAGCGTTAAAACATAGCTTGGTTAGTGACACTTATTTTCTTCGTCGGTCCGTATAGATAACCGATGTCTTCTGTTGGATTTGAGACATGAAACTACTTGAAGCTGCTTTTTCAGGCGTGACAGGTTAATGCATAATCCATCCAGACCTGATCCTATCAGATTGATTACAGCGGTCAAAGGTTTATGCATGATGCATAAGCCAGGGAGCCAGTACACATACACATAAGCTATAACTATGGCGTTATCTTCTTCTTCTGGATAGCTTTTCAAACGGCTGCAGAGTTTATCTGTATTGAAAATAACATGGTTGAGACTGTCTACCTTCCCTACTAAACCGATGTGGTCTAACATACGTGGTGAAGAAAGAATGGTGGATAGTACAAGAATTGGTATGTTACAAGATAATGTCTGCAAGGAGGGGGAGGAAACTTCGAGACATTTACTGCTTGAATTTGATTCATTTAGGTACAAATTGCAAAGGGTCTGGGGGTGTCCCAAGTAGGGATTAGTATTATGACCCCCCCATGTAACCATATTATGAAGTTAGGGCTGAAGGTGCTTTAAGAGTAAACTGGAAGACAGAACCTTTACAATGCATTGCACCACAGCTCTTTTTTAACGCATAGGAACCTTTCCCCCAGTCATAACTATGGTGAATGGTAAATAAATAACATGCTGATATTTAATGAGCTCGCTCACTATCTTGTTGCAGATAAATTTGGTCTAATTGTTAACGTTTTGAGCAATTTGTTTTTGGGTGCAGTTCAATGACCCGCCAACAATACACACAATAAAGTTTGCTCATGACAGGAAGTCTTGTATGCCTAAAGGTAGGCATATGCCATTTTAAAGGTCTTACGTAACTTTATACAATGCCACAGACTTGACAAAAAAGGACTATTGTAACGGAATTAATTGCAATTTGAAAATGGATTTAGATAAAGGTTTGACCGCCTGCAATTTCAGACCATAGGTCGAGTTTATGGCTTAGGAAGCAACTACTTAGGCCTTTTAAATTTATTTAAAGTTTTACCTATGTTTTTAATACTTTTCCTCTTGCATCTTGAAAGCAATAAAAAAACTTAAAACCTTTTTTAAGCTTCCTTCAACTAGTATTAAAGTCGATTGGAGTTTTACCACTGGTGAAAAATACAAAACAAAAAATACAAATGGATCTACACTACAATTAACACAATCCTATTATATGATAAAACGGTTTCTAAGAACAATAAACAGTATGTTATAATAGTATTGGTTTTTATCATTAGATTAAAATATGTTTGTATAAACTATACAGGTTTTTTGATTATAATGTTAAGATCATTTTCTTTTATACATATTGTCAACCAATAAAATGCAATCTGGCACATCTTTAAACAACGTTTCAAAGTTATAGAGATAACCCCAAAACGGGAAGGATTATTTGAAAAGGCACTAACTCTCAGACAATAAATCGGATGCCAAGTTTGCTAAGCCCAAACAATTTCCAACTTTTCCTGAACTCCGTAGTCTGTGAACCACGACTGCAAACAGATAATCTTTTGACAATTATTGCATTTCTCAGTTTTCAAGTCCCTTTATTATTAAACTTTATAAAATCAAATGTAATTATAAATCTAGTGGAATTTGTTTCATGCATGTTAACTATAAGTTAAAAACATGGCTTCTATCAGAAACAAATGTGTAGTCTTCGTAGAGACTCAAAAAACTATACCAACAAATAAAATACGAACCAATTTAACAGTTATTACAGAACCAGTGTCACTTATTCCTAGTTAACAGTTATTACAGAACCAGTGTCAACTTATTTCTCGTTAACAGTTATTACAGAACCAGTGTCAACTTATTCCGAGTTAACAGTTATTACAGAACCAGTGTCAACTTATTCCGAGTTAACAGTTATTACAGAACCAGTGTCAACTTATTCCGAGTTAACAGTTATTACAGAACCAGTGTCAACTTATTCCGAGTTAACATTTATTACAGAACCAGTGTCAACTTATTCCTAGTTAACAGTTATTACAGAACCAGTGTCAACTTATTCCGAGTAAACAGTTATTACAGAACCAGTGTCAACTTATTCCGAGTTAACATTTATTACAGAACCAGTGTCAACTTATTCCGAGGGGCTAGGGTCTCTGGCCAGGTTGATAACAGGTGAATGAAGAGGATATTTTAAGTTCTTCCTAAACATAATAAATACAAGCTATTTTAAAACGCAAAAAATTATCAACGTTTAAAGGCAGTTTGCTTTTTTTGCAAGCCCTTCCTCCAGCAATTGTCAAGAAAACTGATGATGTTGAGTAAGGTTTCTTTTGATTCCCGGATACAATTTTTGCAAAAATAAAACTTGATAAAAGATATTGGGAAAATAAACCGGTTAGTAGAGCAAGAACTACAGATTTTAATTGACTATATTTGTAACAAATCTATAAGAAATAATTACAATTAAGCTATGTCATGAAACAGAAGGCTGTGTTTACAGTATAGCATTGATATTAAGTAGATTTATTTACATAATCCTGGTCTCTCTACTATGCATTAAAATCACCAGGGTATTTTTCGTAAAATTATCTCATTACTATTAGTAAGATATTTGTCAATCATTCAAAACATTCTGTAAAACCTGTGGGAACTACCTAGCCGACCTACAATGACCTCTACATAAAGTGGGTGCTTAGTACAGTGATTAAAAACGGGTAAACGGGTATAAAATAAAGTAATTGAGTTTTGTTATTTCTTATTTCTAATTGTTTTGAAATAAGGTTCATTAAGATTAATCCACACAATCACGATTTTTAAATATTTACTAAACCATGCTCAATTTCAATAAATCGTCCAATGCTCAATTTCCTTGTCCAATGTTGATCAAGTTAATGAGTTTAGCTCCAGAACTGGAACCAACTGTGGCAGTTCTTGGTGTGTAACAAATTGTGTGCGGAACTTGATCACACGATTAGTAAACTCCTGCTAAAAATTACAAGGTAATGACATTACTATCTCTAATTTGTTTATACACACATAATTAAATGTTTAGTTTAGCTAAGTGAGTAAACCATCTGTACAGGTTATAAGAGTCTTTATTCTAAACTTGTTTACATAAAATGTGTTTTACATGAAGATACTTGACTTTCAAAATGTTTAACTTAAGTTATTTTTAGTAAGGCTAGAAAATATATTTACATAGTTAAAGAGTTTGTGTCAAAAAATATCCAAGGATATCATCAATTGATTTGTATGCAGTTTAAATTTTCGTAACTTGTTGGTCTCTTTTGTATTACTTTATCCAAGCGGTTGTTGTAAGAATGTTACCTGTATATTTGCCTAGCATGCTTGTCTATGAGAAGTTTCAACGTTGGATACATTTTTAAAATAAAGTATTCGTATTTACGTATTTATATACATCAAAAATATTAATTATTATTTAATGCAGGGCAGATATTTCAATCTAACTGTTGGGTTTTTTCACTTAACTTTGTTGAACTGTATTATCTATCAAGTATTTATGATCATAATATATGTCTCATTATCCGATTGGAATAAATATTGTAGTTAAATCAAGTAACATTTAATGGTGTTTCACGATTCATTTATTTGGTTTTTATATTATTTTACTCATAATATAACACTAACCATGAAAATATGTGTTTTTAATAAATAGAGTATTATCAAATTTAAATATTAATCAACACGGATTGTTCTGGGAATAAGAACTGAAAAGGACAACGTCTTGGGGATTTTCTTACTATTTTTCGTCAGAGTAGCTGTCGTTGTAATGTTTTATTCATTTATCTTGTAAATTCTAAGGATTTAGCATAAGTACACCCGCCAGCGGTGCGGTGGTGTGATGTCTGTTTTAAAGTGTACAGAATTACATTTTCTGGGTGAATTTATATGTATTAGATAGGTAGTTATACAGAGTGTTTACAAAAAACCCTTCAGGACTTCAAGATATATATATATATATATATATATATATATATATATATTACTTGTATAAAAACTAAGAAAAAGGTTCCTGTGAAGGTATATCCTAAAACGCTTAGTTTTCCGTATATCTGTCTGTATGTGTCTTTTACATAATTAATCATATCTCATGAACCACTTAACTATAAACTTCAAACTTGGAACGTGAATGAATATTAAAAATACCTATTTAGGTATTTAGTATCAAGTTTATATTTTGTACAATTTCCAAATGGCGGCCAATTTTATATTTTAAAGCTTAATATCTTAAAAACCGTAAATTTTACGAAAAGTTTTACGAGTGACAAAAAAGCTGTGCACTTTTATCTTATAAACAGTGGTATACTGATTATTAAGATCAGGCCATAAATAACTGATTTATTGCAATTTGTTTAGTAGAATACATGCTTATTTTTCTATAATTGCCACAGTATAAGCATGTATTTTACTAAAAAAATTGCAATAAATCAGTTATTTATGGCCCCAACTTAATAATCTTTATACCATTGTTTATAAGATTAAATTGCAAAACTTTGTTGTCTCTTGTAAAACTCTTCGTAAAATTTACGGGTTTTAAGGTATTAAGCTTTAAAATCTACAATTGGCCGCCATTTTTAAATGGTACAAAGTAGAAACTTGATACTACATACCCAAACAGGTGTTGTTAATAGTCATCCACGTACCAAGTTTGAAGTTCATACGTTAAGTGGTTCGTGAGGTATGATTAATTATGTAAAATACACATACAGACAGATATACGGAAAACTAAGTGTTTTAGGACATAACCTGCACAGGAACCCTTTTCTTAGTATTTATGCAAGTAATCATAACTCGAAGTCCTGAAGGGTTTTTTAAACACCCTTTATATCTTATTACTAGGTATTGAGCTAATTTTGATCATTAAATTGCATTGAAGCTCGGTACTACAAGAATTTTACATATAATCACGGTAGTAAAGAGGAAGGTATATTGTAATACGATACAATTTTCAACCAATCAGCAAAACTAATGTGTTTTTTATGATTGATTAAAGTGTAACACAAAACAGCTAGTAGTTAACACACACTCTAGGGTAACACCCGAAACTTTATTAACAGTTTAAAACTCCTTATGTTACAACTTGCCATTGACTTCCTGCCTTTAATCAATTATCTCATTTCTGCTGTCAATGTATGATTTATGATACTGAAAATGATTCCTTTATTCATTCATCACAAATATTTTATCCCCATTACAGTAATGAAATATTAAACAAGTTCGCACGCAGCACGCTGACGTGAGGGAAGTGAATTTCCACATAAAAAACTATAAAAACTCAAAATCAGTTAAAAACATGCAATTATTCCAATTTTTATTCAAATCTGAAAATATTGATATTTCGGCTGTTCTGATACTCCTGGTTCTATTTACCTGCAATGCTGGGAATACAATTTTGCGCATTATAAGGTTAGGAGAAGGTCCAGTCAAGCTTTAAAGTAGGCGTGAGGTTTTTGGGGATGATAAAAGTACACCAACAAATGATTAACAGGCTTTTCTAATGTAAAACCTCCATAAGACAAAGTACTGTGTTTGGTCAATTCACATTTCCTTTATTAACTCGGTAAATGTATATGCTAGAATGACGAAAGAGGGCTTAAAAGTTTCGCCACACTAATTCCCATCTTTTTACATTCGTTAATTTCACATCAGGGGCTTTTCTGACCCTTTTTGGGCCCAAAAACCCTAAATTTGAAAGATTAATCCCCAAAAAAGGGGTTTAGAGTTTTCCGATTGTTTTACCCAACGAATTTGTCCAACTGATTATAGAAAGGAACGTCCGTACCAAATCTGAAGTAAATCGGACAAAAATGCGACCGCTAGAGTGCCTGCAAATATATATATATATATATATTTATATATATACTTTTAAAAGTGTAAATTAAAAAAACAACACTTGTAAGCTTTCCTTCTATATTTCGGAGGAGTTTATACCCCCTTCTTCAGGAAGAAAATACTTAAAAAAATATAATATATATATATATATATATATATATATACAAAGTAGAAAATTGATACCACATACCCAAACAGGTGTTCTTAATGGTCATCCACGTACCAAGTTTGAAGTTTATACGTTAAGTGGTTCGTGAGATATGACGATATATATATATATATATATATATATATGTGTATATGTCTATATGGACTATAGACATATATGCCTCTCTCTCTCTCTCTATATATATATATATATATATATGTATATGTCTATATATGTGATATATATATGTCTATATATATAAAATATACATATATATGTTTATATATATAAAACTTTGAACGAAACCCCAAAACGTGTTCAGGGGGTCACGTTAGGAACTTCTATGGTGGTCCCGGGCTTAAGTTTCACCGTGTGGGTCATGCTAATAGTTCAATTTCCATAGGAAATTCACTAACAATGTTTACGAGTTGTAACTAACTCTTCATGAATACTCTGTAGTTTCCCAAAACTTTAAAGTGATTTATCAGAACTATATCCGAAGCATTCAAACGCACGTACATATATATTGTTACCCTTAATATTATTAGGTGACTTTCTTAAGATCCTCTAATACAAACTTATTCATGTTTAAATAGCGTGTATATTTCAGCCAGTCTGTTAAGGTGAAAACATTTCAGTAAAGCTTCGTACCTAAACATCTTCTATTTTTGCAGTTTTATGTCTGACAAGGCGATAAACCTAGTTTATGATGCGAGAGGCGACGAACTGTATTTGTTTAATTATTTAAGGAGAAGCAGGTGATCCATTGGACTCGACAACATCCCCAGAACCAGCGATCACTCGGGGACTGCGTCGTCCATCACTTTCGGACTGTTGTTGCTTCAAAGCATTGCAAAGGTTTGAACTTTGTCAATGCTGTTATTTTATTTTTCTTCATTTGGAAAGCCCATCTTCTATAAAATTATATTACATAAAACAATTTTGGAATGTTGATTTAAATCAACAAAAACAAATTAACAAAAATGGAACACTTGATGTAAGTATTTTAGTTATTACATTTGCAAACAAATATAAATGTAAACGAATAATTACAATTGAGTTTAAATTAGAAATATTTTTTATTAATATAATTTTATAGAATGAGAGCATTCCAAATTTAGAATAAATAATTAATTTACCATCTTCAACCAACGAAACATTCAGAAGAAACACTTCTATTCAGAAATAGAAGAATTTCCCTTGAAGCATTATTCTTCTGTAAAAATCAATTGCAAGATTAGTGCAAAGATGGTTTTTAAATTAATTTTGAAACTTTCTTGAAAATAACCGGTGGCTAAATGGAAATACTAGTAAGATAAATAGTTTAACTGTTTGTAGGTTGCGAATCTTCATTTATTAGTGAATTTCCTATGGAAAAGTGAACCATTAGCTTGACCCGCACGGTAAAACTAAGCCAGAGACCACCATAGAAGTTCCTAACGTGGGCCCCTGAACACGTTTTGGGGGGTCGCTAACAATTTATATATATATATATATATAAATATATATGTATATAGATATACATAAATATATAAATATAAACATATAAATATATATGTGTGTTCACACTCTAGTTGTCGCAATTTTTGTCCAATTTACTTGAAACTTCGTAGGAACCTTCCTCTCTGTAAACAGTTGGACAAGTTCATTGGGCAAAACAATCGGACAACTCTAACCCCCTTTTTTGGGGATTTTAATATTTCAAATTTTGAGTTTTTGGGCCCAAAAAGGGTCGGAAAAGCCCCAAATGTTAAAATATTACGTTGTTGTACGTAATATTTTAAGCCCTACCTCATCAATTTAGTTAGCACAAGTATTTACCGAGCTATTAAAGAAAACGTTAATTGGCTAAACACAGTACGTTGACTTTTGGGAATTTTACACTGGAAAAGGTCGTTATCTTGATGTAGTTTAAGAAATTTAAGCCCTACCTCATCAATTTAGCACAAGTATTTACCGAGCTATTAAAGAAAACGTTAATTGGCTAAACACAGTACGTTGACTTTTGGGAATTTTACACTGGAAAAGGTCGTTATCTTGATGTAGTTTTATCACCCCCAATACCCCTATACCAAATTGTTATACTGATTATACCTCCCCCTAACCTTATAATGTACAATATTAGCATCCTAAAAGTTATTTTAAATATAACCAACAGCATCATAACAGCCAAAAACTAACAGTTTTTAAATTTTCCAAAAAAATGTTACCAGTGTTGTTCTAAACCCTTTATTAGATTTGTTTAAAGGTTTCAATGCTAAAATTCACTTCCCTCACGTCAGCATGCTGCGTGCGAACTTGTTGTTATTTTGAAGCATTTTCAATACATTTATTACTTTCCGTTTTTATTAAAGGAAGTATTAAAAAACAAGATAAAATCTATGATGCAAAAGTTTTGATTTAATTTTATTTCAACTTCAATAATCAATATTTACACTTTCATATTTTTATGAAATAAACATACAAAACTAAAAAAAATGTTTTCGAAATTTTGTTAATGATTGGATGGCTTGATGTGAGTTGTCTGGTTTATATTGTTATAAATAAAATAAACAGACTGAATGCCATCAATATACTTCCTGCGTTAAAACCTTATCACGAGCACTAATGCCCTTTGCTGAGCTGTATGGACAGTCAGTTAAATACAGTCTTGCAACACTGACCACATTCGTAATCAATAATGTTAATGGTTACGCTTGTACAAAAAACTTGAGCTTTTATCTAAGCTTCTAACTCTGGCTTGTTCAGTGGAGCCAGAGCCTTCAGAAAGGTGATTGTGCCAAACCTTTTATACTGCGAACAGAAGTTAATACGGTTGACAGACCTTGTCGCTTTGCGTTATTCTACTGTTCTCAATCATGTTTCATTGTAAACTTTCAATAATAATAAACACAGCACTACTCATTAGTACTTTGTCGAGTAGTTTTTTTAACATTTGATTTGTATCATGCTGTACGGTTTGAAAGGGCAATGTTTAAAACCCATATTACTTCTGGTTTACACGCTACATTTAAAAGTTTTTCAATCATTGTTCTTAAAATATCTTAAACACAACTGACTGTAATGGTTTCGTCGAATTTGAATTTCATACAAACTTGGAATCTTCAATTATAGTGACTGATATTACCGACTATAGTGCATTATAATCTAGCTAAGCCATGTAAAGTGATGAATCAATTCTTTGATAAAACCTGGGATTTTAGGTTTTGTGACGTTAAGAAGAGTTATTTAAGAATCTATTAACCATTTTGTCAACAAATTACATCAGGTTTAAATACTTTTCATTTTACTGGTTGAAATTTCCAACGGCTAAGTATTTAATGGGGCGTGACTTGTTTCTGATAAAAAAGTTTGGAACTGCGGTTTTAACGCGATTATGGAGAGTTAAAATTATTTTGTGGGAGAAATGTTAAAACCTGTATAAGTATTGAAAATGTTATTGTTGTAACTTGAATGTAATTAAAATCGCGTTATCCTGTTGTTACCTTGCTTTGATAGCTCCGCTTTGCTTTCTATAGAAACAAATTCACTTCGAAAAAAGTGTTTTTAATTTTCAAAGTAAAATATTGTGTAATGCTGCTGGAACTTGATTTTTTCTCAAATAAAAAACCCGTTTTAAAACCCCTCTCTTAAAACAAAAGAAATATAGCTTGGTGAGAAAAAAACTGGGGGTTTTGCTTTTTTTTTTACTAATTACCATTTTTACTAAGAGCCATTTATCAGCCACCAAAATCAAACTGGTAAAAGGCATTAAGGACGATTTATAATTATGGCTATTCGCGATCGTGTCCCATATCAGGTATGTGAAATTCCTTGAATGTTAAAATCAAATTATTTTCTCTTATATTCAGCTTTTAGTATTATTAATACTTAGGTTTACTATTACTGCGATTTCCATGTTTGGCCTAGATGCACCTAGACCGTCAACTTGAACCACCACAATTATTATCTCACTTACTATATTATACCTATCCTTACAATACTATACTTAAAACCCACTATACCCTACTTATATTCACTTTTGTATACTTATTCTCACTGTTATACTTATCCGTTTCAAAACTAGTACCAATCTCAGTCAGCAGATATTACATAATTTCAAAACGTAACTGTTCCAATTCACGCCTAGAATTGTGGACAGCCAAAGTTACAGTACGCTGTAATAGAGATTTAAAATTTATCTTAGCCCCTGGATTGCTTACATTTATATGGATTTAGTTAAAACAAAATAACTATCAAAGCCAGATAGTTAACAGTTAGTTAATAAACCTTGTTTTACAGTTATATACCTAGCCGTAGAGGTAAGGGTGTTTTAAGTACGTCCTTAAATTCCTCAATTAGTCAAGTGGTTTGTCTCAACTTCAACTAACTACATTTCATCAGTTAAATTCTAACTAGATTGTTCTCCAACTAAACCGAAATATTTTTACTATCAAGCCCAAATATTGTTTTAGTGTCAGAAAACATTAATTAATTCTGTTTATGTTTTTGTAGTTATTGAGATACTCTGTAAGCTTTACCACAATATTTGCTTATTTTATAGAAATGTCAGTGTATTTTAAATAACTACTCAGCGTTTAACTGGCATTATTTGCTTCTAAATTTAGTGCTACATTTGTTATTAAACTGTATTTGGTCTTTTACTTATTCTCTTTCTCAATAATTCTCTCCCAATAGTCAGTTTTATTTATTTTCACTTAATTTTGTAAGAAGGAATTTGTTTTAATTCTTAAGTCATTTAGATAGTCCAGGCCCTTATCATACTACTATCAAAATAATATTCGTTTTGCTTTAAGTGTCTGAAACGTTTTCCAGAATTAACCTACCAAAATTATTTATTTGAAATATGTTTTGATGACTTACAACAAACTTATGATATTCCAAACCGAGTTAAAAGTTAACAAATGTTTATTTATTAGTCAAAACTTACAAGTCAAAAAATAATTCCTTGATACATATGTGCTCAGAATGTAATACTTTTCACTCAAAGATTTACTTTCACCCAAATTATTTTATGATCTTAATAAGCTAGCCCATCACATTTCTGATTTATTTTTTAATACTATATACTAAATATTTCAGCAATTTATGCATTTTAGTGATTTAGCCTAGTTTCCTGGGTAAGTTATGTTAATACTTATTTCAGGAGTTAAAACACCTTCTGTCTTAAAATTATGAAGTAAAAAAAAACTCAATTATGAAATTAATAACAAAAGTTGTAAGAAGTTGTAAGTTTTCATTAACACTCCTAGATCTTTGCGGTTAGCTATAATCAGTTGGTTTAACTAAATATATATTAAAACATGTTTTAAATAATTGGAATTTTTTCGGTAATTTTTTTATAGTATATCCCTGTATTTCAACGAATATAAACTTAAAGCCACAGTATGTGATTATCTCTTTAAAATATTTAATACTCTGAACATAACAATATATTATAATGGAATTACTAAACCGTATGACCATGATAATTAAATTATCCTAAACTCAATATTAACAATTTTAAGTTTTAAACAGAAATTCAACCATTTTTATAAACGCCAACGGTAAGGTTAATCCCTTACAACTTGCAGAACTGATTTAAAACTTGGTATGTCTGAAACTTCAGTCCTAATACCATAAGCGGTTTCGCCACTTCAAGTTTGGAGACCAAATTTCTCTTTACTTTGTAATAAATATTATATTCAAAATCCAAGAATATACATTGTAATGTTTAATTTTATGTTTTCCATCTATAAAATGTTTTGTTATGGTTCTCTTATTGTTAAGTGAGCTTTATACCTGGTTTTAATGTTTATAGCGTCCCAATTGTTATTGAAACGCTATATATATAATTAAATATACTATTTGTGATATGTAAAAAGAAATAGTGCATGTAATATAGAAGAAGTTTTGTGAATAATTGCTGACAGTTGCAAATAAGAATTGCTGGTGCTACTTGGTTTTGCAAGTCTAGGCAAGATCACGATTTTCTTATTCGGGAATGTCAGAAAGAGTTGGAGACAATGATTTAAATTCTTGCTTGGCTGGAAAGGACTGGAGCTGGGTCACGTGACGGCCGGCGTCCCCGGCTTCGAGAACTTTCTTAGCTAAGGTTATATATTCACGGTCGCTGGGAGGCTACGGCATTTTATGTTGACCACTGGTCTTGTGAGTGTGCCGTGAGTCACCCAACGAAACGTGAATCTCTTCAGATTGGAAGGTACAAAGTTGTTTTAAAATTTTAGAGTCTTAATTTAAATAATTGCTCCATTTCTCATTTGTTGTTTTTCAAAAAGGGGAACAGTCTGTAAAACAATTATTTCTTTTTCAGGGTTCGAAGCGTTTCTTTCATTCATCTTTCATCTTTTTCAATACTTGGGTTGAAGATATGCTTAAAACCAGACTGTTAAAGAACAAAAAGAATATTTATAATTAAATTCCAGTAATATTAAAAAAATCGAACAATTAACTTTTATTTTGAAAGATAGAAGTGATAAGCAAAACCAAGTTTAATTTTATTTTGAATTTTGAATTGTTTTATTTGAGAAGAAAAACTTTTATTTTGTTTATTTGAATAAATACAAGAAGATTTATTTTTTTCATTTTATTTTAAAAAAGACCACTTCTTAACCTAAAGAAACATTATAGCCTGCTAGTCTGCGCTATATGTTGTTTATTTTGTTAAACTATTACACATTAGAACGTTAGACCGATATTTATAAGTCGAATTCTGTTTTTGTTGTTGTTTTTTTAAACGAGTGAACATAAGATCATATAAATGTGTATGCATGAGAACGACATATGAGCAGGTTTTTTTATAACATTTTAAATTAATGGAACGTATAAACTAACAACTTAAGTATTATGCAACCAAAGCATACCAATTTGTACACAACTGAAAGCTGCGTACTTTAATTTCTCACTGTCTTAGGCTATAGAGAGAACAAAAGTTAAACTTAATTTTGTGACCAATAACCTCTTTGGTCCAATGATAACTAAAATTATATTTTCGTTGTTTTTAACATGCAATCGTAAAATACTCTGAAAGATCCATTGTATAGGTAACTTAAAATTACTTTTTGCCTATAGATTTCTAACTGTCAACTGATACAAAGTGGAACCGAAACTGACGATTTGAACTATTGAAACTAAGATCAGTTGATCGTTTTGATAGAAGGGATTGTATGGAGTGAACTTTTATTGAAAAAAAAAAAAAAAAAAAATACTTCTCGTAAGAATATAAACGTTGTTAAGCTAAGGAGGTATCACGATCTAGCCTTCAAATATCTTGCTTTTCCTATATTTGCTAACCTTTTATTTTCTCCCCTTGCACCTTAAAAATGGAGAAGGTATTGTTTTTGTTAACTTTTTTTAATTTGGGGTTTCGATGAAAATATTAGTTATGATACTCCCTGAACCCCAAAAAAGTTGTTCCTGAGGTTATGTCTGTCTGACTGTTTTCTGTATGCATGATTTCAGACCTAGAAACCACACAAATGGCCCAATTATGATAGAATGAGATATAAAAGTATTTAAAAACTTTTGAAAACAGCTCTAACCTTTTAAATTAACATTTAGTAATTGAAAATGAATTTGGAAATACCTCTCGGATTACTCGGAAAATTGGAGTTCGGAAATTATATGGCTCAACAATTTTCCAAAGTTCAGTTGTTCTTTTATCATAATGTCTCAATAAAATTAACTTATAGCCATTAATAAAGCCCAACAGCTAGTTTTTTGTATTTTGGAATATTCTACGACTAATGGTTGAGGAAAAAATTTCATCTAGCGGTAAATGTAGTACGTTGTCTATAATTGTAATATGAAGGATAAAAAAGTTATCATTTTCCCCTTATTTATTTGTCAACGTCATTAAAACATGACGGTTAAGTAATGTAGGTTAAGTTAACATTGGTCAATAGAAAATATTCTGAATATTTTCTCATCAAACTCAGGGGGTAAGGAGGGGGTATATCAGTGTGAGTAGCTGAGGCTCTGTAGTGCCTCGAAAAGGGGATTTGGCTCTACATTTGAGAAAATGTGTTGAATGTAAAGGAGTATATTGATTGAAACTAAATTAAATTAAATTTAAAATTCTTTATTTTAACAGGAAAAGTAAGGGCTACATGACCCTTTCTTACGCTTAACCTGCATGCAAATGGAGATGGATATATATCTACAGCATAATTAATAATAAAAAATAATAAAACTCCGTTTTTAACAGAAAAAGTCAATAATTTTACTTATTCTCTCTACCACACGCAAATCAGTGATCTCACCCGCGACAACCCCCTAGAACACACCAGTCAAGGACAGCAGCTCAAAGTATGACTTTCTCAGTGCCACCACAAGCAGTGACAACAAAAGCCATTTCGTAGACTGCGGTCCATGCTGAGGCATTCGCAATGTGGACAAAGCAGAGCGAGAGCTTCTTAAACCACCTTAAAATATGGTCAAAAAGAAGAAATTATGTATCAGTTATCTGATACCGTTTATTTAAATAATTACGTTGTTCGTAAAATTGTTTGGATAAAAACGCCCAATTTTTCCACCACTTTGTCGACACATAAATTTGAAAATAAAAGCTGAAACACAGTAAGACATTGTAAATTCTAATCGATGCTGTCAAAGAGTGTTATACTGTAAAACCTATAGGAAAACAATTTATTTAATCATAAAAACGAAAAATAGCATTGAATTTATACAGCATATAAAGTACATTGTAGATTTTACACTTATAAAAATAACATAACCGATGATTCCCTTCAATTAAAATCTTCTTGGGAACCCTCACCCAGGTAACAAGACGTGTTAGGAACATGACAGCCAGACCAGTCAGTACAAAGGATATCAAAGCGGTCAACTGCATTATTGCTACTCGGAACACGCGTGTGAGGTAACGTTTAGCAACTCTGTATTTTATCTATTTAAAAAGAAAGTATCATAAGGAAAGTATATTCAAAATAATATGCTTTTTACCTGTTGAAAATTATTAAAATTGTTATTTAAAATTTTAAAAATATGCCTTTAAGGAAAAAATATTAAAGCCAGTTTGGAGGAAAAGTGTTAAGGATTAAAAAGAAAATGAGGATTTGTTGAAAATCCCATTCGTTTATAGTTTGTATCTGGTATAAAACAAATGAAGTATTTCATATATATTTGTTTTTTTATGGTTTTTACGGGCCAAAATGTAACTAAAATAAGCATCACTTAGATCAATAAACAAAGGTTGATTATTTTGACTACTTTCAAGTCACATAAGAAGTGAGTTACTTTACAAAACCCAGCAAAATATGTATTTAATTGATCTTGTTCTAAACGTTGCAGGTAAAGCCACATTTTCTTAGCAGGGAAAAGTACAATTTATATTCGCTAAGCTTATAAAAGCTAATTACTTAAACAACGCACAACAGATGGCAGATTATTGTTTTCAATCTCATTGAGAAATGAATAATTGGCTCTCTCCAAGATTGAAAGTGGTGCAGGTGGCTAAAGCGCTCTCGTTTTCTGTGAGAAACGACCTATCGTTATTAAGCTTATCTCTTGCCTCACTGCTTGAAATCATCGTTTAGTTCATAAATCACAACCAATTAAACCTTATTTTTTCTAATAATAAAGTTTTGTGCTATTAAGAGGTTTGCATCATACTATATTCACCTTTTTGTAAAGTACGTATATCTTTCTGGTCGAACGTAAACTCATTTTCTGTTTACACTTATGAATTTACAACATCCTATTGTGCGAATTGCGTTGTCTTTCCATTAGTGATTATTAAAATAACGTATGTAACATCTCTTTTTGCTGCTGTGCTATTTTTGTTTGTGAAAAACGTTGTTATTTATATATTTTAATTGATTTATATTGTTCCATAATATTTATGTTTAGGCTTTGAAGGCATGAGGGTCAGAGCTTTTAAGTTACACTAATTTACAGAAATATTTGGTTTTAAATTCACACATTTGTTTTTTATTCACACGTGTAACTTGTCTATGTGATATATTTTTACTTTCAAAGGATGTAACAATTGTCTAGCTTCAAATGCCTCATTTTGTCAAGAATAGATTCAGCTGAGAAGTGGTATATGATTCTATTTGTCACTTTTTGAATAAACCATTGTATTAAGAAAATTATTTTTTCATATTTGTATTTATCCCTTTTTAATGAGAGTCAAACAGGTCTATTCGCAGACAATAAACACTATAGTGTCTTGGTAAAAATCGAATTTATTTAAAATTGTAAAAAAACCTATAGTTATTTGCATTCTAATAAGAAAAACCTTTGACTCAAAGAACATAAATTTGACTAACAGAAAGCTAAACAAATTCAGTATTTTAATTGATTTTATCGTTTCAAACAAAATAATAATAGTAAAAAGGTATTATATTGTTAAAAAAAGTATTTTTCCTAAAGAAATTGGAATTTTCTTCATTAACGAGCAGCACTCCAGTTAGATCTCAAAATTAGGCAACAAGACGCCTCATCTTAACAAGCCCCTCCGACCGACCGACAAGTTCTCTTGTTAATTAAGTTTGTCTGACGGGTTTTCTGATCTTTCCTTCCTTAAGTCCACAGTGGTGAATAGCCTGTTAACCTGATAAGTTAAAAGAGCAAAATTCAGGAGCCCGATTTCTAAAAAAATTAACGTAATAGTTAATTGTTTGAACCTCTATTAAAATTACACTTGTTGTCCCCTAGATAATAATTTACATTAAACCGTAACTTTCAGTATAAATACAGAAAACTGTATTTAAAAAAATGTAATTTGTAAATGTTCAATTGGAGTAAAATAAGTAATTTTCTATTCACTTCGGGTAGATAGTTTGTCAAGGCGTTGTCCCTTTCCAAGGGGGCCAAGGGGCTGGTGCTAGTTGGTAGCATAATATAATTAAGGAACAACTTAGTAGACAACTAAACGTGGTTGACCGCAAGTACACACTTCATAACCGGTCCATAAGACTGACACACACTTCATGACTGGTCCACGTGACTAACTCACACTTCATGGCTGGTCCACATGACTAACTCACACTTTATGACTGGTCCACGTGACTAAAACAAACTTCATGACCAGTTCATGTGACTAACACACACTTCATGACCAGTCCATGTGACTAACACAAACTTCATGACCAGTCCACGTGACTAACTCACACTTCATGACCAGTCCATGTGACTAATACACACCTCATCTCCTGTTCTTTTGACTCAAATTTACTTCATCTTCGGGCCGTGTGACTAACACTAACTTCATGACCAGTCCACGTGACTAACTCACACTTCATGACCAGTCCATGTGACAAATACACACCTCATCTCCTGTTCTTTTGACTCAAATTTACTTCATCACCAGTCCCTGTGACATCATTGGATTATTTCACAAAAGATTGCACCTGAAGTTTTAATTTAAGTCAAAAGAATTCTATCGGAGTAAAACCCACTAGTTACAAAACAAACTTTATAATTTCTGAAACAAAAGGATGGGATATTATTTATGTTGTTTTAGTAGGTGTTTATAAGTTGGAATAACAAGTAATTAAAGTTAGTCAAGAAGGCTTTTTTTAAATACTTGTTGTTAAAAGGACTCTTAAGCTCTCTTATTACTTATCTTTCGTTTAAGATATTTCGATAATGGTTAAATATCCCTGCTAGGTACATGTCAAATTATTTTCAGAACTTGTTAGTTAAAGTTGCATTTTACTTTAAGAACCGGATCCTAAAACAACTTCTACTTTTACATAATATCAAATTATCTTATTTAAAAATAATTCTTTGATACATTTTAAAAATGAATGTCAGTAATTATTCCATCCAGTAATACATATTTTGAACTTGTTTCTTATTATTAAAGCAAAAATTATAATCAGGAATTACACGAAACTCACTCAATTACTGCAACTCACCTGGTGTAAGTAACCATCATGAAACTGTGTGGTATTCTATTTGCATTCTGAACTCATATACCTTGCTTAGCAAAACCTATGTATAAAGTGGTCGAATTGATAAACACCGACTAAGGCAGACAACGATAAAATCTTCAGTGGTATTTCCCACTGATAGCCACAACCTGGGCTGACAGCTTCTCGGGCTTTCAGTTGTAGTGAAGTGTGCTAGGTGGCTCAATACGTGTGTTGTACGTCGGACAATAATATAAAGCACTCGATCAAATTTAAACTCCTTAGATATATATATATATATATATATATATATATATATATATATATATATATCAATACTAGACTTCGACTCACTGGAGGCTCCGCCTCTAGGCTCTCTTTATCAATATAACTCAATGTTCCTTCAGGTAATTTTCATATAGTAAACTAGTTTTGTTCATTTTGGACATGCCCCCTCTGTATACAATCTTTATTCAATGAAAGTCCGTTAGTAGGTTAAGAGTAAATTATTAATACATAATTAAGTTCCTGATATCAATAGCTAATCTCTCTCATTTAGTAGGTTTCAATATTTAATGAATAATTTATTGTTTGGTAATGTATTCTTAAGTTAGTAACTCAACCTGTTTGATTCAAGAAAATGTTTGTCTAATCAAGATTTTGAGTTAAGATAATTTGTCTTATAGCTTATTAAATCTGGCTTGAGGTGTAACACAGATCTGGGGTTGGAACGATCCGATCTAGTTAATTCCCTCACCTTCCAGTTAATTATCTTTTAATAGTAACTTACTCCATGTTACTCCATGCCCTATAACTCTATATGAAATATTTAATTGGCAAGAAAAAGTTAATAAAAACTAATAGATTATGTGTTCTATATTTGAATAATAATATTTATTGTAATAAGTATGTTTTTATAAATTGAAGATATAATATTTTCAATAAAAAAACCATAGCCATAGTTACTATTCTAATCACCAATCCCTTTCAAGCAATCACATGACTGCAAATTAAGCGTTGGAATTATAATGAAATTGATTATTTATAACATCTGTTTGTATAAATTTAACTTTCCACAACAACGTTTGTTTGGGAGGGATGAAAAGGATGAGGATCAAATTTTTTTAATTGCACGTGATATTTGTTAACATAGATAGATAGATAGATAAATAGATAGATAGATAGATAGATAGAATGTTTTAGACACTAAATTGAATTAATCTCTTGTTATTATTTAATTTAAAACGTAAAATTAAAAAATCGAGTTTATTAAATGCTGAAATTCACTAACAGATGATTTTATATATTATACGTCCTGGTTTGTTACAAATCAAGTTACTAATAAATATCGCACTGAACATAGAGTGGCTCGGTTCAGATAAGAAAATTGTTAAATTGTGAACCAACAACAAAGAGTATTTTATAATGCCCTCACGGAAGTGTCTCTATATCGAAAGGAAAACTGATGTTATCTTTCAAAGGAAAAAATTTAAATTCATAAAGTAAAACGTTGAATTTCTACAACTTGAAATTTTCGGAATTGTAATAGAGTATGGTAATAATGACTCAACATAGGCGAAAAATAAACTTTACAAAGAATCAGTTGAATAAGTTGAGAATCGCACATAGAAAACTGAAACGTGCTGTTTTAACATTAAAAAGAGATCAGTTAAAAAACGGTGATTTTGAAGTGTTGCTTGACAGTGATCAGGAAAAACAGATTTAAAAAGCGATTAAAAATAACAAAGGGTTGAGGTTGCATATGGATCGCTCACAGTTGAAGGCTCATTGGAAGCAGCTAGTTTAGATTTGAGAAGCTCATATGATTACATCGTGCCGAAACGCGGACAAAAATTGATATTGACAGACTTGACTTCAATATACAGTTTTTAAATATGTAAAATGTATACTAAATATTGGATAATATTCAACGAAACTTAGTTTTGATTAATATTCGCAGAAATAAGCAACATTTTTGCCGATTTGAGAGGTCAAAGGACAATTTCGAGCGAAAAACCAAGTGTTTTATTGAAAAACACATTTTCATGAGCATTTTTGCAAATCATGTGATTATGATATGTGAAGTTTAGTTTTTTGGTAAAATAAGCTATTTTAATTTATTTTAAGGTGTTGGACAGACATACTTTGTGAGTCAGCTGTTGTTTATTGATTCATGACACAACAAATTGTATTCTAATCGAAATTTTTACTTAAATATTGCTTTTGCATTTAATTTTTTCGAACTAAGTATTTAAAGGTAATTAATTCTTGTAACTGTAAATTTAAAAAAATATCCTTTAAAACTGAACATTTTAAGTTAAAAGTATAGAAAAATATAAATATGCTCTGCATATGACCGTGACATTGGTCTCCATTCGTGAGGAAGCAGGCCCCAGACAGGCTGACGCTGTGAATCGGTCGATATTTATTGAATTTTAACATAAAAATTGTATTAAAACGAAAATATAGCTTATAAATTTGTTTGTTTTCAAATTTGAACTTGATATTGCCAATACAGATGTGAAAATGGTCGAATAGGAGGGTAAAATGACGCTTTTGGAGCGGTTTTGAGTTAAATAATACCATTTAAACTGAACATTTTTAAGATAAAAGTATAGACAAATATAATTATGTACTGTATATCACCATGACATTGGCCTCCGACCTCGAGATAACAGGCTCTAGACAGGTTGACGCTGTGCATTTTAAACGAAATAACGCTTTTGTATTTATTTTTTGGAATATAAAGCTTTTGTTGTTAATGAAGAGGTGAAAATGCTTGTTTAGAAAATAAAACATAGCTTATGATAGGTTTGAGAATCGTTGTAGTGGGCGAAACGGTGCTTTACTGAGGTTTGCGAATTTAATCCAGGCCACGTGACTCGCCCTTCGTACTCGCCCTTCGTACTTTAGGGCCCGGTGTGCCCTCTTTACTTATACTATTAAATGCTGAAATTCACTAACAGATGATTTCATATATGTCATGGTTTCATACTAATCAAGTTACTAATAAATATCACACTGAACATAGAGTGGCTCGGTTCAGATTAGAAAATTGTTAAATTGTGAACTAACAACAAAGATTAATTCAAGACAAACGTATAAGAAACGGTTAAGGCTACACGATTTTTTTATAACCGTCTTTATCGCTTCAGTTTCAAATTCTAGTTTTAAGTTTTATTACAAAGTTCAATCCGGTTTTAGAAAAGTTTAGTATAAACATTTGTTACCATTCCGATGTTTATAGCCTAAGCCCTTCTAAAGTTGAACTTCCCTCCCGTCCCATCAGTTTGGGTCATATGTGTTGTCCCTCGTGGCGATGTATCATCTGTTTGTTACTTCCCAGCCATCAATATAGTTTACGTTTTGCGTTCTTTATTTGGAGATTGTACCCATCATTTCTTGTACAGCCTGTATTTGTTGAGCTGATATCTCTTTATAAGTAGTATAAGTCATATATTTTTATTGTAATATATATAAATATTACGTTCTACAAGAGATGAAATTTGAAGTACTGTATTTGCTTCTTTGCTAGCTTTTTCGTCATATATTCTGAAACAACGAGCTAAAATAATAAATACATTTGTTAGGCACCTCGATAGCTGAACAAATAGCGTCTTGGACTGACATTCAAAGGTTCACGGGTTCGACTCCCGGCTTTCCCTCAGGACTTTAAGTGGTCCTGTTTTCGGAACGTTGTCCTATAACTCTATTTGAAATATTCGATTGGCAAGAAAAATTTAATAATAATAGATTATGTGTTCTATATTTGAATAATAATATTTTAATATTGTAATAAACATGTTTTTATAAATTGAAGTTATAATATATTTTTTACAAATGCAATAAGACAAAGTGTAAAAGTTAGCTTCTTTTAATCATCATTCCCACTTGATTAGCACTTACTTTGAAACGAAGAATTCAAATATGGATTTAACATTTATCTTATTAAAATTATTAAATGGTTGCTGTAAGTATGTTATCTGAATGTCTGTGTGCAATGATCTCTAAAAATCTCCAAATTTGATTTGTTAATACATTTTGTGAATAATAGCTGTAATATTTTAGTACACCATTTATTAAACCGTTTATTCTTTAACTAACCTTTGTTATAATAGAAAATGAAAAGTGATATTATCTTTTGGCTTTCCGACAAAAATAATAAACTTAACCTGTCAACATTAATAGTTATAATAAATGTTGCAATTCATATCAACAAAATACTTTACGATAAATTCATATAGGCTTCTTTTTAATGATACCTTATATATGATTATTTGAAACCGCCAAAATCGTCATCATATTCCAGACACTTAACACCTACAACGCCATATTACAATGCCAGCGAGGCTGTATTTCATACCAACAAACTGTGCTGATGATATTGCCCTATCCTTGAGCGTGATATTAAGGCCAACTGCCACTCGACTCTCTATTGTCTGGTATTTGTATTTAAATCCCTGATAAGAGTTTAAATAACTAGTTTATTGAAATAAGTAGAATATAGCGTTATAAAGATAATCTTTTTTCACAACAAACATTTTTCATATGGTTACATTTACTTTTGGCTACATTAATTCAGTATTTTTGTAGCTATGCAATTTGTAATTTCGAATTTAAACATATGTATACTATATATAAAAGGAAATAGTACGGGATAGTGTGTTTATGCCGAGATCTAATCAATAGTTCAAAGCTCATTGGCAGTGGATCACCACACGATGCCGCCACACAGTGCTCTAATTGAATCGCTTGCTAACCCCTGAGGTTCACCACAAAAGAGGGTTTCATGCAAACGTATACAAAGAAACATTATTTAGTTTTTAAGAGAAAGTTAGATTTTAAATGTTAACAAGTTCAAGTGTTATTGCTTAAAGCAAGTGACAATGGCAGTGTAAACTTTTGACAAAGTAAAATAATTATGAAATAAATTGACAATACAACCATTAAGTGAGAATGCTCAATTGAAAGAGATTTCAAACGATTAGGAATGTTAATATTTTGACCGTGGGTTCCAATGCGGATAAAATGATGTGGGTAGTTAGTGATGTTCATACCAAGAAATATAATAAACCCAAACTACAATTATACAAGTTAACAAATAATTCTAACGTAAAAGAACAACATTTAAATCTTTATTCGGGTAACAATGAGCAAATTATATGATTTAAATGTTAAAATATTTTAATGTTTAAAGTAACTCTTTTGTATTACGCCTCCGGATTTTTCTAGGATCAGAAATTACAATTGTCGGACGCATCAATCAATAGTATTCATCAGACATGAAATTCAACGATTGGTCTATAATTGTAATTTTGTAACGGAGTCTTACCAATACCAAGAAATGCTACGTTGTGAAGCGGCATCTTACAAATTAAAAAATAAATGAATATTCAGAGTGGTGGATGTTAACTCTTGCTATAACCAAGCAGTCGCGTTCTTTTATTTATCCTTTATACATTTCATTGATATAGAAAATTATCATGTAACTAACACATCAGCACGTAAAACGCCAATAAATATTCAGACTAAGAAGGTTCTTATTCAATCAGAGACTTTTTTGCAGTGGAAACATTTAGATAAAAAAATATTAATAAAGAAAACACAAAAAAAACGAAAAATCTTAGACAATTATTTTACTTATTATTTTAATTGTTTACATTAGTTACTCTTACTGAATGACCTGCTCATGGATTGTTCACTTTATACTTTTAAAATCAGAATGGTTTCTATAAATAGATCCTCGTAACATTAATATAAAATATCATATTAAACATAAAAGCAAGTAATAACATTTAAGTATTTTTATAAAATGGAGTAAATATAAATTATATGTTGTAATAACGGGGTTAGTTTATATGTAAGTAAAATAAAATAAAAATGTATAGTTATTTTGTATTTTTGTTGATTAATTAACATTTACACTGACACAGGTTGAATTATAAAGGTAACGAAAATTGTCTTCAAAATCATAAATATCGTTATTGGAAAGGTGCAGAGGTTTTTAATAATCCTTCCAAATCCTTCCCATCCCAACCCCAATATAATCCCTTGGTAATATTGATGACCCTGAGGGGTTACAGATGTGAGTTGCTTATTTTGTTTTTAAACTAAAATATACTGAAAATTAAAATAGTGCATTCTTTCTCTTGGATTTTCATTGAAAGTGCTAACACTACTAACATCTCTTTCGAATGCGATTGCAAAATTAGATTTATTTATATTTAAAATTATATTAGGTATTTTTAGTCATCTTTCCGTCACATTATTTCCCTCACACATCAATCGGTTATGGAAGCTTAATGAAAGTTATTCAATTTTCATTCCGTTTGTTTTTACATCATGAAATAATTGTCTATGAAAAAACTATATTCATTTCTCCTTGTATACAGGGTTATTCCAAAAGAATGGTGCAAAACTAAACGGTTGGTACGACTGTTTCCGTGATTTCAAACAGCTGATTGTTACAACAATGGAAAGGGTGTGTTTATAAGTTTGTTTTGACAAGGTTATGTTTTGTCTCAGTTGCTTAGTTGAGTACATGAAGCCTGTCAACAAATGGCTACTACAAAACAAGAAAAAGCATTTTGTGTTTTAGAGTTTGCTCGTACTAATGCTATTGTTAGTGTTCAGGGGAACTTTCGGACCAAATTCAGGAAGGAGGCTCCTCATCGGAACTGCATAGCTCGTTGGGTGAGGCAATTCAAGACAACCGGATGTTTGTGTGCCGGGAAGAGTTTGGGCCGTCCTCAGACTTCACCAGATGCTGTGGAGAGAATCGAAGCTAAGTTTGCGCGGAGTCCAAAAACCTCGACAGTCAAAGCTGGTAGGGAACTTCACATACCGCAGTCCACGGTATGGCGTGTTTTATGCAAGCGTTTGAGACGAAAACCGTACAAACTGCAGCTGTTACAAGCATTGAAGCCTACTGACAAGCCAAAACGCACAGATTTTTGCCATGATATGATTAGACAATTTGAAAATGATGGCTTTGCTGAGAGACTAGTGTTTAGTGATGAGGCTACCTTTCATCTCAGTGGACAAGTGAATCGCCATAATGTAAGAATATGGGGGTTAGAAAAGCCAAGAGAGTTTATCGAGTTCGAAAGAGATTCGCCTAAAGTGAATGTTCTTAGTACTCTTAGCAACCGTAAAGTGTATGGACCTTTCTTTTTCATTGAAGGCACTGTAACTGGAATCGTTTACTTAGATACCTTGTCAGAATGGCTCATTCCTCAGCTTATTGAACATGTTCCAGACGTAGTTTTTCAGCTAGATGGTGTTCCTCCACATTTCAAGTCTGAAGTGCATGAGTTTTTGAATGATAGGTTGCCAGACCATTGGATTGGACGCTCTGGAAATGGAGACAGTCCTTTGATGCGCTGGCCGCCAAGATCGCCTGACTTAACGCCATGTGATTTTTACTTGTGGGGGTTTATCAAAGACAAAGTGTACTACCATCCTATGCCCCAAACCCTGCAAGAATTAAGACATCAAATAACAGAAGCCGTGCAGTCCATAACCCAGGAAATGCTACAGAATGTCTGCGCTGAGTTGGAATTTCACCTGGATATTTGCGGACTTTCTAATGGAGCTCACATTGAGCATTTGTAATGCATATAATTTAATGTAAATTAAAACTTGTTAATATAAGAAACAGTTTTATTCTGTTTTCATGATTTTGCAACTCAGAGTATGCAAATGAATTAACCTTACTTTTGCACCATTCTTTTTGAATAACCCTGTATAATCTGCTATTCTACATCTCAATTTAAAAGCCACACTTTTGAGTTTCAAGGCTATCCCAATCAAATATTTTGGATGCACTTTACTTTCAGTTGATCAATCTTACTATGATCCATAACCTTTCAGAATGATTTTAGCGTGAACACAATTATCAATATTGCTATATATAACTAATACTAAACTAAAGTTATCAAGTTAAAGACACTTATTTAATCATTTCTCTTCTCATTATTAAACTCTTGAAGACTCTAAACATTTAATCATTTTGTTTTCTTTTTATGCCAGGTTTTCTTATATAGCATCTTTATAATGAAAATTACGTTATTTTCCCATACTAATTATAAAATTTCAATTAAATCAGAAAAGCGACAATTCACATTAAAACTTATAAATATGGGTGTATTGCGATGCGTCGTGCAAAACCGAAAATTAAATTACATAAATAAGCTTTTCACTGAGGGTAGATGAAGGTATTGAGGCTGATAAGGTGGCTGATTACAGACCGGTCTGGGTCACAGCATGGTCAACGAAGCGAGTCATCCATCCCTAGCGTTCCACATATACTTGAGCCGTTTTTAAACTAAATCATCTAATTAGAATTTTTATTTCCGACTTAATTTTAGCTAAGTAATGTAACTGCCTTTGCTACAACTTATCTAAACTTTATTGGATATTTATTTACAGTATGGAATAAACTCTTTTATACGTCATTTATAGTTGTATTGTTTATATTATTACTTAAAAGTAAAGTTCTTCTAGTCCTTTAATAATGTTTTATATGAAATATTCCAAAGTATTCCATATTTTTATTTTTTATTTCAACGTCATCGGCATTTTGTTAATAGATTACACAAACGCTTGTAGGGAAAACGGTCCTAACCCTTCAAATTTTCCATTGATGGTTGACGCATGAGTGAAATGAAGACCATAGAAATATTGTGAGTATCTTTAAAATATTAGCATCTTTCTGTCCATAATAGTATTTTCTTTAGTGTTGCGCGGGTTGAGAATATGTCTTTGGATTTGTTGACGCCTTTTCTGCAGTAAAAGGCTTAATGCTACATCACACAGGGCAGGGCAGGGAACATTTGAACATTTTTAGCAAATTTACCCTATATGGAAGAAGCTATTACCGTATGTCTCATGGTAAGACTTAAGCCCGAGACCATGATAACTTTTCATTTTGAGGTCCCCAGGTGTCAAAAACACCATTAGTTCAAATTGTTATATATGTATATATATACATATATGTGTGTGTGTGTGTGTGTGTGTGTGTGTGTGTGTGTGTGTCCGTAAGCACGATAACTCTCGTAAATAAACGGTATCAGGAAACTGACACATACTTTCTCCCTTTTAGCCAAACTTTAATGACAAAAATATTTGTTATTTACTAAATATAGAATATGAAGTATAGATAAATGTACAGAAAATTTTCTAAAATAGTTGTTTTCAGAAATATCCACCCAAATTGCTTTTTTGGAGGCACTATAGAGTCCGTTGCTACACACAGTAGTTTTGAGAGGGGAAATGCCCCCTTGCCCCCCCCAGGGTTAAATAGCAACACATTTCGAACATCATCTGTTGGTCAATGCTAACTTGACCTGCATATCAAATGAAATTGATCAGTAAATAAGAGAGAAATAGTTATTTTTGTATTCCCCATAAGAATAACATTGGACAACGTACTGTGTTTACCGCTAAATGAAAATTTCAATTTTCTCCGCAACTAGCAATCGTAGAATAGTAATTTAAAATACTAATTTATTTAGTTTTTTGAGCTCTTTTTAATGGTGAATAGTAATCTTTTTTAACATTTATGATTTTTTATGAAAAATCCAAAAAACTGAATTTTTGATGTTTTAAGTCCTGTAATTTCTGAACCCGCATTTTTCCAGAAATGCGGGTGGTGTCATTTTGTTGGAAACCTAAAGTTCTACAAACCACGAAAGTTTAATCAAAATCGTTAGAGCCGTTTTTGAGAAATTTTGATTTTTCATGTTTTTTGGCGGTTTTTGGGGGATAATTACCCTTAAAAATCAAAAATTCAAAAAAATGAAAAAAACACCTGGAGATATCGTGAATTAGTACCTACACGCCAAATTTCATAAAAATCGGCCCATAGGTTAGGGCTCTAGCTCTGTACACATCCACACAGACACACACACACACACACACACACACGGACACACACACACACACACAGACAGACATCACGTAAAAACCACTTTTTTGGGTTCAGGGAGCACCAAAACGAATATTTCCACTGACAACTCAAATTCGAAAATTTTTACGAAAACAATACTTTCTCCATATACTATGTATAGGGGGAGAAAGTAAAAAGATCCGATCTTAATGAAATTTGGTACAAATGTGTAAAGTATCATTTATTTGAACGAGTTCGAAAACCAGACGAATCTCACCATCCAAAAGATTTTTGAGGGGTTTTGTACCCCCAAAATGGGTTTTTGGGGTTTCCACATATAATTTTTATTTAAATAAATTTGAATTATTACCATTGAATTCAGCATAAGAAAACAAACAATTTGGTATTTTGATCATTGCTCTACGCCAATTGGTAACTGAAAAATTGAAAATGGCTAAACACAGTACGTTGTCTAATGTTATTCTTATGGAAAAAAATAAAAATTGTATATATCGCTTATTTATGAACATAAAATGGCAAAATTTGGTATAGTGCTTCATCTGGTTGTGGTCTATTTTTGTTTGCACAACAAAATTTTTCGCCTATGGTTCCCGTACTAAGAAACCTACGTACTTGGTCCCCATATTCATATGGAAAATGATAAAATATTATATATCGCTTATTTATAAATGTATATGGATGAAACTTGGTATGTGACTTCATTAAGATGATTTCTATTGATATTTGCATAAAAACCCATTATTTTGTGTTCATTGTTGCAGAAAACCTGCGAACTCATCCCCAATGTTATTCTTAAAGAAAATAATTAATATTTTAAATATCACTTGTTTATGAATATATTTCTTATGAATCCTATTAAGTGTTTTAATGTGTTAAGTTATATGTTCATTGCAAATTCGCTGAGTATGCAGGTTTGCTGCGACGGGGGTATTGTTTTAATGTAAAGTTTAGAAGAAAGAGACAGTAAACCCAAGGTAAACAATCAAACAAATTTAAATAAATTGCTTACAATTAAGTGTTTAACTTTTTGTGCATGAAAATAAATAAATAATTTTCAATTGGAAGACATTGCAAAATGCTTAGGAATGTCCGGAATTTGGTGGACCTGCCCGGAGAGACGATCGCCGAGTTGCTAGAATGTGGTGTTGACAGTCAAGATAATACCGTATTTGCGCTTAAAATATTAAAGATAAAAGTAAATTTATTTTTACCTATCGTTTTCTACATTATTATTAATACCTGGTGTGGCAAAAGTCGTGTAACCACTGCAGGCCAGGCGATCGACATCATTGTTTATCTCTTGCTTATATTATTTGGTATTGTGCGTATCATTAATATATTTTTGATTTGACGACCATTGTATGTGTTCTATATTGAGTGGCCAGCAAGGTCAATAGATTAAAGATAATGTGTTTTCTGTGAAACCTATAAATTTGGATCATTTGAGAGAACTAATAGCGTATGAGTTTAACCCTTTATTTATACCACTGTTGTGTAAAAAAACGTGTAAAACAGTGATAAAAGTGTTATATAAGTCTATAAAAGTGTATGAAAGCGAAGGTGGCAACTTCGAGTGGTTTCTGTCACAGGTATATTCAAATTACTATTATAATCTATGAAAATACATGTTACATTTTATGAGTATTTTCGGTTATCTGACTTTTCCTGCACCCTGTATATGCACACTTTAATATTACTTGCATAAAAGCACCATGGATCTAAATACTTTATACCTGTTTCATGTGACTTTTAAGCTGACAGTGCACCGACGGACTAACAAATAAAAGAAAGGATTGATTGACTAAGTAAATAAGTTATTTCAAATAAAAAGTAACATCAAATAATAGCTTATAATTGTTTCAAGGAATAATATTCCCAATACCTAGCAATTAAAATTAAAATTAATATTAAATTTAAAATGTTGGTAGTAAGAAAGGTTATAAGGGATGACTTTGAAAAACAATTAAATTAGAACATAAAATAATTTAAATAATTATAGTCACTCTGATATTGTAACCAGGTTGTAAAGTTATTGGAACAACCGTCTCATCATAATATGTCCGTGTAGATCTCATTAACCCAATACCCTCGATCGGGACAGAATATGTAGTAGATTGTGTGAGACTACACATTCTAACGTTGAGTCTACTGTTAAGGACCACACAATATATCTGAGTATTTTACCAATCAGGGTCATTAACATAAAATCTGCATAATGTCACAATCAGTGTAGTTGGGTTATTAAAGTGTTACAACTGGTAAAACTAATTTGACGGCTGAAAAATGTATTTCAATCTACAAAGATATAACGAACTGTAAATACTCACTGTAAAATGAATTCTTTGAACATTATCTGTAAATGATTATTACTTCGTTTTTGCTTGCAAGGCTCTTCTGAAAAGGAAATATCACAGTCTTGATTACCCGTGAATATTTTATAAGAACCTTTCCTACTGAATTCAATTTTAAGAGTAAAATATTAATACATTTTATCCTAACGCGACTATAATATAAGCTCAAAACTATGATAATTACACTTTAGTAAATTATCCGTACACTTAAATCGATTGACTGAGCTAACGTACACTACATATATATATATATATATATATATATATATATATATATATATATATATATATATATATATATCATTTTCAAAGGTTAAATTATAACAGTTATGTTTTTATTTGTATAAAGTGGATCTTAATATTAGATAATTAATGTTATACACTTATAATGTTTACAACAATGTAAAAACGCCTGTTTCCTAAATATATTCTGACCACCCTTAAAGATTCTACAAAAAGCGCTAGGTGGTTTCAACCCGAGGAAGCGTCCACCTGTTTTTTTTTACTCATCAATCTTCTTCACTTTACGGTTGTTGTGGTGTATCGACTAACTCAATGTCTCCTCTAAACAGAAATCTTATATTTCTTTATCTTGATACTATTCTCGTAAGATGCTAAATATATTTACAACGAGCTAAGATTCGGAACATGACACGACTTAATAAAACAACTCAAGTTATCATGAACAATACTTATGGGGAAATTATAAGTAATAAACTCTGGATGTGCTGAAAATGTTTACGTATATTATGAGGAGGTGTACTTTTGAAGATGTATCAGCAAAATAATAACCATAATCTGTTGTTCCAGGTAATCAATTGAATTCAGAGAAAACAACTACCCAGTAAGTTAAGAGCTTCGCATTTGGTACTATTTTAAAATAATAATCTACTCAACAATGTTTAAACTACTGCTATTCCTATATCAGATGTTTTACAGTACTCAAAAACAAAGTGCGTGTAACAGGTCCTTGATTAATAGATATTATTATTATTTATTAGTTGTTTTTTTTATTTAACTGTGGCAGAATATGCACTGTAAGTAGAAGTACTTATATTTAGACACATCCTAATTAGGAGAGATCACGTTCATTTTTCTTTTACGATCAATTAAAAGAAAAATACCATGTTTATTAGCTTTTTTGACATAAAGCGCTGATTTGACTTTATATACCAACTTAATAATAATGTTACCCTTGAAAAATCTATTTTAGCCAAAACTTTCAGTTTTAATAATATAAACATAATATTAACCATCGTCACAGCACTACCACGAGGGTTAGTATAGTAAATTGACTTTCCAAGCCACACTGTTTGATTATAATCATTATTATATAGCATATAATCATTACATAATGAAATAAAAACTAGGAATTATAAATTGCACTGGAAAAACGTTCAAATATGGCATGTTATTTATTTTCTTTGCAGCAATAATATTTTTACAGTGTATTTTTGTTGTATAAAAATATTGTGTTTTATCCACAAATACGAGTTTATGATAAAAAAACTTAAAAACTTATCTATTAAGCAACCTTTCTTATAAACACCGTCATAAATATTTCACGTTATGTAACCTTTAAATCTAGGTAGTTTTCGTGTAGTTGATATAATTTGCTATTTCAAATTTCCTCTTGTTTAGGGTAGTGGTTATCAACACGAATAACAATTGATTTGTACATAAAAATATAATAACAACCTGCTAAAAAAACATTCTATGCATAGTGTTAATCCTATATGATCCGATAACGTACGCTTTCCAAGCGATTTTTTCGTGAATGGTCTCCTTTAAATGGATAAAAACACAATTTTACTGTATGTTACCTTGGATTAAATTAATTAAATGTTTATGGGCAGTATTAGGATATTTGTCAAAGTTTATTATAAATGTGTTTGTCAAGATTATTTCCACAATTCAGGTTAACCATAACATGTTCTGACATTGCCAGTTTTACTGATAAATTGGCCATTTTCGACAACGAATGGTTATCGCTTCCAATGCAGCCGCGGTTCGATATGCAGTGTGACTAACCATCTATTAGTTTGTATGAATAACATATTGTTTGTGAGTTGTAATATATGGTTGAAGATTTTTTTAATCCTGAAGTTATAATTTCACCTACAGTACCATGCATTAAAAATATAACTTAAAATAAGTTGACGTCAGAAAAGAAAACAGCAACACAAAATTACTATGTCGTTCGTTATTTTTGGTTTGTAAATATTAAGATCTTTGGATAACGCTTTCACTCTTCATCTATTTAAAATTATTTCTAATATAGTAATATGTTAATACCTCATGGTTTTGTGTTAATCTTTAAACCAATGTTATGAAATTTATTATAATAAGTTCCAGTTACTGACTAAATCAAGATACAATTTCACACTTTTTAAGACGTATGACATTGTCGACGATTTAACTTCTAATAAGTATTTAATATGATCTTATAGTTTTTTTAATTATAATTTAATTGCAATATTTAATCATATTAAGTCCTAACTATGTTAAGAGGAAATATTGTATTTGCATTTAAAAACTGTGTATTGATACGGAGATTGCATTCATCGTGTGTTCTGTATTAGTACTATAGACACAAACAACTGATTAAAATTACATATTTTCAGCAAGTATTAACTAACTTGCAATACGTTGTATCGAAAACCAAGGTAAGGTATCCAGGTAGATTGTAGGACGGAGTTATACCGTTACAGTCAAATACCGCAAATGTAACCAATAACAGCTTCATGTTAACCATTCCTTTACCACACCTTGAACTCTATTTTATATACACAAATTGTGGTATAACACTACCTAACATTAACAGTTATACGATCTAGCTTAACTTCTAATCCACATTTATGGTCATGTACTACATTCCGTTACAAATTTTCCATGATCTTATTTTCATCATTCGCAATTCTAAAGGTTTTCCAGGGCTGCACCATATTTCATACTCTAACTGTAATATTATTAATATTGCATTACATTAATAATTGCATTCTTATATTATAAAACATCTTGCGTTATTTTTCAGTTCTAATAATTTTTTAAAGTATGTTCAGTTATTAATCCATTTGAATATTCAACCAAGTTGTTGATACAAATTTTTAATTTTTTGAAGAGTATATGCTAACTTCGGTTTTTTTTTCTCTTGAAATTAACATAAACCTCTTCTAATAGCTCATTCCTACTCAGTATCAAAATAATAAATTTATTTGTGAAGGACCTGTTATTGATGATTTTTCGTACATACCTTTAATTCTATGATATAATTACGAAATAAAAAGAGAGGGGGGCAATGTAATTTTACATTTTACAGCATTGATTAATTTTTTTTACAAATGCCTTAAAACAAACCATAAATGGTTTAAAAAAACTATTGTATTCAATAGTTACGCAACTACTTTTGTTTCCATTAATAAAAATACAAATGATATAGTTAATTATTAAATGAGTGTTTGTAATAAAACTTTCGTCTTTTATCACTTCATTCTAACCAGTTAGTTAAATTTAAGCTAATAAAAATCATAGAACGTGTCATTTTGTACTAAATGTTGTTAGGGGCGGTCCAAACCTCTTAAAGTCTTGTGGGAACCCAGGAATCGAACCCGTGACCTCTTGCACCAAAATTAAAGGCACCAATCGGTAGGCTAGTGCTCAGTTACCAATTTTAAACTCCATATCTAAACTCTTCTTAAAGTGTGTTATCTCAATTTTGACACAACCATGTTCAAAAATGTATAAATAAATAAATACAATAAAATCCAAACAAAGCCTTCTTTGTTTCAATTAGATGGTTAAGCTCCTTTGTAAAATCTCAGCAGACGAAACATTGTAAGCACAGTTTAATAAGGTTTCGTTAGGGCAACATAGCCCTCAGGGACTGAACAGAGGTTTTGGATCTTAGAGCTGCTTGTTTTTTCCTTCGAAATATTTAATTATTCGATTGCAAGTTAAAAATGGAATATTGTTTAAGGCGAAACTTATTTAGTAATATTCAAAAATGCCATCTAGTGTTTGTTTATATTGTTTATGGATTGTTTCTATTTTTTAAAATTAACTACTTTCGTTGAGTGTAGTAATTCTTTTGCGTAATATTGAATTTATATTCAAAATTCTAATTCTAAATAATTTACTGTAGGCAATAGATAAATCCTTTATGTCTGAGAAATACATTTTACATTTTATTTATCAAAAGCTCACAGATCTTTCGTGGTATTCACCACATAACAAACAATATTTCGTCATAATCTGTCATAAAAATATATAACTTGGCATTGAAAACTTCACATAATGATTAATCTAAACATAAGGAAAGTTAGGTGTCTCGATAGCCTAATGGTTAGCACCTTAGATTGTTGTGCAAGAAGTCACGAGTTCCATTTCTGGAGCCCAAATGACTTTGAGAGCATTGGACCGTTGTCCTTATACAACGTTAAACTCACTATATACAAAATGCCAATGGCGTGGACAAGCAAAACAAAGTATTACTAAATTATAACAAATTGGATATTTTTAGCGAATTTACCCTATAGGGAAGAAGCTATTACCGTAGTCGGCATGGTAAGACCTAGGCCCGGGACCATGATAACTTTTCGTTTTGAGGTCCCCAGACCCCAAAAACACCATTCGTTCGATACTGTATATATATATATATATATATATATATATATATATATATATGTGTCCGTGAGCACGATAACTCTCGTAAAAATGATCCGATTTTGACGAAATTTGGTATAAATATGTAAAGCAGCATTTATGACTTTAAGTTCGAAAACCAGACAGATCGACCTATCGGAAGGGGTATTTTGGGGGGGTTTTGTACCCCAAAAATGGGTTTTTTGAATTTTTTACATATAATTTTTGAAAAACTCAAATTTTAGTTTTAACCATTCGATTCAGCTTAAAAAAACACACAATTTGGTATTTCGATCATTCCTCTACGTCAATTGGTTACCGAGATATTGAAAGTGCTAAACACAGTACGTTGTCTAATGTTATTCTTATGGAGGAAAAGAAATTTTTTTTATCTCGCTTATTTACGAACGTATACTGACGAAATTTGGTATACAGCTTCATCTCGTTGAGGTCTATTGATATTTGCTCCAAAAAATTGTTTTTGCATAATTCTCCCGTTGCAGCAAACCTGCGGACTCAGCCCCCATGTTATTCTTATGGATAATAATTAAATGCTCTGTCTCCCTTAATTATGTACATAAATGAATAAAAACTGGTATACGACTTCACCTAGTTGAGTTATATTGACATTAGCATAAAAACCCATTTTTTGTGTTCCTTGTTGCAGCAAACCTACGTACTCAGCCCCAATGTTATTCTTATGGAGAATAATTAAAATTGTATATATCGCTTATTTGTGAATATATTTTTATGAAACTTGGTAAGTGGCTTTATGTAGTATTAAGACATTTATATTTACATTGGAAATTCGCTGAGTATGCAGGTTTGCTGCGACGGGGGTATTTATATTTATAATAATATAGCTTGGAAGTTGACCTTACAACAACCGATCAACCTTTTAAAATTATACCACCTAAAACGTAAACTAAATATTCTATTGATATAAAATTATGTTTTTTATTATGATTTACTAAGCCATGGTCATAAATCTAATTTGTAATTACATAATTACAAAACGTGTGACGTGTCGTACTTTTAGTCATGTTAAATGACTGAAGAGAGAGCTAATAACCTGGTTGGCCAGAAATTGAATTCCCATGATCCAATCTGAATCTCACCCCTCTCTCTCAACCAATTCCGTGTTTTCAATTACGGTTGAAGCATTTATTATCAACCTCGTACATTTTATTTTTCTCTACCTCATCGAACCACTCAAGTAGGACATTTGTCTCGCTGGACGCGAGGCTGGCTTTACCAGTTCTTCTTCTCTCTGCCACATCTTGGCAGAAAAATAGTCGAGTATGTTACATGTGCAATTTATTGTCCGTGACAAACTAATGCCAAATATCAGATGCAATTTATTTTTTAGTATATTTAACACTTATAAACTTGACTGAATTTAGAATTAGTATAATAGTAATGTTCTGAATTCATATAGTGTCTTGTGCAAGGCCTCCGAGGAAGCAAAAAATTGTTATCTATAAAATAATGCAGCTATTACTAAAAGTGTGTCCAAATTATGCTTTGATCCTACTGTAGAAAATAATTGTCAGAATTGTGAGAATTGTTTGACAATTCATAAGCATTATGTTTTACTGTCGGAAAATAGTTATATATTTGGAAACTGAAAAATCGTAAGTAATACATATATTAGCTGCGTAGTTTATATTTTATTTACTGTAAAAATTACTTTGTTTATGATATTCACAACACTGAGATAGTAGACCTACAGAAGTAGAACACAAAACGTTCACCATCATCGTCATCTTGTACAAGCCTCTTCAGAGAATCAAATTTTAATTCCTCCGATTGCTAAATTAGAATTAGTTTACACTATAATAGCCGACAGTAAAATGTGTACATTAATCACCTGTTTCTGAAAAGTAAGGAAAGTTTTTAAGGATTGTGCGTGCTTCATTTAAACAAAACCTAGTTTTTAATTTTTAGTAGCCTTTTTATGTAAATAGTGTTTTCTATATACAACAATTCTTCAGATGTAAATAGGTTTTTTTTCTGACTTACTAAACTTATTCATTAAAAAAACCTACCGAGTCAGCTTAGCAACGCAGCTCCCTTGCGAGGAGGCGGGGAGGCTGAACACAGCTTAATACGGCCTTGTTAGTGGTGGCTTTCCTCAGTTGTGATACTCGGATACTAAAGCCTTATCAATTCCTTGTAATGATTTTCCTCTCGAATTTCTTAAGCTGCCATTGTTCATTGGGCTTATTATTATTATTTTTTATTTTTATATATTTTTTATTATTAATTATTAATTGGGCTTATTATTATTAATGATCTTGGCTAAAGAATCAGTCGGTCTTGGTCAGTAACAAGGCTACAAAGGCATCTCATCCAGTCAACACTCATCATTCATATTCGCCTTAAAATAAGCCCTAATTTTGTCGGCATCTTAGAAAGATATTAAGATATAAAGGAAATATTTATTAAACAATATATGTTATGAAGTCAAATAATATCAATTTACACCTTTGCGTAAAATGTCAATACTCTTGGAGTTTAGTCATTAAAAGGCTTTAATTTATTTTTGTTGATATAACTGTTATATTATGGATTTTATATTTTATTTTATATTTTATAGTCAGACCGTTTGAGAGATTATTATAAACATTTTGATAATACATGTAAGATATTAGAAACCAGGCAAAAATGTATCAAAACATATTGTATTGTGAAAAATAAAAACACCAAAATTCCAGTTGTCGAATTTCAATAAATGAATACACAGTTGTTAAACAAAGCAGCTACGCAGTAATGATACTAATTGAGGTAGTTAGCTTAACAATGACTATGACACGAAACACAGAGCTCTTGACTGATTAATGATATTACAACTTCAGCCAAACTAAAAAGCTTCAGCGGAAAAATCCTGATTATAATACCAGTAATTTCTGATCACAAAGTTTAACAGTTTTTAAGGCCGCTCATATCAATGCATCAACTTTAAGATTAAATATTTGTATTATGCTCTTTAAATATGAAATCAATATTTATACTTGCATTTCAAATATAGGAAAGACATTTTCAAATAAGACATGCACATTAATTTATAACAGCTATGCGACAGTGGCATTAGTAATTAGATTTAACAGGATTTTCCGAAGAAGAACTCAAGACCGCAATATAATCTGGAAAGTAAACAACTTTATAATTAAAATAACGGAAAATGTTCTTATCCAAAACTCACAAACAGAATCTTACACCGAGATGGTTTGCCTTCAGATATTTTAAAACGATACAAATAAAAACTTTTTGAGAAAATATTTAACGAAACTAAATCTTCTATATTGTTTTTAAAATTAAATGAAAGCAAAACAGTTATTCTCCTGTTTTGACTGGGTCATTGCAGTTTTAACTAATATAAACAATATTGTGTCCTTCGAAGATTTTCCATGAAGACCAAAAACATTTATATAAACATAAATTTTCGTATAAATTATTTTTGATATTTTTCCCAGATGATTTGCTCTGTGAACAAAATACCAAATATAATCGCGAATGTAGATGGAGAAAATCGGGTGGTGGTGAAATAATACCAGCTATTTGTTCGGTTGTCATTGCCCAAATGGAATTGTCGTCAGCCTTTAATTGGGCCCTTCACAATCGGTTATGGGGTGGGAACTCTACAGATCTACCGCTATTCAAACTGGTTTGTTTTTTATTATTTGAGCAGATTTAATTTTGTTCAATACCGATCAAGTGTCCTCTTTTCAGCAGCAACATAAAATTTCAAATTTAGTTTTTCTTGTTAGTCTGTACTCTATTACTCTAACCTAATGTATGTAGGATTTATGCTAAAATTTTACAAAGAAATTTGAAAAGTGAGCTCCTTATCTTTGGTTTTCTAAAGCTAATATTCAAACAGAATATATATCATGAATAAAGCAATTAGTCCCATAAAGATATTATTAGTATTTGGCGTCACGTATCAGCAATATTTTGTATGATATAATTAAAAACAGTTGAAATGTTAAAGAAATATTGTAAAGCAAAATCTAAATAACCCCCGTCGCAGCAAACCTGCGTACTCAGCGAATTTCCAATGCATTGATATGTTTCTCACTAGTACATAAAGCCACTCACCAATTTTGACAAAAATACATTCATAAATAAGTTATTTATTACATTTTATTTATTCCCCATAAGAATAACATTAGGACTGAGTACGCAGGTTTGCTGCAACGAGGAAGATAAGAAATGATTTTTTATGCAATTATCAATATAACTGAACTAGGTGAAGCTACTTACCATGTTTTATTAATTTATGTTCATAATTAAGGGAGATATAAAACTTTACTTATTCTCCATAAGAATAACATTAGGGCTGAGTATGCAGGTTAGCTGCTACGGGGACAATCAACAAAACATTTATTTTTTGTGCAATTATCAATATACCAGTACAACATGAAGCCACATACCAAATTTCATCAATATACATTAATAAATAATCAAGATATCCAATTTTATTTATTCTCCATAAGGATAACATTGGACAACGTACTGTGTTTAGCACTTTGAATATCTCTGCAACGGTTTGACGTAGAATCACAATTTAAACACCAAAATGATTGTTTTGTGGAGCTGAAGTGATTGGTAAAAGAAAATGTGAAGTTTAAAGTGAAATTAACTGAGGAAAAGCCAAAAACCTTTTTCCCATAAGATTAACATGGGAGATTTTATGAGCATGTTTTTTGGATTTTTTCCGCAACCACTTAAACTAGGTTAATAATTAAAAATACCATATTATTTGTTTTTTTAAGCTCTATAACATGGTCTAAACCAAAATTAAGTGTTTTAAAAATTTTAGGGTAAAAAATGCAAAAAACTGATTTTTGGAAAATTTAAAACCCCCATAAACCCCCCTTCCCATGGTCCGATTTTTCTGGTTTTCGAACTTAAAGTCATAAATGTCAGTTTACACATTTGAGCCGAATTTCATCCAAATCGGACGTTTTTTACTCAAGTTATCGCATTCACGGACACACATATATATATATATATATATATATATATACCCCCGTCGCAGCAAACCTGCGTACTCAGCGAATTTCCAATGCATTTATATGTTTCTCACTCCTGCATAAAGCCACTTACAAAGTTTCACAAAAATATATTTATAAATAAGTGATTTATAACATTTTATTTATTCTCCATAAGAATAACATTAGGACTGAGTACGCAGGTTTGCTGCAACGAGGAAGAAAGAAATGAGTTTTTATGCAATTATCAATATAACTGTACCAGGTGAAGCTACATAAACACCAAAATGATTGTTTTGTGGAGCTGAAGTGATTGGTGAAAGCAAATGTTAAGATTAAAGTAAAATTAACTGAAGAAAAGCCAAAAACCTTTTTCCCATAAGATTAACATGGGAGATTTTATGAGCAGGTTTTTTTGGATTTTTTCCGCAACCACTTAACCTAGGTTAATAATTCAAAATACTATATTATTTGTTTTTTTAAGCTCTATAACATGGTCAAAACCAAAATTAAGTTTTTTAAAAATTTTAGTGTGAAAAATGTAAAAAACTGATTTTTGGAAAATTTAAAACCCCCATAAACCCCCCTTCCCATGGCCCGATTTTTCTGGTTTTCGAACTTAAAGTCATAAATGTCACTTTACACATTTGAGCCAAATTTCATCGATATCGGACGTTTTTTACTCAAGTTATCGCATTCACGGACACATATATATATATATATATATATATATATATATTATATACATATATATAAATTTGAACGAATAGTGTTTTTGGCTTCTGGGGACCTCAAAACAAAAAGTTATCATGGTCTCGGGCTTAAGTCTCACCATGAGACCTACGGTAATAGCTTCTTCCCTATAGGGGAAATTCGCTAAAAGACCAAAACTCGAATAAATGTCAAAATTTGATAGACAAATACGCAGCTATTAAATAGTACGTATAACAATTGAGGTATTTAAGTTTTACAAATATGTATTTTAATCAAAGTTTTATATTTCGTGGCATAATCATATATTTTTATAAAAATAATGTTGCCAGCTTCTCAAAAAAACCTGCAGTAAAAATCTTATTGTAAATGTTCAAAGTAAATAAACATTTCACTTTTATTAGTATGCACATAGTACCTCAATTGTTATCAACATATATTAGATTTAGTTTAAAAAGGTACTGTGTGAACGCTTTGTTTACAGTGCTAAGTAGCTTTGTTGTTATAATATGAACATCCTGAATTGAAATAGTTAAGTCAAACAGTTTGAGGCACACACATTCACACACTTTCTATTTTACTCAGTAAACTAACAAGCTCGCCAGGACAACTGTTCAATACATGTCCGCTTACTATGGGGTTGGCTAACCGTTGGCTTGTCAACACCATAATCGAACGGTTAGTCAACCATACCTGGCCACGGGCTACTATACAGTACCGCTAACAAAATGATAACAACCAAGTTGACAATATTTGAAACAATGATTTAGAAAATATAATTGGTATATTTTACATTACAACAAATAATGTTTCGTGTCGATTACAAACTTTAGGAAACCCTGTGAAAGGAACGATGAGGTAAAACCAGTTACAAAACTGGAGATCCATTTATCTCCCAAAAAGCCGAGTGCAGCGCTATATCAATTGTGGGAGGGAATTTGTCACTTGAGTCATTCCCCACACAACCGAAGATATTTCTTTGGGGCCTTATTTCGCTATTTTTTACCTTTTCCATTTTTACCTTTTTTCCGTTACACACTGTAATATTGAAGATTTGTGTGTAAAATATTGTCGTAATCTTAAAAAATCGAACGTACTCATATGTAGGTTGAAAATTCATATTTCGGAATATATTTTAATTATTTTCGTACATAAACACCGTTGATTGTCGAAAACAAGTAAAATAACATATTAAGAATGGCTAGTAAGTGGGGGTTATATTCTTTTAACCACAAAGTAAATCTTGCTTTACAATTTTAATACACTGCTTATTACCCTGATAAACAGAAAACGAATATTTTAATTTTAGAAAACAAGCTGGGTTTTTGTGTTTTAGTTATTTAGTTTTTTTTTACTCCAAAATCTTTCTTTCTTACATTGAAAAACACTATCGGTCAACTATTTTGTATACTCAAACCAACATAAAACACATGTTAATACAGCCCAAAAAGTATTGTATGTGTCAATAGATCTGATATCACACTAGTTTGTTTCGAACATCAATTATTCTTTGATGCAACATATTATGCTACGATAACTGGCATTCTTTATTTATTAGTTTATTTATAAACGATAATCTATACACGATAGCACCTGCTCATATTTGTCTGCTCACGAAGTAAAAAAAAATCAATTCGTACACATTAAAGTCTTGAATATATTTTTTATTTTAATTTTCTTACAATTTAGGCTAATGGAATAATGCGCTGATAATTATGAATGTTTGTTAAACTCAGAACAATATATCAGCTCATGGAACTAAAATCAGCTGATTGCCAATAACACGTCTCCAGCAGATGGACACATAATAAATGCATAGTTCAGTGAGACAGGTGGTTGGGGGTGACACCACACGAGCATTTGCGCAAAGTTGATTTAATAACAGTCCACTGCTACTGTTTAATACTCTATAAAGATAGTGCTATATTATAATACTCATAGTACTTAATAATAGAGTGTTTCGCCTACGCTCTAGGCTTGGTTCATCCTTTAAATTAATAAACTTGGACTTCAGAGAAAATTAGGCAATTGCACACAATACTGGAACTAATAACTTAAAAAGATAATTAGCTGGATTTAAATACAGTATGGTAACAACTATATTATCACCTTGAAGCAAACATTAAATATGTCCTTTCATAATAAAAACATTCAAAAATGGTTCAGGAAGTTGTCTTTAGACTGTAAATTGAAAAGGAATGAAACAAAATTTTATATACATAAGTGATACAGTACACTTCCAAGTGTTTCATGCGATTTTAAGTAATGACTAATACACTATAATTTTCAATAGAAAAATAACTAGATTTTATGAGCTGTACTATGCAATATGCTCCAAATTGTAAATTTTAAATTTGGGCAGTATTAACTTAGTTTAAAACAATTTTGAGCTTGTTAACCCTTCAGTGCTATGGCCCGATATATCGTCTTTTGAATCTGTTATCAATAAACACTGTTACTGCTTCATAAGCGATTGTACCGTTAGGCGCTCAGTCTGCAGTCTGAGTCTGACATGTGGTGAAACCTGGTACACGAACTACCTCGTCCAGCGCCTAGTCTCTATAATACCAACTGATTCACTACAGCTGCTAGCCTGACCAGTGGCTGTGCGGTCTAAGGCGTTACCTTCCCGGCCGGGGATAACACTTGGATCGAGGGTTCGAATCCCGTCACTGGCGGTGGTTTTTATGTGCAACTCATGGAGAGTTCACCTTTCTGTGGCAGAGTTGAAGGGGAGGGCGGACCTTGAGCAAACGGTGGACGGCTCGGGTCCAATAGCCCAGCCTAAGTGTTTTAATAGTAATCTTGAAGTGACTAAGTGCTAAAGTGCTCTTAAATATATATATATAAATATAAATTTTGTAACTGCTTATTCTTCACTTAGCTGACATCTCGCCGTTTTAACTCATTGCTATTTTAATACACCACAATACTAAAAGTACATTTTCCATATATGAACAATTACGCGTATTTTTTTTGTGAGTGATCTATGTTTTATTTGATGAAAGCTATTACAAAATTCTATGTTTGATTATAAACTGCGTCAAATCCCAAGGAATTCATTCATCAATTTTTTCAATAATAAGGATAATATATTACCCGCGGGAGTGTGACACAAATGCCGGATTTGGTAGATTTCGTCATGAGGAGCAAAAAACTTAATATGATTTTGCTATCGCTTCGTTTTCTGCCTAGCTGTCTGAATGTGATTTCTAATCAATGCAGCATATCTTAGGGACCACTTTAGATACTGACCCTGACTTGAAGCATGTGTATTATACTATTCCAGGGCTAATTTGATATTAAATTTGGCGTTTCTATCTTTAAGCGTTTAAAAAAGGCGACCATTTCAATAATTCTTCAAAGCTTAATATTCTAGAAACGGCAAACTATTAAGGAATTGGTCAATTGGTCTGCATATTACAAATTGTGAACATTTTTGCCAAAAAGGATTGTGTAAATATTATAAAGTTCACTCAACCCAAAACTCAGCAAATTAAATTTGTATGAGTAAAAACGTGCAAATTATATTTAAATTACAAGAATTACCACAGCTAATTGTACAGTTATTAACATATAGTTTTTAAAGTAGCTTGACGATGAATTGTCTCAAAAACCATTTAGTTACAAACCGGATTTCCAACAGCAATTTATTTCGTTGTGGTCCACTCAGCAGATTGCCGTGTAATTGTAATGTGACCACAGTGACCGCATCTTCAACCACCGCTGACCACATTACCGCAACAGAACCACAGATGAGTGGTAGACTGCTCACACTACAAGCGTTCATTTGGTGAAAACTATGTTTAACTCACGTCGCGTCGGTGAACTGCTACATGGATATCAAACCACTTGTAATGATTTATAAATAACATGTTTGGTTTTATTTCAAAAATTAAAATGGAATATTTGATTATTTAAAACTACTTTAAAATATTTATTTTAAGTAATTTAAGTATTTTATTATTTAATTGCGAATTTAATATATGAAAAATATCACAACATGTCTTTCATTCCTTAATTAAAATTAATTTTTGGTGTTAGTGAGTTTATGTTGTTTACGATATTATTACAGACATTTTTCATCACTGTTTAGTAGAACCAAAGCTTCACCAAGTCATAGTGATAGAAAATGTCCGAAATAATTTCATAAATATCATATTTTCGTTACAAACAAATATAAGTAATTTTTTTACAAATCATTTTTATCTGGATAAAGTGTAAAATTGGTTTAATTTTCTAAAACACTTACTGGTGTCTTCATCGCTTACACCTTTCCAGGCATGCGATACCTCTCATTAATAAACCCTCTTTCGACCTCACAAGGAAGAGGAAAGGGACCATTGGCGTAGGCTATAATAACAACGGCCGACCAAGGATTCTCTAAGCTTAGCTTTATTTTTTTAGTAATTTATTTCTTGTATTTTCGATGGCATAGCTTTGTAAATTTTACGTCCGATATATGATGGTTTAGACTCGAAGAACTAAAGTCCATGTTTAGCCGCGGTATTTTTAAGACTATTTCTAGTAAAATATGTGGAGGTGTAGGGAATATTACCTCAAAAGTAATATGCATTAAGAGTTTTTATACTAAGGAATTTCATTAAGCCTAATTGTCTAAGGGTAGACAGAGCAATGATTTTGTTTAAATCAAATTCATCCCCTTGGTAGTAATTAATGATAATATCCATGACATAATTAGTTTGGGTAAAACTCATTCTTCTACAGTTTGGCACTCTGCGAGAACAAGAGCCAGCGGCGATTAAAGAGGGCAACATGATGGATTAACTTCTTAATCACAGCGAGAGCAAGAAACTGGGATTACATTTGTATCGGGGACATCCGGTAAAACATTGCTTAAAGACGTAAAAATATGCACATAAGAGGTTGTTTTTTCTTATATGTAACTAGCTGGTACTCGGTAAATGTTCGTTGGCGTGGTTTTTCCTGACTACCATTGTTTCCAGTTTATTTTCCCGTTGTTAAAAATATTGAAACCATGGAAACCTATATGATATTATTACTCTATAAGAAAAACGCTGAAAATGTCAAAGGCCAGAGGGGCGAAAACCTAAAGTCCTAGGACTTTGATTAGTGGCTAGAACCATGCAAAGCCTCATCACAATCAGATGAGTGGTATATGAGCGCATAGTGGATAAACAGAGAAACAGACATTGATTTATATTTTTAGGGATTTACAGACTGTATTATCTCTTAAAATTAAATTACTTTTGAGTCAATATATTATCTAGAAATAAAAAAACTGGAACACTGGCTCTAATGGTAAAATATAAAAATAAAGTAATGTACGATCCATTACCAATCCAACAACTGCAGTAGCTAATAAACCATCAATGCGGGTACAGTTCCGCAGACATCCCTATGATATATTATCGAATGAAAACAACGATCGATTATAAATATCTATATATTATCGAATGAAACTATCGATTGATTATCAATAGTGATTGGAATTCAGTTGAAATACGATATTTTTAATTAATTGTATAAGGTACTAATTCAATAAAAACAGATTTAACTTAAATAACCAAATATATTTAACAAATTAATAAGGGATAAAACATGAAACGAATACAAAAATAACAACACATACTAACGATACAAAATGTACCCTACAAAACAGATTAAACTTATTTACAAACTATACTTAAACTAGGAAAATTATCACTTGTAGAGTTCATTTTAGTTCACTTACCAAGGAAAGGAAATACCCCCGTTGCAGTAAACCTGCATACTCAGCGAATTTCCAATGAATATATAACATAACACATTAAAAAACTTAACAGGATTCATAAGAAATGTATTCACAAACAAGCGATATTTAAAATATTAATTATTCTCCATAAGAATAACATTGGGGATGAGTACGCAGGTTTGCTGCAACAAGGCACACAAAATAATGGGTTTTATGCAAATATCAATAGAACTCATCTTAGTGAAGTCACATACCAAGTTTCATCCATATACATTCATAAATAAGCGATATATAACATTTTAAGTATTTTCCATAAGAATAACATGGGGACCAAGTAACTAGGTTTGCTGCTACAGGAGCCATAAGCGAAAAATTGTTTTTTTGTGCAAAGAATAATAAACCACAACCAGATCAAGCCATATACCAAATTTAGCCAGTTTATGTTCATAAATAAGCGAGATATGCAATTTTTCTTTTTCTCCATAAGAATAACATTAGACAACGTACTGTGTTTAGCACTTTCAATATCTCGGTAACCAATTGACATAGAGCAATGATCAAAATACCAAATTGTTTGTATTTTTAAGTGAAAAAAACCCCCCAAAACTCCCCTTTGGATGGTGCGATTCATCTGGTTTTCGAACTCGTTCAAATAAATGGTACTTTAAACATTTGTACCAAATTTCATTAAGATCGGACCTTTTTTACGAGAGTTATCGTGCTTACGGACACACATATAAATAAATAAATAAATAAATATATATATATATATATATATATATATATATATACATATATAAAAATTTGAACGAATGGTGTTTTTGACATCTGGGGACCTCAAAATGAAAAGTTATCATGGTCTCGGGCTTAAGTCTTACCACGAGACCTACGGTAATAGCTTCTTCCCTATAGGGGAAATTCGCTAATAACATAAACAAATAAAGTAAACAAAGTTACTTTACAAAGTTATACTTTATTTGTAACAATATTTATGCCGTATTAAATCATCTGTTTTGAAATATCAAAACAGATGATTTAATACGGTATAAATATTGTTGAAAAATATTTAAAATAACGATTAATTCAATCAATAATAAATACCGAATTCCAATCGATATTTTCATTCGATAATATATCGTAGGGATGTCTGCTAATAATAAACAATAATAAATGGTAATACAACATCAACCTTTATCGTGGTTGTTTTGCATATCCACTTTACTCTAAATCTTAACTTCCTTGGAGTTGTGAACTTAAGATCAAGTCGGTTTTTAAATTATTAATTACTCAAACGGCTTGATAACATCGTAATGATCTCTTCTCAAAAGTAGTCGGAGATGCCTACTAGGTAGAAGATTTCGTATGTACTATAGCTACTTCGAATCTTTTTAGGATAAAACAGTGACTAATAATTATTCTTAATTTCCGTTAAGCTATCACTAAGAAGAAAACGCTGTACAACATTAAGCTTTAAAGTTTATTAAATTTTCCATTATATTTGTATAATACAGAATAAAATTATTGTAACGCTTTTTTCTTGTCTACTTTTGTATTATTGTTAGATGTTTGAGTTATTGATTATCTTATAACGTAATATTTTCTTCTTTATAATTCTGTATTCTACACTTTTAAAACTGTCTACCATTACAGAGCTTTTCATCCCCGATAGCCACAGGTTTGCTATTCCTTAAAAATTAAAATTATGAGAATACGTATTTGGCTTTGTGTAGAAGGGTTTAGGTTGAAAAACTAAAAATTTGAAAACAAGTATATAATTTGGACCTCAATAAACCAGTTTCCGATGAATTATGTATTTGAAAAATTAATTACAGCTCGATATAATTAGTTAAAGAATAATAATACTAACTAAATAATGTTAATACAGATAAGAAACGCTGAATCAAAGACTAATTGATTGAAGCAATACCAATCAGCAACTTACAGCTTGCACAATAAATACTACAATACTATTGATACTTGCTAATGCTACTAGCAATAATTGTGCAACGTTCGTTGTTTGTGGGAAAACTTTTTACTTTATTTTAATTTTAAATACAAATTTATAAAATCTACATGTTTTAGAAGACTAACTAAATTTTAATATTTCTGTAGATCATCTGATGGGTAATATTTCACCCGATTGTCGAGATCAAAACCCCGCAGATCTTTGGATCGGTGACTCTCCTCTGTGTTCTAAGCGCGCCTTCAGGCGAGTTGTTATAAAATACTTGCTTTTTGAACAGGAAAAGATTTACTTTCCTTATTGCCAATTTATTAAGCAACTCATTTTTTTCAAGTCCTCTTTGATATTATGGTGGGATTGATTTATTATGTACTATAGTGCTCTACCTTACTTACTATGTTTTACCTTAGGTGAAGGTTAAAATAGTTTTACTTATATCCTTCAAAATGTATGTCCTCAAATTTGTTTAACAACTAACAATTTCTTGTAATTTATTAAGCGTTTTCTTTTTAACTAAGCTGGTAATAAAACTTGTTGTAAATTCATCTGTTACATTTTTTTAGTTTTAGCAGCATTTTTAAAATACCATTTGTAAGGAAGTGTTCCATGAACTGTAGCTCTATTTCCTGCTGATGATAAATGATCCTTCAGACACATTGCAATTTATCAAATAAACTGTGAAAATGTCAGTTTATTCTTTTGCTAAGCCCTGTTCATTCCCTAAATTGTTGGAGTCAATTTAAAATATTTTTAAGTTTAAAAACAATAACATAGTAGAATTTACATTGATTTGATTTGATTTAACCAAAAAATCTAAATCATTGCTAATTTGCACAATAGCATGATTAGATGGTTGATTGCATAATTAATAAAGCATAGTATAATGGACAGTGCAGTAGCACAGCTTGAGTCAAACATTCAACCATTCTGATTGCTAAGTCAACTAAATTACTATTCAAGGTTAAACTAACAATTTTTACAATTTTTATCTTTCAACTGTTAACGATGTTTCCCAACGCATAAAAATATAACGATTGTGAAACTGAAACAAAAGCTATATCAAAAAGAAAATGTAACTTGTAAAACTATTCCAACAGATGGACAATATAATAACTATATTATTAATATTATGTTAAGGAGTTTCATTGACTTTTTTTATACAAGTAAGTAAATCGTATAAAGGTGCCGATTGAATCGCAATTCTATATAAACTGTTCAGTTTCATCACATTGTCCCGCAGATGATTAAATAATGTTCCACCACGGGGCATTTCTACTCTAGTGGATTATTGTATGCAATAGAAAAATGGAACTTTTAATGAATTCTTTATCACTTTTGTGTATTTTTTCAAAAGAAACCAACAATGCAATATTTTAACATACAAATTTCAACATTAACTGATGCTGCAGAGCAGCACGGGTTCTCTAATTATAAATGTTAAAAATAAACTAACCCCCTGTGACGCTTAGCGTCACCCTATTTTATATAGTGCGCGCAAACTCCGTCGCGCAGCCACTGCCTGGAGCACTTCGCCTGTCGCGCCGTTGACAGAGCGAACAACTTTTTTCCGTCTTGTCAACGAAATCTGGCTTAGCGGCGTCCTCTCCCCCTTCCTACTGCCGGCGTCAGAAAGGACGGACGTGTTGAACCTCATCTCTGCAACCAATTCGCACAACCGATAAGTTTTCATTTAAGTATAGGGTAATTTAGAGACAGAATGGCTGGCTAAACAGCTTATTAAGGGGAAACCCATAAGGTTCGCCCCGATACAGGAATGTAGGAACAAATAGTAGTGTTCGGGCCTGGCCCGAACACTTTGCAACAGGTTGAATTTTCAGCACGTTTAGACCAAATTAACCAGACTCCCCAGAAGATTATCCATAGTTTTTGATTAGCTTGCAGTATTTCCATACATTCATTTACCTTAAGGATTAGTTACCATGCCTAGATCAATATTGCAATAACCTCAGATGCCGATTTAGTATATATCAGTTTTTGGAAGGATCTTAGTTAGTTCATTACAGTTATTTAGATTAAATCAAAGCTGGCTAAGTAGGCTTTCTGGTCTCGGGTAAAAGATCTCCGAGCCTCTGGTCCCCCAAGCACGTTTTCCAATACAATTATATAGTTTGGTGCCGGTATTTCGACACAGGTTTGGGAGACAGTCGTACTTCCATTTAGGCATTACAGTTCATTATTTATGCTTAGTAGCAGAGTCAGCACGCCCAATAATCTAGTCCACCATATTAACCATTTAGTTCCCCCTCATTTTTATCCCACACATGGGTAATACATAATTAACTTTTTCCCCCATATAACTAACTTATTCTCCCCCCGCTACATATGGTAGCAGACATAAGCCTAGGACCAGAGAGCTTTAGGCAGCTTTGTTTTTGTTAGGTTAGTAAACTTAGGATTTAGTCGATTAATCTTCTGGGGAGGTTATGTCCCATATCAGAATTTTTTAGAATGCTAGACTGACACCAGGAAGGTAGGGGTCCTAGCCCTCAATTTTTGAGGTTAAACATTTTCCAAATTTATCTAACTAGGGTGACCAAGGGAAAATAGTGTGTCTTAGGTAGGATTTTGTATTTGTTGTTCTGTTTTGTATTTCAGTGAGAATCCACAACTCATCAGGCCTTGGCAGCAGTACAAGTGTTTCAGTGATGTGATTCAGTGTTTAGGATTTTAATTTGTAAGCCTAGCAAGAGGCATATCTGGTCTATAAAAAAATGTATTGGGTACAGGTCTCAGGTATGGTGGTTTAACGGCCATAACCCAATTTTTATTACAATTAGAATGGCATTTGGCCAAAACCAAGGTGTTTTGTTTTGTTATACAAATAAAGACCAGTTTCTATAGTTAAAGCCAACACCTTGCTATGTGTTAAATTCAGTGACTGTTTTTTATGTTATTTAATTGTTCAATAAAATATATTTATCATGCTGCAGCCTCATCTTTTACAACTGTTAGTCTGTGGCTACAATCTGTGCTGTTTGTCTGTCCAATGTTTAATTTATTCTTTGTACTATGTGATTTTGTCTTTAAAATTATGTGATTTTCTCACACTATTGGTCATCCCTAGTAACAATAATATTCTTTTAGTGTAAGCATTCAGTGGGCCAGAAATACAGGGCCAGAATCTGCCAATAGTAAAGTTTTTAGGGCCTAGCAGTTTTTTCAGTAGAAAGTTTTTTGAAAATTTTGGATCAGTAAAACCCTTTAGGCTAGATTTTTATGGTATATAATTGTAGAATGGGTTCTCAGGACATGTCTAACATAGGTAACCATAGTCAATTTAGTTTATATTTTGCATTTCAGTTGGTTTTTAACTCAGTTCACTTTTAGGCTAAGTCAGAATTCTGGCTTGGTACAGCTGGCATTTTACATCAAGGCATTAATGTAACGTACTGTAGAATATATTTTTTCTTTTTCCTTGTGCCAAATGTATTTATAATTATGCGTTTTGAGCAACAATGTGCCTCTAGTAATTCGGTCGGGGCTTGTGTTTATAAATTGGTCGATACTCCGGCCGGTCACGCTACGTCACAACTACGTCACTCGCCACCAATTCTTGTGCTGAACTTAGCTTACCTACAGCTAACGTCTGGTTGGGCGGCCAATGGATTAGCGCTGCACCCACCTTTTTTTTGCTAGTAAAATCTTTTTCAAGTAATTTAACTGAAGTTAAACCGGGACTTTGATCAATTTTATTTTTGCTTGTGTGCAGTTACTTGTTCAGGGAACCGAATTTTGCATTTGGGGAAAATTTAGGATAGCTCTTGCGCTTTTGTTTTCTTTTGTAGTTAAATACGGGACATTAGGGGCCGACCTTTTCCTTTCATTTCACAAATAGACACCTTCCAGTGTCGGTCGGCGAAGCTTGGGTTTTCCCTTCACTGTTAATTTATTTATGACCCAAGCAAGTAATTTGATTAGTGTTCAGGTCCTTGACGACTCATATGCCGCCCGTTTTTGCAATTTTTCTCGAGCAAATCCCGGCCTAACTGGGAGTTTACGGCCAATTTTAATTCGGAGCATCTCTGGAGCAAGAGTATTTCACCTTAAGACTTTTGTTAAGTTAAATGTTTCAGCCATACAGCCGCATATGCCCTTGTTATGTTTCTTAGGTACAAACGATTTTTTAGCAAACGTAGATATTACAGTTTTCAAGAATTCTTTTTTGTCCTTTTTGAGACTGATACGGCGTTTATATCCAAAGATGGTCATTGTTTTTACAACATTGCCGTGTTATCCACGGATAGGAGACTACACCCCAGCAGTTACCATTTTACATAAAATTAATAGGTTTTTGCTCACATTACGTACACACTTCGTCAAAGTGATAGACCTCCCCGACGAATTAAATCGCACCCGATTTTTTCATGCCTATTATGGGAAATCAATGCGTCGTGATGGAATACATTTCAACAACGATGCATTTATAGAGTTGATTCCTGTAATAGAAAACTCTTTATCACCAATGCAGACGTAGATTTTTTTTGTAAATGGTTTTCAACGAACAGCAATTTTATGCTCCAGGGAAAGACTGTTACGGCCAATTGTTTTGCAATTGCTCAACCCCCAATCATTTAGGGATTTGTTTTTCCCTTCTCGAAATTAATGGGATTTTTTTTGGGATTCTGGATTAAAATTAAAAAAAAAAAATAAATTAATTAATACCTCTTTTCTTGTGTTGGGCGCGTTGCCTGGGTTACCCTTTTTGCGCAATTTGAATTTTTGAGCAACGACTCTTGATAAGGGATACCCATAGGCAGTAGGTGTTTTGTGTTAAAATTTTTTTTTCTCACTTTGTAGTTTTCCTGGTTTTTAGACAAAATGCCCTCAAGGGTATATTCGCCCGAGGAGTTGCCAGCAGGCACTTCCTGGGTTTTTACTCTCAATGCTCAGGACGCGACTGATCAATGTCTCATTTTAGGGATTGCACCTTCAACGACCCTGTCAGTTAATAGGTCCCTCTTGAGTGAGTTTCTGAAAACTCTTCAGTTGAATGGCGGATCCGAGCCCTTGCCCCCCAATTCCAGGCCGGATCTGACCTGCCCAGTCACCGTCTCGCTAACCGAAACCGATGAAAAGACAATTCAGGACGGAAGCACCACTACTGCACCCACTGTCCTAACAGTCACTGGCGCGGCCACGGTCACAACGTCCTCTCAGTCGACGCCGGTAATGACGCCCCTTGCGGGAAATCAACAGTTCGGCGACGCAAACCCTAGTGCCCCTCACGACACCGCGATCCAGAATACCGACAGTGGACGTTCACCTATGGTGGATTGGGCCCAGTTGGTCCAGGATACCGCGATTGCCGTAGGGCAGCAAGTGGCTTCTGCCATGGCCAGCAGTCGTTCCCCTCCCCGCGCAATTCAAAGTAAGATGAAGGTCCTAGACGACCTTGTTAGGGCGTTGCCACTGACTACTGGTGCCGAGCCACGTACGTTGGTGGAGTTCTTGATTTCGGCTGCCAAAATTGCCAAATTGGGTTTGTTTGCTGACGAGGATATTTTGTTGGCGGTTCTTCCCCGCACGGCGGAACAGCTAAGGGCCTTTTGGCTAAAGGGAATCGCCGATCGTGTCAGTTTAGAACAGGTAGTTGTAGGTGTAAGGGATTTTTTTTCTCCCAGCACAGGTCAGGCACGCTATGGTCACCACGATGGTATACAGGGCCCAGCAACATTTAGAGTCCCTTCCCGAATTTGTGGATAGCATTTCCGCCGCGGCATCCCTTTTGATTTCAAACTTCTCAGAGCGCGATGTGCTTGACACCGTACTGAATGGTCTGAATGCACCAACGCGGGCGGCTCTTGCCGCCTTTCCGGCCGCGTGTAGTTTATCAGACCTCCTGGCCTTGGCTCCCAGGGTTCAGGTGGTCCGCGCGCTGGAACAGGGGCAGGCCGTCTCGCGACCAGAGACCACGCAGCTCAGTGTCGGCTACCGTCAAAACCAGCATTCGGGCTTGACCCCCGGTAACCATCCGAATTTTTCACAACCAGCACCAAAAGCGCTGGGACCACGAGCTACACTGGTTCCAGATAGCCTTCAATTCCGCCCGTCATGATTCCACCAAAGTTTCTCCAGCCCGTTTGTTCCTTGGCCGGAACATTTCCCACCCCTTAGAACTCCACTGGAATTTAGTCAGGCTAGTCGACGACCATGCTTCCCAACAATCTTCGAACGAGGAGTGGAGAACGGCCGTCGAGAACCTCTCAAAGGCTAGGCAACGTAGGCAGCAAAAGTACGATCTGAACAGACTGCCCAACCCCTACAAGACCGGTGATTGGGTAATGTTCAGAGAACACCACCTCAGCAAGGCTGCCGAATCAATCAACAAAAAGCTGCTGCCTGTCTGGTCCAAACCTTGTGTTATTGAGTCATTTTCTTCACCCGTCACCGCACGTTTGTTAAACCCCTCAACAGGCAAGTTCATTAGAAACGCTCATGTTTCACAGTTAAAAAGATTTTTTCAGCCAAAATATTAAAGACCTTTTACCCAGACCAGAAACGCTCTACAAAAGTGATATTTGGTTAAGTCTTCTCTCTCTGTCGCTGTCCCCGCCAACGCCCGGGGGACTGTGAGTCTCAGGGTATCCTTCCCTAGGATGGGCTGCCCTACACGTCCTCCCCCGTGCGTTGTCGGCCAAATCTTTCCCCTCCCCTTTTCGTCTCCGACACCCTCACTGGGTCTTGTAAAGAATTTTTTTTCCTGATTGAGATTAACCTTTCTGCGCATGGTTACCCTTTTTTTTTGTTTTATTCATTTTTTCACCATCGCAGGAAGAGGCTCAGTGGTGGCACCTTCTGTGGCGACCTTTGTACTAGTCGAGTGTTTGGAAGACAAACTCTTTTACTATTCTTTCCTATTTCTCTCCCTTTGCTCTTTTCACACTTCTTAGCTTAATTAGTCACTAAAGTAGTAGTAGTTAGGTTTAGGAACAGTCTAGAGAAGATCAGAAGGTAGTTAAGTTAAAGATTTTCATGTTGTAATAGGTATACCAAGACAAACGTCGATTGTAAGAACGAGTAGGGGCAGGATTTTTCTCAATTAAGCTAGAACCGGGCACTAGGAAGATTTTTTCCCCCAAACAGTCCACAAGCACCTATCCTCACCTGAAATTACCGCTCATCATAGCGTAATTGCGAGCGCAATTTTTTTTCTGCATGCGAAGCAAAAAAAAATACAAAAAAGGGTTTTCAACAGTTTTGCAGATCCTTCCAAACTCCACAACTCTCACTCACTTCAGAAACAGTTTCCGCGGACCTCACCAGTCTGGCCTTGGTAACCCGGCACCAAACATGGGACAATCCCACGGTACCCCAGTTAGGAAAAGACCAACCCGTCAGTTATCGGACCGCCGCCTTGCGATCAACCTTTCATCACCTTCACCACGACAGTTCACCTTAAAAAAAAAAAAAAAAAAAAAAAAAATTTGTTTAGCAATCATCACCGATCAATACAGTTAATACCCCCAACTATTAAAATAACACCATGACAACTGCACAATCAAAAATTTACATTAAACAGTACAACCGGCAACCAAATGATATTATTTAAAGACAGAATAATAAAGTGATCTCAAGCAATATCAGTTACCAGTGCTTTATTTGGACAGTGTCAGTTACTTGGACAGTAAAATAGACATTTTCTCAACCGCAAGTTCACATCATCAGCTCCAAGTGACAACAGTCATATTCCGACACCAAGTTCCGAGGGGATGGCAACATCTTCAAAGGCAGATCCAGCAGAGCCTCAGCATTATCCACACCAACAGCAACGCGGTGATCAGGACCTGCTGGGAGCACATCTCACCCTGCTGCCTGCAATCCTCGGCTGTTCCAGTTTTCTCCATCACCTGTCAGCGGGGAACCAGCCAAGTCGATGCCTGAGCAAGACCTCCTCTCGGACACCCCCCAAACAAAAAACATCACCAAAGACCACGTTATCTTCTCCAACTCTGTGCGATTTTGAACTTATAAAAAAAAAAAAAAAAAAAAAAAAAAAATGTTTTTGTGCGTGCAGTTGTCCGTCCCTTTTACTGTCGCTTTCCGACTTTCTGTTTCAGCTGAGCCAAGATCACAGTAGTCACAAGTTTGCTAGGTTAGGTTAATTTAGCTGTCGCACCCAACATACCTTCCTCTATTCGCGAGGGGGGGTGGATCCCGATCCCTGCCGTGGTTGGTCAACCAAAACAATCAGCTTTTTCCCCAAACAAACGTTGCGAACGAGGTTCCAAGTCGAAGCCGGACTGGTCAGGGGTTTTCGCCTTTCCTCATCTGTTCTCGGCTTCCCTTGAGTTAAAACCGGGACCATGACATCTCGGGACCCAGAGCACGATAGAGGGAGGCAACTCGAACAAAAACCACTCAAAACACTCAACAACCTCACACCTTCAGCAAAACTGATTCCTTTTCTTTTCTTTTGCCGTAAGGGGGGTGGTTGTGACGCTTAGCGTCACCCTATTTTATATAGTGCGCGCAAACTCCGTCGCGCAGCCACTGCCTGGAGCACTTCGCCTGTCGCGCCGTTGACAGAGCGAACAACTTTTTTCCGTCTTGTCAACGAAATCTGGCTTAGCGGCGTCCTCTCCCCCTTCCTACTGCCGGCGTCAGAAAGGACGGACGTGTTGAACCTCATCTCTGCAACCAATTCGCACAACCGATAAGTTTTCATTTAAGTATAGGGTAATTTAGAGACAGAATGGCTGGCTAAACAGCTTATTAAGGGGAAACCCATAAGGTTCGCCCCGATACAGGAATGTAGGAACAAATAGTAGTGTTCGGGCCTGGCCCGAACACTTTGCAACAGGTTGAATTTTCAGCACGTTTAGACCAAATTAACCAGACTCCCCAGAAGATTATCCATAGTTTTTGATTAGCTTGCAGTATTTCCATACATTCATTTACCTTAAGGATTAGTTACCATGCCTAGATCAATATTGCAATAACCTCAGATGCCGATTTAGTATATATCAGTTTTTGGAAGGATCTTAGTTAGTTCATTACAGTTATTTAGATTAAATCAAAGCTGGCTAAGTAGGCTTTCTGGTCTCGGGTAAAAGATCTCCGAGCCTCTGGTCCCCCAAGCACGTTTTCCAATACAATTATATAGTTTGGTGCCGGTATTTCGACACAGGTTTGGGAGACAGTCGTACTTCCATTTAGGCATTACAGTTCATTATTTATGCTTAGTAGCAGAGTCAGCACGCCCAATAATCTAGTCCACCATATTAACCATTTAGTTCCCCCTCATTTTTATCCCACACATGGGTAATACATAATTAACTTATTCCCCCATATAACTAACTTATTCTCCCCCCGCTACACCCCCGTCTACCAATAGTTACAGCAATTTTACAGTGTGACGTATAAAATATTTTATCCTACGGGATTTTCTGTGTAAAACTTGAATTTCCTTGATGAAAGTTCGACAAAAGGAATACAAACAAGTACACAAAGAGCAATTAAGCAACAAAAGAACTTGAAAATACTTTTAATAGGGCGTATTCATTGCAACTGTTAGAAAGCCAACCATAATTACCCGTTGTTGCAACTCATACAAGGAAGGAAAATCGAAGCCGCTTTTACTTTTTCGTAATTAAAAAGTTTTGCTGATAAAACACTTTCTTATTTTTAAGTCTTTTTCTTTTTACTTATGATTTTTACTGTTCCTTAATTAAAGTAATATAGAGAAAAAAATTAACATTTCGACCTTTAATCTAAGTGATTAAATTAAATGTTTTGTAAATACGTGTTAATAGTTTCATAAATACTGTTTCGTTTTCTAATTTAACAAAGAATTTCCAAATTTTAAATACATTTTTTATATTTTTACAATATAACACAACCAAATAGAAGTAAAATATTTCCAAATATCAGTGTTACTGTGTACCTAAAATAATATAGGAACGTATTGAGATTTAATGGATTCAATTTGCTTTGGACGAGGAGGTAGGAAAACAAATTCTGTCTTATAACAAATTTGCGTGCTATCAACAATATATTTTATATATTTTTCAACAAAGAATCTATATACTATTTTTTTCTCATTTTGACAGATTTTGTTTCATGCGAACACCTTCCGCATTCTGTCTACAAACCAGCAGTCGTCTCATGAAATACCACACATTCCAGAGCGTATTGCTGCCTTCCAATCTAACATTCTTTATTAATTTGTTGCCCTTCAATACTTAATTTCCTATGGAAAGTGCACTATTAGCATGACCCGCACGGTGAAACTTAAGCCCAGGACCACCATAGAAGTTCTTACCGTGACCCCCTGAACACGTTTTGGGGGGTCAATCAAAATTGTATACATATATATATATTTATATATATATATATATATTAGAGAATCAAATTTACAGTAAAGGGCCACTATAATATAAGTATAAAAACATGAAAACGAGTTCGCGCGCAGCACGCTGACGTGAGGGAAGTGAATTTCCACATACAAACTTTTAAAACTCAAAATCAGTGTAATAACATACATTTATTCCAATTTTTATTGAAATCTGAAAACAGTGATTTTTTGGCTGTTCTGATGTTCCTGGTTTCATTTACCTGCAAGCTGGGAATACAATGTTGTACCTTATAATGTTAGGAGAAGGTCCAGACTGGCTTGAAAGTAGGCGTGAAGTTACTGGGGATTATAAAAGTACTCTATCAAAGGAATAACAGGCTTTTCTATTGTAAAATCCCCATAAGACAACGTACTGTGTTTAGTCGATACACATTTTCTTTAATAACTCAGTAAACATGTATGCTAGAATGACGAGAGAGGGCTTAAATCTGTTGCCTCACTAATTCCCATCTTTTTACATGCATTAATTTTACATACGGAGCATTTCTGACCCTTTTTGGGCCCAAAACCCAAAATTTGAAAGATTAATTCCCAAAAAAGGGGTTTAGAGTTTTCCAATTGTTTTGCCCAACGAACTTGTCCAACTGATTACAGAAAGGAATGTCCCTACCAAATTTGAAGTAAATCGGACAAAAAATGCAACCGCTAGAGTGCAAATACACACACACACACACACACACACACACACACACACACACACACACACACACATACACACATATATATACATATATATATATATATATATATATATATATATATATATATATATATATATATATATATATATATATATATATATAATTTTGAACGACCCCCCAAAAAGTGTTCAGGGGGTCACGTTAGGAACTTCTTTGGTGGTCCCGGGCTTAAGTTTCACCGTGCGGGTCATGCTAATAGTTCACTTTCCAAAGGAACTTCACTAATAACCATGAGTACCCTGTTAAATATATTTTTTAATTATACTTTCACTAACATGTTTCGACTTAAAGTCATGATCACAGTGCTAATTCATAATGGGCTAAGTATAAATAAGTATAAAAGTATGAATATAAGTATAAATAAGTATAAAAGTATAAAGAGTTAGTTTAGCCCATTATGAATTAGCACTGTGATCATGACTTTAAGTCGAAGCATGTTAGTGCAAGTATAATTAAAAAATGAATTCAACAGGATACACATGGTTATTTTCATGTTTTTATAATTATATATATATATATATATATATATATATATATATATATGTGCGTGTTCATGTGTGTCTGTTTGTGCATGTGTTTTTACACTCTAGCGGTCGCATTTTTTGTCCGATTTCCTTCAAATTTGGTATGGACGTTCTTTTCTATAATCAGTTGGAAAAGTTTGTCGGTAAAAATAATCGGAAAACTCTAAACCCCTTTTTTGGGACTAATCTTTCAAATTTCGAGTTTTTATGCCCTTAAAGGGTCATAAAAGCCCCGAATGTAAAATTCATAGACGAAAGACGAAACTTGTAAGCCCTCTCTCGTCATTCTAGCATAAATACTTATATATATATTTATATATTTAGATGAAAAATAAGTAACATGAGTACCCTGGAGAAAACATTTTAATTAGTTAACACAACATGTTTCGACTTATAAAAGCCATGATCACGTGCTGATTTGCTAAATACATAACCTTATTTTCATTATCATTCACAAAATGTAAATAAATAAAATTTGATAACAGACAGCTGATTGCGATCTATACTGGTGTAAGTGTTATCTATTTGTCTTTATATTTATAATTTTGTTAAAAACTGGATTACTTGATTGTACCTGCATGGTGTTTAAAATATTGTTACTGTCATTTTTATGGCTCTGATATATATGGAATTCTTCTTTAACATTTAATTTTGGGCCTTTCTTCATTATTTCTAGAATAGACATATTTTCATCACAGTTCTTATATTTGTGATCTGTTTTTAGTATGTGGTCAGCGAAGGCAGATTTTTGCGAGGTTTTATTGTTTGACCTAACTGCTTGGATGTGTTCGTTGAACCTACGTTTAAAACTTCTTCCGGTTTGGCCTATATAATATTTTGGGCAATCGCTACATTTGATCTTATAGATACCGCATTTTTCAAATTTGTTTGTTTGATTTTGATTAGTATTTGAGAATTTATTTATTAAGTGAAACGAATTATTTCTGGTTCTAAATGCTAGCTTGTAATTCGTCTTTTCAAACGTTTTCCGGATGGCTTTGTTTACAGTTGCGCTATAAGGTAGGCATAAATAATCATTTTTAGCTTTTCCAACTGGAATATTCTGTTTTTGTTTTTTTATTTGATTTTTTAACATCCTGTCAATTAAATTGGTTTTGTATCCGTTCAATTTGGCTAATGTTTTTATTGCTTCCTTTTCTTCGTCATAGTCTTTTTCATTCATAGGTATTTTAATCATCCTGTTAATGAGTGTATGAAAAGTTGCCATCTTGTGCTGCCATGGGTGGTTTGAATTTGCTAGAATTATTAGGTTTGTTTGGATAGGTTTCCTGAAGATCTTAAAAATATGTTTATTATTCTCTTTTCTGATTGTTACATCTAGAAAGTTGATTTCTAAATTTTGAACCTCCATTGTGAATTTTATAGATTTGGAAATAGTATTTAAGTAGTTCAGTAGTTCATTAGGATTATTTTCATCGTTATTGAATAAGCAAATTATATCGTCCACGTACCTATGCCAGTATACAATTTTATTTTTGAGTGGGTTTAAGTTATTCATTATTTTAGTTGACTCCAAATGGTGCATATACAAGTTAGCTAATATGCTTGACAAGGGTGAGCCCATGGCTAATCCTTCTTTCTGTTTAAAAAATTGTGATTCGTATTCAAAATAGTTTTGTTCTACTGCTACTTTTGTAAGTGATATAATATCCTTAATATCTGTTTGAGATAAATTTACATTAGTTGATAAGTTTTCTTTAAGGATTTCTAAGGTTTATATTAATATTTATATATTTATACTTTTATACTTATTTATACTTAAACTTTTACCGAGTTATTAATGAAATTGTGTATGGACCAAACACAGTACGTTGTCTTATGGAAGTTTAACACTATAAAAGCCTGGTATTCATTTTGTTGTGTACTTTTATCATTCCCAGCAACCTCACGCCTACTTTCAAGCATGACTGGATCTTCTCCTAACCTTATAATGTGCAAAATTGTATTCCCAGCATTGCAGGTAAATGAATCCTGGAGCATCAGATCAGCCAAAAAAAATCAATGTTTTCAGATTTCAATAAAAATTGAAATGAATATGTATGTTATTACACTGATTTTGAATTTTTAAGATTCGTTATGTGGAAATTCACTTCCCTCACGTCAGCGTGCTGCGTGAACACTCGTTTATCCCCAAAGCTGATTTTTAATAATATCTTACCTATTTTAAGTATTTGACTCCTCTCAGAAAAATGTTATTATTACGTCTTAGGCTATTTGTTGCTACAATGTATTTTAGAATTCGACATAAAGCACTTTTCAATCTGTGATACTTTTAGATCCGTTGCTATATTGTTTACACCTACTTGTGTAATGACCACTGCATACCGCCACAAGCAAACATATTTAAAGCATTCCTAATGATTTGTACAGTACCATTTCCTTTACTTTCAGATTCTATTTTATTCTTAGTTAAATAAAGTAATATTGGACTATTATTTCGTTAAGTTAAAACACATCGTGTTCGTTTTCTGTTCACCATTTTAATATCTAATTCAGAAACCTTTTGGTTCTAGTAAAGAGATCAAGGTTGAGAGTGTTTATTTTGAAAAAAACTATCCAACTAGCTTTCCAACTAAAAGGATAAAGGGGTCTGAAAACATAAAACTTACTCTTAATGTCCAAGCTCATATATATTCATTATATTTAAAATATGCATTAAAAACCTTTAGCATAAATCCATTGTTTAATCCTGCTACGTATAATACCGTACACTCAGATTACCATGTCCAGACGACAAAAGAAATCGGACAAGACATCTAAAGCTCCAACAAAGCTTGTTAATCTGGACAAGGGCTTGCAGCTTGTAATATATGTCAACCGAGGGAACACTAGCAGATTTTTGCCGTCCTAGTTAGTTTTAACCTACACGTTCAATTACATTTTCTTTATTTGTTAAGTTTTCCTTTTATAAAAAGATATAAATGTGTTTTAGCGAATTTCCCCTATAGGGAAGAAGCTATTACCGTACGTAGGTCTCATGGTAAGACTTCAGCCCGAGACCACGATAACTTTTCATTTTGAGGTCCCCAGATGCCAAAAACACCATTTGTTCAAATTTGTATATATATATATATATATATATGAGTCCGTAATCACAATAACTCTCGTAAAAAAGATCCGATCTTAATGAAATTTGGTACAAATGTGTAAAGTACAATTTATGTGAAGGAGTTCGAAAAACAGATGAATCGCACCATTCGAAGGGGGGTTTTGTACCCCAAAAATGTTTTTTTTGGGGTTTTCACATGCAATTTGTATTTAAATCAAATTTTAATTTATACCATTGAATTCAGCTTGAAAAAAAACAATTTAATATTTTGATCATTGCTATACGTCGATTGGTTACCGAGATATTGAAAGTTCTAAACACAGTACGTTGTCTAATGTTATTCTTATGGAGAAAAAGAAAATTTGTATATCTCGCTTATTTATGAACATAAACTGACGAAAAGGTATATCGCTTCATCTGGTTGTGGTTTGTTTTTGTTTGAACAAAAACTAATTTTTAAGTGTTTTAATGTGTTACGTTATTTATTCATTGGAAATTCGCTGAGTATGCAGGTTTGCTGCGACGGGGGTATTTCTATTTCTATATAGTGTTCAATATAAAAGTGAACTATTGTGTTTTTGTACATAGAAAATAGTTTATTGGTTTTAGTAACGAGAGTTGGAATATTTGAATAGATGGACATTTTTTTATCGTGGTCTCTTTTTTCTATCCTTTTTCTTTCCACGAGGGCCTCAAGCCTGTGCGAGGGAACGTCTCAAGCAAGGGATGAGCAATAAAGTAAAATCAAGACAGTACTGATCAAATTTACTAGTCAGGACTGAGATTCGAACCCACGACACGGCTTTGGTTCTGAAGTCCGTCACCTTGACCACTACACCAGCGACTCACCAAGTCACACTTTGATCTTTAATACAAAGCTATTAAATTCAGTTTAATAATAGTTTAAAGTTTAATAATAGTTTAGTCAAAGCGTGAACGTCAAAATATACATTTTGAACTTTATTATCGTTAGGATTGTGAACTAGATAACTAGCACTCATGTAACAAAACCAAAAAAGTGCGAAGATATAAAACAATTTTATGAATCTGTAAAACAAAGAATACTTGTCGTCAGCTTAAAGCTCATGTCTTACCTGACGACTCAAAAATCCTCAGCTTATCAAGCAATATCGATCTCCTGTCAAGCTGTTATAAATTTGATGTTTCATTTTCTTATAGTGTTATATTTTCAGCTTAGATAGTCATGTCATTGTTTTCCTTTAAAAATAAATGTATTTTGTGTAAGGTGTGACGTAGACCTGAATTTTTTTTTAATATACCACACTACTCAGCTTATATTGAAATAGCACTTGAAAACATTTAGACTTAAGCGGTCAGATGGTCCAGTGTAAGCTGAGAATTCTAAACAACCGTTTCCAAGCTCTTAATTTGTTTATAGTTTTAATCTGTGCAACACATAATAACAGCACAGATTGTTATGTAATCCTTCTGCAATAGATAGTTTAATAAGACTGTGCTTTTGTTAAAAAAAATATATTGTTGGTTTTCGTAGAGGAAGTTCAGATAGAGAAAGTTCTCTTCGATCTAAAAACGTTATACAACTTGGTTTTCTGTTTGGTATACTTAAAACCTATTGTTGTTTCATATAATTACTCAAGCCGTAAATTTTATTAGTATTTTACTGAGGTTGCAAGGAAATGAATAATTTAAAATTTAATATTAAAATATTTTTATCTCAAGAGCTCAATATTTTTCCAAGTTCCATCGAGAGCATTTTCAAAAGTAAGGTTCTCTCTGAAAGTAATTTTTAACACCCTGGACTTGGTCGTATACACAACACAAACAATTAAGCAGTGGATTGTGCTTTAAACTGCTTAATTAAACTCCAAGACGCTTCCAAGCACTCCAAATTCTCCCGTTCTGAAATTCCCCAAAGCACAGAACAAGGTCGAAACTGAAATTTTCTTTGAAAGCTAGTTGTTTACGACATATTTGTTATTTAAATCACTTTTTCGTCATTTAGCGTTTAACGAACAGAGATTAATAAATCTTATTTTCTCTAAAAATAATATTTACGAAGTCACAAGATTGGTTTCCTTTTAATTTGTTTACAGATAAATCGTTTACTTGGGCATTTTTAAAAACACTGATTACTTTGAGGAGATGGCATAAACTTTGTCGCTAATTTTACAGAATGAAAGTATAATGAAAATTAAGGATTTCAATCAGAAAAGTAATAAGAAGACTTATAAATGCTTCAATAAGACGAATTAATTACTACGTTTGTTATTGAGGCTAACTTTGATTGCTTGTTGTATCAACTTACAAAACACCTCTTACAACTTTAGAGAGCTCTTTCCTGTTATTTGCCCAATTCAAAATTTCCCTTATTACCCGTTTTTTTGTGCTTATTATGAAGCATACTAAATAAAAACTAAGCCCCAAACTTTATGTGAACTGTAGGATGATTTAATATTACCAAAATACCTTCTGAAAGTAAGGATAATTATTCTAAACCGTCATAATTCGTATCGCAATTATTATAATTTGAATTCTTTTTAGTCGTAAAACATAGAAGAAGAAAGTATATCCAAATGCAGATATGTTTGTTTATTTTTGTAGGATTTTCCGAATATTAAAAATCATTTCTGAGGTGATATATTGCGATATCATTTAATATAAATACTGTAGAATAAGTGGGCCCTTTGGGAATGAGAACTATTATATATCAAATAAAAAAATACAAAAAAGATTGAAATATAAAAATAGTAGAAACCCGTTCACTGGGTTTAAAAAGGTCCACATGTATTTTTTTAGCTCATTGTTTATTTTGTATATATTAGTAGTTTAACGTAATGAGAGTTTTTTTTAAGTAACAAAATATGAAACCTTATAAGGTTGTTTCTCGAAACAAGTTACTTTTCTAAAATTAAATTCAATCATTACCTGATCACTGTATAAGACGCCGGCGCAACAAGGGCGTATTTTAAGGCAAATAAAAATTAATCTTGAGCGTAGGTATAAGTTAAATACCTTTGCCTAGCCTTATTACTGACTAAGACCGACTGATTCTTTAGCCAGGACCACCAATTAATCACCCAATAACCACTGGCAGCTGGATCTAGTGTCGAATACTAAAAACACTTTCTCAGGTTTTTGCTAAGGATCAATCTGGCGAATTTAAGATTATGAAGCAAGCACGCTAACCACGTCAAGTCAAGTCAAGTTTTATAAAACTACGTTATGTTAAAAGTTTAACTGATAAAGCTAATCTTAACATGGCATAAAGAAAACTAAAATTTGTAAAGAAAGAAACCAACAAAAATCGTGTTTTTGAATATTTTCTTCTTGGCTGTATTCCTCCCCAGGAAATGAGTAATGCTACTGATTGATCAGCCAAAATGTTCTTATTTAAACAACCTCTTCTATGGGCCAATTCAATCCAAAATTTTTAAGGTTAACCCAGTACTTATCATTGTGCTACACAAAACCTTATCGTCAATAATTGGCTAAATGTAGATTATTACATAGAAATATTCTTAAATAAGCAAATGCCAGGATTGGCCAACGAGGTGAGCACGTAAACCCCTAAGTCGATGTCAATACAGATTGATATGGGACGCTGTGCCGCCACCGTGTCATGTAGTGGTCCCATACCTACGTTTCAAATGTAATAAATAACATGAGGGCCTTTAATAATTGTACTACAGGTTTAGTGTTTTAAGTTTGTTTCATCGTTCCAGTTCTCACTGATATACATTCTACTACTTATATATTTTCAAACAAAAGAAACTAGTTTTATATTCTAGATTGTTTCCTCTTTTTTTAAAAAAAAAACTACAAGGTTTTCATTAATCATCTTTATAGATGAGATTTAATTACAATTTACAGTAATAATTATTGTACTCTCCAGTGTGCAGTTTTAATTTAATATTCGATTGGCATCAAATGACATTATAACATTGATAACTGTGTTGAGGGGTGTAATTTTCAATTTGTATAATTATAATATATAATGAATTTTTACTGTTTTGCAGTTTCATGAAGTATTATTAATCATTATATGGATGTGTCAGAATCAGAATCAGAATCAGAAATCATTTATTTCGTGAATAACAAATTGTTATGTGAAACAAGTCAGATTTAAAAACTAATACTTAATGCTAAATTGACAATTTTAAAATTTGTTCTCTAGCAAAAAGTGCACATTTCCTTCACATATTTGTGCAGTCTGACAGGAATTCATCCACCGAGTACGGACACCTTTCAATCAGAATATTTTTTAACTTTTTAAGAAAAATTCTTGCACTGGCTATGTTTTTCAGGTGCCGGGGCAGAGCGTTGTATAGTCGTAGAGCAGAGTAGTGGATGCCCTTTTCAAGTAGTGCCAATCTATGGATAGGGTAGACCATGTTACACTTATGACGTGTATTATAGGGATGTCTAGCAATATTCTCTTCAAAGAGATGGAAGTTGCATTTAAAAAAGGATAAAACCTCCAGAATATAAATACTTGGGAGAGTGAGAAGATGCAGTTGTTGAAAAAAAGGCTTACAATGCGCTCGGTAGCCAGCTCCACACATAATACGAACAATCCTTTTTTGGAGTCTAAATACCCTCAAGAACTCACTAGACGATCCCCAGAAACCAATTGCATATTTCATTCTACTATATACATACGCATAGTAGATCTGAAGGGTAGTTTCTTTACCAACTACAGGCATTAATATTCGAAAAGCGAAAGTAAGTGAAGACAGTTTTTTACATAGGGAGTCAATATGTTTGGACCAGTTCAGCCTATAATCAATGGTAACGCCAAGAAGACAGGTGGACTCTGATGGACTTATTCCGTTTACACTGAAATTTGCTAGATCACGTTTAACTGTTGACAATACCATAATTTTAGTCTTCTCGTCATTCAAGTAAAGACCATTTGATTCAAACCAGCTATTTAGGCTAGTGTATGTCTGATTCATTACGATCTCTAGGTTATGCATGTTATTACAAGAAGTCAGAGCAGTTGTGTCATCAGCATAACAAACGATGTCAGAATTTATATTAGCAGGAAGGTCATTTAGATATACGGAAAATAGAAAAGGACCCAGAATAGAACCTTGAGGTACTCCTGAAGTGACCATCATCCAATTCTCCTGAAATTGACCTCTATTTGTAAATGAAACAGCCTGCTTCCTTTCAGAGAAGTATGAGGACAGAAGTGACAGCGCTGCACCACTCACACCGTATCCCTCCAGTTTACCCAAAAGGACAGAGCGATTCACGCAATCGAAAGCCTTGGACAAATCACAGTAAATTGCACCAACACACTGCGACCCGTCCAAGGCACCCAAAACTGCTTCCACGACATTATTGATAGCGCTAGAAGTTGAACATCCTTTTTTAAAACCAAACTGAGATCTCGTCAGAAGAGTGTTAGAATAGAAATAACGCTGGAGTCTTTCTAGAATGATGATTTCAAACACCTTTGCAAAAGAGGAGAGCAGGGAGATTGGCCTGTAGTTGGAAATTTCAGTTTTCTGGCCTTTTTTATGAATTGGGCGGACAACAGATAGTTTTAGATTTTCTGTAAAAATGCCATCCATAAAGCACCGATTTATAATGTGTAGTAAAGGAAGTACTATAAAATCTGCACAACTTTTCAAAACTTCAGATGTTACTCCATCCCAACCACTAGACTTAGAGTTTCTCAGCTTTGATATAGAGTCTAGAACCTCAGCTTTTGTGGCTGGTTCAAATACATGGAGTGAAGGTTTATTTTGTTGATGCAGAGCTGGAATAGTATCAACATACTCGAGTGCTTTCCCCAAAGAAGCATGTCGTGACAATTGATTTCCCACTGAAACAAAGTATTCATTGAACCTTCTTTCTACTTCTCTTGGCGTTTCAATAGTTACGTCACCATCGGAAAGAATTATGTGTGATTCTATATTCTTTTTTGCTAACTTTGTTGACGTAGTTTCCTGAAAATCGTTTCACAATAATTTATTCGTTTCAGATATATTAGCGAATTTCCCCTATAGGGAAGAAGCTATTACCGTAGTCGGCATGGTAAGACCTAGGCCCGGGACCATGATAACTTTTCGTTTTGAGGTCCCCAGACCCCAAAAACACCATTCGTTCGAAACTGTATATATATATATATATATATATATATATATATCTATATATATATATATATATATATGTGTCCGTGAGCACGATAACTCTCGTAAAAATTATCCGATTTTGATGAAATTTGGTATAAACGTGTAAAGCAACATTTATGACTTTAAGTTCGAAAACCAGCCAGATCGCTCTATCCGAAGGGGTATTTTGGGGGGGTTTTGTACCCCAAAAATGGGTTTTTCGAATTTTTTACATATAATTTTGGAAAATTTCAAATTTTAGTTTTTCCCATTGGATTCAGCTAAAAAAAACACACAATTTGGTATTTTGATCATTTCTCTACGTCAATTGGTTACTGAGATATTGAAAGTGCTAAACACAGTACGTTGTCTAATGTTATTCTTATGGAGGAAAATAAAAATTTTATATCTCGCTTATTTATGAACGTATACTGACGAAACTTGGTATACGGCTTCATCTGGTTGTGGACCATTGATATTTGCTCAAAAAAACTATTTGTTACCAAACGCCCCCGTAGCAGCAAACCTGCGTACTCAGCCCCATGTTATTCTTATGGAGAATAAGTAACGTGTTATCTCCCTTCATTATGAAAATAAATTAATGAAATTTGGTATGTGGCTTTACCTACACGAGTTATATTGATATTTGTATAAAACCCCATTTTTTGTGTTCCTTGCTTCAGCAAACCTGCATACTCAGCCGCCATGTTATTCTTATGGAGAATAATTAAAATGTCATAAATCGTTTATTTATGAATGTATATTGATGAAACTTGGTATATGGCTTTATGTGGTATTAAGATACATATATATGTATTGGAAATTCGCTGAGTACGCAGGTTTGCTGCTACGGGGGTATTTTATTTATAGATGCATTAAGCAACTCACATTCAAATAACTCTTGTTGAATAAAAATGTTCCAAATAAGTTGTACAGTAAAATCTGCGTCTAATATTATATTATGACGATATTAAGTTCACTCTTTCCAAACATTAATCAAGTTATAATGCCTTATTTCAGGCTGTCGTTATTTTATTCTAGTAGTTCCTTCATATTTAAAAATTAATCTTCAGAGTGGAATGGTTAAGAAAAGGATATAGTATTTGTATCTAACTAGAGTTGTTCAAGAAGCCAAGCTCTTGTCTTAAGCTCGTGGTTACCATCTTGTCAGCTAGTGGATTATCTTCTTCCTGATTAACTTACATCTTTACTTAGAATAAGTAGCTTAGTAGACAATAGAATTACTAGCTATTTGTGAAAATTAAAATCACTAATGTATTCTATCCCGTAATTATTTAACGTGTTATGATAAATATCTTTTCTATAAGCTACTTTATGTTTAAAATAGTTTACGATTTTGACGATACTATATAATATTTAAAGTACAACAGTCACGTGTTTCACGTATAATCACGTATTCGTTAAGGGACAAATATTCAAAACTATTTCTGAAATTGGGACATTTTTAGGAAGTTATATGAAATTACCCATCATGGTTTTTAAGATATAATATACAACATTATGATTGTAAAGTATCAGTATCATAACATACAACAACAATAATAATAACTTTATTAATCTGCAGTATGAGAGAGAAAGTGTAAAGTTAATTCAAAAAACACTACTTATGTAAATAATTGCCTCGTTATGACGATCCCTTCTTCTAGCAAAGTTCAATACCCTGCCTTAAACCCTTCTGTTAGCTAGTCTCATAATTCTAAAAATAATCAACTCAACTATTATAGCCCAACCTCATTTTACAACTTATTATTCTGACTTATATTTACCCCATTTAAAACCTCTTTTTCTGCTAAACACCACACTATGGAAATGTGACCACGATAATGCACAATGTTAGTTTCTTATTAAAACTATTTTTCACTGCTATAAGCTAGGTGTTATTCTTATGGTGACAAAAATCGTATTAACACGTGATATAACACACATTGTGTAGAGTTATAACAGCTAACAAAACCTTTGTAGGATTTATTGCCTTAACAGTATCAATAATTAAACATTGTGTATAGCTTATTGTTGGAATAAGCTTACCAAAGATTTTACCAACTATTAAAACCTATAAATAATTCTGCTAAAGCTTATCATATCGCTAACTAAACAGCATTATTAATTAACTGTGATTATGTGTAAATTACTGTGATTATGAAGTTATATCGCCTTTCTATTCTTAATTCAAGAAATATTTATTTGTTATTTCTAATGCATCTTAGTACTACTTTTAAAACGTTTTAGCGAATTTCCCCTACAGGGAAGAAGCTATTACCGTAGTCGGCAGGGTAAGACCTAGGCGCGAGACCATGATAACTTTTCGTTTTGAGGTCCCCAGACCCCAAAAACACCATTCGTTCGATACTGTACATATATATATATATATATATATATATATATGTGTCCGTGAGCACGATAACTCTCATAAAAATTATCCGATTTTGATGAAATTTGGTATACACGTGTAAAGCAACATTTATGACTTTAAGTTCGAAAACCAGCCAAATCGCTCTATCCGAAGGGGTATTTTGGGGGGTTTTGTACCCCAAAAATGGTTTTTTTGAATCTTTTATATATAATTTTGGAAATAGTCAAATTTTAGTTTTTACCATTGGATTCAGCTTAAAAAAATACACAATTTGGTATTTTGATCATTTCTCTACGTCAGTTGGTTACCGAGATATTGAAAGTGCTAAACACAGTACGTTGTCTAATGTTATTCTTATGGAGGAAAAGAAAAATTTTATATCTCGCTTATTTATGAACGTATTCTGACGAAACTTGGTATACGGCTTCATCTGGTTGTGGACCATTGATATTTGCTCAAAAAAACATTTGTTTACCAAAGGCTCCCTTAGCAGCAAACCTGCGTACTCAGCCCCATGTTATTCTTATGGAGAATAAGTAACGTGTTATCTCCCTTAATTATGAAAATAAATTAATGAAATTTGCTTTACCTAAATGAGTTATATTGATATTTGTATAAAACCCCATTTTTTGTGTTCCTTCCTTCAGCAAACCTGCATACTCAGCCGCCATGTTATTCTTATGGAGAATAATTAAAATGTCATAAATCGTTTATTTATGAATGTATAATGATAAAACTTGGTATGTGGCTTTATGTGGTGTTAAGATACATATATATGCATTGGAAATTCGCTGAGTACGCAGGTTTGCTGCTACGGGGGTATTTAAAAGATTTGTCTAATGTTAAACACATAAATTGAGTCAAAATGCAAACGCAACTGCATTATAGAAGAATAAAACTACACGCTAAATCATATTTTTACCAATCAGAGTTATTCAAACTAATACTCTGCATAAAATAAAACTAATGAGCATGTACCTAAATATATATTTTTATTATGACACTGAATAATTTGTACTTTGGCAACACGTTCAATCACTCTTGGCTTCTGTACTACTTTCAAGGTTTCATATAAAACTAAATAGATTACAAAAAAAGTATTCATTTTTCCACTGATGTTAGAAAATAATCCATTTTATACTTTAATCACGGTGTATCTTTATACAAATTAATTTTAATAGTTTTATACTTTCAAAATCCTATTACAAGTTATACGGTTTCACTGTTTCAAAACTTTGTAGAGTAATCGACTCGTATCAGTTTAGAAAATCGTATTACCATAAATTTCAGGACCTTTACAACCCTCGAGGGGGAAAAAGGCGAACTTTGTCTGGGAGTAAAGAAGTTTTCAAACAAATTACTACTAAGAAAGCTTAGCCACTTTTACTTTTCTATAATCTAGCTAAATAGTAATGAACTGATAAAATAAAACTCATGTTGTCTAATTATCAATATGTCATTGTATTGGTCACCGTAGTACATAGACTTATTAGAGCAAAGATTTTCACTCTAGAAACTACAAAAAAGTACTTAGAATTAAGGAAAACTTCTTTTCTAGAACAAGTTAATCATGGAACATTTTATTTAAAGTGTACTTATTGGTAGTTCAAGTTAAATTATTATAATCACTTTTCAGGTCCGGGTTTTTAACTTATACAGATGTTTCTCTCGGGTACGTTACGATGCTCCTACACCCTCCAACCACCCTCCCCCCCAACTCCCCCCTTCACCTGGTAAGAACACAAGTTATGTGCGGTCTGGGAGATCCGTGCATGACAGTATGGGTTATTTTTACTCTCACTCCAGCGACGAGGCATTTATAATCCAGTCTCATCAGTCCTCCTGGTCCTCCCTTTATAGTCCCTCTTAACGATTACGGACTAGGTACATACAAATTAAATAGTTCATCTTATATTTCTTAGTTTCTTAAAATTCTGAAAATGTCATATTTTTTATTTAGAAGAAAAAAACAAAAGCACTAGTTGTTGTTTTGGAAAGTGCATGCAAATAGTGATTTATTCGTGGAGACAGTATCAATACAATCATCCCCACCGTCTGAGCGTGTTGGCGTTATTGAGTGATGTCAATAATTCAATCAGTAGGTTATATTTGTCTTCAACACAGTTTTGCAGGAGCAAACTCATTTTTAATATGATCTTCGTAGATTCAGTGCTAATATTTTATATTATACTTTATTTTATTTCTCATTTTTGTCATTATCATTCTGATAAACCACTTTAACGTGCGTGTTCTTTTATAAACTTGTACACTTAAGTACTTGTAACACTTGGTTTCATTGATGGCTTAGCACTTGAATTAGTTCTTTAGTACTATATTCAAAAACATGAACGCAATAGTGTATGTCAGAGTTGTATAGTTTGTTTTAAAGTATAAAATATAAGTTTCCGTAGTATTATTTCATTTACCTTGATCCCTTAGATCCTTGCGTGGTGCATTATCTCTTCAAAACAACATAGAAATCTAACTATAAGTAAATTAAACTAGGTATTTTGAATACACCCCAGTGAACCAAATTGGTATAATATTTGAGAATAAATTGAAAGTTTTATAAAAATGCTTAGCTTGATTTTTCACTTGTTAACTACACTTTTTAGATTTTACCACTACGCAAACTAAACGTATAACGTATTTATTATTACGTCAGTGATTTTTCGTTATGCGAAAACCTCCTTTTTGGAAGATACACCCACTTGTGACTTTCCATATCAAAATAACTGCTATCATAAATAGCGCATGTAAAATAAGAAATTCAATAAACGTTATTAAATACTGCTAAAACATGGTTGCACTTTCAAGCTGTGACTCAACTATAATAATAACTAGGATAGTAACTCTTAGGTCTCGGTAACGTACTAGTTAGTTAGCGTTTGCAAAGTTTATTGGAGTATAAATGCCATTACTCCAATTAAAACCGAGTTCTCTGTTTGTTTGTAATACCGTTTAGTTAACTACTCGATGTAACATGTTTACTTGGCACTATGCTTAATTGCGCGGCTCCAAAACTATAATTACAAACACTTCGTAATGAAATAATACAAGACTTGTTTATATATAGCGACAAGGTAACTTTATAAACTTGAATATTATTATTACAACTATAAAGTTTATAAGGTATGGTTTCTAAACAATATTATAATTTCATCAAGTTAATTGCTTCCAGACAGAAGTAAACCATATCCACAAATCCCAAATAACATGTGTATTCCAGTGTATTCCATATGTGTTCTTATGTGTGCTCCATGTGTTGTTTGTAGGTTTTTCATGTTTACAAATAACAATTAAAACATTTTATTTTAATGTAATCTGTACAAATAGACTTCTTAGATTAAATAATTTGTATTTATCATGTTTAAAATGAGGGTTAAATTTAAACTAGTACGAATTTATAATACATAGCCAATCTGTGTTATATTTTACACAAATTATACTTCAGGCCACATTTATTATTCCATTGTATACATATTTTCTTGGTAAGAAGGCACGTTTTGAAATAAAGTATGATTTTATTGCCTTTATTTTTATTCAGAATTTCAGCCTGAAAGGAAAAAGAAGCCTTGAATAGTTTGGAAAGTATGAAAATTCAACACGGAAGGTAGAAAACAAAACGAGTACATAACAAACTATATATAGAGATTGATCGTTGGCTAGACGTGATTAGAATGTTTCAGTGGCTAGGACACGTAAGCTTGCCACTCGGTGTTGTAAGCACTTGCTGTCAGACCCATTGCATGACCACCGCTTTACAGGTCGATTAAATAGCCTTGTATAACTGTTTCATCCCCCTAGATAATCCCTCTTCACTATGCTAGACACTATAGAAAATAATAATGTTATGTTGTCATTTTCTATTTACCAAGCAGTTGCTGCTGGTTGCTCTTGGTAACCAGTGGTCAAAGTATATTAAAGGATGTTAAGGTATTAAAACTCAATAAGGGTTTAGGCATTATTTCAGCTTCAGAACTAACTAAATGTAAATATGTGAATTCCAAAGAACATCTCTGACAGAAATCTTAATATATAAAAATTAATTCCTGTTTTCCTTTGTATACATATATATAAATTTGAACGAATAGTGTTTTTGGCATCTGGGGACCTCAAAACGAAAAATTATCATGGTCTCGGGCTCAAGTCTTACCATGCCACCTACGATAATAGCTTCTTCCCTATAGGGGAAATTCGCTAAAATTAAAACTGTATATCCAACCACAAATTAAAAAGTGTTTTCCCTTGTTGTCTGTTACAAATTTCACTATCTTGTATTTGTGTGGTCATTTTCCTCTTCAACATTTTTAACTCATACCTTTTCCTTATTATCTTTAACTTTATGTGATACTATAAATTTTTGTATCTACTCACGAAATATTACTTAGTTTTTTTATTTCATTGTTATCCAAGGTTTAAAGCTGTATAGATAATTATTTAAGACTAAATTAAAACTGTAACTGTATTCCTTCAAAGTCCTCAAAATGAGTTTTAAACTGTTTGACAGAATACAGCTCAACAACCAACCGTCAATCGAAACACGATACTTTACACCATCGTTCAAAGTAAAAGTAGATAAGTAAAGCTGCTAAAAAATTCCTGCATTAATTTGACTGGAAGTATTGAATTTATACTTCCGATATTTGTCAGGTTTTCGTCCGATTAATACTTGTACCATACTATTTGATTATTATTGAACTTAAGTCATAAAAACCATTTTGTGACTGTATAAGATATAAAGTATCTATAAAAAAGAGTGAAGATTACTAAATCGCCCTGTTTCAATTTCACAGAATCATGAATAATTGAAGTTTGAATGTGCAAATGAGTGTTGAACTGACTTTCATTTAATAAAAATGGAAATTTCAGCGAGGTTATTTTCGAGACGATCAATGCATTCATCATTCAGCTTTCATAGCTGTTGACATCGAGGTGATAAGAGTTATACTATTTCAAGTAATTTTTTGTAATATTAGTTACAACATTTGTTTACATAGCATAATACAGTTAAACAAAAATACAAATATTGTAAGCATTATTTTAAATCGTACATGCATAGCAGTCATTACACTTTGAAATGTACAGAATAACTTTACTTATGTTTTATTTGTGTTGTTCAACTGTTATTTTAAATCATGTTTATACCCGCTATATGTTATTGTAGGAGAAGTATAGCTTGTTTTTAATTTACGTTTACATAGTTCCAACAAAAAGTTATAAATAATTTGTTTTCAGATTAAATTCATTATTTTACTCAGCGAGTTTGTTTTTATGGTCTTACAAAACATATATTATTAAAGTATGTTTATATTTGCCCAGTAATGCAGGTATTTTCAACAGTATCCACTATTTTTTGCAATACAAAGTAAATATCTGGTATTTATTGCAATTCAAATTTAGGATCAAATTTAAACATGATCAGAAGTTGTTATTTCTAATAATCAAATTCGCTTGCAATTGAACTTTACATCATTGATTATCATGCTTCATCACTGAGCTTTACAAAAACAGCGTGATAGAACACAAAATCGTCGTCAGTCCTCGTCTCTTGATCTTTGGAGTACATAAACTCATATTTCATAAACCCATCTGACAATCAATGGATATACTTTATAAGTTCCCCCAACAACAGAGTTACGTGGCATTTACAGGCTCATATCCCTAAGAACAATCCATATGTTTCTTGGTGGATCGTGAAGAAGAAGAAAAGTAGAAGCAGAATCTTGGTTGAAATATTGATGAGTGTCCTAATAAGCTAACATTACCAGGATCTGCCATACTGTAAATATTAATCTAACGTATGGTAAACATTGGAAGGCGTCGTGTGAGGCAATGACTATAATAAATGAAGTCTATCGATGTATGTCGAAGAAGTACATTTAAAAATCGAAATATAGCTTTGTAAATTAATAAATTATAGGAATATATGGTTATACTGATTAAAATAGGTTATTAACATACTTTTAATAATTTAACTGAAATAAATAGAATTTCTACCACGATTGGAAATTGTAATAGGTGTTGAAATTCTATGAACCATTTTCAACCTGTACAACATGCCAGAAGCATGAAACGCTGGTCACAATAAGTAATTGTTCAACGTCTCAAATCACGTTGTCTGTAACTGGTCATTGTAACGTTTATTGCTCAGCTTAAAATCAAAATTCTAGGCATCTTGTTTTTGTATTTTGCTGTAGAATCACTATCATTTGTAAAACACTACCTAAATTATGAATAATTTATCAATTTGGTTTAAAGGATATTTTTCGAAATACCTAACCATCGCTAGGGTAAAGATTAGCATTGATTGTGATTTTAAAATCGTATAATATAAAACTTTTAGGACAGCAACCTTTTTTAAACTATTTTGTTTCGATTTAATATTACTATTAATGTCAATCCAAAGTTTGACGATACTCTCAAAATTAATCCGAGCGATTTTCAGAGATTGTAAACCACAAATCGAAGTCAAGTGGTTGATTTCCATTTTAATTGGTTGAGTTGTGGAGTTTAATTCGTCCTGAGCCACCAAATATGTGGAACGTTCATATTAGAAATTATATTGGAAATGTATATTTAATATTGTTTTAATTATCACCAGACCTTGCTTCCTACATTTATAAAAGCATTATAAATCACTTGTAATTCTCAATACTTGTGGTTTTAAAATAAAAATTGGAGTATATACCTTTTTTAAGTATTTAATTTCTTACATAGATTAGTTGGTGCAGTGCTATATTAAAAACCTCAACAATGAGCTAAGGGACTAAAAATACTTTAACTGAATTGAGCCTCAACCATGTTATGCTTTGCCAACGAGTTTTACCCAAGCCATTATTGTTTTCTAATATAATAAGCATATGTGTTACATTTTCCTTATAGATTTAAAATTTAAATTCTTGGTTATTATTAAATAATATGATAATATATAACTCATGAAAAAATGCAGAAATGAACGTTGGTTTCTGAGTAAGCGATAACTTACTATTTGGCAAAGTTTAGTTGTTTGAAACTACAAAATCATGCTACAATAGAAAACATGGTGGTGTGAAACAATGCCAATCTCCTGAAGAATGTCAGTCGGCGTGCGGCCACAACAATGGCTATTGTTCCGGGTTTGTATGTGTTCGCACAAGTCGGCACGCCACCGATATGAGTTTTTATTTCTCAAATATGGATCTCATTTCGAAAGGATTAAAAATAAAATAATACTTTAGTTTCCTAACATACACACTGGAAAATGCATTCGTAAAAGAAGTGTAAGAAAGTTTAAAATGTTATGTAGGGGAAGAAGTATTTTATGAGTGTAAATCAGTAATTTTGCAACCTACAAGTCCTTCAAAAATTAATTTTCTGCTCCAATTTCAATATTATGTATTTCTCAACGTTTTATAACATATTTATAGCATGTTCCACGGGTAACACACATCCACTCACCAGCTACATCCAAAGTTTACTCCTATCATAGCTACATTATTTTACAAGTTATAGGATTACCTAAAACTAAAACGTATATTACATTTATTCAACCTGATATTATAACAGTATATTAAATACCTAAAACGTATATTACATTTATTCAACCTGATATTACAACAGTGTATTAAATACCTAAAACGTATATTACATTTTTCAACCTGATATTAAATACCTTTTCAATATAAAGACAACAAAGAAAAATATACCTATTGAAGATGGACGAGGGGGATGTGAAAATCAAATGAGTCATGTGTAGCGCGAACAACAAAGGGAAACAGATAGCTTTGCTTTCGACTCTATTCATCCCTTCTAACGTCCTCCCTCGATCTCTTGCTTCAAACAAACTTTTATTATTTATTTCTCAATGGTTTCATTTCTGTATTCGTTTTTATCATCACAACTATTAGTTGAATTAGAGAGGAGCCCAACTCAATATGCTGAATAAGTGCATTTCTAATTATTATTCATTAAACATATGATTTCTCATTACTGGTTACGGGTATAAGTTGTATTCGCACTTGTTTCTATTTTTATTTTATATGTATTAGCGAATTTTACCAATAGGGAAGAAGCTATTACCGTAGGGAAGGCTCATGGGAAGGCTTAAGCCCGAGACCATGAAATCTTTTTGTGTTGAGGTCCCCAGGTGCCAAAAACACTATTTGGTCAAATTTATAAATATCTATATATGTGTCCGTTAACACGATAAATTTTGATAAAAAACGTCCGATTTCGATTAAATTAGGCATAAACGTGTAAAGCAACATTCATGACTTTAAGTTTGAAATCCAGAAAAATCATACCATGGCAAGGGGGTTTTATGGGGCTTTACAAATTTACAAAAATCAGTTTTTGCATGTTTTACCCTAAAACTTTTTCAAACACTCAATTTTTGTTTTAACCATTTTATATAGTTAAAAAAATAATACTATGGTATTTTGAATCATAAACCTAGGTTCAGTGGTTGCGGATAAAACCCAAAAAACGTGTTCATAAAATCTCCCAAGTTAATCTTGCGGGGAAATGGTTTTTAGCTTTTCCTCAGTTAATTTTACTGTAAACTTTACATTTGCTCTTACCAATCAGTTCAGCTCTATACAGCAATCATTTTGGTGTTTCAATTGTCATTCTACGTCCAAACGTTGCAGAGATACTCCTAGTTCTAAACACAGTACGTTGTCTAATGTTATCCTTGTGAAGAAAAATACAAATCTTATATCTCATTTATTTATTAATGTATATTGATGAAGCTTGGCATGTGGCTTCACCTAGTACTGAAATATTGATATTTGCTCAAAACAATATTTTTTTACTGTCCCCGTAGCAGCGAATCTGCATACTCAGCGCTAATGGTTTCTTATGGAGAATAAGTAAAGTTTTATATCTCCTTAATTATGAACATAAATTAATAAAACTTGGTATGTAGTTTCACCTGGTTAGGTTATATTGACAATTGCATAAAAACACATCTCTTATTTTTCTTCTTGTGGCAAACCTGCGTACTCAGCCTTCAATGTTATTCTTATGGATAATAAACAAATACTATATATTATCACTTTTTATTCATATATTTATATGAAACTATGTAAATGGCTTTGTGTGGTAGAGAGAAACATATACATGCATTGGAAATTCGGTGAGTACGCAGGTTTTCCGCGACGGGAGTATTCTCGTTGATCCCATCTTCTATATATGTTTGCAAATTGAGTTATAATATACTAGTACTATTAAGTATAAATGTAACACTTGATAAAATTTCGTATTAAATATCAGAAATAGAAGAAGCATATTTGTTAAACGTGTTGCATTTGAATTGTGTAATGATATTTTGACATCTACCACCATCCACCAACAAAAAGGATGAGGTTCTTAATTCAATTGTAGCTATTTATTTTTACGTAAAAATATTTTCAGTTAGAAAAATTTCTACTAGAATATTATTAAGTCACCTGTGCCTTTACTCATATTTTTATGTCCGTCTGTATTTATTTGTGACTGCGACTGCTCCTACAGTTTTTCTCTGATTTTGATATTTTTGTTGTCGTTGAATAGGACTCAGCCTTAAGTTGTTTCCTACCTATTATCTAAAATGTGGATCGTAGCATAACAACCGTAACCGTCCTTGAAGTTCGCTATCTTCCGATAAGGATAGAACGTTTGGAGTAATTTTAATTCAATTGCATACTAAAACTACTGTTAATTCATTAGACCAAATTGAACGTAAAAACAGAAATTTGAATTTATATTTTTTTATTAAAATGTAAATACAATTTTAATAATGTTCTGTTTTGAGACTGAATATATGGGTTTAAAGCTTAAAGAGGTTTATAAGCAAAGTAAAAGGAACTGAGGTCAAAATACAACTAGGTAATATTTTACAAGACCATAGCTTGGATCACGAGATAGGTGGATGTGATACTAATATAATTCAGATATACAGTTAGATATACGCAAGAATTTTGTATCGACATTTTTTAACATGTTCCAAGTTTCAGGAAGATAGAATATCAGGTCACTTTCATTTATTAACAACAAACGATTGTCAACTGCTTTAACTATATTTGAAGGACCTGTTAAGGTTGGTGAACAATCCTGGTCAAATATTTGATGAAAATAAATTTTGAATTTGCCTAAAGTTTGTTTGGTAAATAAGAGTTGTAAATTAAATTTTGTAGTCATATGTTTATTAGGAAAGTTTCACACATCAGTGTTGTTATAACACACATAGTTATGGAATTTGTGATGTAGGATTAGGATAGATGTATGAATCAACAAACCGCTGCTTGAGCTTATTACTAACATATTGAGTTCTTACTTTTGAATATGATGAAAGTCAAAACTGTCACTCCTCCTTCATGTTCCTAACTATACATATAGAAGAGATTGCCAATTGATGAACATCTTTGTCAAACTAAAGAGTGTTTTAAAATTACAATATTGTTTATATTTTTTACTAATCATGAAAACAAATTTTTCGTCATACTGCTTCAAAAACAGCTGTTTTCAATACATGCGTTGCGGGGCTAAAGTAGTTTTTTTAGCCCTAGGGAAAAATAATCAGATGGTGTTGAGGTCATCAGCTGTTCGGTTTTGTAGTTTATATCAATATAGTAAAACTGCAAACTTGTGCATGTCGATTGTAAGTATTGGATTGTATCAAGAGTAGCAATCGATTATGTTATTTGTTTTAATTCATTGTTGCATTGTTGTCGGTTTAATTATAGTCCATAGCGTTCGATGTATCAGTCTTTGTAGATAGCATAACCTAATACTGACACAAATGTAACAGACAATAGTTGAATACGATTGACTGTTACTTTGTAACAGCTGGTGTTTTAAATAGCAAGAAAAACATCGAAGCAGCAAACTTTTAAAGATAAAATAGCTGTAAAATTTTAGTTTTTTGAAGTAGTTAGCTTAATATATTAAGCAGTATGACGAAAAATATAGTTCATCACACGGGCCAATAGTGGCTTTTCGATCCTCGCTCATTTTCCAACCTCGGTCTCGGTCGTTAAACTTGAGCTCGTATCGAAAAGCGTCACTTTTGGCCATAGTAGTGAAATATACTAGTAAATTCTTTTAACTATAATTTAAATGGGCATTGGGTATCTTCTATCACGGATCACTTCACTCAATTTTTACACTTCATCACACAACTGGGAAACAACTTTAAATATCACATGTACTTAAAAACATTGTTTATACATTTTAGCATTAGAAACAGCGATTGTTACCGTTATGGTTCTGACTATAAGTGCAATTTAAATTACATTGTTTATCTAAAATAAAGTTCGAAAAATGTTTCTGAAACTGAGGTGCTCAGATGGACGTAGTATTGAGACAGGAACCGGAAGGAAGGAAGAAGCCGCCGCATTGTGCGAGGTATCCGTTGTTTATCTGACAGCAGGTGAACGGGAGCGGGACTATTTACACTGCAAGAAACACGTTTCCGATATTTGCCCATTCTAAAATTATTTTACCTCTGATGTGTTTTCTGTAATATTTCATGGCTGCTTATAAATAATATTTAATAAACACATTTTCTCATCACAACTTGAAGCTTTTTTTATAAACTTCTACCCTTATAATTTAATATTGACTTTTATTTTTAAAAACAAATACATAAACTTGTAATACAATTCTCGCTGCTAGAGCTCTGTGAAGAATGTGTATGAATATACCTTGTTAAATTATTTTTTAACATCATTTTGCAATCATACGCATTGTTGAGTGTTTTCAATTTATTTCATCGATTAAATAACAAACTAGTGTTTAGTATATAGCGTTCCATTCCCACCGGATAGCTGATAATTGGATGGCTTGAAATTATCATAACGGATTTTCGTTGAGTCCCATTAAGTTTATTCCAGTTAGGTAAATACAAAGATAGAACGCTCTTTCAATATTTATTTAGTATGAAACTATTTTTTAAATTATTTTATTCACTTTTTTACTATTCAAGCTTTCACTATCATTAAAAAAATAAATACACATACAAACTAAATAGCTGGTAACCTTTTAGCATTTTTTTGTAATTTATTATTTTACTTCTTTTTATGATGCATTTTAACATGTATTCCAAACAGAGAATACCCTGAAACCATATGTAATGGAAATATAGAGGACATGTTTAAAATCCCTAGGTACAAAATCTTATATTTTACATGTGTTAAATTGTATAATTTATTAAATTGTAGACACTGATATAAATTATAATAACGTTAACCCCTTGCACCCCAATAACTTTATATTGACATTTGCGTTAGATACCTAAATATAACGTTAATCAATGTGTAAGCAGTCACACCTAGAAGAGCTGTATACGATCAACATTTACACGTCTAGCGCCTAGCTTATAATTGGCTGACCGGTCTAAGCTACTATCCCTCGGCAATGGGGTGTATGTATGCAGGGTTCGAGTACCGCCTTAATCTGTGGTTATTATGTGGAAAAACACAAATTGATTCCATTAACATTTTCGGGGTTAAAATGTTAATGAATATGTATTTTCCTATTTAAATTAAAGAAGAGTATTTACAAATTTAAAAACGAAAGCAATTTATAATGTTAATAGTAATTAATACGTGTATTTAAAATGATAACTGACACAAATGAGTCTTAATAGCAGCAAACTGTTGAACATTAACTCTCGTAATTGATTCAAACTTCCCAGAAAATTAAATTACCCGCCCCAACGCGTGCCAGGCCCCTGGCCCCCCGCTGAGGACAAACGCTCTTTGTTGTAGTCTATTCAATTGGAAAATGTGATGTCTCAAAATATAGTAATAAGAGTGTCAATGTTTTAAATATGTTTGATTTTTTCAGACTTTCATTTAGTAATCTAAATAAAAATCAGTGTTCTAGTGTGCTAGGTGAAGTACTAATAATTAAATAGTAATAAACATTTAACTAATTTTAATTTAAGTTGCCATTCAATTAATTAATGTATAATGTAATCTAGTTTTTGTCCAAAAGGTGTTTCCCTAAAGATTATTTATTTTTTATTTATATATAACATTTTAAAATTAAGCATTTTTTATACAGTTTTTTTTATTGTTGCCATCTGATTAAACTGACTATATGATTTACTGTTGCGATTGTTCTGACACTATTAAAAATTAAGTGTTATTCTTGTAATCTTATACAATGGCTTGGACATAATAAACTATCTGCACACTAAAGTGTCAACTACTACACACTACGGTGTCAACTACTACACACTACGGTGTCAACTACTACACACTACGGTGTTAACTACTACACACTACGGTGTCAACTACTACACACTACGGTGTCAACTACTACACACTACGGTGTCAAGTACTACATATTACGGTGTCACCTAATGCACACTACGGTGTCAACTACTACACATTACCGTGTCAGCTACTACACACTATGGTGTCACCTAATGCACACTACGGTGTCAACTACTACACACTATGGTGACAACTACTACACACTACGGTGTCAACTACTATACACTACGGTGTCAACTACTACACACTACGGTGTCAACTACTACATACTACGGTGTCAACAACTACACACTACGGTGTCAACTACTTTACACTACGGTGTCACCTAATGCACAATACGGTGTCAACTACTACACACTACGGTGACAACTACTACACAATACGGTGTCAACTACTACACACTACGGTGTCAACTACTACACACTACGGTGTCAACTACTACATACTACGGTGTCAACTACTACACACTACGGTGTCAACTACTACACACTACGGTGTCAACTACTACACACTACGGTGTCACCTAATGCACACTACGGTGTCAACTACTACACACTACGGTGTCACCTAATGCACACTACGGTGTCAACTACTACACATTTCGGTGTCAACTACTACATACTACGGTGTCACCTAATGAACACTACGGTGTCAACTACTACACACTACGGTGTCACCTAATGAACACTACGGTGTCACCTAATGCACACTACGGTGTCAACTACTACACACTACGGTGCCACCTAATGCACACTACGGTGTCAACTACTACACACTACGGTGTCAACTACTACACACTACGGTGTCAACTACTACACACTATGGTGTCAACTACTACATACTACGGTGTCACGTATTGCACACTACGGTGTCAACTACTACACACTACCGTGTCAGCTACTACACACTACGGTGTCACCTAATGCACACTACGGTGTCAACTACTACACACTACGGTATCACCTAATGCACACTATGGTGTCAACTACTTTACACTACGGTGTCACCTAATGCACAATACGGTGTCAACTACTACACACTACGGTGACAACTACTACACAATACGGTGTCAACTACTACACACTACGGTGTCAACTACTACACACTACGGTGTCAACTACTACATACTACGGTATCAACTACTACACACTACGGTGTCAACTACTACACACTACGGTGTCAACTACTACACACTACGGTGTCACCTAATGCACACTACGGTGTCAACTACTACACACTACGGTGTCACCTAATGCACACTACGGTGTCAACTACTACACACTACGGTGACAACTACTACACACTACGGTGTCAAATACTACACACTACGGTGTCCACTACTACACACTACGGTGTCAACTACTACACACTACGGTATCACCTAATGCACACTACGGTGTCAACTACTACACATTTCGGTGTCAACTACTACATACTACGGTGTCACCTAATGAACACTACGGTGTCAACTACTACACACTACCGTGTCAACTACTACACACTACGGTGTCACCTAATGCACACTACGGTGTCAACTACTACACACTACGGTGCCACCTAATGCACACTACGGTGTCAACTACTACACACTACGGTGTCAACTACTACACACTACGGTGTCAACTACTACACACTATGGTGTCAACTACTACATACTACGGTGTCACGTAATGCACACTACGGTGTCAACTACTACACACTACCGTGTCAGCTACTACACACTACGGTGTCACCTAATGCACACTACGGTGTCAACTACTACACACTACGGTGCCACCTAATGCACACTACGGTGTCAACTACTACACACTACGGTGTCAACTACTACACACTACGGTGTCAACTACTACACACTATGGTGTCAACTACTACATACTACGGTGTCACGTAATGCACACTACGGTGTCAACTACTACACACTACCGTGTCAGCTACTACACACTACGGTGTCACCTAATGCACACTACGGTGTCAACTACTACACACTACGGTATCACCTAATGCACACTACGGTGTCAACTACTTTACACTACGGTGTCACCTAATGCACAATACGGGGTCAACTACTACACACTACGGTAACAACTACTACACAATATGGTGTCAACTACTACACACTACGGTGTCAACTACTACACACTACGGTGTCAACTACTACATACTACGGTGTCAACTACTACACACTACGGTGTCAACTACTACACACTACGGTGTCAACTACTACACACTACGGTGTCACCTAATGCACACTACGGTGTCAACTACTACACACTACGGTGTCACCTAATGCACACTACGGTGTCAACTACTACACACTACGGTGACAACTACTACACACTACGGTGTCAAATACTACACACTACGGTGTCCACTACTACACACTACGGTGTCAACTACTACACACTACGGTATCACCTAATGCACACTACGGTGTCAACTACTACACACTACGGTGTCAACTACTACACATTTCGGTGTCAACTACTACATACTACGGTGTCACCTAATTAACACTACGGTGTCAACTACTACACACTACCGTGTCAACTACTACACACTACGGTGTCACCTAATGCACACTACGGTGTGAACTACTACACACTACGGTGCCACCTAATGCACACTACGGTGTCAACTACTACACACTACGGTGTCAACTACTACACACTACGGTGTCAACTACTACACACTACGGTGTCAACTACTACACATTTCGGTGTCAACTACTACATACTACGGTGTCACCTAATTAACACTACGGTGTCAACTACTACACACTACCGTGTCAACTACTACACACTACGGTGTCACCTAATGCACACTACGGTGTGAACTACTACACACTACGGTGCCACCTAATGCACACTACGGTGTCAACTACTACACACTACGGTGTCAACTACTACACACTACGGTGTCAACTACTACACACTACCGTGTCAACTACTACACACTACGGTGTCACCTAATGCACACTACGGTGTCAACTACTACACACTACGGTGCCACCTAATGCACACTACGGTGTCAACTACTACACACTACGGTGTCAACTACTACACACTACGGTGTCAACTACTACACACTATGGTGTCAACTACTACATACTACGGTGTCACGTAATGCACACTACGGTGTCAACTACTACACACTACCGTGTCAGCTACTACACACTACGGTGTCACCTAATGCACACTACGGTGTCAACTACTACACACTACGGTGCCACCTAATGCACACTACGGTGTCAACTACTACACACTACGGTGTCAACTACTACACACTACGGTGTCAACTACTACACACTATGGTGTCAACTACTACATACTACGGTGTCACGTAATGCACACTACGGTGTCAACTACTACACACTACCGTGTCAGCTACTACACACTACGGTGTCACCTAATGCACACTACGGTGTCAACTACTACACACTACGGTATCACCTAATGCACACTACGGTGTCAACTACTTTACACTACGGTGTCACCTAATGCACAATACGGGGTCAACTACTACACACTACGGTAACAACTACTACACAATATGGTGTCAACTACTACACACTACGGTGTCAACTACTACACACTACGGTGTCAACTACTACATACTACGGTGTCAACTACTACACACTACGGTGTCAACTACTACACACTACGGTGTCAACTACTACACACTACGGTGTCACCTAATGCACACTACGGTGTCAACTACTACACACTACGGTGTCACCTAATGCACACTACGGTGTCAACTACTACACACTACGGTGACAACTACTACACACTACGGTGTCAAATACTACACACTACGGTGTCCACTACTACACACTACGGTGTCAACTACTACACACTACGGTATCACCTAATGCACACTACGGTGTCAACTACTACACACTACGGTGTCAACTACTACACATTTCGGTGTCAACTACTACATACTACGGTGTCACCTAATTAACACTACGGTGTCAACTACTACACACTACCGTGTCAACTACTACACACTACGGTGTCACCTAATGCACACTACGGTGTGAACTACTACACACTACGGTGCCACCTAATGCACACTACGGTGTCAACTACTACACACTACGGTGTCAACTACTACACAATACGGTGTCAACTACTACACACTACGGTATCAACTACTACATACTACGGTGTCACCTAATGCACACTGTGGTGTCAACTACTACACACTACCGTGTCAACTACTACACACTACGGTGTCAACTACTACACACTACGGTGTCAACTACTACACACTAAGGTGTCAACTACTACACACTACGGTGTCAACTACTACACACTACGGTGTCAACTACTACACACTACAGTGTTGAGTACTACATACTACGGTGTCACCTAATGCACACTACGGTGTCAACTACTACACACTACCGTGTCAACTACTACACAACGGTGTCAACTACTACACACTACGGTGTTAACTAATACTACACACTACGGTGTAAACTACTACAAACTACGGTGTCAACTACTACACACTACGGTGTCAACTACTACATACTACGGTGTCGCCTAATGCACACTACGGTGTCAACTACTACACACTACCGTGTCAACTACTACACAATACGGTGTCAACTACTACACACTACGGTGTCAACTACTACACACTACGGTGTCACCTAACGCAATATCTGTACCTTATTATCAGAGTTGTGTAGTCCTTTGCTATCACGTGACCTAAGTATTCAATTTTGGACTGGAAAAACTTGCACTCGTCTCTATTTATTCTCAAACCATTTACCTTAAGTCGTTCAAACACCTGTTCCAGTCGGCGTAGAAGCTGTTCTCTGGTAGACCCCTCCACAATAACGTCATCGAAGAAACATTGTGCACCTTCTAAACTGTTTAATGTTTTGTCCATGAATCGGTGCCATATCAGTGGAGCCACCTTCACTCCAAAAATTAATCTGTTCACCTTAATTAATCCTCGATGAGCACTAATTGTTTGCATACTAGCACTGTCTTCGTCCATCTCCATGTGCAAGTTTGCGTTACTGATATCAAGAGTACAAAATATCTTGCCACCGTGAAACTTGGACAATATATCATCAATTCTGGGAATGGGGTAGTGTTCGTCTGTGATTACTTCTATCAGGGTTACTTTGTAATCAGCGCAAATTCTAACTAAACCATTTGGTTTGACGACCGGCACTATTGGTGTGCTATAGGGGTTGGTTGAGTCTTGTAATCTAAAGTTAAATGGCCTTTTTCATTTGGTATTCTTCCAATTCCTTCTTTAAAAATGTCTTCGTAACGAATCAACAGTGTATCTAGTTCTGGAATATTTTCCTTTTCTTCACTTGAGGTGGTCAATGTACGAATGTCAGCTGGATCGAGTTGAATCTCTCTTATCCATTCTCTTCCAAAGATAGAGTCTACATTCTTGTTTACTATATACAGTGTTCCGACAAACCCTTGATCTTTGTAGTGAACATTAACAAACACAACTCCTTTTGGATGGATAATTTCGCCAGTATATATCCGGAGTTGAACATTTGTTTTGAAAATTCTCTTTGATGAATTTAAAAGTTTGAACGTATTGGAAGATATAATATTTAGTGCTGCCCCGGTATCTAATTCCATTGCCATGAGTCGCCCTTCCAATTTTACTTCAATCATAAACTTGTCATTCGATTTCGAATGAAGTTGGTTCATTTCATGAGCACCATCATCTATTACTTCGACAGTTTCTTCTGATTGTTTTACTTCTTTGCCTGGTTTTCTTAGGCATACTCGTGATAAGTGACCAACACGTTTGCAAAAGTTACATTCATTGTTTTTAAACTTACATTGATGTGCTCTATGTGAATCTTCGCCACATCTATAGCATTTGTTTCTTAGTTTCTCAAAACGAAATTTATGCTCAGAAATTTGTGTATTTAAAGTAGACTTACTTGACTTATTATCATTATTGGGCTGTTTGTACTTGCTATATACTTGGTGGACGTTATCATGATTAACTTGTGTCTTTATTATTTTACTCTCATCTTTTGCTAGTTCAAATGTAGCTGCCTTTTCGACTGCATCTTTTAACGGTTGTAATAGTTTATCTTGAAGTAGTTGAAGACGTATATCAGAGTCTTTAAGTCCTCTGACAAACTGAATGCGAAGTAGAATTTCAGATACTGATTCATTACATTTTGCACAAGTAAACTGGCATTCCACACTAAGTTTTCTTAGTGCATTTGCGTAATCTTGTATAGATTCATCACTTAGTTGGGTACGTGTAGTACATTTGTGCTGACGAGCCCAAATACTAGGTTTTGGTTCTAGTTGAGCCATTAATAAGTGAATCAACTCCTTATATGTTTTGTTATGTGGATCGTCTGGTATTCAAATATCGTAAAGCTGTTCATGTATTTGAGGGGTGATTGCTTGTAAGAATAAATCCAATTTAACTTTTGGACTTAAATTTCCACGTAAGTGGGTGTAGTTTTCAAAGCGTCGAGTGAAGTTTTGAAAACTTTCCTCCTGTGTATATGGTTGAAAAGGAATATTATTTGCGGGTTGAGATAGGAAAGAAACAGCCATCGTAGTGCATGTATTGTACTTTTTCTTTTCTGCTTCAAGAATATTCGTATCTCTTCATATATTTCTTCTAAGTGCCATCTGACTTCTAGTTCACTTTCTATTGAATTAGTGTAAAGTTTAATATTTGATTGTGCATCTTCGATTTCTGCCCATATTTTGGAAAGTTTGTCAGTGTAGTACGTACACGTCTCTTGAGAATTTTCTTTTTTAGGTAAATCATCCTTCTGAAGTACAATTCTGAAGTACGTAACTCGCTAGGCTTATGAATATTGCGATCCGCACAAGACAACAACTGATCGAGATGTCTTTTCCACACAAAACCACTTGCAGTTTTGACTGAGTAGCTAACAGGAGAAATAACCTCTAAAATATTCCCTTTAATCCACTGACCAGATCTGTAATCTTTTATCATTACACTTTCTCCCTCCGAAAACTTGACATTACGTTTACCTCTAGAAAAAATTCTTTGAGCATCTAGTTTATGTTCAACGAAAACAGAACTGTTAGGCCTAATTCTATCAAGGCGCATACGCAAGTTTCTACCAATATGCAGCTCTGCCGGACTTCTCCCGGTAGTACAATGTGGAGCATTTCGGTAATAAAGTAAGTACCTACTTATACATTCTTTCATAGACAAACCTGACTTTAACAAAACTTAAACAATTTTCTTAAAGGTTTTAACACAATTCTCAGCTGCACCATTCGATGCAGGATGATACGGAGGTATTTTCAAGTGAACAATAGCATTGCTTTTAACAAAGTTTTCAAACTCTTTAGACGTGAAAGTTGGCCCATTGTCAGTGACCAGCTTATAACAAATTCCCCACCTAGAGAAATAGTCTCTAAAAGAATCGATAGTAGTTTCAGCAGTTATATTTTTCATTTCTATGATCTCTGGCCATTTAGAGTATGCATCGGTAATAACTAAATACATTTGTCCCGCACACGGGCCCAAAAAATCAGCATGAAGGCGATGGCCAGGACCACTGGGCCAATCCCAACTATGCAATAAAGCCTTGGGTGGGTTACTTTTGACACTTAAACAAAACTGGCAACTCTTACTTACGTTTTCAATATTTTCATTTAGTTTGGGCCACCAGACATATGAACGGGCAATCGCCTTCATTTTATCAACACCTAGATGACTGCTGTGCAATTCATCTAAAACATAGTCTTTGAGGTTATGCGGTATAACAACCCTATGGCCCCACATAATAAATCCCTTGTCAATATACAATTAATCTTTACGAACAACATAAGGTTTTAAATCATCATTCATTGGTACACAGATCCAACCATTCAAAATTAGATTATACACTTTAAATAAGATTGGATCCTTTTTGGTCTGTCTGCTTACATCAATTTCATTAAAAACACTTACATTACTTCTTATTAAGTTTAGGTATGTCATATCATCAGAAGTAGTTTATTCTGTTACCTTGAGCGGCAGCCTCGATAATGCATCAGCCACACAGTTCTTTTCACTTTTTACATATTCAATATCATAATCATATGAGGACAAAAACAAACACCAACGTTGTAGCCTACTAGCCGCCATTATGGGCAGACCCTTCTTTGAGCCAAAAATATAAATTAATGGTTTGCAATCTGTGGATAATATAAATTTATGGCAGTACAAAAACTGATGAAACTTTTTAATACCAAAGATTATGGCAAGGGCCTCCTTGTCTACTTGACTATAACCTGACTCCGCTTTAGTTAATGTTCGTGATGCATAGCCTAAAGGCTTCTCTTCCCCATTAGGCATCACATTAGACAAGACACAACCGACACCATAAGGTGACGCATCACAACTTAATTTTACTTTCAATTCAGGATCAAAATGTGCTAAAAATTTAGCTGAGCACGTTAATTCTTTGATTTTATAAAAAGATTCCTCCTGTTATTTACCCCAGTGCCACTTAACACCATTTTTTAGCAAATTATACAATGGTTTCAAAACAGTGTCAGTGTTAGAAATAAACTTAGAGTAATAATTGACAAGGCCTAAGAATGATTTTACCTGAGTAACAGATTCTGGTACTGGAGCATTTTTTATCGCTTCTACCTTATCTATAGATGGGTGTAACCCCTGATTGTCTATTGTATATCCTAAAAAACTTACACTTTTCTGAAAAAAAAACACATTTTTCATTTTTTACTGTCAAACCAGCACCACTAAGCCTAGATACACCTTATCAAGTCTAGACAAATGTTCATCATCATTACAACCAGTTAAAAATATGTCATCAAGAAAGCAGATGACCCCATCGATACCAACAATTAATTTTTCTATTTCTCTTTGGAAAAGACCTGGAGCCGAGGCGACCCCGTACGGTAGTCGAGTATACCTAAATAAACCCTTATGTGTGGAAATTGCTACAATACTCTTACTATTATCTTCCAGTTCAACTTGCTGGTACGCTTGAGACAAATCTAATCTAGTGTATGTTTCACCTCCCCTTAAGGCTAAAAACAAGTCATCAATTCTAGGAATTGGGCATCTGTCTACATTCAAAAATAGATTGATAGTGAATTTGTAGTCACCGCAGACTCTTATAGAACCTCTTATAGAGGTTTTAAGATGGGCACAATGGGTGTTCCCCATTCGCTACTTTCAATAGGTTCAATAATTTTACTATCGACTAGCCTAGTCAATTCATTTCCCACTCTTTCTTTTAAACTAATAGTCAACTAATAGGCTTGAAAAACTTGGGACCTGCATTTTCTTTCAAATACAGGAATTTAGTCTTGGTGTACAGTCCTAAATTGTCAGAAAATACATTAGGATACTTACTAAGAAAATTATGCAAAAAATTAAGCTTTTCTGTGGGCTTACACTTAACATTTGAAATCTCTATGGAATCAACAAAAGACTTATTTAAACTCATGTTAACACTAATGGGAAGGTCTAATTCCATCAACCATTGCCAACCAACAATAGGTGGGCCACCTTGAGGTATGACATACAAATCAAGTAATTTTTGTACCGTACCAACCTTAACTTGCGGTTTCGCAATACCCATGGGTTTGATTGGGTCTCCCGTATAACTTTTTAACATCACCGAAGTGTTCAACAAAGGTAACTTAGCAAAATAGGATTTATAATCATTAAATGAAATAGCAGAAATACTTGAACCTGTATCAATATCAAACGAGTTCGCACGCAGCACGCTGACGTGAGGGAAGTGAATATCCACATAACAACTTTTAAAACTCAAAATCAGTGTAAAAACATACATTTGTCCAATTTTTATTGAAATCTGAAAACATCGATTTTTTGGCTGCTCTGATACTCCTGGTTTCATTTACTTGCAAAGCTGGGAATACAATTTTGCGCATTATAAGGTTAGGGGAAGGTCCATACAGGCTTGAAAGTAGGCGTGAGGTTGCTGGGAATAATAAAAGTACTTTAACAAAAGAATAACAGGCTTTTCTAGTGTAAAACCCCCATAAGACAACGTACTGTGTTAAGCCGATACACATTTTCTTTAATAACTCGGTATTTATGCTAGAATGACGAGAGATGGTTTAAAATTTTCGCCTCTCTAATTCCCATCTTTTTACATGTATTAACTTTACATCTGGGGCTTTACTGACCCTTTTTGGGCCCAAAAACCCAAAATTTGAAAGATTAATCCCAAAAAATGGGTTTAGAGTTTTCCGATTGTTTTGCCCAACGAACTTGTCCAACAGATTATAGAAAGGAACGTCCCTACCAAATTTGACGTAAATCGGGCAAAAAATGCGACCGTTATAGTGCACACACACACACACACACACACACACACACACACACACACACACACACACACACACACACACATATATATATATATATATATATATATATATATGTCTATATATATATATATATATACAATTTTGAACGACCTCCCAAAACGTGTTCAGGGGGTCACGTTAGGAACTTCTATGGTGGTCCCGGGCTTAAGTTTCACCGTGCGGGTCATGCTAATAGTTCACTTTCCATAGGAAATTCACTAATGATATATCTCTCCCTTCAACATTCAGTACCGTACATATAGGCTGCACATGATTAATACTTAGGCCTGAGCTAGGCCTAGGCTCTTCTTCTGGTGGTTTACTGGGATTTACTGTATAATTATAGAAAAATGACTTACTAGCTAAATTATCATTAATCTGATTCAATAAGTCATCATCATTATCTTTAGACTCCGTCTGATTTGGTATTGGTACACTGCCAACAAAATGTTGGTTTACATAACTCTTTGACCTGCCCTTAATATGTTTAGAACTAGGCCTATATTGCATTTTACTAGTTTCATGACTAGGCCTATTGAAAGAACCTAACTTGTACATTTGTTTTAAATGGCCTACTTTGCCACAAAAATCACATTTTTTTAACTTATACCTACATTGAGATATCATATGGTTAGGTTTACCGCAGCAGAAACAAGATCTCTGAAATTGCGCAGTTGTCCCTTGTCCTGTAGAAGTTGGTCTCCATGATGCCCCCTGGCCTTGGTTGCCTCTCCAACTCGCCTGTTGACCTTGTCCCCTTTTCAGAGCAGATCGTGTCGCCTTATCATTCTCTCCCCTCTGGAATCTCGAATACTTCACCCTGACGTGGTCCCCGCCTAGTTCAGCAGCATCCTTCATAGCAGCTTCCAAGGAAAATGCCAGCTCGACCGTCCGCTTAAAAGTTAGGCTAGGCTCACCTAGTAGTCGCTTCTTGATGCCATCTTCCTTCAATCCCCAAACGATTTGGTCACGTAAATGTTCATCCAGTTTGTCACCAAAGTCACAGTTGACAGACAGCTTCCTCAGACTGGCTATGAGCTGGGCAACACCCTCATCACTCAGTTGCTTCCTTTCCTTGAATTTGTATCTCTCCGTTATAGTTAAGGGTTTGGGTTGCAAATAATCACTCATTAGTTTCTTCAACTCATCAAACGTTTTAACAGCAGGGTTTTCTGGAGTACATAGGTCAGATAACAAAGCATAAGCCTCAGGCCCCACAACAGTCAAAAATATAGGGACTTTTTTGGCGCTGTTCACATCATTAGCAATGAAAAACTGTTCAAGACGCTCGTGCCATTGTTTCCAATTCTCACACAGTTTGAATTCATTGATTGTTCCAATCGTTCCTCTAACTACACATGTCGTAGTTTCCGTAGATTGTCCCGTGTCACCATCACTTTTTCCATTTTGAAAATTTTCACACGAGGTATAACCTCATAACCTGACAAAGTCCGTTCACCCTCGTCACCACTTGTGGTGTTCAATAAATAAAACACCAGATTAAAGAAAATTAATTAATTAAATAAATCTAACCCATACTGTTAAATACATACGAACCCTTTTAGATCAACATGGATACATACAAAAATAACCATCTTCCCAATAATCCATTATAAAAGAATAGTAACGAAGTAACCCAAAAGAACATCCTGTTGAATAACCAATAAAATCTAAAACGGAAAGTTGCCTATTTTTACATAGAGTAAACAGTACTTAGCCAATACAATTTAATGGTGTTAACATGTATAGTAATACATTACAAGTTTGTTCAAGCGTAATTCTAGTAATCCTCGCTTCTAGAATACTGGTCAAAATCTTTCTGTCTTACCAATTTACTCGTCGCCATTATTAAATTCACAAATAAAAGTAAACATTATTAACAAGAATTAGAAGTAGGTTTTTATTCATTCTTAGTTCAGCTATATAAACAAAAAAAAATCTTATTGGAAAAATAATGAAAACTCGAAAAACACATGATTGAGAAAACACATGATTAAAACAAAGTCAAGTCATATGTTAAAAGTAACCAAAGCTTTAATAAAGAAATGGGAACTAATATTTATTAAAGCATCCTTTTCCAATTCAATTGAAGTGAGGTTGGCCTAAGGGTCCAAAAAGTCAGAAAACCTAAATGTGTCATCCTTTTCATATCATAGGGAAGTAAAATTAGCTTTTACATTTCAACCCATCCCTCGAACTGGGTCTTCTTATCTCATCAACCTCTCTCATTTATTTTCTTTATCACAAATATTAGTATTTTAACACGATACATTATTTAACTTTCTTATCGTAATTACAAATAACTTAGTTTGGTTTGATCTTAATTTGTATTTAAGGAATTTACAGCTTAATTGATGTTTTCTTCATCCCAAAAGAGAAAAATCAATAGTTCTCTAAATAAGTTTAGGCATTAATTTTACGATGTGCAAACATAATTACGAAACAGTATGCATTGAAGTATTTCATTTAGTGAATTTGAACTTGTTTATATTAAAATTCCGTTATATCGCATTCATAATAAATGTTATTTCACGTAACAATGCAATATTGTATAATGGCGTGCAATTCTAATCTAAAGCAGAGCATAGATTTACCGGGTGATTGGTTACCCAATGTAATACATCTGTGCCTTTGTTCCATCTGTCGATACCAAAACACAATGCAGGACTGGCTGTTGTCATGTATTGTAGACACTAAACACTGCAGGCACGCCATGCGCCCACGCGGCTTCTGTGGACTGACTCCACCTTAGGAGAGAAATTACAAAGATATTTGTAAAGTTCAAGATCCTTTGATAGAGAAAATGTCTTGGTTATTAGCTATACTTAATATTAATTTACTTTTTTATTACTTTAAAGTAGGGTGTGCGAGTACTCGAAACTTCGAGTTTTCGGCCGAGTATTTTAATACTCAAACTCGGATTGAAGTTTTGAAAAATACTAGAAAGTTCGAGCGAGTGGTTTTTGGACGATCGCTAACGATTGCGACCGGCCAAAACGCGTATTAACGGCCTCAAAAAGCGATCGCATCACGTAAAATTGGCTGAAAATGACGATCAGACCGCGTCATTTTGGCCGTAAATGAAGACGGAAAACATAATATCGGCAAAAGTGGCGACCGGGCCACCTAATATCGGCCATAACTGAAGATTTTGTCATCTAATATTGATTATAGGAGATGTATGGACCAGGTGATATTGGCCATACAATGACAACCGTACCATGTTTTATCGGCCGGAAATGAATGTCAAACTGCGATTTGTTTGTCAATACATAGTCCAGTTTGATTGTACTGGCTAAAACGTTGTATTACTACTACTCATGCATTAGTTGGAAACCATGTTTAGATTATCAAATCAAAATGGGTATTCAAATCCCATTACTCTATTTTAAACTACCAACTGATGGCAAATACTCGCTGGAAAATACTCGAAACTCGAAAATAATTGGCACTACTCGACTCGACTCGATTCAAAAAATCACTACTCGCACCTACTTTAAAGTTATATAAATAAGGCTACAAAAGAAAAATAGGGCTCCATTTTATAACCTTATACCATTTTATATAGATTACAATAGCTTCAAAATAACGATATTAAGAGTCATTTCAATAAATTGAGCTTCTTAATTTTTTAATTAATTCGCTTGAATGAGTTTTAATATTTCGTATACTCTCTTACAACCCTCTTATACCTCCTTATTCAATATTATTGTCCTATAAAAATTACCTTAAAATGTTAGGGTACATATACAAAGTTAAACGAGTTCGCACGCAGCGCGCTGACGTGAGGGAAGTGAATTTCCGCATTAACATTTTAAAAAATCTGATAAAGGGTTTAAAACAACATTGATAACATTTTTTGCGGAAAATTGAAATATAAAATTTTTGGCTGCTCTGATGCTCCTGGTTATACTTAAATTCACTATTAGGATGGCAATTTTGTACATTATAATGTTAGGAATAGGTATAGTCACGATATGAAATTTGTGTAGTGATTTTGGGGGTGATAAACTATATCAAGATATGAAAAACAGCCTTTTCCAGTGTAGAGTCCCCATAAGACAAAGTACTGTGTTAAGACAAATAAAAATTCCTATAATAACTCGGTATATATTTGTGCTAAAATGATGAGAGAGGCTTAATACTGTCACCTTACTAATCTCTATCTCCTTACATGCATTAATTTTACATTCGGGGCTTTTCTTACCTTTTTTGGGCCCAAAAACTTAAAATTTTAAAAATTAAAATCCCCAAAAAAGGGGGTTAGAGTTGTCCGATTGTTTTGTCCAACGAAATTATTCAACTGTTTACAGAAGGGAAGATTCCTACCAAATTTCATGTAAATCGGACAAAAAATGCGACCGCTAGAGTGCGAACACATATATTTATAAACATATATATAAAGTTGTTAGCGATCCCCCATAACGTGTTCAGGGGGTCACGTTAGGAACTTCTATGGTGGTTCCAGGCTTAAGTTTCACCGTGCGGGACATCCTAATAGTTCACTTTTCCATAGGAGATTCACTAATGAAAGATAACGAAGCAGATATGTACACTGCGGCGTCTCTCATAAGTGCGATGATCTAGCATTTCCCTTAGCCCTCGCTTATTTCCGAGTAGAACGGATCGTTTTTCTTTTGTTTTTTTTTGGGGGGGGGACTAATAAATATGTCAATCATATTATAAGTTGCTTAACCTATTATGTTTTAACTGTGCTTTACCTTATTCTTCTTTATATAAGGAGCAAACCTTCCTTATCTCGTTTACTATTAACTCGTCAATTATTGCAATGCTTTCTTTGTATACCATAGGATCGTAAAGTAACCTAGACAGAAATATTGGGAAAACGTTCCAAAAACAATTAACGTAAATATACTTATGGGAGAATATTTATTCACATGTTACACGCGAGAGTAAATTAACGTGTTCCAATAAATATACTGTTGAAGAAAAATATAAATATCTTACCACTTTTTAAAGTTATAGTAATTCAAAAATTTAAATCTAGATTAATTTGATAATATTATCTTTCGACTAATATATCAAACATAAAATAACTATAATAAAAATAAGAACCTTTATTTTCTGTCCCGGCTTTCAGTGAGCGAGCAGGTGAGCTTTCAGAGCGGTTGAATTAAAAGCCCATGTCGTGCCGCCATAGCGTGACCTCTGCCTTTTGGGGTAAATTAAAAGACTTTCTTCAACTGTTCTTTGACTTGAGTGGAACCCTTAAATTTAGTCTCTACACCTCCCTCGCAATTCAAACCCGCTAACTGGATTTGTTTAAAGGGAAGGTTTATTTGTTCATGGATACAAATGTTCCTGTACTGGGTTTTGTCGAGTTAAATTATTGTACTTGAGCAAACACATTTGTTATCTCTAAAGTAACGATCGATCAATGAGGAATTTATTAACGAAAATTAAAATGAGTTACAACAATTAAAAAGTATTTTTAAAGTTTAAATAATAATATATATTATATTACATACACATTTAAGATTTCTGAGCTTTTTATGTTCAACCTTTATGTTAACTTTACAATGAAATTTTCTTCTTCCAATAGAAAAACTAAAGAAAACTCAGCCTGACAGTTGAACAACTTCCATTACATTATTCCAATTAGAAAAAAACTAATTCTATAGACTAACCAGGACATTAGGAATCGGAATAAATTATGAAATTATAATTAAAATGTAGGGTTTTCTTATGATACTGATCAGGGCATGCACAATATTTATTTTTATTTTTTTATTTACAATGTGCCACTCTGTATTATATTATTATATTATAATATTTATTCATTATTATTTCTATAAGTGTGAAAAAAATGAAAACCGTCAAAAGGTATTTATAATGTTTAAATAGAACTATTGTACATCAATCCTGATTAAGTTTTCTGAGATTTTCATGTTCAATACTAATGCCAACATTATAATTGTATTTTCTTAATCCATGAGGAAAACTGTGCTTGCCAGTAGAGCTGTTTCGATTATTTTATTCTAGTTACAAAAAACTAATTCCGTCAGTTTATATTTCTGAGCTACTAAACATATTTGTGTTTGTCTTAACTAAGGAAGAATCATTATTAAAATGTATTGCTTACTATTTGTTACCATATATAGTATCCAAACTATTTTATTTGAGATTTTTTATTGTAACCCATATAGAAGAATATGTTACATTATTTAAAAGTCAAAAACTGTTAAAACTATTTTATATCTACCTCTATAAAATAACTCATGCAATTAACGATGTTTGTTCTGGGAATCCTCTCTCTAATCAAATTACCTGTTGTTTATTACAAATTGATAGCTAAGCTAAGTTATTTATGCAGAGTTCATGACAGTTGATATTAGCTTTGGGGCAGTTGGAGGAACATTTAATGGGTATTGTTTTCACATATATTTTATTTGAAGGGTTATAAACTAAATATATATGAGTAATTTAAATTCAAAACTTAAAGTCTCAAAATATATATTTTGAGGGGTTCTGGTCTCAGATACTGTGGTGTGTGCTAAAGTCTGTTTAGTAAAAAGAATTATTTACTCTATTATTATTGACACTTACCTTTGTTACGTTATATTAAAACCCAAAATTATAATTTTTATAGGTACATTTGTTTTTTTACCATAATAAAACATACTTTCTCAACTGAAAAGGTTTTGTATACAATTTTTACATATTATTATAGACTATATTTTTACAATTAATATAAAACATTCCTAACGAAGACATTTTCTTGCATGTTACTATCAATGTTATCAAAAACATAAAAACACGACCAGAAGTTTTTAACACCACAAAATTAAAAATAAATATATGAATGTTATTTACAATAATCGTACGTATCCTATTTTATTGATGAATGTAAAATGTTGTTATTGTTTTCAGGTAAAACCTAATTGAGACACCGCTCCAACTTTGTGAGTACCCCTAAATCATACGGACATTAAGAATACGTTTTATAGTTTACATATGACATCAAACAATAGTTTATTTGTCAGTTTTGTATTCGAGCTTACTTTCATTCTAAAGGATATAAGATGAAACTTATTATCGAAAATATAAGTAGAACTGTTTTCTAATGGTTATTCTGAGACTTACATCTTCGGATGATTTGGATAAAAATCTACAAATTAAGTTTTAATTAACTATAATTTATAAAAATTAAACATTCCTAATCGATAAAAGTCGATAGACATATTAAAAGCACTGTTAGGTTATTTTCCATTTTTTTAAATAATAAAATTGATAAAAGTCAACTTGTAAATTTATGACTCTTGCCTAAACCTCTATAATGTACAGAAGCGGTTTTAAATCTAACTCCAGAGAGCTTACGAATTCCGTTTGCAAAAAACGCCATGTTTTACTTTTTTTATTACTTTTTTTCTGAAAGTCAAATAGAACATCTCCCCATTTGAACTGTTATAAGGAATCCCAAGTAATGGGTAACGTGTCATTTGTTATAGCTTAAGGTTAAATTAGTTATTTTATATTTATCATTTTAGGATTTTTAGGCCCTAGTTGTCTTTTATACCCGGAATACCTACTCATGATAAGTTGTGTTGATGTTGGTTTATTGTTTCAGATGGATATTGGTTTTATTTATTTTCTAGATTTTAGGGAGAGTTGAAAGAAATGAGGTCCATCTCCTGACTTGATGGCTGCTTACAGTTTTGGATTTAATGATAAATATATTTCGTGGTGCAAGTTTAGTGTTGCATTTTTTAGTGTTGTGTATCAAGTTTTGCTAGACCTTTCAGTGTCAGAATCTATATAGGTTACTACTGTTCTCAAAAGAGGGCAAAAAGAAGCTTAATTTTGAAGAAAACTACAAAACTTTTCTATTAGGTCGTGTTTGTAAAATGTTGGATATTAGACAATATGTGAGTGAAAGAGGACATGGGACAGAGAAAAGCAAACTAAATGAGAACCATCCGTCTTTCCTCTGTTGGTAAGGCTACAGATGACTCATTTATTTTCAATCTGTTCTCCATTCGTCTTTATTTAGCGCAATTTTCTTTGTTGTCAAATTGAAAAAGAAATTTGATTTACTTTCCAACGAAACTCTTTATATAATATTTACTCGCGTATGAGTTGTTTGCCTTTGACCTTTACAATATCAAATTAGGCCTAGAGCTTTACATTTGTATTAAAATATTTCGAGTAGTTTAATTAAATAAAACAAACCCATGCTAATCATATTCGTTAGGTGAATACATCTTTAGGCAAGAGAGTAATTTCACATAAATGGGTTAAATGTGTAACAAATAAGTATAGGAAGACTGCTAAATTAAGTTTCTCGGTAACAAATCATTACACCACAAAGGCCGAGCGAGAGTAAAGTACCATTAGCCTTATGATTCTCAGTATCTGGGGGCCGAACTTTGCTTGGATAGTTCTCTACGTTAAAGATAAAGAGATCGCACAAGTCTCTTATTACTTTACCACGTTTTTGTTTCTTAACACTTCAATATTTGATTTTCTTCAGCTTTTGATTCTTTGTTTTATTTTACTGTATAAGCCCAAAGTTAAATTAGTTTCAAATTAGGTACAACGTTGGATTTTTTGGGTTTTACTAACCTAAAACACATTTTTAATCCAGAATTGAGTTATATATATATTTCATTTAAAAGAGATTTATCGTGTCGTTTTTTGGATCAAACGTATAAACATGACTCTTATAGAGTGCGTGACAAAGTATGCAAGCGTTCACCTGAAACCCGTCTTATAAGTTACCAACAATATCAACAATAAACTGTGCTTGGAAGGACAAATCAGAGCGAGATTTTTTATTAGTTGTTTTGTTTCAACACGTGATATTTACTGTCATAATTCATGAAATTGCTTTTATGCATTTCCGTAACTACGCACTTTTTACTAATGTTCCAAATTGTGTTATGATTAATTTTGAGGTTTGGTTACAAAAGTCAATCTACCAGTATTGTAATAAGTAATGTGTTTCCGTAAGAAATTAACCCGAGAAATATAATTCTAACGATAGTACTGAAAATTGTTTTATTCAATCCATGTAAAATTTGAGCACCTGGAGTAAAAATATAAGATTTATTTTTCATTAAACCTTGTTTAAAATAGTCTTCTAATCAGCTAACAGTCTAGAAAAAACAGTGTGCATACGTTTAATGTTATGAGGAGAGGAAAAGATGCAAATGAAGTAAAATTGTTGTCTCAGTAACTTTAATTCATAATTAGATTTATTAACCTTCTTGTAAAATCGTTTATGAAAATGGGTGCCTCTTTACCTATTTTATTATTATTTTTAGGTATTTCTTATAAAAGCCTCGAATACAATCTAACATTGGGGAAGGTATTTAATCCTCAAGTAATGGTAACAAGGACAATCCCCTGGTGAATACCCACTCTAACTAAGTTACAGTTTCATTTACATGAGAGTCTTATCTCCCTCCACATAACACCACGAGTTGATATCTTGTAGATTGGAATGAACACTTAAACAGAAGGTTTATATTTCGTATAGTTATCTTGACTCAGTTGTTAGATTTGTATTCTAAATAATGTTAATTTACTATAGAGGTTTTAAAAGTCATAATAAATATTTTCGGAACTCTTGGTATGTTTGGAAAATATCGAAATCCAACTTCTAATTTTTGTTTTGAATCCCTATAACTTAGTTATTTTTATGTACATATGAGGCCAAAAATTATATTTTACCAGGTATTAGTCTTTATACATCTGAAACTTGATATATGGAAGAAAATATCACTCAAATATACCACAATATTATGAGGCATCGCATCATCTTGGTTGTGAAGCTTATATAGTTTAAACAGTATAAATAAAATACGTCTTACAACACCATAAAGTATATTTACACTTATACTGTACTTACATACAAGACGGTAAAATATACACAAAAGATGGTACAAGGCCGTTAAGATGTAATTTTACCGTCTTGTAAGTAGGTACAGTATAAGTGTAAATATACTTTATAGTGTTGTAAGACGTATTTTATTTATCCTGTTTAGTTGTAACAACACGTATCATGCTAATAAAGAAATTATTTATATAGTTTAATATAAATATACACTCACTTCTCTAACCAAAACTGGTATTAATAGCAATCTCTTTTATGAACTATTTTAGGCCTTTATAAAAATGATTTAGTTGAATTGTATGTACATGTGTGATGCATAATGTAACATGTTGTGCCAAAATTCTAATTAAATTATACAGTACAGAATTTTACGTAAAATACATCGTTTCTCACAAAACCAAGTAGGTGTGCTCTTTCTTTTAACTACTGAAATGTTATTATAGTTGTCTACATAGTAATTAAAAACAATCACGTTAGATACATTTTGTTTCTTCTATGCTATTTTATTGCAGTCATAAATATTTTGAAATAAGTTTCACTTTTCTACGTCTACTGCTGGTAGAAAAATACTTATATTTTTGTTTTGTTTTTATTTAACGGCCATAATAATAATTTAAGCTAAAAATCTATTTTCTCTGAAGTGTACTAACACTATTCTAATGTTTTATGAAATAAATGGTGTTCCGATATATAATTGAAGTTTGTGAAATAGTTTTAGTTCAGAATAATCAAAAACACAATTTGCAACTCGGTGAGACGTGACCACAGCAGCCAAGACCACATTGCACTAGAACACTCCGTTTTGATGGACAAACAACAACTAATAACAAACTATTTATTTTTTCTCTGTTTTGTTGAGCTTGAAGATGATTTATTATTTTTTCTTTCCTAAAATATTAATTTTGTTAGTATTCTCTTATAACGTTGCTATATGTTGTGGCTTATTGGCCGCACCTGGATAAACCTTGATTTATTCATTACTTGTTGTATAAATGCGTCAACTGTGTATATATAATACAAGATAAAAACGTTATTTCGAATCTTGACGATAATTTTAAAAAATAACTTTATTTGGACTTCAGTTTTTTCTCAAACGTCCACTGGTACAATATAGTTAGTGGTATTATGCGTTATACCTACAGTCGGTCCATTAAGCCACGTGGCCGCATGCCGTGATATTTGCCGTTTACCGTAACGCTGATAACCTGTCATTCGTGCGTAGTATCGCAAAGTTGACAAACAACAACGAGGAAATATTAGTCTACGTAGTAAAAAGAGGTAAACAAACCAAAGTTCATTGGTGCAACATATATTGATGGAATTTTACTGTCATTAAAATAGGAAACAATTTTCTAAATACCTTAAATGACAATTTTAACTTTAAAGATTTGTATTTACTAAGTTATTTAAATTTTAATTTATCTCCAGGTCCTTAGGTGATTGTATGATTATTTTATTTTTTAAGAGGAAATTCTATTTCAGATTACACTTACGTGTTTTATTTTATAGCATAGTTACTTTTTTAACCCAGCTCAACACGTATCGTAGCCTTACAAAAGGCTGGACTTATGTCATAAAGTCACTTAAGTCATAAAATCACCCTTCCTCATGTAACTCGTTAAAATTCCAGCGGTTTACCAAAAAACTACTTCATACACCAGATCCACTGTTGAAGCTTTTGCAGCGATTATCATTATTTTATATTTTATAATTTTACCCATATGGACCCTGATTTAGAATTAGTTGTTACGTAAATGGTTTGGACTACTGTTTCAGTTGAACAAACAAGTTTCGTTTCATAACAATAGCAGACTAATATTGGAAACAATTCAACCTTGCTCGTAACAGTGACTTCAATAGTAGTTTCCTACGACTGGAACATAATTCAGGATGACGTTTCGCTACAAAGTGATGTGCTATTATAAGAATCCTTGTTTTTCAACACCAAAGTATATTTCCTTTATGGGAAAGAAGCGATTTGTTTGGAAACATAATATTTTCATTTTATTAGAACATTAAAGTAAACAGTTCGACATTCATGTTATAAATAATACTCGATATGAATAGTACATGTTTCAGAACCATATCTATTACTTAGATTGAGTAAACACTATTGCGTTTTCTGATGATTAGAACTTGATTGAAAGCTAAGTTTGCTATGTGGTCATTTGTGGGTTTCCGCTGCGCTGCCAACGTATGTTTGTCAGCATAGTAATCCAAACATCGCCCGCTGCGATCTATCGAGTATATAAACTGTATTAACAGAGTTAAGTGAATTTTGTTTAGAGTACTGACCGTTCTAATTTATATAGGTACCCAACACTTTATAAAATAGGAAGTTATCAAGTCTAATATCATTATGATTTCCATTAGTCATTGATCCTCGTCTATAAGGGGACAAATACGATCCGAGAACGACAAAATTTAAAATAAAATTTCAAGACATCTCATTTAGATTAAGGACGTGGTAGTTTAGCATGTAAGTGAAAAATATCAACATCGGTGTTTTTCCACCTTCAAATTCCTTTTAATTAAAGGGAATATCAATTATTACTACTGAAAAACAAAACCACATCTTGTATTATAATCGTAAAGCTTTTTTTTATATTTTGTCATCGTTTAAATATATCGGAAGTAGTAACAACTAATTATTTAAATCATAATAAATCTTTAAAATTTACAATTATAATTCCTATATAGGTTTTGTCAATGTTCAATATTAATACAGCATCTATTTTCGTACGACTTAACAATGGCGTAAATGCTATTGTTATCGGCATGAATTTCTACACTTCTAATAAAAACTATCATATCAAATACGATACCTTAATACCTTAATACCTTATACCTTAATGCATCTGGAATCTGATCCAGCCTCCGAAGAGAAAAATACCTAAAACACAACAAAATCACTTGCAAAATCCAGTTAATGCTAGAAATAAGATAAAATAGGTACAAACCTTGTCGTCAAGAGTTGTCGTAAAATTTTTTAGGGAATCAATCCACTAAATGTTTTGCCGTAAATATGGCATTTTCAAGCGGAGTACAATAATTTCTAAAATTAAATTATAACAAATTAAATCATAGGACTGTAAACGCTGCCAAAAGTGAAACCAAACCAAAACACAAATGCGGCGATGCAATAAATAGACACAAAGACTGCAAAGACTCGAGTGAGACTTGGTTTTGTATTCTGAAAAGGTTTCATCTTCATTAAAATGTATACTTAAATGTTTTAGCTTTTTAGTGAATTTCCTTTGGAAAGTGAACTATTAGCATGACCCGCACGGTGAAACTTAAGCCCGGGACCACCATAGAAGTTCCTAACGTGACCCCCTGAACACGTTTTGGGGGTCGTTCAAAATTGTATATATATATATATATATGTGTTTGCACTCTAGTGGTCACATTTTTTGTCCGATTTACTTCAAATTCGGTAGGGACGTTCCTTTCTGTAATCAGTTGGACAAATTCGTTGGGCAAAAGAATCGGAAAACTCTAAACCCCTTTTTTGGAGATTAATCTTTCAAATTTCAAGTTTTTGGGCCCAAAAAGGGTCATAAAAGCCCCAGGTGTAAAATAAATGCATGTAAAAAGATGGGAATTACAGAGGAAAACGTTTTAAGCCCTCTCTCGTCATTCTAGCATAAATATTTACCGAGTTATTAAAGAAAATGTGTATAAACTAAACACAGTACGTTGTTTTATGGGGGTTTTACACTAGAAAAGCCTGTTATTCCCTTGTTAGAGTACTTTTATCATCCCCAGAAACCTCACGCCTACTCTCAAGCCTGTCTGGACCTTCTCCTAACCTTATAATGCGCAAAATTGTATTCCCAGCTTTGCAAGTAAATGAAACCAGGAGTATCAAAACAGCCAACAAATCAAAGTTTTCAGATTTCAATAAAAATTGGACAAATGTATGTTTTTACACTTATTTTGAGTTTTCAAGTTTTTTGTGGAAATTCACTTCCCTCACGTCAGCGTGCTGCGTGCGAACTCTTTTGTAATTTTTCCAGATTTGCCTGCTCTATGTCACAAATGTTGGTATGTCCTGGAGTATTATTTTCTCCTAGATGCAAGTGTTGTGAAACTCGTTTTTCTAATCATTGATAACAATGTCCCCAATATTTTCTTAATAATGTAGTTATGAGGTCACTATTATCACCCTGCCTCTATAAAATCAATACTACAACAGTGAATGTTTCTTTCTTCAAAGAGCTGTCCCATCTTTGTATACCTTTAGAGATGATTGGGTGCTCAACCTCACCACTAAACGTAGCTTCCCACAGCTAACTCACTGCCAAGCAATGTTGGTATTTCCGTATTCCCGCATGTACAATTTTAGCCCTTCCTCCCACTTGTGGATCCACCTTGGAACGGTCTCACATGATGTGTGTCTCGTAATTAAAACTTTCTCTCTCTGTTTACTTTTAAGTACCTAGGTGCCTAGAAGAATTGCTGAGAGGAAATTCCGAGACCAGTTTTGCATACAGACATTATTAGTTTAATAGTAAAGGATATTTGGTTAGAATAAAGCAAACCGTGGATAAAATTGTAATATTTCTTCTTTCAAATATACAATACAGATAAAATAAACAAGATTTTATCTAACAAAATATTTCCGGGATAATCCTTATTTTCCAAACCCCGAACAGAGGTCAGCCCCAATTGGTTTGGCTTTTATGGGTTCCACTGTACTTTAACAATAAACGTGATTTTTTACACAAATTGTGATTTATTGTAAACAATACTTATTATTTGTATAAAATAAATGAGTCAGTAGAAGTGATGAAGAACATTTTAATTAAAATCCATTTAATCTTTGATTTTTAGCTGGTGCAGTTTCAAATTTCACCTGGGATACAAACAGATATACTACATTTTAACTCACATATGGCTTTATATAAGTTACCAATATGTATTCTTCTATTTTTGATGTAACAGCATTGACCGTTATCCGTGGATTTTTTGTGTTCAGTTATTGAAATGGTTTAGGTAAACTATCCTTAATTGAACTGACAGAGAGAGTTTTGACTATAATTAATAACCAGTTGACAGTCGGTGTCAGGCAGTAGTCGGCGCTGCTTGCCACTCCACAAGTTTGTTTGGATCCTTGTTGTCAGTCGGTGTAAGGGAGTAGTCGGCGCTGCTTGCCACTCCACAAGTTTGTTTGGATCCTTGTTGACAGTCAGTGTCAGGCAGTAGTCGGCGCTGCTTGCCACTCCACAAGTTTGTTTGGATCCTTGTTGTCAGTCAGTGTAAGGGAGTAGTCGGCGCTGCTTGCCTCTCCTCAAGTTTGTTTGGTTCCTAGTTGACAGTCAGTGTCAGGCAGTAGTCGGCGCTGCTTGCCACTCCACAAGTTTGTTTGGATCCTTGTTGTCAGTCAGTGTAAGGGAGTAGTCGGCGCTGCTTGCCTCTCCTCAAGTTTGTTTGGTTCCTAGTTGACAGTCGGTGTCAGGCAGTAGTCGGCGCTGCTTGCCACTCCACAAGTTTGTTTGGATCCTTGTTGACAGTCAGTGTCAGGCAGTAATCGGCGCTGCTTGCCACTCCACAAGTTTGTTTGGATCCTTGTTGTCATTCGGTGTAAGGGAGTAGTCGGCGCTGCTTGCCGCTCCACAAGTTTGTTTGGTTCCTAGTTGACAGTCGGTGTCAGGCAGTAGTCGGCGCTGCTTGCCGCTCCACAAGTTTGTTTGGTTCCTAGTTGACAGTCTGTGTCAGGCAGTAGTCGGCGCTGCTTGCCGCTCCACAAGTTTGTTTGGTTCCTAGTTGACAGTCGGTGTCAGGCAGTAGTCGGTGCTGCTTAACGCTCCACAAGTTTGTTTGGTTCCTAGTTGACAGTCGGTGTCAGGCAGTAGTCGGCGCTGCTTGCTGCTCCACAAGTTTGTTTGGTACCTAGTTGACAGTCGGTGTCAGCCAGTAGTCGGCGCTGCTTGCCGCTCCACAAGTTTGTTTTGTTCCTAGTTGACAGTCGGTGTCATGCAGTAGTCGGCGCTGCTTGCCGCTCCACAAGTTTGTTTGGTTCCTAGTTGACAGTCGGTGTCAGGCAGTAGTCAGCACTGCTTGCCACTCCACAAGTTTGTTTGGTTCCTAGTTGACAGTCGGTGTCAGGCAGTAGTCGGCGCTGCTTGCCGCTCCACAAGTTTGTTTGGTTCCTAGTTGACAGTCGGTGTCATGCAGTAGTCGGCGCTGCTTGCCGCTCCACAAGTTTGTTTGGTTCCTAGTTGACAGTCGGTGTCAGGCAGTAGTCAGCACTGCTTGCCACTCCACAAGTTTGTTTGGTTCCTAGTTGACAGTCGGTGTCAGGCAGTAGTCGGCGCTGCTTGCCGCTCCACAAGTTTGTTTGGTTCCTAGTTGACAGTCGGTGTCAGGCAGTAGTCGGCGCTGCTTGCCGCTCCACAAGTTTGTTTGGTTCCTAGTTGACAGTCGGTGTCAGGCAGTAGTCGGCGCTGCTTGCCGCTACACAAGTTTGTTTGGTTCCTAGTTGACAGTCGGTGTCAGGCAGTAGTCGGAGCTGCTTGCCGCTCCACAAATTTGTTTGGTTCCTAGTTGACAGTCAGTGTCAGGCAGTAATCGGCGCTGCTTGCCACTCCACAAGTTTGTTTGGATCCTTGTTGTCAGTCGGTGTAAGGGAGTAGTCGGCGCTGCTTGCCTCTCCTCAAGTTTGTTTGGTTCCTAGTTGACAGTCGGTGTCAGGCAGTAGTCGGCGCTGCTTGCCACTCCACAAGTTTGTTTGGATCCTTGTTGACAGTCAGTGTCAGGCAGTAATCGGCGCTGCTTGCCACTCCACAAGTTTGTTTGGATCCTTGTTGTCATTCGGTGTAAGGGAGTAGTCGGCGCTGCTTGCCGCTCCACAAGTTTGTTTGGTTCCTAGTTAGTCGGTGTCAGGCAGTAGTCGGCGCTGCTTGCCGCTCCACAAGTTTGTTTGGTTCCTAGTTGACAGTTGGTGTCAGGCAGTAGTCGGCGCTGCTTGCCGCTACACAAGTTTGTTTGGTTCCTAGTTGACAGTCGGTGTCAGGCAGTAGTCGGAGCTGCTTGCCGCTCCACAAATTTGTTTGGTTCCTTTTCTATATTGAAAATACGGTTTTGAATAAAGCTATTTAATCAAACTAAACTTGTTTAACATGATCCCAAAATAAAACTAAACAAAACAAAAACAAACAAACAACTGTTTTATAATAACACCTGATTTTAAATCTGTAAATTAGAGGAAGTATGCAGCAGAGTACGTTAGTACTCTTCACCTTCCCACTGAGATTGTTCACATTTCTTTCTTTTTTAAATTCCTGAATTGTCCCTTCTTTGTCTGAGTTGGTCAGCATGCTTCTTTAGAATTTTCCCATTAGCTACTATTTTCCAAATGTTCTTTCCAAGTCTCTTTAGAATCCTACCTGGTTTCCACTGAATATTACCATTTCTTGTTTCTTCCCAGAAAATAGGTTCATTCAATTTGAAATTTTTAACATTTGAATCTTCAGTAGTTTGGTTCTCTTCGTGTTGATCTCTCTGCTGAGGACGAACCAAATCCAAAATACATCTAAGTTGACGTCCCATAAACAATTCAGCAGGTGAATACCCAGTAGTTACATGTGGTGTAATTCTATACTTGAATAAACAATTATTTAAATCAGCTTCTAGTCCTTTTGGTGATACTTCAAGGCAAAGTTTCTTTAATGTATGTTTCATCGTACTAACATATTTCTCCACTTGTCCAATGGAAGATGGATGATGAGTGGGAGTAGTCACATGATCAATTCCAAATGCTTTGCAAAACTGTGCAAATTCTGAAGAAATAAAACAAGGTCCATTGTCGGTTACTATTGTCTTCGGAATTCCATACCGACAAATCATTAGTTTAATTTGTTTCACTGTCACTGTGGTCGTCATTGAGTTTAATTTTACTATTTCTACCCATCCCGAATAGGCATCCACAACCAAAAGAAACAGACTGTTTAGGAATGGTCCCGCAAAGTCAATGTGAATACGAGACCATGGTTCGTTACACTTGGGCCATTGACTGAGGAACTTCTTTTGGGGTTCTTTTGAAGCGTACAAATTACAAAGTCCACAGGTTCTAGCGATATTTTCAATATCGCTATCCATTGATGGCCACCAAAATCTTTCTCGTGCTAATGCTTTCATTTTTACCATTCCCAGATGAGTGTCATGTAGATTAAGCAACATTTTTTGCCTCAATTCGGTTGGAATTATAGTTCTGATTCCCCACATCAAGCAGCCTTCATGAATAGATAAATCATTTTTTCTCATTTCATACGGTTTTAACTCAACAGAATTGGAACTGTTTGGCCATCCATCCAATACAAACTTTTTTACTTGACTGAGACTTGTATCGTTTGATGTTTCTTCACTTATTTCTTTTGCCGTGACTGGAAGAGTTTCAATATTACCTGAAAATATTAAACCAACAACAGTACTGTAACCTCCGTCAGATTTGTCAAAATCATCATCCCCCTCTGTAGGTAATCGACTTAAACAGTCAACCTTCCCGAACAATTTGGTAGAAACATATTCAATGTTGAAAGTGAAATTCGTCAGAAATAAAGCCCACCTTTGTATCCTGCAAGAAGTAGTTACTGGCACTCCCTTAGTTGAGCCAAATATTGATAACAGAGGTCTATGATCAGTTTGAATAAGGAAATGTGACCCCCAAAGGTATATACGAAATTTCTTTATTGCGTAGATTATTGACAAGGCTTCTCTCTCTATTTGTGAATAATTCTGTTCAGCTTTAGTGAGGGTTTTGGATGCATACGCGATCGGTTTCTCTTCTCCAGTGGGATATCGGTGATAAATTGCACATCCAATACCAACCGATGATGCGTCAGCTGCTACAATGATAGGCAAATTATTGTCAAATGGTACTAGTACAGGAGTACAAACTAAAGCTTGTTTTATGTTTTCCATTGCTGTGGAACATTGTTCAGTCCAAAGCCACTGAGAATCTTTTTTTCTTAATTTGTTTAATGGTGCACAAATATCAGAAAAGTTAGGAATGAACTTTGAATAAAAATTGGCCATTCCTATGAATGATTCTAGTTGCTTAACGTTTTGTGGTTCAGGCATTTCTAATATTGATTTTGTTTTGTCAGGATTTGTGGAAACGCCATCTTTCGAAATAGTTAGACCTAAATAGTTTACTTTTTCCTTCATTAACTGACATTTGGTTCGATTTAAACAAAACCCATTTTCTGAAATTCGTTTTAAAACTTCCTTTAGTGTGTCGAGATGTTCCGTGTCATTTTTCCCTGTGATAATTACGTCATATAGAAGAAAAGCTACTCCCTTTAAACCGGAAAGCATAGAGTGCATCCTCTTTTGGAAAATAGCTGTGGCGGGAGCCACCCCGAAACATAGACGGTTGTATCGCATGAGACCAAAAATAGTGTTAATTACAAGTAATTTCTTCGATTCTTCATCCATGGGAATGGATAGATAAGCGTCGGTTAGATCAAGTGTATTAAATTTTTGACCACCTCCTAACTTGGTAAATATTTCATCTTGAGTAGGTAAGGGGAATTGTTGAACATTTAATGCTTGATTAAGACCCGTGGAAAAGTCCGCACAAATCCTAATGGTCCCGTTAGGTTTACGTACTATTACGCACGGTGCTGCCCACTCAGAATGGTCTATTTCTTCGAGTATGCCGTTGTTTTTTAAACGATCTAGTTCCTCTTTAACTTTGTCCCTAAGTGCTAGTGGTACCGATCTTGCTTTTTTGAATATGGGGACTGCACCTTCCTTAAGGTACAAGTGAGCCGTAGTTTTTGAACACTTCTTTTCGTTAGGTTGAAAAACATCCGAAAACTCATGAAAAAGCTCACTTAGTTGTTTATCAGAATCATGTACGTGTAAAGTACGTGTGTCAGATTCAATACTCATTCTTTGCAAATCACACAATGGTTTCTTGTGTAAAAGTAACGGGAAAAACCAATCTCTCCCTAAAATATTTTGTTTAACTTCTGAAGCTACAAAAACCTTGAGGTTAGTCTTAATGTTTGCGGATTTCACGTCTACAAATACCTCACCCAGTATTTTTACACCATGACCCGTGAAAGAAGTGAAATTTTGAGCGCTTGACGTAAGAGGAGGTTTATCAATTTCTTTCCAGGTTCTTTCGGAAATGATTGAAACGCAACTACCTGTATCAAGTTGCATTACTACTAAGTGATCATTTATTGAAATATTCAAGTTCAGTACTGGAAAGTAATGTTTGTGTTCAATAGAAAAGATATTATTGATTCCACCTACACGATCTGGATAAATTGAAAGGACGTCTTGTATACTGCGTCTTGCTACTGCGTTTGTTGTTTGTTCATCATCAACCCTTACTTCTACTTCCTTCACTGATTTGCTCTGTTTACACACCCTAGTTATATGATTTTTTTGCACCACACTTGTAACATACTGGTTTCTTTATGTGACAGTTTTTTTTAAAATGCTTACCTCCACATATGAAACAAGGGCCTAGAGTTACTACATTGCACTTATCATATTGTTGACTAGAGTTTAAAGTTGCAGCGTCTTTAATGGAAAACAGAGAGTTAGCCAGTTGTATAACTTCAGAAAACGAATCGTAATCTTTCCCCATAAGAGTGGTTCTAATGTTGGTATCACAAATACCCATGATAAAGGCTGTAATTAGTGCTTGTTGAAAAAATTGGATTGGGAACATGCAATCATTGACTTTACGTCTTAAAATGTTCGCAAAGTCTGTGAGACTCTCACAACCTTGGCGTAGTGAAAAAAACTTCACTCGTTCAGCCACAGCTACTTTTTTTGTTCTGTAGTTTCCTACCAAAAGTTCATAAAGGTCTTTATATAGAATATCATTTATATTTCTAGGTTGGCAGAGATTTATAAGAGTTTCTAACGCTTTAATACTTAACGAGTTGATAAATAACAAACGTTTAGTCTTTTCATCATCTTTGATTCCACTGAGTTCTATGCACGCGTTAAATTTTACCTGCCAGACGTCAACGTCTACTGTGTCCGGATCGAACAGTTCACATTTGAAGTTGGTAATGACTTTATTTAAATCTGTTACCTGTTGATCTGGATCGTTTTGACGGTTTCTAGGCATTCTTTGTCTTCGTCGCCACTTTTCTATATTGAAAATACGGTTTTGAATAAAGCTATTTAATCAAACTAAACTTGTTTAACATGATCCCAAAATAAAACTAAACAAAACAAAAACAAACAAACAACTGTTTTATAATAACACCTGATTTTAAATCTGTAAATTAGAGGAAGTATGCAGCAGAGTACGTTAGTACTCTTCAGTTCCTAGTTGACAGTCGGTGTCAAGCAGTAGTCGGCGCTGCTTGCCGCTCCACAAGTTTGTTTGGTTCCTAGTTGACAGTCGGTGTCAGGCAGTAGTCGGCGCTGCTTGCCGCTCCACAAGTTTGTTTGGTTCCTAGTTGACAGTCTGTGTCAGGCAGTAGTCGGCGCTGCTTGCCGCTCCACAAGTTTGTTTGGTTCCTAGTTGACAGTTGGTGTCAGGCAGTAGTCGGCGCTGCTTGCCACTCCACAAGTGTGTTTGGTTCCTAGTTGACATCACTGTTATTAACGATTCCAACTTTATACCAGCTGTTTCCTTTTTTAATGTAATATTTAAATTATTGTTAATATTCCTAAAATACTACAGTTTTCTGAATGTCGTTGGAATCATCATCATCATCATCTGTATGTTGGTAGTGATGTTAAAATCAAGATTTACCTTATTTTTAACAGTGTTTTTTCTAGACGACATTTCTAATTATTAAAACAGCCTATGATAATAATCTTAACTATCCGTATTGTAAGTATATTACCTCTAATTTTATTAAATAATGACATTTTTAAATTGAAAAAACCTATTGTGTAAACTTACCTTTTATCATGATTAAACTAATTTTTGTAACCCTATAGGAATTAAAAGTCCAAAATTAAAATAATTTTGTCTCTTTAGAATCCTATGGCGTTTTGAGTAATATTTCAGTGTGCAAACACCCAACATTAGTCCATCGCAAAGTACATACATCAAACATCATAAGAAGCGCATTGCCTTAAGTGGCACCTTAGTTTGTATCTATAATTTAAACATCAGGTATAATATCTTGTTTTATAAGGGACATTACTATAATATATGGAATAGTTTAAAACTTATCAGACTGAAGACTGGTAATACGAGACAATAATACTTTATTGTATTACCACGGATGTGGGAAATATTATACTTTTCAAAAGGCCGAAAACCTTTAGTTGTGTTGATTTCGGATACATATCAGGAAATACGTGTTAACATAAATACCAAAAGTATTATTTTAACGTTTGCACATTTTTTATTCTAAAAGTGCATATTGAAAAAGTTACCAATCTTTAAACAGCACTATCATTTGCCTTATGAGAGATGGCAACAATACATACAAACAACACTGTGGCGTGTTCTTCCTTCCTGTCGCTCCTATAATATAATGCCAAGTCTGAAACACTGTATGTTGCATGTCGCTTGCCGTGTGAGATATGATGCAACAATACAATCACACAATACTGTGGTGCATCTTCCTTACTTCCGCTTACTGCCACACTATACAATACTGTGTTTGTACACTCTGCCTGTTGCATGTTACTTGCCGTGTGAGATATGATGCAACAATACAATCACACAATACTGTGGCGAATCTTCCTTCCTTCCTCTCATTCCCACAATGCAATACCGCGTCTCTCCACACTACCTGTTGCATTTCACGTGCCGTGTGATATATACTAAAACATTACAACTACATAATACTGCGACATGACTTCCTGTTCATTGTGCAATACATTTCCGTATTTTATGTCACTTACCTATTGTCACTTTAGCTTTTTCCTATAAAATTAAAGCAATAATGTATATGCATATAATTTAGAGTCCAGTTCACACTAGAAACTTTACAAAGTAACCTGGAAGATCATAAAAATACTTCCCTAAATGATAATTTTATTAATTTGTCTTGTAACAAGAAAACTTAATAAAACGTTATTTACCTATATAATGTTTTGGCAATAATCATCATGGTAATGATGACCCAAGTGGAACTTTGTGAGTTTATATGTAATGCTGTGGTCTTCTCTTAGTTATAGTAACATTGTATTGAAAAAACTAATCAATAATCCTACTTAAAGACAATTATGAAATATAAAAATAAAACATTACAGTTTGCTGTCCATATTTTCTAAATACAGATTCGTCCTTAAAATGTGTTATGACTCGTATTTAATAATGAAGTGTGTATTAATTTGATGTTTAAATTAACTTGTTTTTTTAACGGCGTCATAATATCAAAATATAAGCACCATCACTCTTGCGTGGTAGTTAATTGTAAACCTTCCAGAAAAGTTAATTGGTCCTCAGAGGTACGTGCTAAGCATCAATTAGCTATAATTACTTTATCGCAGTTTTTATATCGTAAGATATTCTTAGATCTTAATATATCAATTAATTATTCAAGCTAGTAGTTAGCTGTGTGTTTTGAAGCTGGTTTTCCTTTAAAAAACATATTGCTTTTAAAAGTGGAAACCAAGCCGAATTTATAAGTAATATATATTACTATTTTATAATTTTGTTCTAAAATGAAATTATTATTTTATTTAGATGAATAAAAATACTAGATAAATAAATTCATTTGGTAAAAATAACAAACGAGTTAATAAAAACACTAATTTGTATAAAAGTATTAAAGATGTTTTCTAAGTATTTGAAATCGTGTTTAATTTTTAAATTGTTTATTTTAACAAGATATATTTGACTTTAATTTGAGATAAAAAGAAACATACAAAAATAAACTGTTATATTTTGTTTTACATCAACAGTTTGACCAAAATAAAAAAAATTATTTTCAACAAAATATTTAATATTTAATTTTATTATTGTTCATTATAGTTTACAACCTATTGACATTTTTATATTTGTTACAACCTGTGTATATCAATCTCATAAACTATTTCTAGGTAATAAAATGTGCACGTAGGCAAACAAATTATTAAACAGGTCAATAACATGTAAACTACGAAGAATATGATATGAACTTTTTTTAAACAGTTCATATAACAAGTTTGTGAAGTTTGGTGGTCGACTATTGAGATACCCTGTATATACGAATGCTTACTTTAAATCACATTGCTTAAAATATCAATTGTTTGGGTTATATAATTTATACCTTATATTGTTCCCCTTATTTACAAACCCAAAATCATGGCATGGAAAAATTAAAATTGAAAAACATTCTTTCATATTTCTATAGTAGATCACGAACGAACCGTTTCAATCGTAGTATACATACAAATTCTATCATAAAATAAACAATTGAACTTAATTTAACAACGTTATGCAATATTCATCTCTTATTTTAAACAAACAATATATTTTCATCCAATATAAGGATGATCTTGGCTTCCAAGTAAAAGGAGTCAAATGTAAGTTTCATGGCCTCCGTTCTTTCAACTGATTTGTTCGCCGTTATTACCAGAGATTTAGAGCTGTCCGTGCCTCGCGTCCTGATGCATTGCTGTATATTTGATTCGTTCGCCTCCGACAAACTTTCATTGTTTCTAAACAGTGTATACATCATTATCATTTATGCTCTACCAAACGCAAGAGAGACCAAACAAATTTAGTACCAAAAGATAAGAAAACCCGGATAAATTTAATACGAGTTAAAAATTCTAAGGAACACTTTCCGTACCAAGAGTAAATATATTTAGATTAAATGAGTACTGTACTTCATCTTCATCGTTGCGGATTGTTGTGGCATTGCTGCTAGGCACGTCTTTCACAAGTGGGAATACTGCGCAGGTTTCCGGAAGGATAAGATATAGTAGGAAAGGAAAGGGTGGGATGGGACGGCAGCCAAATCGACCCTTCAGAGGGCGAACTCCCGTGCCCCTGTGACAGCTAGGATGAGGCTCTCAAACAGGGGACCCGCATTCTGCCCTCCAACTGGTCAACTCAACTGACAGGGTATCTATGTACAACAGCCAAGGACCATCCATTTTCAGGATTGGGGACAAAACACGGAGATACTGTCCCTAGCTGCTACAAATGGAGGGACCAAAGGTGAAAGGAAAGCTTGTCATAATGGACAGCCAAAAGACGTACCATATGTAAAGACAAATTCATTTGCTGTTCCCAATGTCAGCCTCAAAACTGGTATAGACCAGTTTTAAGGTAGTTGTAAGTCCTCATTTTCAAGATAGGCTTACATATAACTAGCCTACAGTATGTATTATTGTAAATAACATGTTAACCTAGACTAACCTGGATCGTTGTAGATAGACTCACAGATAACTTCACTACATATTAGTTTATAAATTTGAATAATTACATAAAGATAAGTTGTTAAACATCCATAGATATGTATTCATCTAGCAAGTACACGTTTAGGTTAGAACAACATTTTGACAGTTCAGCTCTATGTTACCAATGAACTCTGGGTAGAATAACTATTTGAGCATATAATGAATTCTTTAACACAAATAGATTTTCTTTAACACAAATTTACATTCTGCATGAAAGAAAATGTTGTCAAATTAATCTAAAAGATTGCGCTTGTTTTATGAAAGTTATGATTGTGGCCTAGCCGAATTTTAAAACGCATGCTATTCGCCCATACGCTAGCTATGAACCCAGATATGGCTGCGATCTGTCATTCTCAATTCGTTTGGCAACGATTCAGTAACCAAGCCACAGCCTTATGGAGTAGACAAGTGAAATAACGCTGTCATCAGTCGGTGGGTTTACAAGAGCAATCGCTGTATTATACAAGCGTAGTCGCTGTGACTGACTATGATAGGGCTTATAACGATTAGATATTCTTTCTTAGGAAATAATTAATGTGTTTCTTTGTATGAATAATTAATATTGTATTTCAACCGTGTATTCTCTTAAAATAAATGTTAAAATGTCATTTGTTTAAACTGGTGTGATCATTGAATATTAAATTAAGCGTAAAACTGAAACAAATATATGGTGACTGGTAAAATATTCACAAGTGGTAGAACGCTGTTATTTTTTAGGAGTGTTGTGGCGTACAAGTGTTGTAAGCTGTTGCCCGACATTATCCTCAGCACAAGTGGCAGAACGCTGTGCTGCTTCCCAGTAGGACTGTTGAGGTTTACAAGTGTTGTAAGCTGTTGCCCGACATTATCCTCAGCACAAGTGGCAGAACGCTGTGCTGCTTTCCAGTAGGACTGTTGAGGTTTACAAGTGTTGTAAGCTGTTGCCCGACATTATCCTCAGCACAAGTGGCAGAACGCTGTGCTGCTTCCCAGTAGGACTGTTGAGGTTTACAAGTGTTGTAAGCTGTTGCCCGACATTATCCTCAGCACAAGTGGCAGAACGCTGTGCTGCTTTCCAGTAGGACTGTTGAGGTTTACAAGTGTTGTAAGCTGTTGCCCGACATTATCCTCAGCACAAGTGGCAGAACGCTGTGCTGCTTTCCAGTAGGACTGTTGAGGTTTACAAGTGTTGTAAGCTGTTGCCCGACATTATCCTCAGCACAAGTGGCAGAACGCTGTGCTGCTTTCCAGTAGGACTGTTGAGGTTTACAAGTGTTGTAAGCTGTTGCCCAACATTATCCTCAGCACAAGTGGCAGAACGCTGTGCTGCTTTCCAGTAGGACTGTTGAGGTTTACAAGTGTTGTAAGCTGTTGCCCGACATTATCCTCAGCACAAGTGGCAGAACGCTGTGCTGCTTCCCAGTAGGACTGTTGAGGTTTACAAGTGTTGTAAGCTGTTGCCCGACATTATCCTCAGAACAAGTGGCAGAACGCTGTGCTGCTTCCCAGTAGGACTGTTGAGGTTTACAAGTGTTGTAAGCTGTTGCCCGACATTATCCTCAGCACAAGTGGCAGAACGCTGTGCTGATTCCCAGTAGGACTGTTGAGGTTTACAAGTGTCGTAAGCTGTGGCCCGACAGTATCCTCAGCACAAGTGGCAGAACGCTGTGCTGCTTCCCAGTAGGACTGTTGAGGTTTACAAGTGTTGTAAGCTGTTGCCCGACATTATCCTCAGCACAAGTGGCAGAACGCTGTGCTGCTTCCCAGTAGGGCTGTTGAGGTTTACAAGTGTTGTAAGCTGTTGCCCGACATTATCCTCAGCACAAGTGGCAGAACGCTGTGCTGCTTCCCAGTAGGGCTGTTGAGGTTTACAAGTGTTGTAAGCTGTTGCCCGACATTATCCTCAGCACAAGTGGCAGAACGCTGTGCTGCTTCCCAGTAGGGCTGTTGAGGTTTACAAGTGTTGTAAGCTGTTGCCCGACATTATCCTCAGCACAAGTGGCAGAACGCTGTGCTGCTTCCCAGTAGGGCTGTTGAGGTTTACAAGTGTCGTAAGCTGTTGCCCGACATTATCCTCAGCACAAGTGGCAGAACGCTGTGCTGCTTCCCAGTAGGACTGTTGAGGTTTACAAGTGTTGTAAGCTGTTGCCCGACATTATCCTCAGCACAAGTGGCAGAACGCTGTGCTGCTTCCCAGTAGGGCTGTTGAGGTTTACAAGTGTCGTAAGCTGTTGCCCGACATTATCCTCAGCACAAGTGGCAGAACGCTGTGCTGCTTCCCAGTAGGGCTGTTGAGATTTACAAGTGTTGTAAGCTGTTGCCCGACATTATCCTCAGCACAAGTGGCAGAACGCTGTGCTGCTTCCCAGTAGGGCTGTTGAGGTTTACAAGTGTTGTAAGCTGTGGCCCGACAGTATCCTCAGCACAAGTGGCAGAACGCTGTGCTGCTTCCCAGTAGGACTGTTGAGGTTTACAAGTGTTGTAAGCTGTTGCCCGACATTATCCTCAGCACAAGTGGCAGAACGCTGTGCTGCTTCCCAGTAGGGCTGTTGAGGTTTACAAGTGTTGTAAGCTGTTGCCCGACATTATCCTCAGCACAAGTGGCAGAACGCTGTGCTGCTTCCCAGTAGGACTGTTGAGGTTTACAAGTGTTGTAAGCTATTGCCCGACATTATCCTCAGCACAAGTGGCAGAACGCTGTGCTGCTTCCCAGTAGGACTGTTGAGGTTTACAAGTGTCGTAAGCTGTTGCCCGACATTATCCTCAGCACAAGTGGCAGAACGCTGTGCTGCTTCCCAGTAGGACTGTTGAGGTTTACAGGTGTTGTAAGCTGTTGCCCGACATTATCCTCAGCACAAGTGGCAGAACGCTGTGCTGCTTCCCAGTAGGACTGTTGAGGTTTACAAGTGTTGTAAGCTGTTGCCCGACATTATCCTCAGCACAAGTGGCAGAACGCTGTGCTGCTTCCCAGTAGGACTGTTGAGGTTTACAAGTGTTGTAAGCTGTTGCCCGACATTATCCTCAGCACAAGTGGCAGAACGCTGTGCTGCTTCCCAGTAGGACTGTTGAGGTTTACAAGTGTTGTAAGCTGTTGCCCGACATTATCCTCAGCACAAGTGGCAGAACGCTGTGCTGCTTCCCAGTAGGACTGTTGAGGTTTACAAGTGTTGTAAGCTGTTGCCCGACATTATCCTCAGCACAAGTGGCAGAACGCTGTGCTGCTTCCCAGTAGGACTGTTGAGGTTTACAAGTGTTGTAAGCTGTTGCCCGACATTATCCTCAGCACAAGTGGCAGAACGCTGTGCTGCTTCCCAGTAGGACTGTTGAGGTTTACAAGTGTCGTAAGCTGTTGCCCGACATTATCCTCAGCACAAGTGGCAGAACGCTGTGCTGCTTCCCAGTAGGACTGTTGAGGTTTACAAGTGTTGTAAGCTGTTGCCCGACATTATCCTCAGCACAAGTGGCAGAACGCTGTGCTGCTTTCCAGTAGGACTGTTGAGGTTTACAAGTGTTGTAAGCTGTTGCCCGACATTATCCTCAGCACAAGTGGCAGAACGCTGTGCTGCTTTCCAGTAGGACTGTTGAGGTTTACAAGTGTTGTAAGCTGTTGCCCGACATTATCCTCAGCACAAGTGGCAGAACGCTGTGCTGCTTTCCAGTAGGACTGTTGAGGTTTACAAGTGTTGTAAGCTGTTGCCCGACATTATCCTCAGCACAAGTGGCAGAACGCTGTGCTGCTTTCCAGTAGGACTGTTGAGGTTTACAAGTGTTGTAAGCTGTTGCCCGACATTATCCTCAGCACAAGTGGCAGAACGCTGTGCTGCTTTCCAGTAGGACTGTTGAGGTTTACAAGTGTTGTAAGCTGTTGCCCGACATTATCCTCAGCACAAGTGGCAGAACGCTGTGCTGCTTTCCAGTAGGACTGTTGAGGTTTACAAGTGTTGTAAGCTGTTGCCCGACATTATCCTCAGCACAAGTGGCAGAACGCTGTGCTGCTTTCCAGTAGGACTGTTGAGGTTTACAAGTGTTGTAAGCTGTTGCCCGACATTATCCTCAGCACAAGTGGCAGAACGCTGTGCTGCTTCCCAGTAGGACTGTTGAGGTTTACAAGTGTTGTAAGCTGTTGCCCGACATTATCCTCAGCACAAGTGGCAGAACGCTGTGCTGCTTCTCAGTAGGACTGTTGAGGTTTACAAGTGTTGTAAGCTGCTGCCCGACATTATCCTCAGCACAAGTGGCAGAACGCTGTGCTGCTTCTCAGTAGGACTGTTGAGGTTTACAAGTGTTGTAAGCTGTTGCCCGACATTATCCTCAGCACAAGTGGCAGAACGCTGTGCTGCTTTCCAGTAGGACTGTTGAGGTTTACAAGTGTTGTAAGCTGTTGCCCGACATTATCCTCAGCACAAGTGGCAGAACGCTGTGCTGCTTTCCAGTAGGACTGTTGAGGTTTACAAGTGTTGTAAGCTGTTGCCCGACATTATCCTCAGCACAAGTGGCAGAACGCTGTGCTGCTTTCCAGTAGGACTGTTGAGGTTTACAAGTGTCGTAAGCTGTTGCCCGACATTATCCTCAGCACAAGTGGCAGAACGCTGTGCTGCTTTCCAGTAGGACTGTTGAGGTTTACAAGTGTTGTAAGCTGTTGCCCGACATTATCCTCAGCACAAGTGGCAGAACGCTGTGCTGCTTCCCAGTAGGACTGTTGAGGTTTACAAGTGTTGTAAGCTGTTGCCCGACATTATCCTCAGCACAAGTGGCAGAACGCTGTGCTGCTTTCCAGTAGGACTGTTGAGGTTTACAAGTGTTGTAAGCTGTTGCCCGACATTATCCTCAGCACAAGTGGCAGAACGCTGTGCTGCTTCCCAGTAGGACTGTTGAGGTTTACAAGTGTTGTAAGCTGTTGCCCGACATTATCCTCAGCACAAGTGGCAGAACGCTGTGCTGCTTTCCAGTAGGACTGTTGAGGTTTACAAGTGTTGTAAGCTGTTGCCCGACATTATCCTCAGCACAAGTGGCAGAACGCTGTGCTGCTTCCCAGTAGGACTGTTGAGGTTTACAAGTGTTGTAAGCTGTTGCCCGACATTATCCTCAGCACAAGTGGCAGAACGCTGTGCTGCTTTCCAGTAGGACTGTTGAGGTTTACAAGTGTTGTAAGCTGTTGCCCGACATTATCCTCAGCACAAGTGGCAGAACGCTGTGCTGCTTCCCAGTAGGACTGTTGAGGTTTACAAGTGTCGTAAGCTGTGGCCTAACAGGAGGACAGAGGCAGAACGCTGTGCTGCTTCTCAGTAGGACTGTTGAGGTTTACAAGTGTTGTAAGCTGTGGCCTAACAGGAGGACAGAGGTAGAACGCTGTGCTGCTTCTCAGTAGGACTGTTGAGGTTTACAAGTGTCGTAAGCTGTGGCCTAACAGGAGGACAGAGGCAGAACGCTGTGCTGCTTCTCAGTAGGACTGTTGAGGTTTACAAGTGTCGTAAGCTGTGGCCTAACAGGAGGACAGAGGCAGAACGCTGTGCTGCTTCTCAGTAGGACTGTTGAGGTTTACAAGTGTTGTAAGCTGTGGCCTAACAGGAGGACAGAGGTAGAACGCTGTGCTGCTTCTCAGTAGGACTGTTGAGGTTTACAAGTGTCGTAAGCTGTGGCCTAACAGGAGGACAGAGGTAGAACGCTGTGCTGCTTCTCAGTAGGACTGTTGAGGTTTACAAGTGTCGTAAGCTGTGGCCTAACAGGAGGACAGAGGTAGAACGCTGTGCTGCTTCTCAGTAGGACTGTTGAGGTTTACAAGTGTCGTAAGCTGTGGCCTAACAGGAGGACAGAGGTAGAACGCTGTCCTGTATTAATTTCCCCTTTACCCATTTGCCCTGAGTTATAATGGGATCTCATTTCCGATACAAATATTTAATATAGTCTCATAAATAATAAAACAGTTGTACAGTCCTGGGACAGTACTGTACTTAAGTTTAGTGTGCTGGGTTATACAAAAGTTGTAACTTTTATTCATGTATTCTTTGGTTCTAAAAAAACTCAACTGCCTGACGCCATTGGCCAATAGACCTGCAGCGATCTAAATAAAACAAGCCAAGCTAGTGGTGACCGCTCCTGAAAAAGTATCACTGCAATCAACCAGGATTGAACCAAAGCATGACCACGGCTGACTCGTGAGGTCATCGTCCTACCCCCGCGCTACCTCGACCAGTATGTATAATGTAGTAAATAAAAATTCACTTTGAATATAGCTTCATCTACTGTACGGAGATTAGTGTATTGCCAGCAAGTATACAAACAGATTCTGGGGAAGTTGCCCTAAGCACAACTTCACTTACCTTTGTCATTAGACCAAGTGATTTTAATTGTCTTATTGCAAGATTCTATCACAACTAATCAATCCACACCATTACGTTTAATTGAAAGTTTCTTGGTTACCCATGTAATAACCAGCGCATGAACAATGTACCTCACCTTAGTGTACTTGCTGGTCATCACCACCGTGCAGTATAGCAATGCTTGTGATGGATTATAAGATAATTGTTATAAAGTGTGTATTACTACTTTATATTACTTAAGTACAGCGTAAGTGTTGATGGCTTATTAATGTGTGAAAGTCATGGTTGTCATAACATTAAAAGTGGTTATGGACCACAACACCCTCCCTTCCCTCAATAAATAATTCACGCACGATGATCATGAGTAGGGATAAAGACAGTTCCAGAGAAAGCGTTTTTACCTATTGAAGTGCTAACCAAGTTTATTGACTGCTTGGGACATAAATTGACATAAATATCAAAGAGCAATCCATTAATATCGTAGGACAGACAAATGAAATACCTTAGTAGTATGTGAAATCAGCTGATTGATTAGTTTGAAAGAATAAAATTATTAAATCAAGACTTTAAGACCTGTACCACCAATGACAAAATGGTAACATTGACAATGCAATCAACACTTTAACAATCATTAGTTTTGAACACAGACAACATTTTTTGAAAAAAAAAAAAAAAAAAAACAGTTTCTCAACGTTTCGGGATCTGGAACCAGGTGAGAATTATACCTAGAACATTTACACATTTTTCCATACAAAGCTGGGGAAAAAACTAGTTGCCGCGCTGTGCAGTTTTTTGCCGTGTGTTCCGTTCTAGCGTCTGGCTTTTGTGTTTGTATTAGTTTACTTTTAATGTAACTGCTTTTACAGTTCTTTATTTTCTTGTAGCGTGTTTTACCAGCTTTACGTCTGAAGTTTGTCTGCAGCTTTGTTATGTTCAATGTAGCTTCTCACCTGAAAACTGGACCAGGTTCTAGGTCACGAAACGTCGTGAAACTTGTTGTTCTCGTTCAGCGATGGCAAATGTCCGCAATCATTTCTTAACTATCATAAAAAATCATCAACAAGGAATTTTAAACAAAGCACCTTTTACAGTTTTTGGTAATGAGTTTCTACTAACTCATGAAGTATAAAGAGATTTGTTCAAAATAACCTTGAACCTTATGTGTTTATGTTTATGTGTTGTTGAAGGGACGGATTCAGAGATCCAAAGATTCAAAGATCCTCACACGTCAACCGAAGCTTATTGTGTGTCCCTAGTACGTTAGTTTGGCAAACCAATGCCCGTACCCTTTACGAGGTCCAGGAGTTTTTTACCAATACTAGCGTCCCTTTCATCACCTGGTTGCTTACAACCAAACAGAGCCCTTCTCCTTGCCCCGAGTCTCTCGCAGTCCAGTACGATGTGCTTGGCAGTCTCTTCAGACTGATTGCAGAGCCTACACACCTGACTTTCATTTCTGAGTCCGAGAGTGTGGAGATGTTTCCTGAAATGGCCATGTCCAGTTATCAAAGCAATCAACTGCTTAACCCGACCTCTGCCCAACCTCACCAACCAGTTAGTGAAGTAAGAGCTAGTATCTGCTAGCAGCCTTTTGCCAAGTGCTTGACCAGTATAACCTTGCCATTGCTCGCGATGTAAGTCCCTGGACCATTTGTTTATTGTGTGAAAAGCAGTTGTTTTGCTTATGCCACAGCTTGGCTCTGGACCAAAGAATGGCATACCGGAACCTCTTTTAGCAAGCTTATCTGCACACTCATTGCCACCTATGCCTACATGGCCAGGTACCCAACCAAGATGCACCGAGTTGCGTGTCGCGAGTTTGCTGAGTGTGTTGTAACATTCCCACACCAATTTTGACTTGATTTCGTTGCAGTCAAGAGCCTTGAGGGCAGCCTGACAATCTGACAAGATTACTATATGCTTGTCGCAATAGCGTCTGGCAATGCCTAAATTGGCACAACCCATGATGCCACAAATTTCTGCTTGAAAAATAGTACAGTGTTGTCCCAGACTTGCACAGAGTTCTGTTCTAGGTGATTCACTGTACACCCCGTAGCCAGATTTTCCTTCAATGAGAGAGCCGTCCGTGTACCAGACAAGGCTGCCCTTCCTGTAATAGGGCCCTTCCTCAGATGTCCACTCTTCTCTGGAGCAGAATCCAACAGAAAAAGGTTTAGTGAAAACCATCTCCGTACTCATGACATCTGATGTCATATCAAGCACAGGGCTTTGAGCAACAGCTTTGGTGATGGTGCAATGGCCTGTTCCAGACAGGCCTTCCCTCCATTGGCCTGCGACTTTTAATCGATAGGCTGATTTCCGTGCTTCTGCCTTGATGAAGATATCCAAAGGCAGTAATCCAAGAGCAACTTCGAGAGCTGCTGACGGGCTACTCCTGAAGGCTCCAGTGACTAGAAGTGTGCCCAACCTTTGTAAACTTGTGAGTTTGGCTATGGCTGTAGTCTGGTTCACCTTTGTTCACCAGACTAGTGATCCATATGTTACTTGAGGCCTTATTACTGCCTTGTACAGCCACAACGCTATGTGAGGCTGGATCCCCCACGTGGAGACTAAAAATCTCCTGGACGTCATGAGCGCCCATTTCGCCTTATGCAGTGTATTATTCAAATGATCACTCCAAGTCAGCTTAGAATCAATTGTCAGCCCTAGGTATTTGACTGTACCTGATACTTCAAGCCGTGTTGGTCCAAGTCTCAGCCTAGAAAGAGACTCCAGGTTCTTTTTCCTTGTGAACATTATCCCAACTACAACTACAACTACTGTCTTTGAGGGGTTTATGCTTAGACCCTCTCCAAGACACCAGACATTGACATATTGAAGATTGACATTCATAACATCAGCGACAATATTCGTGAACCTTCCCTGTACCATTAGGACTATGTCGTCTGCATAGCCCTGGACAAAGACGCCTCTGCTAGTGAGCTCACGAAGGAGACCGTCCACCACCAGGTTCCACAGAAGAGGCGAAAGCACACCTCCCTGCGGACAACCCCTCGTGGGTGCGATCACTATCGATTCACCTTGAAGATCGGCTCTAATCCGCCTGGAGCAGAGCACGGTCTCAATCCACCTACATACAGCAGACTCAAGACCACGCCCACGCACCGCCCGGACCATGGCCGTGTAAGTGACATTGTCAAAGGCACCTTCAATGTCCATGAAGGTGCTGTATGGCGCTTACGATTTTAGAGGTAAAGATGATTAAAAGTAGAGAAATTTCACTTTGCCAGGTTGGCTCACTTGCGGTCAGCTGGGTTAAGTAGTTAGTAGGCTCGCCACGCACGGCGCTAGCGTCGCGGCGGTAGTGGGGGTAACTTGATCTCTCTTCTCGAACGGCCGAGGCAGTCAGTCTGCGGCCCGGCGAAGAGCTGGAAACATCTAGAGCTCCGAATACGAATACGAGAAGGAACTTACGATTTACTCGAGGTTAATACTTTAAGAAATAAAACTGTAAGTGCGAAGCCTCTCCATTTTAATAACTTCTAAATTCGATAAAGTAAGAACATTAAGTAAATTAGGACGATTTTATGTTGTGAAGATAACGTTGTACGATTCGTTTAAAACTTAATTTAAATCTTTTGGTTTTAAGATTGCCTTTGGTTTTTAGATTGCCCTAGACATGCAAGTAAAATACAAGTCGGTGGCGAAATAGCTCCGAGGTTAGGAGTTTTGAGTAATCGTAATTCTTCCTGTGATTTTATTGAATAAATTCATTTCACTCGGGTGTAAAACCCTAGAGAACTGAAAAAAATAAAAAGAAAGCTAAATCAAGAATAGACATTTGTAGATTTTATTAATTAATCTGGGCCAGGGCGTAATAGCTCTGTGAATTATAGGTTTTAACCAAATTTGATAAAAGAATGATAGGATTTTGTAAATTTTAAAATAGCTAAAGACTTTAAAAGTGACGACAAGGTTCAGGGCGGAACAGCTCTGTAAACAATTAGGCCTAGGCGAGATATTATTAGATAAACTATAATAAACTTATTTTGTGTTTTAAAATTTAAATAAGCAAAAGTGAATCCATCTGGGCCAGGGCGTAATAGCTCTGTGAAGTATAGGTTTTTTCACCAAATTTGATAAAAGAATTGAGGTTTCGCACAGTGTTAAAGAGATAACTTTTTATACGTCATTAAGGAACTAATTGGTGAAATAGGGTTAGAAGATGGTTTTATTTTAAATTGCGAATTGCGTTATTAGGAATTTTCCTGGTTAATTTTAGTTGATTTATACCGCCAACATTTTACCAATTAGGGACTTTTATCAAATTTTTTAAATGTGCTTTCACATGGGCGATGATGAGCGATTAAAGGCAGAATAAAAGAAAAACCTGTTGTTTGTAGTCTTTGCTGAGCCCATCCAAAATTTAATTATGTTAATTTAATCGACCTTAGGACATAAAAGATAGACGACTGAGCGAATTCGTGGCACAAACGTGCTAAGAAATACTGAGACGGATCTAGCACGTTACATTTGGCGTTCCCGAACAGGGACCGAGTTAATTAAATAATTAAAGGCGCCCGAAGGGTATTGACGATTATTAAGGCGATTTTGTCGAATTTTCGAGAAAATTAAAATTTTAAAATGGGGCTTTGGCGTTTGTTTGTGCACGTTTGGTCCCAACTTTTTTGGAACAGATTCTACATTCTTTCCCCGGCGAAAACAAAAGCGGGTGATAGGCGCGATAAAATAGAAGCAACTAGTGTGACGACGCGAACCACAACGAGCACTGGTGCAATTCCAAAGACTTCTGTAGCACCTAAAACAGCTGTTACGGGGGAAAGTATCACTACGGTGCCATCGACATCTACGTAGAGTCTTCCACTCACTAGTACACAAACAATTAGTTCTAAATCGCCCTCAGAGGATGACCCTAGGACTAGTTGGATTAGAACATTAACTAAAGAGGAATTAATATTTGAAATGGGAAAATACGGTCTTGACACGTCGGGAGTGATGGATGAGTTGAGAAGGCGGTTCGCTAAGTTTTGGAAGGAGGGAATTCCCCGCGAGGGAAACAAGACAACGCCGCCAAGCGAGACCGGAATGTTGTCTTTCGCCGGAAATCCATTGTCTCGCGCTCAAAGCATTAGTGACGCGGAGCACAATGCTTATTCACGAAGTAGGAATTATCAGGCGGGGGAGAGTGAATTAAATAAAATTAGCCAGATTTTAGGAATGCCACCAGAGGCTAAATTGGAAGATATTTGTCAATCGGTGTCTGAGCTAATTAATAAATCGAGCTCATCAGTAAGTAGGCTGTCGCAAGGCTTTAATAGGCCGACTTATGAGTTTTTAAATAATGATGGGTTACCGAGTTTACCTCAGCATAGCGGCGGCGGTTTCGTATCTTCACACTATACTAGGCCGATTACATCAGTGCTTCCGCCCAGCACATATAACCAACCTGCGGTAAAATTAGAAGATTCATCTGCTTTATGTAACTTAGTAAGAAAATGGAATGTTAAGTTTGATGGATTCAAAGATCCGATTTCGTTCTTAGAGCGATTAGACGAATTAAAAGAGTCGTACGGTATCGACAACAATTGCATTCTTAAAGTTTTACCGGAATTGTTGCACTGCACGGCTCTACTGTGGTATCGAAATAACAAGGACAGTTGGCGTTGTTATGAGGATTTTCGCCGCAGTTTCGACTTGCAGTTTTTGCCCCCGGGATATTTAAGGGATTTGGACCGTGAGATCAGATCTCGTTCTCAAGGTGAACACGAACAATTTCGAAATTTTGTGATAGCCATAAGCACTTTGATGAGGAGGCGTGGTGGCCTTTCGTTACGAGAGCAGTTGGACATTATTTTCACTAACATGAAACCGGACTATAAATTAACGATGAGGCGGCATGAGATAACTTCGTATGAGGATATGCTTATACAAGCTGAATATGTTGAGAGTTATTTACGAGAAAAGGCATTGTATCGACCACCCCCGCCACCGTCAATGGCGTTAGTACCGGAAACAGCTTATCAACCGCGAAGAAAACATGATAAACCATACGGGAACTGCGGAGTTGACTTCGTGAATTCTGGAATTTCGCCTGGCGGTATAGAAAACGAAATCGAGAGGCAAGCTAACCCCTCAAACGGCTCGCGGAACAATTCCTTCAGACGGAGAGGCGATTATAGTTAGAGGTGGAATAACCGAGCGGCTTATCAGCGACCCGATAACCGGATCGATAGGAGAGCGCCGGCTGAACAAAGCCTGTCAAATTCCGGGAACAATAGGGAGCAGGTGAATCAAACTGCTCGTTCGCCGGTACTGTGTTGGAATTGCGATAGGACCGGTCACTTTTATCGCGACTGCAGGTTACCAAAAAGGTTAAAATGTTTTTATTGTAAGACTGAAGGAGTTAGGACTAGCGATTGCGGATGCCGGTCGGGAAACGAATCTCGGGCTCAGGTGGAGGGAGGTCAACCGGGGCCCAAGAGAGCCTTATATCCTCCGAGGGAATCCAGCGGCGAGAACAAATAGATCTACTTCCAGGAAGTTTCGGATCGGTAACTAACGTCCAAGATAGCAGGCCTTATGTAGATATTAAAATTTATGGGAAAGGTTTCAGAGCCCTTTTAGATTGTGGGGCCGTCGTTACTTTAATAAATTCTGAGGTAGCGAATCATTTAGAACGTTGCGGAGTTAAAGCTAAACCGATTTCTTTGGTGATACAATTAGCCGACGGGTCTAAAGCAAAACAAACCGAGGTTTTTGAGTTTCAAGCGACTATTGACAATAAAATGAGTGATTTTAAAGCAGTTTATTTACCGTCACTAACTAGCCAGGTCATGTTAGGAGTAGACACTTTGCATAGGTTGGGAATGATAACCTATAATGTTTCAATTCGCTATTTGGAACAAGATGGCCAGAACCTTGTCGAAACAGGCGAGATGAAGATAAATGCGGTTGGGGCTCTCACAGAGGAGCAGAAAAATCGTATTAAAGCGTTCTTAGATTGTGAACTACCGCTGTTTGACAACGCCTCGGGGCGTACAGATTTGATAGAGCATAAAATAAAGTTGAAAGAAGGGGATTTCGCCCATAAAACAACGTTATTACCCTCGCAACCCGGCGATGCAGCAGGTGATTAATACCGAAGTAACTAAAATGCTGAAGGACGGAGTGATTGAAAAATCGAACAGTAGCTGGTCCTCACCAGTAGTGTTAGTCCGTAAACCATCGGGACGGTATCGGTTCTGCATTGATTTTCGTAAATTGAATCAGGCCTCGGAATTAGACGCTTATAGCCTACCGAGAATAAATTCCATCTTGGAAAAACTTCGCGCGGCGAATTTCATTTCCACGCTAGATCTCGCGAATGGCTATTGGCAAAAGCCATTGGCGGAGGAAAGTAAACCACTTACGGCGTTTACTGTGCCTGGTATGGGGTTATTTCAATTTCGAGTTCTCCCATTCGGATTACATTCCGGTACGGCTACCTTCCAACGTTTATTAGACCAAATAATAGGACCCGAGTTAGAGCCCCGTGCGTTTGCATACTTAGATGACCTAATTTTGATATCAGAAACCTTTGATGAACACCTGGAACTTCTGCGAGAAGTTTTCCAGCGTCTGCGGTTGGCCGGACTTAAACTAAATTTAGAGAAAAGTAAGTTTTGTCAAACAGAGTTGAAATATTTGGGCCATACCATAAATGCGGATGGTATAGGTACCGACCCGGAAAAAGTTAGAGCTATTGTTGAGTTCCCACGACCAAAGAATGTAAAAGGACTCCGCTCATTTTTAGGGCTTGCGTCCTGGTATCGACGGTATGTAGACGGATTTTCACGGAGTATTGCCCCTCTCACAAGTCTCTTAAAGAAGGGAGTGGCATGGAACTGGACGGATAAGCAGGAAGAGGCCTTTTGCGATTTAAAACGGAGGCTCGTGTCAGCACCGATTTTGGCGTGTCCAGATTTTAACGAAACTTTTAGATTACAAGTAGATGCGTCAAATGAAGGCCTTGGGGCTTCCCTAACTCAGAAACGGGGAAATAGGGAGGTAGTAATTGCGTACGCCAGTAGACTACTCTCAAACGCCGAGAGAAAGTATACCGTCACGGAACGCGAATGCCTGGCACTCGTCTGGGCGGTGAAAAAGTTTCGCCCGTATGTGGAAGGGTACAGATTTGTAGCGGTGACGGACCACAGTGCTTTGAAATGGCTTCTTCGTCTCAAGGAGCCTTCCGGTCGGTTGGCCCGCTGGGTATTAGATCTCCAGCAATACGAGTTTGACGTGGAATATCGCAAATCGTCACTCAATAAAGTCCCAGATGCATTATCGAGATACCCAGTCGAGGAGTTAGCAAATGAGGACGAAGGTAATGCGGTTTGCCCAGTAGGCGCTCACGATGAACCTCCCACTGGAACGGGCCGCGTAGAGACGGACCGGTGGTATGACAATGTGTTTACGAAGGTAAATCGAAATCTGATGATAAATAGTAAGTTTACAATTCGAAATGGAAAACTTTACAAACTAGACCGAACAAAAGTAAAGAACGGTGACCCAAGGGAAAATTGGAAGCTATGCGTTCGTGTTTCTGATCGTAATAAGGTACTAGGTGAAAATCACGATTCGCCTACTGCCGGACATTTCGGGTTCAAAAAGACGGCTCAGCGGGTAGGGACGGATTATTTCTGGCCAGGTTGGAGGCGAGAGGTCAGAGCATATGTGCGAAACTGTCCTGTATGCCAACGATTTAAAGTCGAACAAGTGAAACCCGCGGGTAAAATGCATTATCGTCCGCCGGGAGGTCCGTGGCACACGGTCTCAGCCGATTTGCAGGGTCCGTTCCCAAGGAGTAGGAGGGGTCACAAATTTCTAGTGGCTTTCCAGGACCAGTACAGTAAATGGACCGAAATGGCTCCATTGAGAAATGCTACGGCGACACAAGTCGCGGAAAAATTTAAGGAGCTAGTCTTACTAAGGTACGGGTCCCCAGAAGTCTTAATCGTAGATAATGGAACCCAGTTCACGGCTAAATTGTTCCTGAACTTAGCCAAAGAATGGGATATTGAATGTCAAAACACGGCTCCCTACAGTCCACAGGGTAACCCGATTGAGCGCAGGAACTGCGTTATTAAAACGCTGATTGCCCAAAGCGTCAAGGGAAGTCACCAAACGTGGGACGAACATTTACGGGAGATAGCTTTTGCAATCAATATCGCTGTGCATGACTCGACGAAGTATACTCCCGCCATGCTCTGTTTTGGCAGAGAATTACGAATGCCCGGGGCATTGCGAGGCCCCCTATTTGAGGTTTCTTCCAGCGAAGGAGAGCCTGATCGTGACCGGAAACACGGCGAGCGGATGAAACGTTTCAGGAAACTGTACGAGGCGACCCAAAATAATCTTAAAGTGGCTTTTGGAGCACAGGCCAAGTACTATAACCTCAGGAGGAGGGATGTAAGGTACGAGATCGGCCAGGCGGTGCTCAAGCGAACACACGTTCTTTCATCCAAAGCGAATGCCATAGCAAGCAAGTTGGCACCAAAGTATGAAGGGCCTTTTACGATTATAAAGCGTTGCGGGTATAATTTATATGAAGTTCAAGCTCCCGGAGGTAGGGGTAAACAGGTTACACACGTTAAGGATCTTAGACCTTTTTATGCAGAACAGTAGATTTTCAGTCAGGTGGACTAAACTGACTACTTTGTAACCCATGCTTTTATCTGAGCATGCTATAGTGGTAAGTAAATGCTTAGAGTAATAATATGCTTGTTAAGATGCTTGCTAGAAAAACCATTTTAAATTCAAAATTATTTTGTTAAAAATACCTCTGTTATTTCGTTACAGGCTTGCACCCATTTGCTTGTGGCATCTCACACCAAATAACACGCATCATACATTGCACCGCATCATTCCATACTTACCTGTATACAGCATGGCAACACTAAGAACTATAATAAAGCTTACTGAACCTGATTTGCATGGCTTACTTAATAATGAAGTTATTGATGGCGTAGTAGTTAGCTCGTATTTAAGGTTAATTGAGCGCAGGGGCCGTTATTACAACGAACTCCCCAAAGTTTGGGTCTTTGACACAATCTTCCTGAAGGATTGGGAAAAAGGAGGTATCCATACCACTCGAGGAAGGATTGCCGACGTGAACATCTTCAAAGAAGATCTCCTGTTATTCCCTCTGCATCTACCTAAAGTAAGCTCGGTAGGGCATTGGGCCCTAATCCTTGTAAATATCAAACGGAAAACGCTTCAGGCATACGACTCGATTCCACTCCCAAGAATAAAGGAAATGACAGAAATCTTAAAATTTTTACGAATGGCGGCTGTGATTCAAGCAGTCAAATTTGAGATTTCCGAATGGACAATGTTAGAGACACCAAAAGGGGCCCCTCAACAAGACGATAGCACTTCATGTGGAGTTTTTATTTGTGCACTGGCAGATAAGCTCTGCAGTAACGCAGGCCCAATGGAAAAGGTATCAATTGATGTTAAAGTCTGGCGAAGGCGAATAGCTAGCGCCATCCGAAAAGGCCGGCTCCTCGAAGAAAACTTTGAGTTACTGGAGCCGACGAGAGCAGAGGAACACTCCCATCGATACGGAAAGGGGAATCCACAACGACCTGCAGGTCCAGCCCGACTCCACGTTACCACTGCCTGCGGAGGAAGGCAGACGATCGGGGACCAGATGGAAGACCCAGTGAGTTTTAGAAGCTACGCATCGTTCAAAACCGCCCCAGAATTTATTGTGATTTCAGACGATGAAGACGAGGGAGAGGCGATGAAGAAACCCGCCTCTGTTGCACCTTCTCCAGAGCGGGAGAAAAGCACCACGCCAGTGCTGAAAATAATGGTAGACAAAGAGGACAGAGAGGCGGTAGACATACCAGCCCCAGAGCCCCTAATAACACCAGACACCATCATTCGGAGAGTGGTGTACCGGCCCTCACCTACAAGGGAGGATCCAAGAAGAGTAGAATACTATCCAAAAGAAAAATTGAACCGCCCGGAGTGGGCCACATCAGGCAGGAAACGTGGACCCAACAAATACTACAAAGTTCGGAGATGGAGGGAGGATGGCTCCTTCTACAGGGAAAAGTTCTTAAAACCCCAATATAGACGGCAGATGCCGTACTGCTGGCGGTAAAGAAAAAAAAGAAGGATTTTAGTTTTCCAAAAAGGGAGTTTTGTTTTCATTTCTTTTAGTTGCGGGAGAAAAAGCTTTAGTTTCTAAAAAAAACAACAAGAAGCATTTGTTGGAAGTAGAAGAAGCGAAAGATGTAAATAAGATTCGGTTAACTGATGACCGAAGATGGGACAACGAAGAGTAGTTGTTGCTGAAGTAGAAGTGGTAAATAGGCTAGTTTAGATCATTAAGAAGAACATTTTATTTGTAGGAAGATCCTAGACGGAGGAGCAGAAAGGTGAGAACCTTTTTTTTTTTTGTTGTTTTTGTTTTGCAGTAAGTAAGAGGGGAGTGTAAGGCGCTTACGATTTTAGAGGTAAAGATGATTAAAAGTAGAGAAATTTCACTTTGCCAGGTTGGCTCACTTGCGGTCAGCTGGGTTAAGTAGTTAGTAGGCTCGCCACGCACGGCGCTAGCGTCGCGGCGGTAGTGGGGGTAACTTGATCTCTCTTCTCGAACGGCCGAGGCAGTCAGTCTGCGGCCCGGCGAAGAGCTGGAAACATCTAGAGCTCCGAATACGAATACGAGAAGGAACTTACGATTTACTCGAGGTTAATACTTTAAGAAATAAAACTGTAAGTGCGAAGCCTCTCCATTTTAATAACTTCTAAATTCGATAAAGTAAGAACATTAAGTAAATTAGGACGATTTTATGTTGTGAAGATAACGTTGTACGATTCGTTTAAAACTTAATTTAAATCTTTTGGTTTTAAGATTGCCTTTGGTTTTTAGATTGCCCTAGACATGCAAGTAAAATACAAGTCGGTGGCGAAATAGCTCCGAGGTTAGGAGTTTTGAGTAATCGTAATTCTTCCTGTGATTTTATTGAATAAATTCATTTCACTCGGGTGTAAAACCCTAGAGAACTGAAAAAAATAAAAAGAAAGCTAAATCAAGAATAGACATTTGTAGATTTTATTAATTAATCTGGGCCAGGGCGTAATAGCTCTGTGAATTATAGGTTTTAACCAAATTTGATAAAAGAATGATAGGATTTTGTAAATTTTAAAATAGCTAAAGACTTTAAAAGTGACGACAAGGTTCAGGGCGGAACAGCTCTGTAAACAATTAGGCCTAGGCGAGATATTATTAGATAAACTATAATAAACTTATTTTGTGTTTTAAAATTTAAATAAGCAAAAGTGAATCCATCTGGGCCAGGGCGTAATAGCTCTGTGAAGTATAGGTTTTTTCACCAAATTTGATAAAAGAATTGAGGTTTCGCACAGTGTTAAAGAGATAACTTTTTATACGTCATTAAGGAACTAATTGGTGAAATAGGGTTAGAAGATGGTTTTATTTTAAATTGCGAATTGCGTTATTAGGAATTTTCCTGGTTAATTTTAGTTGATTTATACCGCCAACATTTTACCAATTAGGGACTTTTATCAAATTTTTTAAATGTGCTTTCACATGGGCGATGATGAGCGATTAAAGGCAGAATAAAAGAAAAACCTGTTGTTTGTAGTCTTTGCTGAGCCCATCCAAAATTTAATTATGTTAATTTAATCGACCTTAGGACATAAAAGATAGACGACTGAGCGAATTCGTGGCACAAACGTGCTAAGAAATACTGAGACGGATCTAGCACGTTACAGTGCATAGAGCGATTTCCTTAGCAGCAAGGCTGTCCTCCACCCTGCTCACAAGTTGATGCAGGGCGGTTTCGCAGGACTTACCAGACTGATAGGCATGCTGGTTTCGATGGAGAGGAGTACCTGAAAGCACTCCCTTTCTTAGATGTCACGAAACGTCGTAAAACTTGTTTTTCTCGTTCAGCGATGGCAAATGTCCGCAATCATTTCTTAAATATCATAAACAATCATCAACAAGGAATTTTAAACAAAGAACCTTTTTCAGTTTTTTGTAATGGGTTTCGACTAACTCATGAAGTATAAAGAGATTTGTTCAAAATAACCTTGAACCTTAGTTAAATTTATTTTTATTTTAAACAATGAGAAGATTCCAAGTTGAAACTTAATCGAATCTGTCAGCCGTTTAATACTTGACTCGTGTTTCGTATATTTCCTGTTAGCAGCAAATGCCGCAATTTGTCTTCCAATGCTAGGGAGATTGAGGGGTTGATGTCTCTGAGTGACACATGTAGCGATCACCTGATGGCTCGACCTTTGGGTCTCCTTAGTTTACATTAGACAATATTAAAGCTATTTTCTTCGTATCACTAACTTTATTTAATTTTAATACTTACATTTTATGTATTTCTTTACTTTTTATTTATAAAATTATTTACTAAATAGCAAAGAAGTATTTGTCTCATTAAAAGTTAACCGTATCAAATAAACAGTGGATTAGCAATATCAATAATATGAATATGAATGGACTCCCCTTTTTCCTACATCAAATATATTGTTTAATCACATTAATTGCCTTTTCATAGGATATTTTAAAATACGTTAACAACAACTACACGAAAATATTTACTTTTGCTATAATATAGCTATTGTCTGCAGACGTAAGCGATTGCATGAAGCCCATGTTGTATACGAACCATAAGACCCAACTATTTCACTAAAAGTCTCATGGTGAGTTCCATGTCATGCAACTGGTCTTAACCGAATGGATTACATTCAATCAATTTCTTCCTAGGGTATTAGCTCCCATTTGATCCTATGCATCTCTGTTTCACAAGAGATCAATGTCATGCAATCTCCTGGAGTAATGGCACCATATAAATAAACACGAAATACAATTTTCCAGCTCAAAATAACGCACGTGATGCTAGAGATGTGCTATCGTGCTCGCTTCACTGATTCTAAAACAGTTCTGGCGAGTTGCCGAACACGTCGGCAGGTTTCCAGAAATACCAACCCCGCTAACAGCTGTCAGATAGGTAACAGCTGATCTTCACCAATCTCGACAGGCGTGCCAACCTCGGATAAACAGAAAACGCGAGTAAAGAGATAATATAGTGTTTGACGTACAAATTGTACCACCTTTGACAACTTTAATGCAGCTTACATTAAAGAACGCTCTTTACTGCTTGTTAGTGAATTTCCTTTGGAAAGTGAACTATTAGCATGACCCGCACGGTGAAACTTAAGCCCGGGACCTCCATAGAAGTTCCTAACGTGACCCCCTGAACACGTTTTGGGGGGTCGTTCAAAATTTTATATATATATATATATATAGACATATATATATATATATATATATATATATATATATATATATATATGTGTGTGTATGCACTCTAGCGGTCGCATTTTTTGTCCGATTTACTTCAAATTTGGTTGGGACGTTCTTTTCTATAACCTGTTGGACAAGTTCGTTGGGCAAAACAATCGGAAAACTCTAAACCCATTTTTTGGGGATTAATCTTTCAAATTTTGAGTTTTTGGGCCCTAGATGATTTTGGAAAAGCCCTAGATGTAAAATTAATGCATGTTAAAAGATGGGAATTAGAAAGGCGAAAGTTTTAAGCCCTCTCTCGTCATTCTAGCATAAATATTTACCGAGTTATAAAAGAAAATGTGTATCGAGTAAACACAGTACGTTGTCTTATGGGGGTTTTACACTAGAAAAGCCTGTTATTTCTTTGTTAGAGTACTTTTATTATCCCCAGTAACCTCACGCCTACTTTCAAGCCTGTCTGGACCTTCTCCTAACCTTATAAGGCGTAAAATTGTATTCCCAGTTTTGCAAGTAAATGAAACCAGGAGTATCAGAACAGCCAAAAAAACAATATTTTCAGATTTCAATATAAATTGGACAAATGGATGTTTTTACACTGATTTTGAGTTTTACAAGTTTTTATGTGGAAATTCACTTCCCTCACGTCAGCGTGCTGCGTGCAAACTCGTTGTATTTATAATGACTCTGTTGTAAAGGTGTTTAATGTATAGTGACATATGTTAGATTGTGTTAAGCTATATTGAGCTTTTTGGACTTTTTATCAGGCGGGAATGTAGCTTTCAGATGCTAGTTCTTAGAAAATAGCACTGAAAGAACGTTAATTACTATCCTAAGCAACTCAAACTTCACCAATGTTGGTCTGATTGGTTATTGACAAAATAAAATGTAGGGCAAACTATTTGATATGTTGTGTTACCTTTTTCATTCGCTCTAATTTCGCTCCATTTTTCTCCATTTCGCTCTATAAACAATAAAACTATAGCAACCCAATAATGTTGCTATAGTAAGATTATAAACAAAACTTCCAGCATTTTTGTTGCTGTAGCAATTAATATTAAAAAACTTCCAGCACTTGAACGTCAGTAACTCTTAAGTATAATTGTGTTTTAATCCCCTATCATTGTATATTTAACACTATTTAGATTAAAACCTTCTCGTAGTTATTCTCAGATTTACCTTTATTTAATACAAAGTGATTGAGTAAGCTTATTGAGTAGTTCATGTATCCGTCATGAACTTAAGTGAGTGGTTAATGTCCTTTAGGCTATTTCCATTCCTGAGTTACAAAAAAAACTTCCAGCAATCAAACTTCAGAGTTAAAACCATAAAATTTAATTGTGTTTTGATCCCATTCATTGAATAAATGAATACATTTAAATTGGAACTCAGTTATTCTCAGCATTACCAATAATTGGTGCAAGATGATTCAATAGGCTTATGTATCTTTAACAACTTAAATGGATAGCTAATATCCTTTCGGCTATTTAGTTTTAAAGGTAGCGTTATGCCTGGGCTGAAAACGAGGTTTCATTGTTCATAACAGAGATTTCTTTATTTTTACGGAGAAGTTTGGAAATACCAGTATAAAGGAGAAAAGTTATATTTATAAGTCATTCATGGGTTTACATAAACTTTCCTTATGTCTTTCTTTAAGGCCGCTCATTCTTCTTCTCTTTGCAAAGTTTTCGGCCATCAATCTAAAAGTAAACTTTAAGAACAGGCGCAGTTGATGTCCTCGCTCTATCACAACGATTCTATATACGTTGAATGGTATTTTTTGTATGAAACGAAAATATTTAAATTTCATAAATTAACAAAATAATGTTGTTTCCTTCACCCGCGCCTAAAGTGCTTCTTTATGACATAAAACCCATCTTATAATCGCGGGGTTCTGGTTAGCGGGCGAAAAAGTCTTTCTCACTTGTTCCGACTTACTCTCGCGGCCGGTAACAAACAACTGAGTGATTGTTTCTTTGGATCAACTGACTCGGTGTTTATAACTTTCAGTCTCGTGAATTCAATTCAAATGGATGCATGAAATTAAATTTTGTTATGTAGTGTTGTATCCGAAATTTCAGGTGTAGGGAACAGTGTGTATGTATTTGAGTGTAAAGTTTCTTTGTCATTTGAGTAAAACTGTACTACTGCACGCAACACGTAGCGGAGCACTATAACAGTTTTCCTCAAGGGAGAAAGTCCTCCTTTACGCTCTTAATGCATAATTAGCTATTCCAAAACTTCCGTGACTCTTCAATGTCAAGAAATTACTTAAAAACAAAAACCGAATATTTTTCTACATCACTGCCCTTCCAAGCTGAAAGCCGACCTTGATCCGGCAAACAAATCACCGAAACACTCTCAACATTTGTTTTGCCGGCATGTTTGTGGGAAGCGTAAACTTAGCTATTTGGATCCGAACGGGTGTTACGACTGTATCCGAGACCGTCAGGTAAACAATCCGTGAAACAAAGACCTCTGAATAGATTAAACAAAGGCCTAAGAATAGTTTGGCAAGCGGTGGCCGCCCTCACACACCGCTGGGGGCCAACTATGACGTCATGAGTGACGTCGGTGTTCTACCAGGGGAATTCTCCCTGTGATATCACTGTTGGGGGAATTTTACTGGGGAATTTTAAGGAGTGGGTTTTAAAAGAGCGTTTGAGACAATCTATGATGGAGTTATTCCACGGCATGTCTGTTTAATTCATATGTCAGTATTTATGTAAGTTATGTAAGTACAACAAGATAGTGGAGAACTAAGTTTATCTTATTAATCCAACCAACCTAAAGTTACACTAAGAGGTTTATGGAATCCCAACTAAACCAGTTGATGGTAGCTTTGGTTTTGTAGTTAGATTAGAGTTACCATTGTCATTTATTAGAGTGCACCATGAATGGATGGAAGCAGCTGATCCGTTTAGCCTTGATTATTTCCTTATATAATCTTGGCTCTATAAAAACATTCAGGAGATTTCGAATTGGAAATGTATGTATAAATTCTAAAGGTTTTTGTATATTTAATTTTGTAAGTAAACTAAATAAAGTTATAGAGAATTCTGACACCGAATATCACTTGAGGACCATACAATCCATCTAATTAAATATGGCCAGCTCAAACTACACTAATACCAAACCAAACCAAAAAATAATTCAGATAAACTTGTTTGAAGATAAGCTTTGGGTCTCGTTTATCTTTAGGCCTATTGTAGCTATGGGTCTCGTGTATCTTTAGGCCTATTGTAGCTATGGGTCTCGTGTATCTTTAGGCCTATTATAGCTATGGGTCTCGTGTATCTTTAGGCCTATTGTAGCTATGGGTCTCGTTTATCTTTAGGCCTATTGTAGCTATGGGTCTCTTTTATCTTTAGGCCTATTGTAGCTATGGGTCTCGTGTATCTTTAGGCCTATTGTAGCTATGGGTCTCGTTTATCTTTAGGCCTATTGTAGCTATGGGTCTCTTTTATCTTTAGGCCTATTGTAGCTATGGTTAGGTTATTTACACGCTGGTTATGTTGTAGCGTGGAGAGGCTTGCCATTATAGACTTTGAAATTGAAATACCTTCACACAATAGAAGGAGCATGTTATGTGTGGGGAAGGCTTGAGAAATGTTTGAGGACGGTTTGAGGAAACAATTTTAAATTTGTAAAAAAATTACAGTAAATCGTTGTTTAGAAACGTAGTCCATATTCAATTAGAGGAACAACTGTTCTATACAACTGTTAACTTGAATATGACCAACTCCTAAATAACAACAGTACAAGAAGCTTACATAAAATTCATTTGCCTTACGAATCTACCAAAACAGTATATTTTAGGAGAACCATGATTTAAACTTATTATTTATAGTTATGATTCAGAGTATATCAATTTTATGTTTTTAAATTATTATTTTGCTCGGTTAAGATAAAACCAGTCCCAGTAAATGTAACTTTAAAGAGTGTTTACATATTCATAATTTCTTGTAGCATAATATGAGCTGTGACAATTAAATAGGATAAGTAAACTATTCTCTCAGCAATACAAAATATATATACACTTATACTGTAGTTACATAAAAGACGGTAACTATACAAAACATATGGTACAAGGCGATCGATTTTAACTAGTCACACTGGTTATCAGCAATAAGAACAAAATGTCATAAGATTATCTGATTGGGTCTGATGATGACCGTTGTGACTGATTGAAATCGATCGCCTTGTACCATGTTTTTTGTATATTTACCGTTTTGTATGTAAGTGCAGTTCAGTATAAGTGTTAATATTTCTTGTAGTCTTGTGAGACGTAGCTTATTAAAAAAAAACGGAGGGTTAAGGTGAGTAAGGATGGAGAATTGTGCTCACAACCTACCTAGGTTGAGCACAATAGAAAGGCATATAGAAAGCCTTTGTTTAAAAATATCCGTACAAATCCTCGGTTCTCGGTGCTTTTGTCTTGAAATAGCCCATTTACGGTTCTGCAGCCGGCCGTTGAGCTTAGGTTTTATTGTTTCCTCTGAAGTGTTTTACTGCTGCAGACAATCCTGGGTCGTCTGAGTCTGTAAATGCTGTTTAACGACGCACGGCAGCATTGAAGACTGGAAATAGATAGGTTCTAGTACCATCTTATATGCATATAAGTCGAAGTACAATAGATTTTTCCAGTCCTTTTCTTCTAATGTAGTGTGGTAGTTGAGTTCTGGGTGTTAATCTAGTGGTTGTCAGGTGATTAAACTTCGCATAACGGTAATGTTTCCTTTGCAGAGTTGGGTTGTGACAAATAAAGTAACACAATGCATTAAGTTAAAATTGTTTCGTATTAAATTAATAAATTACGAGTATAAATGTAAGTTTGGTGTTAATTGAAATTAAACTCTACACTAGAGTGCGAAGCGACAACTAACATTGTTGTCCTTGCAACACTTCCGTACCGTAGCTTAAGAGGTGAATTGAAACCGAAACGGAGAAAACGTAGGCCTAACATTACAAATAGTTTGTAAGCTCATGGAAAATGTATGCTTTGCCAAAGGCTACCATTCAAAGGTATAACCCTTTTACGACCGTTTAGACAAACTTTGTGCCTTGGGCATCAAAAGTATTGGAGCTGGAGATAGTTTGATAGGATGAATGTTGGCCCAGTTGGCGATTCTCGTCTGATTTGAGCAATTTTGTTCTCATCAGAAAGGCGAAGAAGCTGTGGAACGGAATAATCTTCCAAGAAGTAATTGTTTTCCGTTTATACGTCAGTTCACCAGCTGGGGAAGTTTTACAAAGACAACAGATTTCTACCTAGGAAGTGGGCAAAAACCAGAATTACTAAACTTGTCCAATTCCCGTGTCTTGTTTTCCGTTTGTCTGTCCGTACATGTTTTTCACTTTAAAGTTCATATTTTAAAACTGCACAACCAAAATTAAGTCTACTGTGGTAGTGTGGTAGGGTCTATCAACACAAAAGTTATTGAGTTATATCTGACAGATTCGATATGGCTGCCATTTTTAATTTTCCATCTTAAATGGCTCGAATACTAGCCATTTTACAAAGTATTTACAAAAATAATTTCTTTTAGAGGATTGATTATAAACCAATAATTGTAATCGAGTAAAAAACATTCGAGCTGATACAATCTTTTTGTGACCGGACATAGCGCATCATTGGTTACTCCACAATATAAGAATGGAATTAATAACAAGAATTGCAACAGTTTGGTTATTTATCACTCTATTTCAATATCTTATCGTTACATTTTTCATAAAAATCCTCAAAATAAGTTATTCTCGTAAACATTTTTTAAATAGTCTGGCCTTGCTCACCTTACCTTCTGATTGTACTAGGGTTTCTGCTTACCTTACCTTCTGACCGTACTAGGGTTTCTGCTCACCTTACCTTCTGATTGTACTAGGGTTTCTGCTCACCTTACCTTCTGATCGTACTAGGGTTTCTGCTCACCTTACCTTCTGATTGTACTAGGGTTTCTGCTCACCTTACCTTCTGATTGTACTAGGGTTTCTGCTCACCTTACCTTCTGATCGTACTAGGGTTTCTGCTCACCTTACCTTCTGATTGTACTAGGGTTTCTGCTCACCTTACCTTCTGATTGTACTAGGGTTTCTGCTCACATTACCTTCTGATTGTATTAGGAGTTCTGATATCCTTACTGCGTATGGTCTACAGATAAACTAATCGAAATCCTTACTCTTGGCGGGAACAACGACAGCCTGAGAATACCTTTCCATGTTGTCGACCTTAAATAGCTATCCATATATGAAGACTCTACACAGTTCATTCCTTTTTTCTAAAAACCATTCGAAAATTACTCCTCTACCTTTTTGAAACAAAACCATTCAATCAGAACAATCTTCACTATCAAGATGTCTAACAATTCATTAAATTAATTAATTTAAAGCCCTAATATACGCAGTTTAAATTTTATTGTTGTCTATGTCAAATATATTTTTATATTGATGTTCGATATAACTTGGACCACAATTATAACGGATATATAAAATGCAGTGTGTCCCGTAACGCAGAGGACAAAGGTATATAGCATTATTCCTTGAGTCAATTCAAAAACATTTTACCGTATGAACATGGATCTCCTGTGCCTAGTTTTCTGTTTGTCTGTTTGTACATGTTTTTCAATTTTAAGTTCATATTTTAAAACTACACAACCAAAATTAAGTCTACTGTGCCATTTTACAAAATCATAAAAAAAACTTATTTCAGAGGATTGTTTGATAAACCAATGATTGCAATCCAGTAATAAACAATCAAGCTATTACAATTGTTGTGTGACCGGACATAGTACCATCATTGGTTACTCCACAATATAACAATGGAATAAATAACAAGAATTGCAACATCTCGGTTATTTACCACTCGATTTCAATAACTTATCGTTACATTTTTCATTGAACGCCTCAAAATAATTTATTCTTGTAAACATGTTGTAGATAGTCTGGCCTTCAAGACATTTAAGAATGGAATAATAAAAATGGCCACCATATTGAAGTTGCCAGAGATAATTACGCTATTTATTTCGTGTTAATATGCCCTACCACTATGCACAGTTAACTTAAGTTTAGTTGAATTCGGTTGTGCAGTTTTTAAAATATAAACTTTAAAGTGACAAAACACATACAGGCAAACAAACGGAAGCACGAAAAACTAGGCACGAGAGACACGTGGGCATATAGTAAAATGTGTTTAAATTGACCTAAGGAATAAAGATATATAATTCTGTAAGCAAATTTTGAAGTCAAAATTGTGGGTGTTCGGCTCATTTCAGAATGTTGAGAAAAATAATATAGGCTGAGTATTGGAGCAAGGTTAGGGGCTATACTATACTTCAAGCAACTATTACTGTATACCTTTGTCCAGAGAGTTACGGGACACCCTGTATAAGGAGAACAATGAGAAATTTAATTTCTTCCTGCTTCCCCTTGTTGTTTGGGTCCAATTCAGAGTGGGGCAAAGTGGCTGTGTGTTTACTGCGGGGTAGTGTCACTGCCAAGCCCGAGCAGCGCACGGTATCCATACCTGCCAATCACCGGCTATTTGAAGCTCTGGTGAAACACATCACACAACTCGTGGCTTGTAACCGTGGTTATACTGTCGATGATAATTGTACCACTATGATAACTTGGTTGTGTCCAGTCTCTGTGTCACTGCCAAGCCCGTGCAGCGCGCGGCATCCATACCTTCCAATCACCGGCTATTTGAGGCTATGGTGAACACATCACACAACTCGTGGCTTTGTAACCGTGGTTATACTGTCGATGATACTTGTACCACTATGATAACTTGGTTGTGTCCAGTCTCTGTGTCACTGCCAAGCCCGTGCAGCGCTTGGTATCCATACCTGCCAATCACCGGCTATTTGAAGCTCTGGTGAAACACATCACACAACTCGTGGCTTGTAACCGTGGTTATACTGTCGATGATAATTGTACCACTATGATAACTTGGTTGTGTCCAGTCTCTGTGTCACTGCCAAGCCCGTGCAGCGCGCGGCATCCATACCTGCCAATCACCGGCTATTTGAGGCTATGGTGAACACATCACACAACTCGTGGCTTTGTAACCGTGGTTATACTGTCGATGATACTTGTACCACTATGATAACTTGGTTGTGTCCAGTCTCTGTGTCACTGCCAAGCCCGAGCAGCGCACGGCATCCATACCTGCCAATCACCGGCTATTTGAGGCTCTGGTGAACACATCACACAACTCGTGGCTTTGTAACCGTGGTTATACTGTCGATGATACTTGTACCACTATGATAACTTGGTTGTGTCCAGTCTCTGTGTCACTGCCAAGCCCGAGCAGCGCTTGGTATCCATACCTGCCAATCACCGGCTATTTGAAGCTCTGGTCAACACATCACACAACTCGTGGCTTTGTACTCGTGGTTATACTGTCGATGATACTTGTACCACTATGAGAGCTTGGTTGTGTCCAGTCTCTGTGTCACTGCCAAGCCCGTGCAGCGCGCGGCATCCATACCTGCCAATCACCGGCTATTTGAAGCTCTGGTGAAAAACATCACACAACTCGTGGCTTTGCACCCGTCGTTATACTGTCGATGATACTTGTACCATTATGATAACTTGGTTGTTTCCAGTCTCTGTGTCACTGCCAAGCCCGTGCAGCGCTTGGTATCCATACCTGCCAATCACCGGCTATTTGAAGCTCTGGTGAAACACATCACACAACTCGTGGCTTTGTAACCGTGGTTATACTGTCGATGATACTTGTACCACTATGATAACTTGGTTTTGTCCAGTCTCTGTGTCACTGCCAAGCCCGTGCAGCGCTTGGTATCCATACCTGCCAATCACCGGCTATTTGAAGCTCTGGTGAACACATCACACAACTCGTGGCTTTGTACCCGTGGTTATACTGTCGACGATACTTGTACCACTATGAGAACTTGGTTGTGTCCAGTCTCTGTGTCACTGCCAAGCCCGAGTAGCGCGCGGCATCCATACCTGCCAATCACCGGCTATTTGAAGCTCTGGTGAAACACATCACACAACTCGTGGCTTTGTAACCGTGGTTATACTGTCGATGATACTTGTACCACTATGAGAACTTGGTTGTGTTAAGTCTCTGTGTCACTGCCAAGCCCGTACAGCGCTTGGTATCCATACCTGCCAATCACCGGCTATTTGAAGCTCTGGTGAAATACATCACAAAACTCGTGGCTTTGTAACCGTGGTTATACTGTCGATGATACTTGTACCACTATGATAACTTGTTTGTGTCCAGTCTCTGTGTCACTGCCAAGCCCGTGCAGCACTTGGTATCCATACCTGCCAATCACCGGCTATTTGAAGCTCTGGTGAACACATCACACAACTCGTGGCTTTGTACCCGTCGTTATACTGTCGATGATACTTGTACCATTATGAGAACTTGGTTGTGTCCAGTCTCTGTGTCACTGCCAAGCCCGAGCAGCGCACGGCATCCATACCTGCCAATCACCGGCTATTTGAGGCTCTGGTGAACACATCACACGACTCGTGGCTTTGTACCCGTCGTTATACTGTCGATGATACTTGTACCACTATGAGAACTTGTTTGTGTCCAGTCTCTGTGTCACTGCCAAGCCCGAGCAGCGCACGGCATCCATACCTGCCAATCACCGGCTATTTAAGGCTCTGGTGAACACATCACACAACTCGTGGCTTTTTACCTGTGGTTATACTGTCGATGATACTTGTACCACTATGAGAACTTGCTTGTGTCCAGTCTCTGTGTCACTGCCAAGCCCGAGCAGCGCACGGCATCCATACCTGCCAATCACCGGCTATTTAAGGCTCTGGTGAACATATCGCACAACTCGTGGCTTTTTACCCGTGGTTATACTGTCGATGATACTTGTACCACTATGAAAACTTGTTTGTGTCCAGTCTCTGTGTCACTGCCAAGCCCGAGCAGCGCACGGCATCCATACCTGCCAATCACAGGCTATTTAAGGCTCTGGTGAACATATCGCACAACTCGTGGCTTTTTACCCGTGGTTATACTGTCGATAATACTTGTACCATTATTAGAACTTGGTTGTGTCCAGTCTCTGTGTCACATTTAATTTTCATTTCATAATCATTTGCAATATTTGTCCATGTTGCGTTTGCTAAATATATTCTACTAAATGTACGAGAAAGATTTAAACAAAATAAAAACTACAAACTCGCTAAGGGTTTACGACAATAGTGAATTAATTTTAAATCATTTATGAGTACGATGTCTGGTCTAGCTGCGAGATTAGGATTAGTAAGATGCTTGGAGTAGTTACAAGTTGAATATGAGTGGGATGACTGGTGTAGTTATAAGAGGAAGATGAGCAAGATGTTTGGTGTACCTATGGCATATGTTTGTGAGAGTGGGATGATTGACAATCATGGAGTAGTTATGTGAGTAGGATGAAAGAGATTCTTGGTGTAGTTATGAGAGTATTATAAGTACCTCATACGTGTCATGAGTGCCTGATGTATCTATGAGTATGATAGTAGTAAATCTATGACAATAACTAATCAAAATTTAAAGTGAAGCAACCATCCTCTCCATCACAGTATGACTCGCCGTTTATTTTCACTAATTTAATATCCCTTATATTTATGACGGATAATATCATCGGTAGTAAAAGTGTGGCACACTCACTGCTGGTCATAAAGCTCAGGTTCCAGATCCCACTAATATGTTTTCGTCACATGTGAAGTCATAAAATCCACACGTGGACACACACACGCACGCGCACACGTATATACTCGGCTGCAGCATTGGCCCCGATAACTTGGTTTATAGTCCACCCCGCTATACAGCGACAAACGTGGTGGCATAAAAGTCGGACGTGTAATTCCTTTGATAGTCCAACCATTCAACTCGATCACGAGCGCACCGTCAGAAATAACTCGTATAGTTTTTTACTCAGAAAGCTATCAATTTTCATTGCAACTTTATTCTGAGAGTAATAAAAGTGTTTTTGTGGTGAATAAAGTGACCCAATTGTTTGTCAAGTGTAATTGATTTTCTTGTACCATTTGTAAACGATATTTAACTCAGGTTTAACTCGCTAGATTTCACATTCTATATACGAATGTCATGTTTTGATTGGTCTTGAATAGTCTATATATGGAATTGGTAGTATATATTATATATAATTTTGTATATATAAAAAAAACTGAGCATGTGTAATATATATATATATATATATATATATATATATATAACCTCTAATAAACATGTTATTACAACTGTAAGTTCTAGAAAAGTTTATTTTGCAATAATATGTTTGCAATAAACATAATAAGTATGCCAATATCTCTGTTAAGAGTTCCTTTTTATAGGGTTTTCCACACAATGTGTTTTGTTTAGTTTTGAATATTGTCCTTATCCTTTCATTATCCTTTCATTAACACTTTAATGCCCACATAAAGTTTCAATGTTACTCGTGTTTTCAACAAATTGGGGTACATTTTGGCAATACAGATTATAAGAACGATAATTTATACCGATAAATAGGCCATCCCAATGCAACATAAAAAATTTAGCAATTTAAAAATGAATTAAATACTATTAAATATGTCATAGAAGCATATCAAATATATTCCATATCATATTTGATTGAATCTTAAATTTTTTCCTGCAAACCAAAGGAATTTACAAGTAACAATGATTAACCCTTGAAGGTTCATTAATTACCTGTTGAAGATTCCTTGATTACCCCTTGAAAGCTCCTTCATTACTCCTTAATCCAAAAGTGAACGCTGTGTACGCTATGAAAGATTACTCTTGTTTCTTCTTTATTTTGAGGAAATAATTCTTGTCCTCTAATTTTCCATGAAGTACTAACAAACAAATACACTTCAGATCCACAACCAAATTTTATAAGGATAATTTTTTTCGGTAAGCCTATTCACGTAAAAAATTGTATATGTAAATTTTTGTTTGTGAAAACTACCTTTAGTTTATTTTACACTGTAAGATCATTATAGAACATTATCTAACTTGGTATTACAAAATTACGTCTCAACATTACGCAAATAAGTATTACAGTTTGTTATTTATTTTCTCCACGAATGAAATCACAAGATTAAAATAAAGGAGTAAAAATTAAGGCAATTAACCAAGTCTAAAACCAATTATAAAAACAAATTATAAACACGTTAAACACTCTCACAGAGTATGAAAGTCGTACCCTAGTCCAACAGAAACTCTGAGAAATCCCGCAAACGAATAAAAGAATAGCAAAATGCAGAGGAGATTTCGGCGCAACTTCGGTAGAGATCTATCGCCTGATGTAGGCGAGGCTTAGTCGCTGTCAATACGCCGCGGCAGATTGATGCCTTCCTACAAAATTTCCCTGAGCGAGATGTCTCAGTACTAGGCAGTAAAACGTGTTTATGTCCATGAGATAAGTGTTTAAATTTTATTTACTATATTTGTAATTTTTTACCACATAAAACACCAGTCCCAACTCCTTCGCTTGTTCACCTGGTTTTAGGTTTATTGTCAAATCATCTCATTCGGCTAATCAAATTTCAATAGTTTTAACTTGACACATTTATTTCATTTCTATTCTTAAAAAAGGCCCTTGTTGTGACCTTTCATTTCAATTATATCGTTCATGGATGTCATATTTTTGGTTTTCTCGGAAGATCCTGGACGGTTTGGTTTATATACAGATAATGGAAGGGAAACCTTTATCATGAAGATGTTTACTATTACATACGATATTCTTTGAGGAATTTAAGAGGTTTTATTTCAAAAATATTTGTAATGGATTTATTTGTATGTAGTTAATTAACAAGAGAATAACAATGCATAATTTTAGCAACTTCTATGGATAAAATCTGATTCATTACTAGTTTTAAGTCCTTCCAAATAAATATCACAAGTCGAGTACACGTAGTTTGTCTTTTTCAATAACTAAACAATTTTATTTGAATGAAATCGACCCTCTTTGTGATTTAAAAACGATAAAAGGATAAAAAGATTTAAAAATGTCTTAATTCACTTAATTGTGAATTTATGTTGTCTCGATCACATTATTAAAAACATATTTAGTCGTTTGACTAAAACGTGTTGTCAAACACTCGCTTTAACTGGATTGAAGCTATAAAAACAAAAACGCAGAGTACTTTGAATCAAGCCTAGTCATTTATATTCTAGATCACGTGTTCTCGAGCCCTTTAAACCATTCTAGTTCATAATGTAGCCGACCCGTAAACTGTTGTGGAAAGGTACAATAAACCGGGTTCAACAAGAGAGCGATAAAACCACAGTGAATCGTTTCACCTACCCTCATAGTACGTTTAACCGCAATGTCTTCACCTACAAACGAGGTAAATATATACAGATACATATACAGGTACTCTATATATATATTTACCTCGTTGTACTGAGCATGTCTCCTGATCTTCACGTGTGTTCCGCTCAGTTGACCCAATTATAACTTAGTCTTGACAGCGGTCAGCTGACGAAGACGTTGCCAACGATGCTGACACCTGACTGATGGGCACGTGGCACTGTGTACAAAACAATCACGAGAGTTCACGAGCTTGGATGCCAATCAATAAACAGAACGGGGTGTTTTGTCTATATACTTTCATAATATAATGATATTCGTTTGATCCTTTGTTTAAAATTAATTGTTGGTGATGGTGAGTTTTTGTTAATTAAGAGATTATTGCAAACATTCTCCATCACTGATTAGCAAAAAGGTTTTCACGACGTTTCGGGATCTGGAATCTTGAGTCTTCAAAATATTCTATGTATTTTTCCACCTGAACACGGGATCAGATTCCAGATCCCGAAACGTCGTGAAATATTGTTTTAGCGAATTTCCTCTATAGGGAAGAAGCTATTACCGTAGTCGGCATGGTAAGACCTAGGCTCGGGACCATGATAACTTTTCGTTTTGAGGTCCCCAGACCCCAAAAACACCATTCGTTCGAAACTGTATATATATATATATATATATATATATATATACATTCTTTTGCATAAAGTGTACAGTTTAACTATATATATATATATATATATATATATATATGTGTGTGTGTGTGTGTGTGTGTGTGTGTTTGTGTGTGTGTGTGTGTGTGTGTGTGTGTGTGTGTGTGTGTGTGTGTGTGTGTGTGTGTGTGTGTGTGTGTGTGTGTGTGTGTCTGTGTGTCTGTGAGCACGATAACTCTCGTAAAAATTATCCGATTTTGATGAAATTTGGTATAAACGTTTAAAGCAGCATTTATGACTTTAAGTTCGAAAACCAGACAGATAAACCTATCCGAAGGGGTATTTTGGGGGGGGGGTGTTTGTACATCAAAATTGGGTTTTTTGAGTTTTTTACATATAATTTTTGAAAAAGTCAATTTTTTTCATTCGAATTAGCTTAAAAAGATGCACAATTTGGTGTTTTGATCATTGCTCTACTCCAAATGGTTACAGATATATTGAAAGTGCTAAACACAGTACGTTGTCCAATGTTATTCTTAGGGAGAATAAGAAAAATTGTATATTTTGCTTATTTATCAACTTAACCTGATGAAACTTGGTATATTGCTTCATATCGTTGCGGTCTATTGATATTTGCACTAAAAAACTTTTTTTGGCTGATAGTTCCCGTACCAGCAAACCTGCGTACTCAGCTCCCATGTTATTCTTATGGAGAATAACTAACGTGTTATCCCCCTTAATTATGAACATAAATTAATAACATTTGGTATGTGGCTTTACCTTCTTGAGTTATATTGATATTTGTATAAAACCCCATATTTTGTGTTCCTTGCTTCAGCAGCCCTGCATGCTCCACCGCCATGTTGTTCTTAGGGAGAATAATTAAAATGTCATAAATCGTTTATTTATGAATGTATATTGATGAAACTTGGTACGTGGATTTATGTGGTATTAAGATACATATATATATATATATCCATCGGAAATTCGCTGAGTACGCAGGTATGCTGCTACGGGGTATGTTTTATTTACTAATCACTGATGATAATGTCCACAACAAAATCTTAAATAACATTCGTGTGATGGTCTTTATTCATATTCGGATTAATTGTATCGGATTTTATTATTGTATGTTTGATCGGATTAATACATGCAGAGTACAATTTTTCTTAAAAAAAATTATATTTATTGAAAATGTTCCCCACAGAGATGTATGTGTATGGGAAGCACTGTCACCTATTTGCACTGTACTGTCACATCAACTTTTTATTCAAATCTTAAATGTTACAAATGTAATAACACTAAATAACAACAGGATCTTTAGCAATAATTTAATATGATATGATTAGAGTCTTGTCAACCAGACCGTTGGTTGAATTCTGCGATATTTACGTCGTATGTTGGAGCCCTGCCTTCCTTCTGAAAACTCTTCCGACACAACACTCTTCCAATTCTCTAATTTGGTTGGGGAGATTACTATATACTATATGGGTTAGGTATAATCGATTTGATTGTTCAGCTTTATTATTTAATTTCGGAATGGTGATGCCTATATTAATCTTAATTCTGGTTCGATAGGAATGTTGTATTCTAGTAAATATAACTTGTATTAGTTTCAATAAAGAGAACCAAGGTTTTATATATAGTTTTATTACATTCAGCACGGGACAATTTATAAAAAGAAGTTGAGAAGTATATTGCTAGATATGAAGCAAGTTGGTCTTCCTAAGCACTTGCTTGGCAATTTTTCTCTGAATAACCGCTAGAGGCTCGAAAACAGAACACTGTCACTGTACCACTATTTAGGACACCAACACACATTTCTGTGTATTTCAAAACTAATATTAATAAATAATGAGTGTAAAAAGTGAGATGTAGATTTGCTACCGACTAGGACTGACTGTTATTAGAGACATTATTGCAGTAATATGCTATCTCTAAATGAGAAAAACAAGTTTCACATTTTGGTATGGATACCTGAATTTTGATTGCTTTTACGTTTCTCTGTTTTGATTTTTTGGGGAGTTTTCCAGCTTTGACTGGATTGTGCCACTAATTTCATTATATTCCAGGTATTCTTCTCGCCTGAAAGAGGAATGAGATTCCTGATCCTGAAACGTCGTCAAACTTGTTTTTCTCCTTTAGAGATGATAATTACCCACAGTAATTTCTTAAATAACATAAACTTAAGGTCGTACTTTAAGGCGAATATGAATTAATTATAAGTTTAGAATGGTTGAGACGCCTTGTGTAGCCTTGTTACTGACTCAGACCGACTGATTCTTTAGCTAGGGTCATTAATATAGCCCAATGACCAATGGCAGCTGGATCCAATAGCACACCTTCACAAAATGTTCTCAAGTAAACCTAGAATCTGAATATTTTTCCAAACAGTTAAATGTCCAAGGGTTCACCTTACGATCAAATATACAATATTTAATTCTGGTTACAAATCCAATATTTAATAAAATATGGGAAATGAGACAAGAACATAAATAGATAGAAGAGACATTCAAGAAACTCCCAACCATGCCATGATTATTTATACACATGTTTTAAATTTAATTTTACTCCGATTTTATTTGTTTACATTTTACTATTATTTCTTTTATTGTATAACTTAAACCAAACTATGTGAAATTTATCAACCTTGAAAATGGCCTTAGATGCCGAAACATGTTGGTTTAAATATAAAAATAATAAACAAGGGTACTCAGTTTTTATTTTATTAATTTTTAATATATATATATATATATATATATATATATATATATATATATATATATATATATATATATATATATATATATATGTATGTGTGTGTCCGTTAACACGATAACTTGAGTAAAAAACGTCCGATTTTGATGAAATTTGGCTCAAATGTGTAAAATGACATTCATGACTTTAAGTTCGAAAACCAGAAAAATCGGACTATGGGAAGGGGGGTTTATGGGGGTTTTAAATTTTCAAAAAATCAGTTTTTTGCATTTTTCACCCTACAATTTTTAAAAAACTTAATTTTGGTTTTGACCATGTTATAGAGCTTAAAAAAACAAATAATTTAGTATTTTGAATTATTAAACTAGGTTAAGTGGTTGCGGAGAAAATCCAAAAAAACCTGCTCATAAAATCTCCCATGTTAATCTTATGGGAAAAACGTTTTTGGCTTTTTCTCAGTTTATTTTAATGTAAACTTCACATTTGCTTTTACCAATCTTTTCAGTTTCACAAAAAAATCATTTTGGTGTTTAAATTGTGATTCTACGCCTAACCGTTGCAGAGATATTCAAAGTGCTAAACACAGTACGTTGTCCAATGTTATCCTTATGGAGAATAAATAAAATTTGATATCTGGATTATTTATGAATGTATGTTGATGAAACTTGGTATGTGGCTTCACGTAGTACTGGTACATTGATATTTGCACAAAAAATTGATATTTTGTTGATTATTCCCGTAGCAGAAAACCTGCGTACTCAGCCCCCATGTTATTCTTATGGAGAATAAGTAAAATGTAATGTATCCCTTAATTATGAACATAAATTAATAAAACTTGGTATTTAGCTTCACTTGGTTGAGTTATATTGATAATTTTATAAAAACCCATTTTTCTGTTCCTTGTTGCAGCAAACCTGCTTTCTCAGCCCCATGTTATTCTTATGGAGAATAATTAAAATCGCTTATATGTGAATATATTTTTATGAAACTTGGTTTGCGGCTTTTTGTAGTATTAAGACATATATTATGCATTGGAAATTCGCTGAGTACGCAGGTTTGATGCGGCGGGGGTATTTTAATGTACATTATACTGTAATCGTTGAATGAAATCACGACGGGAATCCTATGTATTAAAAGAAACGTTTTATTGAAACGTATGTATTGAAAGGCGTTTTTTTAACCAAAAATTCTGAGTTAACGACTCAACAGACATTAAATATTATCTTTGGAAGGAAATCCATTTTTAGTATGAAGGAAAGTAATGTTGAAGTCACTATTACCATTCAGAGTTGTAATTGTTGTAAAATTTGGTTTTAATTTTGAAAAGTCTCACAAATATTTCTAGTTCGTTTCAGAATAATTTTTAAATAAACCATCAGCTATGAAAGATTCGATCAATGGAATGGAAGATTGTTTGAGGGCTATAAAAATAAGAATATAACATAAGAACATAGGAATATAGAGTAATCATCGCAAATTAATAATCCTATTTTTTAATTTATGCAGGCATGACCACAAAGAACAGCTAGTCTAGTTAGATTTAAATGCATTACAAAATATCACAAGCTACCCTGTGTACAAAACCTTTTACGATTACATTATAAAATCCTGTTTGATTTCGAGTTTCCGGCGGCGCCAACGAGTCCCCTAGCCCAGGGGGGTTCCGCCGGAAGGGGTCGACGGAGCGGAGGGTCAACTCTGTCTACCAGCGCAAGTCCACGGCGTTTCTGGACGTCCCCTTGGACAAGCACTCCCAGGAAAAGGAGGACGAAGACAGCTACAGACTGAGGTCCTTCAGCTTCACCAGCAAAGGTACGAGGACATTCGGGCTTAGCTGAACCACAGAAAATTTGCAACCATATGCAAATCTTTTCTAATAATCATATTACAAAATGATACGGGTTTAATGACGATTTAGTCCCTTCTTTAATTCTAACTTCATGAGTAAAGGAATCAAAAGAACATAACGTAGAGCAAGCGGGACGTTAGTCGGAACAATCAAAAATAAATAAACTATTGCCTTTTTGCGAAATTAGGGATACAATTTGACATTTAAAACATATTTTTCATATGTTTTTAAGCTCGCATTCTCAATGACAACCTGTTAATGCAGCTGCACATGCGATGAAAGCTTTTAAAGATAATTACTTTCAACAATATTATTTATTGTTACTTATTGTACTTATTATATTATTGGAACTGTTATTTTAATGTTTTTTGTGTGGGTAATGTTGATTTTACATGTGGTGCACATTATTTTCTTAATAAAGAATACAGTTTTTACCTCTTATGTTATTTGAGATAATTCAACATCTATAATTTGTCGAGTTTTAACAAACAAAGCAATGACAAAATTATATGTAAACAAACACCATCTGGTAGCCATTGGAAACAAAACCATCTGTAAACCAACACAATGGATGTCGATAGTGTTGTCATTGTTATTTTATCAAATTTACTTCATGTTAAATAGTTTGTGGAACAGATTGTAAATAAAATAAAGTAATCAAAAACAAAAAACAATTAAACAAACGGTACATGTGGTCCAACAGTGTTTGAACTACCATACAAAAAGTGGTTGAAATGAATAGTAAACTCAGTGTCAACGACAGACCCAACTGTCGAGCCTCTTATTAGACAGTTACCCATAACGTTACAAGTGTACAGGGTTGTTACTGACCTCAGTGCTGTTACACCAAGCTGAGCCGACTACACAGTGAAGCGCGCTGTGCCTTAGACTGAGTAATTGTGAGGGCCGCTTGAGATGTATTATACAACGTGACACAGCGTTACTGATGACGACAGCTGCTAGTTACTGCTGTTGTCTTTACGAGTTGTCAACGACAGACCCAACTATCGAGCCTCTTATTAGACTGTTACCCATAACGTAACAACTGTAGAGGGTTGTAACTGACAGCAGTGCTGTTACACCAAGCTGAGCCGACTACACAGTGGAGCGCGCTGTGCCTTAGACTGTGTAATTGTGAGGGCCACTTAAGATGTATTATACAACGTGACAAGCGTGACTGATGTCGACAGCTGCTAGTTACTGCTGTTGTCTTTACGAGCTGTCAACGACAGACCCAACTATCGAGCCTCATATTAGACAGTTACCCATAACGTTACAAGTGTACAGGGTTGTTACTGACCGCAGTGCTGTTACACCAAGCTGAGCCGACTACACAATGGAGCGCGCTGTGCCTTAGACTGTGTAATTGTGAGGGCCGCTTGAGATGTATTATACAACGTGACAAGCGTAACTGATGTCGACAGCTGCTAGTTACTGCTGTTGTCTTTACGAGTTGTCAACGAAAGACCCAACTATCGAGCCTCTTATAAGACTGTTACCCATAACGTAACAACTGTAGAGGGTTGTAACTGACAGCAGTGCTGTTACACCAAGCTGAGCCGACTACACAGTGGAGCGCGCTGTGCCTTAGACTGTGTAATTGTGAGGGCCGCTTAAGATGTATTATACAACGTGACAAGCGTGACTGATGTCGACAGCTGCTAGTTACTGCTGTTGTCTTTACGAGCTGTCAACGACAGACCCAACTATCGAGCCTCTTATTAGACTGTTACCCATAACGTAACAACTGTAGAGGGTTGTAACTGACAGCAGTGCTGTTACACCAAGCTGAGCCGACTACACAGTGGAGCGCGCTGTGCCTTAGACTGTGTAATTGTGAGGGCCGCTTAAGATGTATTATACAACGTGACAAGCGTGACTGATGTCGACAGCTGCTAGTTACTGCTGTTGTCTTTACGAGCTGTCAACGACAGACCCAACTATCGAGCCTCTTATTAGACTGTTACCCATAACGTAACAACTGTAGAGGGTTGTAACTGACAGCAGTGCTGTTACACCAAGCTGAGCCGACTACACAGTGGAGCGCGCTGTGCCTTAGACTGTGTAATTGTGAGGGCCGCTTGAGATGTATTATACAACGTGACAAGCGTAACTGATGTCGACAGCTGCTAGTTACTGCTGTTGTCTTTACGAGCTGTCAACGACAGACCCAACTATCGAGCCTCTTATTAGACTGTTACCCATAACGTAACAACTGTAGAGGGTTGTAACTGACGGCAGTGCTGTTACACCAAGCTGAGCCGACTACACAGTGGAGTGCGCTGTGCCTTAGACTGTGTAATTGTGAGGGCCGCTTGATATGTATTATACAACGTGACACAGCGTAACTGATGACGACAGCTGCTAGTTACTGCTGTTGTCTTTACGAGCTGTCAACGACAGACCCAACTATCGAGCCTCTTATTAGACTGTTACCCATAACGTAACAACTGTAGAGGGTTGTAACTGACAGCAGTGCTGTTACACCAAGCTGAGCCGACTACACAGTGGAGCGCGCTGTGCCTTAGACTGTGTAATTGTGAGGGCCGCTTAAGATGTATTATACAACGTGACAAGCGTGACTGATGTCGACAGCTGCTAGTTACTGCTGTTGTCTTTACGAGCTGTCAACGACAGACCCAACTATCGAGCCTCTTATTAGACTGTTACCCATAACGTAACAACTGTAGAGGGTTGTAACTGACAGCAGTGCTGTTACACCAAGCTGAGCCGACTACACAGTGGAGCGCGCTGTGCCTTAGACTGTGTAATTGTGAGGGCCGCTTAAGATGTATTATACAACGTGACAAGCGTGACTGATGTCGACAGCTGCTAGTTACTGCTGTTGTCTTTACGAGCTGTCAACGACAGACCCAACTATCGAGCCTCTTATTAGACTGTTACCCATAACGTAACAACTGTAGAGGGTTGTAACTGACAGCAGTGCTGTTACACCAAGCTGAGCCGACTACACAGTGGAGTGCGCTGTGCCTTAGACTGTGTAATTGTGAGGGCCGCTTGAGATGTATTATACAACGTGACAAGCGTAACTGATGTCGACAGCTGCTAGTTACTGCTGTTGTCTTTACGAGTTGTCAACGAAAGACCCAACTATCGAGCCTCTTATAAGACTGTTACCCATAACGTAACAACTGTAGAGGGTTGTTACTGACAACAGTGCTGTTAAACCAAGCTGAGCCAACTACACAGTGGAGTGCGCTGTGCCTTAGACTGTGTAATTGTGAGGGCCGCTTGAGATGTATTATACAACGTGACACAGCGTAACTGATGACGACAGCTGCTAGTTACTGCTGTTGTCTTTACGAGCTGTCAACGACAGACCCAACTATCGAGCCTCTTATAAGACTGTTACCCATAACGTAACAACTGTAGAGGGTTGTTACTGACAACAGTGCTGTTACACCAAGCTGAGCCAACTACACAGTGGAGTGCGCTGTGCCTTAGACTGTGTAATTGTGAGGGCCGCTTGAGATGTATTATACAACGTGACAAGCGTAACTGATGTCGACAGCTGCTAGTTACTGCTGTTGTCTTTACGAGTTGTCAACGAAAGACCCAACTATCGAGCCTCTTATTAGACTGTTACCCATAACGTGACAAGTGTACAGGGTTGTTACTGACAGCAGTGCTGTTACACCAAGCTGAGCCGACTACACAGTGGAGTGCGCTGTGCCTTAGACTGTGTAATTGTGAGGGCCGCTTGAGATGTATTATACAACGTGACACAGCGTAACTGATGACGACAGCTGCTAGATACTGCTGTTGTCTTTACTAGCTGTCAACCACAGACCCAACTATCGAGCCTCTTATTAGACAGTTACCCATAACGTAACAAGTGTACAGGGTTGTTACTGACAACAGTGCTGTTACACCAAGCTGAGCCGACTACACAGTGGAGTGCGCTGTGCCTTAGACTGTGTAATTGTGAGGGCCGCTTGAGATGTATTATACAACGTGACACAGCGTAACTGATGACGACAGCTGCTAGATACTGCTGTTGTCTTTACTAGCTGTCAACCACAGACCCAACTATCGAGCCTCTTATTAGACAGTTACCCATAACGTAACAAGTGTACAGGGATGTTACTGACCGCAGTGCTGTTACACCAAGCTGAGCCGACTACACAGTGAAGCGCGCTGTGCCTTAGACTGTGTAATTGTGAGGGTCGCTTGAGATGTATTATACAACGTGACAAGCGTAACTGATGTCGACAGCTGCTAGTTACTAATGTTGTCTTTACGAGTTGTCAACGACAGACCCAACTATCGAGCCTCTTATTAGACTGTTACCCATAACGTGACAAGTGTACAGGGTTGTTACTGACAGCAGTGCTGTTACACCAAGCTGAGCCGACTACACAGTGAAGCGCGCTGTGCCTTAGACTGTGTAATTGTGAGGGTCGCTTGAGATGTATTATACAACGTGACAAGCGTAACTGATGTCGACAGCTGCTAGTTACTGCTGTTGTCTTTACGAGTTGTCAACGACAGAACCAACTGACGAGCCTCTTATTAGACTGTTACCCATAACGTGACAAGTGTACAGGGTTGTTACTGACAGCAGTGCTGTTACACCAAGCTGAGCCGACTACACAGTGAAGCGCGCTGTGCCTTAGACTGTGTAATTGTGAGGGCCGCTTGAGATGTATAATACAACGTGACACAGCGTAACTGATGTCGACAGCTGCTAGTTACTGCTGTTGTCTTTACGAGTTGTCAACGACAGACCCAACTGACGAGCCTCTTATTAGACTGTTACCCATAACGTGACAAGTGTACAGGGTTGTTACTGACCTCAGTGCTGTTACACCAAGCTGAGCCGACTACACAGTGGAGCGCGCTGTGCCTTAGACTGAGTAATTGTGAGGGCCGCTTAAGATGTATTATACAACGTGACACAGCGTTACTGATGACGACAGCTGCTAGTTACTGCTGTTGTCTTTACGCGTTGTCAACGACAGACCCAACTGTCGAGCCTCTTATTAGACAGTTACCCATAACGTGACAAGTGTACAGGGTTGTTACTGACAGCAGTGCTGTTACACCAAGCTGAGCCGACTACACAGTGAAGCGCGCTGTGCCTTAGACTGTGTAATTGTGAGGGCCGCTTGAGATGTATTATACAACGTGACACAGCGTTACTGATGACGACAGCTGCTAGTTACTGCTGTTGTCTTTACGAGTTGTCAACGACAGACCCAACTGTCGAGCCTCTTATTAGACAGTTACCCATAACGTTACAAGTGTACAGGGTTGTTAATTACGGCAGTGCTGTTACACCAAGCTGAGCCGACTACACAGTGGAGTGCGCTGTGCCTTAGACTGAGTAATTGTGAGGGCCGCTTGAGATGTATTATACAACGTGACACAGCGTTACTGATGACGACAGCTGCTAGTTACTGCTGTTGTCTTTACGCGTTGTCAACGACAGACCCAACTGTCGAGCCTCTTATTAGACAGTTACCCATAACGTGACAAGTGTACAGGGTTGTTACTGACAGCAGTGCTGTTACACCAAGCTGAGCCGACTACACAGTGAAGCGCGCTGTGCCTTAGACTGTGTAATTGTGAGGGCCGCTTGAGATGTATTATACAACGTGACACAGCATAACTGATGACGACAGCTGCTAGTTACTGCTGTTGTCTTTACGAGTTGTCAACGACAGACCCAACTATCGAGCCTCTTATTAGACAGTTACCCATAACGTGACAAGTGTACAGGGTTGTTACTGACAGCAGTGCTGTTACACCAAGCTGAGCCGACTACACAGTGAAGCGCGCTGTGCCTTAGACTGTGTAATTGTAAGGGCCGCTTGAGATGTATTATACAACGTGACACAGCGTAACTGATGTCGACAGCTGCTAGTTACTGCTGTTGTCTTTACGAGCTGTCAACGACAGACCCAACTGTCGAGCCTCTTATTAGACTGTTACCCATAACGTAACAAGTGTACAGGGTTGTTACTGACAGCAGTGCTGTTACACCAAGCTGAGCCGACTACACAGTGGAGCGCGCTGTGCCTTAGACTGAGTAATTGTGAGGGCCGCTTGAGATGTATTATACAACGTGACACAGCGTAACTGATGACGACAGCTGCTAGATACTGCTGTTGTCTTTACGAGTTGTCAACGACAGACCCAACTGTCGAGCCTCTTATTAGATAGTTACCCATAACTTACAAGTGTACAGGGTTGTTACTGACAGCAGTGCTGTTACACCAAGCTGAGCCGACTACACAGTGAAGCGCGCTGTGCCTTAGACTGTGTAATTGTGAGGGCCGCTTGAGATGTATTATACAACGTGACACAGCGTAACTGATGTCGACAGCTGCTAGTTACTAATGTTGTCTTTACGAGTTGTCAACGATAGACCCAACTATCGAGCCTCTTATTAGACTGTTACCCATAACGTAACAAGTGTACAGGGTTGTTACTGACAGCAGTGCTGTTACACCAAGCTGAGCCGACTACACAGTGGAGCGCGCTGTGCCTTAGACTGTGTAATTGTGAGGGCCGCTTGAGATGTATTATACAACGTGACAAGCGTGACTGATGTCGACAGCTGCTAGTTACTAATGTTGTCTTTACGAGTTGTCAACGACAGACCCAACTGTCGAGCCTCTTATTAGACTGTTACCCATAACGTAACAAGTGTACAGGGTTGTTACTGACAGCAGTGCTGTTACACCAAGCTGAGCCGACTACACAATGAAGCGCGCTGTGCCTTAGACTGTGTAATTGTGAGGGCCACTTAAGATGTATTATACAACGTGACACGGCGTTACTGATGTCGACCGCTGCTAGTTACTGCTGTTGTCTTTACGAGTTGTCAACGACAGACCCAACTGTCGAGCCTCTTATTAGACTGTTACCTATAACGTGACAAGTGTACAGGGTTGTTAATGACAACAGTGCTGTTACACCAAGCTGAGCCGACTACACAGTGAAGCGCGCTGTGCCTTAGACTGTGTAATTGTGAGGGCCACTTAAGATGTATTATACAACGTGACAAGCGTAACTGATGTCGACAGCTGCTAGTTACTAATGTTGTCTTTATGAGTTGTCAACGACAAACCCAACTATCGAGCCTCTTATTAGACTGTTACCTATAACGTGACAAGTGTACAGGGTTGTTAATGACGGCAGTGCTGTTACACCATGCTGAGCCGACTACACAGTGAAGCGCGCTGTGCCTTAGACTGTGTAATTGTGAGGGCCGCTTAAGATGTATTATACAACGTGACAAGCGTAACTGATGTCGACAACTGCTAGTTACTAATGTTGTCTTTATGAGTTGTCAACGACAGACCCAACTATCGAGCCTCTTATTAGACAGTTACCCATAACGTGACAAGTGTACAGGGTTGTTACTGACAGCAGTGCTGTTACACCAAGCTGAGCCGACTACACAGTGAAGCGCGCTGTGCCTTAGACTGTGTAATTGTGAGGGCCGCTTGAGATGTATTATACAACGTGACACAGCGTAACTGATGTCGACAGCTGCTAGTTACTGCTGTTGTCTTTACGAGCTGTCAACGACAGACCCAACTGTCGAGCCTCTTATTAGACTGTTACCCATAACGTAACAAGTGTACAGGGTTGTTACTGACAGCAGTGCTGTTACACCAAGCTGAGCCGACTACACAGTGAAGCGCGCTGTGCCTTAGACTGTGTAATTGTGAGGGCCGCTTGAGATGTATTATACAACGTGACACAGCGTTACTGATGACGACAGCTGCTAGTTACTGCTGTTGTCTTTACGCGTTGTCAACGACAGACCCAACTGTCGAGCCTCTTATTAGACAGTTACCCATAACGTGACAAGTGTACAGGGTTGTTACTGACAGCTGTGCTGTTACACCAAGCTGAGCCGACTACACAGTGGAGTGCGCTGTGCCTTAGACTGAGTAATTGTGAGGGCCGCTTGAGATGTATTATACAACGTGACACAGCGTTACTGATGACGACAGCTGCTAGTTACTGCTGTTGTCTTTACGAGTTGTCAACGACAGACCCAACTGTCGAGCCTCTTATTAGACAGTTACCCATAACGTTACAAGTGTACAGGGTTGTTAATTACGGCAGTGCTGTTACACCAAGCTGAGCCGACTACACAGTGGAGTGCGCTGTGCCTTAGACTGAGTAATTGTGAGGGCCGCTTGAGATGTATTATACAACGTGACACAGCGTTACTGATGACGACAGCTGCTAGTTACTGCTGTTGTCTTTACGCGTTGTCAACGACAGACCCAACTGTCGAGCCTCTTATTAGACAGTTACCCATAACGTGACAAGTGTACAGGGTTGTTACTGACAGCAGTGCTGTTACACCAAGCTGAGCCGACTACACAGTGAAGCGCGCTGTGCCTTAGACTGTGTAATTGTGAGGGCCGCTTGAGATGTATTATACAACGTGACACAGCGTAACTGATGACGACAGCTGCTAGTTACTGCTGTTGTCTTTACGAGTTGTCAACGACAGACCCAACTATCGAGCCTCTTATTAGACAGTTACCCATAACGTGACAAGTGTACAGGGTTGTTACTGACAGCAGTGCTGTTACACCAAGCTGAGCCGACTACACAGTGAAGCGCGCTGTGCCTTAGACTGTGTAATTGTGAGGGCCGCTTGAGATGTATTATACAACGTGACACAGCGTAACTGATGTCGACAGCTGCTAGTTACTGCTGTTGTCTTTACGAGCTGTCAACGACAGACCCAACTGTCGAGCCTCTTATTAGACTGTTACCCATAACGTAACAAGTGTACAGGGTTGTTACTGACAGCAGTGCTGTTACACCAAGCTGAGCCGACTACACAGTGAAGCGCGCTGTGCCTTAGACTGTGTAATTGTGAGGGCCGCTTGAGATGTATTATACAACGTGACAAGCGTAACTGATGTCGACAGCTGCTAGTTACTGCTGTTGTCTTTACGAGTTGTCAACGACAGACCCAACTGTCGAGCCTCTTATTAGACAGTTACCCATAACTTACAAGTGTACAGGGTTGTTACTGACAGCTGTGCTGTTACACCAAGCTGAGCCGACTACACAGTGAAGCGCGCTGTGCCTTAGACTGAGTAATTGTGAGGGCCGCTTGAGATGTATTATACAACGTGACACAGCGTAACTGATGTCGACAGCTGCTAGTTACTAATGTTGTATTTACGAGTTGTCAACGATAGACCCAACTATCGAGCCTCTTATTAGACTGTTACCCATAACGTAACAAGTGTACAGGGTTGTTACTGACAGCAGTGCTGTTACACCAAGCTGAGCCGACTACACAGTGGAGCGCGCTGTGCCTTAGACTGAGTAATTGTGAGGGCCGCTTGAGATGTATTATACAACGTGACACAGCGTAACTGATGACGACAGCTGCTAGATACTGCTGTTGTCTTTACGAGTTGTCAACGACAGACCCAACTGTCGAGCCTCTTATTAGACAGTTACCCATAACTTACAAGTGTACAGGGTTGTTACTGACAGCAGTGCTGTTACACCAAGCTGAGCCGACTACACAGTGAAGCGCGCTGTGCCTTAGACTGTGTAATTGTGAGGGCCGCTTGAGATGTATTATACAACGTGACACAGCGTAACTGATGTCGACAGCTGCTAGTTACTAATGTTGTCTTTACGAGTTGTCAACGATAGACCCAACTATCGAGCCTCTTATTAGACTGTTACCCATAACGTAACAAGTGTACAGGGTTGTTACTGACAGCAGTGCTGTTACACCAAGCTGAGCCGACTACACAGTGGAGCGCGCTGTGCCTTAGACTGTGTAATTGTGAGGGCCGCTTGAGATGTATTATACAACGTGACAAGCGTGACTGATGTCGACAGCTGCTAGTTACTAATGTTGTCTTTACGAGTTGTCAACGACAGACCCAACTGTCGAGCCTCTTATTAGACTGTTACCCATAACGTAACAAGTGTACAGGGTTGTTACTGACAGCAGTGCTGTTACACCAAGCTGAGCCGACTACACAATGAAGCGCGCTGTACCTTAGACTGTGTAATTGTGAGGGCCACTTAAGATGTATTATACAACGTGACACAGCGTTACTGATGTCGACCGCTGCTAGTTACTGCTGTTGTCTTTACGAGTTGTCAACGACAGACCCAACTGTCGAGCCTCTTATTAGACTGTTACCTATAACGTGACAAGTGTACAGGGTTGTTAATGACAACAGTGCTGTTACACCAAGCTGAGCCGACTACACAGTGAAGCGCGCTGTGCCTTAGACTGTGTAATTGTGAGGGCCACTTAAGATGTATTATACAACGTGACAAGCGTAACTGATGTCGACAGCTGCTAGTTACTAATGTTGTCTTTATGAGTTGTCAACGACAGACCCAACTATCGAGCCTCTTATTAGACTGTTACCTATAACGTGACAAGTGTACAGGGTTGTTAATGACGGCAGTGCTGTTACACCAAGCTGAGCCGACTACACAGTGAAGCGCGCTGTGCCTTAGACTGTGTAATTGTGAGGGCCGCTTAAGATGTATTATACAACGTGACAAGCGTAACTGATGTCGACAACTGCTAGTTACTAATGTTGTCTTTATGAGTTGTCAACGACAGACCCAACTATCGAGCCTCTTATTAGACAGTTACCCATAACGTGACAAGTGTACAGGGTTGTTACTGACAGCAGTGCTGTTACACCAAGCTGAGCCGACTACACAGTGAAGCGCGCTGTGCCTTAGACTGTGTAATTGTGAGGGCCGCTTGAGATGTATTATACAACGTGACACAGCGTAACTGATGTCGACAGCTGCTAGTTACTGCTGTTGTCTTTACGAGTTGTCAACGACAGACCCAACTGTCGAGCCTCTTATTAGACTGTTACCTATAACGTGACAAGTGTACAGGGTTGTTAATGACAACAGTGCTGTTACACCAAGCTGAGCCGACTACACAGTGAAGCGCGCTGTGCCTTAGACTGTGTAATTGTGAGGGCCACTTAAGATGTATTATACAACGTGACAAGCGTAACTGATGTCGACAGCTGCTAGTTACTAATGTTGTCTTTATGAGTTGTCAACGACAGACCCAACTATCGAGCCTCTTATTAGACTGTTACCTATAACGTGACAAGTGTACAGGGTTGTTAATGACGGCAGTGCTGTTACACCAAGCTGAGCCGACTACACAGTGAAGCGCGCTGTGCCTTAGACTGTGTAATTGTGAGGGCCGCTTAAGATGTATTATACAACGTGACAAGCGTAACTGATGTCGACAACTGCTAGTTACTAATGTTGTCTTTATGAGTTGTCAACGACAGACCCAACTATCGAGCCTCTTATTAGACAGTTACCCATAACGTGACAAGTGTACAGGGTTGTTACTGACAGCAGTGCTGTTACACCAAGCTGAGCCGACTACACAGTGAAGCGCGCTGTGCCTTAGACTGTGTAATTGTGAGGGCCGCTTGAGATGTATTATACAACGTGACACAGCGTAACTGATGTCGACAGCTGCTAGTTACTGCTGTTGTCTTTACGAGCTGTCAACGACAGACCCAACTGTCGAGCCTCTTATTAGACTGTTACCCATAACGTAACAAGTGTACAGGGTTGTTACTGACAGCAGTGCTGTTACACCAAGCTGAGCCGACTACACAGTGAAGCGCGCTGTGCCTTAGACTGTGTAATTGTGAGGGCCGCTTGAGATGTATTATACAACGTGACACAGCGTTACTGATGACGACAGCTGCTAGTTACTGCTGTTGTCTTTACGCGTTGTCAACGACAGACCCAACTGTCGAGCCTCTTATTAGACAGTTACCCATAACGTGACAAGTGTACAGGGTTGTTACTGACAGCTGTGCTGTTACACCAAGCTGAGCCGACTACACAGTGGAGTGCGCTGTGCCTTAGACTGAGTAATTGTGAGGGCGGCTTGAGATGTATTATACAACGTGACACAGCGTTACTGATGACGACAGCTGCTAGTTACTGCTGTTGTCTTTACGCGTTGTCAACGACAGACCCAACTGTCGAGCCTCTTATTAGACAGTTACCCATAACGTTACAAGTGTACAGGGTTGTTAATTACGGCAGTGCTGTTACACCAAGCTGAGCCGACTACACAGTGGAGTGCGCTGTGCCTTAGACTGAGTAATTGTGAGGGCCGCTTGAGATGTATTATACAACGTGACACAGCGTTACTGATGACGACAGCTGCTAGTTACTGCTGTTGTCTTTACGCGTTGTCAACGACAGACCCAACTGTCGAGCCTCTTATTAGACAGTTACCCATAACGTGACAAGTGTACAGGGTTGTTACTGACAGCAGTGCTGTTACACCAAGCTGAGCCGACTACACAGTGAAGCGCGCTGTGCCGTAGACTGTGTAATTGTGAGGGCCGCTTGAGATGTATTATACAACGTGACACAGCGTAACTGATGACGACAGCTGCTAGTTACTGCTGTTGTCTTTACGAGTTGTCAACGACAGACCCAACTATCGAGCCTCTTATTAGACAGTTACCCATAACGTGACAAGTGTACAGGGTTGTTACTGACAGCAGTGCTGTTACACCAAGCTGAGCCGACTACACAGTGAAGCGCGCTGTGCCTTAGACTGTGTAATTGTGAGGGCCGCTTGAGATGTATTATACAACGCAACGTGACACAGCGTAACTGATGTCGACAGCTGTTAGTTACTGCTGTTGTCTTTACGAGCTGTCAACGACAGACCCAACTGTCGAGCCTCTTATTAGACTGTTACCCATAACGTAACAAGTGTACAGGGTTGTTACTGACAGCAGTGCTGTTACACCAAGCTGAGCCGACTACACAGTGAAGCGCGCTGTGCCTTAGACTGTGTAATTGTGAGGGCCGCTTGAGATGTATTATACAACGTGACAAGCGTAACTGATGTCGACAGCTGCTAGTTACTGCTGTTGTCTTTACGAGTTGTCAACGACAGACCCAACTGTCGAGCCTCTTATTAGACAGTTACCCATAACTTACAAGTGTACAGGGTTGTTACTGACAGCTGTGCTGTTACACCAAGCTGAGCCGACTACACAGTGAAGCGCGCTGTGCCTTAGACTGAGTAATTGTGAGGGCCGCTTGAGATGTATTATACAACGTGACACAGCGTAACTGATGTCGACAGCTGCTAGTTACTAATGTTGTCTTTACGAGTTGTCAACGATAGACCCAACTATCGAGCCTCTTATTAGACTGTTACCCATAACGTAACAAGTGTACAGGGTTGTTACTGACAGCAGTGCTGTTACACCAAGCTGAGCCGACTACACAGTGGAGCGCGCTGTGCCTTAGACTGAGTAATTGTGAGGGCCGCTTGAGATGTATTATACAACGTGACACAGCGTAACTGATGACGACAGCTGCTAGATACTGCTGTTGTCTTTACGAGTTGTCAACGACAGACCCAACTGTCGAGCCTCTTATTAGACAGTTACCCATAACTTACAAGTGTACAGGGTTGTTACTGACAGCAGTGCTGTTACACCAAGCTGAGCCGACTACACAGTGAAGCGCGCTGTGCCTTAGACTGTGTAATTGTGAGGGCCGCTTGAGATGTATTATACAACGTGACACAGCGTAACTGATGTCGACAGCTGCTAGTTACTAATGTTGTCTTTACGAGTTGTCAACGATAGACCCAACTATCGAGCCTCTTATTAGACTGTTACCCATAACGTAACAAGTGTACAGGGTTGTTACTGACAGCAGTGCTGTTACACCAAGCTGAGCCGACTACACAATGAAGCGCGCTGTACCTTAGACTGTGTAATTGTGAGGGCCACTTAAGATGTATTATACAACGTGACACAGCGTTACTGATGTCGACCGCTGCTAGTTACTGCTGTTGTCTTTACGAGTTGTCAACGACAGACCCAACTGTCGAGCCTCTTATTAGACTGTTACCTATAACGTGACAAGTGTACAGGGTTGTTAATGACAACAGTGCTGTTACACCAAGCTGAGCCGACTACACAGTGAAGCGCGCTGTGCCTTAGACTGTGTAATTGTGAGGGCCACTTAAGATGTATTATACAACGTGACAAGCGTAACTGATGTCGACAGCTGCTAGTTACTAATGTTGTCTTTATGAGTTGTCAACGACAGACCCAACTATCGAGCCTCTTATTAGACTGTTACCTATAACGTGACAAGTGTACAGGGTTGTTAATGACGGCAGTGCTGTTACACCAAGCTGAGCCGACTACACAGTGAAGCGCGCTGTGCCTTAGACTGTGTAATTGTGAGGGCCGCTTAAGATGTATTATACAACGTGACAAGCGTAACTGATGTCGACAACTGCTAGTTACTAATGTTGTCTTTATGAGTTGTCAACGACAGACCCAACTATCGAGCCTCTTATTAGACAGTTACCCATAACGTGACAAGTGTACAGGGTTGTTACTGACAGCAGTGCTGTTACACCAAGCTGAGCCGACTACACAGTGAAGCGCGCTGTGCCTTAGACTGTGTAATTGTGAGGGCCGCTTGAGATGTATTATACAACGTGACACAGCGTAACTGATGTCGACAGCTGCTAGTTACTGCTGTTGTCTTTACGAGTTGTCAACGACAGACCCAACTGTCGAGCCTCTTATTAGACTGTTACCTATAACGTGACAAGTGTACAGGGTTGTTAATGACAACAGTGCTGTTACACCAAGCTGAGCCGACTACACAGTGAAGCGCGCTGTGCCTTAGACTGTGTAATTGTGAGGGCCACTTAAGATGTATTATACAACGTGACAAGCGTAACTGATGTCGACAGCTGCTAGTTACTAATGTTGTCTTTATGAGTTGTCAACGACAGACCCAACTATCGAGCCTCTTATTAGACTGTTACCTATAACGTGACAAGTGTACAGGGTTGTTAATGACGGCAGTGCTGTTACACCAAGCTGAGCCGACTACACAGTGAAGCGCGCTGTGCCTTAGACTGTGTAATTGTGAGGGCCGCTTAAGATGTATTATACAACGTGACAAGCGTAACTGATGTCGACAACTGCTAGTTACTAATGTTGTCTTTATGAGTTGTCAACGACAGACCCAACTATCGAGCCTCTTATTAGACAGTTACCCATAACGTGACAAGTGTACAGGGTTGTTACTGACAGCAGTGCTGTTACACCAAGCTGAGCCGACTACACAGTGAAGCGCGCTGTGCCTTAGACTGTGTAATTGTGAGGGCCGCTTGAGATGTATTATACAACGTGACACAGCGTAACTGATGTCGACAGCTGCTAGTTACTGCTGTTGTCTTTACGAGCTGTCAACGACAGACCCAACTGTCGAGCCTCTTATTAGACTGTTACCCATAACGTAACAAGTGTACAGGGTTGTTACTGACAGCAGTGCTGTTACACCAAGCTGAGCCGACTACACAGTGAAGCGCGCTGTGCCTTAGACTGTGTAATTGTGAGGGCCGCTTGAGATGTATTATACAACGTGACACAGCGTTACTGATGACGACAGCTGCTAGTTACTGCTGTTGTCTTTACGCGTTGTCAACGACAGACCCAACTGTCGAGCCTCTTATTAGACAGTTACCCATAACGTGACAAGTGTACAGGGTTGTTACTGACAGCTGTGCTGTTACACCAAGCTGAGCCGACTACACAGTGGAGTGCGCTGTGCCTTAGACTGAGTAATTGTGAGGGCGGCTTGAGATGTATTATACAACGTGACACAGCGTTACTGATGACGACAGCTGCTAGTTACTGCTGTTGTCTTTACGCGTTGTCAACGACAGACCCAACTGTCGAGCCTCTTATTAGACAGTTACCCATAACGTTACAAGTGTACAGGGTTGTTAATTACGGCAGTGCTGTTACACCAAGCTGAGCCGACTACACAGTGGAGTGCGCTGTGCCTTAGACTGAGTAATTGTGAGGGCCGCTTGAGATGTATTATACAACGTGACACAGCGTTACTGATGACGACAGCTGCTAGTTACTGCTGTTGTCTTTACGCGTTGTCAACGACAGACCCAACTGTCGAGCCTCTTATTAGACAGTTACCCATAACGTGACAAGTGTACAGGGTTGTTACTGACAGCAGTGCTGTTACACCAAGCTGAGCCGACTACACAGTGAAGCGCGCTGTGCCGTAGACTGTGTAATTGTGAGGGCCGCTTGAGATGTATTATACAACGTGACACAGCGTAACTGATGACGACAGCTGCTAGTTACTGCTGTTGTCTTTACGAGTTGTCAACGACAGACCCAACTATCGAGCCTCTTATTAGACAGTTACCCATAACGTGACAAGTGTACAGGGTTGTTACTGACAGCAGTGCTGTTACACCAAGCTGAGCCGACTACACAGTGAAGCGCGCTGTGCCTTAGACTGTGTAATTGTGAGGGCCGCTTGAGATGTATTATACAACGCAACGTGACACAGCGTAACTGATGTCGACAGCTGTTAGTTACTGCTGTTGTCTTTACGAGCTGTCAACGACAGACCCAACTGTCGAGCCTCTTATTAGACTGTTACCCATAACGTAACAAGTGTACAGGGTTGTTACTGACAGCAGTGCTGTTACACCAAGCTGAGCCGACTACACAGTGAAGCGCGCTGTGCCTTAGACTGTGTAATTGTGAGGGCCGCTTGAGATGTATTATACAACGTGACAAGCGTAACTGATGTCGACAGCTGCTAGTTACTGCTGTTGTCTTTACGAGTTGTCAACGACAGACCCAACTGTCGAGCCTCTTATTAGACAGTTACCCATAACTTACAAGTGTACAGGGTTGTTACTGACAGCTGTGCTGTTACACCAAGCTGAGCCGACTACACAGTGAAGCGCGCTGTGCCTTAGACTGAGTAATTGTGAGGGCCGCTTGAGATGTATTATACAACGTGACACAGCGTAACTGATGTCGACAGCTGCTAGTTACTAATGTTGTCTTTACGAGTTGTCAACGATAGACCCAACTATCGAGCCTCTTATTAGACTGTTACCCATAACGTAACAAGTGTACAGGGTTGTTACTGACAGCAGTGCTGTTACACCAAGCTGAGCCGACTACACAGTGGAGCGCGCTGTGCCTTAGACTGAGTAATTGTGAGGGCCGCTTGAGATGTATTATACAACGTGACACAGCGTAACTGATGACGACAGCTGCTAGATACTGCTGTTGTCTTTACGAGTTGTCAACGACAGACCCAACTGTCGAGCCTCTTATTAGACAGTTACCCATAACTTACAAGTGTACAGGGTTGTTACTGACAGCAGTGCTGTTACACCAAGCTGAGCCGACTACACAGTGAAGCGCGCTGTGCCTTAGACTGTGTAATTGTGAGGGCCGCTTGAGATGTATTATACAACGTGACACAGCGTAACTGATGTCGACAGCTGCTAGTTACTAATGTTGTCTTTACGAGTTGTCAACGATAGACCCAACTATCGAGCCTCTTATTAGACTGTTACCCATAACGTAACAAGTGTACAGGGTTGTTACTGACAGCAGTGCTGTTACACCAAGCTGAGCCGACTACACAGTGGAGCGCGCTGTGCCTTAGACTGTGTAATTGTGAGGGCCGCTTGAGATGTATTATACAACGTGACAAGCGTGACTGATGTCGACAGCTGCTAGTTACTAATGTTGTCTTTACGAGTTGTCAACGACAGACCCAACTGTCGAGCCTCTTATTAGACTGTTACCCATAACGTAACAAGTGTACAGGGTTGTTACTGACAGCAGTGCTGTTACACCAAGCTGAGCCGACTACACAATGAAGCGCGCTGTACCTTAGACTGTGTAATTGTGAGGGCCACTTAAGATGTATTATACAACGTGACACAGCGTTACTGATGTCGACCGCTGCTAGTTACTGCTGTTGTCTTTACGAGTTGTCAACGACAGACCCAACTGTCGAGCCTCTTATTAGACTGTTACCTATAACGTGACAAGTGTACAGGGTTGTTAATGACAACAGTGCTGTTACACCAAGCTGAGCCGACTACACAGTGAAGCGCGCTGTGCCTTAGACTGTGTAATTGTGAGGGCCACTTAAGATGTATTATACAACGTGACAAGCGTAACTGATGTCGACAGCTGCTAGTTACTAATGTTGTCTTTATGAGTTGTCAACGACAGACCCAACTATCGAGCCTCTTATTAGACTGTTACCTATAACGTGACAAGTGTACAGGGTTGTTAATGACGGCAGTGCTGTTACACCAAGCTGAGCCGACTACACAGTGAAGCGCGCTGTGCCTTAGACTGTGTAATTGTGAGGGCCGCTTAAGATGTATTATACAACGTGACAAGCGTAACTGATGTCGACAACTGCTAGTTACTAATGTTGTCTTTATGAGTTGTCAACGACAGACCCAACTATCGAGCCTCTTATTAGACAGTTACCCATAACGTGACAAGTGTACAGGGTTGTTACTGACAGCAGTGCTGTTACACCAAGCTGAGCCGACTACACAGTGAAGCGCGCTGTGCCTTAGACTGTGTAATTGTGAGGGCCGCTTGAGATGTATTATACAACGTGACACAGCGTAACTGATGTCGACAGCTGCTAGTTACTGCTGTTGTCTTTACGAGCTGTCAACGACAGACCCAACTGTCGAGCCTCTTATTAGACTGTTACCCATAACGTAACAAGTGTACAGGGTTGTTACTGACAGCAGTGCTGTTACACCAAGCTGAGCCGACTACACAGTGAAGCGCGCTGTGCCTTAGACTGTGTAATTTTGAGGGCCGCTTGAGATGTATTATACAACGTGACAAGCGTAACTGATGTCGACAGCTGCTAGTTACTGCTGTTGTCTTTACGAGTTGTCAACGACAGACCCAACTGTCGAGCCTCTTATTAGACAGTTACCCATAACTTACAAGTGTACAGGGTTGTTACTGACAGCTGTGCTGTTACACCAAGCTGAGCCGACTACACAGTGAAGCGCGCTGTGCCTTAGACTGAGTAATTGTGAGGGCCGCTTGAGATGTATTATACAACGTGACACAGCGTAACTGATGTCGACAGCTGCTAGTTACTAATGTTGTCTTTACGAGTTGTCAACGATAGACCCAACTATCGAGCCTCTTATTAGACTGTTACCCATAACGTAACAAGTGTACAGGGTTGTTACTGACAGCAGTGCTGTTACACCAAGCTGAGCCGACTACACAGTGGAGCGCGCTGTGCCTTAGACTGAGTAATTGTGAGGGCCGCTTGAGATGTATTATACAACGTGACACAGCGTAACTGATGACGACAGCTGCTAGATACTGCTGTTGTCTTTACGAGTTGTCAACGACAGACCCAACTGTCGAGCCTCTTATTAGACAGTTACCCATAACTTACAAGTGTACAGGGTTGTTACTGACAGCAGTGCTGTTACACCAAGCTGAGCCGACTACACAGTGGAGCGCGCTGTGCCTTAGACTGTGTAATTGTGAGGGCCGCTTGAGATGTATTATACAACGTGACAAGCGTGACTGATGTCGACAGCTGCTAGTTACTAATGTTGTCTTTACGAGTTGTCAACGACAGACCCAACTGTCGAGCCTCTTATTAGACTGTTACCCATAACGTAACAAGTGTACAGGGTTGTTACTGACAGCAGTGCTGTTACACCAAGCTGAGCCGACTACACAATGAAGCGCGCTGTGCCTTAGACTGTGTAATTGTGAGGGCCACTTAAGATGTATTATACAACGTGACACAGCGTAACTGATGTCGACAGCTGCTAGTTACTAATGTTGTCTTTACGAGTTGTCAACAATAGACCCAACTATCGAGCCTCTTATTAGACTGTTACCCATAACGTAACAAGTGTACAGGGTTGTTACTGACAGCAGTGCTGTTACACCAAGCTGAGCCGACTACACAGTGGAGCGCGCTGTGCCTTAGACTGTGTAATTGTGAGGGCCGCTTGAGATGTATTATACAACGTGACAAGCGTGACTGATGTCGACAGCTGCTAGTTACTAATGTTGTCTTTACGAGTTGTCAACGACAGACCCAACTGTCGAGCCTCTTATTAGACTGTTACCCATAACGTAACAAGTGTACAGGGTTGTTACTGACAGCAGTGCTGTTACACCAAGCTGAGCCGACTACACAATGAAGCGCGCTGTGCCTTAGACTGTGTAATTGTGAGGGCCACTTAAGATGTATTATACAACGTGACACAGCGTTACTGATGTCGACCGCTGCTAGTTACTGCTGTTGTCTTTACGAGTTGTCAACGACAGACCCAACTGTCGAGCCTCTTATTAGACTGTTACCTATAACGTGACAAGTGTACAGGGTTGTTAATGACAACAGTGCTGTTACACCAAGCTGAGCCGACTACACAGTGAAGCGCGCTGTGCCTTAGACTGTGTAATTGTGAGGGCCACTTAAGATGTATTATACAACGTGACAAGCGTAACTGATGTCGACAGCTGCTAGTTACTAATGTTGTCTTTATGAGTTGTCAACGACAGACCCAACTATCGAGCCTCTTATTAGACTGTTACCTATAACGTGACAAGTGTACAGGGTTGTTAATGACGGCAGTGCTGTTACACCAAGCTGAGCCGACTACACAGTGAAGCGCGCTGTGCCTTAGACTGTGTAATTGTGAGGGCCGCTTAAGATGTATTATACAACGTGACAAGCGTAACTGATGTCGACAACTGCTAGTTACTAATGTTGTCTTTATGAGTTGTCAACGACAGACCCAACTGTCGAGCCTCTTATTAGACAGTTACCCATAACGTGACAAGTGTACAGGGTTGTTACTGACAGCAGTGCTGTTACACCAAGCTGAGCCGTCTACACAGTGAAGCGCGCTGTGCCTTAGACTGTGTAATTGTGAGGGCCACTTAAGATGTATTATACAACGTGACACAGCGTTACTGATGTCGACCGCTGCTAGTTACTAATGTTGTCTTTATGAGTTGTCAACGACAGACCCAACTATCGAGCCTCTTATTAGACTGTTACCCATAACGTAACAAGTGTACAGGGTTGTTACTGACAGCTGTGCTGTTACACCAAGCTGAGCCGACTACACAGTGAAGCGCGCTGTGCCTTAGACTGTGTAATTGTGAGGGCCACTTAAGATGTATTATACAACGTGACAAGCGTAACTGATGTCGACAGCTGCTAGTTACTAATGTTGTCTTTATGAGTTGTCAACGACAGACCCAACTATCGAGCCTCTTATTAGACTGTTACCCATAACGTAACAAGTGTACAGGGTTGTTACTGACAGCTGTGCTGTTACACCAAGCTGAGCCGACTACACAGTGAAGTGCGCTGTGCCTTAGACTGTGTAATTGTGAGGGCCACTTAAGATGTATTATACAACGTGACACAGCGTTACTGATGTCGACCGCTGCTAGTTACTGCTGTTGTCTTTACGAGTTGTCAACGACAATTGCGTCTCACGTACACTTTTTTATCTTTCAGATCGAATTCATTGAATAACTATAAGAAGTTGTTCTAATGTTTATCTGTCATTTACTCGTTCCAATATACCAAAAAGAATTTATCAAGCTCTTCTATAAACTCAAACTTATAAACATTACTTTTATATAGATCCCAATGTTTTAGATATTTCAAGCTATTAAGGAAAGAAAGGTCGAAATCTTGTCCAAGCTTTCTCACTTTTATATATCTAACTCATAAATTTAATCCGTTATAATTTATCAGATACAGTAAATTATACAAACTGTGCAAATATGTCAAGCAACATTTTAATCGAAATTATTGTATTTTAAATCTGAAGTAGTTCACAATACGTTTCAGGTGGAAAAGTATTTTTCATTTAAATATACTGTTGGTTGCTTAGTGTAACTGTATGCAGTTTTTATTATTGACTATTTCTTGACTGATTAGGATTAATAAAGACAATGTTAAAACTCAAAATATGTATTTTTTATGAATTCGTCTAAAAAATCTAGATTGAATGTAAATATGTTCCACATAACATCATCATTTATCAACAGCCCAGCTCAAAAATTGCGATACGTTTTTCTCAGCGTTTATGAGCGTAGGATAAATCCATGCATAACGTTAGAAAGGGATTGTCGTTTAGATTTGCAGAAATCTCTTACAACTTACATTGATCCTATCGGCCCTATGAGCTCCGCCCCACTGGCCTTCAACGTCAAAGTAAATCTTATAGAAGAACAGTAATATATTGAATTGCATATTTTCCAGCTGTTGGTAAAATATCAAATCCTAACACAAAAGCATAACAGAGGATTCAGGCGTAATGCAAATAAAAGGACTACTGTAATGGCAACGCAGTATGTGCAAGAAGTTATTATGTCGGGTTTATGATAAGCGACATAAGAGAAGGAATATTTAGCTATTTTGTTATCCTATCCTATACTCTTATTTGAGCAACGCTTGCTTGATTGGTTGGTTGGTTGCACAATTATCTCGGAAACGGCTACGAGGAATTCCTTCAAATTTTGGAAATAACTAAGTACTGGTATAAAAATATATTCTAGACAGGTCTCATACACAGTATAAATAAAATAATGTTAAAAAACTAAATTGAAAAGTTAAAAAATTAACGTTGGGCTTATGGAGTTTCAAACCAAAAAAAAAGAATTGTAACAGCTGATCATAATCAACCAGGGAACTGTCAAAGTAATACTCATGTTGTTTATGTTTATCAACATGTGATTTCCTGAGAGCAGTGATTAAAAGATTTGAGTGAAGATTACATACTAAGTAAAATAAATCAAAAGGACATTGAGCTGTAAATAACAACTGGAGTGACCTTAAATGTAGAAAAGAGGCAAATGAGTTTTACAAATCTGATTATCAGTAGGGGGGAAGTGGTGAAATATTACTCCAAGTCATCTAAACAAACTGACTGACCTTCCCCAGAGCAAAGATCGGCCCCCAGGTACTTTTTCATAACCCTCCAGAATTACTCGGAAATATTATGAACCATAATATTATTAAAAAAACAATAATACAGTAATTATTATATGATAGTGTAATTTTTTTATCAGAGATATATAGAGCAATCGGACCCACTGATTGATAAGCTATTTGATTTAGTTCTTCGAGAAGTTCAGCATCGTGTTACCGATTCAAATGTATTTTGTTTTACTGCTCACTGATGTGGCAAAAGATCCATTGGTCGTAGAATATTAATGTTGGTTGAATTTCGACTACTGGCCGATCGCTAGTTTAGTTTAATGAAGACAAGTTCACCAAATATCTCTTTTCACAGTTCAAGTTTAATTAAAACTGAACCAATTTATGAAATTCCGTTAAATAAAAGCTGTTAAAGTTTCCCCGTATTTTAAAAAGATTTTAATTTTACACGAGAAATTCAAAAGATTTAATTGCAAAACTTCGCGTTCTCGTTACTTTGCAATGTTTGTTACATTCGTACTTTCTGAAATGTTGTTAGTTATATTTTAAGCACGGAGAAACATTAATTTTCATTAAACATTTTCCACCTTTGATACATAAATGTGTCTTGTATACAATTAATTATTTTATTTTTAAGTAGATATTTATTTTTAACTATATTAAAATATTTTACTATGGGTAACTCTACAAAAAAAATTGGTTTAAGAACAAAGTAAATAAACTAATCAAGTTAAAATAACCAAATACAGATGCAAATATGAATGAGCTGATATAGTAATAACTAGCGAAACTCGTACAAGGAGTTTTAACTTAAACTTATTTTACAAATTATATTCCTGAGTAAAATGGGTATGATGAGCTAAAACATTCTACTGTACTCAATATGTTTGTATTTAAACTGTCTTTAAATATTAATCTAGTGGTCATTTTAGTTTACTTTATTTTCCTTTTATCGAATTTACCCTATAGAGAAGAAGCTATTGCTGTAGGTGGCATGGTAAGACTTAAGCCCGAGGCCATGATAAAATTTTGTTTTGAGGTCCCCAAATGCCAAAAACACTATTCGTTCAAATTTATATATATATGTATATATTTTTGTGTGTGTCCGTTACCTCTATAACTTTTGAAAGAAATGCCCGATTTTTATGAAATTTGGCACAAATGTGGAGAGTAACTTTCACTGAGAATCTTACTAAAATCTTCACATTTCTTTTTACCAATAAGTTTAGCTCCACAAAAACAATAATTCTGGTGTTTTAATTGTTGTTCTACGTCCAACCTTTGCAGAGATATTCAAATTGCTAAACATAGTACGTTGTCCAATGTTATCCTTATGGAGAACTAGCTGTTAACCGCAGGCTTCGCCCGCGAATTATTTATAAAAACTAGTATAGTTTTGTGTGCTGCATTGTGCTGAGGTTAGCCTGTGGAACTACTACGAATCAAGATCGGCTGTTTGTATTTTCATCAGCTTCAACAAAAATTAATGCCCATAAGGAATACATGGGAACTTTGAATCTCCGTGGGCTCCATACTTCACATTTATAATATTAGTATGATAAATAAAATTATATATCTCGATCGTTTATGAATGTATATCGATGAAACTTGGTATGTGGCTTCAACTAGTTGTGGTACATTAATATTTACACAAAAAACATGTTTTTTGTTGTTTTTATCCGGAGCAGCAAACCTGCTTTCTCGGCCCCCATGTTATTCATATGGAGAATAAGTAAAGTTTTATATCTCCCTTAGTTATGAACATAAATGAATAAAAATTGGTTTGTAGCTTCACCTGTTTGATAATTGCAAAATAAACATATCTCTTATCTTCCTCCTTGAAGCAAACTTGGGTACTCAGCCATAATTTTATTCTTATGGATATTAAATTAAATGCTATACATCACTTATTTATGAATGTATTTTTGTGAAACTTGGTAAGTGGCTCTATGTAGTAATGAGACACATATATAGGCATTGGAAATTCGCTGAGTATGCAGGTTTGCTGTAACGGGGATATTTTATTATGTTACCAGACTGTTTCGAAACACTGAACAAAGTTGTGTGTTGATTTGTTTTAGTGTGTCTATGCTAGTGGCATTTGTTAACGTTTTGTTTTCTGCAGGTTTGGACCGTTCCATAGGGAGCGGTCCTACCCTGGTCTTGTTACTATCTAAGTTGTTCAAAACAAATATATACTTAGGACACGAACATATATTAAGATTATCTAAATTTAACGTAGGCCTAATTAAAACATATATTGATTTTAATCGCTGAAAAATTCCTTAACAATTATCGATACGCTTAAAACACTAATAAAATGAGCGTAAACAAATTCATAAAGGAACCTGGTCACGTACGAATACAGATGAAAAGATTGAAACCAATATTCCCACAAACTCGTTTGAAGCTTGACTCTTTCTGTGAAACTCAATTCGATTATAGGATACCGTTTGCAGGTTTTCCGGGTAATTGAATTCACCGCCTGCTACTTTATTGAAGCGCCATGCAGTGAAGCACCGCACCACCGCAGTTGATCAATGGTCGGAACATTGTTACTTGTGTTGACTGTTGAGTTCGATAGTTCAAAGATTACTACTAGTGGTTTACATGCTATAACGGAACGCCCGGATATGTTTATGTGTAAATACGTTACACTTATTTGTGTTATTGTATTATTAAGTAAAATAACCGCGTAAGTTACCTTTTTCTGATGTGTCAATTCGTTTGGCTAAAGATAAAGCAGATTGTTCGATCGTTAAATTTTACCTTAAACAACTTTGAGCTTTAAAAACACAACAATCAAGTATGCTTCGTGTTTTTAAAGTTCTTACATTTGGATAAAAAAAAAAACGATACCAAAACGTTACTATTGCAACAATTTTTTTCCGAAATGGAATAATAAACCATGCGTCTAAACACATTGTTGTCTAAACGTTATTCGGTAAAATGAACGGGTAAGATACCTTTAATTTGTTAAAGTGTCAATTATTTTGTCAAATGATATAACAGGTAGTTCGATTGTGAAATTTTACTATATACAACTTTGATCTTTAAATACACCACAATTAATGCTTGGTGTTTTTTCAAGTTCTTAAATTTTGTTTTTAAGAAACTATTGCGAAAATTTTATATTACTGATTAATAAAAAACTAAGTATGCCCATCACTATTTATCATTTATACAAAACGTCAAGTCTTTAAGGATCAAATACACTATCAAAAACGATAACAAAAATGTAGTATTACAACTAACTTTTAAAAAAATGGAATAATAAGCCATACGTCGAAACAAAATATTATTTAAATAAAGGTGAGCTACGATAGTTAAATAAATTTGGTTTAGTTAAATCTTCAGTTTATTTTACGTGTGTAACAAAAGACCAACATGAAATGTAATTTTACATTGATCAAATTTAAGAAGTTATGAGTTTATATCCAGATTGTAAAGTCAATCCTCTTGTTTTCGTTTATACGTCACGGTTTTATGTATATAAAAACAAAATAAGTTTACCAACTAGTAACAGGTGGAGTATAAAGGAGTGTAGATCTAATTTGAGGAGGGCGTCCCAAATGTCAAGGAAGAAGTAGAATAAGACTGTGTTTGGACAATTAAATTAAGGGTGCCAATAATGTCCTGTTTAGAGTTACCTTAGATAACCAGAGTTCTCTCTGGGCACAAGAGACTAGCAGCATTTCCTCCAACCCCTCCGCCCTTCTCACCACCACCCCCACATATCTGACAGCCAGTTAGCCAAGTTGAAGTTGTTAGGAAAGCTCCCTGGAGGACATTTGACTTGTCTTGCCTTCCTGTTATAACTCATACACTGATTTTCACTTACAAATTACAATTGCTCAGTTATTAGCTTTGGTAAAACTGTCTAAAATACAACTGTCTATATATGCATTTTGACTCATTATATGTTTAATCTTATTTAACATGCAGTAATTAATTTTCAGTATATCTTAGCAGATTCTTGGTCTAAGATTGTTTAATACATGGTAAAATGTTAAATGGTTAGGAAACCAAAACCATTATGTGCATAATGGTGCATAATGGTTTTTATGTGAATTAATTTTAATATTCACATTTTGCATAGTCATCAGAAATAACTCAAAAATGTACAAAATAGAGTTCATCATAGTTGAAAATATAATAACAAACCGAGGTAACCGCCCCGACAATATATGTGGTTTAATTACGTGTTCTGATATGATTTGGTCACATTGTTGCATTACAGTATAGTGTTTGGAAGCTATCCAGATTATGTTTAGAATTTTATTAAAAAGACAGTAGTTAGGTTTATACCGAGGGACAGTGATTGTGTTTTATTATTGTGGCCATAGTTAATTTACAATTACAAATTTACACGACAAAAGCACAACGGCTTGAAGACTTTTTTTCTGGGGATGAGAACACTATCTCATTATGTACATAGAGAGAAACATACGTAAAATATGTTATATTTACAAACTTGTCACCTACTTGTGCTAATTCTTGATAGTAATACTATCAATTATCAAGTAAAGTCTAAAAGACGAGTTTTACCTAAAAAATACGTTTAAGTCCCAAGTGTATGAGGCTACTAGAATCTACAAATACTAACGAAATATCGTTTAAAATGTATATTAATTCTTTATCCTTTTAGACATTAATCCTTTTTTTATTTTTAGTTGATTTGAGATTCCTCTAATGAATACAAATGTTGTCTACGACTTAAACGCCAAAGTTGTGATCCCTGAATAGATCGTATCATATTTCTCTTCTGAAGGTGTAATTTGTTGAAGATGATAAATAATGTTTTGATTTATCAGGCACACTCAGCGTCAATAAAATCAGACTGAATGTTAAAAATAGATTGAAGAGGCAATTTTAAATTCGAAATTAAATTATAAATCGTTGGTTTTGATTTTACAACATTTTTTTTAGATGAGTGTGCCAGGTATATTTAGAGAATGGTAGCAATACAAAACCGATCTCCCATCACACAAACTCCTTTATTAAAGTTATAACTATCGCTTTACTAAGGAAATGCGTTATTCCGTACGTCAACATTGCTGCCATTTGTTCACGAGCTTCCTGAGTGACGCGAAATTAGCGGTATAGGTATCTGAACTATATCACTAACTTTGTGCGATTGAATTGTACAAAACTAGTAAATGTTCATTAGTTTGAGATAGATTTACTTAGGGGCTGGCTCAAAATTAACGGTTCATTTTATTAAATTTAATTTCTAATTAGAAAATATCCTTTTGTAGTTAGAATTTATAAACTGTTGAACTTTCCTTGGGAGTTTGACAGGGATATGACGTTCTGACGGTACAGAAGAGTTCATCCAGAAACACAACTTTCCTCAATCTCTGAACAAGAAATGTTTGTCACTTCAGTTTAATTTTTGTCAGTTATTAAACCTGAGACAGATTAATTATAAGTCATTTAAATTCACTGGCTTATAATTATTTTTAGGTAATTTAATAAACAAGTATAGTAAAATGTTAGCTATTTCAATGTTTGGTATAATTATGGGTAAATATGTTATGCAACTACGCTTCAAAGTTACCAAATGACAAGTTGTTTTTCAAAATGACATTATTTACGTGGGATCAATGACCGAAATTAATCGACTGTCACTCGCACATTGTATACAGTTTGCATCAGTCGTATTGTCAGTGAGGCATGATTAGACGAAACCAATCAATCAAACTACTGTACGCGGTATCACCATATTCCACCACCAGTTTGGAATGCATAAAGGTTCAAACATAGCTGGAGAACATTTTATATTAGGTAAATGTATCAATAAATTGTGGATTAATTTTAAATTTTGTTAAATTTACTAACTGATGTTAACTAGATTTATTTTATTCTACGTATTCAAGTTTCTTATTGTAATTTTCACCCGGTTTTACTATATTATTTCGTTGGTGTAGATCCACTATCTTTCGATGTTCTGTCTCACGTTAACAACTCAGACTTAAAAAAATAAAGACCAATCAAATTAGTGAGAATATTTTACAACTCATGATGGATCGCTTTAAAGGAGTGCGTGTGAATTTAAGTTGGACTTATAATTTATTTATTTACTACATAATTTGAATTTAATTTTACACCGCTCTTTACAAAAATCGTTGTATTTTTTGAAACTAAACAAGAGTGAACTTCTTCATTAACGCACATTTCCATCTAATAGCTTGAGTTTTTTGTTCTTATATCTTCTTAAAAATCTTACTTATTAATTCCCCAAGTAATGTTTATCGAGTAAACTGATTTTTTATTTCCATGTGTCAAATTAAAGAGGTTTTTCTCTAGACGATTCCAAAGAAATTAATTTTGCCCCTCAAACCTCCAAGCTCGTCCCCTCTGGCTCTCTAAGTACTTATGTTATTCTTATGGAAGAATTACGAGCATTTTGTTTGCTTCATGACATATGTGTTCTATCGTTGTTAATTTAATTTAGATAGACATCTGTTATAAAAAGTATTTTCAACTACTTTTACCAATATGATTTTTACATTTTAAGTTTGTACTGAATTGTATTTTATGTGTGTGATATCCCCGTGAGGAGAACGAGACGGCAGCTAGTATATCCATATTTACCTGTTACTGATCTTCCTTCGTTCTTCAGATACATTTTTTATCACTACTGTGCTTTCGTTTTAAAACTTATCTTAAAATTCCTATCCTTCCGACATTGCCTGGAAGTCAAAATTGTTGCAGCTAAGCAATGTTTTTAATTTTCTGAAAAATGTGTTGGATTTCTGGAATTTTGTAACACTTTTACTATGTGTCGGAGATAAGAAATGCTTTCACATATCCAACACTTTCGTCGGGGCTATGCAATGTATTCACATTTCCGACACATTTGTTCCTATGCTCCTATGCTATGTTCTCAGGTTTCCGACATATGTGACGGAGCAATGCAATGTTTCACATTTACGTCATATGTTTAAGAGTAATGCAATTGTTTCACATTTATTACGTATGTGTAAGAGCTATGCAATGCTCTCACATTTCCGACAAAAGTGTTGGAGCTATGCAATGTTCATAATGGTTCCACTTCCCACTACATTGCACCACTTCTCATTCCAGGTGTGGTCAACAGAGGGGACTCCTTCAGGAGCCGTCGCTCTCGCAGTAACAGCCCCTTGCCCCCCAGCCCCCACCCTGAGCAGCCCCCCAAGTCACTCTCCCCCGTCCCCTCACCAGAGGTGATCACCTACCGCGTCGCAATGCTCGGCGCCCCAGGCGTCGGCAAGACGGCGCTCGTCAGTCAGTTCATGACGTCCGAGTGCGTCAACGCTTACGACAGGACGAGAGGTGAGTGTTATGTTATGTGTTGTCGAAGGGATGGATTCAGAGGTCAACATATTCAACCGAAGCTTATTGTGTGCCCCTAACGAGATATTTGGGTAAACCAAATCCCCATTCCCTTTACGAGGTACAAGAGGGTTTTTTCAATGCTAATTAAAAACATTCATCACTTGGTTTCTTGCACCCAAACAGAGCCTTTCTCATTTCCCCAGAAGGAGTCTCTCGCAATGCAGCATGATGTGCAAATAACTTATTGCAAAGTCTACACTCCTAGCTCTCGCTTGTAATTCCAAGAGTGTAGAGATGTTTCCTGAAGTGGCCGTGTCTAATTATCAAAGTGATTACATGTTTGTGGAAGTGCAGATAGTGCCACTAGGGTGAAGTTCTGAGGACACTTCCCCTCCGTGTACTCTGTCAGGGCAACTCTGTTACTTCTAGTAACTAATCTCATCGGAGGGGAAGTGTGGTGGGGGTAAGTCTCAGACTCCCCTCCATCGACCTCCGTGCTCATGTTCGTGGACCCAGCTGCTGTTTTTCATTTGGCTTTGAATTAATCGTGCTTTATTAAATCAGCCAACCTTGAATTCAACAATTCAGGGTTTGAACCTTCCCCTCTCAACACATTAAAAAACCCTCGGTATATAAACACACAACAAAACTAACGTCTCATGATAATTGTAAATTTTTCACCATACAGCTTTACAATTCTTCAATAGTTACAATAAGATAACCCCATTTGCTCGAAATAGAACAGGTTTTACATCTTTCCGCCGTTAATCATTTTGGTTTACTAGCAGTTTACAAGTTTTGGGACTACTGCCCCATTATACAATTTGGCGTCAAAATTTAAAAGAACACATTGATAATAGATGCCAGATTTGATAATGGTACAGTAGTCCTGAAACTACGAAACTTCTAGTAAACCAAAAGGATTGATGATGAAACTCTGTTGTATTTCGAGTCAAAATTCAACCCTAGAGGAAATATGAACGAGATCGCACGCAGCACGCTGACGTGAGGAAAGTGAATTTCCGCATTAAAGCCTTTAACAAATTCTAATAAATGATTTAAAACAACACTGGTAAACATTTTTTTTTAAATTGAAAAATGTTATTTTTGGCTACTCTGATGCTCTTGGGTATGTTTAATTAGACTATTAGGGTGGCAATTTTGTACATTATAGGGTTAGGAGGAGTTAATCATGATAACAATTGGTATAGGGGTATTGGGGGTGATAAAACGACATCAAGTTATGAAAAACAGCCTTTTCCAGTGTAAAATTCCCATAAGACAACGTACTGTGTTAAGACGATTAACATTTTCTTTAATAACTCGGTACAAACTTGTGCTAGAATGATGAGGGAAGGCTTAGCATTTTTGACATTTTACGTACAATAATTTAATATACTCGTACAATAATGTTACATTCGGGGATTTTCTGACCATTTTTTGGCCCAAAAACTCAAATTTTGAAATATTCAAATCCCCAAAAAAGGGAGTTAGAGTTATCCGATTTTTTCCCCAATGAACTTGTCCAATTGCTTATAGAAGGAAAGGTTACTACAAAATTTCAAGTAAATCGGATAAAAATTGCGACCGCTAGTATACATAGATATATATGTATTATTATTTGTTTTTGTAATATAGTTTCGTCTTGCATAAGCCGAAATATTAGTATTTATGAGTAAGTTATTCTTTTTATTTTAATTTATATATAATTATTTTGTTTATGCAGTGAACTACATAATATAATATATATATAAAGTTTTTAGCGACACCCCAAAACGTGTTCAGGGGGTCACGTTAGGAACTTCTTTGGTGGTCCCGCGCTTAAGTTTCACTATGCGGGTCATGCTAATAGTTCACTTTTCCATAGGAAAATCACTAATAAAACCTTTATTTCATGGTTCAATACGACATAATTTAAGGTAAAAATATTTGTTTTGTCATGGTAAATTATAGTAGATACAGTTTGAATTGATGCTGTATGACTTACCTATACGTTTAGACAATTCTAGTAACATACGAGTGATAATTCAATTCACTATGTTTTATTGTTAAGTCCATAAAGATGATTACAATAACCATTACGCTACCGCCCTACTCACGTAGCCACGGCGTAAGTAGGTGCAGTAACCCCCCTCACAGGTGGAGCGGGGGACGCGGTCGCGGGTTAAGTCCATAAAGATGATTACAATAACCATTACGCTACCGCCCTACTCACGTATAGCCACGGCGTAAGTAGGTGCAGTAACCCCCCTCACAGGTGGAGCGGGGGACGCGGTCGCGGGTTAAGTCCATAAAGATGATTACAATAACCATTACGCTACCGCCCTACTCACGTAGCCACGGCGTAAGTAGGTGCAGTAACCCCCCTCACAGGTGGAGCGGGGGACGCGGTCGCGGGTTAAGTCCATAAAGATGATTACAATAACCATTACGCTACCGCCCTACTCACGTATAGCCACGGCGTAAGTAGGTGCAGTAACCCCCCTCACAGGTGGAGCGGGGGACGCGGTCGCGGGTTAAGTCCATAATTAATCGCTATATCCGTAGTGACGCCACAGGGCTTATAACTTCCGGCGCATCTATTATTTTCCCATCTCTTTTAGCGAAATAAATCAAGCTTTGCAGGTTCCGTCGGTGTCGAGATGTTGGGCTGCCCTGTCAACCATCTTCCGTTTCTTGTCATCACTTTAAAATAATTCACACAATAATTTTCGCTCTCCTGGGTAGACTTACTTAAACAACTTTGAAAAATAATTCTTTGAAATAGAGTTATTTGTCGTTTACCTTTTTTTCTGTGCCATTTGTATTTTACGTTGTTAAAGTACAATGGTCCAAACCTTTTAAAGTCTTGTGGGCGCCCCGGAATTCAAACCAGTGACCAAAATCTTTCACCAAAACCAAAGACGCTAACCGTTAGCCTAGTGAGGCGCTCTTATACGTGTTAAAACACGAACAAGTACCATCCTTTATTCTGAAATCCTTGTATAACAAAGACAATAATTGTATGCTGAATATATTTATTTGTATCTAATTTTTTAGAACAGAAAGATCGGATGAGGAATCATGTGTTTATATGGACCAATATTACAAAAATATCTCAATCGAATAATTTGTTTTCTTGACTTTATGTACAGTTTACATAAAGCTACGTGTAAAAATGTAATCTGTATATTTCGTAAGTAGGCTAGAGATCTGATATCATTGCAAACTGTTTAAATGTATCGGTAGTATAGTTGTATTAACTTGTATTTTTTCATTAAATTATTTGTCTTTATACTACTTTGGTATTTTTGTAACAGTCTATTACACTAACATCCCCAAACCTAAATTGAAGGGATTTTAGTAATTGATGGTTATTTATATTACTTTTCAAATACTATAAGCTATATATATATATATATCAGAATAATTGTTGTGTAAATATGTTTGTTGACAAATTAAAACGGTATTTCAGTTACAAATAAAACACTGTTATACCGGGTACATCCGAAGTATTTTCTGACCACAGAGGATTTTTCAAGGGGCCATCACAAACCAATAAGATCCTATAAATATATACTCCCTCTTTCATCTGTGCTTGTTTTACTTCAGGTTTTAGCTAAATCAAAAACTCAGATACTATATTGAATCTAGATTCATGTATTGTAATTCAATTCTAGTTCAGTTGTTTTGTACGTTTTTAGCTCGTGCTGTTTTGAAGTCAGCTGTGTTCAGTTTAAATCCTTATGAAAGTCTTTGTGTTTTTTTATATGACATCAATACAAGTACAGTCTATTTCCTAAGTAAATCATCGTTATCTTTATGCAGGTATTTATTGCTATACACAATAAGCATGTTTTCCGAAAAATTAAAATTATAAAGCTGTATACCAGCATTTTGTGATTCAATTATTTAGGAATTAATGATTAGTATCTATTTTTTTATGTCCACTATTTTAAACATGTAGGATGCATAAAAATAAAAATCGATACTTAAATCACAAATGTTGATAGCTAACGATTAGTACAGCAGATGATTTTCATTGGAATTTGATTTATGGCTTCTATGATATGATATATTTGTTAAAAAACACGTAGGAACGCATGATAAAAACGGACCAAGGTAGGCCAATTTCATATTCCTATGGTGTTGTGTTTTGGCCCCTGAAATGACTTATTGAGGTCTTCTGGGTGGGGTTTAAAATACTCTGTATAATACTGAAATTCCAATTATGTCTTACAGTAATTAATTATATATATCTACTCCAGGTTCTTACCTAGTTAATTTCTGGCTACAAATCATTCTTCATATATGTTATCCTCCAATAATTACACTCTTATTAATAATATGTTTTTAAGATAGTGTAAAATACTTTATCAAATTTTCATTAACCTTGTTTTATTTTATATTTAACACGTCACCGGGACCATGAAAAATAAACCAGATCGTGACTTGGTATATCAAAAGGAATTGAAAGTTTTACAATAAATACAGGTAAAAAGTCTTGCAAAATGTATTAGTTTTACTCTAAATTAAGAATTAGGGTATAACCAAATAGTTAGCTTTATTAAAACCACTATGGTGATTTATTTTGTCTCAATAGTTGCTTGATAGTCTTACATGATTTTCCAAGAATTACCTGAAAGTTTGACGGTGAATACTTAATTTTTATTGATGTGGCAATATGTAAATTTACTTTTTCAATTAAAATAAATATTGTAAAAATATTAATGTATTTAATATCAGCTATAATTGTGTATATAAAAGTGATATGACAATATAAGAGTGGTAATATATGTATGAGTAGTCTTCCATACCACTGAAATTGACGTGGAAGATAATTCTAAAGTAATACATTTATTTTACTAAATACCGGATTAGCTTGGATTTTTCCCATTTTGAATTTTAATTCTGCATATAATTATGTTTAGTCCTCTGATGTTTACATTTGTATCGTGTTTTATTTTGTTTAATATTAATCATTGTACAAACCAACTCTAAATAGTTCACTGTGTATCCAAAATCAATAACTGATGATAAAATACATAATACAAAGTTTAACGATGAGGAGATAATTCTGGCTAACTAATTTTATTATTTTTACAATGAAACTAATTTACAGTTTTGATATTTAGTATCAAGCTGTTAGACTTACCGTCACACGTTGTGAAGTTGTGTAACAAGACGCACTCGGAAATACTCTACAGCAGCGTGAAGAGTGAGATAATTTTATATAATTTGACTGCGTCGCCAAGTTAACTAAAAGATATTCTACTCACAAGATTTTTGGGCCTAATTCTTTTTATAAGTTATACCCATTAAACATTTAAGCCAAGACCCGGAAATGAAGATGGCGTAAGTCTTCCTCTTTCTACATCCAGAAAAACTCGTGATACATCAAATACGCGGAAATAACATAAATTCAGAGTGGCATAAATTTCGGTTAAAAATCGTTTGTCAAATATGTTAATCATACTCATATATAGAAGACAAAGCCCAGGTGTGTCATCATGTTCCCCAACTTACCAATGCACTGAAGAGGATAAGTTATATATACTTAATCTTCACAGCTAAAATAGAAATGTGAAGGTTTTGGTCCCGATTTGACCTTAGGACTACCACACGAATCGTTAAGGTTCCAATGTTATTCTTACGGGCATTGAATGTATTTGGATAGATGATGGCATAAACAGATGGTGCTTATTTGAAATAGTTAAATATCTTAACCACAGAAAGCAGTATACACAACTGTTGTATTCCCGGGAAAAACTGGGTATTGGTATAGCAGCTAGTCTCTTATAGATTGCCTGAATTATAACTAGTCTTAGAAAAACTATGTTTAAATTTGGATATATAGCCGATTTTCAATGCATACCTCAGATATTTCACATAAATATTTTTTGAATTGTTTTTCACTATTCCGTGTTATAATTGATTCAAGCTAACGTAAAATATGTGTTAAGTATATATGTAAAGTATATGTTATACTTTAATATCTGGTGGCAGTGGGAGGAATCAACCATATATAGAAAATCATTCATTACATGAGTTAGGTACTGTCTGACAAATTAACACACGGCCGGGGAGTTGAACGTGTTAATAACAACCTTTGTTTCCATGTTGGGTACGCTCATGAAAGTGTATGTGTTTTATTGATAAATAACATTCATAAATGTATAAATATTCAATGTCTGGAACTGTCGAAGATCTTGATAAATTACAAATTATTTTAATTTAATTTATTTCACTGTTTCGAATTGTTTTGTCAGTGAGACTTATCTTCCAAACGTCGTTGCGTATATATTGTAAAATCTTCTTTCAACTGACCAAATAAAATGTGCTAACCTTCTTAAATAGTTGCCTACACTTTGGAGGTTGTCTTCATATCCCTATGCAACATTTCTGTCTTTGATATATGTCGAAAAAATATGTCAATAAATATTTTAAACAGCAAGAGTATCTTATTTTTCACATTTACTTAATGTTCATTCTAATATTTAACCGATGTTTTATTTCATTTCTCGCATTTCGGTCGTTTATTATACTCAGGAAGTTAATTAAAACTTCAGTCATAGTGGATTTTGTGTTTCTCACTTATTATTCTATAGAATCGATGTTAACTTCAATTAACAAAATAATCAACTACTTATAAAAATGATTAAATTAAGACTCATCTTTGGAATAAAAAAATTCCTAGTATTTCAAGTGAAGTATCAACTTTGGTATCACAAATAGCTAACCCATTTAAATTAAAAATATTGCTTTATATAAGTTTCATTATAGTAATTATTTGAATACCAACATTTTCGCACTAGAATTATTAGGTTGCTTTGCTCCTTATATACTCATGGATCCCGGCTTAAAATAACCCGATGAGGAACTACGGGATTTAGAAACTAACATCGCTCTTATGGGAGCAGCAGGTTGGAACGGGAAGTAAAAGGTGGTAACTCAAGCAGCTGTCCCTTAAAGTGAATAATGTCACGCTTATTACAGTAATATATTACAAATAGTTGTTTGTAGAGGCTATAGCATAGACTAACTACATCCAACCTACTGTTAAATTTCTATTAGTTTTACTGTTTACTAGACGATAAATCAATACTGGTGTTTACATTTCACACCCGATTATTGTATATTACAGACGATCTTTACTTAATTTTACAGTTTTGACACTTTTTGTACTTTAAAGACGTGTTTAAGGAGAAATAAGGGAAAACCTCAAAAGGGCTTCTTTGAATTTTCCCTATCTAACTTTCTATGGATGTTCCAAGTTTCAGCCTTCTACGTCGTACGATACCTTCAGATACCTGCGCAAAGACAATTTCGCAAATTTGTTCCATATGTTTTCCTTACTAAAATATAAATATTTAGTTTCAAGTTTTTTATACTTGCATTAAACTTCTTAAACTACCTACCATTTTAGTAAACTGGTATGTAATTTAGCTATAATTTATACTTCATATTTATTTTTGCAAAGCCAATGCAATGCACTTAGATAAATAGTCATTAAATCATCATAATTACTATTAAAATTACTATGATCACATTGCCACTTTACCTTGAAGCTACCCTCTCCTTGTAAGCGCTGCAAAACCTTTTAAATATGTAACTATTAAAAATTTCATTTCCAGTCCCGAGAATGCAATAAACCGAAGGCGCGGCAGGCAATTTGAAAGCAGTAGCAATATTGCGTCATAAACAATGCAGGCGCGGCCACACCTGACACAGCCGTGTCCAAACGCTGCGGCTGGTTATAAATGAATGCGGGTTTTAAATTATTTTAGATTGTTTTTTTCCGTAATACATTAATATGAAGTTTACTGTAAGTAGTTGTGAAATACGGGGGAGAAGCCACTTCCGGCGCTTTTTTCCCATGTTATTCTTATGGGGAGCCGTTTTTGGACCGACGCCAGCTCCCGCCTTACACAAGTTTCCTTGTTGGCCTATATTAATACCCAACCCTTGCCTATATTAAATATATTGTCCCCATCCCCCTCTATACTTTTTAAAATTTTCAAAAACTATCTCTGGTGTGTTTTGTGTCCTTGGATGTGTTATTGTCCTAGTGTTTTAATAAATTCCCCCAAATTAAAAAAAATACTACCGCCAATTTCCTGATTTAAAATTTGGATGATTGTCGTAGTGTTTTAATAAATCCCAACTATTACGGCCGAACTGCCAACCAATTTTGACCCTATTTTAAAATTCATTTTAATACATCCTTTGCAGAAATCCACGAGTTCTGGCTACTTGGGAACCCGAGCCATTTGACATATAATAAATCACCCCTCCTCCTAATTACCTTCTCTACCAAATACATGTCTTTATATTTAGTTTTTAACAATTCTTCTGTATAAAATCCTCCTTTGATTATATTGCCATTTTCATCTTTCAAAATATAAGTCACAGGCTTTGTTTTCTTAACTTCTGCTATTGTAAAAAGCTCTCCCGTCCAGTTAGGGGTATATCCTTTACTAAATACATGTTTATATTTAGATATCCTTACACTATCCCCCACCTTATATCTTGGCTTTTTAACTTGTACTTTAGATGCTAACCTTTCATGTACATCTTTAGAGTTCTTAGCACTTACTTGGTTAGGCTTCATCCCTATGGATCTATGTACTTTATTATTATATATCCTTATTAACTTTGGAAGTAAATCCAACCACTTGTAACTCCCTTGTGCACTAAACTCTCTATACAACCAATTCTTTAAAGTTCTCTGGAACCTTTCCACAATAGCCGCCTTAGTTGTAGAGTAAGTGTGGTAGTGATTAATATTTAGAATTTTCATTAGTTTGGTAAAATGTTCATTAAAAAATTCTTTTCCGTTATCAGATTGAATATTTTTAACTCCCTTTGGGAGAATAGTTTTTATAGCTTCTGTGACTACTAATCCAGTTTTATTCTTTAGTGGAGCAGCATAAGCTTTTTTAGAAAATGTGTCTATTAAAGTTAAAATATATTTATTCCCAGAATTCTCTCTAGCATAATTCCGCATATCTATTAAATCGATTTGAACAGTTTCGTTTATACCCAACACCTTAAAAGACCCTCTAACAAAGTTCTTTCTCGCGGGCTTATGCAATTCGTAAGCAATTTTTTCCATTTTTTATTCTTTATTTTTAATGTTAACGTATCTGCCAGTCTCTGTCGTTTCAAAAACACCTCCATTGCTACCAATTAACATACCATCACTCATTCTTTGATATACATAGTTTTTTGGCAAATATGCCCCTCCATCTAAAGTCTTAAATCCGCTTAAAGATGTAGGGTCTGCAACCAACAATTTAGGATTGTACATCATCAAATCGATTTCATTATTGTCTTGCATAAATTTATTAGTTTTATTGTTAAACCTTAATGCATATGATTTTAAACAAATATCAAATTTAATATTGTCTTGTCTAAAAGTTTTAATATTATCGTCATACCTCAAAACCTGCGACATTAAACAAATATCACTCCTATCTTTGCCTTCAGGTACATTCTTTATTAATTTGTCCTCTGCATCCCACATATCTCTATCTAATGTTAATACATTATAATGTTTATCCCCCTGTTTTATTATGCTTTTCTCACCCTTTGTTAATATTTGCTTAACAACAGCCACATCATTTGGCAATGTTCCAGGTAAAATGTTTGTTAATTGCTTATTTTTGCCATCAAATTTAAGACCGTCTAAAGTCACAGTCTGATGTTTTGTAACACAATCGTTCTCATCAACAGCGGGTTTAACACGAACTAGCCTTTTATTATTAAAATCCCAAAAGTTTAGATCCATTTTTGGTACTTGAGAGACGTTTACAACATCATCGCTTTCTTTACCAGCCAACAAATTACTTATTTTTCGCTTTTTGGCATTCCAAATACCATTCTCCAATTCCAAAAATTCATAATTATTTTTGTCTTGTACAAAGACACCATCTTTTCTTATTAAAGTTTGCTCTAATGTGGGTACATCGGTTGAGCTTTCACCTCGTTTAACATTAGTAATTTTGCGTTTATTCGCGTTCCAATTATTATTCTTGGATTCTAAAAACTTATATTTAGTATTACCTTGTACAAAAGCATCACCTTTTCTAGTTAACGTCTGCCCCAAAGTCGATACATCATCAGTAAACTCCCCACCCTTAACATTACTAATTTTATAATTTAAAGCATTCCAACCATCATCTTTTAGATTTAAAGTAGTTTCTTTAAAACTTCTAGCTTCTGGTTTACTATATGGGTTATATACGCGATAAAATTTATCTATCATCTTTTTATTTAATAAACAATTCCACTTTCCCTCAATTCTTCTATGATAGAATCTATCTCATTATTCACTCCAGAATTTCCCGCCAATCGGCTTAACCAAAGCAGTCTTAACCTATCTACAAGCTCATTAGGATCATCCCAATAAACATAGTCTATTTTATTACCAGTTACCTGCCTTAAACCTTCACCAACAGTCTTAAACAGGGGTTTAATTATATTAAGATATTTAGTGTGTTTATTACTTGACATCGCCGCACCTGTTTTATAACCCTTTAAATGTGCATTTGTAGCTTCCAAAATCTCTTTATAATTTTGCAAATCAGCCTGACTATAGTTTACGGGTTCTTTTAAAGTTAACAATTCCCACAATCCCTTTGTCCATTTATAAATTTTTTCTCCAACTGTAACATCATCATTGGCAATTTGAACTTCCTGATTCCCAACAAAAAATTTATTTCCTTCTCGCCTAATACCATATGTGGTGTCTGTCATACTACTTCTACTAAGGTAATTTCCTAAATAGTCTGATGCTAAAAGACCAAAATCTAATTTGTGCGGTGTTATCTGGGTTATTCTTGGTATTCTAGACGGGGTCTTTTCTAAAATCATTGGGAGAACTGGCCTCTCTGTTTTTGTGGCTAAATTTTTTAATTCTTGCAAAGGCTCTATTAACGGTTGGAATGTTTGGAACCTCTCTTCAGCCTCTAGAAATTTACCACGTTTTAACGCCCTATATTTTTCTCTTATTTGTTTTGCAGACTCTACCAATTCTTGTTGAATACTTGTTTTCATTTTATTTACATTTTATTTATCTCATTTGCCAAAGGATTATACTCAAACACTTTATCGTGTATTATTAGGCAATATGCAGATGTGTTTGAAGGGACATTTTCTGCAGTTTCAATTTCTAATTTAATATCTACAACCCCCTCTTTGACTGATTCATTCTGCCTAGAACAATCTATTACAATTAGAGGATATTTCTTTATAAAGTCAGCTCTGTTAAACATAGGATCGGGGACGGTGTTGTAGTAACTCTCCCTAAACCTCACAAACATCTCATAAGCTTTAGAGGCATCTCCATTTTCAAAGTCGAGATTTAAATCACTATAAGGATAATATTCAGAGTTTAAAAACACTTTGAGATTTTTCAATTTACAGTGATCAAATTCATCAGTTCTTTTTCGTGCACTGTTGTCCCTACCTGTTTGGAAACCAAATATAATATACCTGGGCTTCTCCAAACCCGAAGACGTCTTAACTGACCATGTATGTCTCTTGGTTTCGGGGTATGATGGGAGTTCGTGTAGCTCCAAACTTCTAAATGCAATTTGCAAATTTTTATTTTGCAATAACATCTTTTGTAATTGAAGCTTCTCCCCATCAGATGGTACCACGTGCGGCATCACCCACTGAATCGATTTAAGTGTAATTTTAGGAATAGGATCGACACCAGTTGGAGCATTAGATGTTGTTAATATACAATTTAAGTCGTTTTTGGATCTTTTCAACACCAATTCTTGTTTAACATTTACTAAAACCTTATTAAAATCCTCAAACACACCCATTAACAGCTCTAACGGGACACAAGTACTAAACTTGCCGCTTTTATGGAACTCCTTTAAATTTTCATCAGAATCAAATGCTACATTTGACAATTTCGTTGTTTTATTGTAAGAGCACAATATTTTCATAAGACTGGAAATTCCCGGATTTCTTACAATATCTATTTCTTTACCAGCAACTTCGTATCTAATTTCGTCAAATAAGAATGCAAATGCATTATTTATAAAATGTCCTTTATCATGATTCTCTATTTCTCCTTTAATATACAGATAACTCCTACATGGGAGTGTTAGTAAATCTTGATTATTTATGCATATTCGAATTTCATCGGAATTATTTATTGCTAAAGTGTTATGTGGAACATAGGAGTGATTTGTAATTTTAACCAGGCTATCGTCGTATTGGAATTTTCCTGTAACGTCTAGAAAATCTTCCATTTTTATTAATAGAAAATTTTAACTTCAACCCAATTGATCGCTGAAGTTGATGCCAGGAACGGACTGAACCTGGCATTTTGCACACTCAGTCCGTTCTTGTAAATTCTCATATCTTTTTTATATGACAAGTAATTGTAGTTTCTTCTTTATTAAAGTCAATTGGCTTGTCGTGTTGATCTGCAAATGTAATGCTTACAACATCTAAACTTCTCTTATTTACAGGGAAGTATATAATATTTCTGGGGACCTCAATAATTTTGTAGCCGGGAGGAGCTTCTGGGTAAAAACTGTGTATGGTGTGTGATTTGTCACCATTTAAATAAGACCCATTCGCAATATTACATTTGACTCTAATCACATTTACATTATTTATGTTGATTTTATTTACAGATTTAAACGCAATATCTGGAGTAGAAAATCCTTTAAATCCCAATAATTCAGACCCTAAACACAGTTTTGTAAAATCAAACACATGGCTAGAATGTAATGTGGCTTTCATAGTTTTATTATCGGCTATAAGTACAAAATCTGGGAGTTGCTTTTGAATTTCCTTCGCAAGCTCAAACACTTCGTATGTACCTTCAGCAATTTCAATTACATTTGGAGCTTTGTGATCATAATAATACACATCCTCACCCTCGTCTATAGTTAATTTTGTGTCTTTAAGTTTATTTAATTTTGGAACTAGCCCTTTGTAAAATATAAGTTTGACTTTTGTATTAATTAATGCTACTTTATTTTGTATAATAACTTCAACTTTACCAGCTAATGCCCGGTTTAATTCGTCAATTGTGACCTCCCCTTTTGGGGTTGTAATTTTGTGCATTTTGTAATATGTCAAAGTATTTAGAGGTTTTTTTAACATTAAATATAGAATTATAACTTTGAAAATCTACCAGTCCAATTACATAATCACCATTTAATTCTATAGGAGGAAAGAACACCGACTTCAACTCTGGCTCTGTACCCGTAAATGTTATAGTAAATGAATCCATTTTTATAAACTAAAATTTTTCAGAAATGATAAACATAAAATTCCACAAATGGAACTGTTTAAATCTTGTATTTGATCAGTTGTATAGTAAATTTTAGATGGTACAAAATATTCAATTACCTCTTTTGGAGGCTGTATTCCGAAAGGGTCAAAATATATTACAACATCTTTATTTTTACGATATGCTGTCCAATGTGTGCCCCTGTCACTGTCTAAATTAATAATTCCACATTCTCTTACTTTTGGCCTTAGATGTTTTAGCTCGTTTTTTAGGTACACTCCTCGAAAGCGAGGCACGTCTCTTGCTGCCTCTAACAGCTGAAAGTTGTCCATCTTTTTTATTAAATTTTAATCCCATTCCCATTTTTGCTTTGGCCTTCATCAAATTTGTCACTGCATAAGCTGCTGCTTTTTCAGCCAGACTGGCGTCCTTTGCCGAAACCCTAGTCCAAGCCTGGTCCGCTAATCTCATATCTGCCTTGTTCCGGGCGGCTGTATCAGGATTATTCATGTAGAATATGTCGTGCTCTTTACAATAAGAGTCTAGCTTATTTTTTGGAGGTACATTTCTGGCTAAATTTTCACGCACGTTAGTTCCAGGTCCACACCATTTATAATTTCCAGGCATGTGGAGAGGGAAAGGAAGGTTGTTTATAAGGGTATTTAACAAGCCACGGCCTCTATATGGCTTTAAGAATAATCCCTTACCTTGGACCTTTTTAAACTTTCTCTTTGCCATTTTTATTATATAAAAAATGTCATTTATTCAACAAAAGAACAAATTTAAACTAGCACATAAAGAAAATACACCATTTTTATTATATAAAAAATGTCATTTATTCAACAAAAGAACAAATTTAAAATAGCACATAAAGAAAATACACCAAAGAAGTTGGGTCTATTTCCTAATAATATTCGCTGTCTTATAATAGGGCCCAGTGGTTCGGGGAAGACTGTTGTAATTTATAACTTAATTGTAAAAAAACAAGGATTAAAGTTTACAAATTTATATATAATATCCAAATCTTTAGAACAAGAAAAATATAAAAAAATAATTGAAATATTCCGTCTGTGTGATGAAGTTAAATTACACACATATTCAAACTGTGAAATCACACCAAATGATGTATAATCACACTCAATAGTTGTATTTGACGACATAAATAGTCCAAATATCACACAATTTTTCTCAATGGGCAGACACAAAAATATTAACAGTTTTTATTTGTGTCAATCTTACAGTAAAGTAAACAAACATTTACGTGACAATGTTAATTTCCTAATATTATTTAAACAAGACGATTTAAATTTAAAACATGTGTATAACAATCATGTGGGAAATGATTTTTCATTTAACCAATTTATAAATCTCTGCCATCAATGCTGGGATAGGTCTAAATATGGCTTTTTTGTAATAGACAAGGAAAGGCCAAAGAATAATGGGAAATATAGATTTATGTTTGACCAATTTTATAATGACCAAGGGCAAGAGTGTTGATGCCATCCAGAATAAACCTCTTGTCGTCATCAAAAGAGAGTACCTTTTTGTTCATCGTTAATGTTTGAAGATGGTGGTTTGTGGATTTAATTCTTGTAACATTCTCATAGTAATCTTCCCCGGTTGCAAGACAGTGTAAGTAATGTTGGTGTCTTAAGAGATGTTTAACTGTAGCGTTGTCAGCTCCCTTTGCCTTTTTAACCTCTAGCTCATTTTGATTTTCTTTTTCGTATAACCATTGTAAAGGAATGAAAGAGTATAATTTTGGCCTTAAACCACAATATTCATACATAATTTGACCATTTAATTCGTCTTTAAACTTGCCCGTAACTTTTTTATTTTTATCAGAGTATAAGAAATGATCTTTACTATATGCAGAGGTGTCGAAACAGTCCAAATCACTTTGTATTTCCTTGTAAAAGTCCTCTGTTACTATAGAATAAACAAGGCTGTCTGTGTCTGTCATTAAGAACTTTTTATTCTTAAATTTTGACATATAATTATAGTGGAAATCATACATTATTACTTTACTGATATCCAAAATGGTCATTCCTAAATATATTGGTTTATCAAACTTTACAATTAATTTATTTAAATGCACAGCATGCAAATTGTTATCGAACATTTTGCTACAGTCAAACCTTGGCTTTGTAACGTATTTTGTTAACTTAGACTCGTCTACAAGATGTATATCACGAAACTTGCGTTGGTTCATAATTGTTCGACCAAAGAGACTGTTATTTAACAGTTTGTAAAAGTCTTTTTCAAAATCGTGTTTAGCTTTTTGTCGCTTTTCAATATTAAAATTAATATAGGGCGCAAGCCATTTTGATTGTCTGAATTTTAAAATTCTGTGGTATTTTGTAACTACCAAACCCAGTTCTTCGTATTTTTTTAGTGCTTTATAATGTAAAATATATTTGGTTTTGTCATTTAAATTTGGTATTAATTTTCCATTCATTTTTTCTGGTGCGAGCGGGTAGTCATTATGCAAATCGTGTAAAATTTTATCGTATTTTAAATCAACTTCCAAAATAAATCCAAAGTTTTCATTTTGATTGTATTTATAATCTTTCTCATTTGTCCATCTAAAGCCATCAACGGGCAACGACTCGCACATTGCTGTAGAGTATAGCGAGTTGCAGTCTAAGTATACAAGATAGGTGCTTTCTTGATTTGGGTCATAATATTCGCCCATGTACTTATTATTGGCTTTAGCATAGCGCGTGGAAATCATACTTACACCGCCTCTAATGGCATGTTCTATAAACAAATGCATGTCAATGTCTTGAAATAACTGTAATTTTATGTCGGTCATTCTAAGACACGCCTCCCATGTTAGTCCAGGCAGTGAGTACATGTGGACAGGGTCGAGTTTATAATCCTTTAAACACAAGTCCCTAAATGTCTCAAACACATCAGCCAATAACAACACATCTGTTTTAAGGTATAAATCGTGATATTCTTTTAAATTCTTTATATTAAAATGATTCCATACGTTTTTAGCATGTTCATATTGTGCAGGAGATATACATTCTTTAGTTAGACTGCTGTAAAATGCCTCTATGGGTGGGAGAGGCTCTAAAAACTTTTCTGGTCCTGTCATGTATTCGTACGGAAATTCGCCCTTACGTTGTAGTAGTGGATTGTCTATAAATCTAAATGTATTTAAATTGGAAGCTAATTTGCTTAAGGGAAGAGACAAAAAGTTGTAGGAATCCAAAAATACCAAATCATCAACAGAGAACGAAATATACTTTTCCATATCTTTGGCTATGAAATTCAATTTGTGATTAAATTTTCCCAAGTGTTGCATTATTAAATGACCGTCATAGTTTTTAAGATTGTGGAAGAATACTGGAATTTTCTTGGTTACTTTATAGTTTAAATTGCAAGAGTTGTGGGAGGGTCCTCTGAACTCGCCTGTTAGGTGGCAGTGGTCGCGCACTTTATCACACAGTAACAGCTGTTGGCATATGTGGCAGTGTGTAGAGTTTTGGAATAACCATCTCTTGCTCTGGAGTCATTACAAGGGGAACATATACTCCCATCTGACTTTTAATAAAGTCATAAGTTTTAAATAACTTTTCGAAAAACACATCCATCACATTTTCACCGCTGTACAACTCTTCGTAAATAATGTTAGAATCTCTCACCACAACATAAGCAAATCCAGAAGGCGTGTGTTTGCCACAGTTTATAAAACATTCGAAATCTGCATAAATCACAAAGGGAGCTTTAAGTTGATATTTGTAATTCGTAAATTGTAGTGTATCTTTTTTAGACATTTGTACTCTTTGGGCATCAAAGGTTTTACAATATGTTGTGTGACGTTCCAATATATCTTTGGTGCAAAAATGTTGCAAACAGAACTTGCAAAAATATTTCTTATTATTGTCTTTTGTAGACCGTAGCATTAACTTATCAAAATCACGAATTAAACAGTAATGTGATTTCCGACCTTGTTGTAAAAGCAGCAGGTTGACGTGCGTATTACTATTTAGTTTAGTTATTCTCAATGGATATATTAATTGTCCTTCAATTCCATATACATTAACACTTATGTTATTTTGTTTTTCAAATTTATCAGTGTCGGATATTTTTACGGGATATTTTATATTTGACATATTCAACTGACTTTCATAGGGTTCGTAGTAAAATACTCGATTTGCATGTTCATTTATACAATTCCTTGGATTCAAGCTTGCTAAAACACTCCACACGAAACATTTATTATCACTATTTTTAATATTTAAAACAGCGTGTTTTGATTTTATATTTTCTGGTGTGGGTATGTATGAGTTGGGAGTTAGGGGTTTATACTTGTAAACATGCAGCTGCCAGTATTTAGTATGGTCATATATCCATCCACTGCCTTGGGCTTGATACTTGTGCATGGAGGTATCGATCTTAAAAAGCGCTTCTTTAATTTGAGTCTTTAATTGTGCTTTCTCAATTGATAAAGTAGTTAAACTTCGAAAATCAGCAATACATTCTTTGTCAATGATTAAATCACCATTATTGTCCACCGAGTGTTTGATGAACTTTACCCTCCTAATAAGAATCCATTTGATAGGTAGGGGACAAGATTGAAGAGTGTCTAATACTTCCACAGATTCACCGTTAAAAATATACAACTTGTAAGGTCGTTTGTCACATCGTAGGTGGTGGCGGGGTTTGTTCCGAGTGATGACTCTCTTACACACATTACAACTATCATGTTTTTCTAGCATATGCATTTTAAAATTGCTATTGTCAAATATTTGATGGCATTTTTTACAAATTTTAGGAATAACTTTGTGAATGTTACGATAGTGTCTGATTAAATTGCTTCTGTTGGAGCAGGGCGCGGAGCAGATTGCACAGGACAACATGTTCGATGTAAATAAATTTTGAGATGACATTACTCTGTTTTTTATAAACAAAAATTACCATTTTTTAAATTAGACAAAAATTATTTAACAGTGGTTTTTAAATTATATTTTACAAGTTTACGAGAGTTCATATTCGAAATGCAGTCACATTCGAAATATGATTTACAAATGGATATTTAAATATGGAAACCTTAAAATTTGGAAATGGTGAATTGGAGATTTACAAATATTAGGCTATTTCACAATTTTCGGATGGATTAACAGTTGTGATTGTCCCTGAAGACACCACCTTAGCTACAACTACCGTCGCTAACACTCCCAGCTAACCGGAGTCCTGGGTGTGAGACGTGGAGAGGCCGTGGCGCCGAGACGTCCGGTGGAGAGGTGTGCCGTGAGGAGTCCGGTGTGGTGACGTCATCTGGTGCCGGTGGTGAGGTGTCAGTGGTGAGATGTCGTGTCACTGGTCTTGTAGAACAATAGTGCTGTGTCTTGTCGGTGGCTCCTTATATACACGTCGAGAGGCTGGATTTTTCAATTTAACCAGGAAATTACCTCACATTGGCTGGACTTTCAGCCAGGAAATTACCTCTATGGTAAGTGGAAATTCTGGTCAATGTGACGCATGCTTGCACATGACCGACTTTAGTGTGTTAGTATGTCAGTGTGTCGGTGAATGGCGGTGTGGATCGTTGCGTGTGCCGTGGCGTCATGGTTGGTGGGCAGCGGTGCGGATTGTTGCGTGTTTTAATTAATCAGTTGGCAGTTCGACCGTAATAGTTGGGATTTATTAAAACACTACGACAATCATCCAAATTTTAAATCAGGAAATTGGCGGTAGTATTTTTTTTAATTTGGGGGAATTTATTAAAACACTAGGACAATAACACATCCAAGGACACAAAACACACCAGAGATAGTTTTTGAAAATTTTAAAAAGTATAGAGGGGGATGGGGACAATATATTTAATATAGGCAAGGGTTGGGTATTAATATAGGCCAACAAGGAAACTTGTGTAAGGCGGGAGCTGGCGTCGGTCCAAAAACGGCTCCCCATAAGAATAACATGGGAAAAAAGCGCCGGAAGTGGCCCCTCCCCCGTATTTCACCACTACTACTGTAAAATTTAAATATATATATATATATATATATATACATATATATATATATATATATATATATACATATATATATATAGGGTACGTCAGACTACCCGTCCAGCATGTATAACAGGAGAACGGTTTGGTATGAAGTCATCAAACAAAATTCTTCCCCACTAAGACGCATATGGGCTATCTATTTAAAATATTTTCATTAAAATTTATGTACAGAATATTCCAAAACTGAAGGCCACGGGTTCGAATCTCAAATTTTTCTTATGTAAACATAGAGACATGTATGCATAATTTTAAAGGTATTTTTAAGAGAAATATTTTGGCGAAAACAGAATTCATTTATCTTTAACCGTTTTTAAATGGCGACCATTTTTGTGTAAAATATTGACATTTAAGGAATACTGTGTATTGTCTAAACTACTTCTCGAATGTTTTTTCCGATTCAGTTTCTTACTCGTGATAAACTGAGCTTTACTTTGGTATGCTACATGAAAGGTTGGTGCAGAAAATCTAAATAAAAAAAGTTTTGATATTGCCCATTTGCCCAAAATTCTATAAAAGTCAAATGGTAGGGTATATTAAAAATCATACCATTGAAAAGTTCTTGTAAATCCTAGCAGCCTTCTAGTTTACACCAACCTTGTATGTCTTTTCGTTTGCCTACAATCAGCAAGAAACATTATTTTCTCATCCATGTTAATTGGAAAACACTTGCATGTATTTTGTGGCCACATTCGTTTTATGTGTGTAATTAACATGCATTTCATATGGGAAAATAATATTTTTTGCTGATTGCAGGAAAACGAAAAGAGATACAAGATTGGTGTGAATTAGATAGTTGCTAGGATTTACAAGACCTTTTCAATGATATGCTTTTTGATATACGCTACCATTTGACTTCTTTCAATTTTGGGCTTATCGGTATTTTCAAAATATATATTTTTTAAATTGAGATTTTCTGCAAAAAAACCTTTCATGTAGCATACCAAAGTAAAGCTAAGTTTATCACGAGTAAGAAACTTGAATCGGAAATAATACACAATAAGTGGTTTAGACAATACAGTGTATACCGTAAATGTCAATATTTTACACAAAAATGGCACCGTTTTGAAACGGATAAAGATTGAATTATGTTTTCACCAAAATGTTTCTCATAACGATACCTTTAAAATGATGTATAAATGTCTGTATGTTTACATAAGAAAACATTTAGATTCGAACCCGTGACCTTCAGTTTTGGAACATTCTGAACATAGATTTTGATGAAAATATTTGTAATAGATATCCCAAATGCGTTTAGTGGGAAGAATTTTATTTGATGACTTTATACTAAACCGTTCTCCCGTTATACATGCTGTACAGGTGGTCTGATTCCCCTGTATATTCCGTTTACATGGATTGCTGATCCAAATTCACTGCACATACAGCAAACACATACTCTTCACCACTACACCCACACGCAGGAGAGAAGACAATGGTGGTTAATGGTGTTGTTTACAGGTCTATCAACCATGACCAGCCAATAGCAGACTGCATGGCTAAACCTCACACCAGCTGGACTGCATAACACTGGAGTGGTATTTTTCTATAACAAAATAAATGGCAACAGCGCTATAGATCCAAGTGAACCATTTTGGCGAATTCCGTGTTTTCTGAGTTCTAAACGCCAACAGGTTTATAATAACTTAAATAAGTTCAAAACCACATTTGTATACAATATATTAATTTTTAGTCTTGCAACGCATTTTGTATCAAATTTTGTTAGAGGGAAACGGCTAATCCTATCAGTCTCGTGGGTGCCCGGGAATCGAACCCGTGACCTCTTGCACCGGAATTCCAGACGTTAACCGTTAGGCTAACGAGGTGTTCAAGGCCATTTGCAAATAGTTTGTTCATACATGTTTAAATCAATAATTGCAGAGTTTCCAAAGGGATAAATCTACATCGTAGAATATTTCACTTAATTTAAAATTAATTTTGGTTTTGTTTTAAGTCACCATGTAATTTAATCGATTCAACATGAAAATGCATTTTAAACTCATAAATATTTATGTTCATAACCCCAAAATAGAAATCTGTATTCTCTCCTTTAAGTTTTCATCTTTCGTCCCCAAATGGCTGGGCTCTTAACAACAAGTTTGGGATTTATTAATAAATAAAGATGAATACTAAATTCATCTCCTCAACTTTTTGTTGATAAAATTGTAATCTACCTTGCCTTCTGGACGAAATCCATGTTTCCTGAAACCAGATTCAGATAAGGTAGAAATAGGCTTATAAAAGTAAATCTTGTTGCTACAATAATCTTAAATTGAGTTTTTAGTTGTTCTAATAAACCTTTAATTATAACACATTATATTCCAGATTGAAGGAAGTGTTATGTGAGGTGTTATGAGGGATAGTCGTGGTGCAGTGTGAAGAGTGAGATTTTTACACCGTACTCCATCAATCTTCTGTTGATGTGATCCGTAGCTCCAATCTACCATCGCACTTCACTTTATTCGCCATCTCCATTTTTTTCTGCTAATAGATTCAAACAAATACTTCCTTAGAAAGTTACGCATTCCTCTTTCACATGAGTAAAGGGGTTTGATGCCACAACATAGGATTTTGTTGCTATCTGGATCTTGGGTTTGTTTAGTTAAACCAACACTTGTTTGGAACTATTGGAACACTTAATAACTATCGCTATGCATTATAAGGTAATAATGCAAAAAGGTGTGATTAGGTTAAAACTCTTAAAATTTAAAATGCGTAAAAGCTGGTTACTATACAAAATTCCAAACGTTAATTTTTATTTGGATTTTGTTACCCTCCCAACCATTTTTAAATCAAGAAAATACGATGAAAAATAACCGAGCAGATCCGTTAGAAAAAAGGTTATTTCTTATACCAGTAGTCAAAAATTGAAGGTTTTATCTGATATTTTATTATTTACAATGGTGCTCCGTTATTTTGATCTGTTTGTTTTTTTTTTTAATGACACATATCATTTAAGGGTTGAGTTTTTAAGGATTTTTCGTAAAAGACTTAGTTTTTACGTAGTTCAAATTTTAATCTTTTTAATCTATTTAGAAAAGAGTAAAGATTTGTTTACATTATTTTACCCAAATAATGTAATGTAATGTGCCTCTCAACAACAACATACTTGTTTGTGTGTGTTTCATATTTGTATTCTGATAAGTTTTGGAGTAATATCATTTCATAATTAAAATTAATAGTAATATTTATCATTTAAGAACACATGCTTGGAAAGGTTATTGGAGGTTCTTTTCTGAACGATGTATATCAAATTTTCATGAATCTCACAACTTCGACTAAAATTTAACCATCATTTCTCACTAAGCCAGATATTTAAAACTAAATTCAAACCACCTTAATCTATAAATATTAACCTACTCTGTATTAGATTTCCCAAGTAAATTCACCTGACGTAATTAATCAACTCTTAACCAAACTCTACCCCTAGCAGAGGGGTCAGTAAAACCACCCTATATTTCAAATTCTGAAAAATTGGGTACAGTAAATTACCTCTCAAAACACTACAACATATATTTATAGTTATACTGTCCTTATATGTAAGACGGTTAATAGACATAAAATATGGTAATGCAAGGCAATATATTTCAACCAGTCACACCGGTCATCACCAGACCCAATCGGAGATTCGTTCAGATTATTTTAGTACAATTATTGAACAAAATTATTCATACAGAATACGTTCCCTGATTGGGCCTGATGATGACCTATTTCACAGGTTAATATCGCCTTTTTCAATTTGTTTGCATACTTATGTTCTTCTTTGTAAGCACAGTATAAATGTAAATATATTTTGCAGTGTTGGGAGACGAAATTTATTGCATCCTGTTTAATTGTAGCAACACGTATCATGCTACTCGAGAAACTGTTTGCATTCTAACACACCTAAAATGTAACACGTACTGATTTTGCTTACTTATAAATAGATTTAAATTCATACTTTTTTACCAATTTATGTCACGCCATGGTATTGAAATAGGAATGTAGTACAGTAGCTAGAACAGTTTTGCCATACTAATCCCTACTAGTATCTAGAGTAATCCCACCGCACAGAGCGGTGGTGTTGCCCACTTTATCACTCTATAGAATTTAGGCCCAATAACTCAACTCTTGCATATTGCACTGATTAGCTTTAGTACAATTAAAGAGTTATTGATACTTCATCATTCTTATTCGAAAAAAACTTTAATACACAACATGTTTGTGCCTAAGGTTAAATCCTTTTTAGTAGTTTTTGTTTATCCTGATTGTAGAAAATACTATAATTTTGAAAGCCAAGAGTTAATACTCTACAGAAAGTCATACATTTTAAGAACCGAGAATAAAACAATTATTCCTCAAATATTTGCCATACTATTTACTATAACGATGACATCCCTGATGGAGTGAGCAACATTTCAATAATGTTATATTTTTAAAAGTTATTATTGAAACTGTTTTGTTTTCAATATTTCTATTTATTAGCTTCAAAAATATAAAACGGCAACAATGATGCTTGTAATATAATTTTAATTATTTACGAAAACAAATCAGTGTTTAATTTATAATTAGAAACCTATTTTCATTAATTTTTTACAAGTTTCAGGACAAAGAAGTGGTGCCAGGTGTGGGATCAACGTAACGATTGGATGGCCTTGCCAGCCAACCCGGTCCGCGACAGGTGGGAGGCAGTTTTAGTGGGATAATACAGAGTTGGGTTGTAGCATGGAAGCATAGTATAAACAAAATCAAACCTAGTTATTCTTGGTTGACTATTAAGCACTCTCATCTTCTATAAAACTATATTAAGTAAAACAATTTTAAATTTAAACCAATATATTTCGAATTGATACTCAATTCATCGTCAGTTGTATATATTGGTTTAAATTTAAAATTGTTTTACTTATTAATATAGTTTTATAGAAGATGAGAGTGCCTGATAGTCAACCAAGAATACAATCACCATATTCAACAACATCAGAAGGATTTAGAAGAAAAATACAAACCTAGTTAAGTAATTTGTATACTGTGATATTTAAAACAGTCGAATATAAATAAGGATCCCAAATGAAAATACTTCTGTATTTTTAAACTTATTACAGAGATTTTTTAATCATGATTAGATTTGATTTAACTTTACCTATCTATATCACTCTTAGTGTTTTTGACTGCACTACATTTCGGGAGGTTCCCCACTATAAATATAACGAAAACGATCAAGACACCCTACTTAATTACAATTAATCTTGTTTCTCGAAAGACCGTATGAATTTTAAGGGCGACAAATGGGTTAGTTGCATGTAAGTTTTGAATTAAATGTGATTAAGTGGGGTCACTTTATAATGGGAGAAGATTTCTTCCCTTTCGAAACGTTTAGTAGTTTTAAACACTAGAAGTGGTAGATGAAGTGTTAATTAAAGTGGTAAATGAAGTGGTAGATGAAGTGGTAGATGAAGTGGTAGATGAAGTGGTAGATGAGTGGTAGATGAAGTCTAAACAAATTTAAGAATCCTCGTAAGTAAGTTCTGACGTTTAACGTTTTTATTTGTGTTAAATTTTTTTAAAGTTTTTTTAGAGCTTTAATGTTAGTAATTGAATAGCTAAATTCTTAGGTTTATGGAAAATCGACAGTATCTAATTATATTAAAAATGATTTACGTTTGCCTTTAATTGGATATGAAGAAATTTACCCTATAACTCCCTATATTTTCCCTATAACACTGAAAGTAGTTTTTTTTTACTTTTTTAACTGATCTTTAAAGATTAAACAAATTAATCCAGTAGGTAATTTTTGACGTTAGCAAAAAAAATAAATGTAAATTTGACCACCATATAAATGATGGTTTAAATAATAGAAAATGTTTTAAAAAATACTGCAAAGAGATAATTAATTAATTGCTTATGTTTACCCTTTAAAAACTGAAAAATCACAACTAACAATCAATATTGATATTTTAAAATTATTTATTAGTTGTAATAACTTGTATGTAACTGTAACCAAGCAAACATTTCACACGCAAGACAACACAAACACCATCAGTTTCAAGAAATTATAGCAGAAGGGGTCCAAGTCTTATCATAAAAGGCAATTAAAAATATTTAAGAGGTTTAATTTTAAAACCCAATATTCTCCTTGGCCCGGACGGCATTAATTTTATGAAGCTGCAAGTTTGAGGGCAGCTTGCATATTGCGCCATAAACATTGTACTTGGGGCGATGTTGACACTTTATACACGGATTGCTAGTTTTACTGTTGCATCTTCAATGGGTCTTATAAAGACAATGTTTATGTCATAACATCAACGTTTAATGGGTTTAATCAGGAGAGAATGCGCATTAATTTGGTTAAACTAACAATGAACTTAACATGAATTTTAAAATTAAATACCCATCCTCATATGTTCAATTGTTATATTACATTTATTCGAACATTTATTACATAAAAACCACTACAAACATATTTGCTGGTAAAGCTAATTCTGACTTAACATTTTTCGGAATAGCAAATATAACAAATAATCTATAATGTTATAAAGAAGAGGTGGTTTCTGTCTGTCTGTCTGTCTGATGTTCCGGGTGAACGCAAAAACTACTGAACCGACTGGGCTGAAACTTTACACATAAGTAGATCTTGAACCCATGCAACACATAGGCTTATTCACTTCCTTAAGGTCCCCTCGGGCTACGCCCCGTGAACGTCCTAGGACTTAATGTTTCATGGTCCTGGGCTTAAGTTTCACCGTGCGGTCTTTGCTAATAGTTCAATTTTTCATAGACAATTCACTAAAAGGTATTGTGGTCACTATTCAGATTAAAAGGATATAATTAGCGTTTTTATTGAAGTATTCAGAACTTTCAAGTGCCTGTTAAAAATGCAATTACATTAATAAATTAATGTAGGCCTACATATATATTAAAAATTAAGTAGATGGAATAAAACTAAGTCAGATTCATAGTTACTTGCTGTTATGTGGGTCTTACCAGGTTAAGAGATGAACACTAACCGGATTTGCTCCAAGTGAATCCTCTTCCCAGCAAATAGCGCGGTGGAACGCCATCTTGCCTTCCCAACCCCCTCTATGATTATGTTCAAAATCTGTTTTGGCAACACACGAATTTGTACTCTCTTACTTTACCATACATGCTCTGCCTTATGGTTCATTTTTCGTTTCTTATCGGACAGTTGAAATAAGTTGTCAAATTTAAAAATGCCAATACAGGCTGTCCTTATATGTCCTCTCGAGTTTATTGTGTAGCAGTGGAGCCAACTGCGACCAAACCTAGACTTTAAATTAAAGAAATAAAGACATTACATGATATATATTATAACAAGGGATACGTTTCTAGGTGGTAAAGACATTTTTAAAGATCCTTTCGCCTATTTTGTCATTAAATTAACCAGTTTTATTTGGTTTATTTCATTTAAATTTTGAATTCAAATATCTTTATAGCTTTATTTGGATCACCTAACCAAACAATTTCACAAAAATTGTTTTTCGAACTGAATAATTATTAATTTATTGAGTTGTACTTTGCAGGCTCACTGTATATACATGTGACGCTTTAGTTCAATTTGTTCCTGTTTCCAGCATTTTATCTTTTTTTAATGAATTATTTACTGTTTTAAGTTTTGGAAAATGAGTCTTGTGTATTGTTTGGTCTGTTATCAACAAAATACCAAAAGGTATCTTGATTGTGTACTTCCGCCTATGGGTTAATTTATTAATCATCAGTTGGCGGTTTGAAATATGTTTGGTAAAATTATATAACTAAAAAAGGTGTGTTAACTTAGAGAAAAATCACACTTTGACGTACATTAATAGCAATAAAATAATTTCATAATCAAATAAAAATAGTTCATAGTTTTTACTCAAATGTGTAGAACCTCTATTTTCTTCATTTTCCCTCCCTATAACGATTTTGTATTACGATTTATGGTATAATAGAACTAAAAACAATAAACATCATTCAAAAGACTATGCATATGTCCACCGCCCATTGGAAGCCTAGGGTAAACCCTACACGAGCCATCATAAGTTATTCATTCGCGTCCACACGAGATGACACGTAGAATAATTGAATAATGCATCAAACGTCATCAATATTAATGTCCCCGCCGATCTTGCGTCTTTTATTTGACCCATGGATATTTCTATTCTATTTAATATTTAAATTATATTGTATTCAATGTTGGTTTACATAAAATCTTATCTAATCTACCACGGAATTATAAATATGAATTCTCTTTGTTATTTAGTATTTCCCTAGGGCAACTCCCTGGGTTTTCCATTCATAATGTAAATTAAATCCTTTATTTATGATTACTTGTTCATAATGTTATTTTTTGCGATCTACTTCAGTTAACCTTGGTTAAAAAGATTACATAGATTGGGATAACACTTAAGACATATTTATGTTTGCAATATAAATTTAAAATCGGAATATATGAGAAATATTTTTATGCCGATAAATTCTTCTTCACTGAGGATTCACGCACTCGGGTGCGTTCACCACATTAATGTTTGTTAGTCATCTCAGTATTCAACCTAGTCACACAACAAGTTTTTTCAGTATTTTACAACCCTTTAAACAAGGGATGAATTCGATTAATAAGTTGAAATTCATTAATCGATTAATGTTAAAGGCTTTGAAATTGTTATACGTTTTAAGTTTTGTCTTTCAAGCAACTTTGAGCAATTTGAAATTATTTAAAATTCATGATCAAAGACTAATTGTTTGGAATTTATTTTTGACAGATCGTTTTAAAATTCCATGAAAAATTTATTTATACTATTATGAGCATAAATAAATATCATATTTACCGTACCCTACTAATATTATAAATTAAATGTGAACAAATATTTGATAGTTCTGGTCAGATTAATATTGAAGTTCGCGATCGAAGCCACCGGTAACAGCTAGAAACGTATGCTCAACGTAAGTAACATAGTAACTTAGTAACGTGTAACGTAGTTTTGAGTCCATTACACGCCAGCATCTAAAAACTCAATCCTGTACCATATATTGTAGCATATTATTTTTCTAGGTAACTACAGTTTTGTATTTATCTGAAAAGAACTACTGTTAAAAAGTTATCAAAAATGTTTTTCCACAAAATTTAACGTATCTTTGTAAGACAATAGCTCAAATTTAACTTAACCGAACAACCAATAAGAAATACATTTTTTTAAGTCCCATTATTTCAAAGCATGATTCCTTTTAAGGTCAATTTTGAAATTATTCACTTTTTCTGTAAACATTTTCATCACATTTTTTATACATTTTGTAAATAATTAATAATCATATTTTGCATATGTGCCCTGTTTAATAATTCAATATGTTAAAATACCTGTTTGTCTCCATGCGTGATATTTTCCCAATAATGTATTAATATAATTTAATATAATTATTATGTATTGTTTTTAATTTATTTCACCCCTCAGAATGTTTAACTTTAGGTATTAATCATTTAATCCTATGAATAGATATTTTATTATAATTCACAATATCCTGTAACATTTAATTAAGGTAAGATCCATTCTGTACAATCATCTTAGATCACATTTAATATTTATAGCCTAAGTATTTAAAATTCCAAATTGATCTCATTTGTTATAACCAGAAGTGAACAAGTGAGATAAAACATGTGTTTCGTCCAGAAAAAGTAACTTTGGGCTGAAGATTAGTGTTTTGTGTTATGTTCTGTGATCCCTATAGTAATCAACAGAGAACTCACCTTCTGATTAAGGACTCCTGCAGAAGACATGGCCTATGTTAGGAGTTTGATGGGTACTGTCCCAAATTATATTTAAATTTTCCGCTTATAAACAGTATTTAGACACCAAAAGTATAATATTTTATAGTCATCGGAGCCCAGATTTGTTTCCCTCTCTTTCTTTGGTCACCTCAAGATGTTTGATAATATCTGAGCAAAGGAATGTTTTGCTGATCTGGTGAGATTATTCCATTTTGGTTAGGCCTAAAACTGCAAACTTCAAGACCTCATCAATAGAAATTACATCAAGAGTTATAAAATTATTTAAGTATAAACTTTAAATCTGAAATAGGCTAGTCCTTTTACAGCAAATAAAATTTATCAAATATAAACTTTAATAAGAATATCGGGACATTAAAATATACCCTAGAGAACTTCTGTCTATTGGCTACCATTTTTAATTTTATAATAGCTAAAGACTACCAACAGTGACCTTCATTAAATTATTAGAGATCACTAATTAGACATTTATCAATATGAAAATTTATTTTCATTGGCATTTACATATATTCTAATTACTTTCATGATATTTTATTTATTTGCCAAAACGATCAACCAAACCTTGAGACAGAACCACTTGTGCATACCAATTGAGCTAAGCCACCATTATTATAATCAAATCATCCAATGTAAATTATTAAGTCAAATTCTATAGAGCCCCCCATGATTATAACACATGTTTGTTAACCCCTTCACTTCATTAAGAGTAAAAAACACATCTAAATTCCTTCAATAAATATTATATCAATACATTGTAAACAGCTGATTCCTTTCTAACCATAAGCTAAGTAGTTTTCATAACAACAAACAGAATAAGAGGGAAAATAAATAAGTACACATTTGTTTATAAATAAGAAAACAGAACACAGGTACAGATATTTTATTATTTCAATGTTTCGACATGAGCTAAATTATGGTCCTATTATTTGTAATAGGTTCTTTGCTTTCTTTAAAATGTAAAAACATACTCTTAAAGAGAAACCTTGAAAAGTGCCATGGTTATATTAGGTTACAATATGGTACCTTATGATTTGGCGTGGTAACAGTCTATTAACAGTTCAGAAAGGTTGAACTATCTAGGATTCCAAGAGAGTTTAATACACTATAAATATAACTAGTTATTCGCAATGGCTTTGTTTGTTCGCTCAATTTTAGTTTTATATTCAAATCAAATCACACAGCTAATCAAATTCCAATATTAAAAATGTGTTTCAACATCTTTTACTTGATTTATGGCATTAGGATGGGTTTTATCGGAATACTAGTATTTGTCCTCCAATTTTCTCACTTTGATATTTTATTCAAGTATATGGTTTATCGGTGTTAGGCCTTCGGTATTCTCAAAAGTCCCTGGTAGATTTTTGATTTACATATCATATAGCTCAATAGCTTAATAGCTCATCATGTTAAATACATCATTATTTTGTTATTATTATTTGAAGTGCCGTATTTATGAAATATCATGTTTATATTACCTTATTTTAAGGAACGTATTGCTCGAAGCCGCAGCTTGAAGGAGCTGCAACTATTGACCTCTGAAAGCATCTTCTCAAGACACTGGGTTCATCTCCGTAAGTGAAGTGTAACGCAGGGCTTAAGACAATGAAGGGAGTGTCCAAACCCTTTCGAAGAGTAATCAACATCTTCAGTAAGCTCCGAATCTCCGATGCTTTTAGAAAATTGCGACAGGATTGTACAGTAGTATCTGGGTGTCATCTGCATCGCCGGCATCGAGGTTGTATCGAGGTTGTCCAGACGCGTTTTTCTTTTAGCGAATTTCCCCTATAGGGAAGAAACTATTACCGTAGGTCTCATGGTAAGACTTAAGCCCGAGACCATGATAAATTTTTGTTTTGAGGTCCCCAGATGCCAAAAAAACTATTCGTTCAAATTATATATATATATATATATATATATATATATATATATATATATATATATATATATATATATATGTCCGTTAACACGATAACTTGACTAAAAAACATCCGATTTAGTATGAATTTGGCTCAAATGTGTAAAATGGCATTCATGACTTTAAGTTCGAAAACCAGAAAAATCGGACCATGGGAAGGGGGGTTTATGGGGGTTTTAAATTTTCCAAAAATCAGTTTTTTGAATTTTTACCCTAAAATTTTTAAAACACTCAAATTTGGTTTTGGGCATTTTATAGAGCTTAAAAAAAATAATTTAGTATTTTAAATTATTAACCTAGGTTAAGTGGTTGCGGAGGAAATCCAAAAAACCTGCCCATAAAATCTCCCATGTTAATCTTATGGGAAAAAGGTTTTTGGCTTTTCCTTAGTTAATTTTAATGTAAACTTCACATTTGCTTTTACCAATCAACTCAGCTCTACAAAAAAATCATTTTGGTGTTTAAAATGTGATTCTACGTCCAACCGTTGCAGAGATATTCAAAGTGCTAAAAACAGTATGTTGTCCAATCTTATCCTTATGGAGAATAAATACAATTTGATATCTTGATTATTTATGACTGTAGATTGATAAAACTTGGTAAGTGGCTCCATGTAGTACTGGTATATTGATATTTGCACAAACAATTGATTTTTGCTGATTATCCCAGTAGCAGCAAACCTGCATACTCAGCCCTAATGTTATTCGTAAGGAGAATAAGTAAAGTTTTATATCTCCCTTAATTATTAACATAAATTAATAAAACTTAGGATGTAGCTTCAGCTGGTTAATTTAAATTTATAATTCCATAAAAACACATATTTTGTGTTCCTTGTTGCAGCAAACCTGCGTACTCAGTCCAATGTTATTCTTGTGGAGAATAAATAAAAAGCTATGGATCACTTATTTATTAATGTATTTTATAAAACTTGGTAAGTGGCTTTATGTGGTAGTGAAAAACATATACATTCATTGGAAATTCGCTGAGTACGCAGGTTTGCTAAGACGGGGTATTAATTATGTCATAAGCTTATTGTACACTATACATTTTCCAAGATTAATTGCACACAGAGCATTTAATGGTATGATTGTTCTATTGTTTAGATTTTCTCATTATTATCTGATAGTACACACCAAATAAACCTGAGTTTACAGAAACATTGTTCAAAACAAAGAAGACAGACACATCTTAATATATAAATACCCCCGTAGCAGAAAACCTGCGTACTCAGCGAATTTCCAATGCATATTTATGTTTCTTAATACCACATAAAGCCAAATACCAAGTTTCATCAATATACATTCATAAATAAACGATTTATGACATTTTAATTATTCTCCATAAGAATAACATGGTGGCTGAGTATGCAGGTTTGCTGAAGCAAGGAACACAATTAATTGGGTTTTAAACAAATATCAATATAACTCATGTAGGTAAAGCCACATACCAAACTTCATTAATTTATTTTCATAATGAAGGTAGATAACACGTTACTTATTCTCCATAAGAATAACATGGGGCTGAGTACGCAGGTTTGCTGCTACAGGAGCCTTTGTTAAAAAATTTATTTTTGAGCAGATATCAATGGTCCACAACCAGATGAAGCCGTATACCAAGTTTCGTCATTATAAAGAAGCGAGATATAAAATTTGTATTTTCCACCATAAGAATAACATTAGACAACGTACTGTGTTTAGCACTTTCAATATCTCGGTAACCAATTGACGTAGAGAAATGATCAAAATACCAAATTGTGTGTTTTTTTAAGCTGAATCCAATGGCAAAAACTAAAATTTGACTAATTACTAAATTATATGTAAAAAATTCGAAAAACCCATTTTTGGGGTACAAAACCCCCCCAAAATACCCCTTCGGATAGAGCGATCTGGCTGGTTTTCGAACTTAAATTCATAAATGTTGCTTTACACGTTTATACCAAATTTAATCAAAATCGGATAATTTTTACGAGAGTTATCGTGCTCACGGACACACACACACACACACACACACACACACACACACACATATATATATATATATATATATATATATATATATATACAGTTTTGAACGAATGGTGTTTTTGGGGTCTGGGGACCTCAAAACAAAAAGTTATCATGGTCCCGGGCCTAGGTCTTACTATGCCGACTACTACGGTAATAGCTTCTTCCCTATAGGGGAAATTCGCTAAAATGAATCCCTATTTCTCTTGGTTAAGCCATAACTTGAGAATGAGTGCACCTAATTGAATAAATATTTTTTTGTTGTGTTCGTCAAGACAAGGTTTTAATAATAAAATTTTAATCCGACCTAAGGGCTCAGTCCCACTGGTTTTCAAAGTTCCCATTGATTTTATAAAAGTTCAGTTAGTTACACCAATCAGCTGTTAACAAGTATTATATCTAAACATACTTGAAAGTCATACAAATATGTTCATTATAGAAATAACAAATCTACTTGAATAGAAACTCAATCTCTTTTTTCGATGCCAAAGTTAGCACTATGTAAAAGTAGGCGAGTGAGCGTAGCGAAGAGCTCATCCAGGAGGTGAGTAAGCGAAGCGAACGAGCTCATCTTGAAAATGAACTTGTATTTGACATAAAACAAATTCAATGAAATTAGGACAGGACACCATGTGTCGGGCCAGCTAGTATAAAATAATATTCATTACCAGCAGATGCTGACAGATTTATTACTGAGAGATTACAACAACACGGGCCCGTTGAAACTACCGGCCAGCGGTTGTCCACAAAAGATAAGTTTTAATTAACGCACAGTTAACTTTCTTCACAGCTTATTAAAATTATTGAAGAGCAATGTGGTGCTCACAGCCTGAACAACAGTTTTACATAGATACATTTTTCCCATGAGAATCAATGTGGCGCTAGTTTTGCATTATCAGCTCTAAATTGTTAATTTCACTTTAACTGTCGTTATTATAGCTATCGTTATCAACTTGAATGTTTGATAACGTATACTCTCATCTTAAAAATTATACCTTATCAAATTTTTATATTAAGTATTTTTTATTTTCAAAACAACATCATATATATTATATGGCAGTCTTCAATATTGCAGGTGCGTCCACTTCAAACACACAAAACATTGCATGTTCATATCATTAGTAGAACCTGAAATAAAGAAAATATGTTAAAAATAAGACAATTCACGTTATCGACTATTTAGTTTTAAATATGTAAGTCGGTAGCGTTGATAAATAAGCAAGATGAAATAACGAATGGTGCTCATTACCTTGTTGGCACTAAATTAAAATCCTATCTGTAACTTTTAATACTTAATAAAATCAACCTAAACAAACAAAAAATAAAAACACAATAAAAAATCTAATAGTAGCCACGACAGTGATAATTACTTGTTTGGGATTATCAGCATTTTCTTTAACCAAATTTTATTTTTACTGTCTCCCCCCTATACATAGTATATGGAGAAAGTATTGTTTTCGTCGACATTTTCGAATTTGAGTTGTTAGTGGAAATATTCGTTTTGGTGCTCCCTGAATCCAAAAAAGTGATTTTTACGTGATGTATGTGTGTCTGTCTATCTGTCCGTCTGTCTGTCTATCTGTCTGTCTGTCTGCCTGTCTGTCTGTATGGATGTGTACAAAGGTAGAGACGAAACCAGTGGACTGATTTTTATTTAATTTAGTATGTATGTACATATCCACGATATATCAAGGCGTATTTTTAATTTTTTTGAATTTTAGATTTTTAAGGGTAATTATCCCCTCAAAACAGCTAAAAAACATTAAAAATTCAAATTTCTCAAAAACTGCTCTGATGATTTTAATAAACTTGAGTAGTTTGTAGAGCTTTAGGTTTCCAACCAAATGATACCACCTGCATTTCTGAAAAAAATGGGTTCAGAAATTACAGGACTTCAATCATCAAAAATTAAGTTTTTTATTGTTCAGAACAAACCATAAATGTTAAAAATATTACTAATCACCATTAAAAAGAGCGTAAAAAAACTAAATAATTCAGTACTTTGAATTATTACAATACGATTACTGGTTGCGGAGAAAATTGAAATTTTCATTTAGCGGTAAACGCAGTACGTTGTCCAATGTTATTCTTATGGGGAATACAAAAACTACCATTTCTCTCTTATTTACTGATCAATTTTGTTAAAAACTTATATGCAGATCTAGTTAGCATTGACCAAGAGAGGATAGAACTATCCTCCCCCTTAACCCTGTCGGGAGGAGGGGGCATTTCCCCTGTTAAAACCACTGTATGTAGCAGAGGATTCTGTAGTGCCTCTAAAAATGGGATTTGGGCAGCCATTTCGGAAAAAAACATTTTTTAGAAGATTTTCTGTACATTCTACCGTACTTTATATTCTATACATAGTAAATAAATAATATTTATTCATTAAAATGGGCTAAAAGGGGAAAAGTATGTGTCAGTTTCCTGATACTGTTATTTTTTTCTAACCTAGTGTTGGGTTATTAAATAAATATGTCTGGATAATTTATGTAGGCATCTTGCCAAACAGAAATTGATGATTTACAGCTACTGTTATCAAGTTTAAAAGTTTATTTTAAGTTATGAAAGTTCCATCGCAATCAGTAACGGTTTATTTGCAAAAATTGTCTTTTTACACCCATTAACAGTGTTATCCCGTATACCGAATATACAAACACACATTATATTACCGTAGCCAATAAATCATTATTCGAGAAGAAGCATTCCTCTAAATAATGCGTTAAACGTAAGTGGAAACGTCAGAGCCGGGATTACTTGTAGATGCTGGGGTCTCACCCGACCGCGAGATGGAGACTAAATAGATTGACAAAGTGAATTCCCTCACAAATAGCGTGGTGAAGCTCCATCTCGACTTGGAAGCCTCCTTTTATCCTAATCAGGTAAACAAACTCGGTCAAAGAACACATCTTCATCCTCATTTCATCTTCTTTGAAGTCATATTAAACGTATTAAATTGAGGGGTTAAATTTGTTGACTAACAAACTCATAATCCACGTAATTTCGTTTTGTTTGTCTAAATTTATAAAAGTGTATGTTGGTATGTTTGTTTGTATCTATATATATATATATATATATGATTTGAAGTTTATGGACTCGGACACCATAGGACCATTCGCCATGAAACTTGGTATATATATAAATATATATGTAAAATTTCACGGAAAAGGTTTTTAAGCCATCCATTTCGTCCTAACTTAGTTGGGTTCCTCCCAAGAGGCCCAAAAGGGTTACCATATAAACCTTATGGAAAAATATTATTGTTTACATAAAAGCTAATGACATGTTTAATTGAACAGGCGAGCTTGGTGATATTGGTTTGAGTTGGTAATAGTCAAAGGCAAGACAACGTCTGCCGGGTAACAGTTAGGATTCATATAACATATTTTACTATTTAACTCATATGTTTAACAATTTGAATTACTACAATTTTGTTTAGATCATATGTGTAGTACGGCCGGGTGAATTACCATTGATTACATATACTGCAGAATAAACTGTCGTATTATCTCGTTTGTTGTTGTTATTCTTACAATCCATTTTAACCCAACACTAATCAATCACCGGTATATCGTGTGAGATCAGATGTCTGTGGAAGACGTGTTTTCATCACCTTCTCGATCACGCCTTGTCGAACTGCAGCACTTTATCCATCAAGTGTATAACATCTGGTGTCTCCCACGTTACATGTGAACCCATCTTCCACATGGGAAGCTTAGCGGATAATCACTAGTGTTCAAATAAATGATTTTACTCGGATCAAATCAAAACTATTTTATTTCTGGTAAATGCATCAGAAGTACGAGACAGTTCATTATGCATGAAACATAATCCACAAATAGGTAAAACCCGCAAGGAAGAGCCTGTTTGTTATATTTACTACTACCAAAGAAATTATTTATTGCTCCTCCAAATGCCATTGACCAATAGTGTTTTCCACTTGAGACCGACGGACAGAAAAATCAACATTTCTTTCCCTAATTACCTTCCCTTTATCCCCAATCACGAATGGGCCAAAATATTTATCTCTATGTTCTCTTCCTTATTCACACCTATACACACTCACACACACACACACACACACACACACACACACACACACACCTGTCAAACAACCTGCACGTTTTAAATTTGACGTTTTCAGAGATAACCTTTATACTATTTATAAAAATTATAACAGTCCAAGTATAGTTAAATGTTACCTTATAATTGATCTAGAACGATAAATGTACAGTAGGAGTTCAAATTATTCCTCTTTTTTAATGTATTCTTTATCTTTCTCTGCTGAGAGTGTAATTTCTTGTTGCTTGTGGCACGAGTATACCACAAGCAACAAGAAATAATGTTTAAAATATTAGAGAATGCAATTTTGCTTTGGCGTGCTGATGCATTATTAATCAACTTTTTTCAAATAATCTAACCGAACCCCTTTTAAAAATCAAACATGAAAATATTTGTCCTCAAAGATTTAAAAATTGTATTGTCATAGAAACGCATAATGCCTCTGTTACTATTAAAAACCATAGTTACCGTTCAAACTCAAAACTAAACGAGTTCGCACGCAGCACACTGACGTGAGGGAAGTGAAATTCCACATAAAAAACTATAAAAACTCAAAATCAGTTAAAAACATACATTTATTCCAATTTTTGTTCAAATCTGAAAATATTGATTTTTTGGCTGGTCTGATGCTCCTGGTTCTATTTATCTGCAATGCTGGGAATACAATTTTGCGCATTGGTTAGGAGAAGGTCCAGTCAGGCATTAAAGTAGGCGTGAGGTTGTTGGGGATGGTAAACGTACACCAACAAATGAATAACAGGCTTTTCTAATGTAAAACCCCCTAAGACAACGTACTGTGTTTGGTCGATACACATTTTCTTTAATAACTACGTAAATATTTATGCTAGAATTACGAGAGAGGGCTTAAATCTTTCACCTCTCTAATTCCCATCTTTTTAAATCCACTAATTTTACATCCGGGGCTTTTATGACCCTTTTTGGGCCCAAAAACTCGAAATTAAAAACAAATTAATCCCCCAAAAAAGCGGTTTCGAGTTTTCCGATTGTTTTGCCTAACGAACTTGTCCAACCGATTACAGAAAGGAACGTCCCTACTAAATTTGAAGTAAATCGGACAAAAATGGCGACCGCTAGAGTGCAAACACACACATATATATATATATATATAAAATTTTGAACGACCCCCTAAAACGTGTTCAGGGGGTCACTTTAGGAACTTATATGGTGGTCCCGGGCTTAAGTTTCACCGTGCGGGTCATGCTAATAGTTCACTTTCCAAAGGAAATTCACTAATAAGTTTTAAATTTTCAAATAGAAAGTGTCCAAACTGGTAGATAGAAAAACACGTCGTGTGTTATACGTTATGTTGATTGCTGTGAACTATGCTGACGGTTGATAAATGGTGAGCCTTTAGTACACACGTGTAATATTCCTGGAATTTGTGTTGGTGTTTCTGGAATCATGAGTACAATACACTAGTAAGAACCAACGATTGAAATATATTTAAAGGTAAGATACATATTTTCTTGTTTTCCACTCTGGATTCTTTAATCTTAACCAGGCAGTTTCAATGCGTCTCTTTCGGGGTCTACTTTATAGTAGTAAGGTGATGGATGGCGAGACCACAACAGAAGCCGCGAATTTTAAATTTTAATTAGGTATTCAAACAAACCTGATAGGCCCAACTAGAGATTTCAATACTGCATCATTAACGATTTTCTTCTCTGCAAAACGGTTTATTCCGTCACATACAACTTGAAGTTTGCGTCCAATCTGGAATGTATGCTTCTATAGTGAGTTTACGAATGATTGATTTCACTGATGAAACAATTAACTGCAAAATTAATTAACATCTGGTGTCCATCAAACATTCTTTAAATACCGTTCCAGACGGTAAGTTAAATAAGGTTTGGCTATTTAAATTTAGGCCACTTTATTGTACCTATACAATGTCTCATGGTGCCTTCGTCTCCGGTTTGATTCGACGAGGTTAATACATATAGAGGTGGGGTAAAAAAAATGAAACCTTCATGAAACCTTCAACCACCATTTTCCTCAGGTAACCAATAAAATCCTCTCTTCACAAGTTAAATGTTTTTCAGCTGACGGTCAAATAAATCGCAAAGAGAGGATTTGATTGATTACTATGTGGTTACCATGGAAGCAGAAATGATAGAGGGGCAAAGGCGGTCTACCATGTAGGCTGCATGTTTTTACACGAGAATATATATTTTGTTACCTCTAGATATATTTAACCTCGTGTTTAAATATATAAATCAACTGAAATACCAATAAACAGCATTCTAATTTCCATAACAATGACAAATAGTAATTGGCAACCCTGGACCACAGACCTGGGTCATTGTTGGGCGGGAAACCAATGAGATTGCGGTGCGACTGGTGTAGCTCAAACAATCCTAAAACTCATATCCGGGCTCTTATTTATCTATCTGGTACAATTACAATAGAGTACTCACTAACGCCAAATAACAGATCGTAACCACATTTCACCTAGTCTGGGGAATAGGGTTGTTCAGTTGGATAAATTTTTATGTAACCCCAATAATCATCAAACGATTTAGAAATTTGGCTGGATAGAGTCTGAAGCAACATGTCAATATAGTGAATATTTGCTTCTTTTACAGTGTTCTAGCCAGTTTCCAGTAGGGAATTGTGTTATTTGCTAATTTGTTTATTATACTTTGTAATATCATGGATCTTCTTGTCATTTTTAAATCTGTAAATTCATTCAATGTATTTTATAATTCTTAAAGTATTTTTCACCATTTAAGAAAATTTTACTATTTCATTAGTTATAAATAAGTTCCTTTATTTATATAATTTGATTCTGCCACGTTTACTACTTAACTAATTAGCTAGGTATTGACCCCTAAACCTAACAAAATTAAAATATCTGTATGTATATTTCAATAAAAGTAGTATTTTAAAACGAAAAATTACAGTTACTATATGAACAATAGTTACATTTACATTTCAAGAATGAGTTAATGTTCAAGGATTTCCTGACTGTTCAAACTCCTACCTATTTCAACACAACACCCCAAAAATGCTTTCAATTGTGCCTTTCAATTCCTTTCAATTGTTGTATTATTTTACTACTCGCAACTAAAAATAAGCTAAGTCCCACCTATAAAAATCATTTTCAATCTCTATTTGAAATAAACTTGTTGTTAAATTTAATACATCAAACTAAGAAAAGAACTAGTATTTCCAAATTGAGAGCCTCAAAACGAAAATTAATTAGGTCCCGGGCTTAGTTGTACAATGCCCTAAGGTACAACTTTACCGTAAAGAAACTCGCTAATACAGTTTGTATTACTCCTTGAACACCATCTTAATATCAACTTATCACTTACAAAAACGTTTGTTAAATCTAGAATTTAATGATAATCTTAATAAAATTGCTCTGCCCGCTTCTTGGACGGAAATAGCCGGGCTGAGTGAATAGAATATCTAATCAGAACTAGAGATGTCCAGGTCCTTTCGAAAACCAATCTCATTTCTAGGTCACTGCCAGCGGTAATCGCAATGCTTCTAAAAGCGAGGAAGAAACTGGATAATTTACCGGTGTGGCTAAATGATTACCCCCCTATCAAAGGTACTTACCAGCTATAGGGTCTTGTACAGTTTCTACTTAGGTAGAGCACTATCTTATTTTAAAGTAACAAAACTTTACTATGTTACTATTTTCTATATGGTGTTAATAACAAACGCTGGTCTCTGATGTGTGTAAGGAGGACCAATTTAAAGTTTTAAAGGTTCTTTAACCCCCTGAATTAACTTAATGGATATCATTTACATATAAACAGGTTAAAATGCCGTGACGTCCGCAATTCCTTGGAGTACAATAGTTGACTATGGTTTTGGATCATAGGGAGCCATTATCAAAACTGCAGAGCGTTAATCCACTCTACGGAAAGATGGTTTTCTCAACCAGTTCAGTTATGAGTACCTGCCAGTGAATTGTTTTTAAATGTTTCGCTTTTATGTGACTTCGTGTGTTCGGTGTATTTTTAAATTTGACAACATTCAGGAGAATGGCTTAACGCTCTGAAGTTTTGAAAATGGCCTCCTGTGAGACGAAACTATAATCAACGAATTTTACTATACGGAATTATGGACTTAAAGGTATTTTAACCTATTCATATTGACTAGCTGTTTATCGTGTCCTCTTGTGTGCCCGAACTACAACATAGGGTTACTATAACACACGATGTTTACTCTATATCCTTACGTTTAAAAACCATCCTCACTTTAGTACTTCTGTTCTATGAATAAAATGTTTCCCTGCTGATTGTGAGTGTTTGAAAGTGTTTTTTTTACTTTAAATTTTAACGTCGGCTGCTAGACTTTTTTAGTAAAATAAAATGTGTTAAGTATTAAAACCCTAGATTTAAATTTGAGCTTCAACATTCCCTCCTACTCAATACTGCCTTCCTACGAAAAATAAAAAATCTGTCAAGTGGTTGGCTTAGAATCGTTGGATAAAAAACAGAAGTTTCTGTTAATATTTAGGATAACCCATTCCGGAAGGCTCAAAACATGAATATAATCATATATAGACATCTTATATAAACATTGCGGCATTAGGACTTTTATAATCAAGGGAATAACCCTTGCAGCATAACATGTTTTAATGTGTAAGAAAAACTGTAGTTTAAACCGTCATTTTAAAGTGTTTTTTTCTTTACTTGTCTAAACTTCACTCATAAATATACTATGTTATAAATAAGATAAATTATTCTTAGCTGTTTCTTTCTTCAACATAAAATATAAAAAAATATGAACTAACCCAAGTACCACGGGACTCGCTATCGAGAATAAGCTTTGCTCGAAGAAGGGTAGTTAGCTTATTCAGGAGTTAGATAAATAGTTGATCACTCCCCCTGCCTGATTAGTGATAAGCGGATTCACTCAGTTCGCTGTTAGTCCCTCGCACTTCCGAATTTCTAACGTTTTATTCGCTTACTTATCTTATTGGGAACTTCAGTATTTATCATATTCTCCATACAGTATTTATACAACCTATGCGTTTAACATGCGACCAAATAATCCACGTATTTATGCATGGTCATTTGCTACATTTTAGTCTAATTACTAATCACTGGCTTTTTCAGGCAGTTCTAGTTTAAAACGGCCTTAGAAAAATGAGCGAAATCAGTCTGTTTTCGATGTTCTTAACTAAATAAAATCGCACAATTGTATTTTTTAATTTTATTTATTTCCATGCTTTATTAAAGGTCAAACCTAATTACAATAAAGCAGAGCATGTAATTAAACAAAACAATTACCCATGGTCAGTTAAATTCAAATAAAATTGCAAGTTACCAAATGCACTTTAAAGTTAGGGTTTACTAATAAATCTTTAATTTCGCAAACATTTTTCTGAAGGACCAAACAAACTAATCAATAGGCTATTTATTTAGCGTGAAAGTTGTAGAAAAGGTATTTGAATTTCATTGGGTTGTGTAATAGTCTAATTTCAATTAGAGACAGCATAAATCAGGTTTTGCTTCATCAGCCCGGTTTAAACTTTTTCCACCTAAAGGTAAACAATTTGAACGAAGATTATTTGCCATCTGATCCATTAAAAAATCAATTATAATGAATAGGTAAATTAGCGTTTTTTATGTGTTAAAATCATTACAGGGTGATTAATGCCATTTAAGAAACTTATGATGAAATAACTTTTGTACTACCCCATTCTGACTACCCCATGTGAAGTAGTGGGGGACGAAGGGACGAGAGGGATGGTAAAATTGTAACTTTCAGAGTAATTGTCAAGCCTCGGTTCATTTATTTGTGATTATGTTGCACAACGAACAGCCACCATAGTTAGGTTAGGTTATTATATTTTGTCGTGAACTACCAAGGTTGGTAGAGCTTTCAGACAAGGTGTGCTGATTTACATAAGAGCAATGTTCGCAGCAAAGAGGTCTTACGAGGTCGTCCAGCTGATTCATAAATCCACAACATACCATAAAGTGTAGCCAACCTTACAGAGTATAATATTGGTACAGTTACAGTTAGTTTTAAATAACCACTGGACAGTGGACTTTCGGTACATGACTTTTACGTATTTACTTGAATAATGTTAATTAGGTAATTGTTATTACAGTCGTAGAACAAATTGAATTAAAAGCCGTTGGTATTTAGAACTGTTTACATGAATAAGTGTCCAAGAATTAAAAAATAACTAAGTTAACTAGTAAATCTTGTCTAAGTTTAATAATTTGAAGCCTTTATTGTAAATGGAATTCATCTTAAACTTGATACCTAATATTAAACAATACAATTTATTGTTCACGGACATCGGGTAGTAATAAAAAATAATATTATTGTTATTATTAGGCCTTCCTTATTGTTTTAATAAATTGAGCTTATTCATTTTTTAAACTAGATTAAAACACGTTTCTTTTCACTGTTAGGTTTTGTTTTTTATATGCAGTGTAAGTTAATAATCAGAATAAATCAAAGCGATATATTATTAGTTTCATTAAATAACAGCTGATAAAATTATTCAAGCAGTTAAACAATGTCATTTTAACAACGGTGAGAAAAATATGGTACTCGTACGATAAATATCGTGTTTCCAGCAACACTGCAGATTGGATTGGTGATCACGTGACCTTCCACCTGTTTTTACGAGGTCTCTTCCGGTAAAGCAGAAATCCTTAAATAGATCGACTCAGCACACCTTGTCTGAAAGCTCTACCAACCTTGGTGAACTACAACCTAGTTCACATTAAGGCTCAGCTAGACTTGCTTGACGATCTGCCACTCCTCTCGTCCCTTCGTCCCCCACTCCTTCAAATGGGGTAGTCGGAATACTTTTGTGAATCGCTATTTTAGGAACTAGTGTGAGGGTTGGTTCAGACGAGTGTCCTGCCTTTTAGCGTACACTTGGCATTCATAAATTCCTGACACGAACTTACCAGGTTATTCAATAGATCAAATCATCAGTATGTCTAAAGAATAACATGGTGAACTATTGGCCAAAGATTCACATCATTTCCAATAAATAGTTAAGTGCAAATTTGAATTTTGATAGCATAATGTCTAAAATTGTTTTCCATGGAGACGGATTTTGATAAAATGTCCACAAACTTAACAATCAACACACTCTATGAAGTAAAGTGTGATTTATTGTTTATTCCTCTTTCTATTCCTGTTGGTAAAAATCGTGTTACCATGGAAACTTAAATAAAGTTATCCTACTATTATAAATTAGAAAGTGTGGATGTATGTTTGGATGTGTGTATGGATATTTGGAGTTCCATCATGCAAAATCTACTGGACCTATTAAGCTAGAATTTTGCAAGAACATAGCTTACATGTCACATTAACTTATAGACCTGATAACGTCTATATACAACATTAGGGCTCCACTCCACGGCTGTAAGATCCAATGCAAATCTTATGGGATATATAATTTATAATGTTACCAGCTGTATGTCAAACTGTTTTTCAGTCACTGCAAAGGAATTCATATGGTAAGCAAATAAAAAATATTTGATAGTGCTAGTCAAATTAATATTTCAAATGTGTTTGATCTTTTGCGAGCGAAGCCGCGGGAAACAGGTAGTTAGTCCATAACTAACAGCTAAAAAAATGCACGAGCCACTGGAAGTCGAGACTTTGCCACCCGAAGGAGGCTGAACTCGTCCAATGACGAACGAACTATCCGCAACAGATGCTTTATTGTGATAAAACCATGTGTGTCTTAAATTACCAGTGAAATGTAGTATTTTCAAATGTAAACAGAAGAAACCTTTTTTATACTCTACAAAATTACGCTACATTTACAAACAAATTATAATAAACTAACCTAACTCCGCAGAGTGCTGTATAGCGTTTTTTCTTTTTTATTCAAATATGGGTTTGTGTAAAATATAACAAAATATGGTACCTCAAAAATTAAACACGAAAAGGTAGAATTTAACCTGAAATTACATGATTGTGAACCCAGTGATCCAGTGCCATATCCATTAGACTGCCCTAGCGTTTCGAACTAAGAAAAAGCATGGATTAAGAATACTCTATGCTATCATTTGGTAAAGTTGCAATTCATCAAGCAGTAGACGGCGCTGTGATTTTAAAATTTGCCACAGGTAGCGCTCGGTGTGATTTCTAAGTTTTACACTGGCAGCGCTCACATAGGAAAAGTCTCCACTTCCAGTGAGTGGCTCGTGCCTTTTTTTGACTACTAGTTTACTACTTAAGGTTAACGCCATATTTCAATGGGGCGGAACCTTAAGGTTTTGGACTTAGAATAATGGTTTTAAACCTTCCCGGGTAAACACGAATTACCATTGGAAAATTACATCGCAATTGGATGAGCGGTATAAGAACTCATACGAGACAAAGAAATAAAAAATGTACGATATTTATAGGTATACATACGCAAATGTTGCTAATTCAAATTATGATTTATGCTTTAATATGTCATAACTAAGTTATGACATATTATAGCACCCTCTACCCTAACATTTTATGACCCTCTCTACTAAAATTTTATGGACTTGGAAAGGACAATTCACTTTCAATTATATTTTATATTTTATTTTATGACACGGTAGAGTATTAAATTTTAAACAACTTCTAGCCCTACTTTTATAACAGTTTGTTTTGGTTTGTAGTTATGCAGTTTATAAAATGTTTCGTTACAAGAACGGCACCAAATCCACCTGAAACAAACTGTTATACAAGTAAGATCATTTTTGAACGATCACTTGAATTTCTGTTCACTGCACTCTTAGGCTGATGATTCACAACTGCTGATATCCTTTAAGCCTTCAGAAGCAGAAGAAGCTGTGCGCTGTGTCAACTCTGATTTGGAGAAGGTCAAGAGATGGTCGGATGATCATGGTCTTCTACTAAATTCTAGTAGATGTTCGGTCTTGTTTGTTGACTTGTTGTCCTCGAGGAGTCAACTGGGAGCTAGGAGGGTTGAGAGGAGCATCCTTGTGGCCGGCAAACCACTGACGTCAAGTAACTCTCTTAAGGTTCTTGGTGTCACTCTTGACTCCCATCTTGATTTTTCTGGCCACGTGAATTCCATATGTAAAACTGTTATAGTTAGATTGAAAACTCTTCTCAGATTTAGCACAATTTTAGCAGTCCTCTAAACTGGAAATCATACGATCGACAATCTTTCCTGTCATTTAATATTCTCTCCCAGTATCTTCCTCTTGTCTGACACGGGAAAATGAGATTGCTCTCACCCGATTGCAGAACAGAGCTCTGAGGTTCGTTTACAACCTTATAAAATTCGACCATATCAGTGAGTTCAGGTTAAATGCTAGGGTTGTATCAATAATGAACCTCACTGATTTGCAAACTGTCAAGTTAGTCCACAAATTTCTGCTGACTGGGAAGCCTGAATATCTAAGAAAAAAGCTAGTGTTTAGACATCAAATCAATGTGCGCAGTACTCGACAGGATTGCCTGTTGAACCTGCCAAAAACAAAGTTAGAAACTGGGAAAAGGGCATTTACATACTTTGGACCATAAACATATAATTATTTGCCACTTATTAAGGAATAATAGTTACTCTAGGTTTAAAAAAGATGTAAAAGAATTGTATATTTGATATTTGTTTGTATATATTACGCACAAGACCATTTAGGTATCTAATTGTTATTTTAATTTTTTTTCTTTGTATAATTTTGACAAGAGTTGTCATGTAAACCAGAGTTATACTTTGATGAATGTTTGCTCAATAAAGTCATTATTTATTTATTTTAAAATTATTTAATTCCTGGCGCCAATATTAGACAAAAACTATGTATTTATTTATGTAACGCTACTGACACTGGTATATTTAAAGAAACACATAATCATTTATTTCATACCTTATAATGCGTTTTGATAATTATTGGACTCGGTTAATTTTTTTTAAAGTTTATACTACACAATTGTTGCTGATTTTCTATATACGTAGTTGCTTCCCACACCTTTTACTGTATTCTCAAAAGTTTATATTCTATAGAAGGAAGTCACTTTCCCATACATTGTTAATGTTTTGCGAAAATGATTTCATGAACATAAAAATGCATGGCTTAATAATTTGTACACCTCTACACAACAGACTCAAAACTAATGAAAGTAAATGTAAAACATATATTAAAAAAATTCTACTTTTATATATTTTTAATTCTTAGCCCTTAAGAATTTTGTTTTACTGCCTCTAGCTAGCAGCCCTTAACTCTATAAAAGCGATACTCTACAAGCATACAACCACAGATTTTGTCTGTGATATATGCAACGCCTACGCAGCGTAGAGTGCGGCAGACGTGGCAGGCTATTTGAGTACTGCACTCATATCACGTCATGAAAAATGCAGGCGCGGCATTGGCCGTAACATCGTCTCCACGCCAATGCGCCGCGCCACTATTATCTGAGTATTTGAATAGCGGAAACGTTAAACCTTTTTATAATACATTTGGGGATCGCCATAGTGAGTAACAGATTCCAGTTTAAATATCAAAATACAATTTTTAAATTAAAGGCTTGAAATAAACTTCGTTTTAAAGCTGATGAAAATGGTATGTGATAATAATATTTCTCTACATAAAAAGCCAACATGTACGAGAAACCTTTGGTAAAACCAAAAGTCTGCAAAAAAAAAAGAAAAAGAAAGTTAGAAGAAACTTGTTTTTTTTTACAAAAAATCCTTCAAACAATTAATTTAATTTTTGGCCGCTCCTAAGAATGAATTAAATTAAAATGTCAGGTTGAAAAAAATTTGTATTATTTAATTTTTATCAGTTGTGTGATATGTTTCCTTTATAAACCGGAAATCATGTGATCAAGCGATGCTGTTGAGCAAAGCCAGTATCTTTAATATCCTGTTTTAGTTATTGATTAAAGTTTATCCTTTTTAAAGTGTGGTTTAAAAATCAAGGAAACATTAATAATTATTTTAATATTTACTAGCCAGATGTCCTGTTCTCCGCACGGGGATCTAGCAGGCATAGAGCCAGACGTTTTAAAAGTTTATTTACATTAAAATCAGCTGACTAACTAAATAAAATATAACTCCATAAGATTAACATTGAAAATTTGAGAGCTCGTGGGGCAAAGCGTGGTCGAGAGTTTATTGAAACCCCAAAAGACACATCTAGACGGTAAGAGCTTTCGATTGATACCAAATATGTATGTAAAATGATAGTTTTAGGTGTCGAAAATCGCCGAACAAAAATCTATATTATTGAAAGAATTTCTTAAAATGTATTAAAACAAAAATACAGAAATTCTTTTAGTAATAAATATACCAGAGAATAAATAAATAAAAAAGTAGTTAAGATGTTTTTCCTGTAGCCACTGCAGATCTCGTGGCTTGTCGCTCTTTTAGACGATGAAGACCAACGAAATTGGCATCAAGTAAATCCTCTTTCCGTTAAAATCCGAGGCTAAGTTTTATTATTTTATCTCTTATACACGTTTTCATATTCATAAGATAATCAAGAGATAAAATATTATGGTTGACTTAGTTGTCGGGTTGACTTAAGCTGATAACCAGCAGCATTGGTTATAAATAATTAGATTTGTTATATGTATTGAACAAATATTATTTTCTCTTTGAAAATGCCATTGCATTCCCAAATGTTAAACATACAATCTGAAGTGATTTCAAATATAAGTTACAATTATTTTTGCAAATTTTAAGTTAGTTATTCAAAAATAATATAAAATTATTAAAACACAAAGTACTAGTGGATTGAAGGGGCTATATCCCCTAATCTTGCTCCAATACTCTGCCTCACCTGATTTTTTACTCTTTACATGCTTAGGAAATAGTTTAAAAACAAAGAAGACATTTAATCACATGTTTGGATGCAAACAAAACATACGTTTTGAAATCCCCATGCTACTTAAATGGGAATTATTGTATCCCGTAACAAATTTATTTTACATATCACTCACTTCGTTCGCTCATCAATAAAGAAAGTTTAATAGCTTTCCCCAAAATTCCTTAAATACCCCCATTGCAGCAAACTTGCATACTAAGCGAATTTAAAATGGTACTTTACTAAGTCATGAAGCCACTTACCAACTTTCATCAAAGCCTACTCATAAATAAGCGAGATATGACATTTTATTTATTCTCCATAAGAAAAACATTAGGACTGAGTATACAGGTTTGCTGCATTAAGGACTATAAAAATTGGGTTTTTATTTAAATACCACGTGATCCCCACTGAACAGACCACATGAAAATGGTCCGATGGTTAGTTGCCCATATGATTCCCCCCTCACCACCTCTCATCCAACACTGTTTCCATACGAATTTCACAAACAATGATTCAGTCTGCTTGTTGTTTTATGTTGTGTGCGATAGTAATGGATTTAAAAACAGACAACAGATATACTTTACCATATGTTTTATTAGACGAGAGCGATTTGGCAACAATGTATTAACTACTATCGGACTATTTTCGTGCTACTTACTCTAGGTGAAGCAACACTCTGGACTGTAAGCAAGTTTTACCAATTTGTGTTCATAAACAAACAAGATATCACATGTTTCTTATTCTCCATAAGGATAACATTATAACTGCTGAGTACGCAGGTTTGCTGCCATGGGGACCACAAAAAAATGATATTTGTAATTGTATGCAAACATCAGTAAACCACAACCATATAAAGCTACATGGAAGTTTCATTAATATATGTTCATTAATAAGCGAGATATAAAGATTTACTTATCCTCCATAAGATTAACATTGGACAAAATACTGTGATTAGCACTTTCAATATCTTGGTATCCAATTGCGATGTATACATAACCCTATAAGTAGTATAGAAAAATGATTTCTAGTTAGAACGTCACCCCCACACTAGCTTATTCAGTCCAATAGATACGTTGTTAGCAGTTTACGGATCGAAAAGATTTTCACAGTTCAAACAGCTGGCTCGAATGATTTGACAGTTATTTGTTATTGTTTTGTTTGTTTGAAAATCGTTCCGCAAACGAATTAAACGTAAACATGGCTAGAAGAAACTTTTTTGACTTATTCCAGGGTAAAATAAGTTTTGGAAATGATTTGTAAGCTATGATAACCCAATGCCAGACAGATTGAAATATTGAAAAGACAAATAAAACAGTAAAACAAAATCCTCATTCATTCTACTTTATTCGAGACAGTATTATCTTGTTATAAATTCCTGTAACTGCAAAAGACGTTCTTAATTTGGAATTCTTTGGAGGTTCCGGATAATTTTACAAATTTTAAAATACATTTAAAATCCATTTTTTGATTGTCATGATAATATTGCAACTGATAATGATACAGGTCGTTTAAACTGTAATAATCTTTACTACCACCAGTCCATAAACTTTTTGGGGTGTACATTTTTCTCATAGAAAAATACAGAGTATCCATATAAAGTAAAATCTTTTTTATAATAGCTCCCAAATATGGATACAATTTCATAAATAATACTACAAACAGAAACTAAATTGGCAGATCTAGATTATTGGCAGATGGTAATTATTCGGAGTACAATGTAAACACAGTTTGTTGTTTATAAACAAACCCAGAGAGTTAAGTTATAGCGCGTACAACGGGCTGAGGAGAATAGTAGTAACAACCAGCGCTAATTCCTACTCTGAACTTGGGGGGGCCGAACTAAAAATAAATTAACATGGGGTGTCCCTACTTATAGGGTTATGTAAACATTGCCAATTGACGTAAAGCAATGATCAAAACACCAAAGTGTTTGTTTTTTAAGCTAAATTTAATGGTGTAAACCAAAATGGGGGTTAAAAAGTTAAAAAAGGTACAAAATCCTTCCAAAACCCCCCTTAAAATAGAGTGACCTGTCTGGTTCACGAACTCCTGAAAATAAATGCAGCCTTACACGTTTATACCAAATTTCATCAAGATCGGACTATTTTTACGAAAGTTATCGTATATATATATTAAAGAACAGTGTTTTTGGCATCTGGGGGTCTCAAAACAAAAAAACTATCATGGCCTTGGGCCTAGGTCTTACCATGCCGACTATGGTAATAGCTTCTTTCCTTGTAGAGGAAATTTGCTAAAAGATGACCAGAGTTTATTGTTTTTCGAGCTTTTATGTATTTCCCTATTTCCAAAAAAAATAATTAAGTTGGTAGTTTTTCTTAACTAGGAGCAATAGTGAGTGTTTTTGGAGCGTGTTATGTTTTTAACTAAATATAAATACGGCTAAGCATCAAAGGCCACTTTTGCTATGAGTGATACTGTTATATATTAGACGAAACAGGTTTATTTCGGACAAAATCTGAAACAGCTAGCCTACTTGATGGATTTTTGTTAATTATTCTTTTTGTTAAGAATTGAAATTTTGAGTAGCAGGGAATGACAAAGCCTGGATTTAAATTTAGGGCTTACATTGTTTACAACTTTGATTTTAATTTTCAAAATGTCTAGGCGATGCAAACATTTTAAATTTGTTTTCAAAGAACACTAAATTTATAATGGTGTAAACCATCAGTGGCGAAAAATTTGCATCACGGTTTATGAAGAAGAGAGGATGGTTTTTAAACATAAGGATATAGAATAAACATTGCGTGTTAATAAACCTACGATTAAGATTATGCGGGCAAGGCCACGATAAGCAGCTAGTCTATTTGTAAAACGATAATTTTCAAATACATTATTAATAAGGGATCCGCCGTGCCAGATTTAAAAGTTTTATCATCAAAACCCCAACATATTGCATATCAAAATGTTCATTAAGACTCTTACATTGTCAAAATACAGAAATGTTAAAAACTCTCTCAGGACTCTGCCTCATTTAACTTTATGTTTTAATGTTTATCTCTACGGTAAGCTATGATTTTATTTTTTCAGTTGATTATACAAACTTGTTCGCCATAAAAGTTCATCAGTTTCTCCGTGGAATCAGCAAAAACTAACGTTTTATTTATTTATTAGCTGAAAAATGTGAGTTCAGTTTAAATTGGGTGTAGCGAAAAAGTTACAATTATCCAACAGTGTCACGCCCCTTTATATTCACATCGCATGGGCGAATGTTAAACTACATGGCGTGACTCTAATTACAATGCGTGACAGCACTGAGGTGGTTTGATCACAAAGCTGACTTACCATCAGTGTCCAGAGAATATTGTAATGTTCCTAGAAGGCAAATGCCAACAGGCTTGGCCGGTAATCAGAGATTTTGTGTAGATGTATACAGTAGAATGGTGATTGCAATGTTTCCTCTTGAGGGATTTTCATCCCATTATAGGGATATTTTGAAGGTGTGTGGGATAAATGTAATCGTGAGGTAATGTGGACAATTTTGAACTACCTTCATTTTTTACATAACTTCAGCTATGTCATGTTGCTATGTCAGCAATGTTATTCTTTACTAAGATTTGTAATACAGTTTGCCAATTATAAACACTGTTAAATCTATCTATCCTATCTATTTTCTATAATATTATAAAGAAGAGGTGGTTTCTGTCTGTCTGTCTGTGTGTCTGATGTTCCAGGTAAACGCAAAAACTACTGAACCGACTGGGCTGAAACTTTACACAAAGGTAGATTTTCAACCCTTGCAACACATAGACCGATTCACCTCCTTAAAATCCCCTAGGGCTACGCCTCGTGAACGTCCTAAGTTTCAATTTTTACATTTCAGAAGAAAGTAATCATTCAGAAACTGTAATGCGAACATCTGTGGATAAATCCATTTGACAGCTTAAAGAGCAGAAGCAAGAACAGTTATTTCAAGCTGACTTATAACACAGTTATTAGTCTCAACCTTTCTAACCCGTTGTGAAGAACGGGTACATCAGCTAGTCTGTGAGATTTCCAATAAAAACCTATGTTGGTTTCAAATCAAACTTTGATACAAATTATTAATTCTTAGAAACAGGTTTCATAGTAGGCGGGGTAGGGATTACACCATGTTCAAGAGCTCAAGAACTAGGAGATAAGTGGTTTAACATTAACAACATGTGTATTTGGAATAATTGTGTAAATAACTTTGGGAATCAATCTTACATGAAAAAGATTATGATCCGGGAAATATAAAAAATATATACTTTAAAAAACACATATAATAATATGCTCTATTTATTTGGTTTTGTTAAAAAAAACAATGAAAACAAGGAGATTCAACCATAATACTTGATTGCTGTTTGTATAAACTAACTGATACTACCATAGCCATGACACAGTTTAAGCCAGGTATTTATTTATATACGTTAAAAGCCAAATAAAATCATCGACTCGTCACAAGCAACCCTCCCCAGCTGCAGTGTCAAGGAAAAACGTGTTCGCACGCAGCACGCTGACGTGAGGGAAGTGAATTTCCACACTCAAAATCAGTGTAAAAATATACATTAATTCCAATTTTTATTGATATCTGAAAACATTGATTTTTTGGTTGTTATGATGCTCCTGGTTTCATTCATCTGCAATTCTGTCAATGCACATTATAAGGTTAGAAGAAGGTCCAGTCAGGCTTGAGAGTAGGCGTGAGGTTTCCGGGGAAGATAAAAGTACACCAACAAATAATGAATAACAGGCTTTTCTAGTGGAAAACCCCCTTAAGACAACGTACTGCGTTTGTTCGTTACACATTTTCTTTAATAACTCGGTAAATATTTATGCTAGAATGACGAGAGAAGACTAAAAGTTTGCCTTACTAATTCCCATCTTTTAACATGAATTAATCTTACATCCCGGGGCTTTTCTGACCCTTTTTGGACCTAAAAACTCGAAATTTGAAAGTTTAATCCCCAAAAAAGGGGTTTAGAGTTTTTCGATTGTTTTTCCCAACGAACTTGTCCAATTAACTATAGAAAGGAACGCCCCTACCAAATTTGAAGGAAATCGGACAAAAAAGTTGACCGCTAGAGTGCAAACACACACACACACACACACACACACACACACACACACACACACACACACACACACACACATATATATATATATATATTTATATAAAATTCTCGTGTCACAGTGTTTGTAGGCTTGATTGATGAAACGGCTTGATTGATCCTTAAGAAATTTTGTGTTTATATTCGATAGGTCTGAGAATAGGACGTAAACTATCTGTTTTTTTGTTTTTTTTTATAGGCGAGTGAGCGAAGCGAACGAGTTCATAATGAAAATGAACGATTACTTGACGTAAAACTAATTCAATGGCATTAGGACAGGACAACGTCTGTCGGGCCAGCTAGTATATAGATTAGGGATGAGTTGATCCTCGATACCGATTCTCGATAACACCGATTCTTGGACATTGGTATCGGTATCGAGATTCATTCGTTCAAGTTCGATACCGATACCATCGATACCCCCGCCGTTTACCCGCGCTACGAAATGCACGGGAAGAGATACTCCCGGAGTTTACCCGCACTACAAAAGGCCCGGGGAGTTTTTGGGTCAGCGGAAAAAATCTTACCTTGGAGATAAGAAAGGAAGTGGGATGGGAGGGGAGGGGTTGGGTCCGGTTGAAAGCAATGAATCAGTCGGCTGACCAACATTATTTCTTTGAGTCATTACCTTACAACCAAGTTTTTCCCATTATGAATTTATAATAAATAGTTTTTGATTTCAATATTGCTATAGCATATTAGTGAAATTAACATTAAATTATATACAAAATTGCATTCAAAAATTTGTTTGGTAATTAACTACAAAATACCACTTAATAATTTTAATTGTACCTAACATAAATTTGTACCGGTAACTGTTTTTAACAATAGTTTTAACAACTGTAGGCACTGAAAAATCGTAGGTATCGATGGTATCGGTATCGAGAATCAATAAATTTTGGTATCGACTCATCCCTAATATATATATATAATTTTAAAAGACCCCCCCAAAACGTGTTCACGGGGCACGTTAGGAACTTCTATGGTTTTCCCCGGCTTAAGTTTCACTGTGCGGGTCATGCTAGTAGTTCACTTTCCATAGGAAATTCACTAATGATATTATTACACTTTGTTTAATAAAGGTTTTCTAAGTTGTATGACAATTAAAATACAAACAAATATAAATTAAGGTGTTTTAAAGCCATCTACCTACGAATATAAACCAACATTTCCAGTCAATACAAAATAATGATTTCATCCTGAGAATTGGCTGCTCCTTAATAACCCACCTTAACTCCTTAATCAAGATGAAGATTGCTCCTTGACAGCTTTCGGGCATTGACCTTCCGATCTAAAGATGAGGCAATTTTTATTTAATTTAAGGTGATTCTGAGATGATAATTTCCTGAGAAATCACCTTTCTGGTGTCCATTGGCTTTCTAATTCAAATTGGCTTTCTAATTTGCATTGCCTTTCTAATTTAAGGTGGCTTTTTAATTTACAATGGCTTCCTAATCTATATTGGTTTTCAAATTTATAGTGGCTCTTTAATTTAACCATTCTGCGTACTTAAATATGCAATAATTATATTTTACCAGTAATCAAATAAAGTTTTTAAGTTTCAGAAGGATTCATATGGCCAATAAATATGTAAATCTGTTAATTTTTTGTAAACTGATCAAATTCCAGTTTTGTTAATATTTTTCTTCTAAAATGTTACTCTTGAATATATAACAGTTTATTCTCCACGGCACAAATGTTTTGAATATTTAACATGCTAAGAAAGTTTGAATTACTTTCTATCTAAAGATGTAAAGATCTACTCCAAAACTTATCAGAATACAAATATGAAACACACAAACACATATACGAGTATGTTATTGTTGAGAGGCATATTACATTACATTATTTCGGTAATACCCTACCATTTGACTTTTTTGAATTTTGGGCAAATGGGCAATTTCAAAATACAATTTTTTTTAAATTTAGATTTTCTGCAAATAACCTTTTATGTAGCATACCAAAGTAAAGCTGAGTTTATCACGAGTAAGAAAAAAACATTCGAGTAGTGGTTTAGACAATACACATTATTCCTTAAATGTCAATATTTTACACAAAATTGGCGCCACTTTTGAAACGGTTAAAGATAAATGAATTTTGTTTTCGCCAAAATATTTCTCTTAAAGATATCTTTAAAATGATGTATAAATTTCCCTATGTTTATATAAGAAAATTTCATATTCGAACCCGTGACCTTCAGTTTTGGAACATTCTGTTCATAGATTTTGATGAAAATATTTTAAATAGACCACCATGTGTTTTAGTGGGAAGAATTTTGTTTGATGACTTTAGACTAAACCGTTCTCCCGTTATACATGCTGGACGGGTGGTCTGACACACCCTATATACACAGTATATAAATTTTACTGTAAACTTCATATTAATGTATTACGGACGAAAGAAATCTAAAATAATTATAAAACTATTCTATTTACGAACCGCTTACCCTTCTTTGTTCGTTATAATACATTTAAGTTTGCTATAAAACCCGCATACATTTATAACCAGGCACAGCGTTTGGACACGGCTGTGTCAGGTGTGGCCGCGCCTGCATTGTTTATGACGCAATATTGCTACTGCTTTCAAATTGCCTGCCGCGCCTTCGGTTTATTGCCATTCTCGGGACTGGAAATGAAATATTTTAATAGTTACATATTTAAAAGGTTTTGCAGCGCTTACAAGGAGAGGGTAGCTTCAAGGTAAAGTGGCAAAGTGATCATAGTAATTTTAATAGTAATTATGATGATTTAATGACTATTTATCTAAGTGCATTGCATTGGCTTTGCAAAAATAAATATGAAGTATAAATTATAGCTAAATTACATACCAGTTTACTAAAATGGTAGGAGGTTTAAGAAGTTTAATGCAAGTGTAAAAAACTTGAAACTAAATATTTATATTTTAGTAAGGAAAACATATGGAACAAATTTGCGAAGTTGTCTTTGCGCAGGTATCTGAAGGTATCGTACGACGTAGAAGGCTGAAACTTGGAACATCCATAGAAAGTTAGATAGGGAAAATTCAAAGAAGCCCTTTTGAGGTTTTCCCTTATTTCTCCTTAAACACGTCTTTAAAGTACAAAAAGTGTCAAAACTGTAAAATTAAGTAAAGATCTTCTGTAATATACAATAATCGGGTGTGAAATGTAAACACCAGTATTGATTTATCGTCCAGTAAACGGTAAAGCTAATAGAAATTTAACAGTAGATTGAATGTAGTTAGTCTATTCTATAGCCTCTACAAACAGCTATTTGTAATATATTACTGTAATAAGCGTGAAATTATTCACTTTAAGGGACAGCTGCTTGAGGTACCACCTTTTACTTCCCGTTCCAACCTGCTGCTCCCATAAGAGCGATGTTAGTTTCTATATCCCGTAGTTCCTCATCAGGTTATTTTAAGCCGGGATCCATGACTATATAAGGAGCAAAGCGACCTAATAATTCTAGTGCGAAAATGTTGGTATTCAAATAATTACTATAAAGAAACTTATATAAAACAATATTTGCAATTTAAATGGGATAGCTATTTGTGATACCAAAGTTACCTTCACTTGAAATACTAGGATTTTTATTCCAAAGATGAGCCTTAATTTAATCTTTTTTTATAATTAGTTGATTATTTTGGTAATTAAAAGTAACCATCGATCCTATACAATAATAATTTTGAAACACAAAATCCACTATGACCTTAGTTTTAAATAACTTCCTGAGTATAATAATCGACCGAAATGCGAGAAATTAAATAAAACATCGGTTACATATCAGGATGACCATTAAATAAATGTGAAAAATACGATAACCTTGCTGTTTAAAATATTTATTGACATATTTGTTCGACATATATAAAAGATAGAAATGTTGCATAGGGATATGAAGACAACCTCCAAAGTGTAGACAACTATTTAAGAAGGTTAGCACATTTTATTTGGTCAGTTGAAAGAAGATTTTACAATATATACGCAACGACGATTGGAAGATAAGTCTTACTGACAAAACAATCCGAAACAGTGAAATAATTTAAATCAAAATAATTTGTAATTTATCAAGATCTTCGACAGTTCCAGACATTGAATATTTCTACATTTATGAATGTTATTTATCAATAAAACACATACACTTTCATGAGCGTACCCAACATGGAAACAAAGGTCGTTATAACACGTTCAACTCCCCGGCCGTGTGTTAATCTGTCAGACAGTACCTAACTCATGTAATGAATGATTTTCTATATATGGTTGAATCCTCCCACTGCCACCAGAGTTTAAAGTATAACATATACTTTACATATATACTTAACACATATTTTACGTTAGCTTGAATCAATTATAACACGGAATAGTGAAAAACAATTCAAAAAATATTTATGTGAAATATCTGAGGTATGCATTGAAAATCGGCTATATATCCAAATTTAAACATAGTTTTTCTAAGACTAGTTATAATTCAGGCAATCTATAAGAGTCTAGCCGCTATACCAATACCCAGTTTTTCCCGGGAATACAACAGTTGTGTGTACTGCTTTCTGTGGTTAAGATATTTAACTAGTTCAAATAAGCACCATCTGTTTATGCTATCATCTATCCAAATACATTCAATGCCCGTAAGAATAACATTGGAACCTTAACGATTCGTGTGGTAGTCCTAAGGTCAAATCGGGACCAAAACCTTTACATTTCTATTTTAGCTGTGAAGATTAAGTGTATATAACTTATCATCTTCAGTGTATTGGTAAGTTGGGGAACATGATGACACACCTGGGCTTTGTCTTTTATATATGAGTATGATTAACATATTTGACAAACGATTTTTAACCGAAATTTATGCAACTTTGAATTTATGTTATTTTTGTTCTTGATGTATCACGAGTTTTTCTGGGTTTAGTAAGAGTAAGACTACGCCATCTTCATTGTCGGGACCTGGTTTAAAGTTTTAATGGGTAAACATTATAAAAAGAATTAGGCCCAGAAATCTTGTGAGTAGAATATCTTTTAGTTAACTTCGCCACAAAGTCAAATTGTATCAAAGTATCACACTCTTCACGCTGCTGTAGAGTATATCAGAATGCGTCTTGTTACACAACTTCACATCGTGTTACGGTAATGTTGTCTAACAGCTTGATACTAAATATCAAAACAGTAAATTTATTTCATTGTTAAAATAATAAAATTAGTTTGGCTGAATTATTTCCTCATCGTTAAACTTTGTATTATGTATTTTATCATCAGTATATTGATTTTGGATATACAGTGAACTATTTAGAGTTAGTTTGTACAGTGATTAATAATAAACAAAATAAAACAAAATACAAAGTAAACATAAGAGGTCTAACAATAATTATTTGTTGGATTAAAAATCAAAATGGGAAATTTTAACCTAATCCTGTAATTAGTAAAATAAATGTATTACTTTAGAATTATCTTCCACGTCAATTGCAGTTGGTATGGAAAACTACACATATTTATACACCATTACCACACTTATATTGTCATATCACTTTTATATACACAATTATAGCTGATATTAAATACATTAATATTTTTACAATATTTAATTTTAATTGAAAAAGTAAATTTACATATTGACACATCAATAAAAATTAAGTATTCACCGTCAAACTTTCAGGTAATTCTTGGAAAATCATGTACGACTATCCAGCAACTATTGAGACAAAATAAATCACCATAGTGGTTTTAATAAAGCTAACTATTTGATTATACCCTAATTCTTAATTTAGAGTAAAACTAATACATGTTGCAAGACGTTATACCTGTATTTATTGTAAAACTTTCAATTCCTTTTGTTATACCAAGTCACAGTCTGGTTTATTTTCCATGGTCCCGGTGACGTGTTAAATATAAAATAAATCAACGTTATGGAAAATTTTATAGAGTATGTTACAATGTCTTAAAATCAAATTATTAATAAGAGTGTAATTATTGGACAGTAACATATATAAAAAATGATTTATAGCCAGAAACTTACAAGGTCAGACAACTGAAGTAGATATAGATAATTTATTGCTGTAAGACATAATTGGAATTTCAGTATTGTACAGAGTGTTTTGAACCCCACCCAGAAGACCTCAATAAGTCATTTCAGGGGCCAAAACACAACACCATAGGAATATGAAACTGTCCTACCTTGGTCCGTTTTCATCTTGCGTTCCTACGTGTTTTTTTAACAAATATATCATATCATAGAAGCCATAAATCAAATTCCAATGCAAATTATCTGCTGTATTAATCGTTAGCTATCAACATTTGTGATTTAAGTATAGATTTTTATTTTTATGCATCCTACATGTTTAAAATAGTGGACATAAAAAAATAAATACCAATCATTAATCCCATAATACTTCAATCGCAAAATGATGATATACAGCTTTATAATTGAAATTATTTCGGAAAACATGCTTATTGTGTGTAGCAATAAAGATAGCAAAGTAATAAAGATAGTAAAGATAGCAATAAAGATAACCTGCATAAAGATAACAATGATTTACTTAGGAAATAGATTGCACTAGTATTGATGTCATAAAATAATACAACGACTTTCCTAATGGAAATAAGGATTTAAACTGAACAAAGCTGACTTCAAAATGGTACGAGCTAAAAACGTACAAAACAACTGAACTAGAATTGAATGTGAGCAGGTTTAATACATGAATTTAGATTCAATATAGTGTCTGAATTTGTGATTTAGATAAAACATGAAGTAAAACAAGCACAGACGAAAGAGGGAATATATATTTATAGGATCTTATTGGTTTGTGATGGCCCTTGAAAAATCCTCTGTGGTCAGATAATACTTCGGATGTACCCGGTATAAAAGTGTTTTTATTTGTAACTGAAATACCTTTTTAAATTAGCAGTAAACATATTTACACAACAATTATTCTGATATATATAGCCTATAGTATTTGAAAAGTAATGTAAATTAACATCAATTGCTAAAATCCCTTCGATTTAGGTTAGGGGATGTTAGTGTAATAGACTGTTACAAAAATAGCAAAGTATAAAGACAAATAATTTAATGAAAAAATACAAGTTAATACAACTATACTACCGATATATTCAAACAGTTTACAATGATATCAGATCTCTAGCCTACTTACGAAATATACAGATTACATTTTTACACGTAGCTTTATGTAAACTGTACACATAAAAATACAGTATAATATAAGTAACAAAACATTTACATAAATTTAAGTTACATAACTAACATATTTCTCTTGCATATACTCCTTACTTATTCATTATTCATACTTAAGGCACAATATGACATGTTTTATATTTTACTCGTAAAGGTACGAATTAAAACTATAAAGGTAAACTGTAATATGTGCAGATTGTTGTTTTAGGTAGTAAAAAGTATTATTATAATAAAATATATTAACCTTCTATCATTACGATGAATTAACCTAGGAATAAAATGACCAAAATAGTGCAAATACAACTGGAAACAATCAGGGATCGACCCGAATCTTATATTTATCGTTTGTGCAGTAAACAAAGTATTATTAAAATGTAATTTTATGTTGAAATACACTACTTTATGATGATATAATTTGCTTATAATTTTGTAGAAAGGCTTAAAATACATAATAAATTTCTATGTTCTGACTATATTTTTAATGTTTTTACAAAATATAAATAATCCAAACAGTTCCTCAGTTGTCGTACGTTAAATCTAATTTATCAAATGGAAGACAATATTAACTCTTTTTCGACGCAGTATATTAAAAAAAAATACAAACTGCTTAATAATTTTGTTAAAAAATTCTGGTAACAAAATACTTTGTGTTATTTATCACGAACCTAAATTGCCATTGAAATATTTCGCCAACTTGAACAATCGTAAAATTAAGCGTTTATTTTATACCCACATTCACGTAGATTTATTATTAATTGACCCTGTTGTTAGTAGGGTTGAAATCCTTTCTTTTGTCTCTTCTAAACAAATTTGTTAAAAGTGTATTATTGCTTAAAATATATTTAGGCAGTCAGATTTAAATTCTAACGATACAGTTTAATAGTAAGCAAGAAAACAGTTAGCAGGGCCTTGACTGCTAAGTTCCAGGTTTTCAGGAATACCACAAGCCAGTAAATATTCAAAACATAAAATATATAAATTAATGTGTACTACTTTTACAATTTTAAACTTGCTAACCAAGTGAACAAAATTTGTATCAATATATAAACTACTACATGCAGCAGCTAATCTCCAATTAATCTTTATTGGCTTATACGTTAATTTTTTTATTCTAAGTTATTAAAATATAGTTAGATTTTTATCATATTATTTAAAACAAAGACGGCTAATGTGATGAAAAAAATCTACATAAATAACCTTATAAAATTAGCATTAAATCAAGACCCATTCCAACATTATGGAAGCGATATAAAATTAACAGCTAGATCAGAGACATTACCTTATACAAATATACGTTACACAATTAAACCATCTTTAGATATGCCACCAGGAGACAACGAGCTTTCTGCAAAACAGGATACTGCATTTGAAAGGCCCAACGAATCTAGTATATAATACATAAATAACATTAATGTTACTAGAGAAGTTTTAAACAACTTATATGCTATCAAAAGGGATTAAAGCTTAGCTAAAGGATCGTTATTAGCAGTTTATCTCTATCCATTACAAGTATTCAAAGACAAAAAATGACGGGTGATTCGTACCAGGTAGTGTCGGGCTGTTAGTAGTTATTGCTTGATCATAAATTCAACTTGACCCTTTAGTAGATGGTTTTGTAAATGTAAAACAAAGAAGACATCCCAGTATACTAGTTCCTTAAACTAAGTAATGCTTTGTTTTTCCGTGGCTTCAATGGAAAACTGTACATCTTGTATACGTTAAATACTCGTACAACTTAAAAAAGCCAAATTCTGTGTTTTGTTATCATTGTATAATGAAGTTTGGTCCTTTCTTATGATAAACAATTCCACTTTAATAAATTTCACCCTTTTAAACTATTAAAAATAAGAATAATATTGGTTTTTCAGTGAGTATTACCATCGACGTTTCATGCTTTTCTAAATCATCCTGACTGGTTTTGAGAATCCCCTCAGCCCAGGTAAAGTAGCACCTGCGATTAAAATCCACGCAAAGTTACAGTGAACTAAGTTCACTTATTTGAGAACCGATAGAATCTAAGAGGTCAGACACAATTTCCAATTATCTCCCGATGGCAGCCCCAGAACCGTCAGCCGACTTTACAAACCAGTTCAGAGGACGTGAAGGTTCTCACAGTTCTTGAACTTGGAGTCCTCCTTTCCGAATATCCACGTGAACATCTGCCTTGCCTTCATGCTGGCCCGGACGACGCCCCGGCTCTTGTACCAGTGACTCCCGGACTCCTTGTCGGCCGACGCCCTCTTCATCCTGATCTGGTTGAGGATGCCCACCAGCAACTCGTCCACGTTGTGGTTGATGCCGACGGAGATCTCGATGAACTTTGCGCGGTACGTGCACGCCAGGCATTTGCCGTCTGGGAACAAAGAGGTCTTTGATTGTTAGGTATAAAGTTAGTAAACAAATAATACTTCTGGCATAATATACGTTAGAGTATGTAGTCAGATAAGCAAGTTCTTGCTACGCAATAATTTAATCACTGTATAAGTCACTGGATAAAACAAGGGCGTTTTCTAAGGCGAATATAAATGAATGATATGTAAGTACCTTGGTACTGACTAAGACCGACCGATTATTTAGCCAGGATTAATAAACACAGTGATCAATGGCAGCTGGATTCAGTTCCAAATCTTCTAAAATCGTTCTCAGACTTTTGCTTAGAATCCATCTGGCAAATTTTAGATTATGAAGCAAGCACGCTAACCACTGCGCTACCCGGTCTAATTGTGGGTGTTAGAAGAAGGTGTCAATAGGAATAATAAAAGCTTTAAAGAAGGATGGTGGGCGTTAACAGACACATTGCTAAGTGTCACTTTGATTACTAATTATATTTTAATGTGTAGTACGATTGTCAGAGCTTCAAAAATAAATCCTAAATCAGTCCTAAATATGAAATATGGTGTAGTTTAAATCATACGTAAAATAAATAGAATTCAACAACTGGAAACACTTATCCTCTTAATCCTTGTTATCAATACATTTCCTTACTTTACCACACATTATCACTGTGTACTCCTCACCCTGTGCCGAGACCGCCCTGCTCCGCACGAGGTCCACCTTGTTGGCGACCAGGATGGCGGGGCGGGCTCTCAGGAGGTCGTAATCCTGCAGTCTGCCCAGCTCGTCCTCAGCCCTCTGAAAGCTCGCCTTGTCTATGACCGAGTAGATGACGAGGTAGGCGTCGGCCGGTGGGGAACTCCTGTCTACCTCTCCCTGCGCAGACACGACAATGTTAACAGCTTCCGAGGGATAATTAATGTACGTTACAGTATCCATTATTTTGGACTGCTGATGTAGAAACCGGTAGTACATTGTATAATGAATTTGGCTTTACACTGTATAACATCATAATCACTGATGAGCGCTATATAAGTTATGTAACGAAACAAAATTGCGATTTTCAAGTCGTTGTGGGTGAGGAGGAGGGCATCGGAAAAGGTCTGGAGACGATAGTTTGAATACTTCCTGGCTGAAAGTCCAATGAATTCGGTTAAGTACCACCATCGTGTCTGGACTCTTGTTACGTCTGACCGAGGTTTTAAATTGCGACTCGGTTGGGGGTTGCGGGATTTTTGGGACCATTCTAATGCTGAAAGTGTCAAGGCATACAGCCCGCGAGACGTGAATTTCTTCCATTTTGAAGGGATTCGAAGCGTTAAAATGTGGTTGGGGAAAGCTTGGCTGAAGAACTAGATGCAGACTGATTAAAGTGCTGAGTAATTAAGTATTAATTTTAAGTATTAATAAAAGGGGATACAAAGTTTTCATAAAGAAAAAAGCAAGCAAAACGACGATGTTGAAAGTTTTATTTTGAAGTAATTTTTTGTTTATTTTATTTTTTTCCTGAGAAATATTATTTTATTTTAAATAAAACCTAATTTATTTTTTTGTTTTTATAGAATTAAAACGACTTATTCTACCTCAATAAAATATCTCTAGCCTTAAATTACCAGAGCTACAACTGTAGTTCCTGAGGATACAATACGATGTATTTAAATTAATATTAGTTGATTATTTAAAAAATCACGAGAAAAGAATAATCAGAGTTCAATCTTCTATGAACGTTGCATTTAAGAGGTAGACACCAGCCCTAGTCACACATTCGCGCCTCACTAGACTGCCCTCGCATACAAAGGGATGTTGCCTCTAATTATTAACTTCTGTGATAGTGTTGACTTACCCAACTGTCACCATTACGCAGAGTGTGTCGGCAAATTGTTTGTTTCAAGGGGTAGGAAGTGAAAGATACGACTCAGGGTTAAATGATTTACCCATAAATAAACTATTTTCTTGTAATTTCAAATACATTGTTAAACATTGCCACGGAATAAATATTATTATTATTATCATCATTATTATCTTATAATCATTACCTTATTATTGTAATGGTGTACTTTACTACGCTGGAAGGCAAAATAAGACATGCAACGGACTACTACAGTGGTTGAAGCTCCAGTTGGCAATGAGGAGGAATATTTTATGAGTGAAAATACAAATTATGGCTAACACGTCAATAACATAATTAATAAATAATTTCATATGTAATAAATAAATAAATTTTATTGCTTTGAAAAAATATTGTATCGGCATTACAACTTATTACTTAAAATTAGATTTATTTGAAATGTTCTCTTCATTGGTTATTCTGATCTTCAAAGAATTCATGCACACTGTAGTAACATTTTTCAAGAAGATGAGATTTAATTTTGATTTTAACTCTCCAGAAGGTAAAAAGGTAAAAATTTAAGCAAATTTCCGCTATTGGGAAGAAGCTATTACCGTAGGTCTCATGGTAAGACTTAAGCCATGATACCATGATAACTTTTTGTTTTGAGGTCCCCAGATGCCAAAAACACCATTCGTTCAAATTTATATATATGATATATCTATATATGTGTCCGTGAATGCGATAACTTGAGTAAAAAAGTCCGTTTTTGATTAAATTTGGCTTAAATATGTATAGTGACATTCATGACTTAATTTCGAAAACCAGAAAAATCGGACAATGAGAAGGGGGGTTTATGTGGTTTGAATTTTCCAAAAATCAGTTTTTTGCATTCTTCACCCTACAATTTTCAAAACACTTAATTTTGGTTTTGACCATGTCATAGAGCTTAAAAAACAAATAATATCGTATTTTGAATTGTTAACCTAGGTTAAGGGTTGCGGTGAAAAAAAAAAAAAAAACTGCTCATAAAATCTCCTATGTTAATCTTATGGGAAACAGGTTTATGGCTTTTTCTCAGTTCATTTTAATATTAACCTCACAATTGCTTTTACCAATCAGTTCAGCTCCACAAAACAATCATTTTGGTGTTTAAATTGTGATTCTACGTCCATCCGTTGCAGAGACATTAAAAGTGGTAAATACAGTACGTTGTCCAATGTTATCCTGATGGAGAATAAATAAAATTTGATATCTCGATTATTTATGAATGTATATTGATGAAACTTGGTATGTGGCTTCACGTAGTAGTGGTATATTGATATTAGCACAAAAAATTGATTTTTTATTTAATATCGCCTTAGAAAAAACACAAAATATTTCTTCTCTTTCTTTTTGCAGCAAACCTGCGTACTCAGCCCTAATTTTATTCTTATGGAGAATAAATGAAATGCTATAGATCACTTATTTATTTATGTATATTTATGAAACTTGGTAAGTGGACTTATGTGGTAGTGAGAAACATATGCATGGATTGGAAATTTGCTGAGTACGCTGGTTTGCTGTGACGGGGGTATTTAAACTTTTAAGGGATTTTAAACATTAATTTTATTTCATTGTATATTAATTGTCGTTTGAAAAATGTTGTTCTATGATAATTTATGGGTACAGTATTCTTTTTTTGAAGATTTAGATTGCAAGTGTTTACATTTACGTTTTGAAAAAAATATACATTGTTTCTGAAAAAAATTAATGTTTCAAACATATAAATTGACTAAAATGTTAATAATTTATTTCCTTTAAAAATGTAATGAATTATAAGACTTAAAACTGGAAAATGTTACGCTACTGTCACATTAAATGAAACAAAATACACTTTAGGCTATAGCATTGAAACTATTAAAAATCTATTCATTACAAATTAAAAATATATTACATTTTGTTTGCGAACGAGTAGAACATCGTTAGACCAAAAGTATATTTTAAATTTGTTTTTTTCAAGTTTAAAAAGGTTGAATAACCGAATAAGTCACATCTTGACGGCAGGAAACATAAGCTACAAGTGTTTAACCTTCAACTGATGAAACCGTCGCAGAAACTGCTGCTTAGGCCGTAAATGAAACTGACACAGCTTTTAATAGAGGGCCTTGAAGCTTAACGTCGTAGTGTATTTTCAGAGGTTGTAAAGCATTTTCACTTAACCCGGTTTGTTGCAATTACAGTATTGGTATTGGTTATTTAAAACAACTGCATGGGTTGATGTCGTGAATGTTTTAAAACTGAATTACAAGTGATATATACTGAATGGCTGTCCCAAATATATAACAGATTATTTGTCCTAGAAGGGTAAAACAAAAATATTACCCACTAAATCCACCTTCAGGAATAAGTAACCATTGCTTTGATTTGTTTAAATACAGTGCTCCAAAAACTGAGGGTTGCTAGTGCGATTCTCTGGATTTTCAATGTAAACATATTGTCATGTTGTGGATAATTTTAAAGTCTGTGACGCACAATATTTATTTTATATATTTTTAAATAATACAATAAACATATTTATTCCTTAGTAAAATACCTAAGTACAGCTTAGTACAAACTAGGAATAAAACTAGGACTAGGAACTCGGAACATGTGTCAAGATATAGATAATATAAATATGCATTACGATTTTTCCCACACTTTAATATACAGGTAATGAATGACCCTTTTTAGTAGAATTTTCCCAAGCAAACGGTATTTGGACGCTCATACCTTTTCATTCCCAACATTGATGAACTTCAGTTCAGATTCTTCGCCGTTCAACATAATACACACTGACTGTTCTTGTGCTCCGTCCGTCGTTCCGTCGTCTGTAACAAAAGGATTTCAATTTATTATCAACCAAAGTTTTTACGTGTACTCATAAATTGTGTTCAAGAATTATTCTTAACATATATTAGTTTTTTAGATTTCCAAATGAATTTCTACGCTGATATGCGTTCCAAACTTGTGAATTAGGTATAAACAAAAATAATTCTGTCTTAAAACCACCGCTGAGAGTTTCACACTTAAAAAAAATTCTGCCCTAAAACCACCGCTGAGAGTTTTACACTAAATCTTTTTAATGAAGTAAGCGGTTGATGGGCATTAGACTTGTGGTTTTCTTAAAAGTTAGTGATACTGTTAACCGTTATTCATAGACTAACTTCCCCAACGCTCCGATCATTTAGCTGATTTTGGTTTTTAAATAAACTAAAATACCACAGCTGATTAACTTTAAATTTGTAAAAGTATTTAATTTTACAATTTTATTTTTCTACGACTTTTCAACAACAAAATCTTTCACTTTATATTTTCACACCAAGCCATTTTATAGCATCATACCGCTAAAGCCGCGATTACACAATGCAGGTTAGCGAGGAGGTAACCTTGACAAGGTAGCCTTGTGAAGGGTGTGTGGACAGACTCATGACAAGCAGCCTGCACAGTTGTTGATCAAGGTTCTGTTTACACACCCTACACAAGGCACGTTAGCGAGGAGGTAACATTGACAAGGTAGCCTTGCGAAGGGTGTGTGGACAGACTCATGACAAGCAGCCTGCACAGTTGTTGATCAAGGTTCTGTTTACACACCCTACACAAGGCACGTTAGCGAGGAGGTAACATTGACAAGGTACCCTTGCGAAGGGTGTGTGGACAGACTCATGACAACCAGCCTGCACAGTTGTTGATCAAGGTTCTGTTTACACACCCTACACAAGGCTACCTTCATCCCAACCTGCATCGTGTAATCGCGGCTTAACAGGTGTCTTACTGTTCACTGAAACGTCCCTGGTATTGTTTAAACAAGTTTTTATCATACTGCACAAAATACTTTTATCTTACTGTAGGTGTTTTTGGATCTGTAATTAATCCGTAAGATCACATTTTTCCGATACATTAAAATAGCGCACCGAAAAATCATCTGTGGATTTTATCAGTGTGCTAAGCTCAAAGATTGTTATTGTTTCTTTTTACGTTTGTGTATTTCCCCAAGATAATTAATTATATTTTGATTGTAAATAAAATAAATGTTAATATTGTAAAGTTAACCTATCTGAAGTACAAAAATATACAAACCACCTAATGTATGGTTCAAATTTTCAAATATCAAAGACTTATATGGGTTGTATGATAAAAAAACGTTGTTCATCATATGGAGCAAAAGTGTGTTTTTGGTGCTTAATCGTTTTTCCGAGTCAAACACGATTGCGCACCAAAACCAAACACTTTTGTTCCTTGTGATAACAATTATTTTAAGATATTGGAAAATTAACTAAATTTACCACTAACGGATATAAAATCAAGAATCGATTCCAACCTTTTTCAATGGGTCTAAACGTCAAGAAAACAAATTATTCTATTGAGATATTTTTGTAATATTGGTCCATATAAACACATGATTCCTCATCCGATCTTTCTGTTCTACAAAATTAGATATAAATAAATATACTCAGCATACAATTATTGTTTTTGTTAAATAAGGATTTTAGAATAAAGGATGGTACTTGTTCGTGTTTTAAAACATATAAGAGCGCCTCACTAGGCTAACGGTTAGCGTCTTTGGTTTTGGTGAAAGATTTTGGTCACTGGTTCGAATCCCGGGGCACCCACAAGACTTTGAAAGGTTTGGACCATTGTCCTTAAACAACGTAAATAAAAAAATAGCACAGAAAAAAAAGAAAAAGGCAAATCACTATACTTTAAAGAATCATTCTTTAAAATACTTTAAGTAAGTCTACTCATCAGAGCGAAAATTATTGTATGAATTATTTTAAAGTGATGACAAGAAACGGAAGATGGTTGACAGGGCAGCCCAACATCTCGACACCGACGGAACCTGCAAAGATTGATTAATTTCGCTAAGAGAGATGTGAAAATAATAGATGCGCCGGAAGTTATAAGCCCTGTGGCGTCACTACGGATATGGCGATTAATTATGGACTTAACCCGCGACCGCGTCCCCCGCTCCACCATTGAGGGGGGTTACTGCACCTACTTACGCCGTGTCTACGTGAGTAGGGCGCTAGCGTAATGGTTATTGTAATCATCTTTATGGACTTAACTATAAAACATAGTGAATTGAATTATCATTTGTATGTTACTAGAATTGTCTAAACGTATAGGTAAGTCATACAGCATCAATTCAAACTGTATCTACTATAATTTACCATGGCAAAACAAATATTTCTACCTTAAATTATGTCGTATTAAACCATGAAATAAAGGTTTTATTAGCGATATTCCAACGGAAAAGTAAACTATTAGCATGACCCGCACGGTGAAACTTAAACCTGGAACCTACATAGACGTTCCTAACGTGACCCCCTGAACACGTTTTGGGATGTCGCTAAAAACGTTTTATATATATATATATATATAAAATATTATTTAGTTCACTAAATAAACAAAATAATTATATATATAAGTAGGGGGCATTGGGGCATTCAGAACCAGCAAAGGCGCGGTGAGGAGCAAGTGAGGAGCCCCCCCCCCGTCACGTGACCCATTAACCTAACTTAAACCTGGCACCTGGCGTGAGGAGCCTGAGGAGCCCCCCCCCCGGACCGAAATCAGCATGTAAGTGAGGAGCCCCCGATGACGTCATTACCTGGAATCAGCATGTAGGTGAGGAGCAAGTGAGGAGCCCCCAGCTGGCAGCACGCAAGTGAGGAGCCCCTGGTGACGTAATCACCCGGAATCAGCATGTAGGCGAGGAGCAAGTGAGGAGCCCCCAGCTGGCAGCACGCAAGTGAGGAGCCCCTGGTGACGTAATCACCCGGAATCAGCATGTAGGTGAGGAGCAAGTGAGGAGCCCCCAGCTGGCAGCACGCAAGTGAGGAGCCCCTGGTGACGTCATCACCCGGGATCAGCATGTAGGTGAGGAGCAAGTGAGGAGCCCCCAGCTGGCAGCACGCAAGTGAGGAGCCCCTGGTGACGTCATCACCCGGAACCAGCATGTAGGTGAGGAGCAAGTGAGGAGCCCCCAGCTGGCAGCACGCAAGTGAGGAGCCCCTGGTGACGTCATCACCCGGAATCAGCATGTAGGTGAGGAGCAAGTGAGGAGCCCCCAGCTGGCAGCACGCAAGTGAGGAGCCCCTGGTGACGTCATCACCCGGAATCAGCATGTAGGTGAGGAGCAAGTGAGGAGCCCCCAGCTGGCAGCACGCAAGTGAGGAGCCCCTGGTGACGTCATCACCCGGAATCAGCATGTAGGTGAGGAGCAAGTGAGGAGCCCCCAGCTGGCAGCACACAAGTGAGGAGCCCCAAGTGACAGCGCGCAAGTGAGGAGCCTATTTACTACTATATTTTAATAACTAGCCTATTTACCCACCGATTCCCACGGGACTTTTTCCAGAGTGTAGGCCTATCTCAGAGAAAGCGAATGACGAAAGAACCCCATAGATCCGCCATCAAACAAGGCTGCTATTAATTTATAACCGCGTTTTCCTTATGGGATATCAGCTGTTTACCGACCGATTTTGATGAAACTTCACCATATGTCGGGCAGCGACATAAGTAAACCATCCCGTAAAGAAAATTGAAAATCCACCGTTAAACGGACCCGATATTAATTTTTGAACGCGTTTTCCTTATTGGATCTCAGCTGTTTACCGACCGATTTTGATGAAACTTCACCACATGTCGGGCAGTGGTCTAAGTAAACCATCCCTTAAAGAAAATTGAAAATCCGCCATCAAACAAGGCTGCTATTAATTTATAACCGCGTTTTCCTTATGGGATATCAGCTGTTTACCGACCGATTTTGATGAAACTTCACCATATGTCGGGCAGCGACATAAGTAAACCATCCCTTAAAGAAAATTGAAAATCCACCGTTAAACGGACCCGATATTAATTTTTGAACGCGTTTTCCTTATGGGATCTCAGCTGTTTACCGACCGATTTTGATGAAACTTCACCACATGTCGGGCAGTGGTCTAAGTAAACCATCCCTTAAAGAAAATTGAAAATCCGCCGTTAAACGGGCCCGTTATTAATTTTTAACCGCGTTTTCCTTATGGGATCTCAGCTGTTTACCGACCGATTTTGACGAAACTTCACCACATGTCGGGTGGCGGCCTAAGTAAACCATCCCTTAAAGAAAATTGAAAATCCACCGTTAAACGGGCCAGTTATTAATTTTTAAACACCCACGGGCTCATTCTTGTTCAGGAGTTTGAAGTGTGTGTTTGTGTAATAGTGTTGCTGTGTGACGTTCTGTCAGAGTGTTCACCCGACGTTTTGATCTAACCTATAAAATGAACCACTTAACCGCCTATGTGTTTAATGATCAGCCTTTGTCTGTACTGTTTGACAGCAGCGATAATCCATGGTTCAAAGCTAAGGATGTAGCTACAATATTGGGCTACGCTAACCCTAAAGAAGAAATCAGAGTACATGTTAGAGAAAAATATCGCAAAACAATTCCTGAAGTATGGGGGAGCGAAAATCTCCCCCTAACCTATAATGAGAAACATTCAGGGAGTTTGAAGTGTGTGTTTGTGTAATAGTGTTGCTGTGTGACGTTCTGTCAGAGTGTTCACCCGACGTTTTGATCTAACCTATAAAATGAACCACTTAACCGCCTATGTGTTTAATGATCAGCCTTTGTCTGTACTGTTTGACAGCAGCGATAATCCATGGTTCAAAGCTAAGGATGTAGCTACAATATTGGGCTACGCTAACCCTAAAGAAGCAATCAGAGTACATGTTAGAGAAAAATATCGCAAAACAATTCCTGAAGTATGGGGGAGCGAAAATCTCCCCCTAACCTATAATGAGAAACATTCAATCTTTCTTAAAGAGCCGGGATTATATTCGTTACTTATGAAATCTAAAATGCACATTGCCGAGAAGTTTCAAGATTGGATCTTTGAAGAAGTTTTGCCATCCATTAGAAAAAAATGGTCAGTACAGACTTATAAACGAGAACCAAAGGCTGCTACAATCACTTACAAAGTCGCTAACAAATAACCGAAAGCTAGATCAAACAAATTCCGAGTTTAAAACTACAAATGATATATTGTGTATGGAAAACCAATCCATGAATCAAACGCTGATCGAACAGACACCTAAAGTTGCAGTGTTGCCTGAAGATGTAAATCTGAAGCATATATTTTGTGTGATGATTAGGGAAACCCTTCTAGAGCAGTACGGAGTTTGTGAATACAAGTGCATTCGAACACAGAGGAGGAATTTCAAACAAGCCTTGAAAAAAGCAAAGGAAGACGGATTTACAATGTGCTACTGTAGAGAAAATGTCCCCAACGGCATAAACATAGTGAATAAGGCTAAAGAAGTGATGAATAGTTACGGCATGCACATTGACTGCAGATACAACAACATCCTAACCTCGCACAATTTCATGAATATAGTTGAACATAACATTGACAATGTATAGGTCTGCGCTTGTGGACACGTTCCAGAACCTTCAACGCTTGTCAGGTAGTAACAGTCGATACGTGCTTCAAAGATGACCAGTGCGGATGATGCAAGAAAAGTAATCACCATATCAATGAACAAAATACGTTATAAACGTAACAACATCCGAGAAAGGCTCGCAATCAAGTTAGTTTTGGATAGAGCGAGAGATGTGTTTGAGAGAAAATATCATACGAAACAGCATACTTATGAAGAAAACAAAAATATTGAATATCATGTAAAAGAATATAACTATGAAGAAAACAAAACAGACTGTTAAATTTAACGAGGAGCTAAATACACAGTACACTTACGAGCCCTGTGAGGATGTACAACAATTATCGTGGACTCAAATCGCAATAGATGAAATAAGATTCCGCAGACCGTTGGAACTGATGTTGGGTGAAAAAATCAAACATCTAACCTATTGCAACAAGATGTGTCACAGCGAGTGCATACAGTTTACTTCAAGGGTGAGCAGACGCACCACCAGTCCGTAGTACGGTTGAAGTCACACGGTAAGGACGTGAACATGGACGCTTACGCTTCTGCGGACGACTATATCAAATCGTTTATTCAGGAGATTGAGGTTATGAACAATAGTGCTAGTGATCAGACATTGGCATCACCTCAGACGTCATCTGTAAAACCGATCACTGCCTGCAAGAGAGAAAGGAGGCTGAGGACGAAGACAACGGATCAAAGGCGATCAAGCGAGCCAAGGGAGTCGCTAAGGGGGTTGTTAAAAACGTCCTAACCCCCGACGACTACAGGGAATGTCTGTTCGACGGGGTGTTGAAAACCACCGTCAACACCCGTTTCCAGTCGTACCTGCACCGTGTCTTCACCGTACAAGTAGAAAAGCTATCCTTGAGCCCGGCCGATGATAAACGCTACATCTTGGCTGATGGTATCAACACCTTACCTTGGGGGCATAAGGACATTCCACCACTGTCCGCAGCAAGAAGGCGAGGTAATCCCGAGTAGGAGCAAGGCGGGCCTATGGAGGTGGACGAGGAGGAGGAGGACATGGACGAAGAGTTCCCGGTGTAGATTTAAGTGTAAATAGAACTAGGTTAACTTTGTAAATATTTTGTAAATAGTATTCGTAAGCAAATATAGTCAAACAGTTTAGTTTACAGCATACATCTGTGTTGTTACTACCCCTTGCATTTCCCTGACATTTACTTTCAAAAGACTCCTCTAATGCAAACCGAATTTGTCGAAACTACTTTCAAAATTAACCTTTTATGAAATTGTAAAACTATCATGTTTTCAAAACAAAACATTTATTGAAACACAAACATATTACAATCAAGAACTCAAAAGGTATTTACACAAAAGTAGTCTTAAGCGAAGATGGAGTCGAAGAGCCTGCGAAGGCGGTGGACAATTCTCGAAATCGCGGCAATTATCGCTAATGAGTAAACAGCCTGGGGCAGTCACGTAGGCACGGGATGATGACGTCACCGCGGTCCACGACTACACTATTTAAGGTAGGTCAATGCGTGCGTGCAGGTTTTAGTTAGGTTTACAGACGCAGGTTTAGGTTAGGTTTACAGACGCAGGTTTAAGTTGGAGTCGAAGAGCTGCACGTAGTCGCTGAGTGGTATACCGAGGACCGCCCGACAGTACAGGTAGGTGAGGCAGTAGTGGTCATAAACAGAAGTACCGTAGCCCTGGAGTCGATACCTGTTGTAGAGACCTCCATGTAGCTCAGTCCGGGGATTGCCACCAGGCGCTTCTCAATCTGGGTGGTGTTCATCGCGGGCGGAAGCAGTCCCCGCCGATTGTGTGATACCCTCATTACTACCAGTTGCACACTTTATCACCACAGGCTTCACTGTATGTGTCAAACCAGTGACTCTGGGGACTCCTGAATAACGGTCCACCCAAAGGTTTTCCAATCGCGTTATGATGTTCATAATCATAATGTAGATTTCATAGTCTTTATTTTCATCCAAATATAAGTTGCAACCATGTGTATACTGACCTCTATGATGTAACTGGATGTTCAAGAACACATTACCCTGATTGGCGGGATTATGCACTGTATGTTGATAACCGGAATCGACCCAACTGACAGTCGGTGGTGAATCGTTGGAATCTTTTTCCACAAGCTCCAAGTCTCCAGGTAGTTCCGGGGGATTGACACTTCTACTGTTGTCGTTTATGCAACTGCTATCGGCACATATGCTGGCGTTCTGGGAATCTCCCCCTTCGGTTATTTGGTTGGATGATGGTGATGCGAAGTCTCCAGATATCTCCGGAGCATTGTCACTTTCAATGTCGTTTATGCAACTGCTTTCAATACATGTGTTGACTTTCTGCAGACCTCTTCCTGCCGAGGTTTGTATGAACGATCTCGGTTGTGAGGAACGATTGTTTCTTCGCTTCTTTCTAACACAGAGGTGGTGCTGACGATGATGGCGACGAAGTCTATCTCGCGACGTGAATGACTCCGCGCAGTATGGACATTTCCAGGTCACCAGCTTCGATGGTGTGGCGACTGACCGTTTCAGTGATAGTGCTGGCGGTGGTTGTTCAGGACTTCGTGGAGAAAAGTACATGGTGCTATAGCCTTCCATCGCTTCCAACTCCTTCAACAACGTCTGGACTGATTCATCCACTTCGATTGCACTAGTCATGTTTGTGTTTACTCTACAACATCACTAGACAAACTGAAGGACAGGTTTAAGTTAGGTTTGAGGATGCATGAACGTCGCGCGAAGCGATCACAATCACTGAAGTAATAAAGCTACGTACCGTACAGTAGAAGGCGGTGGACAATTCTCGAAATCGCGGCAATTATCGCTAATGAGTAAACAGCCTGGGGCGGTCACGTAGACACGGGGAGATGACGTCACCGCGGTCCACGACTACACTATTTAAGGTAGGTCAATGCGTGCGTGCGTGCGTGCGTGCAGGTTTAGGTTTAGAGACGCAGGTTTAAGTTAGGTTTGATCCCGCACCTTGAAACACAATGTAATGAGCATGCGACCTTCTAGAAGTTTCTAGAAAGTCGTGGACTGCGGTGACGTCATCCCCATGCCTACGTGACCGGCCGGAGCTGTTTACTCATCAGCGGTTAGGTTTAACAATGCGTGTGTGCGCGTGCGTGTACGTGCGTGAGCGTGCGTGCGTGTGCATGAGCATAAGTGCGTGTGCGTGTGCGTGCGCGTGCGTGTGCGTGTGTGTCAGCTGCAAGCCTGGAGTCTGCAGACAAGTGCACGCAGGTCTAAGTTAGGTTTACAGACGCAGGTTTAAGTTAGGTTTGAGGATGCATAAACGTCGCGCGCGCAAGGTCTAAGTTAGGTTTACAGACGCAATTGCGCGCGCACGACGTTTAGGCATCCTCAAACCTAACTTAAACCTGCGTCTGTAAACCTAACTTAGACCTGCGTGCACTTGTCTGCAGACTCCAGGCTTGCAGCTGACACACACGCACACGCACGCGCACGCACACGCACACGCACTTATGCTCATGCACACGCACGCACGCTCACGCACGTACACGCACGCGCACACACGCATTGTTAAACCTAACCGCTGATGAGTAAACAGCTCCGGCCGGTCACGTAGGCATGGGGATGACGTCACCGCAGTCCACGACTTTCTAGAAACTTCTAGAAGGTCGCATGCTCATTACATTGTGTTTCAAGGTGCGGGATCAAACCTAACTTAAACCTGCGTCTCTAAACCTAAACCTGCACGCACGCACGCACGCACGCATTGACCTACCTTAAATAGTGTAGTCGTGGACCGCGGTGACGTCATCTCCCCGTGTCTACGTGACCGCCCCAGGCTGTTTACTCATTAGCGATAATTGCCGCGATTTCGAGAATTGTCCACCGCCTTCTACTGTACGGTACGTAGCTTTATTACTTCAGTGATTGTGATCGCTTCGCGCGACGTTCATGCATCCTCAAACCTAACTTAAACCTGTCCTTCAGTTTGTCTAGTGATGTTGTAGAGTAAACACAAACATGACTAGTGCAATCGAAGTGGATGAATCAGTCCAGACGTTGTTGAAGGAGTTGGAAGCGATGGAAGGCTATAGCACCATGTACTTTTCTCCACGAAGTCCTGAACAACCACCGCCAGCACTATCACTGAAACGGTCAGTCGCCACACCATCGAAGCTGGTGACCTGGAAATGTCCATACTGCGCGGAGTCATTCACGTCGCGAGATAGACTTCGTCGCCATCATCGTCAGCACCACCTCTGTGTTAGAAAGAAGCGAAGAAACAATCGTTCCTCACAACCGAGATCGTTCATACAAACCTCGGCAGGAAGAGGTCTGCAGAAAGTCAACACATGTATTGAAAGCAGTTGCATAAACGACATTGAAAGTGACAATGCTCCGGAGATATCTGGAGACTTCGCATCACCATCATCCAACCAAATAACCGAAGGGGGAGATTCCCAGAACGCCAGCATATGTGCCGATAGCAGTTGCATAAACGACAACAGTAGAAGTGTCAATCCCCCGGAACTACCTGGAGACTTGGAGCTTGTGGAAAAAGATTCCAACGATTCACCACCGACTGTCAGTTGGGTCGATTCCGGTTATCAACATACAGTGCATAATCCCGCCAATCAGGGTAATGTGTTCTTGAACATCCAGTTACATCATAGAGGTCAGTATACACATGGTTGCAACTTATATTTGGATGAAAATAAAGACTATGAAATCTACATTATGATTATGAACATCATAACGCGATTGGAAAACCTTTGGGTGGACCGTTATTCAGGAGTCCCCAGAGTCACTGGTTTGACACATACAGTGAAGCCTGTGGTGATAAAGTGTGCAACTGGTAGTAATGAGGGTATCACACAATCGGCGGGGACTGCTTCCGCCCGCGATGAACACCACCCAGATTGAGAAGCGCCTGGTGGCAATCCCCGGACTGAGCTACATGGAGGTCTCTACAACAGGTATCGACTCCAGGGCTACGGTACTTCTGTTTATGACCACTACTGCCTCACCTATCTGTACTGTCGGGCGGTCCTCGGTATACCACTCAGCGACTACGTGCAGCTCTTCGACTCCAACTTAAACCTGCGTCTGTAAACCTAACCTAAACCTGCGTCTGTAAACCTAACTAAAACCTGCACGCACGCATTGACCTACCTTAAATAGTGTAGTCGTGGACCGCGGTGACGTCATCATCCCGTGCCTACGTGACTGCCCCAGGCTGTTTACTCATTAGCGATAATTGCCGCGATTTCGAGAATTGTCCACCGCCTTCGCAGGCTCTTCGACTCCATCTTCGCTTAAGACTACTTTTGTGTAAATACCTTTTGAGTTCTTGATTGTAATATGTTTGTGTTTCAATAAATGTTTTGTTTTGAAAACATGATAGTTTTACAATTTCATAAAAGGTTAATTTTGAAAGTAGTTTCGACAAATTCGGTTTGCATTAGAGGAGTCTTTTGAAAGTAAATGTCAGGGAAATGCAAGGGGTAGTAACAACACAGATGTATGCTGTAAACTAAACTGTTTGACTATATTTGCTTACGAATACTATTTACAAAATATTTACAAAGTTAACCTAGTTCTATTTACACTTAAATCTACACCGGGAACTCTTCGTCCATGTCCTCCTCCTCCTCGTCCACCTCCATAGGCCCACCTTGCTCCTCCTCGGGATTACCTCGCCTTCTTGCTGCGGACAGTGGTGGAATGTCCTTATGCCCCCAAGGTAAGGTGTTGATACCATCAGCCAAGATGTAGCGTTTATCATCGGCCGGGCTCAAGGATAGCTTTTCTACTTGTACGGTGAAGACACGGTGCAGGTACGACTGGAAACGGGTGTTGACGGTGGTTTTCAACACCCCGTCGCACAGACATTCCCTGTAGTCGTCGGGGGTTAGGACGTTTTTAACAACCCCCTTAGCGACTCCCTTGGCTCGCTTGATCGCCTTTGATCCGTTGTCTTCGTCCTCAGCCTCCTTTCTCTCTTGCAGGCAGTGATCGGTTTTACAGATGACGTCTGAGGTGATGCCAATGTCTGATCACTAGCATTATTGTTCATAACCTCAATCTCCTGAATAAACGATTTGATATAGTCGTCCGCAGAAGCGTAAGCGTCCATGTTCACGTCCTTACCGTGTGACTTCAACCGTACTACGGACTGGTGGTGCGTCTGCTCACCCTTGAAGTAAACTGTATGCACTCGCTGTGACACATCTTGTTGCAATAGGTTAGATGTTTGATTTTTTCACCCAACATCAGTTCCAACGGTCTGCGGAATCTTATTTCATCTATTGCGATTTGAGTCCACGATAATTGTTGTACATCCTCACAGGGCTCGTAAGTGTACTGTGTATTTAGCTCCTCGTTAAATTTAACAGTCTGTTTTGTTTTCTTCATAGTTATATTCTTTTACATGATATTCAATATTTTTGTTTTCTTCATAAGTATGCTGTTTCGTATGATATTTTCTCTCAAACACATCTCTCGCTCTATCCAAAACTAACTTGATTGCGAGCCTTTCTCGGATGTTGTTACGTTTATAACGTATTTTGTTCATTGATATGGTGATTACTTTTCTTGCATCATCCGCACTGGTCATCTTTGAAGCACGTATCGACTGTTACTACCTGACAAGCGTTGAAGGTTCTGGAACGTGTCCACAAGCGCAGACCTATACATTGTCAATGTTATGTTCAACTATATTCATGAAATTGTGCGAGGTTAGGATGTTGTTGTATCTGCAGTCAATGTGCATGCCGTAACTATTCATCACTTCTTTAGCCTTATTCACTATGTTTATGCCGTTGGGGACATTTTCTCTACAGTAGCACATTGTAAATCCTTCCTCCTTTGCTTTTTTCAAGGCTTGTTTGAAATTCCTCCTCTGTGTTCGAATGCACTTGTATTCACAAACTCCGTACTGCTCTAGAAGGGTTTCCCTAATCATCACACAAAATATATGCTTCAGATTTACATCTTCAGGCAACACTGCCACTTTAGGTGTCTGTTCGATCAGCGTTTGATTCATGGATTGGTTTTCCATACACAATATATCATTTGTAGTTTTAAACTCGGAATTTGTTTGATCTAGCTTTCGGTTATTTGTTAGCGACTTTGTAAGTGATTGTAGCAGCCTTTGGTTCTCGTTTATAAGTCTGTACTGACCTTTTTTTTCTAATGGATGGCAAAACTTCTTCAAAGATCCAATCTTGAAACTTCTCGGCAATGTGCATTTTAGATTTCATAAGTAACGAATATAATCCCGGCTCTTTAAGAAAGATTGAATGTTTCTCATTATAGGTTAGGGGGAGATTTTCGCTCCCCCATACTTCAGGAATTGTTTTGCGATATTTTTCTCTAACATGTACTCTGATTGCTTCTTTAGGGTTAGCGTAGCCCAATATTGTAGCTACATCCTTAGCTTTGAACCATGGATTATCGCTGCTGTCAAACAGTACAGACAAAGGCTGATCATTAAACACATAGGCGGTTAAGTGGTTCATTTTATAGGTTAGATCAAAACGTCGGGTGAACACTCTGACAGAACGTCACACAGCAACACTATTACACAAACACACACTTCAAACTCCCTGAATGTTTCTCATTATAGGTTAGGGGGAGATTTTCGCTCCCCCATACTTCAGGAATTGTTTTGCGATATTTTTCTCTAACATGTACTCTGATTGCTTCTTTAGGGTTAGCGTAGCCCAATATTGTAGCTACATCCTTAGCTTTGAACCATGGATTATCGCTGCTGTCAAACAGTACAGACAAAGGCTGATCATTAAACACATAGGCGGTTAAGTGGTTCATTTTATAGCTTAGATCAAAACGTCGGGTGAACACTCTGACAGAACGTCACACAGCAACACTATTACACAAACACACACTTCAAACTCCTGAACAAGAATGAGCCCGTGGGTGTTTAAAAATTAATAACTGGCCCGTTTAACGGTGGATTTTCAATTTTCTTTAAGGGATGGTTTACTTAGGCCGCCACCCGACATGTGGTGAATTTTCGTCAAAATCGGTCGGTAAACAGCTGAGATCCCATAAGGAAAACGCGGTTAAAAATTAATAACGGGCCCGTTTAACGGCGGATTTTCAATTTTCTTTAAGGGATGGTTTACTTAGACCACTGCCCGACATGTGGTGAAGTTTCATCAAAATCGGTCGGTAAACAGCTGAGATCCCATAAGGAAAACGCGTTCAAAAATTAATATCGGGTCCGTTTAACGGTGGATTTTCAATTTTCTTTAAGGGATGGTTTACTTATGTCGCTGCCCGACATATGGTGAAGTTTCATCAAAATCGGTCGGTAAACAGCTGATATCCCATAAGGAAAACGCGGTTATAAATTAATAGCAGCCTTGTTTGATGGCGGATTTTCAATTTTCTTTAAGGGATGGTTTACTTAGACCACTGCCCGACATGTGGTGTAGTTTCATCAAAATCGGTCGGTAAACAGCTGAGATCCAATAAGGAAAACGCGTTCAAAAATTAATATCGGGTCCGTTTAACGGTGGATTTTCAATTTTCTTTACGGGATGGTTTACTTATGTCGCTGCCCGACATATGGCGAAGTTTCATCAAAATCGGTCGGTAAACAGCTGATATCCCATAAGGAAAACGCGGTTATAAATTAATAGCAGCCTTGTTTGATGGCGGATCTATGGGGTTCTTTCGTCATTCGCTTTCTCTGAGATAGGCCTACACTCTGGAAAAAGTCCCGTGGGAATCGGTGGGTAAATAGGCTAGTTATTAAAATATAGTAGTAAATAGGCTCCTCACTTGCGCGCTGTCACTTGGGGCTCCTCACTTGTGTGCTGCCAGCTGGGGGCTCCTCACTTGCTCCTCACCTACATGCTGATTCCGGGTGATGACGTCACCAGGGGCTCCTCACTTGCGTGCTGCCAGCTGGGGGCTCCTCACTTGCTCCTCACCTACATGCTGATTCCGGGTGATGACGTCACCAGGGGCTCCTCACTTGCGTGCTGCCAGCTGGGGGCTCCTCACTTGCTCCTCACCTACATGCTGATTCCGGGTGATGACGTCACCAGGGGCTCCTCACTTGCGTGCTGCCAGCTGGGGGCTCCTCACTTGCTCCTCACCTACATGCTGGTTCCGGGTGATGACGTCACCAGGGGCTCCTCACTTGCGTGCTGCCAGCTGGGGGCTCCTCACTTGCTCCTCACCTACATGCTGATCCCGGGTGATGACGTCACCAGGGGCTCCTCACTTGCGTGCTGCCAGCTGGGGGCTCCTCACTTGCTCCTCACCTACATGCTGATTCCGGGTGATTACGTCACCAGGGGCTCCTCACTTGCGTGCTGCCAGCTGGGGGCTCCTCACTTGCTCCTCACCTACATGCTGATTCCGGGTGATTACGTCACCAGGGGCTCCTCACTTGCGTGCTGCCAGCTGGGGGCTCCTCACTTGCTCCTCACCTACATGCTGATTCCAGGTAATGACGTCATCGGGGGCTCCTCACTTACATGCTGATTTCGGTCCGGGGGGGGGGGGGGGCTCCTCAGGCTCCTCACGCCAGGTGCCAGGTTTAAGTTAGGTTAATGGGTCACGTGACGGGGGGGGGGGGGCTCCTCACTTGCTCCTCACCGCGCCTTTGCTGGTTCTGAATGCCCCAATGCCCCCTACTTATATATATATATATATATATATATATATATATATATATATATATATATATATATATATATGTATGTATATGTGTGTGTGAGTGTGTGTGTGTGTTCGCAGTCTAGCGGTCGCAATTTTTATCCAATTTACTTGAAATTTGGTAGGAACCTTTCCTTCTATAAACAGTTGGACAATTTCATTGGGAAAAACAATAGGACAACACTAACTCCCTTTTTTGGGGATTTTAATTTTCAAATTTTGAGTTTTTGGGGCCAAAATGTGTCAGATAAGCACCGAATGTAACATTATTGTATATTAAATTATTGTACGCAAAATGCCAAAAATGTTAAGCCCTCCCTCTTTATTCTAATCCTAGTTTGTACCGAGTTATTAAAGAAAATGTTAATTGTCTTAACACAGTACGTCGTCTTATGGGGATTTTACACCGGAAAAAGCTGTTTTTCATAACTTGTTGTTGTTTTATCACCCCTATACCAATTGTTATCCTGACTATAACACCTCCTAACCCTATAATGTACAACATTGCCATCCTAAAAGTCAAATTAAACATAACCAGGAGCATCATAAAAGCCAAAAATAAAATGTTTCAACTTTAAAAAAAATAGTTACCAGTGTTGTTTTAAACCATTTATTAGAATTTGTTAAAGGCTTTAATGCGGAAATTCACTTTCCTCACGTCAGCGTGCTGCGTGCGATCTCGTTCATATTTCCTCTAGGGTTGAAGTTTGACTCGAAATACAACAGAGTTTCATCATCAATCCTTTTGGTTTACTAGAAGTTTCGTAGTTTCAGGACTACTGTACCATTATCAAATCTGGCATCTATTATCAATGTGTTCTTTTAAATTTTGACGCCAAATTGTATAATGGGGCAGTAGTCCCAAAACTTATAATCCGCTAGTAAACCAAAATGATTAATGGCGGAAAGATGTATAAACCTGTTATATTTTGAATAAATGGTGTTATCTTATTGTAACTATTGAACAATTGTAAAGATATATGGTGAACAATTTACGATTATCATGAGACGTTAGTTTTGTTGTGTGTGTATATATACGGAGAGTATTTCAATGTTTTGAGAGGGGAAGGTCCAACACCTGTATTGTTAAATTTAAGGTTGACTGATTTAAAAAAACACAATTAATTAAAACCGAAATGAAAAACAGCAGCTGAGTCCACGAACATGAGCACGGAGGTCGATGGAGGGGAGTCTGAGACTTACCCCCCCCATATTTCCCCTCCGATGAGATTAGTGACTAGAAGTAACATGTGTTGCCCTGACAGAGTACACGGAGGGGAAGTGTCCTCAGAACTTCACCCTAGTGGCACTATCTGCACCTCCACAAGCATGTAATCACTTTGATAATTAGACACGGCCACTTCAGGAAACATCTCTACACTCTTGGAATTACAAGGGAGAGCTAGGAGTGTAGACTTTGCAATAAGTTATTTGCACATCATACTGGATTGCGAGGGACTCGGGGCAAGGAGAAGGGCTCAGTTTCGGTGCAAGAAACCAAGTGATGAATGTTTTTAATTAGAATTGAAAAAACCCTTTTGTGCCTCGTAAAGGGAATAGGGATTTGGTTTTCCCGACTACCATACTAGGGGCACACAATAAGCTTCGGTTGAATATTTGGACCTCTAAATCCGTCTCTTCGACAACACATAGCATGACACTCACCTCTCGTCCTGTCGTAAGCGTTGATGCACTCTGACGTCATGAACTGACTGACGAGCGCCGTCTTGCCGACGCCGGGGGCACCGAGCATTGCGACGCGGTAGGTGATCACCTCTGGGGAGGGGACGGGGGAGAGCGACTTGGGGGGCTGCTCAGGGTTGGGGCTGGGGGGCAAGAGGCTGTTACTGCGGGAGCGACGGCGCCTGAAGGAGTCCCCTCTGTTGACCACACCTGGAATGAGAAGTGGTGCAATGTAGTGGGAAGTGGTACCATTATGAACATTGCATAGCTCCAACACGTTTGTCGGAAATGTGAGAGCACTGCATAGCTCTTACACATACGTAAGAAATGTGAAATAATTGCATTACTCTTAAACATATGACGTAAATGTGAAACATTGCATTGCTCCGTCACATATGTCGGAAACCTGAGAACATAGCATAGGAGCATAGGAACAAATGTGTCGGAAATGTGAATACATCGCATAGCCCCGACGAAAGTGTTGGATATGTGAAAGCATTTCTTATCTCCGACACATAGTAAAAGTGTGAAAAAATTCCAGAAATCCAACACATTTTCCAGAAAATTAAAAAAATTGCTTGGCTGCAACAATTTTGACTTCCAGGCAATGTCGGAGGGATGGAAATTTTAAGATAAGTTTTAAAACGAAAAAAAACAGTAGTGATAAAAAATTTATCTGAAGAACGAAGGAAGATCAGTAACAGGTAAATATGGATATACTAGCTGCCGTCTCGTTCTCCTCGCGGGGATATCGCACACATAAAATGCAATTCAGTACAAACTTAAAATGTAAAAAACATATTGGTAAAAGTAGTTGAAAATACTTTTATAACAGATGTCTATCTAACTTAAATTAACAACGATAGAACACATATGACATGAAGCAAACAAAATACTGTTAATTCTTCCATAAGAATAACATAAGTACTTTGAGAGCGAGAGGGGACGAGCTTGGAGGTTTGAGGGGCAAAATTAATTTCTTTGGAATCATCTAGAGAAAAACCTCTTTAATTTGACACTTCGAAATAAAAAAGTGGTTTACTCGATAAAAATTACTTGGGGAATTAATAAGTAAAATTTTTAAGAAGCCATAAGAACACAAAACTCAAGCTATTAGTTCGTTAAGGAAAAAGTTCACTCTTGTTTAGTTTCAAAGAAAACAACGATTTTCGTAAAGGGCGGTGTAAAATTAGATACAAATTATATAGTAAATAAATAAATTATAAGCCCAACTTAAATTCACACGCACTCCTTTAAAGCGATCCATCATGAGTTGTAAAATATTCTCACTAATTTGATTGGTCTTTATTTTTTTAAGTCTGAGTTGTTAACGTGAGACAGAACATCGAAAGATAGTGGATCTACACCAACGAAATAATATAGTAAAACCGGGTGAAAATACAGTGAGAAACTTGAATACGTAGAATAAAATAAATTTAGTTAACATCAGTTAGTAAATTTAACAAAATTTAAAATCAATCCACAATTTATTGATACATTTACCCAATATAAAATGTTCTCCAGCTACATTTGAACCATTATGTATTCCAAACTGGCGGTGGAATATGGTGATACCGCGTACAGTAGTTTGATTGATTAGTTTCGGCTAATAATGCCTCACTGACAATACGACTGATGGAAACTATATACAATGTGCGAGTGTCAGTCGATTAATTTCGGTCATTGATCCCACGTAAATAATTATATTTAGCAAAACAACGTCTCATTTGGTAACTTTATTGAGTAGTTGCATAACATATTCACCCATAATTATACCAAACATTGAAATAGCTATCATATTACTTTACTGTTTATTAAATTACCTAAAAAAAATTATAAGCCAGTGAATTTAAATTACTTATAAGTAATCTGTCTCAGATTTAATAACTGACAAAAAATAAACTGAAGTGACAAACATTTCTTGTACAGAGATTGAGGAAAGTTGTGTTTCTGGATGAACTCTTCTGTACCGTCATAACGTCATATCCCTGTCAAACTCCCAAGGAAAGTTCAACAGTTTATAAATTCTAACTACAAAACGATATTTTCTAATTAGAAATTAAATTAAAAAATAAATGAACCGTTAATTTTGAGCCAGCCCCTAAGTAAATCTATCTTAAACTAATAAACATCTACTAGTTTTGTACAGTTCAAACGCACAAAGTTCGTGATATAGTTCAGCTACCTATACCGCTAATTTAGCGTCACAAACAAATGCTCGTGAACAAATGGCAGCAATGTTGACGTACGGAACAAAGATTTTCCTTAGTAAAGCGATGGTTCTAAATTGACTAAAGGAGTTTGTGTGATGGGAGATCGGTTTTGTATTGCTACCATTCTCTAAATTTATCTGGCACACTCATTTTAAAAACAATTTAGAAAAATAAGAAAATCAATATCAACGATTTATTATTTAATTTTCTATTTAAAATTGTCTCTTCAATCTCTTTTTAACCTTCAATGTGATTTTATTGACGCTGAGTGTGCCTGATAAATCATAACATTATTTATCATCTTCAATAAATTACACCTTCAGAAAAGAAATATGATACTAATGATGCAGGTGTATTGACGTTTAAGTCGTAGACCAAGTTTGTATTCATTAGAGGAATCTCAAATCAACTAAAAATAAAAAAGTATTAACGTCTAATGAATAAATAATTAATATACATTATAAACGATATTTCGTCAGTATTTGTGGATTCTTGTAACCTCGTACACTTGGTACTTGAAAACTTCTCTTTAACGTATTTTTTAGGTACAGCTTGTCTTTCAGACTAGTAATACTATCACGAAGTAGCGCAAACTAGGTAACAAGCTTGTAAATATAACATATTTTACATACGTTCCTATCTATGTACATAGTAAAATAGTGTTCTCATCCCCATAAAAAAAACATCTTCATGCTGTTGTACTTTTGTCGTGTAAATTTGTAATTGTAAATTGATTATGACCACAATAATAAAACACCATCACTGTCCCTTGGTAGAAACCTAACCACTGTCTTTCAATAAAATTCTAAACATAATCTGGGTAGCTTCCAAACACTATACTGTAATGCGACAATATGACCAAATTATATCAGAACAATAAACCACATATATTGTCGGGGCGATTACCTTGGTTTGTTATTATATTTTCAACTATGGTGGATACTATTGTGTACAATTTTGAGGTATTTCTGACGAATATTCAAAATGTGAATTTTAAAATTAATTAATAGAATGCAGGGTTTCCTAACCATTTAAAAACTTTACCATGTATTAAATAATTTTAGACCAAGAATCTGCTAAGATATACTGATAATTAATTACTGCATGTTAAACAAAAATAAACATATAATGAGTCAAACTGCATATACTTTAGACAATTTTACCAAAGCTAATAACTGAGCAATCGTAATTTGTAAGTGAAAATCAGTGTATGAGTTATAACAGGAAGGCAAGACAAGTCAAATGTCCTCCAGGGAGCTTTCCTAACAACTTTAACTTGGCTAACTGGCTGTCAGATATGTGGGGGGGGGGGGGTGAGAAGGGCGGAGGGGTTGGAGGAAATGCTGCAAGTCTCTTGTGCCCAGAGAGAACTCTGGATATCTAAGGTATCTCTAAACAGGACATTATTGGCACCCTTAATTTAACTCTCCAAATACAGTCTCATTTCTTGAAAATTTCTTGAAAATTGAGACGCCCTCCTTAAATGAGATCTACACCAATTTATACTCCACCTATTACCTGTTGGCAAACTTATTTTGATTTTATACATAGAAACGTGACGTATAAACGAAACTAGGGCCCAAGAAATTTAAAGTTTATTTATTATTTTTAAAATTAGACACTGTATTTGTAAAAACAAGAGGTTTTCACGAAATGATTTTAAAATCTGAATTTAAACTCATGACTTATAAATGGGATCAATGTAAAATGGTATTTCATTTTGGTCTTTTGTTACGTACGTAAAATAAACTGAAGATTTGACTAAACCAAATTTATTTAATCATCGTAGTCAAGCTTTATTCAAATGATATTTTGTTTAGACGCACGGTTTATTATTCCATTTCGGAAAAAAAATTGTTGCAATAGTAACGTTTTGGTATCGTTTTTGTTTGTTTTGTTTTGTTTCTTAAAATCAAAATTTAAGAACTTTTAAAAATACGAAGCATACTTAATTGTTGTGTATTTAAAGCTCAAAGTTGTTTAAGGTAAAACAAAACGATCGAACTGTTTTATCTTTAGCCAAACGAATTCACACATCAGAAAAAGGTTACTTACGCGGTTATTTTACTTAATAATACAATACCACAAATAAGTGTAATATTTACACATAAACATATCCGGGCGTTCCGTTATAGCATGTAAACCACTAGTAGTAATCTTTGAACTATCGAACTCAACAGTCAACACAAGTAACAATGTTCCGACCATTGATCGACTGCGGTGGTGCGGTGCTTCACTGCATGGCCCCTCAATAAAGTAGCAGGTGGTGAATTCAATTGCCCGTAAAACCTGCAAACGGTATCCTATAATCGAATTGGGTTTCACTAAAACGGTCAAGCTTCAAACGAGTTTATGTGGGAATATTGGTTTTAAACTTTTCATCTGTATTTGTACGTGACCAGGTGACCAAGGTACGTCCTTTTATGGATTTGTTATCGCACAGTTTATTAGTGTTTTAAGCCTATCGATATATGTTATGGCATTTTTCAGCGATCAAAAACAATATATGTTTTAACTAGTGGCTTGAAAGGGCCATAGCCCCTAACCTTGCTCTAACACTCTGCCTGCTCTGCCTCATCTGATTCTTTTACTATTACACGCTGGAGAAATTTCGTAAACAAAGTAGACACGTAATCACATGTTTTAATGTAATCAAAACAGGCATTTTTTAATCCCCATGCTTTTCTTATGGTGGAGGTTTTACGTTGTTTCCCGTTTGATGGTAATTTGTTATAAATACTGCTATTTTTACTGAGTCCCTGAGATCGAGACCTTTAATTTGCGCCGTCTCCCTTGATCCTGCGATTTCCCAAACGCCCACAATTTTGACTTAAAAGTTATGCTTACAGAATTATATAAAGATTAGGCCTACGTGAAATTTAGATAATCTTAATATATGTGCGTGTCCTAAGTATATATTTGTTTTGAACAACTTAGATAGTTACAAGACTAGGGTAGATCCGCTCCCTATGGAATGGTCCGAACCCGCTGATAACAACACGTTAAAAAATGCTACTGGCATAGACACACGAAAACAAATCAACACACAACTTTGTTCAGTGTTTCGAAACAGTCTGGTAAAAAATAAAATACCCCCGTTGCAGCAAACCTGCATACTCAGCGAATTTACAATGCCTATATTTGTGTATAACTACTACATAGAGCCACTTACCAAGTTTCCCGAAAATACATTTATAAATAAGTGATAACATAGCATTTAGTTTACTCTCCATAAGAATAACATTATGGCTGAGTTAGATGCAACGAGGAAGATAAGAAATATGTTTTTTGCAATTATCAATATAAATCCACCAGGTGAAGCTCCATACTATGTTTTATTATTTTATTTTCATAAATAAGGGAGATATAAAACTCTACTTATCCTCCATATGAATAACATGAAGGCCGAGTAAGCAGGTTTGCTGCCCCGAGGGAAAACAACAAAAAACATGTTTTTTGTGTAAATATTAATGTACCACAACTAGTTGAAACCACATACCAAGTTTCATCGATATACATTCATAAACAATCGAGATATCACATTTTATTTATTCTCCATAAGGATAACATTGGACAACGTACTGTGTTTAGCACTTTGAATATATATGCAACGGTTGGACGTAGAACAACAATTAAAACACAAAAATGATTGTTTTGTAGAGCTAAACTTATTGGTAAATAGAAATGTGAAGCATTTAGTAAAATTCTTAGTAAAAGTTACTTTCCAATATTGTGCAAAATTTCATAAAAATCGGGCATTTCTTTCAAAAGTTATCGAGGTAACGGACACACACAAAAATATATACATTTATATAAATTTGAACGAATAGTGTTTTTGGCATCTGGGGATCTCAAAACAAAAAGTTATCATGGCCTCGGGCTTAAGTCTTACCATGCCACCTAGAGCAATAGCTTCTTCTCTATAGGGGAAATTCGCTGAAAGAAAATTAAGTAAACTAAAATTACCACTAAATTAATATTTAAAAACAGTTTAAATACAAACATATTGAGTACAGTATAATGTTTTAGCTCATCATACCCATTTTACTCAGGAATATCATTTGTAAAATAAGTTTAAGTTACAACGCTTTGTACGAGTTTCGCTAGTTATTACGTATATAAGCTCATTCATATTTGCATCTGTATTTGGTTATTTTAATTTGATTAGTTTATTTACTTTCTTCTTAAACCAATTTAATTTGTTAACAGTTACCTATACTAAAATATTTTAATACAGTTAAAAATAAATATCTACTTAAAAATAAAATAATGAATTGTATACAAGAAACATTTATGTATCAAAGGTGGAAAATGTTTAATGAAAATTAATGTTTCTCCGTGCTTAACATAAAACTAATGACATTTCAGAAAGTACGAATGTAATAAACATTACAAAGTAACGAGAACGCGAAGTTTTGCAATTAAATCTTTTGAATTTCTCGTGTAAAATTAAAATCTTTTTAAAATACGGGGAAATGTTAACAGGTTTTATTTAATGGAATTTCATAAATTGGCTCGGTTTTAATTAAACTTGAACTGTGAAAAGAGATGTTTGCTGAACCTTTCTTCATTAAACTAAACTAGCAATCGGCCAGTAGTCGAAATTCATCCAACATTAACATTCTACGACCAATGGATCTTTTGCCACATCAGTGAGCAGTGAAACAAAATACATTTGAATCGGTATCATGATGCTGAACTTCACGAAGAACTAAATCAATTAAGTCAATTAGTTATCAATTAGTGGGTTCGATTGCTCTATCTATCTCTGATAAAAAAAGTACACTATCATATAATATCATAGTATTACTTTTTTTAATAATATTATGGTTCATAATATTTCCGAGTAATTCTGGACGGTTATGGAAAAGTACCTGGGGGACGAGCTTTGCTCGGGATAAGGTCTGTCAGTTTATTTATATGACTTGGAGTAATATTTCACCACTTCCCCTTACTGATAATCAGATTTGTAAAACTCATTTGCCTCTTTCCTACATTCAAGGTCACTCCAATTGTTATTTACAGCTCAGTGTCCCTTTGATTTATTTTAATACTCTATATATGTAATCTTCACTCAAAGCTTTTAATCTCTACTCTCAGGAAACCACATCTCTAATACGAGTAAGGTTTGCTTACTTGCTTGCGACACAGATCTCAAAAACGGCTCCAAAGATTTCCTTCAAATGTTGAAAATAACTAATTTCTGAGATAAAAATAAGTTCTAGACAGGCCTCATCCCCAGGAAAAATCAAATAATGTAAAAAAACTCAAATGAAAAGTTAAAAAAAATTAACATTGGGCTTATGGAGTTTCAAGTCAAAACAAAAGAATTGTAACAGCTGTTCATAATCAACCAGGGAACTGTCAAAGTAATACTCATGTTGTATATGATGATTATTAACATGTGGTTTCCTGAGAGCAGATATTAAAAGATTTGAGTGAAGATTACATATATAGAGTAGTAAAATAAATCAAAGGGACATTGAGCTATAAATAACAACTGGAGTGACCTTAAAATGCAGAAAAGAGGCAAATGAGTTGTACAGATCTGATTATCAGTAGGGGGAATTGGTGAAATATTACTCAAAGTCATCTAAACAAACTGACTGGCCTTCCCCCGAGAAAAGATTGGCCCCCCAGGTACTGTTAATAATCATAAACAACATGAGTATTACTTTGACAGTTCTCTGGTTGATTATGAACAGCTGTTACAATTCTTTTGTTTTGATTTGAAACTCCATGAGCCCAACGTTAATTTTTTTAACTTTTAAATTTAGTTTTTTAACATTAATTGATTTTTGCTGTGGATGAGACCTGTCTAGAACATATTTGTATACCAGTACTTAGTTATTTCCAAAATTTGACGAAAATCCTTGGAGTCGTTTTCGAGATAATTGTGCAACCAACCAACCAACCAATTAAGCAAGCATTGCTCATATAAGAGGATAGGATAACAAAATAGCTAAATACTCCTTCTCCTGTATCGATTATCATAAACCCGATATAATAACTTCTTGCTCATTCTGCGTTGCCATTACAGTAGTCCTTTTATTTGCATTACGCCTGATCCAATGTTATGCTTTTGTGCTATGATTTGTTTTATTTAAAATGTCTACCAACAGCTGGCAAAGATACAATTTAATAGATTACAGTTTATCCATAAGATTTACTTTGAAGTTGGATGCCTGTGGGGTGGAGCTCATAGGGCCGATAGGACCAATGTAAGTTATAAGAGATTTCTGCAAATCTAAACGACAATACCTTCTAACGGTATGCATGAATTTCTCCTATGACACATAAACGCTGATAAAAACGAATCGTAATTGTTGAGATTGCCTATGATAAAATATGATGTTATGTGGAACATATTTATATTAAACCTAGATTTTTAGATGAATTCATAAAAAATACATTCTTGAGTTTTTAACATTGTCTTTATTAATCCTAAACAGTCAAGAAATAGCAAATAATAAAAACTGCATACAGTTACACTAAGCAACCACCAATATATGGTAAAATGAAAAATACTTTTCCACCTGAAACGTATTGTGAACTACTTCAGATTTAAAATACAACAACTTCGAATCAAATGTTGCATTACATATTTGCACAATTTGTGTAATTTACTGTATCTGATAAATTATATCGGATTGAATTTATGAGTTAGATAAAAAAAAGTGCGAGAGCTTGGACAAGATTTCGACCTTTCTTTCCTTAATAACTTGAAATAACTAAAAAAACAGCTTTCTATACAAAAATAATGTTTTTAAGTTTGAGTTTGTAGAAGAGTTGATTAATTCATTTTGGTATATTGGAACGACTAAATGACAGATAAAAATCATAAAAACTGGTTTTAGTTTTTCAATGAATTCGATCTGAAAGATAAAAAAGTGTACATGAGACGCAATTGCCGTTGACAACTCGTAAAGACAACAGCAGTAACTAGCAGCTGTCAACATCAGTTACGCTGTGTCACGTTGTATAATGAATCTTAAGCGGCCCTCACAATTACACGGTCTAAGGCACAGCGCGCTTCACTGTGTAGTCGGCTCAGCTTGGTGTAACAGCACTGCTGTCAGTAACAACCCTGTACACTTGTTACGTTATGGGTAACAGTCTAATAAGAGGCTCGATAGTTGGGTCTGTCGTTGACAACTCGTAAAGACAACAGCAGTAACTAGCAGCTGTCGTCATCAGTAACGCTGTATCACGTTGTATAATACATCTTAAGCGGCCCTCACAATTACATAGTCTAAGGCACAGCGCGCTTCACTGTGTAGTCGGCTCAGCTTGGTGTAACAGCACAGTTGTCAGTAACAACCCTGTACACTTGTTACGTTATGGGTAACAGTCTAATAAGAGGCTCGATAGTTGGGTCTGTCGTTGACAACTCGTAAAGACAACATTAGTAACTAGCAGCTGTCGACATCAGTTACGCTTGTCACGTTGTATAATACATCTTAAGCGGCCCTCACAATTACATAGTCTAAGGCACAGCGCGCTTCACTGTGTAGTCGGCTCAGCTTGGTGTAACAGCACTGCTGTCAGTAACAACCCTGTACACTTGTTACGTTATGGGTAACAGTCTAATAAGAGGCTCGATAGTTGGGTCTTTCGTTGACAACTCGTAAAGAAAACAGCAGTAACTAGCAGCTGTCAACATCAGTTACGCTGTGTCACGTTGTATAATGAATCTTAAGCGGCCCTCACAATTACACGGTCTAAGGCACAGCGCGCTTCACTGTGTAGTCGGCTCAGCTTGGTGTAACAGCACTGCTGTCAGTAACAACCCTGTACACTTGTAACGTTATGGGTAACTGTCTAATAAGAGGCTCGATAGTTGGGTCTATCGTTGACAACTCGTAAAGACAACATTAGTAACTAGCAGCTGTCGACATCAGTCACGCTTGTCACGTTGTATTATACATCTTAAGCGGCCCTCACAATTACATAGTCTAAGGCACAGCGCGCTTCACTGTGTAGTCGGCTCAGCTTGGTGTAACAGCACTGTTGTCATTAACAACCCTGTACACTTGTCACGTTATGGGTAACTGTCTAATAAGAGGCTCGATAGTTGGGTCTGTCGTTGACAACTCGTAAAGACAACAGCAGTAACTAGCAGCGGTCGACATCAGTAACGCTGTGTCACGTTGTATAATACATCTCAAGCGACCCTCACAATTACACAGTCTAAGGCACAGCGCGCTTCACTGTGTAGTCGGCTCAACTTGGTGTAACAGCACTGCTGTCAGTAACAACCCTGTACACTTGTAACGTTATGGGTAACTGTCTAATAAGAGGCTCGATAGTTGGGTCTATCGTTGACAACTCGTAAAGACAACATTAGTAACTAGCAGCTGTCGACATCAGTCACGCTTGTCACGTTGTATTATACATCTTAAGCGGCCCTCACAATTACATAGTCTAAGGCACAGCGCGCTTCACTGTGTAGTCGGCTCAGCTTGGTGTAACAGCACTGTTGTCATTAACAACCCTGTACACTTGTCACGTTATGGGTAACTGTCTAATAAGAGGCTCGATAGTTGGGTCTGTCGTTGACAACTCGTAAAGACAACAGCAGTAACTAGCAGCTGTCGACATCAGTTACGCTGTGTCACGTTGTATTATACATCTCAAGCGGCCCTCACAATTACACAGTCTAAGGCACAGCGCGCTCCACTGTGTAGTCGGCTCAGCTTGGTGTAACAGCACAGCTGTCAGTAACAACCCTGTACACTTGTCACGTTATAGGTAACAGTATAATAAGAGGCTCGATAGTTGGGTCTGTCGTTGACAACTCGTAAAGACAACAGCAGTAACTAGCAGCTGTCGACATCAGTTACGCTTGTCACGTTGTATTATACATCTTAAGCGGCCCTCACAATTACATAGTCTAAGGCACAGCGCGCTTCACTGTGTAGTCGGCTCAGCTTGGTGTAACAGCACTGTTGTCATTAACAACCCTGTACACTTGTCACGTTATGGGTAACTGTCTAATAAGAGGCTCGATAGTTGGGTCTGTCGTTGACAACTCGTAAAGACAACAGCAGTAACTAGCAGCTGTCGACATCAGTTACGTTGTGTCACGTTGTATTATACATCTTAAGCGGCCCTCACAATTACACAGTCTAAGGCACAACGCGCTCCACTGTGTAGTCGGCTCAGCTTGGTGTAACAGCACTGCGGTCAGTAACAACCCTGTACACTTGTTACGTTATGGGTAACTGTCTAATAAGAGGCTCGATAGTTGGGTCTGTCGTTGACAACTCGTAAAGACAACAGCAGTAACTAGCAGCTGTCGACATCAGTCACGCTTGTCACGTTGTATAATACATCTTAAGCGGCCCTCACAATTACACAGTCTAAGGCACAGCGCGCTTCACTGTGTAGTCGGCTGAGCTTGGTGTAACAGCACTGCCGTCATTAACAACCCTGTACACTTGTCACGTTATGGGTAACAGTCTAATAAGAGGCTCGATAGTTGGGTCTGTCGTTGACAACTCGTAAAGACAACAGCAGTAACTAGCAGCTGTCGTCATCAGTAACGCTGTGTCACGTTGTATTATACATCTTAAGCGGCCCTCACAATTACACAGTCTAAGGCACAGCGCGCTTCACTGTGTAGTCGGCTCAGCTTGGTGTAACAGCACTGTTGTCATTAACAACCCTGTACACTTGTCACGTTATGGGTAACAGTCTAATAAGAGGCTCGATAGTTGGGTCTGTCGTTGACAACTCGTAAAGACAACAGCAGTAACTAGCAGCTGTCGTCATCAGTATCGCTGTGTCACGTTGTATTATACATCTTAAGCGGCCCTCACAATTACACAGTCTAAGGCACAGCGCGCTTCACTGTGTAGTCGGCTCAGCTTGGTGCAACAGCACTGTTGTCATTAACAACCCTGTACACTTGTCACGTTATGGGTAACAGTCTAATAAGAGGCTCGATAGTTGGGTCTGTCGTTGACAACTCGTAAAGACAACAGCAGTAACTAGCAGCTGTCGACATCAGTCACGCTTGTCACGTTGTATAATACATCTTAAGCGGCCCTCACAATTACACAGTCTAAGGCACAGCGCGCTCCACTGTGTAGTCGGCTCAGCTTGGTGTAACAGCACTGCGGTCAGTAACAACCCTGTACACTTGTCACGTTATGGGTAACTGTCTAATAAGAGGCTCGATAGTTGGGTCTGTCGTTGACAACTCGTAAAGACAACATTAGTAACTAGCAGCTGTCGACATCAGTTACGCTTGTCACGTTGTATAATACATCTTAAGCGGCCCTCACAATTACACAGTCTAAGGCACAGCGCGCTCCACTGTGTAGTCGGCTCAGCTTGGTGTAACAGCACTGCTGTTAGTAACAACCCTGTACACTTGTTACGTTATGGGTAACAGTCTAATAAGAGGCTCGATAGTTGGGTCTGTCGTTGACAACTCGTAAAGACAACATTAGTAACTAGCAGCTGTCGTCATCAGTTACGCTGTGTCACGTTGTATAATACATCTTAAGCGGCCCTCACAATTACACAGTCTAAGGCACAGCGCGCTCCACTGTGTAGTCGGCTCAGCTTGGTGTAACAGAACTGAGGTCAGTAACAACCCTGTACACTTGTCACGTTATGGGTAACTGTCTAATAAGAGGCTCGATAGTTGGGTCTGTCGTTGACAACTCGTAAAGACAACATTAGTAACTAGCAGCTGTCGACATCAGTTACGCTTGTCACGTTGTATAATACATCTCAAGCGGCCCTCACAATTACACAGTCTAAGGCACAGCGCGCTCCACTGTGTAGTCGGCTCAGCTTGGTGTAACAGCACTGCTGTCAGTAACAACCCTGTACACTTGTTACGTTATGGGTAACTGTCTAATAAGAGGCTCGATAGTTGGGTCTGTCGTTGACAACTCGTAAAGACAACATTAGTAACTAGCAGCTGTCGACATCAGTTACGCTTGTCACGTTGTATAATACATCTTAAGCGGCCCTCACAATTACATAGTCTAAGGCACAGCGCGCTTCACTGTGTAGTCGGCTCAGCTTGGTGTAACAGCACTGAGGTCAGTAACAACCCTGTACACTTGTCACGTTATGGGTAACTGTCTAATAAGAGGCTCGATAGTTGGGTCTGTCGTTGACAACTCGTAAAGACAACATTAGTAACTAGCAGCTGTCGACATCAGTTACGCTTGTCACGTTGTATAATACATCTTAAGCGGCCCTCACAATTACACAGTCTAAGGCACAGCGCGCTCCACTGTGTAGTCGGCTCAGCTTGGTGCAACAGCACTGAGGTCAGTAACAACCCTGTACACTTGTCACGTTATGGGTAACTGTCTAATAAGAGGCTCGATAGTTGGGTCTGTCGTTGACAACTCGTAAAGACAACATTAGTAACTAGCAGCTGTCGACATCAGTTACGCTTGTCACGTTGTATAATACATCTTAAGCGGCCCTCACAATTACATAGTCTAAGGCACAGCGCGCTTCACTGTGTAGTCGGCTCAGCTTGGTGTAACAGCACTGAGGTCAGTAACAACCCTGTACACTTGTCACGTTATGGGTAACTGTCTAATAAGAGGCTCGATAGTTGGGTCTGTCGTTGACAACTCGTAAAGACAACATTAGTAACTAGCAGCTGTCGACATCAGTTACGCTTGTCACGTTGTATAATACATCTTAAGCGGCCCTCACAATTACATAGTCTAAGGCACAGCGCGCTTCACTGTGTAGTCGGCTCAGCTTGGTGTAACAGCACTGAGGTCAGTAACAACCCTGTACACTTGTCACGTTATGGGTAACTGTCTAATAAGAGGCTCGATAGTTGGGTCTGTCGTTGACAACTCGTAAAGACAACATTAGTAACTAGCAGCTGTCGACATCAGTTACGCTTGTCACGTTGTATAATACATCTTAAGCGGCCCTCACAATTACACAGTCTAAGGCACAGCGCGCTCCACTGTGTAGTCGGCTCAGCTTGGTGTAACAGCACTGAGGTCAGTACAACCCTGTACACTTGTCACGTTATGGGTAACAGTCTAATAAGAGGCTCGATAGTTGGGTCTGTCGTTGACAACTCGTAAAGACAACATTAGTAACTAGCAGCTGTCGACATCAGTTACGCTGTGTCACGTTGTATTATACATCTTAAGTGGCCCTCACAATTACTCAGTCTAAGGCACAGCGCGCTCCACTGTGTAGTCGGCTCAGCTTGGTGTAACAGCACAGTTGTCAGTAACAACCCTGTACACTTGTAACGTTATGGGTAACTGTCTAATAAGAGGCTCGATAGTTGGGTCTGTCGTTGACAACTCGTAAAGACAACATTAGTAACTAGCAGCTGTCGACATCAGTTACGCTTGTCACGTTGTATAATACATCTTAAGCGGCCCTCACAATTACACAGTCTAAGGCACAGCGCGCTCCACTGTGTAGTCGGCTCAGCTTGGTGTAACAGCACTGAGGTCAGTACAACCCTGTACACTTGTTACGTTATGGGTAACTGTCTAATAAGAGGCTCGATAGTTGGGTCTGTCGTTGACAACTCGTAAAGACAACATTAGTAACTAGCAGCTGTCGACATCAGTTACGCTTGTCACGTTGTATAATACATCTCAAGCGGCCCTCACAATTACACAGTCTAAGGCACAGCGCGCTCCACTGTGTAGTCGGCTCAGCTTGGTGTAACAGCACTGTTGTCATTAACAACCCTGTACACTTGTTACGTTATGGGTAACTGTCTAATAAGAGGCTCGATAGTTGGGTCTGTCGTTGACAACTCGTAAAGACAACATTAGTAACTAGCAGCTGTCGACATCAGTTACGCTTGTCACGTTGTATAATACATCTCAAGCGGCCCTCACAATTACACAGTCTAAGGCACAGCGCGCTCCACTGTGTAGTCGGCTCAGCTTGGTGTAACAGCACTGTTGTCATTAACAACCCTGTACACTTGTTACGTTATGGGTAACTGTCTAATAAGAGGCTCGATAGTTGGGTCTGTCGTTGACAACTCGTAAAGACAACATTAGTAACTAGCAGCTGTCGACATCAGTTACGCTTGTCACGTTGTATAATACATCTCAAGCGGCCCTCACAATTACACAGTCTAAGGCACAGCGCGCTCCACTGTGTAGTCGGCTCAGCTTGGTGTAACAGCACTGTTGTCATTAACAACCCTGTACACTTGTTACGTTATGGGTAACAGTCTAATAAGAGGCTCGATAGTTGGGTCTGTCGTTGACAACTCGTAAAGACAACATTAGTAACTAGCAGCTGTCGACATCAGTTACGCTTGTCACGTTGTATAATACATCTCAAGCGGCCCTCACAATTACACAGTCTAAGGCACAGCGCGCTCCACTGTGTAGTCGGCTCAGCTTGGTGTAACAGCACTGTTGTCATTAACAACCCTGTACACTTGTTACGTTATGGGTAACAGTCTAATAAGAGGCTCGATAGTTGGGTCTTTCGTTGACAACTCGTAAAGACAACATTAGTAACTAGCAGCTGTCGACATCAGTTACGCTGTGTCACGTTGTATTATACATCTTAAGTGGCCCTCACAATTACTCAGTCTAAGGCACAGCGCGCTCCACTGTGTAGTCGGCTCAGCTTGGTGTAACAGCACTGAGGTCAGTAACAACCCTGTACACTTGTCACGTTATGGGTAACAGTCTAATAAGAGGCTCGATAGTTGGGTCTGTCGTTGACAACTCGTAAAGACAACAGCAGTAACTAGCAGCTGTCGACATCAGTCACGCTTGTCACGTTGTATAATACATCTTAAGCGGCCCTCACAATTACACAGTCTAAGGCACAGCGCGCTTCACTGTGTAGTCGGCTCAGCTTGGTGTAACAGCACTGTTGTCATTAACAACCCTGTACACTTGTTACGTTATGGGTAACAGTCTAATAAGAGGCTCGATAGTTGGGTCTGTCGTTGACAACTCGTAAAGACAACATTAGTAACTAGCAGCTGTCGACATCAGTTACGCTTGTCACGTTGTATAATACATCTCAAGCGGCCCTCACAATTACACAGTCTAAGGCACAGCGCGCTCCACTGTGTAGTCGGCTCAGCTTGGTGTAACAGCACAGTTGTCAGTAACAACCCTGTACACTTGTAACGTTATGGGTAACTGTCTAATAAGAGGCTCGATAGTTGGGTCTGTCGTTGACAACTCGTAAAGACAACATTAGTAACTAGCAGCTGTCGACATCAGTAACGCTGTGTCACGTTGTATTATACATCTTAAGCGGCCCTCACAATTACACAGTCTAAGGCACAGCGCGCTTCACTGTGTAGTCGGCTCAGCTTGGTGTAACAGCACTGTTGTCATTAACAACCCTGTACACTTGTCACGTTATGGGTAACAGTCTAATAAGAGGCTCGATAGTTGGGTCTGTCGTTGACAACTCGTAAAGACAACAGCAGTAACTAGCAGCTGTCGACATCAGTCACGCTTGTCACGTTGTATTATACATCTTAAGCGGCCCTCACAATTACACAGTCTAAGGCACAACGCGCTCCACTGTGTAGTCGGCTCAGCTTGGTGTAACAGCACAGTTGTCAGTAACAACCCTGTACACTTGTAACGTTATGGGTAACTGTCTAATAAGAGGCTCGATAGTTGGGTCTGTCGTTGACAACTCGTAAAGACAACATTAGTAACTAGCAGCTGTCGACATCAGTAACGCTGTGTCACGTTGTATTATACATCTTAAGCGGCCCTCACAATTACACAGTCTAAGGCACAGCGCGCTCCACTGTGTAGTCGGCTCAGCTTGGTGTAACAGCACTGAGGTCAGTAACAACCCTGTACACTTGTCACGTTATGGGTAACAGTCTAATAAGAGGCTCGATAGTTGGGTCTGTCGTTGACAACTCGTAAAGTCAACAGCAGTAACTAGCAGCTGTCGACATCAGTCACGCTTGTCACGTTGTATAATACATCTCAAGCGGCCCTCACAATTACATAGTCTAAGGCACAGCGCGCTCCACTGTGTAGTCGGCTCAGCTTGGTGTAACAGCACTGAGGTCAGTAACAACCCTGTACACTTGTCACGTTATGGGTAACAGTCTAATAAGAGGCTCGATAGTTGGGTCTGTCGTTGACAACTCGTAAAGACAACATTAGTAACTAGCAGCTGTCGACATCAGTCACGCTTGTCACGTTGTATAATACATCTCAAGCGGCCCTCACAATTACATAGTCTAAGGCACAGCGCGCTCCACTGTGTAGTCGGCTCAGCTTGGTGTAACAGCACTGCGGTCAGTAACAACCCTGTACACTTGTAACGTTATGGGTAACAGTCTAATAAGAGGCTCGATAGTTGGGTCTGTCGTTGACAACTCGTAAAGACAACATTAGTAACTAGCAGCTGTCGACATCAGTCACGCTTGTCACGTTGTATAATACATCTCAAGCGGCCCTCACAATTACACAGTCTATGGCACAACGCGCTCCACTGTGTAGTCGGCTCAGCTTGGTGTAACAGCACTGTTGTCATTGACAACCCTGTACACTTGTCACGTTATGGGTAACAGTCTAATAAGAGGCTCGATAGTTGGGTCTGTCGTTGACAACTCGTAAAGACAACAGCAGTAACTAGCAGCTGTCGACATCAGTCACGCTTGTCACGTTGTATAATACATCTTAAGCGGCCCTCACAATTACACAGTCTAAGGCACAGCGCGCTCCACTGTGTAGTCGGCTCAGCTTGGTGTAACAGCACTGTTGTCATTGACAACCCTGTACACTTGTCACGTTATGGGTAACAGTCTAATAAGAGGCTCGATAGTTGGGTCTGTCGTTGACAACTCGTAAAGACAACATTAGTAACTAGCAGCTGTCGACATCAGTCACGCTTGTCACGTTGTATAATACATCTCAAGCGGCCCTCACAATTACATAGTCTAAGGCACAGCGCGCTCCACTGTGTAGTCGGCTCAGCTTGGTGTAACAGCACTGCGGTCAGTAACAACCCTGTACACTTGTAACGTTATGGGTAACAGTCTAATAAGAGGCTCGATAGTTGGGTCTGTCGTTGACAACTCGTAAAGACAACATTAGTAACTAGCAGCTGTCGACATCAGTTACGCTTGTCACGTTGTATAATACATCTTAAGCGGCCCTCACAATTACATAGTCTAAGGCACAGTGCACTCCACTGTGTAGTCGGCTCAGCTTGGTGTAACAGCACTGCGGTCAGTAACAACCCTGTACACTTGTCACGTTATGGGTAACAGTCTAATAAGAGGCTCGATAGTTGGGTCTGTCGTTGACAACTCGTAAAGACAACAGCAGTAACTAGCAGCTGTCGACATCAGTCACGCTTGTCACGTTGTATAATACATCTTAAGCGGCCCTCACAATTACACAGTCTAAGGCACAGCGCGCTTCACTGTGTAGTCGGCTCAGCTTGGTGTAACAGCACTGAGGTCAGTAACAACCCTGTACACTTGTCACGTTATGGGTAACAGTCTAATAAGAGGCTCGATAGTTGGGTCTGTCGTTGACAACTCGTAAAGACAACAGCAGTAACTAGCAGCTGTCGACATCAGTCACGCTTGTCACGTTGTATAATACATCTTAAGCGGCCCTCACAATTACACAGTCTAAGGCACAGCGCGCTCCACTGTGTAGTCGGCTCAGCTTGGTGTAACAGCACTGTTGTCATTGACAACCCTGTACACTTGTCACGTTATGGGTAACAGTCTAATAAGAGGCTCGATAGTTGGGTCTGTCGTTGACAACTCGTAAAGACAACAGCAGTAACTAGCAGCTGTCGTCATCAGTAACGCTGTGTCACGTTGTATTATACATCTTAAGCGGCCCTCACAATTACACAGTCTAAGGCACAACGCGCTCCACTGTGTAGTCGGCTCAGCTTGGTGTAACAGCACAGCTGTCAGTAACAACCCTGTACACTTGTTACGTTATGGGTAACAGTCTAATAAGAGGCTCGATAGTTGGGTCTGTCGTTGACAACTCGTAAAGACAACAGCAGTAACTAGCAGCTGTCGTCATCAGTAACGCTGTGTCACGTTGTATAATACATCTTAAGCGGCCCTCACAATTACATAGTCTAAGGCACAGCGCGCTCCACTGTGTAGTCGGCTCAGCTTGGTGTAACAGCACTGTTGTCATTAACAACCCTGTACACTTGTCACGTTATGGGTAACAGTCTAATAAGAGGCTCGATAGTTGGGTCTGTCGTTGACAACTCGTAAAGACAACATTAGTAACTAGCAGCTGTCCACATCAGTTACGCTTGTCACGTTGTATAATACATCTTAAGCGGCCCTCACAATTACACAGTCTAAGGCACAGCGCGCTCCACTGTGTAGTCGGCTTAGCTTGGTGTAACAGCACTGCTGTCAGTAACAACCCTGTACACTTGTTACGTTATGGGTAACAGTCTAATAAGAGGCTCGATAGTTGGGTCTGTCGTTGACAACTCGTAAAGACAACATTAGTAACTAGCAGCTGTCGTCATCAGTTACGCTGTGTCACGTTGTATAATACATCTTAAGCGGCCCTCACAATTACACAGTCTAAGGCACAGCGCGCTCCACTGTGTAGTCGGCTCAGCTTGGTGTAACAGAACTGAGGTCAGTAACAACCCTGTACACTTGTCACGTTATGGGTAACTGTCTAATAAGAGGCTCGATAGTTGGGTCTGTCGTTGACAACTCGTAAAGACAACATTAGTAACTAGCAGCTGTCGACATCAGTTACGCTTGTCACGTTGTATAATACATCTTAAGCGGCCCTCACAATTACACAGTCTAAGGCACAGCGCGCTCCACTGTGTAGTCGGCTCAGCTTGGTGTAACAGCACTGCTGTCAGTAACAACCCTGTACACTTGTTACGTTATGGGTAACTGTCTAATAAGAGGCTCGATAGTTGGGTCTGTCGTTGACAACTCGTAAAGACAACATTAGTAACTAGCAGCTGTCGACATCAGTTACGCTTGTCACGTTGTATAATACATCTTAAGCGGCCCTCACAATTACATAGTCTAAGGCACAGCGCGCTTCACTGTGTAGTCGGCTCAGCTTGGTGTAACAGCACTGAGGTCAGTAACAACCCTGTACACTTGTCACGTTATGGGTAACTGTCTAATAAGAGGCTCGATAGTTGGGTCTGTCGTTGACAACTCGTAAAGACAACATTAGTAACTAGCAGCTGTCGACATCAGTTACGCTTGTCACGTTGTATAATACATCTTAAGCGGCCCTCACAATTACACAGTCTAAGGCACAGCGCGCTCCACTGTGTAGTCGGCTCAGCTTGGTGTAACAGCACTGAGGTCAGTAACAACCCTGTACACTTGTAACGTTATGGGTAACTGTCTAATAAGAGGCTCGACAGTTGGGTCTGTCGTTGACAGCTCGTAAAGACAACATTAGTAACTAGCAGCTGTCGACATCAGTTACGCTTGTCACGTTGTATAATACATCTCAAGCGGCCCTCACAATTACACAGTCTAAGGCACAGCGCGCTCCACTGTGTAGTCGGCTCAGCTTGGTGTAACAGCACTGTTGTCATTAACAACCCTGTACACTTGTTACGTTATGGGTAACAGTCTAATAAGAGGCTCGATAGTTGGGTCTGTCGTTGACAACTCGTAAAGACAACATTAGTAACTAGCAGCTGTCGACATCAGTTACGCTTGTCACGTTGTATAATACATCTCAAGCGGCCCTCACAATTACACAGTCTAAGGCACAGCGCGCTTCACTGTGTAGTCGGCTCAGCTTGGTGTAACAGCACTGTTGTCATTAACAACCCTGTACACTTGTTACGTTATGGGTAACTGTCTAATAAGAGGCTCGATAGTTGGGTCTGTCGTTGACAACTCGTAAAGACAACATTAGTAACTAGCAGCTGTCGACATCAGTTACGCTTGTCACGTTGTATAATACATCTCAAGCGGCCCTCACAATTACACAGTCTAAGGCACAGCGCGCTCCACTGTGTAGTCGGCTCAGCTTGGTGTAACAGCACTGTTGTCATTAACAACCCTGTACACTTGTTACGTTATGGGTAACAGTCTAATAAGAGGCTCGATAGTTGGGTCTTTCGTTGACAACTCGTAAAGACAACATTAGTAACTAGCAGCTGTCGACATCAGTTACACTGTGTCACGTTGTATTATACATCTTAAGTGGCCCTCACAATTACTCAGTCTAAGGCACAGCGCGCTCCACTGTGTAGTCGGCTCAGCTTGGTGTAACAGCACAGTTGTCAGTAACAACCCTGTACACTTGTAACGTTATGGGTAACTGTCTAATAAGAGGCTCGATAGTTGGGTCTGTCGTTGACAACTCGTAAAGACAACATTAGTAACTAGCAGCTGTCGACATCAGTCACGCTTGTCACGTTGTATAATACATCTTAAGCGGCCCTCACAATTACACAGTCTAAGGCACAGCGCGCTTCACTGTGTAGTCGGCTCAGCTTGGTGTAACAGCACTGTTGTCATTAACAACCCTGTACACTTGTCACGTTATAGGTAACTGTCTAATAAGAGGCTCGATAGTTGGGTCTGTCGTTGACAACTCGTAAAGACAACAGCAGTAACTAGCAGCTGTCGACATCAGTTACGCTGTGTCACGTTGTATAATACATCTCAAGCGGCCCTCACAATTACACAGTCTAAGGCACAGCGCGCTCCACTGTGTAGTCGGCTCAGCTTGGTGTAACAGCACTGCGGTCAGTAACAACCCTGTACACTTGTTACGTTATGGGTAACAGTCTAATAAGAGGCTCGATAGTTGGGTCTGTCGTTGACAACTCGTAAATACAACAGCAGTAACTAGCAGCTGTCAACATCAGTTACGCTGTGTCACGTTGTATAATGAATCTTAAGTGGCCCTCACAATTACACGGTCTAAGGCACAGCGCGCTTCACTGTGTAGTCGGCTCAGCTTGGTGTAACAGCACTGTTGTCATTAACAACCCTGTACACTTGTCACGTTATAGGTAACTGTCTAATAAGAGGCTCGATAGTTGGGTCTGTCGTTGACAACTCGTAAAGACAACAGCAGTAACTAGCAGCTGTCGACATCAGTTACGCTGTGTCACGTTGTATAATACATCTCAAGCGGCCCTCACAATTACACAGTCTAAGGCACAGCGCGCTCCACTGTGTAGTCGGCTCAGCTTGGTGTAACAGCACTGAAATCAGTAACAACCCTGTACACTTGTCACGTTATGGGTAACAGTCTAATAAGAGGCTCGATAGTTGGGTCTGTCGTTGACAACTCGTAAATACAACAGCAGTAACTAGCAGCTGTCAACATCAGTTACGCTGTGTCACGTTGTATAATGAATCTTAAGTGGCCCTCACAATTACACGGTCTAAGGCACAGCGCGCTTCACTGTGTAGTCGGCTCAGCTTCGTGAACAGCACTGCTGTCAGTAACAACCCTGTACACTTGTTACGTTATGGGTAACAGTATAATAAGAGGCTCGATAGTTGGGTCTGTCGTTGACAACTCGTAAATACAACAGCAGTAACTAGCAGCTGTCGACATCAGTTACGCTGTGTCACGTTGTATAATACATCTCAAGCGGCCCTCACAATTACACAGTCTAAGGCACAGCGCGCTTCACTGTGTAGTCGGCTCAGCTTGGTGTAACAGCACAGCTGTCAGTAACAACCCTGTACACTTGTTACGTTATAGGTAACAGTCTAATAAGAGGCTCGATAGTTGGGTCTGTCGTTGACAACTCGTAAAGACAACATTAGTAACTAGCAGCTGTCATCAGTAACGCTGTGTCACGTTGTATAATTCATCTCAAGCGGTCCTCACAATTACACAGTCTAAGGCACAGCGCGCTTTACTGTGTAGTCGGCTCAGCTTGGTGTAACAGCACTGTTGTCATTAACAACCCTGTACACTTGTCACGTTATGGGTAACAGTCTAATAAGAGGCTCGATAGTTGGGTCTGTCGTTGACAACTCGTAAAGACAACAGCAGTAACTAGCAGCTGTCGTCATCAGTAACGCTGTGTCACGTTGTATTATACATCTTAAGCGGCCCTCACAATTACACAGTCTAAGGCACAGCGCGCTTCACTGTGTAGTCGGCTCAGCTTGGTGTAACAGCACTGTTGTCATTAACAACCCTGTACACTTGTCACGTTATGGGTAACAGTCTAATAAGAGGCTCGATAGTTGGGTCTGTCGTTGACAACTCGTAAAGACAACAGCAGTAACTAGCAGCTGTCGACATCAGTAACGCTGTGTCACGTTGTATTATACATCTTAAGCGGCCCTCACAATTACACAGTCTAAGGCACAACGCGCTCCACTGTGTAGTCGGCTCAGCTTGGTGTAACAGCACAGCTGTCAGTAACAACCCTGTACACTTGTTACGTTATGGGTAACAGTCTAATAAGAGGCTCGATAGTTGGGTCTGTCGTTGACAACTCGTAAAGACAACATTAGTAACTAGCAGCTGTCGACATCAGTTACGCTTGTCACGTTGTATAATACATCTCAAGCGGCCCTCACAATTACACAGTCTAAGGCACAGCGCGCTCCACTGTGTAGTCGGCTCAGCTTGGTGTAACAGCACTGAGGTCAGTAACAACCCTGTACACTTGTCACGTTATGGGTAACAGTCTAATAAGAGGCTCGATAGTTGGGTCTGTCGTTGACAACTCGTAAAGACAACAGCAGTAACTAGCAGCTGTCGACATCAGTCACGCTTGTCACGTTGTATAATACATCTTAAGCGGCCCTCACAATTACACAGTCTAAGGCACAGCGCGCTTCACTGTGTAGTCGGCTCAGCTTGGTGTAACAGCACTGTTGTCATTAACAACCCTGTACACTTGTCACGTTATGGGTAACAGTCTAATAAGAGGCTCGATAGTTGGGTCTGTCGTTGACAACTCGTAAAGACAACAGCAGTAACTAGCAGCTGTCGTCATCAGTAACGCTGTGTCACGTTGTATTATACATCTTAAGCGGCCCTCACAATTACACAGTCTAAGGCACAACGCGCTCCACTGTGTAGTCGGCTCAGCTTGGTGTAACAGCACAGCTGTCAGTAACAACCCTGTACACTTGTTACGTTATGGGTAACAGTCTAATAAGAGGCTCGATAGTTGGGTCTGTCGTTGACAACTCGTAAAGACAACAGCAGTAACTAGCAGCTGTCGTCATCAGTAACGCTGTGTCACGTTGTATAATACATCTTAAGCGGCCCTCACAATTACATAGTCTAAGGCACAGCGCGCTCCACTGTGTAGTCGGCTCAGCTTGGTGTAACAGCACTGTTGTCATTAACAACCCTGTACACTTGTAACGTTATGGGTAACAGTCTAATAAGAGGCTCGATAGTTGGGTCTGTCGTTGACAACTCGTAAAGACAACATTAGTAACTAGCAGCTGTCGTCATCAGTTACGCTGTGTCACGTTGTATAATACATCTTAAGCGGCCCTCACAATTACACAGTCTAAGGCACAACGCGCTCCACTGTGTAGTCGGCTCAGCTTGGTGTAACAGCACTGCTGTCAGTAACAACCCTGTACACTTGTCACGTTATGGGTAACAGTCTAATAAGAGGCTCGATAGTTGGGTCTGTCGTTGACAACTCGTAAAGACAACATTAGTAACTAGCAGCTGTCGACATCAGTTACGCTTGTCACGTTGTATAATACATCTTAAGCGGCCCTCACAATTACACAGTCTAAGGCACAGCGCGCTCCACTGTGTAGTCGGCTCAGCTTGGTGTAACAGCACTGCTGTCAGTAACAACCCTGTACACTTGTTACGTTATGGGTAACAGTCTAATAAGAGGCTCGATAGTTGGGTCTGTCGTTGACAACTCGTAAAGACAACATTAGTAACTAGCAGCTGTAGTCATCAGTTACGCTGTGTCACGTTGTATAATACATCTTAAGCGGCCCTCACAATTACACAGTCTAAGGCACAGCGCGCTCCACTGTGTAGTCGGCTCAGCTTGGTGTAACAGAACTGAGGTCAGTAACAACCCTGTACACTTGTCACGTTATGGGTAACTTTCTAATAAGAGGCTCGATAGTTGGGTCTGTCGTTGACAACTCGTAAAGACAACATTAGTAACTAGCAGCTGTCGACATCAGTTACGCTTGTCACGTTGTATAATACATCTTAAGCGGCCCTCACAATTACACAGTCTAAGGCACAGCGCGCTCCACTGTGTAGTCGGCTCAGCTTGGTGTAACAGCACTGCTGTCAGTAACAACCCTGTACACTTGTTACGTTATGGGTAACTGTCTAATAAGAGGCTCGATAGTTGGGTCTGTCGTTGACAACTCGTAAAGACAACATTAGTAACTAGCAGCTGTCGACATCAGTTACGCTTGTCACGTTGTATAATACATCTTAAGCGGCCCTCACAATTACATAGTCTAAGGCACAGCGCGCTTCACTGTGTAGTCGGCTCAGCTTGGTGTAACAGCACTGAGGTCAGTAACAACCCTGTACACTTGTCACGTTATGGGTAACTGTCTAATAAGAGGCTCGATAGTTGGGTCTGTCGTTGACAACTCGTAAAGACAACATTAGTAACTAGCAGCTGTCGACATCAGTTACGCTTGTCACGTTGTATAATACATCTTAAGCGGCCCTCACAATTACACAGTCTAAGGCACAGCGCGCTCCACTGTGTAGTCGGCTCAGCTTGGTGTAACAGCACTGAGGTCAGTACAACCCTGTACACTTGTCACGTTATGGGTAACAGTCTAATAAGAGGCTCGATAGTTGGGTCTGTCGTTGACAACTCGTAAAGACAACATTAGTAACTAGCAGCTGTCGACATCAGTTACGCTGTGTCACGTTGTATTATACATCTTAAGTGGCCCTCACAATTACTCAGTCTAAGGCACAGCGCGCTCCACTGTGTAGTCGGCTCAGCTTGGTGTAACAGCACAGTTGTCAGTAACAACCCTGTACACTTGTAACGTTATGGGTAACTGTCTAATAAGAGGCTCGATAGTTGGGTCTGTCGTTGACAACTCGTAAAGACAACATTAGTAACTAGCAGCTGTCGACATCAGTTACGCTTGTCACGTTGTATAATACATCTTAAGCGGCCCTCACAATTACACAGTCTAAGGCACAGCGCGCTCCACTGTGTAGTCGGCTCAGCTTGGTGTAACAGCACTGTTGTCATTAACAACCCTGTACACTTGTTACGTTATGGGTAACTGTCTAATAAGAGGCTCGATAGTTGGGTCTGTCGTTGACAACTCGTAAAGACAACATTAGTAACTAGCAGCTGTCGACATCAGTTACGCTTGTCACGTTGTATAATACATCTCAAGCGGCCCTCACAATTACACAGTCTAAGGCACAGCGCGCTCCACTGTGTAGTCGGCTCAGCTTGGTGTAACAGCACTGTTGTCATTAACAACCCTGTACACTTGTTACGTTATGGGTAACAGTCTAATAAGAGGCTCGATAGTTGGGTCTTTCGTTGACAACTCGTAAAGACAACATTAGTAACTAGCAGCTGTCGACATCAGTTACGCTGTGTCACGTTGTATTATACATCTTAAGTGGCCCTCACAATTACTCAGTCTAAGGCACAGCGCGCTCCACTGTGTAGTCGGCTCAGCTTGGTGTAACAGCACAGTTGTCAGTAACAACCCTGTACACTTGTAACGTTATGGGTAACTGTCTAATAAGAGGCTCGATAGTTGGGTCTGTCGTTGACAACTCGTAAAGACAACAGCAGTAACTAGCAGCTGTCGACATCAGTTACGCTGTGTCACGTTGTATTATACATCTCAAGCGGCCCTCACAATTACTCAGTCTAAGGCACAGCGCGCTCCACTGTGTAGTCGGCTCAGCTTGGTGTAACAGCACTGAGGTCAGTAACAACCCTGTACACTTGTCACGTTATGGGTAACAGTCTAATAAGAGGCTCGATAGTTGGGTCTGTCGTTGACAACTCGTAAATACAACAGCAGTAACTAGCAGCTGTCAACATCAGTTACGCTGTGTCACGTTGTATAATGAATCTTAAGTGGCCCTCACAATTACACGGTCTAAGGCACAGCGCGCTTCACTGTGTAGTCGGCTCAGCTTCGTGAACAGCACTGCTGTCAGTAACAACCCTGTACACTTGTTACGTTATGGGTAACAGTATAATAAGAGGCTCGATAGTTGGGTCTGTCGTTGACAACTCGTAAATACAACAGCAGTAACTAGCAGCTGTCGACATCAGTTACGCTGTGTCACGTTGTATAATACATCTCAAGCGGCCCTCACAATTACACAGTCTAAGGCACAGCGCGCTTCACTGTGTAGTCGGCTCAGCTTGGTGTAACAGCACAGCTGTCAGTAACAACCCTGTACACTTGTTACGTTATAGGTAACAGTCTAATAAGAGGCTCGATAGTTGGGTCTGTCGTTGACAACTCGTAAAGACAACATTAGTAACTAGCAGCTGTCATCAGTAACGCTGTGTAACGTTGTATAATACATCTCAAGCGGTCCTCACAATTACACAGTCTAAGGCACAGCGCGCTTTACTGTGTATTCGGCTCAGCTTGGTGTAACAGCACAGTTGTCATTAACAACCCTGTACACTTGTCACGTTATGGGTAACTGTCTAATAAGAGGCTCGATAGTTGGGTCTGTCGTTGACAACTCGTAAAGACAACAGCAGTAACTAAAAGCTATCGACATCAGTTACGCTATGTCACGTTGTATAATACATCTCAAGCGGCCCTCACAATTACACAGTCTATGGCACAGCGCGCTTCACTGTGTAGTCGGTTCAGCTTGGTGTAACAGCACAGCTGTCAGTAACAACCCTGTACACTTGTTACGTTATGGGTAACAGTCTAATAAGAGGCTCGATAGTTGGGTCTGTCGTTGACAACTCGTAAAGACAACAGCAGTAACTAGCAGCTGTCGACATCAGTTACGCTGTGTCACGTTGTATAATACATCTCAAGCGGCCCTCATAATTACACAGTCTAAGGCACAGCGCGCTTCACTGTGTAGTCGGCTCAGCTTGGTGTAACAGCACATCTGTCAGTAACAACCCTGTACACTTGTTACGTTATGGGTAACAGTCTAATAAGAGGCTCGATAGTTGGGTCTGTCGTTGACAACTCATAAAGACAACATTAGTAACTAGCGGCTGTCGACATCAGTTACGCTGTGTCACGTTGTATAATACATCTCAAGCGACCCTCACAATTACACAGTCTAAGGCACAGCGCGCTTCACTGTGTAGTCGGCTCAGCTTGGTGTAACAGCACAGCTGTCAGTAACAACCCTGTACACTTGTTACGTTATGGGTAACAGTCTAATAAGAGGCTCGATAGTTGGGTCTGTCGTTGACAACTCGTAAAGACAACAGCAGTAACTAGCAGCTGTCGACATCAGTTACGCTGTGTCACGTTGTATAATACATCTCAAGCGACCCTCACAATTACACAGTCTAAGGCACAGCGAGCTTCATTGTGTAGTTGGCTCAGCTTGGTGTAACAGCACTGCTGTCAGTTACAACCCTCTACAGTTGTTACGTTATGGGTAACAGTCTAATAAGAGGCTCGATAGTTGGGTCTGTCGTTGACAACTCGTAAAGACAACAGCAGTAACTAGCAGCTGTCGACATCAGTTACGCTGTGTCACGTTGTATAATACATCTCAAGCGACCCTCACAATTACACAGTCTAAGGCACAGCGCGCTTCACTGTGTAGTCGGCTCAGCTTGGTGTAACAGCACAGCTGTCAGTAACAACCCTGTACACTTGTTACGTTATGGGTAACAGTCTAATAAGAGGCTCGATAGTTGGGTCTGTCGTTGACAACTCGTAAAGACAACATTAGTAACTAGCGGCTGTCGACATCAGTCACGCTTGTCACGTTGTATAATACATCTTAAGCGGCCCTAACAATTACACAGTCTAAGGCACAGCGCGCTTCACTGTGTAGTCGGCTCAACTTGGTGTAACAGCACTGTTGTCATTAACAACCCTGTACACTTGTCACGTAATGGGTAACTGTCTAATAAGAGGCTCGATATTTGGGTCTGTCGTTGACAACTCGTAAAGACAACAGCAGTAACTAGCAGCTATCGACATCAGTTACGCGGTGTCACGTTGTATAATACATCTCAAGCGGCCCTCACAATTACACAGTCTAAGGCACAGCGCGCTTCACTGTGTAGTTGGCTCAGCTTGGTGTAACAGCACTGCTGTCAGTTACAACCCTCTACAGTTGTTACGTTATGGGTAACAGTCTAATAAGAGGCTCGATAGTTGGGTCTGTCGTTGACAACTCGTAAAGACAACAGCAGGAACTAGCAGCTGTCGACATCAGTTACGCTGTGTCACGTTGTATAATACATCTCAAGCGACCCTCACAATTACACAGTCTAAGGCACAGCGCGCTTCACTGTGTAGTCGGCTCAGCTTGGTGTAACAGCACAGCTGTCAGTAACAACCCTGTACACTTGTTACGTTATGGGTAACAGTCTAATAAGAGGCTCGATAGTTGGGTCTGTCGTTGACAACTCGTAAAGACAACAGCAGGAACTAGCAGCTGTCGACATCAGTTACGCTGTGTCACGTTGTATAATACATCTCAAGCGACCCTCACAATTACACAGTCTAAGGCACAGCGCGCTTCACTGTGTAGTCGGCTCAGCTTGGTGTAACAGCACAGCTGTCAGTAACAACCCTGTACACTTGTTACGTTATAGGTAACAGTCTATTAAGAGGCTCGATAGTTGGGTCTGTCGTTGACAACTCGTAAAGACAACAGCAGGAACTAGCAGCTGTCGACATCAGTTACGCTGTGTCACGTTGTATAATACATCTCAAGCGACCCTCACAATTACACAGTCTAAGGCACAGCGCGCTTCACTGTGTAGTCGGCTCAACTTGGTGTAACAGCACTGTTGTCATTAACAACCCTGTACACTTGTCACGTAATGGGTAACTGTCTAATAAGAGGCTCGATATTTGGGTCTGTCGTTGACAACTCGTAAAGACAACAGCAGTAACTAGCAGCTGTCGACATCAGTTACGCTGTGTCACGTTGTATAATACATCTAAAGCGACCCTCACAATTACACAGCCTAAGGCACAGCGCGCTTCACTGTGTAGTCGGCTCAGCTTGGTGTAACAGCACAGCTGTCAGTAACAACCCTGTACACTTGTTACGTTATGGGTAACAGTCTAATAAGAGGCTCGATAGTTGGGTCTGTCGTTGACAACTCGTAAAGACAACAGCAGTAACTAGCAGCTGTCGTCATCAGTAACGCTGTGTCACGTTGTATAATACATCTTAAGCGGCCCTCACAATTACACAGTCTAAGGCACAGCGCGCTCCACTGTGTAGTCGGCTCAGCTTGGTGTAACAGCACTGTTGTCATTAACAACCCTGTACACTTGTTACGTTATGGGTAACAGTCTAATAAGAGGCTCGATAGTTGGGTCTGTCGTTGACAACTCGTAAAGACAACAGCAGTAACTAGCAGCTGTCGACATCAGTTACGCTGTGTCACGTTGTATAATACATCTAAAGCGACCCTCACAATTACACAGCCTAAGGCACAGCGCGCTTCACTGTGTAGTCGGCTCAGCTTGGTGTAACAGCACAGCTGTCAGTAACAACCCTGTACACTTGTTACGTTATGGGTAACAGTCTAATAAGAGGCTCGATAGTTGGGTCTGTCGTTGACAACTCGTAAAGACAACAGCAGTAACTAGCAGCTGTCGTCATCAGTAACGCTGTGTCACGTTGTATAATACATCTTAAGCGGCCCTCACAATTACACAGTCTAAGGCACAGCGCGCTCCACTGTGTAGTCGGCTCAGCTTGGTGTAACAGCACAGCTGTCAGTAACAACCCTGTACACTTGTTACGTTATGGGTAACAGTCTAATAAGAGGCTCGATAGTTGGGTCTGTCGTTGACAACTCGTAAAGACAACAGCAGTAACTAGCAGCTGTCGTCATCAGTAACGCTGTGTCACGTTGTATAATACATCTCAAGCGGCCCTCACAATTACACAGTCTAAGGCACAGCGCGCTCCACTGTGTAGTCGGCTCAGCTTGGTGTAACAGCACTGCTGTCAGTAACAACCCTGTACACTTGTCACGTTATGGGTAACAGTCTAATAAGAGGCTCGATAGTTGGGTCTGTCGTTGACAACTCGTAAAGACAACAGCAGTAACTAGCAGCTGTCGTCATCAGTAACGCTGTGTCACGTTGTATAATACATCTCAAGCGGCCCTCACAATTACACAGTCTAAGGCACAGCGCGCTCCACTGTGTAGTCGGCTCAGCTTGGTGTAACAGCACTGAGGTCAGTACAACCCTGTACACTTGTAACGTTATGGGTAACTGTCTAATAAGAGGCTCGATAGTTGGGTCTGTCGTTGACAACGCGTAAAGACAACAGCAGTAACTAGCAGCTGTCGTCATCAGTAACGCTGTGTCACGTTGTATAATACATCTTAAGCGGCCCTCACAATTACACAGTCTAAGGCACAGCGCGCTCCACTGTGTAGTCGGCTCAGCTTGGTGTAACAGCACTGAGGTCAGTACAACCCTGTACACTTGTAACGTTATGGGTAACTGTCTAATAAGAGGCTCGATAGTTGGGTCTGTCGTTGACAACGCGTAAAGACAACAGCAGTAACTAGCAGCTGTCGTCATCAGTTACGCTTGTCACGTTGTATAATACATCTTAAGCGGCCCTCACAATTACACAGTCTAAGGCACAGCGCGCTCCACTGTGTAGTCGGCTCAGCTTGGTGTAACAGCACTGAGGTCAGTACAACCCTGTACACTTGTAACGTTATGGGTAACTGTCTAATAAGAGGCTCGATAGTTGGGTCTGTCGTTGACAACGCGTAAAGACAACAGCAGTAACTAGCAGCTGTCGTCATCAGTAACGCTGTGTCACGTTGTATAATACATCTCAAGCCGCCCTCACAATTACTCAGTCTAAGGCACAGCGCGCTCCACTGTGTAGTCGGCTCAGCTTGGTGTAACAGCACTGAGGTCAGTAACAACCCTGTACACTTGTAACGTTATGGGTAACAGTCTAATAAGAGGCTCGACAGTTGGGTCTGTCGTTGACAACTCGTAAAGACAACAGCAGTAACTAGCAGCTGTCGTCATCAGTTACGCTGTATCACGTTGTATAATACATCTTAAGCCGCCCTCACAATTACACAGTCTAAGGCACAGCGCGCTCCACTGTGCAGTCGGCTCAGCTTGGTGTAACAGCACTGAGGTCAGTAACAACCCTGTACACTTGTTACGTTATGGGTAACTAACTGTCTAATAAGAGGCTCGACAGTTTGGTCTGTGGTTGGCACTTAGTTTACTATTCATTTCAACCACTTTTTATATACTAGTTCAAACACTGTTGGACAACTTGTGCCGCTTGTTTAATTTTTTTTGTTTTTGATTAATATATTTTCTTTATAATCTGTTCCAAAAACTATTTAACATTATGTAAATTTGATAAAATAACAATGACAACACCATCGACATCCATTGTGTTGGTTTACAGATTGTGTTGTTTCCAAAGGCTACCAGATGGTGTTTGTTTACAAATAAATTGGTCATTGCGTTGTTTTGGAAAATCGACAAATTATAGATGTTGAATTATCTCAAATAACATACGAGGTAAAAACTGTATTCTTTAAAGTACACCACAGGTAAAATCAACATTACCCACACACAAAAAAGCATAAAAAAACAGTTCCGATAGTATAATAAGTACAATAAGTAACAATAAGTAATATTGTTGAAAGTAATTTTCTTTAAAAGTGTCACAATTCTCATCGCATGTGCAGCTGCAATAACAGATAGTCATTGAGAATGCAAGCTTCAAAACATGTGAAAAATATGATTTAAATGCCAAATTGTAAGCCTAATTTCACAAAAAAGCAATAGTTTATTTATTTTTGATTGTGCCGACTAACGTACGTCTTACTCTACGTTATGTTCTTTTGATTCCTTTACTCATGAAGCTAGAATTGAAGAAGGGACTAATTCGTCATTAAACCCGTATCATTTTGTAATATGATTATCAGAAAATATTTTGTTATGGTTGCAAATTTCCTGCGATTCAACTAAGCCCGAATGGCCTCGTACCTTTGCTGGTGAAGCTGAAGGACCTCAGCCTGTAGCTGTCTTCGTCCTCCTCTTCCTGGGAGTGTTTGTCCGAGGGGACGTCCAGGAACGCCGTGGACTTGCGCTGGTAGACGGAGTTGACCCTCCGCTGCGTCGACCCCTTTCGGCGGAACCCCCCTGGGCTGGGGGACTCGTTGGCGCCGCCGGAAACTGGAAATCAAACAGGTAATAATGTAATAACAGTAATGTATCAAACAGGGATAGTGTAATCGTAAAAGGTAATGTACACAGGGTAGCTTGTGCTATTTTGTAAAGCATTTAAGACTAACTAGACTAGCTGTTTGTTGTGGTCTTGCCTGCACAAATAAAAAACATAGGATTATTAACACGCGATGATTACTTTATATTCTTATGTTCTTATGTTATATTTTTATATTTATAGTCCTTAAAACAATCTTCAATTCCATTGATCAAATCTTTCGCAGCTGATGGTTTATTTAAAAATTATTTGGAAACAAACTTGAAATATTTCCGTCGGCTGCTAGACTTTTCAAAATTAAAACCAAATTTGACAACAATTACAAATCTGAATAGTAATAGTGGCTTCAACATTAATTTCCTTCATACTAAAAATTCAATTCCTTCCAAAGATAATAGTGAATATCTATTGAGTGGTTAACTCAGAATCTTTGTTTAAAAAAAACGCCAGTTTCTTTTAATATATAGGATTCCCGTCGTGATTCCATTTAACGTTTACAGTATAATGTACGTAAAATATAGTTTAATTAAATACATCTTACCGCAAAACAAATTAAATTATAATTGTTACCACGAAGATAAATTTAATTATAGTTTAACCTCTCATCAGTAGCCAAGCGAGTACTGGTTTCATAAAACAAACAAATACTTATAAAATTATTGTTATTAAATTAACAACTTTATATATATTAGATGGAAAAATCATACTTGACAAAACGCATGAGTTCATTTTTAAAACTGCACACCTTATAACAGTTCAATAAGCCACTCTACCTAGCAGATTTTTATAATTTATTAAATTATATGAATGTCGGCCTCCATACACATTATTACTCATCTAAAATATCGTTTCTGCTTAGGCCTCCACCCTTTTGGGCTTCAAATTTCGGATGGTAAACTGCTTTAGGAAGTGTAATTTGCCAGATGCTTACGTGAATATGCTCTTTTGGGTTCTCCGCAGAACACAGTATGTACAAGGTTTCATGCCGAGTGTTGATATTTACGTTTATAAAGATTTTCTGTGGACAATATTGGTTAAAATTGTAGTATATTAAAAGTTACTTAACATTTTTAAAGAAGTCTTTACATAAGTAAGCTTGATATAAATAAAGCTTGGCCCTAACAGGAACTATGAAAAAACCTCAAGTCGGAATACATTAAAAACACCTGAAAGATAATGGTAAGGATAAACAAGAAAACTTACAAGTTCTCAGTAACGACATCTAGCGGGCAGAATAATAAAACGATAAAGTTTAAAAAGTGAAACAGATATTTCAAGTTGATCGTTTATGGAATTTAATTAGGTTATCATATTGAAATCTGTTGGGTTAGCGGACGTAATATGCTCTTTAAGTGTAATTTAGCTTCAAAGGAGGATTGTTAAAAATTAAAAATTAAATTAAACTATTCAAAATGAACCTACACATCAGCAAGAGCCACACCTCTTGAGCAGCTTTATATTGGCAGGGCTTATCACGACTCAACACAGACAGTTTGTCATTCTGAAGAAAAATGCGATTGACTGTCGACTTGTTCTCCATTCTCAATTCATTTATTCGCTCAGTCTTTATAATGGATTGTCAATTCATCTTCGTCGTATATTTGATCGTAAGGTAAACCCTTAGACATTTAACTGTTTGGTAAAATATTCAAATTGTAGGTTAGCTTAAGAACATTTTGTGAAGGTATGCTACTGGATCCAGCTGTCATTGGTCACTAGGCTAGTACGAGTAGTTATTGATTCTGGCTAAATAATCAGTCGGCCTTAGTTAGTAAAAAGGCTACACAAGACATTTCAACCGTTCTACAATCATAACGAATTCACATTCGCCGCAAAGTACGCCCTTAAGTTTATGTTATTTAAGAAATTACTGTGGGTAATTTTCAACTCTAAATGAGAAAAACAAGTTTGACGACGTTTCGGGATAAGGAATCCGATCTCTTGTTCAGGCGAGAAGACTCCCTGGAATATAACGAAATTAGTGGTACAATCCAGACAAAGCTGGAAAACTAAAAACAAATCCAAAACAGAGAACTGTAAAAACATTTAAAATTCATGTACTCATACCAAAATGTTGTGAAACTTGTTCTTCTTATAGCACATTACCGCAATAATTTCTCTAATAACAGTCAGCCCTAGTCGGTAGCAAATCTACTATAGATATCTCACTTTTTACACTTATTAGGGCATTTCCTTTGGAAAGTGAACTATTAGCATGACCCGCACGGTGAAACTTAAGCCCGGGACCACCATAGAAGTTCCTAAAGTGACCCCCTGAACACGTTTTAGGGGGTCGTTCAAAATTTTATATATATATATATGTGTGTGTTTGCACTCTAGCGGTCGCAATTTTTGACCGATTTAATTCAAATTTGGTAGGAACTTTTTTTTCTGTAATCAGTTGGACAAGTTTGTTGGGTAAAACAATCGGAAAACTCTAAACCCCTTTTTTGAGGATTAATCTTTCAAATTTCGAGTTTTTGGGCCTAAAAAGGGTCAGGGGCGCCCCAGATGTAAAATCAATGGATGTAAAAAGATGGGAATTAGAGAGGCGAAAGTTTTAAGCCCTCTCCTGTCATTCTAGCATAAATATTCACCGAGTTATTATAGAAAATGGGTATCGACTAAACACAGTACGTTGTCTTATGGGGGATTTACACTAGAAAAGCCTGTTATTCCTTTGTTAGAGTACTTTTATCATCCCCAGCAACCTCATGCCTATTTTCAAGCCTGTCTGGGCCTTCTCCTAACCTTATAATGCGCAAAATTGTATTCCCAGCTTTGCAAGTAAATGAAACCAGGGGTATCAGAACAGCCAAAATATCAATGTTTTCAAATTTCAATACAAAATGGACAAATTTATGTTTTTACACTGATTATGAGTTTTAAAAGTTTGTATGTGGAAATTCAGTTCCCTCACGTCAGCGTGCTGCGTGCGAACTCGTTATTCATTCATATTAAATTTTAAATACACACAAATGTGGATTGGTGTCCTAAATAGTGGTACAGTGACAGTTCTCTGTTCTCTAGACCCTAGTGACAGAGCAACTCAGAGAACAATTACAATGTAAGTTCCTAGGAATACAAACGATATCCTTCTCATTTTCTTCTTCTAAATTTTCCAGTGCTGAATGTAAGAAAACTATATTGAAAACCTTGGATCTCTTTATTGAAACTAATACAAGCTACATATTTCTAGAATACAACTTTCCTATCGGAACAGAATTAAGATTAATATAGGCATCACCATCCCGAGATTAAATAATAAAGCTGAACAATTAAATCCATTATACCTAACCCATATAGTATATAGTAATCTCCCCAACCAAATTAGAGAATTGGAAGAGTGCTGTGTCGGAAGAGTTTTCAGAAGGAAGGCAGGGCTCCAATAAAGGTGGATGCTGAACTAGTGATGAAGATGCAGAGGCGGTGATCCAACCCCAGTATAGGACATAAACATCGCAGAATTCAACCAACTAACGGTCCGGTTGCAAGAATCGAATCATATCATATTAAATTATTGCTAAAGATCCTGTTGTTATTTAGTGTTATTACATTTTTAACATGTAAGATCTGAATAAAAAGTGGATATGACAGTACAGTGCAAATCAGTGACAGTGCTTCCCACACACAGACAACTCTGTGGGGAACATTTACATTAAATATAAAGTTTTTAAGGAAAATTGTACTCTGTATGTATCTATTAATCCGATCACACATACATTGTCCGAATATGAATAAAGACCATTACACGAATGTTATTAAAGAATTATTTCGTGGACATAATCATCAGTGAAAAACAAAGTTTCACGACGTTTCGGGATCTGGTATCTGATCCCGTGTTCAGGTGGAAAAATACATAGAACATTTTTTAAGACTCAAGATTCCAGATCCCGAAACGTCGTGAAAACCTTTTTGCTAATCAGTGATGGAGAATGTCAGCAGTAATGTATTAATTAACAAAAACTCACCATCACCAACAATTAATTTAGGACAAAACGAATATCATTATATTATGTAAGTATATAGACAAAACACCCCGTTCTGTTTATTTATTGGCATCCAAGCTCGTGAACTCTCGTGATTGTTTTGTACACAGTGCCACGTGCCCATCAGTCAGGTGTCGGCATCGTTGGCAACGTCTTCGCCAGCTGACCGCTGTCAAGACTAAGTTATAATTGGGTCAACTGAGCGGAACACACATGAAGATCAGGAGACATGCTCAGTACAACGTGGTAAATATATATAGAGTACCTATATAGGTCTCTATAATGTTTACCTCGTTGGTACAGTAGACATTGCGTACATTGCAGTTGAGACATTGCGGTTAAACGTACTATGAGGGTAGGTGAAACGATTCACTCTGGTTTTATCGCTCTCTTGTTAAACCTGGTTTATTGTATCTTTCCACAACAATTTACGGGTAGACTACATTATGAACTAGAATGGTTTAAAGGGCCCGAGACCACCTGATCTAGAATGTAATTGACTAGGCTTGATTCAAAATACCCTAGCGTTTCTGTTTTTATATAATAGCTTCAATACAGTTAAAGGGAGTGTTTGACAACACGTTTTAGTCAAACGACTAAATATGGTTTTAATAATGTGATCGAGACAACATAAATTCAAAATTATGTGTATAAAGACATTTTCACAATGTTTTTATGTTTTAATAAATCTTAATCACAAAGAGGGTCGATTTTTATCAAATGAAATGGTTTTCTTCTTATAAAAGACATACTTAAGGTACCTTGTTCTACTTATTAGGAAGGACTTACAATTAGAAATGACTCACATTTTAATCATAGATGCTGCTTCAATTAAGTATTGTTATTCTCTAAGTTGATTAACTACATACCTAGAATTATACCAACCATGTTTTTGAAAAAAAACCTTAAACTCCTTAGAACATTGTATGTAATAGTAAATAGCTTTTTGATAAATAATTACCTTTTATTATCTGCATATAAACCAAACCGTACCAGGATCTTTCGAGAAAACCAAAAATATGACATCCATGAACCATGCAATTGAATAAAAGGTCACAACAAGGGCATTTAAGGCTATAAATGAAATAAATGTGTCAAGTTAAAACTCTTTCAATATTGAAATTTGATTAGCCGAATGAGATGATTTGACAATAAACCTAAACCAGGTGAACAAGCGAAGCAGTTGGGACTGGTGTTTTATATGGTAAAAAATTGCGAACATAGTAAATAAAATTTAAACACTTATCACATGAATATAAACACGTTTTACTGCCTAGTACTGAGAAAATCTCACTTGGGGGAGTTTTGTAGGAAGGCATCAATCTGCCGCGGCGTATTGACAGCGACTAAGCCTCGCCTATCTCAGGCGGTAGATCTCTACGGAAGTGGCGCCGAAATCGCTCCTCTGCATTTTCTTATTCTTTTATTCGTTTGTGGGTTTTCTCAGAGTTTCTGTCTGACTAGGGTACGACTTTTTTACTCTGTGAGAGAGTGTTTAACGTGTTTATATTCAGACTTGGTTGATTGCCTTAATTTTTACTCCTTTAATTTAATCTTGTGATTTCAACGAATCTTATTTTGTGTATAAAAGAAATAACAAACTGTAATACTTATTTGTATAATGTTGAGACGTAGTGTTGTAATGCTAAGTTAGATAATGTTGTACAATGACTTTACAGTGTAAAATAAACTAAAGGTATTCCAATTTAGTTCACGTTTTTCTGGTGATACAAAGACAACTTTAAACGTGAATAGGCTTACTGAAAAAAATCATTCTTAAACTATGTGGTTGTTGTTATGTAGTGGATTTGTTTGTTAGTACTTTCATGGAAAATTAGAGGACAAGAATTATTTCCTCAAAATAAAGAAGAAACAAGAGTAAACTTTCATAGCGTACACAGCGTTCGCTTTAGGATTAAGGAGTAATGAAGGAGCCTTCAAGGGGTAATCAAGGAATCTTCAAGAAGTAATTAATGAGCCTTCAAGGGTTAATCAATGTTACTGGTAAAATCCTTTGGTTTGCACGGAAAAGTTTAAAAGTTAAGATTCAATCCAATATGATATGGGATATATTTGATATGCTTCTATAACTTATTTAATAGTATTTAATTCATTTTTAAATTGATAATTATTTCATTTTGCATTAGGATGGCCTATTTATCGGTATAAATTATCGTTCTTATAATCTATATTGACAAAATGTTCCCCAATTTGTTGAAATCACGAGTAACGATGCAACTTATGTGGGCATTAAAGTGTTAATGAAAGGATAAGGACAATATTAAAAACTAAACAAAACACATTGAAGTGGAAAACCCTATAAAAAGGAACTCTTAACAGAGATATTGGCATACATATTATGTTTATTGTAAACATATTATTGCAAAAAAAAAAACTTTTATAGAACTTACAGTTGTAGTGTGTAAACGTAATAACATGTTTACTAGAGGTTATACACAAAATCTATATTACACATGCTCAGTGTTTTTAATATATATAAAATTATATATAATATATACTACCAATTCCATATATAGACTATTCAAGACCAATCAAAACATGACATTCGTATATAGAATGTGAAATCTAGCGAGTTAAACCTGAGTTAAATATCGTTTACAAATGGTACAAGAAAATCAATTACACTTGACAAACAATTGGGTCACTTTATTCACCACAAAAACACTTTTATTACTCTCAGAATAAAGTTGCAATGAAAGTTGATAGCTTTCTGAGTGAAAAACTATACGAGTTATTTCTGACGGTGCGCTCGTGATCGAGTTGAATGGTTGGACTATCAAAGGAATTACACGTCCGACTTTTATGCCACCACGTTTGTCGCTGTATAGCGGGGTGGACTATAAACCAAGTTATCGGGGCCAATGCTGCAGCCGAGTATAAACGTGTGCGCGTGCGTGTGTGTCCACGTGTGGATTTTATGACTTCACATGTGACGAAAACATATTAGTGGGATCAGGAACCTAAGCTTTATGACCAGCAGTGAGTGTGCCACACTTTTACTACCGATGATATTATCCGTCATAAATATAAGGGATATTAAATTAGTGAAAATAAACGGCGAGTCATACTGTGATGGAGAGGGTGGTTGCTTCACTTTAAATTTTGATTTGTTTTTATCACAGGTTTACTACTATCATCCTACACTAATAGATACATTATGATAGATTATATATACATTTCACTCATCCAACACTCATTGCCACACCAGGCATCTCACCCATCCTACTCTCATAATGACACCAGATATCATACTCATTCTACTCTCATAATCACTCCAGAATTGTCACTCATCCTACTCTCATAACTACACAAAACATCTCACGCATCCTCCTCCCTTAACCACACCAGCCATCTCACTCATCCTACTCTCATAACCACTCTTGACATCTCACTCATATTTATTCACAATTAATTTGCCATAATCATACACCTTGACGAGTTTGTATTGGCATCTTTAAAAGTTGTAATTTGTTTAAATCTTTCTCGTACATTTAGTAGAATATACCGGGTGTCCCACGAAGAGGTTTAAACGTTTGATTTTATATTACGTGCCCATTCATGCACCGAACTTTTTTAAACTTTACACAGTTTACAAAGTAGGTTCTAAAAATAATCTGGAAAAATGTCAGCTCCCTAACCTTAATAGAAACAAAATGGCGGCATATTGAAAAACGATACTTTAAAAACATTAAAAAAGGTGTTTTTGGTTTTATAAAATATTTTTATTGTTACATTCTAGGGCAATATGACTTTTAAATAAAAGAACTAGAACATAGCCTATTGGAAAACCTTAAAGTCCAAAATTATTCAAACTGTAACCCATCCACAGCAACACACTGATAACAGCGCGTAACAAATGATTCGTAAGCTCTTACAAAGAAACTCCGCGGTATCCGGAGAAGTTCCTCTTCTATTGATCGTTTTAGTTCCTCATCATTATTGAAGCTATGGGTATAAACTTGTTCCTTCAAATAACCCCATAAAAAAAGTCACAAACAGTTAAATCAGGTGATCGGGGTGGCCAATCTAAAAAATCACTTCCACGACCAATCCAACGGCCATGAAGGTTGCCATTTAGTAATTGCTTGACAGGATTTGCAAAATGAGGTGGAGCACCATCTTGTTGAAAGATTGCTTGATTCATTTCTGGTACCGTCAAATGGGGCAAGACCTGTTCATTTAAAAGAAAGTTAGGTTATGTTTTTATGGCTCAAGCGAAATTTTACAATCAAACAGCTGTTCTTCAACAATGAGCGTTAGAACCGCAACGTAGTAAACAAATCAGATAATAAATCATGAAAGTAGTTTTTATAGGAAGCAAATTGGTAAATTTTTCAATATGCCGCCATTTTGTTTCTATTAAGGTTAGGGAGCTGAAATTTTTCCAGAATATTTTTAGAACCTACTTTGTAAACTGTGTAAAGTTTAAAAAAGTTCGGTGCATGAATGGCCACGTAATATAAAATCAAACGTTTAAACCTCTTCGTGGGACACCCGGTATTTAGCAAACGCAACATGGACAAATATTGCAAATGATTATGAACTGAAAATTAAATGTGACACAAAGACTGGACACAACAAAGTTCTCATAATGGTACAAGTATCATCGACAGTATAACGACGGGTACAAAGCCACGAGTTGTGTGATGTGTTCACCAGAGCCTCAAATAGCCGGTGATTGGCAGGTATGGATGCCGTGCGCTGCTCGGGCTTGGCAGTGACACAGAGACTGGACACAACAAAGTTCTCATAATGGTACAAGTATCATCGACAGTATAACGACGGGTACAAAGCCACGAGTTGTGTGATGTGTTCACCAGAGCCTCAAATAGCCGGTGATTGGCAGGTATGGATGCCGTGCGCTGCTCGGGCTTGGCAGTGACACAGAGACTGGACACAACAAAGTTCTCATAATGGTACAAGTATCATCGACAGTATAACGACGGGTACAAAGCCACGAGTTGTGTGATGTGTTCACCAGAGCCTCAAATAGCCGGTGATTGGCAGGTATGGATGCCGTGCGCTGCTCGGGCTTGGCAGTGACACAGAGACTGGACACAACCAAGTTCTCATAGTGGTACAAGTATCATCGACAGTATAACCACGGGTACAAAGCCACGAGTTGTGTGATGTGTTCACCAGAGCCTCAAATAGCCAGTGATTGGCAGGTATGGATGCCGCGCGCTGCACGGGCTTGGCAGTGACACTACCCCGCAGTAAACACACAGCCACTTAGCCCCACTTTGAATTGAATTGGACCCAAACAGCAAGCAAAAGCAGATAGAAATTCAATTTCTCATTGTTCTCCATTATACAGGGTGTCCCGTTACTCTCCGGACAAAGGTATATAGTACTAGTGGCTTTAAGGGGCCATAGCTCCTAACCTTGCTCCAATACTATGCATATATTATTTTTCTCAACATTCTGCAATGTGCCAAACTCCCACAATTTTGACTAAAATTTTGCTTATAGAATTATATATCTTTATTCCTTAGGTCAATTTAAACACATTTTACCATATGCCCGTGTGTCTCCCGTGCCTAGTTTTTCCTGCCTTCCGTTTGTTTGCCTGTATGTGTTTTGTCACTTAAAAGTTTATATTTTAAATCTACACAACCGAATTTAACTAAATTTAAGTTAACTTTGCATAGTGGTAGGGCATATCAACATGAAAGATATAGCTTAATTATCTGTGACAACTTCAATATGGTGGCCATTTTTAATATTCTATTTTAAATCGCTTGAAGGCCAGACTATTTAAAAAGTGTTTACTAGAATAACTTATTTTGAGGAGTTTTATGAAAAATGTACCGATAAGTTATTTAAATTGAATGATAAATAACCAAACTGTTGCAATTCTCGTTATTTATTCCATCTTTATATTGTGGAGTATCCAGTGATGTGCTATTTCCAGTCACAAAAAGATTGTATCTGCTCGATTTTTTATTACTCGATTACAATCATTGGTTTATCAAAAAATCCTCTAAAGGAAGTTATTTTTGTAAATACTTAGTAAAATGGCTAGTATTCGAGCCATTTAAGATGGAAAACTAAAAGTAGCCGCCATATCGTAACTGTCAGATATAACTCAATACCTTTTGTGTTGATAGACCCTACCACACTACCGCAGTAGACATAATTTAGTTGTGGAGTTTTAAAATATAAACTTTAAAGTGAAAAACATGTACGACATCTAGTAAAATCAGAAGGTAAGGTGAGCAGAAGTCCAAATACAATCAGAAGGTAAGGTGAGCAGAAACCCTAGTACAATCAGAAGGTAAGGTGAGCAGAAACCCTAGTACAATCAGAAGGTAAGGTGAGCATACAACCCTAGTACAATCAGAAGGTAAGGTAAGCAGAAGTCCAAATACAATCAGATGGTAAGGTGAGCAGAAACCCTAGTACAATCAGAAGGTAAGGTGAGCAGAAAGCCTAGTACAATCAGAAGGTAAGGTGAACAGAAAGCCTAGTACAATCAGAAGGTAAGGTGAACAGAAGTCCAAATACAATCAGAAGGTAAGGTGAGCAGAAACTCTAGTACAATCAGATGGTAAGGTGAGCAGAAACCCTAGTACAATCAGATGGTAAGGTGAGCAGAAACCCTAGTACAATCAGAAGGTAAGGTGAGCAGAAAGCCTAGTACAATCAGAAGGTAAGGTGAGCAGAAACTCTAGTACAATCAGATGGTAAGGTGAGCAGAAAGCCTAGTACAATCAGAAGGTAAGGTGAGCAGAAACCCTAGTACAATCAGAAGGTAAGGTGAGCAGAAAGCCTAGTACAATCAGAAGGTAAGGTGAACAGAAGTCCAAATACAATCAGAAGGTAAGGTGAGCAGAAACTCTAGTACAATCAGATGGTAAGGTGAGCAGAAACCCTAGTACAATCAGATGGTAAGGTGAGCAGAAAGCCTAGTACAATCAGAAGGTAAGGTGAGCAGAAAGCCTAGTACAATCAGAAGGTAAGGTGAGCAGAAAGCCTAATACAATCAGAAGGTAAGGTGAACAGAAAGCCTAGTACAATCAGAAGGTAAGGTGAACAGAAGTCCAAATACAATCAGAAGGTAAGGTGAGCAGAAACTCTAGTACAATCAGATGGTAAGGTGAGCAGAAACCCTAGTACAATCAGATGGTAAGGTGAGCAGAAGTCCAAATACAATCAGATGGTAAGGTGAGCAGAAACCCTAGTACAATCAGAAGGTAAGGTGAGCAGAAACTCTAGTACAATCAGATGGTAAGGTGAGCAGAAAGCCTAGTACAATCAGAAGGTAAGGTGAGCAGAAACCCTAGTACAATCAGAAGATAAGGTGAGCAGAAAGCCTAGTACAATCAGAAGGTAAGGTGAACAGAAGTCCAAATACAATCAGAAGGTAAGGTGAGCAGAAACTCTAGTACAATCAGATGGTAAGGTGAGCAGAAACCCTAGTACAATCAGATGGTAAGGTGAGCAGAAAGCCTAGTACAATCAGAAGGTAAGGTGAGCAGAAACCCTAGTACGATCAGATGGTAAGGTGAGCAGAAACCCTAGTACAATCAGAAGGTAAGATGAGCAGAAACCCTAGTACAATCAGAAGGTAAGGTGAGCAGAAGTCATAATACAGTCATGCATGTGGCGATCTAAATCAATCAATGGCTGTATAATAGATGTTTTCCTATTTTTCGTTTGCTCCTGTTTTGCTTTTTGTTTCTCGTCTCACTCATCCACGTATAAAACCTACACATGCAGGTGTAATACGCCAATGACACTTTTTAACTTTTGACAGGGAACAGTCCAATCCCCGTCTTGTTAACTTCCACCATTTGTTAGTAAACATTATTAATTTATATCCCAATGAAAAATTAGTCTACTGTTGAAGAAAAGTAGGAGATTTAGCCACCATTTATTGACGGTGTAGTTTGTGTTAAGAGTTTTGAAAATTCCTTTTGCGTATCAAGTGGACACAATACATCGTTTCGAAGTAAACATCAGTCTTCCCACAATCAAAACCGGTATACTCAGTTTTCAATGTAATGTCAACAAAGCACTCAACCTCAAATAATTCTAGACAGTAAAATTTAATTACAAAGTATCAAAAGTGTTATTGTTGAGTTTTATCTATTATTCAAACATATTTCTATGTCACCAGTCATAGCGAGATATTTGACAAACTGCAATACTTTTCCAAGTTTGGTGATTCTGGTATTTGCACACTTCCTAGGTAGAAATCTGTTGTATTTGTAAAAACGCCCTAGCTGGAGAGGCGAACTAACGTAGAAACGGATAAAAATTACTGCATGGCAAATTATTCCGTTACACAACTTCTTCGCCTTGCTGAACCGAACAGCTCAAAACAGACGAGAATCGCAAACTGGACGATTATTCATCCTATTATGCTGCATCCGGCTCCAACACCTTTGGTGCTTCAAGGGCAAAGTTCGTCTAAATTCGTCGTAAAGGAGTTACACCTTTGAAATGTAGTTTTAACAAAGCAAACATATTCTCTGAGGTTACGTTCTGAATGACAATATTACGATTTCTCCGTTACGGTTTCAATTCGCCTCTTAAAGCTACGGTACGGAAGTTTTGCAAGGGCAAACAAATTTCAGGGCCGCTTCGCACTCTAGGATAGAGTATAAATTTGAAGAAATACATAGCTTATTTAATATATAAAAATTAATGTTTGTTCGTCTGTCCGTTCGTATTTTATGCGCTGCCATACCATTCATCCGATTGCGTTTAAATTTTGCATAGTAACACAAGTTAACCCTGGGAAGGTTATAGACCATTATCCGAAGTCCTAGGACATTAGGGCTGTGCCCCACTGGACTTCAAAGTTTTAACATTAATCTTATGGAAGAAAGATTTCTTTTGATTTTATTAGATGATATCTATAACTTAAAATATTGTAAACAGCTGTTTATGATTATGAAAAGAAAACCTACTTAACTCTTATAATGGAAATAAAAAAATAAAAAAATACTTGAATGGCAACTCAAACTCTTTTTTCGATAGGCGATTGAGCGTAAAAACGAGCTCATATTGAAAATGAATGAGTATTTGACATAAAACCAATTCAATGCCTTTTCTGCGGCAGCAATGTGCCGGATACCAGCTAGTATTTATATATTTTTCCTTCAAAGTTAAACAATTTTAATTTTATGTATTGTGTACACAGTTTACACACAACCTGACTCTACAAGTCAAACATTACATTATTCGACACTTATATCCATCTAATAATTAAACACCCACTAGGTTAACTTCCACTTAGGGAAATTAAACTATTACATTAGATTAGAAGAAAAGGATTGAAAAAAATCTATTGTACTTTGACTTTTAACGAATAAGAAGCTATCTATTTACAGTGTTCAATGCTGCCACGCGTCGTTAAAACAGCGTTTACAGACTCAGACGACCCAGGATTGTCTGCAACCATAAAACACTTCAGAGGAAACAATAAAACCTAACGCTCAACGGCTGGCTGCAGAACCGTAAACGGGCTATTTCAAGACAAAAGCACCAAGAACCGAGGATTTGTGCGGACATTTTTAAACAAAGGCTTTCTATATTAGTTCTAGGTAGATTGTGAGCACCTCCATCCTTACTTCACCACTTTACAGAGAACAAATCCAATGGTGAAACATAAAATCTTACATTTATGAGTACATAGTGTGAAAGAGAATATTTTCAATTTTTGGTTTTGCCCTAGTAAACTTCGACGAGAGCACCATTAGTTGATCTACGCAGATCAATATGATTTTCCATTTCTTGCCAGGTATTCACCAACACTGCAGGTGTGACTGACGCAACTGCTCCGATAATCCTTTGTCCTGGCCACCTCGAAGCCCAGATTTAACCCAACTGGACTTTTTCTTTTGGGGACATGTGAAGAATGTGGTATATGCTGAAAGTATCCGTGACATTGACCATTTACGACAAAGGATCATCCTCTTACACATTGTGTATTCATAAATGTACGATTTTGTATGTTTCACCATTAAAATTACTCTCGAAAATAGGGAGTTATTTTTCAAATACCCGGTATTTACACTTTTACTGTACTCACATACAAGACGGTAAATGTATAAAAAAAGGTACAAGGTGATCGATTTCGATAAGTCACACCGTCATCATCAGGCCCAAGTAGATAATCTTATGAAATTCTGTTCATCGACCTCTGGTATATATACCGACTTTTATGTAAGTACAGTATAAGTGTATATATTGTATTGCTGTGAGAATAGTTTATTTATCCTGTTTAATTGTAACAGCAGTATTATGATAATCAAGAATTTATGAATTTTAAAACACTCCTTTAAGTTACAATTACTTGGACTGGTTTTATCTTAAACGAGCAAAATAATAATTTAAAAACATAAAATTGATATACTAAGAATCATAATAATATAAATAATAAGTTTAAATCATGATTCTCCTAAAATATACTGTTTTGGTCGATTTCTAAGACAAATGAATTTTAAGTAAGCTTCTTGTACTGTTGTTATTTTGGAGTTGGTTGTATTTAAGTTAACAATTGTATAGGACCGTTCCTCTAATTGAATACGGACTGCGTTTCTAAACAGCAATTAATTGTAATTTATTTACAAATGTAAAATTGTTTCCTCAAACCGTCCTCAAACATTTCTCAAGCCTTCCCCACACATAACATGCTCCTTCTACAGCGTGAAGGTATTTCAATTTCAAAGTCTATAATGGTAAGCCTCTCCATGCTATAACATAACCAGCGTGTAAATAACCTAACCATAGCTACAATAGGCCTAAAGATACACGAGACCCATAGCTATAATAGGCCTAAAGATACACGAGACCCATAGCTATAATAGGCCTAAAGATAAACGAGACCCATAGCTATAATAGGCCTAAAGATACACGAGACCCATAGCTATAATAGGCCTAAAGATAAACGAGACCCATAGCTATAATAGGCCTAAAGATACACGAGACCCATAGCTATAATAGGCCTAAAGATAAACGAGACCCATAGCTATAATAGGCCTTAAGATACACGAGACCCATAGCTACAATAGGCCTAAAGATAAACGAGACCCATAGCTACAATAGGCCTAAAGATAAACGAGACCCAAAGCTTATCTTCAAACAAGTTTATCTGAATTATTTTTTGGTTTGGTTTGGTATTAGTGTAGATTAAGCTGGCCATATTTAATTAGATGGATTGTATGGTCCTCAAGTGATATTCGGTGTCAGAATTCTTTATACCTTTATTTAGTTTACTTACAAAATTAAATATACAAAAACCTTTAGAATTTATACATACATTTCCAATTCCAAATCTCCTGAATGTTTTTATAGAGCCAAGATTATATAAGGAAATAATCAAGGCTAAACGGATCAGCTGCTTCCATCCATTCTTGGTGAAATCTAATAAATGACAATGGTAACTCTAATCTAACTACAAAACCAAAGCTACTATCAACTGGTTTAGTTGGGATTCCATAAACCTCTTAACGTAACTTTAGGTTGGTTGGATTAATTAGATAAACTTAGTTCTCCACTATCTTGTTGTACTTACATAACTTATATAAATACTGACATATGAATAAAATAGTCATGCCGTTGCCAACATTTCTATAACATAACTCGATTTCAAGAAATATATAATATTATATTCAAAGTGTTAACTTCCCTAAGTGTCTATACAAACTTCCTTAAGTAATATAATTTATACACACTGTTCAGAGATGTAATAAATTTAAACCACCAAATCCAGCCATGACAAAGGTTCAGCAAGGAGTAAGATCATATAAGTAAAAAATATTTAAAACAACTTGAAAACAAAGTAAAAATAAAATGAATTTGTTAATTTGAACGGTAATTCCATCCACCACAGTCACAAACTAATAAAAAGTAATATTTATAAAATTATATTAATGAAAATAATAGAGATAAAACTGAAGAAGCAGTAATTGGTTCCGAATCTGAATAAATTTAATTATTCGCTCTCGACCATCGAAAGTTTTTTGCCCTAAGTGAGAAAAGTTGTTTGTTTTCTGAACTTTAGCTTTTTACGATGAAACTTCTGTCACACAACTTTACTACTTTCTTTCTGTTGACGCCCGAAGTAGTCCTAAAGGCTGGGAGTTCCAATAACGGTATGTATAAGCTATGTATATGCTTGTATAATAACGTATGTATATATTTATAATGTAATATTGTCATCAGTTCATTGGTTGTTTGAGCCGTAATATAACGCCATAAAATATAGTAGTAAAGTTGACTGTAGATCAGTCAATGAGGTTTTATGGAGAAATTTGGGAGATAAGTATCGACATAATCAACAAGTTAATTTTAATTTTTACTGTTAATATGTTAAACAAAAATTAAGTCGGTGATATAAAATGTCCTAATAATCATATAAAATAAGGTCACAAGCTTCGCAAGTTAAAATAAAAACTAGGCCATTTAACAAAACTGTATTTTTGAAACTCATAATAGCGATAGATTTTAATTTATTTTGGATTTAATTGGACTTTACATATCGATTTATTTACTGTGTAATTTTAAAAATTAGAACCGATAAGTAAAGTCCAAATAAATAAAAAAAATTAACAACCACTTTGCATATTTTGACATGATACCTCAGTAGATCAGAGATTCTTGAGATTCAGTACCAGAGAATATCAATTGAATTCCTGGGGTGACGATCAAAACTCTGTAATTCTCCAACCATGTTTAGTTTATTAACAGAAAGCCATTATCCAAAAGAGAAAAAATCACTCTCTAAATGGGTCTGATGATGACCGGTGTAAGTGTTTGAAATCGATAGCCCTGTACCATATTTTTTAAATTTACCGTCATGAATGTAAGTAAAATTTACGTGTAAATATATTTTGTAGCGTTGTGATACGTGGTTTATTTTATCCTATTTTTATATGAAAAATGTATCGATTTAAAACGTCTATAAATATTTTATTTGTAATTTTGGGTGGTATAGCTTTTAGTCGCTTCATTTATATTGTTGTAATTGTGCTTTATTTAATCTAGATAAATATTTATTGTGATTAATATTAAATAGGAAGATTCCACCTTCAAGATTAAACCTTAACCTTTATTTGATAAACCGACCTGCAGGCATACAAGACATCCTCCTTTGCCTGGAAGGCGTCATGAGGGCTTCCGTTTGAACCTCAACTTGTAAGGAGTACATGGAAGTCATATCGCTGGTCACCACCGACACCACCACTGATCACAGACACTGACACTGACACTGCCACTGTCCCATCGTGTCGCAACCGTACAACAACGACGCGACATTACACCGACATCCCAATGACGTCACATCTACAGCAATGACACAACAGTGACACCACAGCAATGACACCGCAGTGACACCACAGCAGTGCTCCAGAGGCTAGAGGTGTACTGCAGCGTGGAGGCGGAGGTGACCGCTGCCTCCTCCATTCCAGCTACGTCACCGGTGACGTGTCCTAACATGTTTACCCCTCCTATCAGTCTTGATGTAGCGCCAGGAGTGCCGACAGGAGTGCAAGTATTTATAACCTCGGAGGCCTGAGGTTCTTTAGGTGAGAATCAAAGGTCTGAATGTTTAAGCAGACTGCACGGTTGATGTTGAAAAACGTTTGACTGTGAAATGTCATCCTTTATTGATTCTGAAATTTTTCTTTGGCCACTCCACAGGTTTGCAAGCGGGACTTGGGTAAATTATATTAGCTTTGTCCTGCAGCTTTGCTTGTCAACATGATTTCAGCTTCGTAGTCAAATAAAATCACACAGCTAATAAAATTCCAATATTCTAAAATGCGTTTCAATTTTACACTTGCATTTTATTTATGGTCTTAAGAAATTATATTATATTTTTCGTCAAATTTTTTCACCAAGAGTTTTATTTTACTACGTATTTCTGTTAGTGATCAGCAAACCTAAAAATATTGTGAGTGCACTTTTTATTTATTGTATCTAAGGTTGTTTGTATTTATTTTAATTAACTTGTTTATTAATTTCTCTATGCCCGTGGTTCGCAACGGGGTGAAAATTCGGAGTAAACAAATTTTAAACAAAACAATGACAGTCTGTAGTTGTTTGTTCCTTATAACAGCTGTTTATTTAAATGAATTGAATTAGGAAAACACAAATGTGACCTAAACCAAATAAAACTCACCTCCATAAGAATAACATGAGATCTTGGAAGTCCGTGGGACAGAGCTCTGAGGAAATTTCTAAACGGTGGTAGGCCTATGGCAATCCTTGGTACATAGAATATATTTTTACAAAATTTTAGCAGAATTAGTCCAGTGGTTTTGGCATGATGGAACAATAGACAGACATACAGTCACCACCTAATTTTTATAATAGTAGTGATTGCCAAAGTTGCTTTCTACAACCAGTGAGATGGAGCACATCTCATCTGATATGATTGTATTACTGGGGGTGAAGCTACTGTTTGAGTCAAAGGACCCTCAACAAGATGGTGGCGGTCTAAGACGATTCATCACGTTACGCTCCTGTTTAACATAGGAAAGATAGGGAAAATCTGGGTTCCCTATATATTATATATTATATAATATATAATCAAAGTTCCTATGTATTCTTTGTGGACATTCATTTTTGTTTGAGCTGATGAAAATACAAACAACTGATCTTGATTCGTAGAAGTTCCACAGGCTAACCTCAGAATGCAGCACACAAAACTATCATAGTTTTTATAAATGATTCGTGGGGTGAATCCTGCGGGTAACAGCTAGTAAATAATATAGGTAAATAAAAACACACCTGAAATTTATAAAATCACAAATTTACACCCAAAATCTAAACTATATTTTAATTAAATTTTTTACTAATCTATACATATTAAAGACATATACATATTATTGCTCAGCTATGACGAATAATAACGCAGTAATTGAGGACCGAGCTTTGCTCTGGGAAGGCCAGTCTGTTTAGATAATTTGACTCTTTTCTATTTAAGGTCACTCCTGTTGTTACTAGCGTAATGCCCCTTTGATTCATTTTAAATGTGACCGCAGCTACTATTAACTGGCTTAGTAGGGATTCCTTAAACCTCTTAACGTAACTTTAGGTTGGTTTGATTAATTAGATAAACTTAGTTCTCCACTATCTTGTACTTACATAACTTACATAAATACTGGCATATGAATTAAACTGACATGCCCGTTGCCAATAGTTCTATAACATAACACAATTTCAAGAAATATATAACATTATATTCAAAGTGTTGGTAAACTTCATTTAAAGCATTAGTATATGTGTAATCATCATTCAATAGTTTAGTCACTACACTCAGGAAACCACATATTAATACTTAACCTACATCAATATTAATCCGAAATTTACTGATTTATTATGAACAACTGTTACGATTCTGTTGTTATTTATTTTAAACTCAATAATCACAAAGTAATTTTTTCATATTTTTTTACATCATTTGATTTTTCGTGTGGATGAGATCTACCTAACTTATTTTCATCCCAGAAATTAGTCATTTCCAACGTTTTAAAGAAATCGTGGAGCCATTTTTGAGATCAGAGCTGAAAGCAAGCAAGCAAACCGTACTAATATTAGAGTATATAACAAATCAAAACAGCAGGTAATAGCAAGATCTTACATCAAAATCACTAAAAGCACACTTTTGTAATCCACTACCTTAATGAATTGTCAAGATCGGTGCTGCTGTTTCACATTATAACCACTAGGGTGCAGCACCTTACGAAGTAATAAAATGCTTTACCGCCCACATAAATGTGTTCGCCATTGCCCTCTGTTCGTCACTGTCCCGTTACCTGCTAAAGTTTATATTTAGTTATTTTTCAAAAATGCAACATATCAGATTCCACACGGAATCCGCCGCCGGTTGTTGTTGTTTAGGTGTACAAAAACATCTTGAAATAAGCTATCAAACCAAATCTCATGATGTAATTTTATTTATTTATCGACACCTTCTTCTTACAAATTTGTGGTGCCTTTTCCAATGAGAACTTGTGTACAAGCAGTATCTTTTTATACTTTGATAACCTGCTATATCGAACATATTTAAAAATCATTATTAAGGTCTTAATATATTCCGAACACATATCGATGTAAATAAAGCTTAGGAAAAACCATTGTCCACTAGGATACAAATTACATGGATTGCAGTAGTCGGTGGGTTTCTTTGTCTTAATTAAAGCAAGTCCTGGTCGCATTTGTTACAATGAATAAAAACTGTTACTCCATAGTTCAATTCAAACAACAATCGAATTTATAAATAATTCTCATCTTCCTTTCACTTGTAATTTTTTTCAAAAAAATTAATGAAATATCTTAAAATTCATTGGTTGTTCACAGCGATCATATAAGATCAATAAATGGAGCATATCGGCCATAAATTGATATGGCCCGAAAAGTGAACCCAAATTTTCCCTATCTTTCCTATGTTAAACAGGAGCGTAACGCGATATTATCGTCTTAGACCGCCACCATCTTGTTGAGGGTCCTTTGACTCAAACAGTAGCTTCACCCCCAGTAATACAATCATATCAGATGAGATGTGCTCCATCTTACTGGTTGTAGAAAGCAACTTTGGCAATCACTACTATTATAAAAATGAGGTGGTGACTATCCATCATGGGGTGGTCTGTCTATTGTTCCATCATGCCAGGCTGTCCATTATGACAGACTTCCCTTTCACCTTGGTCCCTCCACTTGCAGCGGCTGGGGGAGGAAACTCAGGGTTTGGACCCCAACCTGAGAATGTATGGTCCCTGGCTGCTGTACATGGATATACCCCATCCGTTGAGTTGGCCAGTTGGAGGGCAGAGCGGGTCTGCCTTTTTGAGCCTGATCATAGCTGACACAGGAGCATGGGAGTTGGTACTCTGGAAGGCCAATTTGGCTGCCTGTCCCATCTCACTCTTTCCTTACCTGCTATATCCTAACCTTCCGGTAACCTGCGCAAAATGCCCGCTTGTGGAAGACGTGCCTATAGCAGCTATGCTGGGGTTTTCTAATCAAGCAACAATGATAGAGAATATTCGGAATATGTTTCCATCTAATCCTGGATGAGGAGGTGGAGCAGTTAACCTCTTAAAACCACTGTGGGTACCTAGCAAATTAGATTAAAGTGATTGCGTTTATTTGGTCACAGCTCCTAGCTGTGGCCATTGGGCCTGATCACACTTTTTATGACTCGGCCAATGACTTTAATATATTTTTGGCTCCGGATAGTTTTCGACGAGTTTTAAATATATCACCTGAGGGAAAAGTTGCCAATTATTATTATTATTAGACCTATAAATTTCCAGCTCCAAAATCAGGGGGTTAAACATACAGAAATATACTTGTTTTAAACCCACTGAATGTAAAAAAAGGTATTCAATGATTTATTTAGAAAACAGTATCTTATAAACTTCAGTGCTTAAATTTAAAAAGGTTTACATCATTAATATGTAGTTTGAATTTAATCACACAAGCTACTGAAATCGCAGTACGAGAGGTTTAAAAGCAAAAACCAACAATAATTAATGATATTTTTCAGGAGGGCAATCTGTCTACAACGTAACTAGTTGAACAATGTAGACGGTTGGGATTACGGAGTTTTGGACATCTTGATTGTTTATGAAAATCAATATTATTTACAGAAAATGACAACAAATATAAACTGTAACCAGACTATTTTACTGACCGGTAGATTACAAAACTTTAATTCCATGTCATTAGGTGTCAGTGGGGCTTATTTGGTACATTACATGTAATAAAGATAGTTTGCACGTATGATTGTTTGGTAAGTCTACCATCGAGTAATTTATTCACGATGAAAAGAAACCACTATAGGTCTACACCACTCTTGATTATCAATCACAGTCAGCCGTGTTACGGAGATATACTGTCCAAGTAATTCAAAAATTCCAAAACTTAGTGTATTAATTTATCATCACTAGTCAAAACATTTAGCTTTTACATCGAAGTTTTCCAGTAAAAAATAAACTAATAATAAATCTAAATATATATAGGCTAAGTATTGTTTTAAACACGACAAAACACTAATAATTTACATAACATTCACATTTTAAACTATTTCAAAATAACAAAATTGATGGAACAAAACAAAACCTAATTTCATAGTTGAAAACGTGTTTACATTTTTGTGATTTATAAACAAAGATTCAGTGTTTCCACTCAGCAGTAAAAATATCCCACGCGCTGATACAAAAATCTCGCTTTATTCCACACTCTCCCTTATAATATACCTCGTCATATCGCACACTTTCCCACTGATTTGTTAAACAATTCAACACAATCAATGTTAAATATTATATGATTATTGAATAATGTATTAGTACAATATTTATACCGTTGGATAGAGCTTATTTAGATCTACTAATTACCTATAGGTATTTTACATTTTAGTACCTCAAGGGATTTTGAACAATGCGACATAGGCTAAATGATACGGTGAACTAACTAAATTAAATAATTTATCTACGTGAGAGGTACTAATATTTTTAATGGTAGTACTAAAGAGTACGAAATAGGTACTAAATAATGGCAAATATTTTGCTTGTTAATTCCAACATGGCTCAGCCAGCGAAATTGACGTGATTCAGTGTTCCTTATGTGTCGTTTATAAAATCATAATAGAGTCGGACAGCGAGATAAAAAAATGGGAAACCCCGCAACTGCTAGTGCGGCGAGAAAATCCACTAGAAGTGATACTTCTAAGGTGCTCTGGTAGCAAACTAGCGAACTTAATGCCGATTTACAAAAAACCCACTTTATCCCACAATCCCATTTTATCCCACAAGCAGTCAAAATATCCCATATATGGGATAAAAATCCCTCAAGTGAAACGCAGATAAATCCCAGCTGACATTTTAAAGACAACCATAGTCAATAGCTTACTACGAAAACCAATTCAAGTACTGAATATCAAACATTAAAATTAGTTTTAATAATTATTAATAATCCAAAATAAAATACAAATGCTGTGTTAAAACATCCCTTTGGTATCCCAAATGACTCCTTCAAAATTTCATTAAGAAATGTTTTATAGTTATGTAGTATTTCGATAATACACACACACACACACACACACACACACACACACACACACACACACACACACCACACACGGCCACTGAAACTTCTTTATGAATACAGTGATTCACTTCGTTCATCAATTATAAAAAAACACCCTTACAAAAGGTCGACGTTTAGTATCAGGACCAGGGTCGTTTTAGTATGAACGATCCATATAAAAAGTTAAAAAATGCCTTTTGCATTTACATATAAGGATATTAATAACATACATTTTATTCCTTACTAACAACATCTTATAACAAATATGACTTTTAGTTTGAAACCTCGTTTGTAATATTGAACATTACAAATAATCGAGACTTTACGCTTTTAGTTACACGCTGATCTTACAGAGAAATAAATCCATCATAGATTGTCTCAAACGCTCTTTTAAAACCCACTCCTTAAAATTTCCCCGTAAAATTCCCCCAACAGTGATATCACAGGGAGAATTCCCCTGGTAGAACACCGACGTCACTCATGACGTCATAGTTGGCCCCCAGCGGTGTGTGAGGGCGGCCACCGCTTGCCAAACTATTCTTAGGCCTTTGTTTAATCTATTCAGAGGTCTTTGTTTCACGGATTGTTTACCTGTCGGTCTCGGATACAGTCGTAACACCCATTCGGATCCAAATAGCTAAGTTTACGCTTCCCACAAACATGCCGGCAAAACAAATGTTGAGAGTGTTTCGGTGATTTGTTTGCCGGATCAAGGTCGGCTTTCAGCTTGGAAGGACAGTGATGTAGAAAAACACTCGGCTTTTGTTTTTAAGTAATTTCTTGACATTGACGAGTCACGGAAGTTTTGGAATAGCTAATTGTGCATTAAAAGCGTAAAGGAGGTATTTCTCACTTGAGGAAAACTGTTATAGTGCTCCGCTACGTGTTGCGTACAGTACTACAGTTTAACTCAAATGAGAAAGAAACTTTACACTCAAATTCATACACACTGTTCCCTACACCTGCAATTTTGGATACTACACTACATAAAAATATTTAATTTGATGCACCCATTTGAATTTAATTCACGAGATTGAAAGTTATAAACACCGAGTCAGTTAGCTTGATCCAAAGAAACAATCACTCAGTTGTTTGTTACCGTCCGCGAGAGTAAGTCGGAACAAGTGAGTAAGACTTTTTCGTTCGCTAAACAGAACCCCGCAATTTTAAGATGGGTTTTAGGAGCGGGTGAAGGAAACAAAATTATTTTGTTATTTCATGAAATTAAAATATTTTCTTTTCATACAAAAAATACCATTCAACGTACATAGAATCGTTGTAATAGAGCGAGGATATTAACTGCGCCTGTTCTCAAAGTTTACTTTTAGATGGATGGCCGAAAACTTTGCAGAGAGAAGAAGAATGAGCGGCCTTAAAGAAAGATATAAGGAAAGTTTATGTAAACCCATGAATGACTTATAAATATAACTTTTCTCCTTTATACTGGTATCTCTAAACTTCTCCGTAAAAATAAAGAAAACTCTGTTATGAACAATGAAACCTCGTTTTCAGCCCAGGCATAACGCTACCTTTTAAATTACATAGCCGAAAGGATATTAGCTATCCATTTAAGGTGATAAGGATACATAAGCCTATTGAATCATCTTGCACAAATTATTGGTACTGCTGAGAATAACTGAGTTCCAATTTAAATGTACTAATTTAGTCAATGAATGGGATCAAAACACAATTAAATTTATGGTTTGAACTCTGAAGTTTGATTACTGGAAGTTTTGTTTGTAACTCAGGATTAGAAATAGCCTAATGGATATTAACCACTCATTTAAGTTCATGATGGATACATGAACTACTCAATAAGCTTATCAATCACTTTATATTAAATAAAGGTAAATCTGTGATAACTACGAGTAGGCTTTAATCTAAATAGTGTTAAATATACAATGATTGGGGAATAAAACACAATTATACTTAAGAGTTACTGATGTTCAAGTGCTGGAAGATTTTTAATATTAATTGCTACAGCAACACAAATGCTGGGAGTTTTGTTTATAATCTTACTATAGCAACATTATTGGGTAGCTCTCTCATAGTTTGTTTTTTTATAGAGCGAAATGGAGAAAAATGGAGCGAAATTAGAGCGAATGAAAAAGGTAACACAACATATGAAATAGTTTGCCCTATATGTTATTTTGTCAATAACCAATCAGACCAACATTGGTGTGGTTTGAGTTGTTTAGGATAGTAATTAGCGTTCTTTCAGCGCTATTTTCTAAGAACTCGCATTTAAAGCTACATTCCCGCCTGATAAAAAGTCAAAAGAGCTCAATATAGCTTAACACAATCTAACATATGTCACTATACATTAAACACCATTAGGACAGAGATTTATAAACACAACAATCAGTAAAGAGCGTTCTTTCATGTAAGCTGCATTAGAGTTGTCAAAGGTGGTACAATTTGTACGTCAAACACTATATTATCTCTTTACTCGCGTTTTCTGTTTGTCCGAGGTTGGCACGCCTGTCGAGATTGGTGAAGATCAGCTGTTACCTATCTGACAGCTGTTAGCCGGGTCGGTATTTCTGGAAACCTGCCGACGTGTTCGGCAACTCGCCAGAACTGTTTTAGAATCAGTGAAGCGACCGCGATAGCACATCTCTAGCATCACGTGCGTTATTTTGAGCTGAAAAATTGTATTTCGTGTTTATTTATATGCTGCCATTACTCCAGGAGATTTCATGACATTGATCTCTTGTGAAACTAGAGATGCATAGGATCAAATGGGAGCTAATACTCTAGGAAGGAATTGATTGAATGTAATCCAGTCGGTTAAGAAGAGTTGCATGACATGGAACTGACCATAATACTTTTAGTAAAATCGTTGGGTCTTATGGTTCGTATACAACATCGGCTTCATGCAATCGCTGACGTCTGCAGACATTAGCTATATTTTTGCAAAATGTAATATTTTTGTGTAGTTGTTGTTAATATATTTTAAAATATCCTATGATAAGGCAATTGATGTGCTTCAAAAATATATTTGATGTAGGAAATAGGGTGTCCTTTCATATTCATATTATTGATATTGCAAATCCACTGTTTATTTGATACGGTTAGCTTTTAATGAGACAAATACTTCTTTGCTATTTATTAAATAATTTAATATAAACCAAGGAGACCCAAAGGTAGAGCCATCTGGTGATCGCTACCCGTGTCACGCAGAGACATCAACCCCTCAATCTCCCTAGCACTGGAAGACAAATTGCGGCATTTGCTGCTAACAGGAAACATACGAAACACGAGTCAAGTATTAAACGGCTTACAGATTCGATTAAGTTTCAACTTGGAATCTTCTCATTGTTTAAAATAAAAATGAATTTAACTAAGGTTCAAGGTTATTTTGAACAAATCTCTTTATACTTCATGAGTTAATAGAAACTCATTACCAAAAACTGTAAAAGGTGCTTTGTTTAAAATTCCTTGTTGATGATTGTTTATGATATTTAAGAAATGATTGCGGACATTTGCCAACACTGAACGAGAACAACAAGTTTCACGACGTTTCGTGACCTAGAACCTGGTCCAGTTTTCAGGTGAGAAGCTACATTGAACATAACAAAGCTGCAGACAAACTTCAGACGTAAAGCTGGTAAAACACGCTACAAGAAAATAAAGAACTGTAAAAGCAGTTATATTAAAAGTAAACTAATCCAAACACAAAAGCCAGACGCTAGAACGGAACACACGGCAAAAAACTGCACAGCGCGGCAACTAGTTTTTTCCCCAGCTTTGTATGGAAAAATGTGTAAATGTTCTAGGTATAATTCTCACCTGGTTCCAGATCCCGAAACGTTGAGGAACTGTTTTTTTTTTTTTTTTTTTTTTTTTTTTTTTAAGTTGTTTTGTGTTCAAAAGTAAAGATTATTAAAGTGTTGATTGTATTTAATGTTAACTAAACTTTGCCATTGGTGGTACAGGTCTTTAAGTCTTGATTTAAGAATTTTCTTCTTCGAAAATAATCAATCAGCTAATTTCACACACTACAAATGTATTTCATTTGTCTGCCCTACAATAGTAATGGATTGCTCTTTGATATTTATTTAAATTGATGTCCAAAAAGTCAATAAACTTGGTTAGCTTTTCAATAGGTGAAAACGCTTTCTCTGAAACTGTCTTTATCCCTACTCATGATCATCGTGCGTGAATTATTTATTGAGGGAAGGGAGGGTGTTGTGGTCCATAACCAAATTTGATTAACCAAACCATGACTTACACATTAATAAGTCATCAACACTTATGCTGTATTTAAGTAGTAATACTCACACTATAACAAATATCTTATAATCAATCACAAGCATTGCTATACTGCACGGTGGTGATGACCAGCAAGTACACTAAGGTGAGGTACATTGTTCATGCGCTGGTTATTACATGGGTAACCAAGAAAATTTCAATTAAACGTGTTGGTGTGTATTGATTAGTTGTGATAGAATCTTGCAATAAGACAATTAAAATCACTTTGTCTGATGACAAAGGTAAGTGAAGTTGTGCTTAGGGCAACTTCCCCAGAATCCGTTTGTATACTTGCTGGTAATAAATACATCTCCGTACATTAGTTGAAGTTATATTCAAAGTGAATTTTTATTTACACCTTTATACATACTGGTCGAGGTAGCGCGGGGGTTAGGCGATAACCTCATGAGTCAGCCGTGGTCATGCTTTGGTTTCGATCCTGGTTGACTGCAGTGATACTTTTTCACGAGCGGTCACCACTAGCTTGACTTGTTTTATTTAGATCGCTGCAGGTCTATTGGCCAATGGCGTCGAGCAGTTGAGGTTTTTTACAACCAAAGAATATATAAATAAAAGTTACAACTTTTCTATTACACATCGCACTAATCTTAAGTACAGTACTGATTTAATTTAAATATATTTCCTCTTGGTACGGAAAATATACTTTTGAATTTGTAACTCGTATTAAATTTATCTGGGTTTTCTTATTGTTTGGTACTAAATTAGGTTGGACTCTCTTGCGTTTGGTAAAGTATAAACGATAATGATGTTCCTCTTGGTTCGGAAAATATTCTTTTGAATTTTTAACTCGTACTAAATTTATCCGGGGTTTCTTATTGTTTGGTACTAAATTTGGTTGGTCTCTCTTGTGTTTGGTATAGTATAAATGATAATGATGTATACACTGTTTAGAAACAATGAAAGTTTATCGAAGGCGAACGAATCCAATATACAGCAATGCATCAGGACGCGAGACATGGACAGCTCTAAATTTCTGGTAATAACGGCGAACAAATCAGTTGAAAGAACGGAGGCCATGAAACTTACATTTGACTCCTTTTACTTGGAAGCCAAGATCACTCTTATATTGGATGAAAATATATTGTTTGTTTAAAAGAAGAGATGAATATTTCATAACGTTGTTAGTTCAGTTGTTTATTTTATGATAGAATTTTTATGTATACTACTATTGAAACTGTTCGTTTGTGATTTACTATAGAAATATGAAAGAATGTTTTTCAATTTTAATTTTTTCATACCATTATTTTGGGTTTGTAAATAAGGAGAACAATATAAGCTATAAATTATATAACCCAAACAATTGATATTTTAAGCGATGTGATTTAAATTACGCATTCGTATATACAGGGTACCTCAAAAGTCGACGACCAAACTTCACAAACTTGATATATGAACTATTAAAAAAGTTCATATCACATTCTTCGTAGTTTACACGCTATTGACGTTTTTAATACTTGTTTGCCTACGTGCACATTTTATTACCTAGAAATAGTTTATGAGATTGCAATACACAGGTTATAACAAATATAAAAATAGGTCGTAAACTATGATGAACAATAATAAAATTCAATATGAAATATTTTGTTGGAAATAATCCATATAACAAGCTTGTGAAGTTTGGTCGTCGACTTTAGAGACAACCTGTTTATATATATTTTTTTTCCTTAAACCCCAAGAAGATGGACGGTAATTCATCTGAAACGTGTTCATCAGACGCTACACAAGCTACAATGTTTGACACCTATAGGCTATTTGCGTAAGTAAATATATTTTGGAACATACCAAATACGTACATGTGTTAGAAGAGTACATGTGTATAACGTTTTTATGTTTGAAGTTACGTTTTAACAAGAGTAATTTAAAAATAAATGTATGCCTAGGTTCATGAAAGTATCATGAAAGATGGAATGTCTAAAAAAACAACGATATGATTCGTATATACATTTTTATATTCACGTAATACAAAAGAAATAAAATAAAATTAGCGTTAGATATTTGAAATGTTCTATTTAAAATGTATACATATGGATAAGTGGAGGGAATTTTAATTTAAAATGTACATGCAATTTGCACTCGTTTCAACATCCTGAAGCGCAAATGAGACAGAATATGTCATCGTGTCATACACTCACCAACACACCCTCTCTCTCTCTCTCTCTTTCACACACACACACCCCTACATACTCTCTGCAAACCCCCAAGTACCACTCGAATCTCGCTATGTTTATATCAAACTCAGAGTCCAAATATCATACAATATCCTGCACTCCTCGCGGGTCTATTTTTTTATTTCGTTTTTATAAAACGTATATAAAAGGAGAAAAGCACTATATTGAAGAATTTTCCATTTTAGATTTTTGTGTTTATTTAATTGTGAACGCTAGTTAATTGTGGAAAATGTTTTCGGAAGTTTTTTATTTTGGTCAAACTGTTGATGTAAAACAAAATATAACAGTTTCTTTTTTATGTCTCTTTTTATCTCAAATTAAAGTCAAATATATCTCGTTAAAACAAAAAAATTAAAAATTAAACACGATTTCAAATACTTAGAAAACATCTTTAATACTTTTATACAGTTTAGTTTTAGTATTAACTCGCTTGTTATTTTACCAAATTAATTTATTTATCTAGTATTTGTATTTATCTAAAGAAATAATAATTTCACTTTAGAATAAAATTACAAAATAGTAATATATATTACTTATAAATTTGGCTTGGTTTACAATTTTAAAAGCAATATGCTTTTTATAGGAAACCCAGCTTTAAAACACACAGCTTACTGCTAGCTTGAATAATTAATTGATATATTAAGATATAAGAAGATCTTACGATTGAAAAACTACGATAAAGTAATTATAGCTAATTGATGCTTAGCACGTACCTCTGAGGACCAATTAACTTTACTGCAAGGTTTACAATTAACTACCACGCAAGAGTGATGGTGCTTATTTTGATATTATGACGCCGTTAAAAAAACAAGTTAATTTAAACATCAAATTAATACACACTTCATTATTAAATACGAGTCATAACACATTTTAAGGACGAATCTGTATTTAGAAAATATGGATCAGCAAACTGTAATGTTTTATTTTTATATTTCATAATTGTCTTTAAGTAGGATTATTGATTAGTTTTTTCAATAAAATATTACTATAACTAAGAGAAGACCACAGCATTACATATAAACTCACAAAGTTCCACTTGGGTCATCATTACCATGATGATTATTGCCAAAACATTATATAGGTAAACAACGTTTTATTAAGTTTTCTTGTTACAAGACAAATTAATAAAATTATCATTTAGGGAAGTATTTTTATGATTTTACAGGTTACTTTGTAAAGTGCCTAGTGTGAACTGGACTCAAAATTATATGCATATACAGCATTGCTTTAATTTTGTAGGAAAAAGCTAAAGTGACAATAGGTAAGTGACATAAAATACGGAGATGTATTGCACAATGAACAGGAAGTCATGTCGTAGTATTATGTAGGTGTAATGTTACCTTGTATATCACACGGCACGCAACAATGCAACAAGCAGTGTGTACAGATACGGTATTGTATTGTGGGAATAAGTGGAAGGAAGATGCGCCACAATGTCCTGTGATTGTAATGTTGCCGCATATCTCACATGACATTCGAAATGCAACAAGTAGAGTATACAGAAACGGTATTGTGTTGTAGGAGTGACTGGGAGAAAGGAAGATACGCCACAATATTGTGTGGGTGTAATGTTGCCGCGTATCTCATACGGCAAGTGACATGCAACAGGCAGAGTGTACAGAAACGGTATTGTGTTGTAGGAGTGACTGGGAGAAAGGAAGATACGCCACAATATTGTGTGGGTGTAATGTTGCCGCATATATCATACGGCAAGTGACATGCAACAGGCAGAGTGTACAGACACGGTATTGTATTGTAGGAGTGACTGGGAGAAAGGAAGATACGTCACAATATTGTGTGGTGTAATGTTGCCGCATATCTCATACGGCAAGTGACATGCAACAGGCAGAGTGTACAGACACGGTATTGTGTTGTAGGAGTGACTGGGAGAAAGGAAGATACGCCACAATATTGTGTGGTGTAATGTTGCCGCATATCTCATACGGCAAGCGACATGCAACAGGCAGAGTGTACAGACACAGTATTGTATTGTAGGAGTGACTGGGAGAAAGGAAGATACGTCACAATATTGTGTGGTGTAATGTTGCCGCATATCTCATACGGCAAGCGACATGCAACAGGCAGAGTGTACAGACACGGTATTGTGTTGTAGGAGTGACTGGGAGAAAGGAAGATACGCCACAATATTGTGTGGGTGTAATGTTGCCGCATATCTCATACGGCAAGTGACATGCAACAGGCAGAGTGTACAGACACGGTATTGTATTGTAGGAGTGACTGGGGGAAAGGAAGATACGTCACAATATTGTGTGGTGTAATGTTGCCGCATATCTCATACGGCAAGCGACATACAACAGGCAGAGTGTACAGACACGGTATTGTATTGTAGGAGTGACTGGGGGAAAGGAAGATACGTCACAATATTGTGTGGTGTAATGTTGCCGCATATCTCATACGGCAAGTGACATGCAACAGGCAGAGTGTACAGACACGGTATTGTATTGTAGGAGTGACTGGGAGAAAGGAAGATACGTCACAATATTGTGTGGTGTAATGTTGCCGCATATCTCATACGGCAAGTGACATGCAACAGGCAGAGTGTACAGACACGGTATTGTATTGTAGGAGTGACTGGGAGAAAGGAAGATACGTCACAATATTGTGTGGTGTAATGTTGCCGCTTATCTCATACGGCAAGCGACATGCAACAGGCAGAGTGTACAGACACGGTATTGTATTGTAGGAGTGACTGGGAGAAAGGAAGATACGTCACAATATTGTGTGGTGTAATGTTGCCGCATATCTCATATGGCAAGCGACATGCAACAGGCAGAGTGTACAGACACGGTATTGTATTGTAGGAGTGACTGGGGGAAAGGAAGATACGTCACAATATTGTGTGGTGTAATGTTGCCGCATATCTCATACGGCAAGTGACATGCAACAGGCAGAGTGTACAGACACGGTATTGTATTGTAGGTGTGACTGGGGGAAAGGAAGATACGTCACAATATTGTGTGGTGTAATGTTGCCGCATATCTCATACGGCAAGTGACATGCAACAGGCAGAGTGTACAGACACGGTATTGTATTGTAGGAGTGACTGGGGGAAAGGAAGATACGTCACAATATTGTGTGGTGTAATTTTGCCGCATATCTCATACGGCAAGCGACATGCAACAGGCAGAGTGTACAGACACGGTATTGTATTGTAGGAGTGACTGGGGGAAAGGAAGATACGTCACAATATTGTGTGGTGTAATGTTGCCGCATATCTCATACGGCAAGCGACATGCAACAGGCAGAGTGTACAGACACGGTATTGTATTGTAGGAGTGACTGGGGGAAAGGAAGATACGTCACAATATTGTGTGGTGTAATGTTGCCGCATATCTCATACGGCAAGCGACATGCAACAGGCAGAGTGTACAGACACGGTATTGTATTGTAGGAGTGACTGGGGGAAAGGAAGATACGTCACAATATTGTGTGGTGTAATGTTGCCGCATATCTCATACGGCAAGTGACATGCAACAGGCAGAGTGTACAGACACGGTATTGTATTGTAGGAGTGACTGGGAGAAAGGAAGATACGTCACAATATTGTGTGGTGAAATGTTGCCGCATATTTCATACGGCAAGTGACATGCAACAGGCAGAGTGTACAGACACGGTATTGTGTTGTAGGAGTGACTGGGAGAAAGGAAGATACGTCACAATATTGTGTGGTGTAATGTTGCCGCATATCTCATACGGCAAGCGACATGCAACAGGCAGAGTGTACAGACACGGTATTGTATTGTAGGAGTGACTGGGGGAAAGGAAGATACGTCACAATATTGTGTTGTGTAATGTTGCCGCATATCTCATACGGCAAGTGACATGCAACAGGCAGAGTGTACAGACACGGTATTGTATTGTAGGAGTGACTGGGGGAAAGGAAGATACGTCACAATATTGTGTGGTGTAATGTTGCCGCATATCTCATACGGCAAGCGACATGCAACAGGCAGAGTGTACAGACACGGTATTGTATTGTAGGAGTGACTGGGGGAAAGGAAGATACGTCACAATATTGTGTGGTGTAATGTTGCCGCATATCTCATACGGCAAGTGACATGCAACAGGCAGAGTGTACAGACACGGTATTGTATTGTAGGAGTGACTGGGGGAAAGGAAGATACGTCACAATATTGTGTGGTGTAATGTTGCCGCATATCTCATACGGCAAGCGACATGCAACAGGCAGAGTGTACAGACACGGTATTGTATTGTAGGAGTGACTGGGGGAAAGGAAGATACGTCACAATATTGTGTGGTGTAATGTTGCCGCATATCTCATACGGCAAGCGACATGCAACAGGCAGAGTGTACAGACACAGTATTGTATTGTAGGAGTGACTGGGGGAAAAGAAGATACGTCACAATATTGTGTGGTGTAATGTTGCCGCATATCTCATACGGCAAGTGACATGCAACAGGCAGAGTGTACAGACACGGTATTGTGTTGTAGGAGTGACTGGGAGAAAGGAAGATACGCCACAATATTGTGTGGTGTAATGTTGCCGCATATCTCATACGGCAAGTGACATGCAACAGGCAGAGTGTACAGACACGGTATTGTATTGTAGGAGTGACTGGGAGAAAGGAAGATACGTCACAATATTGTGTGGTGTAATGTTGCCGCATATCTCATACGGCAAGTGACATGCAATAGGCAGAGTGTACAGACACGGTATTGTATTGTAGGAGTGACTGGGAGAAAGGAAGATGCGCCACAATATTGTTTGGTGTAATGTTGCCGCATATCTCATACGGCAAGTGACATGCAACAGGCAGAGTGTACAGACACGGTATTGTGTTGTAGGAGTGACTGGGAGAAAGGAAGATACGTCACAATATTGTGTGGTGTAATGTTGCCGCATATCTCATACGGCAAGTGACATGCAACAGGCAGAGTGTACAGACACGGTATTGTATTGTAGGAGTGACTGGGAGAAAGGAAGATACGTCACAATATTGTTTGGTGTAATGTTGCTGCATATATCATACGGCAAGTGACATGCAACAGGCAGAGTGTACAGACACGGTATTGTATTGTAGGAGTGACTGGGAGAAAGGAAGATACGTCACAATATTGTGTGGTGTAATGTTGCCGCATATCTCATACGGCAAGTGACATGCAACAGGCAGAGTGTACAGACACGGTATTGTGTTGTAGGAGTGACTGGGAGAAAGGAAGATACGTCACAATATTGTGTGGTGTAATGTTGCCGCATATCTCATACGGCAAGTGACATGCAACAGGCAGAGTGTACAGACACGGTATTGTGTTGTAGGAGTGACTGGGAGAAAGGAAGATACGTCACAATATTGTGTGGTGTAATGTTGCCGCATATCTCATACGGCAAGCGACATGCAACAGGCAGAGTGTACAGACACGGTATTGTATTGTAGGAGTGACTGGGAGAAAGGAAGATACGTCACAATATTGTGTGGTGTAATGTTGCCGCATATCTCATACGGCAAGCGACATGCAACAGGCAGAGTGTACAGACACAGTTTTGCATTGTGGGAGTAAGAGGAAGTAAGGAAGATTCGCCACAGTATTGTGTGATTGTATTGTTGCATCATATCTCACACGGCAAGCGACATGCAACAGACAGTGTTTCAGACTTGGCATTATATTATAGGAGCGACAGGATGGAAGAACACGCCACAGTGTTGTTTGTATGTATTGTTGCCATCTCTCATAAGGTATATGATAGTGCTGTTTAAAGATTGGTATAAAGATTGGTTTAAAGATTGGAATTTTTAAATGTGCCCTTTTAGAATAAAAAATGTGAAAACGTTAAAATAATACTTTTGGTTTTTATGTTAACACGTATTTCCTGATATGTATCCGAAATCAACACAACTAATGTTTTTCGGCATTTTGTAAAGTATAATATTTCCCACATCCGTGGTAATACAGTAAGGTATTATTGTCTCGTATTACCAAACCTTCAGTCTCGTATTACCAAACCTTCAGTCTCGTAAGTTGTAAACTATTCCATATATTATAGTAATGTCCCTTATAAAACAAGATATTATGCCTAATGTTTAAATTATAGGTACAAACTAAAGAAAATTAAGGTGCCACATAAGGCAATGCGCTTCTTATGATGTTTGTGGTATGTACTTTGGGATGGACTTATGTTGGGTGTTTGTACACTGAAATACTACACAAAACGCCATAGGATTCTAAAGAGACTAAATTATTTTAATTTTGGACTTTTAACATCATTACCAACATACAGTTGATGATGATGATGATACCAACGACATTCAGAAAACTGTCGTATTTTAGGAATATTAACAGTAATTTAGATATTATATAAAAAAGGAAACAGTTGGTATCCAGTTAGAATCGTTAAAAACAGTGATGCCAACTAGGAACCAAACAAACTTGTGGAGCGGCAAGCAGCGCCGACTACTGCCTGACACCGACTGTCAACTAGAAACTAAACAAACTTGTGGAGCGGCAAGCAGTGCCGACTACTGCCTGACACCGACTGTCAACTAGGAACCAAACAAACTTGTGGAGTGGCAAGCAGCGCCGACTACTGCCTGACACCGACTGTCAACTAGGAACCAAACAAACTTGTGGAGTGGCAAGCAGCGCCGACTACTGCCTGACACCGACTGTCAACTAGGAACCAAACAAACTTGTGGAGTGGCAAGCAGCGCCGACTACTGCCTGACACCGACTGTCAACTAGGAACCAAACAAACTTGTGGAGCGGCAAGCAGCGCCGACTACTGCATGACACCGACTGTCAACTAGGAACCAAACAAACTTGTGGAGCGGCAAGCAGCGCCGACTACTACCTGACACCGACTGTCAACTAGGAACCAAACAAACTTGTGGAGCGGCAAGCAGCGCCGACTACTGCATGACACCGACTGTCAACTAGGAACCAAACAAACTTGTGGAGCGGCAAGCAGCGCCGACTACTACCTGACACCGACTGCCAACTAGGAACCAAACAAACTTGTGGAGTGGCAAGCAGCGCCGACTACTGCCTCACACCGACTGTCAACTGGTTATTAATTATAGTCAAAACTCTCTGTCAGATCCATTAACGATAGTTTACCTAAACAATTTCAATAACTGAATACAACAAATCCACGGATAACGGTCAATTCTTTTACATCCAAAATAGAAGAATAAATATTGGTAACATAAATAAAGCCATATGTGAGTTAAAGTGTAGTATATCTGTTTGTATTCCAGGTGAAATTTGAAACTGCGCCAGCTAAAAACAAAGATTAAATGGATTTCAATTAAAATGATCTTCATCACTTATACTGACTCACTTATTTTATACAAATAATAAGTATTGTTTACAATAAATCACAATTTGTGCAAAAATCACGTTTGTTTTTAAAGTACAGTGGAACCCATAAAAGCCAAACTAATTGGGGCTGACCTCTGTTCGGGGTTTGGAAAATAAGGATTATCTTGGAAATATTTTGTTAAATAAAATCATGCTTATTTTAACTGTATTATATATTTGAAAGATGAAATATCACAATTTTTACCATGGTTTGCTTTATTCCAACAAAATATCCTATAAAACGATCAATGTCTGTATGCAAAACGGATCTCAGAATTTCCTCTCAACAATCCTTCTACGCACCTAGGTACTTAATAGTAAACAGAGAGAGAAAGTTTTAATTACGAGACACACATCACGTGAGACCGTTCCAAGGTGGATCCACAAGTGGGAGGAAGGGCTAAAATTGTACATGCGGGAATACGGAAATACCAACATTGCTTGGCAGTGAGCTAGCTGTGGGAAGCTACGTTTGGTGGTGAGGTTGAGCACCCAATAACTCTAAAGGTATACAAAGATGGGACAGCTCATTGAAGAAAGAAACAATTACTGTTGTAGTATTGATTTTATAGAGGCAGGGTGATAATAGTGACCTCATAACTACATTATTAAGAAAATATTGGGGACATTGTTATCAATGATTAGAAGAACGAGTTTCACAACACTTGCATCAAGGAGAAAATAATACTCCAGGACATACTAACATTTGTGACAGAGCAGGAAAATCTGGGAAAATTACAAAAAAGCTAAAACATTTAAGAATACATTTTATTAAAGATGAAACCTTTTCAGAATACAAAACCAAGTCTCACCCGAGTCTTTGCAGTCTTTGAGTCTATTTATTGCATCACCGCATTTATGTTTTGGTTTGGTTTCACTTTTGGCAGCGTTTACAGTTCTATGTTTTAATGTTTTATAACTTATTTTTAGCAATTTTGTACTCCACTTGAAAATGCCGTATTTACGGCAAAACATGTCGTGGATTGATTCCCTTCAAAAATTTACGACAACTGTTGACGTCAAGGTATGTACCTATTTTATCTTATTTCTAGCATTAACTGGATTTTTTAAGCGATTTCGTTATGTTTATGGTATTTTTCTCTCCGGAGGCGGGATCAGATTCCAGATGCATTAACGTAGTGCATCGTATATGATATGACAGTTGATATTAGAAGTGTAGAAAGTCATGCTGATAACAACAGCATTTACGCCATTGTTGAGTCGTACGAAAATAGATGCTGTATTAATATTGAACATTGGCAAAACTTATATAGGAATTATAATTGTAAATTTTAAAGATTTATTATGATTTAAATAATTAGTTGTTACTACTTCCGATATTTTTAATCGATGGCAAAATTTTAAAAAAACATTACGATTATAATATAAGATGTGGTTTTGTTTTTCAGCAGTAATAATTGAAATTCCCTGAAATTAAAAGAAATTTAAAGATTTAAAAACACCGATATTGATATTTTTCCCTTACATGCTAAACTACCAGTTCCTTAATCTAAATGAGATTTCCTAAAATTTTATTTTTAATTTTGTCGTTTTCGGATCGTATTTGTCCCCTTATAGACGAGGATCAATGACTAATGGAGATCATAATGATATTAAACTTGATAACTTTCTATTTTATAATGTGCTGGGTACCTATATAATTTAGAATGGTCAGTACTCTAAAGAAAATTCACTTAACTCTGTTAATACAGTTTATATACTCGACAGATCGCAGCGGGCGATGTTTGGATTACTATGCTGACAAACATACGTTGGCAGCGCAGCGGAAACCCACAAATGAGCACATAGCAAACTTAGCTTTCAATCAAGTTCTAATTATCAGAAAACGCAATAGTTTTTACTCATTCTAAGTAATAGTTATGGTTCTGAAACATATACTATTCAGATCGAGTATTATTTATAACATGTATGTCGAACTGTTTACTTTAATATTCTAATAAAATGAAACGATTATGTTTCCAAACAAATCGCTTGTTTACCATAAAGGAAATATACCTTGGTGTTGAAAAACAAGGATTCTTATTATAGCACGTCACTTTAGAGCGAACCGTCATCCTGAATTATGTTCCAGTCGTAGGAAAGCTATTGAAGTCACTGTTACGAGCAAGGTTGAATTGTTTCCAATATTAGTCTTTGCTATTGTTACGAAACGAAACTTGTTTGTTCAACTGAAACAGTAGACCAAACCATTTACGTAACAACTAATTCTAAATCAGGGTCCATGTGGGTACAATAAAAAAAAATAATGAAAATGATAATCGCTGCAAAAACTTCAACAGTGGATCTGGTGTATGAAATAGTGTTTTGGTAAACCGCTGGAATTTTAACTGGTTACATGAGGAAGGGTGGTTTTATGACTTAAGTGACTTTGTTACTTAAAGCCTCATGTATGGCTGGACTGTAAGGCTGGACTAAGGCTCACTAGCTACGTGGTGAGCTGGGTTAAAAATAACTATACTATAAAATAAAACACATAATTGTAATCTGAAATAGAATATCTTCCTAAAAAATAAAATAATCATACAGTCATTTAAGGACCTGAAGATAAATTAAAATTAAAATTAAAATAATTTAGTAATTACAAATCTTTAAAGTTAAAATTGTCATGAAAGGTATTTAGTAAATTGTTACCTATTTTAATGACGGTAAAATTTAATCAATATATGTTGCAGCAATGAACTTTGGTTTGTTTACCTCTTTTTACTACGTAGTCTAATATTTCCTCGTTGTTGTTTGTCAACTTTGCGATACTACGCACGAATGACAGGTTATCAGCGTTACGGTAAACGGCGAATATCACGGCATGCGGCCACGTGGCTTAATGGACCGACTGTAGGTATAACGCATAATACGACTAACTATATTGTACCAGTGGAAAATTGAGAAAAAACTGAAGCCCAAACAATTTTAATTTTTAAAATTTTTGTCAAGATTCGAAATAACGTTTTTATCTTGTATTATATATACACAGTTGACGCATTTATACAAGTAATGAATAAATCAAGGTTTATCCAGGTGCGGCCAATAAGCCACAACATACATGCAACGTTATAAGAGAATACTAACAAAATGAATATTTTAGGATAGAAAAATAATAAATAATCTTCTAGCTCAACAAAACAGAGACAAAATAAATAGTTTGTTATTAGTTGTTTGTCTATCAACACGGAGTGTTCTAGTGTAATGTCATTAATTACTGAAGTAGACTTCTCATTTCCATTATAAAATATGTCCCTAGTTTTGTATATGCCAGGATTGAAAGAGGTCGTAGTTTACAATAATCACCAACAGAGGGTACTGCTGTCAACTATTACTTATCCTCTCAAGGAGGGGATAATACAACAGTTGGTGTGTCAGGAAGCAAACATAAGTTGATTATCACTTGCTTTCTGGGGTGGAAATATTTTAAAATTTAACGTAAATAACCAAAATAAATAGTTGACAGCAGCACAATCTGTCGGTGGCCTAATCAAACTACTTCAATTTTAAATTATAGCATACATTAAAGTGGGACAGCTGGACCATATGGATGGGATGTCTCCTTCAGTATTTATAGTCAATGGTAATGTGGTTTCGCCTGGTGTGGTGACGACTTATCAAGTTGTAATGTGTCTTTGATTATGTTAACCTCTATTGAAATAACTTTTTTATTTTGTGTTATACATACAGTTGACACATTTATACAACAAGTAATGATGAAAGCTAGGTCAATCCAGTTGCTGTCAATAAGCCATAAGATACATACAACGTTATAATGAAACACCGATAAAATTAATATTTAAGGAAATAAAAAATAAGTCATATTTTAAGTAAATAACCATCTTTATAAAACAGAGAAAAAATTAATAGTTTGTTATTCGTTGTTGTTTGTCCATCAAAACGGAGTGTTCTAGTGCAATGTGGTCTGGCCTGCTGTGGTCAGGTCTCACCGAGTTGCAAATGTGTTTTTGATTATTCTGAACTAAAACTATTTCACAAACTTCAATTATATATCTGAACACCATTTATTTTATAAAACATTAGAATAGTGTTAGTTCACTTCAGAGAAAATAGATTTTTAACTTAAATTATTTTGATGGCCATTAAATAAAATAAAACAAAAATATAGTTTCCTACCAGCAGTAGACGTAGAAAAGTGAAACTTATTTCAAGATAAATAGGACTGCAATAAATTAGCATAGAAGAAACAAAATGCATCTAATGTGATTGTTTTTAATTTCTAAGTAGACAACTATAATAACATTTCAGTAGTTAAAAGAAAGCGTATACCTTCTTGGTTTTGCGAGAAACGATGTATATTACGTAAAATTCTGTGCACAATAAGTACTATATAATTTATGTAGAATTTTGGCACAGCATGTTACATTATGCATCACACATGTACATACAATTCAACTAAACCATTGTTATAAGGCCTAAAATAGTTCATAAAAGAGATTACTATTAACACCAGTTTTGGTTTGAGAAGTAAGTGTATACTTATATTAAACCATATAAATAATTTCTTTATTAGCATGATTCGTGTTGTTACAACTAAACAGGATAAATAAATTACGTCTTACAACACTATAAAGTATATTTACACTTATTCTGCACTTACATACAAGTCGGTAAAATTACATCTTGACGGCCTTGTACCATCTTTTGTGTATATTTTACCGTCTTGTATGTAAGTACAGTATAAGTGTAAATATACTTTATAGTGTTGTAAGACGTATTTTATTTATCCTGTTTAAACTATATACGCTTCACAACCAAGATGATGCGATGCCTCATAATATTGTGGTATAATTTGAGTGTTGTGTTCTTCCATATATCGAGTTTGAGATGTATAAAGACTAATACCTGGTAAAATATAATTTGTGGCCTCATATGTACATACAAATAACTAAGTTATAGGGATTCAAAACAAAAATTTTAAGTTGGATTTCGATATTTTAAAAACATATTAAGAGTTCCGAAAATATTTATTATGCCATTTCAAACCACTGTAGTAAGTTAACATTACTTAGAATACAAATCTTACATCTGAGTCAAGATAACTACACGAAATATAAATCTTCTGTTTAAGTATTCATTCCAATCTACAAGATAGCAACACGTGGTGTTATTTGGAGGGAGATAAGACTCTCATGTAAATGGAAATGTAACTTAGTTAGATTGGGTATTCACTAGGGGATTGTCCTTGTTACCATTACTTGAGGATTAAATACCTTCCCCTAAAGTTAAATTGTATTCGAGGCTTTTATAAGAAATACCTAAAAATAATAATAAAATAGGTAAAGTGGCACCCATTTTCATAAACGTTTTTACAAGAAGGTTACGAAATCTAACTATGAATTAAAGTTACTGAAACAGCAATTTTACTTCTTCTGAATCATCTCTCTCCTCATAACATTAAATGTATGCACAGTGTTTTTTATATACTGTTAACTGATTAGTAGACTATTTTAAACATCGTTTAATGAAAAATAAATCTTTAATTTTTGCTCCATATGCCCATATTTAACATGAATAGAATACAACAGTAGTCAGTTTTATCGATGCAGTTATATTTCTCGTGTTAATGTCTTACGGAAACACATCACTTATCAAAAGACTGGTATATTGACTTTCGTAGCCAAACCTTAAATTAAATCATACAAATTAGAAAAATTGGTAAAAGATGCATTACGGAAATGCATTATCACGTGTTTAAACAAAAATAACTAAAAATCTCGCCCTGATTTGTCCTTCCAAGCACAGTTTATTGTTGATATTGTTGGTAACTTATAAGACGGGTTTCAGGTGAACGCTTGCATTCTTTGTCATGCACTCTATAAGAGTCATGTTTATACGTTGCATCCAAAAAACGACACAATAATGTGTTTTAAATGTTAGTTATAACTCAATTCTGGATTAAAAATGTGTCTTAGGTTGGTAAACCCCAAAAAATCTAATTTTGTACCTAATTTGAAAGGAATTTAACTTAAATAAGGTCTTATACAGTAAAATAAAACTAAAATTCAAAAGCTGAAAAAATCAAATACTTAACTGTAAAGAAACACAGACGTGGTAAAGTAATGATACCACGGATCTGTACGGGGATCTGTAACCTACAGACTTTTTCAAGCAAAGCTCGGTTCCCAGATACTGAGATTTCTAAGGCTGCTGACCGTACTTTACTTTCAGCCTTTGTGGTTTAGTGATTGTTTATCGACAAACTTCATTTAGCAGTCTTCCTATACTTATTTGTTACACATTCAACCCATTTGTGTGAAATTACTCTCTTACCTGAAGATGTATTCACCTAACGCATATGATTAGCATGGGTTTGTTATATTTAATTAAACTACTCGAAATATTATAATACGAATGTAAAGATCCCTAAAGACCTAATTTGATATTGTAAAGGTCAAAGACAAACAACTAATGTGAGAGTAAATATTATATAAAGAGTTTCGTTGGAAAGTAAATCAAATTTCTTTTTCAATTTGACAACAAAGAAAATTGCTAAATAAAGACGAATGGAGAACAGATTGAAAATAAATGAGTCATCTGTAGCCCTACCAACAGAGGAAAGAGGGATGGTTCTCATTTCGCTTGCTTTTCTCTGTCCCATTTCCCCTATCAAACACATATTGTCTTAATCCAACATTCTACAAACACGACCTAATAGAAAGGTTGTATAGTTTTCTTCAAAATTAAGCTTCATTTTACCCTCTTTTGAGAACAGTAGTAACATATATAGATTCTGACACTGAAAGGTCTAGCAAAACTTGATACACAACACTAACAATTGCAACACTAAACCTGCACCACGAAATATATCCAAAACTGTAATCAGCCATCAAGTTAGGTGATGGACCGCATTTCTATTAATTTTCCCTAAAATCTAGAAAATAAATAAAACCAATATCCATCTGAAACAATAGCCAACATCAACACAACTTATCATGAGTAGGTATTCCGGGTAGAAGGACAACTAGGGCCTAAAAATCCTAAAATAATAAAAACAAAATAACTAATTTAACCTTAAGCTATAAAAACTACACGATAACCATTACTTGGGAGTCCTAGTACAGTTCAAATGGGGAGGTATTCTATTTGATTTTCAGAAACAAAGTAATAAAAAAGTAAAACATGGCGTTTATTGCAAACAGAATGCGTAAGCTCTCTGTAGTCAGATTGAAAACCGTTTGTGTACATTATAGAGGTTTAGGCAGGAGATATAAATTTAAAAGTTGACTTTTATCCCTTTGATTATTTTATAAAATGGAAAATGAGCTTACAGGGCTTTTAATATGTTTGGTGGATTAGTTTAATTTATATTTATAGATTAGGAAAGTTTACTTTGTATAAATTATAGTTAATTAAAACTTAATTTATAGATTTTTACCCAAATTATCCGAAGATGGAAGTCTCAGAATAACCATTAGAAAACAGTTTTACTTGTATTTTCGATAATAAGTTTCATCTTATATCCTTTAGAATGGAAGTATGCACGTATACAAAACTCACAAATAAACTATTGTTTGATGCTGTATGTAAACTATAAAACGTATTCTTTATGTCCGTATGATTTAGGGGTACTCACAAAGTTGGAGCGGTGTCTCACTTAGGTTTTACCTGAAAACAATAAAAACATTTTACTTTCATCAATAAAATAGGATACGATTAATGAAAATAACGTTCATACATTTATTTTTAATTTTGTGGTGTTAAAAACATTGGGTCGTGTTTTAATGTTTTGATTGCGTCGATAGTAACATGCAAGAACATGTCTTCGTTAGAAACGTTTTATATGAATTTTAACAATATAGCCTATAATAATATGTAAAAATAAATAGTATACAAAACCTTTTCAGTTGAGAAAGTCTGTTTTATTATGGTAAAAAACAAATGTACCTATTATAATTATAATTTTGGGTTTTAATATAACGTAACAAAGGTAAGTGGCATTAATAATAGAGTAAATAATTATTTTTACTAAACATAATTTAGCACACACCACAGTATCTGAGACCAGAACCCCTCAAAATATTTATTTTGAGACTTGAAGTTTTGAATTTACATTACTCATATTTATTTAGTTTATAACCATTCAAATAAAATTAATGTGAAAACAATAGCCATTAAATGTTTCTCCAACTGCCCCAAAGCTAATATCAACTGTCATGAATTCTGCATACATAACTGGGCTTAGCTGTCAATTTGTAATAAACAACAGGTAATTTGATTAGAGAGAAAGTTCCCTGAACAAACATCGTTCATTGCATGAGTTATTTTATAAAGGTAGATATAAATAGTTTTAACAGTTTTTGACTTTTAAATAATGTAACATATTCTTCTATATGGGTTACAATAAAAAATCTCAAATAAAATAGTTTGGATAGTATATATGGTAACAAATAGTAAGTAATACATTGGTTTTAATAATGACCCTTCGTCAACTAAGACCAACATAAATATATTTAGTAGCTTAGAAATATGAGCTCACGGAATTAGTTTTTCGTAACTAGAATAAAATAATCGAAACAGCTCTACTGGCAAGCACAGTTTTCCTCATGGATTGAGAAAATACAATTATAATGTTGGCATTAGTATTGAACATGAAAATCTCAGAAAACTTAATCAGGATTGATGTACAATAGTTCTATTTAAACTTTATAAATACCTTTTGACGGTTTTCATTTTTTCACACTCATAGAAAGCCCTATTATACAGAGTGGCACATTGTAAATAAAAAAATAATGAATATTGTGCATGCCCTGATCATTATCATAAGAAAACACTACATTTTAATTATAATTTCATAATTTATTCCGATTCCTAGTGTCTTGGTTAGTTTATAGAATTAGTTTTTTCTAATGGGAATAATGTAATGGAAGTTGTTCAACTGTCAGGCTGAGTTTTCTTTAGTTTTTCTATTGGAAGAAGAAAATATCATTGTAAAGTTAGCATAAGGATTGAACATAAAAAGCTCATAAATTTTAAATGTTTATATAATATAATATATATTATTATCATTTAAAATTTGCAAATACTTTTTAATTGTTGTAACTCATTTTAATTTTCGTTAGTAAATTCCTGAATAGTCGATCGTTACTTTAGAAATAACAAACGTGTTTGCTCAAGTACAATAATTTAACTTGACAAAACCCAGTACATGAACATTTGTATAACAAACCTTCCCTTAAAAAAAATCCAGTTAGCGGGTTTGAATTGCGAGGGAGTTGGAGAGACTGAATTTAAGGGTTCCACTCAAGTCAAAGAACAGTTGAAGAAAGTCTTTTAATTTACCCAGCAAAAAGCAGAGGTCACGCTATGGCGGCACGACATGGGCTTTTAATTCAACCGCTCTGAAAGCTCACCTGCTCGCTCACTGAAAGCCGGGACAGAAAATAAAGGTTATTGTTTTTATTATAGCGTTTACTATCAAATTTGTATTTAATATATTAGTCGAAAGATAATATCGTCAAATTAATCTAGATTTTAATATCTGAATTACTATGACTTTATAAAGTGGTGAGATATTTATATTTTTCTTCAACAGTATATTTAGTGGAACACGTTAGATTTATTCTCGCATGTAACATGTAAATAACTGTTCTCCCATAAGTATATTTATTCTAATTGTATTTGGGACGTTTTACCAATATGTCTAGGTTGCTATACGATCCTAGGGTATACAAAGAAAGCATTGCAATAATCGATGAGTTAGTAGTAAACGAGATAAGGAAGGTTTCCTCCTTATATAAAGTAGAATAAGACGACTCCTCTAGCTTGTTTATTGGTGAGAATGAAATTAATTCCTGTCAACGCACAAGTTTTTTGGGTTTAATTGTAGGTCCCCACTTAAAATTTTCTCACCATATTGATAAAGTTTATCGTAAAATGAATAGTGGCATTTTTATTCTTCGAAGATTGGCTGAGTTTCCAGTATTCATTTAACTGCTAACTTCGGGTGCCTGTATCCACATCTTAGTTATGGCATCCCATTATGGGGAGCAGAGTCCACAAAATCAATAACGATTTTTCGCCTGCAAATTAGAATAGTTTTTTTTAATGAAGAAGACTGATTCACGTCGGGGGTCGAGGCGTGTTTTCCAGAAATAACCTGATGACACTTTTTTGCATTTACATTTATGAAAGTCTTTCTTTTTACATAAAAAACAAACACCTGTTTCATTTTCGTAAGACCAGTCATTATAATCTCAGGCATGCATCAACTACATTATCCACACCTTACCACAACACCACGTTTTTTAAGAAACGTCATGCTTCGCCATAGTAAAACTTTTTAACGGCTTACCCTTACTTAGTTATTAAATTAGAGTCAGATGTGAGAAGGTTCGGAGACAAATTAAAATCATTTTTAATATCTAAAGAGTGCTACAATGTCCAGGAGTTTTTAACTGAAAAAAGTAATGTTTAGTTGTTGACTGTTTTGTTTTTCTTTTTATGTATTAGTTTATCCTATATTTTTACCTTTTTTATTTGTATCAACAGACTATTGTCAATGCTACTTGTATAGTTACATGACAAATAAAAATTCTTGATTCTTGATAATGTAAAGCACAGTTAAAACGTCATAGGTTAAGCAACTTAGAATATGATTGCCATATTTATTAGTGGCCCCCCCGAAAAAAAACCAACAAAAGAGAAACGATCCATTCTACTCGGAAATAAGCGAGGGCTAAGGGAAGTGCCAGATTATCGCACTTATGAGAGACGCTGTGTACATATCTGCTTTGTTATCATTCATTCGTGAATTTCCTATGGAAAAGTGAACTATTAGCATGTCCCGCACGGTGAAACTTAAGCCTGGGACCACCATAGAAGTTCCTAACGTGACCCCCTGAACACGTTATGGGGGATCGCTAACAACTTTATATATATAAATATATATGTATATAAATATATGTGTTCGCACTCTATCGGTAGCATTTTTTGTCCAATTTACTTGAAATTTGGTAGGGACCTTCCCTTCTGTAAACAGTTGAACAAGTTCGTTGGACAAAACAATCGGACAACCTTAACCTCCTTTTTGGGGATATTAATTTTTACAATTTTAATTTTTTGGGCACAAAAAGGGTAAGAAAAGCCCCGAATGTAAAATTAATGCATGTTAGAAGATTGAGATTAGTAAGGCGAAAGTGTTCAGCCTCTATCATCATTCTAGCTCAAATATTTACCAAGTTATTAAAGGAAATGTTAATTATCTTAACACAGTACTTTGTCTTATGGGGACTTTACACTGGAAAAGGCTGTTTTTCATATCTTTATATAGTTTATCACCCCCATAATCACTATACCAATTTGTTATTGTGAATATACCTCTTCATAACCTTATAATGTAAAAAATTACCATCCTAAGAGTGAATTTAAGTATAACCAGATGCATCAGAACAGCCAAACAATTACTTTTTTTCAATTTTCCGCATATAATGTTGTCAGTGTTGTTTGAAACCCTTTATCAGATCTTTTAAAGATGTTAATGCGGATATTCACTTCCCTCACGTCAGCGCGCTGCGTGTGAACTCGTTTAACTTTTTATATGTACCCCTAAAATTTTAAGGGAATTTTTATAAGACTCATTCAAACGAATTAATTAAAAAATTAAGAGGCTCAATTTATTGAAATGATTCTTAATAACGTTATTTTGAAGCTATTCTAATCTATATAAAACAGTATAAGGTAAGAGCCCTATTTATCTGTTATAGCCTTATTTATGTAACTTTAAAGTAATAAAAAAGGAAATTCATATTAAGTATAGCTAATAACCAAGACATATTCTCTATCAAAGGATCTTGAACTTTACAAGTATCTTTGTAATTTCTCTCCTAAGGTGGAGTCAGTCCACAGAAGCCGCGTGGGCGCATGGCGTGCCTGCAGCGTTTAGTGTCTAAATTACATGACAACGACCAGTCCTGCATTGTGTTTTGGTATCGACAGATGGAACAAAGGCACAGATGTATTACATTGGATAACCAATCACCCGGTAAATCTATGCTCTGCTTTAGATTAAGATTGAACGACATTATACAATATTGCATTGTTACGTGAAATAACATTTTATTATGAATGCGATAAAACGAAATTTTAATAGTAACAAGTTAAAATTCACTAAATGAAATACTTAAAAGTATTCTGTTTCATAATTATGTTTACACATTGTAAAAGGAATGCCTAAACCTATTTATAGAACTATTGATTTTTCTCTTTTGGGATGAAGAAAACATAAATTAAGCTGTAAATTCCTTAAATACAAATTAAGATCGAACCAATCTGAGTTATTTGTATTTACGATAAGAAAATTAATTAATGTATCGTGTTAAAATACTAATATTTGTGATAAAGAAAATGAATGGGAGAGGTTGATGACATATCAAGACCAAGTTGGAGGGAAGGGTTGAAATGTAAAAGCTAATTCGACTTCCCTTTGATATGAAAAGGATGACACATTTAGGTTTTCTGACTTTTTGGACCCTTAGGCCAACCTCACTTCAATTGAATTGGAAAAGGATGCTTTAATAAATAGTAGTTCCCATTTCTTTATTAAAGCTTTGGTTACTATTTGATAACTCAAGCTAAAGTAATGCACAGTTCTGATACAAAGTTTACTACCTGCATTGCAAGGGAAAACTAATAATTCAAGGATCACTTAGGGGCTTTTAACGATTATAGTTTGCTACAGGGTTTATTAAGCGCCAGCGAATCCATACAAAACTCACAACACCCGCAAATTTCACTTTTGTATTACATTATAACCCAATACGTTATTAAAACTGGTTATATAAAATAAATAAGCGTGGATGACCGTCTGCCAAAACGATAAATGTATTACATTATTAAAATCCTCATACAACTGCCGTTAATTTGACAGATTTTATTATTTTATCTCTGTTTTCTAGCAAAATTAGGTTTGGTTATTTATGGAAATGTATTTACATTCCTTACAGTTTTGATATCGAGATTCATTTTTAAAATTTGTGGCGGTGTTATATTTACACTTATATTTCTGGAATCATCTTTATAGTTTGTGTGAAAAATTAGTCCCCTAAATAGTCCATTGTGTCAACATTTCTGACCAATTACCTTGTCAGAAAGTTATTATTTATATTTAGGAAACCCATCAATATGAAGATGGAGGCGAACGTCTTGAAAACTTCACACAATAGCGGACTAATAAAATGCCTTAATGGCAAGTTTTTACGTTGATAGCATTTTATAAATCCCTGACTGATAAGTTGACACCGTGTGCATTAGGTGAAACCGTAGTGTGTAGTAGTTGACACCGCAGTGTGTAGTAGTTGACACCGTAGTGTGTAGTAGTTGACACCGTAGTGTGTAGTAGTTGCCACCGTAGTGTGTATTAGTTGACACCGTAGTGTGTAGTAGTTGACTACGTAGTGTTCATTAGTTGACACCGTAGTGTGTAGTAGTTGACACCGTAGTGTGTAGTAGTTGACTCCGTAGTGTGAAGTAGTAGACACCGTAGTGTGAAGTAGTTGACAACGTAGTGTGTAGCAGTTGACACCGTAGTGTGTAGTAGTTGACACCGTAGTGTGAAGTAGTTGACAACGTAGTGTGTAGCAGTTGACACCGTAGTGTGTAGCAGTTGACACCGTAGTGTGGAGTAGTAGACACCGTAGTGTGGAGTAGTAGACACCGTAGTGTGTAGTAGTTGACAACGTAGTGTGTAGCAGTTGACACCGTAGTGTGTAGTAGTTGACACCGTAGAGTGCAGTAGTTGACACCGTAGTGTGTAGTAGTTGACACCGTAGTGTGTAGTAGTTGACGTCGTAGTGTGTAGTAGTTGACACCGTAATGTGCATTAGGTGACACCGTAGTGTGTAATAGTTGACACCGTAGTGTGGAGTAGTAGACACCGTAGTGTGAAGTAGTTGACAACGTAGTGTGTAGCAGTTGACACCGTAGTGTGCATTAGGTGACACCGTAGTGTGTAATAGTTGACACCGTAGAGTGTAGTAGTTGACACCGTAGTGTGTAGTAGTTGACACCGTAGTGTGTAGTAGTTGACATCGTAGTGTGTAGTAGTTGACGCCGTAATGTGCATTAGGTGACACCGTAGCGTGTAATAGTTGACACCGTAGTGTGTAGTAGTTGACACCGTAGTGTGTAGTAGTTGCCACCGTAGTGTGTATTAGTTGACACCGTAGTGTGCATTAGTTGACACTGTAGTGTGTAATAGTTGACACCGTAATGTGCATTAGGTGACACCGTAGTGTGTAGTAGTTGACACCGTAGTGTGTAGTAGTAGACACCGTAGTGTGAAGTAGTTGACAACGTAGTGTGTAGCAGTTGACACCGTAGTGTGTAGTAGTTGACACCGTAGAGTGCAGTAGTTGACACCGTAGTGTGTAGTAGTTGACACCGTAGTGTGTAGTAGTTGACGTCGTAGTGTGTAGTAGTTGACACCGTAATGTGCATTAGGTGACACCGTAGTGTGTAATAGTTGACACCGTAGTGTGTAGTGGTTGACACCGTAGTGTATAGTAGTTGCCACCGTAGTGTGTATTAGTTGACACCGTAGTGTGCATTAGGTGACACCGTAGTGTGTAATAGTTGACACCGTAGAGTGTAGTAGTTGACATCGTAGTGTGTAGTAGTTGACACCGTAGTGTGTAGTAGTTGACATCGTAGTGTGTAGTAGTTGACGCCGTAATGTGCATTAGGTGACACCGTAGAGTGTAATAGTTGACACCGTAGTGTGTAGTAGTTGACACCGTAGTGTGTAGTAGTTGCCACCGTAGTGTGTATTAGTTGACACCGTAGTGTGCATTAGGTGACACCGTAGTGTGTAATAGTTGACACCGTAATGTGCATTAGGTGACACCGTAGCGTGTAATAGTTTACACCGTAGTGTGTAGTAGTTGACACCGTAGTGTGTAGTAGTTGCCACCGTAGTGTGTATTAGTTGACACCGTAGTGTGCATTAGGTGACACCGTAGTGTGTAATAGTTGACACCGTAGAGTGTAGTAGTTGACACCGTAGTGTGTAGTAGTTGACACCGTAGTGTGTAGTAGTTGACACCGTGGTGTGTAGTAGTTGACACTGTAGTGTGTAGTAGTTGACACCGTAGCGTGTAGTAGTTGTGACACCGTAGTATGTAGTAGTTGACACCGTAGTGTGCATTAGGTGACACCGTAGTGTGTAGTAGTTGACATGGTAGTGTGTATTAGTTAACACCGTAGTGTGCATTAGGTGACACCGTAGTGTGTAGTAGTTGACACCATGGTGTGTATTAGGTGACACCGTAGTGTGTAGTAGTTGACACCGTAGTGTGTAGTAGTTGTACCGTAGTGCGTAGTAGTTGACACCGTAGTGTGTAGTATTGAAACCGTAGTGTGTATTATTGACACCGTAGTGTGTAGTAGTTGACACCGTAGTGTGTAGTATTGAAACCGTAGTGTGTATTATTGACACCGTAGTGTGTAGTATTGAAACCGTAGTGTGTATTATTGACACCGTAGTGTGTAGTAGTTGACACCGTAGTGTGTAGTAGTTGCCACCGTAGTGTGTATTAGTTGACACCGTAGTGTGCATTAGGTGACACCGTAGTGTGTAATAGTTGACACCGTAATGTGCATTAGGTGACACCGTAGCGTGTAATAGTTTACATCGTAGTGTGTAGTAGTTGACACCGTAGTGTGTAGTAGTTGCCACCGTAGTGTGTATTAGTTGACACCGTAGTGTGCATTAGGTGACACCGTAGTGTGTAATAGTTGACACCGTAGAGTGTAGTAGTTGACACCGTAGTGTGTAGTATTGAAACCGTAGTGTGTATTATTGACACCGTAGTGTGTAGTAGTTGACACCGTAGTGTGTAGTATTGAAACCGTAGTGTGTATTATTGACACCGTAGTGTGTAGTAGTTGACACCGTAGTGTGTAGTAGTTGACACCGTAGTGTGTAGTAGTTGACACCGTAGTGTGTAGTAGTTGCCACCGTAGTGTGTATTAGTTGACACCGTAGTGTGTAGTAGTTGACACCGTAGTGTGCATTAGTGAACGTATATCAGTAAAACAATCTACCGTCCTAAATTCCTAAGCAACGATTCTGAGCTAAGCATGAAGACTATTATAAACTAATACGTTAGTTTTAAAGGAATAATTAGCCAAAAAATAACTTTTATGAATAATTAAAATAAATAAAATGTTTGTAAATGATAAGTAATAATTACGATATTTACACGAATACGAAGTCTTCGCAATATTATTTTTATCAACTTGATTCTAAGGATACTTACTCTGTAAGGTTAACTAACTTTGTATAAAAAACATAAATAAAAAATGAATTCTAGCAAAAGTTTTCCTTCTCGATGGTTGCAGTAGTTTTAGAACCCAATGTGCAAGTGAGCGTTGCAGGCTGTGTCTGCCTTATGCAGACTCTCCTCCCTCACTTTCCCCCTCCCCTCTCCTACATAACCTGGATGTCTGTAGGTAAATGTCAGAACGTCCCACAACAATATTTCAGACATCCCCACGCTCGATGTGTCTTCGTATCTTGTTTAATTTTGTTTTGTAATATTTAAACGATAAAACATAAACAAACTAACTATAAATAACTGAGTCACTGATATTCTTAGCTTTTCAACTATTATTAGTTTTATTACGGATGTTTATTATGTCCAAGCCGTTTTGTAAGTTTACAAGAATAAGACTTAATTTTTGATTACGTCAGAATTAGGAAATTAAAAACTATCAAATAGCAGCAATAAAATTAAAAAAACTGTATGAAACATGCTTAATTTTAACATTTTATATATAAATAAATATTATTTAGGGAAACACCTTTTGGACAAAAACTAGATTACATTATACATTAATTAATTGAATGGCAACTTAAATTGAAATTAGTTAAATGGTTATTACTATTTAATTATTAACACTTCACCTAGCAAATGCGAATACTGATTTTTATGTAGATTACTAAATGAAAGTCTGAAAAAATCAAACATATTTAAAACATTGACACTCTTATTACTATAATTTGAGACATTACATTTTCCAAATGAATAGACTACAACAAAGAGCGTTTGTCCTCAGCGGGGGGCCAGGGGCCAGGCACGCGTTGGGGCGGGTAATTTAATTTTCTGGGAAGTTTGAATCAATTACGAGAGTTAATGTTCAACAGTTTGCTGCTATTAAGACTCATTTGTGTCAGTTATAATTTTAAATACTCATATTAATTACTGTTAACATTATAAATTGCTTTTGTTTTTAAATTTGTAAATACTCTTCTTTAATTTAAATAGGAAAATACATATCCATTAACATTTTAACCCCGAAAATGTGAATGGAATCAATTTGTGCTTTTCCACATAATAACCACAGATTAAGGCGGTATTCGAACCCTACATACATGCACCCCATTGCCGGGGGATAGTACCTTAGACCGGTCAGCCAATTACTAGCTAGGCGCTAGACGTGTAAATGTTGATCGTATACAGCACTTCTAGGTGTGACTGCTTACACATTGATTAACCTTGTCTTTAAGTATCTAACGCAAATGTCCATATAAAGTTACTTGGGGTGCAAGGGGTTAACGTTATTACAATTTATATCAGTGTCTAAAATGTTTATAAATTATACAATTCTGAACACATGTAAAATATAAGATTTTGTACCTAGGGATTTTAAATCTGTCCTCTATATTTCCATTACATATTGTTTCAGAGTATTCTCTGTTTAGATTACATGTTAAAATGCATCATAAAAAGAGGCATTTTTCAAGTATTTTCAAGTATAATGATAAATTAAAGAAAATGGTAAAAAGGTTACCAGCTATTTAGTTTGTATGTGTATTTATTTGTTTAAGAAAGGTGTAAGCTTGAATAGTAAAAAAGTGAATAAAATAATTAAAAAAATGGTTTTATACGAAATAAATATTGGAAGAGCGTTCTTACTTGTATTTACCTAAATGGGAAAAATTTAATGGGACTCAACGACAATCCGTTAAGATAATTTCAAGCCATCCAATTATCAGCTATCCGGTGGGAATGGAACGCTATATACTAAACACTAGTTTGTTATTTGCAATGCAATAAATTAAAAAAAACTCAACAATGCGTAAGATTGAAAAATGATATTAAAAAATAATTTAATAAGGCATATTCATACAAATTCTTGACAGAGCTCTAGCAGCGAGAATTGTATTACAAGTTTATGTATTTGTTTTTAAAATAAAAGTCAATATAAAATTATAAGGGTAGAAGTTTATAAAAAAGCTTCAAGATGTGGTGAGAAAATGTGTTTATTAAATATTAGCCTTTCTGAAATATTACAGGAAAAACATAACAGGTAAAATAATGTTAGAATGGGCAAATATCAGAAACGTGTTTCTTGCAGTGTAAATAGTCCCGCTCCCGTCCACCTGCTGCCAGATAACAATGGATACCTCGCACAATGCGGCGGCTTCTTCCTTCCTTCCGGTTCCTGTCTCAATACTACGTCCATCTGCGCACCTCTAACAGTTTCAGAAACTTTTTTTCGAACTTTATTTTAGATGTAATTAAACAATGTTTAAACAATGTAATTTAAATTGCACTTATAGTAAGAACCATAACGGTAAAATCGCTGTTTCTGATGCTAACATTTATAAACAATGTTTTGAAGTACATGTGATATTTAAAGTTATTTACCAGTTGTGTGATGAATTGTAACAATTGAGTGAAGTGATCCGTGATAGAAGATACCCAATGACCATTTAAATTATAGTTAAAAGAATTTATTAGTATATTTCTTCACTAGGGTAAAAAGTGACGCTTTTCGATACGAGCTCAAGTTTAACGACCGAGGCCGAGGTTGGAAAATGAGCGAGGATCGAAATGCCACTATTGGCCCGTGTAATGAACTATATTTTTCGTCATAATGTTTGATATATTAAGCTAACTACTTCAAAATACTAAAATTTTACAGCTAGTTTACCTTTAAAAGTTTGCTGCTTCGATATTGTTCTTGCTATTTAAAACACCAGCTGTCATGAAGTAACAGTCAAACGTATTCAACTATTGTCTGTAACATTTGTGTCAGTATTAGGTTAGGCTATCTACAACGACTGATACATCGAACGCTATGAACTATAATTAAACCGACAGCAATGCAACAATGAATTAAAACAAATAAAATAATCGATTACTACTCTTGATACAATCCAATACTTACAATCGACGTTCACAAGTTTGCAGTTTTACTTCATTGAAATAAAATACAAAACCGAACAGCTGATGACCTCGACACCAGTTGATTATTTTTTGTCCAAGGGCTAAAAAACTACTTAAGCCTCAAAACAGAACAATATAAAAATTGTATTTACATTTTAATGCAACAAATATAAATTAAACATTCTGTTTTTACATAAAAGTTGGTCTAATGAATTAACTAACAGTGGTTTTAGTATGCAATTGAATTAAAATTACTCCAAACGTTCTATCGTTATGGGAAGATAGCGAACTTCAAGGACGGTTACGGTTGTTATGCTACGATCCACATTTTAGATAATAGGTGGGAAACAACTTAAGGCTGAGTCCTATTCAACGACAACAAAAATATCAAAATCAGAGAAAAACTGTAGGAGCAGTCGCAGTCACAAATAAATACAGACGGACATAAAATATGAGTAAAGGCACAGGTGACTCAATAATATTCTGGTAGCAATTTTTCTAACTGACAAATCTTTTTACATAAAAATACATAGCTCCAATTTAATTCAGAACCTCATACATTTTGTTGGTGGATATTGGTAGATGTCAAAATATCATGACACAATTCTTAATGCAACACGTTTAACAAATATCCTTCTTCTATTTCTGATATTTAATACGATATGTTTTATCAAGTGCTACATTTATACTTGATTAGTAAATTAAAACTCAATTTTCAAATTTATATAGAAGATGAAGTCAACGAGAGTACCCACGTCGCAGCAAACCTGCGTACTCAGTGAAATTCCAATGCATGTATATTTTTCTCTCTGCCACACAAACCCACTCACCTAGTTTCATAAAAATAAATGAATAAAAAGTGATATACAGCATTTGATTTATTATCCATAAGAATAACATGGAAGGCTGAGTTCGCAGGTTTTCCACAAGAAGAAAGATAAGATATGTGTTTTTATGCAATTATCAATATAAACTAACCAGGTGAAGCTACATACCAAGTTTTATTAATTAATGTTCATAATTAAGGGAGATATAAAACTTTACTTATTATCCATATGAAAACATTAGGGCTGGGTATGCAGATTCGCTGCTACGGGGAAAGTAAAAAAAAATATTTGTTTGAGCAAATATCAATATACCAGTACTAGGTGAAGCAACATGCCAAGTTTCATCAATATACATTAATAAATAATCGAGATATAAGATTTGTATTTTTCTTCACAAGGATAAGATTGGACATCGTACTGTGTTTAGCACTATGAATATATCTGCAACGATTGGACGTAGAATCACAATTTAAACACCAAAATTATTGCTTTTTAGAGCTGAACTGATTGGTTAGAGCAAACGTAAAGTTTACAGTAAAATTAACTGAGGAAAAGCTAAAAACCATTTCCCCATAAAATCAACAAGGGAGATTTTATGAACAGGAAAACGTTTTTTGGGGTTTCTCCGCAACCACTTAACCTAGGTAATGATTCACAATACCACATTATTATTATTCTTTTTAATTCTATAAAATGGTCTAAACCTAAATTGAGTGTCTGAAAAGTTTTAGGGGAAAAAATGCAAAAAAATGATTTTTGGAAAATTGTAAACCCCATAAAATCCCCTTCCCATGGTATGATTTTTTTGGATTTGGAACTTAAGTCATGAATATTGCTTTATAAGTTTGTGCCAAATTTAATCGAAATTGGACTTGTTTATTAAAAGTTATCGAGTTAACGGTCACATATATAGATATACTCGTATATAAATTTGACCGAATAGTGTTTTTAGCACCTGGGGACGTCAACACAAAAAGTTTTCATGGTCTCGGTCTTAAGCCTTCCCATGAGACCTACGGAAATAGCTTCTTCCCGATTGGGAATATTCGCTAATTCATATAAAATAAAAACAGAAACAAGTGCGAATACAACTTATACCCGTAACCAGTAATGAGAAATCATATGTTTAATGAATAAGAATTAGAAATGCACAAATTCAGCATACTGAGCTGGGCTCCTCTCTAATTCAACTTATGGTTGCGATGATGAAAACGAATACAGAAATGAAACCATTGAGAAATAAATAATAAAAGTTTGTTTGAAGCAAGAGATCAAGGGAGGACGTTAGAAGGGATGAATAGAGTCGAAAGCAAAGCTATCTGTTTCCCTTTGTTGTTCGCGCTACACATGACTCATTTAATTTTCACATCCCACTCGTCCATCTTCAATAGGTATATTTTTCTTTGTTGTCTTTATATTGAATAGGTATTTAATATCAGGTTGAAAAATGTAATATACGTTTTAGGTATTTAATATACTGTTATAATATCAGGCTGAATAAATGTAATATACGTTTTAGGTATTTAATATACTGTTGTAATATCAGGCTGAATAAATGTAATATACGTTTTAGTTTTAGGTAATCCTATAACTTTTAAAATAATGTAGCTATGATAGGAGTAAACTTTGGATGTAGCTGGTGAGTGGATGTGTGTTACCCGTGGAACATGCTATAAATATGTTATAAAACGTTGAGAAATACATAATATTGAAATTGGAGCAGAAAATTAATTTTTGAAGGACTTGTAGGTTGGAAAATTACTGATTTACACTCATAAAATACTTCTTCCCCTACATAACATTTTAAACTTTCTTACACTTCTTTTACGAATGAATTTTCCAGTGTGTATGTTAGGAAACTAAAGTATTATTTTATTTTTAATCCTTTCGAAATGATATCCATATTTGAGAAATAAAAACTCATATCAGCGGCGTGCCGACTTGTGCAAACACATTCAAACCCGGAACAATAGCCATTGTTGTGGCCACACGCCGACTGACATCCTTCAGAAGATTGGCATTGTTTCACATCACCATGTTTTCTATTGTAGCATGATTTTGTAGTTTCAATCAACTAAACTTTGCCAAATAGTAAGTTATCGCTTACTCAGAAACCAACGTTGATTTCTCCATTTATTTTCATGAGTTATATATTATAATATTATTAAATAATAACCAAGAATTTAAATTTTAAATCGATAAGAAAATGTAACACATATGCTTATTATATTAGAAAACAATAATGGCTTGGGTAAAACTCGTTGACAAAGCTCAATTAAGCCTCATGATTGAGGCTCAATTAAGTTAAGGTATTTTTAGTCCTTTAGCTCATTGTTGAGCTTTTTAATATAGCACTGCACCAACTAATCCCTGTAAGATACGAAATACTTAAAAAAATTGATATACTCCAACTTTTATTTTAAAACCACAAGTATTGTGAATTATAAGTGATTTATGATGCTTTTATAAATGTCGGAAAAAAGGTTCTGGTGATCATTAAAACAATATTAAATATATATTTTCAATTTAATTTCTAACATGTATGTCCCACATATTTGGTGGCTCAGGACGAATTAAACTCCACAACTCAACCAATTAAAATGAAAATCCCCTGCTTGACTTCGATTTGTGGTTTACAATCTCTGAAAATCGGTCGGATTAATTTTGAGAGATTCGTCAATCTTTGGTTTGATATTAATAGTAATATTAAATCAATAGTAATATTAAATCGAAACAAAATAGTTTAAAAAGGTACTAAAAACTTTTATTTTATAAAATTTTAAAATCACAATCAATGCTAAACTTTAACCTAGCGATGGTTAGGTATTTCTAATAATATCCTTTAAACCAAATTGATAAATTATTCATCATTTAGGTAGTGTTTCACTATTGGTAGTGATTCTACAGTAAAATGCAAAAACAAGATGCCTAGAATTTTGATTTTAAGCTGAGCAATAAACGTTACAATGACCAGTTACAGACAACGTGATTTGAGACATTGAACAATTACTTACTGTGACCTGCGTTTCAAGCTTCTGACATGTTGTACAGGTTGAAAATGGTTCATAGAATTTCACCACCCATTACAATTTCCAATAGTGGTATAAATTCTATTTATTTCAGTTAAGTTAATTATGTTGCTAAACTGTTTTAATCAGCATAACCATTTATTCCTGTAAGTTATTAATTTACAAAGCTATATTAAGATTTTTAAAGGTTGTTCTTTAACATATATCGGTAGGCTTGCCATTTATTATAGTCATAGCCTCACACGACCCCTTCCAATTTTTAAAATACGTTAGATTATTATTAACAGTTTGGCAGATTCTGGTAATGTTAGCGTACTAGAGCACTCATCAATATTTCGACCCGGATTCTGCTTTTATTCTTCTTCTTCTTCTTATTCTTCTTTATGATCCACCAAGAAAACGTATGGATTGTTCTTAGGGATATGAGCCTATAAATGCCACGTAACTCTGTTGTTGGGGGAACTTATCAAGTATATCCATTGATTGTCAGAAGGGTTTATGAAATATGAGTTTATGAACTCCAAAGATCAAGAGACGAGGATTGACGACGATTTTGTGTTCTATCACGCTGGGTTTGTAAAGCTCAGTGATGAAGCATGATAGTCAATGATGTAAAGTTCAGTTGCAAGAAAAAATTGATTTTTAGAAATAACAACTTCTGATCATGTTTAAATTTGATTCTAAATTTGAATTGCAAGAAATTTTAGATATTTAATTTATAATGCACAAAATGGTGAATACTGTTAAAAATATCTACATTGCTGGGCAAATACAAACATACTATAATAATATATATTTTTAAGACCATAAAAACAAACTCGCTAGGTAAAATAATCAATTTAATCTGAAAACAAATTATTTATAACTTTGTGTTGGAACTATGTAAACGTAAATTAATACCCCCGTCGCAGCAAACCTGCATACTCAGCGAATTTCCAATGGAGATATAAATGTCTTAATACTACATAAAGTCACTTACCAAGTTTCATAAAAACATATTCACAAATAAGCAATATATACAATTTTAATTATTCTCCACAAGAATAACATTGGGGCTGAGTACGCAGGTTTTCTGCATCAAGGAACACAAAAAATTGATTTTTATGCTAATATCAATATAACTCAACTAGGTGAAGTCATATACCAGTTTTTATACATTTATGTTCATAATTAAGGGAGACATAGCATTTAATTATTATCCATAAGAATAACATGGGGCTGAGTACGCAGGTTTGCTGCTATAAGAGCCTTTGACAAAAAATAGTTTTTTTTAGCAAATACCAATGCACCACAACTATATGAAGCCGTATACAAAGTTTCATCAGTGTACGTTCATAAATAAGCGAGATATAAAATTTTTCTTTTCCTCCATAAGAATTACAATAGACAACGTACTGTGTTTAGCACTTTCAATATCTCGGTAACCAATTGACGTAGAGGAATGATCAAAATACTAAATTGTGTGTTTTTTAAGCTTAACACAATGGTAAAAACTAAAATTTGACTTTTTCCAAAATTATATGTAAAAAATCCAAAAAAAAACATTTTTGGGGTACAAAACCCCCACAAAAATACCCCATCGGATAAAGCGATCTGGCTGGTTTTCGAACTTAAAGTCATAAATGTTGCTTTACACGTTTATACCAAATTTCATCAAAATCGGATAATTTTTACGAGATTTATCGTGCTCACGGACACATACATATGTATATATATATATATATATATATATATATATATATATATATATATATGTATATACAGTTTAGAACGAATGGTGTTTTTGGGGTCTGGGGACCTCAAAACGAAAATTTATCATAGTCCCAGGCCTAGGTCTTACCATGCCGACTACGGTAATAGCTTCTTCCCTATAGGGGAAATTCGCTAATAGCCGGTATAAACATGATTTAAAATAACAGTTGAACAACACAAATAAAACATAAGTAAAGTTATTCTGTACATTTCAGAGTGTGATGACTGCTATACTGCTAGTACGATTTAAAATAATGCTTATAATATTTGTATTTTTGTTTAACTGTATTATCCTATGTAACAAAATGTTGTAACTAATATTACAAAAAATTACTTGAAATAGTATAACTCTTATACTTTGATGTCAACAGCAATGAAAGCTGAATGATGAATGCATTGATCGTCTCGAAAATAACCTCGTTGAAATTTCCATTTTTATTAAATGAAAGTCAGTTCAACACTCATTTGCACATTCAAACTTCATTTCATGATTCTGTGAAATTGAAAGAGGACAATTTAGTAATCGTCACTCTTTTTTATAGATACTTTATATCTTATACAGTCACAAAATGGTTTTTATGACTTAAGTTCAATAATAATCAAATAGTATGGTACAAGTATTAATCGGACGAAAACCTGACAAATATCGGAAGTATAAATTCAATACTTCCAGTCAAATTAATATAGGAATCTTTTAGCAGCTTTACTTATCTACTTTTACTTTGAACGATGGTGTAAAGTATCGTGTTTCGATTGACAGTTGGTTGTTGAGCTGTATTCTGTCAAACAGTTTAAAACTCATTTTGAGGTCTTTGAAGGAATACAGTTACAGTTGTAATTTAGTCTTACGATAATTATTCATACAGCTCAGGGGCCTTAAACCTTGGATAACAATTTAATAAAAAAACTAAATAATATTTGGTGAGTAGATACAAAAATTTATAGTATCACATAAAGTTAAAGATAATAAGGAAAAGGTATGAGCTAAATATGTTTAAAAGGAAAATTACCAAACAAATACAAGATAGTGAAATTATTAACAGATAACAAGGGAAAACACTTCTTAATTTGTGGTTGGATATACAGTTTTAATTTTTCCTTTTGCATATTTGAACCATACAATCCTCTAAAACGTTTTCAAAACAATGTGGTGACTCTATTTTTGTTTGACAAGGTGTAGGCGTTGAAATTATATCGCCATCGTAGAATATAACCTTCAATAACCACCAATACTGTTTACTGTGGTTTGTTATTGCCCAAACAAAATTTCCGAATATATAAAAGTATTTTTTAAAATGTTCGATACTAGCTGGCCCGACAGACGTTGTCGTGTCCTAATGTCATTGAATTTGTTCAATGTCAAATACTCGTTCATTTTCAAGATGAGCTCGTTCGCTTCGCTCACTCGCTTATTGAAAAAAGAGTTTGAGTTGCCATTCAAGTATTTTTTTATTTCCATCATGAATATATGTTTATGCCTTTCAAGAATGTTTGGATGTAATTCTTTTGTTACCAGCTGTTCGGTGTAACTAACTGAACTTTGATCAAATCAATGGGAACTTTGAAGGCCAGTGGGACTTAAACTTAACTTAGGTCGGATTAAATATTATATTTTGTAAGAACATTAAAGAACAAAAAAAAGAATGATTTAATTTGGTGCATTCATTCTCAATTTATATAATCACAAAGGAAAACAGGCATTCATTTTTATATATTAAGATTTCTGTCAGAGATGTTCTTTGGAATTCACATATTTATATTTAGTTAGTTCTGAAGCTGAAATAATGCCTAAACCCATATTGAGTTTTAATACCTTAACATCCTTTAATATACTTTGACCACTGGTTACCAAGAGCAACCAGCAGCAATCGCTTGGTAAATAGAAAATGACAACATAACATTATTATTTTCTATAGTGTCTAGCATAGTGAAGAGGGATTATCTAGGGAGATGAAACAGTTATACAAGGCTTTTTAATCTACCTGTAAAGCGGCGGTCATGCAATGGGTCTGACAGCAAGTGCTTACAACACCGAGTGGCAAGCTTACGTGTCCTAGGCACTGAAACATTCTAATCACGTCTAGCCAACGATCAATCTCTATATATAGTTTGTTATGTACTCGTTTTGTTTTCTACCTTCCGTGTTGAATGTCCATACTTTCCAAACTAGTCAAGGCACTTTTGGTCATTCAAGCTGAAATTCTAACTAAAAAACGCCAATAAAATATTATTTTATGTTCTAACGTCGAGAACCAATGTGTATAATTTATTTCGAAGTGTGGTGTAAAGTATACTTTGTGTAAATATAAAACAAATTGGATATGAATTATAAATTCGTACTAATTTAAAATTTCATCCCTGATTTTAAACATGATAAATTCAAATTATTTAATCTAAGAGGTCTATTGTACAGATTAAATTAAAATAAAATGTGTTCATTGTTATTTGTAATCATGAAATTATATGATTTACTTCCGTCTGGAAAGCAATTAACTTGATTAAGAACATAATTTATAATTAATATTCCCATGACAATTTAATATTATTTAAAAACCATGCCTTATAAACTTTATAGTTGTAATAATAATATTCAAGTTTATAAAGTTTAACTGTCCGCTATATATAAACAAGTCTTGTATTATTTCATTACAAAGATTGTAATTGTAGTTTTGGAGCCGCGCAATTAAGCATAGTGCCAAGTAAACATGTTACATCGAGTAGTAAACTAAACGGTATTACAAACAAACAGAGAACTCTGTTTTAATTTATACTCCAATAAACTGTGCAAACGCTAACTAACTAGTACGTTACCTTGACCCGAGAGTTACTATCCTAGTTATTATTATAGTTGAGTAATAGCTTGAAAGAGCAACCATGTTATAGCAGTATTTAATAACGTTTATTGAATTTCTTAATTTACATGCGCTATTTATGATAGCAGTTAATTTGATATGGAAAGTCACAAGTGGGTGTATCTTCGGAAAGAGAGTTTATCGCATAACGAAAAATCACTGACGTAATAATAAATATTTTATACGTCTAGTTTACTTAGTGGTAAAATCTAAAAAGTGTAGTTATCAGGTTAAAAATTTAGCTAAGCATTTTCATAAAATTTTCAATTTATTCTCAAATATTATACCAATTTGGTTCACTGGGGTGTATTCAAAATGCCTAGTTTAATTTACTTATAGTTAGATTTCTATGTTGTTTTGAAGAGATAATGCACCACGCAAGGATCGTAAGGGATCAAGGTAAATGAAATAATAGTACGGAAATTGATATTTTATACTTTAAAACAAACTATGCAACTCTGACATACACTATTGTGTTCATGTTTTTGAATATAGTACTAAAGAACTAATTCAAGTGCTAAGCCATCAATGAAACCAAGTATTACAACTACTTAAGTGTACAAGTTTATAAAAGAACACGCACGTTAAAGTGGTTTATCAGAATGATAATTTCAAAAAATAGCAATAAAATAAAGTATAATATAAAATATTAGCACTGAATCTAAGACGATGATATTAAAAATGAGTTTGCTCCTACAAAATGTGTTGAAGACAAATATAATCTACTGTTGAATTATTGACGTCACTCAATAACGCCAACACTCTGAGACGGTGATTATATTGCTACTGTTTCCACGACAAAGTTACTCAGTTACTATTTGCATGCACTTTCCAAAACAACAACTAGTGCTTTTGTTTTTTTATTCTAAACCAGAAATATTACATTTTCAGAGTTTTAAGAAACTACTATGCATAAGATGAACTATTTAATTTGTATGTACCTAGTCCGTAATCGTTAAGAATGACTATAAAGGGAGGACCTGGAGGTCTGACGTGACTGGATTATAAATGCCTCGTCGCTGGAGTGAGAGTAAAAATAACCCACTGTCAAGGATCTCCCAGACCGCACATAACTTGTGTTCTTCCCAGGCGAAGGGGGGAGTTGGGGGGGAGGGTGGTTGGAGGGTGTGGGAGCATCGTAACGTACCCGAGAGAAATATTTGTATTAGTCAAACCCCGATAAGTTAAAAGCCCGGACCTGAAAAGTGATTATAGTAATTTAACTCGAACTACCAATAAGTACACTTTAAATAAAATGTTCCATTAATAAATTGTTCTAGAAAAGAAGTTTTCCTTAATTCTAAGTACTTTTTTGTAGTTTCTACAGTGAAAATCTTTTCTCTAAGAAGTCTATCTACTACTATGTGACCAATACAATGACATATTGATTATTAGATAACTTGAGTTTTATTTCATCATTTCATAACTATTTAGCTAGATGAATAGATTACAGAAAAGTAAAACTGGCTAAGCCTTCTTAGTAGTAACTTGTTTGAAAACTTCTTTATTCTCAGGAAAAGTTCGTCTTTTTCCTCCTCGAAGGTTGTAAAGTTCCTGAAATTTATGGTAATTCGATTTTCTGAACTGATTCGAGTCAATTACACTACGTTTTGAAGCAGTGAAACTGTATAACTTGTAATAGGATTTTGAAAGCATAAAGCTATTAGAATTAATTTGTATAAAGATACACTGTGATTAAAATATCAAATGGATTATTTTATAACATCAGTGGAAAGATGAATACATTTTTTGGTAATCGATTTAGTTTTATATGAAACCTTGAAAGTAGTACAGAAGGTAAGAGTGATTGAACGTGTTGCCAAAGTACAAATTATTCAGTGTCATAATAAAAATATATATTTAGGTACATGCTCATTAATTTTATTTTATGCAGAGTATTAGTTAGAATAACTCTGAACGGTAAAAATATGATTTAGCGTGTCATTTTAATCTTCTATAATGTTGTTGCGCTTGCATTTTGACTCAATTTCTGTGTTTAACATTAGACAAATCGATTAAAAACGTTTTTCGTCATACTGCTTGGAAAACGGTTGTTTTCAATACATGCGTTGCGGTGCGAAAGTAGTTCTTTTTACTCCTAGGACGGAAAAAATAGCTGGTGTCGAGGTCATTAGCTGTTACGTTTCTGTCATTTATAAATATCAATGTAGTGAATCTGCAAACTTTTGTACGTCGATTGTAAGTACAGTAATCAATTGTATCAAGACTTTAATCAATTATTTTCTCGATTGCAATTCATTGTTGCATTGTTATTCCATAGGTTAAAAATAAATATACCAATAAACTGTTGCTTATAAAGTCAATTTTTATTATTTTGTAATTATTTTTATTTAGATTAGCTTAATATATTGTAGTAATAGATATTTTCGGTTGTGTATCGACAATCTAACAATAAATTTTACTACACCTGAGGCAAAAATAATAATCGATTATGAATGAAAAATACTAAACTAAACTATGTCAAGAAGGTGAATAAATATTTAATTTTACCTCAGGGAGAAGATAAGCTAAGCGATAACACTGTTCGCAGCGAGTCTGATGCCTGATATAGCTCGAAACGGTTGACTAAAGTATTCCTTCTTGCAATCGATAGTCCACAGCAGTTGATACACCTGTCGTTATAGTTAGTCTAACCCAGGGCTCTCCAACCTATTTAACCTAAGGACCAGATGATAAATCGTTAGAGCGGGCCAATAACATCCGGTGGTTCAAGGGGGGGGGGGGGTATGGAATGCCCCACAAGGAGTAGCGGGATCCGGAGGTCCTCCCCGGAATTTTTTTAAAATTTAGGTGTTAAATTGTGAGTTTTAAGGCTATTCTAACAGCTTCTTTAACTTTAATGTTTCCTTTATTTTAACTTGGTTTAATTCAATTTGTTTGTTCATTTGAAATATTTTTGACAAACTATACTTTGCTGATCAAGCTGAATACAATTTGTACTGATTTGAACGGGCTTTAAAAAGGCTCAGTATGTTACACATGCCTAAAATTAATCGTAGCTGGAAATAAAAAAAAAATTAAAGTTCTGTAAATAGTAATAATGGGCCAAGCTGAGTGCCTCCTACCCTTTCCCTACTCCCCTGCACGCAGCCGTGACCTTCATTGCGTATCACTGACCTCTATGACCTCTATCTGGAGTCACTACTCTTTGACTAAATATTTCCCAAAAGCGTGCCGTCTAGTTCAGCTTTTTACTTTGTTTTGTTGTCACCTTGGAGTTAGCTGGACCTGACAGAATTCATTGGGTGGACACTGTCAAAATTAAAAGTCCGACCAATTGCCTACTGTAGTTTTTACGGTCAACAGTTTACATTGATATTGGATTTGAATTTAATATTGGAGTCATCCATTATTTATTAATGTTATTATGTTGATATGTAAGTCAAATAAATAATTAAATTAACCACCCAAGTGCCCGTTTTTCAATGTCATTCACCAACTACCCTAAACCTTGATCAAGACTATTTTAATATTACCTAAATAATTACGCAGCTTCAAGATGATTGGTTACTTTTTATTTAGAACATTTCGTAAGATTTCAAAGTTCAGTTTAACAACAGGTTTAAACTTTTAATGTACTTTAAAACAATGATAACGGGTTTGAAAAATCACTAAATTTACATTGATTTGCATAGGGAATAAAATGACTATACCTCCAAACTGTCAAAAACTCCCACAATGCATCAGTAAAACACATTGGCCAACATAACGACCAAAAACACAGCGGCACGCTTTTCTAACATAGAGTGGTGACTCCAGATATAACATAGAGCTCAGTGCTGCGTACGCAACTGTACATGTTCACATTTATTCTCTCAACAGCTCCTTTATACAACAAGGGATTGATCTAAGTTTACACACAGCAGGGACTGGAGACTACTGAAACGAGATCTTTCCCAGCGGTTGACGGTAACACTGTGAATGTTGAAGAAAATTATGTTTATTTGTATTCGATAGAATTATTGAATATATATTTCAATAAATAATTCAGTATTACATGTAGGGGTATATATATTTGCGCTATATGTATAGCGGGCCGGTTGTGGCTCGCGGGCCGTAGGTTGAAGACCCCTGGTCTATCCTAACACTAGCACAAACGTAACAGACAATAGTTGAATACATCTGTAGTAACAGCTGTTTGTTTTAAATAGCAAGAACAAGATGGAAGCCATTTTGGGAGCAAGCTTTTAAAGGTAAACAAGTTGTAAAATATTAGTTTTGAGAAAGCAGTTAGCTTAATATATTGTGCAGTAAGACGAAACATATTTCATCACATGGGCCAAAAGTGGCTTTCCGATCCTCGCAACAGAATTCACTCGGCTTCGCCTCGGTCGTTAAACTTAATCTCGTATCGAAAGGCGTCACTTTCGGTCCTAGTAATGAAATATGCAATTAAACGTAGTACTAAGACGAATTAGAAATAACAAATAAATATTTCTTGAATTAAAAATAGAAAGGCGAGATAACCTCGTAATGACAGTAAATTATACATAATCACAGTTAATTAATAATGCTGTTTAGTTAGCGATATTATAAGCTTTAGCAGAATCATTTATAGGTGTTAATAGTTGGTAAAATATTTGGTAAGCTTATTCATACGAACAATGTTTAATTATTGATTCTGTTAATCCTACAAAGGTCTTGTTAGCTGTTACAACTCTACGTAATGTGTGTTATTATATGTGTTAAAATGATTATTGTCACCATAAGAATAAAACCTAGCGTATAGCAGCGAAAAGACGTTTTAGTAAGAAACTAACATTTCGCATTATCGTGGTAACATTTCCATAGTAGGGTTTATAGCATAAAATTAAGTTTTAAATGACGTAAATATAAGTCAGAATAAGATGTTGTAAAATAAGGTTGGGCCATAATAGTTGAGTTGATTACTTTTAGTATGATGAGACTAGCTAATAGAAGGGTGTAAGACAGGGTATTGAACTCTGCTAGAAGAAGGGCTTGTCATAACGAGGTAAGTATTTACATAAGTAGGGTTCTTTTTAATTAAATTGACACTTTCTCTCTCATATTACAGATCTCTAAAGTTATTATTATTGTTGTATGTTATGATACTGATACATTAAAATCGTAATGTTGTATATTATATCTTAGAAACCATGGTGGGGAATTTCATCTAACTTCCTAAAAATGTCCCAATTTCAGAAAACGTTTTGAATATTTATCCCTTAACTATTATACGTGACTATTATACTTTAACTATTATATATTATCGTCAAAATCATAAAATATGTTAAACTTAGAGTAGCTTATAGAAAGGATATTGGCAATAGCACGTTAACTAATTACAGAATAGAGTGCATTAGCGATTTTCATTTTCACAAATAGCTAGTGATTCTATTGTCTACTAAGCTACTTATTCTAAGTAAAGATGTAAGTTAATCAGGACGAAGATAATCCACTAGCTGACAAGACGGTACACCACGAGCTTAAGACAAGAGCTTGGCTTCTTGAACAACTCTAGTTAGATACAAATACTATATCCTTTTCTTATCTATTATAATTTGAAGAATAATTTGAAATATCAAGGAAAAACTAGAATGAAATAATGACAACCTGACATAAAGTAATATAACTTAAGTAATGTATGGAAAGAGTGAACTTAATAAAGTAATAATATAATATTAAACACAGACTTTACTGTACACCTTATTTGGATCATTTTTATTCAACAAGAGTTATTTTAATGTGAGTTGCTTAATGCATCAATAAACAAAATATATCTGAACGAATAAATTATTGTGAAATGATTTTCAGGAAACTACATTAAAAAAGTTAGCAAAGTAAAGGATAAAATCACACATCCATATAATGATTAATAATACTTCATGAAACTGCAAAACAGTAAAAATTCATTATATATTATATTATAATTAAACAAATTGAAAATGACACCCCTGAACCCAGTTATCAATGTTGTAATGTAATTTGATATCAATCGAATATGAAATTAAAACTGCTCATTGGAGAGTACAATAATTATTACTGTAATGTTTTAATTAAATCCCATCTATACAGCTGATTAACGAAAACCTTGTGGTTTTTTAAATAAGAGGAAAGATCTAAAATATAGACCTAGTTTCTTTTGTTTGAAAATATATGACATAAGTAGTTGAATGTATAACAGTTAGAACTGGAAAGATGCAATAAACTTTAAACTCTAAACCTTTAGTTAAATTATTAAAAGACCTCCTGTTATTTATTGCATTTGAAACGTAGGTATGGGACCATTAAATGACACGGTGGCGGCACAGCGTCCCATATCAATCTGTATTGACATCGACTTAGGGGTTTACGTGCTCACCTCGTTGGTCAATCCTGGTATTTGGTTATATAACAATATGGCTAAATAAGAATCAACATTTAGAAATACATTTACAATTGATAGAAATAAAACAAAGGTTAAGTAGCACAAATGTCAAGTGTTGGTTTAGACCTCATAAGTGTCGGATTAAATTAGCCTATAGAAGTGGGGTTTCAAGATGGAACAAAAAACTTGGCTGTTCAATCAGTAGCATTATTTATTTCCTGGGGAGGAATAAAGCCAAGGAGAAAATATTCAAAAACAGTATTTTTGTTGGGTTCTTTCTTTAAGTATGTTAGGTTTCTTTGTGCCATGTTCAGATCAGCTTTAGCAGTTAACCTTTTAACATAACGCAGTTTTATAAAACTTGACTGGGTAGCATATAGTGGTTATCATGCTTGCTTCATAATATGAAATTCGCCAGATTGATCTTGAGCAAAAACCAGAGACAATGTTGTGAAGATTCAACTCTGGATCCAGCTGCCAGTGGTTACTGAGCGATTAATTGATGGCCTGGCTAAAGAATCAGTCGGTCTTAGTCAGTAATAAGGCTAGGCAAAGGCATTTAACTTATACCTACACTCAAGATTCATTATTATTCGCCTTAAAATACGCCCTTGTTGCACCGATTAAGAGATCAGGTAATGATTCAATTTAATTTTAGAAAAGTTACTTGTTTCGAGAAACAACCTTATCAGGTTTCATACATTGTTACATAAAAAAAAACTCTCATTACGTTAAACAAATATTTAAACAACAGAAACAATGAGGTAAAAAGATACATCTGGACCTTTCTATATCCTCTGAACGGGTTTCTACCTTTTTTATATTTTAACCTTTGTTGTATTTTTTATTTGATAATAGTTCTCATACCCAAAGTGCCCACTTATTCTTTAGTATTTATATTAAATGATATCGCAATGTATCATCTCAGAAATGATTTAATATTTGGAAAATCCTACAAAAATAAACAAACATATCTGCATTTGGATATACTTTCTTCTTCTATGTTTTACGACTAAAAAGAATTCAAATTATGATAATTGCGATACAATTATGACGGTTTAACATAATTATCCTTACTTTCAGAAGATATTTTGGTAATATTAAATCATCCTACAGTTCACATAAAGTTTGGGGCTTAGTTTTTATTTTGTATGCTTCATTATAAGCTAAAAAAAACGGGTAATAAGGGAAATTTTGAATTGGGCAAATAACAGGAAAGAGCTCTCTAAAGTTGTAAGAGGTGTTTTGTAAGTTGATACAACGAGCAATCAAAGTTAGCCTCAATAACAAACGTAGTAACTAGGTGTACGCTCATTCTTCCCGTAAGAGGATGAACGAAGACTGAATTTTTAAAGATATGTAGGCAGGTACTGGATTGGTAACACTCTTCTGTTATCCGTTTTAACTCCACAACAGCAAGAACAGATAATTAATAAACCAAACATTTTACTAATGGAATGGTAACACCATTCCCATATCCGTTTTAACTCCACAACAGCAAGAACAGATAATTTAGGACTAATGTAAATAAAAAATACTACTGACTACTGGAGTGGTAACACCCTTCTCATATCCATTTTAACACGACAGTACCTGGGGGGCCCAGCTTTGCTCGGGGGAGGGCCAATCAGTCAGTTTAGATGACTTGGAGTAATATTTCATCACTTTCCCCTACTGATAATCAGATTTGTGTAACTCATTTGCCTCTTTTCTACATTTTTAAGGTTCCTCCAGTTGCTATTTATAGCTCAATGTCCTTTTCATTTATTTTACTACTCTATATATATATAATCTTCACTCAAATCTTTTAATCTCTGTTCTCAGGAAACCACATGTTAATAATCATAACAAACATGAGTATTACTTTGACAGTTCCCTGGTTGATTATGAACAGCTGATAAAATTCTTTTGTGTTGATTTAAAACTCCATAAGCCCAATGTTAATTTTTTTAACTTTTCATTTTATTTTTTTTACATTATTTGATTTTTCCTGGGGATGAGACCTGTCTAGAACTTATTTTTATCCCAGAAATTAGTTATTTTGAACATTTGAAGGAAATCGTTGAAGCCGTTTTTGAGATTAGTGTCGCAAGCAAGCAAACATACAAGCAAACCTTACTCATATTAGAGTATATGATACCTGGGGGCCGAACTTTGCTCGGGGGAAGGCTAGTCAGTTTGTTTAGATAACTTGGAGCTTATTTCACCACTTCCCCCTACTGATAATCAGATTTGTATAACTCATTTGCCTCTTTTCTACATTTTTAAGGTCACTCCAGTTGTTATTTATAGCTCAATATCCCTTTGATTTATTTTACTACTCTATGTATGTAATCTTCTCTCAAATCTTTTAATCTCTGCTCTCAGGAAACCACATGTTAATAATCATAAACAACATGAGTTCCATGTGGTTCCATAAAATCAGATAATAAATCCTTTGAATGAAGATTACATGTAGAGTGGTCATATCCAGAATGACTCAAAGGTGCATTATAATAACAACTGTTGTGACCTCAAAAATGCTAGTTAGTAGGGTACATGGTGAAAAACAACTCCAAGTCATAAACAAGATTGACCTTTCCCTAGCAAAGCTCAGTCCCAGGTAGTACTTAAACTATATGAGTATAACTTTGAGAGTTCGCTGAAAGATTTTGAACAGCTGTTATGACTCTTTTGCTTTCATTTTAATCTCCAAAAGCCCAATGTGATTTTTTTCAATTTTCCATAGCGGCTTTTTACATTATTTGATTTTTTTGGGGGATGGGACATGTCTAGAACTTATTTTTAACCCAGATATCAGGTTTTACAACACAAGTAGTTGGAAGGACACATTAGTTATTTTTTAAGAAAATCGTTGGAGCCGTTTTTGAGATAAGAGTTGCAAGCAATCAACCAAGCAAGCGAGCATGCAAACCTTACTCATATTATAGTGTAGGATAGGATTGAGTCAAAATAATTCAGCATTTGTATTGATTGACTATAACATATTTTTACTCTTAGGCACATAGAATGTACACGAGACAGGGACAATGATTCTGGATTCTAGCATGTTTGAAGTTCTGCATACAGACGGCCAGGGCTGAATTTAGGTCTGTACAGGCTCTGGTCTACACCCTAAATGCAAGTGCGGGCCCTTACCAGCCCGGCCAACTTTCCTGTTTGATTTATATAATATAACCTACGCTTATATCAGGCTCTACAGATGGCGTTGTGCAGTTACTTAAATTTCAAATTGCTAAAATCCGTATTGCTGCCTAGTGTATATTAACGTTGCCATGGCAAGATATTATTAAGTGATTTTCATTATCTAAATACATAAAACAAAGTCGGGATTGTATGTTAGTTATTTAGTTTCATCAAACAGCTGTTATAAGGATGATATCTAAACATACTTGAAAAGCATATAAACATATGTTTATTATAGACATAATAAATCTATTTGAATAGCAACTCATTTTCAATACCGAAGCAAGCTCTATATAAACATAGGCAAGTGAGCGTAGCTAACGAGCTCATCTTGAAAAAGAACGAGAATCTTTGAAATAAAACAAATTCAGTGACATTAGGATAGAATAATGTCTGTCTGACCAGCTAGTAGTACTCAACCCGAATGCTGACCCGAACTCCCGAACGCTTACCCAAGGATCATCTTTCCTCCATAAATTTAACAAGGCAACTTTTAAAGCTAGCGAGGCGGAGCTCTAAGGTCGGGGTTAAAATAAAATAACAAAAATTTTTTGTATAATTGAAAATTTTCTAAAATTACTAAAAAAGGTGTAAATAATAACAAAGAAAATTTTCCTGTGCGGTGGAGGTCTATGGTTGAGTAGGGCGGCGTATCAAACGTGGGGACATCTTTCAGGAGATGCTGCTTTAACAAAATAAATCCAACGAATCATACGTTAAAATTAAAAGTTGGGAGTGATAGTAAAGGCAGAGCCCTGAGGGAAGAACAAAGAGGTATCCATAATATTTTGGTACCCAACAACGTAGTATATAGGTCTGGAGCAGTTTTGAGGAGCCACTTTCGAAATCTTTGGATTTTTTATTTGGTGGTTTATATTAGGTTTCTAATAAAATATACCACCTGATTTTTTAGAAAAATTTGGGTTCAGAAATTACAGGGCTTAAGAGATCCCAAACTTCAGTTTTTTACCTTTCTTAGTACCATAAACTTTAAAAAATTTATAAGTAACAAGAGATTATATGTTTTTTATATTCTTATAAGAAGTAACATCGGACAAATATACTTAGTTTTGGTTAGCTAGCGATATTGGAAATGTTAGTAGGCTATTCGGCTAATGGTTGTTGAGAATATTTCAATTTCCATTCAGCAGTAAACTAAGTATATTGTCCGATGTTATTCTTATAAGAAATAAAAAACATATATCTCTTGTATACTTATTAATTTTATTAAAACTTGGTGTGTTAGCATTGACCAATAGAGAATATTCGTCCCAGGACAACCTTAAAACTGGTCTATACCAGTTTGGATGCTGACATTGGGTACAGCAAATTAAATTGTCATTACATATGAAGTTTTTTGGATGTCCATTATGACAAACTTCCCTTTCACGTTTGGTCCCTCCACTTGCAGCGGCTCGGGGCGGAAACTCAGGGGTTGGTCCCCAACCTGAGAATGTATGGTCCCTGGCTGTTGTACATGGATACCCCATCCGTTGAGTTGGCCAGTTGGAGGGCAGAGCGGGTCCACATTGAGCCTGATCACAGCTGTCACAAGGCACGGGAGTTGGTACTCTGAAAGGCCAATTTGGCTGCCTGTCCCATCCCACCCTTTCCTTTCCTGCTATATCCTAACCTTCTGGTAACCTGCGCAAAATTCCCGCTTATGGAAAACGTGCCTGTAGCAGCTATGCTGGGGTTTCTTAATCTAGCAACAATGAATAGAGAATATGCGGAATACGTTTCCATCTAACCCTGGAGGGTGAGGTGGAGCAATTAACCTCTTAAAACCACTGTGTGTACCTAGCAATTAGATTAAACTGATTGCGTTTATTTGGTCACATGTCCTAGCTCCTGTTCACGCTTTTTTAAGACTCGGCCAATGACTAATATATTTTTGGTACCGGATGGTTTTCGACGAGTTTTAAATATATAACCTGAGAGAAAAGTTGCCAATAATTATTAGACCTATTAATTTCCAGCTCCAAAATCAGGGGGTTAAACATACAGAAATATACTTGTTTTAAACCCATTTAATGTAAAAAATGGTATTCAATGATTTATTTATATAACAGTATCTTATAAAATTCATACCTTAAATTTTAAAATGTTTACATCATTAATATATGTTAGTTTGAATTTTAATACACAAGCTACTGAAATCGCAGCACGAGAGATTTAAAAGCAAAATCCAACATCTACATTAATGACAATTTTTCAGGAGGGCAATCTGTCTACATCGTAATTAGTTCAACAATGTAGACGGTTGGGATTACGGAGTTTTGGACATCTTGATTGTTTATGAAAATCAATATTAACCACAGAAAATGCAAACAAATATAAACTGTAACCAGACTATTTTACTGACCGGTAGATTACAAAACTTTAATCCCATGTCATTAGGTGAAAGTGAGGCTTATTTGGTACATTACATGTAATAAAGATAGTTTGCACGTATGATAGTTTAGTAAGTCTGCCATCAAGTAAGTTGTTCACAATGTAAAGAAACTACTATAGGTCTACAACACGCTTGATTATCAATCACAGTCAGTCGTGTTACAGAGTTATACTGACCCAGTAATTCAAAAATTCCAAAACCTATTGTATTAATTTATCATCACTAGTCCAAACACTTAGCTTTTACATCGAAGTTTTCCAGTAAAAAATAAACTGATAATAATAAATCTAAATAGATACAAGCATTGTTTTAAACACGACAAAACACTATTAATTCACATAACACTCACATTTTAAACTATTTCGAAATAAAAAAAATTGATGGAACAAAACATAACCAAATCCATAGTTTTGGTTATGTTTACATTTGAGTAATTTATAAACAAATATGCAGTGTTTCCACTCTACGGTAAAAATATGCCACGCACTGATACAAAAAATCCCACTTTATCCCAGACTCTCCCTTATAGTATCCCTCGTCATATCCCACACTTTCCCACTGATTTGTTAAACATTGCAACACAATTAATGTTAAATATTATATGATTATTGAATAATGTATTAGTACAATATTTATACCGTTAGATAGAGCTTATTTAGATCTACTAATTACCTATAGGTATTTTACATTTAGTACCTCAAAGGATTTTGAGCAATGCGACATAGGTTAAATGATACGGTGAATTAACTAAATTAAATAATTTATTTACGTGAGAGGTACTAATATTTTTAATGGTAGTACTAAAGAGTACGAAGCAGGTACTAAAAAATGGCAAATAGTTTGCTTGTTAATTCCAACATGGCTCGGCCAGCGAAATTGACATGATTCAATGTTCGTTCTGTGACGTTTATAAAATCATAATAGGTGCGGACAGCGAGGTTAAAAATGGGAAACCCCGCAACTGCCAGTACGGCGAGAAAATCCACTAGAAGTGCTACTGCTAAGGTGCTCTGGTCGTAAGTTGTAAGCAAACTAGCAGACGTAATGCCGATTTCAAAAAAATCCCACTTTATCCCACAATCCCATTTTATCCCACAAGCAGTCAAAATATACCATATAGGGGATAAAAATCCCTCAAGTGAAACACAGACAAATCCCAGCTGACATTTTAAAGACAACCATAGTCAATAGCTTACTACGAAAACCAATTCAACTACTGAATATCAAACATTAAAATTAGTTTTAATAATTATTAATAATCCAAAATAAAATACGAATGCTGTGTTAAAACATCCCTTTGGTATCCCAAATGACTCCTTCAAAATTTCATTAAGAAATGTTTTACAGTTATTTAGTATTTCGATAACACACCCACACACACACACACACACACACACCCACACACGGCCACTGAAACTTCTTCATCAATACAGTGATTCACTTCGTTCATCAATTAATTCGTCTTATTGAAGCATTTATAAGTCGTCTTATCACTTTTCTGATTGAAATCCTTAATTTTCATTATACTTTCATTCTGTAAAATTAGCGACAAAGTTTATGCCATCTCCTCAAAGTAATCAGTGTTTTTAAAAATTCCCAAGTAAACGATTTATCTGTAAACAAATTAAAAGGAAACCAATTTTGTGACTTCGTAAATATTATTTTAGAGAAAATAATATTTATTAATCTCTGTTAGTGAAACGTTAAATGACGAAAAAGTGATTTAAATAAGAAATATGTCGTAAACAACTAGCTTTCAAAGAAAATTTCAGTTTCGACCTTGTTCTGTGCTTTGGGGAATTTCAGAACGGGAGTTTTTGGAGTGCTTAGAAGCGTCTTGGAGTTTACTTAAGCAGTTTAAAGCACAAACCGCTGCTTAATTGTTTGTGTTGTGTATAAGACCAAGTCCAGGGTGTTAAAAATTACTTTCAGAGAGAACCTTACTTTTGAAAATGCTCTCGATGAAACTTGGAAACTAGCTCTTGAGATAGAAATATTTTAATATTAAATTTTAAATAACTAATTTTCATGCAACCTCAGTAAAATACTAATAAAATTTACGGTTTGAGTAATTATATGAAACAATAATTGGTTTTAAGTATACCAAACAGAAAACAAAGTTGTATAACGTTTTTTGATCGAAGAGAACTTTCTCTATCTGAATTTCCTCTACGAAAACCAACCATATATTTTTTAAACAAAAGCACAATATTATTAAACTATCGAATGCTGTAGGATTACATAACAATCCGTGTTGTTATTAGGTGTTGCACAGATTAAAACTATAAACAAATTAACAGCTTAGATACGGTTGTTTTGAATTGTCAGCTTACACTGGACCATCTGACCGCTTAAGTCTAAATGTCTTCAAGTGCGATTTCAATATAAGCTGATTAGTGTGGTATATTTAAAAAAAATCAGGTCTACGTCAAACCTTTCACAAAATACATTTATTTTTAAAGGAAAACAATGAAATGACTATCTAAGCTGAAAATATAATACTGGAAGAAAATAAAACATCAATTTATAACAGCTTGACAGGAGATCGATATTGCTTGATAAGCTGAGGATTTTTGAGTCGTCAGGTAAGACATGAGCTTTAAGCTGACAAAAAAAATTCTTTGTTTTTTAGATTCATAAAATTATTTTATATTTACGCACTTTTATGGTTTTGTTACGTGAGTGCTAGTGACCTAGTTCACAAACCTAACGATAAAAAAGTTCAAAATGTATATTTTCACGTTCACGCTTTGGCTAAATTAGTATTAAATTTACTCAATTTAATAGCTGTGTATTAAAGATTCAAAGTGTGATTTGGTGAGTCGCTGGCGTAGTGGTCAAGGTTATGGACTTCAGAACCAAAGCCGTGACGTGGGTTCGAATCCCAGTCCCGACTAGAAAATGTGATCAGTACTATCTTGATTTTACTTTATTGGTCATCCCTTGCTTTTGAGACGTTCTTCGCACAAGCTTGGGCCCTCGTGGAAAGAAAAAAGGATAGAAAAAAGAGACCACGATAAAAAATGTTCACCTAGTAAAATATTCCAACTCTCGTTACTAAAACCAATAAACTATTTTCTATGTACAAAAACACAATAGTTCACTGTTATATTGAACACTATACATAAATATAAAAACACATTTATATATTTTTATAAAAGGAAAAACATAACAAATAAAGGAAATGTAATTGAACGTGTATGTTAAAACTATCTAGGACGGCAAAAATCTGCTAGTGTTTCCTCAGTTGACATATTACAAGCTGCAAGCCCTTGTCTAGATTAACAAGCTTTGTTGGAGCTTTAGATGTCTTGTGTCCGATTTCTTTTGTCGTCTGGACATGGTAATCTGAATGCACGGTATTCGTATCAGGTTTAAACAAGGGATTTATGTTACAGTTTTTTAATACATATTTTAAATATAATGAATATATTTGAGATTGGACATTAAGAGTAAGTTTTATGTTTTCAGATCCCTTTATCCTTTTAGTTGGAAAGCTAGTTGGATAGTTTTTGTCAAAGTACACACTCTCAACCTTGATCCCTTTACTAGAACCAAAAGGTTTCTGAATTAGATATTAAATTGTAGAACAGAAAACGAACACGATGTGTTTTAATTTAACGAAATAATAGTCCAATATTGCTTTATTTAACTAAGAATAAAATAGAATCTAAAAGTAAAGGAAATTGTACTATGCAGATCATTAGGAATGTTTAAATATGTTTGCTGGTGGCGGTATGCAGTGGTCATCACACAAGTAGGTGTAAACAACATAGCAACAGATCTAAAAGTATCACAGATTGAAAAGTGCTTTATGTCGAATTCTAAAATACATTTTAGTAACAAATAGCCTAAGACGTAATAATAACATTTTTCTGAGAGAAGTCAAATACTTAAAATGGGAAAGATATTATTAAAAATCAGCTTTAGGGATAAACGAGTGTTCATGCAGCACGCTGACGTGAGGGAAGTGAATTTCCACATAACAAATCTTAAAAATTCAAAATCAGTGTAAAAACGTACATTTATTCCAATTTTTATTGAAATCTGAAAACATTGATTTTTTGGTTGTTCTGATGCTCCAGGTTTCATTTACCTGCAATGCTGGGAATACAATTTTTGACATTATAAGGTTATGAGAAGTCCAGTCATGCTTGAAAGTAGGCGTGAGGTTGCTGGGGATGATAAACGTACACAACAAAATGAATACCAGCCTTTTATAGTGTAAAACCCCATAAGTCAACGTACTGTATTTGGCCGATACACATTTTCTTTAATAACTCAGTAAATATTTAGGCTAGAATGACAAGAAAGGGCTTAAAAGTTTCGGCTCACTAATTCTTATCATTGTACATGCATTTTACATCCGGGGATTTTCTGACCCTTTGTGGGCCTAAAAACTCGAAATTTGAAAGATTAGTCCCCAAGAAAGAGGTTTAGAGTTTTCTGATTATTTTTCCCAACAAAATTTTCCAACTAATTATACAAAGGAACGTCCCTACCAGATTTGAAATAAATCGAACAAAAAATGTGACCGCTAGAGTGCAAACACACACACACACACACACACACACACACACACACACACACACACACACACACACACACACACACACACACACACACACACACACACACACACACACACACACGTACACGAATACATATTTTATATAATCTTGAACGACTCCCCAAAACGTGTTCATGGGGTCACGTTAAGGACTTCTATGGTGTTCCTGGGCTCACGTTTCAACGTGCGGGTAATGATAATAGTACACCCTCATAGGAGATTTACTAATGAAGAGCAACAAATTAAGAAAGAATGTTAGATTGGAAGGCAGCTATACGCTCTGGAATGTGTGGTATTTCATGAGACGACTGCTGGTTTCTAGACAGAATACGGAAGGTGTTCACATGAAACAAAATCTGTCAAAATGAGAAAAAAATAGTAGATAGATTCTTTGTTGAAAAATATATAAAATATATTGTTGATAGCATGACCATTTGTTATAAGGCAGAATTTAATTTCTTACCTCCTCATCCAAAGCAAATTGAATCCATTAAATCTCAATACGTTTCTATATTATTTTAGGTACACAGTACCACTGATATATGGAAATATTTTATTTCTTTGTGGTTGTGTTATATTGTAAAAATAAAAAAATATATTTAAAACGTGGAAATTCTCTGATAAATTAGAAAACGAAACAGTATTTATGAAACCATTAACACGTATTTACAAAATATTTAATTTAATCACATAGATTAAAGGTCTTAATGTTAATTTTTTTCCTTTATATTGCTTTAATTAAGGAACAGTAAAAATTGTAAGAAAAAAGGAAAAGACTTAATAATAAGAAAGTATTTATCAGCAAAACTTTTTAATTACGAAACAGTAAAAGCGGCTTCGATTTTCCTTAATTGTATGAGTTGCAACAATTGGTTGGCTTTCTAACAGTTGCAATGAATACGCCCTATTAAAAGTATTTTCAAGTTCTCTTGTTACTTAATTGCTCTTTGTGTGCTTGTTTGTATTCCTTTTGTCGAACTTTTATCAAGGAAATTCAAGTTTTACACACAAAATCCCGTAGGATAAAATATTTTATACGTCACACAGTAAAATTGCTGTAACTATTGGTAGACGGGGGGTTTAGTTTAGTTTTAAACATTTATTACTAGAGAACCCGTGCTGCTCTGCAGCATCAGTTAATGTTGAAATTTGAAAGTTAAAATATTGCATTGTTGGTTTAAATGGTATTTTGAAAAAAATAAACAAATGTGATAAAGAATTCATTAAAAAGTTCCATTTTTCTATTGCATACAATAATGCACTAGGATAGAAATACCTCGTAGTGGAACATTATTTAGTCATCTGCGGGACAATGTGATGTTACTGTTAACAGTTTATATAGAATTGCGATTCAATCGGCACCTTTATACGATTTACTTACTTGTAGAAAAAAGTCAATGAAACTCCTTAACATAATATTAATAATATAGTTATTATATTGTCCATCTGTTGGAATAGTTTTACAAGTTACACTTTCTTTTTAATATAGCTTTTGTTTCAGTTTCACAATCGTTATATTTTTATGCGTTGGGAAACATCGTTAACAATTGAAAGATACAAATTTTAAAAATTGTTAGTTTAACCTTGCATAGTAATTTAGTTGGCTTAGCAATCAGAAGGGTTGAATGTTTGACTCAAGCTCTGCTAGTGCACTGTCCATTATACTATGCTATATTTATTATGCAATCAACCATCTAAACATACTACTCTGCAAACTAGCAATGATTTAGATTTTTGAGTTAGTTCATTGTAAATTATATTATTTCATTGTTTTAAAGCTTTTAAACATGTTAGAAATTGTGGCCAACAATTGAGGGAATGAAAAGGGTATAGGAAAAGAATAATCTGACATTTTCACAGTTTATTTGATGAATTGAAATGTTCTGAAGGATCATTTATCATCAGCAGGAAATACAGCTACAGCAGGAAATTCATTGAACACTTTCTTACTTGTATTATTTTAAAAATGCTGCTAAATCAAAACACATTGCAACAGTTGAATGTTCATAAAGTTTTATTTTATAGATTATTTTAAGAAAATGCTAATTGTTAGTTGTTTAAACAAAAAACTTGAAGACTTAAATTTTGAAGAATATAAATAAAACTATTTAACCTTCACTTAAAGTAAAATATAGTAAGTAAGGTAGAGCACCATAGTACATAATAAATCAATCTCGCCATAATATCAAAGAGGACGTGAAAAAAATGAGTTGCTAAATATATTGGCAATAAGGAAAGTAAATCTTTTCCTGTTCAAAAAGCAAGTATTTTATAACAACTCGCCTGAAGGCACGCTTTGAACATAGAGGAGAGTTACCGATCCAAAGATCTTCGGGGTTTTGATCTAGACAATCGGGTGAAATATTACCCATCATAGGTGTTCTACAGAAACATTAAAATTTAGTTAGTTTTCTAACACATGTAGATTTTATAAATTTGTATTTAAAATTTCAATAAAGTCAAAAGTTTTCCCACAAACAACGAACGTTGCACAATTATTGCTAGTAGCACTAGCAAGTATTGTAATAGTATTGTAGTATTTATTGTACAAGCTGTAAGTTGCTGATTCGTATTGCTTCAATTAATTGAGTCTTTGATTCAGCGTTTCTTATCTGTATTAACACTATTTAGTTATTATTATTATTCTTTAACTAATTATATCGAGCTGTAATTAATTTTCCAAACACATATTTCATCGGAAAATGGTTTCTTGAGGTCCAAAATATATACTTGTTTTCAAATTTTTAGTTTTTCAACCTAAACCCTTCTTCACAAAGTGTGAGCAGTCTACCACTCATCTGTGGTTCTGTTGCGGTTATGTGGTCAGCGGTGGTTGAAGATGCGGTCACTGTGGTCACATTACAATTACACTGCAATCTGCTGCGAGGGCCACAACAAAATAAATTGCTGTTGGAAATCCGGTTGTAACTAAATGGTTTTTGAGACAATTCATCGTCAAGCTACTTTAAAAACTATATGTTAATGACTGTACAAGGTGCCGTGGTAAATCTGGTAATTTAAATATAATTTGCACGATTTTACTCATACAAATTTCATTTGCTCAGTTATGGGTTGAGTGAACTTTATAATATTTACACAATCCTTTTTGGCAAAAATGTTCACAATTTGTAATATACAGACCAATTCCTTAATAATTTGCCGTTTATAGGAAAATAAACTTTGAAGAATTATTGAAATGGTCGCCATTTTTAAACAGTTAAAGATAGAAACACCAAATTCAATATAAAATTAGCCCTGGAATAGTCTAATACACAGGTTTCAAGTCAGGGGTCAGTATCTTAAGTGGTTCCTAAGATATGCTGCTCCTCATGACGAACTCTACCAAATCCGGCATTTGTGCCTTACTCTCGCGGGCATAAATATATTATCCTTACTATTGGAAAATTAATGATTGAATTCCTTGGGATTTGACGCAGTTTACCATCAAACATAGAATTTGGTAATAGCTTTCATAAAATAAAACATAGATCACTCACAAAACAACTACAGGAAATATTTTTTGTTAATATATTCAAAATGTACTTTAGTATTGTGGTGTGTTGTTATTGCGATCAGTTGAAACGGCGAGATGGTAGCTAAGTGAGGAGAAATAAGCAGTTAATATATATATATATATATATATATATTCAAGAGCACTCTAGCACTTAGACACTTTAATTAAAGATTTCTATTAATACACTTAAGATGGGCTTTATCTAGAGTGAAACGTAAAAGTTCTTACTCTTTATTTATCTTGTATCGCAAAATCTTTTAATTTACCAAAAGCAACTAGGTCATTTTATAAAGTAATGTCTGAAACATATTAACATAAGTAGGGTAATTGATAGATAGGCTAAAAACTAATTTTTGAAGAAATTAGGTTTTGTCCAACTAAGCGGCTATGATCCATTGTATTTCTCTGGGGTGCAGTAAATGAGGCCAAGTAATCTTCCCAGTGAAGGAGAGATTCGTAAATCCCTTCATAATGGTTCTACAAATTATCTATTTATAACCAACATTGGAGATGGATGTATTAAATAACAAAAAGATTAAACAATTGTATTTTGAGTAACTATATCCTGCACAACTCACTGATTTCGTGACTTATGTGTTCTGACCCACTTTTAGATAAACTAGAAACGTGAATTTACATTCATATTTTTAGTAGGGGGCATTGGGGCATTCAAAACCAGCACAGGCGTGTGAGGAGGAATGAGGAATCACCCCCCCCCCCCTCACGTGACCTGGCGGAAACCTAACATAGGCTGGCGAGCACAGGCCTGTGAGGAGGAATGAGGAATCACCCCCCCCCGTCACGTGACCTGGCGGAAACCTAACATAGGCTGGCGAGCACAGGCGTGTGAGGAGGAATGAGGAAACCCCCCCCCCCGTCACGTGACCTGGCGGAAACCTAACATAGGCTGGCGATCGAGATGAGGAAGAGGTCGCCAGCCCTCTGTGCAATTCCTCACCCTTGTATTACCGGACTCAAACTGGCGATCGAGATGAGGAAGAGGTCGCCAGCCCTCTATGCAATTCCTCACCCTTGTATTACCGGACTCAAACTGGCGATCGAGATGAGGAAGAGGTCGCCAGCCCTCTGTGCAATTCCTCACTCTTATATTACCGGGCTCAAACTGGCAATCGACATGAGGAAGAGGTCGCCAGTTCCTCACCCCTCGTGCTTATCGGGCGAAGTGACTGGTGACTGGTACAGCCAAGCACGACCCCCAAGTAGAGGTGTCAACAACAGCGGGTGAAAGCGGCATTGGAAAGTGACAATACCCAGACTCCAGAGGTGTCAACAACCCTCCCGGGCGAAAGCGCACATTCGAGTCAGTCTTGACCAGAGCCGCTTCCATAATGAACGCCCTTACTGTGGAAGTCTTTGTCAACGTCCCCAACATCAGCCGGTACCTCCTGCTCGGACCGGAGTACCTTACTCCCACAAGGACTCGGGTCGAGGAGGCGATGAGGAGAGGCGTCCACGTCTTCCTCAGGCCGGGGCGGTGGAGTCCAGCCAGTCCCGTGATGGCCTCCCGTCGTTACGACCCGGGGGACCCGGCGCAGTGGGACGAGGTTCTGCAAGGGCTGCAGTTAACACTGGACCAAGGCGGCATGGCGGTGCCGGACGTCCAGGAAAACTATAGAAGGCCTGGACAGTAACCGGTTAAACCCCAAACTGGTTACTGTTACCCCAACCCAAAGACCCAAGACCCTCTGTCCTACCACATAACCCTCTGTCCTACCCCAACCCATAACCCTATCCCATCCCACCCCAATAAAACTAGCAAGGGTGGAGTGAGGAGCCCCCGGCCGGTTGCACTTTCAGTGATGACTTTGAACATGAGGAAAAACTTTCGAAAATTAATAACTAGCCTATTTAACCACCGATTCCCACGGGACTTTTTCCAGAGTGTAGGCCTACCTCAGAGGAAGCGAATAACGAAAGAACCCCATAGATCCGAAATCAAACAAGGCCGCTATTAATTTATAACCGCGTTTTCCTTATGGGATATCAGCTGTTTACCGACCGATTTTGATGAAACTTCACCACATGTCGGGCGGCAACCTAAGTAAACCATCACTTAAAGAAAATTGAAAATCCACCGTTAAACGGACCCGCTATTAATTTTTGAACGCGTTTTCCTTATGAGATCTCAGCTGTTTACCGACCGATTTTGATGAAACTTCACCACATGTCGGGCAGTGGTCTAAGTAAACCATCCCTTAAAGAAAATTGAAAATCCGCCGTTAAACGGGCCCGTTATTAATTTTTAAACGCGTTTTCCTTATAGGATCTCAGCTGTTTACCGACCGATTTTGATGAAACTTCACCACATGTCGGGCAGTGGTCTAAGTAAACCATCCCACAGGACATTTTCCAGAGTGTAGGCCTATTCCAGAGGAAGCGAATGACGAAAGAACCCCATAGATCCGCCATCAAACAAGACCGCTATTAATTTATAACCGCGTTTTCCTTATGGGATCTCGGCTGTTTACCGCACAACCGCGATGACGTCATAGTTTTCCTGGAACCAGTAGCGATGACGTATTCCGAGAACTGTTTACCACTCGGACCTGTTCACTCATTAGCGAGCTTCTAGAAGCTTCTCCCGGATATGGAAAATCCCCAGCTTATTGCGCAATAGGCAATCTCCCGCGCTTCTAGAAGCTTCTAGAAGGTTCACTGGAGTGCGCGCGTGACACAGGTATAAAACCAAGGCTCGGCCGCGCGCACGCGACCTCAGTGTTGTTCGAGACGTCACCATGAACGGAAGCGGTACCGACGTAGTAAACGTGGACCAAACGATCCGCTCTTTCCTAGAGGAGCTGGACGCAATGGACGAGAACGCTAACATACCGTCAGTACAGCAACAGCAGGGATGCGCGTCAAAGAAGAAGCCCGATGGGTGGACTGTAAAGAGGAAGGAAGTGCCTATCGATTCCCCATCACTGTGCTGGTCTGCTGGTGGATGTCAGTATACTGTGAAGAACCCCAGCAACAGCGGTAACGTACTGTTGAAGATGAACGTTTTCCAAGGAGGTTGCTCGACTTGGACCTGCGGCCTGTATTTGGACGAGCGGCGGGACGACGAGATCTGCATGATTCTGACGGATCTGCTGACTAGGCTGCAGAACCTATGGTTGGTCAACAGCGAGACGGGAGAGCCTAGATTCAACGGAATCGTCAGGACCGTCAGTCCGCTACCCGCCTGGAGGAAGATCGCGGATCGTTGCGTTTCCACCACCGCTATCGCCATCCCTGAAAAGCGGAAAAAGACGAAAAAATAAATGAAATAAACGAAGTAATTCGATCCTTCCCTTTCCTACTTTTCCTTAATGTACACTATTGTAAAAAAAATAAATAACTAACGTAATAAAACGAATAAGCGTGTTCCTCGAGGTACATTTCCAGCCTCACCACCCCTCCACTCCGCTGTCCCTCCACTCCTCCTCCACTCCTCCACTCCTAGTAATTAAATCAACAGAACACCAGTTGTCAAACACCCACAAAGCTAAGGATGTAGCTACAATATTAGGCTACACTAACCCTAAAGAAGCAATCAGAGTACATGTTAGAGAAAAATATTGCAAAACAATTCCTGAAGTATGGGGGAGCGAAAATCTCCCCCTAACCTATAACGAGAAACATTCAATCTTTCTTAACGAGCCGGGATTATATTCGTTACTTATGAAATCTAAAATGCACATTGCCGAGAAGTTTCAAGATTGGATCTTTGAAGAAGTTTTGCCATCCATTAGAAAAAATTGTCAGTACAGACTTATAAACGAGAACCAACGGCTGCTGCAATCACTTACAAAGTCGCTAACAAATAACCGAAAGCTAGATCAAACAAATTCCGAGTTTAAAAGTACAAATGATATATTGTGTATGGAAAACCAATCCATGAATCAAACGCTGATCGAACAGACACCTAAAGTGGCAGTGTTGCCTGAAGATGTAAATCTGAAGCATATATTTTGTGTGATGATTAGGGAAACCCTTTTAGAGCAGTACGGAGTTTGTGAATACAAGTGCATTCGAACACAGAAGAGGAATTTCAAACAAGCCTTGAAAAAAGCAAAGGAAGAAGGATTTACAATGTGCTACTGTAGAGAAAATGTCCCCAACGGCATAAACATAGTGAATAAGGCTAAAGAAGTGATGAAGAGTTGCGGCATAAACATAGTGAATAAGGCTAAAGAAGTGATGAAGAGTTGCGGCATGCACATTGACTGCAGATACAACAACATCCTAACCTCGCACAATTTCATTAATATAGTTGAACATATCTTTGACAATGTATAGGTCTGCGCTTGTGGACACGTTCCAGAACCTTCGACGCTAGCCAGGTAGTAACAGTCGATACGTGCTCCAAAGATGACCAGTGCGGATGACGCAAGAAAAGTAATCACCATATCAATGAACAAAATACGTTATAAACGTAACAACATCCAAGAAAGGCTCGCAATCAAGTTAGTGTTGGATAGAGCGAGAGATGTGTTTGAGAGAAAATATCATATGAAACAGCATACTTATGAAGAAAACAAAAATATTGAATATCATGTAAAAGAATATAACTATGAAGAAAACAAAACAGACTGTTAAATTTAACGAGGAGCTAAATACACAGTACACTTACGAGCCCTGTGAGGATGTACAACAATTGACGTGGACTCAAATCGCAATAGATGAAATGAGATTCCGCAGATCGTTGGAACTGATGTTGGGATGAAAAATCAAACATCTAACCTATTGTAACAAGATGTGTCACAGCGAGTGCATACAGTTTACTTCAAGGGTGAGCAGACGCACCACCAGTCCGTAGTACGGTTGAAGTCACACGGTAAGGACGTGAACATGGACGCTTACGCTTCTGCGGACGACTATATCAAATCGTTTATTCAGGAGATTGAGGTTATGAGCAATAATGCTAGTGATCAGACATTGACATCACCTCAGACGTCATCTGTAAAACCGATCACTGCCTGCAAGAGACGAAGGAGGCCAACTCCCATCGAAGTGGAAACCAAGAAACCAGGATGGGTGCCAAAACCAACAGATGATTGTCCCGTAGTGTCATGGATGGAGGATGAGAATACTTTTGCTGTTCAAAACCCGGGAAACAAAGGACAAATTTTATTGAAAATGGAAATGTACGATGGTACAGATATGGTGTTCATGTGCGGTTTATTTTTGGACAAAGTTGGTGAAATGCACCAAAGTGTTAAACAAGTAGTTGATAAAGTGGAAAACATGTGGATCGATAAATCAACAGGAGTATCGAAAATTACAGGCTTAACTCAAACTGTTACACAACGCAGTGCAGTTTCGCAACCAACGTCGAAGAAGCGAGCTGTGAGGAAGAAACAACGAGTGTCATCAGCAGTCAATTAGAGCATCCGCATTCCCAGACAGGAGGGCGACGCGTCGGTTTTTTGTGTGTGAACACCTGCGCCCGGCCAACTACTACTAGAGGTGTCGAGCAGAAGCACTTTCATGCCAGAGATTCCGAGCTTGAATGGCACTGTAGCAACCGCGGACCTGAGAGCTACCCTCAACAACTGCAAGTCCGACTCTCCGCTCTACACCAGGATAGCCGATCTCCGAGAGGAATGCGGCTATCTCATCACTGCGATGGAGCGAGCCACCACCACACCCTTTGGCGAGACGATCATCGTGATCCTGGAGGGGCAGGTCGGGGACAACTTCTTTCTACGAGTCTACCTGCCTATGCGCTTCAACGAGGTCCTGAGCAACACCGACATCGAGCGCTACAACGGTGGGTTTGGAGAACGCCTTCGCTTGGTGAAGCGCAGCCCGAGGGGTTCCAATATCAGATTCACACCTTTGGAGTTTATGTAAAGCAAGACTTGAAGATTATGTAAATACCTTTGTAAATTAGTTTTCGTAGTCAATACTTATAGTCACGTTCAGAACATAACCACTGTGTTATTTATTTCACGTAACTCCAAAAATGTCCTTTAGTAGTAAGTTTAAGAGCGTGAGTATGGTAACTGTGAGGTGTTTAGCTCATAAGCGTCATCATCAGAATCATCGATATTTGTACATAGATGTAACCAACCGCGTAATGCGATACAATTGGTTAGAGCGCATCGTGTGTGAGCTGTCTTGTGTTGGCGACATCGCACTGCGTTTGTTAATAGTAGACTGTTGATTGACGATAGTGATCCGCAACCAATATCGCTGATATCAATGACATTAGTAGTACAGTGATCCGTGATGAAATTGCATCGTACAAACTCTATTTTCTCAGTACCTTTGACATAGACAATCGGTCGTTTGACGATACATGCACGTAACTTTTCCTCTAGCTCATGATACCAGATATCACCTTGAGCCCATTCCAATCCGTGACAGTGTTTTGTGAACCAATAGCTTTCACGTAGTTTCTCTTGTGGAGCCTTTATCGTATGTTAGTTCGTTAACAAAATAACTTGTACATTAACACGACGATCACTTTTCTTGCTTAAGTCACGATGTGCATTATGGCGTATGGGACGATTGGTAATAACAGCGTTTAAAGTAAACTGGGCACATTCGTTGTGATACGTCTTGTCACAGCAGGTTAGATTTCACATTCTCACATTCAACATCAATTAAAATTGTAGACGTAATCTCATTTCATCTGTTGTGATTTAAGTACACGTAAACCGTTGTACATCCTCACGCGGCTCGTAAGTGTAACGAGTATTTAGTATGATAATAAACTTCTCGAATGTTAGTAAGTTTAATCGTAGCTTGTTCATTGACGCATCGATCCCTATTCTTGTTTCAGTCTCAATATGCATTATGGCGTACGTGCCAGATGGTACTAACAACGCTTGAAATAAACTGCACACATGTGTTGTGATACATCTAAACACAACAAGTTAGATGCATCATTCTAACATTCAGCATCAATTGAAATGTTATGCGTGGTATCATTTCATCTGGTGTAATTTGAGGGAATAACTCGACTACGAACCTTTATCCTATGTTAGTTCGTTAACAACGTAACTTGTACATTGACGCATCGATCACTTTTCATGCTTAAGTCACAATGTGCATTATGATGTATGTGACGACTGGTAATAGCAATGCTTGAAGTAAACTGAGCACATGTGTTGCGATACGTCTTATCACAGCAGGTTATATTGCTCATTTTCCCCATTCAACATCAATTACAATTGTATGCGTAATCTCATTTCATCGGTTGTAATTCAAGTCCGCGTTAACTGTTGTACATCCTCACGCGGTTCGTAAGTGTACCGAGTATTTAGTTTTACATTAAACTTCTCGTATGACAATCCCAAGTAATCGGTGTTTGAAGAAGTTTGCCTTTCCTTTAAGAATTGTCACTAGCATTATAACGTGGTTGTGTTAAGTTATGATAGGTATAGTTAGGTTTATTAAGACTGTTTCCAGTTAGAAAGGGGAAACATGGAGGGACTTATCTCATCGTTAGGTTATGATATCCAGTGTAAAGTTAGGTCCCTGCATAGAAATAGGAAACGTATGCAGTTGTATCTCATCCTTAGGTTATGTTATGCTCTGTTAAGTTAGGTAGTTGTGTTAAGTTACGATAGGTATAGTTAGGTTTATTAAGACTGTTTCCAGTTAGAAAGGGGAAACATGGAGGGACTTATCTCATCGTTAGGTTATGAATGTTAGGTCCCTGCATAGAAATAGGAAACGTAGGCAGTTGTATCTCATCCTTAGTTTATGTTATGCTCTGTTAAGTTAGGTTTGTGCTTATACATAGGAAATATTGCCAGTAGTATCTCGTCGTTAGGTTAAGTCATGCTCTGTTAAGTTAGGTTTGTTGTTGATTATAAAAACAAACCTAACTTAACAGAGCATGACTTAACCTAACGACGAGATACTACTGGCAATATTTCCTATCTATAAGCACAAACCTAACTTAACAGAGCATAACATAAACTAAGGATGAGATACAACTGCCTACGTTTCCTATTTCTATGCAGGGACCTAACTTTTATAACCTAACGATGAGATAAGTCCCTCCATGTTTCCCCTTTCTAACTGGAAACAGTCTTAATAAACCTAACTATACCTATCGTAACTTAACACAACTACCTAACTTAACAGAGCATAACATAACCTAAGGATGAGATACAACTGCATACGTTTCCTATTTCTATGCAGGGACCTAACTTTACACTGGATATCATAACCTAACGATGAGATAAGTCCCTCCATGTTTCCCCTTTCTAACTAGAAACAGTCTTAATAAACCTAACTATACCTATCATAACTTAACACAACCACGTTATAATGCTAGTGACAATTCTTGAGGGAAAGGCAAACTTCTTCAAACACCGATTACTTGGGATTGTCATACGAGAAGTTTAATGTAAAACTAAATACTCGGTACACTTACGAACCGCGTGAGGATGTACAACAGTTAACGCGGACTTGAATTACAACCGATGAAATGAGATTACGCATACAATTGTAATTGATGTTGAATGGGGAAAATGAGCAATATAACCTGCTGTGATAAGACGTATCGCAACACATGTGCTCAGTTTACTTCAAGCATTGCTATTACCAGTCGTCACATACATCATAATGCACATTGTGACTTAAGCATGAAAAGTGATCGATGCGTCAATGTACAAGTTACGTCGTTAACGAACTAACATAGGATAAAGGTTCGTAGTCGAGTTATTCCCTCAAATTACACCAGATGAAATGATACCACGCATAACATTTCAATTGATGCTGAATGTTAGAATGATGCATCTAACTTGTTGTGTTTAGATGTATCACAACACATGTGTGCAGTTTATTTCAAGCGTTGTTAGTACCATCTGGCACGTACGCCATAATGCATATTGAGACTGAAACAAGAATAGGGATCGATGCGTCAATGAACAAGCTACGATTTAACTTACTAACATTCGAGAAGTTTATTGTCATACTAAATACTCGTTACACTTACGAGCCGCGTGAGGATGTACAACGGTTTACGTGTACTTAAATCACAACAGATGAAATGAGATTACGTCTACAATTTTAATTGATGTTGAATGTGAGAATGTGAAATCTAACCTGCTGTGACAAGACGTATCACAACGAATGTGCACAGTTTACTTTAAACGCTGTTATTACCAATCGTCCCATACGCCATAATGCACATCGTGACTTAAGCAAGAAAAGTGATCGTCGTGTTAATGTACAAGTTATTTTGTTAACGAACTAACATACGATAAAGGCTCCACAAGAGAAACTACGTGAACGCTATTGGTTCACAAAACACTGTCACGGATTGGAATGGGCTCAAGGTGATATCTGGTATCATGAGCTAGAGGAAAAGTTACGTGCATGTATCGTCAAACGACCGATTGTCTATGTCAAAGGTACTGAGAAAATAGAGTTTGTACGATGCAATTTCATCACGGATCACTGTACTACTAATGTCATTGATATCAGCGATATTGGTTGCGGATCACTATCGTCAATCAACAGTCTACTATTAACAAACGCAGTGCGATGTCACCATCACAAGACAGCTCACACACGATGCGCTCTAACCAATTGTATCGCATTACGCGGTTGGTTACATCTATGTACAAATATCGATGATTCTGATGATGACGCTTATGAGCTAAACACCTCACAGTTACCATACTCACGCTCTTAAACTTACTACTAAAGGACATTTTTGGGGTTACGTGAAATAAATAACACAGTGGTTATGTTATGAACGTGACTATAAGTATTGACTACGAAAACTAATTTACAAAGGTATTTACATAATCTTCAAGTCTTGCTTTACATAAACTCCAAAGGTGTGAATCTGATATTGGAACCCCTCGGGCTGCGCTTCACCAAGCGAAGGCGTTCTCCAAACCCACCGTTGTAGCGCTCGATGTCGGTGTTGCTCAGGACCTCGTTGAAGCGCATAGGCAGGTAGACTCGTAGAAAGAAGTTGTCCCCGACCTGCCCCTCCAGGATCACGATGATCGTCTCGCCAAAGGGTGTGGTGGTGGCTCGCTCCATCGCAGTGATGAGATAGCCGCATTCCTCTCGGAGATCGGCTATCCTGGTGTAGAGCGGAGAGTCGGACTTGCAGTTGTTGAGGGTAGCTCTCAGGTCCGCGGTTGCTACAGTGCCATTCAAGCTCGGAATCTCTGGCATGAAAGTGCTTCTGCTCGACACCTCTAGTAGTAGTTGGCCGGGCGCAGGTGTTCACACACAAAAAACCGACGCGTCGCCCTCCTGTCTGGGAATGCGGATGCTCTAATTGACTGCTGACGACACTCGTTGTTTCTTCCTCACAGCTCGCTTCTTCGACGTTGGTTGCGAAACTGCACTGCGTTGTGTAACAGTTTGAGTTAAGCCTGTAATTTTCGATACTCCTGTTGATTTATCGATCCACATGTTTTCCACTTTATCAACTACTTGTTTAACACTTTGGTGCATTTCACCATCTTTGTCCAAAAATAAACCGCACATGAACACCATATCTGTACCATCGTACATTTCCATTTTCAATAAAATTTGTCTTTTGTTTCCCGGGTTTTGAACAGCAAAAGTATTCTCATCCTCCATCCATGACACTACGGGACAATCATCTGTTGGTTTTGGCACCCATCCTGGTTTCTTGGTTTCCACTTCGATGGGAGTTGGCCTCCTTCGTCTCTTGCAGGCAGTGATCGGTTTTACAGATGACGTCTGAGGTGATGTCAATGTCTGATCACTAGCATTATTGCTCATAACCTCAATCTCCTGAATAAACGATTTGATATAGTCGTCCGCAGAAACGTAAGCGTCCATGTTCACGTCCTTACCGTGTGACTTCAACCGTACTACGGACTGGTGGTGCGTCTGCTCACCCTTGAAGTAAACTGTATGCACTCGCTGTGACACATCTTGTTACAATAGGTTAGATGTTTGATTTTTCATCCCAACATCAGTTCCAACGATCTGCGGAATCTCATTTCATCTATTGCGATTTGAGTCCACGTCAATTGTTGTACATCCTCACAGGGCTCGTAAGTGTACTGTGTATTTAGCTCCTCGTTAAATTTAACAGTCTGTTTTGTTTTCTTCATAGTTATATTCTTTTACATGATATTCAATATTTTTGTTTTCTTCATAAGTATGCTGTTTCATATGATATTTTCTCTCAAACACATCTCTCGCTCTATCCAACACTAACTTGATTGCGAGCCTTTCTTGGATGTTGTTACGTTTATAACGTATTTTGTTCATTGATATGGTGATTACTTTTCTTGCGTCATCCGCACTGGTCATCTTTGGAGCACGTATCGACTGTTACTACCTGGCTAGCGTCGAAGGTTCTGGAACGTGTCCACAAGCGCAGACCTATACATTGTCAAAGATATGTTCAACTATATTAATGAAATTGTGCGAGGTTAGGATGTTGTTGTATCTGCAGTCAATGTGCATGCCGTAACTCTTCATAACTTCTTTAGCCTTATTCACTATGTTTATGCCGTTGGGGACATTTTCTCTACAGTAGCACATTGTAAATCCTTCTTCCTTTGCTTTTTTCAAGGCTTGTTTGAAATTCCTCTTCTGTGTTCGAATGCACTTGTATTCACAAACTCCGTACTGCTCTAAAAGGGTTTCCCTAATCATCACACAAAATATATGCTTCAGATTTACATCTTCAGGCAACACTGCCACTTTAGGTGTCTGTTCGATCAGCGTTTGATTCATGGATTGGTTTTCCATACACAATATATCATTTGTACTTTTAAACTCGGAATTTGTTTGATCTAGCTTTCGGTTATTTGTTAGCGACTTTGTAAGTGATTGCAGCAGCCGTTGGTTCTCGTTTATAAGTCTGTACTGACCATTTTTTCTAATGGATGGCAAAACTTCTTCAAAGATCCAATCTTGAGACTTCTCGGCAATGTGCATTTTAGATTTCATAAGTAACGAATATAATCCCGGCTCGTTAAGAAAGATTGAATGTTTCTCGTTATAGGTTAGGGGGAGATTTTCGCTCCCCCATACTTCAGGAATTGTTTTGCGATATTTTTCTCTAACATGTACTCTGATTGCTTCTTTAGGGTTAGCGTAGCCCAATATTGTAGCTACATCCTTAGCTTTGTGGGTGTTTGACAACTGGTGTTCTGTTGATTTAATTACTAGGAGTGGAGGAGTGGAGGAGGAGTGGAGGGACAGCGGAGTGGAGGGGTGGTGAGGCTGGAAATGTACCTCGAGGAACACGCTTATTCGTTTTATTACGTTAGTTATTTATTTTTTTTACAATAGTGTACATTAAGGAAAAGTAGGAAAGGGAAGGATCGAATTACTTCGTTTATTTCATTTATTTTTTCGTCTTTTTCCGCTTTTCAGGGATGGCGACAGCGGTGGTGGAAACGCAACGATCCGCGATCTTCCTCCAGGCGGGTAGCGGACTGACGGTCCTGACGATTCCGTTGAATCTAGGCTCTCCCGTCTCGCTGTTGACCAACCATAGGTTCTGCAGCCTAGTCAGCAGATCCGTCAGAATCATGCAGATCTCGTCGTCCCGCCGCTCGTCCAAATACAGGCCGCAGGTCCAAGTCGAGCAACCTCCTTGGAAAACGTTCATCTTCAACAGTACGTTACCGCTGTTGCTGGGGTTCTTCACAGTATACTGACATCCACCAGCAGACCAGCACAGTGATGGGGAATCGATAGGCACTTCCTTCCTCTTTACAGTCCACCCATCGGGCTTCTTCTTTGACGCGCATCCCTGCTGTTGCTGTACTGACGGTATGTTAGCGTTCTCGTCCATTGCGTCCAGCTCCTCTAGGAAAGAGCGGATCGTTTGGTCCACGTTTACTACGTCGGTACCGCTTCCGTTCATGGTGACGTCTCGAACAACACTGAGGTCGCGTGCGCGCGGCCGAGCCTTGGTTTTATACCTGTGTCACGCGCGCACTCCAGCGAACCTTCTAGAAGCTTCTAGAAGCGCGGGAGATTGCCTATTGCGCAATAAGCTGGGGATTTTCCATATCCGGGAGAAGCTTCTAGAAGCTCGCTAATGAGTGAACAGGTCCGAGTGGTAAACAGTTCTCGGAATACGTCATCGCTACTGGTTCCAGGAAAACTATGACGTCATCGCGGTTGTGCGGTAAACAGCCGAGATCCCATAAGTAAAACGCGGTTATAAATTAATAGCGGTCTTGTTTGATGGCGGATCTATGGGGTTCTTTCGTCATTCGCTTCCTCTGGAATAGGCCTACACTCTGGAAAATGTCCTGTGGGATGGTTTACTTAGACCGCTGCCCGACATCTGGTGAAGTTTCATCAAAATCGGTCGGTAAACAGCTGAGATCCTATAAGGAAAACTCGTTTAAAAATTAATAACGGGCCCGTTTAACGGCGGATTTTAAATTTTCTTTAAGGGATGGTTTACTTAGACCACTGCCCGACATGTGGTGAAGTTTCATCAAAATCGGTCGGTAAACAGCTGAGATCCCATAAGGAAAACGCGTTCAAAAATTAATAGCGGGTCCGTTTAACGGTGGATTTTCAATTTTCTTTAAGGGATGGTTTACTTAGGTTGCTGCCCGACATGTGGTGAAGTTTCATCAAAATCGGTTGGTAAACAGCTGATATCCCATAAGGAAAACGCGGTTATAAATTAATAGCGGCCTTGTTTGATGGCGGATCTATGGGGTTCTTTCGTTATTCGCTTCCTCTGAGGTAGGCCTACACTCTGGAAAAAGTCCCGTGGGAATCGGTGGGTAAATAGGCTAGTTATTAATTTTCGAAAGCTTTTCCTCATGTTCAAGGTCATCACGGAAAGTGCAACCGGCCGGGGGCTCTTCACTCCACCCTTGCTAGTTTTATTGGGGTGGGATGGGATAGGGTTATGGGTTGGGGTAGGACAGAGGGTTATGTGGTAGGACAGAGGGTCTTGGGTCTTTGGGTTGGGGTAACAGTAACCAGTTTGGGGTTTAACCGGTTACTGTCCAGGCCTTCTATAGTTTTCCTGGACGTCCGGCACCGCCATGCCGCCTTGGTCCAGTGTTAACTGCAGCCCTTGCAGAACCTCGTCCCACTGCGCCGGGTCCCCCGGGTCGTAACGACGGGAGGCCATCACGGGACTGGCTGGACTCCACCGCCCCGGCCTGAGGAAGACGTGGACGCCTCTCCTCATCGCCTCCTCGACCCGAGTCCTTGTGGGAGTAAGGTACTCCGGTCCGAGCAGGAGGTACCGGCTGATGTTGGGGACGTTGACAAAGACTTCCACAGTAAGGGCGTTCATTATGGAAGCGGCTCTGGTCAAGACTGACTCGAATGTGCGCTTTCGCCCGGGAGGGTTGTTGACACCTCTGGAGTCTGGGTATTGTCACTTTCCAATGCCGCTTTCACCCGCTGTTGTTGACACCTCTACTTGGGGGTCGTGCTTGGCTGTACCAGTCACCAGTCACTTCGCCCGATAAGCACGAGGGGTGAGGAACTGGCGACCTCTTCCTCATGTCGATTGCCAGTTTGAGCCCGGTAATACAAGAGTGAGGAATTGCACAGAGGGCTGGCGACCTCTTCCTCATCTCGATCGCCAGTTTGAGTCCGGTAATACAAGGGTGAGGAATTGCACAGAGGGCTGGCGACCTCTTCCTCATCTCGATCGCCAGTTTGAGTCCGGTAATACAAGGGTGAGGAATTGCACAGAGGGCTGGCGACCTCTTCCTCATCTCGATCGCTAGCCTATGTTAGGTTTCCGCCAGGTCACGTGACGGGGGGGGATTCCTCATTCCTCCTCACACGCCTGTGCTCGCTAGCCTATGTTAGGTTTCCGCCAGGTCACGTGACGGGGGGGGGGGTGATTCCTCATTCCTCCTCACACGCCTGTGCTCGCCAGCCTATGTTAGGTTTCCACCAGGTCACGTGACGGGGGGGGGGGTGATTCCTCATTCCTCCTCACACGCCTGTGCTCGCCAGCCTATGTTAGGTTTCCGCCAGGTCACGTGACGGGGGGGGGGGGGTGATTCCTCATTCCTCATCACACGCCTGTGCTGGTTTTGAATGCCCCAATGCCCCCTACTATTTTTTGTTCGTAGGAGCCACCATCGAGCCGAAGACGAGTAATACTATTCTATTACACTTATCCATTTTATTATAACTAAGAGGCTAGATTAACAAACATTGTGTATCATATTTTCGTTTAATAGCTTCTTGTCATATATATTCTTAATATTTATTTTTAAATTATATTTTTTACGACATAATTTAATAATTTACACTATTTATGTATATAACGGGTTGTTGTATCTCAGTTTGATAAGCTACAACATGGTTTTAAACTAAGTTAAAACTGTACTATTGCATGCTTTTACTAGGAAAGGACATAATTCATGTTTAATTCAAGGTGATGATATAGTTTTCCTATACGGTATTTAAATTCTGCTATTTATCTTTTTGAGTTATTAGTTTCAGTATTCTACAAAATTGCCTAATTTTATCTGAAGTCCAAGTTTATTAATTTAAAGGATGGACCAAGCCTTGAGCGTAGGCGAAACACTCTAGTTTGAGTAAAGTACTATGAGTAGTATAATATAGCACTATTTTTATAGAGTATTAAACAGTGGCAAGTGGAGTATTATTAAATCAACTTTGCGAAAATGCTCGTGTGGTGTCGCCACCAACCACCTGTCTGTCTCACTGAACTGTGCATTCTATGTGTCCATCTGCTGGTGACGTGTTATTGGCAATCAGCTGATTTTAGTTCCATCAGCTAATATATTGTACTGAGTTCACAACCATTCATAATTATCAGCACACTATTCCATTAGGCTAAATTGTAATAAAATGAATATATAAATATATTCAAGACTTTATTGTGTAAGACTTGAAAACGGTTTTCTTTAATTCGTGAGCAGACAAATATGTTGGGGCTATCTTGTATAAATTATCCTTTATAAATAAACTAATAAATGAAGATTGCCGGTTATTGTAGCGTAATATTTTGCATCAAAGAATAATTGATGTTTGAAACTAACAAGTGTAATATCAGATCTATTGACACATACAATACTTTTTGGGCTGTATGAACATGTGTTGTATGTTGGTTTGAGTATACAAAATTGTTGACCGATAATGTTTTTCAATGTAAGAAAGAAAGATTTTGGAGAAAAAAAAACTGAATAACTAAAACACAAAAACCCAGCTTGTTTTCTCAAATTAAAATATTATTTGTCTGTTTATCAGGGTCCTAAGCAGTGTATTAAAATTGTGAAGCAAGATTTACTTTGTGGTAAAAAGAAGTAGGATTACTAGCCATTTTTAATATGTTATTTTACTTTTGTTTTCGACAATGAACGGTGTTTATGTACGAAAATAATAAAAAATATTCCAAAATATTAATTTTCAACCTACATAAGAGTATGCTCGGATTTTACACACAAATCTTCAATATTACAGTGTGTAACGGAAAAAAGGTAAAAATGGAAAAGGTAAAAGATAGCGAAATAAGGCCCCAAAGAAATATCTTCGGTCGTGTGGGGAATGACTCAAGTGACAAATTCCCACCCACAATTTACATAGCACTGCACTCGGCTTTTTGGGAGATAAATGGATCTCCAGTTTTGTAACTGGTTTTACCTCGTCGTTCCTTTCACAGGGTTTCCTAAAGTTTGTAATCGAAACGAAACTTATTTTTTTTAATGTAACAGACAACAATTATATTTTCTAAAACATTGTTTCAACTATTGTCGTCTTAGTTGTTATAATTTCGTTAGTGTACAGCGGTGCAATGTATAGTAGCCCGTGGACAGGTATGGTTGACTAACCGTGCGATTATGGTGTTGACAAGCCAACGGTTAGCCAACCCCATAGTAAGCGGACATGTACTGAACAGTTGTCCTGGCGTGCTTGCTAGTTTACTGAGTAAAATAGAAAGTGTGTGAAAGTGTGTGCCTCAAACTGTTTGACTTAACTATTTCAATTCAGGATGTTCATGTTATAACAAGAAAGCTAGTTAGCACTGCAAACAAAGCGTTCACACAGTACCTTTTTAAACTAAATCTAATATATATTGATTGATAAAAAATGCTGTACTATTTGCATACTTATAAAAGTGAAATGTTTATTTACTTTGAACATTTACAATAAGATTTTTACTGCAGGTTTTTTTTGAGAAGCTGCAATATTATTTTTATAGAAATATATTATTATGCCACAAAATATAAAACTTTTATTAAAATGCATATTTGTAAAACTGAAATACCTCAATTGTTATACGTACTATTTAATAACTGCGTATTTGTCTATCAAATTTTGACATTTATTCGAGTTTTGGTCTTTTTAGATTTTGCTTTACAACATTTCCACTGTTTTAATTATATCATACACAATATTGCTGATACGCGACGCCAAATACTAATTACCTTATTCATGATACATATTCTGTTTTAATATTAGTTTTAGAAAACCGAAGATAAAAAAACTAACTTTTCAAATTTCTTTGTAAAGTTTTAGCATAAAATCCTACCCACATAGCTAATAGAGTACAGACTAAGAAGAAATACTAAATTTGAAATTTTATGTTGCTGTTGAAAAGAGGACACTTGATGGGTATTGAACAAATTAAATCTGCTCAAGTAATAAAAAACAAAACCGTTTGAATAGCGGTAGAGCGGTAGAGTTCCCACCCCATAACCGATTGTAAAGGGCCCAATTAAAGGCTGACGACAATTCCATTTGGGCAATGACAACCGAACAAATAGCTGGTATTATTTCGCCATCACCCGATATTCTCCCTCTACATTCACGATTACATTTGTTATTTTGTTCACATCGTAATTTATCTGGGAAAAATATCAAACATAATATATTCGAAAATTTATGTTTATATAAATGTTGTTGGTCTTCATGGAAAATCTTCGAAGGATTCAATATTGTTTATATTAGTTAAAACTGTAATGACCCAGTCAAAACAGGAGCTAACTGTTTTGATTTCATTTAATTTTAGAAACAATATAGAAGATTTAGTTTAGTTAAATATTTCTCAAAAAGTTTTTATTTGTATCGCTCTAAAATATCTGAAGGCAAACAATTTCGGTGTAATATTCTGTTTGTGAGTTTTGGATAAGAATATTTTCCGTTATTTTAATTATAAAGTTGTTTACTTTCCAGGTTATATTGCGATCTTGAGTTCTCCCTCGGAAAATCCTATTAAATATAATTTCTAATGCCGTTGTAGCATAGCTGTTATAAATTAATGTGCATGTCTTATTTGAAAATGTCTTTCCTATATTTGAAATGCAAGTATAAATATTGATTTCATATTTAAAGAGTATAATACAAACATTTTAATCTTAAAGTTGATGCATTGACATGAGCGGCCTCAAAAACTGTTAAACCTTGTGGACAGCAATTACTGGTATTATAACCAGGATTTTTTCGCTGAAGCTTTTTAGTTTGGCAGAAGTTGTAATATTATTAATCATTCAAGAGCTCTCTATTTCGTGTCATAGTCATGTATGTTAACCTAACTGCCTCAATTAGTATCATTACTGCGTAGCTGCTTTGTTTAACAACTGCGTATTCATCTATTGAAATTTGACAACTGGAATTTTGGTGTTTTTATTTTTCACTGTACAAGATGTTTCGATACATTTTCCCCTGGTTTCTATTATCATACATGTATTATCAAAATGTTTATATTAATCTCTCAAACGGTCTGAATATAAAATATAAAATAAGATATAAAGTCCATAATATAACAGTTATATCAACAAAAATAAATTAAAGCCTTTTATTGACTAAACTCCAAGAGTATTGAAATTTTACGCAAAGGTGTAAATTTATATTGTTTGACTTCATAATATATGTTGTATAATAAATATTTCCTATATAAATTAATATATTAATATATTAATATATATATATATATATATATATATATATTAATTTATTAATATCTTTGTAAGATGCCGACAAAATTAGGGCGTATTTTAACGCGAATATGAATGTGAGTGTAGAATGGGTGAGATGCCTTTGTGGCTTTGTTGCTGACGAAGACTGACTGATTCTTTAGCCAGGATCATTAATTAATAGCACAATGCCCAATGGTAGGTTAAGAAATTCGAGAGGAAAATCATTACAAGGAATTGATAAGGCTTTAGTATCCGAGTATCACAACTGAGGACAAGCCACCACTAACAAGGCCGTATTAAGCTGTGTTCAGCCTCCCCGCCTCCTCGCAAGGGAGCTGCGTTGCTAAGCTGACTTGGTAGGTTTTTTTAATGAATAAGTTTAGTAAGTCAGAAAAAAACCTATTTACATCTGAAGAATTTTTGTATATAGAAAACACTATTTACATAAAAAGGTTACTAAAAAATAAAAACTAGGTTTTGTTAAAATGAGGTACGCACAATCCTTGAAAACTTTCCTTACTTTTCAGAAACAGGTGATTAATGTACACATTTTACTGTCGGCTATTATAGTTCAAACTAATTCTAATTTAGCAATCGGAGAAATTAAAGTGTGATTCTCTGAAGAGGCTTGTACAAGATGACGAAGATGGTGAACGTTTTGTGTTCTACTTCTGTAGGTCTACTATCTCAGTATTGTGAAAATCATAAACAAAGTGATTTTTATAGTAAATAAAATATAAACTATGTAGCTAATATATGTTTTGCTTACAATGTATGTAGCTTATGTATTGCTTATGTATTTTCAGTTTCCAAATATTTAACTATTTTCCGACAGTAAAACATAATGCTTATGAATTGTCAAACAATTCTCACAATTCTGACAATTATTTTCTACAGTAGGATCAAAGCATAATTTGGACACACTTTTAGTAATAGCTGCATTAATTTATAGATAACAATTTTTTGCTTCCTCGGAGGCCTTGCACAAGACACTATATGAATTCAGAACATTACTATTATACTAATTCTAAATTCAGTCAAGTTTATAAGTGTTAAATATACTAAAAAATAAATTTCATCTATGATATTTGGTATTAGTTTGTCTGTCACGGACAATAAATTGCACATGTAACGACTGTTTTTCTGCCAAGATGTGGCAGAGAGAAGAAGAACTGGTAAAGTCAGCCTCGCGTCCAGCGAGACAAATGTCCTACTTGAGTGGTTCGATGAGGTAGAGAAAAATAAAATGTACGAGGTTGACAATAAATGCTTCAACCGTAATTGAAAACCCGGAATTGGTTGAGAGAGAGGGGAGAGATTCAGATTGGATCATGGGAATTCAATTTCTGGCCAAACAGATTATTAGCTCTCTCTTCAGTCATTTAACATGACTAAAAGTACGACACGTCACACGTTTTGTAATTATGTAATTACAAATTAGATTTATGACCATGGCTTGGTAAATAAAAAAAACATAATTTTATATCTATGGAATGTTTAGTTTACGTTTTTGGTGGTATAATTTTAAAAGGTTGAACGGTTGTTGTAAGGTCAACTTCCAAGGTATATTATTATAAATATAAAAATATCTAATTTGTTATAATTTATTAATACTTTGTTTTGCTTGTCCACGCCATTGACATTTTGTGTTTAGTGAGTTTAACGTGTGAGGACAACGGTCCAATGCTCTCAAAGTCATTTGGGCTCCAGAAATGGAACTCGTGACTTCTTGCACAACAATCTAAGGTGCTAACCATTAGGCTATCGAGACACCTAACTTTCCTTATGTTTAGATTATTCATCATGTGACGTTTTCAATGCCAAATTATAAATTTGTTATATATGACAGATTATGACGAAACATTGTTTGTTATCTGGTGAATACCACGAAAGATTTGTGAGCTTTTGATAAATAAAATGTAAAATGTATTTCTCAGACATAAAGGATTTATCTATTGCCTACAATAAATTATTTATAATTAGAATTTTGAATATAAGTTCAATATTACGCAAAAGAATTACTACACTCAACGAAAGTAGTTAATTTAAAAAAATAGAAACAATCCATAAACAATATAAACAAATACTAGATGGCATTTTTGAATATTACTTAATAAGTTTCGCCTTAAACAATATTATATTTATAACTTGCAATCGAATAATTAAAGATTTCGAAGGAAAAAAAACAAACAGCTCTAAGATCCTCTGTTCGGTCCCTGAGGGAAATGTTGCCCTAACAAAACCTTAAACTGTGCTTACACTGTTTCGTCTGCTGAGATTTTACAAAGGAGCTTAACCACCTAATTGAAACGAAGAAGTCTTTGTTTGGATTTTATTAGCGAATTTCCCCTATAGGGAAGAAGCTATTTCCTATAAAAAATCATCAATAACAACTCCTTCACAAATAAATTTATTATTTTAATACTGAGTAGGAATGAGCTATTAGAAAAGGCTTATGTTAATTTCAAGAGAAAAAAGTTGAAGTTAGCATATACTCTTCAAAAAGTCAGGAATTTGTATCAACAACTTGCTTGAATATACAAATTGATTCATAACTGAATCTACTTTAAAAGGTTATAAGAGGTGAAAATAACTTAAGATGTTTTATAATATAAGAATGTAATAACTAATATAATGGGGTATTAATAATATTATAGTTAGAGTATAAATATGGTGCAGCCCTGGAAAAACCTTTAGAATTGCGAATGATGAAAATAAGATCATGGAAAATTTGTAACGGAATGTAGTACATGGCTATAAATGTGGATTAGAAGTAAAGCTAGATCTTATAACTGTTAATGTTAGGTAGTGTTATACCACAATTTGTGTATATAAAATAGAGTTCAAGGTGTGGTAAAGGAATGGTTAACAAGAAGCTGTTATTGGTTACATTTGCGGTATTTGACTGTAACGGTATAACTCCGTCCTACAACCTACCTGGATACCTTACCTTGGTTTTCGATACAACGTATTGCAAGTTAGTTAATACTTTCTGAAAATATGTAATGTGATTCAGTTGTTTGTGTCTAGAGTACTAATACAGAACACACGATAAATGTAATCTCCGTATCAATACACAGTTTTTAAATACAAATACAACATTTCCCCTTAATATGGTTAGGACTTAGTATTATTAAAAATTGCAATTACATTATAATTGAAAGAAAAACCATAAGATCATATTAAATACTTATTAGAAGTTAAATCGTTGAAAATTCGTCTTAAAAAGTGTGAAATTGTATCTTGATTTAGTCAGTAACTGTTGAACTTATTATAATAAATTTCATTACATTTGTTTAAAGATTAACATAAAGCCATGAGGTATTAACATATTACTATATTAGAAATAATTTTAAATAGACGAAGAGTGAAAGCGTTATCCAAAGATCTCAATATTTACAGACCAAAAGATAAAGGACGTCATTGTAATGTTGTGTTGCTGTTTTATTTCCTTACGTCAACTTATTTTAAGTTATATTTTTTATGCATGATACAGTGTGTGATATTATAACTTCAAGATCAAAAAAATTCTTAATACATATATTAAAACTTATAATGAACGCAAAACAATATGTTATTCATGCAAACTAATAGATGGTTAGCCACACCGCATATAAGACGGGTGCATTGGAAGCGACAACCATGCGTTGTCGAAATTGGCAAATTCATCAGTAAAACTGGCAATGTCACACCGTTTGATCGTTAACCTGAATTATAGAAATACTCTTGAGAAACACACTTATAATAAACATTGTCCATTGTACGTATATATATATATATATACGTACACACACACACATATATATATATATATATATATATATATATATATATATATACAGCCCATAAACATTAATTCATTTAATCCAAGATGACACACAGTAAAATTGTGTTTTTATCCTTTTAAAGGAGACCATTTCACGAAAAAATCGCTTGGAAAGCGTACGTTATCGGATCATATAGGATTAACACTATGCATAGAATGTTTTTTTAGCAGGTTGTTATTATATTTTTATGTACAAATCAATTGTTATTCGTGTTGATAACCACTACCCTAAACAAGAGGAAATTTGAAATAGCAAATTATATAAACTACACGAAAAATACCTAGATTTAAAGGTTACATAACGTGAAATATTGATGTCGGTGTTTATAAGAAAGAGTGCTTAGTAGATAAGTTTTTAAGTTTTTTATCATAAACTCGTATTTGTGGATACAGCACAATATTTGTGTACCAAAAAATACACGGTAAAAATTCTATTGCTGCAAAGAAAATAAATAACATGTCATATTTGAACGTTTTTCCAGTGCAATTTATAATTCCTAGTTTTTATTTCATTATGTAATGATTATATACTATATACTAATGATTATAATCAAACAGTGTGGCTGGGAAAGTCAATTTACTATACTAACCCTCGTGATAGTACAGTCACGATGGTTGATATTATGTTTATATTATTAAAACTGAAAGTTTTCGCTAAAATATGTTTGTTAAGGGCCACATTATTATTAAGTTGGTATATAAAGTCAAATCAGCGCTTTATGTCAAACAAGCTAATAAACATGGTATTTTTCTTTTAATTGATCGTAAAAGAAAAATTAACGTTATCTCTCCTAATTAGGATGTGTCTAAATAAAAGTACTTCTACTTACATTGCATATTCTGCTACAGTTAAATAATAAAAAGCAACTAATAAATAATAATAAAATCTACTAATCAAGGACCTGTTATACGCACTTTGTTTTTGAGTACTGTAAATCATCTGATATAGGAATAGCAGTAGTTTACAAAAAACATTGTTGAGTAGATTATTATTTTAAAATAGTACCAAATGCGAAGCTCTTAACTTACTGGGTAGTTGTTTTCTCTGAATTCAATTGATTACCTGGAACAACAGATTATGGTTATTATTTTGCTGATACATCTTCAAAAGTACACCTCCTCATAATATACGTAAACATTTTCAGCACATCCAGAGTTTATTACTTATAATTTCCCCATAAGTATTGTTCATATAACTTGAGTTGTTTTATTAAGTCGTGTCATGTTCCGAATCTTAGCTCGTTGTAAAGATATTTAGCTTCTTACGAGAATAGGATCAAGATGACGAAATATAAGACTTCTGTTTAGAGAAGACATTGAGTTAGTCGATACACTAAAACAACCATAAAGTGAAGAAGATTGATGAGTAAAACAAAACAGGTGGACGCTTCCTCAGGGGTTGAAACCACCTAGCGCTTTTTGTAGAATCTTTAAGGGTGGTCAGAATAATTTAGGAAACAGGCGTTTTTACATTGTTGTAAACATTATAAGTGTATAACATTAATTATCTAATATTAAGATCCACTTTATAGAAATAAAAACATAACTGTTATAATTTAACCTTTGAAAATGAAATATATATACATATATATGTGTAGTGTACGTTAGCTCAGTCAATCGATTTAAGTGTACGGATAATTTACTAAAGTTTAACCATCAATAGTTCTGAGCTTATGTTGCATTATATGTTGCATTAGGATAAATTGTATTCATATTTTACTCTTAAAATTCAATTCAGTAGGAAAGGTTCTTATAAAATCTTCGCGGATAATCAAGAATCTGGTATTTCCTTTCCAGAAGAGCCTTGCAAGCAAAAACGAAGTAATAATCATTTACAGATAATGTTCAAAGAATTAATTTTACAGTGAGTATTTACAGTTCGTTATAACTTTGTAGACTGAAATACATTTTTCAGCCGTCAAATTAGTTTTACCAGTTGTAACACTTTAATAACCCAACTACACTGATTGTGACATTATGCAGATTTTATGTTAATGACCCTGATTGGTAAAATACTCAGATATATTGTGTGGTCCTTAACAGTAGACTCAACGGTAGAATGTGTAGTCTCACACAATCTACTACATATTCTGTCCCGATCGAGGGTATTGGGTTAATGAGATCTACACGGACATATTATGATGAGACGGTTATTCCAATAACTTTACAACCTGGTTCCAATATCAGAGTGAGTATAATTATTTAATTTTATTTTATGTTCTAATTTAAATGTTTTTCAAAGTCATCCCTTATAACATTTCTTACTACCCACATTTTAAATTTGATATTAGCGAATTTCCCCTATAGGGAAGAAGCTATTACCGTAGTCGGCATGGTAAGACCTAGGCCCGGGACCATGATAACTTTTCGTTTTGAGGTCCCCAGACCCCAAAAACACCATTCGTTCGATACTGTATATATATCTATATATCTATATATATATATATATATATATATGTGTGTCCGTGAGCACGATAACTCTCGTAAAAATGATCCGATTTTGACGAAATTTGGTATAAATATGTAAAGCAGCATTTATGACTTTAAGTTCGAAAACCAGACAGATCGACCTATCCGAAGGGGTATTTTGGGGGGGTTTTGTACCCCAAAAATGGGTTTTTTGAATTCTTTACATATAATTTTTGAAAAAGTCAAATTTTAGTTTTAATCATTCGATTCAGCTTAAAAAAACACACAATTTTGTATTTCGATCATTCCTCTACGTCAATTGGTTACCGAGATATTGAAAGTGCTAAACACAGTACGTTGTCTAATGTTATTCTTATGGAGGAAAAGAAAATTTTTTTATCTCGCTTATTTATGAACGTATACTGACGAAACTTGGTATACAGCTTCATCTCGTTGAGGTCTATTGATATTTGCTCCAAAAAATTGTTTTTGCATAACCCTCCCGTAGCAGCAAACCTGCGTACTCAGCCCCATGTTATTCTTATGGATAATAATTAAATGCTCTGTCTCCCTTAATTATGAACATAAATGAATAACAACTGGTATGCGACTTCACCTAGTTGAGTTATATTGACATTAGCATAAAAACCCATTTTTTGTGTTCTTTGTTGCAGCAAACCTGCGTACTCAGCCCCAATGTTATTCTTATGGAGAATAGTTAAAATTGTATATAACGCTTATTTGTGAATATATTTTTATGAAACTTGGTAAGTGGCTTTATGTAGTATTAAGACATTTATATCTCCATTGGAAATTCGCTGAGTATGCAGGTTTTCTGCGACGGGGGTATTAATTTTAATTTTATTTTTTATTTGTTTTGGGAATATTATTCCTTGAAACAATTATAAGCTGTTATTTGATGTCGCTTTTTATTTAAAATAACTTATTTACTTAGTCAATCAATCCTTTCTTTTATTTGTTAGTCCGTCTGTGCGCTGACAGTTTAAAAGTCACATGAAAGAGGTATAAAGTATTTAGATCCATGGTACTTTTATGCAAGTAATATTTAAGTGTACATATACAGGGTGCAGGAAAAGTCAGTTAACCGAAAATCTATTAAAATGTAACATGTATTTTCATACATTATAACAGTAATTTGAATATACCTGTGACAGAAACCGCTCGAAGTTGCCTCCTTCGTTTTCATACACTTTTATATAGTTATATAGCACTTTTATCACTGTTTTACACACATTTTTACACAAAAGTGGTATAAATAAAGGGTTGAACTCATCCGCTATTAGTTCTCTCAAATGATCCAAATTTAGAGGTTTCACAGAAAACACATTATCTTTAATCTATTGACCTTGCAGGCCATTCATTATAGAACACATGCAATGGTCGTCAAATCAAAAATATATTAATGATATGCACAATACTAAATAAGCAAATACGAAAATACCAAAAATATAAGCAAGAGATAAACAATGTCGCTCACCTGGCCTGCAGCGGTTACACGAGTTTTGCCGCACCCGTTATTATTAATAATGTAGAAAACGATAGGTAAAAATAAATTTACTTTTATCTTTAGTATTTTCAAGCACAAATACGGTATGATCTCGACTATTAACACCTCATTCTAGCAACTCGTCGATCGTCTCTCTGGGCAGGTCCACCAAATTCCGGACATTCCTAAGCATTTATCAATGTCTTCCAATTGAACATTCATTATTTATTTTCATGCAGACGTAGCTAAACACTTAATTATAAGCAATTTATTAAAATTTTGTATTGTTTACCTTGAGTTTATTGTCTCTTTCTTGGAAACTTTACATTGAAACAAAACTGTACAAATGTACATGAATCGTGCCTTGTGTGATCTAGCGTTAAGCCTTTGATGAAAGACGAAAGTTGACTAAAAAAACCTAATCTAATTTTAAATATAAATAAATCTAATTTTGCAATCGCTTTGAAAAGAGATGTTAGTAGTGTTAGCACTTTCAATGAAAATTCAAGAGAAATAATGCACTATTTTAATTTTCAGTATATTTTAGTTTTAAAACAAAATAAGCAACTCACATCTGTAACCCCTCAGGGTCATCAATATTACCAAGGAATTATATTGGGGTTGGGCTGGGAAGGATTTGGAATGGATTATTAAAAACCTCTGCACCTTTCCAATAACGATGTTTATGATTTTGAAGGCAATTTTCGTTACTACTGAATATTTCAATATGGTTCAGTGTAAATGTCAATTAATTAATTAAAAAATAAAATAACTGTGATTTTTCTTTTATTTGACATATATGTAAATTAACCACGTAATAGCAACATATAATTTATATTTACTTCATTTTATAAAAATACTTAAATTTTATTACTTTCTTTAATGTTTAATATGATATTTTATGTTAATGTTACAAGGATCTATTTATATATAACTAATTGTGATTTTAAAAGTTTAAAGTGAACAATTTATGAGCAGGTTATTTAGTAAGAGTAACTAGTGTAAACAATTAAAATAATAATTTAAGTAATTGTCTAAGGTTGTACGTATGGTTTTTTATTTGTGTTCTCTTTATTACTATTCTTTTATTTAAATGTTTCCATTGCAAAAAAGTCTCTGATTGCATAAGATTCTTCTTAGTCAGAATATTTATTGGCGTTTTACGTGCGTTTGCTAACGTGTAAGTTAGATGATAATTTGTTATATCAATGAAATGTATAAAGGATAAATAACAGAACGTGACTGCTTGGTTATAGCAAGAGTTAACGTCCATCACTCTGAATATACATTTTTTTATTTTTTTATTTCTAAGATTTCGTTTCGCAACGTAGCATTTCTTGGTATTGGTAAGACTCCGTTACAAAATTGCAATTATAGACCAATCGTTGAAATTCTGTCTGATGATTACTATTGATTGATGCGCCCGACAATTGTAATTTCTGATCTTAGAAAACTCAATTTAAGAATCGTTTGTAAAATACTCTAGAACAAATTTTGAGGCGTGCTACGAAAGAGTTACTTTAAACATTAAAGTATTTTAATATTTAAATCATATAATTTGCTCATTTCTATCTGAATAAAGATCTAAATGTTGTTCTTTTACGTTAGAATTGTTAGTTAACTTCTTCAACTGTAGTTTGGGCTTATTATATTTCTTGGTATGAACATCACTAACTACCCACATCATTTTATCCGCATTGGAACCCACGGTCAAAATATTAACATTCCTAATCGTTTGAAATCTCTTTCAATTGAGCATTCTCACTTAATGGTTGTATTGTCAATTTATTTCATAATTATTTTACTTTGTCAAAAGTTTACACTGCCATTGTCAATTGATTTAAGCAATAACACTTGAACTTGTTAACATTTAAAATCTAACTTTCACTTGAAAACTAAATGATGTTTCTTTGTATACGTTTGCACGAAACCCTCTGCTGTGGTGAACCTCAGGGGTTAGCAAGCGATTCAATTAGTGCACTGTGTGGTGGCATCGTGTGGTGATCCACTGCCAATGAGCTTTAAACCATTGATTAGATCTCGGCATAAACACTTTATTAAAACACACTATCCCGTACTATTTCCTTTTATAAATATTAAAACACATATGTGTAAACACATGTGTATAGTGTTTTACATATGTGTAAAACCTAAATTACAAATTGCATAGCTAAAGAAATACTGAATTAATGTAGCCAAAAGTAAATGTAACCATATGAAAAATGTTTGTTGTGAAAAAAGATTATCTTTATAATGCTATATTCTACTTATTTCAATAAACTAGTTATTTAAACTCTTATCAGAGATTTAAATACAAATACCACACAATAGAGAGTCGAGTGGGCAGTCGACCTTAATATCACGGTCAAGGATAGGGCAATATCATCAGCAGAGTTTGGTGGTATGAAATACAGGCTCGCTGGCATTGTAATATGGCGTTGTAGGTATTAAGTGTCTGGAATAAGATGACGATTTTTGCGGTTTCAAATAATCATATATATGGTATCATTAAAAAGAAGCCTATATGAATTTATCGTAAAGTATTTTATTGATATGACTACATTTATTATAATTGTTAAGTATGACAGCTTAAGTTTATTATTTTTGTTGGAAAGCCAAAAAAATTATTACTTATCATTTTCTATTATAACAAGTGTTAGTTCAAGAAAAAACGGTTTAATAAATGGTACTAAGATATTACAGCGATTATTCACAAAATATATTAACAAATCAAATTTGGAGATTCGTAGAGATCATTGCGCAGACATTCAGATGACATACTGAACCATTTAATAATTTAAATAGGATAAGAGTTATATCCATATTTGAATTCTTCGTTTCAAAGTAAGTGCTAATCAAGGGGGAATGGTCATTAAAAGAAGCTAACTTTTACACTTTGTAAACATTAAAAAAATATATCTTCAATTTATAAAAACATATCCATTAAAATATTATTATTAAAATATAGAACACATAATCTATTATTATTAATTAACTTTTTCTTACCAATTGAATATTTCAAATACAGTTATAGGACAACGTTCCGAAAACAGGTCCACTTAAATCCTGAGGGAAAGCCGGGAGTCGAACCCGTGAACCTTTGTATGTCAGTCCAAGACACTATTTGTTTGGCTATCGAGGTGCCTAACAATTGTATTTATTCATTTAGCTCGATGTTAAAAAATATAAGTCGAAAAGCTAACAAATAAACAAATACTTCAAATTTCATCTCTTGTGGAATGTAATATTTATACGTATCATAAAAAATATATTAATTATACTACTTATAAATAAATATCAGCTCAACAAATCCAGGCTGTACAAGAAATGATGGATACAATCTCCAAATAAAAAACGCAAAACGTAAACTATATGGATGGCTGAGAAGTAACAAACAGATGAAACATCGCCACGAGGGACAACAAATATCACCAAATCTAATGGGACGGAAGTTCAACTTTAGAAGGGCTTAGGCTATAAACATCGGAATGGTAACAAATATTTATAGTAAACATTTATAAAACCTAATTGAAATTTTAAATAAAACTTGAAACAAATATATAAAACCGAAGCGATAAAGACTACGATAAAAAAAATCGTGTATTCTTAACCGTTTCTTATAAGTATGTCTTTAGTTTAATCTTTGTTGTTAGATGACAATATAACAAGTTTCTTATCTTAACCGTGCTACTCTATAGTGTGATACTTATTAGTAACTTGATTAGTATGAAACCATGATATATATTATATGAAATCATCTGTTAGTGAATTACAGCATGAAATAAACTCGATTACTTAATGTTACGGTTTAAATTAAATAATAACAAAAGATTAATTTTATTTAGAGTCTAAAACACCTCTCTGTGTTTACATATATTACGTCAATTAACACAAGATGATCCCCATCCTTTTCATTCCTCCCAAACAAACGTTGTTGTGGAAAGTTACATTTATACAAACAAATGTTATAACAAATCTATTTAATTATACTTCCAACGCTTAATTCGCAGTTATGTGATTGCTTGATTGGGATTGGTGATTAGAATAATAACTATGGCTATGGTTTTTTAACGAAAATGGGTAATATGGAGTAAGTTTGGGATTTAGCTAGATATCGGATCGTTCCAAACCCAGATATGTGTTACACTTCAAGTCAGATTTAATAAGCTATAAGACAAATTAAACTAACTCAAAATCTTGATTAGACAAACATTTTCTTGAATCAAACAGGTTGAGTTACTAACTTAAGGATACATTACCAGCGTACTCAGTGAATTTCCAATGAATATATAACATAACACATTAAAACACTTAACAGGATTCATAAGAAATGTATTCACAAAAAAGCGATATTTAAAATATTAATTATTCTCCATAAGAATAACATTGGGGATGAGTACGCAGGTTTTCTGCAACAAGGCACACAAAATAATGGTTTTTTATGCAAATATCAATAGAACTCATCTTAGTGAAGTCACATACCAAGTTTCATCTATATACATTCATAAATAAGCGATATATAACATTTTAGGTATTTTCCATAAGAATAACATGGGAACCAAGTACCTAGGTTTGCTGCTACAGGAACCATAGGCGAAATGTTGTTTGTTTGTGCAAACAACAATAAACCACAACCAGATCAAGCCATATACCAAATTTTTCCAGTTTATGTTAATAAATAAGCGAGATATACAATTTTTATTTTTCTCCATAAGAATAACATTAGACAACGTACTGTGTTTAGCACTTTCAATATCTCGGTAACCAATTGACGTAGAGCAATGATCAAAATACAAAATTGTTTGTTTTTTTAAGCCGAATTCAGTGGTGTAAATTAAAATTTGATTTAAATTAAAATTACATGTGAAAACCCCAAAAAATACATTTTTGGGGTACAAAAACCCCCCTTAGGATGGTGCGATTCATCTGGTTTTCGAACTCGTTCAAATAAATGGTACTTTACACATTTGTACCTAATTTCATTAAGATCGGACCTTTTTACGAGAGTTATCGTGCTTACGGACACATATATATATATATATATATATATATATATATATATATATATATATATATATATATATATATATATATATATATATACATATATAAAAATTTTAACGAATGGTGTTTTTGGCATCTGGTGACCTTAAAATGAAAAGTTATCATGGTCTCGGGCTTAAGTCTTATCATGAGACCTACGGTAATAGCTTCTTCCCTATAGGGGAAATTCGCTAAAATAAATTATTCGTTAAGTATTGAAATCTACTAAATGAGAGAGATTAGCTATTTATATCAGGAACTTAATAATGTATTAATAATTTACTCTTAACCTGCTGAGGGACTGTCATTGAATAAAGATTATATATAGAGTGGGCATATCCAAAATGAACAAAACTAGTTTACTGTATATGAAAAGTACCTACAGGAACATTGAGTTATATTGATAAAGAGAGCCTAGAGGCGGAGCCTCCAGTGAGTCGAAGGCTAGTATTGATATATATATATATATATATATATATATATATATATATATATATATATAAAACTTAGGAGTTTAAATTTAATCAAGTGCTTTATATTATTGTCCGACGTACAACACACGTATTGAGCCACCTAGCACACTTCACTACAACTGAAAGCCCGAGAAGCTGTCAGCCCAGATTGTGTCTATCAGTGGGAAATACACACTGACATCAGTTTTATCGTTGTCTGCCTTAGTCGGTGTTTATCAATTCGACCACTTTATACATAGGTTTTGCTAAGCAAGGTATATGAGTTCCGAATAAAAATAACATTCCAAACTTTTTTGACGGTTACTTACAGCAGGTGAGTTCTAATAATTGTTTGAGTTTCGTGTATTTCCTCATTATAACTTTTGTTTTAATAATAAGAAATAAGTTCAGAAGATGGATTATTACTGAAATTCATTGTTAAACTGCGACAAGCAATTATTTTAATTAAAATGATATGATATTAAAAGAAATAGGTGTTTTTGAGATCTAGTTCATGAAATAAAAAGTAACTTTAACAAACAAGTTCTGAAAATAATTTGACATGTAACTAGCAGGGATATTGAATCATTATCGAAATATCTTAAACAAAAAATAAGTAATAAGAGAGCTTAAGAGTAATTTTAATAACAAGTATTCAAATATCCTTCTTGACTAACTTTAATTACTTGTTATTCCAACTTATAAACACCTACTAAAACAACAGAAATAATCTTCCATCCATTTGTTGCAGAAATTATAAAGTTTTTTTGTAAGTAGTGGGTTTTACTCCGAAAGATTTCCTTTGACTTAAATTAAAACTTTAGATTCAATCTTTTGTGAAATACCCCAATGATGTCACAGGGACTAGTGATGAAGTTAGTGTTAGTCACACGGCCCGTAGATGAAGTAAATTTGAGTCAAAAGAACAGGAGTTGAAGTATGTATTATTCACATGGACTTGTCATGAAGTGTGTGTTAGTCACGTGAACTGGTCATGAAGTGTATGTTAGTCACATGGATTGGTCATGAAGTGTGTTTTAGTCACTTGGGCAGGTCATGAAGTGTGTTTTAGACACGTGGACAGGTTATAAAGTTGTGTATTGGTCACATGGACTGGTCATGAAGTGTGCACTTGCGCTTGACCACTAATGTTTTCCTTAATTATATATATTATGCTGCCAACTAGCGCCAGCCCCAAGGGTTGGGAGAGGGATTACTCCTTGACAAACTATTGACCCGAAGTGAAGAAAACATTATTTCTTTTACTCCAATTGAACGTTTACAAATTATATATTAAAAAATACAGTTTTCTGTATTAATACAGAATGATACGGTTTAATGTAAATTATTATCAAGGGGACGACAACTGTCATTTCAATGGAGTCTCAACAAATTAATAATTACGTTAGTATTTTATAGCAATCGGGCTCCCGAATTTCGCTGTTTTAACTTACCATGTTAATAGGCTATTAACCAATGTGGTCTTAAGGAAGGAAAGATCAGACGACCCGTCAGGAAAACTTAATTAACAAGATAACTTGTCGGTTGGTCGGAGGGGCTTGTTAAGATGAGGCGTCTTGTTGCCTAATTTTGAGATCTAACTGGAGTGCTGCTCATTAATGAAGAAAATTCAAATTACTTTAGAAAAAATACTTTTTTCAACAATATAATACCTTTTTTACTAGCATAATTTGGTTTGAAATAATAATATCAGTTAAAATACTGAATTTGTTTAGCTTTTCGTTAGTTCAATTTATGTTCTTTGTGTCAAAGGTTTTTCTTATTAGAATGCAAATAGCTATAGGTTTTTTAAAAACAGTTTTAAATAAATTCGATTCTTACCTAGAAACTATAGTGTTTATTGTCTTTGAATGGAACTGTTTGACTCTCATTAAAAAGGGATAAATACAAATATTAAAAAATAATATTCCTAATACAATGGTTTATACAAAAATTTACTAATAGAATCATATACCACTTCTCAGCTGAATCTATTCTTGACAAAATAAGGCATTTGAAGCTAGACAATTGTTACATCCTTTGAAAGTAAAAATATATCACACAGACAAGTTACACGTTTGAATAAAAAAACAAATGTGTGAATGTAAAACAAAATATTCCTGTAAATTAGTGTAACTTATAAGCTCTGACCCTCATGCCTTCAAAGATTAACATAAATATTATGGAACAATATAAATCAATTAAAATATATAAATAACAAAGATTTTCTCATACAAAAATATCACAGCAGTGAAAAGAGATGTCACATACGTTATTTGTATAATCACTATTGGAATGACAACGTAATTCGCACAATAGGATGTTGTAAATTCATAAGTGTAAACAGAAAATGAGTTTACGTTCGACCAGAAAGACATGCGTACTTTACAAAAAGATGAATATAGTATGATGCAAACCTCTTAATATCACAAAACTTTGGTATTAGAAAAAATTAGATTTAATTGGTTGTGGTGTGTGAAACAAAAAATATAAAACTAAACGATAATTTCAAGCAGTGGGGCAAGTGATAAGCTCAATAACGATAGGTCGTTTCTCACAGAAAATGAGAGCGCTTTAGCCACCTGCACCACTTTCAATCTTGGAGAGAGCCAATTATTCATTTGTCATTGAGATTGAAAACAATAATTTGCCATCTGTTGTGCATTTTCTAAGTAATTAGTTTTTATAAGCTTAACGAATATAAAGAGTAATTTTCCCTGCTAAGAAAATGTGGCTTTACCTGTAACGTTTAGAACAAGATTAATTAAATACATATTTTGCTGGTTTTTGTAAAGTAACTCACTTCTTAAGTGACTATAAGGTAGTCAAAATAACCAACCTTTATTTATTGCTCTATGTGATCCTTTTACATTAGTTACATTTTGGCCCGTAAAAACCATAAGGAATACAAATATACATTAAATACTTGATTTTTTATACCAGATACAAACGATAAACGAATGGGATGTACAACAAATCCTCATTTTATTTTTAATCCTTAACACTTTTCCCCCAGACTGGCTTTAATATTTTTTCCTTAAAGGCATATTTTTAAATTTTTAAATTAAAATTTTAATAATTTTTAACAGATAAAAAGCATATTATTTTGAATATACTTTCCTTATGATACTTTCTTTTTAAATTGATAAAATACAGAGTTGCTAAACGTTACCTCATACGCGTGTTCCGAGTAGCAATAATGCAGTTGACCGCTTTGATATCCTTTGTACTGACTGGTCTGGCTGTCATGTTCCTAACACGTCCTGTTACCTGGGTGAGGGTTCCCAAGAAGATTTTAATTGAAGGGAATCATCGGTTATGTTATTTTTATAAGTGTAAAATCTATAATGTACTTTATATGCTGTATAAAGTCAATGCTATTTTTTAGTTTTTATGACTAAAGAAATAGTTTTCCTATAGGTTTTACTGTATAATACTCATTGGATAGCATTGCTTCGAATTTACATAGTCTTACTGTGTTTCAGCTTTTATTTTCAAATTTATGTGTCGACAAAGTGGTGGAAAAAGTGGGCGTTTTTATCCAACAAATTTAACAAACAACGTAATTATTTAAATAAATGGAATCAAATAACTGACACATAATTTATTCTTTTTAACAATATTTTAAAGTAGTTTAAGAAGCTCTCGTTCTGCTTTGTCCACATTGCGAATGCCTCAACATAGGACCGCAGTCTGCGATAGGGCTTTTGTTGTTACTGCTTGCCGTCTGTGGAATGACTTGCCCAGTTCCATCAAATCCCGAAATAGCCATCCCCGGTTTGTGGCGGCACTGACAAAGTCATCCTTTGAGCGGATTTCCTAGACCGGTGTGTTCTAGGGGGTTGTCGTGGGTGAAATCACTGATTTGCGTGTGGTAGAGAGAATAAGTAAAATTATTTACTTTGTTCTGTTCAAAACGTAGTTTTATTATTTTGTTATTATTAATTATGCTGTATATATATATATATCCATCTCCGTATGCATGCAGACTAAGTGTAAGAAAGGGTCATAACTTTTCCTGTTAAAATAAAGAATTTGTCATTGAATTTAATTTCATTTTAATCAATAAACTCCTTTACAAATGTAGAGCCAAATCCCCTTTGGAGGCACTACAGAGGCCCAGCTATTCACACTGATATACCCCCTAAAATAATAACTTTGTATCCTTCATATTAAAATTATGGACAACGTACTACATTTACCGCTAAATGAAATTTTTTCTTCAACCATTAGTCGTAGAATATCTAAAAATAGAAAAAAATGCTTTTCAGCTTTATTTATGGCTATAAGTTAATTTTATTTAGACATTATGATAAAAAAAAACTGAACTTTGGAAAATTGTTAAGCCATATAATTTCTAAACTTCAATTTTCCCAGTAATCCGAGAGGTATTTCCAAATTCATTTTCAATTAGCAAATGTTAATTTAAAAGGTTACAGCTGTTTTCAAAAGATTTGGATTTTCTTTGACTTGTTAAGTACTTTTATATCTGATTTTATCATAATCGGGCCATTTGTGTGGTCTCTAGGTCAGCAATCATGTATACAGAAAACAGTCAGACAGACGTAACCTCAGAAACAACTTTTTTGGGGTTCAGGGAGTATCATAACTAATATTTTCATCGAAACCCCAAATAAAAAAAAAAGTTAACAGAAACAATACTTTCTCAATTTTTAAGGTGCAGGGGGAGAAGATAAAAGTTTAGCAAATATAGGAAAAAAAAGATATTTGAAGGCTCGATCGTTTTACTTAGCTTAGCAAAGTTTACATTCTTACGAGAAGTTTTTTTTCAATAAAAGTTCACTTCATTTTATACAATCCCTTCTAGCAAAACGATCAACTGATCTTAGTTTCAATAGTTCAAATCGTCAGTTTCTGTTCCACCTTGTATCAGTTACATAAGTTAGAAATCTATCAGCAAAAAGTCATTTCATGTTACCTATACAATTGATCTTTCAGATTATTTTACGATTGCGTTACAAATCAACGAAAATATCATTTTAGTTATCATTGGACCAAAGAAGTTATTGGTTACAAAATTAAGTTTAACTTTTGTTCTCTCTATAGCCTAAGCCAGTGAAAAATTAAAGTACGCCACTTTCAGTGGAATGATTTGGTTGCATAATACTTTAGTTGTTAGTTTATACGTTCCATTATAATAAAGCCTGCTCATATGTCGTTCGTATATTGTTTTTTTAAATGCATACACATTTATATGATCTTATATCCACTCGTAAAAAAAAAAAAAAAACAGAATTCGAAAGAAACAACTTTAATACAAGGTAAAAAAGCTCACTTAACAGTAAGAGAACCATAACAAAACATTTAAGTTACATTTTATAGATGGAAAACATAAAAGTAAGCATTACAATGTGTATTCTTGGATTTTGAATGTAATATTTATTAGAAATTAAAGAGAAATTTGGTCTCCAAACTTGAAGTGGCGAAACCGCTTATGGTATTAGGACTGAAGTTTCAGACACCAAGTTTTAGATCAGTTCTGCAAGTAGTAAGGGACTAACCTTACCGTTGGCGTTTATAAAAATGGTTGAATTTCTGTTTAAAACTTAAAATTGTTAATATTGAGTTTAGGATAATTTAATTATCATGGTCATACGGTTTAGTAATTCCAGTATAATATATTGTTACGTTCAGCGTATTCAATATTTTAAAGGGATAATCACATACTGTGGCTTTAAGTTTATATTCATTGAAATACAGGGATATATTATAAAACAATTACCGAACAAATTCCAATTATTTTAAATATGTTTTAATATATATTTAGTTAAATCAACTGATTATAGCTAACCGCAAAGATCTAGGAGTGTGAATGAAAACTTACAATTTCTTACAACTTTTGTTATTAATTTCATAATTCAGTTTATTTTTTAATTCATAATTTTAAGACAGAAACTGTTTTAACTCCTGAAATAAGTATTAACATAACGTAGCCAGGAAGTTAGACTAAATTAATGAAATGCATAAATTGCTGAAATATTTGGTGTATAATATTTTGAAATAAATCAGAAATGTGATGGGCTAGTTTATTAAGATCATAAAATAATTTGGATGAAAGTAAATCTTTGAGTAAAAAGTATTACATTCTGAGCACATATGTATTATTGAATTATTTTTTGACTCATAAGTTTTGACTAATAACTAAACATTTGTTATCCTTTAACTCGGTTTTTAATATATCATAAGTTTATTGTAAGGCATCAAAACATAATTTAAATAAATAATATGCGTGGGTTAGTTGTGGAAAACCTTTCAGACACTAAAGGTAAAATGTATATTATTTTGATAGTAGTATGATAAGGGCCTAGACTATCTAAATGACTTAAGAACTACAACAAATTCCTTCTTACAAAGTTAAGTGAAAACTGACTATTGGTAGAGAAGTATTGATAAAGAGAATAAGTAAAAGACCAAATACAGTTTAATAACAAATGTAGCACTAAATACAGTTTAATAACAAATGTAGCACTAAATACAGTTTAATATCAAATGTAGCACTAAATTTAGAAGAAAATAATGCCAGTTAAACGCTGAGAAGTTATACACTGACATTTCTATAAAATAAGAAAATACTAAGGCAAAGGTTACATAGTATCTCAATAACTACAAAAACAAAAGCGGAATTAATTAATGTTTTCTGACACAAAAACAATATTTGGGCTTGATAGTAAAAATATTTCGGTTTAGTTGGAGAACAATTTAGTTAGAATTTAACTGATGAAATGTAGTTAGTTGAAGTTGAGACAAACCACTTGACTAATTGAGGAATTTAAGGACGTACTTAAAACACCCTTACTTCTACGGCTAAGTATATAACTGTAAAACAAGGTTTATTAACTAACTGTTAACTAACTGGAATGTAAGCAATCCAGGGGCTAGGATAAATTGTAAATGTCTATTACAGCGTACTGTAACTTTGGCTGCCCACAATTCTAGGCATGAATTGGAACAATTACATTTTGAAATTATGTAATATCTACTGACTGAGATTGGTACTAGTTTTGAAACGGATAAGTATAACAATGAGAATAAGTATATAATAGTAAATATAAGTAGAGTATAGTGGGGTTTAAGTATAGTATTGTGAGGATAGGTATAATATAGTAAGTGAGATAATAATTGTGGTGGTTCAAGTTGACGGTCTAGGTGCATCTAGGCCAAACATGAAAATCGCAGTAATAGTAAACCTAAGTATTAATAATACTAAAAGCTGTATATAAGAGAAAATAATTTGATTTTAACATTCAAGGAATTTCACATACCTGATATGGGACACGATCGCGAATAGCCATAATTATAAATCTTCCGTAATACCTCTTCCAGGTTGATTTTAGTTGTTGATAAATGGCTCTTGATTAAGTTGGCAATTTTAAACCTACTTCATGTTTAAACTTGGTTGGTTTTAATTAACATACAAATATTTTGTACTAATTAGTAAAAAAACAAAAACAGCTCTCAGTTATATTTTAAACTAAACCCTCTCTATCTTTCTTTTGTGTTAAGAGAGGTGTTTTCTTTTAAAACGGGTTTTTATTTGAGAAAAAATCAAGTTACAGCAGCATTACACCATATTGTACTTTGGAAAATAAAAACACTTTTTTGAAGTGCATTTGTTTCTATGTAAATCAAAGCGGAGCTATTGACGCTTTGCTTTATTCAATAGCAAGGTATAACGCGATTTTAATTACATTTAAGTTACAACAATTACGTTTTCAATACCTACACAGGTTTTAACATTTATCGCGAAAAATAATTTTAATTTTCCATAATCGCGTTAAAACCGCAGCTCCAAGCATTTTTATCAGAACTAAATCACGCTTCATTAAATACTTAGCCGTTGGAAAATTCAACCAATAAAATGAAAAGTATTTAAATCTCATATAATTTGTTCATAGATTGTTAAATAAATCTTCTTAACGTCACAAAACCTAAAATCCCAGGTTTTATCAAAGATTTGATTCATCACTTTACATGGATTAGCTAGATTTTAATGCACTATAGTCGGTAATTTCAGTCACTACACTTGAATATTCCAAGTTTGTATGAAATTCAAATTTTACGGAACATTACAGTCAGTTGTGTTTAAAATCTTTTAAGAACAATGATTGAAAAACTGTTAAATGTAGCGTGTAAAACCAAAAGTAATATGGTTTTTAATCATTGCCTTTTAAAACCGTACAGCATGATACAAATCAAATGTTTAAGAAAAACTACTCGACAAACTACTATTGAGTAGTGCTGTGTTTATTATTATTGAAAGTTTACAATGAAACATGATTGAGGACTGTAGAATAACGCAAAGCGACAAGGTCTGTCAACCGTATTAACTTCTGTTCGCAGTATAAAAGGTTTGGCACAATCACCTTTCTGAAGGCTCTGGCTCCACTGAACAAGCCAGAGTTAGAAGCTTAGATAAAAGCTCAAGTTTGTTGTACAAGCGTAACCATTAACATTATTGATTACGAATGTGGTCAGTGTTGCAAGACTGTATTTAACCGAATGCCCATCCAACTCAACAAAGGGTATTAGCACTCGTGATACGGTTTTAACCCAAAATATATTGATGGCATTCAGTTTGTTTATTTTATGTATAACAATATAAACCAGACAATAACTTACAAATTATTAACAAAATTTCTAAAACCTATTTTTAAAAATTTTGTTTTTATTTCATCAAAATATGAAAGTGTAAATATTGGTTATCGAAGTTGAAATAAAATTAAATAAAATTGTTTGCATCATAGATTTTATTTAGTTTTTTAATACTTCCTTCAATAAAAACGCAGACTAAGGTTTAAGGTAAACACAGACAAAGAAATAAATGTATTTAGAATGCTTCAAAATTAACACGAGTTCGCATGCAGCACGCTGACGTGAGGGAAGTGAACTTCCGCTTTGAAACCTTTAAACAAATCTAATAAAGGGTTTAAAAAACACTGGTAACATTTCTTTTGAAAATTGAAAATATGTTATTATTTGGCTGTTCTGATGCTCCTGGTTGTATTTAAATTCACTTTTAGGATGCCAATGTTGTACATTATAAGGTTAGGAGGACGTATAATTAGTATAACAGGTTGGTAGGTGTATTGGGGGTTATAAAACTACATCAAGATAGGAAAATCAGCCTTTTCCAGTGTAAAATTTCCAAAAGACAAGTACAGTAGAACCTCGCTACGACGACCCTCGATAAGACAAAAACCTCGATAATGAGTCTGATTTTCTAATCCCCGTGAATCTCCCATAACACTCAATGTTATAAATACCTCTATAACACGACTCATTTTCAAATAAATACCTCGATAGCACGTCTTTTTGTAATTTTATATTACTGATAAATAAACCTCTATAGCGCGTCTTTTCAAATAACTGAACCTCTATAGCCCGACACCCACCTCAATAACACGCTTCTTTGGGTAAGTGAACCTTTATTACACGACTCTAACCTCAATAGCGCGCCGTTTTGCGTTACGGAACCTTTATAGCACGACTAAACCTTTCTCACGCATAGTTCCCACGGTTAGAACGGATGTTTTGAAGTAAACAACGTCTTGGGCTCAGGTCTCAACAGGAAAACCCCTTCCCCACCCCCTTCATAGTCCGGCCTTTCCTTGTCTTATAGTGTACAGTTTCGGTTTTGTTACGTAAGTCCAGTTCTGCTAAGTTCAATTTTTTATTTTTTAACATTACAGTATTTTATTCCGTATTTCACAATAGGTTAATGTTTACTGTACTTCGAGCTTATTAACTCTATACTGTACTTTAGTGAACTGAGTCTTTTGATTTTTTTCTTACTGTCGCAATAATAAAGAAGTTTGTTTTACTTGTACGTTTGTTCTTTTATTTATGACTGATTTATACAGTAATTTTCTACTTAAAACACAACTTATTAGAAATGTTTCATAAAAAATGTGCTTGGTATAGCAAAAAGTCTGTGACCTCGATAACACGTCTTGTTGTGAAAACCACCTTGATAGCACGACCCTCAATTACAAGTGCACCTCGATAAGAAGACTATTTTAGAGATCCCCTTGAGAGTCGTGTTATCGAGGTTCTACTGTACTGTGTTTAGCCAATTAACGTTTTCTTTAATAACTCGATAAATACTTGTGCTAGAATGATGAGGTAGGGCTTAAAACCTTTTGAATATTACGTACAATAACGTAATATTAAATAATTTAACATTCGGGGCTTTTCCGACACTTTTTGGGCCAAAAAACTCAAAATTTAAAAAGTTTTAAATCCCCAAAAAGGGGGTTAGAGTTTTCTGATTGCTTTACCCAAATAAATTGTCAAACTGTTTACAGAAGGGAATGTTGTGACCAAATTTCAAGTAAATTGGACACAAACTGCGACCGCTAGAGTGTGAACACACATATGTATCTATCTATTTATAAGTTGGGCTTGCCAAGTGAAGAAAAATAAAATAACTGCATTGAAAAAGTTCAAACTTTTGCAATTCCTGAAAGAAAACAGTCCGAAGTGATTGACGACGCAGTCCCCGAGTGATCGCTGGTTCTGGGGATGTTTTCGAGTCCAATGGATCACCAGCTTCTCCTTAAATAATTAAACAAATACAGTTCGTCACCTCTCGCATCATAAACTAGGTTTATCGCCTTGTCAGACATAAAACTGCAAAAATAGAATATGTTTAGGTACGAAGCTTTACTGAAACGTTTTCACCTTAACAGACTGGCTGAAATATACACGCTATTTAAACATAAATAAGTTTGTATTAGAGGATCTTAAGAAAGTCACCTAATAATATTAAGGGTAACAATATAAATGTACGTGCGTTTGAATGCTTCGGATATAGTTCTGATAAACCACTTTAAAGAATTGGAAAACTACAGAGTATTTATGAAGAGTTAGTTACAACTCCTGAAACATTGTTTAATATTCCATAACTGTAATGGGGATAAAATATTTGTGATGAATGAATAAAGGAATCATTTTCAGGATCATTAATCATACATTGACAGCGGAACTATAGATAATTGATTAAAGGCAGGAAGTTAAAGGCAAATTGTAACATAAGGAGTTTTAAACTGTTAATAAAGTTTCGGGTGTTACCCTAGAGTGTGTGTTAACTACTAGCTGTTTTGTGTTACGCTTTTATCAATCATAAAAACATATTGGTTTTGCTGATTGGTTGGAAATTGTAATTCAATACACCTTCCTCTTCACTGCCGTAAGTATTTGTAAAATTGTAGTACCGATCTTCAATTCAATTTAATTATCAAAACTAGCTCAGTACCTAGCAAAAATATATACAGGGTGTTTACAAAAAACCCTTCAGGACTTCACATCCTTCGGGATATGATTACTTGCATAACAACTAAGAAAAAATTTCTTCTGAAGGTATGTCCTAAAACACTTAGTTTTCTGTATATCTGTCTGTATGTGTCTTTTACATAATTAATCATATCTCACAAACCAATTAACGTATAAACTTAAAACTTGATACTTGGATGACTATTAACAAGACCTATGTAGTTCCTTAGCATAAAGTTTCTACTTTGTACCCTTTAAAAATGGCGGCCAATTTTAGATTTTAAAGTTTAATATCTTAAAACCGTAAATTTTACGACAAATTTTACAAGAGACAAAAAAGTTGTTTAATTTCACCTTATACACAATGGTATAAAGATTATTAATATTGGTCAATAAATAACTGATTTATTGCAATTTGTTGAATAAAAACATATTTATACTGTGGAAATTATTGCAAAATAAGCATGTATTCTATAAAGAAAATTGCAATAAATCAAATATTTATGGCCCGATCTTAATAATCTTTATACTATTGTTTAGAGGCTAACATTACACAAATCTTTTGTCACTTATAAAAGTTTTCGTAAAGTTTACAGTTTTTAAGATATTAAGGTTTAAAATAAAAAATTGCCACCATTTTGAAATGGTACAAAATAGAAACTTTATACTACATATCTAAATAGGTTTTGTTAATAATCATCCACGTACCAAGTTTGAAGTTTATCCGTTAAGTGGTTCGTGAGATATGATTAATTATGTAAAATACACGTACAGGCAGATATACGGAAAACTAAGTGTTTTAGGATATACTTTCATAGGATCTTTTTTCTTAGTTTTTATGCAAGTAACCATATCCCGAAGTGCTGAAGGGTTTTTTGTAAACAACCTGTATAACTAACTACCTATCTAATACAAATAAATTCACCCATAAAATGTAATTCTATACACCTTAAAACAGACACCACACCACCTCACCGCTGGTGGGTGTACTTACGTCAATCCTTAGAATTGACAAGGTAAATGAATAAAACATTACAACGACAGCTACTCTGACGAAAATTAGTAAGGAAAGCCCCAAGACGATGTCCTTTTCCGTTCTTATTCCCAGAACAATCCGTGTTGATTAATATTTATATTTTTTAATACTCTATTAAAAAAATCTCTTCATGGTTAGGGGTATATGAGTAAAACAATATAAAACCAAATAAATGAATAGTGAAAAACCAATAAATGTTATTTTATTTAACTGCAATATGTATTCCAATCGGATAATGAGACATATATTATGATCAGAAATACTTGGTAGATAATACAGTTCAACAAAGTTAAGTGAAAAACCCTCTCAGTTAGATTGAAATGTCTGACCTGCAATAAAATATAATTAATATTTTTGATGTATATAAATACGTAAATACGAGTACTTTATTTTAAAAATGTATCCAACGTTGAAACTTCTCATAGACAAGCATGCTAGGCAAATATACAGGTAACATTCTTACAACAACAATCGCTTGGATTAAGTAATACAAAAGAGACCAACAAGTTACGAAAATTTAAACCCCATACAAAACAATTGATGATATCCTTGGATATTTTTTGACACAAACCCTTGAACTATGTAAATATATTTTCTAGCCTTACTAAAAATAACTTGAGTTAAACATTTTGAAAGTCAAGTAACTTCATGTAAAACACATTTTATGTAAACAAGTTTAGAATAAAGACTCTTAGAACCTGTAAAGATGGTTTAATCACTTAGCTAAACTAAACATTTAATTATGTGTGTATAAACAAATTAGAGATAGTAATGTCATTACCTTGTAATTTTTAGCAGGAGTTTACTAATCGTGTGATCAAGTTACGCACACAATTCGTCACACAATAAGAACTTCCACAGTTAGTTCCAGTTCTGGAGCTAAACTCATTAACTTGATTTCCATTGGACAAAGAAATTGAGCATTGGACGATTTATTGAAGTTGAGCATGGTTTGGTAAATAGTTAAAAATCGTGTTTGTGTGATTTAATCTTAATGAACCTTCTTAACAAAATCTCTACGAAGACTATTCATTTGTTTCTGATAGAAGCCACGTTTTGAACTTATAGTTAACATGCATGAAACAAATTCCACGAGATTTATAATTATATTTAATTTTATAAAATTTAATGATAAAGGGACTTGAAAACTGAGAAATGCAATAATTGTCAAAAGATTATCTGTTTGCAGTCGTGGTTCACAGATTATGGAGTTCAGGAAAAGTTGGAAATTGTTTGGGCTTAGCAAACTTGGCATCTGATTTATCATCTGAGATTTAGTGCCTTATCAAAAAATTCCTTCCCGTTTTGGGGTTATCTCTATAACTTTTAAACATTGTTTAAAGATGTACCGGACTGCATTTTATTGGTTGACAATATATATAAAAGAAAATTATCTTAACATTATAATTATAAAACCTGGATTCTTTATTCAAACACATTTTAATATAATGATAAAAACCAACACTATTATAACATACTGTTTATCTTTCTTAGAAACAGTTTTATCATATAATAGGATTGTATTAATTGTAGTGTAGATCCATTTGTATTTTTTTGATTTGTATTTTTCACCGGTGGCAAACCCTCAATCGACTTTAATACTAGTTGAAGTAAGCTTAGAAAAGGTATTAAGTTTTTTATGGCTTGCGAGATGTAAGAGGAAAAGTATTAAAAACATAGGTAAAACTTTAAATAAATTTAAAAGGCCTAAGTAGTTGCTTCCTATGCCATAAACTCGACCTATGGTCTGAAATTGCAGGCGGTCAAACCTTTCTCTAAATCAATTTTCTTATTGTAATTATGTCCGTTATAATCGTCCTTTTTTGTCAAGTCTGTGGCATTGTATAAAGTTATGTAAGACCTTTAAAATGATATATGCTATAACCTAGGCCTACAAGGCATACAAGACTTCCTGTCATGAATAAACTTTATTGTGTGTATTGTTGGTGGGTCATTGAACTGCACCCAAAAACAAATTGCTCAAAACGTTAACAATTAGACCAAATTTATCTGCAACAAGATAGTGAGCGAGCTCATTAAATATCAGCATGTTATTTATTTACCATCCACCATAGTTATGACAGGGGGAAAGGTCCCACTGCGATATAAAAACGCTGTGGTGCAATGCATTGTAAAGTTCTGTCCAGTTTACTCTTAAAGCACCTTCAGCCCTAACTTTCTAATATGGTTACATGGGGGGGGGGGGGTTCATAATACTGATCCCTACTTGGGACACCCCCAGACCCTTAGTAATTTGTACCTAAATGAATCAAATTAAACCAGTAAATGTCTTGAAGTTTCCTCCCCCTCCTTGCAGACATTATCTTGTAACATACCAATTCTTGTACTATCCACCATTCTTTCTTCACCACACATGTTAGACCACATCGGTTTGGTAGGGAAGGTAGACAGTCTCAACCATGTTATTTTCAATACAGATAAACTCTGCAGCCGTTTGAAAAGCTACATAGAAGAAGAAGGTAACAAGATAGTTATAGCTTTTGTAAGGTGTATGTGTACTGGCTCCCTGGCTTATGCATCTTGCATAAACCTTTGACCGCTGTAACCAATCTGATAGGATCAGGTCTGGATGGATTATGCATTAACCTGTCAAGCCTGAAAAAGCAGCATCAAGTAGTTTCATGTCTCAAATTCAACAGAAGACATCGTATATATATATATATATATATATATATATATATATATATACCGATCGACGAAGAAAATAAGTGTCATTATCCAAGCTATGTTTTAACGCTATACATTGTAAGAAATAAACATAAAAAATTCTAAGTAATGTAATAATTATCGAAGTATTTTATAATCTATATAGATTATAAAGCCTCATTTACCCAGGAAATTTTGAGAAAACGATAAGTCTGATACCCATCAACCCTGTACTTGAATAAAAGGTCTCGGTGAGCAAATTGGAGGAAAAATATTAGTTTTTTGATACAAATATAAAGATATTTTCAGTTATATACATACGATTCTGCAACTTAAAGAGTAGTGTTTACTTAGTATTGAAATACATATAAACAGTTTCAGACTTTGTTTACCATAGGTGATATTTAAATTAAATAGTTTTTCTCATTATCAGTCCAAATCTACGTAAATTTAATTATATTTATTTTAAAAAGCAAAAATACTTATTGTAAATTTATACTTGTGATCACATAAATGGCGATCAGTAATATCTCTATCTCTAAAAATTAAAATATTTCAAATTACCGTACTAAAGGGATTTTACCACTCTGAATGTGCCCCAGCATCCTCGAAAGCTTTACATTGGTGTTCGTTTCCGGAAGGGTACGTTAGACTTAGGTGAACTGTTACTGAGAGAAACTCTAGCTAAGTGAACTTAGTGCTCGGACATACATAGGGATGACTTACTCGCTACTACTACTACTTGGACGCTAACCCTTGCAACATTACTGTTGGGAAGTTAATCACATTGTTTTGTTTTACATTAGAAACAAGAAAGCTCTTCTTCCTTACGCGACTCAACTTTATATTTGACAAAACTCCAGATATAAAAGCGGCGTGTGAAAGTACGAGTTTAGCGGGACAATCTTGCGGATGATTGAGATCACCTCAGGTTGAATAATTGAGTGCTTTGAAGACTCTACGTCTACTTAAACTTGGTTTTTGTTTACACTCAATGTGGTAAAGTGGTTAATGTTCCATTGATACATTTGTATGAGACGCGTTACATATTTTTTGTTTTAGCTTGCATTGTTTTTGGTAAGAGTTTTAATGCGTGACTGGTTCGGTAGTAAAATACAGTTATAACTTTGATGATCAACCATTTTATTGCAATATTTTAAAATATGCTTTATCTATTGGTAATTCAAGAATACGTAAATATGCATTTCCTATGTGAGTTTACTACGAATTTAATATATAATTCAACCTATTTTTCATTATATGCCCAGTTTTATACCATTTTTGGAAGTATTATTTGTAATACTTCTAAACAATATTTCAATGTACAAGAGATATTGCATCTACTAATACAATGTAATAAAACTAGTAATTATTTTAATAATGTCATTTGAACTTTTACACTGCTAAACAAAGTCTAAAAAGACAACAAATTAATTCAAAAATATATTTATTTAATATTTCTCATTTTGTTTTTGTTATTGGTAGGCCATATTTTCCTTGATATTTCATCCAATCCAATAATCGAGCCACAGTTTTTGAAGATTACACGTCACTGCTGAATGCAAAAAATAAATAAAACAATTAATAAACCATCAAACTTATAATTTTATGGGTGATTCTCCGTTTTTTTGTCAATGAACCGGTGTCAAAATCTTACAGTGACAAGTTCAATTAACTCAAAACAGGTCATAAATTTGTGCATTTACTGAAAAATATGTTTATGAATGGCATAAGAGTAGTTTGGGGTACATATTTTAATACGCAAGCTGAACATTGGCCAGCTGGTCTAAAGCTATTTACAAACAAAACCATTAAAACAGTACCCCTTCAAAACATTAAACCTTTGTATCGTATTGTTTAAATAGTTATCCTACCTTAAAAATGTAATATTTGGGCAGAACGAGCAGAAGATGATCTATACCTAAAGGCCACGTGGAGGATATCACCGAAGGTAATGGCCAACATGGTCGTTAACCCCTCCGCAACGGCGACTGGGCTCACTGATATTGAACGTTCAAACCAAATGTTGCAAAAGTTATTGCGAACAATCTCCCTCATATAGAGCAATAGTTCAACTGGGTAAAAATATGTTAATAATAGGATAAAATAAATATGAAAATACTCACATGGATTAATATTGGATCCTTCCGTTTATTCTGACCAGTTTATCATAAAGTTTCCACTTGCAAAAATTTCAGTTAAAGAGCTAATTACGTGCTAATCCAATCATTGTTACAAGCAAAATGTGTTTGTAGGAATGGAGTGTTAAATCTTTTATTTAGTTGTATTACAGAGAAATCTTAATCATGTAAAAAAATATGTACAGTTAAAAGTATAAATAATTAATAAAAAAAGAAAGCTTACCTTCTGATTAAAGTTTTTGCATAGTTTTGTCTATTGTATTAAATTAAATCTTAAATGGTTCGTTACTTATGAACTTTAAAAATGTTAGTTCGAATTGTTGTACAGTTAAATTAATGAAATTATCTGCGTTAATGAAGATTTTGAGATGTTTATTAACTGAGGCCCTAGGAAGATGTCAGATATATGAGATGAGTAAAGATTGGTGCAAGCGTTAGTTTCCAGAAACTACAATCTATCAACGTGAAAATGTCGAGAATTGCCTAAAATATCTAAACAATTTAATTCATGGATTATTGATAAAGAAGGAATCTGTTTTTAAATGAAAGTAAATAGATAAACAAATTGTAATGTTAAAATGTTCACTCATCTAAATCGTTATGGCTTAGACAAATGGAAAGAAAACTTAAAGTGTATTATTAAAGGCAATGTCAAATAACTGAATGTAAATCTGATAATAGACCGTCAGTTTTAATAATTTTTAACATTATTGGAATGGTTTTTTTAAATAACAATGTAATATATGTAACATTTGTTAATACAAATAGCGATTAAAATAACTTACAGTGCTAAGACATAAAATGTTTACTAAACAAATTGTTAGCCAATGAATATAAAATACTTGAAAATAAGAATTCCTAAAAAATATGAATTATAATTACCGGTATGTTAAAACCAGATCGTATAGAAACTAGATGTGGATAACACTTACCTATGAATATATGATTCACCACAACAGCAATATTACCTGAAAGATTAGAACAATTATTATTTTTAGTGTCCTTGTACCAAAGATAATAAACAGATAATGTTTGATTAATTTTTGAAGGAGTCTAAAGTATTTAGCTTATAGTAAAACATTACAACATATCTGTAGAAAAGATTAAAAGTTGGATTTCAAGTTGTTATAATTGAGCGAAAATTATCATGCGTAAAGTATTGATGACACCCGTATAATGAAACAATAACCCTAAGTTTTAAGGCCTTAATTTTAGCGAACTATGTTTTGTTTTTTATTGAATAATGTAATGCACAAATTACATAGTTGGGTCATAGTTATGTTGCCAGAAGTCGTGAGCGTAGGACCTCGGGCTGTGCACCAACTTGCGGCTCCTACTGGAATTATTAAGCCAGTATAACTAAATATCTACAATAAAACATTTCATAGTTACAATATAATAACACTCTTACTTAATAGAATATTATACGTTATTGAAGTTAGTTAAAACCTATGTAATAGAGGATCCATGTTTTTACATTGCATGTAAATTATAAGTTTTCTAATAGATAATAAAAGACTAAAGACTAATAGGGTACTTACATTTTTAATATGCATGCTAATTTAATTACTCTTATTATTTATTTATACTTTTTCCCACTGTTTTATAAATACCTAAAAGTAGTCTGAAATTGAAATTTACGTTGTAAATACGACACTAAAATACAGGTAGGAAAAACATTAGAAAACTAGCGAGAGCAAATTCGCTTTGCTTTCCGATTTTATCTATCTGTAGAACAGATTCGATTTGCCCTTTTATACTTATAATATTCATGAGTTGTAAATAATACCTACACAAATTCAATAAGATCGAAGACTTGATAAGGATAACTAATGTTATTAAAAAAATCTTAAGTCTCACTTTATTTGACGGTCAAGAAAATTAATTCATATGGAAATGTTTCTTATACAATAAAACATCGTCCTATGTTGTTTAAAGTATGTATAGCCATTTTGGTGGCATTTATCAATATCATGGACCTTACTATGTGGTAAATTAAACTTTATTTACCAAATATAAACCTTATTTTAATCACTGAAAGCTAAAAGGGCAATTATTGCAGTTAAGCCCGTAACAAAGGCACAATAGAGCATGAAGGCATCCCCCGCCAACCACCGTTGTTGCAGATTGTTTGTGCTTATTGACATTTATTACTGAAACTCCCTATAAACAAACCATTTACGTAGGACTTTGCTCATTGCTATAAACTAGTTTTAGAAAAGCCAAATTTAAAATTATACTATGAAAAATGGTTTTATATTATAAATGTGGTGTGCTAATATGATAATTTTACCGAAGTTTGACTAATAGATTTGATAACATCGTGTACGTATTTTAGGGGGATGTTGTGTTAGAACAAACAGCGTAATGAAAAGGAGGATGCTTGACATGTTTTTAATGAATCTTAACTATTTGGTTTACTTCTTATGTCATCCAATGTAACATTTCATAGCGTAATGTTAATATTAGTTAATGAGTGTATAATAAATAATTGCTTGAGAGGTTTACCTGATGTTTAAGTAATATAGCTTTAATATGTATTAGTACCTTGACCTCCCATATAAAAATATACTTGTAGTGGCAACTGACTATCCACCAATGTTTATCATGTGGTTTTAATTTAAAACAAATCATATGTTTCATTATTTTTAATGTTATTGTTTTTATTTAAAATATTGGAATTGGGATTGATGTAAAAATACAACATTTATTTTTCAGTATAGCTTTTCTTCTTTTAACTTAATTAATTAAGGAACTGAAGACCTAAACAGCTATAATTGGTGACCCCTACTAAAAGAACATTTTCTACAGTCTACTTTCAACTATAATTTAACTGAAATATTGTTTTTTTTTTGCAAAATTGAACTTTACTTCTACCAAGTTTGTTTTCACGATGTCATTAGAAGAAATCGAAAGACAGTTGGAAGAATTAAGAGCTGCAAATGTTGAATTGAGTCAGAAAATCGCAAGAGAACATAATACAATCTCTCAGACAAATGTAACTGCTGTAAATCGAGTTGCTGTGAAGTTGCCTCCATTTTGGGCAGATAGACCAAGTCTCTGGTTTTCACAAGCAGAATCTCAATTCATAATATCTGGGATTACTAGCGATGAAACCAAATTCCATTACGTTGTGGCTCAACTAGACACTCGCTACGCAACCGAAGTGGAGGACATCATCACTAACCCACCGGATACAGACAAGTTCAACGTTCTACGAACTCAACTGATTCAACGATTGTCGGCATCAGAGGAGCAGCGAATACGACAACTTCTCAGCGATGAAGAATTAGGCGATCAAAAACCGTCACAATTCCTACGTCATCTGCGCTCCCTAGCTGGATCCTCGACTCTTCAGGACAACCTTCTTCGTCAGCTTTGGTTACGGCGCCTACCTCCACACGCTCAGGCGATTCTAACCACTCAACTCGAGCTTTCGCTGGACAAATTGGCTGAGTTAGCTGATAAAATCATCGAAGTAGCTCAACCACCCGTCCCTATGTCGGCTACCGTAAACTCAACATCTTCTGACTCAGGTAACGCCTTGTTAGATACACTTCGTTCTCTTTCCGATCAAATTGCGGAACTCTCTGCAAATTTTAAACATAACAATCAGTCCCGTAGTCACCCTCGAAGTCGTTTAATGTCAAAGCATAGAACGGAAGAAAACAAATCAGTACGTATGTGCTGGTACCACACTAAGTTTGGTAAAAATGCTACAAAATGCATCCTTCCTTGCACTTTTCAGGAAAACTCCAGCAGCAGTCAGTAATGGCGGCAACGGACTGCACAACTGCTGGTAGCCGCCTTTATATTACAGATCGAACTAGTCGAAACCGATTCCTTATTGACACCGGATCTGACCTCTGTTGTTTTCCTAAACGACTCCTACCTGATCGACGTTGCCCGACTGACTACACATTAAGTGCTGCAAACAACTCAACAATATGTACTTATGGTTTCATAAATCTTACATTAGATTTTGGTTTTCGCCGTTCTTTGACATGGCGCTTCATTGTAGCTGATGTACACCTGCCAATTATTGGTTCTGATTTTTTGGCTTATTTCAATCTCTTGCCAGACTGTCGTAATAAACGTCTTGTCGACGGAACAACAGGTTTCGTGACTTTCTGCCAACCAGCTCAGAACTCTCAACCCAGTGTAAAGGCTCTCTCTGAAAACACTCCCCATCATGAGATTTTTGCAGCTTTCCCTGAGTTAATCTGCCCATCTGGATTGCCTCGGAATGTTCGACATTCAACTTTACATTATATTCGGACAACTGAAGGTCCGCCAGTGTTTTGTCGTCCCCGTCGTCTCGCTCCTGACCGTCTTAAAATAGCCAAGTCAGAGTTTGACTCAATGGTTCAGGAAGGTATTGCTCGTCGTTCTGATAGTCCTTGGGCTTCACCTCTCCATATGGTACCCAAAAAGACTGATGGATGGCGCCCATGTGGAGACTATCGTTCACTCAACGCCAGGACAATTCCCGACCGGTATCCTGTTAGACATATACATGACTTTGGTCATTGCTTACATGGTTGTACTGTATTTAGTGTAATCGACTTAGTTAAAGCCTACACTCAGATCCCTGTAAATCCTGACGACATTCCCAAAACCGCAATTACCACTCCGTTTGGACTGTTTGAGTTTCCTTTTATGGGATTTGGGCTTCGAAATGCTGGACAGACATTTCAAAGGTTTATCGATGAAGTTCTTTCTGGTATAAATTTCTGTTTTGCTTACATCGATGACATTCTGATCTCGTCTCACAATCAGGAAGAACACATGAAGCATCTGAACATCCTCTTTAAACGTCTCTCTGACCATGGCATTCTATTAAATGTTAAAAAGAGTGTCATTGCATCCTCTGCAGTCACCTTTCTTGGCTACGAAGTATCTGCAGCTGGAACTAAACCTTTGCCAGATCGTGTCATTGTCATCCAACAGTTTAAAAGACCACAGACTGCTCGTGATCTTCGTAGGTTTCTGGGTATGATGAATTTCTATCGTCGCTTTATTCCCAGTGCAGCTAAATATCAGTCCTCCCTCCACGATGCACTTGCTGGACTTAAAGGCTCCCAACCTGTGAACTGGAACGAGGATTTAGACGAAGCTTTCACTAGATGTAAGGAAAACCTTGCCAATGCTACATTACTCAATCACCCTGATCCTGAAGCTCGTCTTGGATTGTTTACAGATGTGTCTGCAACCTCTGTAGGTGCCTGCCTGCAGCAATTTACAGAGTCTTCCTGGCAACCCTTAGCTTTATTTTCTCACAAACTTAACGAAAAGCAAAAGGACTGGCCAGCCTATTACCGTGAATTGTATGCTGTCTATACAGCAGTACAGCATTTTCGACATGAACTCGAAGCACAACCTTTCACTATCTTTACAGATCACAAGCCCCTAATTTATGCTTTCCAGCAAAGACGAGATAAATTGCCTTACATCCAACTCAATCAGCTTACTTTTATTTCACAGTTTTCGACCGACATTCAGCACATCTCTGGTTCTACAAATATTGTCGCAGACACCTTGTCACGTGTTGAAGCTGTAAACTCCCCTATTCCGATTGACTTGCAATCCCTTGCAAGTGCACAAAAAGATGCAGAAACCCCACCCAAGACCCTCAACACCAAACCATCTCCTGTTGCGCAGCCTCCAGATAATACAGAAACTTCATTACTTCCAAACTACACCACCCGATCAGGACGTCAAGTTCGTTTCAAAAGGCCCTGACCTCCGGTCTCCGCGGGGGGCTGTGTAGTGGCAACTGACTATCCACCAATGTTTATCATGTGGTTTTAATTTAAAACAAATCATATGTTTCATTATTTTTAATGTTATTGTTTTTATTTAAAATATTGGAATTGGGATTGATGTAAAAATACAACATTTATTTTTCAGTATAGCTTTTCTTCTTTTAACTTAATTAATTAAGGAACTGAAGACCTAAACAGCTATATACTTAAATAACTATCGGATATTTTAGGTGAGTTAAATGTTTATAGTAAATAATTTAGGAATAACAATAAAAAAAAAATTAAATTGACTATAATTGTTTGAATGTAGCTTAGTACTACTTAGGGGTAGAGAAAAATAATGGTATGGACGAATAGATGAACCAAGCTGTAGGGCCGGTTGTTGTTTAGGTTTTGTGGGTTGTTATGATTACAGGGTAAATCAACTAGGAAGAGGGTGGAGTGAGGGGGTCTCCCAGCACCCTCCCCACCAACCCCCTCCCATCCACGTGTCATACGTGTACACTCTGAGATGCCATCTGATTTTTCAAAAGTCTGTCCTGACCCTGCTGAACTGGAAACAGTATAAGGCATACTAAATGGGGAACTACTGGGGTCTGGGGGTGACCTCAGTTGTTGCGCAAGGTGAAATTGAAAGGAACAATAACGGTGACTTATAAATACAGTTATTTTTATTTCAGCCTACAATAATTATTGCATTGCAAAAGTCATGACAAGAATTACAACATTACATATAAAAACAATGTCAAGCTATAATTTTTTTCCTGTAGTCTTCAGGGCTACTAACATCAGTACCGGAATTCATTTCGAGATCAAACTTAGAATTTAATCTTGTCAGCGGCTCATCATGAACGCATCAAACGAGTACGGAACGTTTGATACAAAACAAGTTTTAGCGAGATTTGAATTCATTTTGGTTTTCAAATTTAATTTTGTATCTTCATGGAATTTATTTAGGAAATAATTACAATTAATAATATTTAAAACTGAAAAAGTACAATATGTTACATAGGATTATTTGCGGAATATCACTCTGAACTCGACGACGCTTTGTTATTAAAAGCTACTTAATCTAATCCTAAAAATTCCTTCAGCAAGTCAAGTAGGTGATTTACTCTTCCATAATCAATATTTACACCCCAATGTTAGAGAAAGTAATTTGTTCTAATCATCCTAGAGGAAATATAGACTAAACTAAAGTAAACGGTGGAATAGAAGAAATAGATTACCGCCAAAACGTCCCGTCAAAACAGCTGTTCAATAGTGTCTCCCACCAGGCTCTACGTGCTGAACAATTCAGCCAGTAAATCAGCACGAATTAATGTTATAAAATATTAACGTGCACGGCACAGTGTGAAGTGAAGTAGTAGGCAAATCTCTGACTCATTATCGCTCCTTCCGCACCTCTTCACAGTCGACACTGTCTGTACTGTCCTATCACCTTATTTTAACTACCCTTGGTAACCCCTTGTTACCCTTGGTAACAGCTTTTACACCTTTCAGTTTTCCTCTGCCAAAATTGCAGAAGTTTTTTAGACATACGTTGTACGAGTATTAAAATACTTCATTTAAATACGCTTTTCATATTATTTCCTTATCAGAAAAGTAGGGTTATTATTAAATAAATATAATGCGCCCAAAAATGTTCACAGTAGTTAGGTTATATTTCATTAAAGAAATAAAAAAAAATCCTTTAAGTATGATTATTGATATTTACTAGTTATAAATTTTTTAGATATTGTCAGCCATTGATTTGGAAAAAAAAGCTTTTATAGAGAGAATTTTCACAATTTATGTCCATATTACATAAATTTGTGATGGTCTTGGCAGTGACTTTATTTTTGTCTCTCGAATAAGAATTGGTTTGATTGACGATACAGGGTGTCACATAGTAAACAACCAGAAGGAACACGAATTGTAAGAACGAGTTAAACAACAATTTAAACGAAATGTTTATTTCAAGAGTCCTATTTTAATGCGAAATTAATAATATATGTTCTAAAATCTTTAGAAACACAATTATTGTTTGCTTATTTAGATTTAACGAAACAAATGTATTTCTTACAATAAGCAGCAATTTTCTTGCCTTTAGGTAAATAACGAATAACGCATCAAAGAAGAATATTGTAGGAAATAATAATATCAAGAATAATCAAGAATAATTAAGAATATACTAACTGATGATATTCTTTATAATGTTGATGATTTTTTCAATATTTGTTGGGAATATTATCACTAGTTTTAGCATTAGAGCCTTGATTATTAATGTAACATTGTTGCTTGGTAAGGATTTAAATTATTGTATTGTTATATGTTCATTTTATTATTATAGTCATTTTTATACATATTAATAGCATTATATAACTTATTTGTATCATATTTACACTGTTTTGCATTGTGATACTTTTTTAACATAAGACTATTGCATTGTGATACTATTTTAACATTGACTATTTTTTAAAATCTGTTAATAAGTATTTTAGGATATACTTATATTTAGTATACAAATATTAACGCTTTTTCATGCACTGTTTTTGTGTTTTATGACAATAAAAAATCTTGAATCTTGAATCTAGGGCAAGGTACACAAAATATACCTGACACTAAAACATTTTAAAATTAAAAACCTCTCACTTTAAAATAATTCTACTTATAACCATGCAATTTATGTCGTTATGGCTATTCAGGTATATAATTTGTTTTTATAGTTGAAGAATGCAATTCAATATACAATTCCATTCCTTACAACTAAGGAGTATTATCCTCATCAATGCGAACAAGAAAATCCTCTGAATCAAATAGGATTTACTTAATCTTCTTTCGACCACCTGTTGATATCCATTGCGAGAATATTCGTACCATCTAAATTCTTTCGTTTGGACGAAAGCCCAACATTTTACATGTGGGCTGTATATATTACATGTTGACGAGTAAGACACTAATGGACTCATAGTAAAATTAAAATGAAATACTTATTAGTTAACTTGCTAAGCGCAATGAGTATAAACACGGCGATCAGTATTTCTAGAGGGAGAACTGTCATATTATATATTTATATATCTACATATTCAGGGGAATAAAAAAATACTTAGGAACGTATCAGCCGTTTCATGGTTTTCTTATATTTAAATTATAAAAATTGAATGCCGACCATAAGGGTCATCCTTTTTCTTTAAAGATTTTCTCCAAGTTTTAGTTTACGATCATTTGTTCCATAACAAGTACGTATTTACTTCTTGAATTAAATTTTTGGGTCCTTATTATTCTCATTATAACTTGACTTATACAAAACCAAGCTATAAGAAATTTGCATTCAGTATATTTTTAATTCAGATTTATTGTACGTATTTAGTGAGCAGATCATATTCCGTTTATTGTACGTATTTAGTCAGTAGATCATATTTCGTTATAACTTATCTGGAAGTGTATGCTGCTTAAGGACAGTACACATAAACTAATAAATTTAAATTATTGGTCATAAGACTTGTTTTATATAATTTCTTCCAATACTAGTAATTTACCTTTTAGAACAGAAATTTAAACTTGTAAAATTTTAACTTTTGGTTTCCATGTATTTACTATTTTACATCTGATATACAAGTTTTCTTGTTCAATAATTTCCGCTGTGATTTTTTATTTAGTGATTATGTGTTATGAAAATATATTAAATTATTTTTGGATCATACCAAATATTTGGATATAAGCACTTAACAACTGAAAAATCATTTTCCGTTACATCAAGGGACCAAAGAACGTGTTGAATGCCCCCCCACCACCCCCAACCACCCCCAAACCCTATTCTTGCCAACAGCTTTCAACTACTTTAATGGTTCGATAACTTACTGGACAGTACAATGTTTCATGTTACTACCTTTTGCAAGTAGAATGACACGTAGCTTCTATCTCCATGTTTTAAGTATAAAACATGACTTACACGGAATTATATTAAACGACTTTCATAAGCGGAACGATACAAAAAACCGAATGAAATTGTTCGATCCGGAATATCGATTATTTAGGTTATTCGGTTAGTTAGGTTTCGGTTATGTTATGTTTCAGTTTAGGTGTCGTGAAATTCGTCCAGATAACAAAAGTTGATTCCACTATTACTTAAACATGTATTGCCAGGAACAACATCAACAGGTCATGCCATCGTCATGTTTGTTTCATTTTTATTTTAGATTTAATTGAAAAACAAACTAAAATACCCCCGTTGCAGCAAACCTGCGTACTCAGTGAATTTACAATGCATATATATATGCCTCGCTACTATATAGAGCCTTAGTAAGTTTCACAGAAATACATTTATGAGTAAGAGTATTTGATTTATTCTCCATAAGATTAAAATTAGGGCTGAGTACGCAGTTTTGCTGCGCCAAGGAAGAAATGTGTTTTTTTATCATTATTAATATAACTCAACCAGGTGAAGCTACATACCAAGTTTTATTAATTTAGGTTCATAACTAAGGGAGATATAAAACTTCTCCATATGAATAACATCTGGGCCGAGTATGCAGGTTTGCTGCTACGGGGAAAATCGATAAAAAAAATTTTTTTGGGCAAATATTAATATATTAAATTATATGAAGATATACACACACACAGACACACAAACACACTTATATATATATATATATCAAACACATAGTACCATAGTAGGTTTATGTGTATTGTGTTTATATATATATATATAAATTTGAACGAATAGTGTTTTTGGCATTTAGGGGCCTCTAAACGAAAAGTTGTCATGGTCTCGGGCTTAAGTCTTACCATGCCACCTACGGTAATAGCTTCTTCCTTATAGGGGAAATTCACTAAAAACAAATATACAGACTAGGCTACACAATATTTTGCAATCGATAAACATATTGACCTAATCGATATACCGTATCGAAAAATTGCATTCGGTTCTTTATATCGTTCCGCTTATGAAAGTTTACCATCTTAAACCCGAAATACTCATTGGTAAATTAAAATCCGATCCTAAGTGTCACATACAATTGCTAATACAGTTTGAAACGTTAAACACTGAACAATGACACAATGGACCATTAAGGCCACATTATGTTGCGCTGATGCCTGTGTCACAAATCGTATTGTGTTCCATTGTCACTTCTGGAACTCCTATTACTATCGAACTCTGACTAATTACCGTTGAAATTGGATTTGTAGTCAAACTAATGGATCAAATAGAGCGTTTTGTTGTTTGTTTGTTCCAATGAGAACCTCTATATATTAGCAATAATATGAAATAAGACCAGCTAGGTAATATACATATGAAATATTTGTTCATCAGTCCAATCCTTTTATTTATTTAATAATTAAATTTATAACGTTTGTGTTCCTTTGATAATTTAAAAACTTGTCACATTGGGAAATTTTACTCAGACATAAACTCTGCAGCCAATACAGTTTGTGATTTTGATGTTATTTTATTTATACATAACTATTTATTAGGCAAAGTAAAATTATTAGTTAGAACCTCAAAACTGGCAATTCAGCTCGAAATTATAGAAAATGAATTAAAAATATATCATAAACAAATGTGTGTTTACCGACCTATAGCATATATTAGGTTACTTTTTATCTTAAACTGTCATTAAAAGAACAATAGTGTAAAAATGAGTTTAATAAAAAACAACTGCATCCAGTTCAAAATGATCAAGATATTCTGTTTGGTAAAATGAATCTTTAAAGTAGGGACATCTTACGTTATATATATTTATATTTATTTATATATTTATATATTTATTTATAAACTCAATAACATTAGTTTGTAATATAAAATACACAAATAAAAACATTTGTAGTTGTGTTGGTTGAAACACCGTATAAACAAACGATAGACAGGATAAAGAGGATTAGACATTTCAATTTTCCTATGACCCAATTTTTGCTACCAATCAATGGATTACAACTGATTTATAGTTGTATTGTTAGGGAAAATTGGTAGGATAATACAGCTATTCATACCTCAAATGGTAAATAGAGTCTTAACTGTAAATAACGTAAGGCAACTTATGTAACCTCCATATAAGTAATAAACATAATTCAGTAAATAAGTATTAAATACAATGTTGCTATACAATTTAATGTTGAAATAATAGAATTACAACTATCAACCAAGAATACTAACCTAGCTCTTTCCTGAAAATATAATAACTCTAAATGTTCTTATAACTTTATTATGAAAGAAACGACTTATTATTTTTGCACATATAATATAGCATATAAAATACGATTTTAATGCTGATTAATAAATATTAGAATTTAATTTAAATGCAAACGAAGGTTATTAGTAAAAAGTCAGATGGTTCACTGACATATAGGGATAGAAGAGACTCGCTATAAATATTCGCCGTGAGATGCTTTTAACTGTAGAGAAACTAGTAAGGAATTTCCTTTTGACGGGGTTAAAGTTATGTTTATGTGACGAAAATCCATTTGGGACTTTATACACTCTCACCCCACTACACTTACGTACAAATAAAGGCTGTCAAAAAAGTCTTGATGTAACTTACATTATTTTTTATCAAATAAGCTAGAACATTAAAACTTTGCGCAAACTATTTTTTAAGGTGCTTTTCGACTATTTACCTCAGTGGTCTTTATCATGGTGGACGACCCACGTACACCCTTCGTGGATTACGTAATACATTCAAGATTATGCTATACGTAATCTTAAATGTAAGCATAGGTTGATATGCTCGCCATTTTAAAGGGCTGGACTAGCATATATAAATGCATCAAACCGCACTTCAAATGCTTTATTCGTTACAAAATGTCAGATAATTTATCTGATACCATACCTAAAAATCTCAAAGAAAATTCATAGCTTTTTCAAAATTCAGAAACTATTTGAGGCTACCCGTGCAACTACTTATGGCGCATGCGGCGTTGCATGTACCACCGTGCGTCTCCCGTGCGCCTAGGCGCAAGCCGCATGAAAAAGCCATAGTGGAAACAAACCTTTAGTGCAACAAAATATGAATGACTAAGCAGTTATTTTGAAATTTTTTTGTGGTATGGAATTTTTGGAAAATCAAAGCAATGTTACTTGTAAATTCGTAAAAACCAAATCAGCATTATACAAATTATTTTAAGGGAACTGAATGGACTTCATAGAAGAACTGTATAAATTCATGAACTATGTAAATGGGCAGTCAGTCATATTCTTAGTACCAAAATTAATTATATGATCAAATCTTTTTTTAAACAAGGAGTATAAAATTAAGAAATAAACATATAACAGGTAAAAATTCCCATCTGAGGTAAAAATCCGTGCTGAGGGACGGACTTCCAATCGATCTTAAGTTACATATGTTTAATTGAATTTAAATCTGTTTTATACTTTTTTGAATTTTTGATCACTTTCATCTTTATATTAAACCAAACTAAATGAAATAAACCTTGAAAATGGTCTTCAAATCCGAATCATGTTGGGTGGAGAATAAATCTTACATGAAAGAGAACTGAAATTTGATTTATTTCTTTTAAATAAAAACGAATCTAACAATTTCAAAAAGTATTATTTATTGTTTTTAGGAATTAGGTCCCTTTAGAAGAAAAAGAGCCGTGGAAACTAATAACTATGAAAACAAACTGTTATTGGGATTCCATGACCCAAATAAAGCCTACTTGTTTCAAATTTATAAAATTACGTAATACCGTTGTCTAGTGCCATAGTCGTTGACATCTGTACAGTAGTTAAATGACATGTTTTTAGTTTGAAATTATTTATTAGGAATATGGATTGCACATTTTCTAATAAAACAAGGAGTCTTAGTTTGAAAAAAGTTAATTTTGCAAATGTATTTTTCTATCTGTTTACTATTTTCAAAAAATTAAATATATTAGAATGCAACTTGAAACTATAAATAAATATTCCCCCCAATTATTAAACAGCAATACGTTAACCTAAAGAGACAATCTTCTGATTAAATAACCCGGAACTGGTTATCTCAAATATATAAGCCTATTATTACCACTTATCAGTTATCAATCGATTGGTTAGACATTTAGATGGTTTATATTGAATACTCTATACCTTTCTTTGTGCGGTGTACCAATTACTTTAATGAAGATTAACGGAAACAATACGATTGGAAGATGAAATATGCATAACTCTTCTTATCATTAGAGAACAATTTAAAAATATTCTCCGTATTTTAAACAATTGGTAATAGGTTAATCAACAACATTGTTCAAGCAAAACTAATACATTTTCAATTTTTCCGGCAACAGGTACACCTCTAAAACGATATACGAATATGATTAAATGCCAATAAACTTTGGTCAACACAATATTTATTTACGATTAACCGGGATATTATTGTTGCTGGTTTAATCTAAGCCGAGACGTGTTTATGATTGGATTATTGCCATAGAATAACTACAAGCTTAACTTTATTCGCTGCTCGCAGACATGGTGTCATTCAATTTATAATGCCACTAAAACGTAAATTCAGATTTTGATGGTTTTCTCTCGGTTAAACGCTCTAATTTCAAGCCATAACAAAACATGAAATCATTGACTACATATACTGAAGGAGATATCAAATCTATAGGGCCCAGCTGTCCGTCTTTAAGTGTTAGCCAGAATTTAAAGTGGACATAGTTTGATTAAGTCACCGACAGAATGTGATGCTGTAAAATATTTATTTTAGTTATTTACGTTAAATTGTAAAATATCTCCTCCTCAGAATGCAAGTGATAATCAACTTGAGTTTGCTCCCTGAACTGTTGTATTATCCCAAACTTGAGAGGATAAGTAATAGTTGACAGAAGTATACTCTGTTGGTGATTTGTGTAACTAAGTCCTCTTTGAATCCTGGCACACACAAAAGTAGAGACAGCTTTTACAATGGCAAAGAGAAGTCAACTGAAAGGTAGACGATATGAAAATGGTAATGGATGGGGTTTGTTTACGAGTAAAATACGTCTTACAATTCTATACTTAACTTCTATAAAATTACATCAGATGTTACTTATCACCTCTAAAACTCCAGATTATTCAAACAGTTTTAATCATTTCAGGTGCCTCGGTCGGAACATAATATAAACACATTCAATTTTAAAATTCATAGAAATGTACGGCACAATAATTACAAAAATAGTTATAATTTTAAAACATAGTTAATAATCAAAGTATTTAATTTTGATATATGACAGTATATATAATTCCAATCCTTTGATATATAACAAATGTGTTATGGTTATTTCTAAAAATTTTAAAGTAAATTATAAATTGTATTCTTTATACAAATTTGCGTTTTATTACATAATTTGCTTTTACAAAAAAAGTAAGCAAATCATATGTAATGAATCTGAAGTAAAATAATTTTAATCAGTAATATGGCAAAGTAACTAGTTCAGTGAAAATATGTTCTATTAGTTAAGACCAAAAAAGCGGTTTTCAAATAATGGGTTTAATCAGGATTTGCATATCTTATAAAAAAACATTGCATTTCATGAATAACAATCAGGCGTCGCCTCTGATGGTTCAATTATGTTTAAATAGGCCTATACTATGGATTGTTATTTTTTGACAATTTTCGCCAACGTTTTTAAACTCTAAAATTAAAATAAATATTTTAAACATGTATATGAAATTAATAAAACCCAATATTAACTGATCAAAATTACTTAATGTATAAATATAGTTTTAAATAAATCAAATAAACATTTTATTTTAAATTAAAAATTATAAACAAACAGTTTTATTTAGTTTAATAGGACTTTGAACTTATAACAAATATTTTTAGCGCTGAAGAAAGGTCCTTTATATCAATAAAAAAATTGCCTAGTGTAAAGGACAAATATTGCTTAAGATATCACAAGGTACTTAACTACATTAATAAAGCAAATTCTCGACTACCACCACTTAATACAAACCTCTCCCTTTCATCTATATATTCTTCATAGTTTTCATCTTTAAAAAGCTTGTGGTTACATTTTTTACCTTTAATTAATAAGACTGAAATTAAAGATTGACTTTCGTTGCACAAATACATTGTGAATATAATTTTTACATAAGATGTTTATTTTATTACTATCAGCCACCAGCATCAACATTGGTAACTCAAGACAGTTCGGTTGGACTTTAATACTTTCATCGCTATTGCGTTGTACTATAACAAATATTAAATTTTACCTATAAAAACATCTTAAAATATCTAGAGTTAAAACCTCTGCATGCGAAAAATAAAAGTATAGACAACACAACAATAACGTTGAGCGTTTAGCTTGATATGTTTAGCTCAATAACTTTAACAGACTTGAGTAACCTTATGACCTTTTCTGTGGTATTGTTATAGTTAGTTTCGATCGTTTCGTACACAAAATACGATAAACAAAGCGTTTTAGAGCTTAAATCCTCCCCTATTGATAAATCGTAGTTTTATAACCATATAACATGGAAATAGCGTTTTGATGAATGACTCACTTATTTATTTTTAACGTACAGTGCCATCTTACAGTGACTGGTTCAGCTAACTCAAACCGGTGACGATAGGTTGAATGGATTTTAAAAATTGGACTTGGGTACTAGGGTTGGAGTGGGATAGTGGACAAACTCGGTATTGAATCTCGAACCTTAAGCTCTCATGCGAAAGCTATGAACTTTCCATTTTGTAAGTTGATAATTTGTATATATTTGTAGTGCATGTCTTGATTCATTCATTGCGTAAAGAAATAAATCGATAGAAAATATGGTTTACTCAGTTTTGTTATAATATAAACACGACCTACACTTTGATCATAGCCAACATACACAGGCATTATATGGGTTGTACTAAAACATTTAAAAAACATAAGTATTATCAATTACATACATTATTATTGTTTTAGCCATTTAAAAAATGATTAGCAAATCCATGAAAATATTAAAATTGTTATTATAATTATTTTATATGTCTTCACATTGACAAAACCGGTTACGCTTTACTAAGTGTAGGAATTCACTTTTATTACGTTACTCAACCACACCTACAGTAACGTGATTGGTTATTAATAGAATGCAGATGGACTGAAACTATATAATGACATACTGTGTTTTATGAGTGCGAGTAATTCGAACTTTTTTTATTGTAAACAATAACTATTTCTTCTACTGTTATATCAACACAATGTTACTAATGGATGTTTAAAAACTGCTTTAGTTTATTTTATTTAAAAAGGTGCAAACAATAAAGTGAGACACATATGTAATAGGAATTTGATGATCTTATATACACAATAATTTATTTCATCGAATCGGAAATGTAGTATATTTTACTACTAGTCACGAAAGTTACCTATTTTGGGGCAAGATAGCATTTTACGCGTGAGGCTAAGCCAAACGTGGAAAATGCTATCGAGCCCCAAAATAGGGCTTTTGTGACGAGTTGTGATCGATACTTTTCATCACGGTGCAAATAACCACACGAAACATTCAAACAGTTATCTGATATTTAATAGTCTAGTAATTTTCTACAACACGGTTTTACAATTCATTTCAGTGTTAAAGTCAGATGTTTGAACACAGAGTCGTAAAAAATAACAAAATTACACTGGTGCTCCTGTTGAGTAAAACGTGAAATTCAATTGTTTAGGACAGGACAAGTTTTTTTTTGGCAAGCAAAGTATTGTTTGGGACAGGAAAAGTAATTTTTAGGACAGGCAAAGTCAGCTGATTATTTTTTGTTATGTTACAAGGAAATTGATAATTTTTGTTGATCTCAGCTATGGTAATGGGCTATTTTCGAATACAGAGTGATGAAAACAAAATTACTGTCATGCCACGTGCAATAAAATAAAAACTAAAACGCAATTCAGATTGCTGAGAAATATTTAAAACAATATAATACGGCAACACATAAGCGGTTTTGCAAATCCCAGTGACTTTGAATAGAAATAAGAGACAATGTCATCCACACTTATCGATCTAAATTGTAAAAAATATCTCATTGGTAATAACGGATATAATTTTATTTTTTTAATACGTTTTTGAAAAACCAAACAGAAATTATGTATACTAACGGTAACTACACCAAAAAAGGCAGAAGGCTCCCAAATGCAGTTGGGATAGCATTTACTCAGCAAACTCAAAATGGCTAACCACGTATGGAATTAGTGCTAGCTTTTTCCTGAAATTTTGATAAGAAAACTCTGTATTTTTTTTTCCTTCATATGATGTATTAAAGGTGGAATAAGAACGAAAATTTAAATCGTTAGTTTCTAACAGTTTAAGATAAACAAATTTGAGATAGAATGTATTTGAGATATATTGTAAAATCTGTGGAAGTTGAAAGTCTAAATGAGTTAGTAAAAAAAAACAATGAAATATGACAATCGAAAAACTTTCTAGCCTTGACCTTACACCTGCGAGCTCAATTTACTTTTTGTAAACCTATCGGTGTAATTTAAGAGTGAAAATAACAAAAACTTATCTAAACTCTATCTACTATATTTAATAAAACTATATACATTGTCTATTTTGATAAGGTCACCATTTAAATTCAGAATTATCATTTTGAGTTGATTGATTTTATATTTATTCACGTAACATTTAAGAATAATAATAACCATAAAAATTAAGCTAAAAATATAAATAAAATGAGGGGGTGTCAAGATGGGAGGGAGGGGGTGGCAGTCCTGCGATTGATCGCTATGCACTAGATTATTAGTGGAAATTATCATCTGCATCCCCTTAATAAGGGAGACAAATCGTAGTTACCATAGAACGTTAAAAACATAATAATTTCAAATTCATTGAAACAATATAAGGTTATATTGTAAAAGAAACTTCTTTAATGGTATACAACTTGTCAGTGCTCTTTCTGACTCTATTAAAAACAAAGTTCATGACAGAAATAACATCGGAATGATTGTCAAGCACATTCTAATTGAGGATTGTTAAGGATAATTTAAGGATGAGTTAAGGATATCCTTGATAATTATTTAGAAGATGATTTATCTTAAGAAGTTCCTTTCATGTTAATTTGAAGAGGTTTGTGTACAGTGTACGAACTGTCACAGGAAAAATTCAAACTTCTGATTTTAATAAATGTCAAATTTTCTTTTCTTTATAGTTTTTTCATAACGTACCCATCTTAAAATTTTACATTTATACAGTTTTTTTTCATGAAATGTATTATTTTATAACATTTTTAAAACGATTAAAATGAAAAACTAAATTTAAAAAAACTTCAAAATTAGTTGTTTGATTCAAAACAAAAGGTTAATTATACTTATAAAAGTAGGATTTAGAGTATACATTCCTTAATTTATTGTAATAATTATTTTCTTTTCTCAATCTTCTTCACATAATCTTATATGCGAAGAGCACATCTTGAGTCCAATAACGGTCGTTTCCCCTGACGTTTCGCATTTACCCACAATTTGCCTCAGACCCTCCCCCCCATCAATACGGACAATAACACCTAATTAACCAACTAATCACCCCAGCCATCGTCTCCATGATCCTAATTTACTGACCTTGGATATTTACAACGCACCTAGACTTTTTAGTTTAATAAAAGTGTGGAGAATACCATTAAACGTACTAAATTCTTTATAAAACTACATTAAAAAACAATAAGTATGCTAACAAAATATTTGTTGTTAAATGTTACGCCAGACTCTCGTAAGCGAAACAGCCCCTTTATGAGATTCAAATATACATAAAGTATCTCACTAGACTGAAGGTTAGCGCCTTAGACTTCGGTTCAAAGGTTCACTTTTCAAATCATGTTTGTTTGTTTTCAAATCCACTAAGAATGTAGGGGTTTGTACCGTCTCCCCTAAAAGTGTTCTTATGCTCTGTTAACAAAAACGCCGTTTCTATTGAAGTAAAAAGTTCAGCAACACGCTTGTACCAACTTAGAACTTGGATTTTCCTAAAATTTGCTTTTCAAAAGGGTTTGATTATGTGAAATCATACTACGAGTAGCTTTAAGAATTAAATGTGCAATACCAATGATGAAAATGCAGGAAAGAAATAGGTGATGGGTAGCAGGGCTCATTTAAGAGATGGTACCAACAAAAGAACTGCAAATTGGAAAGTTAAAATTAGTTTAAAACTTTGAGAGCGTCGTCCATTACCAAAAAACTACAGCGAGTGTTTCCTAAAATACTTTTTTACTTTTTCTCTTCATTGTAAACTTATCTCAGTACATTAGACCCCCCCTATTGGATATTATAAAACAAAATAAAAAATCACTCCAATCGTTTAAAGCAAGTCTTTCGTGAGGGGAGCTTCTTCAGACGGGAAATTTTCAAAGAATATTAGAGCAAACTTAACTCCTTAAGATTAAATGATTAAAATAATTTTATAGGAATATTTAACAGTGAAGGATTTGAAATTTTTAAAACTTTGTTCTAACCATTCAAGGCTCAAGGTCTTGTTCTAGTTAGCTTATTTTGAGAAAAATACAACAGGATTTATTGCAATGACAATAATTAAAAATTTAAAAGAGGGTACAACTCAGGAACGAAATCTAGAGAATAAATATTTTACATATTCCGAGATGCTAAACATAATCCGAGAATAACCAATTACAGTAATACTCCTCCGCAATAATACAAGTTACTACCAACCTCTTTCCAGTAATACCATTTTATATTTTAACAAACTGTAATACATCATTTATTTATTAACTAACAACAACATACCACATACAATCAACCCACATTAAACCACACTACTTAAAATTATGTTAGAAAGGGATTTTAAGTCTAACACAACCGTCATCAACAAAATCTGTATGCCATTAATTTTTGTTTAGGACATTATTTGAAATTAGTTTACTGAAGGCCAAGTATTGTTTGTTACTGGTTTAAAATAGAGACCAATAGAAAGTGGTATTCAATATTCCACCCGCAGACGTAATCGTGCTAGTTTATATTGACCACTGAACGGTTAATTAGTCTTTTATGGTTTTGCTCGGTCAGCAGTTATTGAGAGACATAACATAGTTGTGTCATTAACGTTTCGATGAATTTCATAAGAGAGGTAACTCGGTGAGAGCGCGACTTTTAATGTAGTATTTCGAAAAAAATACTGTAACATTTGTATGCAAAGGTATAAATTAAGTTTGGATCTCTGAAGGTTCCTAGTTCAAACCCATAAATAGTTTGGTTTGTGGTGGAACGCTTAAGTGAAATTACTATAAGCAGCTTACATTTTAGACTGTAATATTACCTTTCATAAATTACTGCACTTCATTTACGCATATTAATATTATATTATATTATATATATTATTATTTATATTATATAGTATATTATTAATATTATACAACCTGATAAAGAATGGTGATGGCGATAGAATAATTTATACTACATACATTTACATATACTTATGTATTAAAGGAATACCGTGTGTCAAAAATTCAAATATGATATCACTACGTCATTATGATATAATTAGTTTAGTTTAAAAATTTATAATATTTGTAGCAGTGTTGAAATAAATTGTTCAACATAAATTTGCATAACCAATAAACCAAGAATGCATCTCATGAATAACAAACAACGCTATCCACAAAGCTACGATCATTTTAAAACTAATTTTAGATTTAGATTTTCATAGAAATTGTCAATAAAAACTTATAAAAATCTACATTTTAATATTTAAATACCTAATTAAAAAACTGCTAATTGAACTGAGGATAAAGTTAATAACTGACTTTTAAATTAAAATAAAAACAATTACTTTATAATTGTGGTAGAATACAAATATCACGTAGGTATAAGAGAATTTGTATACACCGATACAAGACTAAATCACGCTTTGTGGAAAGAGCAAAGAACTCTTAAACAATTACAACCTACTTGATTATAGTAATGAAGAGTAAATTTCTCATTCCATCTCTTGATGCAAAACAATATTTTAATCTTAATTTTTGTTTCAACATTTTTAGAGATATTTGTTGTATTTTATTTGGACAGGTTAATTTATCCTCATGCAATATAAATATTAATCGTCGCTATTATTATTGTTGCATTGGTGGTTTAAGTACCAACGTGACTTTGTAACTGAGCTCCAATAATAGCTCGTATATTGGTAATACGAGATAATTAGGTTGGAAAATTAACATTTGTAAAGTTGTTACCCTACTAAGCACTACTGCAGCCAAATTATGTGCTTTTTTATAAAAAAGTTTATTTAATCAAAAGTTAAATAGTTAATTTATCAGTATAAAGTTTTTGTAATGTAGTTGTTATTATGATTGACTTACGTGAAGATTGGTTTGGGTTTTGGGATATTTTTAAAGTTATGACGTGTGTCTTAGTTTCCATAGTTGGCGTTAAAATCCTGTTCTCAAAACTACTAAGGATTAAAAGTAAAATTAAATGAAAGTCAAATAAATACTTTTACGTACGATAAAAGGTTCGCTTTTTCGATTTGCTTAAAATTGTTGTTAAGTTTTGTTATGTATGTTTTTATCGTTTATTTAGTAAAATCTATATAAACATTTACCAACAGGACAGTTTATTTGACAATAAAAATCTATTTTATCAGTTAAAAACTGTTTAAATTTTATTAAAATACTGAAAGAGAATGATGTTGTCACAAAACAATCTAGTTACATATGATAAAGTGGAACAAACTTATAATTTGTATGTAAAAAAGATCCATGGTAAGTTTAAATCTGCTTGTTAAGTGCAAAATGACGTTAGGCTTATTTGGTTTTATCTATTCAAAACGAGACTATGCGTTTTCTATTGCTCTGCAAATGGCTGCACACATTCTCCTAAATAAAAACAATTACATAGATAATATTGGTTATAAAAATGGGCATGGCAACGTTCGGCTATGGAACTTTTGAAATTTTTTAAACTAATTATCCGAAAGAGAAAGAGTAAGAGGAACAGTCTATGTTTAAAGAAAAAAACATACAATTTACAAATGTAAAATGAGTACCAAACGGAAACGGGAGTAGTGGATCTTCCTTGCAGCCTGGGACGGGTGCCTGGGAGGAAGGGCCCTTACCCGACGGTCTTCGGTCTGCCGGGCTGGGGGACGAACCGTCCTGGGGCCACCCGACACCTTAGAGGTTGGAGGCTCTGTGCGATGCCGGTCCCTGTCTGGTGGACTTAGGGGGACGTCGGGTTAGAGGGCGAATCGTCCTGGAGTGTTGTCACCCACAGAGTCCGGGAGCTAGGTAAGGATCTCTCTCCCTTTCTGGAGCGAGGCAGATTGACCCCATCCTACCACCTGTCCCATCCATCTTTTCCCTCTTTCCGGTGGCTGTACAATATCCCAAGGGAGACGTGCCTAGCCGGCTGGGGCCTCCTAATCCCCCAATAAACAAACAAACAAACAAACAAACGGAAATGTTATTGCTACAAACCAGTTCGTATTTCAACTACCAAACATTTAAGTTTCTGCTTTACGCATTTAACCCTAGTTGGCTCTTTTTGTATTTCTGTTACTATGAAACTAGACTTAATTATGTAAAAACAATGAGGGAAAAGGTATTAAACTATTGTGGAGAAAACTATAAATATAAGGTTCTTTTAATCCCCTCGATCATCATTAAAAGCTCAGAGCACAAAGATGCGATTACATACAGAACAACACGCTATCGACCATGATGAGGTATCTGATGAGGTACGTCCCACCGGTTTCCATTGTCAGCAAGTGTTGTAATTAGATAGTATTGATTGACAGAACCCCCAATAAATTATCTGTTTATGTGAGTCCATCTGTTTTAATATAAAGTTTCAATGAGTGTATTGAATAGTCTGTAGCTCGTGTCTTAAAACATATTCAATAATTACAAAGAATATCGTGTTGTTGAAATTTTGTTTCAAATTTTTAAACAAAAGATTTTAAAATTATAATTATTTTTATTGGCCTTTTTTAACGCTATTTGTAAAAAGAAAACTGAAAATGTTTGGGGGACATAATGTTGAAGAGTTTGTTGACACAAAATCACGTGTCATTAAAATATTCGTGTTATTAATTATAATACACTCAATTCAATGACAAAACAACGTGGAACAAATAAAATATTTGGTGTAAAATCCGTATGGCAAGCAATAGTGACTGAAATATCAATTATTCAGATTTTCAGTGCAAAGTTTTATTTCAAGTTTATTGGCAGAATGTTTTAAAGTTAGGATATCATTTACTCGAGGAACTGAAAGTGGTCAAACTACTTATGCTATTAGTGCTTGGGCTTTGACTTCAACTTGGTTGTTTAACAACTTATATTGTATGTCTTCTTAAATGACCTTCTCAGTAGGTAAGATGTGCACTTATTCACCATGTGCCATTATCCTTGTTAAATTATTTACCATTTATATATCATATGATATTTATTATAACATGCTTTTCTATTTTTAGCATTCATCAACCGCAGTTTGGAGTAATAACCTATAACAAACTCAATAACACAATCATGTTTGCTATCAGTGTAATGTCTATTAAAAGAAAATATTAGAACCAATTATTCCTGGTTGCTGCAAAAAACCTACATAATAGAGTAAATTCCAAAACATTATAAAAATATTATTAATTGTTGAGGCCTTGAATTTGAATAAAAAACTACACATTTGTAACATATCTATAGATTTTACAAGAGATGCAATTTTTCATTAGGTGTAAATAATGTTAGTCTTTTAAAATATAATTGGATAGTATTCAAAACTAACGTTTCACATGAACATTAAATTTACAATAGTTTGACTTAATGTAGCTGACGTTAGTGTAAATTTATTTACCGTAACGAAAGATAATATTTCCCCCGGATCTGTAGTGGTGAAACCAACGAGTATAATACTGTGAAAGAACGTGATAAACAAGTTTAAACGGTGACCAAATTTAATACTTGGTATTAAAAACATACTGTCAACTTAACGTGTTTGGGGTGCGTCATAGGGTAGTGGTTAGAGCGCGTGGCTTCGGTCCAGAGAGGGTTTGCGTCTCGTGTTCGTACAGATTGATAACGGGTTCACAACGGAGTCACAACAAAGGTGAGGATTACCTAATAAATAACAAAAATAATTCCTGATACGATAATCCCTGGTTATTCTGTCCTGTCACATTTACCCTCCGTTTATCTTCCCCCCTCCCCCTTTCATTTATACAGACGCAAGAGTAGGGGGCATTGGTTCCTTCAGAACCAGCATAGGCGCGGTGAGGACGCGAGGACGCGAGGACGTCCCCCCCCCCCCCCCCCCCGATGACCTTGACCCCCAAGGTCACCCCCCCCCCCATGACGTCATCCCCCCCCCCCCGATGACCTTGACCCCCAAGGTCACCCCCGAGGGCACCCCCCCCCCCCCGACCTTCCCCATAGTCAAGCTCGGACCCCCCCCCCCCTCCCCCCCCCGTCTGCAACATTTTTCGTGATGAGGAAAAAACTTTCAAAAATTAATAACTAGCCTATTTACTCACCGATTCCCACAGGACTTTTTCCAGAATGTAGGCCTATCCCAGAGGAAGCGAATGACGTAAGAACCCCATAGATCCGCCATTAAACAAGGCCGCTATTAATTTTTAAACGCGTTTTCCTTATGGGATCTCAGCTGTTTACCGACCGATTTTGATGAAATTTCACCACATGTAGGGCGGCGGCCTAAGTAAACCATCCCTTAAAGAAAATTGAAAATCCACCGTTAAACGGGCCCGCTATTAATTTTTAAACGCGTTTTCCTCATGAGATCTTGGCTGTTTACCGACCGATTTTGACGAAACTTCACCACATGCTGGGCGACGGCCTAAGTAAACCATCCCTTAAAGAAAATTGAGAATCCACCGTTAAACGGGCCCGCTATTAATTTTTAAACGCGTTTTCCTCATGAGATCTTGGCTGTTTACTCATCAGCGGTCTTCCAGACCCATCACGATGGTTCAAAACCAGCAAAGGCACGGTGAGGATGCAAGTCCCCCCCCCCCCCCCCGTGAGCGACTCCGCGGAGTCACGTGTCAAGGCGCGTGCTAGGGCCTACGTGACTGCCCGGGGCTGTTTACTCATCAGCGACCTCGACTCATTAGCGACCTCATTAGCTGTTATTTATAAGCGAGTCCTTGAGGGTTTCACCAGAAACCTCGCTTTCGTTTCTATTATTTCTTTTAGTTTTATAATGTGTATTTTATCATAGAAGAGGTAATTAAGGAAAGGGTTTAAAGGTATATTTATTATCGAATTTTTCCGCAATTACATTTTCTAATTGCGCTAGGAGGAGTTCGCTTTGCTCCTCCAGCCTCCGCATTTCCTCATCCATCTGCGCGGTTGCGGCGGTGTCCTCCTCAGGGTATCGGGGAAGGGCGGTGGCGTCCTCAACGGGAGCGGTGGCGACGTCCACAAAGGGGTAAGGCGGCGGCGGGGGTCGCTGCGGCTCGGGTGGAGTCGAGGTGGGTAGAATCGCCCGTACCTCAGCCGCCTCGTGCGTTCGTGCGTGTCTCCTCGCCTCAGACAGACTTTGAAAGGCCGATCCGCAGACGGAACAGTCATACAGCGGCGCATGACCGTGAAACCTCCGCGCGTGTCGGAGCAGGTTGTCTGTGCGGCTGCAGCGTCTTGAACAGTAGGGGCAGGGGTACATAGTGTCGGGCGGTTGCGGAGAGACTGACGACGGTGGCGGCGGGACGATTGCACAAATAAACAGTCAGAATTTTCCCTAGATAAACAACAACAACAGTCGGAAATTTCCTCAAAACAGATCGGGCGTGCCCCCCCCCCCCCCCCCCCCCGAGATCAACTGGTGTGAGGATATATCTGCCTCGCGACAAAGCTTGGCATGAGGATTCACCTGACCCCCCCCCCCCCCCCCCCCGACATCACCTGGTTTGAGAGGGCGCCTCTGGAGGAGTATAATAGACCCTAGGTCCGGTGGCGCACGGTCTCAGTTTCGTCCGAGACTTCTTCACGAGCGGTCACAGCAGCGGCATGAGCAACGCGGCTGAAGTGGATCGAACGATCCGCTGTTTTATGGAGGAGTGGAACGCGATCAACGAAGAGAACGCCAACGCCGCCACCCCCATACCACCGCAGCAACAACGGACGACAGCTAAAAAGAGGAAGTCCAATGGCGGGTGGACCGCGAATAAAGAAGTGCCTGGCGATTCCCCTACACTGAGTTGGACCGCGGGCGAGCGCCAGTATACGGTGAAGAACCCTACCAACAATGGCAACGTCCTTCTGAAGATGAACGTTTTCCAAGGAGGTCGCTCGACTTGGGCCTGCGGCCTGTATTTGGACGAGCAGCGGGACGACGAGATCTGCATGATTCTGACGGATCTGCTGACTAGGCTGCAGAACCTATGGTTGACCAACAGCGAGACGGGAGAGCCTAGATTCGACGGAATCGTCAGGACCGTCAGTCCGCTGCCCACCTGGAGGAAGATCGCGGATCGGTGCGTTTCCACCGCCGCTGTCGCCATCCCCGAAAAGCGGAAAAAGACGAAAAAATAAATGAAATAAACTAAGTAATTCGATCCTTCCCTTTCCTACTTTTCCTTAATGTACACTATTATAAAAAATAAAATAAATAAATAACGTAATAAAGCGAATGAGCGTGTTCCTCGAGATACATATCCAGCCTCACCACTCCTCCACTCCACCATCCCTCCACTCCTCCTCCACTCCTCCTCCACTCCTCCGCTCCTCCTCCACTCCTCCACTCCTCCTCCACTCCTCCACTCCTCCACTCCTCCACTCCTCCACTCCTCCTCCACTCCTCCTCCACTCCGCCAGTTGGTGTTTTCATCACTACGCCTCCTCCGCGGTTGTCTACAAAAGGCGACTCGGTAGTGAGAGCCAGTCATTCTGCATCCAGCCGCTGTGTCATGCTCAACACGGACCAGAAGATGGACCTCAGGACAGCCCTCAACAGCTGCAAGGCCGCGGGTTATACCCGCATCGTAGACCTGCAGGACAACGTGGTCTACCCGATCCGCTCGTTTGAGAGGGTGGATACACCATACGGCGAGGCGGTGATGGCCACCTTGGAGGGTCTTGTCGGCGACGACCCGATCCGGATATACATGCCCCGGCGGTACCTTGCAGTCCTGGACGATAACACCATCACGCAGTATAACGTTGGCGTGAGGCCGAGGATGAGCCTTGTGAAGAGGAGCAGCTCTCCAGGCAGTAAAAGTCCTCTCCTAGAATTTGTATAAATAAATGGTATTCCTTATTCCCTTATTTCCTTCAATAAAAAAAATCAAATAAAAAAAAAAAGCGAGAAAAGAATTTAGTTTTAAGAGCCGAGGTGGCGGTGCATGGCAGTCAGTAGACGCCATGGACTTGAGGTGGAAACACCCGTTCACCGCCATCGTGACCGGGCCTTCGGGCAGCGGCAAGTCGCACTTCGTGGCTCGCTTCATTGAGCACGCCGACCACATGTGCGATACGCGGTTCGCCCGTATCACTTGACACTATGGCAGTGGTGGTGGTAAGAGCCGTGCGGACTCTGCCGTGCGCTACGTAGCCGGCCTGCCAGATCTGGACGACTATGACGGTAGCGAGCCCGCCCTGGTCATCGTAGATGACATGATGCGTGAGGCTGGCCCCGGCGTAGCGGACCTGTTCACCAAGGGCTCACACCACCGCAACCTGAGCGTGTTCTTCATCACGCAAAACCTTTTTCACCAGGGCAGGGGCCAGCGCGACATATCGCTGAACGCCCACTACATAGTGTGTTTCAAGAATCCCAGGGACCGCGCTCAGATCAAACACCTGGCCCGTCAAGTATACCCGGAGAACCCCAAATTCGTGGAGGAGGCTTACGCGGACGCCACGCGTGATCCGCACGCCTACCTGCTCATAGACTTGAAACAGTCCACGCCCGAAGAGATGCGCGTACGTTCAACCATTTTCCCAGACGATCCGGTGAACTACGTGTACCTGCCCAAGAAGAAGTGATAAATAGGCCGAGCGCGCGCCAGCGTCAGTCATCATGTCACACCGCGTGAAGAAGGACGCGGCACTGCTGAGGGCCCTAATACACGCTACGCCCAAAGAACGCAAGGCCCTGTTAAAAGTGTGCGACAAGAGTCGCATCAAGTCATTGTGCGAGTGCGCGTATAACGTGCTACGCGGAAACGTACCGCTTTCTCCCTGCCTCAAACGCAAATTGAGCAAACACAAACAGGCGCTCAGACGGCTGGTGAAACGCGGCGAGGGTTGGACCAAGAAGCGACACTACCTCGTCCAACGGGGCGGAGGGATCCTCCTACCTCTGCTGTTGAACGCTGTTCTGCCCGTTCTAGCGCAGAAGCTAATCGGACATGGAGTACGCTAGGAAAATGGTGGTTGTACCGCAGGAGCTCATCGAGAGATTGCGAGAAGGACCGGGACCAGGGCCGGAGCCAAGAGGAGGAGGTAGCGCCAATAAGCCAGCCAGCCTGGACGCTGAGATGCATCGCATATTGAGCGACAAGCGGCTGGACGATACGGAGAAATGGAAACAATATCAGCAGGTGTTACAGCGGTTCCTGCACTTTTCCGCGGCTAAACGTCAACCCATAGGTCTGTCAATCATCGAGGGTGAGGAGAGGGAGGAGGAAGCGGCGGGAGGTCCGAGTCAGATGAAGCGCGAGTCTAGCGCCTCGGCGGAGGAGGACATTGTGGAATCGTTCTCAAAAATCTACAGGTCGGTGGCGCGCAACTTGTTGCGATTCATGACCCGGCAAGGCAGCCCCATCGCCTGGGACGCCAGTGGGGCGGTGTACGTGGACAAGGTGAAGATCCCCGATTCCAATATAGTGGACATCGCGCACAGCATAGTGAGAGCGCGAAGGGCGGACCGATTGCCTACCGGCTGGCATCAAGTGATGGCCGCCTTGAAGGACATGAACGTGCCCAAAGAATACGTGAGCAATCCCACGGCGTTGCGTTACCTAGGCGTGGGGCTGGACTCGGCATCGAGCCCCTGGGGAGACACGACAGCCTCCTCATCACCCCTGTCACCGAGGTTAACACCAATGCTAGACCGCCTGAGACCGCGACCTCCAGCAGCCAGGAGAAGGATAATAACCGAGGAACCTGACCAGGAATCGTCATTGGACAACTGGGAGCTGTTCTCACCGTAATGGAGAAGTTGTACTACGACCCGAGCCAGCCCGGTTCCCTCGGCGGGGTGGCCGCCCTGGCCAGAGCCGCGCGCCTCCCGAAACGTAGGGTAGCCGACTGGCTGCGCGCCCAGGACACCTACACGCTGCACAAGCCGGCGCGCAAGCGGTTTCCCCGCAACCGCTATGCCGTTTTTGGGCCTCGGGAGCTGTGGCAGGCGGACCTGAACGACATGCGCGGCCTGAGCCGGTACAACGACGGAGTCAACTACCTGCTGACTGTGATAGACGTGTTCAGTAAGCGGCTGTTCGCGGTACCACTGAAGAGGAAAAGCGGGCCTGAGGTGGCTGCTGCGTTCGAGGGAATATTCTCCGAGGCGACTCCTCGCTGCCTACAGACCGACAAGGGGACGGAGTTCACCGGGGCCGCGACTAAGCGAGTGTTCAAGAGTCACGGTGTCAACTACTTTACCACGCAGAACCCCGACGTGAAGGCGGCGGTGGTGGAGCGAGTCAACCGCACGCTCAAGAACCGCATGTGGCGCTACCTGACCTACAAAAACACGTATCGCTACGTGGACGTGTTGGACAGGCTTGTGGACGCCTACAACCGCAGTCCGCACAGGAGCCTGGGTGGCCTACGACCCGTGGACGCGGACAGCGGCGATGGTCAAACGGTGTATAAGGTGTGGCGTCACATGTATGGAAAGGTGATCCGGCGACACAAGCCCAGGTTCGAGCCTGGTGACACGGTGCGCATAGCCAAGGAGAAGGGCACGTTCGCCAAAGGTTATGAGACCAACTGGAGTAAAGAGCTGTTTGTGGTGGATCACGTATACGGGTCGCATCCTCTACCATTGTACGTGCTGCGAGACCTGAACGGGACGCCGCTGGAAGGGCGCTTCTACGAGCATGAGATGCAAAAGGTAACGATGGCCCCGGACCGCCTGTACCAAATAGATAAAATACTGGACACTAAAGGGCGAGGCTCCAGTAAGCGCTACCTAGTCAAGTGGGTCGGTTACGGAGAGGACTTCAACTCGTGGGTACCTGCATCTGAAGTGCAACAGCTGCGATGACGAGGCACGACCAGTTTTACCTGACGTTGCCCAGTAACAGTTCAATGAAGTACTATCCCAACAACATGGTGACAAACTACACGACCCATCTACCCTCGACCGTTGATCTGTCAGACGGCGAGTGGGAGGTCGCTCTGGCGGAGGCGCACTACCCCTTCTCTTTTCTGACCGTCGGTGAGGGAACCTACATCAAACTAGTGCTGGGAATGAGGGACTCGAAAGGCGGGTTGGCCGTGGTGGACAAGTTGTTAATCAAAGTGGAGCCGGGCAATTACAGTAGTACCGAGGAACTCGTGCACGCAATCAACAACCACCCTCAAATGAAGAGTAACCTGTGCACCTTCTCATATGACGAGAGGTCCTCCAGGGTGGAATTGATGTCGACGTCTTCAGCCGTTCAGAGCCTCAAACTGAGCCCCAGTTTGGCGCTACAGTTTGGCTACGAGGTGGATACGGATATCGTCAAGCGTCACAGGTCCGTGAGGCCGGCTAACCTCTTCGCCGGTCTGCCATCACACATGTACGTGTATTGCGACCTGGTGGAACCCCAACTGGTGGGCGACGCTGTGGCGCCACTACTGAAGATCCTCAACATCGACATCAGGAATTACACGTACGGTGCCAACACGACAGTGTATATAATAGACCCGCACTACGTGCCGGTGATTAAAACCTCATTCGAGAGCGTGGAAATCGATTTAAGGGACAACCAAGGGCGACACTTGCCATTCCACTTCGGGACTACGTGCATGAAGCTTCATTTCAGGAAAGAGAGGCAGCGGCAATGAATCCGAGCGATCCCTATCTGGCGTATTACCGCCACCAGCAGGCGGGCCATGGCGTATCCTCCGTATTCAGAGGAGCCGCTTTCCAACGCGGACACGGCATCGGCAGTTTCCTAGGCGGGCTGATGCGTACAGTGGTCCCGTTGATCAGATCCGGCGCATCGGCGCTGGGCAAGGAGGCGCTGAGGTCCGGTGTGGGCTTCTTGGGCGACGTGGCGGCGGGCACAGCCAACCCCCGAGTCGCAGCCAACGCCCGGCTCAGACAGTTTACCGGGTCGCTGAAACGTAAGGCCGATGAAAAACTGGATCGCGTGCTGAGCGGTGGTGGTGCCTATAAGAAGAGGCGTGTACAGCAGGTTACTCCTCAGTCTCTGGCGAAACTCCTCGGAGCGAGGAAGAAGAGCGCTGCGCCCAAGAGGAAGCCCGCAAAACGTGTCGCTAAGAAGAGGAGAAGCAAGAAGAGTGAGAGTACCGTGAAGGACATTTTTGGATAATGGCGTTTCTACATCAGAAGTCGTGCGAGTGTGTCAAGACCGAGTTGGACCTGTTCTCGCTACCGCCCACGCAGACCAGTATAGAGAGCGGTAAATGGGTGCAGTACAAGCCCATCTCCTCCCTGACAGACGACTCGCCCGTGGAGTTCATAGTTCCGGGTCACGGGGACGAGTACACGGATCTGTCACAGACGCTACTGCATGTGAAGGCTACCATTAGAACGGCTAACGGAAGCGCTGTAACGGGTGAACAAGCGATAAAAGAGGTGGGTCCGATTAACAACTGGCTGCACTCGCTGTTCAGTCAAGTGGACCTGTACCTGAACAACAAACTGGTGTCTCCTCAGAACAACACGTACGCCTATCGCGCCTACCTGGAGAACCTGTTGTCCTATGGCGGTGATGCCAAGACATCGCACCTCACCGCGGAGTTGTTCTACGAGGACTATGCCGGGTACATGGACAATACTGAGGAGGATAATGCCGGGCTCAAGAACCGGAGGGAGTTTGTCAAGGCCAGCCGGTACGCGGACATGGTCGGACATCTGCACGTCGACCTGTGCAACCAGGAGAAGTTCATGTTAAACGGCGTGGAGATGCGCTTTCGCCTGATCAGGTCAAAGAACTCATTCTCCATCATGTCCAAAACCGTGACAGACTACAAAGTGGACATCGCCGAAGTCAACCTGTTTATGCGCCGCTGTAAGATCAACCCGAGCGTGTTGTTGGCTCACAGCAGGACGCTGGAGTCGGGTACAGCCAAATATCCCATTACGCGCGTGGAAGTCAAATCCTTCACACTACCCTCCGGTATCAGCAGCAAGACTCTGGACAGTGTGTTTCTGGGACAACTGCCGAAACGCGTTATAGTTGGCCTGGTCAGCAATCAGGCGTTCAACGGGGACTACAAGAAGAACCCGTTCAACTTCACCCACAGCCACGTGAACTTCTTCGCGCTGTACATAGACGGTGAGCAAGTGCCATGTAAGCCGCTTCAACCGGATTACACGTTCGGTCAGGAGTTGTGCGTGCTCGCCTACCACACGCTGTACACCGGCACCGGCATCAATTTCTCAGACTGTGGTAACGAAGTCAGTCGCAACGAATACCCCTACGGATACTGCCTGATGGCGTTTGATCTGACGCCCGATATGGCAGCCTCTCAATCCAGCCACTGGAACCTGGTGCGCAACGGTAACCTGCGCATAGAGATTGGGTTCTCCGAAGCCTTGGCGGAGGCGTTCAACTGCATAGTGTACGCCGAGTTGGACAACGTCGTGGAGGTGGACCGTCATCGCAACGTCACAGTCGACTTTGGCGGGTAAACGAGTTGCCGCGCGCTCAAGGTCACCGTGGACCGTGATGGCGGCGCGCGCACCCAAGGTTAACCCGCTAGGCGCGCTCCCGCCAGCGCTCAGTCGAGTTCAGTCAGCCGTACGGGATGGACGTGCCGCCACCGATCTACATCGAGCCGCCGCCAGCGCGCTGTCATCACGGAAGCGTGGTGATGGATATGCAGTGTTTTAAAGACAGTGATAATGACTTTCTACTGAAAGAGGTTTGCGTGGTGGACGTGACTACCGGCACGCTGCTCCTACATCACATCGCCCGCCCGCCCTTCAGTAAGGACCTCCTGACTTCCGAGAAACAGCGCGAGAGCGTCTGGATCACTCGCCACTGCCACGGCTTGGAGTGGGACCAGGGGGACATCGCGTACATCGCCCTGCTGGACAAGCTGCGCTCCTGCCTCATCCACCGCCCCTTGGTCTACGTCAAAGGATCGCAGAAGAGGGACTTTGTACAACGCCACCTCATAACTGAGCCCGCCGCCACCACCGCTCAGGACATGGAGGATCTGGGCTGCGGGTCGCTCAACGGTGCGCCCACCTACCGGACCCTGCGCTGTCGCCACCATAAGAGCTCCCACAACCGTTGCGCCCTTCATAACTGCATAGTATTGCGGGACTGGCTCGTGTCTAACGACAGTTCAGACCCGTCCGTCTCAAGCTGCCTGTGCTGCTTCCGCCCACGATGAATACCGTCCAGATCAGAGAATGCCTGGCGAGGATCCCCGGACTGAGGAACGTTGCGGTCTACGCCTCTGACCAACTACCGGACGTGCCGGTCAAGCCTCTCACCGCCATCGTGTCCAACACGGTAGCACACACCGAGGGAGGCGAACACTGGGTGGCGTTTTACTGCTCGGAAGAGGACAGACTCGAGTACCTGGACAGCTACGGAAGGCCGCCATACCAGGCCGACTTTCAAATGTTCCTGAGGCGCAATCCTCATCACCGCCACTACGTCTACAACAGGTATCGACTCCAGGGCTACGATACCTCTGTTTGCGGTTACTACTGTCTCACTTACCTGTACTGCCGGGCTGTTCTCCGCACGTCACTCAGCGACTACGTCCAGCTCTTCGACCCTGCCGCTCCCACCGCCAACGACGCTCTCGTCCGCAGGCTCTTCCACTCCATATTCGCTTAAAACTAGTTTGTAAGGTTTTTGTAGTATGTGTATGTAACCTTATTACTGTACAATACATGCCTCATAATGATAAAGCTTGTGTTTTCATTTCTCCTTTCTCCTTACTAAATTTTAAAAAAATTAGCAAAACTGAGGCAGCGGGGCTGGACCTCAGGTTTATATACCAGCGGCGCGTGTAACTGGCTGAGCCCCCGCCAAGCGGCAGTGAAGGTCGCCAAAGAGGGCGCGTCACGAGACCCCTCGGACATCAGCAAACCGCTGAGCAATTCGAGGGTGCAACCTTGAGCGTCAGCAAACCGCTGAGTAATTCCTTCCTGGGCAACTCCTTCAGGACCGTCCCCCGACACGCGCCGCCAATCGCTCCCGGTTGGCGGGGGCTTTTTAAGCTGCACGGCTCGGACCAAACGGCCCATAACGCCTTTCACTTTAGTTTTCTGAGCCTAACGGCTTGTGACTTTTGAGTGAGCAAAGGGAGGAAATAAACAACTCGGGTTAATGCTGTACATAAAGCTATTATATTTTCTTACAAATACTATTTACAATTTTTCTTAAAATTAATAATAAAACTAAACCGGGAATTCTTCTTCCTCGTCTTCATCCTGGCGCTGCCCCTCCTCCTCCTCGCCGTCCACCTCCATCCGCTGCGGTCGATCTCTCCTAGCTGGTGGTAGCGGCGGGACGTCCTTGTGTCCCCACGGCAGAGTGTGGATACCGTTGGGGAGGACGCACCGCTTGTCGTCAGTCGGGCTGAGGCTCAGCTTGTCCACTTCCACGGTGTAGACCCGGTGTAAGTGGGACTGGAAGCGGACGTTGGTGGTGCGCTTTTGGACCCCCTCAAACAGGCACTCTCTGTAGTCGTCGGGGGTGAGGACGTTCTTGACAACGCCCTTCGCCACCCCCTTGGCCCGCTTGAGAGCCTTGCTGCCGCCTGTCGCTGCGTCCTCGATGTCCATAAAGTACAGCTTGGACCGCAGGCCGAGGTACTCGAATAAGGACAGACCGTTACACTCGTCCTTAAACTTTCCAATGACCTTGGCGTTGACGGGGCTGTAGCAGGGGTGGGACCTCGGATAGCCGCTGGTGTCGAAGTCGTCCAGGTGTTCCTTCATCTCGGCGTAGACGTCCTGGGACACGATGTCAAAGACGTAGCTGTCCGTGTCCATGTAGTCCACGGTGAGGCGGTCACCGTAGCGCTCCTTCATCTTGCGCAGGAACTCGTACATGAGCCACTTGCTCAGCTCCAGGACTGTCATGCCTACGTAGACGGGCTTGTCCAACACGATGTTGACCTTGGACAGATGCACCAGGGTCACGTCCTCCGTGTAGTACGTCCGGTCCAGGAAGTTGGATCTGGCGACGTACTTGGAAAACCTCTCCGGGGTGCACACCAGCTTCACGTTGAGGCGCTTCCGTACATTCTCGATGGTTTTGCCAAAGACCGCGTTATTCATGAGCTTGAAGAAGTCCTGTTCGAACTTGGTCTTGGCCCTCTTCCGCAGCTCCGTGTTCATCAGGATGTACGGTTCCAACCACCGCGACTGGCGAAAGGAGATCGCCCGATGCACCGCGACCAGCTCCAATCCGTTTTGCAGCGCCTGCTGCAAGACCCTGTAGTGACAGATGTAGTGCGTCTTGTCGTCCAGGGTCGTCAACAGTTTGGGGAACTTCCCTGTTGGCGGACGCTTCGTCTCGCAGCAGTAGGGAAGGTCCTTGTGCAGGTCGTGTAGGCGCGCGGGGTAGTGGAGGTCCACCTCCAAGATGTAGCCTCGATCAGCCTCCGCGTCCAGCGCTGCGACGTCCAACGCCTGGATTTCCTCACGGCTGAGCCACTCGAAGTCTCCGGTCGGCAGGCACTGGGACATGGCCCAGCCGTACAGGTTGTTTGCGTCCAGGTACAGGAGGAAGCGCGTGGGCTCGTCCGGGCGGTAGTCCGGGCACCTGTCGTGGTTGGCCTTAGCGTAGCGGGTGATGGCCTGTGAGATCCCTCCCCGGATCCCCTGCTCCACGAACAGGTACATGTCAAAGTCCTGCAGCGTGTCCAGCTCCACACCGCAGGTCTTGAGCATTACGTCCCAGGCGTAGGACGGCAGGGTGTAATAGTGGGCGGGGTCCAGCCCGTACTCTGCTAGCGAGGTGTCGCGGAACTGCTCAAAGACATCGGTGAGCAGGGCGATGTCGCATCGCAGGTACTTGTCCGCGTAGTCCTTGAGGTGCTGACACTCAAAGGCTCGCCACACGTTGAGGGCGTGCTCGTACTCCATGTCCTTGATGTCCTCCAGGGTCATGGAGTTCCTGAACGCCTCCTTGGGCGGTAGCTCCCTGGTCCTGTACAGTGTGTCGTAGGACGTCACGAAGTCGTAGGGGAACACGCCCTTCCTACGCACTAGGTCGAACAGCCGGTCGTCGGGGAAGCGCTTCCTCGTCTCACGCATCCTGTCCGTGGGAAGTCCCGCAGCCAGGTTGGCCAGGCTCATGGACAGGAACCTGTAGGTGTCCAGGAAGCGCACCGCGAAACTGCTCTGACGTTGGTTGTCCCCGGGCTGACCAAAGTGGAATCGCTTGGTAAAAGCGATGTACCGCTCCTCCGTGTGGGCCAACACGTCCACGTCACCGGGGTCGATGGCCAGCTCGCGCACTACGAAGTGGGCGTCGTAGTTGGATAGGTTGTGGAAGTAGCAGTTGATGTGTCGCTGCTCCCGGTACCTGAGGTTGCACGAGCGGTGTGCGGCTCCTCGGAACTCGTAGGGTGGGGCGTGATTGTGGTCCCGCACCTTGACGTCCTGGTCCGTGAACTCCTTCCCACAGAGGTAGCAGTGAGTCGCCGCCAGGTACTCGTTCATCTCCTGCCGGGTCAGAGAAGGGTGCAGAGCTCTCATGCTGAATAGGAACTCCCACAGCGCCAGCACGTCCATCTTCAGCCTCTCCATGAAGACCTTGGACGCGTCAGCCCCGAAGTAGACGCGGGGCTCAAACTCCTCCAAACCGAGCGAGTCCACGATCTGGTAGGCAAAGGCGTACGGGACGTGCAGTTGCAGGGGCCTCGTGCCGGGCGGCGCTTCCGCTGGGTCAACAGCGGCGGGCTGCAGAGCACACTCAAAGTCCGCGTAGATGCAGAACCTCTCCCGCCTAGTGTACTCGGGGTGGGCGAAGCGGATCTGCTGCTTCTTCGACAAGTCCAGGCGAAGGGGAGCCTTGGCGGTGCAGTATCGCATGTGCTCCTCCAGACGCTCGGCACCGGACAGTTGCAGCTTGTTGGGCCGGTTGTCAAAGTAGGCGAAGCATCGCTTACACACGTGGATAGTGCCGCGGTGGGACGTTAGCTGAGGACGCACTAGCCTACTCATGTTTGCGATGTAGGCGTAGTGACTGTCCCCGCCGGTGGTCACGTACAGCAGGTCCCGATGATCCTCCAACTCCCGCTTGCAGATCTTCAGCGGGAACACGCGGTCCTGGAACTTTGGCGATCCGTCGGGGCGTCTCCCCACCATGGCGCGCTCGATCCCGTACACATTGACGCTGATGGGGTTCCTCCTCTCAAAGACTTTGATGTCCTTCACGGCTACGGGGAAGCGTAGGCCGACCCAGTCGTAGCGTGCCATGACGTCCGGTGTGTACGATGTGGGCCTCTCCGGGTGTTGCGCGACGAACTTGGCTAGGATGGCATACGCGAAGCACATGTCATCGAGGTTGTGCACGTTGATAACGGCATGCGTGTCGCAGATGGTCCTGGGAAGCAGGATGAACCGGGCTCCGCGTTCTCCCAACGGGGTGTAGAGGTTGACGCGGATCTCCAGGTCCCGTATCCGGAGATAGCTCCACCCGCTGCCCACTAGCAGGCACTGCTCCTTCTCTTCCTCCAGCTTGTGGAAGGAAGCTGACAGGAAGTCCTCCAAGTTGGACGCGGCGGTGAGAGGCACGTTCTTCGTCTTGAAGGCCCGCAGACAGGTGGCTCCGTGAACGTTGGCGAATTCACACTCCAGGAACATGTTGACCTTGGTGTTTGGGTGTCGGGTCCTGACGTCAGCCAACAGTTCCAGGACGCTGTCGAACAGCAGCACCAGCGCGTCCTCCACGGTCAAGAAGTCCTCCATGGGCCGGGACAGGCCGAAGGTCAGGAGGCGTCCGCGGAACCCTCGTTGAATGGTGCGGAACGTGGGTAGTCCGCCACCACCCACCATCCCATCAGGTGCCGTGCTTGGTCCGGGCTGGGGCTCGCGGCTGGGTCCGGGCTGGGGCTCGCGGCTGGGTCCAGGCTGGGGCTCGCGGCTGGGTCCAGGCTGGGGCTCGCGGCTGGGTCCAGGCTGGGGCTCGCGGCTGGGCTGAGGCTCGGGTGACAGGACGGGTAGGCATGGCATCTCGTCAACAACGAGGTTCCTCACGATGGGGCAGTTGTGGGCCTCGTGCTGGTCCCGGTTGTAGCGCCGGGTGAAGCCTCGGTCGCAGTAGGCGCACGCGAACCTCATGCCGCGGTGAGCGCTTGCCACGTGCTGCTGGAGATAAGCGACCCTGCGGAAAAGGGCGCCGCACTCGGTGCAACGGGCCTCGTTGACGTGCACCAGCTGCACGTGGCGCCGGAGCAGGTCCTCGCGGGCGAATCGTCGCCCGCACGCGTCGCACTCGGGCCGTGGGTCTCTGAAGGGTGGTGTTGCAGCGGAGGAGGAGGAGGAGGTCGAAGCTGACGGGCTCGCACCGTGGACCGCTTCCATATGGTGGCGAAGATCCTCGGGACCCGCCAGGGCGATGGAGCACAACGGGCATGGATGGCCTGCGAACAGGAAAACAAGTCCTATTAGTGACCCCGATAAACACGAGGGTGAGGAACTGGCAACCTCTTCCTCATCTCAATCGCCAGTTTGAGCCCAATATATACAAGGGTGAGGAATTGTATAGAGGCCTGGCGACCTCTTCCTCCTCTCGAACGTCAGTTTGAGCCCAGTAATACAAGGGTGAGGAACTGAACGGAGGCTGACAGCCCCTTGTTTACTACTTGAATCTATTTACTCGGCTAAAGCCGTTTACTCTCGAAAACAAGCCATTAGTACTGGTTTCCTTTTTAACGTAAAAACCGTGCCTAACGCTTGATCGTGAGGAACTGCATAGAGGACTGGCGACCTCTTCCTCATCTCAATCACCAGTTTGAGTCCAGTAATACAAGGGTGAGGAACTGAACGGAGGCTGGCAGCCCCTTGTTTACTACTTGAATCTGTTTACTCGGCTAAAGCCGTTTACTCTCGAAAACAAGTCATTAGTACTGGTTTCTTGTTTAACGTAAAAACCGTGCCTAACGCTTGATCGTGAGGAACTGCATAGAGGACTGGCGACCTCTTCCTCATCTCAATCACCAGTTTGAGTCCAGTAATACAAGGGTAAGGAACTGTGTATGAGGATATTGGAGAAGTGCTTAACAAATCTACTGGTGGTTTCCTATTTAACCTAAAACCATACCTGGCACTTGATCGTGAGGAGTGGGAGGATGAACTGCTGCGAGGTGACGTCGCAGGTTGTCGCTTCGCCCGAAGCGTCGCCCGCAGACGTTGCAGTCGAAATGGCGGTCCCTGTGAGCGGCTGCCGTGTGACGAGCCAGGGTTCCAGCGAAGAAGCGACCGCAGACCTCACACATACGAGGAACAGCCATCTGCAACATCGGGTATCCATACAGTACATCGGGGCTTGGTAACAGTACCCTTCTAATAGTAGACAGAAATAAATTACAAGAATAGCTCCTATGACATTCCTAACACTGTTACACGTCTTTATCTTTGTTTCGCTTGCACATGGCGATTTTAATCTCGTCTATAATTCTACTAAGCAAAACCAAATTTTATTTTCCACTGTGATATATAAAATATTAAATATTAATTTTAGCTAATTGGGATTTAGAGCATTGGTAAATCGGCTGATGAAAAGATAAATTAAATGTTACTTACATTTTAAGATATCCAAAGAGAAAACTCCACACAGTCGCACAAGCACAGGTTGTAAAGTGTATCTCGGAGACGGCAATACTTCGTCCGCGCAGTAAGAGCTCCAAAGACAAACTGATGAAACCCTCGAGGACGCGCTTATAAATAACACTCCGGTCGGGAGGAGGCCTCGCCGGAGGAGTGAGGGAAAGTCGCTAATGAGTAAACAACCCCGGGCGGTCACGTAGGCCCTAGCATGCGCCTTGACACGTGACTCCGCGGAGTCGCTCACTGGGGGGGGGGGGGGGCTTGCATCCTCACCGCGTCTTTGCTGGTTTTGAACCATCATGATGGGTCTGGAAGACCGCTGATGAGTAAACAGCCAAGATCTCATGAGGAAAACGCGTTTAAAAATTAATAGCGGGCCTGTTTAACGGTGGATTTTCAATTTTCTTTAAGGGATGGTTTACTTAGGCCGCCGCCCTACATGTGGTGAAATTTCATCAAAATCGGTCGGTAAACAGCTGAGATCCCATAAGGAAAACGCGTTTAAAAATTAATAGCGGCCTTGTTTAATGGCGGATCTATGGGGTTCTTACGTCATTCGCTTCCTCTGGGATAGGCCTACATTCTGGAAAAAGTCCCGTGGGAATCGGTGAGTAAATAGGCTAGTTATTAATTTTTGAAAGTTTTTTCCTCATCACGAAAAATGTTGCAGACGGGGGGGGGGGGGGGTCCGAGCTTGACTATGGGGAAGGTCGGGGGGGGGGGCCCTCGGGGGTGACCTTGGGGGTCAAGGTCATCGGGGGGGGGGGGTTGGGGGGGGGGGGGTTGGGGGGGGGGAGGTCCGAGCTTGACTATGGGGAAGGTCGGGGGGGGATGGGGGGGGGGATTGGGGGGGGGGATGACGTCATGGGGGGGGGGGCCCTCGGGGGTGACCTTGGGGGTCAAGGTCATCGGGGGGGGGGGGGGGGGGACGTCCTCGCGTCCTCGCGTCCTCACCGCGCCTATGCTGGTTCTGAAGGAACCAATGCCCCCTACTCGCAAGGTACTTAGCGATCGATAATCCCAAATTGTTCCAACAAATCGCCACAACCATAGTCTTAAAGACCATAATTTGCTCTTTAACATTTACGAAGGATATAAGTATTAGAGGCTTAGTTGTTAAAAAGACAAGGTTATTACACAAACATTACTTTTAATTATTTTAGTATATATTTTTATTTTCATTAAGGGTAAATATGTTTAGTATGAAAAATACTTTAAAGTGGGTTTTCATTTAGGGTGAGTTTGTTCGCTTACAATATAGATTTTGTGTATGGATTAAGTTAGAAAATTGAAACTCCAGAAATCCATAAGGGACTTAAACCCCTCTCTGGCAGGATATTCACTGACCCTTCACCCGTTATTGGGGATAGAACGCAATTTAATCATATAGGTCAAAGAAAATATAAGAATATAAGCTCTACAACGCTAACACGCTAACGATAAAGATTTAAATTAATATAATACAATTCTAGAAATGCAACCCTAAACGAACCTCTAAGCCAGAAATAGCTTTTAAACAAACTTTATATTTAAGTACTATATTTGATTATTTCTGATTCAGTGGTGCTCTTGAGGCCAGGTTTGTGACAATGAATAATATACTATGAAATAAATTGTAGCTCGTATTGCAACATTATTTAAAAAAAAAAGGATAAGGTGGCTGATATAAGCTGGAGTCTAAAAATCCCGGGTTATTTTGTCGTTTCACATTTACCAGTCATCTCACACCGTACCCTTTCATGCCTCCAGACAAAACTCTTAAGGTATATATACATGGTACCTCAAAATAATATGGATGTATTTAAAATTTATAAATTAGTCCATATAAACAGTTCAGGAAGCAAGGGGCTGGAAATATATACTTCATAATTTATAAGGGAATAGGTTTAAATAGAAATCGATAAAAAATTCTGAAAAAAGCAAAAAAAGTTTTAGAAATTTATATACAAAATCACAGTTTGTTAAAAATAGTCTGATTTTGGAACAAAATAAGTTTAAAGTTATCAAATAAGGTGGTCTCTAAACAGATAAACATGCAGAATGTTGAAATTAACCCCACTTGTATACCTAGCAAAAGCTGCATTAAAATAATACCCAATTACTTAAGGTTTGTAAGCATCGGTTTATGATTGAACTAAATAGTTGCAGCACACTGTAAGAACAACAGCTGCATACCAATGTTGAACATGTAGCAGGGAAATAATTGATAGAAAGCATGGCTTATTAAACACATTATATAACAAAAGAACTGCGAATGGAAAAGATAAAATTCGTTTAAAACTTTGAGACGTAAATTTTCGAGACGGTTTTGGTATTCAATCCAACATATTTTACTTTATTGTGTCGGTTTTTAACTTATCTCAGTACATAAAACCCCTTAAAGGAATTGGACACCTTACGATTACAAAGTCTTATTACTATCTAAATTTCCCTATAAATATGTATTTTACTAAATGTTGGTCTTAAAATAAAAACAATTATATTTAGAGCTTGTCATACGTAGTACACTTATTTTGCCATGCAAAATGTTTTTATTTTATGGTTTAAATTATTTGATTTAAAATCCTTAGTGATACAAATGCATTATTAATTAACAATGCATTAATATTAAAATGGCAATATGGTTGAGGAACGACTACCACTCTTTTTCCTATCGTAGTTTTATCTAATTACAAATTAAACCTTACTAATTAGAGGCCAAGTTTTAGTTGCATATTCTTTATGAAAATGTGTACGTTTATTTATTTGTATATATTGTATATAGTTTTAATTGAATATTATGAAACCACTTCCATAATCGTGTATGATTTCGTTACATAGATATTTTTCTTTCATCAAATGAATTACTCCAACATTATAACATTAAGATCAGATATATGTCTTTATATTTTATAAACATTTTCATTTACTTACATAGGGCATAACACTACAATGGTTTGCTTTGTGCACAGAGATAACGATGTCTGTAGCTATAAAGATAGTGAAACAGCCTCCTTTGTGGCCTCTCTTAAAGCCTTGGCTATAACAACACAAATGCAAGTAATCTTTATTGTGTTGTCTCAAACGTATGATTACTTTTTTCTTTACATATAATGTTTGAGTACGAATTATGCTGAATCTAAAATAGTCAGAAACAGAAATGCAAACAGTTGAAAGGGATTGAGGTAAAATAATTGGTAAATACATATTTAAAAGTTGAACAAATTACCGTCATAAAAATTTTATGAGAATAATATTTAAAGAAGTATTAAGAACACTTTTTGCGAATAATTAAAAGAGACAGTCTTCATTACGTAACTATACAATTGCAATCTAGATTCTTTAAACCGCAAACCTTTGGTTTATTTAGTTATTACTTAAATACTTATATTTATTTGTAAACGATCATGAATAAGATAATACACTGTTTATTAGGAAGATAAATTAAAAAAATTATCTGAACAGAATGTTCAAGCTACTGCAAAACACTAACTAAAACATCTCAATGTTCATTGTTAAAATTACTTTTCGTTTAATGAAATAAGATGAAGACTGGGAATCTATTAGTTACTGAAGCATAAAAGTTTCTAAAGGAAGTAATAAATTATGGTTTTTACCGAATTGTTACAATGATTCCAAGTATTAATATATATAATGCATGTACATTAACGTTATTGATCTACGATTGTATACATTGGAGTTGCTTCGTTTTACTTTTCTGTATACCAAGATATCACATTTACAAATGTAAAAAAGAGTTTTGAAGTCAAGTTAAGGGCGGAAGGTTTTCCCTTCAATAGAGGTACAAACCAGCCCTTAAGAGACCTAAGAGATTTGTCTCCTGTCTCAAATTTACATAACATTCTTAATCAAAAAATAATACCGTGTAAAACCAATATGAGAAGTACAATTTTTAAATGTTAAAAAGGAAAAGAATATTTCTAAACCAATTTTAAATGGGTTTTATAAAATTATTTTAATTACTTTTAGGTTATGTTTGAACTATATACTTAATATTCTATGGAAGTGTATTGTCTGAATGAGGATTTATTTTATGATTCAAATTTAAATATTTTACAAGTACATCATTTGATAATCATATTTGCTTGTTTGGTCTTGTTGAATAATGTTGGAAATAAATGCAAAACAGAGTGATGTTTTACGGTTTAGGTACAGTATTATAATCTCGAGTATTATTAATTATCATGAAAATAAAACTGACTAGGGAAGATTTCTTATCGAGTTTATCTACAGCGTCATGATTTCCATAATTTTATTTTTTTAATTCATTTTGCCTCTAGGATTGAAGTTTGACTCGAAATGAAACAGTTTTACATACTTTTCCATCGTCAATGCTTTTGGTTACTAGCAGATTACTAGTTTCGGGACTAATGTCTCACTATCGAACTTGGCGTCAAAAATTAAAAGATGAAAACATTGTCACAGTTAGTTTATACACACTAACACAACACAAACGGAAATTTATTAGGTTTGGCTGGTCGGTTTATTTGGGTTGTTGATTTGATGATGGGACAGTAGTTCCAAAACTAGTCATCTGCTAGTAAACCAAAAGCATTGACTATGGAAAGGTATGTAAACCTGCTTTTTCGAGTTTATTGTTAAAACTAAACAAAGATACATTGATAATGAACCGTTCTTCTGAAATAAAAAAATACTACCAGGAGCTGTTGTTGAAATACACTTTGTGTATGATATTATTTCTTGAACCTCCTTAGTTTATGATACACCGATGAATCAAGTTAAATATTTTCTTTATAACGAAATAAACGTATGTATTTGTTGTTTAGAATATCATTGCGGTAATTTTAAATCACTTATTAGAGAAAAGCGAGTTCCATTGTTATGTTCTAGGTATACTGAGTTCCATTGTTATGTTCTAGGTATACTGAGTTCCATTGTTATGTTCTAGGTATACTGAGTTCCATTGTTATGTTCTAGGTATACTGAGTTCCATTGTTATGTTCTAGGTATACTGAGTTCCATTGTTATGTTCTAGGTATACTGAGTTCCATTGTTATGTTCTAGGTATACTGAGTTCCATTGTTATGTTCTAGGTATACTGAGTTCCATTGTTATGTTCTAGGTATACTGAGTTCCATTGTTATGTTCTAGGTATACTGAGTTCCATTGTTATGTTCTAGGTATACTGAGTTCCATTGTTATGTTCTAGGTATACTGAGTTCCATTGTTATGTTCTAGGTCTACTTCTCACCTGAAGGCAGGATCAGATTCCAAATACCGAAATGACGTGAAACATTTTTCTAATGAGTGATAGGAAACACCCGCAATAATTTATAACTAACATCTACAACTTATGTATTTATATTTGTGTAGATAAATTGTTATGGTTAAAAATATAGCATATCAACATTGTTATCATATCTGAGCTCTCATATATTATTATTCCTTTTTACATAAACTACAATTACATTTACATTCATTGACATTGCCGTTACACTAATTATTAACAATTTAATGATAACGACATCCTAGTCAATCCTTAGTCATTAATGTAATTAATCATACGTTTCAAGATCAACAAACGGTTTTTATCGCCTAAATGGCCAATAAATAAACATCAAATGTATTTATGTAAGAATGCTAATTTTAAACTATATTTGCGAATTAAAATAAACCAATTGTGCGTCCAAGCAATGGTCTAATAACTATTTTTATAAAACTGATTTGTTTATTAAATTAAGTGTTTAAAACATACTAAAACTTCGGTTCAAATTGGTAAAGTGGAATAAAAAATATGAACGATGTTTGTAACTTCTGGTTTAACTTGATTTTAATGTCTAGAAATTATGTAGTTTAAAAAACGTAAATTATAAATTAAATCATGTTAAAATAAAAACCACAATGCGTTTAATCTGTGGGACTAGATTCAAGGGCATTATTTTGTAAGGGGTTAGGTGGGGAGTAAGTAATTACTTAACAAAAACAAACTCTTTATAGGTAATAAACCACAACCCTTACTGTTGTTGGTTTTACAATCCTACCCAGCTGTACTCTGTTTCCCTTAAAATTAGAACGAGTTCATGTCATAATACAAATTAACAACTTATTTCCGAAATTCAATCGAGTATAACACTTAATATTCGCAAAATATTAAAATTGAATATATACAATATTTTTGTTAGGATATCCTAACTATTAAAACTGAATTTCGAAGTTTTTGCGTTTCAATTTTGATAGCACATTGGTATACATTTACAGCTATTTAAATAATGATGCATTTATATTGCAGAACTATTTACAATATCAAAATATATTAATCTTTTAATTATTTGTAAAAATCCATGTTAACCAAGCCTTAGGATATTTAAGTATAATTGATTAGCGTTGAAATAGTAATCAGGGACTTGTAAGAGGATAACTTTAAGACTTATGAAGCATGTGAGTAATCCATCTTACGTTTTACCTTTGATGGTGCGGGCTTCGGATTTTGCTACAGGTTGTCATGAAGCCATAAGAGCTTGTAAGTTAAATCCCTATCACACTTAAACTCTTTCTTAGTAAAGCGAACAAATTATAGTTTTAAATGCTATTTAGTGGCTTTCTCATTAAATAATTAAATCCTTTATTTTGCAGGTTATTTATTTTTATTTATCTGTTTCAAGGTATAGTACATTTTTTTTAGCGTAGCATTAGTAAATCTACATTAGAACAACATTGATTTAATTTGTTATCTTCATCATACCTGCATTCTTGGATGTTAGTTGTTTTAGTGTTTGTTGATATGAGGAGTTAGGAGGTCCCAGCTTTAGCCCCCCGGCTAATATTGTACAAGCGCAGGAAATTTGGGATCTACAGAGGTAGAAGATTTACGACAGGGTCAACAGGACAAGCATACTCTTGCATTACGATCAACAAAAGGGTTTTCAGTATAAAGTTTCAAAAAGGTTGTAGAATAAAAGTGATTTTAGAACCTTTTAAACTTTAAAACCAAAACATACTTTTCTCAAGCACCATAACTTCATTCAGTACATGTCAAACCTGTGTAACCACAAACTAAATATAACGCAGCCAAAACAGCTATATATTTTAAACTTATTCAGAGGCAACACAATAATACCAACGGGCACAAACCACAACGAGAAGGCACGCGAAGCAGTGTTTTACCATTCGCCTTTTAGTAAAGTAGAGCTAATATAAAGTTCATTAAAGTCAACATAACAAACCGTAGTATTATTTCACTTAAACCAAGTCAAGCTACAGTAGCGCTAACGCGGCAGGCAGGCGCACATTAGCAGGTGAAACCCTAGGTTATCAGCGGACCTCAAGTTATTTTAGGGCAGTTGACGTCCCAGCTAGGCACGCGATATGAAACTAGAGACTGTTTACCAAGTTATCTTAGTGGTTCTTGAAATAAAATACAGGTGGAGGTTTTGAATAAGAACACTGTTTAGTTTGGACACTTAAAGTGCCATTGTTTTCGTGGATGTTAATGTTATCTAGTATAACAGTTTTGTATGCACATTACTGATGTATAAAATCTACATTTATATATGGTTTAAGTAAAGTTAACTTTTTACAAATCATATTGTTGGTTTATATTAGACCAATTCATTGCCTTCTTAAAACCATTTATTCAAGTAATAAAGCAAATATTATTTGTCGGAAAAAATCGTTGAACGTTTATTACAGAGCTTTATTCCTTACTTTCTTTCTTTAATACAATTGATGAGGTTTTAAACTTAGATTTATTTAAACAAATCTTAATTTTGCAGAGTGGTAGACACAGAAACGACGATAAGCCAAACAATCTGGGACAAAGTTAGAATCGATAGTCGAACAGGAATACCGTCCAAAACCACAGAATTAGCCAAACATTCTACAGTACAAAACTGTTGGGTTTGAGCATGAAAACGTGAAAAGTTTTCGATTTTAATACATGTAACGATACAAAAGCCCAATATTGACTTCCCAGATATAAAATTACGGAAGCAACAATATATGACTTATAATGCCATCCATGAGGGTCTGTAATTTTTCCTAGACAACCCTACACTTATATGATATGTTACTATAAATAAAAAGAGCTTTAATTTAATTGAAAAGTTTTACTTGGTCAGGCCTAGGAAGAAAACTAATATTACTCTAGTTACACCACACAGGTAAACTTATATATGATTCTCCACATACATTATCTGTATCTTATTAGATGATTATTAATAGACAAGTATCCATCACAAACAATTATAAATGTCAGGTTTCGTGAATGTAAAGCATTTTTTCAGTATATTTATAACCTAAGCTAACAGGCACCTTCCTACCATATCTTGATATATGATATAAGAATTTCCAATACATCGATTAATCGCTCCCTGAAGTTCGTAGCTGAACATTCCTGGGAAACTATGTAAGTTTACTGACTTACAAGTTTGAAATGGTATGTTCGATGAAGGTTGATTCAGTTAGGGTTTCTTTCAGTTTTGAAACTTTTATTTATTATTGACTGCACAAAACTTGTTTTACTATTATTGGTTTACTTCAAGTCAAGCAATTCACGAGGCAAAAATTATCAGGCTAGCTTACAATGTCAAATTTACATTCTAAGACCATTTAATTCTACTTACGTCAGTGTAATGAGCATGCGATTTGCTACACTCTAAGCAGGACTTCCGTTTCAGTTGTAATCAGAGTAAAGTTAAATCTGGTGTAAGCAGGGACCATTGCGTGCAGACCTCATCTGGCAGTGGTAGCACTTAAGATAACATCTCCTCAGGCCAGACACAATTAATAGCTTTAACACTAACCTGATACATATTTGTAATATGGAAAGCGGAGGAATTTCAGTTAAATAATTCAATATTGAACATTTTACTTAAATAAATTCTACTCTCTAAAAATGATTATCTAAAAACGTGACTGGATAAAATCCAATACAGCACCAAGAACTTGAATGATTTAAAAAAAGAATAACGATCGTGTAGCTAAAATAAATGCCTAAAAAACTTTTTTCACCGAACAACAAAACATAACAATTTCTTTAACAAGTTAATTTAAGATAACGCAATACATTTTGAATTTCGAGATTGTAAACTGTATTTTATGTAATTAAAACCTTTAATTTTGAGTTTTAATTACTATACCATCAAACGTTTATTATTATTTTCACATCTCCTTTCAACCAAAGATAAAAAGCAAGTAAAGACTACTATTAGTTGAAAAACTAATGGTTTGGTTTTCCTATCTCAATAATAAACTGGTATTTTACATCCAGTAAATAATTTATTTTTGCAATAACCTAAATATTTTGTTTAGTTCGTTACTTTAACCTTACAACTGAATGACTCTGAAGTATTACTGGATATCAGACATATAAATGGATGTGTAGCATTGTGATTTACACGAATATTGTATAAATAAAATGCAAGTATAAGCTGGTTTGTTGTCTGAATTCAGGTCGATCGTCATTATTAATAATTAGAGTCTGAGTAAGGGAGTCTTGATTGGTATAGTGACACATGGTTTCATATATGTTGAGTTGAGAGAAACTGTGACTGACTAATTAGTAGAGTTAAATGGAGATAATCTCGATTACCTTTAATCCTTTATAAAGATATTTTAAATTTCACTTCCACTAGTTATCTTTAATTTCACTTCCACTAGCGCATACACAGTCTTTAATTTCTTCCAATAAATTTAATAGTTACTACAACATAGTTTTATTGATATTCTACTATTACAGTATCAATTTCCTCCGGATTTTAAATTATTGTTATTATTGCTTGCTCGTAAAAACGTAGATAAACTTATACAAAAATACCTTACTTCAATCAAACTATACATATAGGGTTTGTTTGTAAATGGTGGGGGCAGCATGACGGCCATAACCAAACCCAATCATATTGTTAAAACTAGAGGGTAAATGTGACAAAATGTTTGGTATAATTCACTTAGCTATCCATTTGATAAGGACTGTGTTGTTTGTGAACTAAATAAATATATTCTTTGGAGCCACTTAAGCAATTGACTTATATATAATTATTTGTCCTTATTTTGGTTGTAGGACATACTTTCCACCATTTTAATCTGATAGCTATTCAAATTATACATGTTAAATACACTGTTAAACATTTAATAAACATCCTCTCGTAATATTTTTAAAAATACAATTTTTCCATAGACAGATTTTACTAAACTGTTGTATTCAGTAGGAGTAACCTTTACTGTTATTTAATTATGTTCCTTGAGACCAAATTTCAGTGTAGTTAAATTTTGAGTAAAATTCAAATTTGTAAGAATGCTTAAATTTAAATAAATAAACACCTGACATATTGAAGTGGCTAAAACTGTTTGATTTGATTGTGTGACACAAATAAGAAATATGTGTGCGACTACTTCAGACATTCCATAATGTTGATTATTATGTGTGATTTATTAAACATTATGGATGAGTTGTTTTTATTTGCTAATTTAACCTGTTAAATAGTAAAGCTATTACGTTTTAACCTGTTAACGTTGTAACTATAAGACACTCCCGTCCGTTTACGATTTCTATGATTACATTGTGTATTGAAAATATGGTGGATGCTATTTTTTAAACTAATACACCTATTTATGGTTATTTTAAGGCTCCATTAATTGTGAAATATCCTTAATTTTAAATTTAACAAACACGAAATATTCTCTGGTCACTAAAACATGTAATTACATTTAATAAGTTATAAATAGATCATTTATAATTTTATATTTATTTGTTTAATTTATATTTAATTTCTGATTTATTGCTATTTTGCGTTGCAGTGTTCGAAAAGGTATGGTAGAGGGACGATGAGGGGGGAAAGAACAATAGATTCCTTACTTTAACTAATTAAGAAACACGCCACCCTTTGTCCGGAGTAAATAACTTCTGACACCTTAATAGGAATTCCACAGTCCAACGTAATAAATGCGTTACTTAAAAAATGTATTAAACAATTAATATTCATCCTTAAATAGTTAAGGATGTATAAACCTAGAAATACTATATTTGTTAAACTGCTCTTGGATCTGTTGGGCCTGGATTCTGTATTATAAATATTTACTAGTAGATTCTGCGCAAAATCAATCTAAATTTTCATGCTTAAGAATTAACAACAATACTTCTGAATTTAACTAGTGCATTGCCTCTTATGGTTGCTTTATTCACGCGTTAATATATCTAGAATGGAGCCTGCAAAACTATTTGTTGACTAATCATTAATATTCATAATGCGTTTCATTTTTACCTATATTATGTTCTTAAATATATGTTAACTTATAACATTTACAGCACTTATAAAGGAGAAAAATCTCATTGTTATACGGCACTATGTGAGTGTAACTTCAAGAGCTCATGTATAACAGCATGGTTGTTTTTTACCACATGTCAAAGTTTATTACGATTTGTAAGTAGTAATAAAATGCAACATTTTAAAATGGATTTTCCAGCAATAATAGATTTTTTCTGGTATTAAGGATACAGCCGATAGATTTCTGAGGCCCAAAATTCATATTGCCTAAGTTTAAGCGAAATCCTGCACCGGATTTTGTGATCTATTTTCCTCACAGATTTATTATTCATATTTAAGTATGTGCTTTAAAAATGCATATATTGTATGCATCTTATGAACAGAGAAACACTAATACTATGGTAAGTCTTATCAACTGGTTTGTAAGGGTATATAGGGCCTCATTCGATAATTTAGGGAGATAAGAGAACGTACAACATCCTCCATTGTTATAACAACAAACACAACAACAACAAAGGCACATTTGTTTGTTAGTGGAGAGAATTAATTAATTCCAATAATAAATCTTTGTGAAACTGTTTCGTCAAAAGTTACTATAGTGTGTATGGTAAACATCCTTACGCAACATTTATTATTAATGTCACGTTGCTTAAGATATTTTGTCGTCAGCATATATAAAAGTATTATAAAAAAACTCGTCAATCTCACAAAAGTGCTCAGGGCCAAAGGTGACACGACGCCTATTGTGGTATTTAGTTCACCAAAAGTACAATAGAGAAACTCTAGGGACTGCGTCATCATTCCGAGATCATATTTCTTTCCTGCTATGAAAGGGTTTATGTGCGAGGTACTATAAAATAAAATAAAATGTAGCTATGCTGATGAATATAACATTGTATTGCTATAACCACATACAATAAATCTTTATAACCCAGCTTTATGTTAAAAATGGTCAGTTTTACTAAGTAACTAGTATTATTTAAACGTTTGATCCTTATCTTATATATTAATATATCATGATGATTTAATTAATTTACGTTAAGTAAGCTAACCAATGACACAAAATTGTAACGAATCCTTATTAGTGAATTTCCTATGGAAAAGTGAACTATTAGCTTGACCCGCACGGTGAAACTTAAGCCCGGGACCATTAAAGAAGTTCCTAACGTGACCTCCTGAACACGTTTTGGGGGGCCTTTCAAAATTTTATATATATATGTGTGTGTGTGTGTGTGTGTGTGTGTGTGTGTGTGTGTGTGTGTGTGTGTGTGTGTGTGTGTGTGTGTGTGTGTGTGTGTGTGTGCACTCTAGCGGTCGTATTTTTTTTCGATTTACTTCAAATTTGATAGGGATAATCCTTTCTATAATCAGTTGGACAAGTTCGTTGGGCAAGGCAATCGGAAAACTCTAACCCCCTTTTTTGGGGATTATTCTTTCAAATTTCTAGGTTTTGGGCCCAAAAAGGGTCATAAAAGCCCCGGACGTAAAATTAATGCTTGTATTAAGATGGAAACTAGTGAAGTGAAAGTTTTAAGCCCTCTCTCGTCATTCTAGCATAAATATTTACCGGGTTATTAAAGAAAATGTATATAGACTTAACACAGTACGTTGTCTTATGGGGTTTTTACATTAGAAAAACGTGTTATTCATTTGTTGGTGTATTTGTATCATCCCCAGCAACCTTGAACCTACTTTCAAGCCTGACTGGACCTTCTCCTAACCTTATAATGCGCAAAAGTGTATTCCTAGCATTGCAGGTAAATGAAACCAGGAGCATCAGAACAGCGAAAAAATAAATGTTTTCAGATTTCAATAAAAATGGAATAAATGTATGTTTTTACACTGGTTTTGAGTTTTAAAAGTTTTGTAGGTGGAAATTCACTTCCCTCACGTCAGCGTGCTGCGTGCGAACTCGTTTATATATCTTATATGCAAAACACAATTATACAAAAACAAATATGTTTACAATGTGTAATTAGTTTGTTAGCAAATTTCTATATTATGTTTGACACTTTTGTTTATGAATTGTAGAGAGCGCAATCTAACATTGACAAATGAAATAGAGTATACTGATTTCTTTTGAACTTGTAAGCCATTAAATGATGACAATATACATTTCCATAAACTATATATACATAAGGAAATCATAAAAAAACCAAATTTCTTGTATTTATTGGTGATAAAAGCTCATTATAATAAAGCCACAGGAAAACACTTTACAAGAGGGATAAATATAATCTTTTGTAAACACTATCCAACATATTTGTTTGTCTTAACAAGGAGGTAAAGTCAAAATCCTCCAGGTAAAGTTGCTGAATAAAGTGTGAAGGGGTTAATTTGGGGGAAACTGTAACACATGTTATCTAGGAAGGTTTATGAGTTAATTAAAAGTTATTTGAATATCCTATATTGCATAAAACACCCAACGACAAGTTATTACAACAGAGGGCACTGTGGCAAACAAAGTTAATGGTTCAATCCTTTTCGTCCAACCCATACAGAGAGTCACCAAGAGTTTGCTTATGCTAAGTTTGACGGGTTTTCAGGATATTGCAATAAATGAATTTTAATATCAAATAGATTTCCTGAGGTGCCACATTGCAAGTAGAATGAGATGCTCATCTCTGTGAAAAAAACTGAGTCTATCACCTTATTTTTCTAAATGAAATTGAGTTTACAAAAATAAAACTTGACGATACAAAATTAATAAAGATGATAAATTGTTAACGTGTTCAAAAAGTATCCTTAAGACTCATGTTTCATCTGTTAATTAGAGTAATTTTTTTATTCAAATGTGTAACATTGTTTAGGAAAATAAGTTAGTGGGAGGTTATTAGTTTAAATTATAATATTGTTTTTGAACTAATATACCTAATTTACTGTGTTCCTGATATACCTAATATAAAAATGTAAAACATATGTCATAAACTGTACAGTTACTTATTACTAGGGGTGTGCGAGTACTCGAAACTTCAAGTTTTCGGCCGAGTATTTTAATACTCGAACTCAACTCGAAGTTTTGAAAACTACTCGAAAGTTTGAGCGAGTATTTCCCGCCGATTTTCGGAAGATCGCTAACGATTGCGATCAGCCAAAACGCGTAGTAACGGCCGCTAAAGACAATCGCATGACGTAAAATCGGCCGAAATGACGACCGCGAATGACTGCGACCGGCCAAAACGCGTAGTAACGGCCGCAAAAGGCGATCGCATCACGTAATATCAGCCTAAAATGACGACCACGAACGACTGCGACCGGCCAAAATGCGTAGTAACGGCCGCAAAAGGCGATCGCATCACGTAAAATCGGCCGAAAATGACGATCAGACTGCGTAATTTCGGCCGTGACTAACGATTTCGTCACTTAATAATGGCCAGGTGAAATTGGCCAAATGACAACCAGGCCCTGTTTCATCGGCCGGAAACGAATGTCAAACCGTGTTTTGTTTCTCAATACGTAATCCAGTTTGATTGTACTGGCCAAAACTTTGTATTGCCACTCATTTATTAGTTAGAAACCATGTTTAGATTATAAAATCTAGGGTGGTATCCAAACCCCATTACACTATTTTAAACTACCAACTGATGGAAAGTACTCGCTCGAAAATACTCGAAACTCGAAAATAGTTGGCACTACTCGACTCGACTCGATTTAAAAAAATCACTACTCGCACACCCCTACTTATTACAGTATTTAATGTGTCTTATACCATGTCTTAAGTCTTAGAAAGAAGTCACTTATTTATTTCTACAAGCTATTACACGAGAATGGGGTGTACAGATTAATGCACGGTGTCAGACGCTAGGGCGAGGCATTACGTCATGCAATATGACCCTAGTGTACAGATACAGCCAACTAAGATGAGGTACAGGTGGACCAGAGAGTCATCTTTCACTGCTCTTCCACTTTATCCTCGTACAGTCAAGACACAAAATTATCTACTGCCCAGTAGGACCATACCGGATTTTTGGAGAGGGTGTAGTGGGAAACCAACTTTATATCAGACTGAAGTAAATACGAATATTCTGCTAATAGCGTTCCTATACTAGAGATGATTTAGCCTTGTGCGGAGTTAGTGAAAGTGTTCGGTGTGTGCAGGAGGTTTTAGGGGCTGTATTGACAATTCGACCCCCTTTTCAAATACCCATAGAGTACAGCTATGAATAAAAGAAATACCTAGCAAGTTGATAGGAATATTTGAAAAAAGACAAAGAAAAGTATGTGTATACATTAAATTAGAGGTTTGCCTGTACCTAGCTCATTATCATGAACTGGGTCGAAACCGGTATTTACGAGACATCTGGCTGTATGCTACACTTTTTTGGTCAGATATTCGCTAACCATATAACAACTGGTTTCCTGAACTGGAACAATTCTTTTTCACATTGATCTGTATAGCAGAATACAGATTTAGGTTACTTCACATCATCGTATGTCATTAGGACTCTACCCTACAGTCAGTAACAGCAATTTTACTCTTTTGGGAATTGATTTAGTTTATGATAACAATGGTTACAGTAAGTAAAATGTAGATTGTTTAAATATCTGGCTTTGTAGCTGTTCCGAGGAAGGATCACCAGATAGTTGGAGAGTAAGCAATAATTTAGATTATTACAAAATTAATTGTTAAATTTCAATAAGACAAGCTTAAATGTATGACAGTGATACCTTTAAACAGCATGATCGTTATTTGCATTAACATGATAGTACTGTTTTGAGTTATTTTCCTGTGTGTCTATCAGTCTGGCATTAATCAGAGGCTGACTAAAGCATTCCATCAGCAGGCACAGAACTGTCTGTGGTCTTGTGGCTCCTTGTGAGACTTGACAGAGAGCAGCAGATAGTTCAGAATAGTTGTAATTCTACAACTATGGATATTACTCAATATCGGTTAGCCTGCTTGAGTTTAGTAATCCGACATTTTATCAGTGTGGTTATTTATACGAACACTAGGCAGGACAAGTTCACAAAAGCTTCAAAATACAATGCAATGCAATGCAACATACAAAACAATGCAAATAAATGCATTTTTGCAATGCTTGTTCGTTCTCAAGTTGTTAAAATAGTTCATTATACTTTTATTAATTTATTCAAAAGGTTTTAGGAACAAAAAATTGTAAACATTTCAGGCCCGAGCTCGTTTTGAGTGGTTGGCCATTTGTGTGTAAAGTGTAAAAATGTTGTCACATTTGAATGTGCTATTTAGTTAAGTTTTAAGAGAAAAATGGTAAGATTATAAACCGGAAAATTTTGAAAACCATGTCTGAAATGTCGAACGTCTAACGAATCCCACTTAATTACTTCATTACATTAAAGACAACTATACCATACGTCAACTTTTCAACTGATATTATGAAGTTTTTTTTGTAGATTTTGTTAACATAACTTCTATAAACACATTTAAGTCTTACATAATATGAAAATATAAATATTCCGTATGTAGAATACTTCATTGAACTGTAAATACAACTCGTTTTAAAAGACTGAGTAAGCAAATTAAACATTACAACTTTGTTATGGTTTGCCTATGTTTTTGAAACCAAGGTCAATTGAAAACCGAACTAAAGAAAATTTCGTTAATAATTCAGTTTTTTGTTTGTTGTCAGGATCAATACACAGATGGAACTTGAAAGGAGACAACTCCAGTCCAGGTCAATTACCACGGTAAACAGGAACAAAGACCTTAACTCCCGACCCTGGCTTAGGGCCCATCAAAGTTAGCATTCTGTACTTGTAGCCTCCCTGCCAGGCCCAGCTTGCTGCTTGGTGCAAAACCTCTTAAAAATAGTTTTGAGTTCGTCAAAATACAAGTAAGGTTTCATTATAACACTAAAATCTGCATACAAGTGTTTAGTTGCGATTTGAACTAGCATAGACGCCTAATAATGAATTTAAAAAGTGAAGTTAATGAGGATAAACTATATATAGTAGGAGGTGCAAATCACTTTACACTGTCTGGTTAACTAATGAATCACTATGTAAGATGTCGACGAAACTAGGGCATTCATATTTTTAAGCCGAATATGAATGAATAAAATGTGTAGAATGAGTGAGATACCTTGTGTAGCCTTGTTACTGACTAAGAACGACTGATTCTTCAGCCAGGATCATGAATAAATAGCCCAATCTATGTATAATAATCTTTCATAGTAAAAAGGTTACTAGAGGAGCAACTACAAGACAGAGTGTTAGTTATTTCAGCAGAATAAAATCTACACCATTTAAATGTCATCTTGCCCTTAAAGTTAAAAAGTGAACTCTTTGAACATTGGGTATAATCAGGGTTAATCACTTTCTGAAGCTCCAACGCAACTAAGGTGTAAAAAAGTGACGGTGAAGTGTAAACTAACTTAGAATTATTCAACAATAGTTCAATAACACTTCAGTTCAGTTCAAAAAAACATTATTTCCAGAAAACTTTATAATTCAGCCAAAGAGTCCACGTTAGAGATTACGTTACTTATTATTTTTATCCTTGGCAGATTTTTATGTATTCCATGCAAAGTGGTTCAAGCATATAGTTCATGGCAATTGATTTAATTCGCACTGACACGTTTTTCAATTACACATTTATAAATAATGATGAACTCAATAACATTTCAAATTGCAATACAATGATAATTAGCAATAAATACAGATCCAATAAGTACAAATTACAATTTAAAATTATTTTAAATCAAGCAACAGATATGAAATACCAGATCAACATATCAAGCTACAAAATGTAAATAGTTTATTTAAAGTTAAATATTTATTTACGTTTCATGAATAATTGAGTTGAATTCAAAACATGAATTAATTATAATCATGTTAATTAGGATAAAGTTAATGGAACACTTGTACACTTGTGTTGTCTTTATTTTGGACATTTAGTTTATCTGAATTTAGTTTATCTGACAATCATATCCAGGACCTTTCCTAATACAAAATTGATGAACAATATAAATTGTAGAAAATAGTTTTTCACTGCAAAATAATTCAGAAATATTTCTTTTAACGATGGAAAATTTTACCTTAAATATTAAATAAAGTACTGAGAACATTGTACAGTATCAGTAATTAAAATGAGAAATACAAAAAGAAGCTGGTTCAGGAGATTTCGTTAAAAGCATTTCCAACATCTTCCAAGCCGATATCTCGAGCGCTGTTTATATTAACTGTAGGAACTTATAAATTCTCAGGAAATTGGTTTTACAGGTGAATTGTTGAAAATATATATATTTTTAATAAAATAACCATTTGGGCTCGACTATGGAATACTCGTAGATATTGAAAACTGATATCTTGTATTCAACCAATATCTTATTCACGTTTTATGTTTGATGTTAATCATATAATTTATTTGTTCAAATATTTGAAAAAAATCATATTCAAAGTAAAAAAATATTTAACAATAATAATTATTTCGTATACAAGTTTTGCATAGTAGTCAACAAATGTGCAAAGTACTTCTCTAAAATAAATATACTAATTCCACTGTTTTCTACATTTTCAGGGCTTACACTGATCGCCAAAATATTTTCAAGTAAACATTGACGAATAGAACATCATTTTAGGGAGGGGGTTGATTATTGCTACATGTCTCTGGTAGACACTTGGTGTCGAATTAAAGATTAATGATGAAAATTAATATTTCAGTTAATTTTTTTTTATTTGCCTACTGATTACAAAAACCTTTTGGTTCGTTAAATTTAATTGTATCTTAGAAAGTACAAGATTACATTTCACATTTTACTATGAATTATTAAACGTCTTTAGAAAATTATAAATTGCGTTTTAGTTGAGTGAGGGAAAATAAAATTTCATCTAATTTATATGCGAGATATGAGGAGACATGTTGTATTACACTGCAACCAACTTGCTAGCTTTATGTTTCCTTTCGGAATAATTTAATGGAAAATAAATATAGAAGTGCAGTTTATTAGAATTATTTTATAAAACACGAGTGAACAACAGTTTAACAAATAACGATTGAGCAAACGAAACAGTTTAAGATTTTATATACTCAGATTTAGGCTTAGCGATCAACACAGGATGATTGTAACTTATATGAATTATATATGTTATTTATTGGGTATGGTACATTTTAATAAGCAGTCTTTGAGCTACTGATTTCTAACTAAAGAGTATAGTAATATTCATAGTGAGAAAATATGTTTAATTGTTAGAATGCTGGTTAGTTTGAGGTTTAAACGGTTACTTTGCCAAAATAAATCTAAAAGAAAAACAAATTTGAATTTTACCAATAAAAAATTTGACTCATGACTGTTAATTTTCTATTACTAAAATGGGATGCATTATCAATTTATGTTCCATAAACATAACGGTCAAATTTTATTCTATAACCTTTACTAAATAAAATTAAGTATTCAAGCTGTAATCAAACAACGTAATACGTTATCCAATATTACTAAGACGCAAAAAAACATTATTTTTTTTTCGTTATTAACGGCAAACGGGTACTAATACATATTTTTATCCAACGAAACTACAAGGCTCGAGTCCATTTACCGCCACAATGTAGGGTCGGCTGTTATCAGACACAACACGCGATCTGTTATCACACGACGCCATGTTGCACCCGGCGACATCACGCGACCTGAGTCACATTGTGCATTCGATACACGGAGGCGAGGCAACAGCGCCACATCAGTTGGTGGAAAAATACCCTCGGAGGCTTATCTGTTGCCCGGGTGGTTACTCTATTTGATTTTTAATTACGTTTTTATTAGCTCGATTTCTTGTCGGTTCGATAGAAATTTTGCAATCGATTTTAAACTAACTTCCCGATGAGCCAAAGACTTGAAACTTGAAACATAGCTCAGAAAGGATAACAATGCAATAATAAATAATTTTCTTGAAATAAAATTAATTTTATTTAAGTTTTAACTCACAATAACCGAAATGTGAACATAAACAAACATGTCAATGTGAACAAAGAACATCTGATTACAGATAACAAAAATTATGTACTTTGGTTATGTATTAACATATGTCAATTTGAGACATGATTAAATAAAAAGAAACTCAAATAAACCTAAAATTTCTCACTTGCCTCTGTCATAATCTGATGATTAAAATCGATTACAAATGTTTACACATAAAACACTAAAAAGAAAATAATTTACTAAATTCAACAACTTTTTTAAATGCTATGTTTTTAAAACGGACTAAAAAGTAGAAACTAATTCCTCATATACATTGCCTTCAACATTTGTGATTGTGAATATTTAGTAGCTATGAAAATACTTGTAAGAGTTAAAATGAAAAACGTGGGGCGCATGCAACGTGAGGGAGTAGCTGTCGCTAGGAGAACATCAGCTTCACAACAGTACATCAGTTCCTATCATTTACAGCTATAATTCCTAACTGAGATTAAGAAAAGCTTTTGATTCAATACCGGTATTTAATAACCGTCATGTTATATCTATGTATTCAATTTTGTAAGCGAATCGGTCTCCACGAAATATCTTGAGCTAGGAAGATTTAAGTTAGGTTATGACAATTAATTTTAAAGCTGGAGGGCCAAGGACGGTGGAAAAAATATCAGAAATGCCAAAAATTACGTGGGCTACGCCGCACTGGACATCAATATGCAATGATTTTCTTATGGAAATATCACTACGGTGCTTTTAAACAAAATTAACTAATAATCAGCAGTGATTATCCACCTACACAAAAACCATATGTTAGTGGCTATAGACCCTGTAAGCCAATAGTAGCCATTAATTGCGCCCCACTTTTTTCGTTTTAAATCTTCAAGTATTTTCAAAACTATTAAGTATTCACAATCACAAATGTTCAAGGTAATCATATGGGGATGTGATAAATTATTTTATACTTTTTAGTCCGTTTTAAAAACGTGGCATTTTAAATTACGTTGTATTTTGTAAATTTGTAACCTTAGCTTCTTATTTTCTTGCCATACGTAAGGCATACATAACGGTAATACAGATAACATTGACAAGCCATTTATAACCGATCGTAACAATCATGTTAGCTGGCAGATCAGCAGGGATCAAACCTGCGCTGATCCAAGTCAGGCGGGTGAGGTTAGGACTGATGCTACGACCTAGCTAAACAGCTTTTTGATTAGCATATTACGTGTTGTTATTACTTACGGGATGTAATAAAAGACGTCTTACAACACTTAAGAATATATTTACACTTATACTAATTCACATACAGACGGTAAACATATATAAAAGATGGTACAAGGCTATCGATTCGACCAGTCACACCGGTTATCATCAGGTCAATCTTGACCGGTCATTGACCTGATGATGACCGGTGTGACTGGTCGAAGTCGATAGCCTTGTACCATCTTTTATGTATGTTTACCGTATGTATGTGAATCAGTATGAGTGTAAATATATTCTTAAGTGATGTAAAACTTCTTTTATTACATCCCGTATGACCTAATTGTAATAATATATTCTTTGGCCCCGCTGAAATAAAAAATGCAATTTTTAATAAATTTATTGAATAAATGTTAGTAATTATCTTATTAAATAAAATATGAATAACGTTCAAACCATTAATAGCAGCTGTTACCTATAAAGGTTTTTTTTGTATTGAACTTCTCTTATAAATTTACAAGTACATATTTGCTAATGTCATATACAAAACGGGCGATTTACGTGTGATTGTGTGATTTCAAAACGAACGATTTCCTCCGGTTTTAAGTCCAGGGAATGTAAAAACTATAGAGGAAAACTCCAATCTTCATTACTGAAACATGAATCACAGATTGCGTAGTTGCGGAGTACTCTTCAAAATATGTTTACTTTGTAGTAGTAAAAAAACAGTATTTTTTGTATTCACTAGTCGTTGCAGCTTCGTCCGCATAAACCATGATAGTAGTGTTTGTTAAATTCTGTTGTTAGCCCGTGGAACTCTACGAATCAAGATCAGCAGTTTAAATTGTCATCAGCTCAAACCAAAGTGAATGTCGATAAGGAATACATGGGAACTTTGGGACCCAGCGGGGCGGAACACAGGTTGAATTTCGTAGTACTGTTTCTTAGCAAGCACCTAGGGCCAAAGAGGAACCTATATGTCAAATTTCAACTATGTAGGCTTTATAGTTATGGAGATTTTGTGTTAGGTCAGTCAGTCAGTGGAATTTGGATTTTATATATTAAGATTTATTATTTTATTCTTAGTATTACTTAAAAGAGAGATGTAAGGATTATAAACAGTCAATTAAGTCTCAGAACGGCTTGACATTCTCTTATTTTTACAGATAAAGCAATGAAACTCCGTAAATCGGCAATAACGCCATTAATCTACTTTAACGTATATTACATATTTTTTCTCTCACGGGGATGGCCCTAAAGGCAATTTAGATATAGAATTGTAGGTATTTTTAAGTAGAATGCTGCAAACCCGGCCTGAAAAGGTGAACCCAACACAAAACAGCGGTTGATTGAAGTTTTCAAACATACTCTGTGTAGTATTTATAAAAAAAAATTAACAAAAAAGATTTTATAGTTTGTTCAAACCCGTTATCAAGTTCATAAATATTACTTGTTGGCACTAAAATATTTCTCTTGTGAAAGTTTGGCATGAAAGTCACTTTCGAATGTTAAATATAAATAAAAATCTATAACATCTTATAAAATCTGTGTTTACGACAGTTAATAAAATGTAGATGAATTAAAATGTGATGAATTTTATATATAAGCAAGTGAAATCAAAATAAAAGAAGTGCCTCTGAGGTAACTTAATTACTTAAGTTAAGTAAAATCCTCAGGTGCGAGGGTCAGCCTAACGATGGATCTCATTTGTCATTTATGAGGGGCAAATGCGCTTCTTGTTTAACCTTGTCTAACATGGTGGACTTTCTTCCGATCTCTTTAACGGTAACTGCACAGATGTCAAATGGGCGGATCACCCTCAGTTTCACTCAAGTGAAATACACAATTTATTGCTTACAATCTCATTAACACTTCCAAACACTAGCTTGACACATCAACATATATAGTAGGATATTTTTAAAATTATTAGTAATATTACTGTATAATTAAATACTAATTATTATCAAACTAGGCTATCAAAATGTTTTATTTTATAAGTAATAGACTTTTAAAAAACCCTTATAAATACCCGATAAATAATATAAAAAATAAGTATTAAAACAATTTATATAAATACTTTAGTTTTAATAAAGATTAAATATCTACGATCTGCCTAGACTATCATTTGACTGGATTTCGCGTTTCGACAAGGTTACGCGTTTTTGAGTCGAGACTCGGCACACGACAAGCGCCCTTCTCTACCGGTTTAGTTTGTTAAGCTTGCCTACAAAATGTTTATCCGTCTCGTGTTCCCATTTCTGTGTTTTGTACTTTTAAACTGTGATGCAACCATTATGTGTTAAGTAAATTTCAAGTTTTGGTGCTGATCCGAAGATGACGAATTATTTTCGTCGAAACGCGTAATCCAGTCAAAGGATAGCCTAGGATCACGAGGCAGATCGCAGGTATTTAACCTTTATTAGTGAATTTCCTAAAGAAAAGTGAACTATTAGCATGACCCGCACGGTGAGACTTGAGCCTGGGACCACAATAGAAGTTCCTAACGTGACCCCCTGAAGTCGTTTTGAGGGGTCTCTACAAACTATATATATATATCTGTGTTCGCACTCTAGTGGTCGCAATTTTTGTTAGATTTACTTCAAATTTGGTAGAGACATTCCTTTTTATAATCAGTTGTACACGTTCGTTGGGAAAAACAATCGGAAAACTCTAACCCACTTTTTTCGGGACTCTAGGTTATCACATTTTGAGTTTTTGGGTCAAAAAGGGTCAGAAAAGCCCCAAATGTTCACTTATTGCATATTACCTTATTTGACTTAAAAAGCCAAAGGTTTTAAGTCCTCCCTCATTATTATAGCACAAGTAGTTACCAAGTTATTAAAGAAAATGTTAATTTTCAAAATACAGTACATTGTCTTATGGGGAGTTTACACTGGAAAAGGCTGTTTTTCATAACTTAATGTCGTTTAATCACCCCCCATACCCCTATACCAACTTGTTATCCCGAAAATACCACCTCATAACTTTATGATGTACAACATTGGCATCCTATTAGTGAATTTAATTATACCCAGAAGCATCAAAACAGCAAAAAAATAAAATTTCAAAAATGCAACCAGTGTTGATTTAAATCCCTTAATTTAATCTTTTTAAGGTTATAATGCAAAAATTCACTTCCCTCACGTCAGCGTGCTGCGTGCGATCTCATTAAATTCGTAAACGTGATTCGGAAAACAGTATCAATATGATACTACTTTAGTTGTTTAAGCTTTGTTGTAGGATTAAATTATGGAAAGAAACAGCTGCAGCTCCAAGACGAGGCTCGTCTTAATTACACGTAGATAACAAGAAGCTTTTCGTAACCCGTAATTGGACTTTCCTTAGAATAAATCCCAACAATACGGCTTTTGTTTTAGTTGGACGAAGTTGAACGTAAACTATGAAGTTACTTTCTTAATTTAATGACACGAGAATAATTTTTCAAACATGTGCAATTTATTTAAAATTCATCATAGTTATTTTTGTGTTGATATAGAAATTGTTGAAAGGTATTACAATTTTCACAGTTTACAGTGGTTTAATACTTTGGTTTCTGGCCACGAGTAATTTCAATTACATAATGACCTTTATTTGATAATGATAAGCTGCAATTAAACTACATACTACTCTAAAAGCTAATGTTAGCAAGCAAGTAACCAAGCGAACCGTTAAGATTTACTCTCATTGATTCAACATACCTAGTATGTTAACATTACATTTAAAGAAAGTTTAAAAGTTTAGGTGGACATAAAATAGGTCATGTTGAAGTTTATTTTAATTACATTAATGTAGATTTTTAAAGCAAATATTAGTTAACAACTATGAGTGAATTTGGGAATGATACAACTCAAAGATTTCATATGAAATCGAAATAATGTTATAAGCCTTTACACAATCATGGAGTCTGAATAGTAATTTAAAATAAGTAAATTTAACATTTGAAATGCACAAAGATAATAATATATTGTCGTTTCGACAAACGTCGTGAATCTTCATTAGTGCACTATTTAGTTTGTGGCGAGTTCTTAGAATGTAATTAAATCGTTGAAATTGAAACATTTCTCCTACAGTCTTTATTGTAATTAAAAATTAAACCTCAAACTGAATAAAATATTTATTTTTCATTAAACAACCTTTTAGTAACAAAGATTCAATCTTCACGTTGGATCAACCGCTTGTCAATTAAAAGTTCGCCTTTTTTGTAATTTGATTTAATGAAAATGTTGAAATTTTTTGTTTTTGTTTTGTCATAATCCATCTAGTTTATAAATTCAGTTTTCCATAATTTTTTTTAAAGTCGTATGAAAAAATTTGATAAATCGAAAGTAAATTAAGGTTTTTAGTCTAACAATATATTACATTTTGTAATAGATTATTGAAGGAGATGGTGCCATAATTTACTTATGCGTCTGCAAATATTTAACTCACTAAACGAAGATTCAAACAACAAATTTCCCCTTTGTAAAATAAATAAAAACGAGAAATATCATTACAATTTAAATTTGTTGTTACTATAATTCGTTTGACGAGACAAGCGCATTGTCATTAACAGGACACTGTAATACAGGCGTTCTATTATAATTTACCCCTTTTACTACTGTAGTACCCTGTTTTTAAGCTTTTTTATAATTAGTTAACCAGATCTTAAAACAGTTTTAGACGTAAATATTGCTAAGCTAATTCAATTTACACATAAAAAACTGCGTCAAAAAGCTATTTTTCTTGGATATAAAACCCAGTCAATTACAGCAATTTGTTTTTTACTTTCTCCCCTTATACAAAGTATATGGAGAAAGTATTGTTTTCGTCAACATTTTTGAATTTGAGTTGTTAGTGGAAATATTCGTTTCGGTGCTCCCTGAACCCAAAAAAGTGATTTTTACGTAATGTCTGTGTGTCTGTCTGTATGTCTAACTGTCTGCCTATCTGTATGGATGTGTACAGAGATACAGCCTTAACCAATGTTCCGATTTTTATGAAATTTTGGTATGTAGGTACTAGTCCACGATATGTCCAGGCGTTTTTTCACTTTTTAGAATTTTAGATTTTTAAGGGTAATTATCCCCCAAAAACCGCCAAAAAACCTGAACAATCAAGATTTCTAAAAAAGGCTCTAACGATTTTAATTAAACTTTAGTCGTTTGTAGAACTTAAGTTTTCCGACAAAATTACACCACCCGTATTTCTGTAAAAAATCGGGTTCAGAAATTAAAAGTTTTAAAATATCAAAAATTCAGTTTTTGAATTTTTCATAAATAAAGCATAAATATAACAAATATTACTGTTCACCATCAAAAAGAGCTCAAAAACTAAATAATTTAGTATTTTGAATTAATATTCTACGATTACTAGTTGCGGAAAAAATTTAAATTTTCATTTTGCGGTAGACGCAGTACGTTGTCCAATAATATTCTTATGGAGAATACAAAAATTACTATTTCTCTCTTATTTATTGATAAATTTCGTTCAAACTTGATATGCTTGTCACGTTAGCATTGAAAATGAGAAATTCGAAATATGTTGCCCCTTAATAACCCTGAGGGGGGGAAAGGGGCATTTCCCCTCTTAAAACCACGTGTGTAGCGATAGATTCTGTAGTGCTTCCTAACAGGGATATGGGTGGATATCTTTGAAAACAACTTGTTTACAAGATTTCTGTACATTCGACCGTGTTTTGTATTCCATATTTAGTAAATAAAAAGTAAATTATTCATTAAAGTTGGGCCAAAAGGGAGAAAGTATGTGTCAGTTTCCTGATACCGTTTATTAAAAAAAATTTATGGTTTTCCTCTTTTATTAACTTAACAACACTGAGATTAAACTTAACCTACAAACAGTGATGAGATCGTATACAAAAATAACGTAAAAATTGAGGTAAAGAAGTCCATTATTGACGGATTATCACAGTTCCACTTTCATAAACATTTCGTAAATATTTGTAATACATCATTGGCTTCTTTCCTGTCAATCATATCATCAGTTAGACGCGTTTTAATTAAAAACGACAAGGCTTTGTAAGCACAGCAGTGATACAGTTGGCACGAATGCGAGCCTAAACAAAACTCTGTGCCGAGATTCGCCTAGTGACTGTTGACAAAGGGGCGCTTTCACATCAACCATCCCTTGTGTTACTTACCTTCTCACCTCTGTAAGGGTTGCATTTTTCAAATACGAAGATCCCGTCATTAAAATACGTATAAAAGTTACTCCCGCGACTTAAAAGCGTTGTTAGTGGGTTCCGTGTTAGGTTTCGTTACTATGTAAGTTTTAATTTAAACGTTTTACAGAACATAAATCTTATTAGAGTTAGATATTTATATGGAATTTATGTTTTTATATGAGCTACTCACAGAGTTACCAATATATAAAATTGATTTTAATATTTTAATTAGTCCCAGTTGTTATCATAATACACAATACGAAATGTCATTAAAAAAAAAGGGTTTACCTATAAAAAATAAAAATATTTACCGAGTTATTAGTTAATTTGTATGCTATATCCGTACGAGAGAATTGTATCATATAATGTTAAATTGAGGAAAAATACCAACGATTTGCTTATTTTTATTATGAAAAAATTTAAAAATTAATTGTCAACAGTTGTAAATTGTCCAAATTAACCTTTTTGCTAATATTTCTTTTGTAATAAATAATAAAGTATAAATTGTTCAAAGCTTTATTAAACAATTGATAATTTTAAAACAACACAGTTAAATATATTTGGAAAATCTATTATTTTTGTACATTAATTTATACGTAAATGTAGCTTTTAATAAATAATAAAATCACGAAAAATGAGTTCACAAACTGACAACGCATGGTGCAAATACATTTGATACATATTGGAATAACTTGTGTAAAACTTTAAACCAAACTAAAAAATATGTTTTTATAAATATAAAGCACCGTAATTAATTACACGTTGGAAAATTTACCTGTTTTGAACAATTTGCTTACAATATTGAAATTTATATTAAAATAGAACTAACTTTGTATTTGAATTCCTGAACTAGTTTGAGCCTTTATAGGCGGTATTACAATGCTGCGATGTTCCACTAATTGCTTTGTTTGCATGTAGCAATTTAACAAACCTTGTTATGACCCTGTTATGGGCCTTTTGAAGAGAAACATTTCAATATTATCAATTAATTTGCAATCTCAATTCGGATATAGCTTCGATATGAGGTTTCATGATGTATCCGTTCAATAGTTCAATACAGCTAAAACTGCATACTAATAATGTCCTTTATATTTCAGTATAAACTTCTTAAGATAGTAAAAGTTGTTATAAATTAAACATACCGGGGAAAATTTCTTGTTATATAACAATTAACATATCAGATACACATAACAAATGGTAACATATTGGATTAAACTATTGTACTTCACAGTTGAAAGTCAATCTAATATAAACTTCCAAATACATAATACAAATGTTTTAGTCTTTTTTGCTGCCAGATATTTATATAAATAAGTGAGATTTATACCTATTATCTAACCATAACATATACTATGTAGAACATAACTATTTATATATTTTAATTTGTGTAATATATATTTATACTCAGTTATGTTAAGTAATATATATTTTTTATTATAATGCATTTGAGTATTTGTAATAAAATAGACTTATTACCATGACCTATCCAACAATGTCCATGGATAAATTTATTTTGTAAAGCCGATAATTAAATTTGAACAATAAAAAGCAATTAGAACTGTGCTAATTGGGATTTAAAAATAATGTAGATTTATTTGGATTATTTATAGGGTTTAGCAAACGGTTTGATCTTAATACAGTTGAAAAGTACATTACCCAGTTTTACCTTATTTTATCCTACTCAATAATCTTAATTTTTAAAATAGTTTATTCAAAACTAAATTTAAACGCAGTCATCTCCTCGCAGTTCTTGAACATTATTACTTACTTTATGTAGGTGAGACATGCTTTTCCAACTCCGCTTTGACAACCCAACCCAACCCTACCCATTCTTAACTCACAACAAAGAGCTGTGACATAGTGAACAATATAATCCTCCTCATAAATCACACATTGCGTAACCCGTAGTAAGGCTCGGGAGAGGGATCAAATAAACAAATAAGTCACAAACAACTATAAAAACGTGCGGCGTTTTTTCAATGTGCATGTTCTCTGTTTTAGGTCGCTACCGCTGCGCCGCTGAGCGCTAGTGTCCCGCCGGTCACGTGGCCTGAACCCCTACCACCACAATAGTCACGTCAGGCTCACTGGAGCACCTGCGCTGTACAGCCGTGTATTAGAGTTGGCTTGTTTCTTTGTTTTTTTTTTGTGTTTGATTTTGTATTTATTTTAGTTTTAATCTTTTTTTATACTTTTACAATTAAATGATTTAGCTTTTCTGTGATAATATACAACCTCAACTGAATATTTTGATACTAATTTTATTATGTTCTAGGTATCCTACTCACCTGAAGATGGGACCAGATTCCAAATCCCAAAACGTCATGAACGTCTCTAATTAATAATGGAAAATGTCCACACAATGTTTTAAACACAAACTCAACGGTTAAGGATGTGAAAAGACCACCTGGTGTAAAACTTTAAATGGTGCCTAGAGTCAAATTGTATAATATGTATGAAAAAAATATTTATTTTCAGTGATAAATTTCTATTGTAGTTTTTCTCATCCATCAATTGTTATAGAGCACTATAAACTAGACCCAATTGTATACCGATACCCTATTTTATTTATTTATTAGTTATGGTGTTTGATTTGTTCAGTAATTCATGATTGGATGATGAAGGGCTAGTGTATGTCACACTTTAACATGGTGAATACATTTAAAGTCATATTTACCTCTTAATAAAAAAATAAAAAATATTTAAACAGCTAAAATTATATTATTTGCAGGTATGTCCAAAAATACATTTTACCTGTTAAGTAAAAAATGTATGTTACATTTATTCATTTTAAAAATAATATGAACAAGAACAATATAGTTACGCTAAAATAATAACTATCAGTTTATAAATTAAATTGTGTTTACAAAATATCAAATTACATAGTTAAATAGAAATTATATAAATATATATATATATATTTATTTATATAAAAAACATTCTAAATACGAATAAGTCAAAGGTCGGTAATGTTTTCAACGGTGCGTACGCTGCCTCATATTCCCTGCAGCAATAACTATGTATGTTGTAGTGGCTTCCAAATTACGAATACTTTTGAAGTAATGACGTTGTCTGTTTTCAAACTAATGGTACAACAACGCTGTGCATTTTACACAAGCCGTCTATTTGTTGATTTGGTTTGCTTGAACAGAAATTGCTTTTAACAAAATAAGTAATTTTGGTTTTAAGGGGGCTCAAGATAAATCACTTAAATTAATTTTATTAGTTTAACCTATTTTAATTTCAATGGTCTGAAATGGTGTTTAATACACAAAGTGACATTTATAAAACCCTCATCGATATTTTCTAATGTAAAATACAATATTTAAAAAATTAAATTATTACATCCTTAAATTAAATATATTTACGAACTTTTAAAAAGTGGACTTTGTTTTGCTTCCATCAAAGGACTATTGATTTGTAAATATAGTTTTAAAGTTCTATTGATAAAGTATTCAGCTGGTATCTAGATGTTTTGGGCTGTAATTATATTTGTTTTAAGATATTTCGCTATTCTGTTTTGTGCAATATTTATGTACTTATTACAAAATAACTCTGACATTGTTTCTTAAATATTTTATTCGAAAATTCAAAAAAATAGATAATTTACATTTGCATTTAACACAATGACCCATTGTAATAATCTACAGCAATCCAGTAATCCACATAACATCTTGATTAGGGAATATCTAAGTTACGTTTTGTATTAGACATTTTTCCATTCAAAACATATTGGCTTCAAACGGCAAGTACTCTTTTAAAACCGACCAACAAGCATTTATTATAGAATGATTACCGTCCCTTTACAATATATAACTATCCATCTGTATTTGTATTACTACATGCAAAACATTGTACATCCAAAAATTTCATACTTAGGGGGCTAGTTCCTAGCTTGGTGTATAGTACGAGTTAAATTAAGACATCCACTGATGTGAATTTTTTTTTTACAATAACGTATTCTTTCTAATAACTTGTAATCAAATTGTTATTTTGAATTATATTTAGGGGAAAATTAATAATAATTGCTAATATAAACGTATTTTAATAAAATAAAATATGTATCACTTACATAAGGAACTCGTTGAGAAACGTGGTGCATGAATACTAGAGGGGAGAATATGAAATGTTAGTAATTTAATTTTCATAAAAGTGAGGAAAAGCTATGACTTTTAAATGGTCCGAGAGAGTTTTAAAATCATATAATAGTTAAAAAAGAAACTAGTACACACAAACCATTCATAATTGTTTGAATGGGGCAAAGATAAAACTCCTGAATAGTTCATAATTTATTTCATTGGACATTTTCAAAAGACGCTCGCTGCAAATAGCTTTTTGTGTAAGGATCAACGCAGCATTTAAGTTTTAATTTATCCTTTTAGGAATTAAAATAAATGTTTAAGTGCCCCCTAGAATCCCCAAAAAATACATTAAATATAAACTTATACTTCTGTTTGGTTTTGAATACTTTTACCAAGACCCAAGCCTTATACAAAATTAATAATATAATATAATCACTATTTTACAATTAACTGTAAACCTCACATGATTTATAGTAAAGCAGTAGTTTTTCAATGTGTAATGAAACAGTAAAAACCTAAAAATAGATATTTTTCTAATACTGTACGAAATTCGTCACAAATTTGATGACCTGCACAATACATTTCAAACTCAGTCGTTTTGTGGGGATAAGTAAAGGGCAATTTAGAGAATTTTTATATTGAGAATTCTTGTACGGCAGAAGAAAGCGATACGAACTATTCTGGGCCTACCACCACAAACCAGCTGTAAAGAAGCTTTCGTTCTGCTTGGCCTTTTAACTGTTCCCAGTATTTTTATCTTTGAAACAATAATGAACATTAAAACTCAGGAAATACAACCCAATTTTACCAATCATAAACATAACACGAGAAAAAAGGAATTTATTCAGAACAACACTGGTAAACTCTATTTGAACACAAGCTTAAATATTGCGTGTTAATATTTTTTCAGGCCTTGCCAGAAAAATTACAAAAAAGAAAGAATATTTTAAAATTCAAACATCACGGCAAGAGATACCTGATCCAGGCTTATTTTTACGATCTGGAGAGCTTCTTAAAAGCTGAGTAGACTGGTAGTTACTCTTTGCAAATTAATTTTAAGACCTATTGACCTGTCCAATCCCTGGATTCCATGAACTACGGACGGAATACTAAATACGTAATTCAACCAACCAACCACTAATTAAATGTGATATTATAGTAATTTAAATACATTTTAAAGTATTTTATTCAAGGAAAAAATCATAATAACCGATCCTATATTGCCAACCACTAGAGTTGGTTAAACATGGCAGAGCAAATTAACAATATTAATTAATTTTATTTAATCCTTAAGTTGATTATTTAAAATAATAACTCCATGATAATCTGTAAACTAACGAATAATATATACAGTCACCTTATTAATACAATAACGTTATACAGTCAAGCTGATGACAAATTCTTAGACTAATTAGTCTCTTTTATTTATGGTGATATGATAAAAACAAATATTTTTAAACAACTCATAGCATAAACAATATTTTTACAAAATTATTGGTCTTTTATATTAATGACAACTAGAAATATAAATATCAGGCGTGGCATAAAAGGTTTACAATTATTAGTGAATTTCCTTTGGAAAGTGAACTATTAGCAAGACCCGCACGGTGAAACTTAAGCCCGGGACCACCATGGAAGTTCCTAACATGACCCCTTGAACACGTTTTGGGGGGTCGTTCAAAATGTTATATATATATATAAATATATATATATAAATATATATATATATATATATATATATGTGTGTGTGTGTGTGTGTTTGCACTCTAGCGGTCGCAATTTTTTTTCTGATTTACTTCAAATTTGGTAGGGACGTTCCTTTCTGTAATTTGTTGGACAAGTTCGTTGAACAAAACAATCGGGAAACTCTAAACCCCTTTTTTGGGGGATTAATCTTTCAAATTTCGAGTTTTTGGGCCCAAAAAGGGTCATAAAAGCCCCAGATGTAAAATAAATGCATGTAAAAAGATGGGAATTAGAGGGGCGAAAGTTTTAAGCCCTCTCTCGTCATTCTAGCATAAATATTTACCGAGTTATTAAAGAAAATGTGTATCGACTAAACACAGTACGTTGTCTTATGGGGGTTTTACACGAGAAAAGCCTGTTATTCCTTTGTTAGAGTACTTTTATCATCCCCAGCAACCTCACGCCTAATTTCAAGCCTGTCTGGCCCTTCTCCTAACCTTATATTGGGCAAAATTGTATTCCCAGCTTTGCAAGTAAATGAAACCAGGAGTATCAGAACAGCCAAAAAATCAATGTTTTCAGATTTCAATAGAAATTGGAAAAATGTATGTTTTTACACTGATTTTGAGTTTTAAAAGTTTTTATTTGGAAATTCACTTCCCTCACGTCAGCGTGCTGCGTGCGAACTCGTTTAAATTAGTAGAACATCAGTTCTACCTCAAAATAAGACAGTCAAACAAAGTAATGGTTTCTAAACAAAACATAACGTATAAATATTAGGAACTTGTAAGGGGTTATTGCCACTAACCTTTTGTTATTGTGTATGTAGATTTCTTGTGTACTTGTTACAAATCAATATGAAAATGTTAATATTTTATCTGTTTAACATAGCAGACGCTTCAGTCACATGTGGAAATATAATTAAATCAGAAAGTTTAAAGCCACCATTACCTTTTTATAGACATAACTTGAGTTTTTTGGCTGTAATGTGGTAAACAAATAAAAAATATTGTTTTCCCGAATCTCTCAGGCCAATACATTTATTTTGGCTGGTTTACAATCATCCTGAAATTTGAAAATTCACCAAATATCCACAATTTCCCTTTAAAAATATCTCTTACAGGGGTAGATATATAGGTTGGTCTTAGATAAAGAAATAACTTGGAGTCAGAGGGGGAAGCGGCGCTGTAGGAAAAACAGCAAGCTTCATTACTTATCCACAGAATGCGCACCGTCATGACAGGGACAGCTTGTGGGAATATACTGGAACATTAATTGTTTTTACGTTATCATTTTGTCGCAGTTATAGTAATCAACTTGTTCTGTTTACTACACTGTAATGTTCTACATATAAAATAAAATTAGTAGGGTATCTTTGTTATTGTTGCTATTTTAGGGAATTGAGATGTAAATCTAGATAGTTGTTTACATTACATGAAGACAAAACCTTTTTTTAGTTGCTTATTCAAATTTGTTTTCAAAATGATAATTTAAAATTGTTTATTTACATTTTGTGTAGTTTAATGTAGGGAGTTTTTGGTTTGCGTTACAGAATAATCCTATAATAATAATAAGTTCATAGTATTAATGTATTTTCCAATCCCACCTCAACTGTACCACTATTTAAACATGTTGAATAAGGCATTTTTATTATTTTAAATATAAAAAGAAAGTCGAAGCTGTGTACGATACAAGCTTTTAAAATTAGATGCATTTTATTTAAGTCTTCACAATGTTAATATTTCCAATTATTAAAGTCTTCCTGCGTGCATATTTTCTTCTCTAAAAATTATTTATGAAATTGCAATAGATTATACAAAATATTTAAAACGTCCCTAGCTTGTAAACTATGAAGGATGTTTTATAAATATATACAAAATAGTTTTTTGGAAATAGTCCATATAATAAGCCCGTGAAGTTCGGTCATCGAATTTTGAGACACTCTGTGTTCCACATTAAAACAACTTACATTTTTAATTTTCTCAATACAACTTTTAAAAGTTTCAAATTAATCAAGGTTTTAAGTAATTTGTCTAATAATTACAATGTAATACTCTACTACTAACAATGTTATTAGGCAAGGTAACTTGAGGCAAGGACTGGGACTAATTGAATGTCCGGACTAAATTAATTAAATTAGAGAATTGCATGACCAATCATATAAATTAAACTAAATTAATCTAAAGGAACCACTTACCACAAAATATTTAGTTGATAATCGTCCTAAATAAAATATATGAACTTGCTAAAAAGATATAAAAATAATATATAAAAAATACGTACTTATGTGTCTGGAGTATAAGATTAACACGGATACAAATTTAGCTCGAATTTTTAAAGGCTATGGTCGATCAGTCCTAGTTACTTTGGAGAACGAAAAATCTCTCTCAACTTCTATTCAATCGGGGATGCTCATACCTTATTTATGAGGTGAGTGTTTACTTTACCCCATCTGACGCAACAGACCCCGTGCCTCCTCATCTTCCCCTCTCCTGCAAACTTGTACTTGAATATATCCGTTAAACATTAAAATAACCTAACCTACATCTTTGTAGTGTCGGATGACTTTTATTAATGCATTATACTGTACTAACTTTAAGCTTTCATTAACTAGCTTGCTTTTAAGGTGGAGCCAGCCGCTCTACCCGCGGTTCGCTCGAACTCCACAGTACGCTACTTCCCTTCTCAATGCATCGGTTATCCTGTTTAATCAAGTGGCCGACGCAGTTGGTATTTCCGACTCATTTGCTGTTTTTAAAATTAAGTGCCTCGAAAAGCTGAAAAGTAGTATTCATTAGTTTAGTATCAACAATTCTATTTAATCTGCCATGGTTTTGTATAATAACAAATTAATATAATTTAACATAGTAACTGACTAAACTTTACAGCGAAATTTCTGTTTCAATGCACTCTGTATATACTGTATATTAAATACTGCAACACATTCTTAATGTTCTTATTTCTTTTAGTTTTCTTCAAGATTTACCTTTTTTCTCTTTATAATTTTTAAAATTTAATTACATAATGTATCTTAGTGCCATAGCGATGAGAATTTATTTTTTAAATACTGTCCCTGTAATTGGGCTTTGCTTGTAGGGGCAGTAATTGCAGGATTAATTTTTCGTTTTAAGGTATTGTACATATGCATGCATTTATTATACCATAAGTCCCAAATGACTGCATGATTTTGAATACGTTGTATTTATTTATTTCTGCAATAAACATATTTTGATTTTGATTTTTTTAACGCACGTTAGGTTGTTGGTTGATACGTCGGTGCAATCGAGTTATCTTCAGGAAAAGGAGACAACAGTACACGATGTACACGTCACATTGATACAGCTTAGATTTTTCAAGAAAATACCGTTAGAATACATATTATATTGACAGACCTGGAAGGTCTTAATTGTTATTATAGTACCCCTATTTTGTTTTGGTTAATTACTGTTTTAGTTGAAGAAAACCACTGCATTACACAGTCTAAACCAATAATTTGTGTGAACCGGAGGGTATCGCTAGCTTAACGATTAGCGTCGTATATTTCGGTGTGAGAGGTTGCAGGAGGCACCCACATACTTTGAGAGATTCGGACCTTTTACCTAACAACGGTAATCACAGTTGCCGCTGTCGTGGACTTACAACAATAAATACCCCCGTCACAGCAAACCTGCATACTCAGCGAATTTCCAATGAATATATAACATAACACATCAAAACACTTAACAGGATTCATAAAAAATGTATTCACAAACAAGCGATATTTAAAATATTAATTATTCTCCATAAGAATAACATTGGGGATGAGTACGCAGGTTTGCTGCAACAAGGCACACAAAATAATGGAGTTTTATGCAAATATCAATAGAACTCATCTTAGTGAAGTCACATACCAAGTTTCATCCATATACATTCATAAATAAGCGATATATAACATTTTAAGTATTTTCCATAAGAATAACATGGGGACTAAGTACCTAGGTTTGCTGCTACAGGAACCATATGCGAAAAATGTTTTTTTGTGCAAACAACAATAAACCACAACCAGATCAAGCCATATACCAAATTTTGCCAGTTTATGTTCATAAATAAGCGAGATATACAATTTTTCTTTTTCTCCATAAGAATAACATTAGACAACGTACTGTGTTTAGCACTTTCAATATCTCGGTAACCAATTGACGTAGAGCAATGATCAAATAACCAAATTGTTTTTTTTTAAGCTGAATTCAATGGTATAAATTAAAATTTGATTTAAATTTAAATTACATTAAAAACCCCAAAAAACACATTTTTGGGGTACAAAACCCCCCCAAAACCCCCCTTCGGATGGTGCAATTCATCTGGTTTTCAAACTCGCTCAAATAAATGGTACTTTACACATTTGTACCTAATTTCATTAAGATCGGACCTTTTTTACGAGAGTTATCGTGCTTACGGACACACACACACACACACACACACATATATATATATATATATATATATATATATACATATATAAAAATTTGAACGAATGGTGTTTTTGGCATCTGGGGACCTCAAAATGAAAAGTTATCATGGTCTCGGGCTTAAGTCTTACCATGAGACCTACGGTAATAGCTTCTTCCCTATAGGGGAAATTCGCTAAAACAAAGAAAAAACATAATGCTTTTTGTGAACTCAATATATTTATAGAAAACGTTTAAAGCACAAAACACTCAACTAGGAACTTGCGTTTGATATAAACTGGCAAATTACAGTAATAAAAATCATGTGTTGTAATCCTTGTTCATGCTGTAAAATTAAAGCTGAGTATCACAAATATAGTAAACTACACTGATGTTTATTTTTAAAAACAAAAGTGATTATTTCATTTAACGTAACAAATACTTTCATAACTAGTACTTACAGGCCGGAGGTGTTAATAGCTCACAACTTCATCTTAAAGCATTTTACCTGGAAAATATACCGTTGAATTAGTAAAACTATAGTGTTAAACGTAAAACAGTATAGTCAGAAAGTTAATTTGTCTACTAAAAATTGTTAAGTAGACATAAATAACAAAAGATCAACAAAACGGAATGAATACAGCCCCAAGCTACTAATTGACAAACTAAGCAGCGTACTATTAACCTCAATTCTCAGAAGGAAGTTAAACAGAAAATCAGAATATTGTCATATAACAAGTTTATGTTCACTAAGTTAAGCTCCTGCATTATAACAACCCCTGCATTATAAGAACCCCTTAGCGAATTTCTGGAATTATTAGTTTTCACTACTAGTTAAGTTTATATCGAACATTTTGATATGATACATGTAATAAAGTTTTGACAGGACAGCACCTTCGAATTCGGTATGATGGATTTACCATTTGATTGCAATCAAAAACTAAAGTTTAATTGTTATTTTTGAAAAAAAATGGATACAAGCAGTTCCGACAGATTACCGTATTGAATAATATGACAGACGGCTTCACCCTCAGTAGCTATGGTGTATTGATTGAACATCCCAGTTGCAATATAAAGCAACAAACATTGCGAAATATGTTTACTCTGTCTTTGTAAAAATACCGAGTCAACGTTAATGTGAGCGCTGCACAGTTTACTCTGCCTCCCCCTTATCTGTGTGACACGTGGTGAACGTTACATATATCCATATATCCCATATATCCCCACATTATTATCTCGTTTGTACAAAACCGACGCACGAATCAAATCGTAGAGGCGAATGTTCCTGGCAGGACTGATGTTTGTAGTATCCCACATACTACTAATGAATTTCAACTATCTACTTTCTTAAAGGAATTCTCTGTAAAATATATACTGTAAAATATACTCTGTAAAATATATATATATACTGAAGTTTGTAGTATCCCACATACTACTAATGAATTTCAACTATCTACTTTCTTAAAGGAATTCCTGTAAAATGTGCTGCTCCATTAGTGTTACATTTTGCAAGCGCCTCGTTGGTAAATAATTTCTAAATCGAATTTACCATTACGCACTGAGTATGGAAACACCACGTAAACTTTCCTATTATTTATTTCCATAAACAGTTTTTCCAAAAAAATCAAACAAGATTAAATAAGCTACGTTTCACAAGGCGATTGATTTTAACCGAAAATCAAAACTGGTAGCTCATTATAGAAAAAAAACGCGTATTAGGGGGATTCTATTTTTAAAACTGTTAAAACCATTAATATTTTAATACATTTTTATTTATTATATTAATTTGCTTTGACCGAACCAAAGCGTGAAACATAAGTTATAAGAGTGACACATTGTAAGCAGTTAAATAAATTATCTATATGTGTTATTAATAACATGACAAACATATTTTGTCCACAGGATGCGATTTTGAATAAAAGGACCTCATATCTTATTATATTTCTTAAAATACATTATTAATAATGTAAAATCAGGACGAACATTACTATAGCAGAATATTGCTCACGTGGGCTGACATTTAATTTTTAGTGGGACATTAGGGTCGGTTATAATATACCTTAGTTACGGTAAATTACGCTGTCAATCAGATTATAACACATTAGCAGCAGATTATCAATGTATAACAGCTACAGCTCACGTTTAAGAGAATTATAGTTGGCTTTAATAGTTTTAATTTCATATTTTATTTTATATTTTTTTAATAATAATGGTAAAAACGTTTAGCTTTTTTCTAATCCAATTACAATAATTATTATTTTTTATAATGGAACACAATAAACTATGGTAATCAAATAATTGGTAAAGAGAAATAGGCAATTATAACATGTTGCGTTGAAACTAAATTGGCAGTAACTTAATTAAATCCCACCGATTATCTGTTTTGTGACAACACATTAATACTACCAAAGGTTAATAAAATATTACTTCAATACTTTTATCAACTTGAATATTTATTATGTATTGTAGTATTACATCAGATATCGCTTAATAAAACATAATTGTAGGAAACATTTCATTCAGTATTTTTTTTTATTAATGCAACGTTTGTGGGGTCGAATATATAATCATGAATACTCACCAAGATTTTAGTCTGGATTATAAAATAAAAAAAAAATAATTTTTAGGTGTTAAGTGTTTATTAGTGGATTTCCTTTGGAAAGTGAACTATTAGCATGACCTGCACGGTGAAACTTAAGCCCGGGACCACCATAGAAGTTCCTAACGAGACCCCCTGAACACGTTTTGGGGGGTCGTTCAAAATTTTATATATATATAGACATATATATATATATATATATATATATATATATATATATATATGTGTGTGTGTGTAAGCACTCTAGCGGTCGCATTTTTTGTCCGATTTACTTCAAATTTGGTAGGGACGTTCCTTTCTATAATCTGTTGGACAAGTTCGTTGGGCAAAACAATCGGAAAACTCTAACCCCTTTTTTGGGGATTAATCTTTAAAATTTTGAGTTTTTGGGCACAAAAAGGGTCATAAAAGCCCCAGATGTAAAATCAATGCATGTAAAAAGATGGGAATTAGAGAGGCGAAAGTTTTAAGCCCACTCTCGTCATTATAGCATAAATATTTACCATGTTATTAAAGAAAATGTGTATCGACCAAACACAGTACGTTGCCTTATGGGGGTTTTACTTCAGAAAAGCCTGTTATTCATTTGTTGATGTACTTTTATCATCCCCAACAATCTCACGCCTACTTTAAAGCCTGACTGGACCTTCTCCTAACCTTATAATGCGCAAAATTGTATTCCCAGCATTGCAGGTAAATAGAACCAGGAGTATCAGAACAGCCAAAAAATCAATATTTTCAGATTTGAATAAAAATTGGAATAATTGTATGATTTTAACTGATTTTGAGTTTTTATAGTTTTTTATGTGGAAATTCACTTCCCTCACGTCAGCGTGCTGCGTGCGAACTCGTTTTAATTTTGTTTTAAAAATATTATAAAAAGGTTAAACAATACAATTGAAATCGCTGTAAAATATATTTTCAATGTTAAAAGCTTTTGAAAGATTTTTGGTGAGCGGAATACTAAAATGGACCATATGTTACAAAAGAATAGTATTAAAATACCGTAAGTATTAATGAAGAAATAACATTTGGTTGGAAATACATTATTTATAAATAAATAAGAAACCATGTTTATAAACAGGCGTATTTTTTAATTTCTTATACAAAATACATAGTCTATAGTGTTAATTCAATGTAGCCTATCTTGAAAATATTGTTCTCTTCCCCCTACAATTTAGTGAATAGTCAGGGGCCTTGAAATACCGCAATGAATGGGTTTTAATTATACCAGGGATTAATAATAAGGATTTCAAGCGTAACACTGGTGATACGGGGATGCGATTAAAACCAAAATGAAATGGTATCCTTGAAATCAGATGCTTAAATATATTAAGTGCATTTTTTTACATATTGTAGTAGTGGTAGCTTAGATTAGTAATTAAAGTTTATTTTTAACATGCAAAAAGTTATTACATAAGTAATGTATGAAGTTGTAGAACAAAACGTATTTTTTATATAGATTTAGATTTTAAAAGTTTACTTATCTTTAGATTGCTAGGCCTAACATATCAAATAATTATAAATGCAGTGCCATCAGTATATATTTTTATTTAAGTGCTTTTCAGATGAAAAATATTTTAGATTTAATTTTATGACAGTTTTTGCTTTGAAGGCTAACCATTTTCTAGAATTTACTGTAATAAATGTATTATTACTAAACAGATTAATTTCAAGAGATTTACAGTGTATAAATAGTACTGTAATAGTACAGTAATAAATAGTATTGGTTTTAAAATATAACGTTTTAAACTACACAATATCCACTTTGGCTTATGTTTTACTCTGAGGTAGTGAATTTTTTTTTATTATTAAACGCAGTTAAATATCACTTATAGAAATAATTCCTTTGGAAAATAATGCTGCAACAGTAGTTAGAAAAAAAAATAATTTTAAGAACAGCTGTGTTAATGATTTTTTTTAGTTATCCCATTAAAACACCTTTATTTAACCAATTATCATTTTAAATATAAAGAAGCAAAATAATTATGTAACAAAATTATGAGAACTGATTAAAACATTTTTGTCATTTATATTGTTTGAGATTGGGAAATATTTTTGTAAAATAACCAACCGAATAAGTTTAATTTGAGAACAAAAATTTAAATATTCTATTGTTTAAGTTGACGTAGTTTGCAAGTAAACATTTCCTTTGGCCCAGGGCCAGCTGCAAGGGAACACTCCGGTCGCTCAGTCTATCGCTCAGCCACAAGTCTGCTCTGACATTTCAATTTGGCGGACTAATGGTGGGGCTAGATGGACATCCACATAGCCAATAACATGCAAATTGCGGAAGTCTGGTATGTTTATGCGGTGCGGGTTCATTTATATCATGAGATAATGTAAATGTCAGAACTCCAGCGTCAAATAACAAGGAAGTACATTTACAATAGTTAAGGTCTAAAATTTAGTTTGGCAACTGACCAACGTGTAATGGTAAATATTTGTGAATTAGGAACAAAACAATTGAAAAGGTTAAATATCAATTAACTAATATATGCAATGTTAAATGCAATTGGATATTGCAAATAAAAATTAGAAATATTTTGCAAACTTTCAACTTTCATTATTTTGTAAAACATTGATCATTATCATTCTAATTTTACGAACCTCTTACATACTACAAATGTTAACAAATAATAGCTGGGACCAGAATGTTTCCCTTAATCGATTAAACAAACATTATTAAAAGTAAAATTAAGATTTTTTATTGCGCTTCCTAAATCCCCATTACCTGGCTAGTCAAAATATTTTCTTTGTTTTATATTTAAATTTAAAATACTGAACGGAATCCTTTAAACTGCTCACTAAGCTAATTGCTTGTACACGATTATTTTTTAATGATCGTTATAGTACTTTTTCAGTAAAGATGCAATGTGATTTTATACCAGGTAAAAATATGTTTAACCTGAACATAAACAAAATAAATTCCAGTAAGCATGTTGAAAGGTGAACCTTATTTTTACAAAAAGGTTAAATAAGTAGTTATATGAATTATATATTTTTTTTCAGAAAATCTTATTTTAGTTCAAATTTATGACTATGTCACACTTCTGAACCTTTACTATACATTGTAGAACCTTCGCCTTATTTAAGGCGTTCTAACTTGAGCTAGGTCACCGAGACCATAAATATTTATATAGAGCTTATTTATTATTTAAAATGAAGTTTTAATTGTACATTGCACCATGGACACCCCCTGAACATTTAAAAGTTCTAATCTGAGGTTTAAAAGTACACATTATACTCTTATACTTGCTTAATTATGAGATCAGGTGACCCTATGCCCTCTTAAGTATAACATATAAACATGTTATACTTAAGAGACATACGTTTGGAACATATGTTTGGAACAGACATACTTATATGTCTGTTTGGAACGAAATTCGTGAATGGATGACAGTCCAACCCCTCCCCCTAACGGTTTCATATATTCCCCTATGAACCACATTCCACATCCATAAACTTACGACACACTATTAGTTATATGTATATGTTTATGTAACAAATAGTTTCTTTTTCAGAGTTACGAAACACTATTAATTTTGTCGTATTAACCAATAGTTCCTTCTTTATGGTGAAATCAATTTTTCTAAACGAATTGCTATATTAACAATTTTGCTATTATACAGCAACGTGACTTCATATTTAAAATTTTATTTCCTGGCTCTGTTATCATTTTGACAATAACATAATTTTATGTTTAATTCTAACTGTATTTAAGAAAAAACTAAGATTATACCTTCATGAAGTGAGAGTAGGTATACAAATAAAATAAGATTCCCAAGATTAAGTGTATATTTTAAGTGCTAAATTGATGATATTTAGTTTGTCTGACATTTTAAAGTAAAGTGAATATGGTCTTTATCTATATAGATTAAATTAGAGTTTTGTCTGTAAATTGCTTGGAATTATGACATTTTTGAATATATTCACGTTTTACACTCTAGGAAAGCCAAAACAAGTCTTATCTCAATTTCTGTCCGTCTATCTATCTGTCTGTCGGTTTGCCCGTCGGTAGCCCTCATACTTCACGGGAAAACGGGTACACTGACATTGATGAAACTGTGTTTCTTTGATCTATATATGCGTGAGAAGGTTTTAGGCTACTTTAAACTTGCATACGTCTTTTGAAAAAATAATGGCGGCCGCTCAAAAACGTGATTTCGTGCGATTTTGGTAACGTTTTGTTCGCTTTTCACAGGGAAACGGGTGCACTGATTTCGATGAAACTTTTTTCTATATTCTGTATATGGGTTAGAAGGTTTTAGGTTAATTTTCTTTTTGTAAATCGCCTTAAGAATCTACTCTACGGGGTTTTAAAGATCCTATGTTATTCTTATGGACAAAGTATTTATTTATATTGAACCAGATGATGACTTAACAATAGTTATTCTATAAACATATGTTGTAGTTCTTATTTAAAAACTTAGATTGAAGATTGGTAATAAATGACATAAGTATACAGAGAGGATATCTATTTAAAAAAAATAAAGTTTTGTTCTGTACATTGCTTGGAATGATGACAAGTTTGCATATTTTGCACACCCTAGGGGAACCAAAACAAGTTTTATCTCAATTTCTGTTCGTCTGTCTGTCCTTCGATAACACTCAAGAACGTGTTTTGTTCGATTTTCATGGAAAAACGGGTGGACTGATTTTATTGGATCTTTGTTTCTTTGTTTCTTTGTTTTATACATTCGTGAGAAGGTTTTAGGCCACTTTAAACTTTCATACGCCTTTTGGGAAAATAATGGTGGCCACTCAAAAACGTGTTTTCGCGCCGTTTTGATAGTGTTTGTTCGCTTTTCCCAGGGAACTGGGTTAACTGATTTAGATGCAACTTTTTTCTATGTTCTATACGTACGTTAGAAGATTATAAGATACTTTAACATTCTGAATTCACCTCAGGGCTAAACCTCCCGGGATTTTCAAGATACGATCTCATGGTTATGGAGAAATCATTTATTTATACTGAACCAGTTGATGACTTATGGATATTTTTTACATTATCAGCAGTTTTAGTTCTCATTTAAAGTTTTGATGAAAATTGGTAATAAATAACAAAAGTATACAGAGTGGACATATTATCTAATCTATATTTTTCAGACACATTTACTCGCTCACATTGTGATCACTGTAACTAAAAAACGACAATGTCTAAGAAGGTGAAATTTCGGATAGTGGTTCTCCTTTTTCTGCAGATGTACAATAAGGTTAGGTTTGAAACAAAATCGTACCTGGCCCTGCCCTAATTTACTTTTATTGCTGGCAATATTATGAGCATTAGTTCGGACATTTTGAGATCAAATTCTGTAGGAACATACCTAATATTTCGGAACAAACACAAGCCTATTCCCGTTAAGAACGTGTTATAGGGCCCCCCTCCCGAACCTTCAGAATAATTATTTTAACAATCTTGCACCTGCAACTGGACTGTTGGAGATGAAATTTGGTAGCAAAAAAAGTAGACAACCAAATACTTAAGGCCTCTGCCCCACTGACCTTTAATATAATCATCACAAACTACTCAACAGAGCTGAAATTTGGTACTTTAGAGGAAATCAGCAACAAAACATGCCCCATAATGGGGAGTCATGGTGTTTTTCTCTCTAGAGATTTCACACAGACACTTTTTGTGCTTGAGTCATGGGGGGACGAGATCTATGGCTCTCTAAATTATTTATGAGCCAACTCATAAATAAAACTACTGCATAAAACTACTGGTTTCTGTATTTTATGTAGCCAACTACTGAGTGTCTCAACTTAACAGTAAATTTGAAAATTATTTTTCAATAAGGATAAGGGGTTGAGGAGTTATATTAGGTCCTTTTAAAAGTTGGAAACAGGACATTGGAAAACAGATGGTCTCATAAACATCCCTCCTTCACTCTGTACAATCGACGAATAACAGGAACTACTGATCGACAGTTTTTTCCATGAGGTTCATAAGCAGTTTAATTTCGAAAGTGCCTTGTGCCATCCTCACGTCCACCAATGAACAATGAACAGAGATCAACATAAAGGTGATGTGTCTCTTCCAAAGCGAGGGACGGGTGTGTCAATTTGTTAACACCGTCCTTTTAACCAGTGCCACACCATTCACTACTCGACAGTGTTCCTCAACTCAGTAACAGTACCTGAATTACCTGCCAGTATATTTCGATAATTTTTATTTAACTGTCCTTAAAAATGCAAAATTTAATTTAAATATTGTAAAATTAATTCGGTTGTTATTCTTTTCAAATTCATCTATTATTTAGATATACAAGCCGTACGAAGGACGGGAACATAGCTAGTAAGTTTATAAGTATAAATATTATCCTCATACACTTTCGATTTGATGTATGTGTATAAATGGTAAACAAGACTAACGTAGTAGGGTAAGTAATCGTAAACAAAATTTACACCACAGGGTACATTAAAGAAAACCGTTCCATCACCCTGTTTCTTCGAGGCCTCATACTTTGTTCCTTGGCTTCATGTTACAAAAATATAAAATACTTGTTTGATTTTAAGGCGGTAAAAGTCTTTTGTTTATTTTTTAGTATAATTCATATAGACTTGATGGAAATCCCAACGTAAAATTTCAATAGGTTTAGGTCAAATATTAAATTTTCTCATAACTTTAAACTTATAAAAATATCGTAGTGAATAGTTTTTACTTTTTAAGTTTAAAGCTGGAAATAAGTTTGTATCAGTAAGTAAAATAATATTAAGTTTATAATCACCTCTGATTTCCCTTGATTCTGACAATTTTGTTATAATATGACAATAAGCTGCATAATTGGATTCACGATTTTAAATATAAAACCACACAATTTTGAATAAAAAATTCGTAAAATATTTTACTCTTTGAAGCCTACAAAATAATAGTGAATTATTTTAGCGTTTTACCTAAACGTTTTACAATGTATTCACCTTCATAATTACCTAATTATTCTAATAACTTATAAGGCTATGATGGACTACGAAACCAAGATAGATCTAACAGCTGTAGTAAATTAGGATATATTTTTCTTTTAGAAAAGTGTTTCAGTAAAAACTGTAACATTTTCTAAGAGCCAATAAAATCCTATATTCAACAGCGGTTTATTTGCCCGCCCAAACCAGAGCTAACAAACACCTGGGCCCGGTCTGTGTTCTAATTATACCAAGAAACAACAAGAAGCACTTCAAACAAGCCCCTGGCGAAACCGAAGCGACGCCTAGGGCGGTTAGATTACATCATGAACTGTTTAATTCTAATTTTTGCCTGAAACAACATTGTCTGCGGGACTGTTACTATTACCAAGTATTGTAATATCAGATATTTTTAATTTTGAAGTTGCTTTCATAGTAGTTGAATAATTGTGTTCAGTATAAAATCATGCATATGTAATGGGGATTTATGAAAAACATTTTTCAATTTTCAAGGATTGAAAATTAAGTATGCAAAATGTACGTATTTAAACATATTTTTATCCTATGTTGATTGCATTATTGTATATCAAGAGCCGGAACGTTACAATTTCTATCACCTTTAATCAAGTCCATGCTCAACAATAGGCTTAGACCAACATCACAATGTGCAGGATGAACCGCCACGAGCCTCGTCTTAATGGGGCAATGCTCATATGTGGAACGTGTACACTAAAGCAAGGAAGGGCCGTAGTTGTACTGCACTGATACTGGTTGGTTTCCAGGACGGGGTTTTAACCAGCACGTCGTGTGTGGGTATTTTTATAACGTAGCAATTTGTATAAAGACGCGATGTTATAGCTACTGTAGCGATTCCTCTACAAGCGATTAAAATAAGTTTTCGTCAAAAATGCCGTTCTTATTAAGTAATTCCTCACTAACGACTAATACGTTATATTAATTATTAATTAAACTAAACATATTTTTATCCGACTTTTTCGAGCAATAAACAGACATTATTTTATGTAAATGTTTTGTCTTAGTCAAAGTATATAGGCCATTTTTTGATCAGCAAATTACTTGTTGTTATTACTTACGGAATGTTATAACCTACGTCTTACAACACTTAAACATATATTCACACTTATACTGTATTCACATATCAGACGTTAAACATATATATACAATATATTACAAGGCTATCAATTTCGACCAGTAGCACCGGTCTTCATCAGACCAATGGTAGAAAAAAGGCGTCCCATCAAATATATTACATTCGAGATTTGTATTTTTCGGGGATTTTTAAAACCATTGGATTTAAAGGATACTTCCTATAGGATTTCAAATTTTCAATAACAATCTTCTTGAGGATTTTAAGTAACTAAACTGAATATTGAACGGAAGTTCATGCAATCAAAATACAATACAATACAGGTACAGCAGTACCATATCAATAACAGGTGTATCATGTATAAAATAACCACAGGGTAATATAAAGTAATAGTACCTTAAACATATACGAAATGTACGTGTATTGACGAGCAACTGGATCAGCTTATATTGCATTATTCATTAACATTATTATTTAACCTTTTTACACTATTTGAATCACTAAATTTACTTCGCGGAAACATATTACATAAAAAAACTATAAATTACTAATTAAAAGCCCATGTTACTAAAATACTTAAAAACGGGACCCAATTTACAAAGAAGATTCGTCTTAAACCAGAGTAGATTCTATATTTAACATCTTTTGTCATCAAATATTAGTAGGAGAATTCTTTGAGTAAAACAAACTCCATGTACTTGACAAATATGGGTTACGACGATAATACAAATGTGTAGTACGACATACTAGCACGAGGCTCGGGTGCAAGGGTGATTATTGATGTGTATGCCAATGACCCACCCCTTGCCCCGAGTGTGGAGGGGTTGAGGGAGGGGATGGCGCGGTGGGGGGAGTATCAACAGGTGGAATTTACAAAGTTGTAGTTTTACTTTGAGTTCCACCTTTTTCATGGGATATTTTCTTTATTCTCTCTTGTTATGACTCTATTTATTTAATAGAAGATTTTACTGGTTTTGTAGTTTCAGCTATAGTTTCATTTAGTACAGTAATAATACATTTCTGATATTGTTGTTTCAATAACCATATCTTAAATATTAATCTATTACTTTGAAGTTAAAGAATAATTTCGAAAGTTCACAAAATATGTCAATTTAAATACCAATTGTGCCAATTTAAATACTTCTGATAACGTTCTCATGTTTTTTAAGATGATATAAATACTTTACTGTGTAAAACACGCCCTCAAAACAACTTTTTTTGCTTGATATTTTAATTGCACAAATTTAAAAGTAAAAAACTTAAATTTGAATTGTGTAAATTGTATTTTATTTTTTAAAGAAGGGACTCAGTTTTAATAAGTATGTTTTATTTTTCGTCCATGTGCTGGTAATCATGACAGTGAGCTACCGAATGGCTTAAGGGCGATATACATTTGATGGCAAAACATTTATCCCCTTGACCATATCCACATCGAAGGCCAAATTGCCAACACTCTCAAGCAAGAACGAATATTTCCCATCAGCCACTTGTTATCATCACACTCTACCACGCATGGAGGTTGAAGTCCATGTGTTCCAACAGCACACTAAGCCAGTGGAGTTATTATTATTGATGCTGTATTATTATTATTTAAATATGTATGTATTATCTATTGTTCATAAGTGCACACCCCTATGGGAGTCTACTGCTTTGTTAAATGAGACATATTGTGCGCCTCAAAGGGGATATAAATTATATTTCAAAGCCTTTATACCTTTAAATTTAAAAACTCATCTACCGTTTTCAGCCTAAGGTGTCACAATTTATTCCTGCCTAGTGGAACCAGCTTCAATGTATTTACTAATCATCCTCAGCCATTTTCTGTTGTTGACATTAAATCAGATTTATATGTCACTTATCAGTGATTATCGTCAAAGCTAAAATAGAGCACAATTCACACAAAACACAGGTTTTTAATGTTTTAATTGTTCCATCTTTTTTGTATCGAAAAAGCCACAACTGATAGTGGCTGAGATTGATTCGTAAATTAATCAAAACTGGTTCCACTAGAAAGGAATAAATTGGGACACCATAAGTTAATTTAAGTAGGAGAGTGTTTAATATAAATTGGTAGTTGAACACAATGTCTACTACTCATTTAAAACATATTTGTTAAATGATTTATCAATTTGTATATTGATATAATAGAACATTGACGACAAAATGTATCAGTCAGTAAAACTATCTCTTTATGATCCTTTTATTTCGTATTATGTCTGTCTTGAGCTTAGTCTTAACAATAATTGTAAAATTAAAGACGAATTTGTTATGCAGTTGTAACACAATATCAGTCATTATAGTAAGGTGTAAAGCATTCAATATACTGCCAACATAAAGTCAAAAATATAAGATCCTATTATCAGAACCAACGATCAGACACGCCAATCTGGCCCAAGAGTGAGACGCATTATAAATGTACAGGTCTATTTATAAAACCGTGTTGAGAGAGGCTATTTCCAGATTTTACAGCGGCCGACTTCTGTTTACAACTCTCGGAATACATATCAAGCGGCTTCATCAGGTACAAAACTGACTGTTGATGCAATCAAGATATAGTTTCAACCTTATCGCTTAAAGCTCAATAGCGTGAAGTTTACTTAACAAGGTTATCGGTTCCTGACATAAAGAAGACATGATTAAAACTTTAATCGTGTATCCCTTAAAATTATTCATTTTCAAACGTATTTTATATAAACTTATGATTAGTATACATCATTCCTTTCATCATATTAGATAAATACCTCAAACTCATATCACTCAACTATCTTACTCTCACTCTTTTGTATATATTGTTCTCATTGTTTGATTCTTGATTAGTATTGTGATTAGAAGATCAAGAGAGAATATTTTACGTTTTCTGTGATAGTTTTAGTAACATATAGTTGGCCTGTGACTTTAAACTAACATTAAATTATAAGAATTCACCTTACTGTAAATCAGTCCCTGCAAGATTATATCTCAACGAGAGATTTTCTTTCTCCCTTTGAGAAAAAAGTTAATAAAACTATAATGGAAATTAATATCGCTCAAACAAGTAAATTTTTTAAGTAAATAAATAACTTTATTGTCTTTGGTATAAGTATTAGTACAAGTAAATTTACTTAGGTTTGTAAATATATTCAATGAAAATGCTCAAGCATTAAATGATCTAGATTGTGAAATTCAAAATACAAATGCCCTTTTTGTATAAGTAAACTTATTAGTATCACTTACTTTATTAGTATAACTATTTTTTTTATTTTTCTGTCGAAATAAAGTTTTTCTGATAAAAACTCTTGCATACGATTGTTCAGTGCAAACTTCAAAGGCCTACAAGCCTTGTTACACTACGTTTACATTTTCTATTCGCCAGAGTGATAACAAACATTTACAACAAAAGATAAGTAATATGGTAATGCGAATTTAAACAATACATATTACAATATTACAATACATATTTATTATTAAGTCATTTGAAAAATGTTATTAAATTTAGTATGCGTTCCTTTTTATAAGTAATACTTGTTTGCTTTCCGCCCCAATGAGGTTTTCATAGGTTTTACTTTGCTACGTTTAAATCGATAATTTCCTAAATGTTAGGTACTCAGACCAAATAAATAAAAAGTTACAAAATCATAAGTTTACCCAGAAATGATACTTATATAATAATTATTATTTTATGATGTTAAAGCTTAAACAAACTACAATTGAAAAATTAAAATCTTAGTTTGATCAAATTTGATATTTACATAAATATCGTATTTATTTATATTTTACGATTGTATTAAATAAGTAACATTTAATAATATAACATAACATTTATTTCGAAATATTTCTCCTTTAGCTAATAATTAACTGAAAAGAAGAATATTAAAGCGTTTTTTACCTACTATCAACCTTTTTTAAACTTTTCTCTACCAACAAAATAAATTTTCTCGTTAAATTTTTGCGTATATTTATTGAAGTTTGATTTGACGTAATTTAGAATCTTTCACTATCAAAACTATATTTTTAATTATATTTAATAAAATCTTATTACACATCTGTTTATAATAATAATAAATTACTAACACAATATGTGACTGAGTATTTTCAGTTAGACTTAATACTAAATAAAACTGTTAATTGGAAAATAAAACCATTTCACTGTAAAATTAATCTTGTTTGTTAAGAAGTAAAAAAATTAAATAGTTTTCTGAATAGTATTGAAGCTCCAAACCTTCAATATTAAATTCATTGAATGTTTCTGTAAATATAGTGTTATTACGACCTTTCCAATATTAAAAAAAAAAATGCAATATAAAACTACTTTTGGTTTATAAAATCGAATTACTCGTTTAATTTTATTACATAATGATAGAATTTGAGTTCTTGAAAATACAATCACAGTTGAGCTTTTAAATACCTCAAGCGTTATTAATACTATATTTTAAAAATCTTCATGGAGTGTGTCAAGGTTGTGATTATTATTTTAGAGTTGAGTACAACCGTCCATGAACCAACTGCAGATTATGCAAAGCACTATCTTCATAAACGCATCAACAAAACATTAGTTTGGCCCGGGTTCAGACGCAATGGGGTCGAGCCTCGGCAGTGACGTACGTCACCGTATTATTAACGAACGTCACTGATTCTTAACGTACGTCACTGTTTTAGTAACGGGCTCGATTTAAGTAGTAAGTACGTCACTGTAGTAGTAACGGACGTCACTGTTTAGTTACGTGCGCCACCGTATTATTAACTTACGCCACTGTTTCAGTAACTAAATGGACTGTAGTAGAACGTACGCCACTGTTTAGTAATGTACGTCACTTTTGTAGTAACGTATTTGACTGTAGTAATGAGTACGTCACTGTAGTAGTAACGTCATTGTAACGGAGAGGCACTGAGATGCACTTGACATTGCAGTTGGGGCGGGGCGGGCGTAAACCCACCTGTGGAACCTCGCACCCGCGCCCGCATACCCGCATCCCTCACCCACCTTCGCTCAGCCGTGGCTCGCTGCTGCCGCTCCGGATGCTGTGGTTGCTGCCCCCCACATCCTGGTGGGGCCCGGCGTGCCTCCGGCGGATGGACTTGTTCCCGGTGAGACGTGCCGACTGGGACCTCGCCGCCGGGCGTCGCCTGCGGGTCGCGTCGGGGGGCGGAGTCCCCGGCAGCCCCGCGGTCAAGACTTGCTCCATGCTCGAGAACCCCGGAGCGCAGATAGAGGCGGATCGAGACTTTCCGGACACGGGCACATTGTCGGCCATAGTCATGCTCGCGACTGACAACACTAAGGTCTCCAGCGGGCGGCAGGCCTGCCAACCTCTACCACCCACTCACTAAATTTCCCCGAGGTTCGGTCGCACGCAACAAAATTACCTTTAGTTGCTCTTTGAACTTACAACCTAAAGAGTTGTTTAGCAACCAACATATTTTTTTTATAAAACAAAAGCTTTAGAGAATAGTATATTTTCCAACTAGTTCTTCTTAACGTTATATTTTTGATCTTACATTATAATAATTTATTCTTTTAGTTTTATTTATTAGTAATCAAATATTGATCACTAAACGATACATTTTATCTATTATTTTGTATATGCGGAAATGTCTGTAAATTACAGTAAAATCCCAGTACCGTGATTCCCTCGACTACTTGTTTACTAGTTTTCTCTAATGATAACTATTTTATTAAGCTTTTAAATGTTTTCTCCATAATAACCACCCTTTGGGCAGTTAAAAAAATTACTTTTTACCAAAAACAGTTTTTGGATGGGATAGCTGTTATTTATTGTAATTGATCTAATCGTAATAAAGATTACTTATACACATTTTATTTGTAAAGCTACACAGTATCTTCCATTAAAGGAAATAAAAACAGTACTAAAAATCTAACTTGGTGTATATTTTGCCTTGTTAAACTCAAGTAAAATAAAATAATTCTTCATAGCTATTGAAAATATTACTAGCATTGTTATAAGTCAGTACTTAAATCATAAATTAAAAACAAAGCTTACCTTGATCTGACAGATTAACTATCAAAATATACCATCTTCGCTATCATCTCTACCTAAATGTGTTGGTCAATCTTAAAAAAATATAAGAACTATAAACAACTCATTATTGTCGATTTATTTTGATTTTGAATATGACTAATGCCTGCACCAGGAAGTATAAAATCTGGTTGTTTACATTCTTTGGTGATATGTATTTTCGTATCGTCAGGTCACAATAAGAACTTTACTAAAAAATCACAAAATTCGATTGATAAAATTTCCAACAGCAAGCAGGTTGTTTATTTAAATGTCTATTTTAATAGTTTCAACGGCAAGAGTCAAAGCAGTTGTTAAAATTGCAGAAAACAATATTTATATCGAGCAAAGTTTACACATGATTCCACCCTAGTTTGAAGTTAAATTATTAATTTTGAGAACTGATTTCTTAATAGTAGCATATTGTGAGGTCATATACCACCAGGTGCCCTGTTGATCGGCATATTTCTCAATTTAATCAGTTGTCTCAACTAAATTCGTCGCCATGTGGCTACTCAGCCAATAAGGTGAAAACGGTCTTCAAAATCAAAAGGACATTACACTCGGCACGATAAACAAATGTACCAGTGATAAATTTACCAATGATAAATTCCTTAAGGAAAAGAGAAACAAAGTAATTCATTAGGAAAAATAGTCAATGTTCAAATAGTCTGAAGCAATGAAACATTACTCAGTCAATAGAACAGTAGACATCTGGATGAGATTTTTTACTGATTGATTCGATTTAACTAATAATATAGTTTTAATAGTGAAAAATGTCGTAACGTGGAAATGTACAAAATATACATATTATGACACAAGATTGATAGCATTCCGATGTATAACAAATATATATAATATGTACATCGAAGTTATAATAAAGTTTATTTTTTATATTTATAAAGTGATGAACACTTCTTTAAAACTGGTTTAAACTGGTTTGTACTTGTTATTACTAGGTATTATATGTTTTAGACTGCAAAATAAATTGTTTAAACTTATATAACATTTCTTATTGACTAAGTAAATATGATAAATCTCTCATAGTTTGAAAGAAGTTTCATCACTTGTAAAGGTATACCGGATATTGAAGTATTAATAAAATATACAAATGTATAACAAAGTATGAAAATATATATAAGTTGTTCGTTACCTGTAAATCAGTAGCGTATATCATGTTGGCGTTGCAGACGACAAACTCCGTATTTTAAGTCTTGTTAGCCGGTCTGAGTCTTATAACTGCCTTCCGATTAAGATGTCAAATCCCCGCAGAAATTGTAAGTAAAAACCTTGATTTACCTTGAATTATATAATTGTTTTAAACTGTTTGAATATTAAAATGTCACTGCTTTATTCTTATTCATGTTCATATAATTTGTTTTGTTGAATGATAATGTATAATTGTAAAATCACTTGATTAAATATTTGGTTGTGCTTGTTCTATTTTGTCCAGTTGAAAGCACATGCAAAGTTATAAAGTAAATTGATTTTTAAGATGAATTGTTGTAAATATTAATTATTAATGTGTTTGGATATTTTGTTTTATTTCCAGACGGGGATCATCATCATCATCTATCATCATATATCTTTCGATCATGCATGTTTCATTCTTCTCTTTAGTCACGGTATCGGAATGGCAGAAATGAAATAGTCACAAAGTAAGACCGACCCATGTATATATAGTTTTTAAGATGGGCATGATATAAGTCTCATATAAGGAAAAGGAAATGTATAATTTTGATTTCTAACATAATTCCCAGGAGTGGAAAATAAAATTCAACTTACAAGCTTCGTCCATGTTCTCATTTCACTGCCTGTTGGTTAAAGGTTATCAGATGTACTAGGTCAAATAAAATTCTAAATTAAATGTTATGTTACCCATAATTGGCATTAATAAAAAAGGGTATAAAGGTAACAAATAAACCTTGTCATAACTTCGACATAATATCTTCCAAACAGCCTCCAATGCTAATCAAACACCATGTAGTTAAGCAGAGATTTGCATTCTACATTTGCATATCTGATATCCCTGTCTCAAACCTGAGATATACGACGTTTTAAGGCCTAACTATATGTTCTTGAATAACACAATGAAAATATAATTTAGAAACGGTAATCTTCTTAACGAAAGGAATTGTATTTATACATTGAAAATGTATACACTTTGTCATACCTTTTCGAATAGGAAATATAATTTAAATATTAAAAATATTGTTTCACAGGAAAAAAAAACATCATCATAGGCTACATGATTTTTCGCGTTCATTTAGAAATTCCCAATTTATTGTTTCAGGAACCATTTAACAAAAACAGTTTTACCAAGGAGAACAAAGTTATTCCCCCGTTAGTTTATTAACGATGTCGCAGTCTCAAATAATATAAATTACATGAAATAAATGAACACAATTCTATTACCGTAAAATATGTAATTTAACTTCAGCAACAAAGGGATTACTCTCTGAATATCATAATGAAATACCAGGATTATTAACAATTAGTGTCACCATTTATTGTATAGTTATTAGTTAAACTTGTGTGTGTTATAACACTTTGAAACATTTGGAATTAATAAAGGAAAACATATGTGTATCATAATAAACGACAGACATAACTTACTAGAGGTTCCCGGCCCGCGTTGCTGCGCCCAAGAATTGGGTTGATAAATCTTCAAAAATAATATTTATATAATAAACTTATTACATAAGTACTTAAACAAATAGCTATACAATATACTCTTTATATATAATTCTGTAAGCGAAATCTTTAAGGCAAAATTGTGGGAGTTTGGCAAATCCCAGGCTGATGGGGGTCAACTCAAATTATACTTCTTGATTCCAGGGACTCGGGAAAAATAACAGTATTTCTAAAAAGCTACCAGAAAACAAAAAAATACGTAAAACATCTAAAACATCTCCCATAATAATAGCAAGGGGATTTTAAAACGTCTGCATTTTTTTACATTAAAACATGTGATCCTACTTATGTTTGATTTTCCTCAGCATTGAAACCAGATGAGGCAGAATATTAGAGGAAGGTTAGGGTCTTTGGCCCCTTCAAGTCACTAGTTTTAAATTAGTCATCTAATAAAATGATAAAATGTATTTCCCCATAGCAGGATCCGGTAACTTGGACATCCAGTGAGGTGGAGCTCTTTAGTCATAGGACTTTCATTAACACCTTTGCACTGTCCTAGGATAAACCTGAATGGTCATGCAAAGTTTCATCAACTTCGTTTGAGTGGTTTAGGAAACTTATGTACATACATAAATTCACAGATTTTTTACAGAATTTTTACAGATTGAGATAAATTACTACGTTAAGGTAATTTATTTTAAAGATGCATCCACTGTAGTTTCTGAACCGATATTAACGATTAAGGTGTCAACATGTTTCCCCAGATACATATTTTTGAAAAAAGTTATAATTTTTAAATATTTTAATTCTAAAGGGCTAGGACCGTCCTCAAAACGGAATTTATGTTTATAAGATAAACTTAGAATACTTAATAAGTTTAGAATATTTGTTCAGCTAAAGTTAAAATAGTAAGGACAGATTATCCGCAAACACATGATACATTCATCTATCTATCTGGATTTCTTGCTTGTATCATCTGCTTTGCCGGTGTATTTATGAGTAAAATTATAGTTCCGTCTCGACATCGTCTACAGAGTCTTAAATTTTTTCGTAGTTTTGGTATTTTAGTGCATTGAAGAAACTAAAATTGGTGTTAAACAGTTTTGGTATGTGTGTCTGACGCTCTCATGTGTGTAGGAGTTTGTCCACGCTAGTTTATTTTAAAAAATTGAGAATAAAACTGCTGAACTGAATTTTTAAAACAATTTTCCCATTGCCGATGGAAGCTGTGAAACACAATTAGGTCGTTTCACTTCATCAGAGATCATTAGGGCTCTGCCCCGAAGTCCGTCAATGTTATAAAATATTATGGGCATAAATCTATACGAATCATAATCTTTCCCTAAAGAGTGCACCATGCCATTTTCAAAATAACATTTAGTCAGCTGATTTTCATTCACAACAGCAGGGTGGACAGTACAGAGAACTCTTTAGGGCTCTGACCCAATTCACCAAATAATTGAAAATTTTGCAAGAAGGTCGTATACGCCCGGTAAACTACAACTGCACATAGGCCTTCTCCTAATGGGAGAATATTTTTGGGTAACAATTTCCCTTTTCGACACTAACAATTTCCTTGATAATTGTCTTATTGATTGACCATGAATCCTATAAGTAAGTATTTACTAGACAAATTGCACTGGCATTTGATTGGAGAATATTGTTTTACTATAATGTATAATCAGACACTATAACACAACAATTAAATTAATAATTATATAATAATAAAACTTAACATTTTAAAGACTTCTATTTTTAACTGCTATTGTAACTTCTATTTTTCAAAGATCACACCGCAACGCTGATGAATGCTCCTAGGCAACGAGTATGTGATAATTAACTTGGTTTAGAATGACTAATTTTATCATGAATAACTTCGAACCTATGTCCTCTTTATTGTTACTAAGAATTGTGAAAAATATGTATTTTCCAAACTTAGTTCTTGGTAATTAACTATTATATAGAATAGTATATAGTGTAAAATAATATCAACGTTTTAGAAGATAAAGAATTCCTCCTTCCACGGAGGAAGGGTGGTAACCCTATATCCATGCATTATTTAGACCCCTCACACAGTGATAGGCTATTACATCTAAAACCCTCTCCATCTCCCTCCCCATCCTTTTCCATTCCATCACTCCCCATCACTCCCCATTACTCCCCATTCCTCCCCATCCCTCCCCATCCCTCCCCATCACTCCCCATCCCTCCCCATCCCTCCCCATCACTCCCCATCCCTCCCCATCACTCCCAATGCCTCCCTATCCCTCCCCCTCCCACCCCCTCCCTCCCCATTCGCTCCCCCTCCCTCCTCATCCACTCCCCATCCCTCCCCATCCACTCCCCATCACTCCCCATCCACTCCCCATCCCTCCCCATCAATCCCCATCAATCCCCATCCCTCCCCACATTTATTAACTTTTTATCAGTATATTATTAATCAGTGCAAATATCAATATAAACATCTTCTTCTCCTATTTTCTGGCTGGAAATTTCAAAATCCGATCATCCATCACTTAACGTAATTTGAATGTTAATAGTCTGCATAAAATAAACGAATTTAATAAATTTTCGTTCTGTTAGTTCAATTTAAATCGGCTTCCTCATATACAACCGTACAATCGTTACAATAGTAGTCCAAAATTGTAATTTTTTTCAATCATTTCAAACAATTTTTGTATATAAAGTAATCAATGTTGTACCTACCCTACATTTCCTTTTAATATTTTTCTATTGAAACCTATAGAAAACTGTAGTAAAAGTATATACTTGAGGATGAATTCTACTGTTAAGATGCATATCTAGGATATATTAAGGTGATAACTATAATAATTTCAATACAAAATTTTATCGTTTTTTGGGGAATAGATTAAATAAATTTTTGGAAGACACAGCAAGATGCAACTGAAGTTTTAATTAACCTTTGCCAAGCTATATGGGCAATACCACGACTGTTGCCCATATAGCGACTGTTGACTGTTGTGCGGTGAAACCCCCGTTTCCGCTCTTTCGGACCTAACATATTCCTCTTTTTGTAAGGGGTGTGTTTTTGTATGTGTATTTGCCATCGTCTCATTAGAAATATTTTACCACATCATATTTTTCAATACAATTAATTATTTTCATACCTAGTTTTATAATTATTTAAAACGGTAGTTATTTTTGGTTTGAAAATAATTGTAAACTTATAACTACAGCCAATTATACTCTTTAATTTATCTCTACTTAAAATATGTATTGTTCTCTTCTAAATGTTCGAATAGGTCAAAAATAAACAAAACCGTGTTACTAAATAATTAGTTGTGTTAAATATCTGCATGGGTTTAAAACGTTACAGATCCTAATTTATATTTAGTAGCATCTAATTCCACTTGTAACGCTCCGAACGCGTTGTTAGTATTCTAGGCGAAGATTATTTCTTCTACACAATTACAAACAAACGTTGCGGTGACTCGTGTCACTGGAGTGGATTTAGCCGCATTGTTGTTTTGCTGTTATTCTGTTTATGTAGCGAGATACCACTCTGGTAATTAACGTGTACAATTAAACATTTAATAATAATTACACTTATCATGGTTGTAATATGAGGGGAGGGCGTGGATGGGGTAAACAAAGTGATAAATATAACACCTTCCATTAACTAATAAACTTATAATAATGCAAACAAATCGCTATATTGCATTAATTAATATATTAAAACGAGATAGCACGCAGCACTCAGGAGGGAAGTGAACTTCCAGATAACAATTTACAAAAAATCAAAAACGGTGTTATAACATAGATATTTCCAATTTATATGGAAATCTGAAAACTTTAAAATGTTTCATTTTCTGATTTTTTATTTGTTTGTTTGTTTTCTCCTGATTCTTTTCACTTGCAATGCTGGGAATTGGGCATTATGAGGTTAGAAGAAGGTCCAGTCAGGATTGAAAGTAGGCGTGGGGATTCTGAGGGTTACGACACCAACATATAGATAACAGCATTTTCTAAGGTACAACCCTCAAAAGGACTGTGTTTCGTCGATTTATATTTTCTTGATAACCCGGTAAACATTTGTGCTATAATGATGAGACAGGGGTTTTAAATTTTACCTCAAAAAATTTCAATCTTTTACATGCACAATTTTTAACAACCCACCAAAACGCGTTCAGCGGGTTAAGAACTTCTATGGTGGTCCCGGGTTTATGTTTCACCGTGAAATTTACTAATGAATGCATCGAACCCTCGTAAATAGTTTCGCAGCATTTAAATTTAAATTAATCACTCAATAACACGTAATGGTGTAGTGCTGGTTATGATGCATTTAGATTACCTATTGTTATCTGAATTTAAATTGTTTTAGATGCCTAAAATGCCTAAATTGTTTTCACATGAATAAGTATAACATCTCATATTGAGTATGTTTTGTCGACCGCCAGTGTGTTAAGCCGGCAATATTGGTGGCCTCAGGTGCTGTCTTCTGCTCGAATGAAACTATATGGGTTCCAATTAAGTTTTTAGCGCTGTATTATTAAAGCAACGCTATTGAAATGCTTGAACATACTGCCAGTGCGTTATAAAATATTTACTACTAATCAAATAGTTGATAAGGCAAATCTATACCTATACAAGGCAAACCCCTCACTCACTGACTCACTCGCTCATCACGAAATCTCCTACTTAGCTAGGGAGTTTAAATTTCGTACAATTTTTATTTAGGCATAAAATAGGAAAACTAAATAATTTTCAACCTGATCTGACTTAGGGCTCCACCAGAGACCCCGAAAAAGTATGTTGCTTTACTGAATACTGAAAATTAACTATGGATATTAATTTTAGTTTGAGCTGATGAAAATACAAACAGGTGATCTTGATTCGTAGTAGTTCCACGGGCTAATCACAGAATGAGCATACCGTCGTAATTGTAACAACTGAAACACAACTGCCATAGTTTTTATAAATCATTTTCGGGGTGAAGCCTGCGGGTCTAGTGTTTTTATAAAGCCTACTAAAGTGTCCCTCTAAGTCACGTAAGGTTGAAAATTCGCTTTTTCATTAAAACTACATTTTAAACTGCATAAAATCTGATAAACTTGTTCACATATTTCTACCAACTGTCTTATTTGCCTGAAAACCTCTCAAGACATGTCAGGTAAAATGTATTATCTACTAAGTAATCGATAACAGTGTGCAATGTAAATTTGTTTATTCATTGCCGTGAGACTTTTGGAAACCACTGAATGAGCGCGTGTCGCGCCAACCAACACTGCTCCGCCGCGGTCGCCAGTATTAATAGAACATTGCAGTCACTGACCGCATTATTACATTACAAATTATAAACGGTTCTTCTAGAAGTAAAAACGTGACACCAACTGACAACATGTTTAAAGTGTTATTGCTTTCAGGAGGATATTATTTTTCCGGTTGCTACTGTACGGAATGACTTGATCGCCAGCTAGCAAACAAAGATTTGAGGGGAAGGTTACTCCCACCACGAATCTTCCTTATTTATGTCATTGGAAAAAATCATTTGCCTCGGATTTTAATGGAAACCTTTGTCGCAGCTAATCGTTTTACTGATTTATCGTTTGATTGATAGTTTTTTGGTTGGCTTTGCCAATATACAGAGTATGAACGGTGGAGGGGGTGACCTTTCCCTCAACGCTTTGTTTCCTATTTGGCCATCATCTCCTTAAAGTAGCTAACAAGGCTCAGACTAGAGAGTTTTTCGTTGACCTATTCAAACAGGATGATTAAAATACGTCTTAAAACACTACGAAGTATATATATACACTTATACTGTATTTACATACAAGAGGGTAAAATATACAAAACAAAATGGTACAAGGTGATCGGTTACTAAATAAATTATCTGACCTATTTATATATGGATACGTTACTGAGTTATAAATTCAAATTTTTGTTTCTATGAAGGTATATATTTTATTTTATTTTGAATTAAGAAAAGTCATTTTTTGGGACCTTTTTACTACACATGAACAGGTGTAACAAAATCATGTGTGAAACAAAAATTACTTTGTATATATAACATAAAAAATAAACGTAAAAATGAACCGTATGTATTTAAATTTGATGACACAAATGTAAATGAAGAACGACGGTCGAGGCGCGGCGAAAGGCGAAACTGAGAGATGCAATTCGCGCAGCGTGGCTTCATCTGCATAAGCCCTTTATCAGGTTAAGTGGCGATGTTGTGTGCGTTGTGGAGCAAACATTCATCTCTTTACTTCATATCTATACTTTATCTCCTCGCCTTCTCATCTCCTCGACTGACTCCTGAATAACAGTTTGTGAAATATAGTAAGGGTTGGAAAATAATCATGTTTAAGTTAAAATTTAATAAAGATAATTACTGGTGGTTCATGTGTGGTTATAATTTTAAAAAAATAGTGTTGATGTTTCAAAATCAAAAGCTTGGATCTTTGTTAAATATAAATTATAATTAGGCTTCAAAAACTAGTAGATGGGTTATGCTAGTTGTTATACATGAGGTTTGAAGTGAGGGCACCTTTTTATTTGAGTCCGAATTATTTCTCGAATATACTCTAGAAATATTCGCATAGGCAATTTAACATGTTTAAAAAGGGAACGGTCAAATCCTTGACCTTGATACCCAAAAGGTTCCAGCATCAGTTAGCTAGTATAATAATTTTTATAATTTTGTGAAAATATTATTTTCATCAGCTAAAATAGAGCTGGAAAGGAACAAAATTAACTTACGTTATATTTTTAGGTTAAAAGTCATATATTTTGAGTGTAAAACTTTTACTTTGGCTGTGATATGAAAAAAATGATATATTAAGATATATTTTACCTGATCTATGAAAAATAGCCTTTTAGACGTAGATTTATATAAAAATTTAGAATATAAAAAAACATAAACATAAATAAAGAAATTTGAAAACCAGCCTATATAAAACGATTTTGATAATTTTACAAGAATTAGCGCATTTCATTATAACTTTTATTTGTTTTTTGAGGTTGTCTAACGAAATAAATTAATAGGAAGAAGGCAAAATTTGCATTTTATACATATGAAAAACGCTATGCTTGTGACTGCACAAATATAAATTAAAAAGAAGTAAACGATTTGGCTCTTTATTTTGTTTGAAAAAACAAGGTCAAGTATTAATTAAAGGCACGAAAATCAACACTTCGTGGCTAATGTATTTTAAGTAGTTATTGCTGTTATAATTTCAAGTGTATCGTTAAAATTTAATATTTCGTTGTTCCAGCCGGTATGCTGGTTTCTGTTAAGACAATGTTTATAAATGAAAGTTGCTCCAAGGGCGGGAGCCATATCGTCTGGCTGTGTATTTGTAAACATTCGCCGAGAATTGGCAACACCGCACTTGGCATGTTGGCAACAATGTATTTGCCATGGCACGCTTTCGCGGCCCCAATTCGCAAATTAACCGTGTAAAGTCCACTTACTCTGGAAACAGAAAAAAATCATATATTATATAACAAAATTATAATTTACTAACATTTTATTGGCGGAAAATAATGATAAAACTCAGGGCTTATAAAACGAGCTGTAAAACGAGCAAAATGTTAACTATGTATTTTTCCTTTGTTAATCAAAAGTGTAGAAGATAGCTGTGGTTGCAGGGGGTATAGAGTAGTATTTAGCTTCGATTAAACAATATATTGAATAAAACTAACGCTAAAAAATGTAATGCATATATAAATTATCATATTTAAAACTTTGGCAAGAGATGCAGACGTTTTGGCTGGGATTCAGCCAGTTGACCTAGCTGTGTTAGTGATCCAGAATCTGTACTGCAAACTACGAATTGGGCCTCCAACTTCAAGACCGTGCTATGATGCAATTTGTTTTTGATTTTTGTAATTAAAGAAACAAGCAGACTACTCAGAAGTAATTCCTGTATTATTGAGCTTGAAGATGTTCTAACGCCCTCAAAATAGCGAAAATAAAATAAGTATAGCCAAATTATGTGATCTGCAAACTCGTTAAACTATTAATATTAATGGTTTAACAAATAGAGGTTTACAAGATTGATTTAAAGATAATTTAGATTTGCAATTAACCAATTAAGACAAAGGAACATGTCTTTTAAATAAATACAAATTTTAATAAAACTGAGCTAAAACTTATTAAGCTGTATACCTTAATTAGAAGTGTTTCGCTCTTTTTATCAACTTACTTATTTTCACATTTTATATTCACAAAATCATTATATATTATAGGAAACAATATGAAATAGAGGAGAAAATGTGGGTTATTAGTGAGGTACGCACACAGCCTTAACAATTTGAATTTTATCACAAAATGAAGTATGAATTTTCTAGGTACAAAATGTTGAAAGGGATAAACTACTGACAATTGGCGAAATTTTAACATTTTGTAAACATTTTTGTAATACTTTTTTAATCCTTACTCTATTTTGAACATAAACAACAAATTGCAGGAAATTTATAATGTGCTTATATGCATACAAATGCACATTATCATAACAAAACACACCACTGCAAAACTGTGATTATATATATATATATATATATAAACCTATATGTATATACATACATAGGGTATATATTTATGTGTAAACACACACCCATAGTTATACAAATATTATATATTTATAATAATGGTATTTCTTAAATTGAAAGTTTGTAACAATCTTTAGAAGCTATTTCCCGTGTCTCCCAAATTCAAGTACTAAAACCGATACTCCAAAAGAACGGCGAAAGAAAGAAGAATAAAATGTTTTGTGAGTTATTACAGAAGTATAAACTACAACGTCATGTCATTGGGTGTATATAGGCTAAGTAGCTTTAATGTTAACAAAAAATAAGTATATATGAACAATTATAAAATAATCCCAAACAACTTTTTAACATTTTTTATATAGTTTCATTATAGTAATAACTATGAAACTAAATGATTTTTTAGGCAGTATTATCACCTATAATTTTACACGAAGAGCAACAGTATGCCACTTTCATTTCCAGAGTTATATCACATTTTAAACAAGGTTAAAACTTTCATATAATTCACAAATATTCATATGTATATACAAGTTTTAAAATCAATAATACCTCAATCACAATAATAATACCTCAATAATAATAGTTTTTCAGGTGTTGTATCTGGACCTACTTAACATATTAACATGTTTTATAAAAAAATCCACAACAAATACATGTGTTTTTGTATTTCACTAGTCCCTTGTAAAATTAATAGGATAAAGTTGACTTTTTAATCCCACACACTTGATACTAAATTGTATTTATTTATGGATTTTGCTTATGAAGTTAGATAAACTAGAAAATTATGGCCTACGTGGTGGTGCACTGAAGGTACTCAAGTCCTACCTCAGCAATAGGCACCAATTAGTATGTTGGAAAGGCAAAAGTTCCGCCCTTTTGAATGTAAAACATGGCGTCCCCCAAGGTTGCATATTGGGTCCTTTTCTGTTTATAGTGGCCATAAATGACCTCGACTATTACGTGTCCGGTAATGCCATACTCTATGCCGATGACACAACCTTGTTTGCAGAAAACCCTGATATCGGCCTGTCAAAAACATTAGTTGAAAGCCTTCTTGTCACCAAGCCTGTGCATGGTTTAATGACAACAACCTAGTTTTGAATGAATCCAAGACACAGGAAATCAATTTTAGTCTAGAGAACGTGGTTGAAAAGACTGGCCCTGTAGGGCCTATAGTTCTGGGGTTCACTTTGGGCTCTCATCTCGACTGGGGCGATCATGTTGAGTCTCTCTGCTGCAGACTTAGTAGTCATATTTTTATTGAGTAGACCGAGTATTGACTTGTCAAAGAATTTCATCCGGTTTGCCTACTTTGCCTTTTTTCATTCTAACATTGTATATGGTACCCGACTCTGGAGGCACTCTTCCAAAGTACAAACAGTTCTGCTACTGCAGAAAAAAACAATTAAAGTGCTTAGTGGAGCCCAGCATCTAGACCACTGCCAACCGATGTTCCGCCAGAATATGATAATGACTGTAAATAATGTATATATGTTTCAATGCTTGTTAGAAGTTAAGTCCAATGAACACAAGTTGCTAAGGAATCAAAATGTGCATAGGTACGACACCAGAATCTAGTCAAACATCTTTACAGAGAGACACAGACTAACCAAAACCTTGAATTGCTTTCCTGTTACAGGTAATCGGTATCACAACCATTTGCCAATACCAGTAAGAAACCTGACTCTACCCAAATTTAAATTGGTTGTAAAAAATTGGCTTTTGCTCAACCCGTTCTATGAATTAAGATAATTCTTTTAGGCAAAATGTCGTTCTGTTAATGGGTAATATAGTAATTAGTTTACTCTAAGAATTGATATAAAGTGCATGGTGTGATTTATTTTTTATTTTGTTGTTATTTGTACAACATGTGCATTAAATTTGTTTTTATTTGTTTGCTGCATGGTGTTATTTTGTAAGCAAGACTTGGACTTTCCACGACAATTTTTGTATGACAAAGCCTGTTGCTGTAAAATTTAATGGCCAAATAAATAATTGAATCATTGAATCAAGTATAAACATTGTAGCCCATGAGAAATATAAAAAATGAGTACCAACACAACCTGATAGAGTAAAAAGAAAGGAAGGAACGTAAGGTTCTGTATTGAATGCAGCGCCAAAATAATGCAATCAGTAGCTAGTTCAGTTTCTGAGCACGAGTTAGTGCCTCCACACCAACGTGATTCTGTTCCTGAAGAGTGGGTTTTGGTCACCAGTATATTTTTTTATATTCCTTAAATCTTAATTATAACATGGTTTCATTTAAAATCAGTTTCAAATATTATACTAAGTTTAAAAAAACTAATAGGGCATTACATATTAAAAACAGTTGCTATTTATCATATCACAAACCCTTAAACGTTGTTTATACTAATTTGTTAAGATAAATTCAAGAACGTCACACAATCTTTGTGTTTAAAGTGAACAAATAGTTAAGCAATGTTTATTTATACATGGTTGAGTTTTAAATGAATCCCCCATTACTTTTTTTACATTTCTTAAGATATCGACTCCGGACTACCGCCAATCATTGTTGACCAATTTATACTTAAATTTATTTGACTTAGTTAATATTTTATACCGCCATCTTGGATCTGCCATATTGGATTCAACTATTTGTTTTCAAATGTAAAGGTGGAATCGTTCTAAAGCTAATAATGATTTACAAACAAATTTTGGAGAGAATTTCAAATGGGCCAATCTTAAAACATGCCCATATTCTCATCATTACATTAAATAATGAGAATGAACTACTGCCAATCACTGTTGAGTGGCATCTGCTTCATTAAGAAAATAAAAATATTTAGCCGAAATCTTGGATCCACCATTTTGGAGTGATATATATTTTTTCAAATGTAAAGGTAGGGTTGTGATTTTCACGCTGACACCAATAATGCAATCCGTTTTAAATATCACCTCTCGTTCTCATGATATTAACAAATTGTTTTAAAATTTCCAAAAAGGGTCATTATCATGTTAACGAAAAGTGATATTTTAAAACGGATTGCAGCATTGGTGTCAACGTGGAAAACAAATTGGAAATGATGGGTCTCAACCTTAACTTTACATTTTAAACAATTATCTTATTCCAAAATGGCGGTGGAAAATTTTTAATTTTGTAAAAATTTAACCAATTCCACTAGTAGTTCATGGTCATTATTTTATGTAATGGTGACAATATATGAATGGTTTAAGGTTGGGACATTTAAAATTCTCTCCAAAATTATTTGTATTAAATCATCAATATCTTGAGAACGAATAATAATTTTCATAAACGAATTGCGGCGGTGTGTTCACCATAAAAAGGTATATCTACATGAAGGGTCACAACCCCACCCTTGAAAATATATATTTGAATCCAATATGGCGGCCAAAAATATCAACGAAGTCGAAATGAAGTATAAGTTTATCAACAATTATTATGGAATAAAGGGAATAAAATATTAAACAAATATAAATTGGAGTACCAGGGTGAAAACATCCAAAAATGAAGGAAAGAAAGGATGGCAGGTTAAGAAAAGACGAAAATTTATTCACAAAAAAAGGAGAATTGACAGGCGCAAGCTAAAAAACACATACAAATGCCTTCACCTTTCAATGTTCATTAAGCCAGTAGCATTCCATACTATTCTCTTACTAGTTCATAATGTACACTCTTGTTATCCCCAACTCACCAGTTGTAACTGAGTCCGGTAGGTGTGGGTGGGTAGTTACTTTCACCTTCCATAATGCCAATTAACCGTCACTTCTATGTCCAACATCACTTTTCACTGAATTTACGTCTGCAAAATAAAATACTTGTGCCTCCAAAAGAAGCTAAATTACTTTCATTGGGTTTTGGGAACTAAGAATAATAGAATAGAAATATAAACAAACAGTCAGGTGATAATAAAAACATATGAGAGATTAAGGAAATAAATAAGAATAGTTGATAAGAAAATACAGAAAGGTAAAACAAAATTAAGAATTCTTGGGGACAAGGGGGGGTTTTGTTTACTCTTTCGACGGCTAAATCTAAACAACAATGATCGGCGGAAGTCCGGAGTCGATATCTTAGAAATATAGAAAAAAGTAATGGGGGACTCATTTAAAACTCACCCTGTATAATGCATTAGAAACGTGCTATTTATTTTTTGTTTTATTTACTTTGAATATAAATGTAAGAAAGAGAAGCATGCCTTATAAAGTTCAATCCTAGATTTAAATATATTTGACTAGATGTTATCCGCAGGCTTCATCCCACAAATGATTTATAAAAACTATGAAAGTTGTGTGTGCTTAGTGTTCCCACCGAGTAAATAAAACACCCCTCTTTATTCGTCTCTTCATTCACAAAAATCCCTCTTTATTCGTCTCTTCATTCACACAAATCCCTCTTTTATCCTAAAACTCCCCATTCCCGCAAGGTAAAATTATCACCATTTCTCTGTTCATCCGTGTACCGTATATAAAATAAATACACAAATATATAGAGTTATATGTTTTATCTAAGCTATAGATTTAGGCATTTATCAATTATTGTAATTTTTAAACATAAAGTTCAAAAGATTGATATTGCTTTATTATTATACAATTTTATATTTTAAAATTCCCATGAAAAAGGAAATACCCCCGTAGCAGCAAACCTGCATACTCAGCGAATTTCCAATGCATATATATGTATCTTAATACCACATAAAGCCACATACCAAGTTTCATCAATATACATTCATAAATAAACGATTTATGACATTTTAATTATTCTCCATAAGAATAACATGGCAGCTGAGTATGCAGGTTTGCTGAAGGAAGGAAAACAAAAAATGGGGTTTTATACAAATATCAATATAACTCATTTAGGTAAAGCCACGTACCAAATTTCATTAATTTATTTTCATAATTAAGGGAGATACCACGTTACTTATTCTCCATAAGAATAACATGGGGCTGAGTACGCAGGTTTGCTGCTACGGGAGCCTTTGGCAAAAATATTTTTTTTGAGCAAATATCAATGTTCCACAACCAGATGAAGCCGAATACCAAGTTTTGTCAGTATACGTTCATAAATAAGCGAGATATAAAATTTTTCTTTTCCTCCATAAGAATAACATTAGACAACGTACTGTGTTTAGCACTTTCAATATCTCGGTAACCAATTGACGTAGAGAAATGATCAAAATACCAAATTGTGTGTTTTTTTAAGCTGAATCCAATGGTAAAAACTAAAATTTGACTATTTCCAAAATTATATGTAAAAAATTAAAAAAACCCATTTTTGGGGTACAAAACCCCCCCAAAATACCCCTTCGGATAAAGCGATCTGGCTGGTTTTCGAACTTAAAGTCATAAATGTTACTTTACACGTTTATACCAACTTTCATCAAAATCGGATAATTTTTACGAGAGTTATCGTGCTCACGGACACATATATATATACAGTTTCGAACGAATGGTGTTTTTGGGGTCTGGGGACCTCAAAACGAAAAGTTATCATGGTCCCGGGCCTAGGTCTTACCATGCCGACTACGGTAATAGCTTCTTCCCTATAGGGGAAATTCGCTAAAATTATTGTTTAGCTGAAAACAATACAAACTTGATTATTTTGAAGTTTAAAGGATTAAAATAATACACATTCAATGAAAGTGATAGTCCCATCCCATACATGACTCCAGGAAAAGTTTTCAGAGAGTAATAATATGCAACTACGACCGTAAAAAAATAAATGTTTTTATCTTATATCACAAACTATTTTAAAACAATTACGACTTTTTACTAATTTGTTTTTAGCGAATTTCCCCTATAGGGAAGAAGCTATTACCGTAGTCGGCATGGTAAGACCTAGGCCCGGGACCATGATAACTTTTCGTTTTGAGGTCCCCAGACCCCAAAAACACCATTCGTTCGAAACTGTATATATATATATATATATATATATATATATATATATATGTCCGTGAGCACGATAACTCTCGTAAAAATTATCCGATTTTGATGAAATTTGGTATAAACGTGTAAAGCAACATTTATGACTTTAAGTTCGAAAACCAGCCAGATCGCTTTATCCGAAGGGGTATTTTGGGGGGGTTTTGTACCCCAAAAATGGGTTTTTTGAATTTTTTACATATCATTTTGGAAATAGTCAAATTTTAGTTTTTATCATTGGATTCAGCTTAAAAAAACACACAATTTTGTATTTTGATCATTTCTCTACGTCAATTGGTTACCGAGATATTGAAAGTGCTAAACACAGTACGTTGTCTAATGTTATTCTTATGGAGGAAAAGAAAAATTTTATATCTCGCTTATTTATGAACGTATACTGACAAAACTTGGTATACGGCTTCATCTGGTTGTGGAACATTGATATTTGCTCAAAAAAACAATTTTTTGCCAAAGGCTCCCGTAGCAGCAAACCTGCGTACTCAGCCCCATGTTATTCTTATGGAGAATAAGTAACGTGTTATCTCCCTTAATTATGAAAATAAATTAATGAAATTTGGTATGTGGCTTTACCTAAATGAGTTATATTGATATTTGTATAAAACCCCATTTTTTGTTTTCCTTCCTTCAGCAAACCTGCATACTCAGCTGCCATGTTATTCTTATGGAGAATAATTAAAATGTCACAAATCGTTTATTTATGAATGTATATTGATGAAACTTGGTATGTGGCTTTATGTGGTATTAAGATACATATATATGCATTGGAAATTCGCTGAGTACGCAGGTTTGCTGCTACGGGGGTATTTTAGAATGTAATCGTATTAAGCCAAACATTAAATTTAAAACAAATATACTAATAGTACCTTAAAAATCCCTCTTAATCCCTCTTTCATTCCTCTTACGCCTCAAAAATCCCTAAAAAAGGATAAAAATCCCTCGAGTGAAAACACTGTAGTGTACTGTATTCTGTGGTTAGCCCGTGGAACTAATACGAATCAAGATCAGCTGTTTGTATTTTCATCAGCTCAAACAAAAATGAATCTCCATAAGGAATACATGGGAACTTTGTCAGGGTCTCTGGCGGAGCCATAAGGTCAGATCAGGATTAACACCATTTAGTTTTCCTATTTTATGCCTAAAGAATCAGTGTACAAAATTTAAACTCTCTAGATAAATGGGAAGTAGGAGAATCCGTGATGAGTGAGTGAGTGAGTCAGTAGGTGAGGGTTTTGCCTTTTATAGGTAGGCCTATATAATATTAATACTACTTATAATTTATTATAATTTTCTTCAGGCGGAAATCATTAAATTAATTTAATTGAAGATACTCTTACTTAAAAGTATCTCGTGAAGAAAATATAACTCCATGTTATTACAAACAATAACAAATGTTATAACAAATGTTATTATGATTTTTACAACTTTTACACTCTGTCATGACAGTAAGAAATAGAATCCATAATCGAGAATCAAGAATTCTTTACTGTCATTGACCACGTAAATATAGCATGGACAATCGTCAAGTACATTACAATAAAGATATAACAAAATTATCACAAACTTATGTAAGAAATAAAATTAACTTATTTAACATTTTTGTCAGACATGTATTCACCGACACTGTAATATTCCTTTGACATTAAAAATGTTTTAAGGTTACTTCTAAACACGCCCACGTCCAGTTATGATTTTATTTGTAAAGCATTAAACAGTTTAACTGCAGAGAAATACGTTTTTTCTTCAAAATGGTTGTGTTTAGGTGGGATTAAACTTGTTTTGTTCCTGAATCAGTCTTCAAATTTTTTAAGTTCTCTGTTCAGTTAAATAAGAGTTCCGTGAACAAGTTTAGTATTTATATGCTCAAATGTATTTTCTAATCATTGATCACTATTCCATTAATGTTAAATTTACAATTTCAATAAAAGTCTTTAGGTTAAGCAAATTAACTGACTTTTTAGACTGATTAGACCGTTAGACTGATTAGAGGTAATACAAGGCATAGTAAAATCTAATACAATATTTTGCTATTATGTGTCTTAAAATTTGTTAAAAAGGAGCTATACACTTTTTAACGGTCAAAGAAATTTCGAGGTATACCTAGTTGACATTGGTGTCTTAGTTTTCTTAAACTTATTTAGTTACTCTTACGTTATATTTTGTTAAAATTACATTAGAAAAAATAGTAAAACCTTGTAGGGAAATATACTCTGAATTAGGGCCTGTGTCGTAACAAGGTCTTCATATTTCGTAAAGCCCTAACTCCAGGAGTGATAGCCTATTTACATGTAAAACATCCACACAGCTTTCACTTTACCCTTGATAAATCTCAGAAATTCGTCATGAGACTCTCTACCCAGATGTTATATATTACGGAAATTATTATCCGTCTTCATTTTTCATTCTAAATTTCCATGTTACTAGACCTTCTTAAAATGTTTTCATGTTCAAAGGAAACAAATGGGCAAGTTTTAGCTTTAAAATATTACATCGAGCAATAAACATCTTCGTTCCTTTCTCAACTCAAATTGAACTCTTTACAATATATTTGATCTGAAAATAGTTATACAATGTTTAAAACTCTCAATTCAGGATACTTTTATGGACGGTTTAAAGTAATTACATGAACTTACATAATGAACTTATTATTTATAGTTTTTAATGTCTTCATTTATATTCGTACTTTGTTTAGAATTCCTATACTTATCTTTGTTTCAAAACACATACTATATTTTCCTTATAAATAAAATATTTTTGTATCAAAAAGAAATGAGATTTTAGTGACTTTTATTCGGTCTGAGTTACACTTGCTTGTGGGGTGGAGTATCTAGATTGTAGTGTCATGGTTGAGGTTTTAGTCAAAAGAGAAATTGAGGTCAACTTTGTTGAATCTTAGCCAAATTTCTTGCTCCGCTGCCAAATTGTGCACAGTATTTCATGTTGACACTGACTTAATTCAAAAAGTTCTCGATATTTTTATATTGAAACAACCTGTATACAATTTTAACAAAATATTCAAAATAACTTGATCGGCAAACATAAATACGTACTCCTATTTATGTATTTGTAATTTTCCGTTATGTGTTATGGTGTTTGTTGTCTTTCACGTAGGCCTAAGGAAACATTATCAAGGCCTTAAAAAATTAAAATACAGTCATCTTATGTTATTATTAAGCTAACTTTTATCTATAAACCATGAACATACATAATGTAAAGCTAACATTTTATAAAACTAAAAAATCCGCATTTAGGTAAAGTTTATGAATTGAATTACCCACATCATTTGGACAAAACAATCCCAGGACTAACTATTATACCTTTAAAACGAATATTTACACCGTTACTCTGACTCACACAAATGATTTATATCTTCTGTTTTTACGAAACAAAACTTTGTTTCTAACCAGTTCATACAATAATGCGTAGCTTAGTTCTTTTACTATACACATTTATTTTTATTATGAAGGGGTATACATATTTAAATTTATACTTTCGCCAATAGGGTCCACTGTCCTGGCTTTGACAATCCATAACCATATTCGACGGATGGTAGAACTAGGCCTTAAAACTTGTCCACTTATCACACTAGACTCGTGATTAATCTTGCTACACTGCAGTTTTATCACATTTCAGCCTGTTTTCCTTTCTTATTAATATGTGATAAATTAAAATTGTTAGGGACACCTATTAACCTGTTTCAGTAAAAAGGTGTTTTGCGCCTTGTTGACTTCGACAAAACTTATTATACATTTTTCTCAGGATTGATATTTATATAATTAGGTTTATATTACCTGCAATCAAGTAGCCTGTTTTCCTTTCTTATAGATATGTGATAATTTTAAATTTAAAGTGTACACCTAGGAAGATTGAAATCATACTAGGACCTTTGGTTATTGTTTAATACTTATACTTCATCCAACACTTCTGCTCGAATCTTTTTATTAATTTTAGCGAATTTCCCCTATAGGGAAGAAGCTATTACCGTAGGTCTCATGGTAAGATTTAAACCCGAGACCATGATAACTTTTTGTTTTGAGGTCCCCAGATGCCAAAAACACTATTCGTTCAAATTTATATATATGTATATATATACATATATATATCTATATATATATAGATATATATATATATATCTATATATATATATATCTATATATATATATATATATATATATATGTCCGTTAACACGATAACTTGAGTAAAAAACGTCCGATTTTGATGCAATTTGGCTCAAATGTGTAAAATGACATTCATGACTTTAAGTTCGAAAACCAGAAAAATCGGACCATGGGAAGGGGGGTTTATGGGGGTTTTAAATTTTCCAAAAATCAGTTTTTTGCATTTTTCACCCTACAATTTTTAAAGAACTTAATTTTGGTTTTGACCATGTTATAGAGCTTAAAGAAACAAATAATTTAGTATCTTGAATTATTAACCTAGGTTAAGTGGTTGCGGAGAAAATCCAAAAAAAACCTGCTCATAAAATCTCCCATGTTAATCTTATGGGAAAAAGGTTTTTTGCTTTTCCTCAGTTTATTTTAATGTAAACTTCACATTTGCTTTTACCAATCTGTTCAGTTCCACAAAACAATCATTTTGGTGTTTAAATTGTGATTCTACGCCCAACCGTTGCAGAGATATTCAAAGTGCTAAACACAGTACGTTGTCCAATGTTATCCTTATAGTTAAATTTGATTTATATTTGCATAAAAACCAATTGTTTCTGTTCCTTGTTTCAGCAAACCTACGTACTCATTACCAATGTTATTCTTATAGAGAATAATTAAAATCGCTTATATGTGAATATTTTTTTTTGAAACTTGGTTTGCGGCTTTATGTCTTATTAAGACATATATTATGCATTGGAAATTTGCTGAGTACGCAGGTTTGCTGCCACGGGGGTATTTTTTAAACCTCAACTGCCCGTCACCATCGGCCAATAGGCCTGTTCGGCGATCTAGAGACAGCGAGGTACCGTTACTGCATCAGTCACGTGGGCAAGCCGGTGGTTACAGCTCGTGAAAAAGTGTCAGCAGTCAGCCGGGATCGAACCTATGCTTGCCCATGGCTGATTTTAAGACAGTTCTTCGAAAATTAAATGTTTTAAAGTAGGATGGTGCTTTGCACCATGTTAATCTTAATACAAAACATTTCATATTGTTTTTCGAATTTATTTTTTATATAATTATGTTTTAATACCTGTAATTAAGCATGGAAATTTAATGAATAAATACATTGAGGTATTTTGAGTGAATATAGTTACACGAGTCCACTATACTAGAGAAGGTAGGACAGTAAAGGCAAACCAATGCTTGTCCTCACCAGACCCTGCATGTGGCTGAGTGGGCTGGTTCAGCCTGGTGAGGTCTGAAGCGCCTAGTGCAGACACTCTAGTGGCCGGATCCGGATGGGAAATCAAGTAGGTGGAAAATCTCTACCTCTCCCTACCTCCCTTACTACAACCGAGATATTTGGCCCAAATCAATATAATGTGATATATATAAAAAATATATAAAAAACATAAAATGTGACTTACAAAAAAACCAAATGATATAATTGAAAAATGGTTATTCCTATCCAACAACATGCTCGATTCAAACATAGATAAGCGAGGAAAAAAGAATTTTGTTATAAACCCCACTCAAAGGTGTCGCTTAACCTGACAAAGGCGCTTGTATAGACGAAGCCGCGAAGAGTGAATTGTAATATCTCTATTCTGCCTCCTTCACCTGACACACTCAAAAAAAATTTTTTTAGAACATTTATGTGCTTAAATTTTGTTTCTGAACAAAATGTTGGACTTAGCGATTTCTTGTTGAATGCTTTAAAATTCACGTTATAATGCATTTCTTAATTAAAACGATGCAATAGTAAACATATTTTGTGAATCAAAAACTTACTTTTTGTTTAAATATGTATCTGTCTATTTATACTAAATATTTTGAGTAGCCTGATTTTAAAATAAAATACAAATTCAGTAAGGAAAAATAACAAACAATATCCATCTATTTATAAAGTTCTACTTGTTCACAGAATTCAATTGGTTATTTAATATAAATTATTGTTAAACATATCTTAAAAATACACAGACGTAGGAACCTAATTCTTAAAATATCCACTCGATTGAAGCGAGAGCTCTAAGGCACTTGTTTATTACGGAATTTGCGGAAGGAGTTTATTTTTTTTATAACTCATAAAAACACTTTAAGCCTCAGTTAAATCTTAAGCATTCATTTTGTGTAGTTGCAAATTTTATAACTTTTTGATTAATTGTTATAAGTCAAAGTGGTTTTAATAGCCATCCTTTATTAATGTTAAAATAAATTATTAATCATATGCATTAATATTGGTACAATACAGCATACTCTCAAACCCAATAACATATTTATTAATTTTGAACGAAAATAATAACGAAATAAGTTGAATATTAAGTTTTGTAGTTCAAATTGTAAAAGAAAAACATCAATTATACATTATTATAACATGTACAATTTTTTCTTGTTCATTACAATTTCTAAAATAAACACAATGAATTACTTTATTAGTTTCTTAATAACATACGGACACGACAGAATATTCTGTAAATGTTACCAATTCAAATCTAAACTAAGAGGTTCCCAGAATGTGGTACGCGTTCCACTGGTAGTACGCTAGCACGATGTAGGTGGTGAGCGGACAAGTAAACTAAACCTTTACCGATAAAGTTAAATCACTCTCTCTCTTTTCTAATACGAGTTTTATTAAACTGATATGGTAGAGAGGAATCCTACTGATTATAGCAACTATTTCTTTAGAGAAAGTAGATTAACATGGTAGTAAACATAGGGGAAAGGTGCCTAGATAGTACCACCTCCTTTATCGTACCACCTATGTTTTACTGCTTCATAGCAACACTAGAGCACCCTGGCGGTATTTTTTTTACAACAAGGAGTTTCTAGAGTGGCCCAGAATAGTTGTGCGTGTTTACGTCAGTCTTGTTTATTTTATTGGCTACAGTTTGTTTCTGTACATTTCGGTGTAATTTGTCTACAGTTTACCTAAGCTCACATCTTCTTTATGTGCAATCTAATTTAACGAACAAACTTAGATAATACACTTAATCTAGTTTATGAAATCAAGTAGGTTTACGATAGATGTTGGTTTTTAGGTTAGAAATTGCAGACTATTCAATGTCAGTGCGGGTTGCCTAAGTCGTACCTCGCTCAGTTTCTTTGATCGTACCGGTAATATTGTATATATAATAATATAAAAAAATAGTTGGTTTTTATTAAAATATTAAATATAATAATGATAATATAATATTGTATTATATTTAATATTGCAATAAAAACCAACTATTTTCCTGCAATACTGTTTGAAAATAATAATAATTTATCCTTAAAAATCTTCCATATGATTAGTACTAAGTACGATCAAGGAAACCTATGGTACAATTTAGGAAACTAGTTCCTTAAATCGTACCACTTGCAAGCTTGTACAGAATTACATTTTTTAAATACTAAATAACTTGATATGATGTTGGAAAAAGTCTAGGTTGCCTAATAAGTCTACTTTATCATTGAATTATGGTTACTTATGGTTTATTACTTACTTATTACAAATGTAATTTAAGATGATTTGTTAAAAATAAAAACAAAAACGTAAGAAAAGGTGCGATCCAGGAAATTTTCCCCTAAATAAACTATACCTCAATTTAAACAATATATTTCAAAACCTCAATTTTGTATTTTAGCATCCAACGTTTGCATTTGCAGCTTTACCACTTGAGATAAGCTAGGCTATGTTGAACTGAATCCCTGGAAATGTGCGTGAGATACGTAGTTTCAGTTGACTGACCAACCTTTTCCCTAAAAGCCGTGTTTCCATAGCGGCAATAATAAATTATCCAAATGTTTCTCGACTTTCTTCTGTTTCCCGCCACTTTCGCATCTCAATATATTGCCAATAACTCCCTAACTACTTTGGCAATGTTTTATGTTACCTTTAAAACCGTCATTTTTGTGTCATATAAAATCAGGAGAAAGTAGACTACTCATTAATTAATATTGTAGTGGAATGAACTATTTTGGTTAAAAATAATTCACAATCAAACTTAAAATAACTACGCGTTAATTTTATTTCCTCTTGTAGATTCAAAAAGGGATAAATGCACTTACTAGGGAAGTTAGGAGATATAGTTGAATTTTAATTGTTGAACAGAGACATTTATTTAATAAGTTACACTGTTATCGAGCTACCAACATTGTTAAGACACGGTCCACTTATACGCTACTTTAACAATGCTGAACTGTTTTTACTAAAGTTATTTTCAGACGATTAAGAGTATACGTAAAGAATGCCATATAAAAGTATACAAATAATATTTATACTTTGTTTAAGTTAGTAATGTGACTTTACGAACAGTACGAAAATTTTTAATCCGAATAGGGTCCAGTCTTAATTAGTTCTGATTCGTGGCCGAATGTTGAGTCTCAAATCTTGAGTTAGGTAGGAGTAAGGAGTTGAGTTAGTGGTACGGGAAAATGTTTTGTGGTATCAAACATCTGGGACCTCCTCTCTGATAATTTATTTAATAAACTGTTATTCTTCTTCATATGATTTAAATACTAACAAAATGTTAAAAGGAACTTAAAATGCCGGTCGAAGGTGCATTTACACCTTTATTTATTTTTTTAAGTCAACAGTGACTAATAATTTATCATATAGTTAAGACTGTTACAAATTTATATTACCATTTAAAATATTACAAGCTTATTCTGTGGTGGTAACAAATTATATCCAAATCACATTACCATACCCGTATTAGTTGGAAGCTCCATATGAAAGTTACTAATCGTAGATATTATCCAGATTAATTTAAGACCGGAACTGATTATACTGGCTAATTAGTCCAAAAAATAAGCTTTAGCTAAAGTGATGTTATAAACCCTAAAACGGGTTTCCATAACATCATTATGGAAATAACGCTAAATTAAAATGCAATTGGAATATACTAACACGTTTTAAGTGATTACAAATTGCGCCTTGCCATTTAATTGTGTAGGTTAGTTAATAGAAATAGCTACTTACAACAATCGTAGGCTTAACGTGTACCACCAAGGTATATTCGTGGTTCAAACATAAAACAGTTTAAATGTCTCAGACAAAACCACTAAGACGTAAAACAATATTTAGAAACAGTTTTAAAATAAAACCGTTGTTTTTTCAATATCTGATTCAGTAAATAACGATAATACGTTCCACCACAAAATGACTTTCTTGATATAGCCTAATTCCCTAAAAATACAAAAATAACTTAAGAAACAATATTTGGTTTAATAGTCCTTATATATAATAACATTTAAGGAATCTTATAACATTGTTTAAGGCAGGTTCAACTCTAAAAGAAAAGTAAAACAATCATCGTTCTAAACTAAATTCAAATTGGCATTAGTGAAAAATTAGAAAAATGTAGGATTTTTGGAAAATATTACACACAATTATATTATTTTTTATTTCGTGGCTTATCAATATGCCAACTAGGACCAATATCGAATCATTGTAAACGATGATTCTTCAAAATTAAAGTTTGAAGAAAAACTTTGTGTTCATAACTTAAACTGGTATTTTTTGTAATTTATTTTGATTACTGACATAGTTTAAATTTAAAGTCTAACATATTTGATACTTACCTGTTAACAACCGGTAGAATTTGGATAAACATTTAAATAATTTAATTGTTTAACAGTTTTAAAATATATATTTGCAATATGAATAATCGATTTAATATTAACATTCAATATTGTTAAAGGGAAACCCACTCCGATAGGGAAACGTTATGATTGTCAAAGTAAAAGATGTAATTGCGAGTTTCTCATAATATTTCCCACTTTATAATTAAATTTTAAACTCCAGGTAGTTAATAACCTATACTTCTGCAAAGAATGTCCAATTCTTCAACCGCATTGCCTTCAAATTTGATTTTATGTGTTAAACCAATTTAATATTTAATATTGAAATAAATCTATCAAATTGAAAAAATAACGATGTATAAATACAGGACCTTTAAATTAGATTTATTTTATGGTTTCACCTGTTTAGTATTTATATGTAAGCTAATAATCAGGCTTTAGATGATACTTTTACTCACTAGATGAAATTATATGGATAAGATGACCTTATTGTCCGGATGACTACATAAAAGAGGTCAAAGGTCAAACATGATGGAAGCCATTATATGAAACTCAGCATAACAAATCATAAATGTAGGATAACATTAGTTCAACAATTATTCTTGGAACGAATTAAATAAAATTATAAAATGTTCTTAGTGTTATAAAACTATCGTACATTTGTTTAGCCAAAACACTTCTAAAAATTCATATGTTTAGTGGGATTCACTTTTTCACCACCGTTTAGTGACAGATAAATTAGTTGTATTGGTAATTTACAAAAAATTTTAACATATCGCAATTTATTATTAATTCTACGTAATAATTAGACAGGTACGTAATATATGCAAGTGAATCTGTCTTCAAAAGAATGTTGCATCGATATAATACAGTTAAACCCCGTACTTCTCTTGGTTGTACCTTACACAGCAGCGGCGAGCATATGCATTGACTGCTCAGCAGCGGTGAAATGACTAGTCGGTGGTTTGGCAAAGTTGCAAATTCTGTGTGCTTGATCAGACAGTAACAATAGAATTAACTACTGCGATTCCAAAGGTTAATTGTTATGATATTTGAACTTAAATTACACTCGTTAATTTTATCTGACACTAAAGTTACAGAATTAGAAAGCTTAGTTTTATTGTGACTTTTTATTACTTTAGTACTAATGCAAATATTTTCTTGTTTTGGAATTTTTCTTATCAGTTTCAAGACACGCTTAATCATAATAATTTTATTTTTTTAAATAATTTTCTTACTGATATAAATCATTACACAATTTAAAAAATAATTTGCCCTGTCTCTAAGAAAGGCCTCAACACAGGGTTTCCTTTAAAGGGTTTTTTATTTTCATAGAAAGCTTACAGACATGATTAAAAGTGACAAAACACTATCGTTCATGTTTAATGTTTAAGAATTTAATAATCTTCAAATTATTTGGAAAATTAATTACTTTTTAAAGGATTTTGCATGGTTTGAGGTGTGTTTAATTCAGTTGTGTTTATTAGTTTTTCTTGTACGTGTATTTTAATGTATTACTAAGGTAAACATTTTACATACCGTGTGTCCCAAAAGTACCACTCCCCCCTATTATTTTTAACGACTACATATAACGAGATTATCTTTTGGGGAAGTCTTAGTGACCCAAAAAGGAAACTTTTGAAGAGTCCAAATTTTCAACCCCCCCCCCCCAAAAAAAAAAAAGGTGTTTTGAGGCGTAAGTCAAAAAACTTAAATGGTAGCCCTCCTTGAGTGATGTTTAATTTTAAAGGGCTTAAAAAGATGAAGAATTGCGCGAGTTGGAAGTTTCTAGCTTTGTTCTATCAAACACAGCGTTCAATTGAATTTTTGAATTTTATAATATCATTTTGCATTATTTTTGCATAGCATTCATTTAAATTCACCAAAAACGTTTCGAAATAATAAGATTTTTCGATTGGAACGTTTAAGTAACCAAGCCGTGAATCTTTTAGTGAGTGAACAAGTTTGGCCCCATCCCCCCAAATAGGGGTTTTTGGGGCTAAGTCAAAAACGTTAAATAACAACCCTTACCTCTTTTTAAAAGTATTAATTAAAGAAGATGAATAGTGCAAATTAGAGGTCTCTAAGATGTTGCTCTAAATCATAACGGCTTATTAAATATCGTTGTAAATTTTGATATTTAATAAGCTGCCATGTTTTAGGGGAGGATCATCGTAGAGACCTCTAGTTTGCACCAGTCATATTCTTTTATTACGACCTTTAAAAAGAGGTAAGGGTTGTTATTTAACTTATTTGACTTAATCCCAAAAACCCCTATTTTGGGGGATGAGGACAAACCTGTTCAACCACTAAAAGTTAAATGGCTTGGCTACTTAAACGTTCCCTTCGATCTTATTAATTAAATCGTTTTTGGTGAATTTAAATGACTGTTATGCAAAAATAATGCAAAATGACGTTATAAAATTCAAAACTTCAATTGAACGCTGTGTTTGATAGAATAGAGCTAGAAACCCCTAACTTCCGCCATTATTCTTCTTTTTAAACGCACTTATATCACTCAAGGGGGTTACCATTTCAATTGTTTGACTTACCCCCACAAACCCCTATTTTGGGAGAGGGGGTTGAAAATTTGGACTTTTCAAAAGTTTCATTTTTGGGTCACTAAGACTTCCCCGGAAAATAATCTCGTAATATGGAGTCGTTAAAAAAACAATAGGGAGGGTGGGACGTTTGGGACACACATGGTATATTGTACTTTTTTATTAGTTTAAAGGCACAATAAACTAAATTCTATTAAAAAAATTGCTTATTGATATAAAAATAAAATTCAGTTGCTTGCCTACTCTCTAAGGAAGACCTGAACCCATTTTTCCTTTAGAATTTTTAAAAATTTTCATTCGAAACATATGTTTGTTTATTTATTTTTATTATTGAATGGTTCTTAGTGTGTTATAGTCTAGTTAATTGTTATTAACTCTATTAATTTTAGTACCGGGGGACCGAGCCATGCTCGGTGTTTGATTCCGCAAAAGAGGCATTGAGTTTGTTTTATTTCAAATACTCGTTCATTTTCAATATGAGCTCGTTCGCTTCGCTCACTCGCCTCCCGGATGAGCTTGTTCGCTACGCTCACTCGCCTATCGAAAAAAATAGTTGAGTTGCCATTCAAGTATTTTTTTTATTTCCATCATGAGAGTTGCCATTCAAGTAGGTTTTTTATTTTCATAATGATACACAACTGTTTACAATATTTGAATTTATAAAAGCTGATTTAATGGTTTGTTTTTGTTATTCATAGTAACCGGTGTTATGATTTTAAACTCCATAAGCCCACTGTTAAAATTTTCAATTTTAAAATGAGTTGTTTAGAAAAATACGACTTTTCCTGAGGAGGTGGTTTTCACTAATCGATTTTTTAGACCCGAAAGACCCTAGTCCCAAACATTCAGCAAAATATTTCCGCCGGATCTCGAGATAAATTTTGCAAACAAAGAGACATAGTTTGTATTAGAGAATAGGATTTATAACCTGTTTTCCTTTTTATTAATAGAACACCATATAACATATTTTAAAAACATCTGTAGTAATGGAATTACTCATATTATATTAGGTTTGTATTTGTTATCTTAGTATAATGTCGCTTAGGATATATAATGTACAGTATTTGGTTTCAAATCGATATATTGTTGTAATGCTTTTGTTTAAATAAACATTATTCTTATTCTTAGTTTTCAAGAGTTTTAATGGAAAGCTCTATCTGTTATGTTAAACTTTGTTGGATCACTAAATTGGTATTAGTTAATAGATAATATCAGTAGACAAACTATAGACAATAAGTACATCAAACATTATAACTTTAACATTATACTTTGGTAAGACTTTGATCCTTACAATCGGGATCATTAACCTTTAAAGATTATGTTTTAAGTATGAGGAGTACATATAAAATATTGATACGTATATCCAAGTACCACACCACTCTAAATACATTTATTACGAACGGACAAAATGATAGCAATTATTCCGAAAACCTTTCACAACATGTTATTTATTACAAGCCATAGTACCCCTTTTCACCCGAGAATAAGTTTGTAACGTGTTTTGCATTCTGTGGTTAACCTTTTGAATTATTTCGAATAAGTAATATCTGTTATCTTCTGGTCAAATAAATGTTATGTCCGTAAGAATAACATTGGATCTTTGGCAACCCGTGGGGTGGAGGCCTGAGGCCAGATCGGGAGAACCCTTCGTAGTGCTCACCTTCGTTATAAAAATAAGGAACTCCTGTGCAAAATGCCAAGCTTTTTTACTCACTCGGTTAAAGTCAAAGTTCTTTATTTGCCAAATAAAATATCACAATTCATGGGCAAGTGTCATACAGAAATACACAGAACATATCTAAAACTAAAAACCATAGCATTTTATGATTAAAAACAACTTTATAATACAAATATAAAAATAAAACGCATTTGCTTTTTAATCTTTCTTCTATTGTAAATAATTGTTTACACGGTAATATTCCTAACCCAAAAAAACCCTTTTTCAGACTTTGCTTAAAAACGTTGATATTTTCCTCTTTTTTATGTGAGAAGGAAAGACATTAAAAAGAGTTATGCAAGACTAGTGCATTTGCTTTTCAGAGAATGTTGTATGGTGGGGAGGTGGTGTGATTTGATTTATGTTTCGTAAATTGTAGGAATGGTTGATAAATAAATGAGATGTAAAAAGATGGCTATTGCGTTTAACAAATGTTGAACTCTCGAGGATGTAGGTATATATGGAAAAGTCAGCAAGTTGTTGGACTTGAAATGTGATTTACAGGAGTCTGTGTATTTAAGGCCAAGAATAACTCTCAACGCTTTCTTCTGCAGGACAAATATAGAAAGGGTTTTAACGCTCTCAGATCCCCAGGCAGGAACACAATACGATAGATACAGGCAGCCATAGTATGCTGCCAAAATAACGTCAATACCAGAAAAAAAGCTAGTCTGCGTAGAACAAACATTCCAGAGCTTAACTTTTTAATCACTTTGTCGATATGAGCTGAAAAATGTAATTAATCATAGATGATTAAACCCAAATAATTAACTTCCTGGCACAGACTTATTTCATATTCACCAATTATAATGTTAAGAGATGGCGAGAAATTAGTGACATTTCGCAAGTGGAAATCTAAAAGCGTTGTTTTCAGGGTGTTAATGCAGAGTGAATTATTGGCCAGCCATTGAATTTGAACTGCCCTTTACAAATTTACTCATTTCGAGTGTCTTACGATCAGGGGCAGATAGTACAAGAGACGTGTCGCCTGTAAAAAGACATAGAAGATGATTTCCTATAAAACTAGTGTTAGGCTGTGCCTTGTCTATCAATTGGTTAATGTTTAGTATTCCTTAAGTAAATTATACCCGGGGCAAGGATTCAGTCTTAGTTGGCGATTTCTGTTGCAAGAATAGTTTTTTATTGTTTAAAAAGTGATTGATAGAATGCATACGATTATATTTAAGAATTACATGTTGCTCCTTTTGAATTTTTGTTTACATTAAGGTGTTAATCATTAAGCTTCGAAAATATCTGAGGTTTTGTTATTTCAAATACTCTAACAATCTAAAGTTTTACAATTTAACCTAAACATACAGCTCTGCTTTATAAAATGACAATAATTTTCCTACCCTAACTAACAAACTATTATAAACTATAGCATTACCCAGTAAATATTTGTTTTAGATGTACTCAGTTAATCGTTTACTGTTGTAGTTCTCGCGTACGAAACGGAGCGCAGCAGCTGTTGAGATTACTAGTCGGTAATGCAGTTCGGTATTGAAGATCACTCTAAAGCAATCAATATCGTCATTGTACTATATATTTCATGGAGCGAGCAAGTTCTGCAGGTTACCGCTAGATGCGCAAGCTGTCGGAGAATCTGTAACCTAAATAACTGTTATAATAATACCTTAATATCTTATTATTATGACGTAATATGAATTTGTTTTGAATAAGACTCGAGTGTTTTTATAACTTATATTGTGGCAGACTTCCAGGAAAAAAAAACTAATACACAAAATAATATGTAAACGCTCTATTAAGCACTAGGCTATAAAAAATCAATAAATAATTTTCAAGGTTCATTTTAATATTGAATTCAAACATGTTATATTATTTGTAATTGAAGGAACATTCACCATGTTTCACTTTGTTCCAAGAGTCTATTATCAGTCGGACAGTGGGTGTCCTAAACATTCTTGGCACTTAAGGAATTTCCAAGTTTTGTCAGGCGCAAGAAAGACGAGTAGAGGCGTAAGACAGTAAGACACTAAAGCAACTGACAAGGTATTTCATTATAAGTCTAACTTTCATAAGTGCTTACGACATAATAACTCGATGGATACATGGTGTGGGATATGTAAGCTACTTGTTCACATTGTTCGAGCCATCTCACTCTATCATAACTTCGCTCAGGGTGAATTTATTCTTCCTATTTTTTATCTTTCATCACATAGAGAATTTAAATTTTGTATTAGTAGAATGCCCCTTAAAATACAATGTGTTAAAAAACTGAACAGCTGTATATAGCTGGCTGTTTTTATAGCTTCATATAATTTTTCGAATGGAATTTAGCTAGTTTTAAAGTTAGAATACTCTATTCGATATCGTAAGATTTCTTTTGGAAGATGTTTCAGGAAAATAAAATAAAAATAAATTTATATCCATTAGGTATAAACCATTTTAATTTTGGAATCAATATTGCGTTGGAATGTCTTATAAAATTGAGATATTTCCAAAATGTACAAATTTCGGCGTATTTCAGAAATTTTTACCCACTTATATGTTGCGTATGTTGAGATTGTTAATAAGGTGAATCCAGTGAGGCAGTGTTATGCAAAGAATGCACAGTTACCTATTTATTTTTAAAATGAGGTTTGGTTTAAAACAGAGTTGTGTTTTCTCGCCTTTGCTATTCTGCTTTGCTGATTTCGTCGAATCACTAAGTAAATTTTTTTGAAGTGTGAGAAGGCAATTTGGGTTGCCACTCAGTGGCCAGACACTCAGGTAGTACACAAAGAAATCTACTGGAAAAATAAAGTGATCATAGATGCAGCTGTGTGTTGACTTTATTTCACAACCAAACCCCAATAACCCTCCAAAGTTTATTCCCATCAAGACTAAAGAGATGGAAGAAAGTTAAATGAAATCAAAACGGATTAATAATTGTTAGAAATAAACGAATAAGCAATGTAACTTTTTAGTGCAAACAATATGATACACGGATGCAATTTACCACTTATTTATAAAACATATGTTTCTAAAAACATATGTCTTACGACGTATGATTACAAATTTATATCTCTATGATTATATGTAAACTGAAATTTCTAAAGGAAGAAGATGGCTTCTGAAATATACCATTTCAATTTAAGTACTTGTTGGTATTGTAGTGATGGGTAGGCAAGAAGTAATAGGCAACTAAACAATAAAATTAGTAGCCATCGTTGAGAATTGTTATGAAACCTTTTAGAAATTTTAAGATTCAACGTATTTAAAGCGTACAGTAACTAATAGTTATAATTGCAATTACGGCCCTAAAGACTGCAATCTTGAAGTTACTCTCTCAGTTGTGACACACGGGATTGTTCAAGTTCCTCAGGAGTTGGAGTCTGAGAGGCGGATCCAGGTTATAATTGCAAACTTTCAAAGAGCATTGCTAATGTGTTTTCGGAGTAACTCTGTAAACCTAATTGAAACCAGTAGGTGGATTCCCCACCCTCTGAACCAAAGTGGAAGACGATGCCTTTGCAAACTAATTATTAAACACTAATTTACCACAAGGTTGAGTAGTGAAAAGGTATTTACCCCTTAGAAAGATATTCGAAGCAACGTAGTTATATTGGTAACAATTAATACAATTTTATCAAATCCCAAAATAAAATGCCAAACTATCACGTGTTTAAAACTATTTTGGAATATTTTTTTAAACATTCATAGTGTTTTGGTAGGTTCGTACTTAAGTAATTATGGTTGTTTTAACGCAATTATGTTTCAAACTAAGCGAGATACATCATTTCCATGTTACAATATCTATATTTCTTTCATTGTGCCATTAATGGGTCAGGATATAATATGAAAGCAGTCGCAAATTAGAAAGGTTGTATTCTGATAATGATGAGTATTATAGTGATGGGGTATTCAGAGTAAGTACATTTTTATCACGAGCTTTTTAGGAAAGTGAACATAACTCAGTTTTCATCTGTGGTGGGAATTTATTTCACTAAGTTTCCGTCCGTCAATTTTCAATTAATAGCTATCACATTGTAATATAAAATGTGAGAGGTTGTCTTTATTTCAAGTATATCCATCATTAACACTGTTAATTTTCCGAATCAGAAACGAAGGTCGAAGTTATCACCTTTATCTTTTGGAGAAAGTGGAAACTGAAAGGACCAGAAAAACATATCGTCATCTGGATTGTAATCATCGTCATCGATGTCTCGTACTTCTGGCGTGTCTATAGCAGGGGTTTGCGGGAGAACTGTTTCTTCTTTAGTTTCCGGAGGTGTTTGTGGTTGAACTTCCCTAGGAGCAGGATTAATATCAGTAATAGGCCTTCTTTTCCTAGGCCTATCATTTGAACTAGGTGGTCTAATTTCCCTCGAATTGTTGTCATCAGTTGAAGGTCTTCTAGTTCTGGCTGAAACGTTATTTGCCGATACTCTTCTTTGGTTCCTTGGCTCTTCTACAGAGGGTCCTCTACTCCTCGGTGGAGTCTTTTTTACTTCTACTGTCTTTCGGTTAGTGGTCGGCGATTTTTGTGGTTGGTTGGCATTCCTACTACGTCCGCCTCTGTCGTCATAGTCATCATAATCGTCATCGTAATCGTCATGATCGTCGTGATGATCATTATGGTCGTCTTGATGATCGTGATGATCATCATGATGGTCGTCATGATCATCGTGATGGTCATCATGATCGTCGTGGTGGTCATCGTGATCGTCGTGGTGATTCTTATGATCGTGGTCGTCATCGTGGTGGCAATATTGTTTGTGATATGTCTTCCTTCTACAGGACTGTCTTCGGTGGCCTCGTCTCTTATACCCCCCTCTACCTCTGGACCTTCCTGATGACCTTCTTCCACAAGGTTCTGCTGCCTAAAGACATACAAAGCAAAGTGATGGCAACCAAATATGGAAGTGCTATGGGTTCAAAGATAAGTATTGAGAGTGTTACTGATAAATCTTAAATATTCGTATATTCTAAAAGTTACTTTATTAACCATCGATCATAACTAACACCCCTACAATTCCTAGTTAAAAACACTGCAGCCTAAGAAGGTGAAATAGTTTAAACTTATTGAAGTCAATGATATTTTGTCGTGCCTCATTACTTAACTCCGTTCCCTCAGTTAGGTGAATTATTAATTAATTTTGAAGTGGATACTTTTTATACATTTTTTAATAGTTATTTTAACCTTGATAAAGTTCAATATATTTTTACAGTTCAAAATATTCTATTATTTATCCAACTTACATTATTAAAAGCCCCAGTGTAAAACAAAAAGAAAAACAAATCAGGTTATAATTGTTTACTTACACACATAACAGCAATAACAGTGATAAGAAGAAGAACTATAATTTTAAAATTCATCTTGATATAGTTGCTATTGTTGTTTTCACCAACAACATTTCATACCGAACTAAGGAAATCACTGCTGGTGTGTTTAAAAGTGTGAAAAGGCGGATTTTCAACATCATAAGAGTTGAGTGACATTTATTGATTAGCTACAACACTTCTCCGCACGTTAAACTTGTCATTGACTCTAACTTTATGAATAATTCACGCTTGCATGTTCATGTGTTGACAGCGTTCATTGTAAACACAACATTCTACGATGTGATGCAATATGACCAAGTAAATGTTTGTACAGTTTCATGTCTCAAATGTTTCCCGTTTCACTGCGGCAGGTATTTATTTAAAATTAAAAATTAACTGCTTAAAAAACTATTATTTTTCATTTTCAGTTTAAATTTTTAAGAGTTCAAAATATGATTTGTAGGTATACACTTATGTATAAGAAATTACTTAATGCTATTTTATGTGTATTACCTTTGATTTGTGCTTGTTCAATACGGAAGCAAGAAAATATATACGTAGAGAAGATTGTTTAATAGGTAATTAATACAATACTGTATACATTATACCTAATGTTACAATATAGATACTGTAAAATAAAGAATTTATTTTAAGGGTGAGCTGGCGTTTCTACCTGCTTCCCCCATATTGCCACTGTTAACTTCCAAAGCATGTCCTTTCCCAACGGATTATCCGATATCGTAGATCTATAACCTAACGATATCAGCAACTTAACTTAGCGATATCAGTTAGCAAAATGTCCATATAACTAATATGGCTCTTTAAACTGAGTCATAAATCAACAGTTTTGGTTAATCCGTTGCGGAAGACAGACTTTGAAACAACATTGACTTATGGGAGAAACAATTTGATGCATTTAAAGGTCATAATTTTAGTTACTACGAACGCCTGCTTTAATTTAAAAAGCTAGTTTTAGCGAATTTCCCCTATAGGGAAGAAGCTATTACCGTAGTCGGCATGGAAAGACCTAGGCCCGGGACCATGATAACTTTTCGTTTTGAGGTCCCCAGACCCCAAAAACACCATTCGTTCGAAACTGTATATATATATATGTGTGTGTGTGTCCGTGAGCACGATAACTCTCGTAAAAATGATCCGATTTTGACGAAATTTGGTATAAACGTTTAAATCAGCATTATGACTTAAAGTTCGAAAACCAGACGGATCGACCTATCCGAAAGGGTATTTTGGCGGGGTTTTATACCCTAAAAATGGGTTTTTTGAGCTGTTTACAAATAATTTTTTTAAAATCCAAATTCCAGTTTTTTCCATTGGAATCAGCTGAACAATACGCACAATTGGGTTTTTGATCATTGCTCTACGTCAAATGGTTACGGAGATATTGAAAGTGCTAAACACAGTACGTTGTCTAATGTTATTCTTATGGAGAATAAGATAAATTGTATATCTCGCTTATTAATGAACTTATCCTAATGAAACTTGGTATATTGCTTCATATCGTTGTGGTCTATTGATATTTGCACTAAAAAACATTTTTCGACCGATAGTTCCCGTAGCAGCAACCCTGCGTACTCAGCCCCATGTTATTCTTATGGAGAATAAGTAACGTGTTATCTCCCTTCATTATCAACATAAATGAATCAAATTTGGTATGTGGCTTTACCTACTTCAGTTATATTGATATTTGCATAAAACCCCATTTTTTGTGTTCCTTGCTTCAGCAAACCTGCATACTCAGCCGCCATGTTATTCTTATGGAGAATAATTAAAATGCCATAAATCGTTTATTTATGAATGTATAATGATGAAACTTGGCATGTGGCTTTATGTGGTATTAAGATACATATATATGCATTGGAAATTCGCTGAGTACGCAGGTTTGCTGCTACAGGGGTATTATGGATTCACGTGGAAAAATATTTTTGATAATTTGAAACAAAACAGTATCTTGTAAGAATATAAATGGTACCTTTAATCTGGAAGTACCATCACCATTATGCTGTGTGTTAAAAAAATATGTCGGTGGTGTTTCAATATTAAATATAAGTTGAAAATAGTTTTCACTTTTTCACCCAACACCAACCTCCAATCATAATGTAATTTCTGTGACCAGCGTTTCTACAATAATTAGTTAATAAATTAATAAATAAGGTATTTATTTTCAAGCCAATTATAATTACACGACTGTTTTACAAATGGACTCAAAACAGTTGCATAGGTCATCTCTTATATAACAAGAGTTTAGTAATAAATTTATAGTTACAAATAGTAAATGTGCAACATGCCACATGGAGCTCTATTAGCTTACCAAACAATGCAGTGTGAGTTTTCCAAACTTGTTTTGACTAGATTAAAGCTAGGTTTACTAACTATATTTAGAAATTCTATAATCACAATTTATCAACAAGTGGCTCTCCAATAACATATGGCCTTTGACATTGTTTATTGGCCACGGCTCACTGCATCTCACTGCATTCATTCCATTATACTATTAACACATATTTACGACGAACTCATACATCAGTGTTTTACATTTTAAACAAAAGCCTAAATGTTAAGGAGTTTATTATTTGTTAAATTGTTCTTATTTCAAGGTAGGATTTCCAACGTAATGTTGATTTATTAGTGCACGACCCCTTGTTCTTGTTAAAAGCTTATTGTTCTTTGTGTGTTCGTAATACAAAAAACAAAAACCTTGAAAAACCCATTGTATAAAAATAATCATCTACACATTTTAAAAAATTCCTAGTTTTTATTCACTCACCTCCTGAAATTAATACTTAACCGATTTTGACGATTCTTTTTTTATCTAAAAGATAGTTTAAAGTTCTATGTAATTTTTTAGCCAGAATTTAGATTTAGGCCTCAGGGCTCCACCCCGCGGGGCTTCCAAGTTCCCATGTTATTCATAAGGAGGAGAGTTTTAATTGGTTTTTGACACATTTGTTTTTTATTAATTCAATTCATTAAAATAAACAACTGTTTTTAACCACAGCATTTTGCGAGGGAGCAGCTCTTAACTATTGAATTTAAGACTGTAAATGTACATGCTTTATTAAATGTACACTAGTAGCTTATTTTATTCTTTATTATGGCACACATATTAATTTAAACTGGATTTTAATGTTTTACTAGAGACTACCCAATGGTCGAAATTTGACCAAATATTTTTTGAATTTATAATCGACGAATATATAAACAAAATTTAATATCTAGTGGGTTCTGTTGCGCTCATTTCTCTATCCCTCTCTCTTCCCACTCTATCTCGCTCTCCCAAACCAATCTTCACCTCCAGGTTTTTTTTTAAGTTAAAACCGATAGGATAAGGGCGTTACCATTCCAGTAATCAGTATCCTTTTTGTTTATGCCTGAATCCTCTCCACCTCATAATCTCTCCGTCTCTCATCTTCCCCTCCCCTCACAAACAGGTTTAATTGTTGTAAAGTGGAGTTGAAGCGGAGGCGGAGGCGTGGCGGTGGGGAAGGATGATGCCATTCCAGTAGTCAGTAATAGTTTTGATTTATCAATCATCTTTTCTTGCTGTTGTACTACATATTTATTTGAATTTCGCAGCTGTTATTAAATTAAAAACATAACGAAAAGCAGAACACCAGTTCCCAAATGGATAACATATAAACTTTGAAAGCCAAAAGAGTATAGCCCTACACAACCAAACGCAAAATTATATCCATTCGACACACCCCCTAATAGTATTAAATAATTGTGCCACGTTTCATAACTCTACGATTTCGCATATCCAAGAAATCGGTAGCACAAAAATTTTCTTAGCCTTAAAATACAGATTTGTCTGAAACATTTGTTCATGCTGTTTCACTGGTATTTTTTATATCTACAGTTATCAAATATACGATTCAATCAATTACTGTTCTTCCATAAAATTAGAATTGTAACTTTTAAAGTCTGTGGGGCGTAGCCCTGAGGGCCGATGCGAATTATAGGTGAATTTTTCCTACAATGCACACAAGCTGAGGGAAAAGGAGGGACAGTTTTGTGCTTGCCTGTTAATACAAATATTGTATAACACATTAACAAAATCAGGCAAGGCTATTATTGTGAATGGAAATTTTAAGACTTATTTGTTTTATTAATAGAAATGAGATTGGTTAACCACTTGTAGCAAGAAAAAAGTTAACAAATAATCCTTATAACATTAATTTTTAAAACAACTTGCTAATTTAAAGTATTTATTCATTTATGAGTCTTCCTAAACCTTTATTGTATCATGAATATTTCATACTAGAATTGCTTCCGCACTGAAACACCTATTTTGTGTTATTTAATTTTCTATCTGTAAATTTGTACCAACGAGAAAGTGGCAAAAATAAGTCAGAATCACTTACCATATCACTTTTTGTGTTTAATTTTTTTCCGTCTTAAGTGGTGAAGGTAAAACTTGATGGCTCAATTGTGGGTTGTTTATGAAGTAGTAAGGGAGATTAGTCTCGAGAAAAACTCCCTACTTAAATTATATTTGTATAAAGATTTGAATCTATTGCGGTCTTATCTGTCATATATTTTGCTTAGTGGGAATAATTGATGGGTGGAATGATATTGTAAATTTATATATTTTAAAACTATGTTCGTTTTAAATCAACTTTTACTACATAAAAACGCATTTTACTGGTTCAGGGAGTTATGGCATGTATATGTTCTACTCCCGATCATTTAAAGATGAATAACCCTATCTCTGAAAGACCGGTAATAAGAACTAATCACTACCTTAAACTGTTGGATAAGCCTAAATTAAAACATGTTATCCAAGAATGATTGAATAATTACAAGAAAATCTGACTAACATCACGCTAACACTTTGTAAGTTAATTAATTCTAACTTAGATGGGAGGTAGATCAAAAATAAAATTTCGACATTAATCCAACAAAGTTAAAGTGGTTTTAATATAAATTATAAATTGAAATTAATATATATGAAAAAAATACAAATCACAAAAAAACTACAAATATATAGCGGGATATAATAAACGTGAATTTATACGTTTGTTCAATGAAACGCATTATTATTTATATAGTTTTGACTTGTTTAGTATCTCAATAACCCGCAAAACCTAGCCACTCATACACCAATATCTATGTTAAGTTGAACGTATTTTTCCAACTGATGATTCAGACGTGCTTGATTGTGCAATACTACTTGTGGGTTCACTTCCACCTTTGGATGTATCTTCACTTGTGGAATAACTTTCACTTGTAGGTGTATTTTCAATTTTAGGAGAATTTTCACTTGTGGTTGGACTTTCACTAGCAGGTGGACTATCTTTTGTAGAGTTTGCCGTGTCAATAGGGATAATTTCATATCCAAAAACTCCTTGCATATAGTTCAAATTGACAGGAACAGTAGAGTATCCAACATCACTGTTGTTGTTAATAACTGGTTCTACTGAAAGCTCTTTGATGTTTAGTTTGTCTCCTGTATTATTCTTTTTTACAACAAAACCGATCAAACTCTTAATTGAATAATCTAATTCTTTTTCTTTGAAAGTGACATTCTTTACTTTAGTCGTATTGGACTTTTCCTCTTCTACGGTTAAAGGTTTAGCCAATAGTGTATTATTTGTCATTGATTTTTCCCCTTCATTTTTCTTCTCAATTTTCTTTTTAATTTCTTCTTGTTTAGTTTCCGTTTTATCTTGCCTTTTTGATATGACATGAAAAGCTCTACTGAAAAAGCCTGGTTTGTTTACCTTGGAATCACCCTCAGGTGTTTTTCCTTGAGTGCTGACTTGTTCTTCTGTTTTGCCTTTCGTAGATTTTACTTCCAACTTACTTTTATTTTCTGAAGGTCCGCCGCTGTTGGTCAAGGCATCTGGATCGTTGATTTCTTCCGCTTTACTGTTGACTGCACTTTTTTCTACGCCTTCTTTAGAGCCCTCATTAATGGTTTTAACTTTGGCACCACCACCCTTAACTTCTTTCATTGACTTATCATGATGGTGATCGTTTGGTTGGGATTTGTTTAACATACCTATTTCAACCACACTAGTTTCGTTTTCTGATTTCCCCTTTTGTGTCACTGCGTCTTTATCAGTGAATGTGACATTTCTTACTTTTTCGTCAGCCTTTGTCTTCTGTACCATATCTTTTACATTATCTTTTCTCACTGCAGTTATATTCCTTGTAGAGTTCACCGACGCCGTTTTTCTCTTTTCTTCCAGTGTACATTTAGCATTCTCCGGCCAGTCGCAGAAGGACTTCTTGGCATTATAGTGTAGGCCAGTAGGACACTTGAATATCTTAGGGCTGCGGAGCTTATGGTGGCACAATATGAATGCCGAGCAGTTGTGAGGATGTTCGTAGCGGTGGCCTGGCGCACAGAATATGGCCCGTGTAGCTGGAACAAACTGAAACAGACATGTAACAAATCTATTACATATGTGTAATTACTTTAAAATTACAATTTTCAGGAACTACATATTTTGTGAAAAAATATTAACATTGATATATAACTTTTCAAAATGCCCCACATAAGCGTAAGCGTACTGATACTTAAAACATATAAGACAAAACCTTTAAACATGATATTATTATAATTACAATAAAACACGTTTTGACTTTTTTTGTTTAATTAAATATTTTATTTTCCACTTGCGATGTAAATAAAAATTTAGTTGCAGTTTTAGAGTGATTATTAAATCAATGTTTGTAAAGCATTGTTTTACATTATTATAAAATTTAATTGCAGATTTGTTTTTGTTGCTCTAAAGGGGCATGGTGTGTCTAGGTAATACGCTAGACTGTAGTCAAAGGTAGCACAGTTTTATTTCTCTTCTCGTTTCCATATATTTGTTTGGAAACTTTTTATTAGAATGTTGACATTATAGAGATGAAAAGCCTGTTTCAATTAAAAATATATTACTGTTTTTTTCTTTTGCAACTTCCTAATCAGCAATTTCCGTACAAAGCGGTTAGACATATAACTCCGTATATGACTGAGACTAATGCGTGTTGTATGTTAAGGGTGTTTGGTCAAAAAATAAATTTCAGATTTTTATGTATGAATGTGTTTGTTACAATGTACTAAACACGAAAATGAAGTTTAAAAAATTTTAAAAAAATTCAGGGGTATATTAAAAGGGACTAAAGGGGCGATTTTTGGGTGTTTTGTTACCAATAAGCAAAGCAACCCGTTGATATTTTTTTAAATAAAAATACATTTTTTGCTTTCTGATTGCTTCCTTTATGCGTTAAAACAAAAATAATAAAAATCTGAAAAACAATTTTTAATTTTTTTTGTTTTACACCTTATTTTAAAATTAAGATTTAAAAAATAAAAAACGAGTTTTGATTTAATAGATGTGGGTTTTATCTGATATTGTATAGGCGTTTTTAAATCTTTTCTATGTATAACAGTTCTGCTTCCTTATTGGTAAAAGTAGCACCATGTAGGGTCGGCACGCTGCACTGCAAGTGTAGTGGTGATCACCTACAGTGCTCGCACGCGTCGAGGGGCGAGGTGCGTCGCCGCTCAAGGTCATACCGTACTCCGCGCGCTTTCTGTGTTACTCTCTCTCTCTCTCTTTCTGTCTCTCTCCTCTGCACTCCCACCACTTCTTCGGTTTCGCGCGTATAATTCCGGTAAAACGGATTCTGCGGCCCTGCCGCAAATTGACAGATTCACCTGTTTTAGCGAATTTCCCCTCTAGGGAAGAAGCTATTACCGTAGTCGGCATGGTAAGACCTAGGCCCGGGACCATGATAACTTTTCGTTTTGAGGTCCCCAGACCCCAAAAACACCATTCGTTCGAAACTGATATATATATATATATATATATATATATATATATATATATATATATATATATATATATATATATATATATATATGTGTGTGTGTGTGTGTGTGTGTGTGTGTGTGTGTGTGTGTCCGTGAGCACGATAACTCTCGTAAAAATAATCCGATTTTGTTGAAATTTGGTATAAACGTGTAAAGTAACATTTATGACTTTAAGTTCGAAAACCAGCCAGATCGCTCTATCCGAAGGGGTATTTGGGGGGGGGGGTTTTATACCCCCTACCTACTTGAGATATATTGATGTTTGCTTAAAAACCAATTGTTTATGTTCCTAGTTTCAGCAAACCTACGTACTTATCCCCAATGTTATTCTTATGGAAAATAATTACAAATGTATATTTGTGAATATATTTTTATGAAATTTGGTATGCGGCTTTATGTGGTATTAAGACATATATTATGCATTGGAAATTTGCTGAGTACGCAGGTTTGCTGTGACGGGGGCATTTGATATTAATTAAATGTAACCTCAGTAATATACCTCTGGGATTGAGTTTCTTATGCCTTCAGACGGTCGCGGTGGCGCAGTTTTCGCTCATTTAGAGCGCGGTCCATTTATAATTCAAGAAAAATTATAGGTTCAAGAAAATATTACGTTTTTAAAATTTTAAATATTGGTTTAGTTTCAATTTTATTATTGAACGTTATTTTTACATTTATGTTAGCCGCTTTATAACCTCCTTATTTATTATAAAAGGGGGCTGTTACGTATAAAATCGGGACTATAAAAAGTAATAAAGCGTAAACTTTTTTAATTTTTAGGGTAGAAAGAAACTTCCAGCTGCAAAGTTGTAGCAAATTAGTTGATCTACATGTTTTACTTCAAACATTTTTCAGTCAGACGTTCGGTTTGTTCAAAAATGTCTTTCAAACAAACGCAACAGTAGGTGCTTCGCTTGTACACAGTCGCACCGCGTAGCTCTGTATGTTCGTCATTCAAACTAAACAAGAACTGTGACAGCAATGTATTTATTTACACCTTCCACGAATCTCGCCACTCGCACACTACGAGCACCGCGTGTCCGCGTTTTTCAGTTTTCAGAGTATTATGGTATTACTGCAACCGTAGCAATAAATGCCTTGTAAGAAATATAGGCATACAAGATATAGAAAATCAGTTGCCAGTAAAACATTGTTGTGTGAAACAAGTTATAGAATACCTGTCATGTAACTAAAGATCCAGCTTCTTCTGAAGATGTATATAACTGATATAACTAAGTGATAGGAAAGTGTAAATTTACGATTTACTTCATATTTCGAGAAGACATTCCTTTCTATAATCAGTTGGACAAGTTAATTTTGCAAAGCAATCAGAAAGACCCTAACTTCCTTTTTTTGGAGGATATAAAAATTACGAATGTTGTGTTTTTGGCTCCCAAAACCGGTAAAAAGAGATCGGGATGTAAAATTAATGCATATTACATTATATGACATAAAAAGCCAGAAAATGTAGGCCTAAACACTCTCCCATAACTTTGGCACAAATATTTATAGCCAGATAAGGTATTCAGCTGAAGTGTAAATTCTGATATTTAATTTAATACATAATTCTAATAATTTAATATTTTAATTTAAAATTTTCTAAATTTTAAATATTCTAATTTAAAATTTTTTAAATTTTTTGTAAATAAATAAAGAGAACCATAAAATCCAATTATTTTCCAAGCAGTGTATATTGTTTATTTGAGTGTATACGTTTTATAAATCAGTAAATAGTAACAATAGGCGTTCATTGGTGGTACGGGGTCGAATCGCCGATTGTATTTGTAAAATATACGTTCCGGTAGTCGTTCGGGCCTATAAAACGGAATCCGGCTTCATTTTTCGCTGGGAAAATGTGGTCCGATTGCCGTTTTTGAGCGAATAAGTACATTTCCGGCATAAAATACGGTGTGTACTCAATTTTCGGCCGATAACAAAGTTTGCGGTCGTATTTATGACTCATGTATATAGTCAATGGTAATATGCTGTAAAATGAATTTAGCTACCTTCGTGCCCTGCTCCCTGCTCGATCCGATGTCTTGTTCGGGCAAAAGTCCGATAGTAAAAACTATTGCGGTTTTCTTTGGCCGATTAACTAAGTTTATGCGTACTTGTCGTTTTTGGTTTAAAAGTTACGGCGACCATGAATTGCGGCGACCACGATTTTGGTCCATGAATTCAAGACAGTCGTCTTTTTAGGCCGATAACACAAGTGTTGGTCAATAAAGCGCGTTCGGCTATTCTTTACAGCCGATCAAATTATTATTGATATGGAATGTTTATCAAATTTCCGGGGAGGACTCCCGGACCCCCCACCCCTGAGGGGTATTCTATACCCCCCCCCCAAAAAAAACCGGGTATTTCCCCCACCCAATGTGACTCCCTGGATCCGCCCCTGATCGTGCCTGAATTTTACTTTGTAACAATAAATAACAAATTCTTCTTTAGCTTTAACAACAAACGGATACTAAACTCCAACAATAGCGGTAAAAAATACATCTAACAAAGGTTAGTATGTTGGTGATTGGAGTAAAATATTCCACAATTGTATATTTATGGAAAAAGATTTTATGGAATAGTTCCGGGACACCCTATACATTTATTTAATACAGTATTTGTAGAAATTAACAAGATCAATGTATTATGATTAAATATATTTGTAAAATTGTATTTCATAAAATTAAAAACCATTTTAGCGAATTTCCCTTATAGGGAAGAAGCTATTACCGTAGGTCTCATGGTAAGACTTAAGCCCGAGACTATAATAACTTTTTGTTTTGATATACCCAGATGTCAAAAACACTATTCGTTCAAATTTATATACACAGGGTTATACACAGGGTTGGTGAAAAGTCCCGGGACGGCTTAATATTTTTTTAACCGTTACAGATGGAGCTATACAAGTTGGTACACTGTTACTGGGCATAAAACACTATTTTACTAAAATGTCAATGAGCCGCTACCACCTCAGTGGGACGGCTCACAAGGAGTCGGAAGAAAATCTTAAATAGAAGCATAGGTTGATATTCACATCATATTAAAGGTCTTTATTAGTAGAATACAATGCCACAAATCCGACTTTAAACGGACAACCGAGCCCATAGGTTGATGTGCATATCAACCTATGCTTCTATTTAAGATTTTCTTCCGACTCCTTGTGGGCCGTCCCCCTGAGGTGGTAGCGGCTCATTGAAATTGTAATAAAATAGTGTTTTATGCCCAGTAACAGTGTACCAACTTGTATAGCTCCATCTGTAAAGGTTAAAAAAGTATTAAGCCGTCCCGGGACTTTTCACCAACCCTGATATATATATCTATATATGTGTCCGTTAACACGATAACTTGAGTAAAAAACGTCCGATTTCGATGAAATTTGCAAAAGTGACATTCATTACTTTAAGTTCGAAAACCAGAAAAATCGGACCATGGGAAGGAGGGTTTATGGGGGTTTTAAATTTTCCAAAAATCAGTTTTTTGCACTTTTCACCCTAAAATTTTTAAAACACTCAATTTTGGTTTTGAGCATTTTATAGAGCTTAAAAAAAATAATATAGTATTTTGAATTATTAACCTAAGTTAAGTGGTTGCGGAGAAAATCCAAAAAACGTGCTCATAAAATCTCCCATGTTAATCTTATGGGAAAAAGGTTTTTGGCTTTTCCTCAGTTCATTTTAACGTAAACTTCACATTTGCTTTTACAAATCGATTCAGCTATACAAAACAATCATTTCGGTGTTTAAATTGTGATTCTGCGTCCAACCGTTTCAGAGATATTCAAAGTGCTAAACACAGTACGTTGTCCAATGTTATCCTTATGGAGAATAAATAAAATTTGATATCTCGATTATTTATGAATGTATATTGATGAAACTTGGTATGTGACTTCTCGTAGTACTGTACTGGTATATTGATATTTGCACAAACAATTGATTTTTGGTTGATTATCCCAGGAGCAGCAAACCTGCATACTCAGCCCTAATGTTATTCTTATGGAGAATAAGTAAAGTTTTTTATCTCCCTTAACTATTAGCATAAATTAATAAAACTTAGTATGTAGCTTCACCTGGTTGAGTTATGTTGATAATTGCATAAAAACACATATTTTGTGTTCCTTGTTGCAGCAAATCTGCGTACTCAGCCCTAATGTTATTCTTATGGAGAATAAAAAAATGTTATAGATTAATTATTTATTTATGTATTTTTATGAAACATGGTAAGTGGCTTTATGTGGTAGTGAAACACATATGTATGCATTGGAAATTCGCTGAGTACGCAGGTTTGCTGCGACGGGGGTATTATATTTATAACTAATGGTTATTATAATAAATAATGTTATTTGTTTTTAATACAGTAAAGATAGGATAATTCGAAACTCTATAATTAAAATTCAATTTGTTGGATAGTTCGAATTTTATTACTGCGGTCCTTTGAGATTCGAACGATCCGAGTTCCACTGTATTTAAATGTGCTCACAACCTTGTCAAACATTTTTTATGATAAAATCTGTACAGGCTACAAGAAATGTACTCATCAAAACTATAAAGCGAACGCTCAAAATAAAAATATATTTAAGATTAGTTGTTGGCGACATTGAAAGGCACATCAGTGGAAAATAGTAAGCAACCCAACCCTACTACTACTGTTTACTACTGTACCAGTCGAGCCGCGGGCCGGGGCCGGGGCTGTGTACCGTGTGCCTCGGACCGACGAAGAAGCGAGTAGACGAAAAGACAGTGGTGCGTGGGGGGAGGGGGAGAAATGAGGAGAACGCGCTCCTCTCTCCCCCCAGCCAGATCACACACACTCACAGCACTGCCCAAGTTGTCTTCCTAGCGGCGCGCGGTGGCGACTTGTAGAACTACTGCTCCTCACCGCCAGACTAGCCTAGCGGCCAAACACCCTTAATAACAAAGTTGTTACTGTTAGATTTAAATTTAAGCGCTATGAAGTAATCCGGTTTCGAAAACCATTGATTGTTCTCAAGATTTTGTTAATTTTTAAAATTATTTAAGTGATGTTTAATTGCCCCAACCTTAAAACGTACCCCTATTTCCACCATTACATGTGATGATAACCACGAACTAACAATCCCTGTTTAGGAGCATTTGCTTCGTTATGGCAAAAATTAAAATTTTCAACCGCCATCTTGGATCCGCCATTTTTGAATGAGATAATATTTTTCAGGTGTAAAGGTGGGATTTTTACCCAAAATTTCTAACTGTTTTCTTCACCTATCTTCGTTGAAACCAATGTCGTAATCTGTTTTAGCGAATTTCCCCTATAGGGAAGAAGCTATTACCGTAGTCGGCATGGTAAGACCTAGGCCCGGGACCATGATAACTTTTCGTTTTGAGGTCCCCAGACCCCAAAAACACCATTCGTTCGATACTGTATATATATATATATATCTATATATATATATATATATATATATATATATATATATATATGTGTCCGTGAGCACGATAACTCTCGTAAAAATTAACCAATTTTGACGAAATTTGGTATAAATGTGTAAAGCAGCATTTATGACTTTAAGTTCGAAAACCAGACAGATCGACCTATCCGGAGGGGTATTTTGGGGGGGTTTTGTACCCCAAAAATGGGTTTTTTGAATTTTTTACATATAATTTTTGAAAAAGTCAAATTTTAGTATTGACCATTCGATTCAGCTTAAAAAAACACACAATTTGGTATTTCGATCATTCCTCTACGTCAATTGGTTACCGAGATATTGAAAGTGCTAAACACAGTACGTTGTCTAATGTTATTCTTATGGAGGAAAAGAAAATTTTTTTATCTCGCTTATTTATGAACGTATACTGACGAAACTTGGTATACAGCTTCATCTCGTTAAAGTCTACTGATATTTGCTCCAAAAAATTGTTTTTGCATAATTCTCCCGTAGCAGCAAACCTGCGTACTCAGCCCCCATGTTATTCTTATGGATAATAATTAAATGCTCTGTCTCCCTTAATTATGAACATAAATGAATAAAAACTGGTATACGACTTAACCTAGTTGAGTTATATTGACATTAGCATAAAAACCCATTTTTTGTGTTCCTTGTTGCAGCAAACCTGCGTACTCAGCCCCAATGTTATTCTTATGGAGAATAATTAAAATTGAATATATCGCTTATTTGTGAATATATTTTTATGAAACTTGGTAAGTGGCTTTAAGTAGTATTAAGACATTTATATCTCCATTAGAAATTCGCTGAGTATGCAGGTTTGCTGCGACGGGGGTATTTAAGTATCACATTTCGTTCTCATGACATTGCCTCTTTTTGAAGTGCTGGATATAAATGTGTCAATATCTCAAGAACGAAAGATGATATTTAAAGACACATTGCGGCATTGGTTTCAGTGAAAAACCCCGTTGGAAATAATGGGTCACAACCACCTTTATATTTGAAAACTCCGCCACAGTAAACCTGCGTACTCAGCGTATTTCTAATGCATGTATATGTTTCTCACTACCACATAAAGCCACTTACCAAGTTTCATAAAATTGCATTTATAAATAAGTGATATATAGCATTTTATTTATTCTCTATAAGAATAAGATTAGGGCTGAATACACAGTTTTGCTGCAACAAGAACTATAAGAAAGGTGTTTTTAAGTAATTATCAATATAACTCAACCAGGTGAAGCTAAATACCAAGTTTTAATAATTTATGTTCATAACTAAGGGAGATATAACACTTTACTTATTCTCCACTAAAATAACATTAGGGCTGAGTATACAGGTTTGCTACTACGGGGATAATCAACAAAAAATAAATTTGATGTGCAAATATCAACATAACAATACTAGGTGAAGCCACATACCAAGTGCAATTAATATACATTCATTAATAATCGAGATATAAAATTGTATTTATCTCCATAAGGATATCGTACTGTGAAATCAGAAATCAGAAATCAGATCTTTATTGCCATTTGACTTTCACAAGCATTGAAAAACGTCATTTACAAAAAACAATAATTACTTCTTGTCAATAAAATACTCAGACAAACTGTAGTATTCCTTAGCAACCCAAAAGGATCTCAGCCTCCTCCTAAACTTACCCACATCAGTTACTGCCATGAGATTGGATGGGAGGGAATTGTATAATTTAATGCCTGCATACAAAGTCTGGTTTTTGAAAAAGGTAGTGTTGTGACGGGGAATTGCCAGGGATCCAAGTTTACGAAGATTAAACCTAGAAATGTGGCCCATCTGAAAAAAGTGTCTGTTTTTAACAAAAAAATGAAAGAGTTTCAAAAATATAAATACAGGGAAAAGTCAGTAAGTTATTTTCAGAAAAAACACCTCTGCACGACCCAAGCCTTGCCATTCCAAAAATCAGTCTTATTGCTTTCTTTTGTAACCGAAACATTTTCTTTGTACGAGTTGATTCGGCACCCCTAATTGGAATGCCATACCTGATGTGTGGATACAAACAATAAAAATAAGCAGTTAGAAGAACCCTAGTATCAGTGAACTGAGCAAGTCTTCGAAGAATAAAAATACCACTCACTATTTATCCTACCGGAGACCTTGTTAATGTGTTTGAAATAATCAATTCGAGAATCTATGGTAAGTCCTAAAAAATCATTTTTTTTGCATGCCTCTATTTCAAAATCTCCTACAATAATATTTGAACTATCAGAAATGCCATCAAAATTTCTTAATTTAAAATCAATAGACTTGGTTTTATCGGAATTTACAGAAAGTTTGTTTACAGCCAACCACTGAAGAAGAAGACTACTCTGCAAGAATGCATTGATTTAAAGATTTTCTCGAGATACATCGCTGATACTGAGCAATGTATCGTCGGCAAACAGACACAGGTCACATCTAGGCACACTACCAGCAATGTCATTGATAAACATCAAGAAGAGGATCGGTCCAAGGACCGTACCTTGAGGAACTCCATAGTCAACTACTACTTCTTCAGATTTCTGTGAAGCAATACAGCCTCGTTGGTCGATATAATTGATTTGCACAGTCTGTGTTCTCCTAAGGATAAAAGCAGTAATCCAATCCAAAGCAACACCCCTAATACCAAAATGTTCCAATTTCTTTAGCAAAAGTCTGTGGTTCACCATGTCAAAAGATTTGCTCAGATCTAAGAACAATCCAAAAACATGTTTGTGGTCTCAAGTGCTTTAGAAACAGTAGAAATAAAATTGAACATTGCATCAACAGTGGAGGTGTTTTTGCTGAAGCCAAACTGTTTATCAAAAAGAACATTATTAAAAACCAAGAATGGGTAAAGCCTGTTGAGAAAAAGTTTTTCTAAAATTTTAGAGAAGGTTGATGTTATAGAGATAGGGCGATAGTTGTTTTTATCAAGGACACTGCCCTTCTTGTGAAGAGGTTTGACTACAGCGGATTTGAGAGATTCAGGGAATACCCCCTGTTCAAAATAAGAATTAGCAATGTGAGCAAGAGGACATACAAGAAGATCGGCAACCTGTCTGAGTAGTCTTGAAGACATGCCGTCTTTGCCAGCAGAGTTACTGATTTTTAAAGAGCTCATGGTGTCTATTAATTCGCTCTCACTTGCAGGATTTAGAAAAAGAGAAGAGGAAACACGTGGAACATTGACGGGAACATTGTGTTTAGCACTTTGAATATCTCTGCCACAGTTGGACGTAGAATCACAATTTAAGCTCCAAAATGATTGTTTTGTAGAGCTGAATTGATTGGTAAAAGCAAATGTAAAGTTTACAATAAAATTAACTGAGGAAAAGGTAAAAACCTTTTTCATAGAAGATTAACATGGGAGATTTTCTGAAGATTTTTTTTAATTTCTCCGGAACAACTTAACCTAGGTTAATGATTCAAAAACAGAATTATTTGTTTTTTTAAGCTCTATAAAATGATTAAAACAAAAATTGAGTGTTTTAAAAATTGTATGGTAACAAATAAAAAAAATTATTTTTGGAAAATTATGAAACCCCATAATCCCCCTTCCATGTTCCGATTTTTCTGGTTTTTGACCTAAGTCACGAATGTCACTTTACACATTTGAGCCGAATTTCGTCGAAATCGGACGTTTTTACTCAAGTTATCGCATTCACGGACACACACATATATATATATATATATATATATATAGATACATATATATATAAATTTGAACGAATAGTGTTTTTGGCATCTAGGTCCCTCAAAACAAAACGTTATCATAGTCTCGGACTTGAGTCTCACCACGAGACCTACGGTAATAGGGGAAATTCGCTAAAAATGATCTTATAATTTTATATAAGCGATTCTTATATGGCGGATCCAAGATGGCGGCCAAAAATGTTAATACTTTCAAAATGAAGCGAATGCCACTCAACAATGATCGGTAGCAGCTCATGGTCATTATCTGATGTAATGAAGAATATAGTGGCATTTAAAACTCACATCAACGTTTTTTTTAAAAATCACTAATATATTGAGAACTAATAATAATTTGCAAAAACGGATTGTGGCATTGTATTCACGACAAAAAGGTGGTTCAATATGATGGGTCACAACCCACTTATACTTAAAAAAAATTGTAGTTCAATTCGGTGGATTACATATGGTGGAAAAAAAGTCAAAACTGAAGTACAAGCTGATCAACAATGATCGGTGGGGTCGATAACTTAAGAAATGTAGACAAAATATACTTATTGTGGGGGGGAGACTCATTTCAAACTCGCTCTGATATATCAATGTAGCTTATAGTTATTATAATTGAAGACATTCCTTTATTGTTATTAAAAATAAAAAAATATTCAGTTCCAATTTATTTAGTACGCAACAATTAGAACGAAATATCACCATTGAACACGATGTTTGAAAATCGGTTTTCAAACTTATTGCGAAAATGTTTTCAGTATATAAGGATTTTTTACCAGTCTTGAATAGTCATTGAGGTTCGCAAATGCAGTATAAGTTGCATCTTCTTATCTGTAATACGCTACGCCGATTTTTGTAAACAGAACTCCTCCGTTATTTTTTAACCATTTTCGATGATTAAGGTGTCAAAAAATGGCCCAGATTCGTAGTTGAGCAAAGTGGTTTTCAATTTCCAATACTGTTTTTCTGAAGGGCACAGTACACCCTCAAAGTTAAATTATCCCCCACAAATATAAGATGGAGAGTAGTTTGAATTCAGTTGTATTCTAAAGCAGGTGATGATACAGTTAAATACCCCCGTCACAGAAAACATGCGTACTCAGTGAATTTCCAATGCATATATATGGGTATCACTACTACCTAGAGCCACTTACCAAGTTTCATCACAATACATTAATTAATAAGTGATATATAGAATTGTATTTATTATCCATAAGAATAACATTATAATTGAGTACGTAGGTTTGCTCAACAAGGAAGATAAGAAATGTGTTTATTTGCAATTATCAATATAACTCAACTAGGTGAAGCTACATACCAAGTTTTATTAATTTAGGTTCACAACTAAGGGAGATATAAAACTTTACTTATTCTCCATATGAATAACATGGGGCTGAGTATGCAGGTTTGCTGCTACGGGAACTATAGGCCAAAAAATGGGGTTTTGTGCAAATATCAATAGACCACAATGAAATGAAGCAATATACCAAGTTTCATCAATATGTATCCTTTGTATTTCTAAACCTCTAAATATTACTGATAGAAAGTTCTCTGTTGTAAGTGGTATTATAATTTTGTTTACAATTGAATTAATTAAATATTTATTAGTTGTATACATACAACTGATATAAGTATTTATGTAATCTTGTTTAAAATAAGAAAAAAAGTCAGCATACCAATATATTTCAAACGGTTTCCTACCAAGGCCTCTAAGGAGATTTTTAATGGCATTATAAATTGATTTAATTTGTAAAATACTAAGATATAAAATACCTACTTAAAAGCTGTAATAATGTATAAGCATTCTTTGTAAACCATTTTTTTGAATAATCAAGGATATTTCAAAAGTTATTTAAAGATATTACACAATCGTAGAAGCTCAATCATGCACTTCAACTGTGATCCCTAACCGTGACTATTAAAAGTTGTCTGTTAAAGTACATTATTCAAATTCTACCCTTTAACACACACAACGAATTTGTAAGATATTCCGATAGAATATTTTAATAAAGGTATTAGACTACTCTACTGAAAATAACATATGTGTATCTAAACAATACTTTCCCTGAAGCCACATTTAGTTCTCATTTTAATTCAAAAGTACCGGGGGACCGAGCCAGGCTCGGTGTTTGATTCCACAGAAGAGGAATTGAATTTGTTTTATTTAAAATACTCGTTCATTTTCAATATGAGCTCATTCCCTTCTCTCATTTGCCTCCCGGATGAGCTCGTTCACTACGCTCACTCGCCAATCGAAAAAAGAGTTTGAGTTGCCATTCTAGTAGTTTTTTATTTCCATTATGAGAGTTGCCATTCAAGTAGGTTTTTTTATTTCCATAATGAAAAACAGCTGTTTACAATATTTTAAGTGATAGATAAAATCACACAACTGATTTAATGGTTTGTTTTTGTTATTCATTTTTAACCGTTGTTATGATTTTAAACTATTTTCAAATGAGTTGTTTAGAAAAATACGAGTTTTCATGAGGTAGTGGTTTTCACCAATCGACTTTTTAGACCCAAAAGCCCCTAATCCCAAACTTTCAGCAAAATCCTTCCGCTGGATCTCGAGATAAATTTTGCAAACAAACAGACATTTTCGTATTAGAGTATAGGATTTAGTTTGAGTTGTCATTACAATTATATTGATTGATTTTAAAAATACTATTATACAATAGAATATGTTTAAAAGTAAATAACCCAATCTTCAATGAGTTAATAATATTTCTACTTATTTAAATATTGTAAATTATTGTTCATATTTGTATATATATCTTACCCAGGACAAAGCGACAAGTGCAGCTAGAAGTAGAGGTGTCATGTCGCCGCACAGAGATGCCAAGGGGAAGTGTCTCGTCCTCTACAACTGTCCGGTAAATAGGAGGATATCCAGCTCAGAGAACGTGCCACCGGTGACAACAGTCGAGGGAACTGACTCATTCTTGCCTCATCCTTATCTCTCCATGTGTAGAACTTGTTGTGAGCAAATAACAACTTTAGAAGCACCCGCTGAGCTCTTCAGAGTTGAGATAAGCCATGTTCCAAGAACTGTCGACACAACGAGTGGAACACAAACAGTTGTTTGGTCAACTCGTTTGATTGTAGGCAACATGTAAGATGAAGTACAAAGTAGTTAATGTAGAATGATACTTTCTGTTTAAGGGCAAACATATTTTTGATCACAACTAACATTTACAAAATATTTATTTTCGATTTTAATCATCGGTTTTATAGAGGGTCGAGTATTATTTATTAACTAATGTCATTCAATATTTTAGAAATAACAGTTTAATTGGTGTAAACAGATTACAAATATTATAAATTTGACTTAACGTAATCTGTAATTTTTTTTTAGGTAATTAAAAGTCGAACTATCTCAAATGTATTATTTTAATGTTCATATAATATTAGTGTAGTGCCGAGGAAATTTCTAAAAGGTACAATAAATATCTCCTGCCTCTCTCTACTATATAGTGGGGACGATCGTTTGAAAAAAAACCCGTCGCAGTAAACCTGCATACTCAGCGAATTTTCAATGGAGATATAAATGTCTTAATACTACATAAAGCAACTGACCAAGTTTCATAAAAATATATTCACAAATAAGCGGTATGTACAATTTTAATTATTCTCCATAAGAATAACATTGGTGCTGAGTACACAGGTTTGCTGCAACAAGGAACACAAAAAATTGGTTTTTATGCTAATATCAATATAACTCATCTAGGTGAAATCGTATACCAGTTTTTATTAATTTATGTTCATAATTAAGGGAGACATTAAATTTAATTATTCTCCATAAGAATAACATGGAGGCTGAGTACGCAGGTGTGCTGCTACGGGAGCCTTTTGCAAAAAATTGGTTTTTGAGAAAATATCAATAAACCACAACCAGATGAAGCCTTATACCAAGTTTCGTCAGTATACGTTCATAACTAAGCGAGATATAAAATTTGTCCTTTCCTCCATAAGAATAACAATAGACAACGTACTGTGTTTAGCACTTTCAATATCTCGGTAACCAATTGACGTAGAGACATTATCGAAATACCGAATTGTGTGTTTTTTAAAGCTTAACCCAATGGTAAAAACCAATTTTTGACTTTTTCAAAAATTACATGTAAAAAGTACAAAACCCCCCCAAAATACCCCTTCAGATAAAGCGATATGGCTGGTTTTCGAATGTAAAGTCATAAATGTTGATTTACACGTTTATACCAAATTGTATCAAAATCGGATCATTTTTACGAGAGTTATTGTGCTCACGGACACACATATATATATATATATATATATATATATATGTTACTAAACAATTCACAGTACATAGTGCTGCTATAGTTATGAATATTAGAAAATAAAAATTCAACTGTATATATATATATATATTAATAATCAAATGAAACATTTTTCAACTGAGTACCCTTAAGGAATTTATTTATTTTTATTTTTAAGACTACATGTTTCGGGACATAAGCCCATCATCATGGTCAACAAATACCTAACCTAGTTTTATGATATTAAAAGTATTACAAAGACAGACATATGAGGAAATTACTTAGCAGATGTTTCACTTTGATGAACAAGTTTTTTATCTATCTATTCTCATTTTCCTTAGCTTTTCAAATATTGGATTACTTGTATTAATTTGAGTATTTAGTAATTCCTGAGGCATTTCTTTGTGAGCGATAAAGATATTCAATCCTTCTGATGAGTTCATTTTCTCACCTTTGGACATATAGTTTATTATCTTTAAATTCTCGTCTATGTTCTTATAACTATGGTTTGTTGTCAGGAGATGTTCAGCAAAATTGGATTTCATTGAGGTTTTGTTATTGCTTCTTAGTGCTTGTATATGTTCCTTAAACCTTGACTGAAATGATCTACCTGTCTGTCCAATGTAAAGTTTGTTGCAATCTGAGCATTGAATTTTGTAAAGTCCGGATTGAGTATAATCATTCTTTCTTCTGGAATCTTTTTGAGAGTATTTGTCAATCATTTTAAATGTGTTGTTTCGGGTGGTATAGCTTAAAGTTAAGTCGGTTCTTTCAAACGTCCTGCGAATAGCTTTGTTAATCTTAGTATGATATGGAACCTTTATAAAACATTTCTGATGGTTTTCGTTTGATGTGTTGATGTTTTTAGCTTTTTTCTTTTTGATGTTCCTAATCATTTTATCAACAATTTCATGTTTGTAACCATTCTTTTGTGCTAGGTATTTAATCACATTTCTTTCTTTATTATATTCATTCTTATTAAGAGGCACATTTAATAATCGATTCACCATTGAACGTAATCCAGCCATTTTATACTTCCACGGGTGATTTGACGCTGAAGGAATTAATAGGTCTGTTTGAGTGGCTTTCCTATATATATTAAAGTTGTGGTGATTATTTTGATTAGAAATTGTCAGATCTAAGAAATTTATACTATCTTTTTGTACCTCTTTTGTGAATTTGATTCTTTCTGATAGTGAATTAAGGAAAGTCAAAAGTTCGTGACCCTTAGTTTCGCTACCTTGAAATAGACAAAGTACATCATCGACGTATCTATACCAATATATAATCTTGTTCATTGAAGGGTTTGATTCGTTTAATATTTTATTGGTTTCCAGATGATGTATGTAGATATCAGAAAGTAGTCCTGAGAGAGGTGATCCCATTGCCAATCCATCTTCTTGTTGGTAAAAGGTCGACTTAAATTCAAAATAGTTTTGATTGGTGCATATTTTTGTGAGTTTAATTAAATCCTTAATGCTCTGATGACTAAGTGTGTTATTTTTCTTTAGATCTTCTTCTAATATTCTGACTGTTTCATCAGGAGGAATGTTCGTGTACATGTCTTTTATATCGAATGATATGAATATGCAATCATCTGGAATATTTATATCTTTGATTTGGTTAACTAGATCTACAGTGCTTTTTATTGAGTAATTATTTTCCCATATTAAGCTATTCTTAATTTTATTGTTTAAAAACTTACATAGGTTGTAAGTTGGAGCTGTTTGAAAGTTAACTACGGGCCTCATCGGAATATCAGGTTTGTGGGTTTTAGGTTGTCCTTTAAGCTTTGGGGCTCTTGGATTTATAACTTTAAGTTGATATTGTTCATCTTTCGGTATCGTTTTGCAGCTCGTTATTATACTATTAGTTTTCTTTGAAAATTCTTTTGTTGGATCTTTTGATAGTATTTTAAAACTATTATTATCGATAAATTGTTGTACTTTGTTCTCGTAGTCTTCTTTATTGATAATAACTGTAGTATTTCCTTTGTCTGCTTTACAAATTATTGCATCATTATCTTTTAATTTATTTGCTATGGAATTTATAAGTTTCATATCTTGTTTTGATTTGTTAATAATGGATGGTTTCTTTATTTCCAATTTTATTTTGTTGAGTTCATGAATAAATGCATGTTTTAAGGGTTCTTGCATTTCTTTTTCAGCGTTTTTGATAGAAACATCAATGTTAATTAGTTCATCTTGTATGATATAATTTTTGTGGTCAAGGTTGATGTTATATTTCAGAGATTTTTCCAACATAATATTTTCATCATATATATATACAGTTTCGATCGAATGGTGTTTTTGGGGTCTGGGGACCTCAAAACGAAAAGTTATCATGGTCCCGGGCCTAGGTCTTACCATGCCGACTACGGTAATAGCTTCTTCCCTATAAGGGAAATTCGCTAAAACAACATTTAGAGAGAACGTGGCCCCACAAACTTGTTAATGGAATGGAAACAAAGCTACACATTTTGAGTATTTTGGATGATTCTGATTTTAGAAACCCAACAGCTTGCGCGTACTTTTCAACAAATATTTGTTACTGTTGGTATGTTTGAAAATAAAAACATTTAATGTGGGATCTATGAGTTATATTTCTACATAGTCTATACAGAGGAGCTGCAAACATTTAACTTTCAGTTTAAAAAAGGTAAAAACATGACCTTCTTTGATATTTAAGAGCTTTTACATAGAGGCACTGCATAGAGTTTTTGGACTAAAAGTTATTAAAATAATTACCAAAAATTTTGTAAAAAGGATAAATAACTTCAAAAACCGCAAAAGTTTGCTTAACATCGATTAAATACACTAGTTTAATATCGGACAAAACAATATAATAATTCTATGGCTCACAGAATCTGATTGATGATTGAATAGTTGTTTCCAGGTCAAAGGCAGCAATATCAGACCCACTTAGTTATTAAGGACAGGCACTTCACTGCAGTACTCCTTGGCCAAAACAAAGAATGTTGTTCTTTATATCCGTCAATTTCAACGCCTTTCAAGCAATGTATCTATTAAACATTATCAATCTAATACTGTTCACTACTTCATTCGGATTGTTACAAATTCAAAGGATTGATATTACACAGACCTCTTTCCATGAAATATACACAAAAAACATACCGACAGCCAATTATTTATTTACAGTCTAATTCAACCTAAATCTAAGAAACTATGATATATTTCGATAGTATGAGGATAATCAGGAGAAAACATTACCAAAAATTACTTGAATTGTTCTCGTACAACAATCTGCAAGTGTACATTACATTTATCTAAGGAAAATAACATTTTATTTTGGTGCCTGAAAAACCTTTAAGCTTAGGAAGTATAGAGCTATACAGGGAAACAAAGTTCAAATACTTAAAGTGGTTTATATAACTGCATTAAGTAATACAATTTGTTGCTTTATGGAACCGGTTTCTACTGCGTGGAGTCATCATCAGACCGTTGGTACAAGGATACAAAATCTCTTAATTTGAAGGTCATCATGATATTCAATACAGAAATGAAAAACATAGGGACATCGAACGGACAACGGATACGGTCAATTAAAAAACAATAAACACGAAGGGGGGTGCGCCGCGTACCGGGCGGATGTGAAGTCCAGACGGCGGCGGTGATTCAAATATTTAATCGCATATCCATTTTTCATTTTGAGGATAAGTAATACAAAATGAGTCAAAACTACTACACCTTTTTAAAAGCATTCTACGAAATATTATTTATAATACCAACCCACTACATAGATTATTTGACTATATTCTTTCAGATTTTCCAAAAACGGGTAAGAAGTTAATAAATTTAATTATAGTTTTTATGCCTGTAAATTTATTTGTGGAATTCAATTATTTTTTGAAGTTTGAGTTTCGGATATTTAATAGATCAACGAGATGATACAGTGGTTATCGCTCAATATTTGAACATTTATAATTAGTAATAGTTCCCCAGAATTAGGAGAAATTTCCTTAATATATCTCTTTGTTATCACATCTTAATATACAACTGCGTAAGGACAAAATGGTAAATATATGTCTGTGATCAGGTGTCTGACCATATCGTGCGACCTAGAAGGTTGAAATTTGAATCACTCTTAGAAAATTCCATGGGAAAGAACCTCTTGAAAATATTCATAGAGTACAAAAATTTCATATTTTTAATGAACTAATGGACAATTAGGACGATAGCTTAATTATGCATTTGTTGTATTGTATCCGTCATTAAACTCCAATATTGTACAGAGATGAAATAAATTCCACTGGCAAAAATTTAATTAAAACATTTCAAGTTTTACAGAAATGTGAGTTAAACTAATTCACTACTACTAGTTTGAGGATAAGAATCCGAACATTCGCCTAGCTTATTGACACTAAGAGTACAAAAATAGATGTCGTTATGTTGTTGTCGTGGCGACCCTGCAATACCTGCTGGTCCAGCTGACTCTAGAGAGTGGCAGCAGGTGTCAAGTTGTTATGGCAGCCCTGCGATTCCTGCTCAGCGAGCTGACCCTAGAGCGTGGCAGCAGGTGATCAGTTGTTGTGGCAGCCCTGCAATACCTGCTCAGCGAGCTGACTCTAGAGAGTGGCAGCAGGTGTTAAGTTGTTAAGGCAGCCCTGCAATACGTGCTCAGCGAGCTTACACTATAGAGTGGCAACAGGTATTCAGTTGTCGTGACAGCTCTGCAATACCTGCTGATCTATCTGACTCTAGAGAGTGGCAGCGGGTGTTCAGCCACTGTTGTTGTAGCAGTCCTGCAATACCTGCTCAACAAGCTGACCCTAGAGCGTGGCAGCAGGTGATCAGTTGTTGTGGCAGCCTTGCAATACCTGCTCAGCGAGCTGTCACTAGAGAGTGGCAACAGGTATTCAGTTGTCGTGACAGCTCTGCAATACCTGCTGATCTAGCTGACTCTAGAGAGTGGCAGCAGGTGTTCAGTTGTTGTGGCAGCCCTGCAATACGTGCTCAGCGAGCTGACAATAGAGACTGGCAACAGGTATTCAGTTGTCGTGACAGCCCTGCAATACTTGCTGATCTAGCTGACTCTAGAGAGTGGCAGCAGGTGTTCAGTTGATGTGGCAGCCCTGCAATACGTGCTCAGCGAGCTGTCAATAGAGAGTGGCAGCAGGTATTCAGTTGTCGTGTCAGCTCTGCAATACCTGCTGATCTAGCTGACTCTAGAGAGTGGCAGCAGGTGTTCAGTTGTTGTGGCAGCCCTGCAATACCTGCTCAGTGAGCTGACACTAGAGAGTGGCAGCAGGTGTTAAGTTGTTATGGCAGCCCTGCAATACGTGCTCAGCGAGCTGACACTAGAGAGTGGCAACAGGTATTCTGTTGGCGTGACAGCTCTGCAATACCTGCTGATCTAGCTAACTCTAGAGAGTGGCAGCGGGTGTTCAGCCACTGTTGTTGTAGCAGTCCTGTAATACCTGCTCAACAAGCTGACCCTAGAGCGTGGCAGCAGGTGTTCAGTTGTTGTGGCAGCATTGCAATACCTGCTCGGCGAGCTGACACTAGAGAGTGGCAGCAGGTGTTAAGTTGTTATGACAGCCCTGCAATACGTGCTCAGCGAGCTGACACTAGAGAGTGGCAACAGGTATTCAGTTGTCGTGACAGCTCTGCAATACCTGCTCAGCGAGCTAACACTAGAGAGTGGCAGCAGGTGTTCAGATGTTGTGGCAGCCCTGCAATACCTGCTCAGCGAGCTGACACTAGAGAGTGGCAGCAGGTGTTAAGTTGTTATGGCAGCCCTGCAATACGTGCTCAGCGAGCTGACACTAGAGAGTGGCAACAGGTATTCAGTTGTCGTGACAGCTCTGCAATACCTGCTGATCTAGCTAACTCTAGAGAGTGGCAGCGGGTGTTCAGCCACTGTTGTTGTAGCAGTCCTGCAATACCTGCTCAACAAGCTGACCCTAGAGCGTGGCAGCAGGTGTTCAGTTGTTGTGGCAGCCTTGCAATACATGCTCAGCGAGCTGACACTAGAGAGTGGCAGCAGGTGTTCAGATGTTGTGGCAGCCCTGCAATACCTGCTCAGCGAGCTGACACTAGAGAGTGGCAGCAGGTATTCAGTTGTCGTGACAGCTCTGCAATACCTGCTCAGCGAGCTAACACTAGAGAGTGGCAGCAGGTGTTCAGATGTTGTGGCAGCCCTGCAATACCTGCTCAGCGAGCTAACACTAGAGAGTGGCAGCAGGTATTCAGTTGTCTTGACAGCTCTGCAATACCTGCTCAGCGAGCTCACACTAGTGAGTGGCAGCAGGTGTTCAGTTGTTGTGGCAGCCCTGCAATACCTGCTCAGCGAGCTGACACTAGAGAGTGGCAGCAGGTATTCAGTTGTCGTGACAGCTCTGCAATACCTGCTCAGCGAGCTGACACTAGAGAGTGGCAGCAGGTATTCAGTTGTCGTGACAGCTCTGCAATACCTGCTCAGCGAGCTAACACTAGAGAGTGGCAGCAGGTGTTCAGATGTTGTGGCAGCCCTGCAATACCTGCTCAGCGAGCTAACACTAGAGAGTGGCAGCAGGTATTCAGTTGTCTTGACAGCTCTGCAATACCTGCTCAGCGAGCTCACACTAGTGAGTGGCAGCAGGTGTTCAGTTGTTGTGGCAGCCCTGCAATACCTGCTCAGCGAGCTGACACTAGAGAGTGGCAGCAGGTATTCAGTTGTCGTGACAGCTCTGCAATACCTGCTGATCTAGCTGACTCTAGAGAGTGGCAGCGGGTGTTCAGCCACTGTTGTTGTAGCAGTCCTGTAATACCTGCTCAACAAGCTGACCCTAGAGCGTGGCAGCAGGTGTTCAGTTGTTGTGGCAGCCCTGCAATACCTGCTCAGTGAGCTGACACTAGAGAGTGGCAACAGGTGTTAAGTTGTTGTGGCAGCTCTACAATAGTCTTGAAAAGACTTGAAAAAAACGCTGAAGAAGGCAAACATACAAACTAATTTGCAATGAAAAGTGATTTTAAAACGAACACGATTTTCAGTTTTCATGTGTTTCTAAACAATTTTGCGATAGATGAATCTGTTATTGCTCATTACTCATTTATTTACTTAATAGATTCACCGTAAAACCTAACGATCATATAGACTGAGATATTTATTAAATTATTATTCATACCAGCTACCCTGTAAAATAACATATGTTAATAAATTCACTGCAAGAGTTTGACTGGAATGCTGACTCTTGATCCCTGGGCTGTCAGGCTGTTATATAACTGACGGACACTCAGGTGGGCATTCCGTCCCCGGATAGTATTCCCACACACGTACTCACCTTATTTCAATAAAATCCAGTGTAACAAATTTTAAAATTAGCTGTATTAGTAATGATATAATGATACAAACATAATTCAGAATCCTTCAAAGTCTTTTGATGCTGCTTTCTACAATTTAAAAATTACATTTAAATGGCTGCATATCATCAGCAATCAGTTACCAAAAATAGATTCAATAACGACATGTTTTAAGACAAACATGTGCTACCCCTAATCAACTAACGAGCAGTGTTTGTCACGGATATTTATTACAAATATATTGTTTTATTTATCGATTGTTTTTGATTAGCTGCAAACATATTTTATTAAAATTTCTTAAATTTCATTAATGAAGCTGACTATCAGTCAACGATACAATGGTTTCAACTGTTTAAAAACATTTATCTCATTAGTGCATCAACGTTATCATTAGTTATCATTTTTCTTTGGATAATTGAATTTCCCCTATAGGGAAGAAGCTATTACCGTAGTCGGCATGGTAAGACCTAGGCCCGGGACCGTGATAACTTTTCGTTTTGAGGTCCCCAGATACCTAAAACACCATTCATTCAAAACTGTATATATATATATATATATATATATATACATATATATATATATATACATATATATATATTTATTTATTTGCACCAAAAAACATTTTTTGCCTATAGTTCCCATAGCAGCAAACCTGTGTACTTAACCCCATGTTATTCTTATGGAGAATATGTAACGTGATATCTCCCTTAATTATGAACATAAATTAATAAATTTTGGGATGTGGCTTTACCTACTTCAGTTATATTGACATTTGTATAAAACCCCATTTTTCGTGTTCCTTCCTTCAGCAAACCTGCATACTCAGCCGCCATGCTAATGTTATGGAGAATAATTAAAATGTCATATATCGTTTATTTTTGAATGTATATTAATGAAACTTGGTATTTGGTTTTATGTGGTACTAGCTGATGTACCCGTTCTTCGCACAGGGGCTTTCTCTACCCGTTCTTTAGTCAATGCAATTTGCATTTTAGTTAGCTTGAAACAGCTGTTCTTGCTTCTGCTCTTTAAGCTGTCAAATGGAAGTATCCACAGCTGTTCGCATTACAGATTCTGAATGTTTTCTTTCTTCTGAAATATAAACATTGAAACTTAGGACGTTTACGGGGCGTAGCCTGAGGGGATTTTAAAGAAGTGAATAGGCCTATGTGTTGCATGGGTTCAAGATCTACCCTTGTGTAAAGTTTCAGCCCAGTCGGTTCAGTAGTTGTTGCGTTCACCCGGAACATCAGACAGACAGAAACCACCTATTCTTTATTATATTATAGACTTGCTGTGTACCCGTCCTTCGTACGGGTTGTATATAAATGGTAGATTAACTAAAGCAAATAACAATCCACATTAATTTACAATGTTAAAATTACATTTTACACGTTTAATGTACAATTAAATCACGAAATATATAATATTGTTAACGAAATATACTGGCAGATAGTTCGGGTCCTGTTGCTAAGTCGAGGAACTCTGTCGGGTAGTAAACGGCGTGTGGTTTACGACTCCAAATCGGTACACGTAACACTTTGGATTCGCCTTTAGAAATAAAATAACTCAAGAACAAAAAATAAAGAATATCCGGGAGGAGGGGAGTGGGGGTATAAATATAAAATCGGTGGGGAGGGGGGGAGCTAAATTGTAAAATCGGGGGGGAATTTGAAATGGGGGCCATAAAATAGAAATATAAAATCGAAGAGGGGGGAAGTAAAATATAAAATTGGGGGTGTGGCAAAAATAAAAATGGGGTGAGCAAAAATATCAAAGGGGGGGGGGCAAAGAAGTATAAAATTGGGTGGGGGAAATATAAAATTGGGAGGGGGAAAAAAATAAAATCAGAAGGGGCAAATATAAAAATCGGGGGGAGCAAAAATATAAAAAAGGGGGATTATACAATCGGGAGGGAGCAAAAATATAATGTTGGGGGGCAACAAAATAAAAAAATGAGGGGGGAGGGCAAAAATATAATTTTGGCGGGAGGGAGCAAAATATAAAATTTTGAGGGGGCAAAAATAAAAATCTGAGTGGAACAAAAATATAGAATTGGGGGGGAGCAAAAATATATAAACGGATGGGGGCAACAAATATAAAATGGGGGGCAAAAATATAAAGCGGGGACATAAAATAAAAATAATAATCAAAGAGGGGGAGAGCAAAATATAAAATCAGGGGGGGTATAGGAATTATCGGTAAAAATTGTTTTTTGTGCAAATAAGAATAGACCACAACCAGAGGAAGCCACATTAATATTTGTTCATTAATATTAATTAATAGCTAGCTGACGTTACCGTTCTTCGCACAGGGGCTTTCTCTACCCGTTCTTTAGTCAATGCAATTTGCATTTTAGTTAGCTTGAAACAGCTGTTCTTGCTTCTGCTCTTTAAGCTGTCAAATGGAAGTATCCACAGCTGTTCGCATTACAGATTCTGAATATTTACTTTATTCTGAAATGTAAACATTGAAACTTAGGATGTTCACGGGCCTAGCCCGAGGGGATTTTAAGGAAGTGAATAAGCCTATGTGTTGTGTGGGTTCCAGATCTACCTTTGTGTAAAATTTCAGCCCAGTCGGTTCAGTTGTTTTTGCGTTCACCCGGAACATCAGACAGACAGACAGACAGGCAGAAACCACCTCTTCTTTATAATATTATAGATTAAGGTACATATATATGCATTGGAAATTCGCTGAGTACGCAGGTTTGCTGCTACGGGGGTATTTTCTATTTACTTTACCCGTCCACTTAATCCTCAGCGCGTGCACGCGACGTATCAAGCAAAGCAAGAGACGTGCCACAGCATTGCAGGCGAGACATTACTGATTAAGTGTACTAACCGGGTCTGGGATTCAAACCCTCAAACCCAAGACAAGACCACTGCCATGGTCCGTGCACCCTTGCCTTGACCACATTCGGAAGGCATCATAAACAAGATGTGCAGTAGATCAGTGACGTCAGTGGTGCCTAACAGCTGTTAGTAACACAACAAAGCTTCCATCTGTCAAAACTAGACTGGATGCTGTTGTTTTGACTTTGCCGCGTCTATTATAATGCTCTGTTGTTCTGGAATGACAAAATACCCCCGTCGCAGCAAACCTGTGTACTCAGCGAATTTCCAATGCATAATATATGTCTTAATACCACATAAAGCTACATACCAAGTTTCATAAAAATATATTCAAATATAAGCGATTTTTAATTATTCTCTATAAGAATAACACTGGTAATGAGTACGTAGGTTTGCTGAAACAAGGAACACAAATGATTGGTTATAGAATTTAACTAGGCGAAGTCACATACCAAGTTTCATCAATATTCAATCATGAATAAGCGCTATATAACATTTTAGGTATTCTCCATAAGAATATCATGGGGGCTGAGTAAGCAGGTTTGCTGCAACAAGGAACCCAAAAAATGGATTTTTATGCAATTATCAATATAACTTAACCAAGTGAAGCTACATACCAAGTTTTATTAATTTATGTTCATAATTAAGGGAGTCATTACATTTTACTTATTCTCCATAAGAATAACATGGGGGCTGAGTACGCAGGTTTGCTGCTACGGGAATAATCAACAAAAAATCAATTTTTTGTGCAAATATCAATATACCAGAACTACGTGAAGCCACATACCAAGTTTCATCAACATACATTCATGAATAATCGAGATATAAAATTTGATTTATTCTCCATAAGGATAACATTAGACAACGTACTGTATTTAGCACATTGAATATTTCTTCAACAGTTGGGCGTAGAATCACAATTTAAACACCAAAATGATTGTTTTGTTGAACTGAACAGATTGGTAAAAGCAAATGTGAAGTTTACATTAAAATAAACTGAGGAAAAGCAAAAAACCTTTTTCCCATAAGATTAATATGGGAGATTTTATGAGTAAGTTTTTAGGATTTTCTCCGCAACCACTTAACCTAGGTTAATAATTCAAAATACCATATTATTTTTTTTAAGCTCTATAACAAGGTCAAAACCAAATTTAAGTTTTTAAAAATTTTTAGGGTTAAAAATGCAAAAAACTGATTTTTGGAAAATATAAAACCCCCATAACCCCCCTTCCCATGGTCAGTTTTTTCTGGTTTTCGAACTTAAAGTCATGAATGTCATTTTACACATTTGAGCCAAATTTCATCGAAATCGGACGTTTTTTACTCAAGTTATCGCATTCACGGACACACATATATATATATATATATATATATATATATATATATATATATATATATATACATATATATAAATTTGAACGAATAGTGTTTTTGGCATCTGGGGACCTCAAAACAAAAAGTTATCATGGTCTCGGGCTTAAGTCTTACCATGAGACCTACGGTAATAGCTTCTTCCCTAGAGGGGAAATTCGCTAACAAACATTTAAACAATCTAACGTCACTGGTACCCAACCAAGGAGGTTTATTACTAATACTGGAGGCAACAATGCTTAATGATTTTTGTGGAAAAAGCGAGTTGGTGATTTTGTCAGGTTGGTACACTGGTGAGGCAAAGTTCTCGTTCTTTGAACTATCCTGATCGGTTGATATATTCCTATAAGAGAATATACTCATGCAAATCAGTGGAATAAAAGTAACCAAAGTTGGCACACATTCATGTTTTCGTTTGATTTATGTATCCAATCTTTGCGTGAAATATGATTAATTATGAGTGAATAAACAAATACAAGTTTATTGATTTTGAAATCATGGCTTGGTACTTGTTTGAGTTACTTTGTCGACTCGTACAATTACAGCGATTCGTTCTTTGCCTCACCAAAACTTGGCATAGAACGGCTCGCAATTTCGTTCATCAGTGTTGCCTCCCTGCAGTATTGCCAATAGAACTACTTGTGCTCAACTGACAGCAGACGGGTGTAAAAGCTGAGCGTGATTCCGTATAATTATTCTAGATACTGTGGTGGTTGTAATCTTAGAACATGAACTCCGCGTGTGTCACCTTCAGTTGGACTATATTGTCTAGTTATGGCAACATCAGTGACACGAACGTGACACTAAGACTCAACATTGTCACTGAGCAAAGCTGACATTTAGTTTTGTCAAGCTTCTGGTTATTTCACTTATTACTTAAACGTTTTAGGAATCCTTAAGATAACCCAAGACACAAAGTTTGTCTAAGCGGAATTATATTATTAATAGTATAGACTGTTATTACACTTTTGTATTTTATTCAGAATTCGGGCACTTCAGCTGAATGCATTTTTAGGATAGTAAAGAGCAGTAAAACTATATGAAGGTAAAACGTAACTTATTTACAACTCAGTTTGTATTGGCATGTGATAAAATTAACTTGATGTGCTGGAAAGATAACAAAATTATCATTCACTAATGTATATTTCCTGAGACTTTCTTGTTAAGATATTTTGCTCCCTAATGAGTCATGCGAGTGGGAAATGTATCCACCTTGATATATTATGGAAACAATTTAATAATTTTCGTAGCAGGTCCAATAAACAACTTAAATAAACTTTAGACAAAGTCTTCACCGTACTCGTACAAATATATCACCTAGCATAGTTCTTTGTTGGGTGTATATTCTTCCAGAGGAAAAATTTCAACATGAACGTGAACAACACAATTTAAATGTGAGTTATACTATTAATAGATTCAAACTGTCACATTTACAACATAGGACGTGAACTGGAAAATAAAATGCCGCTCCCAAACAGTAATTCTGTTCATCTAAATTGGTGTCTTAATTTTTGACATCTGATAAGTTGTGTCATCCCACACAACAACTGTTAAATAATTTACTCAGCTGTGAACCCGTGGAGTTTGTTTCCTTTTACTATTACGATTTTTTGATAACATCACAGTTGATTTTCAACATTTAAAACTATTTTAAATTATATTCAAAATTCTAGTTTAATAGAGAGGAGTTATGTAGGCTTTGTAAAAAGTAATAAGTTGAATACAATAATTACACCAAATAATTCCGTGTAACTCAGGTGTTTTATCAGTCACCAAGCTATGCGTATAAAAAATTTAAAACTAAAGTAGCTAAAGTTGGGTAATGTAAATATTACTTTTCTAACGTAAATGGTTAGAAGTTAGATTAGTAATGTGAGTATTAAAAAGCACATCCAAATTCCTCAAGCATGTAGTCGCGTCCTTGGTAAAACTATAACGGCCCCGGAATCAATATTTTAAGGTTCATTGAGTCCATTAACAAGATGACCCATTGTTTACCGATTAAATATCTACATGAAAATGAGCCGTCATCCATCTGAGAGATGAGGGTTTCACACTTGGCCCTCAGCTCTCATGGAAAATCATATTGAAAATCTATGAGTATAGCTTAGCAGAGTAGTTTATCTCCTGAGACGTATCAAACTCGATACGAGTTTGTTAGACCGTATTTTTCTCTTTTTCCAGTCTCACTTACTCTGGGTGCTAGGCTGGGGAGTCACTGACCCAAAATCATACAAATCTTGCTTTTGCAAAAGAGGTCCCTGAGAGTGATGTGTGGAGCTTATCATCTTGGGCACTGTAGGCCACTCTTTAAGGAATGCCACGTTTTGATAGTTTAGATGTGCCTTGTAGCAGTTAGGGAGAGTGAGGCAAACTATGTTCTAACTAAGGTGTGCATGAATATGCCACTAGAGATAATTAAATCCTGCATTTAACTAGATGTAGACTGGATGTAAGCTGAAGTGCTTTCCTGTTGCAGGCATAAGGTTGTAAAACCATTCACCTTTGAAAGTAAGAACGGTGAAAGGTGAAGGCTGCCCGCACCCGATTTCACTAAAACGATCAAATCATAGCTGCCAGACGACCATTTATACAGGTACATAGATACCTACTAAAGGTTATTTAAATGGTATCAACGATGAACGAAGAAGATATTAAACTGAACATTGTCATACAGTTAAATTGCTTGCGTAACATTTATGATTTGACGAAGAACGCCACACAGTGGGGTATTTTGCATTAAAAGCTGGCCAAAAGTCGAAAAATCAAAAATGGCTTTTGCCACTCTACTCTACCATTATAAGTTTCCCAAAGGGTTTCCCCAGTGGCTCAACGCCTAATTTGCTTATCAGATAACATTAAAATATGTCACATCATTCCTAAAGTTGTGGTTGTTGCAATCACATTTTCTGACCGTCCGAAGTGTTGAAGAAACGGTTGCTATAATAATACTTATAATAATTCACACAATATATATTGAAGGAAAAGCTAAAATGGATGTCAATATAGAAGGTTTGAGCTCTACATACATAGATAATTTATAATTTTTTCCTCACTTTTAATTTATTTTAAATATACATTTTTATACCTTATACAAGATGGAAGTAGTGTGGGTTTGCCGGTTTTGCGCCGGAAGTGACGTCACATCCGGTCAGTGACCGGATGCGCTGAGTGAAAAAATACGTCATCTGAGGCTGAGCCAGTGACGTAGGCGGTTTTGTGACGAAATGAGTAAAAGTTCAAAGTTCAAGGTCACGGTGAAGTTTTTTAAAAAAAATCTACCTCGCACTCGTAAAATCGATTGTGATTCGATAGTTAATCGATAAGAAATATCGAATGAAACAATCGAATGAAGCAATCGAATGATACGAGTGCGAGGTAGTACTATTACAAATATTACAAATATTACTTTATTTTATTACTTTATTTTATTTACAATAATTCATGTTTACAATAGTTCCCCGTTGTTCGTTGTCATCGATGTTGTTGATCCGGACGAGTTGCGGCCATCACTTCGCTTTCTGATGAAAGACGGTAGATACTTCGATTCCTGCGCAGAGTCCATGTTGTGTTTTTAACACCTATCTGTTCTGTTAGGTGTTTGCATTTCATTGCTGTCAGGTGGAAAATAATACCTGACGGCAATGAAATAGAAACATCTATCAGATCTTGAGTGAAATAATATTGTTAGTTTGTGAAGAGCGTCTTGGAGAGCTCGATGTTCACCGGTCGAGAGCCGGAGGTGTACTGACTATTCGCTAGCTAGCGTTCTGGTATCAAAAAATGGTGGGGGTAAAAGTGTAGTAGAACGAAGCAGATGGCGGACGGCAGATGGCTGGCGGCAGGTGGCAGGCGGCAGGTGGCAAGTGTGCGGCAGATGGTAGTCCCCCCACTAAACCAGTCCCCCCACTACACCAGTCTCCCCACCAAGTTTTACATCGCACAATAACTAGTTTACATGTGTTAGTTAGGGTTTAGCTCTTAGACTGTCAAGACCTTACCTCCGTAACTAAAAACTTCAATAATGTTTGCGCTTCAACGCTGTATAAGTATAACAGCTACTATGATCTAAACCGGTGCATGTATTCATATGGTTCTTTTTGCGTAGCAAACAACTGGCTAAAAGTGTTTCAACCTCGATTATTCTTCGACGAAACCGCTCATTGTCAACTAAAAGTGTAGACCTTCTGTCTTCATTGTCAGGGAAGTAGAAAGTAGTGTCAAGGGGACTACTGAAGGTCACCTTCCTCATGTTCCTGTAAAACTGCGACATTTTTCAGACCCTCTAGGTAGATGTTCATCCGTCAAGAGCTGGAAGAATAATGATGTAGCGTTATCGTGTATGATAGGCACCTAACCCCCACCACAACGTTACCTTGTCCTTCAAACCATCGTTTTTACGCTACGGATGCTATACTGTTGGTTAGATTTAAATTTAGATTGCACCTTCTTGTTTGTTTTGTCAAGCCGCGTAATTGAAGTACCCACATGTTATACTTTGAACCAAAAACAAAGAAGTTATTTAGGTTTGTCCTTGAAAATAGTTGTTTTTTCGCTGTTGCTGCTATACCCTTTGTCGGATCTGAATTCTGTTTGCACCAACTTGTTCGTCTGATCAATCCGCGTAATGTGAGTACCCACTTAATATATTTTAAACCGTAAATAACGAAGTTATTTAGGTGAGTCCCTCGAAATAGTTGTTTTTAGCTATTACCGTTATACCCTTGGTCCGATCTTAATTCTGTTTGCACCAACTTGTTCGTCTGATCAATCCGCGTAATTTGAGTACCCACATGACATACTTTGCACAATTTTTTTAACCCCCCCCCCTTTTTGGGTCATGTTCAAGGTCAAGGTCAAGGTCAAGGACCTTGGGACTTAGAAATTTTCACAAAGTGGGCTGCACACAAACATAAGACTAACAGTCTCCTGCCTATGTACAGGCCAAATCCCTAACTTGATATGCTTAGGCGGTCCTTTTGTTAAAAAGGACCTTTTGTGGGAGGGGGTGGGACAAGGGCTTTATTGGAAAATCCACTTTACTTTGCCTTCTTCTTTGACCAAAGTCAAAGTCTGACGGTAGCCTACTTCTGGTGGTGCCGGAATCGATTGCGCTAAATCGACCTCGAATAGGACGTCGCCGGATGATAAATAATATGTTGATTTGCTCTTTTGAAACACCACTGTGTAGGAGAAGTTTTTCCTTAAAAATTTAAATTTTGTTTTAATAATGTCAATTGGGGTGATTAGTTCGTCTTCCTTCAAGGTCTTCATTTTTTCGATCTTCCTCATTACTGACTTGTGTGATATTTTTGGTGATGGTGATGGTGAAATTGGTCTTGAAGAACCTTGGACTGGAGGATGTTGTGCAGTTGATGAATGTGAAGATGGCGTTGAAGAACCTTGGACGGGCGGATGTCTTGCAGCTGATGAAACTTGTTTGAAATAAAGCGGGTGATTTTGAAAACTTTTCTGTATTCTTGACTTGAACGACGACGGTCTTTTAAATCCACTTGTCTTTGGAGGCGACTTCTTCATAGAATCCTTAATCCTTCTAAGTTTTTCAGCAGTCAATGGAGAAGACATATTAAAACAGAGAGCGAGTTGACCGTTCCAGGTAAAGGTTGAAGCTGGAATGAGGTACCAGACGGAGCAAAGCGGGTCGCCAAGTGTAACCGTGACATTTAAGGACCGGTCTACATCCGGTTCCCCTTCCCCCCATGACGACACAACTCCCCCCTGACGTCATGGGGCGGAGCCCCCCCCCCCCCCGAGGTCATGGGGCGGAGTCCCCCCCCCCGAGGTCACGGGGCGGAGCCCCCCCCCCCCGAGGTCAAGGGGCGGAGTCCCCCCCCCTGACGTCACGGGGCGGAGTCACCTCCCACCACTGACCGCCGCCTTTATAAGCGGAGCAGTCCGCGGTCTCTTCGCAGTAGCTTGCCGCCCTTTACTGACCAACGTCCGACTGGATTGCATTCTGCTGCAGCGTAGGTCTGTTAAGTGTGCGTTGGGCCCGACGCGCAATTAACAGATTCGCGCCCTTGCATGTGTTTGTTAGTTTGTTATGCATGGTAGATTGTTACATTAACGCTTGTAGTTTGCTAGTAAATGTAGTTAGTGTTTGTAATTAATGTTTCGGTGTTGGTTTTTGAAGTGTTTTATTTACTAATATGTACCTTCCCTACAGCTCCCTTTTCTTATGGACATTGATCCAAACTGGGTAAAGTGTCCCTATTTTTATCCGTGGGGTTTAACTTGTAAATATAAAATCGGTCCTTGTAATTCTACCTTGGTCAAAACTTGGGTTCGCAGTAGATTGGCGCCCGTTACTGACCCACGTCCGACTGGGTTCCAGTATGCTGTTGACCTTTGTACAACCGACCTTGGTTGATCTTTGAAAAATAACTTGTAAATATAAAATCGGTCCTTGTAATTCTACCTTGGTCAAAACTTGGGTTCGCAGTAGATTGGCGCCCGTTACTGACCCACGTCCGACTGGGTTCCAGTTTGCTGTTGACCTTTGTACAACCGACCTTGGTTGATCTTTGAAAAATTAACTTTAACTTTAACTGTTCAATTTGTTTAAATATTTGTGGGTAAAGTCTTTATTTTTTCAAAGTAATGTAATATGTTTCTCATCCCTTTCCTAACCCCTCTAAGGTATGGCGCGCAAACCGACCTTGTGTCAATACGGCGCGTAAACCGGTTGACATTACCTTTCTTAGCCTGAGAAACTGTTGTGATTCTTTCTTTTTTTGGGTTTTTTTCTTTATTTTTCGTTATTAAAATCATTGCTTGTAATTCCCTGTCCCCTAATACAGAGCGGGGAATAGAGCACCAATTTGTGCTCTATTCCCCGCTTTGGCAACAAGTTCAGATGACCTTGACCTACTGACAGGACTTATAAAACTTTCGTCTGGTCACATATAGGAAGATGAATATTTTAAACCATAGCCTATCCCAATTAAATGCCCCCCCTTTCTTTTCCCTTTCCCTTACTACAACTGGGTATAAAAGGAGGGTTTCCACCAGTGATAAAATCATTCTGCTGCTTACACATCACGAGTGCAATTCTGTTCCCGAGATGTCTGACCGCAGGAAGCAACTTTTGCCAAGGAAGGTGGAGCACTCTTCACCTGCTCCGTCATCTGCTCCGCCAGCTCCTTCCATCCTTCGGCAGGCGTTGATTTTATCGTGTATTGTTTCTGAGGAGCCTGCACCACGACCGCAACCACTTCAAGAAAACCTCGTTGCTCCCCCGTCAGCTTCTTCATCTTCTTCATCTTCTTCATCTTCTTCATCTTCTTCATCTTCTTCATCGTCTTCATCTTCGGCTACTTCTTGCTCACCTTCTCCATCACCGAGGAAGGATGAGCAAACACCTGCACCATCTTTGGCTTCACCAGCTCCTTCGCTTCTTCAGCAGGCGCTGGCAAGCATTCTTCCGCCTTCTACACCAGGCTCTTCAACACCATCTGCAAGTCTACTTCCTTCTTCTCCCACCAAACCTTCTACATCTTCTTCAAGTGTTCCTTCCCGTCCTTCAGTAATCTGCATTAACAACGAACCTCCTTCAGAGAAATTTAAACAATTAAAAGCCTTGAGACGGCAGTCTATACTTCCTGCACCAAGATGCAGCTACAGTTTTAAAAAAGGTGCAAGGAAAGGGGAACGTTGTGCTAAGTCTTGTGTTTTAAATGAAAAAGAATGCAGATTACATTTAAAACAAAACCACAAGGGTACCGTTTCTCTTTCTACACCGCATCCAACAGTGAGACCGACCAAAATTCGAATTAATAGGCTTTGTAGAAATAAACGATACATTTTTGTTAAATCAAAGGGCTTTGCAAAGGTGGTGGTTCAATGTGAAGGTAAATTGTACTATGTAGAGTTGCCTAGAGCCATGGACCTCCACGTCAAAGAACTTACCAAACAGGACTATTTAATTCGAAATGATTCAGGTTTCACTGTGTGGAAAACATTAAAATAAAAAAGATCAAAAAAGTGTATTCCAAATTAAAATAGTTTTTTCCAAATTAAAAAAAAAGTGTGGACAACCTATTTACAATCTGTAGCATATGCTGCAGAGTGTAAATAGGTTGTCCACACTTTTTTTACAATGTTACAACGACCTTGACCTAGATAACGGACTTAGATATTGTACACTAAGTCAAAGATAAAACTTAAAAGGAAAAAGGAGACATATTATACTAAAAACATTATTCAACAGTAAAGAGGGGAGGGGGTAAGCGGGTATTTAAGCGAGCGATTCGGAATATAACTATTAGTTGTATCGTCATGAGCGTCAACAGCAACACATGGGGAAAGCAAATTAGCGAAGAGGAGTTGTACGCGATTGCTGAGGCTGCTGAAATGACTGAGGTTTGTAAGATTGATAAGGTTGCGGAGAATGGTGCTCAGTCTCAACCGCAACAAACTACATCATCGATGCAGTCTACAACGCAACAACCAAGACCCTATCATGTTATCCTGGAGGAGTATTATGAGGCGATGAGGTACGCCTTTACAAAGTGGTGTGGTCAACCGCGTTCTCCTGAACAATGGGAGGAGCACGATGCAGACTTTCGCCTGGTTGCAGACTTAGAACTTGAGCTTCAAAGAACAAAGGCTGCTGAATAGTGAGAAGAGTTATTGTTTACTTTCAAATACAGAGCGGGGAATAGATCAGTTTGCGGTCCAAGTGAGAACCACTTACTGCTCTATTCCCCGTTTTGGCAACTTGTTCAGATGACCTTGGGACTTAGAAAATTTCCGTTTAGTAAAAAACAACATTGAAATATATATATATATATATATTTCTTACTAAAATATCTCCTCCCTAAAACTTGTACCCCCACCACTTCCATTGGGTATAAAAGAGACACCTTATCGATGGTAAAATCAGTCTGCTGCTTGTATTCGCCCATCTCAGACACCATGAAGCACAACAGAAAACCAACTTCTGCCGCCTCTTCTTGTACTGTTTCATCTTCTGCTGCCCCATCGATACTTGTCCAGGCTATGATTCTATCCCACATTCTTCCAGAGACTGGTAATACTTCGCCAAACTTAAACTCGAGATCTCTCAAAACCGAGAGAAACAATGCTAGTTCTCGGAAAATGAGAACAAGGATCGCTGACCGTTATAAAGTATTAAGAAGCATATTACCATCCTCCAATCCGTATGATTCTAAATTAACCACTATACAAAAGACAATAAAATACATTGCAAACCTTCAATCGCAGCTTCAAGAACCGTCCTCAATTTACAAAGAAGTCTTACACAACCCTCCACCTTTTGAAGCCGTTTTTCTTAAAGAGGATGAGTTAGCGGACCAACATTTTTTCGCTGAAGAACCTTCATCTTACAAACAAATCTTCCTCATGGATGAAGATCAGGACGAGTAACTATCTTAAAAAAAAAACTAAAGTTCTTTGAAATACAAAGCGGGGAATAGATCAGTTTGAGGTCAAAGTGAGAACCTCTTACTGCTCTATTCCCCGTTTTGGCAATATGTTCAGACGACCTTGACCCACTCACAGACTTAGAAAATCTGCGGATAGGATAGATATGTTAAATAAAACTTTCCTTCTCTACTACCTACCCCCACTCTACTACCTACCCCCACTCTACTACCTACCCCCACTCTAATGGTATAGGTAAGCGGGGTATTTAAGCGACCGCTCAAGAACTTAGTAATTAGTCAGCTATGGACAGTCAAGCTGGATCATCCAACTTACATAGAGAGCCTAGAAATGTCCGAGAGCAGAAAAGGGTGCTAAAAGTAAATAAAGCATACAAGATACTACATTCAAAACTACCATTTGTTAATCCAAAAATGTCAAGATTATCAATTATACAACACGCGACAAAATACATTAAAACTTTACAAATGGAGTTGGAAAAACCATTGACTTCGCCTCAACTGCCTGATCAACCAATCTCCAACTCAACTCTTAAAGAAGTTTTTCTTGATGATGGTGATGTTGCAATAGAAAAAATTCTTAATGAAATTCTAACATTTGAAATTGATCAATTTGTTTCAACTGACTAAAGATGGTTTGGAAATACTGAACGGAAGAATACAGAACGGGGAATAGATCAGTTTGCGGTCAAAGTAAGAACCACTTACTGCTCTATTCCCCGTTCTGGCAACAGGTGTAAATGACCTTGGGACTTAGAAAATATTCGTTTGATAAAAAATAATGAAAGATCTTCTTATTTCTTACAACAACAACAATATCCTTTCCTAACCCCCACCACCACCTAAACTAAGTATAAAGGAGGTTCTCCATCGTTGGTAAAAATTAGTAATCTGCTGAAAATGAGTGCATCCACTCCTTCTATCTCTGCAGCAACTATAATAGTTAGCAGACGGGTCGAAAACATTGATCAGTTGCTTGCTGTAAGGAGATTACTGCTACGGTATCTTGATATAGAGGTTAGTTGTCAATTGTACATGTGGAGACCAACAAGTGAAGTTTATAGTAGCGAAAATGAAGCATTTGAAACAAACTATAGTAGAAAGTTATATAAAATCTTTGGCAATATGGTAAGGTTAGTCGATAATGGATGGAAGATTAACATAACATTTTATATTGTTCCAAACCTGTAACTAAAGCAAAAAAAAACAAAAAAAAACGATGGGTATATAAGCCCGATGTTGCAGAGACAATTATCACTTTGGTTCTGAATTGCATCAAGAGAGCATCTACCATGGTATACCTCCACTATATTGACTCTACTGCTAAAGCGGATACTTTTATCCAGCGTGTTTACCAACTGTTAACGGAGTACCAACATGTTCAGGTCAAAGGATTGGGTATTCGTGGAACAGAAGAAGTAAAAATAGATGTAAAACCAATCCCTTTGAAGAAAAAAATTGACCAATTATTACGAGAAGGCTACATCCTGTGCCTTTATTACACAACCTCATAAACTACATAAAAGGCCAAAGGGGGGGGAATACAGAACGGGGAATAGATCAGTTTGAGGTTTGAATAAGAATCTCTTACTGCTCTATTCCCCGTTCTGGTAATAGGATAAGGGGACCTTGACCCACTTACAGGACTTAATCATTTGTGTTACAATAATACCTCTTCCCTATCACTTTTCCCTACCACTTGCACTTTCAACACTTACCCCCACCACCACCAAAATCAGGTATAAAAGGTGGTTTCGTATTAGTGGTAAAACCAGTCTGCTACTTGGAATCATGTCGCCCAGAGATAACATTTTCCCTTTTAAGAAGACTATACTGGAATTGATTCAAAATATTCCAGTAAATATAAACGAAGATGAAGACGAAGACGATTCAGAGATGGAAGATGAACTATTTAGTGATCTTGAACTACTGAGTGAGTTTGCTAGCAGTGAACCATATCTTGGAGAGATGGAGCTGTTGGAGCTGTTGACTGACGACGACGACGACGATGATAATGAACCAGAATGTCATCATCAGTTGCTCTGTTTGGAGGAAATGGACCTTGTTGATAGTGAAACCCCTCCAAGCAGTATTAATATCGATGATGTAGTTCTAGATCCAGTCACAGGGAACTTTTGTGTTCGTCGTCGCTTATTTAGTGATATGAGCTCATCATCATCATCATTATCATCGGAAGAATCTGAATAAGTCTTTGTTGTCTTCAAATAGTTTACTTTAAATACAAAGCGGGGAATAGATCAGTTTGTGGTTATAGTGAGAATCACTTACTGCTCTATTCCCCGTTTTGGTAATATCGTTGTATGACCTTGACCCATTTACATGACTGAAAAAGTTGGGTAACTTATACATTTAATGGTGGGGGAACGTCTATTTAAAGACGATGCAACAGTGTATATTTATCATATCGGCATTATGAACCCACCAGGAAACTCCGTTTGTTACAGCTTTCCCCTCCTCGATATCGATGATGTGATAAAACTTACATCAATAACAAAACGGTTTGAAATCGAAAGGCGACTAATAAAAGTCGATGTAATTCCACATGATCTTCGTTCTGCAATGTTGACCATCGAATATGTTAAAGATGAATCTACAACTGAAGATCCCTATTGTTTTATGAAATTTTTAGTTGATCGAGATGCAATGTGTACAATCCGACTTCACATCCGAGTTTAAAATCTATCAAATGTTCCTGTTGGAGAAAATTGCCTTAGTTAAATACAGAGCGGGGAATAGATCAGTTTATGGTTTAATATGAAATCATTTACTGCTCTATTCCCCGTTTTGGCAAATATGTTCAATGACCTTGACCTAAATACAAAACTTTGTAGCCTTCAGCTACAATAGTAAATATAAAATGCAAAAAAAATAGTAAACTTAACGTAATACGTACCCCCACCACTTTTGCTAGGGTATAAATAGAGGGGCATTTGCAGTGTTGTTCATTATTGCCTTGACCTTTGTGGAGATCGCACCTACATTATGCATCGCTGCGATATTTGCAAGTCTTCATTTAAGGATGAATTTCTTTTAATGATTCATAATGAACTAAAACATAACAACAACCAAAATGAAAAATATGAAGAAGAAGAATTGAAAGAAATAGATCAAATGTTAGCTCAACACCAACATTCCAGACCAACTGTAATTCAATATGCACCATCAACATCGACTTCTACCTCTGCTCTGTCTACACTTCACCTTCCTTCAACATCATCAGCTGCATCGACTTCTACGCCTGCTCTGTCTACACTTCATCGTCCTTCAACATCATCAGCTGCATCGAGTTCTACGCATGCTCTGTCTACACTTCACCGTCCTTCAGCATCAACAGCAGTAAATGTAGAACTACATGCCCGAGCACTTCCGGGTAATGTAGTAACCCACTTTAAAATTGACAATGCAAAATTACAACTCGAAGAATTTTTAAATAACGCAAAAGGATTGGTAAGTAAAACTCTGCAAAATGAATTAAAAAGATTAAATTTTATTAAATTTGGTCTATTACTAGATGGTTTATTTACAAACATTCAGAATGAAACTTCACCGAGAGGGTTTTTAACAAAAAACCGAACTATTATGTTTTCGTCAGATATTGATTCAATCGTATCTGAATGTTTTGAAGAGCTAATGACAAAAATACAAGAACATGAAGGAAGAGGCTCTGGATGGAGTTTGTTAAGCATCACAGGGCTAGACTTAAGAGTACACAAACACGGCTATGGAATTCGAGGAAGTAGCTACATCCCTCTACCAACAAAGATTAGAAATACCTTATCCTGCGTCAACGTACAAAATCAAGATACTGAGTGTTTTAAATATGCCATGTTGGCCAAATATGTAACAATTCATCCGGAAAGACCAAGTCACTATTATGAAGAAGTACAACATAGATATAATTTTCAAGGGATGACTTACCCTGTTGCTATAACAGACGTTTCAAAATTTGAAAAACAAAATCCTTCAGCTTCTGTCAACCTATTTGGATTGGATTCGTCAAACAATGTGTACCCCTTGCGTATAACACCAAATGAGCGCAGAGATCATACCGATTTGTTATTGATTACTAAAGGCGATATTTCACACTTTGTGTATATCAAAAAATTTGAAAGTCTTGTTTCTAAACAATTATCTAAGCATGAAAAAAAGATGACAATTTGCAATATATGTTTTTGTCATGTAGGCAAACCATTAAAAAGGGGAGGTTCAGAATGGTTAGTAGAACATCAAAGGTTATGTAATGGAAACTATGAGGTTAGAGTTAAATTGCCACATCCCAGCAGAGCGCAGATAAAATTTGATAAAGTAATACAACAATACCGTGTACCTGTTGCTGTATACGCTGATTTTGAAGCGTCTTTACTTCCGCTCGAACATCAAGAAGAGAACGTAACAAGAAGGAGCAAATACCAGCAGCACACACCAAACAGCTATTGTTTAATAGTAAATTCCACGCTTTCTGAAGATAATCTTTGTAAATATGAACTGTCGTCTACGCCGAAAATTTATCGTGGTGAAGAAGCAGCTCGACACTTTGTCGATGATTTATATAACATAGCTGAAAAGGTGGAAGAAATGTATAGAAATGTGTTACCGATGACACCTATGACTGAAGGTGAACTTCAACAACATGATTCAGCAACAACATGTTATCTGTGTACTAACACCTTTACACCGGATAATGTTAAAGTGCGAGACCATGATCATCTTACAGGAGCTTACAGAGGTGCAGCCTGTAACTCTTGCAACTTAAACTACAAACTTCCAAATTTTATCCCCGTTGTTTTACATAATCTTAGTGGATACGACTCTCACTTTATAATCCCGGAATTAGGGAGTGATAATGGAGCAATAGATGTCTTGGCAACAACCATGGAAAAATTTATTAGCTTTTCTAAAAAAATCGGCAATATAAAACTTAGATTCATTGATTCCTATAGATTTATGCCGTTCAGCCTTATGAAATTATCAGAAAATTTAAGAAGAGAAGATTTGATCGAAACAAGCAAAATTGTACCAAACAGTAAAATGAATTTGGTTCTTCGAAAAGGAGTATTCCCATATGATTACATAGATGGACTGCATAGATTTGATGAAACATCACTACCTCCACCAGAACACTTCAAAAACAAACTTAATGATTCGGAAATATCACTTGAGGACTATCAACACGCACGTCGAGTATGGAACGAGTTAGATATGAAGACCTTAGGAGATTACTCGGACTTTTATGTCAAACTAGATGTAACTCTTCTTTGTGATGTAATGGAAGAATTCCGAAACACCTGTTTTGCTGCATACGGTTTGGACCCTCTACATTCGTATACTTCACCAGGATTAGCTTGGCAAGCCATGTTAAAAGAAACAAAATGCAAACTCCAACTTTTAACAGACATTGACATGGTTTTAGTGGTTGAAGCTGGAGTAAGAGGCGGATTGACCCAAAGTGTTACCAGACATGTCAAAGCCAACAACAAATACCTTCCCGATTACGATGAAATCAAACCGTCAACCTATTTAGGATATTTCGATGCAAATAATTTGTACGGATGGGCAATGTCAAACCCACTTCCTTTTGATAACTTTAAATGGATTAATCCCGACTCTATTGGCGATATTTTACAAATTCCGAAACATGGTGACACTGGATATATTTTGGATTGCGATTTTGAATACCCAGAAAATTTACATGATCTTCATTATGACCTTCCACTTCTTGCTAAAACAGAAATTTCACCAATTGGAAAACACCCCAAATTAATGATGACATTAAATAATAAACAACGCTACGTGGCTCACTTTTGGGTGGTTCAACAAGCTATCGAATTAGGACTACGTCTAACAAAAATTAATAGAGTTTTGGAATTTTCTCAATCATGCTGGTTGAAACCCTACATTGATTCAAATACCATCAGAAGAGCAGCAGCTACATCAGACTTTCAAAAAGATTTTTTTAAATTAATGAATAATGCGATATTTGGAAAAACATTGGAAAACAAAAGAAGACACAAAAATGTTAAACTTGTTACCGACGCAAAAAAATTACAGAAACTAGTACAGCAGCCAAATTTTGGAACATCTATAATTATTAATGAAAGACTTGTAGCAGTGTCCATGAAGAAGACGAGTGTGAAGATGGATCGTCCTTTGTATATAGGCATGTCAATCTTGGACATCTCAAAAACACACATGTACGATTTTCACTACAACAAAATGGTGGCGTTCTACGGAAGAGAAAATATATCTATTACATATATGGCCACTGACGCTTTCATATATCGCATAGTAACATTGGACATGTATAAAGATTTACGTACATTTATTTACAAGAACGATTTTGATTTCTCCGATTATCCAAAAGATCATCCAAACTACGACAATGACAGACACAAAAAAGTACTAGGCAAATTCAAGGATGAGGCTAATGGTGTTCTGCTTGAAGAGATTGTTGCACTGATGTCAAAACTATATTCTTTGAAACTCTATAATGAAAAAGAAGAAGAAAAGAAGAATAGCTATATTAAGAAAGCTAAAGGTGTAAAGAGTTTATATTTAAAAAAGAAAGTGCATTTTGAACACTACAAGCAATGCTTATTTGAAGATAACATCATTACAGCTAAATTCAACACCATCAGAAGTTTTAACCATCAGCTGTACAGCGTAACTGAAGTTAAAAAGGCGCTATCCTGTAATGACGACAAAAGACAAACCCTTCCAGACAAAATCAACACATTGCCATTCGGCCACTACTCCCTCAACCCTATTGACGAGTAACCTTTTCATCGTCCTAGATCCTTGATCCTTTTCCTTTCCGTAAAAAAAGGGGAAACACAGCAATGTTAAGCTGTGTTTCCCCTTTTTTTACACAAGTTTTGAATGACCTTGAACTATATGTATATAAGCAGATTTATACCAAAGAATATTTAATACCATATCAGCTGCCTTCGTGAAACCATCATGTCAGACCTGAAGGAGAAGATTATTAATGAACTACACAAACCTGCAAGAATAAAGTTTCCAAGAAGAAATACTGTTATAAAAGGGATAAATGATCTATATCAAGCGGATCTAATTGAAATGCGACCGCATAGCAGAATAAACAAAGGATTTAAATATATACTCACAATTATTAATTGTTTTACAAAAGTTGCAGACGCTTTGCCTCTAAAGGACAAGACTGGTAAAAGCGTAACAGAAGCCATGGAAATAGCCATAAAAAGAGATAAAAACAAAATTAAACATTTACAAACTGATGATGGAACAGAATACTTTAATACAAACTTTGCACAGTTAATGAATAAATATAAAATAAATCATTATTCTACAAATTCAGAGAAAAAAGCTGCTATTGTAGAAAGATTTAATAGAACCTTAAAAGGAGCACTGTATAAACAATTTTCAAAAAGAGGTTCTTACGTATGGTATGATGTTTTACCACAATTAATAAATGATTATAACAACAGGTTTCATAGAACTATTGGTATGAAACCTAACAAAGTAAATAGAAGAAATGCAAAAGATGTATTAAAACGCATAAAGAAAAATACAAAGCCTAAAGTAGAAAAAATGCAGCCAAGAAAATTTAATGTAAGTGATAAAGTACGGATTAGTAAATATAAGGGAGTGTTTACCAAGAAATATCTTCCCAATTGGACGAATGAAGTTTTTACAGTGTATAAAGTGCAACCGACTGTACCTGAAACGTATATCCTAAAAGATAACAAAGGAGATTTGTTGCAAGGTGCATTTTATGGACATGAAATGTTAAAGTCAACAGTAGGTGATGTATATCTTGTTGAAAAAGTGTTACAAAGAAAAAAGGACGCAGTTAAAGTGCGGTGGTTAGGGTTTAACAAAACCGAGGATTCATGGATACCTATAAAGGACTTGGTTTAATACAAGCAACTCATTTCATCGTTAACCTTTGAGCAGGATGGAGATTATTCACCATAAAGATCGATTCAATATTAATAACATAGATGATTTAACTGTGGATAACGTTAAAATCAACAATGGTAAACACGGTAGTTTACTTCCAAACACTGTTCGATGTATAGTAAGTGGCCCCTCAAACTGTGGAAAGACCAATGTTGTCTTTAATTTGATCACTAATCCGCAGGGATTAAGGTTTAGTAACCTATATATTTTTTCAAAGTCTCTACATCAACCAAAGTATCAATTGCTGGATAAAATCCTATCTGATGTGTCTGATGTTAATTTTTACAAATTTAACGCTAGTGATAGCATTATGCAACCAAACGAAGCGAAACCGTATTCTGTATTTATATTTGACGATGTATCTTGTGAAAATCAGGATACTATTAGAAACTACTTTGCCATGGGAAGACATAATAACATCGACAGCATATATATAGGACAAACTTATAGCAAAATCCCAAAACAACTTATCAGAGATAATGCAAATATTCTAATTGTATTCAAACAAGATGATACTAACCTAAAACATATATATAACGATCATGTGAATGCGGATATGCCATTTGAAAAGTTTAAAGAGCTTTGCGGAAAAGCATGGGCGGAAAAGTATGGATTTTTGGTTATTATGAAAGATCAAGCTATAAAAGATGGTCGTTATAGAATAGGTTTTGATAAATTCGTTTTAATACACTGATTAGCGGTATTACTGTACAAGTCGTCAAGGTGTGAAGATGGTTAACCAGGAAAAGCTATTAAAGGAAATAAAATCACTTAGTGATTCTATTAGACAAAAAAACCGAGCTTTAAAATCAGGTATAAATGAAAGAGAGCAATTTTTAGAAACAACATTCAAACCTGTTACTGAACCTTTAAAGCGATTAGCACAAAATATGGAAAAACCTTCAATTCGCTTCGAAGGAGACAAAATGCTACCAATTTCCAAATATGAAGAAGAATTTCAGAATGATGAAAGTTCTGACCAGTTACAAACATCTGAAGAAAGCGACGAGTATGAAGAAAGCGGAGATATAGGAGATTTAAGGGAAAAGAACATTGCAGGAGATACAAGTACAGAAGATACAAGTGCGGAAGATACAAGAGCAGAAGAAGAGGATATCAACCCATCCAACTTAAGCAAATTAGGCACAGATATTATGTTTAAAGGAACACTTGGAATTAAATATACATTAAAAATGTTACATGGCACACATGCTAATCGAAATTATCATACATATGGAGCTAGAATAGAGGATAAAGGATTAATGATTGGAGATAGAAAGTTAGATATAAACGAAAATGATGATATAGTTATTGGTGATAAGAAATATAAAGGTACAACAGGTTTGTTTGAACTCATCTTTAAAAATAATCCTGGTAAATATACTAAAAAGGATTTACAATTGTTTAAAAATATACTAGAGTATACAAATGCACATAGAAAAAAATATTCCAAAGACCTACCTATTCATAGAAACAGGTCAATAAAATACACAAACATTATATCTAGTCTTTTCCCCTCGAAATCAAATAAAGCTCCAATTAAAAGAAGAGCTTTATCTTCTGCTGAATTAAATGTTTTGCATAAAAAAAGAAAAACAACTGATCCTTCTACATCTGGAAGGGGATTATTAAAAAATTTGTATAAAACCAATATAATATATTACAACGATATAAATAAGTTAGTTGATCGAATGAGGTTATTACATGAAGCTATGGAAGCCGGGCACACTGGTTTAGAAAACGAATGGGTAGCTTTGGTTGATGAACTGCGAAAACGAGAAATAATTGTTCAGTAGACGTATATATATATATATATATATATATATATATATATATATATAGTAAGAACCTAAACGATAGCGATTCAGTTACATCATGAGTGTGGACAAGTTTGGACGGTATTCCGAGTTTGGAGTAAAATCTGGATATAGTGAAAAAAGAGCTGGGTTTCCGTTAACACCTGATGGTAATTATAATTTTGAAGGAAAATTAATTCAAAATGTTGGTGATCCGCTTTTGTCTTCTGATGCGGTTACGGTACAATACATGGATAAAAGAACCCCGATTGTACACGAAGACCATTGGGGATTTTCCGGTAAAAGGTTAAGCAATATAAAACATCCCATTTATGATGGTGAAGCAGTAAATTTAGCGACTTTAAAATTGTTAACGATTTACAAAAAGAATGAAACTGATACAAGCTATGATGTAAAAAAATTAAAATTGTCAAATGTAGGTGATTGTGAGCAGGATGGAGACGCTGTAAATAAGAAAATATTTGATATAGTACACAAGAAATGGACTACAGAATATGAAAAACATATGGAAAGGTTTGGTGCAGCTTTATTTAATTATATCCATCGGGCTTCAGGAAGAGCTGTAGCTTCAGATGTTGACAGCCACAATTATTTAGACTGGAAAAAAATACACAATCCAGAAAAACCTAATCAATTAGATAAACCGTCTGAGCCTTCTAAAGTCAAGACATTAGGAAAGGGGGATAAAGTGAATGTGATTAATGAACCAACAGAAAACGATGAAGATTATATAAGAGAAAAAAGAATTTAAATACCCATGATAAGGGATAAAGCATCAGTCATATTCGAGAGATGATACAGAGAGGATGATGGAATCCAATATTACTGCGTGGAGTTTATTATCTCAAGAGCCGAGATTTCCCCAAGGAGTGCTGACAGATGGTTTTGTTCAACGGTTTGATAGATATATGGATTGGGAACAACTTTCCATACACTACCTCTTCACAATGACTATGTTAAGAATTTATTTTCACAGAGTTAACTGGATTCATATTTTACAAAGACAACAGTTTTCAGAAGACTTCCTTGTAGAGATGACATCAAATTTTAATAACTGTTGGGAAGTAATAAGTAAATATCAAAATCTCTCTGAAAATTACATTGACAATTTTAAAGATAAACTGGACTGGAATGTGTTATTTAATTACCAACGATTAAGTGGCAAGTTTCTAAGGGAACATGACAACTATTTAGATTTTATTCATTTTACCGAAAACAACGATACCATCACCAGCGGAGAAACATTTGAAACATCTTCAATTACACCTTATTTCTATTTTTACTACTTTTATTTATTATGTCTACATTTAATTAATTAATCCATTTCTATATAATAAATTGATTTTAAACAGTATATATAATACAAGAAGCCAAGACTAATATTACATTCATTGTAAAACATTTATAGAGTGCACCTACTGATTGTAAGTTTGGCTATAAATAGTCATGCCGAGGGCTAAACGCATCAGTCATAATCGAGAGAGATTACAGAGAGGAAGGGGAATAGCATCAACAGCATTTTCTCTATTAAGTAAACCGGTTGGAGCTATAGTTAACAAGGCGATTGATTTATTACCTGTGGAATTACATTTACCTGGAGGATATCAATATTGTGGTCCTGGAACCAAATTAGAGAAACGGCTTGCTAGAGGAGATCCTGGAATAAATAAGCTTGATCAGGCCTGTAAACAGCACGATATAGCGTATTCCAAATTTGGTGATACAAAAAATAGATCAATAGCAGATAGAGCACTTTCTGAGAAAGCTTGGCAAAGAGTAAAATCTAGTGACGCGAGTATTGGTGAAAAAGCAGCGTCTTTAGCAGTAACAGCAGCAATGAAAGCAAAAACTACGTTTGGAGGAGGAAAGAGAAGAAGGCGTGGGAAAAGACCCGCTAAGAAACAAGGAGGTAATATCAGAAGAAAACGTCGATCTACTAGTGGTAAAGGTAAAAAGAAACCAACAATATGGTCAATGATAAAAAAGGGAGGAGGACTATACCTAAGACCGTATCGTGTGTATTAAATAAGAAAGAGCAATTAATAATTAAAAACAAAGAATTAACCAATGAAGAACTGATTACATATGCTTCTTGTTTGAAAATCCCATTTTTTAGAGGAGTATTTATGAAAGATGAATTACCGGTTAAAATGTGGAAAAATGAGACTGGTATAGTAAATTTGGATAATAGTAAAGGATTAGGCACTCATTGGGTGTGTTACAAGAAACTTGGTGAAACGATTTATTATTTCGACAGTTTTGGAAACCTTCCACCACCGAAAGAACTTCAACAATACTTTCGTGCGGCAGAAAATGTTTTTTACAATTATACAAGAAAACAACCTGATGATACATCCATTTGCGGTCATTTATGTTTAGACTTTTTAGCTAAAAGTGTTAGTCAACTTTAAGATGTCTTCGTATACAGTGTCATTAACCGGTAACTCATGTACTTTGCGCAGTATTCTGTTTCCAGCGCTACGTTTGCAAAAAGGAAGACTATGGGAAGCCGCATTATTGGATTTAACAACATATAACTCTATTCCAAACGTTAGTGAAGGAATTAATAACAAAATACATTATTACAAGGCAAAAGATAATAAAGGAAAATATTCAGCTTTGGAAGAATTCAGTTTACCAACAGGAGCTTATGAAATTGATAATATAAATGAAGTTATACAAAAACATATGGGAAAAGAAAATATAACGATAAAAGGCAATAACAATACAATGAAAGCCGAAATTACTTCTAAGTATTATATTGATTTTGGCCAAGAATGTTCAATTGGTAGTTTATTGGGGTTTTCTAAGGAAACAAAGGTATTAGAACCTAATACAACTCATTCTGGGAATAGAACTGTGACGATCATCAAAGTAAACAGCATAGACATTACATGTAACATTATACAAGGATCCTACAGAGATGGAGAAAATCGGCATATATTACACACATTCTACCCATCAGTCGCACCAGGTTTCAAGATAGTAGAAAAGCCTCAAAACCTTGTGTACCTACCGTTAAACACCAGTTTCATTTCAGACATCGTGCTGAACATAGTGGATCAAGACGGAAACCTTATTGACTTTCGAGGAGAAGCTATTACTGTAAGAATACATATAAAATCATCCGCTTAGATAATGGGGTTATCATTTAAAAAGAGAGAGCCAACCAGCAAAGAGGTCAGTAGCTCATCAGCTGTAGAAGGATTAACAAGTGACAACATTCGTTTTCTAGAAGAAATTGGATTAAAGGTCATTAACAATGGATATACTGGATATAGCGCAGGGCCCAACATTCGACGAGACCTTATGGGAAAAGGAATATCACACGCACAACCCTTACGCTTCGTCCAAATTAAACAATAACGATGAAATTAGGATTCCTATACAACAACAAGACATTTATACTCTTCCATGCGAAAGTTATTTATATATTGAAGGAAAAGTAACAAAAGCTGACGGTACTGTTGGAACCACTGTTCCGTTCATAAATAATCCTATGGCATTTTTGTTTGACGAGATTAGATATGAAATTTCAGGAGTTACAGTCGATTCAACAAAAAAGGTTGGAATTTCCAGTACATTAAAAGGATTAGCGTCTTTAACACCAAATGAGAAGAATCTGTTAGCTGTTGCAGGATGGGTTGCACCAGACAAAAGTATAATTACTCCTGACGCGTCGGGAAACTTTGATTTTTACGTACCTTTAAGATTACTTTTAGGATTTGCTGAAGATTACAGAAGAATAATAATAAATGTAAAACAAGAACTAGTTTTATTAAGGTCATCAAACGATAATGATATTATTAAAGCATCTGCTGGAACAACTGAAGCCAATTTAGACTGGAAACTAACATTAGACAAGATTGTTTGGAGAGTACCACATGTGCGACTAAATGATGAACACAGGATTACATTATTAAGAAAGTTAAAATCAGATCGAGACATTGTAATGCCATTCAGAAGCTGGGAGTTTCATGAATACCCCGTTTTACCTTCAACACAACGGCATACATGGACTGTAAAAACTTCTACTCATTTGGAAAACGCGAGATATGTAATCTTTGGATTACAAACAAAGAAAAAAAGTATATTAACTGAAAATGCTGGTGTATTTGACCATTGTAAATTAACAAACTGTAAAGTGTTCCTGAATTCACAATTCTTTCCCTACGACAACTTTAATATCTCTTTTGATAAAAAAAGGTACAGTGTTTTATACGATATGTACGCTAGGTTCCAAAATTCATATTACGGCAAAACAAACACACCTCTACTATCTCCCGTACAGTTTGAATCGAAAGCTCCGATTGTTGTAATTGATTGCTCCAAACAAAACGAATCTGTAAAATCGTCTAGTGTTGATATAAAGATAGAAATGGAATTTCAAGAAAACGTACCTGCAAATACATCTGCGTATTGTTTAATTTTGCACGATAAAATTGTTACATACACACCGTTGACTGGTATCGTAAAGACGGTATTGTAAAACGTTGTACCACCACCGGCACCGCCACTGTCGCTAACCTATAAATAGCGGAGCAACAATGCAGGTCTTCAGTTGATCGTCTATCGTCGCATGGGCAACATCTTCTACAAAATGAGTTCTCCATCTGTTGTACAAGGTGATGCAGAAATAGCACCGTTATTGGAACGTGATAATACCAGCGAAGCAGAAATTATCAAGGAAATAACTGCATTTTTAAAGTTTGGTAAAAGAGATAGAGAGGAGGAAAGTAATGCAGACCCATCAAAGGTAGTACCAAAAAGGAAGAAGAAAGTTGAAGAAAATATTCCTCCTCACATTTTAACTGAAGTTTTTTTGCGAATCTTTTACCCCATCTCAGCATGCATCAGTAAAAGTGTATCAGTTGGATTGATGAAATCATTGGATTATTCCCCTACAGTAATACTACACCACGGAACAAAAAAGGTTTTATTTTCGCAAAATGCTTGGGAGTCATTTTTGAAACATGTGCATTTAATAGAATGTTATTTAACTAACAGTTTGTGTGGAAGGAAAACACATATTCGACTTTTGGATTGTGACAATGAAATTGATATTGTTAAACATCGCGGACAACTACAAGTGCGAATTAGAGACTTGACTCAACATGAAAATAAGATTCTACTATCACGTGAAGAATTCTACGTTTTAAACTACGCAACGGAACCTATTACAAGGTACATGAGACAGTTGGTATTTGCAAACGCTATTATTAAAGAATATTTGGTCGATACCTTGGAAAAACAACCTGATAGCACCATCGTGTACGGACCTGTGGATACATCTATTTTTAATAGAATACCTCATGAAGTTTGCATGTGGAGAAAGTTAAAGGATTTTGAACCACTTGTAGAAATCGCTACAGAAGCTACAGAAGAAACAACACAGGAAGAAGAAACGAAGAAACAAGAAGAAGAAGAAGAAAACGAAACACAAGAAGAAGAAGAAGTTAAAAAAGACTAAAGTTTGACTTAGTAAAGAAGAACACACGTGGGGTAGGCCTATTGGGGACGGTGCCCACGTTAAATATACACCAACGCGCCTGCAACTGTACGGCCTGGTATTTAACCTACCGTGGTGTGGAAAACAGTTTAGTTGATCGTTAGGTGTCATGATGAGCGGAGGGGATGAAGAAGTGAGTGTAAAGCCTTGTGTAATAGAATTTCAAGCATTTCGAAATAATGATGATAGGTTTATTATCAAGGAATTAGTAATTTTAGACTTGCTTACATTTGTAGTTTACCCATTCACGTTTGAAGCTCCTTTTTCTTTTAACAACCTTAACGCCAAAGCAAAAAGTACAAACAAATGGATAACAAACTACTTTCATCACATACATTGGTATGAAGGGTTTATAAGCTACAGTAATCTGCACAGTATTATGTTTAACTTTTGCAAACAATATTCACATATATACACAAGAGGATTAGAAAAAAAGAACTGGATAAAAAAGTACACGCACGGTGATGTTTTCGATATAACTATCGGTAAGGACTTTAACATTAATCTCGGTAATATTTGTGTTGCTGCAAAAGATCCTAAACACGGACAATCAAACTGCGCATTGCACAACGCATATCGTTTGGCTGCTTACTTGGAACAAACGCAGAAATGTGGTGGGGGTAGCGAAGAACCGGAATGTGGTGGGGGTAGCAGGGCCTATAAATACGAGGAGCCAACACCGCTCCGGCACGAGTATTATTCGAGACTCCGAAGAGGCAACATCACAGAAGACATCGCAACCACCACTGACGAAGATGGCATCACAACAGTTTCTACAAACACTGGTTGATCAATTCAACACTCATTCAAAATCCGACCTTCTGCTGACTAAAAAGTGTTCAGAATTAAAAGAACAAAAACACTACATTATTCATAACATCAAGAAAGTGGAAACCACACATGGAGAAGCAATTCTAGTTTCATTGAGCGAAGCACCTTTAACTTCAGGAGATGAGCCGAAGTTTCAAGTATTTCTTCCAAAACGATTTGTTCAACTGCTACAAAATGAAGATTTGCGAGATATTCAACCGGGGACGTTGTATTTGGTATCACACGGTGTAAGCGGCAACAACTCAACGGAACTCACTCTGCACATCATGCATCCTTGTACATAATGTCTCTGTTTGTATTTCTCTGTTTGAATTTTATTGTTTGTATTTCTAGTCATCAATGTTAAACTTAAGTTTATTGTATTGTAAGATGTTTGTTTAATAAAGAAAATAAAAAATATAAAAAAATATGAAAAAAATAAAGAAAACAGCAACACAGCAGTATATTATTTTATATACTGCTGTGTTGCTTTTTTTTAAATTCAAATGGATGACCTTGAACTTTCATTCAGGGTTAACTTATGAAGAGGTATAAAAGAGAGGGAGCAGTGAAGTTAGTCTCAGTCTTGTCTAACACACGCTGCAGCTAACATGTCGGTGCCACCTATGAACAATTTATTTTTCGATAACAATTTGAAGACATATTGTTGCGAGTTACAATGTTTTAAAATACCAGGCGATCAAGTTGACGGGAAAGCTTGTCGTAAGTGCAAGTGTTTCAGCTATTGCATATGTAGATGTAAAACGTATCAAATGAACCGACAAGATAAAATACAAGAATTACGCCGAAGGATTGCATTACTGTGGCGGCGAATGTAGTAGCAACGATCTGCCTCGCACCAGCTGCCACCTGCCACCTGCCGCCTGCCATCTGCTGTCCGCCATCTTCTCCGCCCCACCACACTTTTACCCCCACCATTTCGTTTAATATCAGAACGTTAGCTAGCGAATAGTCAGTACACCTCCGGCTCTCGACTGGTGAACATCGAGTGCTCTCCACAAACGTAAAACATTATATTAAAATGTCCATTAAAATTAGGTGTATTCATTATGACTCTATTCATCTTGCGACTTTCCAAGACCTCGAGGTGTTTAGTGAAGAGTTAAGACTTCTTATTGCGTCCGGTTACGATTTATCTTTGGAACTTTACGCATCAAAAAACAACATGGACTCTGCGCAGGAATCGAAGTATCTACCGTCTTTCATCAGAAAGCGAAGTGATGGCCGCAACTCGTCCGGATCAACAACATCGATGACAACGAACAACGGGGAACTATTGTAAACATGAATTATTGTAAATAAAATAAAGTAATAAAATAAAGTAATATTTGTAATATTTGTAATAGTACTACCTCGCACTCGTATCATTCGATTGCTTCATTCGATTGTTTCATTCGATATTTCTTATCGATTAACTATCGAATCACAATCGATTTTACGAGTGCGAGGTAGATTTTTTTTAAAAAACTTCACCGTGACCTTGAACTTTGAACTTTTACTCATTTCGTCACAAAACCGCCTACGTCACTGGCTCAGCCTCAGATGACGTATTTTTTCACTCAGCGCATCCGGTCACTGACCGGATGTGACGTCACTTCCGGCGCAAAACCGGCAAACCCACACTACTGATGGAGGATTCACAATTAATTTCAACTTATATCAAACTTCTTGAAACCCTTCCAAGCTTTTCCAAGCTAATTCACTGTGATATTCTAAAAGTAAATTTCTTCCTCTTTAATCACCATTTGATAGTTTTTACCTAAACACACCAGTTCATTGACGCCAATACAAAACAAAACATGCTACAATAAATTCCCACAAATAACAAAATGGTATGTTATGTAAACTAATTACCTTGTAAATAAATTAAGCAAGGACAAATAAGTTAAAACAATTTATTTTTGTACGATTTTAAGTCTTCAGGCTGATCTTGCGATAATCATGTAATACATTATTATATTGCATTTAGTTAAGCATAATTAGCGAGTGTAGCTTAGTTATTCCCAATGCTACCATTACAGTGGTATAATATACTGTATATTGTGGTATAATAGTGGTATATTCAGGGTGTTTCAGAATTCGTGTCGGATACTTTAGGGTATTGTTCCTGGATGCTTAGTAAGCTCATAAATAATAAGCATTTTTTTTTAATAAATATGCGCAAGTGGCTGTCGGTCTATCTGTATGTGTTTTAAAGAAAATAATTTTTAATTTCAAGTATGTTTAAAATAAAGCTTTGAAACTCTGTACACCCATATGGGTTTTAATTATCAATTTACATAAGTGGAATTTTGTTCAAAATTTTAACTGTTCAAAATTCAAAATGGCGGCAACTTAAAATTTTCAAACTCAAATATCTTAAAAATAGTTTATTTTACAAAGCATTAACAAGAACAACTTTCTTTTTTAAATTTTATTCTACATTATTAAAGATAAATTTCATTCCAATCGGTTGATAAACAACAAAGTTAGTGATTACAGTAATTACAACTACTATTAGAGCAATTGTTCTAATAGTAGTTGTAATTAATCACACAAGTGGGAATAACTTTGTTATTTATCAACCGATTGGAGTGCAAGTTATCTGTAATTATGTAGAATAGAATTTAAAAAATAAAGTTGTTCTTGTTAATTTTTTGTAAAATAAACTATTTTTAAGATATTTGAGTTTGAACATTTAAAGTTGCCGCCATTTTTAATTTTGAAAAGTTTAAATTTTGAAAAAATTCCACTTATGTACATTAATAATTAGAACCCATATACAAAGTTTCAAAGTTTTATTTTAAACATACTTGAAATCAAAAATTATTTTCTTTAAAACACATACAGACAGACAGCCACTTACGCATATTTAAAAAAAATGCTTATTATTTATGAGCTTACTGAGCATCCAGGAGCAATACCCTAAAGTATCCGACACGAATTCTGAAACACTCTGTATATGTACAACCTGGCTATTGTTTATATATTTATTGCCTTTATCAAGGCAGCTTGTGTGGTACCTCCAAGGAATATTTTTGATATAAATCAGGCTAGATTTTCATTTTTATTTTCAATAGGAAGTAGGTAGTGAAAATACAGTCAAGGATATAAGACTAATGAGCAAGTTAAATAGATTGCTCATGGAATTATAACAAATTCATTCATTTTATGTAACAAATAATTACATTTATATAGACAAATCTATTTTATAAGTATGATCAGAAACCCTTTTTAAATTGTGAACATTCAAAAATAATAATTGAAACAAATAAAATTTTTCGATTATAATTTTTGTTTTATTAACAGCGTTATGTAAAAAGAAATAAACTATAAACCTACTGTCTCCATTGTGAAATTAGTATAATTAAATTAATATTATAATATAAACTAACAAGAAACATGTTTTGTAACTTTTAGCTTATTATATAGCTTCTAGCTAGTTGAATATAGTTTTTACTGGGCCTGAAAACACCACTATTGATTGGACCTGTTGAACTTGGGTTTTCCTAAGTATTGATACAAAGATGATTTTTTTATATTTGGTGTGGTTTCCAGGTCAATGAAATTTTAATGGTTGAATATCATCGACAAAAATTGAAGGGACATATCTGTTCTAATGGACAGAGTTTGAGTTTGTGAGTTTGAGTTTGCGTGTGTGCAAATTACTACTGTACACGTTCTTTTCCAACGGAACTTCAAACTTAATACACTGTTTTACGTTATTTTAGGATTCTGTAATCAATGATTCTTCAAACAACCATACATGTTCAGGAAATTCTGATTAACTTAACATGATTTCAATAATTCACATAATAACACAGAGTTGTCCTTAGTTTAATGTTTAGGTTATTGAAATTAACTTAGAATAGTGTTTTTTTTCTTATTACTTACTAGACACCATCAGTACATAATTGCTTCGCCAAAATAGGAGATAAAAATCATTTAATAATTTTGGCCAACTTTTCATAGAGAATACCCCACTGTGCGCCGGTCTACAAAGACAATTTGTTCGCATCACAGACCATAGAAAGATAGACTGGGCATCTCTATTTGTATAACCACGGATCAGTTTAATGTAGCAGCTGGTGAAGCTTGTTTTTGTAGGTCCGCCATCTTGATGGTTCAGATTATTTAAAAAAATATTCCCATGGGCTGTTACAGATAGCGTTACTGTACTATCAGTGCTATAGACAGAACATTGTTGTTACTTTCTTATATAGTTTAAAACATTATTTTATGAGCTAAGGTTTCAAATAATTTGTTAAATACTGCTATAAAATGGTTATATTTAAAATAAAAGAAGATTCTATCAAATATTTATGGACATCCAGACATCTCACAAAATTAAAACCATAATTTGTTTAATTTCTCTCATGTTCTTAAAGGACAAATATACATAATAGAAGCTATTTAATTTAATTTTTAACATTGTAAAAAACACCCTTAACAAAATAAATAAACAACATATTATATTACTCGTTCTGTCGTTCAGTACGCATTTTATCGTTTGTCTTGTCATATAAATTTCGTCACATGTCAAGTCCAAACTTTTTATATATATTTTTAAGTTTTGATTTCAGATACTGTAAAACCTTTATTGCTGTTTTAGTTTCAAAGCCTGGTATCATTATGTATCGTCTCAATATATATTTCTAAGTATTTTTAAACTTTTAGTAAAACCACTGATTTAATTTTAAGTTTTTTAAAAACTCCTCATAAAACCTCTGTGTTAACGTTTTTCTAAATAAAAATAATATATTTTAAAATTTTAATTTACATTTGTATTCCACAATCTTAGAATAATAGTGAAAACTCTTTCAGGATTTTTTTATTTAATAAAGTCCTTCAGCATACAACTGAAAGTCAGCTAATATGGCTCTGATATTAAACTCTCAATTGTGACTCCCGTCAAAAAAATTGTTTCAAATATTATGCTATTATAATATGAATTGAAAAATGTTACAAATAACTTTGTTCTGGTTACCATCAATACACCATATGATATACATATACATACATACATATATATATATATATATATATATATATATATATATATATATATATATATATATGTACATACAACGCCAACGTTGCGTACGTGACTTTCATTGTAAAATAATTTCAGTGTAATGATTGGGTTGACTTACTCTTTGTCAGAAGTTTTAGATGAACACTTATCATCACCACCGTAACCTATAAGCCTTGCCTGTGAACAATGCCTTACACCAAATTAAATTATTAATGGAACTAATATTTTCTAAAATGAAACTAATCATTGCTGAACTAAAAATACATCAGACAAACAAGCACAGAGTATACCTCACTTCATGTTAAAGTTTCTTAAAGTAATAAAGATCCCATTAAGAAAAGCTTTTCCATAAGACTCCTACTTAATATTAATGGTGTCTATGACTTAGGAAATATTGAAAACAGAATAATTACCAGTGATCAGCATAAGGCGTTATACACAACTCGTAAAATATGTCTAACAATACTATATTTTAGTGTATGTAAAACATGCAAACAAGTATATTAGCGAATTTCCCCTATAGGGAAGAAGCTATTACCGTAGGTCTCATGGTAAGACTTAAGCCCGAGCCCATGATAACTTTTCATTTTGAGGTCCCCAGATGCCAAAAACACCATTCGTTCAAATTTTTATATATGTATATATATATATATATATATATATATATATATGTGTCCGTAAGCACGATAACTCTCGTAAAAAAGGTCCGATCTTAATGAAATTTGGTACAAATGTGTAAAGTACCATTTATTTGAACGAGTTCGAAAACCAGATGAATCGCACCATCCGAAGGGGGGTTTTGGGGGGTTTTGTACCCTAAAAATGGGTTTTTTGGGGTTTTCACATGTAATTTTAATTTAAATCAAATTTTAATTTATACCGTTGAATTTAGCTTAAAAAAACAAACAATTTGGTATTTTTATCATTTCTCTACGTCAATTGGTTACCGAGATATTGAAAGTGCTAAACACAGTACGTTGTCTAATGTTATTCTTATGGAGAAAAAGAAAAATTGTATATCTCGCTTATTTATGAACATAAACTGCCAAAATTTGGTATATGGCTTGATCTGGTTATGTTTTATTGTTGTTTGCACAAAAAAACAATTTTTCGCTTATGGTTCCTGTAGCAGCTAACCTAGGTACTTGGTCCCCATGTTATTCTTATGGAAAATACTTAAAATGTTATATATCGCTTATTTATGAATGTATATGGATGAAACTTAATATGTGACTTCACTAAGATGAGTTCTATTGATATTTGCATAAAAAACCCATTATTTTGCGTGCCTTGTTGCAGCAAACCTGCGTACTCATCCCCAATGTTATTCTTATGGAGAATAATTAATATTTTAAATATCGCTTGTTTGTGAATACATTTCTTATGAATCCTGTTAAGTGTTATGTTATATATTCATTGTAAATTCGCTGAGTATGCAGGTTTGCTGCGACGGGGGTATTTAATTTGTTTCCTTCATCAGATAGCCTTCTCAAATATCGCCGGTGAGTGGTCTTTATCTGTTAATCAATCGTTAAAATACCATTCAAAATACTATAGTTAATATATTTTTACCCTGCATTAACCTCATTTATTTCTATTTTGTTTTTAAATAACAGACGGAGAAGTTTTCTTAAACTCTGTCAACACAAAAGATGTTAAAACACGTGGAAAATTCTTTAGAACCGACTGTACTAGATTCATCCCAAGAACTCCTTTGTTCAGTCTAAGATGCCTTACATAAATGTCCTTAGTTCATTAACTTCCGTGACCTTGGGAAATTTACGTGGTATCTTTCAATAATTTTACTTTCAGAGCTTTCACACAATGAGAGTGAATACAGTATTTAAACAAACCAATGTTAGACCATTGTAAGACGTGTACCAGGCAATACTATGTAAACAACCCAACATTACACGAGTCCTAAGGTGGCACGAACTGTTTTTCGGTCCGTCACGACAATTGTCTCGACACGTCAGTTTTCCTCACGTAGCTTTAAAAATTATTTAAATCTTACTTTAAACAAGTTCTAATATCTATAATTAATTGCAATGGTTCAAAAGCTGATAAAAAATTGCAATTTATATGAAAACCAATTATGTATATATATATATATGTATAACATTTTGAAAATTTAACTTAACGTGTATATTTTTTTAATAGTACTGCAATATACTTTACTAGTTAGCAACCAAAAATATTACTTGTCGTCATATTGAAAATAGTATTAAAAGTGCCTTATAAGCTAATTGGTAGACCATGTAATTTTTTTTGAAATTCGATCTTAAAACTATAACATTTATTAGTCTTGTCTATGCAATTCTATTTAACTTGTCCTCTGAAATGTAAATAAATGGCCTGTTTCAGTTAATGGATTCAAATGCATTAAACAAAATATAGCATCTACATTTTATTAAATAAGACATTAGTTTTAACTATTGTATTTAAAGCATATTTAAGATTGAAAATGGTTTTTTTTATAATTTTATTGACCGCTGCAGAAGATGGAAGGTAGTTCTTCCGAAACATGTTTAGAGTAAATACTACAATGTGCCATCCATAGGCTAATTAAGTAAGAAAATAAGTTAGAAAAATACCTATATTTAACGAGTTATTGAAAATTTAATCTCATGAATTGCCTTATAACTCCTTGATTAAAGCTTTTAATATGAATGGATTTTATTGTGTTCAATTTTATCAGTTGCATTGAAACAATACTCCCGTCACAGCAAACCTGCATACTCAGCGAATTTACAATGAATATATAACATAACACATTAAAACACTTAACAGGATTCATAAGAAATGTATTCACAAACAAGCGATATTTAAAATATTAATTATCCTCCATAAGAATAACATTGGGGATGAGTACGCAGGTTTGCTGCAACACGGCACACAAAATAATGGGTTTTTATGCAAATATCAATAGAACTCATCTTAGTAAAGTCACATACCAAGTTTCATCCATATACATTCATAAATAAGCGATATATAACATTTTAAGTATTTTCCATAAGAATAACATGGGGACCACGTACCTAGGTTTGCTGTTACAGGAGCCATAGGCGAAAAATTGTTTTTTTGTGCAAACAACAATAAACCACAACCAGATCAAGCCATATACCAAATATCGCCAGTTTATGTTCATAAATAAGCGAGATATACAAATTTTATTTTTCTCCATAAGAATAACATTAGACAACGTACTGTGTTTAGCACTTTCAATATCTCGGTAACCAATTGACGTAGAGCAATGATCAAAATACCAAATTGTTTGTTTTTTTAAGTTGAATTCAATGGTATAAATTAAAATTTGATTTAAATTAAAACTAAATGTGAAAACCCCAAAAAACACATTTTTGGGGTACAAAACCCCCCCAAAAACCCCCTTCGGATGGTGTGATTCATCTGGTTTTCGAACTCGTTCAAATATATAATACTTTACACATTTGTACCAAATTTCATTAAGATCGGACCTTTTTTACGAGAGTTATCGTGCTTAAATATATATATATATATAAAAATTTGAACGAATGGTGTTTTTGGCATCTGGGGACCTCAAAATGAAAAGTTATCAAGGTCTCGGGCTTAAGTCTTACCATGAGACCTACGGTAATAGCTTCTTCCCTATAGGGGAAATTTGCTAAAAAGGCCTCCACAGTTTTTTTTTCTTATTGAATGTAAATCTTCTACTGAATTTTATTGCAATGCAATACAAGAGTAGGGATTATTATTAATTATTTTTTGTATCGTTGTTTTAAGCTCATACAATTACAAATATTATTTGCATATTTTTTAAATCCAGATTAAAACTACATTGTGTTTTTTTCACTATCTTTCACTTTTTTAAGACAAATTTTAAGTTAGTAATTGCGGTAGACCAAATGTACTTTGTTGATAAATTAAAGTATTTATATTTGACCTTTACAAATCATTTAAATTTAGTAATATTAAGGTAATGTTAAATTTATGCACAAATGAAATTTCAATTTGTTATCAATATGTTAGTGAGGGGTCTGAAGACGAAAACAAGTAGTGTTTTTGAATTACTTAAAAAAATATCTAATAACAAATATTATTTATTTATCTTATTGCAACGAATAAACTAAAAATCTAGCCATTAACATCGAATGAATAGATAATGCATGAATTACTATGACGCGTAAATAAATAACCTTTCCTTTCCTTTTGTTAGGAAAATCAGTAAATAATATATAATTTCATTGCCAAGCAACATTTGAAGCAAACATTAGTTTGCAGGTAGTCATACTCAAAACATAATTAAAATGGTTAGTAGTTCAATAATACTGTTTATGAAAGGATATAAACGATATTTATATTCCCGTAGTGTGTGAAAAAAGTGAACACATCATCCAAATAAGCACTTCATATTAAATTTGTATTTATTTTTTATTTTTCCTTATTGTACTTATTAAACATATAATTTGATTTCGGTACATAAAATAAAGATATTTAAACATGTTATTAAATGTAAAAAATAAAATAAAAATGTAATAAAATGTAAAACTTCGAAGTATGTCTTTAGGTAAAACACCTGCACCTAAGAGATAATGTTTCACAAAAGGTTCGTTAATGAAAATCTCTTTACAAACTTCATTTTCCTTTTCAGCTTTGATATTTGGTATTGTGATCGATACTGCTATACATATTTCTTATGTTAGTTTTTGTAACTTTCAAACATAAAATCTAACTCACTTCATAAAAATTGCTTTTAAAAACAGTCCACTAATACTTGCTTGGATTAACTTACGCTTATATGAAACGAATAAACTCTAGAATATTTGGTCTAAGAGATGGTGTTTAATACTTAAATGTGAATAAAAAAACTAAAATTTTTGTTTCTTATTTCTTCTTCTTCTTATTATTATTATTACATTTTGAAACATTGATAATCCTTTTTTATGGACACTATACAGTATTGTATAGGCATTATTTTACTGTTTGTAGAAATTCACATAAATGTCTGCTTTATTAAAATTACAAATTATAAATATATCTGGTTTTTTGTGACTGTAAGTTAATATTATACATAAGAGAATTTGCTATTTGAATTTTCTCAAAAAATTATATATCACAAATTTATAATAATGGGCCACTGAACTAAGAAACCCAATGCTTCGAGGATATGAAAGAATGACACGGCACTTCCAGGCCACGAATATTTCTTTAATTTCATAAGTCTCATCTATAAAACACTGCCTGAAATTGTATTACCTTTATAAAAGAATGGAAATTGATAGTTTTGTACTTGTTTGGTGAATTAGATTTTATAAATAAGTAATTCCGTTTAAAAATAGTGGCAGTAATACAATTTATTATGTAGTTAGAAATACCACATAACGTTTCCGCTATCTGTTTGACGAATTTTAAATGTTATGAAGACAATTTAATTTTATAACAATGTTAATTTTAACATCTTTTATTGCTGATACATCTAGGAATTAAAATGTCTTTATCATTAAAACATCCAAATTGTTATCGTGAAATATGATAAAATCTGAGAATTATTAATAAATCAATTATTCACAAAAACTGTGATTTACCCAATCAGAGCAATCCAGTGTTTAATTCAATTAGATATTGTGAAGCATTGAGTGAAATTAATTGACTAAGGCTTTGTCAAAACCAATGCAGAATGTTTAACTTCATTGACAATTAAAAGTACAATTAACGTTACAAGTATGTTTTCAATAATTACACAGATCTGCAAAAAAGAGTTTTCAGCTGCATGGGATATTTTTGCTGAAGTATATATTTTAAAGGTCACTGATTCCAAAAATAACTGCCATAACACCCCATCACGTACAGTCTTTTTGCAAAATAAAGCTACTGTTATGATAAAAATCACTTATTTATTACAATTAACTAGACATATAGTTTCTTACAACTAATCACAAATTTGCTTTGATATTTAAATACAAGTTTAATTTTTGTTTTCTTGCAAAAACTTCTTCTCTTTCATGCTTCTTCAACTCGTTTACGATTTTGTTTAGTTTCTCGCTTGAGCATCCACCAGTAGTCAGCACTAACATCCCATCTCTCTTCAAAATAAAATTAAAAAAACAAATTTTGTAATGGTGTCAATACAAGTTTAAAACAACAGTTTAAATCGATACAATGGAAGGATGTCCCTCCATCGTAGGAACTCGTCCAGGGAGTAGAAGGGGTTTTTCGTTAGCCAAATGCTGAGGGCTGTCTTCAGTTTTCCCCTGTTTGGCTTCTCATATCCTCAGGAAGCAGATTATGGAGTTTCCTGCTGATGTACGATGGCTTCTTCTCGTACAGTGTGCTGTGGTGAAGTGGTAGCTGATATCTTGATTCATGTCTGGTGTTATGACCATGAATGACCATTCCTTTTTGTAGGGGTTTCCCGTCCACATATAGAATCACCTCTATGATGTAAAGTGCAGTGATTGTCATAATGTTTAGTTGTGTGAAGGCTTTCCTTTAACTTTTAAATAAATGAATAAAATGGTCTTTTATTTAGATCGTTTTTCATGAACATTACATGGTTTACAAAACAACTCGAGTATCATAAAATTGTTTACACAGGGCTGTTTACAACAAAAATTATCTAATAATATTCTACAATAACTTAAAACAAAATAGACTTGAGCAAAAACAAAATCTTTTAAATCTGTCCACTTAATAACGCATTTTGCAATCTTTTTTTAAAAGTCTTTTGACTGACCAATTCATGGCCGATACTGGACGACAGAGAGTTATGGAGCTTTGGGGAAAAATAAGAAAACCCCTTACGAGCGGACTCACAGTGCATACGAGGCATCTCAAGCATGTTGTCCTGCCTGGCACACCGGGAACGCATTTCGGAACGGGTTCTGAGCCTCTCTCTCAGATACTGCGTCTATCCTCAGTCAGGACTTTACGAATGAGACAAGAAGTGCGGAGAAAGCATAAGTCAACCATCGGAAATAAGCCAAGAGTTTTCCGCTCAAGTGAAATGAGGTCGAATTTCCTCAGTCCAGAAAAGTACCTGACACACATGTTCTGCACTCTCTGCAACCGGTCCATGTCACCTAGAGATACAACGTTACAATATACTGGAAGACATTATTCAAGTATAGAGAGCACCAAACCTGCACAAGCCGAAGCTTAGCAAGTGCGGGGAACAAGTGCCGATACCTGTACAACATTCTCAAATGGGCCACAGCTCTCTGACATACAATGCTTACATGTCCAGAGAAGGAAAGCCTGGCATCAAACTGAAGTCCAAGACGTTTGGGAGAGTTACACTCGTTTAATAAAACACCACCGAGGTACACGCCAGACAAGGGCGGGGATTGTAGAACCTTGGCAGCTGGAAACGTCAACAAAGAGCACTTGTTCTTGTTCAGTCGGATACCATGGCTTAAAGACCAACCATAAATGACACCCAGATCAGAATTGAGATTTAAAACAGCCCAGCCAACTATATAATTGTCATACTGAAGAGCCAGCTGGGCATCATCGACGTACGAGTACAACTGGCAATGATGCAAATCCTTCCCTATGGTGGCAGAAAATAAAGTATACAAGACAGGCCCAAGACAGCTACCCTGTGGCACCCCTAATAATATTTTAAGAGAATTAGAAACATCATAGCCCACTTTGGTCTTTTGGCTCCTTCCATCCAAATAGGAATTTAACCATGAAACTACCCGATGATCAAATCTGTAAAACTTCATCATGGCTAACAGCAAACTGTGGTCAATGGAGTCAAAAGCCTGATAAAAATCCAGCATTGCAATGGTAGAGCACCTTCCAACGTCTCTAGCTTTAAGGAGGTTACCGCAGATTAGCAGCAGAGCTGTTGTGGTGCTGAACCCCTTCCGAAAACCAGACTGTGTAGCTGGAACTATTCACTCCAACTCCAAGAATTCCACCAGTTGAGAGACTAAAATTGACTCTAAGACCTTAGAGAGGGCAGGTAACACGGAGATAGGCCGAAGATCAGCCACCAATAAGGGCGTTTTCACCTTAGGAAGAGGGAATTCCAGGCATTAGGAAACACTCCAGTGGCCAGCGAAACATTCAACAGGTGAGTGATAGCCCCAACACAGTAAGGACCTACCATTTTAATAATGTTGATCGTGATACCATCAGTAGCAACTGCGCCCGAAGTTATCTTATTGATGGCAGCCTTTACTTCTCTTTCTGTCACATGGCCAAAGCTAAACATATTTTTGACATTCTCAGAAAAACTCGTAAGATAATAATCAAGACATTCAAATTGGACCTGACAACCATCTTAGAAAAATGTGTGTTAATTTCATCAGGTTTTTGAAGAAATGAAGGAAGCTCATCATCATTTTCATTGGTCGCACCACTTTTCTTAAATTTAGCCCAGAATTCTTGAGAATGTGTGCATCCTACCAGTTCATTTTGAAAGTAAATTTGTTTGGCTTTTCTTATTTGTTTGGTTTACTATTTAGGGCGTTTCTAGCTTTGCATTACTGGTCCCTTGTTGCTGTCACTTTTAGAAGTCAGCAACTTTTGTTTCCAATAATTATTTTCCTTAGTGAGGTTAATAATGATATAATTTCTCCAAGGAGCTTTGTTTCTAGTGACTCTTTTTCTTACTAATGGAGCATTCTGATTAAATATTTCCAATACAGCCGAGTTTATAAAGCCTACAATTTCGTTAACATCATTCATATCTTTAACAGTGTTCCACTGGACATTGGCAGCGCAATTAATCATTAATTATGTATTAAAATTAGAATAATCTCTGTAAGTTACATATTTCTCTAGCCTTTTGTCTCTTTTGCGATTAATATTTATGTCACAATTGGTAAGTTTATGATCTAATACTCTAACCTCTCGACTATCATATATGGAAGACATGTAAATAACATTACATTTTATAGAACAGATCTGTTTACATATTAGGATGTGATCGATGAGCGTTGAAGAGGGTTTTGTGACTCTCGTGGGCTTATCCACCAAGGGGGTCAGCTCAAGGGCTTCAATTTGCTTAATTAGAAAGCGAGTATCAGGTTGTAAAGTATCTGAGAAATTTATATTAAAATCACCCATAACAATGGTATTATCAGCATACTCGGTCATATCATAAAAAGCAGAGAAAAAAAGGTTCAAGACAGGTGTGAGGAATATCTTCAGATCTTTACACCATACATATGCAAAATTTATTACCTTGGACACTTAATATACCATCACTTGGACTTGGACTTACTATACCACAAATATTCTCGAGGGGAAAGTGCAATTCAATTGTCTAAGAGTGAAGTGGAGACAATTTTTCACATACAAAGCCACTTCGCCCCCTCTATTACCAATTCTGTCACTTCTAATCAAGAAATATCCAGGCAATTTTATTCATCGATGTAAATACCACTGGATCGGCAGGTCCACTCAACAATCCAGGCCGGCTGCGAGTGGTTGCGTTCTGGACTTTTGAAGGCGGAATGGGCAAAAAGCGACTCGCCGCGCATTACTCTATCGTTGTCTCGGCGCCTTTCCCAGACGTGTTAGGCTTTACAAATACGTTTTAAGACAATTGTATTGTGAATAATCATTCTTAACATGTTCAGTTTGGAATAAATAATACAAAATATATAACAACACTTAAATCTAAAATGAAATAACACAATTCAGATACATCTGATCTAGTTAGCTTTGGTATTTCACTCACCATCTATCTGGCTTTAAAACATTGTATGGTTTCCCTAAAATTCACAATTTGTTACATGGCTTATATACTACCTTTGAAGTGATTACAAACTTCCAATTTTAGTTTATGGGTGTTTTAATTTGGGTTAATTGAATCCAGCTTAAGTCTATAGGCGTATTTTACTTTAGTATAAATTTAGGATACCAAATCCCCTGAAGTTAATAACAACTTTAAGTGCCTCGCGTTTGCCATGACCACCGTTATAACCTGGGCCACCCCTGTAGCCGATCGGCAAGTTATTTGTACCTACATGAAAATGGATTATGTTGGGATTAAGTTTTGAAAATTATTCAAGTTCAAGCTTTATATCTTTTATCTTGGCTTCAGGGTTAACACTGACAGAGCACTCGTTTTGCTCACAAAATGTCCCTGCATAGCGCAGCAAAGAATACCCAATCAACAAATAATTAATTTACTCTTCCGTCCCTGAACAGTTCTCATCGTCCAAAACCGGAGCATGGTCAGGCTGCTTGATGGTCATACCAACTAAAGAACCACAATTTTCGTGATTTGACAGATTCTATTTTGCATTTCTAAAACTAGGCACAGTGACATTTGATTTTTTACTCGCAAAACTATTTTTTACATTTGATATTTTAGATTGTATACTACACTGTTTTTCTTGCCAATATTCAGAAGAATTAACAATAACATCACTAGAGTTGTGTTCAGAAGCTTTACTGAGAATACTAAATTTATTCCTACAAATTAAAGGATGGTCATTAGCAGGTTTTACAACTTTAGCTTTAGAGTTCCTTATTTTCTTTTTCTGAACCCTCCAACATGGGTCATCTACAAAGGTCACCAAGGTGGAAGATTCGATAGGAATATTGTCGGGAACATGTGCAGTTGGGCTGTTAATCGGAGAAGGTTGTGAGGAGCATGAAGTGGAGTCAGTGTCCCAGTGGATCAGGGGAGTTAGAACCTCAGGAGAAATCTGGCTAGCCAGCAGCCTAGCATTTACAATTACGTGAAGGCCACACTCGTGGTCCGCAGTCTGCTAAGCCACACAGCCCTCTGTCTGGGTTACTTCCAGCCCCAAGTTAGCCAACAATGCAGCAGCATGCTGCCTATTAAACCCCCTCACAGAGTGATAATCTGTAGCGTGTTTAGCAACAAAATCAACCAACAACAGGCTCCATTGAGACCCACCACAGACAAAAGAATTATTCAAGCAGAAAAATACATAATGTTTCTCACTAAAATTAATGTAATTTAATATACAATCAACCAGGTCTTTTTTCTCTACTTTGAGAAACATTGTCACGAAAAGCCCTACGAACAAGACGTCTTTACAAAGGTTGGTAATTTCATCATTTAATAAACTGAAATGTGCTGAAAGCAAGTCATCAGATGGCCATTTACATTTATCATCAACAGAAACTTGTAAATCTCTAATTTGTTTGGTCACCTCCAAATTCTGTGCTTCTAACCTCTTACAAACGAACTCAGTTTGTTCACAAGACTTTTTAAATTTACTATTCTCGACAATTAACTTTCGGTTTTATCTTGCACACAATCAAACTCGCTAAGGACACGGTAATGCTCAAATTGTAACTTTCTTAGAATTAAGTTAGCATTATTTTCCTTTACTAAACATTCAGACAAATCTTTGACCTTATTTTCTAAAGAGTACTTTTCACCTACAAGGCAGTAGCATGTAACAAGAGATTCACTGAGTTCAATCCTGTGAGAATTCTTAGCTGATTCCCAATGAGAGTGAAGTTCTGTTAGTTCAGTCTCGGCGTCATTCAGTTTAGAGCGGGCTTCAACTAACTCACCACAAACTGCGTTGAACTGAATTCCCACTTTACTAGCAGAATTGACAAAATCGTGGCAATTAATGATTTCACAATTTGCCAAATATTTACTAAGTTGAAAGCAAAATTCAGAAACAAGAAGTCTATGTTCTTCAGAAAAATGTGTACATCCAAACAAAAAAATTATCTAGACTCTCCATCATACCAATGTGGAAAAATTAAAAAAATTGTCAAATAATAAAATTTACACTTGTATTTACATTTGGTATATTTTACAAGTTTCACCAATAAGTCCAGGCGTGCAGAGAAAGTGGACGCCGGCAGGTCATGACTGCAAGCAAAACTCTAGCGTGTGTCAGAATTGCGTCGCAACGAATGCAGGCGTTCCGATGACAGGTGGCAGCGATCGGCGGGCAGGCACTCGTAAAGGGAACTTTACCCCGCGGCCACCAGCCCTGCGGTTTGTGCGTGACCACAGGTACGCGAAGGTTGTAAAACGCTGCCGCATCGTTTTATCAGTCCCACAGCAGAGGTTATGATACAGAGTCCAAGCAATAAATATACTACTTACAACGTCGATGATCACATCAGTAAAAACGTTGTTCTTAAAATAATTAAAACAAAACCATTGAAACAATCATAACAGACTGTGAACTGGTAAAAGTAAACTTTAAAAACTTACAATCACAGAGCTCTACTTCGAGGTTCAGGCCAGGCCTGCCAACGCCCCAGGCCTACCAACCCCCTAGGCCTGCCAAGTGCCAACCCCTTTTCCTCCAATCGAGGCCTTTTATAAGTCGCATAGCTTTCTTTTGAAGGAACAGGATACGATTTAGGTTTTCCGCTCAAGTTCCTCCTCATACTGGCCTGGCCGTATGTTAACAAAGCGTGTCAGGTGGTCTTTGGGGTACCTTCACCACATTTGTGTTTATTCTCTTTAGAATGTATAAGATGGTATTTGGTTTGCTGGACATAGTGTTTATGTGTTCGTTCCATGAGATTTCCCCATCGATAATAATGCCAAGGAATTTGGCATGATCTTCAACCTCCACATCAGGTACTGTTTCTATGTGTTCTTTCTTGTTACCTAATGTAAATTGTTTGGTATGGTATGGCATTTATCTCAAGCTAATTTTTATGACAAAATTGATGCCACATTGAGTGCAATGAATGAGTCTACATCCAGGTCTTCAGGATTCTGTCCAGAGAGGAGCAAGGTGGTCTCGTCCGCATACATCAGTGGTCTGCAGTGTGCTTCCAGATATTGAGGCAAGTCATTAGACAGAAGTATAATAAACGGTATCAGGAAACTGACACATACTTTCTCCCTTTTAGCCAAACTTTAATGACAAAAATATTTGTTATTTACTAAATATAGAATATGAAGTATAGATAAATGTACAGAAAATTGTCTAAAATAGTTGTTTTCAGAAATATCCACCCAAATCCCTTTTTGGGAGGCACTATAGAGTCCGTTGCTACACACAGTGGTTTTGAGAGGGGAAATGCCCCCTTGCCCCCCCATGGTTAAATAGCAACACATTTTGAACATCATCTGTTGGTCAATGCTAACTTGACCTGCATATCAAATTTTAATGAAATTTATCAGTAAATAAGAGAGAAATAGTTATTTTTGTATTCCCCATAAGAATAACATTGGACAACGTACTGTGTTTACCGCTAAATGAAAATTTCAATTTTCTCCGCAACTAGCAATCGTAGAATAGTAATTTAAAATACTAATTTATTTAGTTTTTTGAGCTCTTTTTAATGGTGAATAGTAATATTTTTTAACATTTATGATTTTTTATGAAAAATCCAAAAAACTGAATTTTTGATTTTTTAAGTCCTGTAATTTCTGAACCCGCATTTTTGCAGAAATGCGGGTAGTGTCATTTTCTTGGAAACCTAAAGTTCTACAAACCACGAAAGTTTAATCAAAATCGTTAGAGCCGTTTTTGAGAAATTTGGATTTTTCATGTTTTTTGGCGGTTTTTGGGGGATAATTACCCTTAAAAATCAAAAATTCAAAAAAATGAAAAAAACGCCTGGAGATATCGTGGATTAGTACCTACATACCAAATTTCATAAAAATCGGCCCTTAGGTTAGGGCTCTAGCTCTGTACACATCCACACAGACACACACACACACACACACACACACACACACGGACACACACACACACACACAGACAGACATCACGTAAAAACCACTTTTTTGGGTTCAGGGAGCACCAAAACGAATATTTCCACTAACAACTCAAATTCGAAAATTTTTACGAAAACAATACTTTCTCCATATACTATGTATAGGGGGAGAAAGTAAAAAGCACTGGGAAAATAATTGGTCCCTGTGGTACCCTTCCTTTTATAAGCATCGGTTTTGATGATGTAATTTTAGTATTTTTCCTGATGTTGTGTTTAACTTCTACCACTTGTTTTCGTCCCCCTAAATAGCTTTTGAACCAGGCATTTGCCTAGACTTTAATACCTAATTGTTCGAGCTTATGCAAGATCAAGTCATGCCCCAAGCAATAGAAGGCTTTGCTGAAATCAAGCTCTATGAATGTAACCAAGTTATTTATTTCAAGTTTATCTTTTACATATTCAACAAGTTCGATAGTTGCACTGGTTGTGAATTTTCCTTTCATAACGCCATGCTGTTTTTCTGTAAGAGTGTTTTGGTGTTTGCAGTGATTGATCAGCCTCTTTAGTACAACTTTTCTCATCACTTTAGAGGATGTGAGGACCAGTGAGATGGGTCTGTATTTTTGCGATTCTATTATAGAGCCGTTTTTGTGTTTAGGGTAGATTTTTTATACTTTAAGGCCAGTTTGAAAATCTCCCTGCATAAGATACATTTGTTATTGTAACAAGTGGTTTTATTAGTTCACTGCTACAGTGTTGTAGCACTTTGGCTGATATTTCACACACACCAGCTGAATTTTAGGTTTTAGGCTGTTTATACTGTAAATATCATTTTTCATCCTTCTAGGGTATTTAAAGGAGATCCCTGTTTGTGGGAAGAGTGTCAGTCCTTACAGGGTTTGTGATGAGGGCCTTTTCTTGGTAAAGCCTCTTGATATCACGGACATCCTGGTGAATTTTTCAGGAAAATAGTCAATATGAAGGTGTTGGAAAGTGAAACTTTAAGCTCATCTTGCATACTTGAGCTTTGTACGTTCCCAACATGCATTAAACAATGGTTTAGTAGTCAGTGTCCTTAGAATTTCCCCAAAACGTGTGCACTAAATTCATGAAAGAGGAAACACCTCACTTTTTTCATTGTCTACCTTTGCTTCCAAAAAATAAGGGAATCAGAAAAAAGGTTTCTTATGTTGGGGCCATTGCAAACTCCCTCTTTTAACTTGACTTCAGACAGTTTCAGGAATATGGAGCACACATATCTAAACCAATCCCCATATGTTGGCAGTGATTCGACAAACTGATTCATTAGCACATAAAACATTTTCTGGTGGAATCAAGGTTGTATTGAAGGCGTTTTTATCACTGGGGGTTTCACGTGGTGGACAGTCAGTTTTTGTCCAGTGCAGCTCTCTGACTCTACCTACTATCCTATAAACATAGGAAGCAAAGATGTTTTGTATAACCTGCCTGCTGACCCAACAATATGTTTATTATTTAATATCTCCACAAACATTCTTTGATGATCTCGATATTCGATTTTATCAAGAATTGTAGCGAGATCATTATAGCTTTATTCTACATGAACCGAACGTCCCATAGAAAGAGAAGCAAATACATTTCTAATATGCAGCAAGACTGCTATGAGGACATTTGTAGATGAATCAATGAATAGGCGCCATTCTGATGAATGTTTCAATTCAAAGCCTTCATGAAATCATTAAAACTATTACAATAAACGGGATTTCCCTCTTTAGAAAATAAAAAAATAGTGTTACAAAAACACTTGGCGAGATAGAAACTTTTTGTTATTTTTTTTCGGGTTCAGCAAAGTAAAATTCATAGGAAATGTAGGAAAATTCTATGTGGTTTTTTTCTTCCAGATCTGTGTTCCTAATAAAAATATATTAGGAACCAAATTAATGTGTAGGGATATTTTGTGTTGTATAGAAGTGAAATTATTTCAATCATAAACAGGTAATATGTGGCATTTTGTTACTGATATAGCTTCTAATTTCCGTAAATGTCCACAATATTTAGCATGCTGTGCTCAATTATTTTTATGAATTCATCCTTGTTGTTGACGCATTGAAATATTTATTTGATAAAAGTAAGATGTATGACCTATAATCATTAAAACTCATAGCATCCCTGGTGTATCTTTTACATATTTACAGTTATCTTCAATAGGGCTGGCTTGATATTGTTACTTCATATATAGTATTAATAGGCCTAACAATAATAATCTCTATTTTCTGTAAAAAAAAACTAATAACAAAGAAAATGTACAGCTCTTGAAATGTAACTCGCAATAAAACTATCCTAATTAAATAGCCAAAAATAAATGTTATTAAATTTAAAACATGTATCACATTAATAACAACCGAAATAAAGAAAAAGTACACACCCAACAGACGAGCCAGCCTCTTTTTGGGTGTGAGTTCATCTAAGATTACATAATTTAAAACTAGAATTACCACTTAACGTCTTAACCCCTGTATAAACATCTTGCATATATAGAACAACGGCAATTCCTTTTAATCTCAGATGTAAAGATAACTCAGAAAAATCAAACAGTAATAATTTAGAATCCGTTGGAGAACAACCATTTAACGGTAAACAATATTTACATATTGATAATATTTATAATACAATACTTTGAATAGTGCATTGTGTTTTGAGCCAATGAAATGTAAAGCCACTATACAAAGCCTGTCTAGTTATATGACAGAAATAAATATTTTTGTCTCTTACATTTGTGTTATTAAAACCACTACTGTAGGGTTTAATTTTTCTTTAAATTGTAACTGTGTTTGTTTATCTTTAATTTTAATCTTGCCATTTATTCTATCATATTATAGACACTGCTAGATAAGTCTATAGTATCCTGTTCACGTATGAGGGGTGGTATTGGATGATAGAAACTCCTATACAATCAGACCTGGTTAAATGGTTTGGGCCCTACATTGTTCCTTTTCCATTAAGCTATATTAAGTATACAGGTCAATACAACAGTTTTTGTTGGTCAGTAGCAATGTCCACTAAGCATCTCACTCTTCCTATACACTCATATTTAGTTTATACTTCAATGAAAGTGGGAGTGGGGTCTTAAATAATGAAATAGTGGTCAAAGATTTAATCAGTCTAATATAAATTTTTTTTTTTTAATTGTGTATTCTGTTTGTTTTTTTAATACAAAATACAAATAATAGAAATAATTATTAGTTGATATTTTGCTCTACCTCCGGTAAAAAATATTTTGAAGATCTTCCACCTACATAAACTGAATCACGTAAACGTTTTCCAGTGATATTTCATACGATTTTATGTAATTTAACATAATTGTAATCCTAAAAAGCTAAAAGCCATCCATGATTCCTTAGGGAAAGGACTCCTGAGACTCACTTAATTATCTCCTTTGAAATATCTCTTAGATATGCAAATAAACATTTTACGCTCCTTAAAAAGCAATACTTCCCACTCTTTTGCAAAAGTTAAAAATATGATTTTTTCAAGTACCTAAATAACGAATTTAGTTTACCTTTTACGACCCCCTGACGGCAAGTAATTCTTATCCTAATTATCTTAATTTCCAAACATATTTACGTTATGGGCTGGCATTTTGGTGTTTAGCGAGTGGGACTCAACAAGTTGTGACCTGACTGTTCAGCAACGTCCCTCTCAACTTTAATTTTGAGTATTTTAATAATACTAGATAATTTTGTCTTTATCCCCATAGACACAGTAAAAGGTGAAAGTATTGGTTCCGTCAAAACTTTAGAATTTAAATTGTCGGTAGGAATATTCAATTTGGAGCTATATGAACTTAAATACCCCCGTCTCAGCAAACCTGCATACTCTGCGAATTTCCAGTAAATATATAACATACCATATTAAGCCACTTAACAGGATTTATAAGAAATATATTCACAAACATGTGATAATTAAAATATTAATTATTCTCCATAAGAATAACATTGGGGATGAGTACGCAGGTTTGCTGCAACAAGGAACTCGAAGTCATATACCAAGTTTCATCCATATACATTCATAACTAAGCGATATATAACATTTGAATTATTTTCCATAAAAATAACATGTGGACCGAGTACCTAGGTTTGCTGCTACGAGAACCATAGGCGAAAATCTTTTTGGGCAAACAACAACTAACCCCACATTTCCCACATTTCGGTCTTAGAATTTATAGGGGTTAAAAATTTCCAAAATTAACTATTATTTTATTTAAAAACATAACAATTTAATAAAACACTGACCCCCATTAAAAAAGCTAAAAAAATAAGTAAATCAGTAATTTTAACTTTAGTTCTATGACTAATGGTTGCAGAACCAATTAAAGTTTTCATTTAGTGGTAGATGCAGTACGTTTTTCAATGTTTTTTTCATAGGGGATATAATAAATTCATTGCCGTCTTATATACTCATTAATTTCATTCAAAGTTGGTATACCATTTAAGTTAGCATTGACTAATAGAGGGTTTTCGGAATATGCTACCACCTAACCCTGGGGAGGGGAGGGATTTCCCCTCTCAAAATCACTGTGAGTTGACCCTATTGTGTCTATTATAAATGGATTTGTGGGATAATTCGGAAACAAAGTTTACGTGAAGATTCTCTATGTATACTTCTCTACCTTATATTCTATAGGCCTATTTCATAGTTATAAAATCATTTATAGATTAACATTTATGATCAAAATCTGTCTATAGAGAAAAACATTATTTACCAATTTTATGTTACCGTTTATAAAGACACCGATACACTCATAAGTGTTTCAAAGAGTATGGAATGAATAAGGTCGTATTGTAGTTGAAATATAATCATCTCTTAACGGTCCAAGGTTTGTTACACGTATTTAGATCCTTAAAAAAGGTCCAAAACATATTTTTGAAGGTGTTTGTATGGTTGGTTGCCCATTGCCCAAACGTATTTCCGAGGCGTCAATTAACTAAATTCACTGGAATAAATTAAAATCAGCCTGAAACTCCAAACAGCAAGTCTCAGTGCTGCTCAACTTTATACTAACTCACAACCAGTTGTTCACAAAGGTGAAGTTGACTTTTTTACATAAGTGTTCAATTTATATTCAGACACTGCTTAGATGCAGTGTCAAAACATGGGTCTAAAGTGTTTTGATGTTTTTTAAGGCTACTGTGGGTTAAAAAAACATTGTAGGTAATATTAGTAGCAGGAATGTAATGGTTTGAAGCTATTTTTCATACCTCCCCCGTGGTTAATAACATGGGGATTAGATTTTGAACGACACTTTCTCCCAGCTTAAATACATTAATAGAGTTTAGCATTTTAATAAAACCACAAAAAATTGAATCATTAGTCCTATTGCCAATCACAATATATATTTCTGTTATCAGTTGTACAGTATTGTAAGAGATATTTATCGTTGTGGTGGTGAAGATGGTTCTTAAGTTTCAATAATAAACTGTGGTTTTCAGTAAGATTATCTATTTTATACGCAATATTTTTTGCTTCTTATCTATATTGTTTTATTACTAACACACATTGCCCGGCGTTTCCAAAAAATGTGCTCAGAATAGCTAAAAATTACATATATAAGTATATAGAGCTAGTCTAACAAATTCACCCAGATAATATTAGCATTATAGGAAATTAAATGTTATTGGACATTCTAAGAATACTTTCAGATAAAATAACTAACATATTAGAATATATATAATATTAAAATGATAAGAGCACTTATAAATATAATCGATGAATTAAAATTTGTTTGGGTTAAATTTATGTTTAAGGCTCTTTGATAAGCTTATTTATATAAGCATAACTCTAAACCTAACACTATATGTTTTTAACCTTGGATTGTATTTGGTTGTAAAGTATTTAAATAAACCATCAGTACACAAATTCCATCTGTTTAAATAGGTGTTATAGAAGAAAAACTGCATTAAATATAATTGTTATAAATTAATTATGAGTTTTACTTCTATGGTTTATTTTTAACAACATATAAGTCATATAAATTTAAAATAAATCGATCTTTTTAGCGCATTTCCCCTATAGGGAAGAAGGTATTACCGTAGGTGGCATGGTAAGACTTAAGCCCAAGACCATAATAACTTTTCATGTTGAGGTTCCCAGATGCCAAAAATACCATTCGTTCAAATTTGTATATATATATATATATATATATATATATACTTTTAAAAGTGTAAATTAAAAAACAACACTTGTAAGCTTTCCTTCTATATTTCGGAGGAGTTTATACTCCCTTCTTCAGGAAGAAAATACTTAAAACAGAAAATTAAAACTAACACATAATAATAAAAATATAAATAAAAGTAAAATGTAAGTGTAAATAAAGCTAATCAGCTGTCAGCTGGTTCTTGAAAAAGTTATTATAGGGGCAGTTTCTGGGGGATACCAAATTTGTCTTATCTCAGATTAAGCCCCATTGGATTTCTTGTTTTTAAAACAATTTGATGGGCTTGCTCATATTTCATTAATTGGTATCTGTTGTATTCCTCACTTTCGTTTATGTCCATCTTTGCAACCGCTTTCAATAAATAGCACTCTTCAATTTTTTCTTTGTTGTGAATTTCAATATGTTGGGCTAATGGCTTGTTCTTATCTTTGTGAAAAATGTCGAAACGATGGCCTGTCATTCTTATTCTTAAATGATTCGACATCTGCTCAACATATTGTTTGTCACAATGGTTGCAAGATATTTGTTATATAACAGTTTTTGTGTCACATGTTATGTTTTCTTTTATAGGAAATGTTTTCCGGTAACCGAACTGCAGAATTCCTTAGAGTCACACATAATTTTGCAGGTTCCACAGCGCGGTTTCTTGCAAGGCTTGCATCCAATCTCTATTTTCGTTTCTGGTTTCGGAAAATTCGTTCTGACAAGTTTCGCCTTTAAGTTAGGTGGTTTTTTAAACGTGACTCTAGGTGGAGTAGGCATAAAATCTTTAGCTTCTGGAAGTGTCTCCAGAAGGCAGTAAGCCGTTTTTATTATGGAGTTTATTTTATGAAGGCCAGGGTGAAACTGTGTTACGAATATTACATTTTTAGATGCAGTATCATTTTTTCTTGTATTTGTATGTCTAAGGGTTTGGTTGTTTACAAGCCTTGTAAAAGCATTACTGATCTTAGACACATAGTCAGTAAAATCTTTCTGGTCACTGCATAAGTTTTTTGCTCTTACTGATAGGCTTTTCGGAATAGATTTCTTCACGTACAACGGATGGCAGCTAGAATAGTTCAGATAACTCATAGTATTCGTCTCTTTAATGTGCAGTTTGGTCTTAAGTATTCCAGAATTAAGACAAATATCAAGGTCTAAATATGTAATAATTGTATCTGAGTAGGTCCAGGTAAACTTAAGATCAGAGAATTGTTGAAGGGCTTCCAAGAAACTTGTAAGAGTCAGTACCATGAATCCAGATGAAGAAAATGTCATCTATAAATCTGAACCATCGCATGGGCAATAAAGACTGTGAATCCAAAAATTCATCCTCAAACTTACCCATGAATAAATTAGCATACGAAGGGGCCATTCTTGTCCCCATTGCTGTCCCGGACATTTAAAGGTAGTGGTTATTGTTAAACTCAAAATTATTCTTTGTTAATGTCATAGATATAAGTTGTAAAATAAACCCTGAACTGGGTTTTTCATTAGACTTTCTGCTGTTTAAGAAATACTCAGCTGCATTCATCCCATCAGCGTGGGGAATATTAGTGTACAGAGAGTTAACATCTACTGTTACAAGAAGCGTTCCTTCAGGTAGTGGTTGTTGTCTTGCCGATAACTTTTCTTTAAAATCGTTTGAGTTTATATATATATATATATATATATATATATATATATATATATATATATATATATATATATATATATATGTAACCGTAAGCACGATAACTCTCGTAAAAAATTTCTGATATATATGAAAGTAGTGTGGGTTTGCGGGTTTTGCGCCGGAAGTGACGTCATCCGGTCACGTGACCGGAAGTGCTGAGTCATGAAAGATGTTATCTGGGGCTGAGCCAGTGACGTAGGCGGTTTTGTGACGAAATGAGTAAAAGTTCAAAGTTCAAGGTCACGGGGAGGTAATTTTAAAAAAGTACTACCTCGCACGCGTAAAATCCGATTGTGATTCGATAGTTTTAATTCGATAAAATATCGAATGAAAATTATCGAATGAAGCAATCGAATGATACGAGTGCGAGGTAGAACAATTACAAATATTACTTTATTTTATTTACAATAATTCATATTACAAATATTACTTTATTTACAATAATTCATGTTTACAATAGTTCCCCGTTGTTGGTTGTCATCGATGTTGTTGATCCGGACGAGTTGCGGCCATCACTTCGCTTTCTGAAGAAAGACGGTATATACTTCGATTCCTGCGCAGAGTCCATGTTGTTTTTTGATGCGTAAAGTTCCAAAGATAAATCGTAACCGGACGCAATGAGAAGTCTTAACTCTTCATTAAAAACCTCGAGGTCTTGGAAAGTCGCCAGATGAATAGAGTCATAATGAATACACCTAATTTTAATGGACATTTTAATACAATGTTTTACGTTTGTGAAGAGCACTCGATGTTCACCAGTCGAGAGCCGGAGGTGTACTGACTATTCGCTAGCTAGCGTTCTGGTATCAAACAAAATGGTGGGGCGGAGAAGATGGCGGACAGCAGATGGCAGGCGGCAGGTGGCAGCTGGTTGCTACTACATTCGCCGCCACAGTAATGCAATCCTTCGGCGTAATTCTTGTAGTTTATCTTGTCGGTTCATTTGATACGTTTTACATCTACATATGCAATAGCTGAAACACTTGCACTTACGACAAGCTTTCCCGTCAACTTGATCGCCTGGTATTTTAAAACATTGTAACTCGCAACAATATGTCTTCAAATTGTTATCGAAAAATAAATTTTTCATAGGTGACATCGACATGTTAGCTGCAGCGTGTGTTAGACAAGACTGAGACTAACTTCACTGCTCCCTCTCTTTTATACCTCTTCATAAGTTAACCCTGAATGAAAGTTCAAGGTCATCCATTTGAATTTTAAAAAAAGCAACACAGCAGTATATAAAATAATATACTGCTGTGTTGCTGTTTTTATTTTTTTTTTTATTTTATTTATTTTTTTTTTATTTTTATTTTCTTTATTAAACAAACATTTTACAATACAATAAACTTAAGTTTAACATTGATAACTAGAAATACAAACAATAAAATACAAACAGAGACATTATGTACAAGGATGCGTGATGTGCAGAGTGAGTTCCGTTGAGTTGTTGCCGCTTACACCGTGTGATACCAAATACAACGTCCCCGGTTGAATATCTCGCAAATCTTCATTTTGTAGCAGTTGAACAAATCGTTTTGGAAGAAATACTTGAAACTTCGGCTCATCTCCTGGAGAGAAAGGTCCTTCGCTCAATGAAACTAGAATTGCTTCTCCATGTGTGGTTTCCACTTTCTTGATGTTATGAATAATGTAGTGTTTTTGTTCTTTTAGTTCTGAACACTTTTTAGTTAGCAGAAGGTCGGATTTTGAATGAGTGTTGAATTGATCAACCAGTGTTTGTAGAAACTGTTGTGATGTCATCTTCGTCAGTGGTGTCTTCTGTGATGTTGCCTCTTCGGAGTCTCGAATAATACTCGTGCTGGAGCGGTGCTGTCTCCTCGTATTTATAGGCCCCGCTACCCCCACCACATTTCTGTTCTCCGCTACCCCCACCACATTCCTGCGTTTGTTTCAAGTAAGCAGCCAAACGATACGCGTTGTACAATGCACAGTTTGTTTGGCCGTGTTTAAGATCTTTTGCAGCGACACAAATATTACCGAGATTAATGTTAAAGTCCTTACTGATAGTTATATCGAAAACATCACCGTGCGTGTACTTTTGTATCCAGTTCTTTTTTTCTAATCCTCTTGTGTATATATGTGAATATTGTTTGCAAAAGTTAAACATAATACTGTGCAGATTACTGTAGCTTATAAATCCTTCATACCAATGTATGTGATGAAAGTAGTTTGTTATCCATTTGTTTGTACTTTTTGCTTTGGTGTTAAGTTTGTTAAAAGAAAAAGGAGCATCAAACGTGAATGGGTAGGCTACAAATGTAAGCAAGTCTAAAATTACTAATTCCTTGATAATAAACCTATCATCATTATTTCGAAATGCTTGAAATTCTATTACACAAGGCTTTACACTCACTTCTTCATCCCCTCCGCTCATCATGGCACCTAGCGATCAACTAAACTGTTTTCCACACCACGGTAGGTTAAATACCAGGCCGTACAGTTGCAGGCGCGTTGGTGTATATTTAACGTGGGCACCGTCCCCAATAGGCCTACCCCACGTGTGTTCTTCTTTACTAAGTCAAACTTTAGTCTTTTTTAACTTCTTCTTCTTGTGTTTCGTTTTCTTCTTCTTCTTGTTTCTCCGTTTCTTCTTCCTGTGTTGTTTCTTCTGTAGCTTCTGTAGCGATTTCTACAAGTGGTTCAAAATCCTTTAACTTTCTCCACATGCAAACTTCATGAGGTATTCTATTAAAAATAGATGTATCCACAGGTCCGTACACGATGGTGCTATCAGGTTGTTTTTCCAAGGTATCGACCAAATATTCTTTAATAATAGCGCTTGCAAATACCAACTGTCTCATGTACCTTGTAATAGGTTCTGTTGCGTAGTTTAAAACGTAGAATTCTTCATGTGACAGTAGAATCTTATTTTCATGTTGAGTCAAGTCTCTAATTCGCACTTGTAGTTGTCCACGATGTTTAACAATATCGATTTCATTGTCACAATCCAAAAGTCGAATATGTGTTTTCCTTCCACACAAACTGTTAGTTAAATAACATTCTATTAAATGTACATGTTTCAAAAATGACTCCCAAGCATTTTGCGAAAATAAAACCTTTTTTGTTCCATGGTGTAGTATTACTGTAGGGGAATAATCCAATGACTTCATCAATCCAACTGATACACTTTTACTGATGCATGCTGAGATGGGGTAAAAGATTCGCAAAAAAACTTCAGTTAAAATGTGAGGAGGAATATTTTCTTCAACTTTCTTCTTCCTCTTTGGTACTACCTTTGATGGGTCTGCATTACTTTCCTCCTCTCTATCTCTTTTACCAAACTTTAAAAATGCAGTTATTTCCTTGATGATTTTTTCTTCACTAGTATTATCACGTTCCAATAACGGTGCTACCTCTGCATCACCTTGTACAACAGATGGAGAACTCATTTTGTAGAAGATGTTGCCCATGCGATGATAGACGATCAACTGAAGACCTGCATTGTTGCTCCGCTATTTATAGGTTAGCGACAGTGGCGGTGCCGGTGGTGGTACAACGTTTTACAATACCGTCTTTACGATACCAGTCAACGGTGTGTATGTAACAATTTTATCGTGCAAAATTAAACAATACGCAGATGTATTTGCAGGTACGTTTTCTTGAAATTCCATTTCTATTTTTATATCAACACTAGACGATTTTACAGATTCGTTTTGTTTGGAGCAATCAATTACAACAATCGGAGATTTCGATTCAAACTGTACGGGAGATAGTAGAGGTGTGTTTGTTTTGCCGTAATATGAATTTTGGAACCTAGCGTACATATCGTATAAAACACTGTACCTTTTTTTATCAAAAGAGATATTAAAGTTGTCGTAGGGAAAGAATTGTGAATTCAGGAACACTTTACAGTTTGTTAATTTACAATGGTCAAATTCACCAGCATTTTCAGTTAATATACTTTTTTTCTTTGTTTGTAATCCAAAGATTACATATCTCGCTTTTTCCAAATGAGTAGAAGTTTTTACAGTCCATGTATGCCGTTGTGTTGAAGGTAAAACGGGGTATTCATGAAACTCCCAGCTTCTGAATGGCATCACAATGTCTCGATCTGATTTTAACTTTCTTAATAATGTAATCCTGTGTTCATCATTTAGTCGCACATGTGGTACTCTCCAAACAATCTTGTCTAATGTTAGTTTCCAGTCTAAATTGGCTTCAGTTGTTCCAGCAGATGCTTTAATAATATCATTATCGTTTGATGACCTTAATAAAACTAGTTCTTGTTTTACATTTATTATTATTCTTCTGTAATCTTCAGCAAATCCTAAAAGTAATCTTAAAGGTACGTAAAAATCAAAGTTTCCCGAAGCGTCAGGAGTAATTATACTTTTGTCTGGTGCAACCCATCCTGCAACAGCTAACAGATTCTTCTCATTTGGTGTTAAAGACGCTAATCCTTTTAAGGTACTGGAAATTCCAACCTTTTTTGTTGAATCGACTGGTTTTGAGGCTTTTCTACTATCTTGAAACCCGGTGCGACTGATGGGTAGAATGTGTGTAATATATGCCGATTTTCTCCATCTCTGTAGGATCCTTGTATAATGTTACATGTAATGTCTATGCTGTTTACTTTGATGATCGTCACAGTTCTATTCCCAGAATGAGTTGTATTAGGTTCTAATACCTTTGTTTCCTTAGAAAACCCTAATAAACTACCAATTGAACGTTCTTGGCCAAAATCAATATAATACTTAGAAGTCATTTCGGCTTTCATTGTATTGTTATTGCCTTTTATCGTTATATTTTCTTTTCCCATATGTTTTTGTATAACTTCATTTATATTATCAATTTCATAAGCTCCTGTTGGTAAACTGAATTCTTCCAAAGCTGAATATTTTCCTTTATTATCTTTTGTCTTGTAATAATGTATTTTGTTATTAATTCCTTCACTAACGTTTGGAATAGAGTTATATGTTGTTAAATCCAATAATGCGGCTTCCCATAGTCTTCCTTTTTGCAAACGTAGCGCTGGAAACAGAATACTGCGCAAAGTACATGAGTTACCGGTTAATGACACTGTATACGAAGACATCTTAAAGTTGACTAACACTTTTAGCTAAAAAGTCTAAACATAAATGACCGCAAATGGATGTATCATCAGGTTGTTTTCTTGTATAATTGTAAAAAACATTTTCTGCCGCACGAAAGTATTGTTGAAGTTCTTTCGGTGGTGGAAGGTTTCCAAAACTGTCGAAATAATAAATCGTTTCACCAAGTTTCTTGTAACACACCCAATGAGTGCCTAATCCTTCACTATTATCCAAATTTACTATACCAGTCTCATTTTTCCACATTTTAACCGGTAATTCATCTTTCATAAATACTCCTCTAAAAAATGGGATTTTCAAACAAGAAGCATATGTAATCAGTTCTTCATTGGTTAATTCTTTGTTTTTAATTATTAATTGCTCTTTCTTATTTAATACACACGATACGGTCTTAGGTATAGTCCTCCTCCCTTTTTTATCATTGACCATATTGTTGGTTTCTTTTTACCTTTACCACTAGTAGATCGACGTTTTCTTCTGATATTACCTCCTTGTTTCTTAGCGGGTCTTTTCCCACGCCTTCTTCTCTTTCCTCCTCCTCCAAACGTAGTTTTTGCTTTCATTGCTGCTGTTACTGCTAAAGACGCTGCTTTTTCACCAATACTCGCGTCACTAGATTTTACTCTTTGCCAAGCTTTCTCAGAAAGTGCTCTATCTGCTATTGATCTATTTTTTGTATCACCAAATTTGGAATACGCTATATCGTGCTGTTTACAAGCCTGATCAAGCTTATTTATTCCAGGATCTCCTCTAGCAAGCCGTTTCTCTAATTTGGTTCCAGGACCACAATATTGATATCCTCCAGGTAAATGTAATTCCACAGGTAATAAATCAATCGCCTTGTTAACTATAGCTCCAACCGGTTTACTTAATAGAGAAAATGCTGTTGATGCTATTCCCCTTCCTCTCTGTAATCTCTCTCGATTATGACTGATGCGTTTAGCCCTCGGCATGACTATTTATAGCCAAACTTACAATCAGTAGGTGCACTCTATAAATGTTTTACAATGAATGTAATATTAGTCTTGGCTTCTTGTATTATATATACTGTTTAAAATCCATTTATTATATAGAAATGGATTAATTAATTAAATGTAGATGCTTTATCCCTTATCATGGGTATTTAAATTCTTTTTTCTCTTATATAATCTTCATCGTTTTCTGTTGGTTCATTAATCACATTCACTTTATCCCCCTTTCCTAATGTCTTGACTTTAGAAGGCTCAGACGGTTTATCTAATTGATTAGGTTTTTCTGGATTGTGTATCTTTTTCCAGTCTAAATAATTGTGGCTGTCAACATCTGAAGCTACAGCTCTTCCTGAAGCCCGATGGATATAATTAAATAAAGCTGCACCAAACCTTTCCATATGTTTTTCATATTCTGTAGTCCATTTCTTGTGTACTATATCAAATATTTTCTTATTTACAGCGTCTCCATCCTGCTCACAATCACCTACATTTGACAATTTTAATTTTTTTACATCATAGCTTGTATCAGTTTCATTCTTTTTGTAAATCGTTAACAATTTTAAAGTCGCTAAATTTACTGCTTCACCATCATAAATGGGATGTTTTATATTGCTTAACCTTTTACCGGAAAATCCCCAATGGTCTTCGTGTACAATCGGGGTTCTTTTATCCATGTATTGTACCGTAACCGCATCAGAAGACAAAAGCGGATCACCAACATTTTGAATTACTTTTCCTTCAAAATTATAATTACCATCAGGTGTTAACGGAAACCCAGCTCTTTTTTCACTATATCCAGATTTTACTCCAAACTCGGAATACCGTCCAAACTTGTCCACACTCATGATGTAACTGAATCGCTATCGTTTAGGTTCTTACTATATATATATATATATATATATACGTCTACTGAACAATTATTTCTCGTTTTCGCAGTTCATCAACCAAAGCTACCCATTCGTTTTCTAAACCAGTGTGCCCGGCTTCCATAGCTTCATGTAATAACCTCATTCGATCAACTAACTTATTTATATCGTTGTAATATATTATATTGGTTTTATACAAATTTTTTAATAATCCCCTTCCAGATGTAGTAGGATCAGTTGTTTTTCTTTTTTTATGCAAAACATTTAATTCAGCAGAAGATAAAGCTCCTCTTTTAATTGGAGCTTTATTTGATTTCGAGGGGAAAAGACTAGATATAATGTTTGTGTATTTTATTGACCTGTTTCTATGAATAGGTAGTTCTTTGGAATATTTTTTTCTATGTGCATTTGTATACTCTAGTATATTTTTAAACAATTGTAAATCCTTTTTAGTAAATTTACCAGGATTATTTTTAAAGATGAGTTCAAACAAACCTGTTGTGCCTTTATATTTCTTATCACCAATAACTATATCATCATTTTCGTTTATATCTAACTTTCTATCTCCAATCATTAATCCTTTATCCTCTATTCTAGCTCCATATGTATGATAATTTCGATTAGCATGTGTGCCATGTAACATTTTTAATGTATATTTTCTTCCAAGTGTTCCTTTAAACATAATATCTGTGCCTAATTTGCTTAAGTTGGATGGGTTGATATCCTCTTCTTCTGCTCTTGTATCTTCCGCACTTGTATCTTCTGTACTTGTATCTCCTGCAATGTTCTTTTCCCTTAAATCTCCTATATCTCCGCTTTCTTCATACTCGTCGCTTTCTTCAGATGTTTGTAACTGGTCAGAACTTTCATCATTCTGAAATTCTTCTTCATATTTGGAAATTGGTAGCATTTTGTCTCCTTCGAAGCGAAATGAAGGTCTTTCCATATTTTGTGCTAATCGCTTTAAAGGTTCAGTAACAGGTTTGAATGTTGTTTCTAAAAATTGCTCTCTTTCATTTATACCTGATTTTAAAGCTCGGTTTTTTTGTCTAATAGAATCACTAAGTGATTTTATTTCCTTTAATAGCTTTTCCTGGTTAACCATCTTCACACCTTGACGACTTGTACAGTAATACCGCTAATCAGTGTATTAAAACGAATTTATCAAAACCTATTCTATAACGACCATCTTTTATAGCTTGATCTTTCATAATAACCAAAAATCCATACTTTTCCACCCATGCTTTTCCGCAAAGCTCTTTAAACTTTTCAAATGGCATATCCGCATTCACATGATCGTTATATATATGTTTTAGGTTAGTATCATCTTGTTTGAATACAATTAGAATATTTGCATTATCTCTGATAAGTTGTTTTGGGATTTTGCTATAAGTTTGTCCTATATATATGCTGTCGATGTTATTATGTCTTCCCATGGCAAAGTAGTTTCTAATAGTATCCTGATTTTCACAAGATACATCGTCAAATATAAATACAGAATACGGTTTCGCTTCGTTTGGTTGCATAATGCTATCACTAGCGTTAAATTTGTAAAAATTAACATCAGACACATCAGATAGGATTTTATCCAGCAATTGATACTTTGGTTGATGTAGAGACTTTGAAAAAATATATAGGTTACTAAACCTTAATCCCTGCGGATTAGTGATCAAATTAAAGACAACATTGGTCTTTCCACAGTTTGAGGGGCCACTTACTATACATCGAACAGTGTTTGGAAGTAAACTACCGTGTTTACCATTGTTGATTTTAACGTTATCCACAGTTAAATCATCTATGTTATTAATATTGAATCGATCTTTATGGTGAATAATCTCCATCCTGCTCAAAGGTTAACGATGAAATGAGTTGCTTGTATTAAACCAAGTCCTTTATAGGTATCCATGAATCCTCAGTTTTGTTAAACCCTAACCACCGCACTTTAACTGCGTCCTTTTTTCTTTGTAACACTTTTTCAACAAGATATACATCACCTACTGTTGACTTTAACATTTCATGTCCATAAAATGCACCTTGCAACAAATCTCCTTTGTTATCTTTTAGGATATACGTTTCAGGTACAGTCGGTTGCACTTTATACACTGTAAAAACTTCATTCGTCCAATTGGGAAGGTATTTTTTGGTAAACACTCCCTTATATTTACTAATCCGTACTTTATCACTTACATTAAATTTTCTTGGCTGCATTTTTTCTACTTTAGGCTTTGTATTTTTCTTTATGCGTTTTAATACATCTTTTGCATTTCTTATATTTACTTTGTTAGGTTTCATACCAATAGTTCTATGAAACCTGTTGTTATAATCATTTATTAATTGTGGTAAAACATCATACCATACGTAAGAACCTCTTTTTGAAAATTGTTTATACAGTGCTCCTTTTAAGGTTCTATTAAATCTTTCTACAATAGCAGCTTTTTTCTCTGAATTTGTAGAATAATGATTTATTTTATATTTATTCATTAACTGTGTAAAGTTTGTATTAAAGTATTCTGTTCCATCATCAGTTTGTAAATGTTTAATTTTGTTTTTATCTCTTTTTATGGCTATTTCCATGGCTTCTGTTACGCTTTTACCAGTCTTGTCCTTTAGAGGCAAAGCGTCTGCAACTTTTGTAAAACAATTAATAATTGTGAGTATATATTTAAATCCTTTGTTTATTCTGCTATGCGGTCGCATTTCAATTAAATCCGCTTGATATAGATCATTTATCCCTTTTATAACAGTATTGCTTCTTGGAAACTTTATTCTTGCAGGTTTGTGTAGTTCATTAATAATCTTCTCCTTCAGGTCTGACATGATGGTTTCACGAAGGCAGCTGATATGGTATTAAATATTCTTTTGTATAAATCTGCTTATATATACATATAGTTCAAGGTCATTCAAAACTTGTGTAAAAAAAGGGGAAACACAGCTTAACATTGCTGTGTTTCCCCTTTTTTTACGGAAAGGAAAAGGATAGAGGATCTAGGACGATGAAAGGGTTATTAGTCAATAGGGTTGAGGGAATAGTGACCGAATGGTAAAGTGTGGATGTTGTCTGGAAGGGTTTGTCTTTTGTCGTCATTACAGGATAGCGCCTTTTTAACTTCAGTCACGCTGTACAGCTGATGGTTAAAACTTCTGATGGTGTTGAATTTAGCTGTAATGATGTTATCCTCAAATAAGCATTGCTTGTAGTGTTCAAAATGCACTTTCTTCTTTAAATATAAACTCTTTACACCTTTAGCTTTCTTAATATAGCTATTCTTCTTTTCTTCTTCTTCTTTTTCATTATAGAGTTTCAAAGAATATAGTTTAGACATCAGTGCAACAATCTCTTCAAGCAGAACACCATTAGCCTCATCCTTGAATTTGCCTAGTACTTTTTTGTGTCTGTCATTGTCGTAGTTTGGATGATCTTTTGGATAATCGGAGAAATCAAAGTCGTTCTTGTAAATAAATGTACGTAAATCTTTATACATGTCCAATGTTACTATGCGATATATAAAAGCGTCAGTGTCCATATATGTAATAGATATATTTTCTCTTCCGTAGAACGCCACCATTTTGTTGTAGTGAAAATCGTACATGTGTGTTTTTGAGATGTCCAAGATTGACATGCCTATATACAAAGGACGATCCATCTTCACACTCGTCTTCTTCATGGACACTGCTACAAGTTTTTCATTAATAATTATAGATGTTCTAAAATTTGGCTGCTGTACTAGTTTCTGTAATTTTTTTGCGTCGGTAACAAGTTTAACATTTTTGTGTCTTCTTTTGTTTTCCAATGTTTTTCCAAATATCGCATTATTCATTAATTTAAAGAAATCTTTTTGAAAGTCTGATGTAGCTGCTGCTCTTCTGATGGTATTTGAATCAATGTAGGGTTTCAACCAGCATGATTGAGAAAATTCCAAAACTCTATTAATTTTTGTTAGACGTAGTCCTAATTCGATAGCTTGTTGAACCACCCAAAAGTGAGCCACGTAGCGTTGTTTATTATTTAATGTCATCATTAATTTGGGGTGTTTTCCAATTGGTGAAATTTCTGTTTTAGCAAGAAGTGGAAGGTCATAATGAAGATCATGTAAATTTTCTGGGTATTCAAAATCGCAATCCAAAATATATCCAGTGTCACCATGTTTCGGAATTTGTAAAATATCGCCAATAGAGTCGGGATTAATCCATTTAAAGTTATCAAAAGGAAGTGGGTTTGACATTGCCCATCCGTACAGGTTATTTGCATCGAAATATCCTAAATAGGTTGACGGTTTGGTTTCATCGTAATCGGGTAGGTATTTGTTGTTGGCTTTGACATGTCTGGTAACACTTTGGGTCAATCCGCCTCTTACTCCAGCTTCAACCATTAAAACCATGTCAATGTCTGTTAAAAGTTGGAGTTTGCATTTTGTTTCTTTTAACATGGCTTGCCAAGCTAATCCTGGTGAAGTATACGAATGTAGAGGGTCCAAACCGTATGCAGCAAAACAGGTGTTTCGGAATTCTTCCATTACATCACAAAGAAGAGTTACATCTAGTTTGACATAAAAGTCCGAGTAATCTCCTAAGGTCTTCATATCTAACTCGTTCCATACTCGACGTGCGTGTTGATAGTCCTCAAGTGATATTTCCGAATCATTAAGTTTGTTTTTGAAGTGTTCTGGTGAAGGTAGTGATGTTTCATCAAATCTATGCAGTCCATCGATGTAATCATAGGGGAAGACTCCTTTTCGAAGAACCAAATCCATTTTACTATTGGGTACAATTTTGCTTGTTTCTATCAAATCTGTTCTTCTTAGATTTTCAGATAATTTCATGAGGCTTGAAGGCATAAATCTAAATGAATCAACAAACCTTAATTTAATTTTACCCACCTTTTTTGAAAAGCTTATAAATTTTTCCATTGTAGTAGCCAAAACGTCTATTGCTCCATTATCTCTTCCTAGTTCGGGGATTATGAAGTGCGAATCATAACCACTCAGATTGTGCAGAACTACGGGGATAAAATATGGTAGTTTGTAGTTCAAGTTGCAAGCGTTACAGGCTGCACCTCTGTACGCTCCCGTAAGATGATCGTGGTCACGAACTTTAACGTTATCCAGTGTAAAGGTGTTATTACACAAATAACACGTTGTTGTTGAATCATAATGTTGAAGTTCTTCTTCTTCCATAGGTGACATGGGTACCTTTGTTCCATACAGTTCTTCTACCTTTGCAGCTATGTCATACAAATCATCGACAAAGTATTTGGCTGCTTCTTCACCGCGATAAATCTTTGGAGAAGATGATAGTCCATATTTTTGAAGATGGTCTTCAGTCAACGTGGATTTAATTAGTATGCAATAACTGTTTGGTGAATGAAGTTGGTATTTGCTTCTTCTTGTAACGTCCTCTTCTTGTTGTTCAATCGGATGTAAAGAAGACTCGAAATCAGCGTAAACAACAACAGGTACACGGTATTGTTGTATTACTTTGTCAAATTTTATCTGCGCTCTGCTAGGATGCGGCAATTTAATTCTTACTTCATAGTTTCCATTACATAACCGCTGGTGTTCTACTAACCAATCAGACCCTCCCCTTCTTAGTTCTTTGTTCACGTGACAAAAACATCTTTTGCAAATTGTCATCTTTCTTTTATGCTTAGATAATTGATTAGAAACAAGACTTTCAAATTTTTTGATATACACAAAGTGTGAAATATCACCTTTAGTAATTAATAACAAATCGGTATGATCTCTGCGCTCATTTGGTGTTATACGCAAGGGGTACAAATTGTTTGTCGAATCCAATCCGAAGAGGTTGACAGAAGCTGAAGGATTTTGTTTTTCAAATTTTGAAACGTCTGTTATAGCAACAGGGTAAGTCATCCCTTGGAAATTATATCTATGTTGTACTTCTTCATAATAGTGACTTGGTCTTTCCGGATGAATTGTTACATATTTGGCCAACATAGCATATTTAAAACACTCAGTATCTTGATTTTGTACGTTGACGCAGGATAAGGTATTTCTAATCTTTGTTGGTAGAGGAATGTAGCTACTTCCTCGAATTCCATAGCCGTGTTTGTGTACTCTTAAGTCTAGCCCTGTGATGCTTAACAAATTCCATCCAGAGCCTCTTCCTTCATGTTCTTGTATTTTAGTCATTAGCTCTTCAAAACATTCAGATACGATTGAATCAATATCTGACGAAAACATAATAGTTCGGTTTTTTGTTAAAAACCCTCTCGGTGAAGTTTCATTTTGAATGTTTGTAAATAAAGCATCCATTAATAGTCCAAATTTAATAAAATTTAATCTTTTTAATTCATTTTGCAAAGTGTTGCTTACCAATCCTTTTGCGTTATTTAAAAACTCTTTGAGTTGTAATTTTGCATTGTCAATTTTGAAGTGGGTTACTACATTACCCGGAAGTGCTCGGGCATGTAGTTCTACATTTACTGCTGTTGATGCTGAAGGACGGTGAAGTGTAGACAGAGCATGCGTAGAAGTCGATGCAGCTGATGATGTTGAAGGATGATGAAGTGTAGACAGAACAGGCGTAGAAGTCGATGCAGATGATGATGATGATGTTGATGGTGCATATTGAATAACACTAGGTCTGGAATTTTGGTGTTGAGCTAACATTTGATCTATTTCTTTCAATTCTTCTTCTTCATATTCTTCATTTTGGTTTTTGTTATGTTTCAGTTCTTTATGTATCATTAAAATAAATTCATCCTTAAATGAAGACTTGCAAATATCGCAGCGATGCATAATGTAGGTGCGATCTCCACAAGGGTCTAGGCAATAATGAACAACACTGCAAATACCCCTCTATTTATACCCTAGCAAAAGTAATGGGGGTACGTATTACGTTAAGTTTACTATTTTTTTTTGCATTTTATATTTACTATTGTAGCTGGAGGCTACAAATTTCTGTATTTAGGTCAAGGTCATTGAACAAATTTGCCAAAACGGGGAATAGATCAGTAAATGATTTCATATTAAACCATAAACTGATCTATTCCCCGCTCTGTATTTAACTAAGACAATTTTCTCCAACAGAAACATTTGATAAATTTTAAACTCGGATGTGAAGTTGGATTGTACACATTGCATCTTGATCAACTAAAAATTTCATAAAACAATAGGGATCTTCAGTTGTAGATTCATCTTTAACATATTCAATAGTCAACATTGCCGAACGAAGATCTTGTGGAATTACGTCGACTTTTATGAGTCGCCTTTCGAGTTCGAACCGTTTTGTTATTATGAGGGGAAAGCTGTAGCAAACGGAGTTTCCTGGTGGGTTCATTATGCCTATATGATAAATATACACTGTTGCATCGTCTTTAAATAGACGTTCCCCCACCATTAAATGTATAAGTTACCCCACTTTTTTAATCATGTAAATGGGTCAAGGTCATACAACGATATTACCAAAACGGGGAATAGAGCAGTAAGTGATTCTCACTATAACCACAAACTGATCTATTCCCCGCTTTGTATTTAAAGTAAACTATTTGAAGACAACAAAAACTTATTCAGATTCTTCCGATGATGATGATGATGAGCTCGTATCACTAAATAAGCGACGACGAACACAAAAGTTCCCTGTGACTGGATCTAGAACTACATCATCGATATTAATACTGCTTGGAGGGGTTTCACTATCAACAAGGTCCATTTCCTCCAAGCAAAGCAACTGATGATGAAATTCCGGTTCATTATTATCGACATCGTCGTCGTCAGTCAACAGCTCCAACAGCTCCATCTCTCCAAGATATGGTTCACTGCTAGCATACTCACTCAGTAGTTCAAGATCACTAAATAGTTCAAGATCACTAAATAGTTCACCTTCCATCTCTGAATCGTCTTCGTCTTCATCTTCGTTTAAATTTAATGGAATATTTTTAATCAATTCTAGTATAGTCTTCTTAGAAGGGAAAATGTTATCTCTGGGCGACATGATTCCAAGTAGCAGACTGATTTACCACTAATACTAAACCACCTTTTATACATGATTTCGGTGGTGGTGGGGGTAAGTGTTGAAAGTGCAAGTGGTAGGGAAAAGTGATAGGGAAGAGGTATTATTGTAACACAAATGATTAAGTCCTGTAAGTGGGTCAAGGTCACCTTATCCTATTACCAGAACGGGGAATAGAGCAGTAAGAGATTCTTATTCAAACCTCAAACTGATCTATTCCCCGTTCTGTATTTCCCCCCCCCCCCTTTGGCGTTTTATTTAGTTTATGAGGTTGTGTAATAAAGGCACAGTGTGTAGCCTTCTTGTAATAATTGGTCAATTTTTTTCTTCAAAGGGATTGGTTTTACATCTATTTTTACTTCTTCTGTTCCACGAATACCCAATCCTTTGACCTGAACATAATGGTACTCCGTTAACAGTTGGTAAACACGCTGGATAAAAGTATCCGCTTTAGCAGTAGAGTCAATATAGTGGAGGTATACCATGGTAGGTGCTCTCTTGACGCAATTCAGAACCAAAGTGATAATTGTCTCTGTAACATCGGGCTTATATACCCATCGTTTTTTTTTTTTTTTTTTTTTTTGCTTTAATTACAGGTTTGGAACAATATAAAATGTTATATTAATGTTCCATCCATTATTGACTAACCTTACCATATTACCAAAGATTTTATATAACTTTCAAATGCTTCATTTTCACTACTATAAACTTCACCTGTTGGTCTCCACATGCACAATTGACAACTAACCTCTATATCAAGATACCGTAGCAGTAATCTCCTTACAGCAAGCAACTGATCAATGTTTTCGACCCGTCTGCTAACTATTATAGTTGCTGCAGAGATAGAAGTAGTGGATGCATTCATTTTCAGCAGAGTACTAATTTTTACCAGCGATGGAGAACCTCCTTTATACTTAGTTTAAGTAGTGGTGGGGGTTAGGAAAAGATATTGTTGTTGTGAGAAATAAGAAGATCTTTCATTATTTTTTATCAAACGAATATTTTCTAAGTCCCAAGGTCATTTACACCAGTTGCCAAAACGGGGAATAGAGCAATAAGAGGTTCTCACTTTGACCTCAAACTGATCTATTCCCCGCTTTGTATTTCAAAGGACTTTAGTTTTTTAAGATAGTTACTCGTCCTGATCTTCATCCATGAGGAAGATTTGTTTGTAAGCTGAAGGTTCTTCAGCGAAGAAATGTTGGTCCGCTAACTCATCCTCTTTAAGAAAAACAGCTTCAAAAGGTGGAGGGTTGTGTAAATCTTCTTTGTGAATTAAGGACGGTTCTTGAAGCTGCGACTGAAGGTTTGAAATGTATTTTATTGACTTTTGTATAGTGGTTAATTTAGAATCATACGGATTGGAGGATGGTAATATGCGTCTTAATACTTTATAACAATCAGCGATCCTTGTTCTCATTTTTCTAGAACTAGCATTGTTTCTCTCGGTTTTGAGAGATCTCGAGTTTAAGTTTGGCGAAGTATTACTAGTCTCTGGAAAAATGTTGGATAGAATCATAGCCTGGACAAGTATCGATGGGGCAGCAGAAGATGAAACAGTACAAGAAGAGGCGTCAGAAGTTGGTTTTCTGATGTGCTCCATGGTGTCTGAGGTGGGCGAATACAAGCAGCAGACTAATTTTACCATCGATAAGGTGTCTCTTTTATACCCAATGGAAGTGGTGGGAGTGCAAGTTTTAGGGAGGGGATGTTTTTGTAAGAAATATATATTTCAATATTTTTTTTTTTTTTTTTACCAAACAAAATTTTCTAAGTCCCAAGGTCATCTGAACAAATTGCCAAAACGGGGAATAGAGCAGTAAGTGGTTCTCACTTGGACCTCAAACTGATCTATTCCCCGCTCTGTATTTCTTAAAGTAAACAATAAATCTTCACACTATTGAGCAGCCTTTGCTCTTTGAAGCTCAAGTTCTAAGTCTGCAACCAGGCGAAAGTCTGCATCGTGCTCCTCCCATTGTTCAGGAGAACGCGGTTGTCCACACCACTTTGTAAAGGCGTACCTCATTGCCTCATTATACTCCTCCAGGATAACATGATAGGGTCTTGGTTGCTGCGTTGTAGACCGCATCGATGATGTAGTTTGTTGCGGTTGTGACTGGGCATCATTCTCCGCAACCTTATCAATCTTAGAAACCTCGGTAATTTCAGCAGCCTCAGCAATCGCGTACAACTCCTCTTCGCTAATTTCCTTTCCCCATGTGTTGCTGTTGACGCTCATGATGATACAACTAATAATTATATTCCGAATCGCTTGCTTAAATACCCGCTTACCCCCTCCCTTCTTCACTGTTGAATAATATCTTTAGTATAATATTTCTCCTTTTTCCTTTTACGTTTATCTTTGTCTTAGTGTAAAATATCTAAGTCCGTTATCTAGGTCAAGGTCGTTGTAACATTGTAAAAAAAAAAAGTGTGGACAACCTATTTACACTCTGCAGCATATGCTACAATTTGTAAATAGGTTGTCCACACTTTTTTTTTTAATTTGGAAAAACTTTATTTAATTTGGAAAGAATGTTTTTTTTTTTTTTTTTTTTTTTTTTTTTTTTTTTTTACAATTTATTCCACACAGTGGTTCCTGAATCGGCTCGGATTAGATAGTGCTTTTTTGTAGGGTTTTTGGGATGACGCATGCCTTTAGGTAATCTTAAAATGTAAAGGCGGTCTTCACATTTTAACATGACCTTCAGGAATCCCATTATTTTTACAAAGACGTATTGTTTGTTTTTAGCTAGCCTATTAATCCGAGTCTTAGCCGGTTTCACTGTTGGATGTGGTGAAGAAGGAGAAGCGGTATTTTTTAAATGAAGATTGCACAGTTCTTCATTTAAAGTACACTGTTTTGCACAGCGTTCGCCTTTCTTTGCACCTTTTTTAAAGATATAATTACATAGTTGTGCAGGACGTATGCACCTTCTATGCAATGACTTTAATTGATTAAATTTCTCTGAAGGAGATTGAATATTTGTGCAAATTACTGAAGGTCTGGTTGAACTAGTGGAAGGTGAAATTTCAATTGGGGGTCTTGTAGATATTTTAGAGCTTGATCTCGAGGTGGAGCTTGATCTTGAGGTGGATGATGAGGAGCTCGAAGAAGACCTTGATCTCGAGGTAGATGATGAGGAGGAGGAGCTCGACGAAAACCTTGATCTCGAGGATGATGGTGAAGGAGAAGTTGGTCGATCCATAATGGGTGGTGAAGTTGTCTTCTCAGGGATGATAAGAGACATTAAAAGAGCCTGACGAAGAATTGAACCAGCAGCCGAAGTCAAGGGTGATGCAGAAGTCGAGGGTGATGCAGAAGTCGAGGGTGATGCAGAAGTCGAGGGTGATGTAGAAGTAGAGGGTGATGCAGAAGTCGGTAGTGATATCGGGTGTGACTCCATAGTTCTGAGTTGAGCAAGCACAAGCAGCAGAATGATCTTACCAGTAATGGGAAGCCTCTTTTATACCCAATATAAGTGGAAGGAGAAAGGGGAAAGGGGAAGGGGGATAGGCTATGGTTTAAAATATTAATTTTCCTATATGTAACCAGACAGAGGTTTTATAAGTCCTGTCAGTGGGTCAAGGTCATCTGAACTTGTTGCCAAAGCGGGGAATAGAGCACAAATTGGTGCTCTATTCCCCGCTCTGTATTAGGGGACAGGGAATTACAAGCAATGATTTTAATAACAAAAAATAAAGAAAAAAAACCCCCAAAAAAAAAGGAAAATCACAACAGTTTCTCAGGCTAAGAAAGGTAATGTCAACCGGTTTACATGGCCGTATTGACAAGTCCGGTAGAGCACAAATTGGTGCTTTATTCCCCGCTCTGTATTAGGGGACAGGGAATTACAAGCAATGATTTTAATAACAAAAAATAAAGAAAAAAACCCTCCAAAAAAAAAAGGAAAATCACAACAGTTTCTCAGGCTAAGAAAGGTAATGTCAACCGGTTTACATGGCCGTATTGACAAGTCCGGTTTTCAGGGCCGAAACTTATTGTCAGGGGGTTAGGAAAGGGATGAGAAACAAATTACATTACTTTGAAACAAACTGGTCAGTTAGAGTTAACGTTAATTTTACAAAGAACAATCAGTATCACTGAAACCCGGACGGACGTAGATCACGAACGGGCGTCAGGATACTGCGGTCAGTTTAACAAGGTCACAACAGCAACACTGAAACCCGGACGGACGTAGATCAACGAACGGGCGTCAGGCTACTGCGAACCAATGTTTTGACCAAGGTAGTTTACAAAGACCGGCATTTAAATTACTTTGATAACAAACCCCACGGATATAAAGACTTTACCCAAGGATAAGGATCTGTAAGAAAGGTACATATTTCATCATTAAATATTTACAAAGACCGGCATTTAAATTACTTTGATAACAAACCCCACGGATATAAAGACTTTACCCAGGGATAAGGATCTGTAAGAAAGGTACATATTTCATCATTAAATAAAACACTCAAAACCAACACCAACATTCATTAAACTAACTACATTAATTAGCAGCAATCTACAAGCAATAATCTAACAAACAAACTACCATGCTTAACAAACTACCATGCACATGCAAAGGCGCGGATCTCTTAATTGCGCGTCGGGCCCAACGCACACTTAAAAGACCTACGCTGCAGCAGAATGCAACCCGGACGGACGTAGATCACGAACGGGCGGCAGCCTACTGCGAAGAGACTGCGGACTGCTCCCGCTTATAAAGGCGGCGGTCAGTGGTGGGAGGTGACTCCGCCCCGTGACGTCAGGGGGGGGGGGGGGATGACCCAAATGGGGGGGGGGGCATGACCCAAATTGGGGGGGGGGGACATGACCCAAATGGGGGGGGGGGCATGACCCAAATGGGGGGGGGGGACATGATCCAAATGAGGGGGGGGGGGTGTCATGAAGGGAAGGGGAACCGGTTCTTAGCTTTCTACCCGTATATGGAAGTGTCAAGGTTACACTTGGCAAGCCGCCAAAAACCTAATCAACGAGATAAACCGTCTGACCCTTCAAAAGTCAAGACATTAGGACTCATTCCAGCTTTGTCTCTCGAACTAAAACTACGTGCCGATCAGCAGCGCTACGATGACTTCCCCTGTGAACCTTGAGAAACTGCGACGTCTGAAGGAATCCCTGAAGGAGACGGTTGAGAGAAGAAGTGGTTTTAAGAGACCAACTTCTTTCAAGGCCACAATAAGAAGAAATTTTAAGAACCATCCGCTCTACTTCAACCAACATCCGTCATCTGAGCATCGACCTTCGACTTCGACTACAAGTCAGCCTCGACCTTCAACTCCACCTCTCACCGTGGATGAGGTGATGGAGCGGACGAGGGTGTTGAAGGAAGAAGAATTAGTCACTCCTCTAAACTTCAAATCACTTAAATTTAGAAAACTAAAAACAAATATCAAATACAAGTTTGTGGCAAGGCTCAGCGGAAACAGCTATATTTTACAACATGAAGATTTTCACTTCAAGGTCCAACTGCCTCATTCCCTGCCGCAACCGCCTAGAATCCCATCCAAAAAGGAACTGTTTTTCGTCAGACAAGAGGGCAAGGCGCATTGGTTAATTAAATAAATTGTCACAGCCCTTGTCCATTTCCTCCACCTCGACTAACCGCAACTCCTTCAGGACTCCTCTTCATGGCATCAAAAACGGTCCTTTTCAGGACCACCCTAAGCATTTCAAGTTAGGGACTTGGCCTGTACATAGGCAGGAGACTGTTAGTCTTATGTTTGTGTGCAGCCCACTTTGTAAAAATTTTGAAGTCCCAAGGTCCTTGACCTTGACCATGACCATGACCCAAGGGGGGGGGGGGTATAAAGTTTGTGCAAAGTATGTCATGTGGGTACTCAAATTACGCGGATTGATCGGACGAACAAGTTGGTGCAAACAGAATTCAGATCCGACAAAGGGTATAGAAGCAACAGCGAAAAAACTACTATTTTCAAGGATAAACCTAAATAACTTCTTTATTTACGGTTTAAAGTATATTAAGTGGGTACTCAAATTACGCGGATTGATCAGACGAACAAGTTGGTGCAAACAGAATTCAGATCCGACAACGGGTATAGCAGCAACAGCGAAAAAACACCTATTTTCAAGGACAAACCTAAATAACTTCTTTGTTTTTGGTTCAAAGTATAACATGTGGATACTTCAATTACGCGGCTTGCCAAGACAAACAAGAAGGTGCAATTTAAATTTAAATCTAACCAACAGTATAGCATCTGTAGCGTAAAAACGATGGTTTGAAGGACAAGGTAACGTTGTGGTGGGGGTTAGGTGCCTATCATACATGATAACGCTCCATCATTATTCTTCCAGCTCTTGACGGATGAACATCTACCTAGAGGGTCTGAAAAATGTCGCAGTTTTACAGGAACATGAGGAAGGTGACCTTCAGTAGTCCCCTTGACACTACTTTCTACTTCCCTGACAATGAAGACAGAAGGTCTACACTTTTAGTGGACAATGAGCGGTTTCGTCGAAGAATAATCGAGGTTGAAACACTTTTAGCTAGTTGTTTGCTTCGCAAAAAGAACCATATGAATACATGCACCGGTTTAGATCATAGTAGCTGTTATACTTATACAGAGTTGAAGCGCAAACATTATTGAAGTTTTTAGTTACGGAGCTAAGGTCTTGACAGTCTAAGAGCTAAACCCTAACTAACACATGTAAACTAGTTATTGTGCGATGTAAAACTCGGTGGGGGGACTGGTGTAGTGGGGGACTGGTGTAGTGGGGGGACTACCATCTGCCGCACACTTGCCACCTGCCGCCTGCCGCCTGCCACCAGCCATCTGCTTCGTTCTACTACACTTTTACCCCCACCATTTTGTTTGATACCAGAACGCTAGCTAGCGAATAGTCAGTACACCTCCGGCTCTCGACCGGTGAACATCGAGCTCTCCGAGACGCTCTTCACAAAATAACAATATCATTTCACTCAAGGTCTGATAGATGTTTCTATTTCATTGCCGTCACGTATTATTTCCTCCTGACAGCAATGAAATGCAAACACCTAACAGAACAGATAGGTGTCAAAAACACAACATGGACTCTGCGCAGGGATCGAAGTATCTACCGTCTTTCTTCAGAAAACAAAGTGATGGCCGCAACTCGTCCGGATCAACAACATCGATGACAACCAACAACGGGGAACTATTGTAAACATGAATTATTGTAAATAAAGTAATATTTGTAATATGAATTATTGTAAATAAAATAAAGTAATATTTGTAATTGTTCTACCTCGCACTCGTATCATTCGATTGCTTCATTCGATAATTTTCATTCGATATTTTATCGAATTAAAACTATCGAATCACAATCGGATTTTACGCGTGCGAGGTAGTACTTTTTTAAAATTACCTCCCCGTGACCTTGAACTTTGAACTTTTACTCATTTCGTCACAAAACCGCCTACGTCACTGGCTCAGCCCCAGATAACATCTTTCATGACTCAGCACTTCCGGTCACGTGACCGGATGACGTCACTTCCGGCGCAAAACCCGCAAACCCACACTACTTATGAAATTTGGCACAAATGTGTAAAGTACCATTTATTTGTACGAGTTCAAAAACCTGATGAATCACACCATCTAAAAGAGTGTTTTGGAGAGGTTAATTTGAACCCCAAAAATGGGTTTTTGAGAATAAAATGTTAATTTTTACCAATGAATTCGGTTTAAGAAAACAAACAATTTCGTATTTAGATCATTGCTCTACGTCAATTGGTTACTGAGATATTAAAAGTGCTAAACACAGTGCATTGTCCAATGTTATCTTTATGGAGAAAAAGAAATATGTTATATCTCGCTTATTTAAGAACATAAACTGAGTAAACTTGGTATATGGCTTAATCAGGTTGTGGTTTATTGTTGTTTGCACAAAAAAATGTTGTTGCATTTTGTTCCCGTAGCAGCAAACCGTGGAAATCAGACCCTGATGCTATTCTTATGGAGAATAATTAAAATGTTATATATAGCTTATTTATGAAACTTGGTACGTGACTTCACTTAGATGAGTTCTATTGATATTTCCATAAAACCCCGTATTTCTTGTTCCTTGTTGCAGCAAACCTGCGTACCTCATCTCCAATGTTATTCTTACAGAGAATAATTAATTTTTTAAGTACCGGTATCGCTTGTTTGTGAATATATTTCTTATGAACCCTGTGTATATATTAATTGGAAATTCGCTGAGTATGCAGGTTTGCTTTGGCGAGGATATTTTGTTACCTTATAAGATTTAAAGTGTCTTATAGGCCTTGATTCGTCGATCAATGTGAATTTTAAATACTAATGTTGGATCCGTATATGTTCTTATACTTTTTAAAATTTCAAATTCCGCATTTATTAAGCTTGATGACAAAAATCGAATATTTTTTTGTGCTTTAGAAGACTATTTACTTGACACTATTTCTCTAATAATTTCTCAGTTAGTGTTATCATCAAGAATGGTTTTAGAATCGTACGACAAAGCAATTGAAAATCTCGTTTCTATTCTATTCAGAATTATGTTTTTTTATTCAAAATAGTTTCTATTCAAAAGGAATATTTTAATTAACATTATGAAGGTCAAAGTTATTGTTGTGTAAATATATTTAAATGTGAGCAATAAATGCAGTAAGGGTTAGCGGGACGTTTTTAGCCCTCCAGGGGCTTGTTGGATCGTTGGTTGCATAATTTCTCATGTCAGAGCCTAGGCGAAGAATTCTTTTTTGGAATTATTGCTCCAAAATGGTCATTGACTTTTTTCCATTTCAAATTAACTTTCTGTAACTACATCCCTGTAGTGAGGAGCAGCATAGAAGGGATGTTCTTTTAGAAGCGGTATAATAAAATCAAAGATAACCTAATGATACTTTTGGTTTTAAGTTTAAGTAGTTGTAGACAATCATTTGACATTTTACCAATATGATGAATACATCAAGGGCTTTTAGCTTAAAAGTTGGAAAACAAAGTTATAAAAAAATACAGGTAATAAATAGAGCCAGAAAACTAAATGTATCTATTTCTATAATAGCTACCTTACAGGCAATGCCTTGGAAGCCAAACCCCTATTTTCCAAATTAAGAATAATAAACTAACTTGTCCCATATTATAATTTAAAAGTCAGCCTGAATATTTTTTAAATTATTTTATGTGTTCTTACTGTGAATATATTATTAATATTGTTTGTAATTATTGGAATTACTGATCTCAGCCCTGCTTACCTAAGTATCTGTGTATTTTCTGGGATTGTAAACATGTAAATGCATTCTGTTTGGAAAATAAAGATTATTATTATTATTACAAAATGAACTACAATACAGCAAAACGTAAAAGTTAATGTTTTATTTAAGCTTAGTGATCTCTACAATACAGCAAAACGTAAAAGTTAATGTTTTATTTAAGCTTAGTGACCTCTGCCATTAACTATTATTTAATTACTTGTACTATAATTTAATTTCTTGGTGCGGCATCCTAAAACCACACGGGTTTTCATCCCTATCATACGTCACAATTCCGAAAACAGCCTGGAAACACAACCGGATGCACCGGATGTTCCTGTGTCCCGTTTAATTAACTTCCGTAAATTAACTATTGTTTCCTATAAGACTGTAGCTGTAGTAGCCTTTAAGTTGTTTTTAAATTGCTAACATATCAAACTGCTTTGTTATATCCTTTTACTTTATCCTTTTTTTAGGAAAAGGGCCATTTTTAAACATAAGTTTTTGAATTTGGAATATTAAAATAAAGTGTTTTTAAAACTGACTCTGAAGTTATCGTATTTTAATCTAATCTTAAAGAACATAAGTCTTGTTGAGTAAGTAATCTGTTTCTCGACTCACTTTTTTACCTAGAGCCAATTTCAACTATGACTACATTTCATTTAAATGCTATCGAGATAACTTAATCCACTTATCAAGGTAATAATCCGATCCTGAAGGAGAAAAGATAGAAGTTGAGCTTTTTTAAAGTTTAGAATAAGTTTTTACACAAAGTTAGTTTATTTAAATCCTTAAAGTGTTTTAACAAAATTTAATCTTATATTATCACCCTTTTCGTACACTATTTGTAAGAATCTTTTTAATGAGACTCCCCAGTTTTGCGCTTATATATTTATCTAACACTCTAATCACGATGGTTAGTAATGTTACTTACATAACTCTCACAAATGTAAAGTGCAAATGTAAAGTGAAATTCATAAGAAGTAGTTGTGATTTACGTTATTTGAAGTAATAGCTATCTATCCGTCTATCTAACGACTATCTTATCCGTCGTCAATCCTAAATGACTAGTAGATTATGAACAAATTATGTTATTTGGTAAATTTATCGCATTATTAGTGAATTTCCTATGGAAAGTGAACTATAAGCATGACCCGCACGGTGAAATTTAAGCCCGGGACCACCATAGAAGTTCCTAACATGACCCCCTGAACACGTTTTGAGGGGTCGTTCAAAATTATATATATATATATATATATATATGTGTTTGCACTCTAGCGGTCGCAATTTTTGTCCGATTTACTTCAATTTGGTAGGGACGTTTCTTTCTGTAATCAGTTGGACAAGTTCGTTGGGCAAAACAATCGGAAATCTCCAAACCCCTTTTTTGGGGGTTAATCTTTCAAATTTCGAGTTTTTGGGCCCAAAAATGATCATAAAAGCCCCAGATGTAAAATAAATGCATGTATAAAGATGGGAATTAGAGAGGCGAAAGTTTTAAGCCCTCTCTCGTCATTCTAGCATAAATATTTACCGAGTTATTAAAGAAAATGTGTATTGACTAAAAACAGTACGTTGTCTTATGGGGGTTTTACACGAGAAAAGCCTGTTATTCCTTTGTTAGAATACTTTTATCATCCCCAGCAACCTCACACCTACTTTCAAGCCTGTCTGGACCTTCTCCTAACCTTATATTGGGCAAAATTGTATTCCCAGCTTTGCAAGTAAATGAAACCAGGAGTATCAGAACAGCCAAAAAATCAATGTTTTCAGATTTCAATAAAAATTGGACAAATGTATGTTTTTACACTGATTTTGAGTTTTAAAAGTTTTTATTTGGAAATTCACTTCCCTCACGTCAGCGTGCTGCGTGCGAACTCGTTGTAAAATATAAAATGGATTGTAAGACCGTTACAGAGACATTCTCTAGCAACCTTTTAGTACAGCATCAAAGTGATAACAGATAACTTTACGATCAGTGCCTGCTGTGGTAGCAATATTATTATTTAAAGGAAGCAAATATGTGTCAGTAGCTAAAGATGTATAATAATTAGTAAAATAACATTTAATTGCGAAACAAGCTACACTTACTTGTTGACTAACTTATGTGTTGGATATATTTTCACTGCAAATTTAATAAATATATTCCATGTATGTACTGATATTAAAGAGATATCTTAACAATTTATCTTTTATTGTTAATTATCATTTACTAATAATTATTTTTGTAAGCTTGTTCAGTTGGATTGAGAGCAAAGTGTTGTCTTTATTTAACACTACTAACAAAGAAAAATACCCCCGTAGCAGCAAACCTGCGTACTCAGCGAATTTCCAATGCATATATATGTATCTTAATACCACATAAAGCCACATACCAAGTTTCATCAATATGCATTCATAAATAAACGATTTGTGACATTTTAATTATTCTCCATAAGAATAACATGGCGGCTGAGTATGCAGGTTTGCTGAAGCAAGGAAAACAAAAAATGGGGACAAATATCAATATAACTCATTTAGGTAAAGCCACATACCAAATTTCATTAATTTATTTTCATAATTAAGGGAGATAACACGTTACTTATTCTCCATAAGAATAACATGGGGCTGAGTTCGCAGGTTTGCTGCTACGGGAGCCTTTGGCAAAAAATTGTTTTTTTGAGCAAATATCAATGGTCCACAACCAGATGAAGTCGTATACCAAGTTTTGCCAGTATACGTTCATAAATAAGCGAGATATAAAATTTTTCTTTTCCTCCATAAGAATAACATTAGACAACGTACTGTGTTTAGCACTTTCAATATCTCGGTAACCAATTGACGTAAAGAAATGATCAAAATACCAAATTTTGTGTTTTATTAAGCTGAATCCAATGGTAAAACTAAAATTTGACTATTTCCAAAATTTTATGTAACAAATTCAAAAAACCCATTTTTGGGGTACAAAACCCCCCAAAATACCCCTTTCGGATAAAGCGATCTGGCTGGTTTTCGAACTTAAAGTCATAAATGTTGCTTTACACGTTTATACAAAATTTAACCAAAATCGGATAATTTTTACGAGAGTTATCGTGCTCACGGACATATATATATATATATATATATATATATATATATATATATATATATATAAGATCTGTTTTTAGTTCCCATGTTGAACATACACAGATATTTTAACGTGGCATGTTGAACAGAAACTCCAAGTTGATCAGACGCTTGTTTAGTTGATCAAGAGCCACTTGAAAAGCATGTTTACGTTTATATACGGTTATAAATTTAAATGCCCTCATATAGGCGGCTACTGTATATAAATAGAAACTTTAGTTAAGTTGATCGAGCTTATAGGATATTTTGCAACGCAGTGACTGAAAGAGATATACTCCATAACAGATCAGTATTGTTAGTTAAGGTTATTTTATTATATGCTGGTTGATTTTGACAGTATTTTTCCTAATGTTTTGAAGTTTTGAACTCTATGGAGAAGAGAAAATCAATAAGACCAATCGCTTCATATTGTACTCCAAGTACTCCAAGATCATCTCGCTTGAAAATAAAACTTAATATTTGACTTGATGTTTGCCTGTCTGCTGTCGCAGTCCTTTTCTGTGCTCGGCATGTTTATCTTACATTTACCTATACTAAGCAAGTTGATGTGCAAGTTGATTATGAAGACTAAATTAAATGAAGATTGTTCTGTGTGAAAAGGTAGGTTAATACTTGTTATGTAAAATAGGGCGTTAGGGATTTTTAATAAAGTATACAACAACCGAAAAATAATATTAAACATACAAATTCGCAGTAAACTAAACAATAGGTCTACATCAATCACGTACTTCTGTTAGGTTTTAAAGATATCTGCATATCATGGTCAGATTAACTTATCATTTAAGATGCCCCTATGAATACATTTTTAAATTAATGTGTTAAATAAATTCTGTTGATAAACTGCTTGAATTAAAAATTAACAGTGACAAATGTAATAAGAGGCACACAATTACTGTATGTCTTTGGAAGACAAAAGTGCAAAACCCATTTTAATACTTTATACAGACAGTTTCCCATTAGTTGTATTTATACTTGTTATTTTAACTTCGCTTTGTCTTTAAATAAACTGCTGTATGTCGTTTTAATCTTGTTTAATATAGGTATGTTGTTTTAAATAATACTTTACTTACGGTATCAGCACTTAGTAAATGGTGCTAAGCTGTCTTAAATATTGTTATTTATAGAACAAAACTAATGATAAAAGTATTGTTATTAATTCCTTTCTAAACTAATAAAAAACATAACTTACCATTGTTATGGATTAACAACTTAAAAAAATGCAAATTAGGGCAAAAAGAAATGTAGCCCTAATAACATTAGGGAGTTTTAGCCTATACAACTCTTTAGTAAACAAATGTTGAGCGTATTACATAACTTAACTTTAAATCCAATAAGTGGGTGGGTTTGTTGCAACGGGGTAATTTTAAAAAGTGATGTAAATTCCTAGTACATTCCTGAATTAACTGTGCTAGGCATTATAGTATTAATATGCCTAAGTAGGCATAGTACAGTACTGTACTTGTAAAACCCAGCAACACTGACTATAAACATGCTTAATTTTACTCTAAGTTTAAATATGATCTCTGTTGGGCTCGCAACAGGGTAAGATACTCGTTAGCAAAACGATAAACATCACTAAACTGTGTTGCACGTTCACTGTGCAGTACAGGTATATGGAAAATGCCATGTTACTATCTGAGCTGAGTGCACCGTTGGTGTTGTTATGCGGGTTGTATTAACTGTCCCCCCGACCAGGTTGAAGGTGCTCATGTAAATACTTTCAGGCTGACTACTAGAATTTGAATTGCCATTTAAAATACATTGCTTATTGGCGTTCCATTCTGCACAGTAAATGAGGAACAGAATATAGAACGGTATTTTCTAACTTGAAGAGTAAAAAATAACGATTTTAGATGGCAGCGTCTTGATTCCTCCATTCTAGTATATGGGTGGCAAGGCGCATGGTAACTCCTCTTGCGGCGCTGCCAATTCTACTACGCCGCGGCCTTCTTTAAAGGCGTCTATGGGGAATGTCAGGGAAAAAGTTGGAAAAATATCAAAAGTCAGGGAAAATGCTTACTATTTTATAAAAGTCAAGGACAATTTTTTATTTTTATAGTAAACGCAAAGCAGGGATTTCTCAATCCTTAAGCTACTTTAAATAGAATATAACATGTATGTTCATATCATTATTATAAAAGTTTGAGTTCCTTCAGTTATCCATATACAGTCTTAAAAAGGCCTAACTTATAGTACTTAAAGATTATGTATAAAAAAATAAAGAGGATATAGCCATAAGCCTAATATTTTAAAAATTCTTCTATGGATTTTGTAAATATGGATTTTATTTTGTGTGTGTCTTGTTTTATTAAGCCTAGATCTATTTAGAAATTTAAGTTTAGTCCTATTGAAAATAATGAAACTGGTTAAAATTTAATACAACTGTCTGATGACTCGTAAACTTACTTGGAAATATTCCATTAGGCTAAGAAAAGATGATTCATAATCAGGTTCAAATGGTAATAGGCTCGTAACAAAACTAGATACCTAGGCTTATAACTAATGATAGGTCTCATCACATTCCTGAAAGACCCTTTTAATTAAATAAAGAATGGTGAATTAACTTATGTAGCAAATAAAGAGAAACAAATAAAAACAAATTGGCAATGTAGGGTAGTTAGCCTACAAGCAAGAGAAACGCATCGTCAAATTAAATTAAATGTTCAAGGGCAACTCCACATTAAATTTACACTTTATGTAATTACTCTAAACACCCTAAATAAGATTGGAAGGTCATTGTGCATTTTTGGATTGCTGTATTTTCTAGAAAAAGCTTTTCTTCTAAGCATGTCCTCTTAAATTAATGATATCAATAGTTTAAAGCCAGTTTCATGAAAACTGTCAAGAAAATTTAAAATTTTCGAAATAGGCATTAAGTATTTACCGGTTTTAAGTATTTTTTCATTTGGTAGCCACCAATTTTACTAGATTTCCATGTTTCATCATGCTTAGACATTAAATCCAAAAATGTTATGATTTGTTACCATACCGTACTGTAATTGTTCCTAATATGCAGTTTTTGTATGACAAGTGAAGGTAATTTCCCTCAAATTTGTGGATTTATTTGTTCAGTTTATATCTTGCACACAGTGATTGTTTTCTACAGCTGAAAAAAATGTTTCTCACCTTGATAAATTGTTGTATTTATAAGTGTTTATATACAGTAGCCTAATAAGTACATACATTCAACGTTATAAGTAGGCCTAATTACAGATTCACATAAATTATGCCTAGAGTATTTTGGGAGTTGTTTTAAATGTATGCACGTGAGGTGTAGGGTTGCCAGCCATCCCGGGACTGTCCCGACTTCGGAATCATTTGTTTCGCGTCCCACCGGATACGAGTCGGGATGTATATTGTATACCAATTTAGTGATTGTTAAAGTAAACTAATATTTTGTAGGACTATTTTTTTCAAAGGAATAACTTATTTTAACCCACACATTGTTATGTATAGAATCAATACTAGGATAATTAACTTATGTTGAAATATGACCAAACTAACAATGTCGTAGGTACTGTATTAATTCACATTCCTGTTATTCAGCTGATTATTAACATTGTTTCAACGACTGCTCAAGTACAGCAGTCAACTTGGTAGAAGCAATGGTATAGACCATGTATAGTTTATAAGTTAATGGTTTTATTACCAGTAACCCAACAAAGCCTCTGTGCCACAGCATACTTTAAAAGGAGAGATTCAAGTGGTGGATGTACAATTGTACACCATGCTTAAGCGGTTCGGCTAGGTAACTTAAGGTTATGATAAAAAATGTTTGAGTATTATTAAGTTAATGATAAATAATGTATAAGTATTATATAAATAATATCAGGTACTCCATTAAGATTAATGTGGGAATCATGAGAGAACACATCAGCCTCTAATATCTTACTGTCAAGTAATATTATTTTGATTTCACCAAGAATATTTATGTGAAATAGATAACTATTGGTTGTTTATTAAATGTTTTAGAGCAGTGTGATTTAGTACCCGTTATATATGTAAATGCTTAAAGGTTAACCTTCTATTGGGATATTTGAGTTTCTTTACTCCAATATCGGTGTTTTTCTGTCAGTGCAGCAGGCAGTTTAAAGTACTCAGTATACTCAGTACTCAAAGTACTCAAAGTACTCAGTAAATAGTACATCCGTAACTGAAACATCAGTATCATTGGATTTAAACTAGTTAGTGAGCTTTCGTTATAATTTGTTTACCGGTAAGTCATTTTTAAATGACTAGTTTATTTTAATTGATAATTCCTAATTGTTTTCATGTTTCTGCCAACCAAGATTGAAAAGAGACTGCCTGCGCTGCAAAGTGAGAGTGGGAACCCAACACCCAACCAGACTTGAGACCTATGGGAAATGGACACACGTAACTGACAGCTCATCAAAGATTAGGAGGTAAAATTAAAATATTACTTGGGCCTAGGTCAATACATTTAACTTTTAGATATTATTTGTTCAGCCTCCTTCTAATACATCCATAAGACTCTTGGCATATTGCAATCCCAATCTAATCATAAATCAAATAAAAAGTTGTGTTACCGTTAGACTGTACATCTGTAGCATTGACAAGCGTCAGGTTTTGTTCGAGTAAGTACTAAGCTAAGGCAATATACGCAAGAATATAATGATTCACTTGCAATGATAAGTAATAGTGTAGATAGGCTAAGTAATAACGGTAATAATAATCAACGAATATAGGCTAAGATATTTTGAAGGAAAAAGTAGGATCCTGGTAATTTTTAAAAAAGTTTCTGATTACGGTACTTGTGATTAATTCACAGAGAAGTAACTAATACCATTGATTATAATCAATGCTAATACTTCTCGATTGCTTTCGGTGGCAATCGAGAATCAGAGGTATGTACGGTACGTTTTATTTTCGGTACTTTTCCTTTAGTATGACCACACTCTCAAAATAAATGTACTGGCATATTTGTTTAGTTATCTATAAAACGATATTAAAGTTTCTAAGATGAAAACCCTCTGACTCAAGCTCGTCTGTTTTGTTAAGCTTGTCTGTTTTGTTGGTCCTCCAAAAGTCTGAAATAATAGTACTTCCTGATTCTATATATATATATGTTGTTTATTTAACTTTTCCCTTTAGGGTTTTTGCATTTCTATTGGGCACTTTGATTAGGAACCTGTCATTTATAACTCAGTACGCAGTAAACTGTCAAGTGAAATGAACAAAATTGAGTATATATTGGAGGACCTACAAAACAGACGAGCTTAACAAAACAGACGACCTTGAGTCAGAGGGTTTTCATCTTAGAAACGTTAATATCGTTTTATAGATAACTAAACAAATATGCCAGTACATTTATTTTGAGAGTGTGGTCATACTAAAGGAAAAGTACCGAAAATAAAACGTACCGTACATACCTCTGATTCTCGATTGCCACCGAAAGCAATCGAGAAGTATTAGCATTGATTATAATCAATGGTATTAGCTACTTCTCTGTGAATTAATCACAAGTACCGTAATCAGAAACTTTTTTAAAAATTACCAGGATCCTACTTTTTCCTTCAAAATATCTTAGCCTATATTCGTTGATTATTATTACCGTTATTACTTAGCCTACCTACACTATTACTTATCATTGCAAGTGAATCATTATATTCTTGCGTATATTGCCTTAGCTTAGTACTTACTCGAACAAAACCTGACGCTTGTCAATGCTACAGATGTACAGTCTAACGGTAACACAACTTTTTAATTTGATTTATGATTAGATTGGGATTGCAATATGCCAAGAGTCTTATGGATGTATTAGAAGGAGGCTGAACAAATAATATCTAAAAGTTAAATGTATTTTTTACACCCCCGAAACCCCCTCCCCCCCTATTAAATATTGGTTTGATAAGTATTCACAATCGCTGTACATTTTGGTCACGTAATGCGTAATAACTAACCTGGGAATTTGGAACGTTAATTACAACGAAGTATCAGATACTTAGTTACAGCGTTATAAGTTTTCCACTGCACTGTGTTGCCAGATTGTCAATGTTATTCTTATGGGGTTATTTTGTCTCACACGGGAGACAAAGTAGTACTTTATTCGTTCATTATAAAAGCCAATTCACATCGGCAAAACGTTATGTTATGTGACAGGACGTGACAGACTTATTAAAAGATCGCTCACCGTTGTTTCAAATGGGGCAATTCATACCACCGAAAAAAACGTAACGCGTAGTCGGCGAAGTAAACCAACTAATCGCAGGGGATCGCTTGGGGAACGATATTTTAGAAACGTACACAGCGTCGGTGGCCTCGCGCATGCGTTATAAAGACCTTGTGTCCTGCCCTTGTCAGTGCTGCTGAAGGGTTTCGACATATCTTTATATATTATTCTGTAAGCGAATTTAAGTAAAAATTGTGGCAGTTTGGCAAATTGCAGGATGATAGGAGAGGGTTCAAATTAAAGGTCTTGATACCACGGACTCGGGGAAAATAGCAGTATTTCCATTAAGTTACCAGTAAACGAGAAATAACGTAAAACTTCCCCCATAAGAAAAGCATGGGGATTTGAAAAGGTCTGATTTGTTCACATTAAAACATGTGATTTTGTATCTACTTTGTTTGCGAACTGACATGTTTTAACATATATGAAGCAAATTTAGGAAAAGGGTTAGGGGTCATGGCCCCTTCAAGCCAATATTACTATTTCTATTATTGTTTGTTTGTTTGGTTATTATAAACATGGATCAGTTAATTGATGAGGTACGTGCCCGACTACTGTTGTGGGATAGTAATAGTAATATGGAGAGTTTTAAACCAAATTCAAGTATTTGCCTGGGAAGACATTTATGGTGTACTCGGCAGGGTTTAAGCTGCGGTCGCGTTTGTCGCAAAAATGCGACATGCACCACGAAAATGCGACAATATTTGGGCAGGCTGTCGCTTTTTTGCTACAAAGAAAGGTATTTTATAATTTTATTGCAGAAAATCTGGTTTTAACAATACAAATTGTAGGTATTAAAAGTCCGTGATCACGATCCACAACCATAAAAGATAAGAAGATTAGTTGAGATGTTGTAGAGGCTTAACGTTGCGTTGGTTGCACTACGTCACTTACCGATCGTCTCTGAGCGATTGGTAGAGGGGACGAGCCTACATTACGTAAACAGTTGCTGTCGATTTCAACTGCGTACCGTGTAAACGGAACGGGCGAGTTACTGATATGACAGTTGTAGTAACGTAGTGACTACGTACACGTCCAATGTAAGGGCAAATTCACTTCGCTACCGCTTAGGTTAGGTTACGTTACATTACATTAGGTTAGGTTACGTTACGTTAGATTAGGTTAGGAGGTTTTCTGGCTCTCAATTTGTTTGAAAAGTCACAGGAAAGTTAACGTACGGTGCATAATTTGGAACAGACGTGAACAGTAGCGGCTCACGTCGGACGTGTACGTAGCCTCTGCCTTGTAGTAACAGACCCCCCTCGTGAGTCAGTCCTTAGTAGCCGAGCGAATCGGCGAATGCGAGAATGTCAAGGGCTAGTTCGCCACCGAAGGAATGACGGCGCTCGCCTCACCTTCGCACCGATTCTTGGTGGTTTTTGTGACCGAGTCAAAGGAGACGAGTACTTAAGTCTCGACTCGCTGCTGAATGTGAACGGTTACATGAGCACGAGTCGCTCGAAGTCGCAACGATCGGGCGAAAGTGTAGAGGTTAGCGAAAACAGACAACTCGAAATCGGTGATGCGCAAATGCGATCGCGATATGCTTTGAGGTTATGTTTCAGAGTGTGTAATGTTTGGGTTGTGTGAGTTTTAGTTGTTCTGGTGCCATATTAGGCCTATTCTACTAGAATGTTTAGTATATTTCCATTATAGACTTTAATGGTTAAAATGGATAAGTTACCAAGAAAAGTAGACACTGCTGAATTATATATTATTTAAAAGCTAACCCTTAAAAACAAATACAAGCAAAAAAAAAAACTTAAGACCAAAAAATAGTATAATGACATGCGATAAAAATGTGAAAGGGAAAATATTTTTGCTACAAGTATTTAAGAGCTTGTAGCATTTTTGCTCAAAGAATTTTTTTCCCAGCTGAATCCCTGGTACTCGGAAAAGACAGTCAGTTTATATTGCATTAATGTTTTCCTTAACTACTTTGTTGATTAGAAAAAAAAATAATTCCTTAACATTTTCTGGTATATGATATTCTACATAATTAGAATACAACACTTTTTAAAGTAGGCCTACATAATTTAATTTAAATTAATGAAAGGGATAAATATTCTTATACGAGATAAAATTTGTTTGGTGTACTAATTTGCTAGCTATAATTTTATACCCGCTGTAATTGATAATGTTGACTAACTTTGGCCAAAAATAAAATAAAAATAACCTTATCAATGGGACTTTACCAGTAGCATAGTACACTGCAGCAAATTTATATGTTTTGAAAACATAACAAATTTTTAAGCCTACATTTAACACAACTTTTTTAATGCAGTCAACGCAATATATTCTTGAAAACGAAAATACCACGGTTTACAAGACATCCTACCACCTTAAAGGTTTGTTTGTATCAGTGACTGACGAACTACTAAATGTAATACCATAGTATTTAAATTAATACTTGTAATTAATACTAGTATTTTATATAATACTACTTAATATCAATCTGAATAAACCGTTTCGAAGTATATTTGGTTTAAGTACATTAAAAATTAGACTATAAAAAAACACGAGCTTCATAACAAACCATTAAACATGTTTTTAGCTCTTTTGAGGGCTGAGAAAACATCACTTTACGAAATGGATACCAGCTTTCATAAAATGAAGTTTAAAAATCTAAAATTATACAAATAAACTAAAAAAATATTTATTTATGGCGTATCAAAATTTGGAATCGATAAGTTGACCCGTTTCGGAAATATGAATTTTTTAAGTCCGTAGTTGCTATAAAAACGGCAAAAATCGTTTACTTTTTATATTCTACCCGCAATCAAAATTTAAAAACCCGTACACCAAAACACGGAGAAAAAGACATGGAAAATGTTGATGTAACCGCCGTTATTGTAGCTCAATTTTTGGTGGCAAATCAAACTCGAGAAGGCCTATCCATCATTTTGAATCCGACAGTAATCGGGGGAAAACTGGAAAACTCAGAACAGGAGCTCGCGGATGTCGCTTGCGGTGTGAATTGGCCACGTGTTACGTTACGTTACGCTATCGGATGTTATGTGACAGATCTCGGTGTAAAAAGGCCTTAAGGAGTAAAATTCTACTTTACATAGTAGGTGGGGGAAAAATAAATTATAGTTATTCTTACCAGGTTGAATATGGATATACCATTCTCAATTATATATTATTCTTTTAAATAATATATAATTCAGCAGTGTCTACTTTTCTTGGTAACTTATCCATTTTAACCATTAAAGTCTATAATGGAAATATACTAAACATTCTAGTAGAATAGGCCTAATATGACACCAGAACAACTAAAACTCACACAACCCAAACATTACACACTCTGAAACATAACCTCAAAGCATATCGCGATCGCATTTGCGCATCACCGATTTCGAGTTGTCTGTTTTCGCTAACCTCTACACTTTCGCCCGATCGTTGCGACTTCGAGCGACTCGTGCTCATGTAACCGTTCACATTCAGCAGCGAGTCGAGACTTAAGTACTCGTCTCCTTTGACTCGGTCACAAAAACCACCAAGAATCGGTGCGAAGGTGAGGCGAGCGCCGTCATTCCTTCGGTGGCGAACTAGCCCTTGACATTCTCGCATTCGCCGATTCGCTCGGCTACTAAGGACTGACTCACGAGGGGGGTCTGTTACTACAAGGCAGAGGCTACGTACACGTCCGACGTGAGCCGCTACTGTTCACGTCTGTTCCAAATTATGCACCGTACGTTAACTTTCCTGTGACTTTTCAAACAAATTGAGAGCCAGAAAACCTCCTAACCTAATCTAACGTAACGTAACCTAACCTAATGTAATGTAACGTAACCTAACCTAAGCGGTAGCGAAGTGAATTTGCCCTTACATTGGACGTGTACGTAGTCACTTCGTTACTACAACTGTTATATCAGTAACTCGCCCGTTCCGTTTACACGGTACGCAGTTGAAATCGACAGCAACTGTTTACGTAATGTAGGCTCGTCCCCTCTACCAATCGCTCAGAGACGATCGGTAAGTGACGTAGTGCAACCAACGCAACGTTAAGCCTCTACAACATCTCAACTAATCTTCTAATCTTTTATGGTTGTGGATCGTGATCACGGACTTTTAATACCTACAATTTGTATTGTTAAAACCAGATTTTCTGCAATAAAATTATAAAATACCTTTCTTTGTAGCAAAAAAGCGACAGCCTGCCCAAATATTGTGGCATTTTCGTGGTGCATGTCGCATTTTTGCGACAAACGCGACCGCAGCTTAAACCCTGCCGAGTACACCATAAATGTCTTCCCAGGCAAATACTTGAATTTGGTTTAAAACTCTCTATATTACTATTACTATCCCACAACAGTAGTCGGGCACGTACCTCATCAATTAACTGATGCATGTTTATAATAACCAAACAAACAAAAAATAATAGAAATAGTAATATTGGCTTGAAGGGGCCATGACCCCTAACCCTTTTCCTAAATTTGCTTCATATATGTTAAAACATGTCAGTTCGCAAACAAAGTAGATACAAAATCACATGTTTTAATGTAAACAAATCAGACCTTTTCAAATCCCCATGCTTTTCTTATGGGGGAAGTTTTACGTTATTTCTCGTTTACTGGTAACTTAATGGAAATACTGCTATTTTCCCCGAGTCCGTGGTATCAAGACCTTTAATTTGAACCCTCTCCTATCATCCTGCAATTTGCCAAACTGCCACAATTTTTACTTAAATTCGCTTACAGAATAATATATAAAGATATGTCGAAACCCTTCAGCAGCACTGACAAGGGCAGGACACAAGGTCTTTATAACGCATGCGCGAGGCCACCGACGCTGTGTACGTTTCTAAAATATCGTTCCCCAAGCGATCCCCTGCGATTAGTTGGTTTACTTCGCCGACTACGCGTTACGTTTTTTTGGTGGTATGAATTGCCCCATTTGAAACAACGGTGAGCGATCTTTTAATAAGTCTGTCACGTCCTGTCACATAACATAACGTTTTGCCGGTGTGAATTGGCTTTTATAATGAACGAATAAAGTACTACTTTGTCTCCCGTGTGAGACAAAATAACCCCATAAGAATAACATTGACAATCTGGCAACACAGTGCAGTGGAAAACTTATAACGCTGTAACTAAGTATCTGATACTTCGTTGCAATTAACGTTCCAAATTCCCAGGTTAGTTATTACGCATTACGTGACCAAAATGTACAGCGATTGTGAATACTTATCAACACAATATTTAATAGGGGGGGAGGGGGTTTCGGGGGTGTAAAAAGATTTTACTTTATCTTGGTTTAAACTACTACAGTAAAAAAACTCGGGCTAATTGTCCAAAGAATTCTAGTTGTAATTAGAAATATTTTGTAAATAATTGATTATTTATTTTAGTAACAATATTTCCCTATATTTAATATATATATATATGTTTGTTACAGATTTTGGCGATCATCAACTTCTAGAATGCGCCAGCCGTTGCAAGAACACAGACACCATCTTAATTAAACATTTGTTACACTTTTTATATTATTAATTTTTTGGCTACTTAAATATACAAAAGTAGACACGCATTTTGTATTTTATTTAGCCATTACAGTCATGGTAGTTTTAATATTTCATTAGGCATAAAAATATTATGAAGCATATGAAATAATTATGTTTATTTTTTAAATTTTCAAATAAGTTAATTGAACAAAAATAAGCCTAGTTTTTGTGGCTAAAAAAGATCAGTAATAATGTTTTATGGTTTTATTTATAATTGTATTTAACAATTATCGCAAAATGAAATAGGCTATGTAATTCCTGTGTGATTTATAAGTAATCTTTGACTATTACTTGTATGGTTATAAATGATAAGTCAGTTTTTTCTTTATGATTTATAGTTCAGAGAAACTTTTTTTTCAAATTCTGTTACAAAATATTCAACTGATTTTTATGTTGGTACAATATTTTATTAGATGACGTAGACTTCTTAAGAATATCTCAAAGTGGTCACAGTTTATACAATTTTCAATTTCACGACAAGATGTTAAGGTTTATTTATTTTATAACCATTTTTCCAATTCTGATCTAAATACTTCCTAGTTAACATTCCCATTAATCAGTCGCTGAGGATGTAATCTCATTTGTGGTCGTGTGAAAAAGAGATTGTTACAGGCATATTGTCAGAATCTAGCTCAGGTAAGCCTTCCTGAATGATAGCTGGAGTGAAATTTGTGTGTAATGCCAAAATCAAGTATGTAGGGTTGGTAATCCGGTTGCCGTGGATAATGGGTCGGTAAATCTGGAGCGGAAATCATTATATCTGAACCATTAGTATATTGAAGTAGACGATTCCCATTTGGATTAGTTTTTCGGCAGCCCCATACCTGATGTTTACATTTAAGTCACCTTCAACAGTTGAACAGCCTTCTTGAAAAAGAATCTGCAAGTCGTGATAGTGTAGCCGTCTGTTAGGGGATTTATACACAGATATAACACAAAAGTTTGCACCATTGTTTAAACTAATTTCAACACCAACTGATTCCAAGGAAGCGAGAGTAGATAAAAATATATGGTGATGGTCTAAAGTCCTTCGTAAAAAAATTGCAACACCACCTGATGCAGCTGGATCCGGTCTGTCTTCCCTGTATACAGAATACCCACTTACTTTAAAATGTCCAACAGCAGTTAAATGCGTTTCACTGATTGCCATTTAAAGATAAACAACTAGTATTGGCGGCCGCTATTGCGACTGCAGGAAATAATCAGCTGTTTCAGGAACAAAGCTTGAATACTCCCGGCTCTGCTAATATATGCTAAAATGGCCTAAAAACAGCTTAAAGCTACCGTAACTCAAACAAGGTTGCTTTTTTTTTTAAGAAAAAACAAACAACATGTGCAGCTTCCCCGACCTCGATTACCCTTAAAATATATCTTTTCGTAGCTTGGGAGCCGTTACAGCTAAAAAACAGCCGTGGACGCATAGACGCATGAAAATGGCCTAAAACATGAAGCTTTAAGCTACCGTAACTCAAGTAAGGTTTTTTCAAGAACCGTCGCTTGGGAGCCATTACAGTTTGAGAAACAGCCGCGGACGGACGCACGGAGCCTCAGACAATACGATCTATAGTATTGATGTTTGTAAGGAAAATTTGTGTAACATATGATAATACCTTTCTCAGAATTTAATTGTAAATATAAACCAGGGTTTACCTTGGTTTTAAAGTTTAAAGTTTATTGGAACAACTGTTACAAATTTAAATTTTTGATTAAAAATTAATCAAAGTTATTTCATGGCCAACATTAACCACTACATAATCTGTTTCATTCCTGGGCCTTAACAAAACCAAGTCTGTCATGTTAATGTTCATTGTAAATTGCTGATATATAACTCATTTTACCTGTAATAGAAGTTTGTTCATTATTTTCAAGGTCATAACAATCATTTCTCCAGCATATTTCAGAAGTACAATCCGCACATTGTATAATCTGCACTTATTGTTATAAAATTTCACTGGGGCCCGTTTCATAAAACTTTCAGGACCTGTATTACAGGTAACTTCTCTGTATTATTACTTAAAATTACAATAGTGCGTTTCATAAAGTTTTTCAACTGTAGAAATACTTACAGGGGATTTACCTGTATTACAAGTACATTTTACAAGAGTTATAAAGTGATCTGTTTCATAGAGGGTAGTGGCCTGTATTACAGGCCCTGTAAATTATACACAAAATGATGATTGTTTAGAATATCATAAAACTTTTACAAGTATCACTTATTAACGCATTCGCTGCGGGTGCCCCGAAATCGGGACATCGCTCAACATTGAAATATATGAGATTTTCATGTTTAAAAATAACAAACGCAGCAAAGCTGTTAAGTTAAATAGTGTGTTATGCATATATTTGTAATTATAAAGTGTATAATAGACACAGAAAGCAGTTCTTGTGATGAAGAGAATTTTATTTTTGTATACTATTTTTCAATTAATTTATGTTCATAATTTAGAGAGTCATACAAATTTACTTAATCTCCATAAGAATAATATTGAATAATAATATCTGGGTAACCAATTGACGTGAATAGTAATTTAAGTACTAAATTGTTTTTTTTTTTCAAGTTAGAAACCCAGTCAGATCGCCCCATCACAATGTTTTTTTTGGGGGGGGGCCTTGTACACCAACATTTTTGTTTAAACTTTTAGATATGATCTTTTTAAAAGTCAAATTTTAATTTTCACTATTGGATTCAGCTTAGAGTCATAAATATTGCTTTATATGTTTGTACCTAATTTAATCAAAATGGGACCATTTTTATGAAAGTTATTGCACCCACAAACACTCACTAAACTGAAATGTCTGTTTCCCATATAAAAATGTGTAAAATATTAGAATAAAGGTTGTTGAGTGCAGTTTCAGATGTGTTTCCGACAGCAAATTCTTTTATATCTGCCTATGTAAAAATATATCACTTGCAATCAAAAATGTTTATGTTTGCCAACGGTACACTATACTGAATGTTTGTTGTTGTTATTGGCGGATTAGGAAACCCCAGCTTTGCTGCTAGTCACCTCTTCCACACGCGGGAATATTGCAAGGGTTACCGGAAAGATAGGATATAGCAGGAAAGGAAAGGGTGGGAAGGGACGGCAGCCAAATCGACCCCTCAGAGGGCCAATTCCCGTGCCCCTGTGACAGCTGGGATGAGGCTCTCAACAGGGGACCCTCATTTTGCCCTCCAACAGGTCAACCCAACTGACAGGGTATCCATGCACAACAGCCAGGGACCATTCATTCTCAGGTTGGAAGGAGGGACCAAACCTGGAGACTCTGTCCCTAGCCGCTGCAAATGGAGGGACCAAAGGTGAAAGGGAAGTTAGTCATAATGGACAGCCAAAAGACTTACCATATGTCGTAATGACAACCTCATTTGCTGTACCCAATGTCAGCCTCAAAACTGGTATAGACCAGTCTTAAGGTAGTCCTGGGACTACTGAATGTTTACCTTTCCATGGTGCAACCCAAGGTAATATATAGATTCTTTCTCGAAATTCGCTAATAAATCCCAAGAATCCCAGGATTCAATTGTAACCCCCCCCCCAGGCCATGTAAATTAGAAAATTAGATAAATGTCATCATTATATGATCATAACATTTTTATTCAAGTGTCGCGTATAAAGTAAAAATAGTTTGTTATTGCATAGATTTGTAATTATAAAGTACTAGCTGCTACCTGCGGATTTGCTCGCGACAAATTATAAAAGACTGACCAGCACTATCAAATATTTGTTTAGTTTTCCCATCTGATTTCCTTTGCCCTAACTGACATACAACTACAGCTGGTAATTTTATAAATGACTAGCTGCTAATCCCGTGCTTCGCAATGGGGAAAAACATTCAGAGTAGAAAGACTAAGCAGTTATGTGTGCTGCATTCTGTGGTTAGCCCGTGGAACTATTACGAATCAAGATCAGCTGTTTGTATTTTCATCAGCTCAAACAAAAATTAATGTTCATAAGAATAACATGGGAACTTGGAAGTCCTATGGGGAAGAGCCCTGAGGACTTTTAAAAACGAAAATAGGCCTATGTGTTTATTTAGTATATAAGGAAAATTCCTCTCAATTTTCATGCCAATCGGTTCAGTAGTTTTTAGTGATTGAGGAACAAAAAGCAGATAGACAAACCATCCCATTTATAGTAGGATATCCTTCCATGAGATTTTCATTAGATTAGAACTTACAGGACCAGGGGGGGTGGAGCCCTAAGCTTGGATGTGGACATTATCAGGTCTATATGTTAATGTGATATGTAAAATGCAAAATTTTAGCTTAATCAGTCCAGTAGTTTATATGTGATGGAAATCCAAGTATCCATACTTTCACATTTATAATATTAGTAGAATAATAAACTATCAGAAAACTCATACATGCTTTCTCCCTTTTATACCAATTTGAATCAGTAAATTATATTTACTAAATATAGAATATAAAGTACGGTATCATGTATAGGCAATCTTCTAATGACCTTTTTCAAAAATATCGACCCAAATACACGCAGAAGTTACGAGGGGAATGCCTCCTCCTCCCCCCAGGGTTAGGTGGCAACATATTTTGAATGTCCTCTGTTGGTTAATGCTAACTTGACCTACATACCAAGTTTTAATGAAATTGGACAGTAAATAAGATAGAAATAATATGTTTTTATTCCCCATAAATAAAAAAACATTGCAATTAGAATTGTAACTGCGGTTGGTGTCATTTTACTAGGGACTTGAAAACCATAAACCACTACATTTGAAATAAAAACGTTAGCCATCGTTGAAATCGTTATATTTTAAACACACTAAATATAAATGTTTAATATGAAAAATAAATGTAAATAAATAAATAAATAAATAATGCCTTTATTTGCAAGTGTTCTTCAGTACAAACTGTTTTTCAAGACAACTCAAGTCAACACAAAACAAGAGAAAAATAAAACAGTCATTACAGCAAAAAAAAGTAAAAAAATACAGGTCAAATTATAAAAATAAACAAAATGCTCTTAACCTATGACTTCAACCTGGCCTTGAACGAGTTATAATTTAAAGATTTCATGCTTGGAGGAAGCGTATTGTATGCTTGGGGTCCAAAGTACGAGAACCCTTTCTTCCCTAACTCAAGCCGCACTCTGGGCATTACAAGCAAGGCATCCTGCCTGGTACAGCGTTTTCTAACCAATGCACGAGGCACAAGCTTCCTCTTCAGATAAGGAGGTACATTTGAAGAGAGTACCTTATGTACAACTGATACAGTCTGAAGGAAAGACTGCTTCCCCAAGGAGAGAACCTTAGCCTGTTCACGATATGCAGATATATGATCAAACTTCCTAAGATTATAAACAAACCTTAGGGCTCTATTCTGCAACCTCATCAGAAGCACTCTACTACCCAGGGTCAGACATTCGCCAAAGGATGGAAGGGCATAATGAATTATTGGGAAGACCATAGATCTTATCAACTCCAGCTTAGCAGTTTCACTCAGCACAAACTTCAGTCGATATAACATTCTTAACCTATTTAAAACTTTCTGACAAATATAACTAACATGTGAGCGAAAATTCAACTGAGAATCAATGTTGACGCCCAGAACCTTGACAGAGTCAGAAACAGAGAGAGCCCTGCCATCCAGCTCCACCTTCCCAAGAAGACTATTTGCAGGTTCCAAGTAAGAGGAACCAAAATTAAGCACGACACACTTTTCCGGATTGAGAACCAGACCATGACCATCAGACCACTGCTTCAACCTGAACAAATCAGAGTTCATGAGCTTAACTGCTTCATGAAATCCAGAAGGATCATAAGACAGGACTAGTTGACAATCATCAGCATAGGAATGTAAACTGGAGAATTCTAGCACACTGTGGAGGTTCTGTGTATACAAGATGAATAGAACAGGTCCCAGACAAGTTCCCTGCGGAACTCCTACGTCCCTATGAAGTACATCAGAGTAACTCCCACTCACCTTAGTTACCTGCGATCTGTGACCTAGATAAGAAGAAAACCATCTGAGAGAATCCTCGTCGAATTTGAGAAACCTGAGTTTTGACATAAGCATGTCATGGTTCACAGAGTCAAACGCCTGGGAATAGTCAAGTGACGCCATAATACTGTGTCGCCCTTGGTCTTTAGCTTGAAGTAGCTCATCAGTCATATTAAGAAGAGCAGTACAAGTACTGAACCCCCTACGAAAACCTGACTGCGTCTCTGACAACACATCTGACACCTCTAGGTAATTCACCAACTGTTCCACAACAATTTTCTCCAAAATTTTGGAGCAAGCAGGTAAAATCGATATTGGACGGAAATGGCAATTCAATGTTGGGTTCGAGCACTTCTGAAGCGGGATCACAATGCTACGCTTCCAACTGTCTGGGAAAACACCAGTAGTCAGTGACACATTAATCAGATGCGTAATGGCTGGCAGACAATATGGGCTCACACTCTTTATCATGTCTATTGATAAACCATCTATACCAAACGCTTTTGATGTTATTTTGTTCATAGTGTCCATAACCTTCTCTTTGCCAACGGTGCTAAATCTGAAACCTTCCCTTACCGCTTCACAATAGTTTCCCTTATAAAAGGCCAGTTTCTCTCGATCAACTTTATTACCTACTCCCATGCTAGCAAAATAGACATTTAACTCACTGGGAGAGAGTGGGCAAGAGTAGTCGTTGTCGTTTTTGTCTAAAGCTCCACTTTTGGACAGAGTAGACCAAAATCTTTTGGAGTCTTTGCAGTCCAAGTTGTGGGCAAAATAATCCTTCTTGGCTCTTCGGACAGCACTATTTAGTTCATTTCTGCATCTGATATAGGATTCCTTAGCAATTGAACAACTTTTGTAAAGGTCTCTTAACTTATTTTTCTTATGTACTACTTATGTACTGAGTAGGCCTACGTGATTCTAGCCTAAGTAATAACAGTAAAAATAAATCCCAGGGGCCAGGATTCAATAGTAATACACGTGGAATATTACAGGTGATTTTAGGATTGTGGAATAATTTTTATGAAACAGATTTTACAGGAATTGTACTTTTTATTTTACAAGTCCTGTATTACAGGACTTGCATTACAGCAAGCTACTTTATAAAACGAGCCCCTGTGGGATCCCCCGAATTATGGATTGTTTTTAAGATGACTTTTTTATTTTAAAAAAAGGGTGCCGAACTAATTGGGGGCTTGCTTTCTTTACAATAAAAAGGTAAGTAAGAAAAAAATTCAAAAATTAAGAATTATTCATGAATTGTCGCTTTAACGAAATAGGATTATCTTATATTTTAAATTGTTGAACAACAAAAACGTAGTTAATTCTTTTATTTATTTCCTTAAAAGAGAATATAAATACAGTATTAATTTGTATGTGTAATATTAACTGATTGTTTGAGGAAACTCCAGATCAGAAAATTAAATTTCCTTAGCCTATCTTTTGTATCCTTCCATCTCAACTTCTAAGGTTTTGTGCAGTTCTATGAGTAAACAAGTAATCTACAGAACCAGCAAAATAGTTTGGCGAACTTATCATCTTGAGCAACATATAGGTCTTATTTATCTTTTGTTATATTTTAGATCAACATGAATTGATTAAATATCCATTTCTGTAACTAGAGCAACACAAGCTTCTTATTTATATAGTTTTTAAATATTTGATCAACAAGAATGCACTAAATATCTATTGTATAATTTAGATCAATGTAAATGCATAAATTTCCCATTTGTATACATTAGATCAACGTGGACGCGTAAAGTTTCCATGTTTATACTTTCGATCAACGTAAATGCATTAAATATCCATTTGTATAGCTTGATCAACGATGTAATGCATTTTATCCAACAGAGAGCAACATAAATGCGTATAATGCCCGCGATCAACATGGAAACAGAAAACGGGAATATATATATATATATATATATATATATATATATATATATATAGATCTGTTTTTAGTTCCCATGTTGAACATATACAGATATTTTAACGTGGCATGTTGAACAGAAACTCCAAGTTGATCAGACGCTTGTTTAGTTGATCAAGAGCCACTTGAAAACTTGAAAAGCATGTTTACGTTTATATACGGTTATAAATTTAAATGCCCTCATATAGGCGGCTACTGTATATAAATAGAAACTTTAGTTAAGTTGATCGAGCTTATAGGATATTTTGCAACGCAGTGACTGAAAGAGATATACTCCATAACAGATCAGTATTGTTATTTAAGGTTATTTTATTATATGCTGGTTGATTTTGACAGTATTTTTCCTAATGTTTTGAAGTTTTGAACTCTATGGAGAAGAGAAAATCAATAAGACCAATCGCTTCATATTGTACTCCAAGTACTCCAAGATCATCTCGCTTGAAAATAAAACTTAATATTTGACTTGTTGTTTGCCTGTCTGCTGTCGCAGTCCTTTTCTGTGCTCAGCATGTTTATCTTACATTTACCTATATTAAGCAAGTTGATGTGCAAGTTGATTATGAAGACTAAATTAAATGAAGATTGTTCTGTGTGAAAAGGTAGGTTAATACTTGTTATGTAAGTTATTATCCTATATTATATCGATAAATAGTTTAACAATATATCGTCTGTAAGGTCCTAGGTACATAACGAATTGTTCTTTATTGTTGGCTTACGTTAAATTTCATGCTCCCAAAAGTCTTAATCTACTTTTTTCCTGAGGTAGGCCTAACTGTTATTCTGTGGATCAACTGGTATAAGCTTTTGGGTTTCAAATCTTAAATTTAGTATTAGTATAGCTAGTCAGGATGCTAGTAGGTCGTGGTACTCGTTTAATAAATGTTTATTGACATTTTCCATTACTGATTGAAAAAAATTATAAACTTATCCAGATTAAATTAATTACAAACTTACCATGACCAAAAGTTAATTTTAAACAATGAATAGACCTAGGCTTTACTGTTTGTAATAAACATGCCATGGTTCACACTTTCTGGAAAGTCAGGGAATTTGAAAAAGGTCAGGGAAAGCATTAGCCGCCTTTAAAGAAGGCCGCGGCGTTTGAACTGGCAACGCCATGCCGCAATCTCACAGAGCAGAGGAGTCTCTGCCGGCAAAAAGACCATAAGCCGCTAGTCGAATAGTGCATCCTAACTTATGTAGTTTATTTTGTTGGGGGGAACAAATAAAATAGGGCGTTAGGGATTTTTAATAAAGTATACAACAACCGAAAAATAATATTAAACATACAAATTCGCAGTAAACTAAACAATAGGTCTACATCAATCACGTACTTCTGTTAGGTTTTAATGATATCTGCATATCATGGTCAGATTAACTTATCATTTAAGATGCCCCTATGAATACATTTTTAAATTAATGTGTTAAATAAATTCTGTTGATAAACTGCTTGAATTAAAAATTAACAGTGACAAATGTAATAAGAGGCACACAATTACTGTATGTCTTTGGAAGACAAAAGTGCAAAACCCATTTTAATACTTTATACAGACAGTTTCCCATTAGTTGTATTTATACTTGTTATTTTAACTTCGCTTTGTCTTTAAATAAACTGCTGTATGTCGTTTTAATCTTGTTTAATATAGGTATGTTGTTTTAAATAATACTTTACTTACGGTATCAGCACTTAGTAAATGGTGCTAAGCTGTCTTAAATATTGTTATTTATAGAACAAAACTAATGATAAAAGTATTGTTATTAATTCCTTTCTAAACTAATAAAAAACATAACTTACCATTGTTATGGATTAACAACTTAAAAAAATGCAAATTAGGGCAAAAAGAAATGTAGCCCTAATAAAATTAGGGAGTTTTAGCCTATACAACTCTTTAGTAAACAAATGTTGAGCGTATTACATAACTTAACTTTAAATCCAATAAGTGGGTGGGTTTGTTGCAACGGGGTAATTTTAAAAAGTGATGTAAATTCCTAGTACATTCCTGAATTAACTGTGCTAGGCATTATAGTATTAATATGCCTAAGTAGGCATAGTACAGTACTGTACTTGTAAAACCCAGCAACACTGACTATAAACATGCTTAATTTTACTATAAGTTTAAATATGAACTCTGTTGGGCTCGCAACAGGGTAAGATACTCGTTAGCAAAACGATAAACATCACTAAACTGTGTTGCACGTTCACTGTGCAGTACAGGTATATGGAAAATGCCATGTTACTATCTGAGCTGAGTGCCCCGTTGGTGTTGTTATGCGGGTTGTATTAACTGTCCCCCCGACCAGGTTGAAGGTGCTCATGTAAATACTTTCAGGCTGACTACTAGAATTTGAATTGCCATTTGAAATACATTGCTTATTGGCGTTCCATTCTGCACAGTAAATGAGGAACAGAATATAGAACGGTATTTTCTAACTTGAAGAGTAAAAAATAACGATTTTAGATGGCAGCGTCTTGATTCCTCCATTCTAGTATATGGGTGGCAAGGCGCATGGTAACTCCTCTTGCGGCGCTGCCAATTCTACTACGCCGCGGCCTTCTTTAAAGGCGTCTATGGGGAATGTCAGGGAAAAATTTGGAAAAATATCAAAAGTCAGGGAAAATGCTTACTATTTTATAAAAGTCAAGGACAATTTTTTATTTTTATAGTAAACGCAAAGCAGGGATTTCTCAATCCTTAAGCTACTTTAAATAGAATATAACATGTATGTTCATATCATTATTATAAAAGTTTGAGTTCCTTCAGTTATCCATATACAGTCTTAAAAAGGCCTAACTTATAGTACTTAAAGATTATTTATAAAAAAATAAAGAGGATATAGCCATAAGCCTAATATTTTAAAAATTCTTCTATGGATTTTGTAAATATGGATTTTATTTTGTGTGTGTCTTGTTTTATTAAGCCTAGATCTATTTAGAAATTTAAGTTTAGTCCTATTGAAAATAATGAAACTGGTTAAAATTTAATACAACTGTCTGATGACTCGTAAACTTACTTGGAAATATTCCATTAGGCTAAGAAAAGATGATTCATAATCAGGTTCAAATGGTAATAGGCTCGTAACAAAACTAGATACCTAGGCTTATAACTAATGATAGGTCTCATCACATTCCTGAAAGACCCTTTTAATTAAATAAAGAATGGTGAATTAACTTATGTAGCAAATAAAGAGAAACAAATAAAAACAAATTGGCAATGTAGGGTAGTTAGCCTACAAGCAAGAGAAACGCATCGTCAAATTAAATTAAATGTTGAAGGGCAACTCCACATTAAATTTACACTTTATGTAATTACTCTAAACACCCTAAATAAGATTGGAAGGTCATTGTGCATTTTTCGATTGCTGGATTTTCTAGAAAAAGGTTTTCTTCTAAGCATGTCCTCTTAAATTAATGATATCAATAGTTTAAAGCCAGTTTCATGAAAACTGTCAAGAAAATTTAAAATTTTCGAAATAGGCATTAAGTATTTACCGGTTTTAAGTATTTTTTCATTTGGTAGCCACCAATTTTACTAGATTTCCATGTTTCATCATGCTTAGACATTAAATCCAAAAATGTTATGATTTGTTACCATACCGTACTGTAATTTGTTCCTAATATGCAGTTTTTGTATGACAAGTGAAGGTATTTTCCCTCAAATTTGTGGATTTATTTGTTTAGTTTATATCTTGCACACAGTAATTGTTTTCTACAGCTGAAAAAAATGTTTCTCACCTTGATAAATTGTTGTATTTATAAGTGTTTATATACAGTAGCCTAATAAGTACATACATTCAACGTTATCAGTAGGCCTAATTACAGATTCACATAAATTATGCCTAGAGTATTTTGGGAGTTGTTTTAAATGTATGCACGTGAGGTGTAGGGTTGCCAGCCATCCCGGGACTGTCCCGACTTCGGAATCATTTGTTTCGCGTCCCACCGGATACGAGTCGGGATGTATATTGTATACCAATTTAGTGATTTTTAAAGTGAACTAATATTTTGTAGGACTATTTTTTCAAAGGAATAACTTATTTTAACCCACACATTGTTATGTATAGAATCAATACTAGGATAATTAACTTATGTTGAAATATGACCAAACTAACAATGTCGTAGGTACTGTATTAATTCACATTCCTGTTATTCAGCTGATTATTAACATTGTTTCAACGACTGCTCAAGTACAGCAGTCAACTTGGTAGAAGCAATGGTATAGACCATGTATAGTTTATAAGTTAATGGTTTTATTATCAGTAACCCAACAAAGCCTCTGTGCCACAGCATACTTTACAAGGATAGATTCAAGTGGTGGATGTACAATTGTACACCATGCTTAAGCGGTTCGGCTAGGTAACTTAAGGTTATGATAAAAAATGTTTGAGTATTATTAAGTTAATGATAAATAATGTATAAGTATTATATAAATAATATCAGGTACTCCATTAAGATTAATGTGGGAATCATGAGAGAACACATCAGCCTGTAATATCTTACTGTCAAGTAATATTATTTTGATTTCACCAAGAATATTTATGTGAAATAGATAACTATTGGTTGTTTATTAAATGTTTTAGAGCAGTGTGATTTAGTACCCGTTATATATGTAAATGCTTAAAGGTTAACCTTCTATTGGGATATTTGAGTTTCTTTACTCCAATATCGGTGTTTTTCTGTCAGTGCAGCAGGCAGTTCAAAGTACTCAGTATACTCAGTACTCAAAGTACTCAAAGTACTCAAAGTACTCAGTAAATAGTACATCCGTAACTGAAACATCAGTATCATTGGATTTAAACTAGTTAGTGAGCTTTCGTTATAATTTGTTTTTAAATGACTAGTTTATTTTAATTGATAATTCCTAATTGTTTTCATGTTTCTGCCAACCAAGATTGAAAAGAGACTGCCTGCGCTGCAAAGTGAGAGTGGGAACCCAACACCCAACCAGACTTGAGACCATTGGGAAATGGACACACGCAACTGACAGCTCATCAAAGATTAGGAGGTAAAATTAAAATATTACTTGGGCCTAGGTCAATACATTTAACTTTTAGATATTATTTGTTCAGCCTCCTTCTAATACATCCATAAGACTCTTGGCATATTGCAATCCCAATCTAATCATAAATCAAATAAAAAGTTGTGTTATCGTTAGACTGTACATCTGTAGCATTGACAAGCGTCAGGTTTTGTTCGAGTAAGTACTAAGCTAAGGCAATATACACAAGAATATAATGATTCACTTGCAATGATAAGTAATAGTGTAGGTAGGCTAAGTAATAACGGTAATAATAATCAACGAATATAGGCTAAGATATTTTGAAGGAAAAAGTAGGATCCTGGTAATTTTTAAAAAAGTTTCTGATTACGGTACTTGTGATTAATTCACAGAGAAGTAACTAATACCATTGATTATAATCAATGCTAATACTTCTCGATTGCTTTCGGTGGCAATCGAGAATCAGAGGTATGTACGGTACGTTTTATTTTCGGTACTTTTCCTTTAGTATGACCACACTCTCAAAATAAATGTACTGGCATATTTGTTTAGTTATCTATAAAACGATATTAAAGTTTCTAAGATGAAAACCCTCTGACTCAAGCTCGTCTGTTTTGTTAAGCTCGTCTGTTTTGTAGGTCCTCCAAAAGTCTGAAATAATAGTACTTCCTGATTCTATATATATATGTTGTTTATTTAACTTTTCCCTTTAGGGTTTTTGCATTTCTATTGGGCACTTTGATTAGGAACCTGTCATTTATAACTCAGTACGCAGTAAACTGTCAAGTGAAATGAACAAAATTGAGTATATACATGACACCACAACGCACTGGTTAGTAAGTTTCCGTGCGACCTAGGTCCAGTTACAGGGGGACAGGAAGGGTGGCAGGGAGTCTTATCGCAACCAGAAAGATGATGTTAATAGAGAAAATACTGTTCTTTACAAATACAGTAACCTAGACCAGCCTAGCCTCCACAACGTGCTGTAACTGGGGTGTGTTCGAGCTAAAGGAAAAGTACCTTATTTTTTCATCAAATGTGTAAAATCATTGTTACGAGAGCGTTAGGGAATGGTTTGTGAGCTTTGACACATTGAGTGCGTAAAAGAAGTTGCATAATGATAAGCTTGGGTCTACAAAGTTTGTATTGGTTAAATCGACTCGGGAGAGCGATATGCGGCAAAATATTTAACAATGTAGGATAAATAATCAGCTTTTATACTGTTATAGCCACACAGCACAGTTGGGTTGTGTCAACAAACCAAATTACAGCTAACTGTCAAATTACAGGGCTGCAAACTGAAACAGCAACATATTGACAACTTTAAAAATCCATATAAAAAAAACTGAACTTCCAACCCAGAGGCCAAGTGTCCTGCATACTTGTAATATATTCCCATAGACCAATATGTAAGTTCTAAAGCAATCTGGTGCACTGAATGAGCGTGCCAAGCTAATTACCAACAGAGTAACAGTTACATACATACGTGTCATCGGTCCGCTGGATTCAGCACAAGCTGCAGTGAAAACCAACTGCGTCCAGTGCTGGTCTATTTTAAGTTTTTTTTTTTTTTAATTGCGTCGCGTATGTGGGAACGTCGGTAGCCAATGTGTTCATGAAAAACTTAGCTCACAAGAAAAAATATAAATTTACAAGATCTTTAATTTGAGATATGAATAATATTTTTTCGTAATAAATGAATGAGATATCACTCATTCCGTTCAACATTGGTTTTTATGAAGCGTAAATCCAATACGGCCGCCAACATCAACTTAAATTTACTTAGGCCAAGAAAACCTTACACTCACAAATTATAGGCCTACACCAGAAGATTAACCTAATAAAGCTAGTTACCATATAGTCATTATAGTATAACCCTTATACTATACTATACTTTTGGAGGACCTACAAAACAGACGAGCTTAACAAAACAGACGAGCTTGAGTCAGAGGGTTTTCATCTTAGAAACTTTAATATCGTTTTATAGATAACTAAACAAATATGCCAGTACATTTATTTTGAGAGTGTGGTCATACTAAAGGAAAAGTACCGAAAATAAAACGTACCGTACATACCTCTGATTCTCGATTGCCACCGAAAGCAATCGAGAAGTATTAGCATTGATTATAACAGGGTGTCTAGCAGTCGGGAAAGTCGGGGAAGTCGGGAATTTGTATAGAAATTAATAAAATGTCGGGAAAGGCGGGAATTAATATATAAAATTGTTATTAAGTCGGGAAAATGGATAAAACTTATAAGCAGTGATATCAAGGTACTAGTATATATAATCAATGGAAATTGCAACAAGATGTACGTTGTGGAATAACCCAAGCAAGTGCTTGGCCCATAGTTTTTCGGAGAAATTAAGAAAGCCAGTCAAGTACATGCCGTTACTATGGCAACGCGAAAAGGAAGATGAGTCACATTGGTGGAGGGGTGGAGAGCGGTGACCTTGAAGGTACCTCTACACTCCCGCCCGCGTCGTTCGTCCGCCATCGCTCGGCTAGTGGACTCTGATAGACAAGTTCCGATACTTCCGATCCGAGTAGGTGTCGAAACTTTGTTTTCGGAACTCTGGGCATCAGTTAACCGATATTATCGTGGTATCGAAAGAAAAGTTGCAGTATCGGTATCGGAAAAATAGTACATTTTTACGTTGTTAAAACATAGATTAGTTTTTGTTTAATATACTTTTTAGCAAAATAAACACAAATAATAACTTCAAATATAGTTCTTGTAACTTATGATAGAGAGATTCGACTCCTAGCTATCTCCCGCGTTCCTCTTACAGTAACGGGTATCAATACTTTGGTTTCGATTCGTAGCGATACCAAATATCGGGTCCAAGCCAGTAGCCAGTAGTATCGTATCGGAACGTCCCTAGACTCTGACTCTGATTCTCACACGCACACGTCGCGCCGTCGTAGTACCTGCGCAGTTGCGCGCCTTGATGCATAGTGAAGCATTGAAACCTGTAGGTTAAGGATTATATTGACGAGTGAAGTGAGTTTAAAACCGGGATTTGTCCGTAAATATTGAATAATGTCTGCAAATTATTGGCGGTACAGGTTAACAACTTAACTATGATCTATTATTATTTCCCTTTACATTCCAACAATGCTTCAAATTTTGTTCAACGGTGAGCGTGAGCAATACACACTTAAGTTAATATTTTACGTGTTAAAACTTATAAGTTTACGTTGCAATCTACTTCGAACACGGCCGAATTTCGTTGTCTGCACCGCTTGCACTTTGGCCTGGTTTTTTAAGTTAATATTTTACGCGTTAAAACCTGTAAGTTTACGTTGCAATCTACTTCGAACACGGCCGAATTTCGTCGTCTGCACCGCGGCCTGGTTTCCACGGAACGGGGCGAAGTAACTCGCCCGACAGTTAGTTGTTAAGTAGTATTAAGTTTATACAATTTTATAGTTTTAATTACAGTTGTCAACTATTTCTCAGATCACCAGAAGACCATTAAACAGTGGCTTAGTGACATTTGAACAATGTCGCAAATAATACTACTCACCTAATGCACTAATGCATTAATTAATGCACTACTCACTAAACTAACATGAAGGTATTTGTAGCAATCGAAGCCCCATAAAATGGGCATTTATATCTTGGAACACTTATATTTTCGCGTATAATTAGTTATGTTTTACCCTCTACTAATATTATTTCAAATTACAACATTTTTTAAATCTGTAAAATAGTTACCCAAGGCTCTATAACTTATTAGGCCTATATTTTAACAAAATTTAGTGAACTTTCCCCAAGTTTGATAATAGGCCTATGCCCATGTTAGGCTGTTAAGCTGGACTAATTAACTTACTTTACTTTTACCCTTGGAAATATTATACTGTGGTCTGAACATGTTTACTAATTAACTGTTTCTAACATTTAATAAAGTGGTTCTCCATACAGATAGGCTATATAGGCCTACATATCATTACTTAGTTACTTAGATACTTAGTTACAGCGTTATAAGTTTTCCACTGCACTGTGTTGCCAGATTGTCAATGTTATTCTTATGGGGTTATTTTGTCTCACACGGGAGACAAAGTAGTACTTTATTCGTTCATTATAAAAGCCAATTCACACCGGCAAAACGTTATGTTATGTGACAGGACGTGACAGACTTATTAAAAGATCGCTCACCGTTGTTTCAAATGGGGCAATTCATACCACCGAAAAAAACGTAACGCGTAGTCGGCGAAGTAAACCAACTAATCGCAGGGGATCGCTTGGGGAACGATATTTTAGAAACGTACGCAGCGTTGGTGGCCTCGCGCATGCGTTATAAAGACCTTGTGTCCTGCCCTTGTCAGTAATGCTGAAGGGTTTCGACATATCTTTATATATTATTCTGTAAGCGAATTTAAGTAAAAATTGTGGCAGTTTGGCAAATTGCAGGATGATAGGAGAGGGTTCAAATTAAAGGTCTTAATACCACGGACTCGGGGAAAATAGCAGTATTTCCATTAAGTTACCAGTAAACGAGAAATAACGTAAAACTTCCCCCATAAGAAAAGCATGGGGATTTGAAAAGGTCTGATTTGTTTACATTAAAACATGTGATTTTGTATCTACTTTGTTTGCGAACTGACATGTTTTAACATATATGAAGCAAATTTAGGAAAAGGGTCAGGGGTCATGGCCCCTTCAAGCCAATATTACTATTTCTATTATTGTTTGTTTGTTTGGTTATTATAAACATGGATCAGTTAATTGATGAGGTACGTGCCCGACTACTGTTGTGGGATAGTAATAGTAATATGGAGAGTTTTAAACCAAATTCAAGTATTTGCCTGGGAAGACATTTATGGTGTACTCGGCAGGGTTTAAGCTGCGGTCGCGTTTGTCGCAAAAATGCGACATGCACCACGAAAATGCGACAATATTTGGGCAGGCTGTCGCTTTTTTGCTACAAAGAAAGGTATTTTATAATTTTATTGCAGAAAATCTGGTTTTAACAATACAAATTGTAGGTATTAAAAGTCCGTGATCACGATCCACAACCATAAAAGATTAGAAGATTAGTTGAGATGTTGTAGAGGCTTAACGTTGCGTTGGTTGCACTACGTCACTTACCGATCGTCTCTGAGCGATTGGTAGAGGGGACGAGCCTACATTACGTAAACAGTTGCTGTCGATTTCAACTGCGTACCGTGTAAACGGAACGGGCGAGTTACTGATATGACAGTTGTAGTAACGAAGTGACTACGTACACGTCCAATGTAAGGGCAAATTCACTTCGCTACCGCTTAGGTTAGGTTACGTTACATTACATTAGGTTAGGTTACGTTACGTTAGATTAGGTTAGGAGGTTTTCTGGCTCTCAATTTGTTTGAAAAGTCACAGGAAAGTTAACGTACGGTGCATAATTTGGAACATACGTGAACAGTAGCGGCTCACGTCGGACGTGTACGTAGCCTCTGCCTTGTAGTAACAGACCCCCCTCGTGAGTCAGTCCTTAGTAGCCGAGCGAATCGGCGAATGCGAGAATGTCAAGGGCTAGTTCGCCACCGAAGGAATGACGGCGCTCGCCTCACCTTCGCACCGATTCTTGGTGGTTTTTGTGACCGAGTCAAAGGAGACGAGTACTTAAGTCTCGACTCGCTGCTGAATGTGAACGGTTACATGAGCACGAGTCGCTCGAAGTCGCAACGATCGGGCGAAAGTGTAGAGGTTAGCGAAAACAGACAACTCGAAATCGGTGATGCGCAAATGCGATCGCGATATGCTTTGAGGTTATGTTTCAGAGTGTGTAATGTTTGGGTTGTGTGAGTTTTAGTTGTTCTGGTGCCATATTAGGCCTATTCTACTAGAATGTTTAGTATATTTCCATTATAGACTTTAATGGTTAAAATGGATAAGTTACCAAGAAAAGTAGACACTGCTGAATTATATATTATTTAAAAGTTAACCCTTAAAAACAAATACAAGCAAAAAAAAACTTAAGACCAAAAAATAGTATAATGACATGCGATAAAAATGTGAAAAGGAAAATATTTTTGCTACAAGTATTTAAGAGCTTGTAGCATTTTTGCTCAAAGAATTTTTTTCCCAGCTGAATCCCTGGTACTCGGAAAAGACAGTCAGTTTATATTGCATTAATGTTTTCCTTAACTACTTTGTTGATTAGAAAAAAAAAAATCCTTTACATTTTCTGGTATATGATATTCTACATAATTAGAATACAACACTTTTTAAAGTAGGCCTACATAATTTAATTTAAATTAATGAAAGGGATAAATATTCTTATACGAGATAAAATTTGTTTGGTGTACTAATTTGCTAGCTATAATTTTATACCCGCTGTAATTGATAATGTTGACTAACTTTGGCCAAAACTAAAATAAAAATAACCTTATCAATGGGACTTTACCAGTAGCATAGTACACTGCAGCAAATTTATATGTTTTGAAAACATAACAAATTTTTAAGCCTACATTTAACACAACTTTTTTAATGCAGTCAACGCAATATATTCTTGAAAACGAAAATACCACGGTTTACAAGACATCCTACCACCTTAAAGGTTTGTTTGTATCAGTGACTGACGAACTACTAAATGTAATACCGTAGCATTTAAATTAATACTTGTAATTAATACTAGTATTTTATATAATACTACTTAATAATCAATCTGAATAAACCGTTTCGAAGTATATTTGGTTTAAGTACATTAAAAATTAGACTATAAAAAAACACGAGCTTCATAACAAACCATTAAACATGTTTTTAGCTCTTTTGAGGGCTGAGAAAACATCACTTTACGAAATGGATACCAGCTTTCATAAAATGAAGTTTAAAAGTCTAAAATTATACAAATAAACTAAAAAAATATTTATTTATGGCGTATCAAAATTTGGAATCGATAAGTTGACCCGTTTCGGAAATATGAATTTTTTAAGTCCGTAGTTGCTATAAAAACGGCAAAAATCGTTTACTTTTTATATTCTACCCGCAATCAAAATTTAAAAACCTGTACACCAAAACACGGAGAAAAAGACATGGAAAATGTTGATGTAACCGCCGTTATTGTAGCTCAATCTTTGGTGGCAAATCAAACTCGAGAAGGCCTATCCATCATTTTGAATCCGACAGTAATCGGGGGAAAACTGGAAAACTCAGAACAGGAGCTCGCGGATGTCGCTTGCGGTGTCAATTGGCCACGTGTTACGTTACGTTACGCTATCGGATGTTATGTGACGGATCTCGGTGTAAAAAGGCCTTAAGGAGTAAAATTCTACTTTACATAGTAGGTGGGGGAAAAATAAATTATAGTTATTCTTAACCAGGTTGAATATGGATATACCATTCTCAATTATATATTATTCTTTTAAATAATATATAATTCAGCAGTGTCTACTTTTCTTGGTAACTTATCCATTTTAACCATTAAAGTCTATAATGGAAATATACTAAACATTCTAGTAGAATAGGCCTAATATGGCACCAGAACAACTAAAACTCACACAACCCAAACATTACACACTCTGAAACATAACCTCAAAGCATATCGCGATCGCATTTGCGCATCACCGATTTCGAGTTGTCTGTTTTCGCTAACCTCTACACTTTCGCCCGATCGTTGCGACTTCGAGCGACTCGTGCTCATGTAACCGTTCACATTCAGCAGCGAGTCGAGACTTAAGTACTCGTCTCCTTTGACTCGGTCACAAAAACCACCAAGAATCGGTGCGAAGGTGAGGCGAGCGCCGTCATTCCTTCGGTGGCGAACTAGCCCTTGACATTCTCGCATTCGCCGATTCGCTCGGCTACTAAGGACTGACTCACGAGGGGGGTCTGTTACTACAAGGCAGAGGCTACGTACACGTCCGACGTGAGCCGCTACTGTTCACGTATGTTCCAAATTATGCACCGTACGTTAACTTTCCTGTGACTTTTCAAACAAATTGAGAGCCAGAAAACCTCCTAACCTAATCTAACGTAACGTAACCTAACCTAATGTAATGTAACGTAACCTAACCTAAGCGGTAGCGAAGTGAATTTGCCCTTACATTGGACGTGTACGTAGTCACTTCGTTACTACAACTGTCATATCAGTAACTCGCCCGTTCCGTTTACACGGTACGCAGTTGAAATCGACAGCAACTGTTTACGTAATGTAGGCTCGTCCCCTCTACCAATCGCTCAGAGACGATCGGTAAGTGACGTAGTGCAACCAACGCAACGTTAAGCCTCTACAACATCTCAACTAATCTTCTAATCTTTTATGGTTGTGGATCGTGATCACGGACTTTTAATACCTACAATTTGTATTGTTAAAACCAGATTTTCTGCAATAAAATTATAAAATACCTTTCTTTGTAGCAAAAAAGCGACAGCCTGCCCAAATATTGTCGCATTTTCGTGGTGCATGTCGCATTTTTGCGACAAACGCGACCGCAGCTTAAACCCTGCCGAGTACACCATAAATGTCTTCCCAGGCAAATACTTGAATTTGGTTTAAAACTCTCCATATTACTATTACTATCCCACAACAGTAGTCGGGCACGTACCTCATCAATTAACTGATCCATGTTTATAATAACCAAACAAACAAACAATAATAGAAATAGTAATATTGGCTTGAAGGGGCCATGACCCCTGACCCTTTTCCTAAATTTGCTTCATATATGTTAAAACATGTCAGTTCGCAAACAAAGTAGATACAAAATCACATGTTTTAATGTAAACAAATCAGACCTTTTCAAATCCCCATGCTATTCTTATGGGGGAAGTTTTACGTTATTTCTCGTTTACTGGTAACTTAATGGAAATACTGCTATTTTCCCCGAGTCCGTGGTATCAAGACCTTTAATTTGAACCCTCTCCTATCATCCTGCAATTTGCCAAACTGCCACAATTTTTACTTAAATTCGCTTACAGAATAATATATAAAGATATGTCGAAACCCTTCAGCAGCACTGACAAGGGCAGGACACAAGGTCTTTATAACGCATGCGCGAGGCCACCGACGCTGCGTACATTTCTAAAATATCGTTCCCCAAGCGATCCCCTGCGATTAGTTGGTTTACTTCGCCGACTACGCGTTACGTTTTTTTCGGTGGTATGAATTGCCCCATTTGAAACAACGGTGAGCGATCTTTTAATAAGTCTGTCACGTCCTGTCACATAACATAACGTTTTGCCGGTGTGAATTGGCTTTTATAATGAACGAATAAAGTACTACTTTGTCTCCCGTGTGAGACAAAATAACCCCATAAGAATAACATTGACAATCTGGCAACACAGTGCAGTGGAAAACTTATAACGCTGTAACTAAGTATCTGATACTTCGTTGCAATTAACGTTCCAAATTCCCAGGTTAGTTATTACGCATTACGTGACCAAAATGTACAGCGATTGTGAATACTTATCAACACAATGTTTAATTGGGTGGGAGGGGGTTTCGGGGGTGTAAAAAGATTTTACTTTATCTTGGTTTAAACTACTACAGTAAAAAAAACTCGGGCTAATTGTCCAAAGAATTCTAGTTGTGATTAGAAATATTTTGTAAATAATTGATTATTTATTTTAGTAACAATATTTCCCTATATTTAATATATATATATATATGTTTGTTACAGATTTTGGCGATCATCAACTTCTAGAATGCGCCAGCCGTTGCAAGAACACAGACACCATCTTAATTAAACATTTGTTACACTTTTTATATTATTAATTTTTTAGGCTACTTAAATATACAAAAGTAGACACGCATTTTGTATTTTATTTAGCCATTACAGTCATGGTAGTTTTAATATTTCATTAGGCATAAAAATATTATGAAGCATATGAAATAATTATGTTTATTTTTTAAATTTTCAAATAAGTTAATTGAACAAAAATAAGCCTAGTTTTTGTGGCTAAAAAAGATCAGTAATAATGTTTTATGGTTTTATTTATAATTGTATTTAACAATTATCGCAAAATGAAATAGGCTATGCAATTCCTGTGTGATTTATAAGTAATCTTTGACTATTACTTGTATGGTTATAAATGATAAGTCAGTTTTTTCTTTATGATTTATAGTTCAGAGAAACTTTTTTTTCAAATTCTGTTACAAAATATTTAACTGATTTTTATGTTGGTACAATATTTTATTAGATGACGTAGACTTCTTAAGAATATCTCAAAGTGGTCCCAGTTTATACAATTTTCAATTTCACGACAAGATGTTAAGGTTTATTTATTTTATAACCATTTTTCCAATTCTGATCTAAATACTTCCTAGTTAACATTCCCATTAATCAGTCGCTGAGGATGTAATCTCATTTGTGGTCGTGTGAAAAAGAGATTGTTATTACAGACGAATTGTCAGAATCTAGCTCAGGTAAGCCTTCCTGAATGATAGCTGGAGTGAAATTTGTGTGTAATGCCAAAATCAAGTATGTAGGGTTGGTAATCCGGTTGCCGTGGATAATGGGTCGGTAAATCTGGAGCGGAAATCATTATATCTGAACCATTAGTATATTGAAGTAGACGATTCCCATTTGGATTAGTTTTTCGGCAGCAGGCCCATACCTGATGTTTACATTTAAGTCACCTTCAACAGTTGAACAGCCTTCTTGAAAAAGAATCTGCAAGTCGTGATAGTGTAGCCGTCTGTTAGGGGATTTATACACAGATATAACACGAAAGTTTGCACCATTGTTTAAACTAATTTCAACACCAACTGATTCCAAGGAAGCGAGAGTAGATAAAAATATATATGTTGATGGTCTAAAGTCCTTCGTACAAAAATTGCAACACCACCTGATGCAGCTGGATCCGGTCTGTCTTCCCTGTATACAGAATACCCACTTACTTTAAAATGTCCAACAGCAGTTAAATGCGTTTCACTGATTGCCATTTAAAGATAAACAACTAGTATTGGCGGCCGCTATTGCGACTGCAGGAAATAATCAGCTGTTTCAGGAACAAAGCTTGAATACTCCCGGCTCTGCTAATATATGCTAAAATGGCCTAAAAACAGCTTAAAGCTACCGTAACTCAAACAAGGTTGCTTTTTTTCAAGAAAAAACAAACAACATGTGCAGCTTCCCCGACCTCGATTACCCTTAAAATATATCTTTTCGTAGCTTGGGAGCCGTTACAGCTAAAAAACAGCCGTGGACGCATAGACGCATGAAAATGGCCTAAAACATGAAGCTTTAAGCTACCGTAACTCAAGTAAGGTTTTTTCAAGAACCGTCGCTTGGGAGCCATTACAGTTTGAGAAACAGCCGCGGACGGACGCACGGAGCCTCAGACAATACGATCTATAGTATTGATGTTTTTAGGGAAAATTTGTGTAACATATGATAATACCTTTCTCAGAATTTAATTGTAAATATAAACCAGGGTTTACCTTGGTTTTAAAGTTTATTGGAACAACTGTTACAAATTTAAATTTTTGATTAAAAATTAATCAAAGTTATTTCATGGCCAACATTAACCACTACATAATCTGTTTCATTCCTGGGCCTTAACAAAACCAAGTCTGTCATGTTAATGTTCATTGTAAATTGCTGATATATAACTCATTTGACCTGTAATAGAAGTTTGTTCATTATTTTCAAGGTCATGACAATCATTTCTCCAGCATATTTCAGAAGTACAATCCGCACATTGTATAATCTGCACTTATTGTTATAAAATTTCACTGGGGCCCGTTTCATAAAACTTTCAGGACCTGTATTACATGTAACTTCTCTGTATTATTACTTAAAATTACAATAGTGCGTTTCATAAAGTTTTTCAACTGTAGAAATACTTACAGGGGATTTACCTGTATTACAAGTACATTTTACAAGAGTTATAAAGTGATCTGTTTCATAGAGGGTAGTGGCCTGTATTACAGGCCCTGTAAATTATACACAAAATGATGATTGTTTAGAATATCATAAAACTTTTACAAGTATCACTTATTAACGCATTCGCTGCGGGTGCCCCGAAATCGGGACATCGCTCAACATTGAAATATATGAGATTTTCATGTTTAAACATAACAAACGCAGCAAAGCTGTTAAGTTAAATAGTGTGTTATGCATAGATTTGTAATTATAAAGTGTATAATAGACACAGAAAGCAGTTCTTGTGATGAAGAGAATTTTATTTTTGTATACTATTTTTCAATTAATTTATGTTCATAATTAAGAGAGTCATACAAATTTACTTAATCTCCATAAGAATAATATTGAATAATAATATCTGGGTAACCAACTGACGTGAATAGTAATTTAAGTACTAATTTTTTTTTTTTTTCAAGTTAGAAACCCAGTCAGATCGCCCCATCACAATGTTTTTTTTGGGGGGAGCCTTGTACACCAACATTTTTGTTTAAACTTTTAGATATGATCTTTTTAAAAGTCAAATTTTAATTTTCACTATTGGATTCAGCTTAGAGTCATAAATATTGCTTTATATGTTTGTGCCTAATTTAATCAAAATGGGACCATTTTTATGAAAGTTATTGCACCCACAAACACTCACTAAACTGAAATGTCTGTTTCCCATATAAACATGTGTAAAATATTAGAATAAAGGTTGTTGAGTGCAGTTTCAGATGTGTTTCCGACAACAAATTCTTTTATATCTGCCTATGTAAAAATATATCACTTGCAATCAAAAATGTTTATGTTTGCCAACGGTACACTATACTGAATGTTTGTTGTTGTTGTTATTGGCGGATTAGGAAACCCCAGCTTTGCTGCTAGTCACCTCTTCCACACGCGGGAATATTGCAAGGGTTACCGGAAAGATAGGATATAGCAGGAAAGGAAAGGGTGGGAAGGGACAGCAGCCAAATCGACCCCTCAGAGGGCCAATTCCCGTGCCCCTGTGACAGCTGGGATGAGGCTCTCAACAGGGGACCCTCATTTTGCCCTCCAACAGGTCAACCCAACTGACAGGGTATCCATGCACAACAGCCAGGGACCATTCATTCTCAGGTTGGAAGGAGGGACCAAACCCGGAGACTCTGTCCCTAGCCGCTGCAAATGGAGGGACCAAAGGTGAAAGGGAAGTTAGTCATAATGGACAGCCAAAAGACTTACCATATGTCGTAATGACAACCTCATTTGCTGTACCCAATGTCAGCCTCAAAACTGGTATAGACCAGTCTTAAGGTAGTCCTGGGACTACTGAATGTTTACCTTTCCATGGTGCAACCCAAGGTAATATATAGATTCTTTCTCGAAATTCGCTAATAAATCCCACGAATCCCAGGATTCAATTGTAACCCCCCCCCAAGCCATGTAAATTAGAAAATTAGATAAATGTCATCATTATACGATCATAACATTTTTATTCAAGTGTTGCGTATAAAGTAAAAATAGTTTGTTATTGCATAGATTTGTAATTATAAAGTACTAGCTGCTACCTGCGGATTTGCTCGCGACAAATTATAAAAGACTGACCAGCACTATCAAATATTTGTTTAGTTTTCCCATCTGATTTCCTTTGCCCTAACTGTCATACAACTACAGCTGGTAATTTTATAAATGACTAGCTGCTAATCCCGTGCTTCGCAATGGGGAAAAACATTCAGAGTAGAAAGACTAAGCAGTTATGTGTGCTGCATTCTGTGGTTAGCCCGTGGAACTATTACGAATCAAGATCAGCTGTTTGTATGTATTTTCATCAGCTCAAACAAAAATTAATGTTCATAAGAATAACATGGGAACTTGGAAGTCCTATGGGGAAGAGCCCTGAGGACTTTTAAAAACGAAAATAGGCCTATGTGTTTATTTAGTATATAAGGAAAATTCCTGTCAATTTTCATGCCAATCGGTTCAGTAGTTTTTAGTGATTGAGGAACAAAAAGCAGATTGACAAACCATCCCATTTATAGTAGGATATCCTTCCATGAGATTTTCATTAGATTAGAACTTACAGGACCAGGGGGGTGGAGCCCTAAGCTTGGATGTGGACATTATCAGGTCTATATGTTAATGTGATATGTAAAATGCAAAATTTTAGCTTAATCAGTCCAGTAGTTTATATGTGATGGAAATCCAAGTATCCATACTTTCACATTTATAATATTAGTAGAATAATAAACTATCAGAAAACTCATACATGCTTTCTCCCTTTTATACCAATTTGAATCAGTAAATTATATTTACTAAATATAGAATATAAAGTACGGTATCATGTATAGGCAATCTTCTAATGACCTTTTTCAAAAATATCGACCCAAATACACGCAGAAGTTACGAGGGGAATGCCTCCTCCTCCCCCCAGGGTTAGGTGGCAACATATTTTGAATGTCCTCTGTTGGTTAATGCTAACTTTACCTACATACCAAGTTTTAATGAAATTGGACAGTAAATAAGATAGAAATAATATGTTTTTATTCCCCATAAATAAAAAAAACATTGCAATTAGAATTGTAACTGCGGTTGGTGTCATTTTACTAGGGACTTGAAAACCATAAACCACTACATTTGAAATAAAAACGTTAGCCATCGTTAGAATCGTTATATTTTAAACACACTAAATATAAATGTTTAATATGAAAAATAAATGTACTGAGTAGGCCTACGTGATTCTAGCCTAAGTAATAACAGGAAAAATAAATCCCAGGGGCCAGGATTCAATAGTAATACAGGTGGAATTTTACAGGTGATTTTAGGATTGTGGAATAATTTTTTATGAAACAGATTTTACAGGAATTGTACTTTTTATTTTACAAGTCCTGTATTACAGGACTTGCATTACAGCAAGCTACTTTTATAAAACGAGCCCCTGTGGGATCCCCCGAATTATGGATTGTTTTTAAGATGACTTTTTTATTTGAAAAAAGGGTGCCGAACTAATTGGGGGCTTGCTTTCTTTACAATAAAAAGGTAAGAAAGAAAAATATTCAAAAATTAAGAATTATTCATGAATTGTCGCTTTAACGAAATAGGATTATCTTATATTTTAAATTGTTGAACAACAAAAACGTAGTTAATTCTTTTATTTATTTCCTTAAAAGAGAATATAAATACAGTATTAATTTGTATGTGTAATATTAACTGATTGTTTGAGGAAACTCCAGATCAGAAAATTAAATTTCCTTAGCCTATCTTTTGTATCCTTCCATCTCAACTTCTAAGGTTTTGTGCAGTTCTATGAGTAAACAAGTAATCTACAGAACCAGCAAAATAGTTTGGCGAACTTATCATCTTGAGCAACATATAGGTCTTATTTATCTTTTGTTATATTTTAGATCAACATGAATTGATTAAATATCCATTTCTGTAACAAGAGCAACACAAGCTTCTTATTTATATAGTTTTTAAATATTTGATCAACAAGAATGCACTAAATATCTATTGTATAATTTAGATCAATGTAAATGCATAAATTTCCCATTTGTATACATTTGATCAACGTGGACGCGTAAAGTTTCCATGTTTATACTTTCGATCAACGTAAATGCATTAAATATCCATTTGTATAGCTTGATCAACGATGTAATGCATTTTATCCAACAGAGAGCAACATAAATGCGTATAATTCCCGCGATCAACATGGAAACAGAAAACGGGAATATATATATATATATATATATATATATATATATATATATATATATATATATATATATATATATATACAGGGTGAATCTCGTAAGTTGTCCAGTATTGATTTCAGACAAACCGTTGGTCCTACGATGATGAAATAAAATTATTTCCCACTAAACCAACCCCAAGGAATAACGTAAAAATATTTGTAACGATTTTTAAATACAGAGTGTACCAGAAACTGAGGGTCACTAGTCCGAATCTACGAAATATCAAATACAAACGTATATCATAATATACATCAAATTAAAGCTCTTTTCAATCCAAACCATTTGGCGGAATCGGATTTTGATTATTATTGATTCATTTCAAAATGGCGGCTGTTTTTGTGAAAAAATTAGTATTTTTTTTAATACCCTGTATTTTTCTTAAAAATGCAGATATCTTGATTCTGATTCAAATATCGCATTCCTTATGAGCTAAGCTTTATTTTGATATGCAACACTTCAATATTATCTCAAAAACAAAAAATTTCAAAAATATCAGTTTTTGAAAATATGTACATAGCCAAAACTCAAAAATTTCAAATAGCATTATATGTTAAATAGCATATCATTTTAAAGGTATTGCAATTCTAAGAAACTTTCAAATTTAAACCTTATGCGTATCTATTTTGGTTTTCGAGTTATCAACAAAAAACATGTTTTTCCACATTAAAACGCATGTTATTTGTTAAACATGGTGGTAATAGAACTATGGTCCAGCCTTTACCACCATGTTTAACAAATAACATGTGTTTTAATGTGGGAAAACATGTTTTTTGTTGATAACTCGAAAACCAAAATAGATACGCATAAGGTTTAAATTTGAAAGTTTCTTAGAATTGCAATACCTTTAAAATGATATGCTATTCGACATATGGTGCTATTTGAAATTTTTGAGTTCTGGCTATGTACATATTTTCAAAAACTGATATTTTTGAAACTTTTTGTTTTTGAGATAATATTGAAGTGTTGCATATCAAAATAAAGCTTAGCTCATAAGAAATGCGATATTTGAATCAGAATCAAGATATCTGCATTTTTAAGAAAAATACAGGGTATTCAAAAAATACTAATTTTTTCACAAAAACAGCCGCCATTTTGAAATGAGTCAATAATAATCAAAATCCGATTCCGCCAAATGGTTTGGATTGAAAAGAGCTTTAATTTGATGTATATCATGATATACGTTTGTATTTGATATTTCGTAGATTCGGACTAGTGACCCTCAGTTTCTGGTACACCCTGTATTTAAAAATCGTTAAAAATATTTTTACGTTATTCCTTGGGGTTGGTTTAGTGGGAAATAATTTTATTTCATCATCGTAGGACCAACGGTTTGTCTGAAATCAATACTGGACAACTTACGAGATTCACCCTGTATATATATACAGTTTCGAACGAATGGTGTTTTTGGGGTCTGGGGACCTCAAAACGAAAAGTTATCATGGTCCCGGGCCTAGGTCTTACCATGCCGACTACAGTAATAGCTTCTTCCCTATAGGGTAAATTCGCTAAAAACAAGTATATGTGTAAACCTTTGACCAAGTTTAGTTAACTTGGTTAAAAATAATTTTAAAAATAACAAAATTTAAAATAAATTTTAAAATAGCGATATATGCTAGAGAGATATATACAGAGAGTTTCTTCTTATTATATTGAATTTGGAAATGATAAAGCACTTTATTGCTCATTAAAGTTTTACATAATTTCAATTTATAGATAAAAATACAACTATCAAAAGTCAAAAATATAAATTATTACAAGGCAAACTGAAGATCAACAACAAGATCCTAATACTTCAGAGAACTGTGTACGTTTCACGGTTCCATTATCATAATAATTGTTTATATAACATCTGTACAAAGTTTGTAATAATACTGTGTTAGTGAATATTTAACTAGCTGCAAAAATAACCCATTCTCAATACCAAACAGTTAAAATAATTGTAAACATTTATTTTTATGTTTCGTTTCATCAAAAATACGTTAAGGTCTGAAAGGGAGGTCAAATTCTTTGTCAAATAAACCCTTAAAATAAAGAAATCTCGATAAAATTGTATTACTTAGAATCCAATCAGTATTTCTATCAATTTTAAATCTTTAATAGTATAAAACTAGGATAGTAACTATAAAATATAAAAAACTAATAAACGTAATCTTTTTGGAAGATTTTAAATAAAAGGTGTTAGATTTTACTCCGAAATGAAGTGTCAATATTCTGCCCGGTGAGGGCCCATTAAACGAAATTCCATTAACCAGGCTTTTGTGAAATTTAATACCTCTAAAGCTCTTGCTGTTTAAGGATCTTTTATACAGGAGTATATTTCAAGTGGATTTAGTCACCTTTTTGGTTTGATAATTAACTAGATGTCTATGGCTAATTTATACATCGTTTTAAGTTAACTGCTTTCCTAGCGTTCCACGAAACCCTATTTATAGGTCGAATTGGGTCTATTTATAATAATTATTGTATTAATAGTACAAATTACATTATCCAATGCAAAATCAATCAAACTTATGTTTCTAGAATCAATTCATTTAATTATTTGGATTTAATTCAAACGTACACCGTATTTAACGGCATACGTATAACGGTATTTATTACTATATAATACAATTACTTTTAAATTAACAAGTCATAATCTTTCCGACAACTTGGTTTTTTAAATGAACATATATTCCAAAAATATCGCCAAACTACAATATTTAAATCAGCCAATTGGTATACATAACCGTAGGATTATATTTAAAATGCATAATCACATCCACAGCTAGTAACCCAACCTGTGGTAGGACCTTAAAATTGGCGAAAATCCAAAGCCCCATGTTTTTTTTATATCTACCCATTGAATATTACATATGATAACTAGAATCATACTTACTAATTTTTATTTTCCAGAAACGAGTATCATGTAAATTAAATGGTTACTCCCATTGAAATCATCTTCGATTGTATTGTTGTTGGTCTAACAAGAACTTTAGTTTCTTCAAATAATCAGTTTCAAATAAGTTTAAAAGTGAATACTGTATAAACTTAAGAGCAACTTATTTTAATAGAACCATGAAATAACAAGTAGTTATCAACAGGTTATTAACGGATGTTTTTTAAGAAAAACTAATATTTTCTTCTTGGTTTTTTACTATAAGTCGTAATACTTATTAGCTTATGATAATTTTTACGAGCAGTCACCAATGGCTTGCCCATGTGGCTATTTATGTGGCACCTCGCTGTGTTTATTTCAATGCACAGGGTTATTTATTGACCTATGATGACGGGCAGTTGAGATTAATTTTTTTTAAATTATTTTAATTTTATTTTTATTTTTATTTTTATTTTGACATATTGAAATTCCAGTTTGTGGATCGATGAGTTTGTAAGATATAATTGTAATACAGTGTAATTCAATACTATATTGTCTTGACATGTGAAGCACGTCTTGTCAACTACGTCATCTTCAGACTATCGCTTTCAAGACTAACAGTTCATTACTCACAATCAACCTGAGATCGTTATGTATGTTAATGACGATCCAAACAGTGATTATTAATGTTGTAGATGTTTCTAATGATGCCGTAAATGACGAGTCGTGCGTTACTCTTATGAACTACACAGGACCACTATAGGCTGCAGGTAAGTATCACCTTTGTAACGGGTATCATGTTACTGAAACAATTTATAAGCTAAAAGCAACCAAAATAAAGTATATATATCCATCTATAATATTATAAAGAAGAGATGGTTTCTCTTAGGTTTAGGTAGATTTCTAACTACATCAATTGCCCAAAACTAGTATTTTTATTAAAATACCCACTGTCTGTCTGTCTGTCTGATGTTCCGGGTGAACGCAAAAACTACTGAACCGACTAGGCTGAAACTTTACACATAGTGATACTGCATCTTGAACCCATGCAACATATAGACCTATTCACTTCCCTAAAATCCCCTCGGGCTACGTGCCGTGAACGTCCTAAGTTTCAATGTTTACATTTAAGAATAAAGTAAACATTCAGAAACTGTAATGTGAACAGCTGAGGACAATCCCATTTGACAGCTTAAAGAGCAGAAGCAAGAACAGCTGTTTCAAGCTAACTAAAATGCAAATTGCATTGACTAAAGAACGGGTAAAGAAAACCCCAGTGCGAAGAACGGATACAAAATAGATAATAAGGGCAGAGGAAGTTCTGGAATTTACTCATAATTTAAATCATATACACTTAAACATATTTTGCGCTTTAAACAACTATGCTTTTTTAAATATTAGGGGATGACCTTCTTAATGTAATATATCGTGTAATTTCTTTATTTATATAATTTAAAGTCTAAATTTGGTCATGGCTGGTTCTAATATTACCCAATAAACTCAAGAAGACATCCAAGGACAGCATGTACTGCCATTTTAAATTTTTTTCCTCCATAATACCAATGTAAACCAATCCACGCTCTTGGGTCTTCACTAATAAACGTAATTTTGTACAGCTGGTTTCACAAAACATTTTCCTATACTTTTCTTTTTAATCTTAAATAAATAAGGGATATCCGTTGTAAAATATTCCTTTTAGGAGTGAATTAAAAACAAGGAAATATTTTATTATATTTCTGAATATGAATATCTAATTACCCAAATGACAAATTTTTAATCAGGTCTGATCCAAGATGATTCGATTCTGATCAGACCAGGTCCGATTATGAACAGACCTGATTAGGTCTGATCAGACCTAATCAGGTTGAGTTGATCAGGTCTGATCTGGTATATCAGGGTTGATCAGACCTGATCAGATTGAGTTGATCTGGTCTGATCTTCTATATCAAACTTGAACAGGGGTTTATTTAAGTATTATATAGTTATACTGCATCGCAGGATCTATCCAAGAAAGGCCTGTTGAACTTGTTGGGTGTCAAATTTGAAGGGGTAGAGTGCATTACACAATTGGGCAAGGACAACAAGAAACGAGGTAGACTCTGAACCCCTTCCACGCCTTTTGACAAAAAGAGGTCCAACGAAAGCTATACCAGTCTACGATATTCGGCGTGATGGAATCGGTCACTGGCCTGCGGTGACCGAAGACTGCCTTATATGCAGGCACCCGGTCTGTACATTGAAAAGCCAAATCAAATGTGTGAAATGTGATGTCCATCTATGTTTGAACAAAAACATGAACTGTTTTGTGGACTTCCATTAGTAGAATCGTAAATTTAGAAATATCATACAAAAGACACATGTTTTTGAGTAACAGTCTTATATTTTTTGAATTTTTGCAAATAAAATAAGATTTTAATAAGATATTAGGAAATTTGCTATTACCATTACCAAAATATATTGTTACCTAATGATAAATAATATATAATCCTTACAAAGTATATTTTTGGGTCAAATTTGGGACATTGGGCATTCATATAGATTAATAATAGGATAATTCCCAAAGTGCCAAATTTGACCCATTTATATAAAATGAAAAAAGAAATATATGTGTTTACTACTGATATTAGTTATGCAATTCTGGGTACCAAAGAAAGACATTTCACTCATCAGGGATTTTTTCAAGGGTTACTTCATAAGGCGGGAAATAAGATGTTAAACATTATTCATACATATTAATATTATTAGTAATGAAATGCTTAGTTTTTAACCTTTTCAGGTGCCGGTCAACAATATCGCCTTAAAAATTATAACCATAAAAGCGGTATTACGTCTTCAAACGTAAAATTTACCATAAATATATAACATATATTTGTAGTAATGTTTTGTTTTTTAAACAGAAAATTCCACATTTCCAATACATATGCCTAACGCGCTTCATTAGTACAACACATCACAATCTTAAAAGTGACAGCTAGTTTTAAAATGTTACCAAGCAAAATAAGGGCTGTATAGTACTAATCATTAATTAATTAATTATACCTATGCCATCAAACAGCCGAAAATATCAATGTCGAGAAATTGGGCTTTATCAATACTTACATTTTACAAATTACATAATGTCGGAAAAAATCTAGTGTTTATCTTAAAATCGTGGCCCTATACAGCTTCTCTTTCCGATATGCCAAGATACGCTCGTGGAGTAGTGGATAAGAGAACGGACTTCAACACTGGAGTCCCGACCGTGCCAGGTGATATTAAGAAAAATCAAAATCTTTATTTTTCCATTCAAAATACAGTTAAAAATTAACGTTTTCAAGGACATAGTCAACAATATCACAGAAATAACAAAATTAACTTACCGAATGACAATTTACATTAACGTTCCAACAAGACAAAGAAACACTGGTGACGAAAAACAAAGACATGAAAGATCTTAGAAATATATAAAATTCACAGTCGATAGATAACATTATTAAAGAAGAAGGTTTTGGAATTTAAAATACATGTTAAAAATATTCATCAAAAGAGTGAAAACATTTCCTTATCAACAAACCTTTTATTTTATCAGCAAATCTTCTTAATTCTAAGCTAGTGATTGAGAGTGGTAACTTGTTGTATAGTTTAACTGCAGGGAATTTAATTTTTTTTGAGTTTTTGCATACGTACACAATTCAGTCTTTATTGCAATTCCGTGTATTATAGTTGTGGACATTTGAATTTAAGCTAAAGTTACATAAATTTGTCTTGATAAAGATAAGACAATGGTAAATATAAATACAAGGTAATGGCATCACATTAAGCCTAATAAAAAACTCTCTGCAATGGGTTTTAGCAGAAACCTTACAAACAAGCCTAATTGCCTTTTTCTGTGCGATGAATAACGATTTGGCAAAACCCAAATTACACTACAAGATTTTACCATACGACAAATGAGAATGAACATAACAAAAATACACTGATAATAAGAAATTTCCACTTACAGTAGATTGTAATTTTCTAATCATATAAGTAGCTTTAGATACTTGGGGAGAAGTAATTTATGTGTGCTTGCCAGTTCAAATTACCTTGAATCATGATTACTAAAAACTTGACAGGAACATTTCCTACTAAGGCTGTATTGAAACTAGTATTCAACTTTTGAGTTTTTTTTTCAAAATTTAAAGATAACCTATTAGCATTGCACCAGTCAGTTAACAAATCTGTTCTGAATAGAGCCAATATTATTATTGAAATTTATTATTGTTGTCATGAATTTAGATTTTTTTTATTTGCATCATATTTTTGCAATGCATATTTAATACGTTCCAATGATAAAATATGTCATATTTTGTGTTTTTAATTTATATATATATTTTTTTAATTAAAAGTGTATAAGGTTCTGATCTGGAAACGTCCCATAACTAGGTCCAATCCTGATCAGATTTGGATTAGGTCTGATCATGAAATTTGGATAAGACCTGATTAACAATTTTCATATGGGTATTAAGATCATCATTTTCAATTCACTCTTAACAAGGGATTTTCCAATGAAATCACAAATTGATACAACAATGAAATTGATAGTAACATGTTTCGTCAAAGTAGATATATAACATTATGTTTATCAATGACGACACAAAGAGCGAGGATTTTTTGAAATTCCTACTATGGGGAAATAAACTAAAAATGCCGTACTTGTTAAATGCCCTCTTGAAACAATTATATGTCCCAGCATATATATGTTACTTGCTGGCTGAAAACTATCTATTTACACTATCTATTTTAGATACAATTGTGACCAGCCAACCTTGAGGAATAAATTCTATACTTCCATCAGAATAGGTACGATTACGTCTAAAGTGTAGAATCTTTGACTAGTCAGTAAGAGGGGATAATCAATTTCACTCTTTTAATTAAAATGGATTAAAAAACAAATAAATAACCAAACAATTACAATCTACGTTTTTACCATCTGGTACAAATTAAGACGGAAAACTCCTTTACTGTAAAAAACTTGCATGTTTCACAAGTAAAAGTTGCATCGATCATTGGGCTACTAATTAATGATCCTGGCTAAAGAATCAGTCGGTCTTGGTCAGTAACAAGGCTACACAAGGCATCTCACCCATTTTACACCCATCAACACTTAAAATTCGCTTTAAAATATGCCCTAGTTGCGTTGGCGTCTTACACAGTGATTTAGAGATTTAGTGATCAAGGATTCTGGTTATTTATTTTGAAAATGACACAAAACTGGTCGATAACGTAAACAAATTAAAAAATTTGTATTAAATATAAGAAAACAATCAGCCGCCAAAACATTACAGCATAGAGATTTTTAAAGATTTTTTTAACACTCTCTACCATTATTCGTTTACCAAGGTTACTACAAACGACTCAGTTTCAGTTTGTATTTGTTTGCATCACTGATAGTGTGTAACGTGGCGCCAGGCGCCAGCAGTACCAGGTTCATCGACACCTTGACGTGTCACACCGCAACAAGGCCGCTGGTGGTGTAGTGTAAACATGTGTGTCTCCAGGTGACGGCTGATCTGTGAAGCTGCATCTGTCTTGGTCCAGCACCAGATGGGGTCCACACTTCCGTTGCTTCTCCTAACGGCCGTCCTTTGTGTGAGTGAGGCTTTCGTTATCTAGTACCTGGGGGTCAAGCCTGGCTCGGGGAAGGTCAGTCAGTTTGTTTAGATGACTTGGATTAATTGTTCATCACTTCCCCCTACCGACGGATAGATTTGTTCAGTTAATTTACCTCCCTTCTGTGTAATTGAGTTCTCTCCAGTTTTTGCTATTGCTTACTGTCCCTTCAGGTGTATTTTGATTACATATGCACATTTGATGCATTATGAATATAACCATTTTATATGAAATCTTCATTCTATGGTTTTAGTTACTGCTCTCAGGAAACCACATGTTAATGAAAATTAATTTTACAGTTCTCTGATAAATATATGTTATGTTTCTTTTGATTTTATTTTAAACTCCATAATCCCAATGTTATTTGTTCAACACTTCATATATTTGTTTTTAACATTATTGGATTTTTCCTGGGAATGAAATACCTGGATGGGTCTTATTTTTATGCCATAAATTAGTTACAACATTTGAAGATAATCATGGGAGCCGTTTTGGAGATCAGAGTTGCAAGCATGGAAACAAGAGTATCATGTAGATTTCTGAGATTACTAAAAATATTGAATGAAGATCATATATAGAGTGGTCATGTCCTAAACGAATTAGTTATGTATATTATAAAAATACTACCTGAAACGACATTGAGCTATAATAACATCTGAAGTGACATTAAACATGCAGAGAATAGAAAAATAAGCGAAGCAAATCTGCTCGTTAGTAGTGAAAAGTTAATCAAAGGCATTTAACAAAACTGAGACCTTCAACAAGAAAAGCAAGAACCCTTAGAAAATATATAATATTAAACAAAATTAATTTACTTTTGTTTGGTGAATTTCGACCTCTAAAACTATTATTTTTTTACTTGTTTAATATCGATCGAAAGCTCTAGTAATCAATACGTGCCTTTTATAGTTTTGAAAAACATCAACCTTCAGGATTCCAATCCGTAAACTTTTAAATTACCAATATAAATCTTACGGAGCTATGTTTATTTATTCAGACCTCTGATTATAATGTGTAATACTTAAACATCAGACTCCATGAATAGATTTCGGTACAGAGAACGGTACATCAGCTATTCTAATTTAATAAAATATGTAAACATATATTTAGGAGGTCAGATTTTGTTCGTATCGACTATTAGCGTAATGTGTTTTGGCTACCGTTGAAAAATCAACATAATAATCCATCAGCAAATATAATTATTAGACAATTTATTTGTCTGTTTCTTACACTCTTAAAATCTGATTTATTTAGCAAAGGTTTAATTAATTTGTGTTTAAACTTACGCTTGTTTTTTACATAACTCGGTTCCACTTCATTTTATATAACCATGTCAGATTAGTTAAAATTCTACAAGCTGAAGGAAGTGTGTGACGGATGAAAGGTTAAGGTTTGAATCCCCATGAAATCAGAACAATATGATTATAAATATATATATATACTTGCAGATGGTTATATAATTATTCTGCGATGTTTATATTTATATCTGGATTAGTTGTTCATGGTTCGCATTCCATATTAACCATCAACATGGGGATAATACTACTGGACATGAGGCTGTTAGTATTGAATAATTGTTGAAAACAGGCGGTCTTACGTAGTACTATGCATACACTATTTATTTTTCGGCTCTCATCTTTAAATATCATAAGACGACTTCATATTTAAATAGAAGTTTTTATTAGTAATTGGACCTTACTATTGATTTCAATACGATTTTACTGCTTAGTAAATAAGGATGTTGTATTGCACAAGTTAGGCGAAAACAAATCAAGTAATACCAACCACCTCCACCATATGGAAAATAACAAAGATGCACAAAAGCAGCTCCCTTATCCTACACTGATACTTTGTTTATATCAGATTTTAAATAAGTACGAGTATGGTTCTGTGACTTAGCTAAAAATATTGATATAATGTTTTAGCAATTAAATCACTAATTATTACAGTTTACAAATCTTCCTCAGCTTTTTTTTCTCAGAATTATTTATACTTTATTATAAATAAATTGGAAATAACCAGATATTATATTCATTATGTGAGTTGTATAAAGGTAAATAGTATAATCAAGAATAATATTCAACACAAATGTATAACACATTTTGAAATCTTGTTGAATAATTTAACACATTTAAAATCTAAAAGAGTTGAAAGCCACTCTTGACGTTTCCAATAAGAGGTTCTCAAACATATTACTCTTGGGGCTCTACTTATCTGTTTTTCTTTGAAAAAACATTCCTAAAGTTAGTAAAAACGTACAGCCCCTTAAAGCCAAATTACTGACTTTCCAAAAAACGTCCCAAACAGGATTTTTAAATTTGCTATAGCAAAATCCCTTTGGTACTTATGCATTATACCGACCACCACCTGTGACGGCACTTTGCGGTGGTTTTGATAGGTCAGGTTACTGTAACTGTGTACATTACCCTTTAGTCGACATCATTTATCTTATGTCGCGCCGGGAAACCCCTCCTCTCCCCCCTCAATTGGTCTATGGCCACATCCAATTTTTCAAGAAATATTATTTGATATGGAGATTATACTCATACAGCGCATTACAGCTGTTATTTTAAGTTATATTAGGTATTAACTAATCATAAAATACATGATAAACTAACCTAACCTAACCACCGCAACGCACTGCTTTAAGATAATTACATTTCATAAGCCGACACTCTTGTCTTCTGGGAGTCTCAAAAATTATACGAGTCAGTTTAAATGCTTATAATTTGTAGGCTAGATGATAAAACTCACTACTTTTTATCCGTACAGTTTGGTTTGTGTCCACTACAGTCATCCTAAAAGTTTGTGGTCGGTATAATGCATAAATACCTATCCGTTTTACAATCCTCTGATTTCTGGATACATTCCACGCACATATCAATAGTATTATATACCGGGTGTCCCACGAAGAGGTTTAAACGTTTGATTTTATATTACGTGCCCATTCATGCACCGAACTTTCTTAAACTTTACACAGTTTACAAAGTAGGTTCTAAAAATAATCTGGAAAAATTTCAGCTCCCTAACCTTAATAGAAACAAAATGGCGGGATATTGAAAAACGATACTTTAAAAACATTAAAAAAGGTGTTTTTGGTTTTATAAAATATTTTTATTGTTACATTCTAGGGCAGTATGACTTTTAAATAAAAGAACTAGAACATAGCCTAATGGAAAACCTTAAAGTCCAAAATTATTCAAACTGTAACCCATCCACAGCAACACACTGGTAACAGCGCGTAACAAATGATTCGTAAGCTCTTACAAAGAAACTCCGCGGTATCCGGAGAAGTTCCTCTTCTATTGATCGTTTTAGTTTCTCATCATTATTGAAGCTATGGGTATAAACTTGTTCCTTCAAATAACCCCATAAAAAAAGTCACAAACAGTTAAATCAGGTGATCGGGGTGGCCAATCTAAAAAATCACTTCCACGACCAATCCAACGGCCATGAAGGTTGCCATTTAGTAATTGCTTGACAGGATTTGCAAAATGAGGTGGAGCACCATCTTGTTGAAAGATTGCTTGATTCATTTCTGGTACCGTCAAATGGGGCAAGACCTGTTTATTTAAAACTCGTGCATACCTAATCCCAGTCATTGTATTGTCTGAAATGTCGTAAGATAACACGCCGTTACAACTGACACTCGCCCAAACAGTAATTCCTTTTGATTTAATTGGAAGCAAATTGGTAATTTTTTCAATATGCCGCCATTTTGTTTCTATTAAGGTTAGGGAGCTGAAATTTTTCCAGAATATTTTTAAAACCTACTTTGTAAACTGTGTAAAGTTTAAAAAAGTTCGGTGCATGAATGGGCACGTAATATAAAATCAAACGTTTAAACCTCTTCGTGGGACACCCGGTATATGGCTGGGCAAAGTAGGACAAAAAGAGGCTGCCAACTTCTTTTTTATAAACAAAATTCCATTTTGTGATTTGAAACTACATGGAACGACAATGGTCTTAGTTTACATGGGTTACTAAACGTGGTTTAAAGTGGATATCATTATTTAAAAATACCGTACTCTCAATTAGTTTAGATAAACAACTCTCCACTGCAACTGTTAGTTTTTGAGTTACAATTTACTGGCGATTACTCCAGTAGTGATTCTAGTTTGATTATATTCCAGTTGGCACAGGCGCAGCGATGCCCGCCCCGTGGAGCGACGAAGAGGGCAAACCCCCGCAACGACTGCGGCTACATCAAGTGCCACAATGGCAGCGGCCAATGGTGCAAGTGCCCGGATGGACATTACTTCGTGGAGCAGAAACAGTGCTGTGTGCCCAGGTCGGTAAAGCAGATCATTGACATTTGACAGGAAGCTAAGATATTTTAGATTAAAATAAGAATAGTCAGAGAATATTATTAATATTGTCAGTTGAGAGAATAGTGTGAATCATATTCTATATCACTATTCTTATCTATATTTCGATAAATAATTATGTAAAGACGAATTTTAATACAGATCGGGTCACAATGCTTGGCATCTGGTTAGCGTATGCTCTGGAATGACTTTTCGCTTCTATTTGACTTAGCACCGTTAGTGTTACAGTCTACGTTTGTCAACAGAAAGCGAAAATAACTTATTTAATTTTAAAACATTTGTTTTGGTTGTTTTAGTTAATGTCTACTTTTATTTACGAGAAATTTCAGTAGTTTCTCGCCTTTCCCAGGTGCCAAGCACCGTGAACCGTACTGTAAAATGATTCCTCTACTTCTAATGCTCCTTCGTAAAGTGAACAAGTTTTATTTTGTTTGTACATGTTGATTTAAACATTTTATTTATTTAGTTTCCTTCCAAATATGATAGTTTCTTTTGTTCTTAATGATGCATACCTAATTAAGAACCAAATATTATGAAAATGTCTGTTCTATAAATGTTTAACTCCTTCCTTAGAAGATTAAAATACTTCTGCTAAGTTTCGATAAGATAAATACTGTAATAATCCGTACCCTTGAAGTTACGCATATCCCAACAATATTTGGATAACTTAAGATTTGCATAACTAAGTATACATATTTGGATAGTACGTTTAACAATTTAGTTGTTAATGATATATATTTTAAGGCCCTGTAGAGCTTCTTCTGGAAAATCGAATAACAAGCCATCCTCCGGTGGCGGATCCAATCGAAAGAGGCCTCAAGACAGCGGAGGCGGCGGAGGATCTTCGGGGGGCGGCGGAGGATCTTCGGGGGGCGGTGGGGGCGGTGGCGCTGGCTCGGACTACCACTGGTGACGGTATTCTTTAGTATTGACGGTATTCATCAATGTACTGTTGTTTACAGTAAATCTGTTAGATATAAGATCTGTATGTAAATATATTTATTTATCCTTTTTTTTACCTCGTCCTAAAAGAGAAACTTAAACTTACATGTTGAAGTAAGTTTTATATTGTTTGACATTCATTATTTAAATTGTCTTTATATTTTGAAAACTCATAAAATTTGCCTTTTGACAATATCCAACTAGGGTGCTTAGGCTGTACAGAGTTAAAATGAGTGAAACGTGATTTATACTTATATATAGGACAGGTATATGAAATATATCCTTAGTAAATTAGTATTTTATGTGATTACATTCTTTGTAAACACGAAGATTACTTTGTATTTTTTTAGTTCACTACAAACAAATATTGGCATACAGGAGATCAAGTGCACTCAAGAATGTAAATAAAACAAAAACAACACAATGATATTAGATAGAAAAATATTAATAATGACAAGAACATTTACCAAAAATAGAGTGCCTATGATCAATGTTAATGTTGTTGAATTTACTTTAGTTTATCATAAAAACATATTTTTAATTATTAATATACCTAACTATCCACTTTATAGCCACACAATAAACATGACGTTATATTACGTTTTTAATTTTTACTTTTAAAATTGATTTAAAGAAAATATAAAGCCGTCCCATAAATCAACAAAATGTATTAATTAAAACAAAATAGGGACATAAATTCAAAACGAAGTCCATATGGTTGGTATTTTATGGCTGTGTACACATATAAATATCAGCAATAAATCGAGAACGCCCCATGTGGGGGGAGGTCGGCCACCCTAGGGCCTCGTTGGTGGTAACACGTCACACGTCATCGCGTTGGCGCGAAATGTTAATGTGGAAGTATGGTTCAGAAAAATGTAATGTCATTCTTGCTTCGAATTTACTTTTTGTAATTTCAGTACTGTTCAGTAACAACGGAAATGTAATGTTTATTGCGAAGCTGAATATAATACTTTACCATTGAATTTAAATGTTGTAATGGTCTATTATAAAATTACAAAATATAAACATTTTAAGCGAGAGTGTAAGTTAATTAACATTAATAATTGTATTTAGATTGAAAAAGTATAGACAATCCTTGCCTAATGTGCCATTCTAATATAAAATCTAGGATTATGTTTGGTCCATTAGAGCGGAAGATACGGATTTTATTCTATTTTATTTGACTTTATAGTACTATGGAAAAGTGAATGTGAGTAATATAATTTTGTCTTAGATAAAGTAGACATTCTTATTATTAATTTACTATTATTTATATTGTAAATATAATATCATCAATGGTTTTGTAACTATTTACGAATTTCTAAAATAATATTGACTGTTAAAAACCTATCTTAGTACAATTTAATTTTGTTACATAAATGTATGGCTTTATATAATAAATGTTGAAATTTGGAACAATTTTAATTAAAAAGAATAATAAGGAAGATAAAGCAAAAATATATTCAATCTGTATTATATTATACCTTGTAATTATAGTAAATAAATCAGCGTATTTACTATACAATTAAGGATAAAAAAAATAAAAAAAGAGATTTACAGGTTTATGTATTCCCATGTACAAGTAAAAAATGTTTACTCTATTTCTAATCGAATTATCTTTCTTATATGTAAACTTTAACTGAACTATTTTTTATCGTATGTAATTAATGATTTGGCGGAAACACAACCAAATGCACGTATTTTTGCACCTATTTCCGGTGTTGTTGAGGAAACCAGAAACTAACTACAGTTTTCGGTTCCCTATTGTTATTTAAATGCTAATGTTTCTAAATATTTTTTTCGGAAGTAAAACCAGTTTAGTAAATAGAAATTTTGAAAAATATTAAATGTATTTCTTCGAAACCAGATATAATTTTTTAAATAGTAAATTTGATACTGTAGACATTTATGTAAATGTTTATAACGAGTAAAATATTGCCTACGATTATGTAACTTGGAGGGAGTATTGACCTGACCAATAACGTCTCCCCAAAATGATTATCAAAGTGTGACTCTCGAATGAGAAACAGAAACTCTAGTGGGGTTTGGGAGTGTATAAGTGGACTTGTTATTACAAAAAGTTTACAAATTAAGTTAACAATTTACGTTCATAAATTCTAAAAGATCATAAGGAATACTTTTATTAATACTTAGTACAGTACCACTATTAATGCTCTAAAGAAAAATCTCCTTTGTGAAGAGGTTTTAACTAACGAGTCTTTTGTGAAACATTATCTCTCAGGTGCGGGTGCTTTACATAAAGACGTTTTTCATAAATTGCAGTTTTATGAAATATTTGCTATGTTTCATGAGTATAGCAAGGATACACAAATGCAAACTTAACATTATGTGCCTACTCGGACGATGGTATGATACACTTGTTAAATACACTTTGGAATTATAATAAATATTACTTAATCAGTTTATTTACTCGTTTAAAATAGTCCTTTCATTATATATCTCAGGGTAGTATAAATAAAAGGTAATTTCCCAGTGACTCGGTCGTTAATAAACTAAGGATGTTTTCTTTCAGGCATTTCAGAATGAACGAAGGAATAATTTCTGCGTTTAATCTAATATAGCGGGTTGGAAGGAATTGCCCAAGATGTTTTAAAATGCTTAGTTTTAATATATTTTAAGAAAACATAATAAGTTCTTTTGTCATAAAAATTAAAATGGAATTCATTAATTTCAATACCGAGTGTGAAGATATTTAAAATTTGATCTTGAATGGTAATATTTGAATGGTTAAAAGATAAAGAAGGCACATCGCGGATATTTAAAAGTTGACTTTAAGTAAAAGTAAATGAAATATATACATTTTTGCATGATTTACATAATGTGAGTTTATAATATCCTTTCTACCTCTTATACGATCAGTGTGTGACGCCTTAATTATGATCACGAAAATAAGTGTTCAATATTGACAAATAACCCTCTTAAAAGGAACTGGGTTGGACTATAAAGCGTGGTGTAGGTGACCTATAGATTCTCCGAAATAAGCCCTCCACTCTACAAGCCTCATCACAGATGGCAATACCTGTATTCTGTCTGTCTAGGTCAAATGTATTGTTTCTTACATTTATAAAATTCTACTAACCTTTTCCATCTGACAGCATTTTTCCCAGCGTATTTAATTTACTCACAAGTCCTAGGTGGTTAATGAAACTATTTACCAGCGGACAGTAATTTAAACAAATTATAACAGTCTTATTCTCATGCCAAAGTGGTTATTTCTTTAACTTTGAAACATTGTCGCAATTTATCACCCAATTTATAAAGAAACTGCATACAATTTTCACTTTACATTTACTCATAAGGACAAAATAAAAAAAGGATTCAGCAGTAAATCTTTTGAATTTGTTATTTTAATCATTCATTTTCAAACTCGGTTATTTCCAACATATTCCTGGTAGGGATTGTTGTTCCCGTTATACAAATCATCGATTGTTGGTCTTGGTCTTTCTTCCCCGTTCTTATCGGAAGATCCGCCGTTGATGTTCTGAGAGTTAGAGTCTTCATCGGGCGTCTGTATTGGCCAGAGATATTCGTCATCAGCAGGGTCCTGGGAGGATCCTGTCGGGCCCTGGTCAGGACGGTTAGCTTGTCCTTGGTTATTATTTGACGGCTTAGTGTTCTGCCCACCATTGTGCCCCTCATTGGTCGAAGTACCTCCGCTGCCTGGTTTGTCTACGCTGTAACTACTTCCTTTATCCGGTTGTCCACCTCCACCTCCAGGGCTCTGCCCTCCTGGGTTGACGTCACATTTGACGTTGTAAGGCCAGTCGCAGACGTTACTGTCTGGGTTAAACCATGTGCCAGGACCACAAGCGAATTTTACCGGCTTCCCGTGGTCGCACTTGAAGAAGTGGTCGCACGAGGCTGGGTCCTTCATGAAATCTCCATCTTTACATTTGACTGCCGCGGCATCAACTGCAACAAACTGTTTACGTATTAGTTGATAGACCAACTATTTATGTGTCCTCGAACCTAGTAGGGCATTTTCCGACATAAAAACCTAACATTGTTATTCTGATCAAGAATTGCAAACAGTGTACTTACACATAGGTAATTTCCACATTTTCAATGACTAATCAAATATGCTTGGTTATTTCATAATTAAAAACTGTGCAGGTTTAACAACAATCTAATTTGTAAACCCCACTGCCACATACTTGTTAGAAAATTCACTGACTAGCATTTCATCCTTCAATATAAATGAAGAATACATCTATTTTCACTACAACATACATGAATTTTCACAGTTAAAAATTAAAATGGGGGTTTAACTTTTTTCATTGCACTCTACCAAAAATATAATCTGTAAACAATTTCTTGTGGTGAAAATACAGATGTCCATTACAGTCATGTTATTCTTAGTTCTAGCTGACACTCGGCCGGTCTTAGCGAAAAAAAAACACTTCAATCTACGAATGCAAATTTAGATTATTCTTGGAACAAATATACATACAATTGTAGGTTATAACAAAAAATACTCTCTGTAGTTTATATTTCAAGACTTTTACCCCATATAAAAAAGAGGGTTTTATCTTTGTCCAAGCTTAAAGTGCGTAAATCTAATATTTTGGAAAAGTTATTGAGTTTTTGTAAACGCCTACTGTTTCTCTCGATTAATTGAATTTTGTATTATTAGACAATTTATAACTTTGGAAATAATAAGTGGTTCCACTCACAAGCTAAAAACTCCTTAATGTAAAAACTTGTGTTTTTATTTCTGTACACTATAAATCTACTATTAGAGCTAATGCTGAAGATCTTAAACTCTTTTACAGCCTAGTTATTATAAATCGTATCATTTATAAACTAGTTTACCACTTCCAGTCTACCCATTGGTCCATATTGCTTCTGTGGGTAGAAGCCATAACTTGATATTAAGACTTTTTACCGAAATTGAGTTATCAATACCACTATATTCATCTCGCCGAGATCTATAAGATGGTAAAACCAGATATGTAAAATTCCCACTAATAGCGATGTGACGAAACAAGCCTAAACCTGATATGTCAGTTTTTGTAAAAGTATACTGTACCATAACTTGATATGTAGGGCATAACAGCCCCTGTGTTAAATGTTATAAACATTTAATTCAATATTTATATATGTGTAAGATGGCAAAACCTGTTATGTTATAGAATCGTAATTATCTCATTTTGAGAATTATTATTTCGATTTCATTTTGATGGCATTACAAGTTTATAATTTTAGATGCAAACAAATTTGGTTAACCAAATTTGGATTTTTCACACTAATTATAACTTAAAACAGGTCTCCTGTAAAATTAGAAAAAGTCGACATGTCAAGTTATGGCCACTACCCACAGAATTATTGGTCTGATATGGGTTTGTTATTTTTGTTTATATAAGTAAAATGAAAAACCTTAGATTATTTTAAACTAATATCGTTCTAGTGATAACTTGCAGCTTCATTGAATTGGTTATACCTGTCAAAACAAACTTAATACAAATGTCATAGTACTACAGCTAAAATTATATGGTTTCTATTCTTGGAAAATTAATTCCAATTATCACTATCGTACAGCTACATATACAAAATACCCGTGACTGCTAAAACATTATATATATTTAATAATCATACAACTTACATAACCTACAATACATAATAGATATTTTTCATCAGGGTATTAGGTCTGTGTCACTAATCAGGTCCTTACTCAAATTACCTACATGCTTGTATCGGAATATTATGCGTATGTACTTTTATCCGTTGGATGAGGATGGTTCTAACTCAGCGGTTAAAAATTTGGTTTCCAAATTACTATATAAGAGATAAATTACATTTTAATGTTCAATGTTTGTTCATACTCTAACGAAAATGATGATTTTTTTACCTCGTTTAACTATAACACTTACCCAGATGAAATACAAAACAAGCGAGTATATTAGTGCTTCCTTCATGGTTCAGATGTCAGTGAGCTAGAGTGGAGTCACTCACTGTCAGTGGATGACACTCTCCTGACATCTTGCGGCGTCAACAAGCTCGTCGCGTCAGTGAATGTTTAGAAAACTTCAAGCATGTTTACAGATTGCCTGAATGCAAACAGGTATGCCGAAATGTGCAGGCTTTTACCTAGATTTGAGTGAAGCAAGATAAAGTGTTACTTACCCTAATATACCTTATTTACTAATATCCAAACTGTACATATATGGCTAATTGGCAGTAACTAATTTAATAATTTTATTAATTTTCTGCAATGGATATAAATATTTAAAAATAATAATTTTAGTTATATTAATTATTGATATACAGTTAAGTATCGGACTTTAGACTTTAAATAGCTGGCTTTTAGCTATTTACTACAAATTTGTTATATAAAAACATCGTTGATATATTTAACTCTAATGAATATCTACGATAATAACTTGAAATACCCTAAGAATATCTCGTATGTGAACAATTATAGTTTGACCGCCTCCTTCATGCCTTATTTTGAACTAAGAAATGAATCAACCCAAAACCAAACTTAGTTGGTGAAACAAGTTAAGATGAGTGCAACATGTGCTGATATAAAATTAAGGGATTAAAAATAACAATAAGTTAACTGATGATTGAAGTGAATCACTGTATTGATGAAGAAAGTGGCCGTGTGTGTGTGTGTGTGTGTGTGTGTGTGTGTGTGTGTGTGTGTGTGTGTGTGTGTGTGTGTGTGTGTGTGTGTGTGTGTGCGTGCGTGCGTGCGTGCGTGCGTGCGTGAGTACGTTTTGTGTGTGTGTGTGTGTGTGTGTGTGTGTGCGTGCGTGCGTGCGTACGTGCGTGCGTGCGTTGTGCGTGTGTGTGTGTGTGTGTGTGTGTGTGTGTGTGTGTGTGTGTGTGTGTGTGTGTGTGTGTGTGTGTGTGTGTGTGTGTGTGTGTGTGTGTGTGTGTGTGTGTGTGTGTGTGTGTGTGTGTGTGTGTGTGTTCGAAATACTAATTAAAGATAAAACATCTCGTAATGGAATTTTGAAGGAGACATTTTGGATACCTAAGGGATGTTTTAACACAGCATTTGTATTTTATTTTGGATTATTAATAATTTTTAAAACTAATTTTAATATTTGTTATTCAGTAGTTGAATTTTTTTCGTAGTAAGCTATTGACTATGGTTGTCTTTAAAATTACAGCCGGGATATATTTTTGCTTATTAAATCACACAAATGTAAACATTGTTTCTGGAGTACAGGAGTAGGTTATGTTTTGTTTGATTGATTTCTCTATTTTGAAATAGTTTAAAACGTGAGTGTTATGTAAATTTATGGTGTTTTGTCGTGTTTTAAACAATACTTATGTCTATTTCGATATATTATTAGTTTATTTTTTACCGGAAAACATCGACTTAAGATCTAAGTGTTTGGACTAGTAATGATAAATTAATACAATACATTTTGGAATTATTTTACTGGAAAAGTATAACTCCGTAACACGGCTAATTATTTGACTGTGTTTGGTAATCAAGAGTTTTTTAGACTTAGAGTGGTTTCTTTTTATTGTGAACAAATAAATCGATGGAAGAGTTACTAAATGATCATACGTGCAAACTAGCTTTATATTACATGTATTGATCCAAAATAAGACCCAGCTGTTACCTATTTTCATGACTTGAGATTTAGTTTTGTAATCTACAGGTCACTAAAACAGTCTGGAAACAGTCTATATTTTTGTGTGCATTTTCTTTGGTGAATATTGATTTTCATAAACAATCAAGATATATAAAACTCCGTAATCCCAATTGCTTACATTGTAAGACTAATTACGTGGTAGGCAGATTTAATTAAATAAGTTTTAAAGATTCAAAGAGTTAAAGAAGTATATTTCTGTATATGAAACCCTCTGATTTTGGAGCAGGAAATTAATAATAATAACTGGTAACTTTCCTCTCAAGTGATATATTTAAAACTCATCAAAAACCATCCGGAACAAAAAGTATGTTGAAACCATTGGCCGAGTCCCAGGACTACCTTAAAACTGGTCTATACCAGTTTTGAGGCTGACATTGGGTACATCTAATTAAGTTGTCATTACATATGGTAAGTCTTTTGGCTGTCCATTTTGACTAACTTCCCTTTCACCTTTGGTCCCTCCGTTTGCAGCGGCTAGGGACAGAGTCTCCGGGTTTGGTCCCTCCTGCCAACCTGAGAATGAATGGTCCCTGGCTGTTGTACATGGATACCCTGTCAGTTGAGTTGATCTGTTGAAGGGCAAAATGAGGGTCCCCTGTTGAGAGCCTCATCCCAGCTGTCACAGGGGTACGGGAATTGGCCCTCTGAGGGGTCAATTTGGCTGCCGTCCCTTCCCACCCTTTCCTTTCCTGCTATATCCCATCTTTCCGGTAACCTTCGCAATATTCCCGCTTGTGGAAGAGGTGACTAGCAGCAAATCTGGGGTTTCCTAATCCGCCAACAACAACAACAACCATTGGCCGAGTCATAAAAAAGCGTAAATAGGCCTAATGGCCATAATAGCTAGGACCTATGATAAAATAAACGCTATCACTTAATCTAATTTGCTTGGTACACACAGTGGTTTTAAGAGTATAAATTGGTCCACTCACCCTCCAGAATTAGGTGGAAACATATTCCGAATATCCTGTATTGGTCGATGCTAATATACCAAGTTTCAATTTTAAATGAAAATTTAAATTTTCTCCACAATCATTAGCCGAATAGTTTACAAATGAAATAGTAATTAATCTTGGGTAGATTGGAGTACTAATTTTTGGAGTAGATTTTTGAGATTTTGTATGGCGATGAGTTTGAACTGTTGAAACTATTTAAAGTTTATGGTATTAAGAAATTAAAAAGTAAACGTTGGGACATCTAATAAGCCCTATAATTTCTGAACCCGAATATTTCTAAGCATATTTCAATAATGAAATATGATCTAGTGTTATTAGAGCCCTAATATAAACCACCGAATAAAAAAACAAATGTTTCGAAAGCGGATCCTCAAAACAGCTCCAGAACTATATACCACGTTTTTGGGGACCAAAATGTTGTGGATAAATCTTTAGTAGGGGGCAATAGCCGATTCAACCCCAGCACAGAAGTGAGGATGCGAGGAATCACCCCCCCCCCGGATGACCTTGACCTTGACCCCCAAGGTCACCCCCGAGGGCATGCCCGAGGGCACCCCCCCCCGGATGACCTTGACCTTGACCCCCGAGGTCACCCCCGAGGGCACGCCCGAGGGCACCCCCCCCCCCGTCACGTGACCCATTAACCTGACTTAAACCTGGCACCTGGCGTGAGGATGCGAGGAATCCCCCCCCGTCACGTGACCCATTAACCTGACTTAAACCTGGCACCTGGCGTGAGGATGCGAGGAATCCCCCCCCCCCGGTCGTCTGCAGCAGTTTTCGTGATGAGGAAAAAACTTTCGAAAATTAATAACTAGCCTATTTACTCACCGATTCCCACGGGACTTTTTCCAGAGTGTAGGCCTATCCCAGAGGAAGCGAATGACGAAAGAACCCCATAGATCCGCTATCAAACAAGGCCGCTATTAATTTATAACCGCGTTTTCCTTATGGGATCTCAGCTGTTTACCGACCGATTTTGACGAAACCTCACCACATGTCGGGCGATGGCCTAAGTAAACCATCCCTTAAAGAAAATTGAAAATCAACCGTTAAACGGGCCCGCTATTAATTTTTAAACGTGTTTTCCTTATGGGATCTCAGCTATTTACCGACCGATTTTGATGAAATTTCACCACATGTCAGGCGGCAGCCTAAGTAAACCATCCCTTAAAGAAAATTGAGAATCCACTGTTAAACAGGCCCGCTATTAATTTTCAAACGCGTTTTCCTCATGGGATCTTGGCTGTTTTTCCAGACCCCTCGCGATGGTTCAAAACTAGCAAAGGCGTGGTGAGGATGCAAGTCCCCCCCCCTGGTGAGCGGCTCCGCGGAGTCACGTGTCGAGGCGCGTGCTAGGGCCTACGTGACCGCCCGGGGCTCTTTACTCATCAGCGGTTCCGGGAACTGTTTACCGCTTACTCCTCCCGACTGGAGTGCTATTTATGAGCGCGTCCTCAAGGGTTTCGTCAGTTTGTTTTTGGAGCTCTTACTGTGCGGACGAAGTATTGCTGTCTCTGCGATACACCTACACAACCTGCTGTTCATTGCCTTTGGATTCCCATAAAAGTCAACGTAAGTAACAACATATTTATTAATTAGCGTTTCTATTTTAATTATTCGTTATTTTTAATTTTCGTTACTATCGCGGTGATTACTTATGCGACTGTTACGACTTTCTCTTTGAATATCTTAAAATGTAAGTAACATATAATTTACTTTTTCATCAGCAAGTTTACCAATGCTCTAAAATCTTATTAGCTAACATTAATAATTAATCTTTTACATATCCCAGTACACTGAGCCTTGTCGTTGTTTCTTTTTCCGATGGAGATGAGTGGAATTGTAATGACCTTGAAACAGTTGTGTTTTATAACGATTAAAATTAATTAATCAAACTTAAAAAGCAAAATAGATTCACTACCACTCTTTTTTTTAAAAAATGTTTAAGCGAAATGAAATTAGGTTTTGCTTTTCAATCAGATGGCTGTTCCTCGCATGTGTGAGGTCTGCGGTCGCGTCTTCGCGAACGCTGGAAACCTGACTCGTCACACGGCAGCCGCTCACAGGGACTGCCATTTCGACTGCAACGTCTGCGGGAGACGCTTCGGGCGAAGCGACAACCTGCGACGTCACCTCATAGCAGTTCATCCTCCCACTCCTCACGACCAAGCGCCAGGTACGGTTTTAAGTTAAATAGGAAACCGCCAGTAGATTTGTTAAGCACGCCTTCTTCTCCGATATCCTCATCCAAAGTTCCTCACCCTTGTATTACTGGACTCAAACTGGCGATCGAGATGAGGAAGAGGTCACCAGTCCTCTATATAGTTCCTCACGATCAAGCGTCAGGTACGGTTTTTATGTTAAACAAGAAAGGAGGCTGCCAGCCTCTGTGTGTTCCTCACCCTTGTATTTACTGGGTCCAAACTGGCGATTGAGATGAGGAAGAGGTCGCCAGTCCTCTGTGCAGTTCCTCACGATCAAGCGCCAGGCACGGTTTTTACGTTAAACAAGAAACCGTCAGTACTAATGACTTGTTTTCGAGAGAGTAAACGGCTTTAGCCGAGTAAACAGATTCAAGTAGTAAACAAGGGGCTGCCAGCCTCTGTTCAGTTCCTCACCCTTGTATTACTGGGCTCAAACTGACGATCGAGATGAGGAAGAGGTCGCCAGGCCTCTGTGCAATTCCTCACCCTTGTATTTACTAGCCTCAAACTGGCGAACGAGATGAGGAACGTCAGGCACGGTTTTTACGTTAAACAAGAAACCGTCAGTACTAATGACTTGTTTTCGAGAGAGTAAACGGCTTTAGCCGAGTAAACAGATTCAAGTAGTAAACAAGGGGCTGCCAGCCTCTGTTCAGTTCCTCACCCTTGTATTACTGGGCTCAAACTGGCGATCGAGATGAGGAAGAGGTCGTCAGACCTCTGTGCAATTCCTCACCCTTGTATTTACTGGGCTCAAACTGGCGAACGAGATGAGGAAGAGGCCGCCAGTTCCTCACCCTCGTGTTTATCGAGGTAACTAATAGGACTTGTTTTTCTGTTCGCAGGCCGTCCGTGCCCATTGTGCTCCATCGCCCTGGCGAGCCCTGAGGATCTGCGCCATCACATGGAAGCGGTCCACGGTGCGATCCCGTCGGCTTCGACCTCCTCCTCCGCCGCAACGCCACCCGTCAGAGACCCACGGCCCGAGTGCGACGCGTGCGGGCGGCGATTCGCCCGCGAGGATCTGCTCCAGCGCCACGTGCAGCTGGTGCACGCCAACGGGGTCCGCTGTACCGAGTGCGGCGCCCTTTTCCGCAGGACCGCTTATCTCCAGCAGCACGTGGCGAGCGCCCACCGCGGCATGAGGTTCGCGTGCGCCTACTGCGACCGAGGCTTCACCCGGCGCTACAACCGGGACCAGCACGAGGCCGAAAACTGCCCCGTCGTGAGGAACCTCGTTGTGGACGAGATGCCGCACCTGCCCGTCCTGTCACCCGAGCACCGACCCGGCCGTGAGCCCCAGCCCGGACCCAGCCACGAGCCCCAGCCCGGACCCAGCCACGAGCCTCAGCCCGGACCCAGCCACGAGCCCCAGCCCGGACCCAGCCACGAGCCCCAGCCCGGACCCAGCCGCGAGCCTCAGCCCGGACCGAGCGAGGCACCCGATGGGATGGTGGGTGGTGGCGGTGGACTGCCCGCGTTCCGCACCATCCAACGGGGGTTCCGCGGACGCCTCCTGACCTTCGGCCTGTCTCGACCCATGGAGGACTTCTTGTCCGTGGAGGACGCGCTGGTGCTGCTGTTTGACAGCGTCCTGAACCTGTTGACTGACGTCAGGTCCCGGCACCCAAACACCAAGGTCAACATGTTCCTGGAGTGCGAATTCGCCAACGTCCACGGAGCCACCTGTCTGCGGGCCTTCAAGACGAAGAACGTGCCTCTCACCGCCGCGTCCAACTTGGAGGACTTCCTGTCAGCGTCCTTTCACAAGCTGGAGGAAGAGAAGGAGCAGTGCCTGCTAGTGGGCAGCGGGTGGAGCTATCTCCGGATACGCGACCTGGAGATCCGCGTCAATCTCTACACCCCGTTGGGAGAACGCGGAGCCCGGTTCGTCCAGCTTCCCAAGACCATCTGCGAGACGCGCGCTGTCATCAACGTGCACAACCTCGATGACATGTGCTTCGCGTATGCCGTCCTGACCAAGTTCGTCGCGCGACACCCGGAGAGGCCAGCATCGTACACACCGGACGTCATGGTTCGCTACGATTGGACCAGCCTACGCTTCCCCGTGGCTGTGAAGGACATCAAGGTCTTTGAGAGGAAGAACGCCATCAGCATCAACGTGTATGGGATCGAGCGCGCCATAGTGGGGAGACGCCCCGACGGATCGCCAAAGTTCCAGGACCGCGTGTTCCCGCTGAAGATCTGCAAGCGGGAGTTGGAGGATCATCGGGACCTGCTGTACGTGACCACCGGCGGGAACAGTCACTACGTCTACATCGCAAACATGAGTAGGCTAGTGCGTCCTCAGCTGACGTCTCACGGCCACACCATCCACGTGTGTAAGCGATGCTTCACTTACTTTGACAACCAGCCCAACAAGCTGCAACTGTCCGGTGCCGAGCGTCTGGAGGAGCTCATGCGATACTGCACCGCCAAGGCTCCCCTCCGCTTGGACATGTCGAAGAAGCAGCAGATCCGCTTCACCCACCCCGAGTACACTAGGCGGGAGAGGTTCTGCATCTACGCGGACTTTGAGTGTGCTCTGCAGCCTGTCGCCGCTGACCCTGCGGAAGCGCCGCCCGGCACGAGGCCCCTGCAACTGCACGTCCCGTACGCCTTCGCCTACCAGATCGTGGACTCGCTCGGCCTGGAGGAGTTTGAGCCCCGCGTCTACTTCGGGGCTGATGCGTCCAAGGTCTTCATGGAGAGGCTCAAGATGGACGTGTTGATGCTGTGGGAGTTCCTGTTCAGCACGAGAGCTCTGCACCCTTCTCTGACCCGGCAGGAGATGGATGAGTACCTGGTGGCGACTCACTGCTACCTCTGCGGGAAGGAGTTCACGGACCAGGACGTCAAGGTGCGGGACCACAACCACGCCCCGCCTTACGAGTTCCGAGGAGCCGCCCACCGCTCGTGCAACCTCAGGTACCGGGAGCAGCGGCACATCAACTGCTACTTCCACAACCTGTCCAACTACGACGCCCACTTCGTAGTGCGGGAGCTGGCCATCGACCCCGGCGATGTGGACGTGCTGGCGCATACTGAAGAGCGCTACATCGCCTTTACCAAGCGGTTTCACTTTGGCCAGCTCGGGGACAACCAACGTCAGAGCAGTTTCGCGGTGCGGTTCCTCGACACCTACAGGTTCTTGTCCATGAGCCTGGCCAGCTTGGCAGCGGGACTGCCCACTGACAAGATGCGCGAGACGAGGAAGCGCTTCCCCGACGACCGGCTGTTCGACCTGGTGCGCAGGAAGGGCGTGTTCCCCTACGACTTTGTCACGTCGTACGACACGTTGTACTCCACCAGGGAGCTGCCTCCCAAGGAGGCGTTCAGGAACTCCATGACCCTGGAGGATATCAAGGAGGAGGAGTACGAGCACGCCCTCAACGTGTGGCGAGCCTTTGACTGCAACCACCTCAAGGACTACGCGGACAAGTACCTGCGATGTGACATCGCCCTGCTCACCGATGTCTTTGAGCAGTTCCGTGATACGTCGCTAGCAGAGTACGGGCTGGATCCCGCCCACTATTACACCCTGCCGTCCTACGCCTGGGACGTGATGCTCAAGACCTGCGGTGTGGAGCTGGACACGCTGCAGGACTTTGACATGTACCTGTTCGTGGAGCAGGGGATCCGGGGAGGCATCTCTCAGGCCATCACCCGCTACGCCAAGGCCAACCACGACAGGTGCCCGGACTACCGCCCGGACGAGCCCACGCGCTTCCTCCTGTACCTGGACGCCAACAACCTCTACGGCTGGGCCATGTCCCAGTGCCTGCCGACCGGAGACTTCGAGTGGCTCAGCCGTGAGGAAATCCAGGCGTTGGACGTCGCGGCACTGGACGCAGAGGCTGATCGAGGCTACATCTTGGAGGTGGACCTCCACTACCCCGCGCGCCTACACGACCTGCACAAGGACCTTCCCTACTGCTGCGAGACGAAGCGCCCGCCAACAGGGAAGTTCCCCAAACTGTTGACGACCCTAGACGACAAGACGCACTACATCTGTCACTACAGGGTCTTACAGCAGGCGCTGCAAAACGGATTGGAGCTGGTCGCGGTGCATCGGGCGATCTCGTTTCACCAGTCGCGGTGGTTGGAACCATACATCCTGATGAACACGGAGCTGCGGAAGAAGGCCAAAACGAAGTTTGAACAGGACTTCTTCAAGCTCATGAACAACGCGGTCTTTGGCAAGACCATCGAGAATGTACGGAAGCGCCTCAACGTGAAGCTGGTGTGCACCCCGGAGAAGTTTTCCAAGTACGTCGCCAGATCCAACTTCCTGGACCGGACGTACTACACGGAGGACGTGGCCCTGGTGCATCTGTTCAAGATCAACATTGTGTTGGATAAGCCAATCTACGTAGGCATGTCAGTCCTGGAGCTGAGCAAGTGGCTCATGTACGAGTTCCTGCGCAAGATGAAGGAGCGCTACGGTGACCGCCTCACCGTGGACTACATGGACACGGACAGCTTCGTCTTTGACATCGTGTCCCAGGACGTCTACGCCGAGATGAAGGAACACCTGGACGACTTCGACACCAGCGGCTATCCAAGGTCTCACCCCTGCTACAACCCCGTCAACGCCAAGGTCATCGGAAAGTTTAAGGACGAGTGCAACGGCCTGTCTTTATACGAGTACCTCGGCCTGCGGTCCAAGCTGTACTTCATGGACATCGAGGACGCAGCGACAGGCGGCAGCAAGGCTCTCAAGCGAGCCAAGGGGGTTGCGAAGGGCGTTGTCAAGAACGTCCTCACCCCCGACGACTACAGAGAGTGTCTGTTTGACGGGGTCCAGAAACACACCACCAACGTCCGGTTCCAGTCCCACTTGCACCGGGTCTACACCGTGGAAGTGAACAAGCTGAGCCTCAGTCCAGCTGACGACAAGCGGTGCGTCCTCCCCGACGGCATCCACACTCTGCCATGGGGACACAAGGACGTCCCGCCGCTACCGCCAGCCAGGAGGAGAGGAGATCAACCACAGCGGATGGAAGTGGACGGCGAGGAGGAGGAGGGACAGCGCCAGGACGAAGACGAGGAAGAAGAGGAATTCCCCGTCTAGTTGTATATATTAGTTATAAGAGAAAAATTGTAAATAGTATTTGTAAGAAAATATAATAGCTTTATGTACAGCATGAACCCGAGTTGTTTATTTCCTCCCTTTGCTCACTCAAAAGTCACAAGCCGTTAGGCTCGGAAAGGCGTTATGGGCCGTTTGGCCCGAGCCGTGCAGCTTAAAAAGCCCCCGCCAACCGGGAGCTGTTGGCGGCGCGTGTCGGGGACGACCCTGAAGGAGTTGCCCAGGAAGGAGTTGCTAAGTGGTTTGCTGATGTCCGAGGGGTCACCCTCGAATTACTCAGCGGTTTGCTGATGTCCGAGGGGTCTCGTGGCGCGCCCTCTTTGGCGGCCTTCACTGCCGCTTGGCGGGGGCTCAGCCAGTGACACGCGCCGCTGGTATATAAACCTGAGGTCCAGCCCCGCTGCCTCAGTTTTGCTAATTTTTTTAAAATTTAGTAAGGAGAAAGGAGAAATGAAAACACAAGCTTTATCATTATGAGGCATGTATTGTACAGTAATAAGGTTACATACACATACTACAAAAACCTTACAAACTAGTTTTAAGCGAATATGGAGTGGAAGAGCCTGCGGACGAGAGCGTCGTTGGTGGCGGGAGCGGCAGGGTCGAAGAGCTGGACGTAGTCGCTGAGTGACGTGCGAAGAACAGCCCGGCAGTACAGGTAAGTGAGGCAGTAGTAACCGCAAACAGAGGTATCGTAGCCCTGGAGTCGATACCTATTGTAGACGTAGTGGCGGTGATGAGGATTGCGCCTCAGGAACATTTGAAAGTCGGCCTGGTATGGTGGCCTTCCGTAGCTGTCCAGGTACTCGAGTCTGTCCTCTTCCGAGCAGTAAAACGCCACCCAGTGTTCACCTCCCTCGGTGTGTGCTACCGTGTTGGACACGATGGCGGTGAGAGGCTTGACCGGCACGTCAGGTAGTTGGTCAGAGGCGTAGACCGCAACGTTCCTCAGTCCGGGGATCCTCACCAGGCATTCTCTGATCTGGACGGTATTCATCGTGGGCGGAAGCAGCACAGGCAGCTTGAGACGGACGGGTCCGACCTGTCGTTATCCACGAGCCAGTCCCGCAATACTATGCAGTTATGAAGGGCGCAACGGTTGTGGAAGCTCTTATGGTGGCGACAGCGCAGGGTCCGGTAGGTGGGCGGACCGTTGAGCGACCCGCAGCCCAGATCCTCCATGTCCTGAGCGGTGGCGGCGGGCTCGGTTATGAGGTGGCGTTGTACAAAGTCCCTCTTCTGCGATCCTTTGACGTATACCAGGGGGCAGTGGATGAGGCAGGAGCGCAGCTTGTCCAGCAGGGCGACGTACGCGATGTCTCCCTGGTCCCACTCCAAGCCGTGGCAGTGGCGAGTGACCCAGACGCTCTCGCGCTGTTTCTCGGAAGTCAGGAGGTCCTTACTGAAGGGTGGGCGGGCGATGTGATGTAGGAGCAGCGTGCCGGTAGTCACGTCCACCACGCAAACCTCTTTCAGTAGAAAGTCATTATCACTGTCTTTAAAACACTGCATATCCATCACCACGCTTCCGTGATGACAGCGCGCTGGTGGCGGCTCGTTGTAGATCGGTGGCGGCACGTCCATCCCGTACGGCTGACTGAACTCGACTGAGCGCTGGCGGGAGCGCGCCTAGCGGGATAACCTTGGGTGCGCGCGCCGCCATCACGTTCCGTGGTGACCTTGAGCGCGCGGCAACTCGTTTACCCGCCAAAGTCGACTGTGACGTTGCGATGACGGTCCACCTCCACGACGTTGTCCAACTCGGCGTACACTATGCAGTTGAACGCCTCCGCCAAGGCTTCGGAGAACCCAATCTCTATGCGCAGGTTACCGTTACGCACCAGGTTCCAGTGACTGGATTGAGAGGCTGCCATATCGGGCGTCAGATCAAACGCCATCAGGCAGTATCCGTAGGGGTATTCGTTGCGACTGACTTCGTTACCACAGTCTGAGAAATTGATGCCGGTGCCGGTGTACAGCGTGTGGTAGGCGAGCACGCACAACTCCTGACCGAACGTGTAATCCGGTTGAAGCGGCTTACATGGCACTTGCTCACCGTCTATGTACAGCGCGAAGAAGTTCACGTGACTGTGGGTGAAGTTGAACGGGTTCTTCTTGTAGTCCCCGTTGAACGCCTGATTGCTGACCAGGCCAACTATATTGCGTTTTGGCAGTTGACCCAGAAACACACTGTCCAGAGTCTTGCTGCTGATACCGGAGGGTAGTGTGAAGGATTTCACTTCCACGCGCGTAATGGGATATTTGGCGGTACCCGACTCCAGCGTCCTGCTGTGAGCCAACAGCACGCTCGGGTTGATCTTACAGCGGCGCATAAACAGGTTGACTTCGGCGATGTCCACTTTATAGTCTGTCACGGTTTTGGACATGATGGAGAATGAGTTCTTTGACCTGATCAGGCGAAAGCGCATCTCCACGCCGTTTAACATGAACTTCTCCTGGTTGCACAGGTCAACGTGCAGATGTCCGACCATGTCCGCGTACCGGCTGGCCTTGACAAACTCCCTCCGGTTCTTGAGCCCGGCATTATCCTCCTCAGTATTGTCCATGTACCCGGCATAGTCCTCGTAGAACAACTCCGCGGTGAGGTGCGATGTCTTGGCATCACCGCCATAGGACAACAGGTTCTCCAGGTAGGCGCGATAGGCGTACGTGTTGTTCTGAGGAGACACCAGTTTGTTGTTCAGATACAGGTCCACTTGACTGAACAGCGAGTGCAGCCAGTTGTTAATCGGACCCGCCTCTTTTATCGCTTGATCACCCGTTACAGCGCCTCCATTAGCCGTTCTAATGGTAGCCTTCACATGCAGTAGCGTCTGTGACAGATCCGTGTACTCGTCCCCATGACCCGGAACTATGAACTCAACGGGTGAGTCGTCTGTCAGGGAGGAGATGGGCTTGTACTGCACCCATTTACCACTCTCTATACTGGTCTGCGTGGGCGGTAGCGAGAACAGGTCCAACTCGGTCTTGACACACTCGCACGACTTCTGATGTAGAAACGCCATTATCCAAAAATGTCCTTCACGGTACTCTTGCTCTTCTTGCTTCTCCTCTTCTTAGCGACACGTTTTGCGGGCTTCCTCTTGGGCGCAGCGCTCTTCTTCCTCGCTCCGAGGAGTTTCGCTAGAGACTGAGGAGTAACCTGCTGTACACGCCTCCTCTTATAGGCACCACCACCGCTCAGCACGCGATCCAGTTTTTCATCAGCCCTGCGTTTCAGCGACCCGGTAAACTGTCTGAGTCGGGCGTTGGCTGCGACTCGGGGGTTGGCTGTGCCCGCCGCCACGTCGCCCAAGAAGCCCACACCGGACCTCAGCGCCTCCTTGCCCAGCGCCGATGCGCCGGATCTGATCAACGGGACCACTGTACGCATCAGCCCGCCTAGGAAACTGCCAATGCCGTGTCCGCGTTGGAAAGCGGCTCCTCTGAATACGGAGGATACGCCATGGCCCGCCTGCTGGTGGCGGTAATACGCCAGATAGGGATCGCTCGGATTCATTGCCGCTGCCTCTCTTTCCTGAAATGAAGCTTCATGCACGTGGTCCCGAAGTGGAATGGCAAGTGTCGCCCTTGGTTGTCCCTTAAATCGATTTCCACGCTCTCGAATGAGGTTTTAATCACCGGCACGTAGTGCGGGTCTATTATATACACTGTCGTGTTGGCACCGTACGTGTAATTCCTGATGTCGATGTTGAGGATCTTCAGTAGTGGCGCCACAGCGTCGCCCACCAGTTGGGGTTCCACCAGGTCGCAATACACGTACATGTGTGATGGTAGACCGGCGAAGAGGTTAGTCGGCCTCACGGACCTGTGACGCTTGACGATATCCGTATCCACCTCGTAGCCAAACTGTAGCGCCAAACTGGGGCTCAGTTTGAGGCTCTGAACGGCTGAAGACGTCGACATCAATTCCACCCTGGAGGACCTCTCGTCATACGAGAAGGTGCACAGGTTACTCTTCATTTGAGGGTGGTTGTTGATTGCGTGCACGAGTTCCTCGGTACTACTGTAATTGCCCGGCTCCACTTTGATTAACAACTTGTCCACCACGGCCAACCCGCCTTTCGAGTCCCTCATTCCTAGCACTAGTTTGATGTAGGTTCCCTCACCGACGGTCAGAAAAGAGAAGGGGTAGTGCGCCTCCGCCAGAGCGACCTCCCACTCGCCGTCTGACAGATCAACGGTCGAGGGTAGATGGGTCGTGTAGTTTGTCACCATGTTGTTGGGATAGTACTTCATTGAACTGTTACTGGGCAACGTCAGGTAAAACTGGTTGTGCCTCGTCATCGCAGCTGTTGCACTTCAGATGCAGGTACCCACGAGTTGAAGTCCTCTCCGTAACCGGCCCACTTGACTAGGTAGCGCTTACTGGAGCCTCGCCCTTTAGTGTCCAGTATTTTATCTATTTGGTACAGGCGGTCCGGGGTCATCGTTACCTTTTGCATCTCATGCTCGTAGAAGCGCCCTTCCAGCGGCGTCCCGTTCAGGTCGCGCAGCACGTACAACGGTAGAGGATGCGACCCGTATACGTGGTCCACCACAAACAGCTCCTTACTCCAGTTGGTCTCATAACCTTTGGCGAACGTGCCCTTCTCCTTGGCTATGCGCACCGTGTCGCCCGGCTCGAACCTGGGCTTGTGTCGCCGGATCGCCTTTCCATACATGTGACGCCACACCTTGTACACCGTTTGACCATCGCCGCTGTCCGCGTCCACGGGTCGTAGGCCACCCAGGCTCTTATGCGGGCTGTGGTTGTAGGCGTCCACAAGCCTGTCCAACACGTCGATGTAGCGATACGTGTTTTTGTAGGTCAGGTAGCGCCACATGCGGGTCTTGAGCGTGCGGTTGACTCGCTCCACCACCGCCGCCTTCACGTCGGGGTTCTGCGTGGTGAAGTAGTTGACACCGTGACTCTTGAACACTCGCTTGGTCGCAGCCCCGGTGAACTCTGTCCCCTTGTCGGTCTGTAGGCAGCGAGGAGTCGCCTCGGAGAATATTCCCTCGAACGCAGTAGCCACCTCGGGCCCGCTTTTCCTCTTCAGTGATACCGCGAACAGCCGCTTACTGAATACGTCTATCACAGTCAGCAGATAGTTGACTCCGTCGTTGTACCGGCTCAGGCCGCGCATGTCATTCAGGTCCGCCTGCCACAGCTCCCGGGGCCCGAACACGACGTAGCGGTTGCGAGGAAACCGCTTGCGCGCAGGCTTGTGCAGCGTGTAGGTGTCCTGGGCGCGCAGCCAGTCGGCTACCCGACGTTTCGGTAGGCGCGCGGCTCTGGCCAGGGCGGCCACCCCGCCGAGGGAACCGGGCTGGCTCGGGTCGTAGTACAACTTCTCCATTACGGTGTGAACGGCTCCCAGTTGTCCAATGACGATTCCCGGTCGGGTTCCTCGGTTATTATCCTTCTCCTGGCCGCTGGGGGTCGCGGTCTCAGGCGGTCTAGCATCGGTGTCAACCTCGGTGAGAGGGATGTCGACGAGGCTGTCGTGTCTCCCCAGGGGCTCGATGCCGAGTCCAGCCCCACGCCTAGGTAACGCAACGCCGTGGGATTGCTCACGTATTCTTTGGGCACGTTCATGTCCTTCAAGGCGGCCATCACTTGATGCCAGCCGGTAGGCAATCGGTCCGCCCTTCGCGCTCTCACTATGCTGTGCGCGATGTCCACTATATTGGAATCGGGGATCTTCACCTTGTTCACGTACACCGCCCCACTGGCGTCCCAGGAGATGGGGCTGCCTTGCCGGGTCATGAATCGCAACAAGTTGCTTGCCACCGACCTGTAGATTTTTGAGAACGATTCCACAATGTCCTCCTCCGCCGAGGCGCTAGACTCGCGCTTCATCTGACTCGGACCCCCCGCCGCTTCCTCCTCCCTCTCCTCACCCTCGATGATTGACAGACCTATGGGTTGACGTTTAGCCGCGGAAAAGTGCAGGAACCGCTGTAACACCTGCTGATATTGTTTCCATTTCTCCGTATCGTCCAGCCGCTTGTCGCTCAATATGCGATGCATCTCAGCGTCCAGGCTGGCTGGCTTATTGGCGCTACCTGCTCCTCCTCTTGGCTCGGGCCCTGGTCCCGGTCCTTCTCGCAATCTCTCGATGAGCTCCTGCGGTACAACCACCATTTTCCTAGCGTACTCCATGTCCGATTAGCTTCTGCGCTAGAACGGGCAGAACAGCGTTCAACAGCAGAGGTAGGAGGATCCCTCCGCCCCGTTGGACGAGGTAGTGTCGCTTCTTGGTCCAACCCTCGCCGCGTTTCACTAGCCGTCTGAGCGCCTGTTTGTGTTTGCTCAATTTGCGTTTGAGACAGGGGGAAAGCGGTACGTTTCCGCGTAGCACGTTATACGCGCACTCGCACAATGACTTGATGCGACTCTTGTCGCACGCTTTTAACAGGGCCTTGCGTTCTTTGGGCGTAGCGTGTATTAGGGCCCTCAGCAGCGCCGCGTCCTTCTTCACGCGGTGTGACATGATGACTGACGCTGGCGCGCGCTCGGCCTATTTATCACTTCTTCTTAGGCAGGTACACGTAGTTCACCGGGTCGTCTGGGAAAATGGCCGAACGTACGCGCATCTCTTCGGGCGTGGACTGTTTCAAGTCTATGAGCAGGTAGGCGTGCGGATCACGCGTGGCGTCCGCGTAAGCCTCCTCCACGAATTTGGGGTTCTCCGGGTATACTTGACGGGCCAGGTGTTTGATCTGAGCGCGGTCCCTGGGATTCTTGAAGCACACTATGTAGTGGGCGTTCAGCGATATGTCGCGCTGGCCCCTGCCCTGGTGAAACAGGTTTTGCGTGATGAAGAACACGCTCATGTTGCGGTGGTGCGAGCCCTTGGTGAACAGGTCCGCCACGCCGGGGCCGGCCTCGCGCATCATGTCATCGACGATAACCAGGGCGGGCTCGCTACCGTCATAGTCGTCCAGGTCTGGCAGGCCGGCTACGTAGCGCACGGCAGAGTCCGCACGGCTCTTACCACCGCCGCCACCGCTGCCATAGTGCCAAGTGATACGGGCGAACCGCGTATCGCACATGTGGTCGGCGTGCTCTATGAAGCGAGCCACGAAGTGCGACTTGCCGCTGCCTGAGGGCCCGGCCACGATGGCGGTGAATGGGTGTTTCCACCTCAAGTCCATGGCGTCTACTGACTGCCATGCACCGCCACCTCGGCTCTTAAAACTAAATTCTTTTCTCGCTTTTTTTTATTTGATTTCTTTTTAATTTTTTTTAATATTGAAGGAAATAAGGGAATAAGGAATACCATTTATTTATACAAATTCTAGGAGAGGACTTTTACTGCTTGAAGAGCTGCTCCTCTTCACAAGGCTCATCCTCGGCCTCACACCAACGTTATACTGCGTGATGGTGTTATCGTCCAGGACCGTGAGGTATTGCCGGGGCATGTAAATTCGGATCGGGTCGTCGCCGACAAGACCCTCCAAGGTGGCCATCACCGCCTCGCCGTACGGTGTGTCCACTCGCTCAAACGAGCGAATGGGATACACCACGTTCTCCTGTAGGTCTATGATGCGGGTGTAACCCGCGGCCTTGCAGCTGTTGAGGGCTGTCCTGAGGTCCATCTTCTGGTCCGTGTTGAGCATGACACAGTGGCTGGATGCAGAATGACCGGCTCTCGCTACCGAGTCGCCTTTTGTAGGCAACCGCGGAGGAGGTGCAGTGATGAAAACATCAACTGGCGGAGTGGAGGAGGAGTGGAGGAGGAGTGGAGGAGTGGAGGAGGAGTGGAGGAGGAGTGAAGGGATGGCGGAGTGGAGGAGTGGTGAAGCTGGATATGTATCTCGAGGAACACGCTCATTCGCCTTATTACGTTATTTTTTTTATATTTTATTTTACAATAGTGTACATTAAGGAAAAGTAGGAAAGGGAAGGATCGAATTACTTAATTTTTTTCATTTATTTTTCGTCTTTTTCCGCTTTTCGGGGATGGCGACGGTGGAAACGCACCGATCCGCGATCTTCCTCCAGGTGGGCAGTGGACTGACGGTCCTGACGATTCCATCAAGTCTAGGCTCTCCCGTCTCGCTGTTGGTCAACCATAGGTTCTGCAGCCTAGTCAGCAGATCCGTCAAAATCATGCAGATCTCGTCGTCCCGCTGCTCGTCTAAATACAGGCCGCAGGCCCAAGTCGAGCGACCTCCTTGGAAAACGTTCATCTTCAGAAGGACGTTGCCATTGTTGGCCGGGTTCTTCACCGTATACTGGCGCTCGCCCGCGGTCCAACTCAGTGTAGGGGAATCACCAGGCACTTCTTTATTCGTGGTCCACCCGCCGTTGGACTTCCTCTTTTTAGCCGTCCGTTGTTGCTGCGGCGGTATGGGGATGGCGGCGTTGGCGTTCTCTTCGTTGATCGCGTTCCACTCCTCCATAAAACAGCGGATCGTTCGATCCACTTCAGCCGCGTTGCTCATGCCGCTGCTGTGACCGCTCGTGAAGAAGTCTCGGACGAAACTGAGACCGTGCGCCGCTGGACCTAGGGTCTATTGCACTCCTCCGGAGACGCCCAAGCCCGCCCTCTCAAACCAAGTGATGTCGGGGGGGGGGATCAGGTATATCCTCACGCCAGGCTATGTTGCGAGGCAGGTATATCCTCACACCAGTTGATGTCGGGGGGGGGGCTTCCTCGCATCCTCACGCCAGGTGCCAGGTTTAAGTTAGGTTAATGGATCACGTGACCGGGGGGGGGGGGCTTCCTCGCATCCTCACGCCAGGTGCCAGGTTTAAGTTAGGTTAATGGATTACGTGACGGGGGGGGGGCTGCCCGATCTGTTTTGAGGAAATTTCCGACTGTTGTTGTTTATCTAGGGAAAATTCCAACTGTTTATTTGTGTAATCGTCCCGCCGCCACCGTCGTCAGTCTCTCCACAACCGCCCGACACTATGTACCCCTGCCCCTACTGTTCAAGACGCTGCAGCCGCACAGACAACCTGCTCCGACATGCGCGGAGGTTTCACGGTCACGCGCCGCTATATGACTGTTCCGTCTGCGGATCGGCCTTCCAAAGTCTGGCTGAAGGGAGGAGACATGCACGAACGCACGAGGCGGCTGAGGTACGGGTGATTCTACCCACCTCGACTCCACCCGAGCCACAGCGACCCCCGCCGCCGCCTTATCCCTTTGCGGACGCCACCGCTCCCGTCGAGGACGCCACCGTCCTTCCCCAGTACCCTGAGGAGGACCTCCGGACGTTGCTCCAGGACTTGGAGGGCATGTCTGGGATGTCGGACGTCGCTCCCGTCGGGGACACCGCCACTCCCGTCGAGGACACCGCCGCTCCCGTTGGGGACACCGCCGCGACCGCGCAGATGGATGAGGAAATGCGAATGCTGGAGGAGCAAAGCCAACTCCTACTAGCACAATTATAAAATGTAATTGCGGAAAAATTCGATAATAAATAAATATACCTTTAAACCCTTTTCCTTAATTACCTCTTCTATGGTAAAATACACATTATAAAACTAAAAGAAATAATAGAAACGAAAGCGAGGTTTATAGATGCAGGCTAGAGTAAGGTTAGATGAGTCGGGGGGGGGGACTTGCATCCTCACCACGCCTTTGCTAGTTTTGAACCATCGCGAGGGGTCTGGAAAAACAGCCAAGATCCCATGAGGAAAACGCGTTTGAAAATTAATAGCGGGCCTGTTTAACAGTGGATTCTCAATTTTCTTTAAGGGATGGTTTACTTAGGCTGCCGCCTGACATGTGGTGAAATTTCATCAAAATCGGTCGGTAAATAGCTAAGATCCCATAAGGAAAACACGTTTAAAAATTAATAGCGGGCCCGTTTAACGGTTGATTTTCAATTTTCTTTAAGGGATGGTTTACTTAGGCCATCGCCCGACATGTGGTGAGGTTTCGTCAAAATCGGTCGGTAAAAAGCTGAGATCCCATAAGGAAAACGCGGTTATAAATTAATAGCGGCCTTGTTTGATGGCGGATCTATGGGGTTCTTTCGTCATTCGCTTCCTCTGGGATAGGCCTACACTCTGGAAAAAGTCCCGTGGGAATCGGTGAGTAAATAGGCTAGTTATTAATTTTCGAAAGTTTTTTCCTCATCACGAAAACTGCTGCAGACGACCGGGGGGGGGGATTCCTCGCATCCTCACGCCAGGTGCCAGGTTTAAGTTAGGTTAATGGGTCATGTGACGGGGGGGGGGGTGATTCCTCGCATCCTCACGCCAGGTGCCAGGTTTAAGTCAGGTTAATGGGTCACGTGACGGGGGGGGGGGTTGCCCTCGGGCGTGCCCTCGGGGGTGACCTCGGGGGTCAAGGTCAAGGTCATCCGGGGGGGGGGGTGATTCCTCGCATCCTCACTTCTGTGCTGGGGTTGAATCGGCTATTGCCCCCTACTATCTTTGTTTTTACCTCAGGGCTTGCCTTTTCTATTACTCCCAGTCGTATAATTTTAACGCGTGATTATTAGTTGGGTTTGTTTTGCTAACGCCGCATCTCTTGAAAGATGTCCCCATGTTGGATACGCCGCCCACCTCAACCATAGACCTCCACCCCACCGGAAAAGTTGCTATGTTATTATTTACGTCGTTTTTAGTAATGTAATCAATTTTCAACTATGAAAAAAAATTGTTACTTTTTTAACCCCGACCTTACAGCTCTGCTTCACTGGCTTTAAAAGTTACCATGTATTTATGGAGAAAATATGATCCTTGGACTGACACAAGGAGTTCCTGTTACCTGTTACCTCCTACGTCTGTCCCGTGAGGACCGTTTCGGCATGGGATCCGTCCATTGTTAAACACTAGTATCAGTCGACGTAGAGACAATCAACGCTGTAAAATCAGGTTAAGGTCAAGGGTAGTGGTTGGAAAATGCCAAGAAACCGGTAACTAATGAAGACAAATCAGGAGAAAACTGCCAAAATTGCTAAAAATGTGGCAACTCATAGAAGCAACTGTCGTGTCGATGAGGTAGTGCTTGAGTTTATTCTTAAAACAGTTTACATCTTGAATGTCTTTGATGGCAGATGGGACCCCACAATTGGGTTTAAGGACAGGACCCCATAGCAAGTTAGGGACATGTATGTGTGTGTGTGTGTGTGTGTGTGTGTGTGTGTGTGTGTGTGTGTGTGTGTCTGTGTGGATGTTTACAAAGCTAGAGCCCTAACCTATGGGCCGATTTTTATGAAATTTGGTATGTAGGTACTAATCCACGATATCTCCAAGTGTTTTTTTCATTTTTTTGGATTTTTGATTTTTAAGGGTAATTATCCCCCAAAAACCGCCAAAAAACATGAAAAATCCAAATTTCTCAAAAACGGCTCTAACGATTTTGATTAAACTTTCGTGGTTTGTAGAACTTTAGGTTTGCAACAAAATGACACCACCTGCATTTCTTGAAAAATTCGGGTTCAGAAATTACAGGACTTAAAACATCCAAAATTCAATTTTTTGGATTTTTTATAAAAAATCATAAATGTTAAAAAAGATTACTATTCACCATTAAAAAGAGCTCAAAAAACTAAATAAATTATTATTTTAAATTACTATTCTACGATTGCTAGTTACGGAGAAAATTGAAATTTTCATTTAGCGGTAAACACAGTACGTTGTCCAATGTTATTGTTATGGGGAATACAAATATATAAGTATTTCTCTCTTATTTACTGATCAATTTCATTAAAATTTGATATGCAGGTCAAGTTAGCATTGACCAACAGATGATGTTCGAAATGTGTTGCTATTTAACCCTGGGGGGGGCAAGGGGGCATTTCCCCTCTCAAAACCACTGTGTGTAGCAACGGACCCTATTGTGCCTCCCAAAAAGGGATTTGGGTGGATATTTCTGAAAACAACTATTTTAGACAATTTTCTGTACATTTATCTATACTTCATATTCTATATTTAGTAAATAACAAATATGTTTGTCATTAAAGTTTGGCTAAAAGGGAGAAAGTATGTGTCAGTTTCCTGATACCGTTTATTTATGTTTGAAGTAATCACATATGTGAAACAAAGTAATTTTATACAGGCTCATAATCACACTTATTTTACTAGAAACCGTAATCTAAACACATCTGTTAAGCACAACTTAAGGCTTTTTGAAACAAAACCCAATTACATAGGTGTTAAATATTACGCACAGCTCCCATCTGCCATCAAAGACATTCAAGATGTAAACTGTTTTAAGAATAAACTCAAGCACTACCTCATCGACACGACAGTTGCTTCTATGAGTTGCCACATTTTTAGCAATTTTGGCAGTTTTCTCCTGATTTGTCTTCATTAGTTACCGGTTTCTTGGCATTTTCCAACCACTACCCTTGACCTTAACCTGATTTTACAGCGTTGATTGTCTCTACGTCGACTGATACTAGTGTTTAACAATGGACGGATCCCATGCCGAAACGGTCCTCACGGGACAGACGTAGGAGGTAACAGGTAACAGGAACTCCTTGTGTCAGTCCAAGGATCATATTTTCTCCATAAATACATGGTAACTTTTAAAGCCAGTGAAGCAGAGCTGTAAGGTCGGGGTTAAAAAAGTAACAATTTTTTTTCATAGTTGAAAATTGATTACATTACTAAAAACGACGTAAATAATAACATAGCAACTTTTCCGGTGGGGTGGAGGTCTATGGTTGAGGTGGGCGGCGTATCCAACATGGGGACATCTTTCAAGAGATGCGGCGTTAGCAAAACAAACCCAACTAATAATCACGCGTTAAAATTATACGACTGGGAGTAATAGAAAAGGCAAGCCCTGAGGTAAAAACAAAGATAGTAGGGGGCAATAGCCGATTCAACCCCAGCACAGAAGTGAGGATGCGAGGAATCACCCCCCCCCCCGGATGACCTTGACCTTGACCCCCGAGGTCACCCCCGAGGGCACGCCCGAGGGCAACCCCCCCCCCCGTCACGTGACCCATTAACCTGACTTAAACCTGGCACCTGGCGTGAGGATGCGAGGAATCACCCCCCCCCCCGTCACATGACCCATTAACCTAACTTAAACCTGGCACCTGGCGTGAGGATGCGAGGAATCCCCCCCCCCGGTCGTCTGCAGCAGTTTTCGTGATGAGGAAAAAACTTTCGAAAATTAATAACTAGCCTATTTACTCACCGATTCCCACGGGACTTTTTCCAGAGTGTAGGCCTATCCCAGAGGAAGCGAATGACGAAAGAACCCCATAGATCCGCCATCAAACAAGGCCGCTATTAATTTATAACCGCGTTTTCCTTATGGGATCTCAGCTTTTTACCGACCGATTTTGACGAAACCTCACCACATGTCGGGCGATGGCCTAAGTAAACCATCCCTTAAAGAAAATTGAAAATCAACCGTTAAACGGGCCCGCTATTAATTTTTAAACGTGTTTTCCTTATGGGATCTTAGCTATTTACCGACCGATTTTGATGAAATTTCACCACATGTCAGGCGGCAGCCTAAGTAAACCATCCCTTAAAGAAAATTGAGAATCCACTGTTAAACAGGCCCGCTATTAATTTTCAAACGCGTTTTCCTCATGGGATCTTGGCTGTTTTTCCAGACCCCTCGCGATGGTTCAAAACTAGCAAAGGCGTGGTGAGGATGCAAGTCCCCCCCCCCGACTCATCTAACCTTACTCTAGCCTGCATCTATAAACCTCGCTTTCGTTTCTATTATTTCTTTTAGTTTTATAATGTGTATTTTACCATAGAAGAGGTAATTAAGGAAAAGGGTTTAAAGGTATATTTATTTATTATCGAATTTTTCCGCAATTACATTTTATAATTGTGCTAGTAGGAGTTGGCTTTGCTCCTCCAGCATTCGCATTTCCTCATCCATCTGCGCGGTCGCGGCGGTGTCCCCAACGGGAGCGGCGGTGTCCTCGACGGGAGTGGCGGTGTCCCCGACGGGAGCGACGTCCGACATCCCAGACATGCCCTCCAAGTCCTGGAGCAACGTCCGGAGGTCCTCCTCAGGGTACTGGGGAAGGACGGTGGCGTCCTCGACGGGAGCGGTGGCGTCCGCAAAGGGATAAGGCGGCGGCGGGGGTCGCTGTGGCTCGGGTGGAGTCGAGGTGGGTAGAATCACCCGTACCTCAGCCGCCTCGTGCGTTCGTGCATGTCTCCTCCCTTCAGCCAGACTTTGGAAGGCCGATCCGCAGACGGAACAGTCATATAGCGGCGCGTGACCGTGAAACCTCCGCGCATGTCGGAGCAGGTTGTCTGTGCGGCTGCAGCGTCTTGAACAGTAGGGGCAGGGGTACATAGTGTCGGGCGGTTGTGGAGAGACTGACGACGGTGGCGGCGGGACGATTACACAAATAAACAGTTGGAATTTTCCCTAGATAAACAACAACAGTCGGAAATTTCCTCAAAACAGATCGGGCAGCCCCCCCCCCGTCACGTAATCCATTAACCTAACTTAAACCTGGCACCTGGCGTGAGGATGCGAGGAAGCCCCCCCCCCCCCGGTCACGTGATCCATTAACCTAACTTAAACCTGGCACCTGGCGTGAGGATGCGAGGAAGCCCCCCCCCCGACATCAACTGGTGTGAGGATATACCTGCCTCGCAACATAGCCTGGCGTGAGGATATACCTGATCCCCCCCCCCGACATCACTTGGTTTGAGAGGGCGGGCTTGGGCGTCTCCGGAGGAGTGCAATAGACCCTAGGTCCAGCGGCGCACGGTCTCAGTTTCGTCCGAGACTTCTTCACGAGCGGTCACAGCAGCGGCATGAGCAACGCGGCTGAAGTGGATCGAACGATCCGCTGTTTTATGGAGGAGTGGAACGCGATCAACGAAGAGAACGCCAACGCCGCCATCCCCATACCGCCGCAGCAACAACGGACGGCTAAAAAGAGGAAGTCCAACGGCGGGTGGACCACGAATAAAGAAGTGCCTGGTGATTCCCCTACACTGAGTTGGACCGCGGGCGAGCGCCAGTATACGGTGAAGAACCCGGCCAACAATGGCAACGTCCTTCTGAAGATGAACGTTTTCCAAGGAGGTCGCTCGACTTGGGCCTGCGGCCTGTATTTAGACGAGCAGCGGGACGACGAGATCTGCATGATTTTGACGGATCTGCTGACTAGGCTGCAGAACCTATGGTTGACCAACAGCGAGACGGGAGAGCCTAGACTTGATGGAATCGTCAGGACCGTCAGTCCACTGCCCACCTGGAGGAAGATCGCGGATCGGTGCGTTTCCACCGTCGCCATCCCCGAAAAGCGGAAAAAGACGAAAAATAAATGAAAAAAATTAAGTAATTCGATCCTTCCCTTTCCTACTTTTCCTTAATGTACACTATTGTAAAATAAAATATAAAAAAAATAACGTAATAAGGCGAATGAGCGTGTTCCTCGAGATACATATCCAGCTTCACCACTCCTCCACTCCGCCATCCCTTCACTCCTCCTCCACTCCTCCTCCACTCCTCCACTCCTCCTCCACTCCTCCTCCACTCCGCCAGTTGATGTTTTCATCACTGCACCTCCTCCGCGGTTGCCTACAAAAGGCGACTCGGTAGCGAGAGCCGGTCATTCTGCATCCAGCCACTGTGTCATGCTCAACACGGACCAGAAGATGGACCTCAGGACAGCCCTCAACAGCTGCAAGGCCGCGGGTTACACCCGCATCATAGACCTACAGGAGAACGTGGTGTATCCCATTCGCTCGTTTGAGCGAGTGGACACACCGTACGGCGAGGCGGTGATGGCCACCTTGGAGGGTCTTGTCGGCGACGACCCGATCCGAATTTACATGCCCCGGCAATACCTCACGGTCCTGGACGATAACACCATCACGCAGTATAACGTTGGTGTGAGGCCGAGGATGAGCCTTGTGAAGAGGAGCAGCTCTTCAAGCAGTAAAAGTCCTCTCCTAGAATTTGTATAAATAAATGGTATTCCTTATTCCCTTATTTCCTTCAATATTAAAAAAAATTAAAAAGAAATCAAATAAAAAAAAGCGAGAAAAGAATTTAGTTTTAAGAGCCGAGGTGGCGGTGCATGGCAGTCAGTAGACGCCATGGACTTGAGGTGGAAACACCCATTCACCGCCATCGTGGCCGGGCCCTCAGGCAGCGGCAAGTCGCACTTCGTGGCTCGCTTCATAGAGCACGCCGACCACATGTGCGATACGCGGTTCGCCCGTATCACTTGGCACTATGGCAGCGGTGGCGGCGGTGGTAAGAGCCGTGCGGACTCTGCCGTGCGCTACGTAGCCGGCCTGCCAGACCTGGACGACTATGACGGTAGCGAGCCCGCCCTGGTTATCGTCGATGACATGATGCGCGAGGCCGGCCCCGGCGTGGCGGACCTGTTCACCAAGGGCTCGCACCACCGCAACATGAGCGTGTTCTTCATCACGCAAAACCTGTTTCACCAGGGCAGGGGCCAGCGCGACATATCGCTGAACGCCCACTACATAGTGTGCTTCAAGAATCCCAGGGACCGCGCTCAGATCAAACACCTGGCCCGTCAAGTATACCCGGAGAACCCCAAATTCGTGGAGGAGGCTTACGCGGACGCCACGCGTGATCCGCACGCCTACCTGCTCATAGACTTGAAACAGTCCACGCCCGAAGAGATGCGCGTACGTTCGGCCATTTTCCCAGACGACCCGGTGAACTACGTGTACCTGCCTAAGAAGAAGTGATAAATAGGCCGAGCGCGCGCCAGCGTCAGTCATCATGTCACACCGCGTGAAGAAGGACGCGGCGCTGCTGAGGGCCCTAATACACGCTACGCCCAAAGAACGCAAGGCCCTGTTAAAAGCGTGCGACAAGAGTCGCATCAAGTCATTGTGCGAGTGCGCGTATAACGTGCTACGCGGAAACGTACCGCTTTCCCCCTGTCTCAAACGCAAATTGAGCAAACACAAACAGGCGCTCAGACGGCTAGTGAAACGCGGCGAGGGTTGGACCAAGAAGCGACACTACCTCGTCCAACGGGGCGGAGGGATCCTCCTACCTCTGCTGTTGAACGCTGTTCTGCCCGTTCTAGCGCAGAAGCTAATCGGACATGGAGTACGCTAGGAAAATGGTGGTTGTACCGCAGGAGCTCATCGAGAGATTGCGAGAAGGACCGGGACCAGGGCCCGAGCCAAGAGGAGGAGCAGGTAGCGCCAATAAGCCAGCCAGCCTGGACGCTGAGATGCATCGCATATTGAGCGACAAGCGGCTGGACGATACGGAGAAATGGAAACAATATCAGCAGGTGTTACAGCGGTTCCTGCACTTTTCCGCGGCTAAACGTCAACCCATAGGTCTGTCAATCATCGAGGGTGAGGAGAGGGAGGAGGAAGCGGCGGGGGGTCCGAGTCAGATGAAGCGCGAGTCTAGCGCCTCGGCGGAGGAGGACATTGTGGAATCGTTCTCAAAAATCTACAGGTCGGTGGCAAGCAACTTGTTGCGATTCATGACCCGGCAAGGCAGCCCCATCTCCTGGGACGCCAGTGGGGCGGTGTACGTGAACAAGGTGAAGATCCCCGATTCCAATATAGTGGACATCGCGCACAGCATAGTGAGAGCGCGAAGGGCGGACCGATTGCCTACCGGCTGGCATCAAGTGATGGCCGCCTTGAAGGACATGAACGTGCCCAAAGAATACGTGAGCAATCCCACGGCGTTGCGTTACCTAGGCGTGGGGCTGGACTCGGCATCGAGCCCCTGGGGAGACACGACAGCCTCGTCGACACCCCTCTCACCGAGGTTGACACCGATGCTAGACCGCCTGAGACCGCGACCCCCAGCGGCCAGGAGAAGGATAATAACCGAGGAACCCGACCGGGAATCGTCATTGGACAACTGGGAGCCGTTCACACCGTAATGGAGAAGTTGTACTACGACCCGAGCCAGCCCGGTTCCCTCGGCGGGGTGGCCGCCCTGGCCAGAGCCGCGCGCCTACCGAAACGTCGGGTAGCCGACTGGCTGCGCGCCCAGGACACCTACACGCTGCACAAGCCTGCGCGCAAGCGGTTTCCTCGCAACCGCTACGTCGTGTTCGGGCCCCGGGAGCTGTGGCAGGCGGACCTGAATGACATGCGCGGCCTGAGCCGGTACAACGACGGAGTCAACTATCTGCTGACTGTGATAGACGTATTCAGTAAGCGGCTGTTCGCGGTATCACTGAAGAGGAAAAGCGGGCCCGAGGTGGCTACTGCGTTCGAGGGAATATTCTCCGAGGCGACTCCTCGCTGCCTACAGACCAGTATTAAATACTTACGTCCTACATTATTATCAAATCGGGGCCTACGGTAAAAATAGGATAAGTAACTGGCCTCTACACATTTTTGGTCATGTCACTGGTCATCTTGAAGCTGTAAATCACTTTGAATGTTTTATAAAAGTATATTTTATTGTTTTTCTCATCTTTCACATAGAAATATACAGCTGAATATACAATTTAAGTATCTTTTAATCTATGAAACGCCCAAGAAACTTTTTCTGCCGTATTTTTAATTTGTTCTAACCATTTTGATTACAATGAGGTATTTTATGTATTAATGCACAGTTGAAACGCTGATATCTCAGTGGCTATCGAAACGATTTTGAAGGTTGATGTGTCAAATTAAAAAGTATAATGCATAGGTTTGCCGAATTTCTTTCGAAATTTTTGTTTGTCCATCGGTACTTCCTACAAACCTTTAAGTTTCAATCAATACAATTCTAATGGAAGAATATAATTCAATTCAATTCAATTAACACATGTTGATGCAACAGCAAAACATAGGATGGTATCGAGAACAGCGTAGTCAACATTTTTAAATAATTTCAATGCGATTGTAAGCGAAGCTGCAACAGTAATCTAGTAAACACAATTAATACCCTGTTTCGTACTATAATTCTTTTTATTATTTTGCTATCTTAACATTTTATAGAGAGCTGTACGTCATCAAAGTTTACTTTTCAAGGTCGATGATAGTCCATACTTGAATAAAAGTTAGAAAATATCAGATCACCTGCTTTCAACGTTAACATAAAGCATACTAAACAATAAAGTACCTGACAAATTCTAACAACGATTACAATTTTATTTTAATGGTCAAAGATCCGAGATCGAAAAAAGCGAAAAGGGTCTCGATTTTCAAATGTTCCCCAAGAGTTGTTTCCTTTATCAGAATCTGTTATAGTAAATTGTAAATATGTAAATTTATAGTTGTTAAAAGTAGTTTATTCACAAACGAATACATGTCGAGGCTTTATATTTCCATAAATATACATATTGGCTATGGATAAAACCATTTTTAGGTTAATTTTCCTTCATTCGGCTTTTAATTCGATATCAAATAAACACAGATTACGGGTAATTTTTGGATCATATTAAAACATCTCTAATAATCTCGATTTAACCCAGTAACTCGTTAAACTCGTCTTGTGGTACTGAGTAACGTTACTTTTTACTTTAGATCCATTGTCTGAATGTGATGATACCCAATGATTCAATGATACACTGGGTACCCGAACTGTAATGTGCCGTGCCGGCGCGGCGGTCGCGGGCGCAGGCGCCTCGGTTGAGGTGGAGTGACGCTCGCACGCCCGCGAACATTGCATGCTCTACGATAACAGACTATTGATGCATTTAATTTCTTGTCAGTTCTGTTTCGTACTAATATATTCATTATGTTAAAAAACCAATACCAAAAATCTACACTTAACGCTAGGGGTCTTTTGAAATCAGAGCTCCTTATATAGTTCTGAACTAATTTTAAGTGTCGTTGGAAAGAGCTCGCCGACAAGTTGTGCATATCATAGAATTTATGAAGGTCAAACTTAAGGGCAGAGGTCTAGACGCCCTTAAATTTTGATATTTGTCCTTAAGATTTACCTTTTTAATGGAAATTTTAAGCAACAGCTGGATTAAATTACAAAATTGATTGATATAAACACAGTTTTATCAGCAAAATCATAATGTTATAACTGTAAATATAACCATTGACTATTGGTACTGAAAAGATTTTACATGTCAAACTTAGTCAAACTGGGTCCACTTTAAATTTTGTGTTAAACTAAAAGGGGCACGTCTTAAGAAGGATAGTAAAGTATTCCTTCAGTTAATTCTATAAAGCAACAGATAAAGAGGTTTGTATACGTTCGATTAATTAATAGAAAATGAAGATTGATCAATTATCATGAAGTCCAGCACACGGAAAAATTTGAAATGTTGCTAATATTGTTTATTTTTGTCAAATTATAAAAAACCTTACATCTTCAAATCAGAAATTATTATTTGGGCTGAAGTTGATATCACCCTAAATTCGATTTTGTTGTTGTTTCAGGGTCCAAAGATGAAAAAAAGTTGAACGGTTACTGGGTTTATATATTTTTTATATTACTGTAAAATTTAAAAAAAATATTAAAACTTGACTTCAGTAAGAAAAATTCAAGGACGAATCAAACGATAACTTGATCAATATAAACAGATAATAAACAGCCAAGTTATAAAGAATGATTATAGTCTATTAGCTGTTATACCCGTTATTCGCACGGATTTAGATAAATAACCGGGAAAATGGCAATGGTTCCTATGGAAACCAAATAATACCCCCGTAGCAGCAAACCTGCGTACTCAGCGAATTTCCAATGCATATATATGTATATTAATACCACATAAAGCCACATACCAAGTTTCATCAATATACATTCATAAATAAACGATTTATGACATTTTAATTATTCTCCATAAGAATAACATGGCGGCTGAGTATGCAGGTTTGCTGAAGCAAGGAGCACAACAAATGGGGTTTTATACAAATATCAATATAACTCATGCATGTAAAGCCATATACCAAATTTCATTAATTTATTTTCATAATGAAGGGAGATAACACGTTACTTATTCTCCATAAGAATAACATGGGGCTGAGTACGCAGGTTTGCTGCTACGGGAGCCATTGGTAAAACATTGTTTTTTGAGCAAATATCAATGGTCCACAACCAGATGAAGTCGTATACCAAGTTTCGTCAGTATACGTTAATAAATAAGCAAGATATAACATTTTTATTTTCCTCCATTAGAATAACATTAGACAACGTACTGTGTTTAGCACTTTCAATATCTCGGTAACCAATTGACGTAGAGAAATGATCAAAATACCAAATTGTGTGTTTTTTTATGCTGGATCCAATGGTAAAAACTAAAATTTGACTATTTCCAAAATTATATGTAAAAAATTCGAAAAACCCATTTTTGGGGTACAAAATCCCCCCAAAATACCCCTTCGGATAGAGCGATCTGGCTGGTTTTCGAACTTAAAGTCATAAATGTTGCTATACACGTTTATACCAAATTTCATCAAAATCGGATAATTTTTACGAGAGTTATCGTGCTCACGGACACATAAATATACAGTTTCGAACGAATGGTGTTTTTGGTGTCTGTGGACCTCAAAACGAAAAGTTATCATGGTCCCGGGCGTAGGTCTTACCATTCCGACTACGGTAATAGCTTCTTCCCTATAGGGGAAATTCGCTAAAAATCACCAAAACACAATAAATTAGTAGAAAATATGAACGAAAGAAGCTCACAGGACGTAGCCCAAAAAGAACGGGAATAGGGCACAAACCTTCCAGGCATAGAACCATTTCCCAAAGTTTCACGGCGGCAGAGATCGGATGAACGGTTTAGTAATGCATAAAGGACGAACAGACAGACAGACAAGAATTCTTTTAATAATGTAAATAGATTTTTGACCAATTCCCGTGCTTGATGATGGTATTATGTTGCTATGGAACGAAAAATGTTACAGAAAATAAGGAAAACTAATTATAATATTATACGCACAGGCCGAGATGCTATACTAAGCAAGATAGAGGAACTTTGCTTGTTTTTACCTAAAAAACTAAATTATTAAGTTTGGTACCGGAACAGACGAGACGTCCTCCCAGTATATTAGAATGGGAAACCGAGCTCCTGATCGAAAGGGAAGAGCAAAAACTACTTTTGTTTCGTTGATAAAATAAAAAACTTTCCTTTTTCCGAATAGTTATGAAAGCCTACCCTACACTATAACTCCTTTGTTATCATTTTTTTAAATTGAACATTCAGTGTGATTTCTGGACCAAAACAAGCAACATGTTTTCTGTTTAATTACATGTTTTATTTGGAATGTTGTCTGGTTTTTAACTTTTCACCACAACATTTGTATTTTTTATTGGTTTTTATTTTGTCAACCCCGATGAAAGCAACAAATATAACTTTAAAAAAAGTTTTACTCGATCATACCTTAAACCCCTGCCTTGATTTCCCATGAAACCCCTGCCTTGATGTCATTCCTGCTGTCGACAAAGGCGCTCTTATCTCCAGGAGAGGTTCAAGGAAAGATAGTGATAGTGATAATGAGCGGTCCTAGCTCTACCTACCTCCTGCTCTCACTCCGACACGTGACTCGTGTCCAGGGGCGGCCCGTCAGTTTTTCAGCGCCTGTGCAAAGACCAAATTTGCCGCCCCCCCGCCCACCACCATCAACCAAAACCTTCCTACCCCATAGTTCTGAGATATACTGACACGTGCGCGCCTCACTCCCTCGCTTGTTGTTGATGCGTTTGCGATGTTTCTGGTTCCATGCTATGCTGATCATCTGAAATGACAAGCTATGGAACACATTCAGATAAGAGAATTGTGTAGTTCAAAATCATGATTTCATATATTATCGTCCTGGAAAGGTATCTCATTTTCGATCTTTGCGCCGCTAAAATGTTTGCAATAAAAAAACTCAAAACCTCAAATAATTAAAAAAAATATAAATTTTTAAAAACCACAAATGTGCACAATTGTAGTCAACGTATCACAATACCCTGTGTATCATAAAACAATTATATGTTTATTTAAGAAAAATAATAATGAAAACAAACCCTTAAAACTGAGTAGGAACGGTGAAGTACATACTGATAACAGTACATCTGTTCTGAGCGTGGGAAAGATTTCGTCCAGGGAAACCAAAACAATAATGAAAACGCTTATCAAAACCGACAGCGATTCTGACGGTTCCTGGCTGATGTTCGCGATGGATACAGCAAAGTTTGTTGTTAGAGTTTTTTTTTAACTAATTTCTTCTGAATATAATTTTTGTTTATTGGTTCTAATGTACAACACGTTTTTCAGTTATACGGACTCTATCTTCGAGTATTTAATCTTTAAGGTTTAGTGTAGCTATAAACCTTATTTTTATTTGTCTTTATTCTGTGATATATTGAATCTTATCTTCTAAAAGTGTTTGGATCAATTAAGTTTAATACCAATTACTCTAAAAACTCAAGTTGGGTGCAAACATGTTTTTTTCGTTAGTACTATACTGTGATATACTGTCGCAACTTATTTAAACAATTGCTAACTTGTAAGAAATACAGATGATTAGTCACCCCAGAGCTCAAATAATCTTAATCTGTAATGAGAAGTATATGTTTAATTCTTAACATTTCCCACTCAATCTCCAATACTCCTAAATGACTCAGTTAATAAATAAGAACATGGTTGAAATGGTTACTAAACAGACGGAACGATAAACTATATTTTTCAAAGTAAGCTAAACGAGTGGACCTTACAAGTAACGATGTAAGGGGGCGCCAAAATCTGAGGAGGGTGCATCATATTTCCCCCTTATTTCATATGCATTAATACTAAACTCAAATATATGAAATCCCTATTCAATACTCTCCAGTCTCCAAACCATATATTTCTTCATCTACAGGAACTAATTTTAAAAAATCGAAAGGGAGGATTAAAACAATTAGTTGCATTGTGTTACTTTATATTTTAACATTGCAAATTTTTTGCATCGTATTGCGAGTTTTATTCAAACTCTCAATACCAATCAAAATACCCTGAAGTTGTCACAAACCGATGGAGGTCAAAACAACTGCTCGTTTTGGAATAGAGGGGAGCAGAAGTTTTATTATCTGATATGTAAATTTAATGTTTAAGTATGATGAGGTGCAAAACATGGTGGATACTCATAAATTTCTTTCAAATATTGCCTTTCAACAACTTATAATACTAATATACAACAATTTACAATATCAGATTGGTTTTAGCGAATTTCCCCTATAGGGAAGAGCTATTACCGTGGGTCTCATGGTAAGACTTAAGCCCGAGACCATGATAACTTTTTGTTTTGAGATGCCAAAAACACCATTCGTTCAAATTTTTATATATGTATGTATGTATATATATATATGTGTGTGTGTGTGTGTCCGTAAGCACGATAACTCTCGTAAAAAAGGTCCGATCTTAATAAAATTTGGTATAAATGTGTATAGCACCATTTATTTGAACGGGTTCGAAAACCAGACGAAACGCACCATCCAAAGGGGGGTTTTGTACCTCAAAAATGGGTTTTTTGGGGTTTTCACATGTAATTTTTATTTAAATCAAATTTTAATTTATACCATTGAATTTAGCTTAAAAAAACAAACAATTTGGTATTTTGATCATTACGCTACGTCAGTTGGTTACTGAGATATTGAAAGTGCTAAACACAGTACGTTGTCTAATGCTATTCTTATGGAGAAAAATCAAAATTTTATATCTTGCTTATTTATTAACATACACTGACGAAATTTGGTATATGGCTTCATCTGGTTGTCGTTTGTTGTTTTTTGCACAAAAAACAATTTTTCGCATATGGTTCCCGTTGAAGCAAACCTAGGTACTCGATCCCCATGTTATCCTTATGGAGAATAATTAAAATGTTATGTATTGCTTATTTATGAATGTATATGGATGAAACTTGGTTTGTGGCTTCACTTTGATGAGTTCTATTGATATTTACATACAAACCCATTATTTTATGTCCATTGTTGCAGCAAACCGTATACTCACCCCCAATGTTATTCTTATGGAGAATAATTAAAATTGTATATATCGCTTATTTGTGAATATATTTTAATGAAACTTGGTATGCGGCTTTATGTGGTATTAAGACATATATTTTGCATTGGAAATTCGCTGAGTACGCAGGTTTGCTGCGACGGGGGTATTTATATGTGTACAAATACTTTATGTTAGCGGCCTATGCCCCCCACCCCGCACCAGGGGGGGGGGGGCGTGGGGGGCGGTCCGCTTTGGCATAGGCCCCAAATTTTGAAAAATACTAAAAAATCTGAGCGTATCTCCTGCCGATCTCCGGAGAATCGCTACCGATCTACTGTCGTATTTTCGGCCGTTATTACGTAGTAAAGTCGTCATTTTTGGACTGTATTTTGTTTTCTGTCGAAGTTTATAGCCGATATTACGCGGCAAGGACGTTAATTCCAGATTATATCATCTGTAACGTCTTCAATTACGGCGGATAAAACGTGATTCGGTCCATTTGCACAGTTAGGTTGTTTTTTTATGACCGATTCATGTTAATACATAATGTTAAGTCTCGTAATTTTCGGCCGATTTTACGTGGTCCGATCATCTTTGGCAGCAGTTTACTACGTGATTTGGCAGGTCGCGATTGTCCAAAGATTGGCGGGAAATACTTGCTCGAACTTTGGAGTATTTTTCAAAACTTTGAGTTCATTTCACTATTTAAATACTCACATTTTGAGTACTCGCACGCCCCTAATACATCGTTTACACAAATATGAATAGGCCCCGAGGAGCCTTTTTTCTGGGGGCCCCATATTTTCTGAGGGCCCCTTATTTCTTGGCGCCCTTTATTTCCTGGGGGCCTACTATTTATTGGGGGCTCCGTTTCGCTTGGGAGTTTCAATTCACCCGGGGGCCCATTTTCGACCGGGGCCCCGGGCGAAGAGGCCTCCTCGGGCTCAAAGCTTGTCCCCGTGCGCCCCTATGTAAAAATGGCCCCGAACCCCCATGTAATGTTTTAAAACACATTTGTTTAAGTCCCCTAGATTTGGTTCGAGGAACACGTGTGTTAAGCCCCCCAGTATTGTCTGATGCACAGTGTGTATAGCCCCATAATTTGGGACGGGTGTTAAGCCCCCCAGTCTTGTCTGATGCACAGTGTGTATAGCCCCATAATTTGGGATAGTGCAGAGATGTGTTTGGCCCCGATATTTGGTTTCATGCAAGGTTGTGTTATTAAAATGGTGTGTTTAGAGAAACAAATCATGTACTAAAACTTGTCTCCATCTACACGTTAATAAACCGTATATTAGGACTTAGGACTATTAGGATTTTTCTTAAATAAACATATAATTGTTTTATGATACACAGGGTATTGTGATACGTTGACTACAATTGTGCACATTTGTGGTTTTTAAAAATTTATATTTTTTTTAATTATTTGAGGTTTTGAGTTTTTTTATTGCAAACATTTTAGCGGCGCAAAGATCGAAAATGAGATACCTTTCCAGGACGATAATATATGAAATCATGATTTTGAACTACACAATTCTCTTATCTGAATGTGTTCCATAGCTTGTCATTTCAGATGATCAGCATAGCATGGAACCAGAAACATCGCAAACGCATCAACAACAAGCGAGGGAGTGAGGCGCGCACGTGTCAGTATATCTCAGAACTATGGGGTAGGAAGGTTTTGGTTGATGGTGGTGGGCGGGGGGGCGGCAAATTTGGTCTTTGCACAGGCGCTGAAAAACTGACGGGCCGCCCCTGGACACGAGTCACGTGTCGGAGTGAGAGCAGGAGGTAGGTAGAGCTAGGACCGCTCATTATCACTATCACTATCTTTCCTTGAACCTCTCCTGGAGATAAGAGCGCCTTTGTCGACAGCAGGAATGACATCAAGGCAGGGGTTTCATGGGAAATCAAGGCAGGGGTTTAAGGTATGATCGAGTAAAACTTTTTTTAAAGTTATATTTGTTGCTTTCATCGGGGTTGACAAAATAAAAACCAATAAAAAATACAAATGTTGTGGTGAAAAGTTAAAAACCAGACAACATTCCAAATAAAACATGTAATTAAACAGAAAACATGTTGCTTGTTTTGGTCCAGAAATCACACTGAATGTTCAATTTAAAAAAATGATAACAAAGGAGTTATAGTGTAGGGTAGGCTTTCATAACTATTCGGAAAAAGGAAAGTTTTTTATTTTATCAACGAAACAAAAGTAGTTTTTGCTCTTCCCTTTCGATCAGGAGCTCGGTTTCCCATTCTAATATACTGGGAGGACGTCTCGTCTGTTCCGGTACCAAACTTAATAATTTAGTTTTTTAGGTAAAAACAAGCAAAGTTCCTCTATCTTGCTTAGTATAGCATCTCGGCCTGTGCGTATAATATTATAATTAGTTTTCCTTATTTTCTGTAACATTTTTCGTTCCATAGCAACATAATACCATCATCAAGCACGGGAATTGGTCAAAAATCTATTTACATTATTAAAAGAATTCTTGTCTGTCTGTCTGTTCGTCCTTTATGCATTACTAAACCGTTCATCCGATCTCTGCCGCCGTGAAACTTTGGGAAATGGTTCTATGCCTGGAAGGTTTGTGCCCTATTCCCGTTCTTTTTGGGCTACGTCCTGTGAGCTTCTTTCGTTCATATTTTCTACTAATTTATTGTGTTTTGGTGATTTTTAGCGAATTTCCCCTATAGGGAAGAAGCTATTACCGTAGTCGGAATGGTAAGACCTACGCCCGGGACCATGATAACTTTTCGTTTTGAGGTCCACAGACACCAAAAACACCATTCGTTCGAAACTGTATATTTATGTGTCCGTGAGCACGATAACTCTCGTAAAAATTATCCGATTTTGATGAAATTTGGTATAAACGTGTATAGCAACATTTATGACTTTAAGTTCGAAAACCAGCCAGATCGCTCTATCCGAAGGGGTATTTTGGGGGGATTTTGTACCCCAAAAATGGGTTTTTCGAATTTTTTACATATAATTTTGGAAATAGTCAAATTTTAGTTTTTACCATTGGATCCAGCATAAAAAAACACACAATTTGGTATTTTGATCATTTCTCTACGTCAATTGGTTACCGAGATATTGAAAGTGCTAAACACAGTACGTTGTCTAATGTTATTCTAATGGAGGAAAATAAAAATGTTATATCTTGCTTATTTATTAACGTATACTGACGAAACTTGGTATACGACTTCATCTGGTTGTGGACCATTGATATTTGCTCAAAAAACAATGTTTTACCAATGGCTCCCGTAGCAGCAAACCTGCGTACTCAGCCCCATGTTATTCTTATGGAGAATAAGTAACGTGTTATCTCCCTTCATTATGAAAATAAATTAATGAAATTTGGTATATGGCTTTACATGCATGAGTTATATTGATATTTGTATAAAACCCCATTTGTTGTGCTCCTTGCTTCAGCAAACCTGCATACTCAGCCGCCATGTTATTCTTATGGAGAATAATTAAAATGTCATAAATCGTTTATTTATGAATGTATATTGATGAAACTTGGTATGTGGCTTTATGTGGTATTAATATACATATATATGCATTGGAAATTCGCTGAGTACGCAGGTTTGCTGCTACGGGGGTATTATTTGGTTTCCATAGGAACCATTGCCATTTTCCCGGTTATTTATCTAAATCCGTGCGAATAACGGGTACAACAGCTAATAGACTATAATCATTCTTTATAACTTGGCTGTTTATTATCTGTTTATATTGATCAAGTTATCGTTTGATTCGTCCTTGAATTTTTCTTACTGAAGTCAAGTTTTAATATTTTTTTTAAATTTTACAGTAATATAAAAAATATATAAACCCAGTAACCGTTCAACTTTTTTTCATCTTTGGACCCTGAAACAACAACAAAATCGAATTTAGGGTGATATCAACTTCAGCCCAAATAATAATTTCTGATTTGAAGATGTAAGGTTTTTTATAATTTGACAAAAATAAACAATATTAGCAACATTTCAAATTTTTCCGTGTGCTGGACTTCATGATAATTGATCAATCTTCATTTTCTATTAATTAATCGAACGTATACAAACCTCTTTATCTGTTGCTTTATAGAATTAACTGAAGGAATACTTTACTATCCTTCTTAAGACGTGCCCCTTTTAGTTTAACACAAAATTTAAAGTGGACCCAGTTTGACTAAGTTTGACATGTAAAATCTTTTCAGTACCAATAGTCAATGGTTATATTTACAGTTATAACATTATGATTTTGCTGATAAAACTGTGTTTATATCAATCAATTTTGTAATTTAATCCAGCTGTTGCTTAAAATTTCCATTAAAAAGGTAAATCTTAAGGACAAATATCAAAATTTAAGGGCGTCTAGACCTCTGCCCTTAAGTTTGACCTTCATAAATTCTATGATATGCACAACTTGTCGGCGAGCTCTTTCCAACGACACTTAAAATTAGTTCAGAACTATATAAGGAGCTCTGATTTCAAAAGACCCCTAGCGTTAAGTGTAGATTTTTGGTATTGGTTTTTTAACATAATGAATATATTAGTACGAAACAGAACTGACAAGAAATTAAATGCATCAATAGTCTGTTATCGTAGAGCATGCAATGTTCGCGGGCGTGCGAGCGTCACTCCACCTCAACCGAGGCGCCTGCGCCCGCGACCGCCGCGCCGGCACGGCACATTACAGTTCGGGTACCCAGTGTATCATTGAATCATTGGGTATCATCACATTCAGACAATGGATCTAAAGTAAAAAGTAACGTTACTCAGTACCACAAGACGAGTTTAACGAGTTACTGGGTTAAATCGAGATTATTAGAGATGTTTTAATATGATCCAAAAATTACCCGTAATCTGTGTTTATTTGATATCGAATTAAAAGCCGAATGAAGGAAAATTAACCTAAAAATGGTTTTATCCATAGCCAATATGTATATTTATGGAAATATAAAGCCTCGACATGTATTCGTTTGTGAATAAACTACTTTTAACAACTATAAATTTACATATTTACAATTTACTATAACAGATTCTGATAAAGGAAACAACTCTTGGGGAACATTTGAAAATCGAGACCCTTTTCGCTTTTTTCGATCTCGGATCTTTGACCATTAAAATAAAATTGTAATCGTTGTTAGAATTTGTCAGGTACTTTATTGTTTAGTATGCTTTATGTTAACGTTGAAAGCAGGTGATCTGATATTTTCTAACTTTTATTCAAGTATGGACTATCATCGACCTTGAAAAGTAAACTTTGATGACGTACAGCTCTCTATAAAATGTTAAGATAGCAAAATAATAAAAAGAATTATAGTACGAAACAGGGTATTAATTGTGTTTACTAGATTACTGTTGCAGCTTCGCTTACAATCGCATTGAAATTATTTAAAAATGTTGACTACGCTGTTCTCGATACCATCCTATGTTTTGCTGTTGCATCAACATGTGTTAATTGAATTGAATTGAATTATATTCTTCCATTAGAATTGTATTGATTGAAACTTAAAGGTTTGTAGGAAGTACCGATGGACAAACAAAAATTTCGAAAGAAATTCGGCAAACCTATGCATTATACTTTTTAATTTGACACATCAACCTTCAAAATCGTTTCGATAGCCACTGAGATATCAGCGTTTCAACTGTGCATTAATACATAAAATACCTCATTGTAATCAAAATGGTTAGAACAAATTAAAAATACGGCAGAAAAAGTTTCTTGGGCGTTTCATAGATTAAAAGATACTTAAATTGTATATTCAGCTGTATATTTCTATGTGAAAGATGAGAAAAACAATAAAATATACTTTTATAAAACATTCAAAGTGATTTACAGCTTCAAGATGACCAGTGACATGACCAAAAATGTGTAGAGGCCAGTTACTTATCCTATTTTTACCGTAGGCCCCGATTTGATAATAATGTAGGACGTAAGTATTTAATACTAGTATACAATAATTGATACGTCATGTTTGCCTCCTATATTCCATGTTATCGACCACTGGAAAATATACGATAAGAGTTTACGTACCACCAAGGTTTATATTGCAACACTCAGCAAAAAGTTACTTTAGACTAGATGCCGACTTAAACCCTCACTCACAGCTCCTAGAGTCTCGAGTAAGGATAAAGACTGTAGGGTCAGCTCTGAAGTCTGAATTATCGAACCCATAGCCAGAGTTCTCCACAAAATAAAAATAATGCGAGAGAACGGAAGCGCTTCCGGGAATTCACAATGCCATGGAGAGGGGAGCGGGGGGCGAGCGGCGGTGGGAGTAGTTCCCGTAGACGCCACGGCGCGCAGCGCAACAGAGCGCTAGCGTACGTAGGGCCCCGTAAGAACACATGCATAGAACATTAAAATTTCCATTAAAAAGGTAAATCTTAAGGACAAATATCAAAATTTAAGGGCGTCTAGACCTCTGCCCTTAAGTTTGACCTTCATAAATTCTATGATATGCACAACTTGTCGGCGAGCTCTTTCCAACGACACTTAAAATTAGTTCAGAACTATATAAGGAGCTCTGATTTCAAAAGACCCCTAGCGTTAAGTGTAGATTTTTGGTATTGGTTTTTTAACATAATGAATATATTAGTACGAAACAGAACTGACAAGAAATTAAATGCATCAATAGTCTGTTATCGTAGAGCATGCAATGTTCGCGGGCGTGCGAGCGTCACTCCACCTCAACCGAGGCGCCTGCGCCCGCGACCGCCGCGCCGGCATGGCACATTACAGTTCGGGTACCCAGTGTATCATTGAATCATTGGGTATCATCACATTCAGACAATGGATCTAAAGTAAAAAGTAACGTTACTCAGTACCACAAGACGAGTTTAACGAGTTACTGGGTTAAATCGAGATTATTAGAGATGTTTTAATATGATCCAAAAATTACCCGTAATCTGTGTTTATTTGATATCGAATTAAAAGCCGAATGAAGGAAAATTAACCTAAAAATGGTTTTATCCATAGCCAATATGTATATTTATGGAAATATAAAGCCTCGACATGTATTCGTTTGTGAATAAACTACTTTTAACAACTATAAATTTACATATTTACAATTTACTATAACAGATTCTGATAAAGGAAACAACTCTTGGGGAACATTTGAAAATCGAGACCCTTTTCGCTTTTTTCGATCTCGGATCTTTGACCATTAACCCATTGGCGTAGACATACGAGCAGGTCTCGTTCCTTACTTGTAATTTTATTAACGTGTGAATTGGAGTATAAAATTGGTGTTTTTATATGGATTAATGGCATATTTTAATTAAAATATTGTTTTATTTCAGTTTAGAGAGTTAAAATATTGTTTTATTTCAGTTTAGAGAGTCACATTGGCACACACACAGTAGACATAAGTAAAAATTAGCAAAATCAGTGTTGACCATGTGCAAGTCTCAAAGAATTAACCGATCCCGTCAACTTCCAAGCAAGCCTGCCACCGTTTATTTTACTTGGGCCCTCCCACCAACGTTGCCACAGACCGGTTAACTCATTGAGAGTTGCACAACTGGTCAGTTTTGGTCGTGTGCGGGAATCGAACCCACGAACATCGTATCGCCACCTGGCCAAGGTGTTTCCACGACGTAGCCAACTCAGCTAACACGACCAAAGGCCTGGCGGCGATATTAAGGGTTTTCAGTCAGTCCGCGCCCCTAGCGGATAGAACCGTGGACGCCCGCGGTCATTAGTTACATATTTTGCTACTAGAGTGCAGCACCAATCAATTCCCGTTATAGGCTACTACAAATAGAATAAAATTACTACCTCAATGGGTTAAAATAAAATTGTAATCGTTGTTAGAATTTGTCAGGTACTTTATTGTTTAGTATGCTTTATGTTAACGTTGAAAGCAGGTGATCTGATATTTTCTAACTTTTATTCAAGTATGGACTATCATCGACCTTGAAAAGTAAACTTTGATGACGTACAGCTCTCTATAAAATGTTAAGATAGCAAAATAATAAAAAGAATTATAGTACGAAACAGGGTATTAATTGTGTTTACTAGATTACTGTTGCAGCTTCGCTTACAATCGCATTGAAATTATTTAAAAATGTTGACTACGCTGTTCTCGATACCATCCTATGTTTTGCTGTTGCGTCAACATGTGTTAATTGAATTGAATTGAATTATATTCTTCCATTAGAATTGTATTGATTGAAACTTAAAGGTTTGTAGGAAGTACCGATGAGCATGCAATGTTCGCGGGCGTGCGAGCGTCACTCCACCTCAACCGAGGCGCCTGCGCCCGCGACCGCCGCGCCGGCACGGCACATTACAGTTCGGGTACCCAGTGTATCATTGAATCATTGGGTATCATCACATTCAGACAATGGATCTAAAGTAAAAAGTAACGTTACTCAGTACCACAAGACGAGTTTAACGAGTTACTGGGTTAAATCGAGATTATTAGAGATGTTTTAATATGATCCAAAAATTACCCGTAATCTGTGTTTATTTGATATCGAATTAAAAGCCGAATGAAGGAAAATTAACCTAAAAATGGTTTTATCCATAGCCAATATGTATATTTATGGAAATATAAAGCCTCGACATGTATTCGTTTGTGAATAAACTACTTTTAACAACTATAAATTTACATATTTACAATTTACTATAACAGATTCTGATAAAGGAAACAACTCTTGGGGAACATTTGAAAATCGAGACCCTTTTCGCTTTTTTCGATCTCGGATCTTTGACCATTAACCCATTGGCGTAGACATACGAGCAGGTCTCGTTCCTTACTTGTAATTTTATTAACGTGTGAATTGGAGTATAAAATTGGTGTTTTTATATGGATTAATGGCATATTTTAATTAAAATATTGTTTTATTTCAGTTTAGAGAGTTAAAATATTGTTTTATTTCAGTTTAGAGAGTCACATTGGCACACACACAGTAGACATAAGTAAAAATTAGCAAAATCAGTGTTGACCATGTGCAAGTCTCAAAGAATTAACCGATCCCGTCAACTTCCAAGCAAGCCTGCCACCGTTTATTTTACTTGGGCCCTCCCACCAACGTTGCCACAGACCGGTTAACTCATTGAGAGTTGCACAACTGGTCAGTTTTGGTCGTGTGCGGGAATCGAACCCACGAACATCGTATCGCCACCTGGCCAAGGTGTTTCCACGACGTAGCCAACTCAGCTAACACGACCAAAGGCCTGGCGGCGATATTAAGGGTTTTCAGTCAGTCCGCGCCCCTAGCGGATAGAACCGTGGACGCCCGCGGTCATTAGTTACATATTTTGCTACTAGAGTGCAGCACCAATCAATTCCCGTTATAGGCTACTACAAATAGAATAAAATTACTACCTCAATGGGTTAAAATAAAATTGTAATCGTTGTTAGAATTTGTCAGGTACTTTATTGTTTAGTATGCTTTATGTTAACGTTGAAAGCAGGTGATCTGATATTTTCTAACTTTTATTCAAGTATGGACTATCATCGACCTTGAAAAGTAAACTTTGATGACGTACAGCTCTCTATAAAATGTTAAGATAGCAAAATAATAAAAAGAATTATAGTACGAAACAGGGTATTAATTGTGTTTACTAGATTACTGTTGCAGCTTCGCTTACAATCGCATTGAAATTATTTAAAAATGTTGACTACGCTGTTCTCGATACCATCCTATGTTTTGCTGTTGCGTCAACATGTGTTAATTGAATTGAATTGAATTATATTCTTCCATTAGAATTGTATTGATTGAAACTTAAAGGTTTGTAGGAAGTACCGATGGACAAACAAAAATTTCGAAAGAAATTCGGCAAACCTATGCATTATACTTTTTAATTTGACACATCAACCTTCAAAATAGTTTCGATAGCCACTGAGATATCAGCGTTTCAACTGTGCATTAATACATAAAATACCTCATTGTAATCAAAATGGTTAGAACAAATTAAAAATACGGCAGAAAAAGTTTCTTGGGCGTTTCATAGATTAAAAGATACTTAAATTGTATATTCAGCTGTATATTTCTATGTGAAAGATGAGAAAAACAATAAAATATACTTTTATAAAACATTCAAAGTGATTTACAGCTTCAAGATGACCAGTGACATGACCAAAAATGTGTAGAGGCCAGTTACTTATCCTATTTTTACCGTAGGCCCCGATTTGATAATAATGTAGGACGTAAGTATTTAATACTAGTATACAATAATTGATACGTCATGTTTGCCTCCTATATTCCATGTTATCGACCACTGGAAAATATACGATAAGAGTTTACGTACCACCAAGGTTTATATTGCAACACTCAGCAAAAAGTTACTTTAGACTAGATGCCGACTTAAACCCTCACTCACAGCTCCTAGAGTCTCGAGTAAGGATAAAGACTGTAGGGTCAGCTCTGAAGTCTGAATTATCGAAACCATAGCCAGAGTTCTCCACAAAATAAAAATAATGCGAGAGAACGGAAGCGCTTCCGGGAATTCACAATGCCATGGAGAGGGGAGCGGGGGGCGAGCGGCGGTGGGAGTAGTTCCCGTAGACGCCACGGCGCGCAGCGCAACAGAGCGCTAGCGTACGTAGGGCCCCGTAAGAACACATGCATAGAACCAGAATGTGGGGTCTTCACTTAATTTACGAAAAATGATCGTTGTTGAGCCAGAACTCCAATAGTACGATTTTAACTCGGGGGCCCTGTGTAATGCCCCACAATTCGTGCGGACCCCCGAGTCTGGTGAGATGCACACACAGGGCCCCCTAGTAAGATGAGTCCATACACACACACACACACACACACACACACACACACACACACACACACACACAGACAGACATCACGTAAAAACCACTTTTTTGGGTTCAGGGAGCACCAAAACGAATATTTCCACTAACAACTCAAATTCGAAAATTTTTACGAAAACAATACTTTCTCCATATACTATGTATAGGGGGAGAAAGTAAAAGTGAAGGGAGTGTCATGATTCGCAATTTTTTTAACTTTTATCTGCAGGAATTCATTGACCGTAACCTGCAGATAGATCTGATATTTTTTTCTGGATAACAAAAAGTCTGTTCAAATTGATTTTGCTTGAAGAATCCCAAAGCACCACTGAATGTCTTAAATATATTTCTATGATACTAAATTAAATTAACTTAGAAGGAGAAATATTGTTAAAAACAACAAGAATTTTAATTACAAAAACATTTGAGGTTAGAACAGAGACCAGTTTATCTATATGCTCAGACCATCCGAGACCATCGTCCTATCTCACTCCCAAGTAGTCGACAAAAGGGGAACCATCAAGGATCTCATCATAGGGCATTAAGAGTGGGGGTTGCAAGCCAGCCCTCTCGAGTCAATTTTTCTTTTGAGAGGTGGAAACAAACATAAGGTTGGTTTTTTTATAAATGTTTAATTTTATCTTTGAAAAATACTGAGAGAGAGCACCGAGCCGACCAAACGTCTCAGTTTCTAACTGTGGAATGTTGTTGTTTTTGGTGAACAAGTAGGTTTCATCTGCAAATATATTTAAAAACTCTTGAGAGAAAAAATTAGAAATGTCGATAATGTAAATGATGAAAGTACAGGGCCTCCGGTTGTGTTATTAGCAATATGTGATGAAAACTGTTTTTTTTTTTAACCAGAATCAAAAGTGTAGTTTACTGTCGTTTGCTGTTTTCAATGTTGTAAATAGGACGTCAGCCAGTCCAACACTCTCTTTTATTCCGGCTTACGTACAATAATGAAAATCACTTGATAATACTCGTAGAAGACTTGATATAGAATACTTGATCCTATGAAGACGATAATATACACTAGACAGAAATACGAATTTTGGCAATTTGAACTTTAAGTAATTACACAACGCCATGTGTAGGGCCTCATATAAGCATAGGCTATATATACACATAAAATAGGAAAGGTGGCCTGGTGGGTAAGGGCCCGCACTCAGATTTAGGGAGTAGGCTTGGGCCTTCAGATCCTAAATCCTGCCCTAACTACTTTTTTTGTAAAAAACTAATTTCTGGGATAAAAATAAGTTCTCGACATGTTCCATCCCCAGGAAAAATCAAATAATGTAAAAAAAACACTATAAAAGTAAAAAATAACGAACATTGGGCTTCTGGAAATTAAAATAAAAACAAAATAATTATAACAACGGTTTATAATCAATCAGCAAACTCTCAAAGTTATACTCATTTAGTTTAAGTATTACCTGGGGCCGAGCTTTGCAAGGGGAAGGTCAATCAGATTGTTTAAATAGCTTGGAATAGTTTTTCACCATGTCCCCAACTAACGAGTATGTTTAAGGTCACTCCAGTTGTTATTATACCTCAACGTACATTTGATTCATTCTTTATATGAACATCTATATGTAATCTTCAATCAAAATATAAACAAACAAATAAAGTTAAAATCTAAAATACAGAACATATGTTTTAGTTAATCATTATTTGATGTAAGTACCCTCGTGGTTAAACGTGCATAAGAAGTGTAAACCATAATATAAACAAATAAATAAACTTAAAATCTACAATGCAGATCTCCTGTTTTACTTATCATCTGATCCAGTAAATGCTAATGCCCATAAGATTAACATGGGAAATTTAATAGCCATTGGGGCTAAACCCTAAAGGATTTTTAAAACGTATATAGGCCTATATGTTACTTTAGGATATTAGCTATCTTCCTACCAAATGTCAGCTCAGTCGGTTCATTGGTTGAAGCGTGATTGAGCCACAAATTAATAAACTAACACACTAAGTGTCAGCTTTATAATATTTATGATTAGTATGATATCTGGTACTTTGAATTTTTTTCGGGTATCTTAAGTATCTCTTAAGGCTGTAACATATTTTAGTAGTCACGTTTCCGCATGCTTGCGAACGTTTGCAAAGCTTCTTAGTTTTATAATATATCAATACAGATTTTCTCTGAGCATTTTTAAATACAAGTAAACAGTTTAAGTCATTAGTATTTGTACTTGTACATTCACACATTTGTGATTGTTCTCTGTCAGAAAATTATAATTATTTAGATATGTTGCAAAAGCATTATACAGTTGGCATCTTATTTTTAATGGTCTAGATATTTGTTGTCCTATTGTAGAAGTGTTTGGCCAAAAAGTGTATGTTAACAAAACTAAATATGTATAATGTTTATTCAAATATATATTTAAAAATTCAATCTTCGTTCATCCTATTACGGGAAGAATGAGCGTGCACCTCGTTAAGGGGATATTAAATAAGTAATTCAAATCGTCATTACTACTAAGCTCTATCGCATAGCCTAGTACTGCATAGCGTTCCACGTTGAAGTGGTTCAGTTATTGGACCGTAATTAGTTCTTGAGGTATAATTAATCAGTGTAGATTTTATAAGAACTAAAAATTGAATATTTGTTTAAATCGCACCTTTTTCGTTTCCAAAAATATGACTTCATGCATATGAGAAATAAAACCAATTCAAGAACTAGTACTTTAAATGATATCATTGATGACATATAGTTGAAGCTAGATAATACAAGCCATAATCAGAGGTAGGAGCACGCTCAAGAAGAAAATGTTTATTTTTGTTTTTTAGTTTGTTGTATGTATTAAATAAAGTCATAGGTATTTATTTACGTTTTTAAACGGTCCAAACCTTTAAAACTTTAGAAATCTTTAAACCGGGATATTTTATACAAGATTTGAAACTGGTGAAACAATCCACATTTTCTGGAACATAGGTTTTTGTATAGGTAGTCTAGAGTTGAGTTTATATTTTATCAAAGACTATAATATACAATTATTGGGGTTTTAACGTCTTAATTGTGTATGGTAAGTAAACAGTTTGCTAAAATGTTCCAAAAAAGGTATGGAAACATGATTACACTGGTTGGATAATGAAGATGTTAGTGCTGACGTTGTACTCCCAGGTTCACCAGATCGATCCTGTACAAGATATGAAAATGTGAAGGTTCTATAATGGACCAGCTGCCGTTTGACATTGGGTAGTTAATTAATTATGTTATCGAACAAAAGGTTGACGTTAGAAAAAAATAAAACTTGGGGAAAACCTGAAAAATAAGAATAAAATGAAACAAAATTGAAGTATCAAACTATTTAAATAAAAACAAAACAATTTTTAACAATTTATTATTTAATTATAAGAATTAAATACTAAATATATGTCACTTAGTTATTACCTATTACTGTTTATTCAATCTTAAAAAGTCGTAGTAATAAAGAATAAAGGAAATACTTGTCATTAATGGAAACCTTTTGCTTCCTTTAGCCTTATATGCAATTCAAAGTGCAAAGTGCTATTATGTGCACGTTACATTGGTTGAATGCATAACGTGTGACCGTTTCTTTGTTTATGTAAAATTATATTTTGAACAAAGAAAATAACCAATATTTGGTATAAAGTTTCGAAATCACTAAAATAATAATGATGATGACTTAAAGAACAGATTTCATATACCCCCCCCCCCCCTTACCATGAACACTCCTTGAGAAAATACTCCTACCACATTCATGTATTTAACTCCCTACCCCCAATCTAAAAAAAATCTAATAAAAGTCCAATTTAAGAATGAGATAAAAACCTTTTGTTAGAGAAATAATTTGATATTGTAAATAAGCTACTAGACTTACCTTAAATTTTGAGGCTGAACTCAACAATTATATAGTGAAATTGTTAATTGTTTGGAATTTTTCTTTGTTCCTTTTATAATGTAAATACTGTTTTACTGTTGTAACTTAATGTATCACCATGCAATCAGTATTAGTAATGAACGAGTATATCAACATGACACCATTTTTGTTTATTATTGTTATTTCGCGTGAATTATCTTTAAGTTTTCTTACAGTTATAACATGAATTTTATGTGAAAGAGTATCATTGATGAAATTACGTAACTTGAATTATATGCTGTATTAACTGTCAGTATGGGAACATAAGTGTGTGACCTTCAAACATAAAGCGCTAACCACGAACTTGACATAAAACTACGGATATGTTACTCCATAGTACTTGTAATAACTTAGCCGTAGCGAATATTCGCATAAATTACAAGGCTCTACATTTTTATGTTCTTACAATTATAAATAACGAGTTTGGTCATGAAATTTTTCCGGCAGTACGTAGTTGCTGGGAACAGTGCCAGCAGTCATGAGGCAGATGGTCCTATTAGTTGTAATTCTAGGAGTAATAAAGGTAAGCTGACAGTTAAAAGTACACGTTAAAATTGAAATAAGTATCTCTTGTAAGCTCTACAATAAAATAACATCGTGGAAGTGAATTTATGAGATGTAAATATTAAAAGAAATGAATATAGACAAATATTTCAATTTTTCTTATTTTAGGATTGACAAACCACCCTATTGCTTGTAATAACAAATAACATATTGAGTGAAGTTTGTTAAACAAATTATTTGAAACAAGGGCAGTCCAACTCCCACAAGAGCATAATGTTAGCTTAAGTACCTATACCTCAGTATTGGTAACAGATAGAGTCCTAATTTTTTTATTCTTTTTAAATAACTTATAAACCAGTTCCCTACATAAGTTTTTTACATTTCATAAATAAATAACAAAATAACAAATGTGTAAAAGGATTTTGATATTAAATATTTTTTTGAAAGACACCTGTATACATTTTTCTCTTCATTAAGGTATATTTTAGAACACCTCTGATGGGAACTAGATAATAGTGTTAAAATATTTTGTACAAATTTGGTTGAGTTAGGCCTAATAGTTTTTACGTTATGGGTACTCAAATTTAAAATCACGCAAGTTTCGGCAAATAGAGAAAAACACCAAGAAAGTAGGCCTAAATAGCATATTTTGGTCACTTACTTTGTTTTAATGATGGCCTGCACTGTAGGAAGGGTTGTCTGGGTCTTCTTCTTCTTGGCCTCCAGCTTCCTTTTGGCTAAAGTCCTTGACTGCCTTATTTTATTGTCCAAGTCGGTAGCCACTTTATCCGCTTTGCAAATCCTCCGGTTATCGAGTAATTTTAAAGTAAATAGAATATTCATTCCTGGTTCTAGACCAATGTTCTTAAAAACATTCACTTTAGAACTGTATCCATCATTGCATGAGAGCACTGACTCATAAACACCTAGCCTAAGAGCACCTAGGGTAACAAAAGTACGATTCATTAGGATTTTGGAATTTTCCTTTGAGACATTTTCATAGCAGCTCTCGGTTAGATAATGCTTTAAAAATAGGCTTAATTTCTTTCTTAAGAGTAGGTGAGAGGTGTACATGCTTTTTGTGGTCATATGTGCTATTTTCTTTGAGGGCTTTGTTATATTTACATCAGGTGTCGTCATTTTCTGGGCATAAAAGATGTAAAGGCATTTGGTTAGTAGACTAAACATGACAGTGTAAAGCCTAAACTGCTTGACTCATGGCCTCTACATTGTATGTATTCCGACGGATTACTAGTCCATAGTATATTTGAATTTTTTGTACAGTCTTTCTTGTTAGACTACCTTTTCCGGAGAGGGATTTGCCGTCGGAAAGCTTCACGCATTTTGTTTCCTAAGATGAAGTTCCTTATTCTTGTTCCCATCCTCTTCTGGACGTGACCAACACACTCCAGTTTCGTTATAGTCACGTCTAGACCATATAGTGTTTGAGCTACAAATGCTGCATAGCCGTTGGAGTTGCCGTCCCCTACGTAGCGAATTTGCCTCGGACCTTTAAATCATTATGGTTGCACTTTCAGCGTCCATTCCACCAATGCTACCTACGTAATTGGCCTTACATAGTTCCAAATGTTCATTATCTGTTCTCTTAGGGCAGTCACAGTATTTAGTCTTGAATGAATATCTAACAGGTTACCAGTATCTGCTGACGTAATGGTTACGACACCGTTTAGGGAAGTGTGGCCTCGCTTCTGCCAGCTCCCGTCGACTGCAACGCATAATTCATTGGAGTTTTCATTTTCCACAACAGCTTCTGCTACTGCTCTAGACATGGAGCTTTCACAAACAGTTTCTAAAGGCTTAGATAAAAACTTTTCATGCTGATTGAACTTAGTGGGAGGTGCAGGTAAGTTCATCATACCGCAAAGAGTTTGGACAGCCGTGTAGCCCTTTGCCCTAACCTCCATTAAACCAAAATAACTCCCATCACAAAATTAAATATTTATTAATTAAATGTTATTGTGTGTAGTTTTTCCCTATTACACGCAAGTCATATACTAATCTTAGGTGCAAGTAATATTAAATACATTTACATGTTACTTGACTAAGCCTAATTTGATCTTCTGTAACTCTGGTACAGTTTTCAAAGGTTTTATTTGTGCCACTGCTACATGAAACAGAAAATTCTACTGCAAGCCCGGTCAATGGTTTTCTGCGAAATGATACGCTGCCACGACAAACCCTAAAAGCTACAACATCTGACAAAACTGATTCTTACTGTGCAATGTTTACTATATCATAATGTAAAGTATCATTTGATTGATCATAGTAGGCTAGGTTAGGGCTTAATTTCACATTCGAGGTAGAAACAAATTCAAGGGTAGGCACAGGCATAGGCCTAGTCTCTTCATTTCCTGGAATCACAACTTCTGGTTTATTGTTACGAACAACTGTCTTCTTTTTATAACATCTTTTTTGTCCCTACTGTCTTTTTATTACCCATTTTAAACAATATTTACACTAAATTAAAAGGCTTTACACCATAAAACAACACCAAAAAGGCACAAAACACTAGTTCATAACTCTGTTTTACCTCCAACGCAAAATGACAACATGTGACAGCCGAAATATTACTAATAGTTCTTGACGTTAGCTAAAAACAGACTGCAAGAAAAACACAGTCCCAACAACTGGAAACAACATGTTATTAATTTTATAATGCGTTACTTTATGAGGGAGCGCTCAGCGCCACCCTAAGTACCAAACAGACGTTGCAAGTATTTTTAAAGGTATTTTTACGGGTGATTATCAATGTAGTAGTAATATTTGTTATTTATGATTTTAAAAGAAATAAATAATTATAATCAATACAAAATAAAAAAAAATAAAAATTGTCCAGGTTGGACTGACCAAAACAAACATTTTATGTTAAATTGTTAAATCATTTATTTAAACTTATTAATTTGTTCGACGTAACTGGGTGTGCAGGTACTAAAAGTAATAACAGAATACGTTTTATGGGTGATATGTGTTGATATAGGATGGATCGTTAGATTTCGAACATGTTTATAAAAATCTAAATGTATGTTCCTTATGTCCCAGAAACAAGAAACTCATCTTTTATATAATATCCAAACATTAGAACAATTTTCCATAAAAATCACCCTTTTATAGCTGTATCACTATTTTTAATCACCTTCGTGATAATATTAAACAAAATAAATATAAAAATGCGTTCAAAAATTTGTTATTACAGTATTTATTACCTCATTGTTTCCATAGAACGAGGGATTTCCTATTTTTTGCAACGGCACGGACAACCTAATCCGAAATCAGCCAAGCAGGCCTGAAATCCTCGTTCAGTAAATGTTTTCATACAAAATTTTGATGTTGGTTTATGTCCAACGTTAAATTTACGTTTTGTTATTTAAGATTTTATTTATGTAAATAAATAATATTAATAGGATACTTCAAATTGTATTTATCTATAGTATCTGATGAATCTCCATCTTATTTATTTATATTTTTCGGATTGTGATATAGATGCTGAACAATAAATAAAACATATTATTTGCTGATATCTGTTGCATGGATGTTTGTTGAAGGCATTAATATTATTTCCAACATGTTACTCTAATTCTAATAACGGCACTAATTTGCAGCACTTCCACTGCAGTCCCCCACAACAGTGCAGGGACGGTGACTACTACCCGGAGCCCAGCGACTGCAGTGTGTTTTACCAATGTGACCAGAATACGCATGTGCAGAAGAGGTGCGGCCCCGGGACTGTGTTCAACCCGAACTCTTGGGTCTGCGATTGGCCCTCCAACGTTAATTGTCAGGTGGAGGTGGGAAGAGTTTCTTAGCCCTTGGTTTATACAGAATGGGACTCGAGGGGTGGAATCTTAAAGCTTGGGCTTATTCCTATTTTTGTTTGGCTGGGACTATTTCTATTCCGTGTTTAATGTTAAACCCGATTTATAGAATTTGATTTTAAAACTGAGACATTAAAATCGGGTTTTACGTCAGGACTGAGGATAAATCCGAACACCCCCTGAATGACAACATCACCGTGGAAAAAGAATAAGAATAAGAATAAGAATAATTTATTTCCTCCAAAAAATATTACATTTGTATACACTTTCAAATTTTGCACATAAAAAAATAATAGTCTAAAAAAATTCCCATTCTTTCAGCACAAAAATTAAAAGTCCACAAAATGTCTATATTCAGAATGACTTAAAAATACAACAATACAGATTAATGCACAATTATTAAGACTAACAAATAAAAAGTTGTACATTTTTGTTGTGCATAAAACTAAGGAGAAAATGTAGGGCCTCCAAGGCAAAGCCTGTTAGGAGGTTCCTTTCCTTTAAATTATCAAAATAAAATACGGCGATCAGACAGAATTGAAAATAATTAAAATGTTTTCCTACGTTGCTGAACGCACACAAAACTGCCCAAAAGAGTCAACGTCAACATTTTTGAACCTGTCTTTGAAACCAAATGTCTTCGTTTAGTTAATAATTTGTACAACAAATGTAATGACATTAATGTTTTTGCTAATGTGGCTGGTCAAAAAGTGTTTTTACAAATTTGGCTTTACAGGCGACTGACGAAATTAATACAATGTTCATCTGAGACTTTTGTATATTTGCTAAAATTAAAACCGCCAAACTCATTCTGATTCTCAACATAGACAATCAAAACCAAATATAAATAAACGGTATCAGGAAACTGACACATACTTTCTCCCTTTTAGCCAAACTTTAATGAAAAAATTATTTTGATTTACTATTTATAGAATATGAAGTACAGATAAATGTACAGAAAATTGTACAATTGTATTCAAAAATATTGACCCAAATCCCTTTTTGGGAGGCACTATAGAGCCCGTTGCTACTCACAGTGGTTTTGAAAGGGGAAATGCCCCCTTGTCCCACCCAGGGTTAAATTGCAACATATTTCGAATATCCTCTGTTTTTCAATTGCTAACTTGATCTGCATATCAAGTTTTAATTAAATTGATCAGTAAATAAGAGATAAATACTTATTTTTGTATTCCCCATAAGAATAACATTGGACAACGTACTGCGTTTACCGCTAAATGAAAATTTACGTTTTCTCCGCAACTAGCAATCGTAGAATAGTAATTAAAATACTAATTTATTTAGTTTTTTAACTGTTTTTAATGGTGAATAGTAATATGTTTTAACGATTATGATTTTTTCCAAAACACCAAAAAACTGAATTTTGGATGTTTTAAGTCATGTAATTTCTGAACCCATTTTTTCCAGAAATGCGGTTGGTGTAATTTTGTTGGAAACCTAAAGCTCTACAAACCACTAAAATTAAATCAAAATCGTTAGAGCCGTTTTTGAGAAATGTGGATTTTAAATGTTTTTTGGCGATTTTTGGGGGATATTTACCCTTTAAAATCAAAAATTCAAAAAATGAAAATAATGCCTGGAGATATTGAGGATTAGTACCTACATACCAAATTTCATAAAAATCGGTCCATTCGTTAGGGCTCTAGCTCTGTACACATCCACAAAGACCCCCCCCCCACACACACACACACACACACACACACACACACACACACACACACACACACACACACACACACACACACACACACACACACACACACACACACACACACACACACACACACACACACACACACACACACACACACACACACACACACAGACAGACAGACATCACGTAAAGACCATTTTTTTGGGTTCAGGGAGCACCAAAATGAATATTTCCACTAACAACTCAAATTCAAAAACTTTGACGAAAACAATTCTTTCTCCATATACTATGTATAAGGGGGAGAAAGTAAAAAACCACCAATTCCAAACGCTCCAGTCTTTAGCAATATTTTAGAGAAATTTTACTTAGCGGATGATAGTGTAAAATAAAACAATCACCAAATGAGCACCAGCATGGTTTTAAACAATTAAAAATTGACCCACCGTGTAATCAACGAAAGAGAAATATTTGAGACGCAAAACTGATGCCTATGAAAATTAAAGTAAAATTAGCGTAAATTTTCTTCGTATCTAAAGTTATAAGACCTGGAAATATTGAAATCATTCTAACCTATCTTGCTTACTAGCCATTTATTTGAAGGGAATTACGGCACTTAATCACAAAACTAGATTTATAGAGTAACAATTACTTAAGGGCTTGACTTAACTAATACGATGTCCAACAGTTCAGAATGATAATTAATTCTTTCTCTCAGCCTCCAGATTTACTAGTAACGTAAGACTTTTCAGTTTTTTTTATTATTTTACATTTGTAACACTATCTGTTACATCTGTCAATATAGTCTTTATTGTCCATTCAAACTTGACGTACCTATACCACAAAATGTTGCTAGTTTTATTCAAGTAACTGAGTAAAAAGCATAATAGTTAATTGTTTACAAGAGGGTATGCAAATAAAAATACCTAAATAGAGTTAAAGTAGTTTGGATGTCTTATGGTTAAAACTAGATAAAACATGTTAAGCATATTAAAAGGTAACACATAACAATAAGCTCGTTTGTTTCAGAAAAAATCACCTGGCTATGAAATGGACCAAGAAGTAGATAGACATTGGTAGAGAGGGTGAAATAATTGGTGGGCTTAGCAGGAGGGTGAAGTCGTATTCGTTGTGTGTAAAATGACGACTTCTGTATATTGTTTTAGAGGTTGTTTATTTTTTTACAATTCCATAAAGAGTTATATGTATACATTTTATAATTTTATTCCCTGCCCCAAACAACGCAAGTCACTGGCTATTTACTTGACCGTTATCAATAAGTTTGAGTTGTAGTTTTGATTACTTAGAATCTAGTCTCAAGTGTAATATGTGTTTTGCACTCACTATCAATGTAGAAAAACATATAATTTAAGACAGTTAAAAAAGATTAACTGTAGCTGAGTTTAGAACTTATTTTTACCAAATATTATGAATTATGTTAGAATATAAATATTTACAATTACTATATTTGTAACTAATAACTATATTTAAATTACCAAACACTAGCAGCAATCATCGACGTTGAATATATCAATTAATCAATAAACATCAACCTTTTTAAAAGAAAGACATGTGCTATTTTAAAAGAAAGACATGTGCTATTTTAAAAGAAAGACATGTGCTATTTTAAAAGAAAGACATGTGCTATTTTAAAAGAAAGACATGTGCTATTTTAAAAGAAAGACATGTGCTATTTTAAAAGAAAGACATGTGCTATTTTAAAATAATTATTTAAAAGTGTTTTATATCGTTTGGTATCACGACAGCTAGTTAAAAATGTAAATATGCTTGATATAAACAATGTTTCATTAGAGTTAATTAAACAAAACTAATTGGGGATGTTTAGCATTAACTAAAGTTTCCTCCCTATTAGTGGAAATGATTTGTTAATGTATATTAATTAGTTCAAACAATATTAAATGCGTGTGATGCTGTTTGCCAAGCTTTGAATATTTCGTTGTAATTTAAACCCTTGTATTTAGTAAATGAATATTGTATCTTGCCTTAGCAATTATCGTGCATACTAGACCAAGAAACATTATTATCGAAACATAACTGCGTGAATTGTAGTAAAAGAACAAGTTACCACCCTTGTATGGAAATTTATCAGATAGATTTTGTTGTAAGTTGTATGTCAACTTTGGACACCACGAGTCAGTATTTCAGCCAGACAAATAATGCTTAATGAGTTTTACTTTTTGAAATAATTTACTTTATGTTTTAATATTTAAAATCATTCCAATTGATTGGTCATTTATAGTAATTAAACGTCATTCAATTACCAAAAATAGCATTTTCAGGGCATATCAACATAAATTATTTGTTTCAATTCTTAAGATACATTGGGATTTAAAAACATTATGATTAAATAAAACATTATGAATTAATTTTAAAAATTGTATATTAAACAGTGTTATTTATTTTAAACACAAATTTACAAAGGCCCATAAACACTGTTTAATTTATTATATTTTTAATCCCTCTACTCTTGTCAGAGTTGCATTAACCATCACTGTTTATTGGTAAGTTGGAATGTTGGTCTTATAAAGTACGGAATTATTTCGTATTTATTTAAGGCAGTGAGTACATAATATACAGTATTAAAAATGTTTTTAGTGTTTATTAAAAACAATTAACCTTACAACTACAATTTCAACTGACTGGGATAACTTAATTATATTTAGAAGGTGCATTGTCTTACAGCATATGTAGGGCCTCAGGCTAAGCTATTTACAATTCAGTTGCCTATAACCTATTAACTAAAATTGCCACAATTATAAATATCGATTAGATTGCACTGTTTTTGTTCAGCTCTAATAAAAAAGCTGCTAATGAAGACTATTAGATATGGTCGTACTGTAGATATGTGTTGTAACAAGATTTTTAATTGAAGTTATGCCTTTTAGGGGCCTAGATATTGTGAAATGTAACAGTAATCCCTCAAAGAAACCTTTTGTCTCATTCAACTGTCGTTAATCGATGTATTTTCTCTCCGTTATATTGTCCATATATTTTTTTAATTTACTGGGTTGCTGGTATAAAATAATAGTTAGGATAAACAACGCAGTGTATATAATAATAATTTTATGGTAAACGAATCGACAGTGAGAGTAAGATTGCGAGTTAAGTTGACTATATCGAAAAATACTTTTGAACTTCTTGAAATTTTGCACTTCTGTATTTTTAAAACCACTTTTCTCTGAAAACTCCATTTGCATGTTGACCTTTAAAAGCATTTTCCAAGGCCTAATGTCTCTCTCTAATTTATAAAATAGACATTTATTAAATTGTTATTGCAGGGCTGTCACGACAGCAACAAAACGATATGACACCAACTTCTGCTCACTAGTGTCATCTAGGTCACAATGTATTGCAGGGCTGTCACGACAACAACAAAACAGTGATACCAACTTCTGCTCACTAGTGTCAGCTAGGTCAAAATGTATTGTAGGGCTGTCAAGACAACAACAAAACGCTGTGGCACCAACTTCTGCTCACTAGTGTCAGCTAGTTCATAAGGTACTGCAGGGTTGCCACGACTACAACACAACAATGACACACACTGCTGCTTATTAGTAACTTCGCACGGGTAACAGCTGTAATAAAAGCAAATGTATCAGCTGTTGGAAACTAAATACCTTTAAGTGTGATTAAACTCATCCCTTGTCTTTATATTCGTCCCCTCAGGGAAAATGTTATAAAAATAGTAATAACACATCTCCAATTTGCTCACCGAGACCTTTCATTCAACTATAGGGTTGAAGGGTGTCAGACTTATGGTTTTCTCAATAGTTCCTGGGTAAATGAGGCTAGGCTAATATAGACTAGGCTTATCGCCGTTGGAGGCTTCGCCCCGAAACCCCCTTTTGGAGTTCGATTCGCTCACTTGCACTCCTGAGTTAACACAAGTTCAAATCAAACTCAACTATCGTAGTCCGAATACCAAAGAAAAACTACACATCATTGACTTTTTTGGGAACATTATAGCCTACACAGACAGTCCAATATCAGTTCAATATCGAAACATTATACTAACTGGCTGCTTGTTCGTTTTATCGAATGAACTCCCGACCACGACAGTTGTTTCGAGGTGTACAAAAGGGAAAAATAAAGTCCTCTCTCAATTTAAAGTCAATCAGATATAAGTTAAATAAAAATGCGTGGTTACAATATTAAATTGGAGTTCTGCAAACGGATTTACGTGTACAAAAATTAGGCTGCAGTTCATGACAGAATAATAGTAACCTAACCTAACATAACCCCGCTGAGCGCTGTATGGTGGCTGTTCGTTGAGCAAAAAAACAACGTTTACAAATAAATGGATTTGCAAAAACTAAATAAAGTCAAATTAAACAGAATATTCAGACCTCACAAATTAAACATCAAAAGTAGGATTCAAACTCAAGACCGCATGATCGTGAATCTGAAAACATAACATATACACTGGGTTACTGGGCTAAGTTTATTCCATAGAACTAAAAATTGGTTGATGACATTTTCCGATATCGTAACAAACGATATTCGCGATATTGAACCTCTCGTGTAGGTGTTAATGTGCTCACAATGTTTTGTAACAGCTGATTTATATAAATCTCATGGTGAGAAAATTACCGCCTACACGGGAGGTTTACTTAAATCAGCTGATACAAACATATGGTACACATTTAAATGGGCCAAAACACTCGAAGATTACTCCTTTTCTGATGAATAGTGGCTAAACGGATGATCGTATCTTAAAACTTACGAAAAACTGTTCGTTAGTTGGGAGTTAAATTGTCTACAACCTTTGTATTTAAAAATTGTTCCATCTCTTACCGTTTCCGTACAAAACGTGCTCAAAGTGGAAACATTTTAAAAGTGGAATTTTCCCCGCCCAAAAAGTGCGTCCAAAACTCAAAAATGTTACCTTTTGGCAATATACCTGTGGGTTTCTTGTCAAGAGCTTTGATTCAAGTATGGGGTCAAGGGGGTTGGACTACGGGAAGTGCCTCATAGATTATGTCAGTGAGTCAGTCAGTGAATCTGTCTAGCTTTATATAAGTAGATGGCAATGTATATATTATATTTAATAGTGAAGTAGGGACCGGTGAAGAAGCCCTGTAATCCAAATACTTGGAAGTAATATATTTCTTCGTTTTAGAGTTGAGGCTAGTGTGATTAGTCTTTAGTCGTACTTTGGGGATATAAATTCACGAACGAACATCATACTCCCAGTTAGGTATGTTAAGAGACTAGTTGTTTATGGACGGATCTTTCATGGTAATTACCAAGTTATTTCTTTACAGTGCAGGTATGTGATCTCAACTGTAACTCTAACCCGATACACTTCTGTGAACTTCGGTCGAGGAAGGAGCTATTAGTCAATCCCCCTAATTTGTCCAATAAACACTAATTAATGTTTCTCAGTTTGGATACACGAGAATCATTCACATCCTCAATCATAATTCGAGTTTATTTACCTTTTATTACCACGTAGTATGTATCAGTGTATTCAAAAGTCACTATTTTGAAACTGTTAAAGCACAACAAATGAAGGTTTTCATTAATTTCTTAAATATTCCAACTAACTAAACGCATAAAAGCTTTTAGAATATAATTTTAACTCTAAGTATTTTCTTCTTAAAATACAAGTGAATGACAGCTACAATCAAAAATGCAAAACTTAAACTATCGCCTTTTCTTATAATTATAATTTTGCTAGACAAAAATATCAGTTTTATATTAATTAATTTGCAAATATAAATAATGTTTCCAAATCAAGTGATTTTATCTTACGTGTGAAACCCAATATATTTGATCCTTGGCCAAAAAGACCTACATACCATAATAAAAATTGCAGGTACCAATATGAAATTCCATTTTCTCAGCTACAAGTAATGTAGTTTAATTTTACGTGAACAATAAAAATGTTATTTATGTTGTAATAAATGTTATAATTTTGATCATTTGGTTGGCTCTTCCTGGTACTTTTTCCCGTACTATTCAAAAGCTTCGTTACTTAGATTCATTTAGTATAAGGCTATAAATAAGTTATTGTATTGGTATAATGGTTTTTATTTTGTTGTGTATACTAAAAAGTGCTAGTGGCTGTGTACTATCCAGCCACCTTTGAATTATTAACAGTCCGAATGTTGTAGCAACATAGTATTGTATTGATAACATTTAATAGAAACATTGCTTGAAAGGCATTGGAATTGAAGGATATAAATAACAGCTTTCCTTGTTTTGGTCGAGGGGTTCTGCAGTGAAGTGCCTGTCTTTAATATCAAAGCGGATCTGATATTGCTGCCTTTGACCTGGAAACAGCTCTTCAATCACCAATAAGATGCCGTGAGCCATAGAATAATCAGATTGTTTTGTCAGATATTAAAATAGTATATTTAAACGACGTTAAGCACATTTTTAACAGTTATTCATCATTTTAAAAGTTCTTATAGCTTAATGAAGTGTAACGTACAATTTAACGTAAAGCCTAATGTGACGTATTCTAAAATAACCACGTCTAAATGGACATATACATTTAAGAAAAAGTCTCTGAAATAAATAACGGTAATATGACAGTTATATACTTCCCTGACAATAGATTTGTTGTAACCATGTGAATATTGCACTAACCAATTAACCAATCAAAACCAATTGACCCTCCGACCAAAGTTGCATTACGCAGTTATTAATTATTCAGCCCACCTAATGGCTACGGTTAGTTATGCAATGGAAATTAACCTCTGTAAACTGTGATAAGGCACAGTAAAACAGTCGTATTGTGTTACTATTTGTAGAAATTGTTTGGATACATTTCATTCTTGTTTTTTAAAGACTCATAAAATATTTTCAGGTGGTTCCAAAATATATTTCAAAACGACTAAGCCAGTTATATTCATAACTAAAGTGAATAGGGGTCATTGCCAGGTAAATATTTCATTTATGACATTCCAACCAAGTAAAAATACAAGTTAATTATACACGATAAAATTCACCTAGATTAGGGCCTATACGTGCAGTTGAATTTAAGTTACATTATTTACAACTAATGTTTACTGTTTTAAATTGTCTTTCGAGGGGAATTCGAACAAACTTAAATTAAACTTAAATTAATTTATCAAACTTTGTCTAATATGGTCTTGAATATTTTGCGAGATTCGTGTTTCTTGGTATATTTTCATCAGAGAACTTTTGTTAAAAAAGGAACGAATGAGTTGTATGCCAAGCGCCTCAAACCGGGAACTTAATCTTTTAATAAATAAATTACAAAAACAAACCTTTCATTCACATACATAACATTGAAATATAATATGCGCAGTATTAATTCAACGCAAAAATACTGCACAGTTAAAGAATTAAGTGTATATTAAGTGTAAAGTGAATGTATAAATCCAATTTTAAATCCATTGTTTGATATTTTAAGTGTTTTTATTTTTACTGCTACTGCTATTTTTAAATTTTACAAAACTAACAAATATTGGGGTGAAAATAACACTCGTGCCAATAACATTTTTTCATTGAGTTCTACCGCCTTACCTCTCTAATAAAACTGATGATGATTTAATTATAATCTAAAGTGTATATTTTCTAGTTGTTAGTTGTTACTCCTTATACAGAAAGTAGCATTCTACATTAACTACTTTGTACTTCATATTGCATGTTGCCTACAATCAAACGAGTTAACCAAACAACTCTTTGTGTTCCACTCGTTGTGTCGACAGTTCTTGGAACATGGTTTATCTAAACTTTGAAGAGCTCAGCGGGTGCTCCTAGAGTTGTTGCTGGCTCATAACAAGTCATTCTCATGGAGAGATAAGGATGAGGCAAGAATGAGTCAGTTCCCTCGACTGTTGTCACCGGTGGCACATCCTCTGAGCTGGATATCCTCCTATTTACCGGACAGTTCTAGAGGACGAGACACTTCCCCTTGGCATCCCTGAGCGGCGACATGACGCCTCTACTTCTAGCTGCACTTGTCGCTTTGTCCTGGGTAAGATATATAAACAATGTATGAATAATAATTCCACAGAAGTGAAATAGGTAGAGGTTTTATTTCGAGTAAAGGATTTTTTTTTTTTTCAAACATATTCTATTGTGTAGTGGTATAGGAGCTGTTTTGAACGCCATACATTTAATTTTAAAGATAAATCAAACTAAATTTTTAATTAAAAAGAGAACTTTTAAATTGGTTTAAGGGAAGTAAACATACGACAGTTTCAGCGGAGTTGCCAACACTAATCAACTCAATCGGTACACATTATATTTTTGTCTGTTCGGAAGTAGGTTTGTAATGGAGTTTGACTTTTTTAAGATTTATAATAGCCATACCATGGTACAAATGCATTATTGAGCTTCTAAGATTGTGTAATGTTTTAAAACAACTTTCTACATTTCCAAGATTATTAGAAAGAACTCTACTCAAAGAAACCTTATGACATCTGATTACATCCTATGACATTGCCTTTATCTTATGATATCTTAAAAGCTTATTGCATATATTAAGGGAGTATTTTATATCTTACTATTTTTAGGACTCTCAATCAATTTAAAACGTCATAAAATACCTTCTTAAGGGGAATTGGAAGGAAATTGATTTAAATCAAGAGTAGCATCACTAGAGCAAGTATGTATATAATAATACTGGTCGAACAGTATTATTTTAATTTGTAATAGTTAGGTCAGGGATATGGATTATCCTTTGTACGTAGAAGTATTTATCCAGAATAAAACTTTTTACAGTATGAATTATTTTTTAAAGTTGTAAAACAATAGAGTAATTACCATACATACGGCTGACAAAAAGAACAAAGGGTAAACAACAGATTTCTAATTTGACATGTGGCATTTTTATCTTTGAGTTTTTATTTTTTTTATATATCCATGATAGGTATATTTATGTTTATTTAATATTTTAAGGTTATTACAATGAACGTCGGCTTTACAGATGATTTGTCAATGTTTTTTATGAGCTTGTAAGAACGCTTGCTACTAGAATTAGGTAAATTGCCTTTAAAAATCTGATTGAGTATCTAAATTCAAATTTGTGTTACTCTTGATCCGAAAAGAAGCACGGTTACTAAAAATGGTTAACTTCTTGTTTACTCTAGAAATATGGAATATTCCAGGATAAATGTTTAGCTGGTAAACAGATTTCTTCTCCTCGTCGACCTCTTTTGGTTGTGTGATTTTAGTCTTAAGTGTATACAAATATAAAACACTATTCACCTGCCAAGATTAACATTTGTTTATGGAAGCTTCATATAAATTTGTTTCCAACCTTAATAAACGTTTTCAAAATTTGTATTAGGTTTGTAGTTTGAAGTGAATATCATAAATGTATTGGTTGTTGTTTTAAAATTTGATTTCCACTCAATAAAATACTCTTACTTAAATTATTGATTTTTAAATAATTGAGTTTAGTTTTAATACAAATAAATATTACAAAAAGATACTCGTAGCCGAGAAAGATATGATTACTCCTATTAAAAAATTCAGTTAACATAGAAAAGTAGTTTTCAAATCATCACGAATCTCCCACTGTACTTTACTATTTACATAAAACAAAAAAAGAGTTCAGGTTTTTATCTGTATTAATACTTGAATCTAACAATAAAATATCTTAACAAATTATTAAATAGAGAAGATTGAACATTTTTGCACAGTTGTAATTGATTGTGTTTACATGCCTGTTTTAGCTTGTGCCGAATACAAGTTTGCCGACCATAATCTGTGCGCCAGGCCGCCGCTACGTCCATCCTCACAACTGCTCGGCATTCATAATGTGCAACGCAACAAGAACCTCGGCCCTGAGATATTTAAATGCCCAACTGGCTTACACTATAAAGCGAAGAAGAACTACTGTGACTGGCCGGATGATGCTAAATGTACACTGGAAGAAAGAGAGAAACAACATTGGAGAGCTCTAGAATGAATAAAACAGTGGTGAGAAAAGATAACATGAAAATTATAATACAGAAGACAAAAGCAAATGAAAAAGTTAAATATATCACAATGAGGAATAAAGATGCAGTAGCCCGAAGGGGAGAATTAGAAAACAAAACTACTGTTGTTCAGTGGGGCGTAATAAACAAATCCCAACCAAAAGAACACCAACAAAATGTGTCTAAAAAATAAGTTAAAGGAGGTGATGCTAAAACTAAAATCACTATCAATGGTGCTAAAGAAGGTGAAGCAAAAAATGCAGACAAAGATAAGACGGAATAAATTACTGCGTCAGACGCCTTGACCGACATCGGACCTTCAGAAAGTAAAGGTAAGTTAGAAGTAAAATCTGGGCAATTCGACACTCAAGAAAAACATCTGAGCGTGATTCTGTCCTTTATAAACAAGGATTTGTTGGTAAAGATTTTCATTCTATATCAAAAAGGCAAGATAAGTTGGAAATTAAGCAAGAAGAAACTAAAATGGCAAGCGAAAAGAAAAGTGAACTAGAAAATCCAATGGAAATTGAGAAACTGTTAAGTTCTCAATAAGTTCTCAATAAGTCTGTTAAGTTCTGTTGTAAACCTTCAGACGTAGAAAAGGCCAATATAACTAAATTAGAGAATGCTTCCACTTCAGATGAAAGGTTTAGCAATAAGGGAAAATAATTAGATTTTTTAAATAAGAGTTTGATCGATTCTGTTATGAAAACGAATAATACAGGAGACAACCTAAACAACAGAGAGGTTTCAGAGGAACCAGTTATTAACGACGGCAGTGATGATGAATTCGTTCTTGTTCCTGTCAATTTGAACTATATGCAAGGGGTTTTTGGATATGAAATCATCCCTTTTGACACGGCAAACTCTACCAGAGATAGTTCACCTGCTAGTGAAAGTCCACCCACAAGTGAAAATTCTCCTAAAATTGCACTTACAATTGAATTTACTCCAACAAGTGAAGATTAGACCAAAAGTGAAAGTAAAACAACCACAAGTAAAAGTGCGCCAAGAAGCACGTCCGAACCATCTGTTGAGAAGAAATTTGCATTATAACAGGGACAATGGTGCATGCACGGCCAATATTTGTGGGTTATTGAGATAGTAAAGAAGTAAATACTAATATAAGTCACACTGCGATTCGGTAAAATAAGTTATGATACAAATACAGATTGTGTACATGCCGCAATATATTTGTAAATATTAGTGATATATATTTTTTCACATATTCATTATAATTTTTAATTTTCATCAAAATTTGTGTATTTTTATTGCTATTAGTGAAGATTTTTTTATTTATCTGTAATAAAAGTCAAATTAATCAACTTACAAACTCTTAGTATGATGCTTTTCAAATCGTCTTGCAACTCAATCATACTTAAATAAAAGGCCTTTAGTAAGAACTAGCCGGCACTTTGAGATGGTGATTAGTACACATGATCAGTCAATCAGAGGTGAGAGTCATCAGCATTGGGGGATTGAGAGTAGAACATACACAGCCACTTACCCCATGGACCGGGTAAATTGGTTATTATCAAATTTAAATTAATTCAAAACAAACATAACTCATACACTTATAAATTTATAATAACGTTTTATTTACCAAATATTGTCACCTATGACAGATATGAACGCTGTTAACGCTAATCTATAGAAACTATTTCTTAAAGGTGTTTTTGGTTGATAGGGTTTAACTCCTTTTAATACTACATAAAACTCAACAATTGAGCCTACATTTTAAGACTACCCTCAGCAATAAATGCAAAAAAAGTAAACAATTATTCCTTCTTACTTATTTGTTAACGGTGGCATAATGTGTATAACAAGCTAAAATACTCAGTTAAAATACAACAAATTAAAAATAGGTGTTCCAACGCGCAAGCTATGCATTGGAAAATTCTAGTATGATATTTTCATGACATAATAACAGTTTAGGAAGACATATCAATTACTATTAGAAATTATTTACGAAGTGACTACATACACGTCCAATGTAAGGGCAAATTCACTTCGCTACCGCTTAGGTTAGGTTAGGTTTGTTTACGTTACGTTACGTTATGTTAGGTTAGGATAGGTTAGGTTACGTTAGGTTAGGTTAGGAGGTTTTCTGGCTCTCAATTTGTTTTAAAAATCACAGGATAAGTAACGTACGGTGCATAATTTGGAACGGACGTGAACAGTAGCGGTTCACGTCGGACGTGTACGTAGCCTCTGCCAATTATTTATGAGTATCTCTTGTATAAACAAAACAATAAAGTTATAATTTCTAATACAATAGAAATGATAATAATTTTTAAAATTGTATATATATACACACATTTCATTTACAAGAATATGATTATTAGATTGGTTGATTTAGGTGTTATTAACACAAGGCAACATAAACCAGAATTTTAAATGAAGGCTACAAAAATAAATTAAATAGGATATCAGTGTACATATAAGTTAAATTACTTTATAAAGTATGTCTATTGCAGTTACAACAGATACTAACATTTCTTAAAACGCTTTACAAGTTTTCAAGACAACACGTACATTAACAAACCTCAAGTTAACAGTTCAAATTGTCTGCTTAACATTGCCACAACATTGGCAAGCATCACTTTACATAATATTTATATTCTAGAAGTATTCCTAGAGATCACAGTTTTCAGGTTTTTATATTTTTATTATGAACACACAAAGAACAATGGTATTTTTTAAAGTGATAAGTATAATGTTCCAATATAAAAACCTTCCTTGGAATTGGAAATTGTAACCATTAAGAAAGTTATTGTTATTTTTAAACATTAGGATACTGGAGTAAAAGGTAAAACGCAGATCTTTTGTTGGACTGATCGTAAGATGTATCTGTGAGTAGTGTACTGTGTATGAATGCAGCGCGGTGCAGTGAGCCGTGGCCAATAAACAATGTCAAGGGCCAAACTGTTATTCAAGAGCCACTTGTTGCTGCATCGTGATTATATAAGTTCTAAATATAGTTAGTAAATATGGCTTTAATTTAGTGGAAAACCAGCATAAATGGTAACAAACCTTAATTTGTAACATTTCTGCTGTGACCACAACTAAACAGAAACATAGCCACAATTCATCAAACAAAATTAAATATACAAATCGTATCAATAAACGAACTATAAGTTAAAAAATTGACTTCCAAGATAAGTACCAACCTTTTGTTTATGGGTGGGATAAATACAGTGTGTATTTATAAGTATATTTGTTGGAAGAGATTTAACAAGCCACTAAACAATATAACTGACCTCTGCAAAGTAACTTAACTAGTAGGTACCCCTTAAGTACATGTTGTTCAGTGAAACAAAACAATAATAATTTATCTTCTGTGATTATTATTATTGTTTAAAATTTATAATTAAAAATACTTAATTTAATACATTTATATTTTTAACTTTTAAAATAAATATTGATGGAAGTATTTTTTTTATTGTATTTATAGTTTAGTTAAAGACATACCACTAATTATGCGTAATTCACCCTTTTTAAATGATTGCACGAATTATAACTTGCATTTTATGACTTGTGCTCCTGACAAAAGTAATGGTGATGAAACATATTTTACGTACAGTACAGTACAAACATCCAAATCCCTTATTTCAAAAACTGATTAATACTTTTAACTGTTTGTCTACAGTTTCCCGTTATAAGTCAGTGTCTAATATTATATATTTTGTTTGAACTGTTTTGAAAAATGTTCCTCAAACATCAATGAACTAATTAAACTCTATGACTCAATAATCCACGTTCCTTTGAAAGTTCGGAACAGTAACTATTTCAATTATGAAACAAGTTCACAGATTGCCAAATTGCAAGTTAATTCTACAATACTTGAAGTATCAAACTATATAAGTATTTTTTAGCTGTGGATTCATGTTTTACGAGGTATATAGAATTTAAACATCTTTAAGCTTATTATAATTAACATATATTCCTATGTTCAGTGGAAGTTTCTCTCTACAATATTACTTTATTACTATAATGTAACGACTGTAGTGAATGTTCCTTACCTTACGCGAATGTGGTAAAATGACCTAATATATAAGAAAATGTGCATTTTCTTATGGAGCAGTTAGTCAGCAATTAGTACTCATTTAAAATTATACATATTTTATTTATCTGTTTGGATGTTATAGTTAAAATGTGGACAAATATTTCTCTTTGTAATAATTGTTTATTTATAACATTTCGTGGTATTGAATTATTAAGTTTAATTAAATTAATCTTTACCACTCTACTAGTAAAATAATGGAAATATATTGGAAAACGTGTTACGCCCAATAAACAAGCCAACATATCTAAAATATTAAATGTTCTCTCTCAGTTGGTACAAACAATCATTATTATAAGAGTACTATTTCTAAGAACTAATTTAGATGGAAGATAATTTTTTAACCGCATGGTTTTTATCCAGAATCATTTAAAATTTGATTAATAATATTTACGTGTTCACTTATTTTGTGTAATTTGAAAATAAAAATGTAAACGTAATAACTTGGACAATTTAAAAAATTCCCATTTTTATGCTTGCTAGATAAAGCTTGACAGTGATACCTTCATATATGAATGGATATTTTGTGATATAGATAAAATGTCACGATCTTAATTTGCATGTTTAGTACTATATTATAATAAGAATTAGATAAATATGAATTTTAAAAGGCTGTTGTATACTCGACGGAATTGATTTGCCAGCATTACAAGTAAGCGACACTGTTAGGTCCCACTGGATAGAACTGTCTGTGTCAAGGGAGGTTAGCTCTGGCGATGGTGTGAGGGGTAGGGGTGGCTCAGTAGTAGATTACACACGTTAGTGTGGCTTGGCATATCACTCTAGAAGATGGCATTCCTGGTAAGCTCGTACAGCAGGTCAATAGAAGGGGAGTAACTAAATGGATTGCAATTGATGTAGACAGCAACAACATAAAAATAATGTCTACATAACCGTAACACTTTGTTTGTAGTATGAAAATTACTTTTGGGAAGTAAGGAAAGTTCCCACCATATCTTGGGGTCCTTACCTACGGATAAATATCAATAATTGATGCCTTTATACACGTTAATCATTTCTGCTGTGACCACAACTTAACACAAACATAGCAACAATTCATCATAACAAATTAAATATAAAAATTCATCAGATACAAATTAATTAAGGATTAATTACTTTAATATTTTAAACTTTAGTTGGTTTAAGCCTTAGAGTAGTTTTAAAAGCGATGATGTAATAAGTCCAAACAAACCAAATTATATTAACAACTTTTAATATAATACATTTTAAAAATAATCAGCATAAAGTTACAATTTTAAGCATAGTGATTGGCAAGAAATGAAATTGGAAAATTCTTTAATTTAGAATATAAGGTTGTTATCTCCTGGATAGTGTTTTATTGTTTCACAAAAAAAATAAAACTGCCTTTAATAATGGAAAAATTATGTGATTTCCTGTAACTTCGATGATGAAACAATATTGCGATCGTAATGGATTTTGTGGGTTATTTCAAGGGAAGAATTTCTCTTTGAGGCCAACAACGTATTCATTAGACCACCGGTCTTCACACCATCTCCTGTGGCTGAAATATATTGTACCGTATTAGTTCCAAACTTTAAGCTTTAAAGATACGTGTTTATAGGAAATCTTAAAAGAATAGGATTTTTATCTACTTAATGGGGTGGAACATCTAAATCACACACATTTCAAATTAAATTTATTTATTTTAATGCTAAAAAACAGATCTACAATCCAGTTATATCGTAGCATAGAACAATAATTATGTCTAAACAATATCATAGCCCAACAGTAGTAACAAAAAACAGTACTGTACAAATAATCAAACCAAATCAGATGGACTGGTGGTCCATCTCCATGCACTTCAGGCAAAAGCTCAATAATGGTACATAATTAGCTCATAACAAACAAAGATAAAAAATAAATATTAATTGGCACATATTATACATAAATACATACATACATATTATACATATTCAATTACATATCTCTACTCTCCTAATCCAAAAATAGGTACATTCATGTGTATGAGCTTTTGATTAATACAAAACATGTATACAAACTAATAGTTGTATAAGTAAAACACTGCTGTGAACATTAGTTAAGAAATTCTTACTGCAAAAAGATACTAAAAAAGCGTTTTATTAATCAGCTTGCAGGTACATTCGAATTTCAAAATGAAATGACAACAAAGCTATCACTATTTTAATTTTGCAGTTATAACAAGTAAAACTAATTTTAACTATAATTAATTTCGTTTCCTTGGGTTGCATTTACCATACAAACTGTAACAGTATGTTACATAAAGCTTATACTATATTTCAATTACAGAAAAATTACAATTGATATAAGAAAACCAATCGACTTCTTTAGACGACAATTATGCTCTTTCAATTGCGCAGTTTTCCTGCCAGTCTAACTAGTTTGGATCATCGAGTTATTTTTCAACGAAACAAACGATTATCTAAAGCCCATTTTCATTTCGGCCAATTATTGACCCTCAAGTTTATGAGCTGATAGGATTAATGTAGTCGGTTGATCTATAAGGATGTTTACTATAAGGTTATAAGGATTTGATTATGGATGGTTAAATTTTAGCTGCACAGTATTATAAACTGAAGATTATAATTTAATGTCCAGCAGCTAAACATACATTAGCCAACACTCTTCCAACACATCTCAGAGATAGGATAGAACTGTGGTGTTTACAAACAAACAAACCAGTTCATAAACAGAGTGAACTAAAGCTCTGACACAGCTTCTGTTACAGTTCGAGTTTAGTTATGAGCCAATGGGTTTTACGAGTAATTAATTGGTTGGGGTATTTAGGCAACAGAAAGCCATGTTCTTGCTAAATGGCACACTAAAGGGCAGTGACATACATAATTTATATGGAGATTTTTAGTTTCTGTTCATTATTATTTTTAATTGTACTTAAAATTATAGTTAAATTTGTTTATCTATAGGTTTACCTAACACATTAGTTGACGTTGAAACATATTCATACAAGATAAATCAATTTGTAAAACTGGTGTGTAACGAGCATTCGAGGGTTTTAAGAATAGTATTAATACTAGTGATATTTGCTAGTTGAAAATCTTTGAAATGCGGCTTAGAGATGGTTATTTGTGAACAAATTAGTTCTATTTGGTAATTGTTCATATCGTGACAAATCAAATCGAAATAGCAAAATAAAAACATAAAAAGTAACTAAAGAAAAAAATTTGTTTTATTTTTAAACAGACAACCCAATCTATGCTTATTTAATACGCTAGGGTTTTTTTGTGACTGGAACTCCTCCTACAGTGTTCAACCGACTTTGGTATTTTTGGTGTCGTTAGATACCTAGATATAGGTCTGAAGTTGTTTGTGCCCAAATTTCATAAAGAACAGGCCTAAGGGAAGGGCCCTAGCTGCCCTTAAAGTTCATAATTTTTCCATAAGATTAACACTGTGAAAGAATTGTTTTGAATTGTATGATCGAACAGCTGAATATAGTAAACACAGTTTATCAGCAAGAACACCTGTTCACTACTGGAAAGGTAACGCACTATGTTTATAATTTTGATGATGAAAGTTAGCATTAATCATATAGTGAGTTTATAACGTTTATCCCAGAGTGTAGCACGTGAACCTTCATGTTGAATAGTAATAAATACATTCTTAAGGCCGAATTATTATAAAAAATCACATTTAATTTTTTAAATTTTTTAAAATTTTTAGCCAAACTTAGCACAGTGTAGGTGATTTTCAAGTAAGTATTATAATATTTTTGGTTAAAATATATGGCACTAGCTGGTACCTGGTGCCACTTTGTTCACGTGACCTTTCTTTATTACCGTTGATTTCCGTTTATTTACCCGCGAGTAAAAATATTGTTACCATGGAAACTAAAATTAAATCACTACCCCATGATATTAACTCTGACAAATTTTAAGCACACTCATGTTGAATGCCAGTAGGACGGAGCCCAAAAAGAAGATTAGTATGGGTCTGTAGGTTATATTCTCGTGTACCTATCTTCCTGAAACATTTTAACTCAATCATTCCAGAATTATATATTTGTTACTAAACATGACATACGTATAACATCCAGTGGGTTGGAGCCCTATAGAACTTTCGGAACGGGGGAATGACATGGTTTGAGTGGAATTTCAGGATAATCTGTTCTATAATTGTTTATGATAGTTAACATGAGAATAATAAAGGCCAGCGGGGTGGAGCCCTAAATCATATTTTGATCAGGAGTATTCCTATGTCTTGTTTAAGTATATTAGCTACCCTCTACCTGAACTTCAGATCCATAATTCCAGGAGTAGGTGCGAGGTGATAAGCTTGAATTTTTAAAGCAAATGGGGGGGAGCCCTACATTAGTTTTATTACAGAAGTAGCACAAGATTTGATTCAAAAGTATGGTCTATTTTCCAATCTTTAGTTTTATCGGTTCAGTTGTTTGGTGTGCGATTGTTAACATAGGAATAATAAAGGTCTGCGGTGCGGAGCCCTAAACAGTATTGTGATCAGTCGGATGCCTATTCTTATTTGAGTTACATTTGAGTTATATTTGAGTTATTTTCTACCGAACTTAAGTCCTATCAGTCCAGTAGTAGGTGCGAGATGGTAAACATACTTTAAATGTCAGTGGGGGGGGTCCCAAAGTATATTCGGATTGAGGGAATGTCTAATTTGATTCTGGTGTAATATTTATTTCCGCACCAAATTTCATCTCCATTTTTTCAGTCTTGGTGTATAATGATTAACTTGGGTTTACTTCAGGCCACTACTGGGGCGAAGTCTTACATAATATTACCAGAGGTAGGCATATATCTAGCTTGAGCTATCAGCTATCTTTCTACTGAATTTTAACTTCGTCAGTCAAGTGGTAGGTGCAAGATGGTTGGAATAAGTATTTTGAATGCAAAAAGGGCAGATCCTTAAAAGATTTGTGGGACGGGGGAAAACAAATTATTTTGGACTACATAAGCCTAAGGAACGGGGGTTATGAGGAAGCCATCGATCACAAAAAAATTGATTTTGTGGGTAGAATACAACAAATCAAAATTAATTATTTATACTTCACAGGTTTTGGATTGTATGTTAGAATTAAGGAAATACAATTAGATTATTAGAAAACCCCAAAGCCGATCTAGATCAGAGTGTGTCAATCAGATGTAACAGGTTGAGAATCAGAATGAACGTCTTGAAAAACAATAAATTATCCCATCCTTATTTTCAGATTCTCCATCAAATATGACCCAAAAATTAGCATGCCATGAAATGTTAGCAAAATTGTATTAAACCTTCTTTATTCATACAGTCATTTTACCCAAAATGTGTTGAAATGGTAAATACCCCCGTCGCAGCAAACCTGCGTACTCAGCAAATTTCCAATGCAAATATATGGGTATCACTACTACCTAGAGCCACTTACCAAGTTTCACAAAAATACATTCATTAATAAGAGTTATATAGCATTTTATTTATTTTCTATAAGAATAACATTATAAATGAGTACGCAGGTTTGCTACAACAAGGAAGATAAGATAGGGTGATTTTTTGCAATTATCAATATAACTCAACCAGGTGAAGCTACATACCAAGTTTTATTAATTTAGGTCCATAACTAAGGGAGATATAAAACTTTACTTATTCTCCATATAAATAACATGGGGCCGAGTATGCAGGTTTGCTGCTACTGGGGAAAATCAACAAAAAACCTTTTTGTGCTATTATCAATATACCACAACTAGTTGAAGCTACATACCAAGTTTCATCAATATACATACATAAATAATCAAAATATAACATTCTATTTATTCTCCATAAGGATAACATTGGACAACGTACTGTGTTTAGCACATTGAATATCACTGCAACGGTTGGACGTAAAACAACAATTAAAACGCCAAAATGATTGTTTTGTAAAGCTAAACTGATTGGTATAAAGAAATGTGGAGTTTTTAGTGAAATTATCTCAGGAAAATCTAAAAACCGTATTCCCATAAGATTAACATGGGAAATTTTATGGACACATTTTTTGACTTTTCTCCACAACCACTAAACCTAGCTTAATGATTCAAAATACTAAATTGTGTGTTTTTTAAGATCTACAATATGGCTGTAACCAAAATCTAGTGTTTTTAAAATTTTAGGGTAAAAAGTTCAAAAAACTGATTTTTGGAAAATTTTAAACCCCCATAAAATCCCCTTCCCATAAACCGATCGATCTGGTTTTCGAATTTAAATTCATAAATGTTACTCTCCACATTTGTGCAAAATTTCATAAAAATCGGGCGCTTCTTTCAAAAGTTATCTCGGTAACGGACATACACACACACACACACACATATATATATATAAATTTGAACGAATCGTGTTTTTGGCATCTGGGGACCTCAAAAAAAGTTATCATGGTCTCGGGCTTAAGTCTTACCATGCCACCTACGGTAATAGCTTCTTCCCTATAGGGGAAATTCGCTAAAACCCAGAACTTGTAGAGTTGGCATATTTTAGACCTGAGAGTAATTTAAGCAAAGCGAATAGGCTATCTAGAAAAAATAAAAATTGAGTTTTGGAAAAGAATGAGTTGTCGTATATTTGGAAAAGATTTGGGACATTTATAACAATCTGAATTCCAAAAACCTGAGTTGCCACACGCCCATCTCTTAATAGCCTGAGTGGCCTGAGACAAGAAGGATTGAATAATCGATACAAATGATACTATTTATAAAATACATGCTCATCACAGCAAAACATTTCTCGATTTCGAACAACGGGTTTCCTAGTTCTACAAAATATTGTATGATAATAAATGTTAGTATTAAATCAATTATACAATTTAAACACCTCCTTACACTACTCACTTATTAATTTACAACTCAGTGTTCCAATCACTACCAGCTGACACGAGTGATAGTAGGTGTTAGCAGGTGCCAAAGTAAATTAACCACAATGGAAACCTACTACCAATAGAGTCCCTAGCGCAGCCAATGTTTTCGAAATGCTGTGTACAGCAGAGCGTTTTATGGATGTACCCATATTGACACCAACAATGACAACATTTACCCAGTCATATTTTCTAATGGTAAAATCATAATAGCATGATTAATCTACAATTTACTCTTTAAACTGTTTTTTTAATGACTATTAGATAATTCCCTTCATAATTTTTGCTGGCCCTTTATTGTAATATGCACCCGCATAAGGCAATTATTTCGCAAGTTTGAAGCGTGATTTTAAAATTAAATCTTTTACCACGGATGTTTAAATATTATTTAATTATTAGAATAAAAATATAATTTAAATTAAATGCATGAAACAATAGAATTCAGATAGTAATAATTAATATCAAATCCATAAAGCACTTCATAATGATAATACACCTATACGGTCATTTATTTATTTTAAATAAACAAACTTAAAATAGATAAATATTCTATAATCTTATAATGATGACCGAATCCGATAATTGTAATTACTTGTAGCAAGATGCCTCAGCCTAACGTCTTGTAGTAATCAGAGCCAATCAGTGTCGGCTGACATGATCAGTCAATCACGACTAAGAAGTGATCCTCGTGATGGATAGAGTGTGGCACATAATCCTCTAGTATCTTCATGTCCCAATGTCTCAATCAGCACGAGCCACCACTCTGTGGCTGTGATAGTATAACATCACGTCTGATGATTAATCCTCGTTATGGATGGAGCGTGGCACATAAAACACATAAATCTTCGTGTCCCATTGTCTCAATCAGCACGAGCCACCACTCTGTGGCTGTGATAGTCTAACATCACATCTGAGAAGTAATCCTCGTTATGGATGGAGTGTGGAAAATAATCCACATGAATATTTGTGTCCCATTGTCTCAATCAGCACGAGCAACCCTCTGACGATGTCCCTGTCTAACATCACGTATGATGATTAATCCTCGTTATGGATGGAGCGTGGCACATAATCCACATAAATCTTCTTGTCCCATTGTCTCAATCAGCAGAAGCCACCACTCTGTGGCAGTGATAGTCTAACATCACGACTGAGAAGTAATCCTCGTGATGGATGGAGTGTGGCACATAATCCACATGAATCTTCGTGTCCCATTGTCTCAATCAGCACGAGCCACCACTCTGTGACTGTGATAGTCTAACATCACATCTGAGAAGTAATCTTCGTTATGGATGGAGTGTGGCACATAATCCACATGAATCTTCGTGTCCCATTGTCTCAATCAGCACGAGCCACCACTCTTTGGCTGTGATAGTCTAACATCACATCTGAGAAGTAATCCTCGTTATGGATGGAGTGTGGCACATAATCCACATGAATATTTGTGTCCCATTGTCTCAATCAGCACGAGCCCCGATTCTGAGACTGTAATCGACACACATGATCAGTTATCCCGAAGATAACTGAAGGATGGTGTGTGGCACATAATCCGTTTGTACTTCTATGTGCTATCTTTGTTCTGTTACCAAATAATATTAGTTATTTTGAAGGTTTTCTAAGTAAAAAGTGTAAACTTAATCATACTGGAATAAGTTTAATGATAACATAGTTTAAGCTTTAGTTCTATTAATTGTAAAATACATCATATGAGTAGAAGTAAAGAGGGCATAGTGGGCCCTAAAGTACGAAGGGCGAGTCACGAGACCTGGATTAAATTCGCAAACCAAAGTAATGCGCTGATTTTTCACTAAAACGATTCTCAAACCTATCATAAGCTATGTTTTATTTTCTAAACGAGCATTTTCACCTCTTCATTAACAACAAAAGCTTTATATTCCAAAAAATAAATGCAAAAGCGTTATTTAGTTTAAAAATTCAATTGGTGTGGTCTTGAATCAATAAAACAACAGCTGACTCACAATGTCCGTTTGTCTACGGTCTGCTATCTGGCGGCACGCGCCGTTATCATTATACCCGTGGTCAGAAGTCAATGTCATGAATATATTCGAGCCAATACTCATACAACAAGTGATTTCTTAAACAGTAAAAAATTAAATAAAAATCTTTATAGTTGAGTTATTTATTAGCATTTTCTCCTTTTTACACCAGTTGATCCAAAACCTTTGTTTCCACGTTCTGTATGACGCGTATATTTTCCACCATCTGTCAGTACGTTATTTTGATAAACTTCTAATATTATTTGACCAATCCTCTTTTCACTTTAAAATCCACGTCAGAAAGGTTAAACAACAACACACCTACATTTCCAGTATAGTCATATAGGTAAGAAACCCACCCCACTATACTTTCAGCTACCCAGTTTCAGGTAGCTGGATTAAATGGGGGAAAGGCGTTTTCCCGGCTTTTTTCTCCATTTATGGCGGCTATTTAGCAAAAAAACTCGATTATTTTATAGTTTACCTTATAAAAAATGGAGTGTTTAAACCCCGATTGTTAGTACATTTGGTCTTCTAGAGGCACGCAATATTGCAAATATCCCAGCACATTTGTGGTTTACACTACAAAAAATAAATTTAAATAATGAGTTTGTTAAAAGATTACACTAAACACAACGCTTTTTATCTGGCGAGGTTATAAGTTCAAATGTCTCCACCTTCGAGGGGAGCCATTACATAGTCGCGAGATTTTTACTCTCGTGAGTAGGAAATACCCCCGTAGCAGCAAACCTGCGTACTCAGCGAATTTCCAATGCATATATATGTATCTTAATACCACATAAAGCCACATACCAAGTTTCATCAATATACATTCATAAATAAACGATTTATGACATTTTAATTATTCTCCATAAGAATAACATGGTGGCTGAGTATGCAGGTTTGCTGAAGGAAGGAACACAAAACATGGGGTTTTATACAAGTATCTATATAACTCATTTAGGTAAAGCCACATACCAAATTTCATTAATTTATTTTCATAATTAAGGGAGATAACACGTTGCTTATTCTCCATAAGAATAACATGGGGCTGAGTACGCAGGTTTGCTGCAACGGGAGCCTTTGGCAAAAAATTGTTTTTTTTTAGCAAATATCAATGGTCCACAACCAGATGAAGCCGTATACCAAGTTTCGTCAGTATACGTTCATAAATAAGCGAGATATAAAATTTTTCTTTTCCTCCATAAGAATAACATTAGACAACGTACTGTGTTTAGCACTTTCAATATCTCGGTAACCAATTGACGTAGAAAAATGATCAAAATACGAAATTGTGTGTTTTTTTAAGCTGAATCCAATGGGAAAAACTAAAATTTGACTATTTCCAAAATTATACATAAAAAATTCAAAAAACCCATTTTTGGGGTACAAAACCCCCCCAAAATACCCCTTCGGATAGAGCGATCTGGCTGGTTTTCGAACTTAAAGTCATAAATGTTGCTTTACACGTTTATACCAAATTTAATCAAAATCGGATAATTTTTACGAGAGTTATCGTGCTCACGGACACATATATATATATATATATATATATATATATATATATATATATATATATATACAGTTTCGAACGAATGGTGTTTTTGGGGTCTGGGGACCTCAAAACGAAAATTTATCAAGGTCCCGGGCCTAGGTCTTACCATGCCGACTACGGTAATAGCTGCTTCCCTATAGGGGAAATTCGCTAAAAATTACTTTTATTCTGTAAATTCCAAGTTAAACTTCTTAATTAGCCAAGATTATATGATTTCGCTTGTAAAAATCAAATTATATACTGTAAAATCCAAGGGAAAACTCTTATAATCTGTGGCCTATACAACGATCGTGGTTACCAAGCGTGTGATGATGGTGACGTGCATCGTTGATGGTTGGTATTCCGTGACGTTCGGTAACCGCAATCGTTGTACGGTGCGATCCAACCTAACAACGTGCGTGACGAGTGTCGACGATGGTCGGCATACCGTGACCACATACTAGGTATCTTATAATACAAATGTTATACACTACACAAGAATGTCGTCCAGACGATCATTACTAACGTGCTTTGTGACGTGCGTCTGGACGAAATTCTCGTTAATCACGTCCAGACGATCATTACTAACGTCACAACACAAGGGGTGGTATCCGATATCGCCCTTCGTACTTTAGGGCCCACTATGCCCTCTTTACTTCTACTCATGTTTTGGAGTTTGAAATTTATAATTAATTTGTATTAATTTACATAAACAATTGAGAATGTTATGAACAAAGAAGAAAACCAGGATACTTTGCTAGGAAGTTGATATAAGTTGGTTTGTAAGGTGAAACACTTTTCAAGTGCAGAGATAAGTCGTGGTTGAACGTTAAGTAGTTCTATTGTCTTTTCACAAGTGGAATGTTTTTTCTCGCTTTGCAGGAATCCAGGGAGAATGCACCACATCAAACTTTTGTTCTTTCAGTGGATAGTAAAAAAAACATGCACATCAACCAGCTTCAATATATTTGTCTCTTAAACTCTTCTGTTCTTGCATAAAGAATAAAATTAGTACTTTTATACTGTCTTTTTGGGATAGTTAATAAACGTACATTGCTGATACTAGCTATTCCCAACAACTTCGCTTGTTTTCCTGATTTCAGTTATATAATATATATATATATATATTTTAAACCTCAACTGCCCGTCACTATAGGCTGTGGCCGTGGCATTTACATTTATTTTAAACGAGTTTACAATTACTTTTGATATGCTCGACCATTTCACTTGTCATTGTTTCATATAAGGTAAACATTATAAATAGTTTTATACAAATCTGATTAAAATGTTTAACATTTTGCGGTACTTTTAAATAACACTTGAACCGAAATTGGTTTTGCGTCTTTACAAATTCAAACAAGTATTTTAATGTGAAACAGCCAGGTTTTTAATTTACTTTTTTAACATCAGCACATCGTATAAGGACGAAGTTTTTCAACTTCAATCAGTGTTGACACAGGATTTCCATAGAAATGGAAAACGCAATGAACATAAATCAGTCATAAGCTAAGCAAGAAAATTATAATTTAATTATAGAAAAGTGAACATAATGTTGTGTAATTAATAGTATCACAATCATGAAGTGCTGAGTTTTGTAAAGGTGTCACTGGACAACCAGGTTTAACCTACATAAGCCAAAGTTATAAATATATATTTGACCATGCTCAATGCGTTTGTCCAGAGCAAAGGCTATTATGTTTCAGTCTGAGTTTCAAAACTCAAGAGAAATTAAATGTAAATAGTTAGTTTAACTATCTTACTTTGAATTTATTGATTTCTTATAAACAGTTTTTATTGTAACAAATTGAAATTATAATTGTTTGTGAGTTTGTCTTATTTAGTATTTTGAAGTTTTTAGAGAAATCCAAACAGAAGTACTGCAGATGAGTCAGTAAGTGTACTTACAAAATATAGCTCATTTATAAATAAATTATCCATATTGATGGAACAAGTAAGTAAAAAACCTGATAATCTCTTTAGTGTATTTATTAATATTTTAACATTACTTTATTTAAAGTGTTATTATTTAGATGAAAAGAGAAAGCTCACCAGAGTAAGGGAGAAATAAGTAGTAATGATGCACAGTCATGGGTTTTAAATGTATTTTTTATAAATGCAATTTGCGCATAAAAAAAAAACTTGAAACATATTCCGAAACAAAGTTACAATATTTTATTTTATTTTAAGAGTAATATAATATATTTAATCATATCATAAAGAAGTGGCCATAAATATAAAGGAGTATACCAAGAGATGGCTTGATGCTGTAGAATCATTTCAAAATATCCTTTCTTTACACTTTGCATTCAATTTAAAACAAAGAGTCGTTTGATTACAATCATTAACTAAATAACTAACAAGGGTAGAACTCGTTAAGATGAGGCCCTTTGTTTACCAAGCAACAGTAAATGTATTAATTAGTTATCTCTCTTTACTTAAAACGTCCGGCTGTCATTACTTCAGGAATATGGGGTAATTGTATACGAGGATAATTCTCACCTTCAACTGGTCATCAAACAGTTAGAAAGCTTTGCTTGAACTCATAAAGTAGTTAGTGAAAATAATTTACAAATTTAAATAAAAATCGGAATAACTATTTTATATACGATAGTTCATAATTTAATAAAAAAATAGTTAAACTTCCTAAAATAAATATTATATATAAAGCAAAAAAGGGACCGTAAATCTAAAACCCTTAGACTACATACTTGAATGAAAGGTGAAAGAATTAGAGGACAATATTTTATTTTGGGTACAATTCTCCTAAGACAGTGTGATAAAAGTTTTAAGATGAAAACATGTTTAAATATTGGATTTTGATCAGTTGTGTGATTTATTTGGTTAAACTGGGAAAAATAACAAGCAAATCTGTTTATCAAAGCTACATTTAAGTAATAAAATGCTTAACATTCATCTAAAAAATACAGTATAAAGTACTAAGGAAATCCTGTAGGAGTAAACCTAAAAGTTAAAGAGATAAATACTTTGAAGCTGGCTGATATTCATGTTATTCCATTGAAAGAGTAAAAGTTGTATGAGGGGTACTCATCTTAGGTTCTGCAAAGCGAGAAAAACACATTCCACTTTTGAAAAGACAATATAACTTTTTAACGTTCAGCCACGACTTATCTTTGCTATTGAAACTTCTTTCACCTTACAAACGACTTTAACTTCATTCTAGGAAAATAACCAAAATTAGACTTAAACTAACTTTACTAACAGACTGACGTAAACTTTATATACGATTTTATCTACAGTTGACATAACTTATTTGTGTATAATTCATTATTGGTGATGGTGAATTCAATTTAGTTTTTCTAAAATGTTTATACCAATTAATAATAACTAAAATAATGTAAACTCCCTGAAACCTTTTTCACGAAACACATTACAAAGTAATTATATTTAAAGGTAAGATAAACTTTTATACGTAGGAAGTTGAAAAGGTGATGCATGAATTAATAATAGAGTGTTAATTACTTTTGGACAAAATATATGTCAATAGTACATATAATTTGGTAGAAGATTGACAATAAGACATAAAGTTACATGTGGATTATGATTACCGTGATTAACTGATCACATGCGCCAATCACAGCCTTAGAGTGGCAGCTGTTTCTGATCACATCCTTAGATCACAGCCACAGAGTAGCAAATCTTGCTGATTGACTGATGAGGTGTGCCTATCACAGCCTCAGAGTAGCAACTCTTGCTGATTGACAGATGAGGTGTGCCGATCACAGCCTCAGAGTGGCAGCTCTAACTGATTGACTATAATGTGTGCCGATCACAGGCTCAGAGTATCAGCTCTTGCTGATTGACTGTTCATGTGTGCCGATCACAGCCTCAGAGTAGCAGCTCTTGCTGATTGAATGATGAGGTGTGCCGATAACAGGCTCAGAGTGACAGCTCTTGCTGATTGACTGATGAGGTGTGCCGATCACAGCCTCAGAGTAGCAGCTCTTGCTGACTGACTGATGAGGTGTGCCAATCGCAGCCTTAGAGTGGCAGCAATTGCTGATTGACTGAACTTGTGCGGTGATTACAGCCTTAGAGTGGCAGCTGTTTCTGATCACAGCCTTAGATCACAGCCACAGAGTAGCAAATCTTGCTGATTGACAGATGAGGTGTGCCGATCACAGCCTCAGAGTAGCAGCTCTTGCTGACTGACTGATGAGGTGTGCCGATCGCAGCCATAGAGTGGCAGCAATTGCTGATTGACTGATCTTGTGTGCTGATTACAGCCTTAGAGTGGCAGCTGTTTCTGATCACAGCCTTAGATCACAGCCACAGAGTAGCAAATCTTGCTGATTGACAGATGAGGTGTGCCAATCACAGCCTCAGAGTAGCAACTCTTGCTGATTGACTGATCTTGTGTGACAATTGCAGCCTTAGAGTGGCAGATGTTGCTGATTGACTAATGATGTGTGCCGATCACAGCCTTAGAGTAGCAGCTCTTGCTGATTGACTGATCTTGTGTGACAATTGCAGCCTTAGAGTGGTAGATGTTGCTGATTGACTAATGATGTGTGCCGATCACAGCCTTAGAGTAGCAGCTCTTGCTGATTGACTGATCTTGTGTGACAATTGCAGCCTTAGAGTGGCAGATGTTGCTGATTGACTAATGATGTGTGCCGATCACAGCCTTAGAGTAGCAAACTCTTGCTGATTGACTGATCTGGTGTGCCGATCACAGCCTCAGAGTGGCAGCTGTTTCTGATTGACTAATGATGTGTGCCGATTACAGCACTAGAGTAGCAGCTCTTGCTGATTGACTGATCTTGTGTGACAATTGCAGCCTTAGAGTGGCAGCTGTTTCTGATTGACTAATGATGTGTGCCGATCAAAGCCTTAGAGTGGCATATCTTGCCGATTGACTGATCTTGTGTGCCGATCAAAGCCTTAGTGTAGCAGCTCTTGCTGATTGACTGATCTTGTGTGACAATTGCTGCCTTAGAGTGGCAGCTGTTGCTGATCGACTAATGATGTGTGCCGATCAAAGCCTTAGAGTGGCAGCTCTTGCCGATTGACTGATCTTGTGTGCCGATCACAGCCTTAGAGTGGCAGATCTTGCTGATTGACTGACCTTGTGAGCCGATTCCAGCCTCAGAGTGGCAGGTCTTGCTGATTGATTGATGATGTGTGCCGATCAAAGCCTTAGAGTCGCAGCTCTTGCCGATTGACTGATCTTGAGTGCCGATCACAGCCTTAGAGTGGTACATCTTGCTGATTGACTGATCTTGTGTGCCGATCCCAGCCTCAGAGTGGCAGATCTTGCTGATTGACTGACCTTGTGAGCCGATTCCAGCCTCAGAGTGGCAGGTCTTGCTGATTGACTAATGATGTGTGCCGATCACAGCCTTAGAGTAGCAGCTCTTGCTGATTGACTGATCTTGTGTGACAATTGCAGCCTTAGAGTGGTAGATGTTGCTGACTGACTAATGATGTGTGCCGATCACAGCCTTAGAGTAGCAGCTCTTGCTGATTGACTGATCTTGTGTGACAATTGCAGCCTTAGAGTGGCAGATGTTGCTGATTGACTAATGATGTGTGCCGATCACAGCCTTAGAGTAGCAAACTCTTGCTGATTGACTGATCTTGTGTGCCGATCACAGCCTCAGAGTGGCAGCTGTTTCTGATTGACTAATGATGTGTGCCGATTACAGCACTAGAGTAGCAGCTCTTGCTGATTGACTGATCTTGTGTGACAATTGCAGCCTTAGAGTGGCAGCTGTTTCTGATTGACTAATGATGTGTTCCGATCAAAGCCTTAGAGTGGCATATCTTGCCGATTGACTGATCTTGTGTGCCGATCAAAGCCTTAGTGTAGCAGCTCTTGCTGATTGACTGATCTTGTGTGACAATTGCTGCCTTAGAGTGGCAGCTGTTGCTGATCGACTAATGATGTGTGCCGATCAAAGCCTTAGAGTGGCAGCTCTTGCCGATTGACTGATCTTGTGTGCCGATCACAGCCTTAGAGTGGCAGATCTTGCTGATTGACTGACCTTGTGAGCCGATTCCAGCCTCAGAGTGGCAGGTCTTGCTGATTGATTGATGATGTGTGCCGATCAAAGCCTTAGAGTCGCAGCTCTTGCCGATTGACTGATCTTGAGTGCCGATCACAGCCTTAGAGTGGTAGATCTTGCTGATTGACTGATCTTGTGTGCCGATCCCAGCCTCAGAGTGGTAGGTATTGCTGATTGATTGATGATTTGTGCCGATCAAAGCCTTAGAGTAGCAGTTCTTGCCGATTTACTGATCATTTTTAATACATAGTGTGCGAACGTTTTCCGAGTCTGATTGTAACTGATGACGCCTTCAAAACGTTGCGAGGCACCGCGCCTATTAAAACTATAGGAATTAGTAGACATTAAATCTTCAATCAATTGAAGGTACGAACAGTTTCACTCATTGTGTTGTATTTTTATGTCCTAAAATAGTTATTTAAAATTACAAAAAGAAACAACAATATACATGCCACTATAATATTAATTTAATATGTTACTGGGATGTAAATTATTATTATGACATTTTGTTTAGTTAATTCATTAATAGTGGTATTGTTCTTCTACAATGTTTGATGACATGCACAAAATAATTAGTCCTATATAAATCTTTGTTATTATCGATAAAGTTAGATAAACATGTTTCAAACTTAAGGAATATTTGCGTAACGTGTGAGCATATAACATCCAACAAATGTCAGCAAAGATTAAAAAAGTTAATAAAAATAGTCTTTTAATTTAAAAGTTAAAGTAATTGGGAATTTGATGCAATTCAATCATAAGATTATGTTCCACCAATAGGAAAAATTAACAAGTAAATTTTGTCATTGTTGCGTCTCGATACGAATAAACCAACCAATTACATATACAGCATTTCCGATATATTGGCTGTGCTAGGAGCTCTATTGGTGGTGGGTTTCTAACCTGTTGTTCATTTACCCTGGCACCTCTATCACCTGCTGCCAACGGTGTTAGCCGGCACTAATTAGAGTGTATGGAACACAGAGTCACAATTAATTATATTAAGTAGATTGTGTAATCAGCTATTTTCATGTTATAACTGATTCAGTTTTATAATGAAACATAGCTATATATAATTTAGCACTGGAATTAATTTGGTTTTGCCAAAACTAATATAATGATCGTTTTTTTATTTCCTTATTTTGCTATTTCAATTTGATCAAAGATATGCTCAACTACCAAATAAATCGTAAGCGATACCCAAAGAAAGTTTTCGAAGGCACATCTGAAGGATATCCTAGAAAATGTCACTAGTATAAATATTATTCTTACTTATTGGACTAAGCGAAACTCATATATTTTGTTTATTTCTCATCACTAGAAACCACCGTATAAATAGCGTCCGTTATTAACCTTAATATGCTGGTTGTAGTAAGATGGATATATGTTACCTAAATACTCCAATTAAAACCGGCTTGTTCATAATTAAACACTAACTGTAACTATAACAGAGCTGTAGTTTACGCTGTTTGTGAACTGGTTTGTTTGATTGTAAACACCACGGTTATACCCTATCTATGTGATGTGTTGCAACAGTGTTGGCTAACATATGTTTAGCTGTTGGATATGAAATAGTGATCTTTTGACGCCAAAATCCTACCATCCACAGTGTTTACCTTAAGGTCTACAACATTACAGAGCCATTGACTACATCAGCCATAGAAGCTTATAAACGTCAGGGTCAGGAATTGACTGCCTCGAAAAAGGGGTTTAAGATGATCCCGCTTTCTAAAAAAATAACTAGGTAATCCGAACTAGTTTTATAGACTAGCGGAAATACTGCGCAAGCGAAGAATAAATAATGGTGATTAAGGAAGTTTATTGATTTTCGTAAATAAATTAACATTTTTCTGTAATTTAAATAATGTAAATTAAATCCTTCCCACGAAAAAAAAATTAATATAAATTAAACTCATGTGTCCTCCTTCATATGATTACAAATCGGTAATATATATAACCGAGCAGAATGATCCCCTTTCTTTGAAATGTATAATACAAATGTACAGTGTTTCCTTTACCAAAGGTTTTATAGTAACAATAAGGGCATTTCAATTTAATTAATTGAAATTTGATATACCAAATATTTAGGTAGATGAAACCCAAAGGCAGCATTCAAGTGCATGTGTAATTTATAGAAACCTTTGTGAAATACATACATGAAACAATACCTTGTTTGTTGTTGAGCTTTTTACTACATTTACACAGCAGTACCTAATTTCGCCTGTCAGCCGAGGATGGCGAGTTATTCCGGTAATGTGCTTGGGAGTAGCCATGGTATCTTAGCCACTCTTTTATGAAACATTTCAAGGAGAAGACCTCACCAGTTTTATTATTGTACCTAATGATTATTTTATCAAATATTTACCATAAACCACTGAGTATTTTAGTAGTGTTTTACCGACTAGTATTTAAACTACAAGTTCAACAAAAGTTCTGTGAATGTCTGTGATTTAATACCAAATAAAAAACTAATTTATATCTTATAAAAATTCAATTAATGTTTCAGTGGATATTTTGTGAAACAGTATGTTTGTTATACAGTACAACTTGTGACACTTAGATGAAACATATAGTTTTATCCTGAAGTATTGTAATCTTTAATATACGAACAAAAACGTGTATCCTCTGTTTTTGTAATTCTAATATTATATCTCCATAAAAAAATTTTTATAAAGACGTAGACCATGCGAGTATATTAAGTGAAATCTCACTAATTTCCACACAGTGTTATAGTTTTTGTCTATCCATTTTTACTATTAGGCCACATTTAAGTCCCTGTGTAGCGGGTCTGTAACGTTTACGAGTACAGAGTGATACAATAAAATAAAAATCGCTCCTGCAATATAGCTAATTTTATCTCCAATGGAAAGGCCACGTGGGGTAGAACATGTACGTAATTACAACATTAAATCTTCATAGAAAATAACTAGATGAACTTTTCCTATTGTAATTCTTATACATACACAAGCTGATAAATTGTACTTATAATTATAGAAACTAGTATCCGTATTGATAAAATAATTTCTTGACTTTTGTTCAGTAATTTTCGACCACTAAAACTATAGTTTTGAAAATCTGAACTATAGTACCAATATGACAAATCTGGGATATAGTAATTTAATCAATCAAATTTTAAAACCCTTTTTTCAAAGTCGCAATGTTAATCAGATGATTACTTAATCAAGCACGTTTATTCACATTTTACTAGTGGTTTAAACTGGTATTAAGTTTACAGACGATAGAAGCATTGTAGAGAAAATTTTTAAGAGAAACCTTGTTGGGTCTTAGTATGTTATCCAGCTATAAAACAGCAATCGTTCGCTGATAAGTGTTGCTATTTTGAGGCTTGAGGAATCTGAGGAGAGAGGATTATAAATAATATCTTATGTATACAGGTATACGATTTTACAGGTTTCGCCATTCAGTAATTTAAATTTCCATCATTTAATTTTCTTTTAAGTTATTAAGTCAACACGTATCTTAGCTTTGGACCATTAGCGTGCAATCTATTTCAGCCACAGGTGGTGGTGTGAAGCCCGATAGTCTATTGAATGGCCTCAAAGAGGAACTCCTCCCCTCAAGCGCCCCACGATATTCGCTACCTCCGCAAAATGGGATCAAAGTAAGTAAAGCAAGTTACAGGAAATATCCTTATTGACCAATTAATAAAAGGACATCGAAAGGTGGGACTAATTAAATTTACAACATAGGTTGGGTAAAATATGTAGTTTTAATGCACTATATCTAGCAAATAACTGACATTTCTCATATGTTTATTTTTTAATTAGATCCCTGACATGTATAGTATGGTATTGGTATTGCCCCAAAGACCCAGGAAATGTAGATGTTATAGAATTTTGAAGAAGATAGTTAAATTTTAAATTAATTTACAAATTGAGAACCCCAAGCGTCTAAAAATATATAAACGAGTCAGTTTTGCATTTCGATTCTTCCTTTGAAAATAATAAAGAAAAACTTTTAAAAACATTCATGTCATATATGCTAAATTGCTTATTTTCATAATTTTGTTAATCTGATTCACAAAATTACTTGCAATATTAATACTGACAACCCCAATATTATCCTAGAGTCAAAACAGTAACACCATTTTTATATAAACTATCTTGCATGATTTGAACAAGATTAGGTGTAAGGTGTGTGGTGACCATTAACTGCCTAGAGCGAAAGGGTTACGAATAGTTGGAAATTCTATCTCTGCATAGAACTGTTCGTAGGGTTAAGATGCAAATGTTAGTTTAATAAACATGTCCCTATCATTGAAACGCCTCTAAAACAAAATTAATCCGGATAATCGTCTGTTAATCCCCTCTTGTAGCACGGCGACACGAAAATCAGTTATTATGTCTTCTATGAACTGAAATTAATGGAAATTATTGTTGCCAATTCAAGATGCCAAAAATGACAATAAACTAATTACAATCACAGCAAATTTAGTTTGCAAAAATAATGCTTATCGTTGGATTGTAGGTAAATATAAGTTGTAAAAATTATATATATTTGACTTGTCTCTTTAATAAGACTTCAACATTACCATTTAGCTAGCTAATTTGGGTGTTACATTATTAAATAAGGAAAAGTCAATAGGTTTGGCTGCTACAAGACATTTTTGAAGTTACAACCAATAGTAGTAATAACACATTCATCAGGGCTGAAAAATAAAATGATTGTATAGTTTTAAATATCTATAAACCATAACATAAAATTGGTATTTTTTATTCCAGAGCAATTTACATGTATATTTCTGGAAGATTTTAAAGAAGAAATAAAAGTTCACTCTTTGAATGATTTATTATCTTGAATGGAAAGCTACTATATGATATAATCTTAAAGTAAACAGGCCAAGAATGCGTGTACAAGAAGTTAAACAGTAATAATTCATCGTCCCCAGGATCATACCAGTGAATTGCTAGAGGGGAACCAGGAAATTACTTTCTACAATTATTAGTTATAATAATTTTATATAGAAACATTTGCTTTAAGTTGTAATCGAAGGATAAATTGCAATAAAAACTTAGATTCATTCGTATCTTAAGTAAACTTCTTTATTATTTGTTTTAGTTGCCATTTATATTTTTTGGTATAAAAAATTTCTATATAAACTTCAGTGACGGTCAAAACTAATTATGAAACTTTTATTATTGTAAATATTTATTATAATCTCTTTACTAAAACCCCGAAAGCCACTAAAGTATGTAAAACCCACTTCGAATTAACCTATTAACACCAATTAACATGAACGTAAACGTAAAGTTAATTTTAAAATTGTTTATTTGGTTTTATTGTTAACGATTGTTTAATTTCTTTATGTTTTAAAAATGAATTGTAGCTGCAACGTTTAGGAAACGTTTATTATATCTGTACGATATTTAAAAAAAATCTTAATGAAGCTCGTTCTAAACTCATTATAATTCTTTCATATAATTCAAACTGTTAAGAGTACCTGTAAGTTTACTATATTTGTGTACATTTAAAGACATATTGAATACAGTATGTGAAATAAAAATAATGATTACTGTGTTACAAAATAAATGGTGAATATTTAATTAAGTGTAAAACAAACAACGTATTACATAGAAATAAAACTACAGTACATTAGTTTATCAAATATTTATAATTTTTCATTCTATTATAGCTTTTATTCACATTTAACCTTCGTCCCTGAGGAAATATAATGCATTCCCTTCCTGGCACTTCCTTTCATATCCTTGGGTAATTTATTATTCAAGAAGTCTTAAAGCAAAAACAAATGTCTCTCAGGGTTATTTTTGGCTCATATTTGTAACTTCCGTATAAGAATATTTATCCACGTTCATGTCAATAAAAATATTACTGTTGCGAATATTTTCCCAATCTCATATCCCATTCTGATTTATTATATGCTCTGACTGATGAAGCTAATCATAACTGCCCGACTTGGGTTTGATATTATATACATTTAAATTGTATTTTAAAAAGGTATAACCTATTGTGATTTTGTCAGTAATTATATAAAGTATAATGTTTATTCAAATAATATACAACACACAATATGCTAAACTTGCTTCTTCTTCACATTTCCTTCTTCCAAGCATAGTGCTTAAGAATTAGCAATGTTTTAGGACAACTGTGAGTAAGGGCTTGAATTTTTTATGGTAAAGGAACTAATTTATATATACAAGCTTCAACTGAGTATACGACTTTTAATGCACACCCAAATACCTGTTTAAACCCCATTAAATTACTAGTTGACATGTAATTTGTTCAATTGAGAATTCATATTCCCTAATATTGGGATTACCGAAAACCCAAAATCGTTTTAAAAACAAGTAGTTAGTTTTGTTCATTCATAGATAAATAGCTTAAAACATGTAAATACGTTAAATTGTATTTAAAACATTAACGACATTAAGGCCGTTTATGTAGTGATGATACATTTTGCTGAGTACTAATTAATGATTTGAACACAATTCTTTGTTAATTTTGTGTAAACAGTTGGAAATAATGTAATACTATACAAATATTTACAAAATAACCAAAAGAACTCCACAAACTGTTATATTTTATTCATGCTTGAATAGACTCCAAAGGTGATAAACAATAAAATAAGGTTACTTTACCTCCGTCCTCAGCTTTAAAACAATCCAAATGGACAACCACGGTTTCGTCAAAATACTTCAATATTCTGGTTGAATTCAATTTAAAAAGTTTGCATTGTCTGTCGTCAAAAGTTAAAATATATAAAAAACACACACTGCAGTACGAACGAAAATACAGTTACACTACAGTTTTTTCGTTCGTACTGTAGTGTATGCGTTTTGTGTATATTTTAACTTTTGACTACAGACAATATGAACTTTTTTTAATGAATTCAACCTGAAGATGGAAGTATTTTGACTTCCGAAACCGCGGTCGTCCATTTGGATTGTTTTAAAGCTGAAGACTTAGGTAAGTAACCTTATTTTATTGTTATATTTTGCTTAGTTAAACGGTGGCTGGGCCGACTAACCTTACGTACAATGTAATTAATTTAATCCATATAAATAAATAGTAATGAAACCATGTATAAGAGAATACAGTTGAGGAAAATATCATTGATATCAATACAGCATACACAACGATGTCAATATTGTCCTTTGCTTTACAAAGCATGCAATGCTGCTGTGTTGACAGAATACGTTAATAACTCTTTACACTGAGACTGTTGCCCATTGTACTAGTAACGCTAGGCAACAAAACAGTGTACTAAAACAATAGTACCCGTATTTTGATTGAACTGTATATATAAAAGACAAATTATTTAATGTTCTTAACCATTGTTATAACATACATTAAAACAACAAATGAAGTTGTACAAATAAATTCGTGAAGTTTTCAACCCTCGGAAAATCTCCCATTATTATTTATCAATCACTTGAGAGTAAAGGTTTAGGACAATTTTCAGTAATTTGGAGAAATCCAAATCCAAAAGATAGTTATCTAACTAAAAATGCACACTTAAAAAAAAAAAAACACAATTGAATTAAAATATCAGACAGTAAAATGCAGTTGGGTTACATATTGCATATACTCCATAGCAGAAGCAGACTAAACCATATTACATCTTAATATACTGCATAATTGCATAAGGAAGAAATACGAAACAAAAATCTAAATTTCTGTCTTTTCGCTTGTTTCTGAAGGTAGCGTACGACCTAGAAAGTTGAAACTTGGAACATTCTCATAGGCAATTAAGATGGGGAGGATTTCGATGTATTGGCATTATTCCTTAAATATGACATTAAAGTACAAAAAGCAAAATAAATAATTTAAAATATACCATTATACTGATTTATTTCATTAGAATGTAAAAAATCAATAAAATACCCCCATACAATAACAAATATTATTGGCTATAGCCCCTATAAGCCACTAGGTAACTTATGAATTTTTATTCTAATAACTAATGTAACTTATATTATTACAGGCAAGGGTTACTATTAAACAAACATAAAACATTGTGATTCAGTTAAGCAACTTTTTAATAGAAGCCGTTTTTTAAAGGTACCTTAACTTGTTTAAATTGTACAGTATATAGGTACATTTTATATGGGAGCTTATCATAATAAGCAATTACTGCTTGAATTGAGGATTTCCCAAGAAACCCTTAACTATGTGATATTCAAGCAAGATTTTACTGATTTTTTTAGAATATTTTAAAATGGTATTGAAGTATTAAAATTAATTTCATTAAAAAAACAAAATTGTTTTTAATGGTTAATCAAGTTAAATATGTATTTGTAGGGTGTCATCTTTTACCCTTAAAAGTTCATGGATATATTTAACATTGTGATGAAACAGACACAAACGCTGAAATGTTTTGTTTTTTAAACCCCTCACCTACCATATTAATATCACTTGTAGAACTTGTAGTTTGTAAACGAATTATATTTGAAATTAGCACTATAACCGGACACCTAATTGAAATATTTTCTCTTCTAGTAACTAATGGTTTTCCGCCAAATTTGTAAAATTTTTACACACTATATCTAAAGGCCATTCATGGCTTGTAAATTTATATAGATAATGTTAGGTATGTTTATAATATAAATATGAGTAGCAAACAGCCCTATTTATTTAAAAAATATAACTTTAATCCAGAACTTTTGCCTTTTTCGAATAATAAAAGCGTTTCTTCCATTCCCGCAATAGTGGTCAAGTTAAAGGACTGTAATAAAAATAATTTTTAGTTCCAAGTCATTAATAAACTTTTAATACCTGCACCCTCTATCTAGTGAAGAGCTTATTTGATTCATCGAGATCTTCCCGCTTCACAATATAGTTATTGCAATTACTCCTTTCCCAGTAAAAAGGTAAATATTTTAATTCGTTTAGGTACAACTGTACATACATTTTTAATTTGTATTCATCGAGTTCAAATCATATCATATTCCTAATACGATACATTATGTTAACTAATGCAAATTAATGTTAATAAAACTCAAAGTTTTAACATTACTAAACACGGTGGTAAGGTTTTGACATACATAACGTACCAGCTAACCTTTTTCATATTCCAAAACTATAATGTTACTTAGTTTGACCAAAATCCCGAATCACAGCTAAGCACTAGCCAATCATCAATATTAATAAACCTTCAGTTTAATTATGAAATCAGACTAATAATATAAATAGTTTCTGGCAGAGGAAGGAGTTTGTAATGGGACGAATCCTCAGTATAAATTTGTTGCATTTAGATAAATATTGTACAGTTAATTCGATCAAATACTGTATTTGATTAACCTAAACTAATTCATGAGATCTTTGCTTAAGCTAAGACCTACTATGCCTACGATGTGTCTTTTTAAATTTAGCCTTTTTTAAAGCTTGAATGATGTTGTAATTAAAACACTATAGTAAAAGAATGGAAAATGTATCACTACAATTATAAATAGGTAAAACGTTATGTTTTAAAATTTATTTATAAGTAAATAATATTTACGATACTATTTTGGTCTCCAACAAATTAGTAACCGCTTACGCATACATCTTGTGTGCCCACGATCTCCCCTTTTAAATAGGCCCATGGCAAAGTGTCCCTTTAATATGTACTTAGCTTTATGGATTTGTAGTATTATTGAAAACCTAACCATAAATATGCCACTGGCTATAAATTGTTCAAACTAATTGCACTCCAGAGAGGAACGTTTAATAGGATCAAACAAACTTTGATTATTTCTCAGAATGTTTATTGATGGCACATCGTATATCTTATCCCGTCCAATTGAGACTATAAATAAATATAATTCTGCCATTTATTTTTCAATTTAAACTTTTAAGCATGTTATATTAACACAACAAAAGCTGAATTACATTTTCGATTATGTTCAGAGTGTGTTCCTTTACCCTGGCAACCAATAATGATTTTGATTTATTTGTATCGTTCTTAGCTGTAACTTCTTTGTTTAGTATTTTAGCTAGCCATACTGAACTTACTATCAAAACATGTTTATGCTCTCAAAATCTTTTTTAAAACAAATTATTCAAAAACAAATTGTACTTAAAATAAACGTTTAATTGAGATGATCTTGTGTGCCGATCAAAGCCTTAGTGTAGCAGCTCTTGCTGATTGACTGATCTTGTGTGACAATTGCTGCCTTAGAGTGGCAGCTGTTGCTGATCGACTAATGATGTGTGCCGATCAAAGCCTTAGAGTGGCAGCTCTTGCCGATTGACTGATCTTGTGTGCCGATCACAGCCTTAGAGTGGCAGATCTTGCTGATTGACTGACCTTGTGAGCCGATTCCAGCCTCAGAGTGGCAGGTCTTGCTGATTGATTGATGATGTGTGCCGATCAAAGCCTTAGAGTCGCAGCTCTTGCCGATTGACTGATCTTGAGTGCCGATCACAGCCTTAGAGTGGTAGATCTTGCTGATTGACTGATCTTGTGTGCCGATCCCAGCCTCAGAGTGGTAGGTATTGCTGATTGATTGATGATTTGTGCCGATCAAAGCCTTAGAGTAGCAGTTCTTGCCGATTTACTGATCATTTTTAATACATAGTGTGCGAACGTTTTCCGAGTCTGATTGTAACTGATGACGCCTTCAAAACGTTGCGAGGCACCGCGCCTATTAAAACTATAGGAATTAGTAGACATTAAATCTTCAATCAATTGAAGGTACGAACAGTTTCACTCATTGTGTTGTATTTTTATGTCCTAAAATAGTTATTTAAAATTACAAAAAGAAACAACAATATACATGCCACTATAATATTAATTTAATATGTTACTGGGATGTAAATTATTATTATGACATTTTGTTTAGTTAATTCATTAATAGTGGTATTGTTCTTCTACAATGTTTGATGACATGCACAAAATAATTAGTCCTATATAAATCTTTGTTATTATCGATAAAGTTAGATAAACATGTTTCAAACTTAAGGAATATTTGCGTAACGTGTGAGCATATAACATCCAACAAATGTCAGCAAAGATTAAAAAAGTTAATAAAAATAGTCTTTTAATTTAAAAGTTAAAGTAATTGGGAATTTGATGCAATTCAATCATAAGATTATGTTCCACCAATAGGAAAAATTAACAAGTAAATTTTGTCATTGTTGCGTCTCGATACGAATAAACCAACCAATTACATATACAGCATTTCCGATATATTGGCTGTGCTAGGAGCTCTATTGGTGGTGGGTTTCTAACCTGTTGTTCATTTACCCTGGCACCTCTATCACCTGCTGCCAACGGTGTTAGCCGGCACTAATTAGAGTGTATGGAACACAGAGTCACAATTAATTATATTAAGTAGATTGTGTAATCAGCTATTTTCATGTTATAACTGATTCAGTTTTATAATGAAACATAGCTATATATAATTTAGCACTGGAATTAATTTGGTTTTGCCAAAACTAATATAATGATCGTTTTTTTATTTCCTTATTTTGCTATTTCAATTTGATCAAAGATATGCTCAACTACCAAATAAATCGTAAGCGATACCCAAAGAAAGTTTTCGAAGGCACATCTGAAGGATATCCTAGAAAATGTCACTAGTATAAATATTATTCTTACTTATTGGACTAAGCGAAACTCATATATTTTGTTTATTTCTCATCACTAGAAACCACCGTATAAATAGCGTCCGTTATTAACCTTAATATGCTGGTTGTAGTAAGATGGATATATGTTACCTAAATACTCCAATTAAAACCGGCTTGTTCATAATTAAACACTAACTGTAACTATAACAGAGCTGTAGTTTACGCTGTTTGTGAACTGGTTTGTTTGATTGTAAACACCACGGTTATACCCTATCTATGTGATGTGTTGCAACAGTGTTGGCTAACATATGTTTAGCTGTTGGATATGAAATAGTGATCTTTTGACGCCAAAATCCTACCATCCACAGTGTTTACCTTAAGGTCTACAACATTACAGAGCCATTGACTACATCAGCCATAGAAGCTTATAAACGTCAGGGTCAGGAATTGACTGCCTCGAAAAAGGGGTTTAAGATGATCCCGCTTTCTAAAAAAATAACTAGGTAATCCGAACTAGTTTTATAGACTAGCGGAAATACTGCGCAAGCGAAGAATAAATAATGGTGATTAAGGAAGTTTATTGATTTTCGTAAATAAATTAACATTTTTCTGTAATTTAAATAATGTAAATTAAATCCTTCCCACGAAAAAAAAATTAATATAAATTAAACTCATGTGTCCTCCTTCATATGATTACAAATCGGTAATATATATAACCGAGCAGAATGATCCCCTTTCTTTGAAATGTATAATACAAATGTACAGTGTTTCCTTTACCAAAGGTTTTATAGTAACAATAAGGGCATTTCAATTTAATTAATTGAAATTTGATATACCAAATATTTAGGTAGATGAAACCCAAAGGCAGCATTCAAGTGCATGTGTAATTTATAGAAACCTTTGTGAAATACATACATGAAACAATACCTTGTTTGTTGTTGAGCTTTTTACTACATTTACACAGCAGTACCTAATTTCGCCTGTCAGCCGAGGATGGCGAGTTATTCCGGTAATGTGCTTGGGAGTAGCCATGGTATCTTAGCCACTCTTTTATGAAACATTTCAAGGAGAAGACCTCACCAGTTTTATTATTGTACCTAATGATTATTTTATCAAATATTTACCATAAACCACTGAGTATTTTAGTAGTGTTTTACCGACTAGTATTTAAACTACAAGTTCAACAAAAGTTCTGTGAATGTCTGTGATTTAATACCAAATAAAAAACTAATTTATATCTTATAAAAATTCAATTAATGTTTCAGTGGATATTTTGTGAAACAGTATGTTTGTTATACAGTACAACTTGTGACACTTAGATGAAACATATAGTTTTATCCTGAAGTATTGTAATCTTTAATATACGAACAAAAACGTGTATCCTCTGTTTTTGTAATTCTAATATTATATCTCCATAAAAAAATTTTTATAAAGACGTAGACCATGCGAGTATATTAAGTGAAATCTCACTAATTTCCACACAGTGTTATAGTTTTTGTCTATCCATTTTTACTATTAGGCCACATTTAAGTCCCTGTGTAGCGGGTCTGTAACGTTTACGAGTACAGAGTGATACAATAAAATAAAAATCGCTCCTGCAATATAGCTAATTTTATCTCCAATGGAAAGGCCACGTGGGGTAGAACATGTACGTAATTACAACATTAAATCTTCATAGAAAATAACTAGATGAACTTTTCCTATTGTAATTCTTATACATACACAAGCTGATAAATTGTACTTATAATTATAGAAACTAGTATCCGTATTGATAAAATAATTTCTTGACTTTTGTTCAGTAATTTTCGACCACTAAAACTATAGTTTTGAAAATCTGAACTATAGTACCAATATGACAAATCTGGGATATAGTAATTTAATCAATCAAATTTTAAAACCCTTTTTTCAAAGTCGCAATGTTAATCAGATGATTACTTAATCAAGCACGTTTATTCACATTTTACTAGTGGTTTAAACTGGTATTAAGTTTACAGACGATAGAAGCATTGTAGAGAAAATTTTTAAGAGAAACCTTGTTGGGTCTTAGTATGTTATCCAGCTATAAAACAGCAATCGTTCGCTGATAAGTGTTGCTATTTTGAGGCTTGAGGAATCTGAGGAGAGAGGATTATAAATAATATCTTATGTATACAACAGGTTTCGCCATTCAGTAATTTAAATTTCCATCATTTAATTTTCTTTTAAGTTATTAAGTCAACACGTATCTTAGCTTTGGACCATTAGCGTGCAATCTATTTCAGCCACAGGTGGTGGTGTGAAGCCCGATAGTCTATTGAATGGCCTCAAAGAGGAACTCCTCCCCTCAAGCGCCCCACGATATTCGCTACCTCCGCAAAATGGGATCAAAGTAAGTAAAGCAAGTTACAGGAAATATCCTTATTGACCAATTAATAAAAGGACATCGAAAGGTGGGACTAATTAAATTTACAACATAGGTTGGGTAAAATATGTAGTTTTAATGCACTATATCTAGCAAATAACTGACATTTCTCATATGTTTATTTTTTAATTAGATCCCTGACATGTATAGTATGGTATTGGTATTGCCCCAAAGACCCAGGAAATGTAGATGTTATAGAATTTTGAAGAAGATAGTTAAATTTTAAATTAATTTACAAATTGAGAACCCCAAGCGTCTAAAAATATATAAACGAGTCAGTTTTGCATTTCGATTCTTCCTTTGAAAATAATAAAGAAAAACTTTTAAAAACATTCATGTCATATATGCTAAATTGCTTATTTTCATAATTTTGTTAATCTGATTCACAAAATTACTTGCAATATTAATACTGACAACCCCAATATTATCCTAGAGTCAAAACAGTAACACCATTTTTATATAAACTATCTTGCATGATTTGAACAAGATTAGGTGTAAGGTGTGTGGTGACCATTAACTGCCTAGAGCGAAAGGGTTACGAATAGTTGGAAATTCTATCTCTGCATAGAACTGTTCGTAGGGTTAAGATGCAAATGTTAGTTTAATAAACATGTCCCTATCATTGAAACGCCTCTAAAACAAAATTAATCCGGATAATCGTCTGTTAATCCCCTCTTGTAGCACGGCGACACGAAAATCAGTTATTATGTCTTCTATGAACTGAAATTAATGGAAATTATTGTTGCCAATTCAAGATGCCAAAAATGACAATAAACTAATTACAATCACAGCAAATTTAGTTTGCAAAAATAATGCTTATCGTTGGATTGTAGGTAAATATAAGTTGTAAAAATTATATATATTTGACTTGTCTCTTTAATAAGACTTCAACATTACCATTTAGCTAGCTAATTTGGGTGTTACATTATTAAATAAGGAAAAGTCAATAGGTTTGGCTGCTACAAGACATTTTTGAAGTTACAACCAATAGTAGTAATAACACATTCATCAGGGCTGAAAAATAAAATGATTGTATAGTTTTAAATATCTATAAACCATAACATAAAATTGGTATTTTTTATTCCAGAGCAATTTACATGTATATTTCTGGAAGATTTTAAAGAAGAAATAAAAGTTCACTCTTTGAATGATTTATTATCTTGAATGGAAAGCTACTATATGATATAATCTTAAAGTAAACAGGCCAAGAATGCGTGTACAAGAAGTTAAACAGTAATAATTCATCGTCCCCAGGATCATACCAGTGAATTGCTAGAGGGGAACCAGGAAATTACTTTCTACAATTATTAGTTATAATAATTTTATATAGAAACATTTGCTTTAAGTTGTAATCGAAGGATAAATTGCAATAAAAACTTAGATTCATTCGTATCTTAAGTAAACTTCTTTATTATTTGTTTTAGTTGCCATTTATATTTTTTGGTATAAAAAATTTCTATATAAACTTCAGTGACGGTCAAAACTAATTATGAAACTTTTATTATTGTAAATATTTATTATAATCTCTTTACTAAAACCCCGAAAGCCACTAAAGTATGTAAAACCCACTTCGAATTAACCTATTAACACCAATTAACATGAACGTAAACGTAAAGTTAATTTTAAAATTGTTTATTTGGTTTTATTGTTAACGATTGTTTAATTTCTTTATGTTTTAAAAATGAATTGTAGCTGCAACGTTTAGGAAACGTTTATTATATCTGTACGATATTTAAAAAAAATCTTAATGAAGCTCGTTCTAAACTCATTATAATTCTTTCATATAATTCAAACTGTTAAGAGTACCTGTAAGTTTACTATATTTGTGTACATTTAAAGACATATTGAATACAGTATGTGAAATAAAAATAATGATTACTGTGTTACAAAATAAATGGTGAATATTTAATTAAGTGTAAAACAAACAACGTATTACATAGAAATAAAACTACAGTACATTAGTTTATCAAATATTTATAATTTTTCATTCTATTATAGCTTTTATTCACATTTAACCTTCGTCCCTGAGGAAATATAATGCATTCCCTTCCTGGCACTTCCTTTCATATCCTTGGGTAATTTATTATTCAAGAAGTCTTAAAGCAAAAACAAATGTCTCTCAGGGTTATTTTTGGCTCATATTTGTAACTTCCGTATAAGAATATTTATCCACGTTCATGTCAATAAAAATATTACTGTTGCGAATATTTTCCCAATCTCATATCCCATTCTGATTTATTATATGCTCTGACTGATGAAGCTAATCATAACTGCCCGACTTGGGTTTGATATTATATACATTTAAATTGTATTTTAAAAAGGTATAACCTATTGTGATTTTGTCAGTAATTATATAAAGTATAATGTTTATTCAAATAATATACAACACACAATATGCTAAACTTGCTTCTTCTTCACATTTCCTTCTTCCAAGCATAGTGCTTAAGAATTAGCAATGTTTTAGGACAACTGTGAGTAAGGGCTTGAATTTTTTATGGTAAAGGAACTAATTTATATATACAAGCTTCAACTGAGTATACGACTTTTAATGCACACCCAAATACCTGTTTAAACCCCATTAAATTACTAGTTGACATGTAATTTGTTCAATTGAGAATTCATATTCCCTAATATTGGGATTACCGAAAACCCAAAATCGTTTTAAAAACAAGTAGTTAGTTTTGTTCATTCATAGATAAATAGCTTAAAACATGTAAATACGTTAAATTGTATTTAAAACATTAACGACATTAAGGCCGTTTATGTAGTGATGATACATTTTGCTGAGTACTAATTAATGATTTGAACACAATTCTTTGTTAATTTTGTGTAAACAGTTGGAAATAATGTAATACTATACAAATATTTACAAAATAACCAAAAGAACTCCACAAACTGTTATATTTTATTCATGCTTGAATAGACTCCAAAGGTGATAAACAATAAAATAAGGTTACTTTACCTCCGTCCTCAGCTTTAAAACAATCCAAATGGACAACCACGGTTTCGTCAAAATACTTCAATATTCTGGTTGAATTCAATTTAAAAAGTTTGCATTGTCTGTCGTCAAAAGTTAAAATATATAAAAAACACACACTGCAGTACGAACGAAAATACAGTTACACTACAGTTTTTTCGTTCGTACTGTAGTGTATGCGTTTTGTGTATATTTTAACTTTTGACTACAGACAATATGAACTTTTTTTAATGAATTCAACCTGAAGATGGAAGTATTTTGACTTCCGAAACCGCGGTCGTCCATTTGGATTGTTTTAAAGCTGAAGACTTAGGTAAGTAACCTTATTTTATTGTTATATTTTGCTTAGTTAAACGGTGGCTGGGCCGACTAACCTTACGTACAATGTAATTAATTTAATCCATATAAATAAATAGTAATGAAACCATGTATAAGAGAATACAGTTGAGGAAAATATCATTGATATCAATACAGCATACACAACGATGTCAATATTGTCCTTTGCTTTACAAAGCATGCAATGCTGCTGTGTTGACAGAATACGTTAATAACTCTTTACACTGAGACTGTTGCCCATTGTACTAGTAACGCTAGGCAACAAAACAGTGTACTAAAACAATAGTACCCGTATTTTGATTGAACTGTATATATAAAAGACAAATTATTTAATGTTCTTAACCATTGTTATAACATACATTAAAACAACAAATGAAGTTGTACAAATAAATTCGTGAAGTTTTCAACCCTCGGAAAATCTCCCATTATTATTTATCAATCACTTGAGAGTAAAGGTTTAGGACAATTTTCAGTAATTTGGAGAAATCCAAATCCAAAAGATAGTTATCTAACTAAAAATGCACACTTAAAAAAAAAAAAACACAATTGAATTAAAATATCAGACAGTAAAATGCAGTTGGGTTACATATTGCATATACTCCATAGCAGAAGCAGACTAAACCATATTACATCTTAATATACTGCATAATTGCATAAGGAAGAAATACGAAACAAAAATCTAAATTTCTGTCTTTTCGCTTGTTTCTGAAGGTAGCGTACGACCTAGAAAGTTGAAACTTGGAACATTCTCATAGGCAATTAAGATGGGGAGGATTTCGATGTATTGGCATTATTCCTTAAATATGACATTAAAGTACAAAAAGCAAAATAAATAATTTAAAATATACCATTATACTGATTTATTTCATTAGAATGTAAAAAATCAATAAAATACCCCCATACAATAACAAATATTATTGGCTATAGCCCCTATAAGCCACTAGGTAACTTATGAATTTTTATTCTAATAACTAATGTAACTTATATTATTACAGGCAAGGGTTACTATTAAACAAACATAAAACATTGTGATTCAGTTAAGCAACTTTTTAATAGAAGCCGTTTTTTAAAGGTACCTTAACTTGTTTAAATTGTACAGTATATAGGTACATTTTATATGGGAGCTTATCATAATAAGCAATTACTGCTTGAATTGAGGATTTCCCAAGAAACCCTTAACTATGTGATATTCAAGCAAGATTTTACTGATTTTTTTAGAATATTTTAAAATGGTATTGAAGTATTAAAATTAATTTCATTAAAAAAACAAAATTGTTTTTAATGGTTAATCAAGTTAAATATGTATTTGTAGGGTGTCATCTTTTACCCTTAAAAGTTCATGGATATATTTAACATTGTGATGAAACAGACACAAACGCTGAAATGTTTTGTTTTTTAAACCCCTCACCTACCATATTAATATCACTTGTAGAACTTGTAGTTTGTAAACGAATTATATTTGAAATTAGCACTATAACCGGACACCTAATTGAAATATTTTCTCTTCTAGTAACTAATGGTTTTCCGCCAAATTTGTAAAATTTTTACACACTATATCTAAAGGCCATTCATGGCTTGTAAATTTATATAGATAATGTTAGGTATGTTTATAATATAAATATGAGTAGCAAACAGCCCTATTTATTTAAAAAATATAACTTTAATCCAGAACTTTTGCCTTTTTCGAATAATAAAAGCGTTTCTTCCATTCCCGCAATAGTGGTCAAGTTAAAGGACTGTAATAAAAATTATTTTTAGTTCCAAGTCATTAATAAACTTTTAATACCTGCACCCTCTATCTAGTGAAGAGCTTATTTGATTCATCGAGATCTTCCCGCTTCACAATATAGTTATTGCAATTACTCCTTTCCCAGTAAAAAGGTAAATATTTTAATTCGTTTAGGTACAACTGTACATACATTTTTAATTTGTATTCATCGAGTTCAAATCATATCATATTCCTAATACGATACATTATGTTAACTAATGCAAATTAATGTTAATAAAACTCAAAGTTTTAACATTACTAAACACGGTGGTAAGGTTTTGACATACATAACGTACCAGCTAACCTTTTTCATATTCCAAAACTATAATGTTACTTAGTTTGACCAAAATCCCGAATCACAGCTAAGCACTAGCCAATCATCAATATTAATAAACCTTCAGTTTAATTATGAAATCAGACTAATAATATAAATAGTTTCTGGCAGAGGAAGGAGTTTGTAATGGGACGAATCCTCAGTATAAATTTGTTGCATTTAGATAAATATTGTACAGTTAATTCGATCAAATACTGTATTTGATTAACCTAAACTAATTCATGAGATCTTTGCTTAAGCTAAGACCTACTATGCCTACGATGTGTCTTTTTAAATTTAGCCTTTTTTAAAGCTTGAATGATGTTGTAATTAAAACACTATAGTAAAAGAATGGAAAATGTATCACTACAATTATAAATAGGTAAAACGTTATGTTTTAAAATTTATTTATAAGTAAATAATATTTACGATACTATTTTGGTCTCCAACAAATTAGTAACCGCTTACGCATACATCTTGTGTGCCCACGATCTCCCCTTTTAAATAGGCCCATGGCAAAGTGTCCCTTTAATATGTACTTAGCTTTATGGATTTGTAGTATTATTGAAAACCTAACCATAAATATGCCACTGGCTATAAATTGTTCAAACTAATTGCACTCCAGAGAGGAACGTTTAATAGGATCAAACAAACTTTGATTATTTCTCAGAATGTTTATTGATGGCACATCGTATATCTTATCCCGTCCAATTGAGACTATAAATAAATATAATTCTGCCATTTATTTTTCAATTTAAACTTTTAAGCATGTTATATTAACACAACAAAAGCTGAATTACATTTTCGATTATGTTCAGAGTGTGTTCCTTTACCCTGGCAACCAATAATGATTTTGATTTATTTGTATCGTTCTTAGCTGTAACTTCTTTGTTTAGTATTTTAGCTAGCCATACTGAACTTACTATCAAAACATGTTTATGCTCTCAAAATCTTTTTTAAAACAAATTATTCAAAAACAAATTGTACTTAAAATAAACGTTTAATTGAGATGAAAACATAAATAAAAATAGTAAGAATAAAATAGCAATATTTATTAATTTTACTGTCTACATCTTATTTATTATAAACAATATAAGAAAAAAATACTTGTACTATTTAGTTATTTTTTAACTACTGGTTACAGTAAATATTACTCTATAAAATACAATACGCTAAGTGTTTCATATACTTTTTTCACTGCTAGTTATGTATCAAAGGCAACATAAGAGTTTATATCCATTATTATGCTTTAATGCCATAGAGGTTAAAAGGATTATACTTAAAAATACCTAATACCTCAGTATATTATATTTATTAAAGTTATACGTCAGAAGTAGGAGAAGAGTAGTAATCCCGCCAGAAACCCCGCGCTGACGCGGTGACATGTGAAATGTTCCCGCCAAAACGGCCCCCAAGGCGCTCCCGTCATGTGTTAACCTTACACTCTTGAACGTGTTCCTTCTTATTTAAATATTTACAGTCATAAGATGCATGGCATACACAACTTACTGAGAGGTATTACGAGAAAACCCTCACAAACATATTTTACACGCGAAGAGCAGTGTTATAAAAGACTACACAATAGCTAAATGATAAATAAACTAAATTAAAAATGGTTATATTTCAACCTGAAAATTTAAATGTCAATATTCTATGGTAGAGAAATACATGATTCAAAATAAAGACTTGGTATAAATGTAAGTATAACTAAAACAAATGGGTTTCCTATTTTAAAACTATCATACCCGATGAGTACTATCAGTACCCTCATGGGTACATCATCTGAGGAAAGCTACCCCGACCACAATCCGTCCTTACCTAAGCCACTGTAAATAGTGATTTGAGATTGTTTTATCATGCTTGTTCGTTCTTCATCATTAGGTTTCATTGATTTTTCTTGGTTGGCAATCAATAAACAGTGTATGAACAGTGGAGGGAGTAACCTTCCCCTCAAACCTTTGTTTGTTTGGTTGTTTGCTTGTTTGTTTGTTTATTGGGGGATTAGGAGGCCCCGGCATAGCCGGCTAGGCATGTCTCCCTTGGGATATTGTACAGCCACCGGAAAGAGGGAAAAGATGGATAGGAAAGGTGGTAGGATGGGGTCAATCTGCCTCGCTCCAGAAAGGGAGAGAGATCCTTACCTAACTCCCGGGCTCTGTGGGTGACAACACCCCAGGACGATTCGCCCTCTAACCCGACGTCCCCCTAAGTCCACCAGACAGGGACCGCCATCGCACAGAGCCTCCAACCTCTCAGGGGTCGGGTGGCCCCAGGACGGTTCGTCCCCCAGCCCGGCAGACCGAAGACCGTCGGGTAAGGGCCCTTCCTCCCAGGCACCCGTCCCAGGCTGCAAGGAAGATCCACTACTTCCTCCAAGGACTTGGACTAGACTGGGTATCCAGGCTCAACTGGGAGTCAAGCCCCCAGAAGAGACAAGGAGGAACCAAGGAAGGGAAGTTGTCACACTGGATAGCCAAAAGACTTACCAATACTGTGACAGCTTCATTTTGCTGTACCCAATGTCGACCTTAAAACCTTTGTTGTTTGTTGTTTGAACCTTTGTTTTGTGTTTTGTTGAACCTTTGTTTACTGGTTGGCCATCAACTCATTCCCTACAGTACTATATTATATATAAAAAGCTTGAATTATATTTTTGTTATGATATAGACAGACATTAGGGTTGCAAGTAGTTGTATAAAACTGTCATTTAACTATATTAAAACTTATTGCTAACTGATATACATACACTACTTTATCATGGATTTTATGTCTATAAATGGTAATGTAAAATAATATTTGTATACATGCAATGCTATTAGCTTTAGCATATTTACTTTGTTTTAATTACTGTAAATACATGATTTAACTCTGATAAAAAAACGTACCGGAACAAGAGATATTGAAAGGAAAGAGACTTGTGCAATTCTATTCGTGACCTTTTTATTCTCTGAGTAAACAGACTGCGACAAATGAGCCTTGAATGTTTTAAACGTTAAGGTCATGAGTGCTCTTGTACATTTGAACGTCTTTCAAATGCAAACAAGTACTCATAAAGAAAAGGTATGGGAGGGAGTATGCTAGTAAAGTAATTTTGCAGTGGATGTTTGGAACCTTAATTTATTGTGTTTGACTAATTTAAATCTTTTTCTATCTTTAATAAACATAAGCTTATTTTGATACAGTGCTTTTAGTACTATTATTTAATTTAGGCAAGCAACTTTTTTTGCAATATTTAGTTTATTTCTTGCCTTACCGTAACAAAACCTTTGAAACGAAATATCACACTTCCTTGTATTCCTTTTTACAATTTTTGGTTACCCTCCCTCACCCCTTCCACAATCACCCTGCAGATGAATAAATTAACTGGCTATCTAATACCCATAATATCTTCAAAGAATATTGGACACAAATTTAAAATGTAATATACATAAACAAGTTTTATTCTGTATAAATTAGTGTGCACACTGGTTGGTCCAATGTTCCAACTATAGTTCTACAATAACAACAATTCACAAAATACCAGATTGTACAGTTTCATTTTTTATACACAGATATCCTTTCATTTATTTAATACAGTCAATTGAAGAAACAATAAAAGTACACCCGAACTAATTTGAATATAATTCTATACATTAGCATTGCATTTGAATATGCATTTGATCACTTAAAATAAGATTAAGGAATATGACTATAATCCTCATGAATATAAGCCAATTAGAAATAATAATTAAAATTTTTTATTAATATGTTTTTCTGACAGCTTTTACTTTATAGAAACATAAGATCAGAATTACTTTAATGACATGATTACTAATGAAAACCATAAAAACAGTAATTTCAAACTTCTATCTCTGATTGTATAATTATCAATGAATATTCAAAAGCAGATGAAAACTCATGCCCTGTTTATTTCCCTGTAATTAATTCAATGTTTGAATGTAGTTTGTTAATAATTTATCATACGTGCCCTATTATTTACAAATACCATTTACAAAGGGCAATTGTTGTTGTATGAAACCATACCGCACCAGAAAAAACCTTTTGAACTCTAAGGTGAGACTCATTAACCGTATACTTGAAACCTCCAGATTATTTTAGTGAAAAATTCTGAAGGAAAATATTAGATTTCGGATAAGCCCAATACTTACAGAGTAAAACAAAAACCTATTAATTTTAATATATAAAGAAAGGTATCGAGTAAAGTCAGGGATAGGTATTACTTAAAATTTCATCGGTCAATTTTTATATATCCTGAGATTACGAGTAAATATTACTAGTTAAAACCAAAAAAATGTAAAAACAACAAAAAAACAAGAGTTATAATCGTTTGTGGGGGATGGGCGGGGGGTTGATAGGCATCAATGATCCTTTGAATCGGTTGTGGAGTTCAAAGGGGAGTGCTGTTTCAAAGGGTTAGAATTCAGGATGTCTTCTCTTAGTTTAGTGAAGATCAATAAAGAGTAATATAGATGATTAGATGATCACATAAGAAGCCTTTTAACATGCGTGCAATAGGATATTGACGTTTCCATGATAACCCGCCACATCAAACATAAGAACAATGGGACTTAACCCAATTATCTTCCTATCAGCTCTTTAGAACGAAAGTGGTGCGGACTCCACAGGAATTATGGGTCAGAATTCAGTCAAGTTAGGAGTTAATCTTTATATTCTGGCTGGGATTTCCATCAAACAAAATGATAATGCAATCTAGAAATTACCGTCTGGGGAGTTACTGTGTCAAGATATTTGTATAGTGTTTACAAATCGTACTATGCGTTCGGACTTAACGGAAGAACAAAGCAATATCAAGAATGTGGTAAGAGTATCAGCAATCGGCCAACTAGTGGCTTTTGTTATTACTTGCTACAATCGGAAAAACATAGTGGCTGCAAATACGGGATTCACTCACATCTGTCGACGAATTAAGACCACCTCTAAGCAAGGCTGGAATGTTCGCACGACCGTAGTTAGGATTTGTTTGTATAACATATTTCATGGAGGAATTGCTGTAAACACCTACAGCTATATCGGACATCTACCTGTCCTCAGGAATGGCAGTTTTGACAGCGTTGTGAGTTTAATTGTTGATATAATAGGGATTATTTGTATGCAGCCCTTGATCACGTTATTCTGGGTGGTTCAGCTCACCATAACTGCCATTCCCCTCCTGCAGTCACAGGTTATCGATGCAGGTGAGTATATAACGAACATCATTGATCCTATAGCCACGAATGAACGCAGGGCAAGCTCACCAGGTGTGTCAGGACGTCGCAGTGCCTGAGGACTCTAAGGTCATCGCGTACTCTCATCTGGCGAAGAACCTTTACGATGCGCAGAGTGTTCGATTGATGGTCAATGGGGGTTTGTACTTAACGGAAGTGTGGACTATCATCATCTACACCTACTCCTACCCCGTGGAGTGTGTATTACTCGGCAATATAGAGCACCTTCAAACTGAGGGTCGGTTTGTACTTACTCGTCTGGTTTTTGACGTAATATTACTGTGCAGAGTTATCGGAGTTTCCACGTCCACAAGATATAGACTTCCCTGTTTGTCAGTTAGAGTAGTAAGGGAACATTTCCGTAAGATGAACCGACGGGTGAGAAGCGCGATTGCGCGTTTGTCACATATAATGGACGACCGGTATGCCGACACACCTTGGACTCTGTTTGATCTGGACTGTGCAGTTCTGCAGCTCATGGTTGACACAGTATTTCTAGTGATCACGTCATTTCTGTGAGATGAACCGACGGGTGAGCAGCGCGATTGCTCGTTTGTCACATATAATCAACGACCAGTATGCCAACATACCTTGGACTCTGTTTGATCTGGACTGTGCAGTACTGCAGCTCATGGTTGACACCGTAGTTATAGTGATCACATCATTTCTGTGAGATGAACCGACGGGTGAGCAGCGCGATTGCTCGTTTGTCACATATAATCGACGACCAGTATGCCAACATACCTTGGACTCTGTTTGATCTGGACTGTGCAGTTCTGCAGCTCATGGTTGACACCGTAGTTCTAGTGATCACGTCATTTCTGTGCGATGAATCGTCGGGTGAAGAACGTGATTGAACGTTTGTCACAATATATTGGGCAATCGGTATGCCAACACACCTTCGACTCTGTTTGCTCTGGACTGTGTGGCACCACAGCTCACGGTTGACACCTTAGTTATAGTTGCCACTCCGTTTATAAGAGATGAACTGACGGGATAGAACGTGATTAAACGTTTGTTACATGTAATGGACGACCATTATGCCGAAACACCTTGGACTCTGTTTGATCTTGACTAATCATTACTGCAGCTCATGATTGCCACTGTAGTTCTAGTGATGATGCCGTATCTGTGAGATAAACCGACGGTTAAAGAACACGATTGAAAGTTTACACATACAATGGACGATCGGAATGCCGACACACCTTCGACGCTGTTTGATCTGGACTGTGTAGTACTGCAGCTCATGGTTGACACCGTAGTTCTAGTGATTACGTCATTTCTGTGAGATGAACCAACGGGTGAAGAACGCGATTGAACGTTTGACACAGATAATGGATTTGGAGAAAATTCTGGGGGCTATTGGTGTTTTTGGGTGTATATATTCGTCACAGAAGACACAATTCTGTATATTATTTTCTTTACGGCCCCCAGTATTAAAGTAAACTAGAAGTACACTCATTCCTCGAGTATAAGGATAATTGAAACACATGATCAAACTTAAATCGAGTCTCATAAAAAATTCAATATCTGATTTGAGTAACATCATCAGAATACTTTCCGTTATCATTTAACTGCCGCCAGAATCCGGATTTTATGTCTATATAGCTATCCTTTTAGTCACTTCTCTAAGAATCAATTATCGCGGTAGCTGAGAGGTATCGCACTGGCTCTTGAAGCGAAATGTCGCAGGTTCGGATCCCGCCACCGACCTAATATTTTATCCGTAGAAAACATATATACATTTATCACTTGTTTTTATCAAAGTAAATGTTGTATAAATACGTAAATTAATTAATTTTTTAAATAAATTGAAGATTTCAGGCATGGTTTGTTGTTAGGATTGGCATGGGTGCGTTATCTTAGAACAAACAGAGCATTTTGGGCTAAGCAGTGACTTTAGCAGTGTGGTTAATTTAACTTTTAAGAGAACAGCGAGTTTCCTATATGAACTAATGTTAACAATTTCTATAGGCCAAGTCAAAATATCTTTAAGCATTAACAATAAATTGTCAGGCCCAGTTATTTATATGAAAAAGCTAGATTTCAATATATTGTTTCAATATCCTAGGCTATCATGAAATTAAATGCTATAAACATGGGTTGGCCCAAGTCCGTACATGAAACTTCTAAAATGACAAGTAGCCTAAGTGTATAGGCTTACATTTTATAGTCATAGGTCCAAGTTTATGATGAAAACAGCTCACTATAATATAAACCTAGGAGATGTCAAATCATTTCAGATAACTAAAGGCTTAGTTTGGTTAGAATAGTTTAAAGCTTTTGTTTTGGTTCGCTACAAAATTCATGGTAATGTGTTTAAAGTATTTTACAACAGTTGTATTTTACAAAATGATATTTCAATAGCCTAGGCTATCATGAAATTAAGTTCTATAAACATGGGTTGGTCCAAGACCGTACATGAAACTTCTAAAATGGCAAGTAGCCTAAGTGTATAGACCTACATTTTATAACTATAGGTCCAAGTTTATGATGAAAACAGCTCAGTATAATCCAAACCTAGGATTTGTCAAATCATTTCAGATAACCTGTATAAAAGGCTTAGTTTGGTTAGAATAGTTTAAAGCTTTTATTTTGGTTCACTACAAAATTCCTGGTAATGTGTTTATAGTATTTTACAACATTGTATTGCCAGTTTAATGTTGGCTTACTCTTATCCAACCCTAGGCTATGTCAAATAATTCCAAGATAACCTCCCGAAAAAAGCTGTTTGGTTAGAATAATCTATAGCTTTTATTGTGGTTACTTACTACATTACTGGTAATGTATTTTAGGTGATGTAGACAATTTCTATTATTAATTTAGTGAAAATATAACCTAGCAAATAATTGTCCTACAAAAATAAATGTTAAGGTTGTTCGCTTTCTGTGACTAACTTTATCAACGCTTTCTAGACAAATTGAGGCTTTGTATACTTTTTACACACAATATTACCAATACACAATATTACTTTTTATCACAATATTACCAATTGTCTAAGAAAATGTAATAAAACAAACTATTTTATAAGTTAAGTTAATATCTTAGTATCTACTACAGTCATCACAAAGGTATTTTGAGTTTTTCGACCTCCCACATGCGTCGTCTGTCGTCTGCCACTGTTACAATCGTTGTCTCTGTCCGACTGACGATATTTACACAGAGTAGGTGTACTAAGGGAATATTAACTGTATGGATATTTTTTTTAAACGTACACTTAATAATTTATCTAATAATAAATATGCTCACAAATTAAAAATATACTTCGATTTATCTCTCTTGTGTGTTTTTTGTTGGTAAAAAAACTGTTATCCAGTATAACAAAGTATACTCTAGTAAACTAACTATTGTTACTCTGTTGTTGAAACATAGACGTCGGCTAAATTTTAAAGATTCAAGTACCACTAAAATGGCTTCCAATGTTATTCTTATGGAGAAAAAAAATAAATTTGGTTTTAAGATAATTTGATTAATAATGAACGAAATTATCTGAATAACGAACTTGACCAAGATTTTCATATGTTAAGTTTTTCTGGAAAATTTTAAGTTTAACTGTGGAGGCATTATGGAGTTATTGTGGTCACAGACACGCCAGTTGAGTTGATTCTCTTACCAGTCTAAGCAGTGAAGTTGTGTATAAGGATACTTTCACTTCGTTCAATTATCCAACTAAATACAAAAGTAATCATAATTTTTACTCACCAAGAAAGACTTGGGATTCAAAAGTAAAAATATTCATTGTGAATCGCCGTCACAGATGTAGTTACTTAACTCAAATTTTAATATTATTAGTGTCTTACACATGTTAATCCTACATGAACTCGTATAATAATAACCTAAAATTTGTAGTAAGTTATCAAAATGTGTATTTATAATTATTGAGCGCACCAGCCTACACTCCAAATACGTTTAATTCGTTTAATATAAGTGAAAGAAATGTTATACTACTTTTCAATGGTTAGTGAGTATATCCTTCACCGTATGTTGAAATATTAATTCATTGTCTCAAGAAATGTTTTTTTTATAAAAATATAAGTTAGTAAAATATATATAAATAATAAAATAAAATACAATATAATAAAATATAGTACAGGGTTAATTTTATTAGGTTTATTAGAAAAATGTGTAGCTTGCGTGATGGATTTTCTTGATAGTATAATTGTACTTATCTGGTTAAATTAGTAAATACATGTTTTCCATTTGTTTAATTCATTGTTTTACTATAAGATATTAAATGGTTTTATCCTATGTTCTTGTCCAACGTATTGTATTCTGAATAAAATATTTTTGTATTGTGTTTAATTGGCTCTGACTCTTGCATTCCAGTACAATTGTATTCATTTTTAACTAGTATTAAAATAACTTTGTAATATATAATCCAAATATAGTTATTTGGTCATCTTACGTAAATGTCTTTCTTAATCAGTGTTTTTAGTGAGATTTAGTTTCATAAATATTAATTTTGTAACCGATAGCATGATACAATTAACCGTCTTTGAAATTGAAGGTAGACTTTCTTTGATTTTTGGAAATATTATCACGTCGGTGCCGTTGGTTAAGTTTTATTAGCAATTTTGCATAAAGTCACTCATTCCCCATACAGGTATTAAAGGTACAGGATTTGTGATGAGCATTTTCAAGGAGAGTGATAGTAAATTTCATAATAATTTGCAATTATTGTATTCGGTAAAAAAACAATTATTATCATTATATTTTTCTAATTTATGGTTTTACATAAGTTGGAAACAATACAATTCAGTACATAAATAATAAATTATACTTGTTTTAAGCTTTATTTAAATCAATGAGAAGCTAACATTTATAACGTAAGAAATGGTAAATTATACATGCAGCATACACTGTATGTGTTTAAATTAGTTCCCTTAGATGGGTGGAAGGCCGTTATAGTTTATTGTCAATGCGCATTGCATCATAATGCCAGTATTTGTTATATGGATTATTTTTTACTTTATTTAAGATACTTTTATTGTTTAACATTCACAGACCTTCAATATTATATAACTTGATTGACGGTGATATTGTTAGACTATTGAATTTTTTTTTTAAATATGAAAATATAATAGTATATAGTGATCTCGGTCCAATTTAAAAATTCTCCGTTTTTCTGAAATATTTTTTTATATAGTATTAAGAACTTTATTTAAATTTATATTTACTTTATAGTATTTTGATAAATTACCATATTTTCTTCTTTACAACTGATTTTTTATGTGAAAATTAAAATTTGTATTTATAATGTTGATTTGACCCGACGATGGTATCTTTGATATCGAAAGGCCTAGTGAATTAAAATGTATAATTATTGGAATTTTGATGCTTTCATCTCACAGTTTAAAATTATAAATGATTGATGGTGTTATTGTTATATTATAATATAATGTCTTGATTATTATTATATAATGGCTTTATTGTTTAGAAAATCGTTTCATTGTCATAGCAAATGTCAAATTATTATAGGGATTTTTACGGTTGTGAGAATCTGTATTTGTCAAGCAAGTGTAATAAGCTCAAAAATCTCGGGGCAGCACAAACATGGTCTCACAAACCACGCACTGGATAAAGTCCTCCTTGTAGTTATGTCTGTTTGGTTGCCTCTCAAACAGGTTTAATGAGAGATGGTGAATGTGTACCTTCAAAAAAAACACTGTCACTAATTAACTCAGAAAAGTGAAAAAGACAGGTTTTTAATAATCTTTCTTTCCTAATATTCCTTTTCTTACGACTTCACAATCAAGATTAAAAATTATGAGCCAATTTGAATTAAATACTTTTCCGATGTCTCTAGTTTTCTCTATATGATAAAAAACACAAGTAAGAATGTTTTTTAAGTTATAAAATGAATAACATCTTTTTTAATACTGATAATTTTACAAACTGAAAGTTGATTTCTATAAATTTTTTAGCTTGTTTCATTACAATGCTATAATGTTTAGCTTATAAAATTATGTTCAAATTTCATAACATCATACGAATACCAATTCTTCTTTACAATCGATTAACCTTAAAACTAAAATATGACGTCTTCATTTGAATAATTGACACTTAGAAAAACTATATGTTAATTATCATGTGCTTCCCGGGAAATTGAAAGCTACAGTATTCTTCCTAGAGAGCAGATTGCCTAAAAAAATCCACAGCAGTTAAAGTAAATAAGCTATTCCGGAAACGTTCTCTCTCCACGCCATTCTGGACTGCAAAAAACTATCTCTGTTTTTAAAGCCTGTTTAATAGGATTAACGCGTTTATTCCTCCAAAATTTTGCCATTTCAATTAGAAGTTCTAAAGTTAATAGCGTTAAAATCTTAACTCGTACAATATTGTCCCGAAATTATTGAATTTAAGACAAACCAAATTAACAGTTCCATCATATATATTAAAAAAATGCCAAAACTTTGGCCAGTCCGTCAGACCGATCTACCGGGCCGATTTGCATGATTATTTTGTTAACTGATAGGTAATTATGTCTAGATATGTCATCACACATCCAAACTAACATATCGTCAATGGGCCCCAGTGGTTCCTAAAGTTCCCATGTTAATCTTATGGAGGAAGTTTATTTACATCAGATTATTACTTAAAACATGTGTTCATTTACATTTGGCAAACCAAAGAATAATGAAGCAAAAAATACAACTCCTTTCTTTTTATCCTTTCTACAGGTGTTTATATATTTCACAATTTACATGTAATCCAGTTATTTTTGTATGAATAAGATAAATTTATAAAATAACTGCTTTATTTATGGGTGTGTATACATTCAATAATATACATGAAATCCAGTTATTATTTCACGATGATAGATTGAGAAAAAGCTGTTACATAAGAGAAATAGTCAATCTATTTGTGTTTGGATAGGACATTTTTATTTTTTGAGGTTTTGGTGTTAACTTAGAAGAACGTAGTTACTCTAATGGTTAATTGCAGGTAACTCTTAAGTTTTGTTTTTGATTTTATAAGTTAAACCCGGTGGGATTTTTCTGTATTTACTCTTTATCAAGTTTGTCAGCATTGTTGTGCGCTGTACTAAAACAAATAAAGAACCCTGCAGGACGCTTTCCCATTAGCTGTCATGAAGGGAAAACAATAATTGGTTATTATTAAAGGTTTAATATTTTATCGTGAGGATGAACTTACAAACGACACTATTAGGAAATTTATGTTTCTTCTTACTATATAGGACACAACATTGATGGGAAAATATATGCATAATCAACCAGCCCCAGGAAAGAAAGCCTGCGAATATTAGTATTAACCTAAGTTTATACATATAAAATATATACTATGCACTTTTCCTTAAAACAATCAACATGGTCATATGTTATCTCCGCATAACTGTTTTAAGCAGATAAACTGGTAATAAAACAAATCAACTGTTAAATTACATTTAAAAGTTTTTGCAGCTGCACTCTAGCGGAGAAAATATTAGGACTAACGACTTCAAGGTTAAAGAGAACGTTATCTTTATTTATAAACACCCTGGTTAATGTTTTGAGGCAAAAATAATAAAGATTACATACCATTTTCACGAAACATTTGAAAGAATCGCCGTTAAACAAAACGTTACTTTGTAGCGAATTTCCCCTTTAGGCATTACCGTAGGGCATGGTAAGAGTTAAGCCCGAGACCATGACAGATTTTAGTTTTGGGTCCCCAGATGTCAAAAACACTATTCGTTCAAGTATATATATAGATGAAAAATAAGTAACATGAGTACCCTTCTATGTGAATTTAATTTAATATATATATATATATATACTATATATATATATATATATATATATATATATATATATATATATATATATATATATATATATATATATACACGTGTGTGTCCGTTAACACGATAACTTGAGTAAAAAACGTCTGATTTCGATGAAATTTGGCTCATATGTGTAAAGTGACGTTCATGACTTTAAGTTCGAAAACCAGAAAAATCAGACAATGGGAAGGGGTTTTAAATTTTCCAAAAGTAAGTTTTTTTGCATTTTTCACCATAACATTTTTCAAATACTTAATTTTGGTTTTGATCATTTTATAGAGCTTAAAAAAAATAATAATATGGTATTTTTGAATGACCAGGTTTTGAAACCTAGGTAAAGTGGTTGCGGAGAAAATCCAAAAAACGTGTTCATAAAATCTCCCAAGTTAATCTTATGGGTAAAAAGTTTTTAGCTTTTCCTCAGTTCAATTTAATGCAAACCTCACATTTACTTTTACCAGTCAGTTCAGCTCTACAAAAAAAATCATTTTGGTGTTTAAATTGTGATTCTACGTACAACCGTTGCAGAGATATTCAAAGTGCTAAACACAGGACGTTGTCCAATGTTATCCTTATGGAGAATAATTACAATTTGATATCTTGATTATTTATTAATAAATGTTGTTGAAACTTGGCATGTGGCTTCACCTAGTACTCTTATATTCATATTTGCACAAAACATTTTTGCTAATTTTGCCCGCATCAGCAAACCTGCATACTCAGCCCCCATGTTATTCTTATGGAGAAAAAGTAAAATGTAATGACTCCCTTAATTATGATCATAAATTAATAAACCTTGGCATGCAGCTTCAACTAGTTACGTTATATTGATAATTGCATAAAAACGCATATTTTGTTTTCCTTGTTGCAGAAAACCTGCGTACTCAGCTTTCAATGTTATTCTTATGGTGAATAAATAAAATACCATATATCACTTAGTTATTCGTGTTTTTTATGAAACTTGGCGAGTGGCTTTATGTTGTAGTGAGAAACATATACATCCATTGTAAATTCACTGAGTACGCAGGTTTGCTGCTACGGGGGTATTTATTTTGGAAATAAACATATTACGTCACTTTTAAATTTAAACATTGACTGCTGCTGCAGAACTGCACGGGTTCTCTAGTAAGTGTAGAACGTAAATAACAACAGAACATAAAAAAACATGCAATTAAAATACATGTTAACATGTGTATAAAGGGGACTAGGATTATGTTTGGGTCATATGCCATAGTTAAACACACGTTTAACTCATTTCTTTGTGTTACGTTTACAAACGTAAATAATACATCAGTTATGTTTTAATTGTTCGCTTTTTGTCATTTAAATATTTGTCAGGTTAAATTAGTTAAATGGAATCTAGGCTTTGATTAAAACTCAAGCATAAACATACAAATACAAAATTTAAAACATCATATTAGTCAAATATTAGTTTACATTCAAACCTATTTTAAAATCAACCAATAAGCTAATTGTTAAAAACAAGCTTTCACATTTATCCGACCCATATTCACAATGAACTTTGAAGAACAGTGACATCCATTTTCAATGTAAAAATGGCAAATGGTTTATACCGGTTATTTGATTGTATACAATTTCTAAGATGATAATCAAAATTATTCAGATAAGTAGGCTAATTACCTGATAAGTGATTTCTTGTTATCACATTGACACACCCGTACTTATTGTATGATTCAGCTAATTTTGGAATAACTGACATTGGAAAGCTGGTGTCTGTTAGTTATAAACCTGGCCCCACACTCCATCATGGCCGTCAAAACATTTTTAATGATTTATTTTTACTTTATAATACAATGAATTGACGAGTTTTTACAAACTGTTAAACCTTTTTTATAACCGTTTGTTGAGTAAAGATTTGATTTTTTGTAAATTCATTAAACGTTCTGAGCTGATCATCTTCTTGATCATGACTTGGATCAAATATAAATGATAACACATTTATAATTCATCTCTTTATAATTTTGCACACAATTTTTTAATTTAATTTTTAATAAACTGATTATTACTCTCATAAAATAATATTTACTACATTATGAAGAAGTAGAACACTAAATAAATTACCAAGCACAATTACTTTATTTAACTGATGTTATTTCATTAGCATAGTAAATTATTTTTTTTACTTTTACTTTGTTTTTATATGACGTAAAAAGTAATTTATTAAATATTCTTGCAATTTAATATTCATTATATTCGTGAAAATGTTCGCAAGTATTTTCTCCCTGCCCACTCTCTGTTGGGAAGCAACTACAATAGTGTTAATTAGTTTTATTTCACGAAAAGAGTGGCAGGACTGAGAATTAGTGAATAATTGAACGCAGTAGTACAGGGTAGGATTATCCCCACTCAAAGCACATGAGGATGGTTACAAATTAAGTCACTAAGTTCAGGCTGGAGAAAATACATTTATTTTTATTTTTTTAAATTTGTTCACAACACTCAAATATATAAAAGCGTAGATAGTTGTGTGTATTTTATGTTGTATTTTTTTAAGTTCCTTGTCGTAAATAAGGATGCAAATTTGATTTCCACATAATTACCTCTAAAACATAAGCTGGACCAGTTACATTTAAGACCAGTTAAAGGCGAACGTGCAATGAAAGTATTGCTGATGATATCGTTTCCTGAAATAACTACATTCTTCGCAACAAATTATATTCCTATAAAGAGAGTAATGTTTATAATCTTGTGGACCCAAAGCAAAGTGAAACTATCGTAACCACTGTTAAGAACCTATAAAAATGCAAACCCATCCAACATATAGGATATGTGTAAAAATGGGAATCTACAATAGATAAAAATAACTTCCCTCCATAATATGTGAAAAGTTCCTGCGAAGATTTTCTTGGAATTACAAGAGTAACTTCCTTCCGCCTTGCCGTGTGCTGGGGTTTATTACTGTTACGTACGTGTTACACAACTTTGCATTTTGTGTGACATATTTCAACTGTCAGTTTAACTAGATGGGTAGCGTAGTGGTTATCGTGCTCGCCACGTAATCCTAGGTTCGCCAGATCAATCTTAATAAAAATTGCAAAATGTTTAAAATGTTCAAAACTGGACCTAGCTGCCATTTGTCACTGGGCTATTAATTAATGATGCTTACTAAGAACAGGTCGACCTTAGATATTAACAATACCAGGGTTTGGACCATTCCCTAACAAAACGGAAAAAATGCCAGTGGCGTAGATATACACAAAAACAAAAACCAATCCTTTCTTGGTAATTCTAATACTTGATTAGGAGTATCAAAATTCTAATTATACTATATCTTCAAACAAACTATTGGGTAAGGGTAGTTACGTTTTTCAGCAATAAATATATATGTCATGTTACATATATTAACGATACTGGCGACTTCCAAAAGGGCTTTTTAGGTACGGTAGTTATAATTTTGTGTTTTCCTTACTGAGTAAAGCAAACTCTTTTTAGCAAATTCCTATGTTTAACTTTATTAAGGGAGTCAAGCAAGGGGATCCCCCTTTCCACTCCACCCAGTCATCGTTCCATTAGAAATCTGATACAGAACGAAGACTGATTATAAATATGACTGGGCTCTGATCCAGTCTTATCGGTCACTCATGGAGACGATTTTTTTTTTATTACTAGCCTCTTTTCAACAAGCTTATTAATTTGTCTACCTTAATTTTTATAACTTAGCAGTTGGTCACAAAATTCAATGTCATTAGTGTAATGGACAACCAAGTCTATCCAAGGCCACCGCAAGCTTAAGGCACTCTTAGCTTCAGTTGATGTACATTTGGATATACATTTGATTTAAAAGTATAACCTATTGAGGTAATTAAATAATAAGTAAAACAATATCATTAGTAAACACAAATCATTACACAATATCATTAGCTCACTTTCACATCCAAATATATTCTTTATTTTGTAGACATGTTGTTAGCTCATTTCATAAAGTGAACATGTTACTGATATTAACAGTATTGACACAAGGTTTTAGCAAAAGTGAATATATCATACCCAAAAACACAAAGTGTTGACGGGTTGCCAAGTCCTAAAATTATATGATATCAAAATGTATTCCAAGTCAAAGATAGCACCTTTGATCTGACATTGTTTATCATCACAAATTACTTAAATATGTTAAAATAACAATGCTCGAAAGATTGTTGGTTATTTTCTATCTGTTCTTGGCCAGCAGATAATATTTTTTTTAATATTCAATCACAATTGTTAACTATACTTTATTTAGATTTTTAAATTTCAAAATAAAGATTTTGCATCAGAGTGAATCTGCTGGCCAAGAACAGATAGAAAATAACCAACAATCTTTCGAGCATTGTTATTGCAACATATTTAAGTAATTTGTGATGATAAACAATGTCAGATCAAAGGTGCTATCTTTGACTTGGAATACATTTTGATATCATATAATTTTAGGACTTGGCAACCCGTCAACACTTTGTGTTTTTGGGTATGATATCATTTGTTTTTTATATAATTGTTTATTAAAAATTGTTATAAATGAGATTTCAAGTTGAAATAAAATAAAATACATATCAAGGATAAACTATTATAATATATTGAACATTAATTAAAATTAATTTACCTTAATTTTACCTAGATAGTTTTTAGAATTTTCTGGCAGTTTTTTAAACATTATAATATACATTTTTTCGCACCATATGGTAGCTTGACGTTCACTTTCTCATCACCTGCATCTATCCACTTATTTTTGTTTTGAATGTAAGCTATGTAATGCCCTGATGCTGAACTGTTTCCTAAATGGAACACCGCATTTTTTTATTTGTATATAACTCCATTAATTTTGTTTTTTAAATTTGTAGACTGGGTATTATTAGACTTTAAATTTTGTTATCATGTGTTTGCCAAAGTTGTAGTTAAAAAATTATGAAGTTACTTGTAACTGAGATGGATGTTTTTGATTAGTACCTGGGGGCAGAGCTTTTCTCGGGGAAGGCCAGTCAGATTGTTTAGATGACTTGGAATAATATTTAACCACTATCCCCTACTGATAATCGGATTTTTTTAACTCATTTGCCTCTTTTCTACATTTTTTTAGATACCTCAAGTTGTTATTTATAGCTCAATGTCCCTTTGTTTTATTTTAATACTTTATATATGTAATCTTCACTCAACAGTTTTCTCTCAGGAAACTACATGTTAAAATCATAAACAACGTGAGTATTACTTTGATAGTTCATTAATTGATTATAAACGGCTGTTACAATTCTTTTGTTTTGATGTTAAACTCCATGAGCCCAATGATAATTTTGTTGAATTTCCATTTTTGTTTAGTGAATTTACCCTATAGGGAAGAAAGCTATTACCATAGGTGGTATGGTAAGACCTAAGCCCAAGACCATGATAACTTTTCATTTATAGGTCCCCAGATTCCAAAAACACCATTCGGTAAAATTTGTATATGTATATATACAAATTGTATTTGTATATGTATATATATATATATATATATATATATATATATGTGTATATATATATGTGTGTGTGTGTGTGTGTGTGTGTGGATGTGTGTGTGTGTGTGTGTGTGTGTGTGTGTGTGTGTGTATGTGTGTGTGTGTGTGTGTGTGTGTCCGTAAGCACGATAACTCGTAAAAAAGGTCTGATCTTAATGAAATTTGGCACAAATGTGTAAAGTACCATTTATTTTAATAAGTTCGAAATCCAGACGAATCCACCATCCGAAGGGGGGGGGGGGTTTGGGGTTTTCACATTTAATTTTCATTTTAATCAAATTTTTAATTTTACTATTGAATCCAGCTTTAAAAACATATAATTTGGTACTTTGATTATTTCTCTACAACAATTGGTTGCCGAAATATTGTGTCAAATGTTATTGTTATGGAGGATAAGCAAAATTTTATATATCGCTTATTAATGAGCATATATTAATGAAACTCGGTATGTGGCTTCATATGGCTGGGATTTATTGATATTTGCATACAAAACCCATTTTTTATGTCCCCATGGCAGCAAACTTGCGAACTCAACAGCTATAATGTTATTCTTAAGGAGAATAAGAAACATGTGACATCTTGCTTGTTTATGAACATAAATTGGTAAAACTTGGTATGTTGCTTCATCTAGTGGTGATCCATTGGTATTTGCATAAAAACCAGATTTTCTTGTTCCTTGATGCAGCAAACCTGCATACTCAGCCCTAATTTTTTGTACGGAGAATAAATACAATGCCATATCTCGCTTATTTATGAATACGCATTGATGAAAGTTGGTAAGTGGCTTCATGACTTAGTGAAGTACCATTTTAAATTATCTGAGTATGCAGGTTTGCTGCAACGGGTGTATTTTTACATTATTTGGTTTTTCCTGGAGATGAGACCTGTCTAGAACTTATTTTTATCCCAGAAATTAGTTATTTCCAACTTTTGAAGGAAATCGTTGGTGCCATTATTGAGATCAGTGTCGCAAGCAAACACGGACGCACGCACGCAAACCTTACTCATATCAGAGTATAGGATAGTGATCATTTTCACGAGTTGTGCATATAGAGTCAGCGAGAGGGAACCAGGGGATAAATTGGCTGTGGAGTAGTTAATCGAAATTGGCTTTTCTTTTAAGATTTGTAAGATGATTAGGATGAAAATTTGGAATATAAATTTACTGTCGTAGCTGGTTGTGCTGTGGTTGCAGTTTGAACATTTGTGGTTAATTTCATTGAGTGCCTGAATTGAAATTCCAGGGGTTGACGATTCGAAATAAGGAAATTTAAAAATCCCGCACAGTCTTGTTGTTCAATTGTAATAAATGGTGGTCCCAGTTGATTTGTAATATCTATAGAATTTAAAATCTGGTAATTTCTTCGGTAGGATATTACAATTTTTTTAGTGGAGCATTGGTTTCGTAATTGTTTGTTAACGTCACGATTGGTGGGCAGTTGAAAATACATTGTAAAACAAAAATTTGCATAGCATGACACGCCATAAACCTTTTTGAAACCGAGATTTCCCAGTTCGTCTATATTGTTAGTAATGTCTTGAATGGCTACTAATTTAGTATTAGTAATCTGAATTTTTCAGATTTGACCAGGGATTTTTTCTTAAAATTTTATTCCAATTTGTAATTGTTTAAATTCTGGTCGGTACTCACTCCTTAGCCTATTATTTTCGGATATAGCTGATGCTTGCGCCTTAACATTTTGAGGGTCAAAGTTTAGAATTAATAGACCAGAGAGTGAAGTCACGCGAGATAAAGGCTACATATTTTGGCCACATGAAAATACTGCATAATCAGCATCAACAATACAACTGTTAAGCGTTAATCCCTGACTTTTGTGAATTGTAATTGATATTATACTACTGCATTAGGAAACTGCTTTCGGAAAACGAATGCTCCATGAATTACTTCAAATTTTGTGGACGATCTTTGAATTTCAATATCTCTTTCTTTAAAAGTTATAATAATGTTTTCGATTGTATCGCGTGCATCTTTAGTAAAGTCTTTTACAACACCCACTGAACCATTAATAACAAGACCCTGACTTATTTATTAAAAACTAAGCCAATTTCGTTGACAAGTCTATTCAGGCGAAACTATTATGTATTATACTATCGTCTGTGTGTTATTTGAAACCCCTTAACGACTAGATGTGACTTTTGTGGTTTTTGAAAACGTCCTCCTTCAGGTCTTAGCCTCCTAAGCTCTCAAAGTTACAATGTTAAAATTATGGCAAAATTAAAATAAATTTAAATTGAACATATAACAGCTGTTAATACTGACAAAACACAGTAAAGAATCAAGAACATCGTTTTAAAGCTAACCTCTAGAACGGACTTTTAAATTATTGCAAATGTGCTTATTGAGTAATTTTATTTAGTGAGAATATGCTCGTTCATTTTGAAGATGAGCTCGTTCGCTTGGCTCACTCGCCTATAGGTTGAGCTCGTTCGCTACACTCACTCGCCTATTTATATATATATAAAACCAGAAATATACATATATGTATATATATAAAACCAGAATATATATATAACTAACTTCGGCATCGACAAAAGAACTTGAGATGCCATTCAAGTAGATTTTGTATTTCCATAATGAACATATGTTTATACCTTTTAAGTATGTTTAGATATAATCTATATAACAGCTGTTTGGTGTAACTAACTTATATAACTAAATAACATACTAACCCGACTTTGTTTTTAGATTTCATATTATGTTTATTGCATATTATGTTATGTTCGATGTACTATAGTATGTATAGCTTAAACTAATTAAAATATTTTCTTTACCTGTATACCCTTTTGTTCGGTTAAATTCACTCAATGATTTAATTTGAATTTACAAGCCAGCTGATCAGATTTGTTTTGGAACACATGCTATACTTGGATTTTTGTTTACGTAGTAAATGTAAACAAAGCAGACATCAAATTCAGTAACAATTTTGAAAGTGGAATTTAATATCATTTGTTTTAAAATATTGCGTTTGCAAACTTACAATTTAGTGTCAAAAGTGTAATATGTGAGTAAAAACAGAAGTCTGTGCGAAATTTCGTTCAAGTTTGATGAGAAATAAAGTTCTTAAGCTTAATGAACAAAATGAAGTGGACAATTTGTGAAAAAGGCCAAAACTACAAGATTTAGGCTACTTTTATACGTTAATTTCTCGCTTCTCAGACCTTTCTTAAACCAACTGTTGTGATTTTTCGTGTTTAGTGAAAGGGTTTAGCATATAAATGCACTGCTAGATTCACTTAAGGCTGTAATACGCTAATTTGAGAAGTGAAAAATCGTCTCATTCTGCTTCGTGTTAGTATAGCACGGGTCGTGTGGTGGACCTGGCGACGTGACACGACCGTGCCACTAGATTATGAAAATATTAAGAATAAGATAAACAGGCGAAAATAATTTGCAACCAAAAGTGAAAGAATCATTAATTCAATAACTTTGAGAGCAGAGTTTGTTGAAATTTCACTGGTGACGAGTCATTAAATTCCATATACAAAATCGAGTTACAAAACTGTCATCACAGGTGTCAGTTCGAATATGGTTTTGCCCAGCCATTCTGTGTGGAACAAATGCTTTTCTGTTAACACTGAGTGTCAACAATAAAATCAGATTAAAAGTTATTTCAGCCTCCGCATGTTTATTTGATTTTTGTATGTTCCTTCGTTTCAAATTAATTTAAAACAAAATGTAAATCTTTTGTGATGTTTTGTTTTTGTATTTTTCGTATTTACAAGTACCAGAAAAATAAGTGGGAGAACTAAATAATTTTGGAGTTATTGTAAGTATGTAATCTGTGTGAAAGATTCTTATTTTCTATATGGGAATGTTACAGGTGAATGACGTAAGGAAGGCAAACTATGGTGTAAAAAAACTATATTGTAGATTCTATATACAGTGTTGATGGCAACTTACAAAAAAAACAAAAAACATAAATACCCCCGTCGCAGCAAACCTGCGTACTCAGCGAATTTCCAATGAATATATATGTCTTAATAACACATTATGCCTCTTACCAGAATTCATAAGAAATATATTCATAAATAAGCGATATTTAAAATATTCATTATTCTCCATTAGGATAACATTAGGGATGAGTACGCAGGTTTGCTGCAACAAGGAACACAAAATAATGGGTTTTTATGCAAATATCAATAGAAATCATCTAAGTGAAGTCACAAGCTTCATCCATATACATTCATAAATAAGCGATATATAACATCTTTAATATTCTCCATAAGAATAACATGGGGACCGAGTACCTAGGTTAGCTGCTACGGGAACCATAGGCGAAAAAGTAGTTTTTTGTTCAAACAACAACAAACCACAACCAGATGAAGCGATATACCAAGTTTCGTCAATTTATGTTCATAAACAACCGAGACATAAAATTGTTCTTTTCCTCCATAAGAATAACATTGGACAACGTACTGTGTTTAGCACTTTCAATATCTCAGTAACCAATTGACGTAGAGCAATGATCAAAATACCAAATCGTTTGTTTTTTTAAGCTGAATCCAATGGTATAAATTAAAATTTGATTTAAATGATTATTACATGTGAAAACTCCAAAATACCTATTTTTGGGGTACAAAACCCCCCCCAAATCCCCCCTTCGGATGGTGTGATTTGTCTGGTTTTCGAACTCGGTCAAATAAATGGTACTTTACACGTTCGCACCAAATTTCATTAAGATCGGACCTCTTTTACCCTCTTTTACGAGAGTTATCGTGCTTACAGACAAATATATATATATACATATATAAAAATTTGAACGAATGGTGTTTTTGGCATCTGGGGACCTCAAAACGAAAAGTTATCATGGTCTCGGGCTTAAGTCTTACCATGAGACCTACGGTAATAGCTTCTTCCCTATAGGGGAAATTCGCTAAAAACAGAAATCTTACGAGTAAGTGGAGTTTAATTTATTATTTAACAAAAATAAATCGGTTAACACAACAATAAGCACAGGACCGAATTAGCTGTTGAAAATATATAAATATTAAAAGTTGGAGGCAATTTTATTCAATATCTTTCAGTTTTACGTTGATTATTTTTGTTCAGGAAAAGTACCAGAATACTCTTTAAAATCATGAATGTTTCTTTTAGCGAATTTCCCCTATAGGGAAGAAGCTATTACCGTAGGTCTCATGGTAAGACTTAAGCCCGAGACCATGATAACTTTTTTTTTTGAGGTCCCCAGATGCCAAAAACACTATTTGTTCAAATTTATATATATGTATATATATATATATATATATATATATATATATATATATATATATATATATATATATATATATATATGTGTCCGTTAACACGATAACTTGAGTAAAAAACATCCGATTTTGATGAAATTTGGCTCAAACGTATAAAATGACATTCATGACTTTAAGTTCGAAAACCAGAAAAATCGGACCATGGGAAGGGGGGTTTATGGGGGTTTTAAATTTTCCAAAAATCAGTTTTTGGCATTTTTCACCCTAAAATTTTTTAAAAACTTAATTTTGGTTTTGACCATGTTATAGAGCTTAAAAAAACAAATAATTTAGTATCTTGAATTATTAACCTAGGTTAAGTGGTTGCGGAGAAAATCCAAAAAAACCTGCTCATAAAATCTCCCATGTTAATCTTATGAGAAAAAGGTTTTTGGCTTTTCCTCAGTTTATTTTAACGTAAACTTCATATTTGCTTTTACCAATCTGTTCAGTTCCACAAAACAATGATTTTGTTGTTTAAATTGTGATTCTACGCCCAACCGTTGCAGAGATATTCAAAGTGCTAAACACAGTACGTTGTCCAATGTTATCCTTATGGAGAATAAATAAAATTTGATATCTCGATTATTTATAAATGTATGTTGATGAAACTTGGTATGTGGCTTCAAGTAGTACTGGTATATTGATATTTGCACAAAAAATTGATTTTTTATTGATTATTCCCGTAGCAGCAAACCTCCGTACTCAGCCCCCATGTTATTCTTATGGAGAATAAGTAAAACGTACTGACTCCCTTAATTATGAACATAAATTAATAAAACTTGGTATGTAGCTTCACTTGGTTGAGTTATATTGATAATTATATAAAAACCCATTTTTCTGTTCCTCGTTGCAGCAAACCTGCTTTCTCAGCCCCCATGTTCTTATGGAGAATAACTAGAATGTCATATATCGCTTATTTATGATTGAATATCGATGAAACTTAGTATGTGGCTTCGCCTAGTTAAATTCTATTTATATTTGCATAAAAACCAATTGTTTCTGTTCCTTGTTTCAGCAAACCTACATACTCATTACCAATGTTATTCTTATGGAGAATAATTACAATCGCTTATATGTGAATATATTTTTATGAAACTTGGTTTGCGGCTTTATGTGGAATTCAGACAAATATTATGCATTGGAAATTCGCTGAGTCCGCAGGTTTGCTGCGACGGGGGTATTTCATTTTATCTTGGATATCCTTGAACATTTCCAGCTTCTGTTGTTCCTCCTCCTTCAGAACCTTGGAAACTATTTCTATTGCGAGATTATTCAACTTATTTTCCGTTTCCTTTTTTAGCTCCTCTTCTGCCTTTTTACTCTCTGCCCACCGTCGCAGCTCTTCCAGTTCGTTTTCTCGTTTGTAATCCTGCGTTTACTTCACCTGCTGCAGTCCTCTCATGACATCAAAGGGCAGTGGTTTTTGTAGTTCCTTTAAAACATAATAAACTTTAAGATATCACAAACAGCTTGTTGTACAATCTAGAAAAATTTGTACAATCTCTGGAATGCGGTACTTAAACTGAAAATATCGAGGTATTGGGCTTGTCCCATAAAGTAGTTTAACTGAAATTGTATCAGGTCAAAGAACAACTACTACCATCTTTTCATTAATTCATTGCAATATAAAATCATGCTGTAACTAAATCGTGTATTAATTACAGAATTATTTCATATTATGTCGTCTACACATGATTATTTGTTTAGATATCAATTAAACTTCAAACTACGTTGATTTAACTAAAATAACCATTGCTCAAACCCATTTATTTGTTCAAAAACTGATCAAAAGATAAATTTCCTTCGAAATACAAAATAATAAATTGTATATTAAATAATACCCCCGTCACAGCAAACCTACATACTCAGCGAATTTCCAATACATAATATACGTCTTAATACCACATAAGCCGTATACCAAGTTCGATGCAAATATATTCACAAATAAGCAATGTATAGAATTTTGAATATTCTCCATAAGAATAACATTGGGGATGAGTACGTAGCTTTGCTGAAATACGGAACACAAACAATTGGTATTTATGAAAATATAAATAGAATTAAACTAGATGAATCCACATACCAAGTTTCATCAATATTCATTCATAAATAAGCGATATATAACGTTATAATTATTCTCCATAAGAATAACACAAGGGCTGACTAAGCAGGTTTGCTGAAGAAAGGAACACAAAATATGGGTTTTCATGCAAATATATATGTAACTCAACTAGGTGAAGCCACATACCAAGTTCCATCAATATACATTCATAGATAGCATTTTGATTTTTCTCCGTAAGAATAACATGGGGGATGAGTACGCAGTTGTGTTGCAACAAGAAACACCAAATATGGATTTTTATGCAAATATCAATTTAACTCAACAAGTTGAAGTCACATACCAAGTTGTATTAATTTATGTTCATAATTAAAGGATACATTACATTTTACTTATTCTCCACAAGAATAACATGGGGGATGAGTACCCAGGTGTGATGCTACGGGAATAATAACTAAACCTTTTTATTATTTATCAATAAACCACAACCAGATGAAGCCGTATACCAAGTTTCGTTAGTATACGTTCATAAATAAGCAAGATATAGAATTTTTCTTATTCTCCGTAAGAATAACATTGGACAACGTACTGTGTTTAGCACTTTCAATATCTCTGTAACCATTTGACGTAGAGAAACTGTCAAAAATACAAATGTTGTGTTTTTTAAAGCTGAATCCAATGGTAAAAATTGACTTTTTAAAATATGACATGTAAAAACTTAAAAAAAAACATTTTTTTGGGAACAAACCCCCCCCCCCATAAAAAAATACCACTTCGGATGGGTCGATCAGTCTGGTTTTCGAACTTAAAGTCATAAATGCTGCTTTACACGTTTATACTAAATTTCATCAAAATCAGACGTTTTTACGAGAGTTATCATCCACGGAGACACACATATGTACGAATGGTGTTTTTGGGGTCTGGGAACCTCAAAACGAAAAGTTATCTAGTCCCGGGCCTAGGTCTTACCATGCCGACTACGGTAATAGCTTCTTCCCTATAGGGGAAATTCGCTAAAACCTATTCAAACTCATTTTCCCCATATGAATCCTTTAACTAACTAAAGTTATTTAAAGGAAAAATGAGATAGCCCATTTAACAAAAAAAAAAACATTAACCATAAACTATACAAACTAGAAAACCATAAACTATGCTAATCTCTAGTAAATATTATAACAGAATGGTTCCTAATTTTTGTTGGTCCATTTAAACTCGGTTTCTAATTTCATCTTTGAGGACCACATTGGTCACCCTTGTTACTAGAATCAAACTGCACTCTCAGTCAAGAGAGAAATGCTTCCTATAGGTTTAGAATTAGTAAGATATATTCCTAATATTTCAAAAATATTGTATTAAACTGATTTTAAAAAGTAAATTTGTCGTATTTAATTTTACCCTGCTCTATGATTTTCTCTTCTTGCATTGGACAGAGTACTATTTAGAGTAATAACCGTGTCTAGTCATAACCATGGTTATATCAAAGTCTGTGACCAACAATGATCCTCGTATAATAAACACATCCACCCTTTTACTGGTAATTTACAAGTCTTTGCCTCTCCTCTCCTTACCGAGTTCCTTCAGCCTAAATTATATGTTATGAGACATCGTACTCGTCTCTGACTCCTCTTCTTCAACTAGGCAGTATATTATTATGCAGAGGGATGGCTGTGGCCAGTTGGAAGTCATCCTGGAGTCTAATACCAACAAGGGCTGCTGTAACTCCACCTACCTTTATCATGTAGTACTGGTCGTCGACCAGTCGCTGCTCCTCCTTACTCAGTTCATCCAGCCTGGTCCTGTAGATCTCCCCCAGGAGACTGTTGCTGTGAGCCCCCTCTTCCCAGTCTTGGTCCCACCCCTCCACCTCCTCCTCCCCTCCCTCCATCACTGCCTCTGTGCCGTTGTCTCGCACCATCTTCCTCTAACAGGTGGACTTCACCCCACCCCGATCCACGGCCAGTTTGCACTCGAGCCCCCCGCAGCAGTTCGTGTCCAGAGTGCACTGGGGATGTAACGCAGATAGTAACAATATTGGTTTTGTTAAATTATTAAATATTATAGAAAAATTTAAGAGTTGGGGATATAGCCAGATTTCAAATAAATGTTTTATCGTCATAGTGCTTTAAAAACAGCTGTTTTCAACATTTGCATGGATGTGCTATAGTATATTTTGTCACGTCCGGAAAGTGACCGTTACCGGTGAACGATTGAGTTTCAAGTACCAGGTAAAGCCGAGTACATGAATTCCATTAAGGACCGGTATAGCACTTTTGGACGAGTTATGAACAGTACTTTTCATCATACCACCTTTTATTTGCAATATTGATTCAGGAATATTAATATTTGAATCAGTCATTATTAAGTACGCTTACACTTTTACAACAGTCTATAGACTAAACTAACAACATCAGAAGTTTGTTATTGTTTCATTTGTTTATGTTGCTAGAAACAGTCAGCTGTTTAAAAATTGTATAATGGAATACTGTAATTAGAATAGTAGCACTCGTGGTGACAAATCTTGGAACCTTCTTACCCTGCCTAATCATTTTTGCAGTTTTACCCGGACTGTTTACACGGCCTATCGGGAATCGATTGGTTTCAATCATACTGTAAACTTTAGTTTATTGCGTGGGTATGATGAAAAAGTTGTTCTTTTAATTCCTAAGATAAAAAGTATCATGTTGGTGATATTTCCCGTCCTAGGACAAACAACATCATTTGATAACACTTTTCGGTTGAGGTCATCAGCTGTTAAATAAGGACTGCACGAATTATTAAACTTGTAATCATTTAAAACATGTATATATTTGTATGAATAGCAAAATATACTATTAAGTAAATACAAAAAGATATAGCTTTAAATTGTCTTCGAATCCTGCTAGAAGAATCCTACTTCATATGGTTTAAGCTAAAGTATATTTCATCAACAACACCAATGAATGTATACAATATAATAATGCGTCTTCTTGTATTAGCGCATTTTTATTTATTTAAGAACCTATGCAAAGAACTTCTAAATAATTACAAGTGCACTTTAATGTTGTACACGGAATACTTAATCTTAAACAAAATAAAACAACTTTAAAACTAAATTCAATAAAATCGAATGGAAACCCCACTTCATCTTTAGTTAAAAGAAAATAGTGTACTTTTTCTGGCCCCAAAAGTGTTTTTATTTCATCTTATATTGTATTTTTAACTATGAAACGTAATGTCAAAATCCTTGAACGCTTTTACTTTGCGTAAACATGAGTTTTTGTAAACTGAGTATATTACAACTAAAGCTTATCGAAAACATAATGTTTTTAAAACTAAACCAACATCTTATGTCTCTTTAAACAGTTTTTAGATACAACCATGGTATTGATGAGTAGTAGTAGAGAAAGGAGAGTTGACGGCCTATGAGGATGTATGAAGATGTATGAGATATATGAGGTCAAAGTCCAAGGTTACTCCGAAGATGTATGATGATGTATGAGGTCAATGGTCAAGGTCGCGGTATAAATAGGAGCGTAGTGCGTTGTCTCTCAACTGCCGTGGCGGCTCAGCGGGTAGCGTCTCGGCTTCCCATCTCAGCGGCCCAGGTTCGAGCCCCGGTTTCGACGTTCACATTTTTATTTCAAAATCTCTTTCATTTAGTGTTCCGTACCTTATAAATGTACAAGTTCGACTTTATTTATTCATTATTAGTTCGTAATTACTAAATATTCATTTATTTTCACCAAACAGGCTTTTAAAAACTCATTTTCATATAAATATCGCAAAACATATCTAGAAATACAGAGGAACGAGCCGTTCCCCCTTTAATTCAACAGTCTCACTCAGTTTATATTAATGAACCAGGGTAAGAATAACGAAGTTTAATACAATACGTGATTGTTAACTATATAGTACACTCGCTACGACACACTACGTTAATTATTAAGTCGGATGTGTAACAGATATTTCGGGTGCGAAAAAAAAATAAATTACAAATAAAAATTCAGGAGGATTCCCACAGTAGGACTGCCTATTTCAGGATTAGTCCCACAGTAGGACTGTAAAATTGCAAAAATAAAAATAAATTATATTTTTCATTCTTTTAATATTTACAAAACTGATTATATTTTTCATTTCTTTAAGATCGATATTTACAAAAAACTTATTAAATAAATTATATTTTTCATTCTTTTTTAAATAAATCATATACAGAGCAAATTTATATTTTTTTATACTTTTAACTTAAAATGTTCAGTTTTTAAGGATATCTTTTTGAAATTTACAGTTACAAGAATTAATTACCTATATTTTCGTTTAAATAAGAGATTTTGACCTATATTTTTCTTCCTATCTGATGTCAGCCCCAAGTTAGTTCTATGGAACCGAGGTTTGACCTCAGGCGTCTTTTCTGTCGTGACCTCATTACTCTCAACATCTTTGTCTGGCGATGTTACAGGTAACCCCATGCCTAACTTCTGTTTTGCCCACATCGCTGTTCCTGTAGCCAAAGCTAAAGGTCTCTCATAAAGACTGGCATCAGGTGCAATAACACGTTCAAATGCTTTATCCTCTAGTATTTTGTCTGCTTTCCATCTATCCTCTGCTCTTTTGTGTTTACTATACCATATATCGTGTTCTTTTGCTGCTTCATCAAGAGGATTTATACCTTTATCACTTCTAGCTAAGCGTTCTTGGAGTTTCGTCCCAGGTCCTAGAAAATTCATATCCGGCGCGTGAAGATCAAAGGGCAATTTGTTGATAATATCGTTTAAAATTCCAGATCCTTCTATTATTTTCTCGGGTAAAGCAGCCAAACATCGTGCTAAATACATATGACCATCTGGAAGATCGATCTGTTGTTTGAAAGTGTCCCAGATAAAATTAATATTATCAGTTGCGTATTCTTTGGTGTCATTTTTGTCTTTTATTAAATCAATCACGTATTTCGCAAAAGGTTTCGGTAGAGCAAGCACACACCGCATAATGTACTTGTGCCCTTTTGGTTTTGCTATTAATTCTACCAATCGATAGTAAATAAATTGAACAATACCCAACTTTTCATTGTGGAAGTTGTTATTGCCAGCTCTCTCTTCTGCCTGTAGGAAATATAACCTTTTGATAAGGTCCGCATATTGTTTTATATATTTATATTCAACTGGATTGTTCGTTTCTTCCAGCAAACCGGATCCCATAGCTCTCACTAATTCAAGTGTTTTGCTATTTTTTAAGCCGCTTCCCGTTGGTTTTCCGCGTAAATTCTCCAATCGATGCTCCTCCCACATAGGTCTAATCACTTTTTTCCACTTGTACCCTTGACTGGATTTGGGACATCCCGATGAAGGATCATTGCTTTGAAATATCGCACCAGTGTCGATTAAAATCTTTTTATAAGCATCTCTATCACTTTTCGTATATTGTTCACTCCCAACATCTCCAGACTGTGTTAAAAGTCTCCATATGCCTGGAGTACCGCTATATTTTTGGCTTGTCTTGTGGATAATTATATCATCATTTGAAATAGTGACACTGGAATTTCCTACTTTGAGTTTTCGCTCTCCGATATCATAGTTAAGGCCAAATGTTCCATCGTTAGCTCTAGATAAATATTGTTTCGCCAAGGAGCCCATCTCAGTACCGCTTCTTTCAACGATAGCTTGAATCGATTTATCAAAACGCATATCGTCATCCTTGTCGGGCAACGGTGTGCTAGCGGCCTCTACTATCGTTTCCTCTTCAAAAATACCCTTTTTTTGTGGTAAACTCTGTTCCGGAAACATTGTTTCTTTTCCAAAAACGTCTTGTTTTGGCAAATTTTCATAATTTCCCGGTATTATTGTTCCCTTTTCAAAGACTTTCCGACTGGGTGTACTCATTGCACGCGGTCTAAATAAAATGGGTCTGTTTTGTTTACTTCGCAGTTCTTTTATCTCTTCTTCCTTCTTTTTTAATTCATTTGTCAGTTTTTCCAACGCATTGACAACCGGTTCGTGTTGCCTTTCGATCGCTCGTTTCTCATTGAATTCTCGAGTGCGATATTCTTCCGCTTCACCTATTAGCTTGTCTTTTAATTTATCTATTCGTTTTGCTTCTTCAACTGTTAAAGGTGTGTTATCGTGTTTTGGTAAAAGTATCATTTGATTTTAAAATTTTTTAGGTAATACAACTGGGTGTTTTCTGCGAAACTCTGCTTGCTCCACCGCTTGCTCCCTTTGAATTCTCTTACTATCCTCACGCCACCGCTCTTGCATTTTTCCAATTCTTTTAGCAGCTTCGGGTGTCATTACGTCAGGCCAAATTTCAACAGCAAACTTATGTTTTTTAACTAAAGTGCTGACTATATCGCTAACACTAATACTTCTTTTCACCATGTCTAAGTATAGATTTTGAAAGTTTGTATTTGTATATTTTTAACGAAATTATATTTCACATTTAATAAATAAATTGGAAATTACAAGTTTAATAAATAATAATATTAGCGTCTAGACGTGCGTCAAACGATTCGTTATAAAGTGCGTCCGTACGAAACTCACGCAAGTTACACGCGTCACGGTAAAACGACCAATATCAACGTGCGTCATACGAACGTCACGGTATAACGATCATCGTCAACGCGCGTCCCAAATTAGTCTGATGGGCTCAAAGTACATCTTGCATCAGCCAAGAACGGGAACTACTCAAAGAACGAGTCCGCGGTACGGAACGGTTCTCTTTTTGGAACTCTTAAAAATTGAATTTCGAAATTTGATTGATATTGAAAGTTAAAGTATAAAGTGTAAATTTTGAAAAAAATATTAAAATGTAGTATATCTTTATCAGAAATATGTGGAACCCAATTTGGGGCCCACCCTAAAAACACATATCCGCATCGATTTGTATCATATTTTGGTCTAACTAAATTTCATAAAAAATAAATAAAAAAATTTTGATTGATATTGAAAGTTAAAGGGGTGCTATCAATTGACCCCCCTTTATCAAGTGTAAATTTTGAAAAAATATTAAAATGTACTAGATCTTTATCAAATTGAGTTGGGCACGTTTCTATATCGATTATTGTAAAACGTTATAGCTGGTTTTTTCAAAAGCGATTTTTTATTACCTCGGTCGAAGATGCGCTCAATTTTTTATTCAGTGTGCAAAAAGTAGTTTTATATATAGGTGGAGTGGAAACGAATATGTACAAAGATATACTAGACGAAGTGAACGGTAATTCTTTTACGAAAATATATGATTTGGAAATCGATAAAAAAGATTTAGTTAATAGCATCGAAAGAGTTCATTACTCTTACGGTCTACGAATTGTGATTACGTGCGATAACGTTAAGATTCAACTGCCTGAGAGTTGGAATGAATGAATGTCGTCAACAAATATAAATGCTCTAATGAACTCAAACAAACCTTTATATGTGGTGTACCATGGAAGACTCCCGTTATTGAATGATAAGTTCAAATATGATATTAAATTTACGAGAGAGTGAATATTCACTATTATTTAATTGACTGAATATTAATTAATTGAATTTTTTATTTGAATTTTTTTTAATTAATCGTGACTGTAAAATTTAATTTTTATTAAACTTCGTTATTCTTACATGAAAATGTGTTTTTAAAAGGCTGTTTGGTGAAAACAAATAAATAAATGAATATTTTTTATGAATATTTAGTAATAGCGAAGTAATAATGAATAAATAAAGTCGAACTTGTACATTTGTAAGGTACGGAACAATAAATAATGGAGATTTTGAAATAAAAATCTTAAAGTCGAAACCGGGGCTCGAACCCGGGCCGCTGAGATGGGGAGCCGAGACGCTAGCCGCTGAGCCGCCACGGCAGTTGAGAGACATCGCACTACGCTCCTGTTTGAACCGCGACCTTGACCATTGACCTCATACATCATCATACATCTTCGTAGTGACCTTGGACTTTGACCTCATACATCTCATACATCCTCATACATCCTCATAGGCCGTCAACTCTCCTTTCTCTACTACTGTGAGTAATGTTAATTGTTGATTATTGAAAGAGAAATCTTATAAAACTGAACATTTCAGGCATTTTAATTCAATATAATTACTGTGTTTCAAAAACAAACGCAGTTTTCCAACAAATGCTTTAAAACGTTCCTTTTATACTAACGAAGATGACTCTCACTTCAGTCACACTTAGTAGTGTTACTATATATAACTGATCCTTATAATGATTAGTATCGAAATATAAATAAATAAATAAAATAATATGATCATTATAAATAAAACTTCGGCATTTTATAATAAAATATTTTGCATGATTTTTTTGAACCATGAGTAATGTATTAATGTCATTGTAGCTACTTGTGACAATTTACCTTATCTAAAATGAACATCAGTTAAATCTCCTTTATCCCCTTCATCCTCCAGAGCACAGCGGGGGTGGGGGTTAATGAAGACCGGAAACTTCACATAATCCTTCAGAAACTCTAGGTTGTACTTCTTCTCCAGGTCATTTCCGAGCTCCCTAAGATTCACAAAGAATACTGAAGCGTAAGAAGTTACAATCAACAATTTCACTACGTGAAACAACACCATAGTATTTCATGGACCAGTGTTGGCCTGCAATCATCGTTGCCTCGCCTAGGAACGTGTGTGTCACATTAATGGACGGTATCTGATTGTGAGATGGAGCTGATAAGAAAATTACTGGCGTTGAGTCAGAGGTTATTGTTATGGCCCGCTAATTAGGGAGAATAATGATAGGTTGTGTAAATATGTTTTATTTAATTATGAGTTGTGTTTTACCTTTTTGGTGGATGAATATCATAAAAAAGAAAAGATTTAAAGTTTAACAAAAAAAATAAAGGAGTAAAGCACTGTTTCACGACAATATGCATTCTTTAGATGGGCGTTCCACGTTCTCGGACGTACTTGACGTGTTCTCTTAAAGCTAATGTTATAATTTAAGCTTATTGATCAAGAGTGAATTTTAAGAATATATTGCTCTTTGGGGGAGCCCTTAAACCCACTGTGTGTAGCGAATTAGTCTAATGCCTTTAACGAACGGATATGACTAAATTTTCAAAATAAATATAATACAATGGATAATGATATGTAAACATGAAAAATGTGTTCTAAATGAGAATCGAAACAATAGAGTAAGTATTTGAAATACGGAACTTGACTACTGATACAAAACTTAATTTTGGAATGCAAAGTAATTAGTAATAATAGCGATGAACTGAAAATAGTAATGAGTTTAGATTTGAGGAATTTTAACAGTCGAAAAACACTTTAAGAAGATCAATACAGAATATTCGTCATACATCAATATTGAAGACTTTATTAATCCAAATTGGATTGCAAATCAAATACAATAAGTTCTTAGCAATCTACTTTCATATCAGATATTTCTCAATATCAACTTTCATCAGTCAACCTCCATTTTTGTACTTATTTGGGGATAGGCGGTTTTGGAAAATCAATTATTGTAATTAATCAACAACACTTCATTGAAATGGCAACTATAAATTTTGTGTATCAATGTTAAACAAAGTTTAACATTTATGTATTATATAATCACTATGAAAGTAGTAAAATAAAAATATTTTCATGATCGTTATTCCTAATTCAAAGTAATTATCAAATCATACCAAGGAAACAATGTAAAATTACATTAATTTGGTAATTATAAGTGTTTAATTTTAAATTTAATGGCATCAATTACAACATTTTGTTGTTTTAAATGTGGCTCACTTAATATTGGGTACTTTCTTCGTAACCGATATAAAATGTAGTTTAAATTACCATATACGTTAAGAATAAATTAATTTCAACCAAATTGTTAATATTGATTACAGCTGTCAACTTTCATCCACGTACTTATTCCTCTAGAATCCTTTGACCTTACTACGGCCGCATTACAACAACGGAGCCAGGAGAGCTGAACCTGCATCTCCGTGCTATTCAATGCGATATGCAGTTGTGTTTTCCTAGCTCCGCACTGCGCAACGCGTATTTATGTATTTTTCAGCATTTTTAGCGTATTTCCCCTATTGGGAAGAAGCTATTACCGTAGGTCTCATGGTAAGACTTAAGCCCGAGACCATGATATCTTTTCATTTTCAGGACCCCAGATGCCAAAAAAACCAATAGTTAAAATTGTTATTTATGTATATATATATATGTGTGTGTGTGTGTGTGTGTGTGTCCGTAAGCACGATAACTCTCGTAAAAAAGGTCCGATCTTAATGAAATTTGGTACAAACATGTATTTGAACCATTTATTTGAACGAGTTCGAAAACCAGACGAATCGCATCATCCGAAGGGGGGTTTTGTACCCCAAAACTGAGTTTTTTGGGGTTTCCACATGTAATTTTGATTTAAATCAAATTTTTATTTTCACCATTGAATTGAGCATAAAAAACAAACAATTTGGTATTTTGAACATTGCTCTACGTCAATTGGTTACTGAGATATTGAAAGTACTAAAAACAGTACGTTGTCTAATGTTGTTCCTATGGAGGAAAAGAAAAATTGTATATCTTACTTATTTATGAACGTAAACTGACAAAATTTTGTGTATGGCTTCATCTGGTTGTCGTTCATTGTTTTTTGAACAAACCTAGGTATTTGGTCTCCACGTTATTCTTATGGAAAATAATTAAAATGATATATATTGTTTATTTATGAATGTATATGGGGATTAAACTTGGTATGTGACTTCACTAAGATGAGTTCTATTTATATTTGCATAAAAATCCTTTATTTTGTGTTCCTTGTTGCAGCAAACCTGCGTACTCATCCCCAATGTTATTCTAATGGAGAATAATTAATATTTTAAATATCGCTTGTTTGTGAATATATTTCTTATGAATCCTGTTAAGTGTTTTAATGCGTTATTTTATATATTCATTGGAAATTCGCTGAGTATGCAGGTTTGCTGCAACGGGGGTATTTTTCTGGTGTTTTGTGTTTGAAGCGAACATGAGTCTTTAGCGCATTGTCACTGCGCTGATCGCCTTTAACGTTTGAATAGAGAGTATGGCTGGTGACTTCTTGCTGTGATCCTGAACGTGTGAATAGACCCAGGACTACCTTTAAACTGGTCTATACCAGTTTTACGGGTACAGCAAATAAAGTTGTCATTACTTATGGTAAGTCTTTTGGCTGTCTATTATGACAACAAACTTCCCTTTCACCTTTGGTCCCTCCATTTTCAGTGGTTAGGGACAGAATCTCCGGGTTTGGTCCCCAACCTGCCATCCTGAGAATGAATGGTCCCTGGCTGTTGTACATGGATACCTTGTCAGTTGGGTTGACCAGTTGGAGGGCAGAATTCGGGTCCCCAGCTTGAGAGCCTCATCCCAGCTGTCACAGGGGCACGGGAGTTGGCCCTCTGAAGGATCAATTTGGCTGCCAACCCATCCCACCCTTTCATTTCCTGCTATATCCTATCCTTCAGGTAAACCTGCACAATATTCCCGCTTGTGGAAGACATAGCCTAGCAGCTATTCTGGGGATCCCTAATCCGCAACAATGATGAATGATGTTGATGACGTGTGAATAAATAGGAGCAGTTTATAAAGTAAGACCATTTGACTGTCGCCATGCAGTATATGCATTGTTCTTTTGATGTTAAGAGGTTTGATTTGATTTGACTTGTAACTTAACACTGAATAGCACTTATTTCTGCAAAATAAGAGATCCCCGTAAGGATAACTAGATAAAATTTGTAGTGTTATTAATAATATTGAAATTTTGACGTATCGATAGGTAAATGAATCTTTTTACAACACTAAATTATCAAGTTTTATAAATTACGCTGCTTCATGAGTAAATTACGTTCAAAATGGTTGTATATTTTATTTAGGTTAAATTACCAAACAATATTCTGCCTAATATTTTGACTTGCTATTGAATAATTCACTATGCTCCTATAAGTAGTTCCTCGAAAGCTGTGAATTTGGTAATGTTTACCAGGAAGTCACTACTAGACTGCTCTCGGAGGAGTCGTTCTGTTGCGCTGAGCGCAGTTTTGGAGGGAAACGCTCCCATTTTATTACAAGTTGGGTATATTCTGTAGTGCGGATTGCGCATTGCATAAACTCTGGAGCTAGGAACTTCCAGATTGATACCATCCACTTCACTGCACTCCACTGGGGATACCGGGGATACTAGGGCAGAGGCCAATTAACACTAACGTGTACCATCTGATAGCCTGAGAGCCCCAGAGGCAGCCCTAGGGCCACAGGCCAACAACCCTCTCCCACAATGGTGTGTAAGAGCTCAGATACCTCACCTACCAGCCAGTGGTTCCATATACTGGGAACTAGTGATGACGGTAGTGTTTCTCTCAGGAAAATATATTTGGTCAATAGCTCCGTTTTGGAAAAATAAATATATACATATTTTTTTAAACTTTAAACAACATTTTTATGCGATTAATAACTATTTTGGTATACTAGCGAATATTTAAAAATCCTAACATATTTCTCATTCCTGTTGCTTGTTTACGTTGGCGGAATACATTGTGGAAAGGTTTTTATCGTTGACAAAACACACGATAATTTTGACAGAATACCACGGCTATTTTGTGGTTAACAGCAGCTTATTGATGATTGAACAGTTGTTTCCAAGTCAAAGGCAGCAATATCAGATCCGCTTTGACACTGAAGACAGGCACTTCACTGCAGAACCTTCCGATTGAAACAAAGAATCTGCTCTCTATAACTGTCACTTCCAGTCCACTGCGTTCAATGTATCTATTATGTGCTATAAAACAATATTAACCAGATATTGTTTTTCTTAATAATTTAGTTTTATCTATTATTTCTCTGGGCTGTTTTTCATTGGAACGCCATATCTCCCTTTAATACTTCATCAAAACCAACTAATGAGCGATACATTTAAAGATTACTTTCATCACTAAATATGACAAACAAAAGTTGTTATTTAATAGATTAGTGTTGTTTATTTACTTTTCCACAAACTAGGGGAAGCATCTAACAGCAAAAATAATTCAAAAAACGTGTTTCATTGTTTCAATGCGGAAGCTGTGCACAGGCAAATCTAGTATTTGTTGTAACTTAAAAAGTGAAGAACCTAAGTACTTTTTATTATGTTCACAAAACATTACCAAGCTATCAGTTACTGTCTGGTACTACGTAAACCCTAATAACCTATGTTTTATCGATATGACGAACTTAGTCAAAATATTACATAGGAAAACCAACGTGATCTAATTAATCTTTTCTCCTGCAATTACTTAAATTTACTACGTTAAAATGCCTTCTTGTATTGAATAGCATTAGTGTGGGAGTATATCGGAGCCTGTATTGACTCTTATTATAAGTTTCTATTTTTTAATATGTTTTACTTATTTTGTTTTGTCAACATAAAAAGGCCGAATCTTGTGATGAAGACAAACTATTTTCACTAGAAAGATTTCAACAACGGATAACAATTATTTTGTGATAAACATGAAAAATAAGTTATGGTTCTGGTAACATATGTTGGACTGCTTTTACCTATGTTTATCCTTGGGTTGATAGAACCCACTGTAAAATAAGTGTAAACCATAATAATGAGAATATGTAAAATATATTCATCTGATGTAGGCCTAATAAATTATACGCAATTTTCACATAGAAAAATATGTTTAACTCTAAGGAATATCACGTTTTAAAATGTAACTTAGGTTACAACCATAAAATAAGCATTCATTCAAAAGCAGCTATACGATTAATACAATTAATATTATTTCCACATAAACTAGACTGCCCAATTTACATTAAACATAAAATTAAAATCACAAAACATAAACATACAATGGGTTTTATCTAAGTTGTACTATTCTATAACAAAGCACAATATTCAGATAAACATTTCCTTACAACATTTAGTTAATGTAGGCGCTAAGTGATTTGTAAATCCATTATTCAGTAACATTATTATTACATTATTCAATGTAAGCATAAAAAGTGCATTTAAGTCTAGACGTTTCTAAACACATGATTATTTTTTTGTTTAACCAGATGACGAATGGTCATAGCAACTTGCTTTGTTTATATCAACAAACTATCCTGATGGATCTGATCCTAGATCTGACCCTTGCTTGCTCACTACTTCTATCCCGGCTACCATCCTAGGTTCTCGTTTCTGATTGGCTGATATAACCCCGTCTTTATTTCCTTAACGCAAGTTATTAAGGTAATTTATTAAGGTAATTTAAATGTTGTCGCTATGACATAAATGGCTATTTCTGATGATTTTAAACATCAAGCAAAATACAGCCAACTAAAGATTTTCGTAGTTTTTTTTTTTATTTAACAACTGTTGGACTTAGCTTTAAAATATTAGCACAGTTAATCTTTTAAATGCTAATTGTCTCTTAACTTGTCAATGCACTATAGATGTAAATACGGTTGTGATAATTGTATGCTACAAACTCTTCAATTTTCCACGTAAATTGTATGAAAATGAGAAATGTTTGTGTGAATAATTTCCCTCGAGATGCGTCTATTACTTGGACAGGAGTTTTATTATTCAATATTTTAATTTTTCATTTACATAATGCTAATTTAATTGGTTGACTTTTGACATTTCGTGAAAGTTATTTTTTTATAATTTAAAAACAAATACCTTTTTCCTTCATTGTAAATAATCAGATGTAATTAATGATTAATTTAGCATATCCTGTATGACTTTGAATTATATATATATAGATTTGTTTGCCCAACAAAAATATTCAGTATTTACAAAATTGTGCTGCTGTTTTGTCATGTATTTTTTAACTCTCCTTCTTTTACTGGAAACCCTCTTCCGTTAAAGACGTAATAGTTATATTATATGGATATGGGAATAGATTAATAGTGGCAATGATACTAACCAAAATGCCTGGTAACAGTCGCAACGTTTAGTTTTTAAATAACAGTTAAAATAAACTTTTTAACTGCGTTAATAAAATACTTGTTCACCTAAATGCCCACTCACGTGTGACGATTACAATACACATTTGTATTTACTCTCGACTTGGTAAATAAATTAAATATATCATTTTCTATTTTGTTTAGTTTATAGATAAAATGTTAAACCACGCGCACAGGTGGGTGAATATATTTAAAACTATAAAACTATATTGAAAAAATACCCCCGTCGCAGCAAACCTGCGTACTCAGCGAATTTCCAATCCATATATATGTGAATCACTACTACATAGAGCTACTTACCAAGTTTCACAAAAATACATCCATAAATAAGTGATATATAGCATTTCATTTATTCTCCATAAGAATAACATTGGGGTTCAGGACGCAGGTTTGCTGCTACGGGGACTGTCAACAAAAAACTTGTTTTTGTGCTAATATCAATATACCACAACTAGTTGAAGCCACATACCAAGTTTCAACAATATACATTCAAAAATAATCGAGATATAGAATTTTATATATTCTCCATAAGGATAACATTGGACAACGTACTGTGATTAGCACTTTGAATATCTCTGCAACGGTTGGACGTAGAACAACGATTAAAACACCAAAATGTTTGTTTTGTTGAGCTAAACACATTAATAAACAGAAATGTGAAGTTTTTAGTAAAACTATCTGAGAAAAATCAAAAAACCTTTTTCCCATAAGATTAACATGGGACACGTTTTTTTTTTATTTTCTCTGCAACCACTTAACCTAGGTTAATGATTCAAGATACGAAATTGTTTGTTTTTGTAAGCTCTATAAAATGGCTATAACCAAAATTGTGTGTTTTTAATATTTCGAGGTCAAATTTGCAAAAAACTGATATTTGGAAAATTGTAAACCCCCATAAAACCTCCTTCCCATAGTGCGATCAATCTGGTTTTCGAATTTAAAGTCATAACTGCTACTCTCCACATTTGTGTGAAATTTCATCAAAATCGGGTGTTTCTTTCAAAAGTTATCACGGTAACGGACACACACATATATATATATATATATATATATATATACATATATATATAAATTTGAACGAATAGTGTTTTTGGCATCTGGGGACCTCAAAACGAAAAGTTATCATGGTCTCGGGCTTAAGTCTTACTATGCCACCTACGGTAATAGCTTCTTCCCTAAAGGGGAAATTCGCTAAAAAGCGAAACATTAATTATTACAATCAAATCATTATAGGTAAAGAAATCAGTATGTAGCTCAAACTTGAATTCTGTAAACGTTACACACTGCAGCGAATTAAACGGTGTAATTGGATAAATATTGAATGTTTGACGTATGTGATGCTCGGGTAGCTTTATTGAATAACAACTGAAAGATATGTTTACATTTCTTCAATCAATGGTTATAAAAGTAGATTATCTTATATATGTTTCAGAACATTTGTTCTATCATCATGGTTGTAAAATAATATTTTCTTCTATTATTTTTTAATTTGTCAAAAATTAAAATAATGAACACTTATTCAGACAAACAAAACATGTAAACATCTACTATTTGTTGTGCCGGTGCCCAATCAGCGTTTATTGCCGGCTGTCTCAACCAATATAAACACGAAAAACAAAAACGGTTCATGATTAAATGTTTATGTGTATCTGTGAAGGTGTTGTTTATTTTAATTTTTGAAACATTTCCTTCCAAAACAGAAGAGAGACATTTCCTTGATGACGGAGCAAATGTACTGAATCATGTGTAGGATAATCTATTTGGTATTAGAACTGTTGAATAATGGTATTTAAATCTATATTTTATTCATCATGTAACACTTTTGAAGGAATTCAACAATTCATTACTGAATAACACTGAATGTATGCACCCAAATGAGTATCTCCACAGTCGAGGGTACTGAAGAACTTACTGTTTAAGTTGGTGTCGGGATTACGAATCACAAGTGAAAATGAAGGAACTTTATTTGGGTTAACTTAAAACTCCCCATTCTAAGACCCCATACTCTAAAGTAATACCTGACAAGGTGTATATTTAAACAAATTCCAAGGATAAAATAAATAATTATGTTTCTATCATCAAAGTGATATCTAGAACACCACAACCTGTGTGCTCAAACGACCACCACCCTTTAGACAGCCAATGGATTCCTACCTCTCTTCTTCAGGAAAGGAAAAGGGTTAGTGATTTAATACTAACATTGTTTTTCATAGCTTACATTGTTCAAATGCAACTTACCTGTGAATAGTGTACCATAAACTGATCCGAAATTATCTGGTCCTCAGAATAAGTTCGCCTATTATAATTAGCCTAGTCCACAAAATATAAATTATTCTTTTCATATGTCCCCCATAATCAATAACAACTATAAATAATCTTTAGTTGGCTGTATTTTGCTTGATGTTTAAAATCATCAGAAATAGCCATTTATGTCATAGCGACAACATTTAAATTACCTTAATAAATTACCTAAATAAGTTTTGTAGGCATTAACCTATTATTATCCCACCTTTAATCCTAGTTAGACATACATTATTTGCTTTTAGAGGCCAAATTAGAACTATCAATATAGTTTGAAAACAATTACCCAAACAGTGACTGACAAACCTGACACTAGAGTGTGGCAGCAGGTGTTTCAATGCCGAGGCAGCCCAGCAATACCTGCTGACCTGCGTGCTCATCCCTTCTGTCACTTTATTAGTCTCTTACCGTGCGTATATTGAGAGTTGTAAGTGGTTGCTACTTGTGACCTGCAACATTTATTACATCTAACATATTTTCAATTAATAGAGAAGATTTTTTAAATTTTACACAGCAATATTATTAGACGTGAAACTGACAATGTGGCATATCATTTCAACCAAGGACTAGTCAAACAGAATATTAGTTATATGAAAGAATCTTTTTTAATCAGCCTTAATAAAATTTATTTCAAATTTAATTAATTATTTCCATTTTTGAGTACTACTCCTTTTTTGTAACTTAAAATCCTTAATCCACTATGTTAGTAAATATATTTTAATCGCGTATAAACGTGCATTGGAAATAGTTATGAGATAATGTTGGCTATATATATGTGCTCAGGAAGTATAAAATTAATGGTTTTAACAGCTTAAGAACAATATCCATATACTCACTGACAGTAACAAGTAATATTATTCAACAACCAAAATGTATTGATCCACATGGACGATGATTGTCAAGCCAACTTTAGTTGGGAGGATACCTCTGTAGCCCCAGGGTTGAGGGTAGGACTGCCAGGACTGCCAGGCTGTACAACCACATCAGTTGTCATTGTGTCCCCGGAGGAGGCTATTCCCACACACGTACACCCATCTTGTCACTAACGTCCACTCAAAGTAATATGATTTTTGGAATAATTCACTTAATACGCTCTATGAGGTGGTGTAACATTCGTATTTATGTGTGTACAAGGTTTTTTATACAGTATCTACATCATAAGATAAATTAGGTACATTCATTATTTTAAAATAACGATTATAATTTAAAAAAATATAGATTTGTGTGAATTTAATACGTTACTATATAGTATAAATAGGACATTTTAATGGATTTAAATATAAATAAATCTTAGGTTCACTGACTTTACATGACATGACTACTAAATGGCTCTATGTGTTTCTTATGAAAAATGTAAGTTGAAGATGGTGTCAATAATAGATAACTACTAAGCTTATATATTGAAGTTGAAAACTACACGTTCCCCTTAACGTAGACAATGTCATCTGGCTGTGGAAAAAACCATGATAAGTTACAACAATACTCAGCATTGCGGTTATGTTGAGTTGTCATTCGGTTGTGTCAGGATTATGGTATTTTATTCACATATAATTGCACACATAAAATTTGTCTTGGTGACCAGGGTATAAAACTCAAATCACCCGTTTTACTGTAGGTTATGTTTTAAGGTTTTAACTTCTAAGCAAAAATTTTGCATCGAGTAACATTAAAACTAACTTTATGAGTTCTGCTGACATATTTTAGTTTTTGAAATTATCCACATATAACTTCGCATATTAATTTAGTCTTCAAAACGTTTTTGTACACATGGTGCAATACGGTTGTAATAAATAGGAATAATATTATTGCATCGATATTGTACTTTATTTTGTTAATGTTGGTCTTATTTGCTTTGTGTACATTCGGTAAAGGGTTGAAAACATGGATGGCAGTCTATTGATGTTTCTGCACAGTAACAATGTTAATGTGAAGGTTCACAATACCCACCCCTGGTCTGTAACTACTCCATTTCAACCCCCGCGTCCCAACAGTTTACTGTGTTGGCTGCTGAGTGGGTGAGCTCTTGTTGGTCTTGCCCGAGCACTAAGCGTTCTAGATAATCATCGTGTCTCATTCCATTCACATATGATTGCTCCTCTGAAACTAAACTGGTTTTAATAACTCAACTGTTCTAATCAAAAAAATAAAATTTTAAAAAAATCCATGAACGATTTGCACTAAACAATTCCTATGTCTGGTTTATTTCGGTTTTCACTATGTAACATATGTTTTAAGGTAATTTCAACGAATAAACGAAGTTACAATAGTGAATTCGGTAAACTATTTCTGGAGAGAAGTACCAGATATACATGTTTCTAAATTATTCTTAATATTGTCTAAAATTAAACAAATATTATTAATTAATAATGTCCTGTCTTAGATATCCTATATTAAAATTGTCATTTATTTCAAGTAAAAAAATTGTTGATACTCGTAGTTGTCTATTGCTTTAAGGTAATCATTTAAGCAAAAAGGTAAAAATCCGTTTTCACAAATTTTTTATTAAGGATGGTAGCTAACCTGAATAGAGCAATAGAGCGGAACGGCAGGCACAAGATCGCATATCGATGTAGCTCAAGCAAGTTCTCAGTTTGTTTTTTTATGTTTCACTAAATTGTATCACAACATTTAGTATGTTTAAGTATTCTATTAGAGTTCTACTTAGATTCCTGATCCCAAAACGTAGTGGAACTTATTTTCCTTATTCACTGATAGGAAATGTCAGCAATAATTTATTAAATATTGATAATGTATACGAAATCATTGGTCATAATATTAAACTGGTTTGTAACTCAGCAGTTATTTAATCATAGAGTCTTCAACGGTTCCGCATAAGCAATAAATAAACGTCGTGGAGGCAAAACATCATACAACAATTAACGATTTACACGTTGAAAAGATACACTGGATAAGATATTTCAGTATAAAATGGTGGTTCAATTACTGAATCACTTCAAAGGCAGTAGAATACTCTCCGATAATTATTGATGTCAATTCTTCTTACTTAAATCCATGTAATTCTTGGTACTTAAATATTACCGCACATTATTGATCTCATTTTCACGTAAAGAAGCAAGGACATTTTGAATTTATTTTCAACAACTTTTTATTATTTCAAACAATTAAAGGTTTAGCTATATCGTCACTAAAATTTGCTAAACTAGGTTTCAAATATGTTTCTCTTTGAGCTAAGCTGAGGTATGCAACTCCAAAATTAACGCTGAAAGTTTTTTGAAAACGAACCAAATAATCCTTGATATTATTAGGTTGTTATACAACATGTATTTGAAGTCATGTATTTGATGTTTTAGAAGGAAAATATTACAAATGAAATATCATTCAGGTTGTTCCTAATGAGGTACGAGATGCATGTGTGACTCCAATATTGAGTAACTTTCATAAATAACTAATTGCAGCGTAATGATTTGTCCAATCAACTCGTTGCCAGACACTTTAAATGCAGACTTATCATCGACACGTAACCTCCAATCCTACCATATAAACAATGTTTTACGACTAAATAGCAGTCTACAAATATAAAAAATGTGAACCCTACCTACCTCATTGTGTTACAATGCGAATTAAAATATTGCATACAATCAATTTTAATCTTTATGAAATATTTTGCAAGGTTGTTGTTTTTTCACTAGCCCTACTTTAATACTTCATTAAAGCTAAATATTAAGCATAATTTTAAAGGTTACTGTCACTGAACAATGCGAAAAATTAGCAAACAGTTCAATACCATAACAAATATAATTTATTTGGGATTTTTACTTATTAAGTTGTGTTCAATTAATTAATTAATGCTGTGCTACCATCTTACAGTGACATGTTCAACTATATGTTACAATGTGCAAGCTGCGCATGGGCGATTCCATTGCATAGTTTAATCTATAAGGATTTTATGAAATTATTAACATGATAAATCGTATAAGTAGTTAATGTTGAGGGGAGATATTCACCTCTAACGCTAACCAGCTCTCTCTTGCTAGCTGTAATCACACACATATCCTGAGGATAGGATTACAAAGCACCCCTTTACTTCGTATAATTCGCGGGCCTCGGGTGACACGGGTGGAGCTATGATCACATCATGACCTTGTCTGTAAATTGTCGATGGAGAACTAAGTGTTCTTTTAGTTAGTATGTATTTTGAAAATTGCGCGTTGAGGTTTAGTATATCTTAAATGTTTATTTACCAAACATTTAAGGTGCTTGATATTTAAAAAACAGGTGATGTATTTAGATTATGAATTCTTGTAGTTTTAAATATAAAAATATTGGTAAGTCATCTGTTACCCTGAGGAGATGCCAAAAAATTGAAGCCTACGAAAGGAAAGAGAAGGTAAAATCGTCCGTAATATTCTTGAGCATAGTTTTAGCGAATTTCCCCTATAGGGAAGAAGCTATTACCGTAGGTGGCATGGAAAGACTTAAGCCCGAGACCATGATAACTTTTCGTTTTGAGGTCCCCAGATGCCAAAAACACTATTCGTTCAAATTTATATATATATGTATATATATATATAAATGTGTCCGTTACCGCGATAACTTTTGAAAGAAACACCCGATTTTGATTAAATTTGGCACGAATGTGGAGAGTAGCATTTATGACTTTAAGTTCGAAAACCAGAACGATCGCACTATGGGAAAGGGGGTTTTATGGGGTTTACAATTTTCCAAAAATCGGTGTTTTCCAAATTTGACCCCAAAATGTTAAAAACACTCCATTTTGGTTAAAACCATTTTATAGAGCTTAAAAAACAAATAATTTAGTATCTTTAATCATTAACCTAGGTTAAGTGGTTGCGGAGAAAATCCAAAAAAACGTGTCCCATGTTAATCTTATGGGAAATAGGTTTTTAGATTTTTCTCAGATAGTATTATTAAAAACTTCACATTTCTGTTTATTAATGTGTTTAGCTCAACCAAACAAACATTTTGGTGTTTTAATCGTTGTTCTACGTCCAACCGTTGCAGAATATTCAAAGTGCTAAACACGGTACGTTGTCCAATGTTATCCTTATGGAGAATAAATAAAATTCTATATCTCGATTATTTATGAATGCATATTGATGAAACTTGGTATGTGGCTTCAACTAGTTGTAGTATATTGATATTAGCACAAAAAACAAGTTTTTTTTATAGTCCCCGTAGCAGCAAACCTGCATACTCGGCCCCCCTGATATTCATATGGAGAATAAGTAAAGTTGTATATCTCCCTTAATTATGAACCTACATTAAGAGAACTTGGTATGTAGCTTCACCTGGTTCAGTTGTATTGAGAATTGCAAAAAAAAAAAAACATTACTTATATTCCTTGTTGCAGCACACACGCCTTCCTCAACCCTAATGCTATTCTTACGGAGAATAAATAAAATGGTATATATCACTTATTTATGGATGTATTTTTGTGAAACTTGGTAAATAGCTCTATGTAGTAGTGAGTCGCATGTATATGCATTGTAAATTCGCTGAGTACGCAGGTTTGCCACAACGGGGGTATTATTAACCTCGAGAGAGTATCCACAGAGGAACCTTTTCATCGAAAATTAATCTTTATGTTTGCCTCCCTTAATCAACTTATTCGGAAGGTTCGAAAGCAACTTTGGATTGTCTTTACAAGTGCTTAGGACTTCCAGCTGTTATAACCAAATGTAGTTTTATTGGTATGGATAAATAAATATAGTCCATAACTATATGAATATGAAGCATAAACTACCCAACAATAAGCTATAGGAGCGTCTGTAATATATTCAAACCTTGCGTTACTCCATTAGTTAATTACAGTTGGTCATCCGAGAGCATTATGTAGCAGCTTCTGATTAATTAAACTATTGCTAAAGTGGAGACTTGTAATAGTCTGTGTTGAGTTTTAACCAGAGGTTTGTACCTGATTTACAAGTTTTCTGTAATTATGTCTCAAATCTCCACTGCGTTAGTTGGTGGTGTGTTGTAAACAGTATATTGTTAGACCCCTACAATCTGGAAAATGTATATGCCTCTTGAGCATGGCATATGTTCAATCTTGGTCTTCATTATGAACTCTTTATGTTTTTAGTGAACTGGACCACTTTAGGAGCTGAGTGAAAAGTCACAAAACGGTGTAATATTTAATTGAGTAGCATTACAAATTAATTATAAATATTATTATGACGATTTTGTTATTTACCATTTAATAACAACACAAGAATAGTGGGACAGGAGCCGGTGTTTAGGTTGGTAGCTGATGTTTATCATACAGGTAATATAAATTAAATTTAAATTCCTGTTCATAATATATTGATGAAACTTAGGTCTATATTAAAATTGCTTCAATTGTGCTATGACCTATTGTTGCTCCCTACCAAATAATAAGTATAAGAAACATACTGTAGTAGGAACAATTGTTATATAGTTTTAGTTTCAAAACAATATTTTGAATAAAATCGTAAAGAGGTTTTTACCGTTTGGTAAGGCTTTTAAAATGTAAATACAGGCCAATTATTTACACAGTCAAAAACCAATTTATATTGTAAAACAGCATATTATGTAAAATAAACATAAATTATTGATGTAAACCGTATTTAGGGGAAAACTCCTTCACCAAAGTGATAACGTTTCAAAAAAGACTCGTTAGTGAAAACCCGTTCACAAAGTCAATTTTCATCAACGACGTTATTACAACAGCAAAGTTTTTAACAGCATTGTGATTAATACACTATAAATATGTCTTATAATCAGAGTAATAATTAATAATAAAAAATCTGTAACTTATTACATAAAAATTGAATTACATACTTGTCAAATGTCCCCCCAAATCTACTCTTATATAAAAGGGAACTCAGGAAATGTTTCGTATTAAGCAAGTTTTGGTTTGAAAATAAGTATTTAATAAGTATTTAAATGAAAATACCAATCCTTACACAATCTTCAGCTTTTGAAAATTGAATGAAGTAACAACCTGCTGCTAAAAATATTTCGCCTTTTCTCTTGGGTTGCATCCCCAAACCTCAAACGTTTTTATAAAAAATATTTTGCGTAGGATAATCAATAATTGTAATTTGTATCAATTTTAGCCCATGAATTGTGTTTCATATAGAAATTTTGTTACGTATCTTTTTCTATACAAAAATGATAGTTAAAAGGAATCTAAAAGGAAGTTTTTGTTTTACCTTTTTACTTTCTCCCTCTATATATAGTATATGGAGAAAGTATTGTTTTCGTCAAAATTTTCGAATTTGAGTTATTAGTGGAAATATTCGTTTTGGTGCTCCCTGAACCCAAAAAAGTGGTTTTTACGTGATGTCTGTATATTCACAAATAAGCAATATATCAACTTTTAATTATTCTCCATAAGAATAACATTGGGGATGAGTACGCAGGTTTGCTGCAACAAGGAACAACAAATATGGGGTTTCATGTAAATATCAATATTACTCAACTAGGTGAAGCCACATACCAAGTTTCATCGATATAAATTCATAAATAAGCGATATATACCATTTTGATTATTTTCCATGATAATAACATGGGGGATGAGTACGCAGGTTTTTTGCAACGAGGAACACAAAAAATAGGTTCTTACACAAATATCAATATAACTCAACTAGGTGAACCAACATACCAAGTTTTATCAATTTATGTTCATAATTAAGGGATACATTACATTTTACTCATTCCCCATAAGAATAACATGGGGGCTGAGGACGCAGGTTTGCTGCTACCGTAATTATCGGTAAAAATTGCGTTTATCGTACAAATAACAATAGATCACAACCAGATGAAGCCGTTTACCAAGTTTCGTTAGTATACGTTCATAAATAAGCGAGCTATAATTTTCTTCTTATTCTCCATAAGAATAACATTGGACAACGTACTGCGTTTAGCACTTTCAATATCTCTGTAACCAATTGACGTAGGGAAATGATCATAACACCAAATTGTGTGTTTTTTAAGCTGAATCCAATAGCGAAAACAAAAATTTCACTTTTTTAAAGATTAAATGTTAAAACTTCAAAAAACTCATTTTTGGGGTACAAACCCCCGCAAACTCCGCAAAATATCACTTCGGATACGTCGATCTGTCTGTTTTTCGAACTTAAAGTCATAAATAATACTTTACACGTTTGAAGCAAATTTTATCAAAATCGGACCATTTTTACGACGAGAGTTATCGAACCCACGGTCACGATACAAAAAATTTAAATGGTGTTTATGGGGTCTGTGGACCTCAAAACGAAAAGTTATCATGGTCCCGGGCCTAGGTTTTACCATGCCGACTATAGTAATAGCTTCTTCCCTATAGGGAAATTCGCTAAAACCGGTCTAGTGGTTCCTGAGATCTCAGCCTGACTCAGAATCTGCTTGAGTATTAAATACTGTATTAGGATATTCTTAAAACCTTTTCTTGGATCCTTCAAAAAGTCAATTATTTGACATTCAAACCAGAAAACAATTCCATTGGGTTTGGATTGTTTCAAGATTAAATTGCCTTCATGAAAAGTACGTTGATTATCCGTCTACGTTTGAGATTAAAATATTGCAAATGAGAATCAATTAAAATAATACAAAAATATGTTTAAGTCGCTAAAAAGAATAATAAAAGGTAAATATCATAAGCGTTATCTACAATTATTAAACACAATTTAATTCGTTCCGACATTACCACGTAGGGAAATAAAAAACAAATACAGTATATGCAGTTGGTAATGCCAAAATAACCATTTTGTAACGTAGTAATTTATTTAGTTAATGGAAAATTTAATGCTATTTCATAAAAGAATATTTAAATAAACACCTTGAAATCGTTTCTATTGTATTTGTTTGTTTTATGCAAATTATTTCTCTTATGCAAGAGTTCACCATGGTAAACAATTCACTTTTCATCTATCTGATATTCAAATTTATTCTATTAATGAGCCATTCGGATGTGCTTTATTATTCACTATTACAATTTTTGATTTATCATATTATACTTATTGTAATAAAAAAAATAGAATATTGAAATCAACCTTGATAAGTAATTAATGTAAACGGTGCAATTTTCGGCGTAACTGTAAAATAGAAGAAAAGTTTCGCCCAATGATTTCCCCTGAGGTTACTTTATCTCATAACCACGCAAAATATATAATGCGAGGAATTGTTTATGATCTCACTGTCTTTTATTTTCGTTGAAAAACTATTCAGGTGTGTATTGATGGTTTGCAATCAATTATTTCAGCAATTCTTTTAACTCATTTTATACATTATACTATCAATGTTTTTCGTAATATTTTGTTACATATATCTTAAACGTGGTAAAGATATGTGAGTATGAACAGTTAGTTGATTAGTTTGTATTTATTATTATTTAATTCAGGTAAAAAACATTATTAAATCATTAATTTGTAGGGAGATAAAAAATGTATAACCACTATAAGCAATAAAAGTAGAAACACTAAACAATTTAAAAATTCCTAAAATAAAAAAAATCTGGAAGATTATACCTTAGCAATAATTTGGAAAAAGTAATGACGTAAAAGTTTTATTATTTATTTATGGTTTATAATTTTAAATGATTTACTTCGTCCGCACAAACGTCCCCACCTCCTTTGAAAACAAAGTTTAGTGATTGGCATTAGTCATGAACTTGTATAGCCTTGTTACTGACTCAGACTGAATGAATATTAAGCCGGGATTATTAATAATAGCTGGATCTAATTACGGACCTTCTCAATATTACCTCAATTTTGCTCACCAACGACCTGGAGAACTTTAGATTTTGAAAGTAACAGCTACCCATATAATAATTTATAGACATAACTACGATCATAGATATTGAAAGTAACAGCTACCCATATAATAATTTATAGACATAACTACGATCATAGATATTGAAAGTAGCAGCTACCCATATAATAATTTATAGACATAACTACGATCATAGATATTGAAAGTAACAGCTACCCATATAATAATTTATAGACATAACTACGATCATAGATATTGAAAGTAACAGCTACCCATATAATAATTTATAGACATAACTACGATCATAGATATTGAAAGTAACAGCTACCCATATAATAATTTATAGACATAACTACGATCATAGATATTGAATGTAACAGCTAACCATATAATAATTTATAGACATAACTACGATCATAGATATTGAAAGTAACAGCTACCCATATAATAATTTATAGACATAACTACGATCATAGATATTGAAAGTAACAGCTACCCATATAATAATTTATAGACATAACTACGATCATAGATATTGAAAGTAACAGCTACCCATATAATAATTTATAGACATAACTACGATCATAGATATTGAAAGTAACAGCTACCCATGTAATAATTTATAGACATAACTACGATCATAGATATTGAAAGTAACAGCTACCCATATAATAATTTATAGACATAACTACGATCATAGATATTGAAAGTAACAGCTACCCATATAATAATTTATAGACATAACTACGATCATAGATATTGAAAGTAACAGCTACCCATATAATAATTTATAGACATAACTACGATCATAGATATTGAATGTAACAGCTACCCATATAATAATTTATAGACATAACTACGATCATAGATATTGAAAGTAACAGCTACCCATATAATAATTTATAGACATAACTACGATCATAGATATTGAATGTAACAGCTACCCATATAATAATTTATAGACATAACTACGATCATAGATATTGAAAGTAACAGCTACCCATATAATAATTTATAGACATAACTACGATCATAGATATTGAATGTAACAGCTACCCATATAATAATTTATAGATATAACTACGATCATAGATATAGAATGTAACAGCTACCCATATAATAATTTATAGACATAACTACGATCATAGATATTGAAAGTAACAGCTACCCATATAATAATTTATAGACATAACTACGATCATAGATATTGAATGTAACAGCTACCCATATAATAATTTATAGACATAACTACGATCATAAATATTGAATGTAACAGCTACCCATATAATAATTTATAGACATAACTACGATCATAGATATTGAAAGTAACAGCTACCCATATAATAATTTATAGACATAACTGCGATCATAGATATTGAATGTAACAGCTACCCATATAATAATTTATAGACATAACTACGATCATAGATATTGAAAGTAACAGCTACCCATATAATAATTTATAGACATAACTACGATCATAGATATTGAATGTAACAGCTACCCATATAATAATTTATAGACATAACTACTATCTACGATCATAGATATTGAAAGTAACAGCTACCCATATAATAATTTATAGACATAACTACGATCATAGATATTGAAAGTAACAGCTACCCATATAATAATTTATAGACATAACTACGATCATAGATATTGAAAGTAACAGCTACCCATATAATAATTTATAGACATAACTACGATCATAGATATTGAATGTAACAGCTACCCATATAATAATTTATAGACATAACTACGATCATAGATTTTGAAAGTAACAGCTACCCATATAATAATTTATAGACATAACTACGATCATAGATATTGAAAGTAACAGCTACCCATATAATAATTTATAGACATAACTATTATCATAGATATTGAAAGTAGCAGCTACCCATATAATAATTTATAGACATAACTACGATCATAGATATTCAAAGTAACAGCTACCCATATAATAATTTATAGACATAACTACGATCATAGATATTGAAAGTAACAGCTACCCATATAATAATTTATAGACATAACTACGATCATAGATATTGAAAGTAACAGCTACCCATATAATAATTTATAGACATAACTACGATCATAGATAATGAAAGTAACAGCTACCCATATAATAATTTATAGACATAACTACGATCATAGATATTAAAAGTAACAGCTACCCATATAATAATTTATAGACATAACTACGATCATAGATATTGAAAGTAACAGCTACCCATATAATAATTTATAGACATAACTACGATCATAGATATTGAAAGTAACAGCTACCCATATAATAATTTATAGACATAACTACGATCATAGATATTGAATGTAACAGCTACTCATATAATAATTTATAGACATAACTACGATCATAGATATTGAAAGTAACAGCTACCCATATAATAATTTATAGACATAACTACGATCATAGATATTGAATGTAACAGCTACCCATATAATAATTTATAGACATAACTACGATCTACGATCATAGATATTGAAAGTAACAGCTACCCATATAATAATTTATAGACATAACTACGATCATAGATATTGAAAGTAACAGCTACCCATATAATAATTTATAGACATAACTACGATCATAGATATTGAAAGTAACAGCTACCCATATAATAATTTATAGACATAACTACGATCATAGATATTGAATGTAACAGCTACCCATATAATAATTTATAGACATAACTACGATCATAGATTTTGAAAGTAACAGCTACCCATATAATAATTTATAGACATAACTACGATCATAGATATTGAAAGTAACAGCTACCCATATAATAATTTATAGACATAACTACGATCATAGATATTGAAAGTAGCAGCTACCCATATAATAATTTATAGACATAACTACGATCATAGATATTGAAAGTAACAGCTACCCATATAATAATTTATAGACATAACTACGATCATAGATATTGAAAGTAACAGCTACCCATATAATAATTGATAGACATAACTACGATCATAGATATTGAAAGTAACAGCTACCCATATAATAATTTATAGACATAACTACGATCATAGATATTGAAAGTAACAGCTACCCATATAATAATTTATAGACATAACTACGATCATAGATATTGAAAGTAGCAGCTACCCATATAATAATTTATAGACATAACTACGATCATAGATATTCAAAGTAACAGCTACCCATATAATAATTTATAGACATAACTACGATCATAGATATTGAAAGTAACAGCTACCCATATAATAATTTATAGACATAACTACGATCATAGATATTGAAAGTAACAGCTACCCATATAATAATTTATAGACATAACTACGATCATAGATATTGAAAGTAACAGCTACCCATATAATAATTTATAGACATAACTACGATCATAGATATTGAAAGTAACAGCTACCCATATAATAATTTATAGACATAACTACGATCATAGATATTGAAAGTAACAGCTACCCATATAATAATTTATAGACATAACTACGATCATAGATATTGAATGTAACATAAACAAATTAGAATTAGTAACTTTTCTGTTTTATAAAACCTATGGCACGAGAAGGAAACAAATTACGAAATAACATTCTCATTAAAAAAACAACTGTACTAATTATTCGTATGTAATTTGGATTGTTTAAAGGGTTTTGTCATACATTATTTTCTGCCAGTAGTATGTAAAGAAAGAACGAAGGCTTTGGTAAACTATCCAGAGGACACCCTTCCCCTAAGGTTACATATTTTCCCTCACTTTCAACTATTTTACGTGTAAAACACAGGAAAACGGATTTTGTCTCATAAATTATATCAATTATAATTAAAACTTTTATCATAAAAATTTCATCAGTTAAAATCCGTCTTTATTGCACGACAACTTAATTAAACGTTTATTCAATTATTAAAATAGTTTCTTTGGATTATCTTAAACACAAGTTTTATTATAATGATTACAAAATAAACAAGCCAACGTATATCAGGCCAACGCTGATTCCTCAGTCAAGTTCAGTGCTTCAGGTGTGTTAGTTATCAAGTCCCCTAAGTCGACAACAGTGTAAACCACCTGGGAGATAGTTACATCAAACTGAAACAGAGGATTCATCCGAACACAATGTACATCCTAGCTTCAAATAAACACCAGTCAAAACAAATCAAGTAAGTCACCTTTCAGAATCGGATATATCTAGTTTTTGAACAGTTTAATTTGTAACGTTAAAATGTTTGTCACCACGGCTCACTGTGGTTCACAAATTGCCTATTAGTAGCTATAAGTAACCTATTAGTTCGGACTAAGTATAATATGTTTATTTAGTTTTTGGTTAAAATGAAGTAATATGTGCAATGTGTGACATAAACTCTAACAGATCTATATCTGTATTATGTTCTATATCTTTCACTCTTCATTGCGTTTAATAATGTATTAAAGATATTTTTATATTTTAACGATATCATGACAGTTGCGTTCGTTAGTAGTAATATGCAGGAAAATATACTAACATTTAAGTACTAAGGTTGCTTAAATGTTTATAACAGTCTAGCCTTTACTATTACCCCACCTAATCAGGTAATACGTTATAAATCTAAGTCAACTAGAGGAAAACCTTTAAATACGCCAGGTGGCATTGAAGTAATTCCCCTATATTAAGAAATATTTATCCTCTCTCAAATGCTAATGTATATTTAGTTTATTCCTAAATATTCAGACATTGAAACAGTTGATTTTAGTAAATAGGCCCTAAATAAGCATACAAAGGTTAGCCTTATAATATGGTAAATCGGTACCTAATATTTACTAAAACAACATCAGTCTTTGATTTCAGACAAAGTTCAGCACTTTTAGCAGTTTCAAACATTATCAACAACTAAAGCCGTTAACAGAATGTAAATAGGTGGTACTGTTATTGCATGGTTAAATAGAAAACAATAATTTTTACGTGGGGGCTTCATTTAGGACAGGACAGTAATATTAAACTACTCAGAGAAAGTCATAGCTTCAAGTCCAACTTCTTGAAAACGTTATTTAGAACGTAAAGTTGAATTTCAAGTTTTAAACATTGCAAAGGGAGTTTAATAATATTGTTTAAATAAAAAGGTAAAAAAAACTTATAAAAAAGACTGGATGTTTAGACTACATTAAATTTTTATATTGGACAAGCTAAGATTAGTTAACAAACTATGACCTACTGGAGTATTGATTGCCATTTATTTTAACTGATAGATGAATTCACAAATGACTATCTCCATTAAACCTAATATGTAACGGAGTAGTAATTCACACCATTAGATAGGATAACCAATGTGGCAGGCACCCCAAAATCTAAAGACTATGACTTTGATATGTTGGAACCCTTTGAATGAGTGCATGTATATATTTATTGTTTAACATTACTTTTAGACGATTAAGAACCGTGAACACTTACAACTGTTTTGAAACGTTTTAATTGATTGAAAACCAACAAGAGTAACAAACTGAAGCAACAGATGTAACAAGAGTAACGAACTAAACCAACAGATGTAACAAGAGTAACGAACTAAAGCAACAGATGTAACAAGAGTAACGAACTAAAGCAACAGATGTAACAAGAGTAACGAACTAAAGCAACAGATGTAACAAGAGTAAAAAACTGAAGCAACACATGGAACAAGAGTAACGAACTAAAGCAACAGATGCAACAAGAGTAACAAACTAAATCAACAGATGTAACAAGAGTAACAAACTAAAGTAACAGACGCAATTTTTTAGCTTTGTACTTCAATATGTTCTAACAACTTAAACAGAGGTTTTAAAATAATGTAAAGCCTGGAACCTTTGTTATCACTCATGAACTTGTGAGATGTGCCGATTTTATTGATTTTAGTAGGTAAAAAAATTGAGTGAATAGGGCAAGTTACTTCATCCCGAATAAGATTAGCTGCTCTTACAACTCGCTGCTTCAGCAAAATTGAAACTTTGAAAGAGTACACAATGATTTGTTAATTATTTAGGTAGCTATACTGTATTTTGACAAACTACACCTTATTAATAGCACATCACTTTAAATATAATTAAATAAGGAAGTTATTTGTTTAACTTAACTTCACACATCATATTTTAACTAATAAAATGGGGTCTTTAAATTACAAAAAAAATTTCAACGTATCATTTGCTTTATTTTTGTTACAACCTAGTGTTTTCAAACACATATTCTCCTGTAAAACCTTATATATTCTTTCTGATGGGGTTAATTAGAATTGGATAGAATAACTGGTTACAATTTAATAGTTCAATTAATAAGGTCAAGTTAAATAAGTTTAAAAATACAAAATTCCCAATTACAGCGAACAGTTAAGAATCGGATATGGGTCCCTAGGAACATTGCTGTTCCTTTTAGTGTGTAGAACGCTCTGGCGAAGTTAATGCTGCGAGTATAAACTTACCCTGTTTAAACAATAATTATTCTTAATAAATTTTTTAATTAATTTTTGTTGTATTTTTGTTTTCTCTTTATGAACTTTTGTGATTCTCTATGAATGTCTAGTGTAGCAATTATCCAGAAAAGTAAAAAATGAAAGAATCGTTTCCTTTTAAAATTCACACCAAGAATTAGGAAGCCTTTAATTTCACAAACTAGCCTTTAACATAACATACGACTAGTCAAATTAAAAATAGTTAAAAACAAATATTTGCAGACAATAGTGGCCATAAATTAACAAAATAAAGGTAATTTTAAATTCACTTGATGTAATAGTTTCATGCTATTTCAGAATAAAATCATTTTGTTGGCCTCCATTCTGAACTAAAACTACCCAAACGCTGTAATATTCTTTTTGCATAAAAAATATGTTGAGCTTGTTTAAATCTGCACTCATGAGCTGTAGTTATTAGGTCTTGAGGAAGTGGATTAAAAATCAGGCAGTTAAAAACGATATATGCTTTTCATAGTCTGCCAAAGAAATATCTATGAATATCTAATAAAACTAACATGACATTACATCAAAACAATTGCACTAATATATTAGATAAAACAACATCATTTGGATTGTAATCTCCATGGTTCCCAATGGTAAAAAATAAGTTAATTTCACCGGATGAACAGATTAAAAAATAATTGGAAACTAAAATGCCATAAAGATCTGAAGTAAATAATAACGAGTGAAACATCGACTATAACCAAAATACTAGCAGCTTGTATCCTCAGTTATTCTAAAGCACTACTCAAGGCCTGGTTGGCCAAGCTCTAATTGCCTTAACTTAGTCTTTGCCTGTCCACTAGGCGGCGTGCAAACTGTGGTACAAAGTGAAACTCGTCTCGTGATTTAATTAACTTGTGTTTGGTATGTACTTAACAGTGTGTCCTACACTTGGTCCTATTTCCACTTTCCGTCATTTGCTTGTTATTTGAAGCTTTTTAAATTACAAACATAAAGCTTTAGTAACATAAAGCTTTACAAACAGCAACAGATAAGTATTATAAAACTAGGTAATATATTAAACTTTCTCTATTCTGAAGCAGTCTACATATATGTTATAAATATATTTCTTTACGTGGATTAGTGAAAACGATGATAGTTTTTGCATGAGTAAGTGAACAAATTTAATAATAGAATTATGATTAAATAATAATAATAACTACTATTTATCAATAATTTTATAAAGAAGAAGTGGATTCTGTCTGTCTGTCTGTCAGATGTTCCGGGTGAACGCAAAAACTACTGAACCGACTGGGCTGAAACTTTACGCAAATGTAGATCTTGAACCCATGCAACACAAAGGTCTACTCACTTCCTTAAAAAAAACCTCGGGCTACGCCCCGTGAAGTCCTAAGTTTCAATTTTTACATTTCAGATGAAAGTAAACATTCAGAAATTGTAATGCGAACAGCTGAGGACACTTCAATTTGACAGCTTAAAGAGCAGAAGCAAGAACAGCTGTTTCAAGCTAACTAAAATTAAAATTGCATTGACTATAGAACGGTTAAAGACAACCCCTGTGCGAAGAACGGGTACATCATCTAGTTTTACAACATAAAATGAAAATTCATTTTAAGTTTATAATAATCATAGTCCCCCTCCTCCACCTATTACTAAGGAAAATGCTACTTTTGAACTAAGCCATTAAAACTTTATGAATAATTGTAAAATAATTAAATGTTATGATTACATTCATTAAATAACTGAAAGGCTTCGAAAGTATCCGTTCTGACTTATGTTGTATTATTTAGGCCTTATATTAATATAGATTAATTACGGGTGGAGTAGAACCATCTTCTAACATATTCTTAACAAATAAAGAATCACTAAAAATTTAAAATAGGATTTTAAGAATAATCATACTGGCTATAACAAAACAAAAGATAACCAAAAGCAAACAATCATTCCAAAAGGTAAATATTGCAAATATTATTTCTACCAACCATTTATGTCTTGCTAAGATAAATGGTCACTCAAGCCTTCATCTGATCTGACGGACTAAACTGGCATTTGAATCTAATTTTTATAAATTATAAGCTTACTTCATTGTGATTTGATAAAATAAACTAACTTTCCACAGTGGTAAAATGTCAACACACCATGTTTTTTTAATAATAATTTTATATAATTTATTAATACTGGCCATTACCATCACAGTTCCTGAAACGATTAAATTAAATGTAATTACCTTTTGGAATATAGCAAGTAGGACAGCAGAAAGAAACAATTGTACAATCATTTTGTAAAAAAGTTTGAGTCTATGTTTTGTAAAATTTTACATTGCTGAATATTAACGTAATCCCAGCTGTCGACAGGTTTTAGACTTGTTTGATTGATTAGGTTCTTGATTACTGTTTAATGACATCAATAATGACCACCTTTGAAATCCTGTATCCAACACAAAGTAGCGATTACCTGTTGATTATGAAACTGTACAATACAGTTAAGCTTACAAATCACAAGGTCAAATTTTTATTTATCAACGTCTTAAGAAATATTGTATATTGTATAAATATTATTTAACATATCCCTTTTAACATTTCAAGAATGTTCCCACCCTTTAATGTATTATTTCAAATAGTGCAGAACCAAATGATTGAGTTAAATTTTATATGATTTTTCAATTACTTTTATACGATTTGGTAAAGTTTTTACTATTCGTAGAGGAGTATAGCTTATGGCAAGTTTACGTTATTGACGATAAAACTTTGCTAATCGTAAACAAGCCTAACGAATGTCACTCCTTGATGGCAATATAGATTTTTTTATGTTGCAGGTTTCAAGAAAGAAATGCTTTACAGTAACTGTTTTGGATTTTAAAAGCCATAATACATTTTATATTAGAACATATAAATTCTTATTTGTATTTTAACTTTTACAAATACTAACAATGTTAATGACAATGTATATGATTTTTTTTTAATTCTTGGTTAATAAGGCCGGTCATTCATCATAAATTAGTTTAAACAACATATATTTATATTTCTCAGTTATGTGAAATTAGTGTTGTGTAGGTTAGATACATATTCTCAGAATAAGTCAGTGTGGATTTCAAATTACCTATAATATCTTAAAGACTGAATTATAGAAAAAATATGTATAAACATGTATAGTAAGACATTTGTTCAAACATATATTTTAGGTTTTATGCATTTCCAATACTAGACAAGCGTATAAATCTCCCCAGTTTGTATTACTTATTTGCTGGTATGTAGTTTATCATACGTTGAGTGTGAAATCGTTGAATGTGTTCTGCATAGCTTGGAAAAAAAATACAGAACTAATATTATACATTTTTAATTTTACAAAGTATTTTCCTGCTATTATATCTACATAAATGAAACTTCCTCGACATAATAAAGAAGAGAGATATTTCCAAAACTTTAATAAGATTGTGTAAAGGTTCCTGCAAGCTGGAGGATATTATAAAATTTATGATTTTCTGGAAGAAAAACATGAACAAAATTACATTTATTTACATTTATTTTTTTATGCCAATGAAAACTACTGTATTGTTTATGGTCAGTCAATTATTATTGTTGTTATTATTAGTATAATTTTGTATAGATCTACTTCAAACTAGTTATTCTTACGTTACGTGCTTTTAAAGCTTAATTTTGTATACAGAGCTTAAACAAACCACAGCTATTTATCGTGTAATTTTGTAATTCCGGTATGTTCCCTCTGACATCGCTAACAATACGAAGCCTTACAAATTATCGAGACTCTGTCATGTTTTCGACCACAAAGAGAGTGACTCAATAACATCATACGCGCCCACATCAGAGTTCCTGACACCAACGATACAAACTCCTTTGAAAACCCTGATGCAGAATATATTATTGTTTTATATTACCTGGTTAATTTCCTACTGAATTAATTTAAAAATTATAACATATAATATGACATACAAGTATAATACTTATACACATATGTACAAACCAAAACTATATTTAATGATTGATTATTATTTTAAAACAAGGGTTAAGAGATTTTATAATGTTTTTAAAACTCTGTAATTCATAAAATAGTAGAACAAAATTCTCATTATTCAAGGCAAAAGTAACTCAACCACTGGTATTTGCAAATGCAGTATTAAAGGCAAAATAATAATTTGATATACTTGTTTTAAACGCTAAAGAATAACATAGGTAATTTCGATTGCCTGGAAATTGATACATTTATTTTTCTTGGAAAGAACAAACAGATAATTTCACTTTATTTTTAAAAGAGTTTGCACGCAGCACGCTTACATGAGGGAAGTGAATTTCCACTTACAATACTTTTAAAACTGAAAACCAGTGTAAAAACATACATTTATTCCAATTTTAATGAAATCTGAAAACATTGATTTTTTGGCTGATCTGATGCTCCTGGTTTCATTTACCTGCAATGCTGGAAATACAATTTACACAATACAATAACAATTTGCAATATAATGAAACAGAAGTGGTATCAATCCTCCAAGAAAATCATCACCATTGTCTTTACCCGTTATTGGAGTTCACTAGTCGTCTTTTCATTATTCCCTTTACAACCATCAACTAAAGTAAGATTATGAAAATAATTTCCTTAGATGAGACTGGAAACCAATTTTTTATTGAGAACATCGAAAATTATAAGAAAACTAATAGCAAATTAACTAATCTTGAATTCTACGCCAGATCCTTCCAGCGATTCTGTGTTGGCATTATTCCAGAAGACGGAACTTCTGTTTGACTTTTTGTTCTCGCTTCCTTTAGCTGTCACCCTTATTTCTGTAGAAAATGGAAGAATCACTAACAATTTGTGTTCATAAAATAATGATCCTATTTGAAATAGTATAGTGTTTTTGAATGTATAAATCCGTAAAAATGAATTTAAGTTAATTTAATCTACAAAATTCCTAGTTATAATTTACAAACATTTTATTAATATAAAAATCTTGTTTATTTTCTATGATTTTTGCCTTAACTTTTTTTATGATATATTTCTTAGAATTGATTGACTATTATCTGTTGAGTTTGTAAATACTATTTAACTTGTTTTAAAACTGTTTTACTCGTTGTATCCCAAAAATTTAACATTTAAATCTATATGAATTCTGGTTTTAACCTTATCATACATATAAAATCAAATATTCTAGATACTAGTTCTTTATGTTTTTACGATAAAGCAAAACAATAGCCGTAGATAATTTTAAGTCAAAAACGAACAGTTAATCCCTTTCTAGAGTAAGCTAAAGGTACAAATGTTATCAAGCTGAGGTATACATCATATCTATTTACCTCACACTTACAATGCTCCCTTATTAATTTACCAGTGATGAGACTTCCTCTAACTTGTGTTTACTTTGATGAACGATACTGAGAAGGGACCGAATATCATGGGTCGATTGAGGGGAGATATTCCTCTTTGAGACCAACAATGTATTCATTTAACTATCAGGCTTCGCACCATCTCCTATGGCTAAAATAGATTTCACGCTAATTGTTAATTTTAGCTCTAAATTTTTTAACTTTGAAAACTTGGAAGTGCATTAAAGGATGGTGATTTAAATATGTAACGACTTATAATAGATAGTGTTTAATTCTTAATGTGTTCAAACAGCGAAATTAGAAGAATGATTGGTTATCAGAGGATCTAAGTCAATGTTTATATATTATATATAACTCCTTAAGGAAACAAATAAGTGAACAGTACATACAATAAAGCTTACACAGTAGGTTAGGCTATAGCTTCTACAAGCCAAAACCCATAAAGGAAATATAATGTTGTATGGTTGTAGTACAGGAAGCTCTCCAGTTAGTAGAACTCTCCTAGACCAATAAGACTGGCCCATTTTGTTTTATATATAGATGGACCTGCAGCTTCAGATACGTTCAAAAATACCAAGTTATGGAATTATCAACTAAAAGCCATAATTTTGTAGACCGCATTCGAACCCACGACACCATGCCCTGGAGTGTCACTAAAGGAGTCACCTGGCCGAGTCACTAAAGAATATGTGTCCCCATTCATTGAGAGCATAATAAAATTATAATATTGATTAAATTATAACGTGTCTTAGTCACTAATTTAAGTTGTAGTGTCTGCTTTAATCAACTTTAAAAACACGTCCTTGTAACATTATTAAGATTTGTTTAAATAAAAAAAAGGGAAATAAAATTTAAACGAACGTCAAAACCTGAATTAATCTAACAAAGACGGTTTTATTTTTTAAATTAATTGCATTTATTTATTTTTACTTCTATAAGGAAATTAGATAACAAATTACATGAAGACCCATAATTTATCTCTATATTTTGACAAACAAACCACTGTAGTCAATGCGGTAAAGAAGTAACTCAAACAAAATGTAGCACATGAAATGGGAATCCTTAAGTTTGTTAAATTTTGCGTTTGAAGTAAAATATAACTTTAACCGTCAAACACCTTCGGCTAGTCATACTTGTCAAAGAAATCATTCAGTATTTAGTAAATATATAAATATATTTAAAAAAACCCAAATTTAATATACCAATTTAAAATAAATTATTTGTTTAAGGTTTAAAACATATATTTCTTAAAAGACTTTTTTAAACTACCAGTACGATGATGGGTGAACTAAAACGCTTGGAAATTTTGTACAGTTATACTTAATGATGATGTAATGGTTTAATTACGTACATGTTGTGCCCCACGCGGCTTTTTCAACACATTGACAATGTCAATGGCTCTATTAGTTGGCGTGTTTTTAATTTGTTCTTGCCACTTCATGTGTCGATTGGGTCTTATCAGCCACCTATGGGTCTTATCAGCCACCTATGGGTCTTATCAGCCACCTATGGGTCTTATCAGCCACCTATGGGTCTGATCAGCCACCTATGGGTCTTATCAGCCACCTATGGGTCTTATCAGCCACCTATGGGTCTTATCAGCCACCTATGGGTCTTATCAGCCACCTATGGGTCTTATCAGCCACCTATGAGTTAAAAATTGTAACAGGTAAAGTATATACAAAAGCTATAATAATAAAAACGATGATTTTGTGGCTTCGTTACACAATATGCAATAATATGTATGTAAAAAACAAATCGTGGATTTCCATGTTCACATTTGTATTCGGAATATAAAATAATCTTAAAGAATGTAGGTTCAATGGTTTTAGTTAACTTTAAAACCAAAGTTTATATACAGTTACATAAGTAAAGGCGGTGCCTGTTTGTATTGTATTTACTGTAGTAATATTGAACAGCAAAAAATTGCTAAAACATCTTGGCCACTTCTAGGTGTATTACCATTTAGGAAATATATCTTTAGAACTACACTCAATGTCACCTTTACTTCAAACATTTAACTTAAATGAGTTGTTGTATACGAAACACTTTTTGCCAGCACAAGGAAATTAATATTATATAACAAATCTAGTTTTACACATTCAGTTGTTATACCAGTTAGGCGTTCCTGCATGCGTGTTATTTCTAGGATTTTTAGAAAACTGCTTGTTGGATTATCAACGTTTTTATATACTTGTTATAAAATTGATTTGTGTGGTATAAATTTTTAAGTCAGAATTTAAATTCAGGTTTTTTTCATTATACGAATTATGTTTTTTTTTTACATATAGCCACAACAGCTAAGATGACATATGTGACAGAGTACGATTAAAATTTGTGACATTAGCCAAAGATGAGATTTAGCTAAGTTAAAACGAGATTATTACTTCAATACTTCAATACTTTATCTTCAATTATCTTCAATACTTTAGGTTAATCTCAGAGGACTGCCAAAAAAACTCTCGTATTAAACGAGTGAAATATAAACCTTCAAATAACACACATTACTAAACTACCCTTTTGTTAATCATCTGAATATAACCTAACCTTCACGAAACTATGTTCCATAAGTGAAGTCTTATTTCAACTATCGTATCAGTTTGATAAAAAAAACAAAAATATCTAAATAGTTACCTAAAGGTGGCTTGGGAGGAAACATTTGCTTAGAAGACTACTGTACAAGAACATCTAAAATCAAAATTTAATTTAATTTACTTTTATTTATTTTTTAGATTAAAGAGGGTCCTTTATTTACTATAAAAAAATTTAAAATCATAAATGTTAAAACATAAAACAATATAACATTTTATTACACCGTTTTTTTTATACTTTTGAGTTTGAGCAAATTTAGAATTGGCATAAGTAACTAAATCGATGTCAAGTATGCTCCTCAGATCTATATTCCTCTTTTTTAGCTAAAATGTTTGCATACAAATATTTATCTCTTAAAAAAAGAGCACGAAATAAAATCCATTTTAGATATATTTAAACTTTCGAATTCATTGTAAACTTACAATTCTTTAAACTCCTAATTTTTTGTAGTAAAGTTATTAAACTTAAGGTTATGAATTGATTGTAGTATTATATTGATTTAGTCAGTGACAAATTAAACTTTAGTATGGTTTCTGTTTTTATAATTTAATAAGCCATACTTAGTAACATAATCAAAAAACTTTTGATTTTGGTTTTTATTTCAACACGTACAATTCAATGGCTCATAGGACACCTTCTTTAACCAATAGGAACGTTATTTACAAACACAAGTTTTGATACTTACAAAAATCAACAAGAATCACATGAACACACTAGCATGGCACACGGTATAACGGTGTTTATACAAATACACGATAATTTGTTTGTAAAGCCAAAGAAGTGTAAGCAAATAACGGAAATATTAACAATCTCATGTCACGGTTTCCAATTACGAGGAAACCCCACAAACAAGATAAGTTTTAACTGTCACAGTAATTTAAATTTGTTTACTCTTGAATTTATAAAATATCCATCTATAAATATAAAATCTTGATAACAACCGTTTTAGCTCATATGACACGACATTATAAATGTTACTACAATTTATATTAAAATCTTTTTAAACTTAGCATTTACTCTGACGAAGAAGTACAAATAATCATTGAAACCCAAGTTTTTAAATAAAATAAAAAATATACAGCTAAAATATACTCAATAATTTTTTTAATCCATTATGGTGCTGAGGTAAGGTAAGGTGCTAGGTGGTGGTATGGTATGTTATGTATGGTATAGTTATGTATGGTATGTATGGTATGGTGGTATGGTAGAACTGTAGTCATAATATGTCGAGAGGTCATTATTACAAATACATTTACTAAATACACTCTAGTCAACGCTGCTCCACCTCTTCAAAGAGTTCACATCTGTGAGGTTTGCAGACAAACTGACCAGCTCAGTAAACAGGGTGAGTGGCGACTCTGTAGAAGTAAAGGTTTTATTGAGGTATTTGGCTGGTTTGCAGCATTTAGTAAAAATAATGCCATGTCCCACTATACGGCGTATCATTAATTCTTAGGAGGGTTCCTTGTTTTTGCCGATTGTTTATTATTTTTAAATTGTAAACATAATATTGTTAAAGTTGCTGTACATGTTAAACATACGTTCAAGCTCTTTTTTTACTGCTTTTCCTGTTTTTTAGTGAATTTCCTTTGGAAAGTGAACTATTAGCATGACCCGCACGGTGAAACTTAAGCCCGGGACCACCATAGAAGTTCCTAACGTGACCCCCTGAACACGTTTTGGGGGGTCGTTCAAAATTTTATATATGTATATATATATATATATATATTCACCTAGATCCCTTGATTGTGGCCCGGGTGACAAATAACCATCGTTTGTGGCCCACTCTAAAAACCGATGTATTTTCCTAACTAGACAATCAGTGCTTATGCAATTTTGTGTACACACTCCAAATTGGTTTTCGTAACAATATTTTATTTTAAAATGTATATACATCCAGTGGTTTAGCTGCTATAAAGTGCGCTAATTCACATTCAATTGTGGCCCATTTATACTAAGGTATCTAAACCCCCCTATTGTGGCCCACACGGGTAACATTTTACATTCGATTGTGGCCCAAGTTACAGAATCCACCAATTGTAGCCCAATTGCGGTGTTGCCAGATTTATTTGTCTTCTTATAACCAAACTACCAACCTCCAAGGCTGGAAACTAGCTGGTCTGATTTTACTGAACTGAACATTTAAGGCCAAAATGATTTACTTCATTTAGGGTAAACATTTAAAAGCTATGGTAATTCATTACAAAAATTATTAAATGTATAATTGTTGTATGTATAATTGTAAATACATAAAAAGATTATACGAAATAAATTGTTTATTATACAGGGTGTTAAAAAAAGGTGCACTGGCTTTATATCTTCGGATTCTACACTCAAAAGCAAGAAATATTGATTGACTTTTTTTAAATTCCGCTCTGTTTAGCGTCAGTCGGTCTGTTTGTATTTTTTTCTATATTTAGTATATCTTTCTAACCGTTATAGGTACTGTTTTGAAACTTGCCATATTTTATGCCTATACTTAAGGATGTTTGGGTATTAAATTTTAAGTTTATATCTTTCATCGTTTCAAAATGGCGACCATATTTGTTTTTCAAAGCTAAATATATTAAAAACCTTAATAATCAGCAAAACATCGTAAGTATCCAAAACTTTTTGCCTTTCTGTCCCAAAAATTATAGTGTAAAGAATTTGATTATCGGATGATAAATAACTGAGTTGTTGTGATTTTTATAAGTTAAAACATGCTTTTTCAGCCCAGAATTGCCAAAAAAGCATGTTTTAACTAATACAAATCATAACAACTCAGTTATTTACCATCCAGTAATCAAAATATTTATACCATTATTTTTTATAAAAAGACAAAACCTGTTTGTTTCTTACGGTTTTTTGCTAATTATTAAGGTTTTTAAGATATTTAGCTTTGAAAAACAAAAATGGCCGCCATCTTGGAAAGATAGAAACTTTAAATTCAATACCAAAACATAATTAAGTATAGGCATGACGTATGCCAAGTTTAAAAACAAAACCTTTATATTTTTAAAGGATACATCAAATTTAGTAAAAAACACAAACAGACCTACTGACGCTAAACAGAGCGGAATTTCAAAAAATGTCACACTACATTTCCTGCTTAATTTTGAGTGTAGAAACCGAAGATGTAGAATGTTGGGTGTAGAACCGAAGTGTAGAAACCGTAGCCAGTGCACCTTTTAACACCCTGTATAATCGTAGCATGAGGGGAGGTGTAGTTAGTACGATATAAATTGCGTAAAACCCCTGAATGAAGATGTTTCAATGAGAGGCGTGACTATTTCATATTTTATTAAGTACCTTTTTGTTCTTGCTGTATGGCCAATTGACAAGTGTGGGCTGTTTTATAGTTTCCTCCTGTAGGCCACGATTACACACAGATCTACAGATGATTTGATAAGCAGCGTTTAAAAAATATGAATCATTGTTCTCAAAGTATAACCTATAACGTATACCTAACTTACCCAGACTGAAAGTATTTTGTTCATAACTAGTTTCAAAGTTTCAGCCACTGATAACATTGGCCTGTCCTTTAGGCCTAAAAATGTTACTTCAATAATAGACATTACAACAATAGTTATTATTGCACAATCTATTGAAGGTTATAAATCAGGAACATAATAACGACACGAGTGATGGCCAAATTAAGGGTTTCCTTGCCTTGTAAAGTAAGAACAGTATATAATGACACTTAAGTTACCAGGTATCAGCTGAAACATTGTTTTCGCCCTGCTATACTGTAACCCAGTCAATAAAGGTAAAAAAATACGCTTTGTCACAACTAATTAGGGGAAAGCTGATTTTTTCAGGATGTTAGTATACAAAATATAACCTTAAAAACACAAAGTAACAAACCCCACCCCTCTTGCTTTCCCCCCCACCACTCCAACCTTACGAGAGCAGTAATCTGGTTAAATTCTTACAGCTCAAAAACTAATGAAGCTACGGACGTGGTTTTTTCATTATTTTACGCCTAAAAATATTCTAAGAAAAGTATCTTACATGCACCTTTTATGTAGATACCTTAATTTCGCCGTAATACTTTAATATATACAAACTGCGAAAAACAAAAAGTAACTTCAACTAATTATACATGTTTATCCTTGCATCATGGGATGAGATGTTTTCAACGATACTTATAGATAATTGAATCAGCTTTAAAATGATGGGTCTAGTTAAGATATTTGTTAAAGTGGTGATTTCATAGAGAACAATGAACAGTAGCGGACACAGCACCGCCGCGCCGGGCCTAGCAGCGCCGTGTATTGCGTACTCTGGCGCTTAGCTGTCTACATGAGTCGGACTGCACATTGATACTTCTATATACTGCCCTCTCTACAGTGCTTGTTAAATATTGTCAATGTTCACTAATCATATCATCTTACTAGTAGCCAGTCGCGGCTTCGCTCATGATCTTAGTGCAATATATATTTTAAATGTTAGATATATATATATTTCGCAAAGCACTTCAGCATCTGGGGGACCAAGCTTTACTTGAAAAGCCAGGCAATTTGTTTACGAATGCCTATCTTCAAGGTTCCTCTCCAAGGGAAGCATATTTACGTTGATTAATTGCTCATTTCGTTTTATTTTGGACATTTCCGCTTTACATTAAATTATTCTATCTTAATTTGTAATGTTTACAGAAATATATACCTAAATTACTAATATATACATTACATTTATGTATAAATTGCTTCTAATCACTGTTCTTACAAAAATCACATATTGACTTTTTACCAAGTGGATGTTATTTTTACAATTGAGTAGTTGTTTTTAAACTGCTGTTAAGATTCTTTTGTTTTTATTTACAAATCTTAACCCCAACCCACTGTTGTTTTTTTTCGAACAAATTTTTATACATAACTATTTTCCCCCGAGGATTACGCCTAATTATAACATATTTCTTTATTTTATTTTTTGATTTATTTGGACTTTACCTATCGCTTCTAGTGTTTAAAAACTACACTACGTTTCGGGAGGTAAGGAAACTCCTCCCGTTATCAAGTGAACCCTACTTACATCTAAATATCAAATTCTTACACCTAACTAACCTACATTTTTTTGGATTTTTTAATTATTATTCTTTTACATTTTAATTTACACTAACACAAAGATAACAAATATATATACAAAAAATCAAATACAATACACTAACACAACATTTATATATACACCTAACTAACCTAAATATTTTGAATTTTTCTTAATATTTGCCTTTACATTTTAATTAACACTAACACAAAAATAACAAATGTATATAAAAAAAATCGAATCAATACACTAACACAACATTTATATATACGAACAAATGGAAAATTGACAATACATTACCTGTTCTGCATCGTGCTGACGGCAAACACGGGAAACTTGAAGCTCACATCCATCCACAACCAGACCACGCACTCGACTAGTGGCTAGCGGTAGTGGAGGGGGAAGAGCCGTTACCCCCACCTACCGACAGGGGCACGTGACGACACAGCTGTGGCTACCCACACGTCTTTGTCGACGGGAACATGACACGAAAACCAAAAACTGCACGGGAACATGACACGGAACCCAAAAACTGTACGATTCCTCCTAGCATTCTAGGAGGAATCGTGCAGTTTTTGGTTTCCGTGTCATGTTCCCGTCGACAAAGACGTGTGGGTAGCCACAGCTGTGTCGTCACGTGACCCTGTTGGTAGGTGGGGGTAACGGCTCTTCCTCCTCCACTACCGCTAGCCACTAGTCGAGTGGGTGGTCTGGTTGTGGATGGACGTGAGTTTCAAGTTTCCCGTGTTTGCCGTCAGCTTGGAGGCTACGATGCAGAAGAGGTAATGTATTGTCAGTTTTCCATTTGTTCGTATATACAGGGTGTCTCTGAACCCTCTACCAACCTTTTCAGGTATTATTCCTGGACCATAGACAAACCAAAATATCATATTCAAAATTTTGAAAACTCAAAAGTTACTCGTATAGCCGCCATTTTGTTTTTTTCACATAGGAATTTTTAATTCGATAACGGCTAGTTATAATTAATGAAATTTGGTATTTAGCTTTATTCTTTAAAGACCTAATTACAGAAAAAATCTTTTTTTTGCAATCATTAATTTCAAAATGGCGGCTGCCTAAAAATTTCAAACGTAAATATCTTAAAAACCGCTCATAGTAAAAAATACATTAATTACGTTTTATTTAGAAACTTTAATTTCAAATCTAATGACATCAAATGTTATCATGTGACATCACTGTAGTGAGCCACGACGATCAGCTGTTTCAAGTATAATTCCACCAAACAGCTGATTAAAACATCTACCAGCTGTTATTAAGTTCATTTGCACCAATCACCTGATTGATACACTTACGATTCCCAGGGTTCACTAGTGCTTCAAATAAAACATAAAATATCAAAAATTCTTTAAAATTACAAAAAAAATTGATTTATTTACATGAGATATGACTACAATTCTACAGTATTTACAAAAGATGTTCAATATGCCCACCGTCAAGTCGATTGCACATCGTGAACCTAGATGTCACGGATTGCCGGACAGCTTCAAATTCATTTTTCTCTTGGATGACCGCAGCCGCCTCTACAATTATACCGATCAGGTCCAGTTCATTTTCCACAGGTGTTGAATAAACAAGTTCCTTCATTCTCCCCCAAACGTAGAAATATAGGGGAGTAAGATCAGGTGATCGCGGAGGCCACGACACCGGTCCCCCGCGACCAATCCACTGCTGATTGTAATTTTGGTTGAGGAAATCTCTTACAATTTGCCCAAAGTGTGCAGGAGCACCATCATGTTGCAGCCACATGTTCTGTAAGTCTGCCAAGGGTACGTTCTCCAGAAGTTCTCGGAGTATGTCCCTTAGGAACACAAGATAGGTGGGGGAATTCAACCTATTTGGGAGAATGTAGTGGCCAATTAAATTATCCCCAAAAACTCCAGCCCAAACATTAACTGAGAAACGGTGTTGCTTGCTGGAAATAACAGTTTCGTGGGGATTTTCAGGAGCCCAAACATGGCTGTTCCTGGTATTTAAAATACCATCCTGGTTAAAACTGGATTCGTCTGTAAAAAGAACGGATTTAAAGAAATCTGGATCGTCTGCCAGTTTGTGCAGGAACCACCTGGAACAATCTACCCGACCTTGATAGTCTTGAGGTTCAAGGGCATGAACCTTTTGGAGATGATATGGGTACAAATTCTCTCCACTGAGTACCCTACACACGGTGTCTTTTCCTGCCCCCATCTCATTACCCACAGCTCGAGTACTTGTTCGAGGGTTTTCTTCAAATTTACGAAGGACTTCCTCCTCAAATTCAACTGTACGTACCGACTTCGCAGCACCAGTATCTGCCATACTCACATGAAACGTACCAGTTGCGTGGAGACCAGTTAGTGTATTGATTCGATTTTTTGTATATATATTTGTTATCTTTGTGTTAGTGTAAATTAAAATGTAAAAGAATAATAATTAAATAATCGAAAAAAATGTAGGTTAGTTAGGTGTAAGAATTTGATATTTAGATGTAACTAGGGTTCACTTGATAACGGGAGGAGTTTCCTTACCTCCCGAAACGTAGAGTAGTTTTTAAACACTATAAGCGATAGGTAAAGTCCAAATAAATCAAAAAATAAATTACAATTCATCGCTATTATGAGTTTCAAAAATACAGTTATTTTTTTATCCACAAATTTGATAGCACCAACATTTGGAGGGCCCTAACGCAGTTTTGGAACAGGGGTAGGCAAAGGTCGTGGTTTTATTCTTAAATATTAACTATCTTCCTAACCAATGCGTGTTAAATCTGTCCAGTTTAACTAATAACAGTAAAAGTTGTTTAAATTAAAATGTTAAATACCATGTTTCAAGGGCTTATGTGCTCCCTACCCAATGTTTCGTTGCCGTTCTGTGATTTTATATTGTTTTATTTTATTTTATAATGTTAATTGCCAGAAAAGCAATAAATTATTAAGTCAAATGGACTCATTAACGGAGAGTGAGTACAAAGATTACGTGAATATGGTTGGTGATGTGGCTCCTGTGCGAGGCATACAATGCAGGTCAAGGGACGGCCGGGACGGGCACAGGTGTAGGCGATGATCTTCTACCGAGAATTACATTATTGAAAGTTTGCCCCATGTCCTTGGACAGCGCCATTTTGGAGAGCTCATGAGGATTGCCCGTCACCACAAAATAAGATCATTGATTGCAGAAGAACTAAAATCAAAAGGCTTTGAAGTTTATGAAGAAGTAAATGACATAGCAGAAAATGATTCAACCAGAAGGGTTGACATAATTGCCATAAACAGAAGAAGAAATAAAGTATTTATCATCGATCCAACAGTCCGGTTTGAAACAAATCAAAGCCAGCCAACAGATGTCAATCAAGAAAAGGTAAAGATTTTTTTACCAACGACGATGTATTTTTAAGATTATTATGACATAGAACGTTTTGAAGTGTTTGGTTTGTTCATTGGAGCCCGATGAACATTATCACAGTTTTTTGTTGAGTTATGGACGAAATTTAATTTAATTGAAAAGAAAATGTATTCAATAAATTAACTAGTCACAAGGTATTACATTCATGACACAAAACCAGAGAAACAAGTACAGAGAGGAACGTAAAAGAATTGTTAAAACAGCATCAGAAATTGTTAGGGAAGAGATTCAAAAAATGAATTACGAATGTGGAAAATACTCAAGTGAAAAGGAACTAAGTATACTGTATCAAATGATTCTATCCCTGACACATTGGCAATATTTACGAGTTCAGTGACTAAAGAAAGAGCTGGAAATTCGTCCCCTGACATCTATAGAAAACATCCTGTAATTAACCATACAATAAATTCAGCTGTAAGACCAAGTCGTCTTTTTCGTCAATACAAACTTCTTTGTCTCTATATTTGAATAGAATGTATGGGTCACAACATCTGATTGAAGGAATTTTCTGCGATCTGATGTATAATCAATGGTCTTCATACTATGAAAGTGACAAATACATAAGGTCTTTAATTACGCTGGGCCCCCCAGTCATACAAAATAATTCTTTTACACAGTATGTTTCAACCAACGCTATCTTTAACGTAAAATAATTAGACGGGGCTTAAATACATTTCATGATATGGGAGGAATAACATGTATAACTCCATCGTCCCATGTATCCATCACCTTAGAAGTACCTAGATTAATTGACGGGTCATTTAAGGTTGCAGAATAAATTCGTAAACGATCGTATGTAAAGCGAAAAACAAGTGACGTAGCTGGCATTGTTATGGACGACTTTTCAGGTGTTATATCGTTAAGGAAAACAAATTCAAACACATAGTATCTTTTATTCATCCAACTAATTTGCTTTGGATCAGTGGATGTAACACTCAACAGTTTATTCTGAGCATGTACAACTTATCAAAGCTCATAACCCTTAATGAAACCCAATGAAACTCAATGATACTTTAAGTTTAAACAATTAACCGCAAAAATGTTTATTGTCAAATTTTTATTTAGCAAAACTTCCAAATATCAGAAAAAAGCGACCAGTGAAATAAGTGACCATCACGGAATGCGCGAAATAAGCGGCCAAACTACCCTGAGTCCCGCCCACCCCCCGTCCGAGGTAATTCAACCATGGTATGCGCGAAATAAGAGGCCAAAATTCCCCTACCTTACATTACCTCTCCCCCACTGGACTTCAAAGTTACCATGTTACCCTAACGGAGGAAATCTAAATGATTTTCAAAGAAGACTAATTTAAATTATTGTAAACATTTGTTTATTCATTTAGGTAGCGAGCTGTAATCTAAATGTTATGAATGAAGATTTGTAAACACAATTCTTAGGCGTAGCAACGCCAAAGAGCTCTATGAATAACTAGAGAGACTACGGCTGGTTGGATTTTCGTGCCATCGGCAGAATTTTCCCCTCTATATACCAAAACAATACAAAACGATAGTGGCACCTTGATATATGGTGTTCGTTTTGTTATGTTGTAACTGTAAAGGGGAGATATTGTGCTTCCAGCTGCTTTTCAAATATGACACGCTTATTGTCAGAAACTACAAGGCAGTAGTCCCTCAGCTTGTATACAGCTCACTGAGCAATGCGCCGGAAACTACTGGTAATATTTATAAAATATCAAAATAAAAAAATATTAAATTAAAAACGCCTGTCAATCATTTAGCCAGTCCAAACCTGAATAAAGTTTGATGTAAATCAGTATGTCAGAAGAAGTGTTGCCCTCTTATAGGCGCAGTTAAATTCTGTGATGGTCGCTTATTTCGCTGGCCGCTTATTTCGCTGGTCGCTTTTTTCCCGACACCAAACTTCCACCAACTTCAGATGCTGCTCATTAACATCTTTTGAAGGTTTATTACCAAATTAAAACTTGTTGGGGTGTAAAATTCCAGCAGAAGAATGGGGTTGACAGAATATATAAAATAACATATTGATCCCTAAGCCCATGATAAATCCTCTGTTCCAAGTGAACTTTTCCTACTAATATATTGCAACTGTAAACGATTATGTGTTACAAACTGTAGCTGTCGTAAAGCTGGGTTCGATTGCACATATGTGTGGACACTGCAGTAGAAAGTATTGTAACAATTCTTTGGACCAAACCGACGAAATATTAGAAAATTACCTTTATAAACAACTAAAAGAGAAAAATTGTAATCACGATTTTAATTAGTTGTGCAGGGATTAGTAAGTTATCGAAAATACTATTATACTTTATTTATTTAACTGCAAGACTAAGATCAATAGTTGACTAAACAATAGGGCCTAGACAAAGACACTTTATTATTTATCAGTAATAAAATGTACTAAAACTGTTTTTTTTTTTAATTAGAATTAAAAGTTGTTCTATTTGATCTAAATTCAAACTGAATAGCTATTCAAGATTACGGATACGAGTACATACAGCGGTGCCGCTCAGCAGCGAGTGACATCGGCCGGCTCGAGGCCCAGCAGCGCGATGACCTCTAATGTTTCATCAATCTCTATGAAGCCATCATGCTAACAAATATCTTTCCTAGACCCATAAGTTCAAAACTGATTAAATTATCTATAAGTTTTGTTGACCAAATTTCATCCGATGTTCCAAGGATAAAAATATACAATTAGTTGAAGCTACTTTTTGTTTTTCGCAGTGGCAGTTTATTGTGTATATTGAAGTATTACGGCTGTCTACAAAAAAAAGTAATAACATAATATAATAACATAACATAACATAATTTGCTCAGAATATCGTTAATCGTAGAATAATTTAAAAAAACGTGTCCGTAGTAACTTCATTAGTTTTTGAGCTGTAAGCATTTAACCAGGTTACTGCTCTTATAAGGTTATGGTGGGGAGGAATCAAGAGTGGGGGGGTTGGGACTTTGTGTTTTTTTAGTATACTAACATTCTGCTGAAATTCAGCTCTCCCCAAATTAGTTTCGACACAAAACCTTTATTGACTGGGATAATGGTGGCTGCACGTGGGTAGAGCACTGTCAACGCACACTCCGCACCTATACAATTCGCCACACTACTAAAACTGAACAACATGGCAACAGCGCGATCTTGGGCCACATTTGGTGGTATTTTGCTACCCCGAATGTGGCCCTCAATTGTGGCCCACGTGGGCCACAATCACAGGTAAAAAGTATCCGCCTGGGCCACAATCACGGGGCTTAGAAAACTATATATATATATATATATATATATATATATATATATATATATATATATATATATATGTAGGGACGTTCCTTTCTATAATCTGTTGGACAAGTTCGTTGGTCAAAACAATCGGAAAACTCTAAACCCCTTTTTTGGGGATTAATCTTTCAAATTTCGAGTTTTTGGACCCAAAACGGGTCAGAAAAGCCCCGGATCTGAAATTAACGCATTTTAAAAGATGGGAATTAGTGTGACGAAACTTTTAAGCCCCCTCTCGTTATTCTAGCATAAATATTTACCGAGTTATTAAGGAAAATGTGTATCGACCAAACACAGTACGTTGTCTTATGGGGATTTTATATTAGAAAAGCCTATTATTAATTTTTTGGTGTACTTTTATCATCCCCAACAACCTCACACCTACTTTAAAGCCTAACTGGACCTTCTCCTAGCCTTATAATGTGCAAAATTGTATTCCCACCATTGCAGGGAAATAGAACCAGGAGCATCAGAACAGCCAAAAAATCAATATTTTCAGATTTGAATAAAAATTGGAATAAATGTATGTTTTTAACTGATTTTGAGTTTTTATAGTTTTTTTTATGTGGAAATTCACTTCCCTCACGTCAGCGTGCTGCGTGCGAACTCGTTTTACTGCTTTTACTGTTTTTTTTGGTGTTAGATGTGTTGTCAATTTGTCCAGCTTTGCTTGGATTGTACCACTAACTCTGTTATGTTCTAGGTATTCTTCCTACTTGAAGGATGGATAAGATCCCACCCAGATACTAAAACGTCGTGAAATTCTTTTTCTCAAACAGTGATGGAAAATTTCCGCAATAGTTTATTAAATACATAAGATAAACACATTTGTAAATCTGTAAACGATTGTAAACATCCTTTAGAGAATATTTTTCCTCAATGGCAACAGGAAGTATTTTGTATGAATTCAGATGCAACCCTTTATATTCCTTTTTGAGAATCAGTTATTTTTTTATCAGTGATGAAACACTGTTTGTTACCATTTTCATATCACTGATCATCTATTTTATCTATTATTTTTAATTAAAAAGCAGAGTAAAATAAAATAAAATAAACAATTATTTAATACTTGAAATAAAAAAAAAAATAATTTAAATACAAAAAATGGCTTATGCTTTACTTAAACAATGAATCAGTTTTTAAACTTATGAAGCTCCGTACACAACACATTAATACAAATGTCACTCTGAGTCCAAACACCCTAACCACTGCCAGCTGACACGTTAACAACTAACTGGTGTCGTAAATGAACAACGCGCCAATATGGAAACCAATAAAGCTCCATTCTACCAATAGAGCTCCTGGCACAATCAATATATTGGAAATGCTGTGTAAAGCAGCGCATTATGTGGGTGTATCTGTATCGAGGTCAACAATGACAACGTTTATTCGCTCTGTTCTTCTATTGTTGGATCTCATAACTACATGATACTATTCTACTCCCACCCTCTTAACAATCTCCTTTTCAAAAATATTAATCTTCATTTTATGATTGTTTTGTTGAAATTTTAATGTTTTGCAAAATATTAATTCTGCCAATATTTTGAAAGTTTGAAGGACATTTAATTGTTCAGTTGTATACTTAATTGTATTTTTGATGTATTTTTTTAATAACTAAGGTTATTTAACAAATCAAACATTTACTATTAGGTTCCATTCATATTAATATACATTAAAATAGTTTAAATTATTATGTGACGGTAGTTTATTAACATGAGTTATGTATTTATGTCGTCGCAGTATACCAAGTACTCTTTACCGAAAATTTGCTGCATGTCTATTGACAACTTTAGTTGTAAGTCTTGAATTATAAATTTGTTATTTGTCAGCTTTAACAATTTAAAAGATTGTACACATTTTAAAGTGTAAACTATAACAAACTAAGATGACCAAGTCTAAGAATGTATGGACGATTTTCTTTTCGTCCCTTGAGATTAGATAATCCTGAATCGGCTTCCGTTCCAAAGGGAAAAGTCCTTAACGAACCTCTTTCAGTTTAGAGTTTACTAATTTGATAAACTTGTTGACCAGTTTTTTTTTTAGTTTTATATCTTCTCAATAGTGTTAAGGACTGCTAAACATGTATATTTTACACGCTAAAGTACCTAAAGCTAACATAGTAAACTCTGATAATTAATGTGGTATTAAGTAATGATATAAAACTAATAATGTATGTGTAAAGCGTATTAATAGTTACTGTATTGAACAAACGTTACAATATAATTATTGGTTATGTTACAAGAAACTGTTTCAGTTATGAAACAATGTTTGGGTGTACCAGATTGTTGATTAAACAACTCCAACCACATCAAGTGTACTTATAGGTAAAACGTATAGCTGATATATTTGGTTTTTAAATATTCAAAAGTTGATTCCATTGGAGATACTAAATTCCATTGGATATTAGGAGTATTTGTCTACATTATGTAAATTTTGTGAGGATTAAAATTTGTCTTAAATACATTTCCCAGCCTGTTGGACAAAGAACTCATTGTTTTACATTGAGTACAAGGGTGTTATTTCAATACTATGCCGTTCTTTAATGTTACGAACAACTCATTATATATAATTAGATGATAGATGCAGCCGCACTAACAAACTAAAATACTCTCTTCATGCTTCCAGAACTTACATGTAATATAGTAGAAGTGTGTGCGCACATAACTTTTACCTTCCATTAACCTCAAAAGAAACTTATGTCTACAGATTCCTAGAGTTGTCATGTTGTCGTGAGATGCCTCGCCCTATCCTCTTGTAGTTGTCATCAGTTCCAATCACACTCGGCAAACATTGCCTCAATCATCACGAGCCGCCACTCTGAGGCTGTGATCGGCAAACATGATCATTCAATCATGAATCAGTTCTGATCCTCGCAATGGATGGGGTGTAACTCGTAATCCATATGTATATGCATGCTTGATTAATTTTTTTTTCTGAACAAATATTACCTTTGATTGATTTGTACAACATTATTTCTCACCGTTTACTTAACTATTGCAGCGCTTTTTACGTCATAAGTGTTTAAATGTTTTTGCAATAAATATTAGCCATGATCTATTAGCTTCTTGGTCTTGAACTCTCTTTCATTATGAAATAAGAGATAAATTGCATATGGTAATGATTTATGTGTTAATTTTGTTAGAAGTTTTAAACATTTACTTAACTTGTTATACAATCATAAAAGCAAAAGAAAAGAAAAAACTATTAGCTATGTTACTAAGGAGCACCTTGTGTAGTACTTAGACCACATGCCTTTGGCATGAGAGGTTCTGGGTTCGATTCCTGCCAATCTCCAATGGCCATTGGTTAGTCATGATGCCGTGTTCGGTGATTCGGAACCCTGTTAGGTTACATTAACACAATTATATATTTTAATACCCCCATCGCAGCAAACCTGCATACTCAATGAATTTCCAATGAATACATAACATAACACTTTAAAACACTTAACAGGATTAATAAGAAATATATTCACAAACAAGCGATATTTAAAATATTAATTATCCTCAATAAGAATAACATTAGGGATGAGTACGCAGGTTTGCTGCAACAAGGAACACCAAATGATGGGTTTTTATGCAAATATCAGTAGAACTCATCTTATTGAAGTCACATACCAAGTATCATCCATATACAAATAAGCGATATATAACATTTCAATTATTTTCCATAAGAATAACATGGGGCCAAGTACCTAGGTTTGCTGCTACGGGAACCATAGGCGAACAATTTTTTTTGAGCAAACAACAATGAACCACAACCAAATGAAGCCATATACCAAATTTCGTCAGTTTATTTTCATAAAAAGGCGAGATATACCATTTTTCTTTTTCTCCATAAAAATAACATTAGACAACGTACTGTGTTTAGCACTTTCAATATCTCAGTAACCAATTGAAGTAGAGCAATGATCAAAATATAAGTTTTTTATGCTGAATTCAATGGTAAAAATTAAGATTTGATTTAAATAAACATTACATGTGGAAATCCTAAAAAAAACCATTTTTGGGGTACAAAACCCCCCAAAAACCCCCCTTCGGATGATGCGATTCGTCTGTTTATCGAACTCGTTCAAATAAATAGTGCTTTACACAGTTATACAAAATTTCATTAAGATCGGACCTTTCTTACTAGAGTTATCGTGCTTTCGTACAAACACACACACACACACACACACACACACACACACACACACACACACACACACACACACACACACATATATAAAAATTAGATTGAGTTGTGTTTTTGGCATCTGGGGACCACAAAATGAAAAGTTATCATGGTATCGGGCTTAAGTCTTACCATGAGACCTGGGATAAAAGCTTCTTCCCTATAGGAGAAATTTGCAGGATTTCAGAGTGTTTTTCAGAGAGACATATGTGGCTTTTGAATGGACAAGTTTAATTTGTACTTTGTCATAAATTTGATCTTTTTTAATCGAGTTCCCACATTGAAGTCAGTTGGTTTCAGTTGGTTTAGTCAAGTATCCTTTTTTTCTAAATTATAAAATCTTATTAAAATCCATTTTTCTAGCCCCTGAGCTGCTTCTATGACTAAATTAAAATATTACCTTCGTCAATCAGCTCATAAAGTTTTAACAACTCATTAAGTTTCATCAGCTCATTAAGTTTTTTTGTGGATGGCACAGTGATGCTGAAACGGCCGTAACATTTGTTATAACTTTATGAGCTGATTGACGAAGGTAATATTTTAATTTAGAAAATCTTAAGTGTTCAGTGGTGCGATTCGTCTGTTTTCGAACTCGTTCAAATAAATGGTACTTTACACATTTGTACCAAATTTCATTAAGATCGGACCCTTTTTACGAGGGTTATCGTGCTTGCAGACACAGACACACACACACACACACACACACACACACACACACACACACACACACACACACACACACACACACACACATACACACACACACACACACACACACACACATATATATATACATATATAAAAAAATGAACGAATGGTGTTTTTGGCATCTGGGGACCTCAAAATGAAAAGTTATCATGGTCTCGGGCTATTTCTTTGGCAATGGCTTCTTCCCAATAGGGGAAATTCGCTAAAAACTGGTCATTTGTTTGAAGTATAATAAACGCCCGTTTTAAGGTAAACAGTTTTAACTTCAGCAATAAATTGTGCTTAATCTTTAAGGAAGTTTTATTGCTTTTATTTGAAGTAGCATGTATTTCCATCATGGGAGCAGTCTAAAATGAGAAAAAAAAACAATACCTCTTTTGATATTTCATGGGAATAACATAAATATAAATTAGCAGCCATAAATAATAAACTTATAGCCTTATAGCTTAGTAAATTTACACTATCATTTGTAGAATAATAAATAAAAATAACTTTTAATGTATATATTTGTAGTCTAAATATTGAATGTGAGCAAAACTGTATAGACATTTTTATTTTGAGTTTCATTTATTTCTCTTATATTACTAAACTGACTTAGCTATGACTTTATAATGATTGATTCTGGCCAAATAAATGACATATTGATTTAATTTTTGATAGCAGTTTTATTTAAGGGTTGAAGCTTTAACTTCCATATGTACAATACTTTCTCCATATTTAAAAATAAATAACCTTATTTCTTCAGTATATTTTACTTAGTCCGTTTTTTTTTAAGACCGTTGAACAACCAGATTAGGTTATGATATATTCCCGCATACAGCCACTCCGGAGGCATGAAGCAACGTTGTGACGTTATAAGTAAACAAAATTAAATTATTACTATCTTCACTGTTGTCTGGTAAACAAAGGACCTCATCTCAAAAGGTTCTTGGCTTGTTTTCTACTAAGTTAATGATGGGTCTTATGAATCTTCGTTTTAAATTAGTACAAAACCGTAATAAAGTTTTTTATCAAACCGTCATTAATGTTGACTTGTTTATCTGCAGAGATATTTATTCTTAATTATATTAAAAACTTATTTAGAATACAAATAAATAAGATTTGAAACGTAATTGAATAATATTTGTTAATCCCTGTTTATGCTGTATTTATTTTTCCTAAATAAAACTAGTTTCTCGTAAACCACGGTGATAAACTGAGGAACATGTGTTAACAAAAACAGCCTGACGTTAATTGGTCAAACGCAAAGGAAATACAATAACAATAAACTTATATTACGGAAAACGCAGAAGGAACTATGGTTAAGGTTTCTTTACAATTAATTGTGTAAATAATTTTCCTACGGTTATAGCTTACCCTATGTAGACTTGTACAACAGTTGTATTGTACTGTATTGATGTCATTGTATTGTATTGTTTACAATTGTAATTTATATTGTTATTTTTTTATTGCTAATTGTAATATTTATATACACATTTATTTAGTTTATTATTAAACAAATATATATAATATGACTCTCCAGCTATTAAAATTTTATTTTTTATAAAACAATGAGACAACCAAATATACTTATCTTTAGAGTAACCTTAGTCTCAGATGAGAAATCTGAAATAACTATTCTAGATTGCAATTGCTAAAACGCATATAAAATCGTTTATTACCTTTAGTGACTTCATAAATTATCGAACCAAGCAATATGACTTTCTAAGACATTGTTAATTTTAATTTTAGTAGCTTTGTCTGTAATATAAACTATTATTACAAACATCATTATTGTGACAAATATACCACGTGTTAGTAACATTTCTCAAATTAACTTAATGGTTATATTGAGTGTTTACTCTAATGTTTATAAGAACAAGGTCCTAATAATATTATTAAAAGTTAGTAACATACATGACCAAAAACCGTTTCCTTGTTCAAAATAAACTATTTACGAAACACCAAGGGGAAGATAAGTCACGATTAATTATCAGCGGCTGGAACCACTTAGCGAGACACGGTTAATGAAGTGGCAATTGACCTAACTAGGCCTTTACATGCTCACCAGTGCGTGAGCTGAAGTGTGGTACAAAGTGGAAGTTGAAACCACCAAATCACAGCTTGTTACATCGTTAACTCGTGATTGAATATTCATATTCATTTAGCTTTGCTTTATTTTAAGACGTAGTTATATGTGTGGTCTTGGGGTTCATTGAATCAAAATACAAGGTTGTTTATAAAATATGCAGTCTTTACTGCTTATAAAAAATCTACTTGGCAAATTAGACAAGCAATGATGGTATCACAGGATTCTATTGCTCAATTCGTTTTTTCAATTAACTTTAAAACAGCTCTTTGATTGTTAACATTGTGTTTAAAAATTAGTTATATTTAAGTTTAAGTTGTTCACATTTCCAAGTCATAATTCAGGTGAGTTAGAAAAGAAAGGTAGTCCCATTATTATGGCATCCTAGGAGGCCACACCTGACTCCATTTCACGTTATTTGTTAGGATGAGTGAAAAAAATACCACAATTATTCAATAAACAAATGGTTGTGCATTCATGTACAGACACTGTGTAATATATATATACCAAATGTATTATAAAACTGTTGTATATTGTTGTAACGCTTCTTTTGAAAATAATCGTTATTATTAAACACACATATTATGAACTAAATTAATACTGAAGAACCTTTTATAAATAATCCTAAACTCATAGAGTATTCAACTTGGAGTTATTGTAAGTTTGTAAATGTATGATGTACACGTGTGTGCCTTGAATGTAAGGGTAGATGAAGCCCTCAGAAGATTCCCTATGGGATGGCCTTTTCCTAATCTGCCGATTTCTTTCCTTTTCGTCTGTACCCGAATTTTTTGTGCGAAGAAACAAAAACCAATCTCTTCTTGTCCGTTATAAAAAGCTCAAATCCGATTAATTGAAGAACTCAAATAATGTGGCCGAATATTGTATATACTAGATTAAGAATAGTTAATATTTCGATGACTGTAGAACACAAATTACATTTCCTACCCGACGTAACCCAGTTCAAAAGTTTAAATCTTAATCATAACTACTTCCTAGGGTAAACATTTTTATTATATAGTTATTATATTCTGAAAGTTAACAACAGTATTAAAATTTAAGTGACAGTTATAGTCTAGTTTTGATTAAATACCTAACTGTTGAATTAACAGTTTCAAACTGAATTGAATTAACAAAACAGTTGGCATTTGTGTTATCACAGATATTAATCAAACACCACATACAGATAAATAATTGTCCAGAATGTGACTTTTCAGGATAGCGCATTTATAGTACATTTATAGAATCTTATGAAAATAAATTTGTATGAACTTAATTTGTTCACATAAAAATGTGTGCCACTACATAACGACGCCTTTATTTACAAATGTAAGCCCCAGAATAGTTTTTTTTAGAAATAATATTTGTATACCAATATAAGAGTCAATGTAAAATACATTTAGGCTACGTAAGAGATAAGTGTTATTATGTCTAAAGTATAAACATGTTTTACACTCTGGACACTGCCCTATAAGTGTTACTTATGTATTAAAACAGTTGTTTAAAAAATGTTATGGCTGCGTTGGTTAGTTATATTTAATAACAGCTATATACAATAAACCAATATTAAACAACTGAGATTGTCTATCGTATTTATAACAGCGTAGCACTTACGGATTTGGGGACATTTCATAATTTTTATAAACGAATATAGTGAAAAGGATCACTAGAAACATCCAGGTAACATTAACGATTTGCACGTGGATCCTTAACTGTTGATTAAAGGATAACTAGCCACGGGGCACATCTTAGGAGGTTTGTAGTCTTAAAATACCACTTTACCCTTTCAAAAGTCATATTGTAAAAGAATTCATTGAGACGACTAAAATAGTAGATTAAGTCAGCAGACCATAAATAGATAAAAATAACCATATTGCCGTTATTGATGTACCGGTAATAGAAAATTATTATTATAACTGCATCAGCATTTGCCACTGTTTAATAGTTTTACCATAGAATTAAGATCTTCTGGCTGTTTAAAGCCATCAGAAACCAACTTGGACCCAATTTGAACTCACAAAGCTTATGTACTCTGAGATGTTGATGTGATACTGGTACTGTATTATGAATTAATTTTATAGTTGAGAGGGGGATAATTGATTTAAGCTTTCACTGGCTAAAGAGGTGATTTGGATGGGTTAAAGTTAAATAATACATAAAACCTAACAACATACAAACTTGCAAGGAAAGATAATCTTCCTAATATTATAAATGTGAAAGTTTGGATGATTTTTTGGATGTATGTATGAATATTTGGAGTTCCATCACACATAAACTACTGAACTGATTAAGCTAAAATTTTGCATGAACATAGCTTACATATCACATTAACATATAGCCCTCATAATGTCCACATCCAAGCTTAGGACTCCACCCCCCGGGTGTTATAAATTCCAATTCAAATCTTATAGCTTATAAAATTACCAGCTGCAGTTGTTTGTGAGTAAGAGAAAAAGAAGTCAGATGGTAAAACTAAACAAAGATTTGATAGTGCTGGCTAAGTTAATATTATTAATGTCATTTTTGTCGCAGGTAGCAGCTAGCTTAGAATATTATTAGTGAATGTACTGTGGAAAATTGAACTATTAGCATGACTAGCACGGTGAAACTTAAGCTCGGGACCACATAGCATTTCCTAACGAGACCCCCTGAACACGTTTTGGGGGGTCCCTAACAACTTTATATGTATAACTTTTCGCACTCTAGCGGTCGCAATTGTTGTCCGATTTACTTGAAATTTGGTAGGAGCCTTCCCTTCTGTAAACTATTGGACAAGTTCGTTGGGCAAAACAATCGGACAACTCAAACCTAATTTTTTTAGGGATTTTAATTTTTCAAATTAAAAGTTTTTGGGCCTAAAAAGGGTCAGAAAACCCCCTTTCTGAAAAATGTATGAAAGATTTATATTAGTAAGACACAAGTTTTAAGCCCTCTCTCATCATTCTAGCACAAATATTTACCGAGTTATTAAAGAAAACGTTAATTTTCTTAACACAGTCCGTTGTCTTATGGGGATTTTACACTGGAAAAGATGTATGAAAAGATTTTTCATATCTTGATGTAGTTTATCACTCTCAATATCACTATACAAACTTGATATCCTGACTATACCTCCTCCTAACCCTATAATGTACAACATTTCCTTCGTAATTTAAGTATTACCTTGAATGCTCCAGGAATTTAAGTATAACCAGGGGCATCAGAACAGCCATAAAATTACATTTTCCAATTTTCCAAAATAATGTTACCAGTGTTGTTTTAAACCCTTTATTAGATTTGTTAAAGATGTTAATGCGGGAATTCACTTGCCTCACGTAAGCGCGCTGCGTGCGAACTCGTTAAAATCCAGAGGTCTACGGGAGTGACTTCTAAACTGTGAACAGGATGTTACGACCCATTTACTTAAATCCTGGGAAATAACCCTGGGTAATACTTAAACCCTGGGAAAGGTTAAGTAAGAAAACAAGCCAGGAGCGTTAACAGAACCTGATTCTTTAGAAATATATTTGTTTATTTAAACTGTAAGATAAATTCACATATGAATGGTGAAAATTAATTTACTCAGCTTCCAACCAGCTGGCTCAATTAAACCCAAACGGTAATGGAGCCGTAATTTACACTGGTTATTGAGTTGGCTAGTTTGTATGTAAGCCCCACTTCTCTGAACCGCTTTGATGAGTTTAAATCCCTTAAATGATTGTATGTTTATCTATGGTGTATACCATTTGATTTTATCCTACTATTATAAGGAAAGCTAAACTGTTTATTTATTTTTAAAGCTGTCTAAATTCAATGAGAACAACATATTAAAACATTAAAGCTATATATTAACTGTAATTGAACTAAGCTGTGCATTTCAAGTAGGGAATAAATTAAAACCTCTGCTAATGATATGTTAATAGTTTAACGCTAGATCACTTGACTGTATAAAATAAAAACATATTCTCCCAAAACCGTAGATTTCTGTATACCAACCACAGTTGGTTGAACTGATATCGATAGTGACGTATTAAGTATTTTAACATTAAACTTGAATCAAATCCTAACGGAAAAATCAATGTGTGGTTAAAATAATACCGAATGATTAAGCACTATCCAAGGCGTGATTGAAGTGGATTTAATTGACTTAACTTCATAACTGTCTGCCCTCTAGGCCACGAACTAAACTGTGGTACAAAGTGAAACTTGACTCTTGATTTAATTAACGTCGTGATCGGTACGCAATTAACATTTAAAACTTCACCTATTTGATATACACATACAATTAGTTGCTTGTTGCTTACGCTCATGACTGTATGACCAAGTCTTAAGATAAAGGTAATTTTAGGTGAATCAGAATTAGTCTTAAAGATTCATTTATGAATTTAACGCTTAAAACAATGAAAATATAACAAAATTAATTTAAGAAAAATCATACCTACCATCCAAAAACACTGAAGCAAACCACAAAAAATAGAAGGCAATTGATCTAATCCTCATTACAATTTCTCAGTCCATGGCTCTCGGAGTGCTCTATCCAAGTTTTATGGTCAAAATTTTGTATAACAAAAAGTTGTTGTCACAACATTGAAAAGACCTATCTCGGCCATCCCGTGTGACAAGTTTTTCTTTCACATTGGTTCTTTTTGATTCTTCAGGAGGATATTTCTTGAAATCTCAGACTCTTTGCTGAGCCTAGATGCCAAGTCAAGCTAGAGTCCTTAAAGATAGTCATGAATCTTCCTTGCCTGCTATACTTCTCCTAGGGGGTGTCTGAAAGAAAGGGCTTCTATCTGAGAAACTCTTGTCAGGCTAGAAGGCGAACTGATTTGGAGGAAAGTCAAAAACTGTGGATTCTTGGAGGCGGAATCATTAGAGGATTCTCTAGGAGGGACCTTGTCTGATTGGACCAAGAGTACATCCGGGTTAAAGAACGAATAAACTTCAGATTGCCCAACCTTGTGCTCAGGCACCTCCTGATGGTATTGTGGAGCGATTCTCTCTCCATCTTAGGAAGACTTGGTGTTACTGTCATACCTTTCTGACAATTTAGTTTTCTTCATTCCGGTGGCTGTGCATTACCCCAAAGTTTGCCATCTGGCCAACGTTGGGGTCTCCCAATCCTTCAGATCTAAGGTCAAAAAAATTCTTAAGGAGTTTTGGGATAACAGATCACTTGAGTTTGCAACTACTAAAACAGACTTAGGTGGCAGTTGAATCTATGACGAACCATCTTACTCCAAAGTGATTGGACTAACTGAACAATTAAGTTTGTATAGTGGTGTAGTGTCACTGTATCACGATATACGATATTACACTTTTTATTAAATACATAAGCATATCAACAAATAATTCGTTATTTAACTTTCTTGCCCATACAACCTTTATATTAATTTGGTGTTTTATTCACTTATTCATTTATTTCGTATTAGTGATAAGTAAACGTAATTGATTTCATAATGGATTTTTATTTACCTATTTTTAAAACGTATTGATAAAATCAGGTTTATTTATTTATTCCTACAGTTACACCATTTTTACAACTGAAGAATATGCTTCAAGATGGCTTAACTAAAAGAAAGTGGAAATCCCCAATCGACCTTTTTTTAAAGAAATGTTTATTAAAAAGTCCGTTCATAATTTATTGCAGTACTAGCTGGCCCGACAGACGTTGTCCTGTCCTAATGTCATTGAATTTGATTTATGCAAAATACTCGTTCATTTTAAAAATGAGCTCGTTCGCTTCACTCACTCGCCTTCCGGATTAGCTGGTTCGCTTCACTCACTTGCCTGTCGAAAAAGAGTTTGAGTTGCCATTCAAGTAGTTTTTTTATTTCCTGAATGAAAGTTGCCATTCAAGTAGTTTTTTAATGTCCATATTGAACATATGTTTATGCCCATGATGTAAACACCAGACATGGTTTATGCCTTTCAAGTATGTATAGATATAATCCTTTTGTTAACAGCTGTTTGGTGTACCTAACTGAACTTTTATCAAATCAACGGGAACTTTGAAGGCCAGAGGAGCAGAGTCCTTAGGTCGGATTAAAAATTTACTTTTATAAGAACCTTGTCCTGACATTAACGAACACAAAAAATAGTGTATTCAATCACTAGGGCCAAAAGTGACGCTTCGATACGAGCTCAAGTTTAACGACCGAGGTGAAGCCGAAATCAGAAAATGAGCGAGGATCGAAAAGCCACTTTTGGCCCATTTGATGAACTATATATTTCGTCTAACTGCTTTCTCAAAACTAATATTTTACAGCTTGTTTACCTTTAAAAGCTTACAAACCACAGCCAAAATGGCTTCCATCTTGTTCTTGCTATTTAAAACAAACAGCTGTTACTACAGATGTATTCAACTATTGTCTGTTACATTTGTGTTAGTGTTAGGTTAGACTAACAATAACGATAGGTATATCAAAATCTGTGGACTATCGATTGCAAAAGAAATACTTTAGTCAACCGTTTCGAGTTATATCAGGAATCAGACTCGCTGCGAACAGCGTTATCGCTTAGCTTATTTTCTCCCTGAGGCAAAATCAAATATTTATTCACCTTCTTGACATAGTTTAGACTAGCATTGTTCATTTTTAATGGATTATAATTTTTGCCTCACGTGTAGTAGAATGTTTTTTTAGATTATCGATACACAACCGAAACTATCTGTTACTACAATACAATATATTAGGCTAATCTAAACACAAATAATTACAAAATAATAAAAATTGAGTTTATAAGCAACCATTTATTTATATATTTACTTTTAACCTATAGAATAACAATGCAACAATGAATTACAATCGATAAAATAATTGATTACAACTCTCGAAACAATCGATTACTTACAATTGACATACACAAATTTGCAGATTCACTACATTGATATTTATAAATGACAGAAACGGAACAGCTGATGACCTCGATACCAGCTGATTCTTTCCTGACCTAGGACTGAAAAGAACTACTTTCTCCCCGCAATGCATGTATTGAAAACAGCCGTTTTACAAGCAGTATGACGAAAAAGAATTGTTCAATTCGGTGCACTCATTCTCAAGTTATGGAATAACAAAGGAAAACAGGCATTTATTTTTAGATATTAACAATATTGTAATTACCATGAGCACTGAAAGTGTACAGATATAGTTAATTTAAAAATCTAATGAAACAATTATATATATATATATCATTTTTTAATGTATTACATTTAAGAACTTTAAAAATATTTAAACACTTGTAACTAACTAATGTAGTCTAATTAAAAAAATGGGAGTCATAAAATTACTGTACTAAAGTTACTTGTCAAAAAAGTCTAAAATATTTAAGTTAAATTTGCTTGTGGCGAACATACAGTATATCCGCAATCACAGATATTCACAGATTTTATTCCTTCTGACCTTTTCTCACTGTTCAAAAATCTAATTACTATGTTAATGACATCAGTAATGACCACCATTGAAGCCGGATATCTAACTCAAAGGGTTGATTAATAAACGTTACATAATTGTTAATTTGCAGGTATGACTGTAATTGTAATCTATTTATTTTAACTGGACTAAATATATTTTGGTACTACTACACCATACTATCCTTATCACATTTTTCTTACATTACCATACTTAAAAAAATAATAACGTTATGGTTTCCTTGTATGTCAGTACTGGTCTTTATGGGTGGATTATTTTTTCAGAGAACAATACAATGATAGTATTCAAAAACTACAGAATGAGTGGGAAAAATACAGACAAGTTTTCAAGAATACATTGTAGGACGTTATATGTAAAGGTGTTGGAAGACTGATATATATCCAATATCTATCAAAGCGTGAACATCTAAACAGTCTTGGATGACGCGTATGTATTACTTTACCGTTTGATATTTATCTGATATTCCTGCAGTTGGTAGAAATCTATTAGGATCATTGTGGTGAAGAAATATCAAAGTTTACGAATTGTAATTATAGATATATAGTTAAAAATATATATATATTTTACTAAATGTTATCAATATATGCAAAAATATTTATTGTAATCGCCATTTCACTGAAATAATAATTACTTTACAATATGTGCATAAGAGAAGTTATAATCAGTATTGGGAGAATATGTCACATTTATAGATGTAAAAGGTTTTGGATGTAGAAAATACAACTCTTGACAGCATACTAGATTGCCTTCAATTAAAAGACAAAATTAAGTAAACCTCAATTACTTGTATTGGAAATTCTGATTTCGATACATTCCCTTTGTAATGCAACATTGTGACAGAATACGAAACCCTGTGTGAGTTTACAAATGACCGATTCCGTGTCATGTTTCGGTCACAAAGAGAGGGATTCAATAACATCAAAAACACGCAACCAATAGTTGCCGGGCATGACCGATATATTGGCAAAATTCTAGAGCAGCTTCGAAACTACATAATTACGCCCTTAAACCATGGACAGCCAGGAATTATGCAGCACAAACCAAATTGCTCTCTTTGGTTAATAGAGTGTGTACCTTTTAATGAATCTTTACGTAATAGCTGCTAAGTTTTCCGTTTGATCTTTTGTATGAATACTACAACAAACCTTAGAAGTAAGCATTTTTTGGGTGTTGAATTAAAATATCTAAATCCCGTGCGGTTAAGTTAAACCAATCGTATATTAATTAAAAAACAAAATTTGTTTTGATTTTAGAAATAAAGGAATTAAATGTTATGATAGTTCCATAAACTTAAAAATAAAATGTTAATAAAAAAGTTGTTTAATAAAAAAGTTATCAACTTAAAGTAACATTAATTTGATCGGATGTTATGACGAGCTGCATCCCTTTCTGTCAACGGATTCAAATAAGAACAAATAGTCAGAAGAGGGATAGCTATTTACCTTTATTTTTTGATCCAAGTATCATTCCGATTCAGCACTTATACGTTTATATAATTTTAAGACTATTTTACATTTGATGTGGGAATACTGGAACACGCCACCTTAAGATTACAAGACTAGTAACAGTAATCCGGGAGTATTTAGGTTACCTAGAGTAAACAAATCTATTTATACATTCTCATCAGTGTAATGAGCCTAAATATTTCAACCAGCTACCGGAAACTAATTGAACCTAAAATCATTTTCGGTAAAATTGTAAGAATGGGTTTTCAGAACTCCATATATTGATTTTCAAAATAATATTCTTAGTTACAAAGTGTTTTTATTTTTTTATTTTTGTATTTAACCGTTCCTCGTACTTTCATTTGCTTTTATATTTTCAATCTCAACTCAAATAATTTTATTAAATTATTAAAAATTATAAACTAATATTATTTTATTTTATTTATACATTATATATTAATGTAATAGGATTAAGATGGATTTAGTTAAAATAATACTATTTTGACGCCACGGATAGTGGCAATATGGGTTTGTTTTTCTCAGAAAGACTGGACTCAGATTCAGTGTTATTAATTTTTTTTTTGTAACGTCACAATTACTGGATTATTAGATAACGTAATTACGAAATATATTTCTCTATTATGTATTTATGTAAGTCAGTTTTTAATTATTTCATTTTCATTTGTATTTCAAATGGTGGTACATAAATACGGATTAATTAGTTAGACCAACCAAAAAAATTCTATTGAATTATTCATTCGTAGTTTTTAACAAAAATAATCCTTAACTGTAGGATCAACCTTTATTAAATAGATAAAAATATTAATAACTAAAGTAAGAAGGAAAAATTAAATTAACATACATTCCAGTATGTTATCATTCATTTAAGTATATGTTTAGTACGATAGCAATTACTATTGTAAAAATGTTCACTTTTACTGCCTATAGGTAAACATTTTCTAGTATATTTACTTTGTTTACATTTTTTAGGTTGATAATATACTAAACTAGTAGAAGTATTACCGGGAATGGATATTTTTATCCAAAAATGTCCTTCTGCAAAAGGCTTTTTCTAATTAATGCAGAATATACCATTAGCAAATGTTTGCTGGGGGTCTTTATTAGTAAAGCCTTCACTGAATAATATTGCCTGAACATTGTCGTGTGATAAGCATAATGTTAGGCAATGTCTTCAATGTATAATTATAGTATTTTTTATATCAGTCAATTCCAATTGTTCAATGTGTAACTGTACCAGTTCCAATAGTAAATTGTCGGATTTTATAATAGACGTAGCCTGATTAAAACGTATGTGTTCATCAACCCTGTGCGGCTATTAACAGCTAAATTAATCCGTGTATTAATAGGTAAGAGCAATCGAACACTGAATGCTCAACAGACTTCGCATTGAATATGGTCATTGATGGAGCGATCAGCCACCCAAGAAGCTATTAATGTTTGAATAGGATTTCCGAAATTGGATTATAGAAAATTATGCTAAGAATTTAAATATTTAATAGTTATGATTAGATAGTAAATATTGTCATCGTTCTTTTCGGGATAGAGTCAGTATTGTAACAGTCTTAATTAATGCCTTATGTTTATAATTTAACATACTTTTGACATGAAAAACGAGTTCGCACGCAGCACGAAGTGAATTTCCGCATACAAAACTTTTAAAACTCAAACCAAGTTTAAAAACATACATTAATGAAAATTTTATACAAATTTGAAAACATTGATTTTTGGCTGTTCTGAGGCTCCTGGTTTAATTTACTTGCAATTTTAGGAATTTTGCGCATTATAAGGTTAGGAGAAGGTCCAGTCAGGCTTAAAAGTAGGCGCGAGGTTGCTAGGGATGAAACAAATACACCAACAAATGAATAACATGCTTTTCTAAAGTAAAAACCCCATAAGACAACGTACTGTGTTTAGCCGATATACATTTTCTTCAATAACTCAGTAGATATTTATGATATAATGACGAGAGAGGCCTTAAACCTTTTACTTCACTAATCCCCATCTTAATACATGCATTAATTGCACGTCCGGGGCTTTTCTGACCCTTTTTGAGCCCAAAAACTTGAAATTTGAAAGAATATTCCCCAAAAGGGGGGTTTAGAGTTTTTCGATTGTTTTGCCCAACAAGATTTTCTCACTGATTATATAAAGGAACGTCCTTACCAAATTTGAAATAAATCGGACAAAAAATGCGACCGCTAGAGAGCATACAATCATATATATATTTAATTATATTTATATATAATTTTGAACGAACCCCAAAAACGTGTTCAGGGGGTCACGTTAGGAACTTCTATGGTGGTCCCGGGCTTAAGTTTCACCGTGTGAGTCATGCTAATAGTTCAATTTCCATAGGAAATTTACTAAAAACTCAAATAACGATTCTACCGAATTTTGAAGTATAATTACTGCCTCATCTGTGTCCGTTGGAAACGATAAAAATTCGTTGAAAAAGGGGTTACAAAATTGATGATTAACTTTTATTATTTGATCTCTAAATAAATACTAACCCAAATCATCAGAGCAAGATTAGTGGGACAAAACCATCCCATTAACACAATAATAGTTCAAGTATAAAATATATCATGGCTATCTGATCTTCCAAAATCAGAAGAGACAAATATTAAACATTTTAGTTTTGCCTTGTTACTTATAATCCATTCTTGGCAGCAGTCCAAAGCATATTGACTTTACATCCTCCATATAATTCCAAATGAAAAGGGAATATTTGTAATGGGTCCTAGGGAAACACATGGCACATTCTTAAACGTTGTATAATTGACATTCGTGTGCGATATACTTTACTGTGTCATTTTTATAACGTGCTCGTCAGAAACAAACATTATTTTTCTTCATCACTATTCTCTAAATTGTATGATTTTTTTCAGTACAAAGAAAGAAAAATACATTTACATTCGCGTTTTTTTACCATTCTGTTTACAATATAAACATAAAACAAATAAATTATCAAGATTGGCATTATAGTGTAAAATAAAATAATAACAATTTTATCTCGTACAAATTGTAGGTAAATTATTCTATTTCAATATCATTAAATATATTATTTTACAGGTAAACTTTAACGGTAACTGTTTAAAATCTTTATAATTTTCAGTGCAACTTTAAGTTCAGGTTAGCGGATAACATCCGGAGATCAAGTTTCTTAACTAATTTGCTTTTTGGTAAAATAGCTCTTGAAGCTTTCTAGCTTTAAATTAAAATTAAAAAATAGGTTGCATTTATTTTTAAACTATCCTCTTAAACTGCAATATTAATGACTTTTTATGAGTGACTATGCAATACGTCGCTAAAATAATATTTAAGATTATATATGGTAGTCATTAGTATGATGAAATATGAAGTTTGTGCTTTAACTTAGATTGATAAACCATATAAATCATTCATTATTCAACTAGCTAACGCATTTTATGAAAAAGTCTTGTTTATACTTTTTTTATTACTTTATATTTTCATGTGTCATCAAGTTACCTAAAAAATAATTTTTACATTCATTACATTTTAAGCCTAATAATATATGAACATGTGGAGCCAACCTATATTATATTTTACCACAATAAGTTCACATTGGGTTACGGCAGTTCCCACACATTGTTACGGTTGACACAGCAAATCTTGTAAAACTAGACGCTTGTACCAATCTAGCTGCTGACCTCAAAGCTGACTCTCTTGTTCACAACACTCTACAATAGTTTACACAACAGCAATATTGTTTCATTAACAAAGAAGAGAACAAAGAAATGAACAAAGGTTATTCAGTTGTCTGTCAACAAAGGAGTAGCCGTCCTCACCTTTGGGATGCTAAGGTCATACAATACACTCGTAGCGGAGAATGCAGCTTTAAATAAAGGAATTTAATTCTAGAAAACCTTAACGAAACTCTCTGTTGGTTTATATTTTTGTTTTGAAAGTTTCATTAAACTAGTTTAAATCTCCTTTTACTCCTCTCTCACATTTATCAAAACTCAGTGTACATTTTTTCCAACTTTAAATAACAGAGAGTAAAACGAAGTGTCCTATTGCAGCATTGCTTTTGCTGGGATTTAAATAGTTCATTATGTTTTTTTAATTTAGCATAACTAGTGGCTTGTTAGGGTTCATAGCTCATAATGTTTAGATTTTTTGTTATTGTATATTTTATTAAGTGTGTACATGATAAGGAAAACGACTCGCTATGAAAGTAGGAACAAATGTTGTAAGCAAAGCTTAAGTCCCATTTAAAAAAATCACAGTTTATCGTTAGCTTAAAAAAATTTTTAAATATATATATATATATATATTACTCCAAGCAGACATGACCAAATATTTTTTTAATCTGTGCTTTGAGTAAATATAAGGGAAAGCAATTAAAGTTGGTCTCCGGGGATTTATACTTCCCGTCTTATTGTCTATTAATGATCCTAATTTCAGCCTGTTGTATGTAATTCATACTATGTATATTTAATTTATGTGCATTTAATTTAAATACACTAGGAGCAGACAAAATCTGTTTTACTAAATATTTAGTACTTTATTGACTATAAAGACTGTAGGGAGGAAGAAAATGACAGCATGGGGTTTCGTGCACATATTTGAAAGATGAAACAATATTAATGACTGCCATCTGTGCTCTAATCCCAGTGAACTTGCAGTCTTGAATGCATCAATCTCAGAATCAGATGATTGGCTTATGGGTTGAAGTATCAACTCTTAATTGTATTGATGTATTGTATATGAGTACTTGTTACTTTGAATATTCTCACTGTACCTCATAAAAAACAGTTTGACTGTTGATAGTGAAACTTTGTACAGTGAAAAAGTATTTTAAGTTGATATACATTTATTTATTAATCAGTAAACGAATTAATGCTTACAATTTTAATTCAATGTGAATATCTTATTTAATATGTGCCGGCATGACAAAATATATTGAGTTACAACTGATGAGATCAAAGCTATTCCATAAAAAACCTAATACCACCATGAGGACTTTGATAACTTAGAGTAATAGGGTGTGCATGCTGATAAAGCGACAACTCTTGGCTCAGATCTCGTATGAACTATTATCATACAGTTTGACACAACATTCGTCTCATTAGCAGACAGTTTGTACAGAGTTGCTTTTGTGGCAAAGGAGGGAAGATGATAATATTAGATTAGTCCCTGGTTGCAGCATTACTCGAATTGCTTGTGAGTTTTCTGCTGTTTATATAACTGTACAGAGCACGTTTTAATTCAGTTCAACATTTAGAAATAAAAACTTAAAATACTCTTTACAACTTTAGTTTATTTTATTGATTCTGACACTTAATAATACTAAGTCATGTAGCTTAATTATTTAAAATATATATTTTTAACTACATATTACCTTTATCATTTATTTATCGTCTGTTAGATTTTTGAATCAAATAAAAAACAATATTTGTAATAGAAAATAAATAAAATAATCAAGTACATCACAAACAAAAAAGGCCTGTGAATAGTGAAGTTTTAAAATCTAATAAGGCTAAAAGAGTTTACTGCTATATTCTGCTAATATTCACAAATAAATTTATCTTTAGTTGGCTCAAACATGTAGGTTAAAATATCTGTTAAGGCTCCGGTCCACCCTTTGCGCGCAGCGCTGGGAAAGGGTTTGCAGGATTAGGGCCTACTGTTTTCAGCTGCTACGTAAACCCTTTACATAAAGTTAAAGTATAATATTAAATACCCCCGTCGCAGCAAACCTGCATACTCAGTGAATTTCCAATGAATTAAAACATAACACATTAAGCCACTTAACATGATTCATAAGAAATATATTCACAAACAAGCGATATTTAAAATATTAATTATTCTCCATAAGAATAACATTGGAGATGAATACACAGGTTTGCTGCAACAAGAAACACAAAATAATGGGGTTTTATACAAAATATCAAAGGAACTCAGTTAAGTGAAGTCACATACCAATTTTCATCCATATACATTCATAAATAAGCGATATATAACAATTTAATTATTTTCCATAAGGGTAACATGGGGACCGAGTACCTAGGTATGCTGCTACGGGAACCATAGGTGAAAAATTGTTTGTTGTGCAAAAAACAATAAACCACAACCAGATGAAGCTATATAACAAATTTCGTCAGTTTATGTTCATAAATAAGCGAGATATACAATTTGTCTCTTTCTCCATAAGAATAACATTAGACAACGTACTGTGTTTAGCACTTTCAATATCTCAGTCACCAATTGACGTCCAATTGACGTAGAGCAATGATCAAGATACCAAATTGTTTGTTTTTTATGCTGAATTCAATGGTGAAAATTAAAATTTGATTTTAATAAAAATTACATGTGGAAACCCCGAAAAAAAACCTTTTTGGGGTACAAAACCCCCCCTAAACCCCCCTTCGGATGGTGCGATTCGTCTGGTTTTCGAACTCGTTCAAATAAATGGTACTTTACACGTTTGTACCAAATTTCATTAAGATCGGACCTTTTTTACGAGAGTTATCGTGCTTACGGACACACACATATATATATATATAAATATATATATAAAAAAAAAATATATATATATATATATATATATATATATATTTATCGAGAACCCAAAAAGTGCTCTTTTCAGCATCCATAACCCAATAACTGCTCTTAAAGAGCACTTAAGAAAGAGCACGTAATGGGAGCTTCCAGAACCCAAAAAGTGCTCCCTCTCTTCTTCCCCACCACTACTCCCAACTACCCCTCGCCCGCTGGTCCCAGTAGGTGCTCCTGCATGTTTGCAAGTGTAGGGAAATTTCTCCCAACGTCCGCGTTTGCCGCCAAATCGTCCCGCCCGCCACTATGCAACGCTCGCGCACTCGTCACGTGTTGTTAATACAAAAACCGTTAGGGACCGCACCTTTTCACTTCCGGGACACACTCTTCGAATATCTCGGCAACCCTAGGTCATAGAAAATAATTCAAAATACTTAAATGATTGTTTTTTCGAAATGAATGTACCTAGTAAACTGAATTTCCTATTAAAATGTGACGTAAGAGAACCTCATTTTTTTTGCTGGCGGGAATAACACAAGATAATCTACAATACTTAAACCTTTTTGCTGGTTTGGTGACTGTAACATTGTGGAGCCCATGACACGTGAATAATACTGTCTTAATAAACATTAAGTATGTCTGATTACTGTTTTTCAAAAAGTTTAGATAATCTTTAAAATATAATATTCTCACAAATTACTTTTCTGCCCGTTTAGCTTAAGAAGTACAGAACATTAATGACTATAACTTTAAAGTTAGTACATAAAATGCATATTTTTGTGAATTTTACCTCACAGGGAAGGTGCCTTTAACGTTTTTAAATCCATAGTTATTTTGGAAACACTGTTGTCTTTCGGAAATCTGGGGTAATGTGGTGGACGACCGATCCGGATTCCAAAAAATTCGGATTCTCCGGTGTCGGATGTTATTACGGCCACACGGCCGATAAGGGTGTCAGTATAAGCCTGGGTGCCGACCTGTGCTGATATATAAAAAAGGCACATGAAGAGTCCAACTAGTGTACCGGCGTCCCGGCGCAGCGTTTCGGCGGAACGCTAAACGAGAGTGGAGGAGTTGCAAATCAAGGCGTTTTGCCTACTTCGGAAAAAGTGTTTTTGAAAAAATCTGAAAAGTGTTCAACAGAATTTGCTTGGATTTTTCGCTTTGCGGAGATCGCCATGCATAGAAGGGGCCTATGAACGCTTGATACTTACGTAGTAAAAGCAGTACCTGATTAAAGCTAATATACAAGGCTGTATGAAATTGCGAGCTTCGACATTACTGCAATAGCTGATTCCCTATACAGGGTGTTCGGAAAAAACATTTCAAGAAATCAGGATTTTATTCAACACATAAAAATAAGCCAAAAAGTTCATGTACACATATGTCCTAAAACCTATAGTTTTCCGTCCATCCGTCTATATGTGTTTTTTACATAATTTAACATAACTTTAAAACTATTTAAGTTATAAACTTCAAACTCAGAACATAAATATTAATTAATTAGACCAATTTTCGTGCGAAGTTTCAAGTTTCTACTTTTTACCATTTCTAAATGGCGACCAATTTTAGTCTTCAAAGCCTAATATCTCAAATACCGTAAATTTCAAAAAAATTTCCAAGACATAAAAATGATGCAAAATTTAATTTCCTTTTCATAAATGTATAATTTGTTCAAGATACAACACAAATAATGGAGTAATATAAAATAATCTGTAATTACTACATGCATAAATGCTAAAAATGCCCCAAATTTGCTGTAGGAACTACAACAAATTATAATTGTCTCCATCATTTGCTTTGTAACCCTAAACAAATTTTAAATATATGAAAAGGAATTTTCTCCGTTGTGTACTGCCATGTACGAACAACGTACACCGAACAACGACAGGGGAGAGAGTGTGTCTCTTCCATTTGTGAAAAAATTCATTTTTTGCCCTTTTTCCAGTTTAAAATGCTTTTTTGCGATAACAGCCATTTTCTTAGCCCTAAAACCAATTTGTTGAGCCCCAAAACCGTTTTTTTTACCCCAAAATCACTTCTTAACCAATAAACAAGACATTTGTTCATAAAAACAGGTGTTTTCCTACCCCAGGGGGTCAATGTACACTCGATTTACATATTGCGAAAGCAAGGCGGGGAGCCCGCGCCCCGACCGTGCGGGCAATTCCAAAATTGACTTTAAAACCGGAAAACCGAACTATTTTGCTTACTTTTATCACAAATGTGCATTCTATATACTCTACGAGTAAGGATAAAACTGTTTAAGTACTACAAACCGTTAACATTATCTATAAAGAGTATATAAAGCGATATCTTGTCAGAAACAAAAGAACACAAAGGCATTTCACGTTTAAACAGCTATACCTCTAGACTGACGAGGCCTATCGGGATCGAATTTACCTAGGATTAAAGGTAATTTCGATAGGTAATAGCCTAGCGCAATTTTAACCATGGGCCGACACCAACCGCCGAGTGCCGAGCGATTTGAAAACGCGACTGGATCTGGCGGCGGTTCGCTGACGCCACTACGCCCTGCGCGCAGCGGCATCGTGACTGGACCTTAGGAAATGAACACGTTATACTATGTATATGTTTTTATTGTAAATGAAGGAGCGTGTTTTCCCGATAACGACGGTCCTGTTTTCGGGTCTTTGCGGAAAAAATTGCCCTAAATAGAGCAGTTTAAAGTTTTTAGATAATCGAACTTTGATTATTTGGGTAATTTTGTCGAATTATGACTAAACAATGATTAGAGTGTCGTTAAATCGAGTTGTATGTCAAAGCCTGGATATATAGTATTACAGAAATCGTTTAAAAATGTATCATTGACTATAGTTTATCTTTAAATTTACTAGTAAACTGGACTCGTCTCAGAATTAAACTAAAGTTAATGTCAATTTTCTCAATAATTTCGATAATTGGACTAAACTATCGTCATGTATTTTACTTACTATACTCCAAAGAGCTGGAATTTTAGCTCGATACCTAGAAATGTGTAATATTCTTTGTTTATATGCAACAAAATGTGACAAACCACTTACCGAGTGTCGGTGATACATTTAGTTTTTCAATAAAACATATTTTCTAGTTAAAATGTTGTTCATTTTATCGATACTAGTGGGCACGCGCTGCTCAGCAGCTGTTGATGAAACATTGTTTATTATAATCAGCTGTCCCAACCCTTTTCTTTATATCTGTGCCCTTAGGGAGAATTTTATCAAAAAACATTTTATATAAAAACAAATTTTATCAAATTGGTTTCCCTCCAATTTTCTCACCGAGACCTTTCATTCAATTATATGGTTGATGGGTGTGAGACTTATGGTTTTCTCAAAGGTTCCTGGGTAATTGAGGATATATATATAGATAAACCAATTATTACAAATTTATTAGTATTTAATCAGTTGAATATCGTACGTTTAGTGTAAAATACACTTTTAGGTGAAATTTGGTCCATTTCGAAAAAAGAGGTTCCTCCTATAGATATTTTTTTCGACGTATTTGACAAATAGTAAGCACTTTTTAAAGTGAAATTTTATCATTCGACAAGTAATAAAGGCTTTTAAATGCAAAATACTAAGGGGAAAACTATATAACCGTAGTTGATAACTTTTTATAACAAATTGCCTTCAACTCGGGAAAGTCAATCCCACGGCATACGCGTCTCTAGCGCCTGCGGGGTCATTTTTATATTTTCCCCAAAAGCTGGATTGGGTAAAATAGATTTTTGACACAATTTGCATAGATAAAAGTCGCAAAAATTAGCTTTTAGCCCAGGCGAGTCGCGTCTCGATGCGATTTTTCGGCTTTGAGATATCATCAAAAGATCAAACTTATAAAAAGTCGATAAAGTAATTTTTCCCACATTTAAGCGTTAAACGATATCTGTTTAGACAAACAACACAGTATATCGATAATTAATAACCAAACGAGTCTGAAGAGTCACCCGGAATTTTGGATTCTAGGGTATTTTGGGTATTGACAATCGATATTGGGTCAATCGATATTGATTGATTATAGCCTAAATTGTTTTTGTTCACCCTAATACTTTTTTTTAACCATAATTACGCCCATAAGGTCCTAATCTGTTACTGGAAGCCTGAATTTAGCTAAAATACGGAGAAAAAATAATGTTAACTAGGAAAAAGTTTTTTTACCCAAATATTTCATTTAAAAGCCTGAAATAAGCAATAAAATGATTTTTTCACAAGTTGAAGAGACACACTCTCTCCCCTGTCGTTGTGCGGTGTACGGTGCGCACATGGCAGTATACAACGGAGGAAATATTGCATTTTTTCATCTGTAAGCGATTTTTTGTAAAATATACGGTTTTTGAGATATTAAGCTTTGAAAATTAAACTGGTCGCCGTTTTGAAGTTGTAGAAAGTAGAAACTTGAAACTTTGCACGAAATTTGGTAGAATGTAGTACTGTTTAAGATTCGAGTTTGAAGTTCATACCCTAAATAGTTTTAAAGTTATGTTAAATTATGTAAAAAACACATGCAGACTGATAGACGGATAACTATTGGTTTTAGGACATATGTTCATATGAACTTTTTCGCTTATTTTTATGTGTAAAATAACACCTTAGATTCTTGAAAAGTTTTTCCGAACACCCTTGATATTGAAAAGAACCTTTTGTAGTAATTTCAAAGCTCGCAATTTCTTGCTGCCTAGTATTTACTCGGTATTTGTATACCGATGTATCGATAATATAGTAATTAAGTAGCCATTTGATTAATTATATTTTCAGCTGATATATCGATTCTAAAACATTAGAATTTAATCGTTTTAGCTCGGCTCTTTTTTATAACAAACACAAACCACTTGAGCAACTAATCCATACTCATTTGAATGTGCTACTAGCTGTTGGAAATTCTTGAACTACTTCAATATGAAGAGGAGCGCACCTGTCTCTGACGTAATGTAATTTTTACTGCTAAAGTTGCCTTTTTTGCCACCCACCTAATGCTGTGACCGTTACTCTAAACCTTACAGGACCTGTGTGTGTACGTCCAGAAACTACAGCGTGGGACTCATGTAAACTCTGTTAATAATTTCTCTCATGGTGGTCAACCCTCCAGACCTCCATGGTGACCCTTTATTTGTGAAACCCGGCGGCCTGGTGCGGCGCGTCAATGACGCCGGTAGCGAGCGGTGGACCTACAAGAGGAGGGTATATGCTCACAAATATGCCATCACCAATAATCCGGTGGAGGGCCTATGAATGGACTTAGACAACAGCTCGATGAAAGTTACTGCCCCAATCTCACGGATACAAAAGGCGTTAGCGTAAACAAAATTCTTTTAAATGTCAGGCACTTACTGTACATTATTTATTTGTTTTTATTACCACGTCTGATTAATACCTCAAGAATGAAGTTTATTCGTGCTAAGAATCAGGCAGCTTATAAATACAAAAAAATCATGAAAGTAGTAATCTTTATAAAGTTTACAAGTAGCCTGTACCGGCTTCGCTCGCGATCACAACGTAATATTATACTGACATTCCCGTATAAATATTGCCTTACCGTTCCAAAGCCAACATGGCCTGCTGATTAACTGTGTTTACTCTATCCAGCTGATTGCTTAAAACTTATAGTTATTTCCTAATGTTAAGCTTATGGAAAAAACTCAAATTTAAGGGGCCCCAGGACCTCACTCACAAAAAAGGTTTCATACACAACTTCACGTTAGGCTCTTTCCAATGACATCAAAAACATTAAAATCGGTTCAGTAGTTTAGGAGGAGTGAGTGTCACAAAAAACCTGCTCGCCTATTAAATAAGTATGGATAGATTAAATAAGTATAGATTTAGAATTTGTGTAATTAATTAAAAAAACAAAAGGTGTCCGATGATAAAGGAGTGGAGACCTTTCTTTAATATTAAACGGCTGTAAATTTTCAAACTATCTTCGATATACGTTACTAGGGTAATGTGAAGTACTTTTTGTGTTATTTTGGACTTAATTCCCGACCCCCAATCAGAGTATGCTTGGTGTAACTTTATTTATATCATGACGACCCCTATTTTATTTTGCTCCAACCAAATTATTTCGCCCAAACTGTACATTGTACATATAAAAGTGAAACCCGATATTTATATTATTTATGTTATTTACATCCTTTCTCAACATCCTTGACTCCTTATTTCCTCCTTACTCCTCCTTACTTTCTCCTTATTTTAAAAACTGCAACCGAAAGGTGTTGCGCTCAATGTTCGTATGCCCGATGTCGACAATCCGCCGTCCTTCAAAGGGTTAGTTAAGCCTCACTACAATTGTCCTCAGCTGAGTTATGGACAATTGCAGTTGTTAATAACTCAAACATCTAGCTCGCGAGTGGCCGGTGTTTCTCAAACGCCTCTTCCATTGCTGAAATTATGACGTAAAACAGCACTCAATAACTTACAAAAAAATATCAATTTGATCCGTTCTATTGAAAAAATGCCTATAAAACATATAAAAAATGCCATTAATATACATTTATTTTACAGTAACTACAGTTTTGGTTTTTAGTTTTCAATTTTTGTCAACATATAGTATTTTCTGTACAGTGTAGGCTTCCACGGTCGTCGTCAATATCTAGGTATTTTTCAACATCTATAGTAATTTCTGTTAAGCATTGCACGTTTTATCAAATACAACTCATATTATCGCGTACAAGCCCGATGGTCCATACTATGGTGATTAATTTATATTTCACATTTCAAGTAATAGACAGGGTTTTCATGTAATATGGTAACAAACTTGGGAAACTGACTCATGTAACTAGAATATAGATAACATTTCCTATAAACATAGGTCCTAAAATTCTCGGTTTCCCGTCTGTCGGTCTGTAAAGATTTTATAAATAAATTCTCACCACTCTTAAACCGCTCAAGGTATCAACTTAAAACTTTGTGTGTAAATAAGGGCCAACAAGACCTATTTTTTCGGAATATATGTTTGTAATTTGATTGCAAAATGGCAGCCATTGGAACCTAAATATCATAAAAACTATATTTAACAAGTTCAAGAGACAAAAAAATGCGAAATTGAAGTTGCTTTTCAGTATTGTGTAGGTTTATTCAAGCAAACACAAATAACTGAGAAATTGTAAACTCTTTGAGAACATTAAAACTATTTTTGTTTTTTACGTTGTTACCAAAATAAAAGGATACATAATTTTAAAGCAAATTAAAATTCTCACCTTTTTTGTCTCTTAATTTTTTAACAGTTATAGTTTCTAATATATTAAGCTTTGAAAACTGAAAATTATCGACATTTTTAAATGGTACAAAGTAGAAACTTGACATTTTATAGGAAATGTTGTTCTTTAAGTGTTTATGTACGTACAAAGTTTGAAGTTGATACCTCAAGCGGTTTTAAAGTTATGAGAAATCTATATAATATAAAGCCTTAATTACCCAGGAACTTTTGAGAAAACCATAAGTCTGGCACCCATCAACCCCATTCTTGAATGAAAGGTCTCGGTGAGCAAGTTGGGAGAAAAATATTAGTTTTTTAGTAAAATCTTCCCTAAGGGCACAAGTTAAAGAAAAGGACTGGTACAGCTATTTATAATAAACATGATTTTTATCAACAGCTGCTGAGCAGCGTGTGTCCACTAGTTATGTATTTAATCTTGACAGACCGTCAGATGGAAAAACTGAGTATTTTAGGACCTTTGATTATGGGAACCTTTTTATTCATTTTAGCAACATGAATCGTTTCCCGAAGTTTGTGAACAACTTTTATGAACACCCTGTTATATGTCCCGTATTGTAAATTTGATGATGAAATAAATAATTAATTGACATTGTGCTTCTGAATGGTACTTATGCGAGTAATAATAACATAAAAACAGAGTAATTATTGTTTTCTCACATTACATAGATCAAAGATCTGCTAAGTAATTTAGGGTGTTCATAAATTATTGACACTTTACTAAACTGCATAAATAAACAGATAACCAATCATTGTAAAAATAGACCTACACGATTTGTCTCGTTATATATAATAAACCAGTATTACTACTATATAAGAATAATTTGATTCACTAACTTATTTCATCAACAAATATACAACATCTTTTCAAGTGATTTGAAACCACTATCATCTCCTTGATTTGAAACCACCTTTGCAGTTAGCAATAATGGGCACACTTTAAAATGAAATTAATCAATACCCAGTCATAGTAAAAATACGGTAATAGGTTTATTAAATAGAATATTGAACGCGGATAGTACAACAATAAATGAATAATTTATAAAATCACAGATTTTACCAATCAACCAACTGAAACGTTTCAACGTGTTATCTTGATTAAAATGCAGTCTATATTCAACAATAATCACCCATGTATTTATTAATGAGATGTGCGTCCATTTCCTCCCTAAACTGACCTGAGCCAGGCAATAATCTCAAACTTACTACCAGCCACTGGCTTAATAAAATATAATATTATATTATATAATAATATTTTAAGCAAACCAGCGTAATACCATTTAAGAGTTATAAAAAAAACTGAGATACAACACATAACCGGGTAATAAGTGCTTCATGACTAAGGAATTATGGTATTCAAGTTTATTTTAATAAGCATTAGGCCTATATCGTATATTGCTGTAAGCAATGAAACTGATGTTGCAGGATTTTAAGTTTCAACCTGAAGAATCAAACGATTAACAGCTTTTTAGATGTTTAATTGTATAAGCTGAGTTTCCATTGTGTATAATTTTATAATTTTTAAGTGATCTATTTACCAAATATGACCTTAATGATGTGAATATCTAAGTACTTTTCTATCAATTTATCCCAATTAAAAATAGCATTCAGTGAACATTTTGTAATTTGGGAATCCTGCTTATCGTTAAACATTCTGTTAAATTTGTTGGGTCATCCCTTATTATTATTGTCATGAGTAACAAATATAAATAAAACTCATGAATAATGATTTTGCTAATGTAATTCTGACAAAGTACATTTTTATTCATAGTATAAATGAAGTACTGGATACTCTTGATAATATGACAAAATTGGGACCTTACTATTTTCGGATTACCAAATATTATAGATTACAGAGGATACCATTAAAACAATGCTAAATATCCAACTCACTGTCTGTCTGTTTGTCTTTCTGTCGGTAACGCTCAAGGAAAGGTTTTTGGTTGCTTTTCGTAGAAAAACTGACTTTGATTAAACTTTTTTTATTCGCTCTATGACGAAAAAAACGTGATTTTGCGTGGATTTGTTTGCTTTTCATAGGGAAACGGGAGCACTGATTTGGATAAAACTTTTTTCTATGTTCTATATGTGCGTTTAAAAGTTTTAAGCTAATTGGATTTTTTGAAATCACCTTAGGACTCTGCTCCACGGGGTTTTAAAGATCCTAAGTTATTTTATTGACAACGCATTAATTTAAATTGAACCAGATGATGACTTAAGAATATTTATTCTACTAACAGTGAAAAATTTTGTATTTCTTATTTTAAACGTTGAGAGAAGATTGGTAATAAATAACATAAGTATACAGAGTGGATATATTTTCTAAATCTATATTTGTCAGACTCAAGCACTCACTGACATAGTGATCACTTTACCTAAAAAACGACAAAGTCTAAAAAGAGAATTTTCACATGGTGGTATATGTACAATAATAAAACGTTTAACAAATCATATAGGGCACTGCCCTAATTTAATTTTATATGGCAATCTTTCGAGTATTAATATTTACTGGACCTTGAAAGTTGATATTCGGTAGGGACATAACTAATACATCAGAACAAAACGCAAGCATATTCCCGTTACAAAAATGTTTAAGGGCTTCCATCCCCCTCCCGGAATTTCAAAATAAAATCTTTTAACAATCTTGCATCTACTACTGGACTGATGGAGCTTAAATTCGGTAGGAATATAGCTGATAGTTCATATAATACCTACTCCAAATATATTGGCCCACTGGCCTTTAATATAAGCGTGTTAATCATCACACACCAACTACTCAACCAATATAGCTGAAATTTGATAGCTTAAATGAAATAAGGAACAACATCATGACCATAATTGGGAGGCACGGTGTTATTCTCTGTAGATTTCACACAGACCCTTTGTCGTGTGTGAGACATGGGTGGATGAGATACGCCTCCCTAAAAAGTTTTTTTATGTAGCCGACCACTGAGCGTCTGAACTTAACAGTAAATATGAAAATGTATTTTGGATAAGATTAAGGGGTTGAGAGTTTTCTTATGCCCTTTTAAGAGTTGAGAACAGAACATTGATAAACAAATGTTTTTTTTCACAAACATCACTCCGTCACTCGGCACAATCGTTGAATAATAGGATTTACTGATCGACAGTTTTTTTTTACCGAGGTTCATAAAAAGTTTAATTTGGCAAGTGCCTGGCTCTGTGATTGTCCACCAATGAACAAGCAACGAAGATCAACACAAAGGTAGGTCTCTTCCAAAACGAGGATCGAACATATACATTTTTTAACACAATTCTTTTAACCATGTCCACGCCGTTCACTAACCGACAGAGTTCCTCTACTTAGCAACAGTACCCGAACTATCTGCCAGTATATTTCGTTAACTTTTTTAACTGTACATTAAGCATGTAAAATGTAATATTAATGTTGTAAAATTGTATACAACTTAATAAACTTAATAAATGTATATTATATTTATATTGACAAATAAAATCTTTCTTATCTCATTCTCTCTCCTAAGCTTAACAACCCGTTGTGACAATGTTCTCTTGCCATTTTTAAATGGTCGAGGTGTGCTCTTTGAACTACTCTGAGATCGGATACTTTCTGTTAAAATACTGTTACTAGAGTCAAAAAATGGATTATGCTTGATCATCCAGACCATTTATTTAAAATTTTAGCTTGGAATATCGCTATTTTATTAGTTATGTGGTACATTCTTATGTACAAGAGATCATCCAATTTAAAAGGAATTTTTGCTCCTTCATTTACTAATCTCCGTTCAGTTCGTTCCTTCGTCTTAGCGTGCGCTTTCTTCAAATTCCTTAAGTTCTATTAAACTTTGATTTTACTCCCTCCTTAGCAGATGGATCTCCAAGTAATTCTTTGGCTTCCCTCAATAATGACCATTCATATATTGATATGGTTGTCAGAATAATATTTCTGTGTGTTCGCGCAACAATACTGAGTTAATTAATATATTAATTAATTAAGCATGCAAATGGTATTTTCGTTCTGGTCTTCGGATTTGTTATAGTTAATTGTTGTTTTTATTAAAGGTAGTTGTGGTAAGGAATTTGTTGTTTACACGGTACGACTTCACATTTAGCTAGGCCATTATGTAAATTATGACTAATAGTTTTTTTTTTTAATACTCTCAACAAAATAGTTGAGAATATTTACTGAAAACCACCTGTAATTTGAACACCATGTGCAGTATGCCTCCCCTTTCAGAGTGGGGACATCCAAGTGTAAAATCACAAAAGGAGATTAAATATTTCGTCTCACAAAGTAAAGGAGGAGGACTGATTTTATGGGATAGTTGTTTATTGGCCTGTGTAGTTTTGTGTTGTGGCTAATGCCCAAATGTTTGAAAGGCCATCGATCCACTTTAAGTAGGGGTTTGTGTGAGTAATAAGAGTGAAACATTGTGGGGGGTGTTTTTATGACTCCTACAAAATGCCCTCCAAAATAACTGAGAAATAAAATAATTGATCTCATTATAACAAATGTATCACATAAAAAATGGATACTTTATAATAAGGTACTCAAAGGGTACATTCCCTTGAAAAAAATCAATTGTAATCTGATGAGTGATTTCGGGGGAAATCGCAGTTTCCTTTAGTAACGTCCTAGCCGATATTTGTTGAGAAAATTCACATATTGTTGTATTATCACGTGAGAGTTACTGTGACAGCTTACTGCATGATTGTTTTTTATCAGCTCCAACGATTACTTAGGTATGATAAATTATATGAAAAATTATAAATTATTCAAACTTCAAATGTGTTGTCCAGACAAATTGGAATCTTCCTGAGATTAAAGATTAACCAGTCGAATTCACAGAAAAAAAAACTCCTATTTCCAAAGTATCAGCAAATTCCTCCCTTGGGATTCTGAGGTCCGTTTTGTACGTCTACAGAATATGATTATAAACATAAGTAAATGTACCTATATATTTAATTCCGTAAGCGAATCGGCCCCCACGAAATATCTTGAGCTAGGAAGAAGTTAAGTTAGGTTATGACGATTCATTTTAATGCTTGAGGGCCAAGGACGGTGGGAAAAATATCAGTAATGTCAAAAATTACGTGGGCTACGCCCCACTGGACTTCAAAGATCCAATGATTTTCTTATGGAAATATCACTACAGTGTTTTATTAAAAAAAACACTGTAGGCCACTAGTTTATTATTAAACTAGCTGCCATCGTTCCCGGTTTCACCCGGGATTATGACAGTTGTGTGTGCTGCATTCTGTGGTTGACCCGTGGAACTACTACGAATCATAATCAGCTGATAGACTTTTCATCAGCTCAAAACCAAAGCAAAAATATCACAGGGTTAGAACTTTTAAGCCCCGTGGGGCAAAACCCTATGGGAATTTCTTGAAATCCCTTCTTAGTGGTGGCCTTTGCTATAAGGGGAGTCTACATGCTAAATTTCGTGCTTCTAGGTGCAATGGTTTGGCCTGGGCGTTGATCGGAATTTTGTATTTACAGATATAGATGTAAAAACTTCTATGAGCATCTTGTCCGGTTTACAATATTTATGTGTCTAAATAAAGGGAATAATGCGTAGATTTGCAAACTTTCCTCAAAATTCACATTTGTTCTTAGGGCTACGCCCCAGATCTTTCAAAAGTTGCAATATTAATCTTATGGAAGAACAGTAAACATTGGAATTGAGCATTTGACAGCTGTTGAATTTAACAAAACACAATATAGAAGTAAGATCAGCTATTTTAATCCAACATCTGGAGTGGCATCATAATTTAAACTGCTCGAAAAACAACTATCATTTTTACCCAGATTGTGAACATTAAAACAAAATACAGAAAGCTGCCTTTTGTAGTAGGCATCATTGGTTGTAATGTTCGGGACACAGGTTTTTACCAAAGTCCATACATACTGCTGCATAACCAGCATTTTTTTACAGTCTCCTTCCTTTGGTTTTAAGGTCATAAAGCTTTTCTGCTTTTTTAGATAGAGTTTCAATTGAATTTCGATTCCCCTAAGTTTACTTTCAGTTTAAGTCTTGTTGTCTTGTTGTTTAAGTCATGTTGAGCGTCTTTACTTTCCTTAAGCTCAATTTTTAAGCTTTCAAGCTTAATGTTATGCTCGTCACAAAAGCTACAAGTATCAGTTCTTGGGTATCCGAACGAAATATTGAAATGGTTATTAAAAACTGTTCGATATGACTCATATGACACTTTAATGTCTGGGTATTTGTCTTTAAATAGCGTATGCATCTTACTCACACTTAGATCTTCTGGAAGGTACTTTTTTGCTTGAATCTGGTTGAGTAATGAGCACCACGGCCATTAAAACTATCTATCTGGGCTTTCATCAAATTCATAATTTCATCACTGTGAATATGCTTTCGATGCTTGTGATGTTTCCCTCGCTGATCCTGTGGTGAATGGCCTGTTAGCTTTAGACTATTTATCAAATACTCTACTTTTTTCTTACTTATCCCGTGAATAGTAGAGAACAATGAAAGTTATTTAGTCTTGGACTTGACTCCGTCTTCCCCGGTACTGCGGTGACTTAGCCCCTTCTTCCCCGGCACCCATAATCTTTACCCCTATTTTACTATGTCAATGAGCCCCTTCTTCCCCAAAACAAACATACTGTTGTGTTCAGCATCAAAAGCCAAATAAAACTGCATTTCAAACTCAATATTAACTTTTAACTTTGTTAACGCTTTCCGGCAAACCGGAAACTCAGTTACATTGTTATCTACAATACCTCGAACTTTGTACTTGCATGTAACATCCTTTAACAAAGCATCTGCCTGGTTTGCTCTGGGCCGACGGCGCTGAACTGGGGTGAGAGATATAAGTCCACACAAGTACGAGTTTTGCTCGTTTGTGGTTTCCATCAAATTAAAGTTTTTAATAATTTTATCTCTAACATTTAAAGGAATAACGTCAAAACATTTACTTCTACATTTACAGTCACTGCCTGCCTCATGACCTTGCACTCTTATTTTCTTCCCGACATCCCTCAACTTACCAGTAACCTTCTTATTTTTAGTTTTGTCTTCTAATACCACACCAATGTCTTCATCACTACTTTCAAATTCACTTTAACCTTGAACTTCATTCACATACTGACAGTATAAAACAATAAATATTATAGAATCACACTAAACTAACCTCTTACAGCAGACTATATTGCTCATCAGTCTGACAGAAGACTGAAAACGTAAACAATTACTCTCAGCTGTAAGAGTTATTTACTGTAAGAGTTAATTACTCTCATAACAGTTTTTAAACGTGTTGCAATTATTGCTAGTTAAGGGACTATGCCTTATACAAAATTAATTCACCAAGTTGGTAAGACGTTTTATTTTATAAGAATATCGTTATGCGTGTTTAAACAAATAAAAGTTGAATATCCACTTAACTCTGAAACAATGAAAGTTATTTAGTCTTGGACTTGACTCCGTCTTCCCCGGTACTGCGGTGACTTAGCCCCTTCTTCCCCGGCACCCATAATCTTTACCTATATTTTACTATGTCAATGAGCCCCTTCTTCCCCAAAACAAATATACTGTTGTGTTCAGCATCAAAAGCCAAATAAAACTGCATTTCAAACTCAATTTCCGCAAAATATGGACTTGGCCCTTTTTTCCCCTGGACCCTTTTAGTTACTAAAATTAAAAAACAAAACGAGATAAATGTTGAAACAATATCGTTATGGTGATAACAATTACATGATTCATAAGCAAATAAAAATCTAGTAACCAATTTTATAACCCTTTATAACTAAAAAATAATTATCAAATTCCAATTGGAACAACACCGATTAAAAATACACAGGGGCTATCGCTATAAAATTGCATTTAAAACCAGCCCATACTTGAAAAAAATGGATGAGTAAAGTGGATAGAATAGAAAATTAAAAGTCCGTTAAAAATAGGATAGTACTCAAATAATGGTAAACACTGAAATTAGACTCCTCCTCTCAGGTGGTGTCAGAGAGCACTTCCCCCCTTCCCCCTCCACCTTCAGACGCGTGGCTAGTAATACCATTGACACTACGTACGTGGTTCCGTATACTACCACGTACTACTACAATGTCAATGGTTATACGAAACCCGAAGTGGCTCCTGATATATAACCCTAAATCCGATGCTGTCCAAATGCGATACACTAGATTTTGTAAACTGTTTTACCTGTTCACACTCTGACCTAATGCCACAAATGTAATAACAAAGTGTAGCTAGTTTTAAAGAGTGTTATAACGTATCTTTATTAATATCTAAAATCCAAATACCACTCTGACTGACTCACTTACCACGAAATCTCAAAAACCACAGAATGGATTGCAATGAAATTTGGAACATACCTTTGGAACATAACTTCGTATTGGGTCTTAGGTGCTCACTAAGAAAGGGTTTTGAGAAATTCCCATAGGGCTCTGCCACAATGGTAGTAAAATTTCCAATCCTGTGTTATTCTTATGGACATTCACTTTAAGTTTGAGCTGATGAAAATACAAACAGCTGATCTTGATTCGTAGTAGTTCCACGGGATAACCACAGAATGCAGCACACACAACTGTCAGTTTTTATATATTAAGATTATTTGCGGGGCGAAGCCTGCGAGAACAGCTAGTGAGTTATATGTTTTTAATCAACCTGTAAATCATTATTATTCCAGTTTTAACACAACAAAACATGGGTTTAGAGTAAGGTGACCAGACGTCCCGATTTCGGCGGGGCAGTCCCGCTTTAGCGAGGTATGTCTCCCGGCGATTCCTATGGTGACGATTCCTATGGTGACAGCCTAATTTTCCGCTTTAGTAGTTTGACATTTAACTCAAACTCATTGATTTTTTTAAAAACCAATATCATTTGTTTAACATGTCGAGTACAAGACTCGCGTCGACCAGCATTGTGTTGAATTGTTCAAACACTTTGAAGCAAAACAAAAGTACCGTGTCCTAACATTTTTCTAAGTTTTTAACTGAGCTAGTGCACTCTCTATGCCTGGGACCTATGCACCAGTGGAGAGAGTTTTCAATGCCATGAACAATTGACGGGCCGAGAACAAGTCATTCTAGTTAAAAACTAGAAACAAAGAAATGCATGTTGTTGCTAAAAAGTAATGTGAATTTAAGCTGAGTTCAGTTTTAATTATATTCAAGTTAATGAAAGCTATTCACTCCTCTGAAAAAATAAATGCTTTCTTTGTGATTGATGTTAATTTATTTGTTTAATAGCATCAATATGTTAATAGACAAGCAACCAAATTGTGGTACGCTTATTGTGTGTCGTTTGAAAAATTCACGCATACCGTTTGCAAGGAATTTTCCAGTAGATTGGAAGAAATTAATTATAAACTAATTTAAATTGGTCCTCAGGGCTACATTCCACAGTCATTTAATGTTTCAATTTAAATCTTATGGAGAAACATTAATAAATATACGTGTTTATATTTGACAGTAGTTCATATAATAACAAACAAGAATTTCCTAGGCGCATCCCGTTTTGAGAAGCAAGAGTAGTAAATAGTTAAATAGTAAACAAAACAATGACACCTTATAACAGCTGTTTATTTAATTTAATCTAATTAAGAAAAACCCATTTGATCCATTTCCTCTTCTATAAATGTATACATAACCTAACCATGTATAAAGTTGTGTATACATTGGTTCTAATCAGTTTTCACACAAAAATCACATGATGATACTTTACCAATTTAGTGTTATTTTTCCAATTGTCTGGTTGTCTTTGAACAGATGTTATGATTTTGTTGTTTTTATTTACAAATCCTAACCCTAACACCAAAAATAATTGTCTATACAAAACTATATTTTACTGGAGATGAGGCCTGATAAGAACATATTTCTTTACCCATAAATGCAATAGCTGCTCCGACATTACGAGAGCCCTAACGCATTTTTTGGAACAGGAGCAGGTAAAGGTTTTAATCTGATGTATTAACTATCTTCCTAACAAAATTATACTCCATTGGCCCAGTTAACTACTAACGTCAGTAACGTTTAAATTTAAATTGTAAAGTCTCAAAGGACATAAGGGAAGGAAAATATAGGCCTGTTTCTGATTATGGTTCAATGTCTGGCGTATTTCTACCAAACTTTTGCTTAATCAGTCTGGTAAGTAGTAATATGTTAACACCGAAATTTGTAGTCCTGTCCACACTTATGCGTTTCCCGTATTCTATAGATGAATATTTTTGTTCTTACCCTAAAGACATTTTAAAAAGACCTTTGTAATTTAAAAAGTATAAACAAGTATTAATTTTCATCTTGCTTCGCAAACTGTGAAATCGGCCATCCGGTCCAGTCAGTTCTCGTAACCTATTGTCGTTGGGCAAGTTGTTATGACCCCCACGACTAACCCTCATCAACTTGTCATGTACCCGAATGTCTCTGCGGGGTTCATGAATACGGCACCAACCCTTAAATGTTATAAAAAACACATTAACTTGAAACCGAACCCTTCACCGGCTGCCTTGACACACATGTACCCGGTACCAGCCACCCCTCTTACCCATTCCACTTACACCCCTCCTCCTTCACCCCCTCGAACTGTTGATTTGACAAATTATTTTTATCTTCCTCTTATTTTTATTATTAAATTTATTATTTAAAACTCTAAAAGCCCTTCAATCATTGTTTTACATTAAAAACCATAATGTAATGATCCATAACTAACTAACAAATAGGATTTTGTGTTACCGGTCCGGTCATTTACTATAGTAAATTATCATACTTTTACCAATACAGTTTAATTAGAATTGTTTTTCTTTGTCTTAACCAATGAAAGGACGGGGTGTAAAGGAGCCAACTATTTTTTTAGGTTGGGTATGTTAATTCACGTATAAAGTTGTACCGCCGTATCCTCGGCAGTAACGGCTGGTGAGTTACAGAATTAGTTAAATAATTTTTTATACATTTTGCGGGAAACCTAGGGGGAAATGAAGCTTTAACGTGCTTTTTGGAGAAAAATCTTAAATATAATACACTGAGAGAGTTAGAGGCAGATGGGTCTGAAATAGTTTGGAGAGTGGAGAAGAGAATGAAGGGAGTATATATATTGGGTTGTAGAGGGGCAACCTCTCTACCCTACCTGTAAATTGCCTTGGTGCCGTATTTAAGCTTGTCATTAATAACGCCTGATTAAACTCTTAATGATGGTCAGATTTGGTGCCGTATTCAAGTACCGCCTGTCGCTGTACGCGATCATTGCGACACAACACGCCTTTATGAATTTCAAAGCTGATTTCTCTTTCGCCTCTAGTGGTGGGTCCAGAAATAAAAAATTGGAGGGATGGTTTCTCGGTCTATAAATGGTATTCAAATTCCCCGGTGGGTTTAAAATCTAGTTTTGACTAATCTGCATGTTTTTCAAATACTTACTAAGTAGTTATATATTCACACAATACTAATAAAAACCTCAAAATTAATTAATAACTTTAGTAAACGGAGAGCTTAATATAATATATTAAGCTCTCCGTTTACATAATGATAATAAAATAACTTGATTATGGAAAAGATCGTTAAATTTCAAGCATTTCCAACTAATCAACACTACTATTATAAAAATGAGATGGTGTCTGTCTATTGTTCTATTTATATTTACAGACACTTATCCCTACATGAGTGTACGTACGGACACATATCTCTGCGCAGGGGTTTGTGTCCAGCAGTACACAACATATATACTGCTGGATGTTCAACACATCTCATTTACAGTTCAAACCAATAGACTTACTTTAGTTTCTTCCTTCAATATCGGTTTATCTTGAATTTTATATCATGCAAATTTACCTGTACCTACAGTACAGTGCAATACAATCAGATGTTATTTAAAAGCTTTGACTTACGTATTTGCAATCAGCTCACCTTCACAGACACGCACTTAAAGAAATTTGATATATCAATTTATCCGTTTTATAGCTGCAAAAATGTCCTATCAACAGCCTTGATACACATGGTTTTCATCCTTCGTTGCGTAGGTACTATGGTTTCAGCGGTATTCATGCCAATGTAGGTTTCTATCTGGGCCTCCTTCAAGGTGTCCAGAAAAATGCAAATGTTCGGGTGGGGAGACTGGCGTGTGTTTTAAACATTACTATGAATACTTTCACAGGCGTTTATGGTCTGTCAAAGGTCCGATGAGTTTAGACAAATGAAAATAAGAATCCGTAGCGTTAATTAATTGTTTACATTCCATCTTCCGCCCGATTACCCGGCTACCCGGCTACCTGGGGTATCGTTGGCGCTTTCCCGGTGCGTACCAGGCTGACCATTTTTCGACCCTCGCATAACTGGCGCTTTCCCGGTTTACCCGTGGCCTTCTGAAACAAAGGGAGCTGCTGGGCCTTTCTGGTGAATACCTTCCATATTTTTGGGACTTCCTGTTGTAAACTATACGTGGCGTCAACTTGGGGCGAGGTGAGAAACTACAAACAACTCTAGTCGACCACGACAATAGTCTCAGCCTTTATATTGTGTCGGCTCCGAGTTGGTTTGACGGCTGAAGGGTGGCGTGATTGGTGAATCGGTACTTGTTTCAGTAACATTATTCAAACATTTTTTGTTCCAAAAGAATACTAAATTAAATCACGGAGGTCTAACGTGATGTATCCCGAATATTTATTTACTCTGATTCCAAAACCTCGTCCACACCGACGCGGGAGCGGTCGCGTTCTAGTTATTATAAATTTACTACCGGACTTTCCGCGGGAAGATCGCTGGCGGGAACTGGAGGGGACACACCGACGCGGGAAGGCCTGTATTCTACTTCAACAGTTGAGGTCCCTCGAAAACGGTTCACTTCATTCTTGGGACAGTTTGTATAAGAAAGGGCTATTATCAGGTCAACCTCAGTGGAGCGAAACCTTCCATGAAACGTTGTCCGTAGCAAATATTTCTGCGTCCCACATATATATATCAACAGTAAGGATAACTCACTTTTAATACTATGAAGGCATTTTTAAACGACGGGATCCCTCCATATCAATCTGTCTAAATAGTTTTTTTATTTTTTTATATATAAATACAACCACTTTTTGTTTTTTTAGGAACCACTTTAAGTACTGACTTCAAAGTTGGTACGTGTATTATACTACTTTAGTGATCAATTGGTATTGAATTTGACGTTTCTATAATGATATATTACGGCCGATAATATTTAAAGTTTAATTCCTTCAAAACGGCAAAATTGTGAAAATTTATCTAGGCCTTAAAAAGGTCTTAAAAGATGTGAACTTGTAAGCCGAAAGAGATTGAGTGATATTTTATAGAGTCCTTAACCCATAAAAAAGAAATTAACATCTTTACGAGTTAAATCTTCCAAATACTGATTACATTGCCACATATTTCTTGCCAAAAATTGCAATTACTCTGCTGTGGGTTGAGTGATCTTTAAACTTGTTACACCATCTCTTTTCGCTTATGATTTTAAATTTTATAATGAATAAATATTGTATTCTAAAATATTCAGTTACTATCTCTTTTGTAAATTTACGTATGTGTTAAAGTACAGCAAAAGTGTAAATATATTTTGTAGTGTTTTGAGGCGTAGTTCATCTTACCATGTTAATTGTAACAACATTTATTATGCTATGTCAGTGTCTGTGTGCCGCCGCTGCGGGAGATCAGGGCCACATGTAAACGCCCGATATATTTGTGTGTTAAGTGCGTAATTATATTATGAAATAATTATTTTCTCCTTGAACATACAAAACTAATGGAAGTTTAGCCGCATAAAATGGCGGTTTGCGAACGAATTTTGATCGGGAGTAGGGATCCCTCCTAAGAGGGCGCTCCAGTCACGAAACTTTTCGCGTTTCTACCTGCTTCGCCCATAAGGCCAATGTTAACTTTCAAAGCCCGTTCCTCCTCAACGGGTTATCCGATATCGTTGATTTATGGCTCATTTTAAATAGCAAAAATATACCTAGTGATTTTAGCAAGCAGAATTTCTATATCGTAAATAATTAATCGATCAATAAAATTCCAAAATATTACATATTTACGATTTTTTATGCACGAAATATTTATGATAACGGAATTCTGCTAACTGAAATCGCTAGATATATTTTTGATCTTTAAAATGAACCATAAATAATGTATTTCGGATAACCCGTTGAGGAGAGACATACTTTAAAAGTTAACATTGGTCTTACGGGAGAAGCAGGTAGACGCAGAGGACTGGAGCCCCCTCTTAACATACGTGTTAAAAATTATGGCTAAGAGGATTAATGACATTTTGATTAGATGTAGGCCTATGTCTTTGCGTGTATTAGCTATCTCCCCAATGAACTTCAACTCCATAAATACAGATGTAGGTACAATAAGATACGCAAACCGTAAGTTGGAGCGAGATGATTTGCTATAAGTATTTTGACGGTCAGGGGGAAAATTGACTAACTCAATGGTTGAATCACACGTTTACGTATTGCAATTTAATGAGCTTTATAATTTGATTCGCCTATCAAACTCTGTTGAGGTGGGCAAGCTAAGTTCATAGTCATAGTCTCTAGACTACTTTTTGTTATATTACTTATGTCATAAAACCCTTTCTTGAATTCAATACTGTCGTCTATTGCAATACTGAGACCATATTCCCGCCAATGGTCCCAACGACATTAGAAGACCTAGAAGACCTAGAAGACCTACCTGAACCAGATCATCCCGCCGATTTATTATTGTTTGTTGTTGCCGCTAAGGTTTTTAAAAACACTCACTCTGTTCCATATGTCGAAGACGGAGGGGGAGAGGTGCGAATGTGGGCTTGAATACGTCATTGGGTCGAGTACACCCCATGGCCTTGAAAGCCTTACCTAAAAACCTTAGAAGTCCATCACTCGTTGTGTTGTTATATTATGATGAAATTTTTTTTAAACTGATTTAATCCGTTTATCATGCAAGCATATTATGTGTACTTATTTATTTATGTATTTTGTTTTAACTATATGATTACCACACGATTATACCGCTATACTTGAATGACGCGTATTTTGCATAAGGATGCAAAATACGCATCATACTAACTAAGGAGTTGCGTCAATATTATTCATCACCTTTTTTCTTGATTGTCAATTGTAGTCCACTGCTGTGCTGTCTTAGGCCTATTTTTTTGCAGTAACATAATTTGATGCATGACAGTGCTAAATCATTCGGTACGTACGTAGTAAAAGGTTCTACATGGTTCGATTTCATTCGGAGTTTCCATTGATATATCGATTGTTATTGTATGTTATCCGGTATAATTTAAATGTGCAAAATATTTTACAAAACACAGTTATTCTATGCATGCAGTGATTTCTTTCTGGTGCTACAGTATCTTTCATTTATCAAGAACGATACACCATAGACAATATTAAAGGTATAGCCAAATAACTTTGCCTCTGGAGAATATCAGCTGTAATCTGATACATGCCAGAGAGAGGGTGATCATTGAAATATGTTTCGGCCAAGTAAAAATGAGATTCCCGATTCTTGGTAATTGTGTTAGAGTCTCTTTGGGCAAGATTCCCAAACTGACATGGTGTTATCAGTTGTGTTGTGCTGCACAATGTTGCGAATCACCTTAAAGGATGATTTTGATTATGATCCGTTGGATATCCCACCAGAGGAACAAAATTATGAAGGTATTGTCCGTTATGAAAATGACGGTACCCTAATACGAGGAAAAGATAAACGTGCTGCATTGATGGCGATTTTAAATATTGCCTAAAATTTACAATGAGGATGTTTCAGTTATGTAACGTAAATTGAAATAAAATAATTATATCTGTAACTATAATGTTCGCATTAATTTTTCTAACTACTTAATAACATATTATTTATTTAACTTGATGTTTATTATGATATTAAGTTAATTTTTAATTTTTGGGAGTGGTTGTTCTACAGAAGTGGCAAGGAAAAAGTTTTTATTCACATTGATTTAAAAATCATCGGTTTTCCGTCTGAAGGTCTGCCTGTTTTATTACATAATGAAAAAGTTATTTTAAACCAAAGTAAGTATGAAATTCACCTTTAATACATTTTTGTCGAGTAGGATGGCCTATCGTGGAATTTGGTATAGTTGTTTTTCTTTTTCCCAATAACCTCGCACTATTTGAAACAATGCAAATCGTATTATACTGTAAAATTACCTTATTTTGTAACTTAACGTATTTTATGGGCTTCAAACTATCGTAGTAAATCCTAAAAATAAATCCAATTCTGATACCACTTAGAAAATATTTTTCGTCGTTCGTATTTCGTGCCTTGGGCAGAACGCCACAAGGACGTATTACCCCAGTCTCAACGATGACGCACTTACCACCGCACCCGCCGGACGCCGGCGGCGCCGCGCCGGTGCACACCGAGACGAGGGAGGGGGAAGGCCACCCTAGCGCAGTGTGCCATACAAGGTGGTTTGGAGAAGCCTAAGATTTACTCAGTGAAAGATCACAAGTGAAGAGATCAAGCAGTGAAATAAAATGTACATTCCGGGTGACCAAAAAGCGCCGGAATCTCTTAAAATTGTTTTAGTTATATGTTCATTCATGGATTATAGTTACTCTTCATTTACTTAGTAACCTTTTGTTCAAATGTGCTATTTGCGTTATACAGAATGTCCCTGAAAAGCATCACTAAACTTCATAATTTTGTTCATTTTATCAAAATAAGCAAAGAAAAACCTGTGAATATAGGTCCTATCTCGCTTCGTTTACAGTCTGTCGGTCTGTATGTTTTTTTTACATAATTGATCCTAACTTTTAAACCGCTTAAGATTTTAACTTCAAACTTGGTGTGAGTATTAAATCTATTAGGACCTATTGTCATGCGGAGAATCTAGTTTATACTTTGTACCAATTCAAAATGGTGATAATATTCAGTTTTCAAAGCTTAATAACTCAACAAATATCAAGTTTAGAAAAATTTAGCTAGAGAGTAAAAAGATCTGAAATTTAATTTAATTTGTTGAAATGTACAGTTTATTTAGGGTTATAACACAAATAACGGAACAAATTTAAATTGTCCAAAGTTGAAAATATGAACAATTACCAAAAGTTGCTGTGGTAATTTTGGAAAATTTATATTTTCTCCGTTATTTGTGTTAGGACCCTGAATAATTTGTACATTTCTTGAAAGTAAATTCAATTTTACATATTTTTTGTCTCGTGACAAATGTTTCTAAAATTTATAGTTTTTGAGTTATTAAGCCATGAAAACTAATTATGGCCGTCATTTTAAATTGGCCCAAAGTTGAAATTTGGTAATCCTCATAAAAATTAAATACTAATAGTTTTATTACTCACACCAAGTTTGAAGTTGGTACCTTAAGCGGTTCAAAAGTTATGACAAATTATGTAAAAAAACCCTACAGACCGACAGACGGTAAACTAAGCGAGATAGGACCTATGTTTACGGAACTTTTTTGCTTATTTTGCCCCAAAGAACAAAATTATGAAGTCTGGTGAAGCTTTTTAGGGACACTCTGTATATCCCACTATAGAGAAAGTCCAAACAGATCTTTATTTTTCACACGTGATAGTATAAGCCCGTATGACCGTTTGTGAAGTTCATAAGCATGATAGATAGCATTAAATGTCATATTAGGTCTACCAAAATGATTCCGAAATTTTGTGTATATATTTTGAGATGATATTGTTTAATCTTACAACAAAACTAAGTGACAACAAGAATATTTTCTGAGTTTTAGCGATAGAAACAACATACTGTCGGTAATTATTATATTGGACAGGAAAATGTTAGAACATAATGTTTAGCACACGAATTGCTTTGATAAAATAAAGGTAAATAAAGTACCTTGATAATAAATGTGTGACACGGTATATTTTGTTTTGTTCATTGTCAGCACTGGGAGCATTTATTGGGCTGTGGGTCAATATATATCAAAGCTGTTGCACTAGTTCTACAGCACAATAACCGCTCCCGGCTACGAGCACTTTTTGTGATCTGGAAGAAATCGATATATTACGAGCACCTTTTGGGTTCCCCGTGTGTATATAAGTAGTGTGGGTTTGCGGGTTTTGCGCCGGAAGTGACGTCATCCGGTCACGTGACCGGAAGTGCTGAGTCATGAAAGATGTTATCTGGGGCTGAGCCAGTGACGTAGGCGGTTTTGTGACGAAATGAGTAAAAGTTCAAAGTTCAAGGTCACGGGGAGGTAATTTTAAAAAAGTACTACCTCGCACGCGTAAAATCCGATTGTGATTCGATAGTTTTAATTCGATAAAATATCGAATGAAAATTATCGAATGAAGCAATCGAATGATACGAGTGCGAGGTAGTACTAATACAAATATTACTTTATTTTTATTTACAATAAGTTATGTTTACAATAATTCATGTTTACAATAGTTCCCCGTTGTTGGTTGTCATCGATGTTGTTGATCCGGACGAGTTGCGGCCATCACTTCGCTTTCTGAATAAAGACGGTATATACTTCGATTCCTGCGCAGAGTCCATGTTGTTTTTTGATGCGTAAAGTTCCAAAGATAAATCGTAACCGGACGCAATGAGAAGTCTTAACTCTTCATTAAAAACCTCGAGGTCTTGGAAAGTCGCCAGATGAATAGAGTCATAATGAATACACCTAATTTTAATGGACATTTTAATACAATGTTTTACGTTTGTGAAGAGCACTCGATGTTCACCAGTCGAGAGCCGGAGGTGTACTGACTATTCGCTAGCTAGCGTTCTGGTATCAAACAAAATGGTGGGGCGGAGAAGATGGCGGACAGCAGATGGCAGGCGGCAGGTGGCAGCTGGTTGCTACTACATTCGCCGCCACAGTAATGCAATCCTTCGGCGTAATTCTTGTAGTTTATCTTGTCGGTTCATTTGATACGTTTTACATCTACATATGCAATAGCTGAAACACTTGCACTTACGACAAGCTTTCCCGTCAACTTGATCGCCTGGTATTTTAAAACATTGTAACTCGCAACAATATGTCTTCAAATTGTTATCGAAAAATAAATTTTTCATAGGTGACACCGACATGTTAGCTGCAGCGTGTGTTAGACAAGACTGAGACTAACTTCACTGCTCCCTCTCTTTTATACCTCTTCATAAGTTAACCCTGAATGAAAGTTCAAGGTCATCCATTTGAATTTTAAAAAAAGCAACACAGCAGTATATAAAATAATATACTGCTGTGTTGCTGTTTTTATTTTTTTTTATTTTATTTTATTTTATTTTTTTTTATTTTCTTTATTAAACAAACATCTTACAATACAATAAACTTAAGTTTAACATTGATAACTAGAAATACAAACAGAGACATTATGTACAAGGATGCGTGATGTGCAGAGTGAGTTCCGTCGAGTTGTTGCCGCTTACACCGTGTGATACCAAATACAACGTCCCCGGTTGAATATCTCGCAAATCTTCATTTTGTAGCAGTTGAACAAATCGTTTTGGAAGAAATACTTGAAACTTCGGCTCATCTCCTGGAGAGAAAGGTCCTTCGCTCAATGAAACTAGAATTGCTTCTCCATGTGTGGTTTCCACTTTCTTGATGTTATGAATAATGTAGTGTTTTTGTTCTTTTAGTTCTGAACACTTTTTAGTTAGCAGAAGGTCGGATTTTGAATGAGTGTTGAATTGATCAACCAGTGTTTGTAGAAACTGTTGTGATGTCATCTTCGTCAGTGGTGTCTTCTGTGATGTTGCCTCTTCGGAGTCTCGAATAATACTCGTGCTGGAGCGGTGCTGTCTCCTCGTATTTATAGGCCCCGCTACCCCCACCACATTTCTGTTCTCCACTACCCCCACCACATTCCTGCGTTTGTTTCAAGTAAGCAGCCAAACGATACGCGTTGTACAATGCACAGTTTGTTTGGCCGTGTTTAAGATCTTTTGCAGCGACACAAATATTACCGAGATTAATGTTAAAGTCCTTACTGATAGTTATATCGAAAACATCACCGTGCGTGTACTTTTGTATCCAGTTCTTTTTTTCTAATCCTCTTGTGTATATATGTGAATATTGTTTGCAAAAGTTAAACATAATACTGTGCAGATTACTGTAGCTTATAAATCCTTCATACCAATGTATGTGATGAAAGTAGTTTGTTATCCATTTGTTTGTACTTTTTGCTTTGGTGTTAAGTTTGTTAAAAGAAAAAGGAGCATCAAACGTGAATGGGTAGGCTACAAATGTAAGCAAGTCTAAAATTACTAATTCCTTGATAATAAACCTATCATCATTATTTCGAAATGCTTGAAATTCTATTACACAAGGCTTTACACTCACTTCTTCATCCCCTCCGCTCATCATGGCACCTAGCGATCAACTAAACTGTTTTCCACACCACGGTAGGTTAAATACCAGGCCGTACAGTTGCAGGCGCGTTGGTGTATATTTAACGTGGGCACCGTCCCCAATAGGCCTACCCCACGTGTGTTCTTCTTTACTAAGTCAAACTTTAGTCTTTTTTAACTTCTTCTTCTTGTGTTTCGTTTTCTTCTTCTTCTTGTTTCTCCGTTTCTTCTTCCTGTGTTGTTTCTTCTGTAGCTTCTGTAGCGATTTCTACAAGTGGTTCAAAATCCTTTAACTTTCTCCACATGCAAACTTCATGAGGTATTCTATTAAAAATAGATGTATCCACAGGTCCGTACACGATGGTGCTATCAGATTGTTTTTCCAAGGTATCGACCAAATATTCTTTAATAATAGCGCTTGCAAATACCAACTGTCTCATGTACCTTGTAATAGGTTCTGTTGCGTAGTTTAAAACGTAGAATTCTTCATGTGACAGTAGAATCTTATTTTCATGTTGAGTCAAGTCTCTAATTCGCACTTGTAGTTGTCCACGATGTTTAACAATATCGATTTCATTGTCACAATCCAAAAGTCGAATATGTGTTTTCCTTCCACACAAACTGTTAGTTAAATAACATTCTATTAAATGTACATGTTTCAAAAATGACTCCCAAGCATTTTGCGAAAATAAAACCTTTTTTGTTCCATGGTGTAGTATTACTGTAGGGGAATAATCCAATGACTTCATCAATCCAACTGATACACTTTTACTGATGCATGCTGAGATGGGGTAAAAGATTCGCAAAAAAACTTCAGTTAAAATGTGAGGAGGAATATTTTCTTCAACTTTCTTCTTCCTCTTTGGTACTACCTTTGATGGGTCTGCATTACTTTCCTCCTCTCTATCTCTTTTACCAAACTTTAAAAATGCAGTTATTTCCTTGATGATTTTTTCTTCACTAGTATTATCACGTTCCAATAACGGTGCTACCTCTGCATCACCTTGTACAACAGATGGAGAACTCATTTTGTAGAAGATGTTGCCCATGCGATGATAGACGATCAACTGAAGACCTGCATTGTTGCTCCGCTATTTATAGGTTAGCGACAGTGGCGGTGCCGGTGGTGGTACAACGTTTTACAATACCGTCTTTACGATACCAGTCAACGGTGTGTATGTAACAATTTTATCGTGCAAAATTAAACAATACGCAGATGTATTTGCAGGTACGTTTTCTTGAAATTCCATTTCTATTTTTATATCAACACTAGACGATTTTACAGATTCGTTTTGTTTGGAGCAATCAATTACAACAATCGGAGATTTCGATTCAAACTGTACGGGAGATAGTAGAGGTGTGTTTGTTTTGCCGTAATATGAATTTTGGAACCTAGCGTACATATCGTATAAAACACTGTACCTTTTTTTATCAAAAGAGATATTAAAGTTGTCGTAGGGAAAGAATTGTGAATTCAGGAACACTTTACAGTTTGTTAATTTACAATGGTCAAATTCACCAGCATTTTCAGTTAATATACTTTTTTTCTTTGTTTGTAATCCAAAGATTACATATCTCGCTTTTTCCAAATGAGTAGAAGTTTTTACAGTCCATGTATGCCGTTGTGTTGAAGGTAAAACGGGGTATTCATGAAACTCCCAGCTTCTGAATGGCATTACAATGTCTCGATCTGATTTTAACTTTCTTAATAATGTAATCCTGTGTTCATCATTTAGTCGCACATGTGGTACTCTCCAAACAATCTTGTCTAATGTTAGTTTCCAGTCTAAATTGGCTTCAGTTGTTCCAGCAGATGCTTTAATAATATCATTATCGTTTGATGACCTTAATAAAACTAGTTCTTGTTTTACATTTATTATTATTCTTCTGTAATCTTCAGCAAATCCTAAAAGTAATCTTAAAGGTACGTAAAAATCAAAGTTTCCCGAAGCGTCAGGAGTAATTATACTTTTGTCTGGTGCAACCCATCCTGCAACAGCTAACAGATTCTTCTCATTTGGTGTTAAAGACGCTAATCCTTTTAAGGTACTGGAAATTCCAACCTTTTTTGTTGAATCGACTGTAACTCCTGAAATTTCATATCTAATCTCGTCAAACAAAAATGCCATAGGATTATTTATGAACGGAACAGTGGTTCCAACAGTACCGTCAGCTTTTGTTACTTTTCCTTCAATATATAAATAACTTTCGCATGGAAGAGTATAAATGTCTTGTTGTTGTATAGGAATCCTAATTTCATCGTTATTGTTTAATTTGGACGAAGCGTAAGGGTTGTGCGTGTGATATTCCTTTTCCCATAAGGTCTCGTCGAATGTTGGGCCCTGCGCTATATCCAGTATATCCATTGTTAATGACCTTTAATCCAATTTCTTCTAGAAAACGAATGTTGTCACTTGTTAATCCTTCTACAGCTGATGAGCTACTGACCTCTTTGCTGGTTGGCTCTCTCTTTTTAAATGATAACCCCATTATCTAAGCGGATGATTTTATATGTATTCTTACAGTAATAGCTTCTCCTCGAAAGTCAATAAGGTTTCCGTCTTGATCCACTATGTTCAGCACGATGTCTGAAATGAAACTGGTGTTTAACGGTAGGTACACAAGGTTTTGAGGCTTTTCTACTATCTTGAAACCCGGTGCGACTGATGGGTAGAATGTGTGTAATATATGCCGATTTTCTCCATCTCTGTAGGATCCTTGTATAATGTTACATGTAATGTCTATGCTGTTTACTTTGATGATCGTCACAGTTCTATTCCCAGAATGAGTTGTATTAGGTTCTAATACCTTTGTTTCCTTAGAAAACCCTAATAAACTACCAATTGAACGTTCTTGGCCAAAATCAATATAATACTTAGAAGTAATTTCGGCTTTCATTGTATTGTTATTGCCTTTTATCGTTATATTTTCTTTTCCCATATGTTTTTGTATAACTTCATTTATATTATCAATTTCATAAGCTCCTGTTGGTAAACTGAATTCTTCCAAAGCTGAATATTTTCCTTTATTATCTTTTGTCTTGTAATAATGTATTTTGTTATTAATTCCTTCACTAACGTTTGGAATAGAGTTATATGTTGTTAAATCCAATAATGCGGCTTCCCATAGTCTTCCTTTTTGCAAACGTAGCGCTGGAAACAGAATACTGCGCAAAGTACATGAGTTACCGGTTAATGACACTGTATACGAAGACATCTTAAAGTTGACTAACACTTTTAGCTAAAAAGTCTAAACATAAATGACCGCAAATGGATGTATCATCAGGTTGTTTTCTTGTATAATTGTAAAAAACATTTTCTGCCGCACGAAAGTATTGTTGAAGTTCTTTCGGTGGTGGAAGGTTTCCAAAACTGTCGAAATAATAAATCGTTTCACCAAGTTTCTTGTAACACACCCAATGAGTGCCTAATCCTTCACTATTATCCAAATTTACTATACCAGTCTCATTTTCCACATTTTAACCGGTAATTCATCTTTCATAAATACTCCTCTAAAAAATGGGATTTTCAAACAAGAAGCATATGTAATCAGTTCTTCATTGGTTAATTCTTTGTTTTTAATTATTAATTGCTCTTTCTTATTTAATACACACGATACGGTCTTAGGTATAGTCCTCCTCCCTTTTTTATCATTGACCATATTGTTGGTTTCTTTTTACCTTTACCACTAGTAGATCGACGTTTTCTTCTGATATTACCTCCTTGTTTCTTAGCGGGTCTTTTCCCACGCCTTCTTCTCTTTCCTCCTCCTCCAAACGTAGTTTTTGCTTTCATTGCTGCTGTTACTGCTAAAGACGCTGCTTTTTCACCAATACTCGCGTCACTAGATTTTACTCTTTGCCAAGCTTTCTCAGAAAGTGCTCTATCTGCTATTGATCTATTTTTTGTATCACCAAATTTGGAATACGCTATATCGTGCTGTTTACAAGCCTGATCAAGCTTATTTATTCCAGGATCTCCTCTAGCAAGCCGTTTCTCTAATTTGGTTCCAGGACCACAATATTGATATCCTCCAGGTAAATGTAATTCCACAGGTAATAAATCAATCGCCTTGTTAACTATAGCTCCAACCGGTTTACTTAATAGAGAAAATGCTGTTGATGCTATTCCCCTTCCTCTCTGTAATCTCTCTCGATTATGACTGATGCGTTTAGCCCTCGGCATGACTATTTATAGCCAAACTTACAATCAGTAGGTGCACTCTATAAATGTTTTACAATGAATGTAATATTAGTCTTGGCTTCTTGTATTATATATACTGTTTAAAATCCATTTATTATATAGAAATGGATTAATTAATTAAATGTAGATGCTTTATCCCTTATCATGGGTATTTAAATTCTTTTTTCTCTTATATAATCTTCATCGTTTTCTGTTGGTTCATTAATCACATTCACTTTATCCCCCTTTCCTAATGTCTTGACTTTAGAAGGCTCAGACGGTTTATCTAATTGATTAGGTTTTTCTGGATTGTGTATCTTTTTCCAGTCTAAATAATTGTGGCTGTCAACATCTGAAGCTACAGCTCTTCCTGAAGCCCGATGGATATAATTAAATAAAGCTGCACCAAACCTTTCCATATGTTTTTCATATTCTGTAGTCCATTTCTTGTGTACTATATCAAATATTTTCTTATTTACAGCGTCTCCATCCTGCTCACAATCACCTACATTTGACAATTTTAATTTTTTTACATCATAGCTTGTATCAGTTTCATTCTTTTTGTAAATCGTTAACAATTTTAAAGTCGCTAAATTTACTGCTTCACCATCATAAATGGGATGTTTTATATTGCTTAACCTTTTACCGGAAAATCCCCAATGGTCTTCGTGTACAATCGGGGTTCTTTTATCCATGTATTGTACCGTAACCGCATCAGAAGACAAAAGCGGATCACCAACATTTTGAATTACTTTTCCTTCAAAATTATAATTACCATCAGGTGTTAACGGAAACCCAGCTCTTTTTTCACTATATCCAGATTTTACTCCAAACTCGGAATACCGTCCAAACTTGTCCACACTCATGATGTAACTGAATCGCTATCGTTTAGGTTCTTACTATATATATATATATATATATATATATACGTCTACTGAACAATTATTTCTCGTTTTCGCAGTTCATCAACCAAAGCTACCCATTCGTTTTCTAAACCAGTGTGCCCGGCTTCCATAGCTTCATGTAATAACCTCATTCGATCAACTAACTTATTTATATCGTTGTAATATATTATATTGGTTTTATACAAATTTTTTAATAATCCCCTTCCAGATGTAGTAGGATCAGTTGTTTTTCTTTTTTTATGCAAAACATTTAATTCAGCAGAAGATAAAGCTCTTCTTTTAATTGGAGCTTTATTTGATTTCGAGGGGAAAAGACTAGATATAATGTTTGTGTATTTTATTGACCTGTTTCTATGAATAGGTAGTTCTTTGGAATATTTTTTTCTATGTGCATTTGTATACTCTAGTATATTTTTAAACAATTGTAAATCCTTTTTAGTAAATTTACCAGGATTATTTTTAAAGATGAGTTCAAACAAACCTGTTGTGCCTTTATATTTCTTATCACCAATAACTATATCATCATTTTCGTTTATATCTAACTTTCTATCTCCAATCATTAATCCTTTATCCTCTATTCTAGCTCCATATGTATGATAATTTCGATTAGCATGTGTGCCATGTAACATTTTTAATGTATATTTTCTTCCAAGTGTTCCTTTAAACATAATATCTGTGCCTAATTTGCTTAAGTTGGATGGGTTGATATCCTCTTCTTCTGCTCTTGTATCTTCCGCACTTGTATCTTCTGTACTTGTATCTCCTGCAATGTTCTTTTCCCTTAAATCTCCTATATCTCCGCTTTCTTCATACTCGTCGCTTTCTTCAGATGTTTGTAACTGGTCAGAACTTTCATCATTCTGAAATTCTTCTTCATATTTGGAAATTGGTAGCATTTTGTCTCCTTCGAAGCGAAATGAAGGTCTTTCCATATTTTGTGCTAATCGCTTTAAAGGTTCAGTAACAGGTTTGAATGTTGTTTCTAAAAATTGCTCTCTTTCATTTATACCTGATTTTAAAGCTCGGTTTTTTTGTCTAATAGAATCACTAAGTGATTTTATTTCCTTTAATAGCTTTTCCTGGTTAACCATCTTCACACCTTGACGACTTGTACAGTAATACCGCTAATCAGTGTATTAAAACGAATTTATCAAAACCTATTCTATAACGACCATCTTTTATAGCTTGATCTTTCATAATAACCAAAAATCCATACTTTTCCGCCCATGCTTTTCCGCAAAGCTCTTTAAACTTTTCAAATGGCATATCCGCATTCACATGATCGTTATATATATGTTTTAGGTTAGTATCATCTTGTTTGAATACAATTAGAATATTTGCATTATCTCTGATAAGTTGTTTTGGGATTTTGCTATAAGTTTGTCCTATATATATGCTGTCGATGTTATTATGTCTTCCCATGGCAAAGTAGTTTCTAATAGTATCCTGATTTTCACAAGATACATCGTCAAATATAAATACAGAATACGGTTTCGCTTCGTTTGGTTGCATAATGCTATCACTAGCGTTAAATTTGTAAAAATTAACATCAGACACATCAGATAGGATTTTATCCAGCAATTGATACTTTGGTTGATGTAGAGACTTTGAAAAAATATATAGGTTACTAAACCTTAATCCCTGCGGATTAGTGATCAAATTAAAGACAACATTGGTCTTTCCACAGTTTGAGGGGCCACTTACTATACATCGAACAGTGTTTGGAAGTAAACTACCGTGTTTACCATTGTTGATTTTAACGTTATCCACAGTTAAATCATCTATGTTATTAATATTGAATCGATCTTTATGGTGAATAATCTCCATCCTGCTCAAAGGTTAACGATGAAATGAGTTGCTTGTATTAAACCAAGTCCTTTATAGGTATCCATGAATCCTCAGTTTTGTTAAACCCTAACCACCGCACTTTAACTGCGTCCTTTTTTCTTTGTAACACTTTTTCAACAAGATATACATCACCTACTGTTGACTTTAACATTTCATGTCCATAAAATGCACCTTGCAACAAATCTCCTTTGTTATCTTTTAGGATATACGTTTCAGGTACAGTCGGTTGCACTTTATACACTGTAAAAACTTCATTCGTCCAATTGGGAAGGTATTTTTTGGTAAACACTCCCTTATATTTACTAATCCGTACTTTATCACTTACATTAAATTTTCTTGGCTGCATTTTTTCTACTTTAGGCTTTGTATTTTTCTTTATGCGTTTTAATACATCTTTTGCATTTCTTCTATTTACTTTGTTAGGTTTCATACCAATAGTTCTATGAAACCTGTTGTTATAATCATTTATTAATTGTGGTAAAACATCATACCATACGTAAGAACCTCTTTTTGAAAATTGTTTATACAGTGCTCCTTTTAAGGTTCTATTAAATCTTTCTACAATAGCAGCTTTTTTCTCTGAATTTGTAGAATAATGATTTATTTTATATTTATTCATTAACTGTGCAAAGTTTGTATTAAAGTATTCTGTTCCATCATCAGTTTGTAAATGTTTAATTTTGTTTTTATCTCTTTTTATGGCTATTTCCATGGCTTCTGTTACGCTTTTACCAGTCTTGTCCTTTAGAGGCAAAGCGTCTGCAACTTTTGTAAAACAATTAATAATTGTGAGTATATATTTAAATCCTTTGTTTATTCTGCTATGCGGTCGCATTTCAATTAAATCCGCTTGATATAGATCATTTATCCCTTTTATAACAGTATTTCTTCTTGGAAACTTTATTCTTGCAGGTTTGTGTAGTTCATTAATAATCTTCTCCTTCAGGTCTGACATGATGGTTTCACGAAGGCAGCTGATATGGTATTAAATATTCTTTTGTATAAATCTGCTTATATATATATATATATATATACATATAGTTCAAGGTCATTCAAAACTTGTGTAAAAAAAGGGGAAACACAGCTTAACATTGCTGTGTTTCCCCTTTTTTTACGGAAAGGAAAAGGATAGAGGATCTAGGACGATGAAAGGGTTATTAGTCAATAGGGTTGAGGGAATAGTGACCGAATGGTAAAGTGTGGATGTTGTCTGGAAGGGTTTGTCTTTTGTCGTCATTACAGGATAGCGCCTTTTTAACTTCAGTCACGCTGTACAGCTGATGGTTAAAACTTCTGATGGTGTTGAATTTAGCTGTAATGATGTTATCCTCAAATAAGCATTGCTTGTAGTGTTCAAAATGCACTTTCTTCTTTAAATATAAACTCTTTACACCTTTAGCTTTCTTAATATAGCTATTCTTCTTTTCTTCTTCTTCTTTTTCATTATAGAGTTTCAAAGAATATAGTTTAGACATCAGTGCAACAATCTCTTCAAGCAGAACACCATTAGCCTCATCCTTGAATTTGCCTAGTACTTTTTTGTGTCTGTCATTGTCGTAGTTTGGATGATCTTTTGGATAATCGGAGAAATCAAAGTCGTTCTTGTAAATAAATGTACGTAAATCTTTATACATGTCCAATGTTACTATGCGATATATAAAAGCGTCAGTGTCCATATATGTAATAGATATATTTTCTCTTCCGTAGAACGCCACCATTTTGTTGTAGTGAAAATCGTACATGTGTGTTTTTGAGATGTCCAAGATTGACATGCCTATATACAAAGGACGATCCATCTTCACACTCGTCTTCTTCATGGACACTGCTACAAGTTTTTCATTAATAATTATAGATGTTCTAAAATTTGGCTGCAGTACTAGTTTCTGTAATTTTTTTGCGTCGGTAACAAGTTTAACATTTTTGTGTCTTCTTTTGTTTTCCAATGTTTTTCCAAATATCGCATTATTCATTAATTTAAAGAAATCTTTTTGAAAGTCTGATGTAGCTGCTGCTCTTCTGTAGGTATTTGAATCAATGTAGGGTTTCAACCAGCATGATTGAGAAAATTCCAAAACTCTATTAATTTTTGTTAGACGTAGTCCTAATTCGATAGCTTGTTGAACCACCCAAAAGTGAGCCACGTAGCGTTGTTTATTATTTAATGTCATCATTAATTTGGGGTGTTTTCCAATTGGTGAAATTTCTGTTTTAGCAAGAAGTGGAAGGTCATAATGAAGATCATGTAAATTTTCTGGGTATTCAAAATCGCAATCCAAAATATATCCAGTGTCACCATGTTTCGGAATTTGTAAAATATCGCCAATAGAGTCGGGATTAATCCATTTAAAGTTATCAAAAGGAAGTGGGTTTGACATTGCCCATCCGTACAGGTTATTTGCATCGAAATATCCTAAATAGGTTGACGGTTTGGTTTCATCGTAATCGGGTAGGTATTTGTTGTTGGCTTTGACATGTCTGGTAACACTTTGGGTCAATCCGCCTCTTACTCCAGCTTCAACCATTAAAACCATGTCAATGTCTGTTAAAAGTTGGAGTTTGCATTTTGTTTCTTTTAACATGGCTTGCCAAGCTAATCCTGGTGAAGTATACGAATGTAGAGGGTCCAAACCGTATGCAGCAAAACAGGTGTTTCGGAATTCTTCCATTACATCACAAAGAAGAGTTACATCTAGTTTGACATAAAAGTCCGAGTAATCTCCTAAGGTCTTCATATCTAACTCGTTCCATACTCGACGTGCGTGTTGATAGTCCTCAAGTGATATTTCCGAATCATTAAGTTTGTTTTTGAAGTGTTCTGGTGAAGGTAGTGATGTTTCATCAAATCTATGCAGTCCATCGATGTAATCATAGGGGAAGACTCCTTTTCGAAGAACCAAATCCATTTTACTATTGGGTACAATTTTGCTTGTTTCTATCAAATCTGTTCTTCTTAGATTTTCAGATAATTTCATGAGGCTTGAAGGCATAAATCTAAATGAATCAACAAACCTTAATTTAATTTTACCCACCTTTTTTGAAAAGCTTATAAATTTTTCCATTGTAGTAGCCAAAACGTCTATTGCTCCATTATCTCTTCCTAGTTCGGGGATTATGAAGTGCGAATCATAACCACTCAGATTGTGCAGAACTACGGGGATAAAATATGGTAGTTTGTAGTTCAAGTTGCAAGCGTTACAGGCTGCACCTCTGTACGCTCCCGTAAGATGATCGTGGTCACGAACTTTAACGTTATCCAGTGTAAAGGTGTTATTACACAAATAACACGTTGTTGTTGAATCATAATGTTGAAGTTCTTCTTCTTCCATAGGTGACATGGGTACCTTTGTTCCATACAGTTCTTCTACCTTTGCAGCTATGTCATACAAATCATCGACAAAGTATTTGGCTGCTTCTTCACCGCGATAAATCTTTGGAGAAGATGATAGTCCATATTTTTGAAGATGGTCTTCAGTCAACGTGGATTTAATTAGTATGCAATAACTGTTTGGTGAATGAAGTTGGTATTTGCTTCTTCTTGTAACGTCCTCTTCTTGTTGTTCAATCGGATGTAAAGAAGACTCGAAATCAGCGTAAACAACAACAGGTACACGGTATTGTTGTATTACTTTGTCAAATTTTATCTGCGCTCTGCTAGGATGCGGCAATTTAATTCTTACTTCATAGTTTCCATTACATAACCGCTGGTGTTCTACTAACCAATCAGACCCTCCCCTTCTTAGTTCTTTGTTCACGTGACAAAAACATCTTTTGCAAATTGTCATCTTTCTTTTATGCTTAGATAATTGATTAGAAACAAGACTTTCAAATTTTTTGATATACACAAAGTGTGAAATATCACCTTTAGTAATTAATAACAAATCGGTATGATCTCTGCGCTCATTTGGTGTTATACGCAAGGGGTACAAATTGTTTGTCGAATCCAATCCGAAGAGGTTGACAGAAGCTGAAGGATTTTGTTTTTCAAATTTTGAAACGTCTGTTATAGCAACAGGGTAAGTCATCCCTTGGAAATTATATCTATGTTGTACTTCTTCATAATAGTGACTTGGTCTTTCCGGATGAATTGTTACATATTTGGCCAACATAGCATATTTAAAACACTCAGTATCTTGATTTTGTACGTTGACGCAGGATAAGGTATTTCTAATCTTTGTTGGTAGAGGAATGTAGCTACTTCCTCGAATTCCATAGCCGTGTTTGTGTACTCTTAAGTCTAGCCCTGTGATGCTTAACAAATTCCATCCAGAGCCTCTTCCTTCATGTTCTTGTATTTTAGTCATTAGCTCTTCAAAACATTCAGATACGATTGAATCAATATCTGACGAAAACATAATAGTTCGGTTTTTTGTTAAAAACCCTCTCGGTGAAGTTTCATTTTGAATGTTTGTAAATAAAGCATCCATTAATAGTCCAAATTTAATAAAATTTAATCTTTTTAATTCATTTTGCAAAGTGTTGCTTACCAATCCTTTTGCGTTATTTAAAAACTCTTTGAGTTGTAATTTTGCATTGTCAATTTTGAAGTGGGTTACTACATTACCCGGAAGTGCTCGGGCATGTAGTTCTACATTTACTGCTGTTGATGCTGAAGGACGGTGAAGTGTAGACAGAGCATGCGTAGAAGTCGATGCAGCTGATGATGTTGAAGGATGATGAAGTGTAGACAGAACAGGCGTAGAAGTCGATGCAGATGATGATGATGATGTTGAAGGACGGTGAAGTGTAGACATAGCAGAGGTAGAAGTCGATGTTGATGGTGCATATTGAATAACACTAGGTCTGGAATTTTGGTGTTGAGCTAACATTTGATCTATTTCTTTCAATTCTTCTTCTTCATATTCTTCATTTTGGTTTTTGTTATGTTTCAGTTCTTTATGTATCATTAAAATAAATTCATCCTTAAATGAAGACTTGCAAATATCGCAGCGATGCATAATGTAGGTGCGATCTCCACAAGGGTCTAGGCAATAATGAACAACACTGCAAATACCCCTCTATTTATACCCTAGCAAAAGTAATGGGGGTACGTATTACGTTAAGTTTACTATTTTTTTTTTGCATTTTATATTTACTATTGTAGCTGGAGGCTACAAATTTCTGTATTTAGGTCAAGGTCATTGAACAAATTTGCCAAAACGGGGAATAGATCAGTAAATGATTTCATATTAAACCATAAACTGATCTATTCCCCGCTCTGTATTTAACTAAGACAATTTTCTCCAACAGAAACATTTGATAAATTTTAAACTCGGATGTGAAGTTGGATTGTACACATTGCATCTTGATCAACTAAAAATTTCATAAAACAATAGGGATCTTCAGTTGTAGATTCATCTTTAACATATTCAATAGTCAACATTGCCGAACGAAGATCTTGTGGAATTACGTCGACTTTTATGAGTCGCCTTTCGAGTTCGAACCGTTTTGTTATTATGAGGGGAAAGCTGTAGCAAACGGAGTTTCCTGGTGGGTTCATTATGCCTATATGATAAATATACACTGTTGCATCGTCTTTAAATAGACGTTCCCCCACCATTAAATGTATAAGTTACCCCACTTTTTTAATCATGTAAATGGGTCAAGGTCATACAACGATATTACCAAAACGGGGAATAGAGCAGTAAGTGATTCTCACTATAACCACAAACTGATCTATTCCCCGCTTTGTATTTAAAGTAAACTATTTGAAGACAACAAAAACTTATTCAGATTCTTCCGATGATGATGATGATGAGCTCGTATCACTAAATAAGCGACGACGAACACAAAAGTTCCCTGTGACTGGATCTAGAACTACATCATCGATATTAATACTGCTTGGAGGGGTTTCACTATCAACAAGGTCCATTTCCTCCAAGCAAAGCAACTGATGATGAAATTCCGGTTCATTATTATCGACATCGTCGTCGTCAGTCAACAGCTCCAACAGCTCCATCTCTCCAAGATATGGTTCACTGCTAGCATACTCACTCAGTAGTTCAAGATCACTAAATAGTTCAAGATCACTAAATAGTTCACCTTCCATCTCTGAATCGTCTTCGTCTTCATCTTCGTTTAAATTTAATGGAATATTTTTAATCAATTCTAGTATAGTCTTCTTAGAAGGGAAAATGTTATCTCTGGGCGACATGATTCCGAGTAGCAGACTGATTTACCACTAATACTAAACCACCTTTTATACATGATTTCGGTGGTGGTGGGGGTAAGTGTTGAAAGTGCAAGTGGTAGGGAAAAGTGATAGGGAAGAGGTATTATTGTAACACAAATGATTAAGTCCTGTAAGTGGGTCAAGGTCACCTTATCCTATTACCAGAACGGGGAATAGAGCAGTAAGAGATTCTTATTCAAACCTCAAACTGATCTATTCCCCGTTCTGTATTCCCCCCCCCCCCTTTGGCGTTTTATTTAGTTTATGAGGTTGTGTAATAAAGGCACAGTGTGTAGCCTTCTTGTAATAATTGGTTAATTTTTTTCTTCAAAGGGATTGGTTTTACATCTATTTTTACTTCTTCTGTTCCACGAATACCCAATCCTTTGACCTGAACATAATGGTACTCCGTTAACAGTTGGTAAACACGCTGGATAAAAGTATCCGCTTTAGCAGTAGAGTCAATATAGTGGAGGTATACCATGGTAGGTGCTCTCTTGACGCAATTCAGAACCAAAGTGATAATTGTCTCTGTAACATCGGGCTTATATACCCATCGTTTTTTTTTTTTTTTTTTTTTTGCTTTAATTACAGGTTTGGAACAATATAAAATGTTATATTAATGTTCCATCCATTATTGGCTAACCTTACCATATTACCAAAGATTTTATATAACTTTCTACTGTAGTTTATTTCAAATGCTTCATTTTCACTACTATAAACTTCACCTGTTGGTCTCCACATGCACAATTGACAACTAACCTCTATATCAAGATACCGTAGCAGTAATCTCCTTACAGCAAGCAACTGATCAATGTTTTCGACCCGTCTGCTAACTATTATAGTTGCTGCAGAGATAGAAGTAGTGGATGCATTCATTTTCAGCAGAGTACTAATTTTTACCAGCGATGGAGAACCTCCTTTATACTTAGTTTAAGTAGTGGTGGGGGTTAGGAAAAGATATTGTTGTTGTGAGAAATAAGAAGATCTTTCATTATTTTTTATCAAACGAATATTTTCTAAGTCCCAAGGTCATTTACACCAGTTGCCAAAACGGGGAATAGAGCAATAAGAGGTTCTCACTTTGACCTCAAACTGATCTATTCCCCGCTTTGTATTTCAAAGGACTTTAGTTTTTTAAGATAGTTACTCGTCCTGATCTTCATCCATGAGGAAGATTTGTTTGTAAGCTGAAGGTTCTTCAGCGAAGAAATGTTGGTCCGCTAACTCATCCTCTTTAAGAAAAACAGCTTCAAAAGGTGGAGGGTTGTGTAAATCTTCTTTGTGAATTAAGGACGGTTCTTGAAGCTGCGACTGAAGGTTTGAAATGTATTTTATTGACTTTTGTATAGTGGTTAATTTAGAATCATACGGATTGGAGGATGGTAATATGCGTCTTAATACTTTATAACAATCAGCGATCCTTGTTCTCATTTTTCTAGAACTAGCATTGTTTCTCTCGGTTTTGAGAGATCTCGAGTTTAAGTTTGGCGAAGTATTACTAGTCTCTGGAAAAATGTTGGATAGAATCATAGCCTGGACAAGTATCGATGGGGCAGCAGAAGATGAAACAGTACAAGAAGAGGCGTCAGAAGTTGGTTTTCTGATGTGCTCCATGGTGTCTGAGGTGGGCGAATACAAGCAGCAGACTAATTTTACCATCGATAAGGTGTCTCTTTTATACCCAATGGAAGTGGTGGGAGTGCAAGTTTTAGGGAGGGGATGTTTTTGTAAGAAATATATATTTCAATATTTTTTTTTTTTTTTTTTTTACCAAACAAAATTTTCTAAGTCCCAAGGTCATCTGAACAAATTGCCAAAACGGGGAATAGAGCAGTAAGTGGTTCTCACTTGGACCTCAAACTGATCTATTCCCCGCTCTGTATTTCTTAAAGTAAACAATAAATCTTCACACTATTGAGCAGCCTTTGCTCTTTGAAGCTCAAGTTCTAAGTCTGCAACCAGGCGAAAGTCTGCATCGTGCTCCTCCCATTGTTCAGGAGAACGCGGTTGTCCACACCACTTTGTAAAGGCGTACCTCATTGCCTCATTATACTCCTCCAGGATAACATGATAGGGTCTTGGTTGCTGCGTTGTAGACCGCATCGATGATGTAGTTTGTTGCGGTTGTGACTGGGCATCATTCTCCGCAACCTTATCAATCTTAGAAACCTCGGTAATTTCAGCAGCCTCAGCAATCGCGTACAACTCCTCTTCGCTAATTTCCTTTCCCCATGTGTTGCTGTTGACGCTCATGATGATACAACTAATAATTATATTCCGAATCGCTTGCTTAAATACCCGCTTACCCCCTCCCTTCTTCACTGTTGAATAATATCTTTAGTATAATATTTCTCCTTTTTCCTTTTACGTTTATCTTTGTCTTAGTGTAAAATATCTAAGTCCGTTATCTAGGTCAAGGTCGTTGTAACATTGTAAAAAAAAAAAGTGTGGACAACCTATTTACACTCTGCAGCATATGCTACAATTTGTAAATAGGTTGTCCACACTTTTTTTTTTAATTTGGAAAAACTTTATTTAATTTGGAAAGAATGTTTTTTTTTTTTTTTTTTTTTTTTTTTTTTTTTTTTTTTTACAATTTATTGCACACAGTGGTTCCTGAATCGGCTCGGATTAGATAGTGCTTTTTTGTAGGGTTTTTGGGATGACGCATGCCTTTAGGTAATCTTAAAATGTAAAGGCGGTCTTCACATTTTAACATGACCTTCAGGAATCCCATTATTTTTACAAAGACGTATTGTTTGTTTTTAGCTAGCCTATTAATCCGAGTCTTAGCCGGTTTCACTGTTGGATGTGGTGAAGAAGGAGAAGCGGTATTTTTTAAATGAAGATTGCACAGTTCTTCATTTAAAGTACACTGTTTTGCACAGCGTTCGCCTTTCTTTGCACCTTTTTTGAAGATATAATTACATAGTTGTGCAGGACGTATGCACCTTCTATGCAATGACTTTAATTGATTAAATTTCTCTGAAGGAGATTGAATATTTGTGCAAATTACTGAAGGTCTGGTTGAACTAGTGGAAGGTGAAATTTCAATTGGGGGTCTTGTAGATATTTTAGAGCTTGATCTCGAGGTGGAGCTTGATCTTGAGGTGGATGATGAGGAGCTCGAAGAAGACCTTGATCTCGAGGTAGATGATGAGGAGGAGGAGCTCGACGAAAACCTTGATCTCGAGGATGATGGTGAAGGAGAAGTTGGTCGATCCATAATGGGTGGTGAAGTTGTCTTCTCAGGGATGATAAGAGACATTAAAAGAGCCTGACGAAGAATTGAACCAGCAGCCGAAGTCAAGGGTGATGCAGAAGTCGAGGGTGATGCAGAAGTCGAGGGTGATGCAGAAGTCGAGGGTGATGTAGAAGTAGAGGGTGATGCAGAAGTCGGTAGTGATATCGGGTGTGACTCCATAGTTCTGAGTTGAGCAAGCACAAGCAGCAGAATGATCTTACCAGTAATGGGAAGCCTCTTTTATACCCAATATAAGTGGAAGGAGAAAGGGGAAAGGGGAAGGGGGATAGGCTATGGTTTAAAATATTAATTTTCCTATATGTAACCAGACAGAGGTTTTATAAGTCCTGTCAGTGGGTCAAGGTCATCTGAACTTGTTGCCAAAGCGGGGAATAGAGCACAAATTGGTGCTCTATTCCCCGCTCTGTATTAGGGGACAGGGAATTACAAGCAATGATTTTAATAACAAAAAATAAAGAAAAAAACCCCCCAAAAAAAAAGGAAAATCACAACAGTTTCTCAGGCTAAGAAAGGTAATGTCAACCGGTTTACATGGCCGTATTGACAAGTCCGGTAGAGCACAAATTGGTGCTTTATTCCCCGCTCTGTATTAGGGGACAGGGAATTACAAGCAATGATTTTAATAACAAAAAATAAAGAAAAAAACCCTCCAAAAAAAAAAGGAAAATCACAACAGTTTCTCAGGCTAAGAAAGGTAATGTCAACCGGTTTACATGGCCGTATTGACAAGTCCGGTTTTCAGGGCCGAAACTTATTGTCAGGGGGTTAGGAAAGGGATGAGAAACAAATTACATTACTTTGAAACAAACTGGTCAGTTAGAGTTAACGTTAATTTTACAAAGAACAATCAGTATCACTGAAACCCGGACGGACGTAGATCACGAACGGGCGTCAGGATACTGCGGTCAGTTTAACAAGGTCACAACAGCAACACTGAAACCCGGACGGACGTAGATCAACGAACGGGCGTCAGGCTACTGCGAACCAATGTTTTGACCAAGGTAGTTTACAAAGACCGGCATTTAAATTACTTTGATAACAAACCCCACGGATATAAAGACTTTACCCAAGGATAAGGATCTGTAAGAAAGGTACATATTTCATCATTAAATATTTACAAAGACCGGCATTTAAATTACTTTGATAACAAACCCCACGGATATAAAGACTTTACCCAGGGATAAGGATCTGTAAGAAAGGTACATATTTCATCATTAAATAAAACACTCAAAACCAACACCAACATTCATTAAACTAACTACATTAATTAGCAGCAATCTACAAGCAATAATCTAACAAACAAACTACCATGCTTAACAAACTACCATGCACATGCAAAGGCGCGGATCTCTTAATTGCGCGTCGGGCCCAACGCACACTTAAAAGACCTACGCTGCAGCAGAATGCAACCCGGACGGACGTAGATCACGAACGGGCGGCAGCCTACTGCGAAGAGACTGCGGACTGCTCCCGCTTATAAAGGCGGCGGTCAGTGGTGGGAGGTGACTAATGGGAAGCCTCTTTTATACCCAATATAAGTGGAAGGAGAAAGGGGAAAGGGGAAGGGGGATAGGCTATGGTTTAAAATATTAATTTTCCTATATGTAACCAGACAGAGGTTTTATAAGTCCTGTCAGTGGGTCAAGGTCATCTGAACTTGTTGCCAAAGCGGGGAATAGAGCACAAATTGGTGCTCTATTCCCCGCTCTGTATTAGGGGACAGGGAATTACAAGCAATGATTTTAATAACAAAAAATAAAGAAAAAAAACCCCCAAAAAAAAAAGGAAAATCACAACAGTTTCTCAGGCTAAGAAAGGTAATGTCAACCGGTTTACATGGCCGTATTGACAAGTCCGGTAGAGCACAAATTGGTGCTTTATTCCCCGCTCTGTATTAGGGGACAGGGAATTACAAGCAATGATTTTAATAACAAAAAATAAAGAAAAAAACCCTCCAAAAAAAAAAGGAAAATCACAACAGTTTCTCAGGCTAAGAAAGGTAATGTCAACCGGTTTACATGGCCGTATTGACAAGTCCGGTTTTCAGGGCCGAAACTTATTGTCAGGGGGTTAGGAAAGGGATGAGAAACAAATTACATTACTTTGAAACAAACTGGTCAGTTAGAGTTAACGTTAATTTTACAAAGAACAATCAGTATCACTGAAACCCGGACGGACGTAGATCACGAACGGGCGTCAGGATACTGCGGTCAGTTTAACAAGGTCACAACAGCAACACTGAAACCCGGACGGACGTAGATCAACGAACGGGCGTCAGGCTACTGCGAACCAATGTTTTGACCAAGGTAGTTTACAAAGACCGGCATTTAAATTACTTTGATAACAAACCCCACGGATATAAAGACTTTACCCAAGGATAAGGATCTGTAAGAAAGGTACATATTTCATCATTAAATATTTACAAAGACCGGCATTTAAATTACTTTGATAACAAACCCCACGGATATAAAGACTTTACCCAGGGATAAGGATCTGTAAGAAAGGTACATATTTCATCATTAAATAAAACACTCAAAACCAACACCAACATTCATTAAACTAACTACATTAATTAGCAGCAATCTACAAGCAATAATCTAACAAACAAACTACCATGCTTAACAAACTACCATGCACATGCAAAGGCGCGGATCTCTTAATTGCGCGTCGGGCCCAACGCACACTTAAAAGACCTACGCTGCAGCAGAATGCAACCCGGACGGACGTAGATCACGAACGGGCGGCAGCCTACTGCGAAGAGACTGCGGACTGCTCCCGCTTATAAAGGCGGCGGTCAGTGGTGGGAGGTGACTCCGCCCCGTGACGTCGGGGGGGGGGGGGGCATGACCCAAGTGGGGGGGGGGGGACATGACCCAAATGGGGGGGGGGGGACATGACCCAAATGGGGGGGGGGGACATGATCCAAATGAGGGGGGGGGGGGGTGTCATGAAGGGAAGGGGAACCGGTTCTTAGCTTTCTACCCGTATATGGAAGTGTCAAGGTTACACTTGGCAAGCCGCCAAAAACCTAATCAACGAGATAAACCGTCTGACCCTTCAAAAGTCAAGACATTAGGACTCATTCCAGCTTTGTCTCTCGAACTAAAACTACGTGCCGATCAGCAGCGCTACGATGACTTCCCCTGTGAACCTTGAGAAACTGCGACGTCTGAAGGAATCCCTGAAGGAGACGGTTGAGAGAAGAAGTGGTTTTAAGAGACCAACTTCTTTCAAGGCCACAATAAGAAGAAATTTTAAGAACCATCCGCTCTACTTCAACCAACATCCGTCATCTGAGCATCGACCTTCGACTTCGACTACAAGTCAGCCTCGACCTTCAACTCCACCTCTCACCGTGGATGAGGTGATGGAGCGGACGAGGGTGTTGAAGGAAGAAGAATTAGTCACTCCTCTAAACTTCAAATCACTTAAATTTAGAAAACTAAAAACAAATATCAAATACAAGTTTGTGGCAAGGCTCAGCGGAAACAGCTATATTTTACAACATGAAGATTTTCACTTCAAGGTCCAACTGCCTCATTCCCTGCCGCAACCGCCTAGAATCCCATCCAAAAAGGAACTGTTTTTCGTCAGACAAGAGGGCAAGGCGCATTGGTTAATTAAATAAATTGTCACAGCCCTTGTCCATTTCCTCCACCTCGACTAACCGCAACTCCTTCAGGACTCCTCTTCATGGCATCAAAAACGGTCCTTTTCAGGACCACCCTAAGCATTTCAAGTTAGGGACTTGGCCTGTACATAGGCAGGAGACTGTTAGTCTTATGTTTGTGTGCAGCCCACTTTGTAAAAATTTCGAAGTCCCAAGGTCCTTGACCTTGACCATGACCATGACCCAGGGGGGGGGGGGGGGGGTATAAAGTTTGTGCAAAGTATGTCATGTGGGTACTCAAATTACGCGGATTGATCGGACGAACAAGTTGGTGCAAACAGAATTCAGATCCGACAAAGGGTATAGAAGCAACAGCGAAAAAACTACTATTTTCAAGGATAAACCTAAATAACTTCTTTATTTACGGTTTAAAGTATATTAAGTGGGTACTCAAATTACGCGGATTGATCAGACGAACAAGTTGGTGCAAACAGAATTCAGATCCGACAACGGGTATAGCAGCAACAGCGAAAAAACGCCTATTTTCAAGGACAAACCTAAATAACTTCTTTGTTTTTGGTTCAAAGTATAACATGTGGATACTTCAATTACGCGGCTTGCCAAGACAAACAAGAAGGTGCAATTTAAATTTAAATCTAACCAACAGTATATCATCTGTAGCGTAAAAACGATGGTTTGAAGGACAAGGTAACGTTGTGGTGGGGGTTAGGTGCCTATCATACATGATAACGCTCCATCATTATTCTTCCAGCTCTTGACGGATGAACATCTACCTAGAGGGTCTGAAAAATGTCGCAGTTTTACAGGAACATGAGGAAGGTGACCTTCAGTAGTCCCCTTGACACTACTTTCTACTTCCCTGACAATGAAGACAGAAGGTCTACACTTTTAGTGGACAATGAGCGGTTTCGTCGAAGAATAATCGAGGTTGAAACACTTTTAGCTAGTTGTTTGCTTCGCAAAAAGAACCATATGAATACATGCACCGGTTTAGATCATAGTAGCTGTTATACTTATACAGAGTTGAAGCGCAAACATTATTGAAGTTTTTAGTTACGGAGCTAAGGTCTTGACAGTCTAAGAGCTAAACCCTAACTAACACATGTAAACTAGTTATTGTGCGATGTAAAACTCGGTGGGGGGACTGGTGTAGTGGGGGACTGGTGTAGTGGGGGGACTACCATCTGCCGCACACTTGCCACCTGCCGCCTGCCGCCTGCCACCAGCCATCTGCTTCGTTCTACTACACTTTTACCCCCACCATTTTGTTTGATACCAGAACGCTAGCTAGCGAATAGTCAGTACACCTCCGGCTCTCGACCGGTGAACATCGAGCTCTCCGAGACGCTCTTCACAAAATAACAATATCATTTCACTCAAGGTCTGATAGATGTTTCTATTTCATTGCCGTCACGTATTATTTCCTCCTGACAGCAATGAAATGCAAACACCTAACAGAACAGATAGGTGTCAAAAACACAACATGGACTCTGCGCAGGGATCGAAGTATCTACCGTCTTTCTTCAGAAAACAAAGTGATGGCCGCAACTCGTCCGGATCAACAACATCGATGACAACCAACAACGGGGAACTATTGTAAACATGAATTATTGTAAATAAAGTAATATTTGTAATATGAATTATTGTAAATAAAATAAAGTAATATTTGTAATTGTTCTACCTCGCACTCGTATCATTCGATTGCTTCATTCGATAATTTTCATTCGATATTTTATCGAATTAAAACTATCGAATCACAATCGGATTTTACGCGTGCGAGGTAGTACTTTTTTAAAATTACCTCCCCGTGACCTTGAACTTTGAACTTTTACTCATTTCGTCACAAAACCGCCTACGTCACTGGCTCAGCCCCAGATAACATCTTTCATGACTCAGCACTTCCGGTCACGTGACCGGATGACGTCACTTCCGGCGCAAAACCCGCAAACCCACACTACTTATATATATATATATATATATATATATATATATATATATATATATACATATATAAAAATTTGAACGAATGGTGTTTTTGGCATCTGGGGACCTCAAAATGAAAAGTTACCATGGTCTCGGGCTTAAGTCTTACCATGAGACCTACGGTAATAGCTTCTTTCCTATAGGGGAAATTCGCTAAAAGGAACATATTATTAAAAAATGTACATTTCTTAAAATTATTTAACTGAGTTGCATTTACAAGCCATTTAAATGTAAAAATTTAGAAGTTTCTAACTACAACCACGTAAGACAGAAACATTGTTTCGAAATCCTAAGAGCGTGAGTAGAATTAACTCTCTTCTGCCAAATCCCCTTTAAAGTATTGATAACGTGATTTTCATGGCCAAGAACATGAATCCTGCGGACCTTCGCACCAGTCCTTTTTGCTATCTTAATAATATGTTTACGTGGTGGCACAGATATTTTTCAGAATTTGCCATTATTATTATAAATCAACCAGACGGAGCTACATACCAAGTTTTATTAATTTTGGTCAAAACTAAGGGAGATATAAAACATTACTTATTCTCCATATGAATAACATGGAACCGAGTATGCAGGTTTGCTGCTACGGGGAAAATAAAAACTTTTTTGTGGAAATATCAATATACTACAACTAGTTGAAGCCACATACCAAGTTTCATCAATATACACTCATAAATAATCGATATATCAAATTTCATTTATCCTCCATAAGGATAACATTGGACAACGTACTGTGTTTAGCACTTTGAATATCTCTGCAACGGTTGGACGTAGAACAACAATTAAAACACCAAAATGATTGATTTGTAGAGCTAAACTGATTGGTAAAGAGAAATGTGAAGTTTTTAGTCAAATTATCTGAGGAAAATCCAAAAACCTTTTTCCCTTAATATTAACATAGGCAATTTTATGGACGCCTTTTTTGACTTTTCTCTACAACCACTTAACCTGGGTTAATGATTAAAAATACAAAATTATTTGGTTTTTTAAGCTCTATAAAAAGGCTGTGACCAAAATTAAGTGTTTTTTTTAATTTAAGGGGAAAAATTCCAATAACTTATTTTTGGAAAATGTAAAACCCCCATAAAACCCCCTTCCCACAGTCCGATCGATCTGGTTTCCGAACTTAAGTCATATATTTGTGCCCAATTTCATCAAAATCGGGCGTTTGTTTCAAAAGTTATCGCGGTAACGGACACATAGACATATAAATAAATAAAATATATATATACATAACAATTTGAACGAATAGTGTTTTTAGAATCTGGAGACCTCAAAACAAATAGTTATCATGATCTTGGGCTTAAGTCTTACCATGTCACCTACGGTAATAGCTTCTCCCCTATAGGGGGTATTCGCTAATAGTGTAAGTAACATAACTTACCTTTCAGTTACTAGTAATGATAAACCATGACAGCTGTTATTGTCATGTTACGATACTGAGAAGGCGTATCATATTACCAAACCGAACGTATTTGTGATAGCAAGTTCCCTAATGCGCATCCGACTGACACTCTTTGACGTAAAGTGTGACTCGGAGTTCGAAATGGGCCTTCCAGAAATGTTGAATACTTTATACGTGACTACTTTTTATACTAGTAATTTACAAACGAGAAATGTGAAAATAGCAGTAGTTGTTGCAGCAGTGATATTAGTCTTGGTAATTTTATTTGTAAGTAAATAATTGTACTGGTTGCAATTAAACTTTATTTTATAGACGGTCTTACTGTAATTTTGATTTTGATTGGTTTCAAATGAAATGTGTTTACAGAACGTGTGTTGACACAAATATGAGTGAATGTTTCAGATGATTACACGAAAGTGGAGCAAACAAGGTGAAAATGAAAGTGACCTTTCCGCTAATGAAGACCACTGGTAGTATCATTTCTCACTAGCATCGTTAATTAAACGTCGTTTTGTTTTGCAATGATTGTTTACACCCCCTAAATTTTATACACTTAATATTAACAACGTTTACGTCACCTTTTCCTCCCTAAATATAAGAATGTAAGCAGAAAAACATTAAGAGTTAGGACAAATTAAAACCACAAGTGTTTAGAAAGTTATAAATCATTACTGTTCACATAATAAAAAAGTGACATAATAGAGACAACACAGTGGAGATGTTGTTTTGAATTGTAACTCGTACGAAGTGAGTCTTTGGATTTATTCTTATTATTTTGTAATATGATATTTCATACCGAATCAAGTATATAGAATAGTCCAAATCTATAGTCCGGATAGAATAGAATTATAGAATAGTCCGGATCTTTCCGTAACTAAGTAGAATATAGTAGCAAATATAATAAGTTGAATACATAAAACAATTTAGTTAATGTATCAAATTTTAGAAAATATTTTTAAATACTCTATCCTAGCAATGTATAAGAATTACAGGGTAGTTTATAATGTATTTAATGTTAGCCAACATCCAGTGCGAAGTATAATATTTTCTCCCTTCCTGCCAAACATCTCTCATTTCTGAAAATGTTTACAATCTTTCTTATCATTTGTTATATATTTACAATGTATATTACAAGTAACATACTTGTACAATGCATTTACAAGTTTTGTATCTCTAAAAAAAGTAAGAGAGTGTACCATTTTAAAAATATTTAACGTGGAAGCTCGGTATGGTAGAATAATTAATTCAAATACCTAGCCCAGCTTATTTTAAAGACATTATGGCGTTTGTCTTTTAATTTTGGCACACATAAGTCATATGCCAGGATTAATTAGCATAGTAATACATTGTTAAACATTTGAGAATAACAAATTAAATAATTCAAAGATATATAAAAATAAATTAACAATTTTAAATGTATCTAAGTATTATACTGGAAGTCATTTTGTTTCTTCATTTAAAAATAAACCATAATTTTGCGGTCATTTTGAAGATTAAGTACGGGATAAAAGGCTAATTTTAGTCATCCAAGCTTTTTGATTTTTAATCTATAGGCTATTTGAAATAAAATTTCAATACTAAAATGATCATTATCAATTTCAATTTAAAACAATGAGTTTGAAACAAGTGTTACTAAATGGGATATTTACAGTTAATGTTTTGAAGCGGTTTTAGTAGTAAAACGTTACCGTTAAAACACTGTTATAAGTAGTAGTAAAAGGCGGGTTCGCCAACATGAGGGGTACGAGGGATACGAATTTCAAAGATTAAATACTCATATGACCTAACCTAATTTAACCCAACTTAATCTAGCCTAACCTATGCCCAAGGTCATCAAGCCCATTTGAGAGGTCAAAGGCCAATTTCGAACGGAAAATCAAGCGTTTTTGAAGAGTAAAAAAAATCATGGTCACAAATACATTTTATTTTTTAAATCCTCAATTGATATCCGTGCTCCCAAAACCATTCGAATTTCGCTCTGTTTGCCTTACAATATTTCCTCTGATACATGGAGGTTTCTTGTAAACTTCACAAATCATCTGCGCGATTCTATCTCCTTTAAAAACGTTAAAATCAGTATCAGAGTTATTCGTCAACAATACACCAACATTTCCCGTATAGTCTCTGTAAATAACACCCGCGTTAACACCGATCGAGTGTTTTAATGCCAAACCGGACAGCGGCGCGATCCTTTCGTAACACCCGCTTGGAAACTTAAACGTCACTCTGTTAATATCAATTTTTGACCGCGTTTAGGTAAGATGTAATCATATGCGCTTCTCAAATCTAAACTAGCGGCTTCCAATGAACCTTCAACAGGTAGTAATGCTTAAGTTCAACAGTCTCCACCTTCGATGGGAACCATTACATAGTCGTGAGATTTTTACTCATATAAATAGGAAAAAATTACTTTTATTTTGTAAATTCCAAGTCAAGATTCTCTTAATTAGCCAAGATTATGTGATTTCGCAGGTAAAAATCAAATTATATATGTACTGTAAAATCCAAGTTAAACCTTATAATCTGTGGCCTACAACGATGGCGGTTACCAAGCGTCTGAATATGGTGACGTGCGTCGTCGATGGTTGGTATTCAGTGACGATCGTTAACCGCAATTATTGTACGGTGCGATCCGACTTGACGACGTGCGTGACGTGCGTCGACGATGGTCGGTATACCGTGACACTCGGTAACCGCAATCGTTGTATGGTGCGATCCGACCTGACGAAGTCCATAACGTGCGTTGATGAGGATTAATTATACATTTGTAGGTGAGAGACCTAAACACCCTGCGAAAGACCAAGTTAAGCAAGTGATTCAAGCTTTACACTATGATGATGAAGACTCAGGTAAAGGTTTACCCACCTTTACCTTCATGATAGAAAATATGTTGTGACCCGGATTGGGGAACGATAAATTCTGACATATACCTCATATAACAATTATGGGTAACAAAATACCCTTGTAAAGCCCCTCCTACAAGGCTTGTCCATTACACAACAGGTGAAGCTTTACAAGTTGAGACTGATATTTTTATTCTTAAAAATAGCTTGATTTTTCGTTCGAAATTGGCCTTTGACCTCTCAAATGGGCTTGAACGTCGCCTGTTTGACCTTGGGCCAAGGTTAGGTTAGGTAAAGTTGGGTTAAGTTAGTTTAGGTCATATGAGCATTTAATTCTTGAAATTCGTACCCCTCGTACCCCTCATGTTGGTGAACCCGCCTTTTACTACTACTGTTATAACATACAAATATTCGTTATGATTCCTACATAAATCGACATTCTGAAATTATAGGAAAACTCATTGCTGTTTCTCCACATTGATCTTAAAGCTTCAATGTTTATCAAATGGAGATAACAGTTGCATTTTTTCGGATGGTTATGAAACCTCATGTGTATTAATAAACAATAAATACTAGGTACTGTTACATATGCAGCACACAAATTGTTCACCTAGATAAGCTTTTGGAAATGTAGAATTTTTGCCGTTTAAACCAGGATCATTAACATTAGTAATATGCTGAATAAAATTTTAGTAAAACGCCTAGAATAATAATATAGAAATATGGAGATTATTGTACTGCGTTTTTTTTTTTTTTTTTATTGCTATGAAACATTAAATTGTTCTCGAGGATGAACAAAAGGTCACAGGATATTACACTATAAGTCGTGGGCAGCAACGTTCAGATATTAGTAAACACAACAAGTACACATTGCCCACTGTCTGGCCAAGCTGGTGACTTCTTCAATGAGTGCCTTTAATCATAGCACACTTTAAAATGTCAAACTAATTTAAATTAATAAATTTAATAATTAATTAAAAAATAATCAATTTAAAATATCACCTATCATTCTCATGACATTGTCACTTTTTAATGTTGAACAGAAATCTTTTCATAAAAAGAAAATCAAAGGCCATATTTTAATTCAGATTGCGGCATTGATTACAGCGTGGAGAAACCGTTGGAAACGATGAGTCACAATCCCACCTTTACATTTGAACAAATTATCTTATTCCAAAATGACGGACCCAAAATGGCGGCCGAAAACTTCAATTTTGTCAAAATTAATCGAATGCCACTCAACAATCATGGTCATTATTTGATGTAATGATGAGCTTATGGGCAAGTTTTAAAATTTGTACCTTTAAAACTCTCTCCAAAATTAATTTTTTAAATTTACCAATATCTTGAGAACGAATCATGATTTTCGAAAAGGGATTGCGGCACAGTTTTCTCCAAAAAAGGTACTCCTATATGATGGGTCACAAACCCACCTTTACATTTAAAAATAAATAGTTGAATCCAATATGGTGGATCCAAGATGGCGGCCAAAAATATTTAATAAGTCAAAATGAAGTTTAAGTTGGTCAACAATGATCGGGGGTAGTCCGGAGTCAATATCTTAATAAATTTAGGAAAAATTAGGGTGGATTCATTTAAAACTCACCCTGTATACATATATATAAATTTTAACGAATAGTGCTTTTAGCATCTGGGGACCTCAAAATGAAAAGTTATCATGGTCTCGGGCTTAAGTCTTAACATGCCACCTGCGTTAATAGCTTCTTCCCTATAGGGGAAAATCGCTGAAATACCTGTGGGTTCAGGTGGGGGAGGGGGAGGGGGAGAGAAAGAGAGAGAGAGAGAGAGAGAGAGAGAGAGAGAGAGAGAGAGAGAGAGAGAGAGAGAGAGAGAGAGAGAGAGAGAGAGAGAGAGAGAGAGAGAAGCACAACAGAACCAAGATTTTAAGCTTTTTTAAATATTTCGTCGAAATTCGACCATTGGGCGATCTCTAGTTTTGTTAAAACGCCTAGGATAATAATATATTTATATAAATTAATATAATGATAATATAGATATATGGAGATTATTGGACTGGGTTTTTTTGTTATTGCTATGAAATACTAAATTTTTCTCGAGGATAAACAAAAGGTCACAGGATATAGGACTATAGGTCGTGGGCAGCAACGTTCAGATATTAGTAAACACAAAATGTACACATTGCCCACTGTCTGGCCAAGCTGGTGACTTCTTCAATGAGTGCCTTTAATCATAGCACACTTTAAAAGCTATGGACCACTGTAAACAATGCACTATGAGTATAAACGATTGATTGCAATAATATTTATTATCAAGTATTTAACAAATACAGTTTTATTTATAACTATACAAATACATAATATTTTGCAAATATTGTCAATAAGTGTTTAAATCATGAATTCAAAGGATCAAAGAAAGAAAGAACAAATAAGAAAGGAACGATAAATGAAAGTGAAAGTGAAGAATATGAAATACAATACGTCGTTCAAAATTACAAATTATATTAATGTTTACTCTGTACTTACATACACACAGTTAATTTTCACATGAGTTGGTACAGCGCAATAGATTTTTACCATTAGGATCACTCAAAGAACTTCAGAGAGTAACTAATGATCTTACAAATTTGTCCTTAAAGGGATGCTTTAACAAAAGGCATACAATTATAAAACCAGTAATAAACCCACACCACGTTGAATACCACAGTAACTAGATCCGAAATTATACAATAATAACTTAACACAATAATAATAAATAATACATGGGTTTTCTTCTTTTGCTGTGATAAGGAATTGGTGATATTTTTTTCAGAATATTTATTTAAATCCAATACATTTTTATTTACCATCATCTATGAACATTGAACGATGCATTAGACATTGCACTCTAGAACACTGAATAGATAATTTCCTTTCTTTTATCTTCTTTGTAATTCTACGTTTGAATATTAAAATACAGTATTTTATCGCTAATATAACTATTTTTACTAATAAATCATGGGGAAAAAATAGTATACGGAACATTAAAGTTACATTGTTACTGGCCATTACAACTTTAAACATTGTAAGACGTTTATTCACAAATTCAAAAAATGAAAATAGCGACTTTATTCTCTGTTTAGCTATTCATCTATAAACGCTTTGCTTTTTGTAAACAACACGTATTTTTTAAAACCTTTGGAAGATCAGTGAATTCTAAAGATAAATTACCTGAATTACCTGTTGCCTTAACAATTTCCGATGTATTACTGTAATTTCTGTATATATTATTTAAAAATTTCAATAGAAAAATAAATTTTAAATTAAAATACTAAATCCTCCAACGTAATTATTCAAGTCTTTAAAATCAGTATACTCTTGTAATTATTGTATTATATTTTTGGAAAATAAAGATTATTATTATGGTGTTCAGACTACAGCGGGAAGGAGAACAACAACGGATGTTTTTGTTGGCAAGACAGCTACGGAAACTTAAACACATATTACGTAGTCCCCCGCTGAGAGCATCGCTAGCCTACCTTCAACTGTTAATAATTAATCTTAGTGATTTATTCATTAAACAAACAACTATGTTTCCTATGAACAAACAACTCAGTTCATAGTACCTCTTGATAACATTATGTTTTGTTGTTAGATCTAATGTTAGACTTGCGATTAAAAATCTTAATTGTCAATTGTTATTTCAGTAATTAGGTTGGATATTTTAATGAGTTTTGATCTGACGGAAATTTATGAAGATATATTTAGCCGTGTTCACGTCAAAATTAGGCACCTTTTAAATAATATAACTCTCAACATATTTATATGAATTCTACTGAGATTTAAATAGTAACATTTATAGCGCTAAAGGTGGATTCTAAAAACTAATTTTGAACTTCTGATCACGGGTCTGAACTATAAAAATATCTTTAACAGATGACTTACATATAATTATGTTACTAAACAAATTAATCACAATACATAAGAATAAGGTATACTACTGGAATGGTATAGGAACAAAAACGAAGTATAGTGTTTTACTAATTACAAAAGTTTGTATAATTTCCTATTTTAGCAAAAATAGAGTCATAACAAGATTAACAGTTATACAATGGAAAGTCGTTCCGGTGGGACAGGCACATATTATTATTAAACTTTGTCGTCGATTTTAAATTATTTAACTATCAAATCCCTCGAACCTTCCTAAAATGAACTTTTAAATTCGATATTCGATATAGATTTGAATATTTTATTCGATTTGATTCATTTAATTAGCTCGTCTTTGATGTAATAATGATTTTTAAAACTACCCGTCTGAGACACTGATTTTTCCGCTGGTGTTATAGATTGAGTTTTGGCGATAACGCTCTTATAGGCTGAGGTTGTTGGGTTGTGTAGTTTTAAAGTGTATTGAACTCTTGTTCAATTTAGTTTAACAACGATTCATTGTCTCAAATAAAATATTTGTATAATATTTATTTCCAGAAACAGTTAATCTGTATAAACAGAGAAGGATATTCAGAACGTGTATCTTTTGACGTATTGAAACCCAAGTTCATTTCAATGTTTTAAGTAGTTTCGGATCGATACTTAACTTTAAAACAAACTTAACAAATTGTTTCAAAAGTATAGTTCCTATTTTACATTAGAATGTTTGTTTTCGCCAATTAATAATTTAATTGTTAGTTTATAAAGGTTTTTAGTTGTAAAGCTGTATGTTTACTTTAAAATAATTGGGATTTCTGAAGGAGGTTGGTTTAGCGGTGGGTGTTTCTAGGGAAATTTTGCGCGTAGGGTTGGTACTCGCAAATATTCGCTGTGACTAGTGTGTAAAGTGCATAGTGAATAGCAAAAGACAAGACATTGTTCTGCATCCTTTGGAAAAGCTAAGGAAAATTTAAAAAAGGAAAATTTGAATAAATTTTTTTTGATAAACCCTTACTAAAAAGATTTGAAAAAACTCCGAAATTTATTTATAGAAAACTGACTCCATCAGTTGATACAGGAGAATTTACAAATCCAAAATTATATTTAAGGAGTGTTTTACCGAATATTTCAAAGGGAAATCAGAGAGTAGGAAATAATATCACTCACATGACAATAAGTACGCTAAAAGTGGTAATAGTTTAGTCAAACCATTTTTGGCTACTGTAAACATTTGGGATTTGAAACTTATTAACTTTACTTATATGATCTATGTTCATTAAAACAGTAAAATAAAATGTTAATATTTTTAATTTTTCGTTACAGTAGTCGCTTTCTTAACAACCCTCTTTCCAGGTAATGACGTCCGTCACCGCAGCCAAAGACCCGACACTGCACCCCAAAAACGTTCAGGTCGCAACAAGAAAATCATAAGTTTCCTTAGTTAATCAAATATTGCATCTTTGTACCTATTTTTTAATTGACGTAAAGGATTTACCATTAATATTGCTTCATGTGACGATACCCAAATATTTTGATTATGGGCCCAAAAAACAAGGTGAAGGTCCATTTATTTGCAAAATTCGCTTGACTGTTAGGTGCCACCATGAATTAAATTAAGTTAGGAGATAGCAATGGTTTAATTCTTAAATTGTTTACTCATTATAAGAAATAGTCTTTGATTACTGTGAACAGAAGCCATGTTATCCGACCCAGGATTCAGTCCCATGGAGGACGGTTAAGATAACCATATTTACTGTTTCAGTAGTTCTAGGAAAAACCTGTAAAAATATCTTTGTAAAAAAGGTTTTTATCAGTCAACCCTACTCTGTGGCGGAATGTCAACTCCTCTGCTATTAGATCGGAAAAATCAAATCCGCAATGGGGAACATTTCCGCTGCCTGCACAATTGATTGTGGAGGAGAGGCGGCCGTACTCTGCAATTCCCCCGCCGCTCTTCACTAACATCCGTACCTAGGAAAACCCAGTTTATACCTTAGATTAATGCATTTTGCATTATGCAGACTGCTCCAGAGCTTACATTTTCCTCATTTACCTTAGCATTGTTATTTTTGAGAAACTCTAACTCGTTGTATAAATACTTCACAGAACCTAAAGTAAACGTACATAATTCGTAACAGGCATTCAGTTATAAAGTAAGTTTATGTTTTAAAACAATTAAATACACTAGATCTTTTGTTTTGCATATTAATAATATAGATTGCCACCTGAAACTAGAGCAACTGAAATGGTCAATCGTTGTTTTATTGTTTGAAAAATGAAATAAAAATTTGTTTGGTATCCTATAAAATTATTCTATACTGCCTTTTAGTTTTTCATAAATATAATCACTTAGTCCATCGGAATAGCTTAACTAGTATACATCGACCATATTTCACTTTTCCCTTACGTGTTTAACCTTTTGTTGGTATATTTTACATATTTGCATAACCATCTACATGTACAGTTTACAGCAGAATTTCTGAAAGCTGTTTAATTATCTATTCCCGGAATATTCTACTGATTGATATAAAATTCAATATTTATATTAATCTTAAAAATTTACTATTAAAATTTGCGACATATGTTATTCCATTATTATATATTATTACATTAAATATGAAAATATAAAATACATTTACTGTTCCTGTTTAGAAAAGTTTTCATCTTAATCAAATTATAAACTAATACCAAACTAAAAAAATACTGTTAAGGCATTTAACATTATGTATTGACGTATCGAAATTGGTTGGTAAATTTTTCTTATATTAACAAAAAAATACTGATTTTAAATTTATGATAAACAAATCTTAACATTAGTAATGTAATTTGTGAGTAAGCAAAGCAAAATGAAACAAAAACAACTCCTACGTAAAATATTGTGATAACAATGCTTAATATGTCTTCTGTAAACAGTTTGTCTAAACGCCCCCAGTTTGTTACTCGGAATATCTGATTCTGAACGATATTTGATTGTTATCATAAACGAATTCATTGAAAACCCAGTGAAATTAGAATTACAGTATTTCTTATGCCTATAAATTACCTACATAAAAACTTTAAAATGAATTTATATGAATCATTACAATCTTTTGTTTTAACAAAGTACTTGCATATGTAAATAAATAAAGTTTTAATTTCCATCTACAATTATCTTACGTCTTTGACACTTACATAGCTACCCTAATTTTAATCTATTATAGAATCACGACTTTTAGAAAAGACTTGAGTTTAAAAATGGATGAAATGTTTTTATTTTCTTCCTTAAATATTTATGTTTTATTAGAAAGCTTACATGGTGTCACATTTGAGTTTCACTTTGATTAAAAGTACTTTGTTACTGTATCGTGAATCAATTATGTGTTTACGAAAAGAATTGCACTCTTTTTACAGGGCATGTATACGTACATAAGCCAAGCAAATTAAATCTGAAAACGAACCGAAATAAAATAAAATGTTAACGTTATGATTAACGATGAATGCAATTAACAGTACATCTCAATCTCGATAGTCCGAAGACCGACATTTGCTAAACCTACACGTTTGGTAATCCGACAAGGCCGCACCCGTCATATCTCCCGTGAGTGCGAGAGAGAGCGCAAACTACGGTTAAGAAAGAGATGGGGGATTGCTTCTTCAACTTCCACGCCCGCCGCTTCTCCCGCACCAAGAGAGACCCCATCTTTCTCAATAACGTCCGTCTCCCCCTCAAAACTCCCTGCACCTACCTCGGCGTCACTCTAGACTACAGACTTTCTTTCGTGCCTCACCTCCACGAAGCCAAAAAGAGAGCAACCACCCGCCTCCGTGACCTCCGTATCCTTAATCATCGCAGCCGTGGCTGCTCCAAACCCACTCTTACCCTGTACTCCTTCGCCCTGTTTTAACCTACGCACACCCGCTCCTTATATCCGCCCCGAACAGCTTCCTTTCAAGCTTCGAGGCCACTGAGAGACGCGCCCTCCGCCTTGCCTCCCACCTCTCACCCTGGGCCCGTAACCACACGGCTTACGAAGTCCACTCCATCCCCAAACTCAAAGACTTCCTCCGCCACCTCAACACCACCTACCCCGCACCTCCGACATCCTCTAACCTTACTTTGAACCCTACTTCACAGACCGCCCCAGCCTCACGATCCACCACCTCGCCAACCTCGAACAACAGCCCGCATCATTACCCCCACCACTAAACCCCATGTCAACCTCCCCTAGCTCCCACTCCTGACCACTGTGACAGGCATTCATTATAAAAACAAACAACAACAAAAGTCCTGTCACTGTGTGTTCATCTTTCCACCCCCAAACCATCCCCTGGCCACTGTAGCAGGCAAAAAAAGTCCTGTTGCAGTGTGTCAATCTCCCCCTCCCTAACCATCCCTATCCGACGGCTGCTGAGGGCCCAAGCGCCCTAAAGCAGCCTCAGTGGGCCAGGGACTTTCCCGCCCACTGGAACCTCACGAAACAACAAAAACCATTTCCCTTCAAAACGAGAAAGATTGGAACTGGCGATAGCGTCTATTTATTTATTTATATTTTTTGTTTTTAATTATGTCAAATAAAACTTTGACTGTTGAAATTGGCTTATTTATAAACTTATTTCCATACAGTATTTTTATTTTAGTTGGATTTAGCATTGTTTTAACGGTTCCTTTGGTAATCCCTAATATTTGATAATCCGATAAGGGCCTGGTCCCATATCTGTTTGATTATCAAGAGTAGACTGTAGTTTGGATGCAACTACCGTTAGTTGGAATGTAATTACCGGTTATTGTAATGCAACTATCGATAGTTGTAATACCGGCTAGTCAGAATTAAAGCTTTTTTACACCCGATGCAATAAGTTTTTAAATAGGGTTTATACTATTGCATCGATATCGTACTTTATTTTTTTAACGCCGGACTTGTTATCTAAATAATACCAGGACTTGTACTTTATTTGGTAAATACTATTATGACCTATATTTTGATGTGGACAAGTATTTTGTTTGGTACTAGGAGCTATATTTTGAAGTGGTAGGTGCTACCAGGACTTGCATTTAGTTGGGTACGAAAAGGTTCATTAGCTTCGATAAACATTAGTTAACATGGATGACAGTATATTGATGTTTGTGCGCAGTAACAATGTTGATATGACGGTTAATAGATACAAATGAGCCTTTGATACAATCGTGGAGTCCACAGGGCAAGTGCGGGTCCTCAATTGTGTGAAAGCTAAAGTTGGATAGCTTATATTAGTTTTGTGTAGATCAATAAAGAGTAATATAGATGATTAAATTATCATATAAGAAGCATTTACGTACGTGCAATATGATATTGACGTTTCCATGATAACCCACCACATCGAACTTGTGAATACTGGTCTTAAACAAATTCCATTTCTATTAACACTTTGAACCGAAAGAGGTGCAGACTGCACAGGGATTATGGGTCAGAATTCAGTCAAGTTGGGAGTTAATCTTTGTATTCTGGCTGGGATTCCCATCAATCAAAATGATAATGCAAAACCTTCAGCTCTAAAAACTGCCGTCTGGGGAGGTACTCTATCAAGATATTTTTATACTGTTTATCAAACGTTTGTATACTATGCGTCTGGACTTAGAGGAAAAACGAAGCAATTTCAAGGAAATATGTTGAAAGTATAAGCCATCGGACAACTGGTGGTTTTCATAATTACTTTCTTCGAACGAAAAAACTTAGTGACTGCAAGTATGGGATTCACTCACATCTGTCGACGAATTGAGACCACCTGCAAGCAGGGCTGGAATGTTCGCACAACCATAGTGAGGATTGGTTTGTATGCCATACTTCTTGGAGGAATTGCTGTGAGCATGTACACCTATAAGGGACCACTACCTGTCCTTAGGAACGGTAGTTTTGACTGCGTTGTGAGTTTAGTTGTTAATAGAAATTATTAGTCTACAGCCCTTGATCTTGTTATTCTAGATGGTTCAGCTCACCATAACTATCGTTCCTCTTCTGCAGTCACAGGTTATCGATGCAGGTGAGGATATTACTAGCACCGATGAACTTTCAGCAACGAATGAACGCAGGCCACCAAGCTCACCAGATGTGTCAGAGATCTACACAATCGCAGTGCCTGAGGACTCGAAGGTCATTGCGTACTCTCGTCTCGCGAAGAACCTTTAAACCTTTTACGATGCGCAGAGAGTTCGAATAATGGTCAATCTGAGTTTGTACTTGATGGAGGTGTGGTACATCATCATCTACACCTGCTGCTATCCAGTGGAGTTTGTCTTGCTCGGAAACCTGGAGCGCCTTCAAACTGAGGGAAAGATTATACTTGCTCGTCTGGTATTTAACATATTATCACTATGCAGTGTTCACGGGGTTTATACGTGGCCAAGATATAGACTACACTGATTGTCAGTTAGAGCAGTAAGGGAACATTTTTGTGAGAAGAACCGAAGGGTGAGGAATGCGATTGTAAGTTAGTCACAGATAATGGTCGACCGGTATGCCGACACACCTTGGACTCTGTTTGATCTGGACTCTGCAGAACTGCAGCTCGTGGTTGACACCGTACTTCTACTGGCCACGTCATTTCTGTGAGATAAACCGACGGGCGAGGAACACGATTGAACTTTTGTCACAGATAATGGACGACCGGTATGCCGACACACCTTGGACTCTGTTTGATCTGGACTGTGTAGTTCTGCAGCTCATGGTTGACACCGTAGTTGTAGTGATCACGTCATTTCTGTAAAATAAACCGACGGGCGAGGATTACGATTGAACATTTGCCACATATAATGGACGACCGGTATGCCGACACACCTTGGACTCTGTTTGATCTGGACTGTGTAGTACTGCAGCTCATGGTTGACACCGTAGTTCTAGTGATCACGTCATTTTTGTTTGATGAACCGACGGGGAAGGAACACGATTAAAAATTTACCACATAACATGGACGACCGGTATGCCGACACACCTTGGACTCTGTTTGATCTGGACTGTGTAGTACGGCAGCTCATGGTTGACACCGTAGTTCTAGTGGTCACGTCATTTCTGTGAGATGAACCGACGGGCGAGGAACACGATTGAACATTTGTCACATATAATGGACGACCGGTATGCCGACACACCATGGACTCTATTTGATCTGGACTGTGTATTACTGCAGCTCATGGTTGACACCGTAGTTGTAGTGATCACGTCATTTCTGTGAGATGAACCGACGGGCGAGGAACACGATTGAACTTTTGTCAAATATAATGAACGACCGGTATGCCGATACGCCTTGAATTCTGTTTGGTCTGGACTGTGTAGTAATGCAGCTCATGGTTGACACCGTAGTTCTAGTGGCCACATCATTTCTGTGAGATGAACCGACGGGCGAGGAACACGATTGAACTTTTGTCACATATAATGAACGACCGGTATGCCGATACGCCTTGAATTCTGTTTGGTCTGGACTGTGTAGTACTGCAGCTCATGGTTGACACCGTAGTTCTAGTGGCCACGTCATTTCTGTGAGATGAACCGACGGGCGAGGAATACGATTGAACGTTTGTCACATATAATGGACGACCGGTATGCCGACACACCTTGGACTCTGTTTGGTCTGGACTGTGTAGTACTGCAGCTCATGGTTTACACCGTAGTTCTAGTGTCCACGTCATTTCTGTGAGATGAACCGATGGGCGAGGAACACGATTGTACATTTGTCAAATATAATGGACGACTGGTATGCCGACGCACCTTAGACTCTGTTTGGTCTGGACTCTGCAGTTCTGCAGCTCATGGTTGACATCGTAGTTGTAGTGATCACGTCATTTCTGTGAGATGAACCGACGGGCGAGGAATACGATTGAACGTTTGTCACATATAATGGACGACCGGAATCCCGATACACCTCGGACTCTGTTTGGTCTGGACTGTGTAGTACTGCAGCTCATGGTTGACCCCGTAGTTATAGTGGCCACGTCATTTCTGTGAGATGAACAGAAGGGTGAGGACTGCGATTCAACGTTTGTCACATATAATGGAGACCTGTATGCCGATACACCTTGGACTGTGTTTGATCTGGACTCTGCAGTTCTTCAGCTCATGGTTGACACCGTAATTGTAGTGATCACGTCATTTCTGTGAGATGAACCGACGGGCGAGAAACACGATTGATCGTTTGTCACATATAATGGACGAACGGTATGCCGACACACCTTGGACTCTGTTTGATCTGGACTGTGTAGTACTGCAGCTCATGGTTGACACCGTAGTTCGAGTGATCACGTCATTTCTGTGAGATGAACCGACGGGTGAGGAACACGATTGAACATTTGTCACATATAATGGACGACCGGTATGCCGACACACCTCGGACTCTGTTTGAACTGGACTCTGCAGTTCTGCAGCTCATGGTTGACACCGTAGTTGTAGTGATCACGTCATTTCTGTGAGATGAACCGACGGGCGAGGAATACGATTGAACGTTTGTCACATATAATGGACGACCGGAATCCCGATACACCTTGTACTCTGTTTGGACTGGACTGTGTAGTACTGCAGCTCATGGTTGACCCCGTAGTTATAGTGGCCACGTCATTTCTGTGAGATGAACAGAAGGGTGAGGACTGCGATTCAACGTTTGTCACATATAATGGAGACCTGTATGCCGATACACCTTGGACTCTGTTTGGTCTGGACTGTGTAGTACTGCAGCTCATGGTTGACCCCGTAGTTATAGTGGCCACGTAATTTCTGTGAGATGAACCGAAGGGTGAGGAATGCGATTGAACGTTTGTCACATGTAATGGACGACCGGAATGCTGATACACCTTGGATTCTGTTTGGTCTGGTCTGTGCAGTTCTGCAGCTCATGGTTGACACCGTAGTTGTAGTGATCACGTCATTTCTGTGAGATGAACCAACGGGCGAGGAATACGATTGAACGTTTGTCACATATAATGGACGAACGGTATGCCGACACACCTTGGACTCTATTTGACCTGGACTGTGTATTACTGCAGCTCATGGTTGACACCGTAGTTCGAGTGATCACGTCATTTCTGTGAGATGAACCGACGGGTGAGGAACACGATTGAACATTTGTCACATATAATGGACGACCGGTATGCCGACACACCTCGGACTCTGTTTGAACTGGACTCTGCAGTTCTGCAGCTCATGGTTGACACCGTAGTTGTAGTGATCACGTCATTTCTGTGAGATGAACCGACGGGCGAGGAATACGATTGAACGTTTGTCACATATAATGGACGACCGGAATCCCGATACACCTTGTACTCTGTTTGGACTGGACTGTGTAGTACTGCAGCTCATGGTTGACCCCGTAGTTATAGTGGCCACGTCATTTCTGTGAGATGAACAGAAGGGTGAGGACTGCGATTCAACGTTTGTCACATATAATGGAGACCTGTATGCCGATACACCTTGGACTCTGTTTGGTCTGGACTGTGTAGTACTGCAGCTCATGGTTGACCCCGTAGTTATAGTGGCCACGTAATTTCTGTGAGATGAACCGAAGGGTGAGGAATGCGATTGAACGTTTGTCACATGTAATGGACGACCGGAATGCTGATACACCTTGGATTCTGTTTGGTCTGGTCTGTGCAGTTCTGCAGCTCATGGTTGACACCGTAGTTGTAGTGATCACGTCATTTCTGTGAGATGAACCAACGGGCGAGAAACACGATTGATCGTTTGTCACATATAATGGACGAACGGTATGCCGACACACCTTGGACTCTGTTTGATCTGGACTGTGTAGTACTGCAGCTCATGGTTGACACCGTAGTTCGAGTGATCACGTCATTTCTGTGAGATGAACCGACGGGTGAGGAACACGATTGAACATTTGTCACATATAATGGACGACCGGTATGCCGACACACCTCGGACTCTGTTTGAACTGGACTCTGCAGTTCTGCAGCTCATGGTTGACACCGTAGTTGTAGTGATCACGTCATTTCTGTGAGATGAACCGACGGGCGAGGAATACGATTGAACGTTTGTCACATATAATGGACGACCGGAATCCCGATACACCTTGTACTCTGTTTGGACTGGACTGTGTAGTACTGCAGCTCATGGTTGACCCCGTAGTTATAGTGGCCACGTCATTTCTGTGAGATGAACAGAAGGGTGAGGACTGCGATTCAACGTTTGTCACATATAATGGAGACCTGTATGCCGATACACCTTGGACTCTGTTTGGTCTGGACTGTGTAGTACTGCAGCTCATGGTTGACACCGTAGTTCGAGTGATCACGTCATTTCTGTGAGATGAACCGACGGGTGAGGAACACGATTGAACATTTGTCACATATAATGGACGACCGGTATGCCGACACACCTCGGACTCTGTTTGAACTGGACTCTGCAGTTCTGCAGCTCATGGTTGACACCGTAGTTGTAGTGATCACGTCATTTCTGTGAGATGAACCGACGGGCGAGGAATACAATTGAACGTTTGTCACATATAATGGACGACCGGAATCCCGATACACCTTGTACTCTGTTTGGACTGGACTGTGTAGTACTGCAGCTCATGGTTGACCCCGTAGTTATAGTGGCCACGTCATTTCTGTGAGATGAACAGAAGGGTGAGGACTGCGATTCAACGTTTGTCACATATAATGGAGACCTGTATGCCGATACACCTTGGACTCTGTTTGGTCTGGACTGTGTAGTACTGCAGCTCATGGTTGACCCCGTAGTTATAGTGGCCACGTAATTTCTGTGAGATGAACCGAAGGGTGAGGAATGCGATTGAACGTTTGTCACATGTAATGGACGACCGGAATGCTGATACACCTTGGATTCTGTTTGGTCTGGTCTGTGCAGTTCTGCAGCTCATGGTTGACACCGTAGTTGTAGTGATCACGTCATTTCTGTGAGATGAACCAACGGGCGAGGAATACGATTGAACGTTTGTCACATATAATGGACGAACGGTATGCCGACACACCTTGGACTCTATTTGACCTGGACTGTGCAGTTCTGCAGCTCATGGTTGACACCGTAGTTGTAGAGATCACATTATTTCTGTGAGATGAACCGACGGGCGAGGAACACGATTTGTCACATACCGTTTGTCACATATAATGGACTACGGTATGCCGACACACCTTGGACTCTGTTTGGTTTGGACTGTGTAGTACTGCAGCTCCTTGTTGACACCGTAGTTTTAGTGATCAAGTCATTTCTGTGAGAAAAACCGACGGGCGAGGAACACGATTGGACGTTTGTCACATATAATGGAACCGGTATGCTGACACACCTTGGACTCCGTTTGATCTAGACTGTGTAGTACTGCAGCTCATGGTTGACACCGTAGTTGTAGTGATCACGTCATTTCTGTGAGATGAACCAACGGGTGAATATTAGAACATTTCAAGATGGCCACATCAATTTTCATGACGAGGAACGAAGTTGGCGACTCCCACTGTCATTATTGACGTTTGGTGCATAAAGGTGATCAAAACGTGATAGAACATACGGTTTCCGACTTTTCGTTATCTTATGAGTTTGCTATAGTGTCAAGAAGTGTTCTTTATTTAATTGTGCCCGAACTACGACTAAATTATCGAATGATGTACTCACGGTACACAAATGTTGACTGAGGTGCATAAAACCAAGCTTTTCGGAAGGGTAATGACTCCCCATGACGACGTGGTACGTGGTGCGATGTGGTAGGTGGTGATTTCTTTAGCCAATTTGTCACAAGCGTCAAAACAATTCTTCACGCTTGAGGTATCAACCGCTTCCCTATACACTTCGCTAATCTGTCGATAAGTTTCAGCTTTTTTCACATCGTTAAAAATTATAAATTAATCAATGCGCTCACCTAACAAATGGCGAAATTCTCAATCGGTGGCGTCATTTTGAATGTTCACAAATAAATGAATACCCGGTTTATTTTTGCCGTAGTTGCGTCCAAGGCTTGCCAGTAGATGCAGGAACATAGAGCAGCATGCATAAATTCTAAAAGTAGCATTGCAATGGGGGATTTTTAAAACGGTACTTACTTTAAAAACATTCCTTATATAAAATCAATTTTAGTATGGAATAAATAACATATTTTTCATCGTTCGTAAAGTTAAAAATAAATGGTTCATAAAAGGTTGGTAACAATGAATATATAGGTACCAAAATATATATATTTAAGGCTAAAGATATAAAAAATCTAAAATATAACAGTTTTTAACCTAAAATATTGTACGATCAAGATATTGCTGTATTTTTCGAAATGCTATTCTTAAGAATGCGCGTCATGTCGTTTTGGCATAATTTTAACACACGTTATAAACCACTGAAAGCCTGCTTCATATCTTTCATTGATATTATTTAGATCTTATGATATAAATACTAAAATAATAATTACCATAACAATTATAATAATTCCATAATATTATTGATTAGTAGTGTGCATTTGGGGCTGCTGGGGCGGAAGTGACGTCACATCCGGTGAGTGACCGGATGCGCTGAGTCATGAAAGACGTCATCTGAGGCTGAGCCAGTGACGTAGGCGGTTTTGTGACGAAATGAGTAAAAGTTCAAAGTTCAAGGTCACGGTGAAGTTTTTTAAAAAAAATCTACCTCGCACTCGTAAAACGATTGTGATTCGATAGTTAATCGATAATAAATATCGAATGAAACAATCGAATGAAGCAATCGAATGATACGAGTGCGAGGTAGTACAATTACAAATATTACTTTATTTTATTTACAATAAGTTATGTTTACAATAATTCATGTTTACAATAGTTCCCCGTTGTTGGTTGTCATCGATGTTGTTGATCCGGACGAGTTGCGGCCATCACTTTGCTTTCTGATGAAAGACGGTAGATACTTCGATCCCTGCGCAGAGTCCATGTTGTGTTTTTGACACCTATCTGTTCTGTTAGGTGTTTGCATTTCATTGCTGTCAGGAGGAAAGAATACGTGACGGCAATGAAATAGAAACATCTATCAGACCTTGAGTGAAATGATATTGTTATTTTGTGAAGAGCGTCTCGGAGAGCTCGATGTTCACCGGTCGAGAGCCGGAGGTGTACTGACTATTCGCTAGCTAGCGTTTTTGGTATCAAACAAAATGGTGGGGGTAAAAGTGTAGTAGAACGAAGCAGATGGTGGACAGCAGATGGGCGGCGGCAGGTGGCAGGTGGCAGGTGGCAAGTGTGCGGCAGATGGTAGTCCCCCCACTACACCAGTCCCCCACTACACCAGTCTCCCCACCAAGTTTTACATCGCACAATAACTAGTTTACATGTGTTAGTTAGGGTTTAGCTCTTAGACTGTCAAGACCTTACCTCCGTAACTAAAAACCTCAATAATGTTTGCGCTTCAACGCTGTATAAGTATAACAGCTACTATGATCTAAACCGGTGCATGTATTCATATGGTTCTTTTTGCGTAGCAAACAACTGGTTAAAAGTGTTTCAACCTCAATTATTCTTCGACGAAACCGCTCATTGTCCACTAAAAGTGTAGACCTTCTGTCTTCATCGTCAGGGAAGTAGAAAGTAGTGTCAAGGGGACTACTGAAGGTCACCTTCCTCATGTTCCTGTAAAACTGCGACATTTTTCAGACCGTCTAGGTAGATGTTCATACGACAAGAGCTGGAAGAATAATGATGTAGCGTTATCGTGTATAATAGGCATCTACCCCCACCACAACGTTACCTTGTCCTTCAAACCATCGTTTTTACGCCACGGATGCTATACTGTTGGTTAGATTTAAATTTAAATTGCACCTACTTGTTCGCCTTGTCAAGCTGCGTAATTGAAGTACCCACATGTTAGACCTTGAACCAAAAACAAAGAAGTTATTTAGGTTTGTCCTTGAAAATAGTTGTTTTTTCGCTGTTGCTGCTATACCCTTTGTTGGATCTGAATTCTGTTTGCACCAACTTGTTTGTCTGATCAATCCGCGTAATTTGAGTACCCACTTAATATATTTTAAACCGTAAATAAAGAAGTTATTTAGGCTTGCCCTTGAAAATAGTTGTTTTTCGCTGTTGCTGCTATACCCTTTGTCGGATCTGAATTCTGTTTGCGCCAACTTGTTCGTCTGATCAATCCGCGTAATTTGAGTACCCACTTAATATATTTTAAACCGTAAATAAAGAAGTTATTTAGGCTTGCCCTTGAAAATAGTTGTTTTTCGCTGTTGCTGCTATACCCTTTGTCGGATCTGAATTCTGTTTTCGCCAACTTGTTCGTCTGATCAATCCGCGTAATTTGAGTACCCACATGACATACTTTGCACAAACTGTGTACCCCCCCTCCCCCCCCCCTTTTTTGGGTCATGTTCAAGGTCAAGGTCAAGGTCAAGGACCTTGGGACTTAGAAATTTTCACAAAGTGGGCTGCACACAGACATAAGACTAATAGTCTCCTGCCTATGTACAGGCCAAGTCCCTAACTTGAAATGCTTAGGGTGGTCCTGAAAAGGACCGTTTGTGTTTGAAGGAGATGGTGGATAAGGAGCGGTGAGCGGTAGTCAGTGTTTATTTTTCCTTTGTAACCCACTTTACTTGTCCCTTCTGCCGTACTAAAATCAAGTCGCACTTGGTCTCAGGAGGTGGCAGAGTGGACCTTGGAAGGTGGACCTTGACGTAACGGCCGACGCCAAAGAGGTGTTGGAGTAGGTACTCATCATCGCTGATCTTCCCCACAAGTAGATACTCCACGTTTAATTTCAACTGCGCAAACTTGACGGCGACAGACTCCAGCGGCGTTACCAACTCGGTAAGTTTCACCGTAGCCGTCCTCTTCATTATCTCCTCAACAGTTGGTGGCGGCGATGAAGGTCGAAGCGATGAAGGGCGAGGTGATAGCGATGGTGAAGATGCAGTGGACGTCGAAGGCCGTTGGTCGAAGTAAAGTGGGTGGTTTCGAAAATTCTTCCGTATGCAAGATTTAAAAGAACTAGGTCTTTTGAATCCGCTCCTTTTTTCCGAAGACTTCTTCAAAGTCTCCTTCAAACGTTGCAGTTTCTCGGGTGTAATGGGAGAAGACATAGCGCAGAGGTGTATTCAGTTCGCAAGGCAAAGCTGGAATGAGGTACCAGACGGAGCAAAGCGGGTCGCCAAGTGTAACCGTGACATTTCCATATACGGGTAGAAAGCTAAAAACCTGTCTACATCCGGTTCCTCTTCCCCCGTGACGACACAACCTCCCCCCCCCCTTTTTGGGTCATGTTCAAGGTCACCCCCCCCCCTTTTTGGGTCATGTTCAAGGTCACCCCCCCCCCGTGACGTAACATCCCCCCCCCCCGTGACGTAACATCCCCCCTTCCGCTTCGGTGACGTCACTTTGCCTTTATAAGCGGGAGCAGTCCGCAGTCTCGTCGCAGTAGCTTGCCGCCCGCTGTTTGGGTATACGTCCCAGTGGGTTGCACTCTGCTGCAGCGTAGGTCTGTTAAGTGTGCGTTGGGCCCGACGCGCAATTAAGAGATCCGCGCCCTTGCATGTTTAGTTAGTTTGTTAAGCATGTTAGATAACGCTTGTAGTTTGCTGCTAGGTAATGTAGTTAGTCTAATATATGTTAGTGTTTGGTATCGGTTTGAAGTGTCTTATTTACTAATGAAATATGTACTCCCGGCCCTACAGGTCCCTCAACAACCTTGGTCAAAACTTGGGTTCGCAGCAGCCTGACGCCGGGTGTTTGGGTCTACGTCCCACCGGGTTTCAGTGATACTGTTGACCTTTGCAAAACCGACCTTGGTTGTTCTTGTAAAAGTAACGTTAACTGATTAATTTTGTTTACATAGTTGATGGTAAAGTCTTTATTTTCAAAGTAATGTATCTTGCTTCTCATCCTTTTCCTAACCCCTCTAAGGTATGGCGCGCAAACCGACCTTGTGTCAATACGGCGCGTAAACCGGTTGACATTTCCCATCTTAGCCTGAGAAAACTGTGTAAAATATAAAGTCAGTCTCTTGTTTAAAATCAGTCTCTTGTTTGTTGTCTTTTGTCCCCTTCCCAAATACAGAGCGGGGAATAGAGCAGTATGTTATGCTCTATTCCCCGCTTTGGCTTCATGTTCAGATGACCTTGGGACTTAGAAAATTCACGTACAAAGCGGGGAATAGATCGGTTTGTGGTCCAAGTGAGAATCAATTACTGCTCTATTCCCCGTTTCAATAATATGACCAAACGACCTTGACCCACTTCGGGACTTAGAAAATCCTCGTATTGTAATATATCCCCCCCCCTTTGACGTAACATCCCCCCTTCCGCTTTGGTGACGTCACTTTGCCTTTATAAGCGGGAGCAGTCCGCAGTCTCGTCGCAGTAGCTTGCCGCCCGCTGTTTGGGTATACGTCCCAGTGGGTTGCACTCTGCTGCAGCGTAGGTCTGTTAAGTGTGCGTTGGGCCCGACGCGCAATTAAGAGATCCGCGCCCTTGCATGTTTAGTTAGTTTGTTAAGCATGTTAGATAACGCTTGTAGTTTGCTGCTAGGTAATGTAGTTAGTCTAATATATGTTAATGTTTGGTATCGGTTTGAAGTGTCTTATTTACTAATGAAATATGTACTCCCGGCCCTACAGGTCCCTCAACAACCTTGGTCAAAACTTGGGTTCGCAGCAGCCTGACGCCGGGTGTTTGGGTCTACGTCCCACCGGGTTTCAGTGATACTGTTGACCTTTGCAAAACCGACCTTGGCTGTTCTTGTAAAAGTAACGTTAACTGATTAATTTTTGTTTACATAGTTGCTGGCAAAGTCTTTATTTTCAAAGTAATGTATCTTGCTTCTCATCCTTTTCCTAACCCCTCTAAGGTATGGCGCGCAAACCGACCTTGTGTCAATACGGCGCGTAAACCGGTTGACATTACCCATCTTAGCCTGAGAAAACCTTGTAAAATATAAAGTCAGTCTCTTGTTTAAAATCAGTCTCTTGTTTGTTGTCTTTTGTCCCCTTCCCAAATACAGAGCGGGGAATAGAGCAGTATGTTATGCTCTATTCCCCGCTTTGGCTTCATGTTCAGATGACCTTGGGACTTAGAAAATTCACGTACAAAGCGGGGAATAGATCGGTTTGTGGTCCAAGTGAGAATCACTTACTGCTCTATTTCCCGTTTTAATAATATGATCAAACGACCTTGACCCACTTCGGGACTTAGAAAATCCCCGTATTGTAATATATATTTACTCGTTACAACATTATTACCCCCACCGTATAACACTTGCACTCCCCACCACTATCAGTATGTATAAAAGAGGGTCCCCCAGCACTAGTAAAATCATTCTTCCTCTTGTGCTGTTATACCTCACACCATGGCACACATTAGGAAGCAGACACAACCTCTCAAATTGAAACCTTCTGCTTCGTCTTCGCCCGCCTCTACCACTCCGTCTTCTGCGGTTCCATCCATCCTTCGGACAGCCCTGATGTTAGCTAACATCGTCCCGGAGAACTGTCCACCACTACCTGCTGCGTCAACGACTTACACAAGTCCTTCACCTCTTCCGTCAACTTCTCGTGCTGTTTCTCCAAGTCCTTCACCTCTTCCGTCAACTTCTCGTGCTGTTTCTCCAAGTCCTTTGTCAACGTCTCGTGCTGTTTCTCCAAGTCCTTCTACATCTTCAAGTTGTTCTACATGTTCATCAAAGTCTTCCAAATCGTCTGCTTCTTCATCCTCATCAACATCAAGTTCGAGACCAAGCCAACCAGCCACCCAATCATCTTCTCCAACCAGACCTTCAGTAATCTGCACATATACTTCATCTCCTTCAGAGAAATTTAAACAACTTAAATCTGTACAAAGGATGTGCATGCTTCCTGCACAACAATGTAATTATATATTCAAAAAAGGTGCTAAGAAAGGTGAACGCTGTGTTAAACGTTGTATTTTAAATGAAGAAACGTGCAGTCTTCATTTAAAATTAAACCATGGCGCATCTCCTTCTTCACCACGTGCAACAGTGGTGCCAATTAAAATTCGAATTAACAGGCTTTGTAAAAACAAACGCTACTTCTTTGTTAAAATAAAGGACTTTGCAAAGGTGTTGGTTCAATGTGAAGGTAAACTGTACTATGTAGAGTTACCTAGAGCCATGGACCTCCACGTCAAAAAACCTACCCACAAGGACTATTTAATTCGAAATGATACAGGTATCACTGTGTGGAAATCATTAAAATAATAATATAAATAAAAAGACCAAAAGTTTATTCCAAATTAAATAAAGCATTTTTTCCAAATAAAAAAAAAAGTGTGGACAACCTATTTACAATTTGTAGCATATGCTGCAGAGTGTAAATAAGTTGTCCACACTTTTTTTGCAATGTTACAACGACCTTGACCTAGATAACGGACTTGGATAATTTACACTAAGTCAAAGATAAACTTAAAAGGAAAAAGGAGAAATATTATACTAAAGTCATTATTCAACAGTAAAGAGGGGAGGGGGTAAGCGGGTATTTAAGCGAGCGATTCGGAATATAATTATTAGTTGTATCATCATGAGCGTCAACAGCAACACATGGGGAAAGGAAATTAACGAAGAGGAGTTGTACGCAATTGCTGAGGCTGCAGAAATGACTGAAGTTTTTAAGATTAATAAGGTTGCGGAGAATGATGCTCAGTCACATCCGCAACAAACTACATCATCGATGCAGTCTACAACGCAGCAACCAAGACCCTATCATGTTATCCTGGAGGAGTATAATGAGGCAATGAGGTACGCCTTTACAAAGTGGTGTGCACAACCGCGTTCTCCTGAACAATGGGAGGAGCACGATGCAGACTTTCGCCTGGTTGGAGACTTAGAACTTGAGCTTCAAAGAGCAAAGGTTGCTCAATAGTGAGAAGATTTATTGTTTACTTTAGAATACAGAGCGGGGAATAGATCAGTTTGCGGTCCAAGTGAGAACCACTTACTGCTCTATTCCCCGTTTTGGCAATTTGTTCAGATGACCTTGGGACAATTTTCGTTTGGTAAAAAACAACATTGAAATATATATATATTTCTTACAAAAATATCTCCTCCCTAAAACTTGCACCCCCCCCCCCTTATATATGTGGGGGTAAACATATATAAGGCGTACAGCTTTAGAGTATAGTTATTCAGCTATGAATAGCCCAGCAGAGTTGATGCAGCCTACAACATCGACGCAGCCTACAACATCGATGCAGCCTACAACAAATAACAAGGAAAAGAATGATGAGGCAAGAAGAAGAAATGCTAGAGAAAGAGGAAGGATTAAAAAAATAAATCAAACATATAAGTTATTACAATCAAAATTACCGTTTATGGATAAAAAAAGTTCAAGGCATGCCATTTTGATACAGGCGATAAAATACATTAATGCGTTAGAAACGTTGTTAGAAGGTGCATCACTTCAACAAGATCTTCCTGAAGACCTTCTAGCATTCGTAATTGACTAAAGATGTTTTGGAAATACTGAACGGGGGGAAAACAGAACGGGGAATAGATCAGTTTGCGGTCAAAGTGAGAATCGCTTACTGCTCTATTCCCCGTTCTGGTAATAAGTTAAAACGACCTTGACCTACTTACAGGACTTAAACATCCTTGTTTCATAAACATTGTTACATATATTTGATACAATAATACCCATTTCTTATCACTAGTTACCCCCACCACTTAAATCGGGGAATATAAAAAGAGATTTCTCATCAGTGCTTATCTCATTCTGCTACTTGTGTTAGCACTAGAATATATAGCAGCTATGTCACCAAAGGATAATATATTTCCTTCTGCAAAATCAATCGTAGGAATTATAAAACATATTGTGATTGAAAGTGAGGATGAAAATGAAGACGAATTGGAAGATTTTGAATTATTAAGTGATATGGATGCAATGGAAGATTTTGAATTATTAAGTGATATAAACAGTGATGATCTTGAAGCAGGATATATGGAACAAATTGAACCGTTAAGTGACGGGGAATCTGAAACCTATAGAATCTATCAGCATCTTCTCTGTTCTGAAGAAATACATGATGAAACTCCAACCACTAGTAGTAGTAGTTTGGATGGGTTATTTTTAGATAGTGCACGAGGGGTATATCATATTCGTCGACGACTATTTCTTTCCGATGCTTCTGATACAACTGATTCCGATTCATCAAATGAGTCTGATTAAGTGTTGTCTTTTTCTTGTCAACTGACAAACTTTAAATACAGAGCGGGGAATAGATCAGTTTGTATTACAAGACAGAAAATATTAACCAGCTTTCAATTTTTTTTTTTTTTTTTTTTTTTTTTTTGCTTTTTTTTTGTTTAGAAAAAGTGGGGGTAACTTATAAATTTAATGGTGGGGGAACGTCTATTTAATGTCGATGCAACAGTGTATATTTATCATATCGGCATGATGAACCGACCAGGAAACTCCGTTTGCTACAGCTTTCCCCTCATCGATATCGATGATGTGATAAAACTTACATCAATAACAAAACGGTTTGAACTCGAAAGGCGACTCATAAAAGTCGACGTAATTCCACAAGATCTTCGTTCGGCAATGTTGACCATCGAATATGTTAAAGATGAATCTACAACTGAAGATCCCTATTGTTTTATGAAATTTTTAGTTGATCGAGATGCAATGTGTACAATCCGACTTCACATCCGAGTTTAAAATCTATCAAATGTTCCTGTTGGAGAAAATTGTCTTAGTTAAATACAGAGCGGGGAATAGATCAGTTTATGGTTTGATATGAAATCATTTACTGCTCTATTCCCCGTTTTGGCAAATATGTTCAATGACCTTGACCTAAATACAGAACTTTGTACCCTTCAGCTACAATAGTAAATATAAAATGCAAAAAATAGTAAACTTAACGTAATACGTACCCCCACCACTTTTGCTAGGGTATAAATAGAGGGGTATTTGCAGTGTTTTTCATTATTGCTTTGACCCTTGCGGAGATCGCACCTACATTATGCATCGCTGCGATATTTGCAAGTCTTCATTTAAGGATGAATTTCTTTTAATGATTCATAAAGAATTAAAACATAACAACAACCAAGATGAAAAGTATGAAGAAGAAGAATTGAAAGAAATAGATCGAATGTTAGCTCAACACCAACATTCCAGACCAAGTGTTATTCAATATGCATCATCAACATCGACTTCTACGCCTGCTATGTCTACACTTCACCGTCCTTCAACATCAACACCATCAACATCGACTTCAACGCCTGCTATGTCTACACTTCACCAACCTTCAACATCAACAGCTGTAGATGTGGAACTACACGCTCAAGCACTACCCGGTAAGGTAGTAACACATTTTAAAATTGACAACGTAAAATTACAACTTGAAAACTTTCTACATAACGCCAAAGAATTAGTAACCAAAACATTAAAGAATGAACAAAAAAGATTAAATTTTATCAAGTTTGGACTGTTGCTAGATGCTATATTCACTAACATACAAAACGAAACATCACCAAGAGGTTTTATGACAAAAAACCGAACCATCATGGCTGCGTCAGATATTGAAAAGATTGTAACAGAATGTTTTGAGGAACTTTTGACAAAAATACAAGAGCATGAAGGAAGAGGATCTGGATGGACTTTATTAAGTATAACAAGTCTGGATGTTAGAGTTCATAAACACGGTTATGGAATGAGAGGAAGTAGTTACATTCCTCTTCCGAAAAAAGTAAGTGATACCAAATCCTGTATTAATGTGCAAAATGAAGATAACGAATGTTTTAAATATGCTATGTTGGTAAAATATGTAAACAAAGACCACCAAAAAAGACCAAGTCAAAAATATGAAGAAGTTCAACATAAGTATAATTTCCAGGGAATGACTTACCCTGTTGCAATTACTGATATATCAAAATTTGAAAAGCAAAATCCGTCGGCTTCAGTCAACATATTTGGTTTGGATTCGTCAAATAATGTGTATCCCTTGCGCATAACATCGAATGAGCGCAACAATCATACTGACCTGTTATTAATCAATAAAGGAGAGATATCCCATTACGTGTATATAAAAGATTTTGAAGGGCTTGTATGTAAACAGTTAACAAAACATAAAAGTAAAATCACAACATGTAAGAGATGCTTTTGCCACGTGAGCAAACCATTAAGAAGAGGAGGTTCAGAATGGTTATTAGAACATCAAAGGTTATGTAGTGGGAATTATGAGGTTAGAATTAAATTACCTCATCCTAGCAGAGCATACGTACAATTTGACAAAGTAAATCAACAATACCCTATTCCATTTGTTGTGTACGCGGATTTCGAAGCATCTTTACTTCCAATTGAACAACAAGAAGAGGATATTATAAAAAGAAGCAAATATCAAAAACACGCACCAAACAGTTACTGTATACTAACAAAATCCACGCTGTCTGAAGAACATCTTCAAGAATTTGGACTATCATCTGCTCCGAAGATTTATCGCGGTGAACAAGCAGCGAAACACTTTGTAGACGATTTGTATTATATTGCCTCTAAGGTGGAAGAACTCTACAAAATGAAAATACCGATGCTGCCTATGGAAGAACATCAACTTCAACATCACAATCTGGCAACAACATGTTATCTGTGTAATAACATATTTACACCAGATAACGTTAAAGTTCGTGATCACGACCATCTTACAGGAGTCTACAGAGGTGCAGCCTGTAACGCTTGCAATTTGAATTACAAACTTCCATCTTTTATACCCGTTGTTCTACATAACCTTAGTGGATATGACTCTCACTTTATAATTCCCGAATTGGGAAGAGATGATGGGGCGATAGATGTTTTGGCAACAACAATGGAAAAATTTATAAGCTTCTCTAAAAAGGTTGGCAAAATAAAACTTAGGTTTATTGATTCGTTTAAATTTATGCCTTCTAGCCTAATGAAATTAACTGAGAATTTAAAAAAAGAAGATCTGATAGAAACAAGCAAAATTGTAGCCAGTAATAAAATGGATCTGGTTCTTCGAAAAGGGGTCTTCCCCTACGATTACATCGATGGACTGCATAGATTTAATGAAACATCACTTCCTCCACCAGAACAATTTAACAACAAACTTAATGATTCGGAAATTTCACTTGAAGATTATCAACATGCATGTCGAGTATGGAACGAGTTGGATATGAAGACCTTAGGAGAATACTCAGACTTTTATGTAAAACTTGATGTGACTCTTCTCTGCGATGTTATGGAAGAATTCCGAAGAACCTGTTTTGCAGCATACGGTTTGGACCCTCTACATTCGTATACATCTCCAGGACTAGCTTGGCAAGCAATGTTGAAAGAAACAAAATGCAAACTCCAGCTGTTAACAGATATAGATATGGTTTTAATGGTTGAGTCGGGTGTTAGAGGTGGATTAACTCAAAGCGTGACAAGACATGTTAAAGCCAACAACAAATATCTACCAGACCATGATCAAGAGAAACCTTCAACGTACTTGGGATATTTCGACGCAAATAATCTGTATGGATGGGCCATGTCGAACCCACTTCCATTTGACAACTTTAAATGGGTTGATCCCGATTGTATTGGGGATATATCACAAATTCCAAAACATGGAGATACCGGATATATTTTGGATTGCGACTTTGAATATCCAGAACATTTACACGATCTTCATTATGACCTTCCACTCCTTGCAAGAACAGAAATTTCACCAACTGGAAAACACCCCAAATTAATGATGACCCTTAACAATAAACAACCATACGTAGCTCACTATTGCGTTGTTCAACAAGCTATCGAATTAGGTTTACGTCTTACTAAAATTAATAGAGCCGTGGAATTTTCCCAATCGTGCTGGTTGAAACCGTACATAGACTCGAACACTACCAGAAGAGCAGCCGCTACATCAGCCTTTCAAAAAGACTTTTTTAAATTAATGAACAATGCGATATTCGGTAAAACATTAGAAAACAAAAGAAGACATAAAAACGTTAAACTTGTTACAGATCCGAACAAACTACAGAAACTCGTACAACAGCCTAACTTTAATACATCTATAATTATTAATGAAAATCTTGTAGCTGTATCTATGAAGAAAACAAGTGTGAAGATGGATCGTCCTTTGTATATAGGAATGTCAATCCTGGATATCTCCAAGACTCATATGTACGATTTTCATTACAAAAAGATGGTCACCTTTTATGGACGGGAAAACATCGGCATCTCCTACATGGATACAGACGCTTTTATATATTGGATAATTACTAACGATATGTATGAAGATCTTCGGACATTTGATTACAAAAACGACTTTGTCTTTTCCGACTATCCAAAAGATCATCCAAACTACGACAATGACAGAAACAAAAAAGTGCTTGGCAAATTTAAAGATGAAGCCAATGGTGTTATACTTCAAGAAATTGTTGCACTAATGTCAAAATTATATTCTTTACAACTAAATGAAAACCAAGTCATTAAGAAAGCTAAAGGAGTAAAAAGTTTGTATTTAAAGAAGAATGTGCATTTTAATCACTATAAGAAATGTTTATTTGAAGATCAAGATATAATAGCAAAATTTAACACAATCAGAAGTTTCAACCATCAGCTGTACAGCGTGACTGAAGTAAAAAAAGCTCTTTCTTCAAATGATGATAAACGACACATCCTTGCAGACAATATCCACACTCTACCATTCGGCCACTATTCCCTCAACCCTATTGACGAGTAACCCTTTCATCGTCCTACATCCCTTTTCCTTTTCCTTTCCGTATAAAAGGGGGAACACAGCAGTATTTTGCTGTGTTCCCCCTTTTATACATTAGTTTGGAATGACCTTGGCCTATATAAGCAGATTTATACAAAAGAATATTTAATACCATATCAGCTGTCTTCGTGAAACCATCATGTCAGACCTGAAGGAGAAGATTATTAATGAACTACACAAACCTGCAAGAATAAAGTTTCCAAGAAGAAATACTGTTATAAAAGGGATAAATGATCTATATCAAGCGGATTTAATTGAAATGCGACCGCATAGCAGAATAAACAAAGGATTTAAATATATACTCACAATTATTAATTGTTTTACAAAAGTTGCAGACGCTTTGCCTCTAAAGGACAAGACTGGTAAAAGCGTAACAGAAGCCATGGAAATAGCCATAAAAAGAGATAAAAACAAAATTAAACATTTACAAACTGATGATGGAACAGAATACTTTAATACAAACTTTGCACAGTTAATGAATAAATATAAAATAAATCATTATTCTACAAATTCAGAGAAAAAAGCAGCTATTGTAGAAAGATTCAATAGAACCTTAAAAGGAGCACTCTATAAACAATTTTCAAAAAGAGGTTCTTACGTATGGTATGATGTTTTACCACAATTAATAAATGATTATAACAACAGGTTTCATAGAACTATTGGTATGAAACCTAACAAAGTAAATAGAAGAAATGCAAAAGATGTATTAAAACGCATAAAGAAAAATACAAAGCCTAAAGTAGAAAAAATGCAGCCAAGAAAATTTAATGTAAGTGATAAAGTACGGATTAGTAAATATAAGGGAGTGTTTACCAAGAAATACCTTCCCAATTGGACGAATGAAGTTTTTACAGTGTATAAAGTGCAACCGACTGTACCTGAAACGTATATCTTAAAAGATAACAAAGGAGATTTGTTGCAAGGTGCATTTTATGGACATGAAATGTTAAAGTCAACAGTAGGTGATGTATATCTTGTTGAAAAAGTGTTACAAAGAAAAAAGGACGCAGTTAAAGTGCGGTGGTTAGGGTTTAACAAAACTGAGGATTCATGGATACCTATAAAGGACTTGGTGTAATGCAAGCAACTCATTTCATCGTTAACCTTTGAGCAGGATGGAGATTATTCACCATAAAGATCGATTCAATATTAATAACATAGATGATTTAACTGTGGATAACGTTAATATCAACAATGGTAAACACGGTAGTTTATTTCCAAACACTGTTCGATGTATAGTAAGTGGCCCCTCAAACTGTGGAAAGACCAATGTTGTCTTTAATTTGATCACTAATCCGCAGGGATTAAGGTTTAATAACCTATATATTTTTTCAAAGTCCCTACAACAACCAAAGTATCAATTGCTGGATAAAATCCTATCTGATGTGTCCGATGTTAATTTTTACAAATTTAACGCTAGTGATAGCATTATGCAACCAAACGAAGCGAAACCGTATTCTGTATTTATATTTGACGATGTATCTTGTGAAAATCAGGATACTATTAGAAACTACTTTGCCATGGGAAGACATAATAACATCGATAGCATATATATAGGACAAACTTATAGCAAAATCCCAAAACAACTTATCAGAGATAATGCAAATGTTTTAATTGTATTTAAACAAGATGATACTAACCTAAAACATATATATAACGATCATGTAAATGCTGATATGGCATTTGAAAAGTTTAAAGAGCTTTGCGGAAAAGCATGGGCGGAAAAGTATGGATTTCTGGTTATTATGAAAGATCAAGCTATAAAAGACGGCCGTTATAGAATAGGTTTTGATAAATTTGTTTTACTACACTGATTAGCGGTATTACTGTACAAGTCGTCAAGGTGTGAAGATGGTTAACCAGGAAAAGCTACTAAAAGAAATAAAATCACTTAGTGATTCTATTAGACAAAAAAACCGAGCTTTAAAATCAGGTATAAATGAAAGAGAGCAATTTTTAGAAACAACATTTAAACCTGTTACTGAACCTTTAAAGCGATTAGCACAAAATATGGAAAAACCTTCAATTCGCTTCGAAGGAGACAAAATGCTACCAATTTCCAAATATGAAGAAGAATTTCAGAATGATGAAAGTTTTGACCAGTTACAAACATCTGAAGAAAGCGACGAGTATGAAGAAAGCGGAGATATAGGAGATTTAAGGGAAAAGAACATTGCAGGAGATACAAGTACAGAAGATACAAGTGCGGAAGATACAAGAGCAGAAGAAGAGGATATCAACCCATCCAACTTAAGCAAATTAGGCACAGATATTATGTTTAAAGGAACACTTGGAAGAAAATATACATTAAAAATGTTACATGGCACACATGCTAATCGAAATTATCATACATATGGAGCTAGAATAGAGGATAAAGGATTAATGATTGGAGATAGAAAGTTAGATATAAACGAAAATGATGATATAGTTATTGGTGATAAGAAATATAAAGGTACAACAGGTTTGTTTGAACTCATATTTAAAAATAATCCTGGTAAATATACTAAAAAGGATCTACAATTGTTTAAAAATATACTAGAGTATACAAATGCACATAGAAAAAAATATTCCAAAGACCTACCTATTTATAGAAACAGGTCAATAAAATACACAAACATTATATCTAGTCTTTTCCCCTCGAAATCAAATAAAGCTCCAATTAAAAGAAGAGCTTTATCTTCTGCTGAATTAAATGTTTTGCATAAAAAAAGAAAAACAACTGATCCTACTACATCTGGAAGGGGATTATTAAAAAATTTGTATAAAACCAATATAATATATTACAACGATATAAATAAGTTAGTTGATCGAATGAGGTTATTACATGAAGCTATGGAAGCCGGGCACACTGGTTTAGAAAACGAATGGGTAGCTTTGGTTGATGAACTGCGAAAACGAGAAATAATTGTTCAGTAGACGTATATATAGTAAGAACCTAAACGATAGCGATTCAGTTACATCATGAGTGTGGACAAGTTTGGACGGTATTCCGAGTTTGGAGTAAAATCTGGATATAGTGAAAAAAGAGCTGGGTTTCCGTTAACACCTGATGGTAATTATAATTTTGAAGGAAAAGTAATTCAAAATGTTGGTGATCCGCTTTTGTCTTCTGATGCGGTTACGGTACAATACATGGATAAAAGAACCCCGATTGTACACGAAGACCATTGGGGGTTTTCCGGTAAAAGGTTAAGCAATATAAAACATCCCATTTATGATGGTGAAGCAGTAAATTTAGCGACTTTAAAATTGTTAACGATTTACAAAAAGAATGAAACTGATACAAGCTATGATGTAAAAAAATTAAAATTGTCAAATGTAGGTGATTGTGAGCAGGATGGAGACGCTGTAAATAAGAAAATATTTGATATAGTACACAAGAAATGGACTACAGAATATGAAAAACATATGGAAAGGTTTGGTGCAGCTTTATTTAATTATATCCATCGGGCTTCAGGAAGAGCTGTAGCTTCAGATGTTGACAGCCACAATTATTTAGACTGGAAAAGATACACAATCCAGAAAAACCTAATCAATTAGATAAACCGTCTGAGCCTTCTAAAGTCAAGACATTAGGAAAGGGGGATAAAGTGAATGTGATTAATGAACCAACAGAAAACGATGAAGATTACATAAGAGAAAAAATAATTTAAATACCCATGATAAGGGATAAAGCATCAGTCATATTCGAGAGATGATACAGAGAGGATGATGGAATCCAATATTACTGCGTGGAGTTTAATATCTCAAGAGCCGAGATTTCCCCAAGGAGTGCTGACAGATGGTTTTGTTCAACGGTTTGATAGATATATGGATTGGGAACAACTTTCCATACACTACCTCTTCACAATGACTATGTTAAGAATTTATTTTCACAGAGTTAACTGGATTCATATTTTACAAAGACAACAGTTTTCAGAAGACTTCCTTGTAGAGATGACATCAAATTTTAATAACTGTTGGGAAGTAATAAGTAAATATCAAAATCTCTCTGAAAATTACATTGACAATTTTAAAGATAAACTAGACTGGAATGTGTTATTTAATTATCAACGATTAAGTGGCAAGTTTCTAAGGGAACATGACAACTATTTAGATTTTATTCATTTTACCGAAAACAACGATACCATCACCAGCGGAGAAACATTTGAAACATCTTCAATTACACCTTATTTCTATTTTTACTACTTTTATTTATTATGTCTACATTTAATTAATTAATCCATTTCTATATAATAAATGGATTTTAAACAGTATATATAATACAAGAAGCCAAGACTAATATTACATTCATTGTAAAACATTTATAGAGTGCACCTACTGATTGTAAGTTTGGCTATAAATAGTCATGCCGAGGGCTAAACGCATCAGTCATAATCGAGAGAGATTACAGAGAGGAAGGGGAATAGCATCAACAGCATTTTCTCTATTAAGTAAACCGGTTGGAGCTATAGTTAACAAGGCGATTGATTTATTACCTGTGGAATTACATTTACCTGGAGGATATCAATATTGTGGTCCTGGAACCAAATTAGAGAAACGGCTTGCTAGAGGAGATCCTGGAATAAATAAGCTTGATCAGGCCTGTAAACAGCACGATATAGCGTATTCCAAATTTGGTGATACAAAAAATAGATCAATAGCGGATAGAGCACTTTCTGAGAAAGCTTGGCAAAGAGTAAAATCTAGTGACGCGAGTATTGGTGAAAAAGCAGCGTCTTTAGCAGTAACAGCAGCAATGAAAGCAAAAACTACGTTTGGAGGAGGAAAGAGAAGAAGGCGTGGGAAAAGACCCGCTAAGAAACAAGGAGGTAATATCAGAAGAAAACGTCGATCTTCTAGTGGTAAAGGTAAAAAGAAACCAACAATATGGTCAATGATAAAAAAGGGAGGAGGACTATACCTAAGACCGTATCGTGTGTATTAAATAAGAAAGAGCAATTAATAATTAAAAACAAAGAATTAACCAATGAAGAACTGATTACATATGCTTCTTGTTTGAAAATCCCATTTTTTAGAGGAGTATTTATGAAAGATGAATTACCGGTTAAAATGTGGAAAAATGAGACTGGTATAGTAAATTTGGATAATAGTGAAGGATTAGGCACTCATTGGGTGTGTTACAAGAAACTTGGTGAAACGATTTATTATTTCGACAGTTTTGGAAACCTTCCACCACCGAAAGAACTTCAACAATACTTTCGTGCGGCAGAAAATGTTTTTTACAATTATACAAGAAAACAACCTGATGATACATCCATTTGCGGTCATTTATGTTTAGACTTTTTAGCTAAAAGTGTTAGTCAACTTTAAGATGTCTTCGTATACAGTGTCATTAACCGGTAACTCATGTACTTTGCGCAGTATTCTGTTTCCAGCGCTACGTTTGCAAAAAGGAAGACTATGGGAAGCCGCATTATTGGATTTAACAACATATAACTCTATTCCAAACGTTAGTGAAGGAATTAATAACAAAATACATTATTACAAGACAAAAGATAATAAAGGAAAATATTCAGCTTTGGAAGAATTCAGTTTACCAACAGGAGCTTATGAAATTGATAATATAAATGAAGTTATACAAAAACATATGGGAAAAGAAAATATAACGATAAAAGGCAATAACAATACAATGAAAGCCGAAATTACTTCTAAGTATTATATTGATTTTGGCCAAGAACGTTCAATTGGTAGTTTATTGGGGTTTTCTAAGGAAACAAAGGTATTAGAACCTAATACAACTCATTCTGGGAATAGAACTGTGACGATCATCAAAGTAAACAGCATAGACATTACATGTAACATTATACAAGGATCCTACAGAGATGGAGAAAATCGGCATATATTACACACATTCTACCCATCAGTCGCACCGGGTTTCAAGATAGTAGAAAAGCCTCAAAACCTTGTGTACCTACCGTTAAACACCAGTTTCATTTCAGACATCGTGCTGAACATAGTGGATCAAGACGGAAACCTTATTGACTTTCGAGGAGAAGCTATTACTGTAAGAATACATATAAAATCATCCGCTTAGATAATGGGGTTATCATTTAAAAAGAGAGAGCCAACCAGCAAAGAGGTCAGTAGCTCATCAGCTGTAGAAGGATTAACAAGTGACAACATTCGTTTTCTAGAAGAAATTGGATTAAAGGTCATTAACAATGGATATACTGGATATAGCGCAGGGCCCAACATTCGACGAGACCTTATGGGAAAAGGAATATCACACGCACAACCCTTACGCTTCGTCCAAATTAAACAATAACGATGAAATTAGGATTCCTATACAACAACAAGACATTTATACTCTTCCATGCGAAAGTTATTTATATATTGAAGGAAAAGTAACAAAAGCTGACGGTACTGTTGGAACCACTGTTCCGTTCATAAATAATCCTATGGCATTTTTGTTTGACGAGATTAGATATGAAATTTCAGGAGTTACAGTCGATTCAACAAAAAAGGTTGGAATTTCCAGTACATTAAAAGGATTAGCGTCTTTAACACCAAATGAGAAGAATCTGTTAGCTGTTGCAGGATGGGTTGCACCAGACAAAAGTATAATTACTCCTGACGCTTCGGGAAACTTTGATTTTTACGTACCTTTAAGATTACTTTTAGGATTTGCTGAAGATTACAGAAGAATAATAATAAATGTAAAACAAGAACTAGTTTTATTAAGGTCATCAAACGATAATGATATTATTAAAGCATCTGCTGGAACAACTGAAGCCAATTTAGACTGGAAACTAACATTAGACAAGATTGTTTGGAGAGTACCACATGTGCGACTAAATGATGAACACAGGATTACATTATTAAGAAAGTTAAAATCAGATCGAGACATTGTAATGCCATTCAGAAGCTGGGAGTTTCATGAATACCCCGTTTTACCTTCAACACAACGGCATACATGGACTGTAAAAACTTCTACTCATTTGGAAAAAGCGAGATATGTAATCTTTGGATTACAAACAAAGAAAAAAAGTATATTAACTGAAAATGCTGGTGAATTTGACCATTGTAAATTAACAAACTGTAAAGTGTTCCTGAATTCACAATTCTTTCCCTACGACAACTTTAATATCTCTTTTGATAAAAAAAGGTACAGTGTTTTATACGATATGTACGCTAGGTTCCAAAATTCATATTACGGCAAAACAAACACACCTCTACTATCTCCCGTACAGTTTGAATCGAAAGCTCCGATTGTTGTAATTGATTGCTCCAAACAAAACGAATCTGTAAAATCGTCTAGTGTTGATATAAAGATAGAAATGGAATTTCAAGAAAACGTACCTGCAAATACATCTGCGTATTGTTTAATTTTGCACGATAAAATTGTTACATACACACCGTTGACTGGTATCGTAAAGACGGTATTGTAAAACGTTGTACCACCACCGGCACCGCCACTGTCGCTAACCTATAAATAGCGGAGCAACAATGCAGGTCTTCAGTTGATCGTCTATCGTCGCATGGGCAACATCTTCTACAAAATGAGTTCTCCATCTGTTGTACAAGGTGATGCAGAAATAGCACCGTTATTGGAACGTGATAATACCAGCGAAGCAGAAATTATCAAGGAAATAACTGCATTTTTAAAGTTTGGTAAAAGAGATAGAGAGGAGGAAAGTAATGCAGACCCATCAAAGGTAGTACCAAAAAGGAAGAAGAAAGTTGAAGAAAATATTCCTCCTCACATTTTAACTGAAGTGTTTTTGCGAATCTTTTACCCCATCTCAGCATGCATCAGTAAAAGTGTATCAGTTGGATTGATAAAGTCATTGGATTATTCCCCTACAGTAATTCTACACCATGGAACAAAAAAGGTTTTATTTTCGCAAAATGCTTGGGAGTCATTTTTGAAACATGTACATTTAATAGAATGTTATTTAACTAACAGTTTGTGTGGAAGAAAAACACATATTCGACTTTTGGATTGTGACAATGAAATCGATATTGTTAAACATCGCGGACAACTACAAGTGCGAATTAGAGACTTGACTCAACATGAAAATAAGATTCTACTGTCACGTGAAGAATTCTACGTTTTAAACTACGCAACAGAACCTATTACAAGGTACATGAGACAGTTGGTATTTGCAAGCGCTATTATTAAAGAATATTTGGTCGATACTTTGGAAAAACAACCTGATAGCACCATCGTGTACGGACCTGTGGATACATCTATTTTTAATAGAATACCTCATGAAGTTTGCATGTGGAGAAAGTTAAAGGATTTTGAACCACTTGTAGAAATCGCTACAGAAGCTACAGAAGAAACAACAGAGGAAGAAGAAACGGAGAAAAAAGAAGATGAAGAAAACGAAACACGAGAAGAGGAAGTTAAAAAAGACTAAAGTTTAACTTAGTAAAGAAGAACACACGTGGGGTAGGCCTATTGGGGACGGTGCCCACGTTAAATATACACCAACGCGCCTGCAACTGTACGGCCTGGTATTTAACCTACCGTGGTGTGGAAAACAGTTTAGTTGATCGTTAGGTGTCATGATGAGCGGAGGGGATGAAGAAGTGAGTGTAAAGCCTTGTGTAATAGAATTTCAAGCATTTCGAAATAATGATGATAGGTTTATTATCAAGGAATTAGTAATTTTAGACTTGCTTACATTTGTAGTTTACCCATTCACGTTTGAAGCTCCTTTTTCTTTTAACAACCTTAACGCCAAAGCAAAAAGTACAAACAAATGGATAACAAACTACTTTCATCACATACATTGGTATGAAGGATTTATAAGCTACAGTAATCTGCACAGTATTATGTTTAACTTTTGCAAACAATATTCACATATATACACAAGAGGATTAGAAAAAAGGAACTGGATACAAAAGTACACGCACGGTGATGTTTTCGATATAACTATCGGTAAGGACTTTAACATTAATCTCGGTAATATTTGTGTTGCTGCAAAAGATCCTAAACACGGACAATCAAACTGCGCATTGCACAACGCATATCGTTTGGCTGCTTACTTGGAACAAACGCAGAAATGTGGTGGGGGTAGCAAAGAACCGGAATGTGGTGGGGGTAGCGGGGCCTATAAATACGAGGATCCAACACCGCTCCGGCACGAGTATTATTCGAGACTCCGAAGAGGCAACATCACAGAAGACATCGCAACCACCACTGACGAAGATGGCATCACAACAGTTTCTACAAACACTGGTTGATCAATTCAACACTCATTCAAAATCCGACCTTCTGCTAACTAAAAAGTGTTCAGAATTAAAAGAACAAAAACACTACATTATTCATAACATCAAGAAAGTGGAAACCACACACGGAGAAGCAATTCTAGTTTCATTGAGCGAAGCACCTTTAACTTCAGGAGATGAGCCGAAGTTTCAAGTATTTCTTCCAAAACGATTTGTTCAACTGCTACAGAATGAAGATTTGCGAGATATTCAACCGGGGACGTTGTATTTGGTATCACACGGTGTAAGCGGCAACAACTCAACGGAACTCACTCTGCACATCATGCATCCTTGTACATAATGTCTCTGTTTGTATTTCTCTGTTTGTATTTTATTGTTTGTATTTCTAGTCATCAATGTTAAACTTAAGTTTATTGTATTGTAAAATGTTTGTTTAATAAAGAAAAGAAAAAGAAAAAAAAATAAAAAAAATATGAAAAAAAAATAAAGAAAACAGCAACACAGCAGTATATTATTTTATATACTGCTGTGTTGCTTTTTTTTAAAATTCGAATGGGTGACCTTGAACTTTCATTCAGGGTTAACTTATGAAGAGGTATAAAAGAGAGGGAGCAGTGAAGTTAGTCTCAGTCTTGTCTAACACACGCTGCAGCTAACATGTCGGTGCCACCTATGAACAATTTATTTTTCGATAACAATTTGAAGACATATTGTTGCGAGTTACAATGTTTTAAAATACCAGGCGATCAAGTTGACGGGAAAGCTTGTCGTAAGTGCAAGTGTTTTAGCTATTGCATATGTAGATGTAAAACGTATCAAATGAACCGACAAGATAAAATACAAGAATTACGCCGAAGGATTGCATTACTGTGGCGGCGAATGTAGTAGCAACCATCTGCCTCGCACCAGCTGCCACCTGCCGCCTGCCATCTGCCGCCCGCCATCTGCTCCGCCCCACCACACTTTTACCCCCACCATTTTGTTTGATACCAAAACGCTAGCTAGCGAATAGTCAGTACACCTCCGGCTCTCGACTGGTGAACATCGAGTGCTCTTCACAAACGTAAAACATTATATTAAAATGTCCATTAAAATTAGGTGTATTCATTATGACTCTATTCATCTTGCGACTTACCAAGACCTCGAGGTGTTTAGTGAAGAGCTAAGACTTCTTATTGCGTCCGGTTACGATTTATCTTTGGAACTTTACGCATCAAAAAACAACATGGACTCTGCGCAGGGATCGAAGTATCTACCGTCTTTCTTCAGAAAGCGAAGTGATGGCCGCAACTCGTCCGGATCAACAACATCGATGACAACGAACAACGGGGAACTATTGTAAACATGAATTATTGTAAATAAAGTAATATTTGTAATAGTACTACCTCGCACTCGTATCATTCGATTGTTTCATTCGATAATTTTCATTCGATATTTATTATCGATTAACTATCGAATCACAATCGTTTTACGAGTGCGAGGTAGATTTTTTTAAAAAAACTTCACCGTGACCTTGAACTTTGAACTTTTACTCATTTCGTCACAAAACCGCCTACGTCACTGGCTCAGCCTCAGATGACGTCTTTCATGACTCAGCGCATCCGGTCACTCACCGGATGTGACGTCACTTCCGCCCCAGCAGCCCCAAATGCACACTACTTTGATTTACTACTGATCACAGTATTTATATTATACTTAATGTAAAGTATTATCTGAAAAATTAGGAGAGCTACAATTTCAGCTTGTTTGCTCAGTAATTTATTTATTTTTGTAAAAAAAGGTTGGAATCCGATTTTGTTATCCATACTAATGTCTTGATCTGTTACATTTAAGTGTCAACATTTTTGATTTAACGCATTTATTTATCTTATTACAACGGATAGTATTATTTGGAAATCCATAGATGCTATTGTAATTGATATCTCAGTAAAAGTTGAAGGTGGAGAGATGATTTATGAATAATTATTGAATAAACCATTAAATAATCCATTGAGCTCTAGAAGCAAGTATTACTAACCAATTAATTTCAGCCTCAACAAAATCATTCAATCGCATAATACAATTGACTCATGAATTATTCATGCATTATATAACAAATGAAATTTATTAAAGTATAATTCACAGCATTAGCAACAAGATTCGATTATGGTAGTGAGAGTTAAGTGAGTGCAACTGTTACTGGATATTTCTAATACACTATTGACCATTATACCTTTTCATTACTTTTATTTATAAAGCCATAGTATTACATTACTTATAATAGTAATAGCTCATCTTAAGTGTTATAGACCTTACTATGTCGATGAAATGTGTTACTCATTCCATATATTGAAGGAATTAAAACCTGTATTTTATGTAATAACAACAAAAACTCTTAATTGTTAGGTATAATATGGCAACAATACTATTATAAAAATAAGGCGGTGTCTATCTGTTGTTCCATCACACCAAAACCACTAATCTAGTTCTGTTGATATTTAGCACAAATATTGTCTATGTACCCAGGAGTGTCATAGGTCTATTGCTATTTATAAAACTCCCCACGGAACTTACAATTCCCCATGTTATTCATACGGAGGAGAGGTTTATTTTGTTTATGTCACATGTGTTGTTTCTCATTTATATTAATTTAAATAACCATATTTTTAAGGATTATATCTATCTACAGACTGTCATTGTTTTATTTACAATTGCTCTACTCTGAATTTTGATCCCGATGTTAAGCACGGGCATAGCAGCTAGTTAGAAATACAATATACAGATTTGTAGTAATTTTCTTCAACAGCGATATTCTCAAAAAAAATAGGCTTTAAACCGGTGTGGTGGGGGAAGATGCTCATTCATGAATAAATTATGTTACTTGAGTTTCCTGACATCTTGACGTTTGATAAATTCCTATCTAAAATTCCGATCCATCTTAAAACGGATGCTTTATCAGTAATAATGTTGTTAATGATATATTGCATAGATGATAAAACTGAAGATTTACTTTTTTAAATACCGAAAGTAAATATAATTCATTTTTTATAATCTTTATTTTAGAATTGTTTATCGTGTATGCAAATGCCAAACTTAAACAGAACAAGACGAAAGTGGTTAATGCACATAGTTTAGTGTTATATCCCTGGTAACCTAACAAAACGACAACCAACACATCAACGGAAAGAAGAGGGAGCGAAGTGAAGTTCACAGGAACACTTCAGCCCCTTTTATTTATCTTGTTTCAGCCGAGTAGAAACAATATGTATTTGCAAATATCTGACATAAATACTGTAATTTACTAACTACACACAAATATCTTGGAGCTTTCCTTACTACCTAGAATATCGTGGCAACGCATATGTAACCTTATTCTACGCGTTACTGCCTGAGCAGTGGTTAGAGTGCGTTACTGGCCACGAGAGTTAGGGTTCGACCTCAGTCAATCACAAGTTGCTACCAGCTTTGTGATAATGTGACTGCTCGGTTATTCTAAATCAATTTAGCTAACGCTATCTATATAGAAAACAACAATGACAGGCTCTATGAACCACTTAAATAACCTTTTGTGTTTAAGACCTCTCTCCACTAAAAACTGTTTACGATTCTTAATTGATATTTCCCCCGTTGCAATACTAAAAGTAGTAATTCAAAATACCTTGTTATATTTAAACCATTCTTATGTTTCATAGGGTTCCACCTACAAAATTGTATTTATTGAATTGCGAAATCTAAATCTCCGATAGCATAAAAGTTTAGATCGGACTTGGAGCTCAATATTATTTACTATAGCAGTTTTATTTAAAGGCATATTTAATGTAACAAACAAATACAAAAGCGTCCTATGGTGTTTTGACATTATCATTCCTCCCAAAGAAATATAAACTTATACACTAATATAATCACGATGAATCACATGAATCCTAGTCTAATATTGCAACAATTGATGTGTCTTGTAGGTTTGGAATGTGCATATTGTGTATGGAAACGTAATAGAAATTTTGGTAAAGTTATATGCATTAATTTGTTTTTTTCTTCTATGGAATCTATTTTTAAATCACGAATTTTAAAGTTACACGAAATTAATAAGTTGTATGAATATAAGAGATTTATAACTTTCTAAATATATATACAGAACCCAGGGAGGAAACAATATAATACCAGTTGCTAAACTAAGTTTAGCATCTTGAATTTTGGCGCAAGAGGTCACCGGTTTTTAAAAGTCCCAGGGCGCTAGCATCACTGAGAATGTTGAACAGTTGACTTCTAACAATGTTAAAATACAAAATTTTATTTGAGAAAATAAGCACGCAAAAAACAAAAAGGATAAATACATAAAAATAATACGGTGACACAATTTCTTTCAGAAACCCACTTTACCTTGAGCATGTAGCTTGTTTAGGGCAATGTAATTCACAAATATTCAAACTAACTACAAGCTTAAGATCAACAATTTCAGATTATTAAACAATATAGAAACAGTTACCTTACAAATGAAAAACGTTCTTTATTATATTGTATTGTTTGTTATTGTATTACTTTTTGTGTGTATATTATATAAAACAAAAAATATATTTGTTGGTTAAAACATATGACACCTAAAAGTTTTTTTTTACGAGTTAAAGAAATAAGTCATTAAAAAATACTAACATAACCGCAGTTGAAATGCACATAACTTGTATAACATTATACAATTTGTTAAAGCAGTAATGGCAAATTCATCGTTAGTTCTATAAATATTAAGCTTTGGATGAGTTTGAATTAATCATGTAAATGAGGTGTGAACTCTCAGAGGCGAACGTCACATGAAATAGGTTGTAATCATTTTAAAATAATGTTAACTAGAAGCTGATTAATTTACATAAATATCAATATATATGGCGTTGCATTATGCAAATACTCTTTTCACTTGAATCTAAATGTCATTATCGACAAAAGTATTATTTGATTAAGAATTCTTAAACAACCACATTTTTAATTTTTTCACAATATTTAATTTTGTCAAGACTTTATTTATCATTATAAACTGAAAATGGTGTGGTAAACTGATTATGCAGTGTTTTCATAAAATAATGCTGAGATTTTGACTGACTGTAAACAATTACTAGGCAAATTAATAAGAAAATCCATGCTCCTTACACTGGGCTACACAGCTTGAATAGTTTTGTTTCCATTAACTGTTCCCATAGCTGTTAGTTGTTTGACAGTAAAAATTGTACTTTGTAACTACATTTATGTTTCAATTTCGATTGTTTACCTTTTTAAGTAATGTTTTAAGGTAGACAGGGAGAAATGGCCTCACATGATGGCATCCTAAGAGCCCAGACCTGGTTCCATGTTATATCTTTTACGTATATTATGTGATAAAAAATGTTACTAAACATATTTGGTTGTGGCTCATTTAAGAAAAAGGATATATTAGGCAGTATCCTTAGCAACAAGCGAAATGCTGCATCGAATGTGGGTTGATGAATTATACCACTGTTTATATGTCTGCGGAGCTACAATTGGCAGACATATAGGAAAGGTTTTAGTAATTTATATTACACTTTTTTATGAGGATTCAATGAAATAGACATTTTTGGTACACATTCTATGGTGTGTTTAGTATTTAACGTGAAAGCAGTACCATTATTTGTTTTAAACCACTTACATGACGATATATTTGTTTAATAAATTAAAGTGTATGAATTTTATAATATAAATTATATGTTTGTAATTTTTAATCCAGCTGCTATAGAGGGATTCCTGTGTGCACTTTATGTATAGAAAAACACCCTAGGGGATCACGTAGGTCCTATACCCAACATAATTTTTGTGAGGGTGGCAACCTGGCAGTGTGGGCATAACCTCAGAATCCGCCATTTTGAAAATGATTGTGGTGTGGAGCTTATAGCTCGAAAACGGTTATATATAGTGAGGTACACTCCATTACAATAAATGCTGCTTACATCACGAGGAACAACCTTTTAATTTATGAAAAAACACGTAAATCTAATTGTTTAGGAGTTGTTGATCAATTTATGTTAATTTAACATATAACTTTTAACTCCGTTTGACACATAAGTGCTTATGGTGCTGGATCTGACAGTACATTTCGTGTGCACGTTACGTATGAAGAATTTGAATTTTGTAAATTAATATACGTTTCTTAGGAAGTGAATTTTTCTTGGTTGACAAGTCCGCATCCGGTATGTTTTCCAGCTTTGACGTTATTAACATGGCGGAAAGTGTTATTTTTAACTGAGTATATTTTTAACATTATTAATCGGATCTGAATAATTTATTTTGTTATTTGAAATATGTTTTTGATATCTAAAGTTTTTGTACTTATACATATTTGTAAACCTTATATTTTATGACAATATTATTGTTTGTGTTTTCTGGTTAATTTGTATAGTTAAGCCCAGCATTGGTTGCATCATTGGAAAGCTATCGAAATGTTGAACACTTTTTGTAAGGACTAAAACTGCAGATTTCTGACGGGGTAAAAAGTTGCACACAAAAATGTATTAAGGTTAATACAAAATTACATTATTAAATATTGTAAAAAAATGGGTTTACAACATTTGTAAATACAAAAACTATAGATATTAAAAATAAATTTCGAATAACAAAAACATCTTACAGATCCGATTAATAATTTTCAAATTATACTCTGTTAAATATTACAACTTTCTTCCATCTTAATGACGTCATAGCTGTAAAACATATCGGATGCGGTCTTACCACCAGAGGGGAATTCACTTTGTAAGACTCACATATTGATTTGCAAAAGTCAAATTCTCTATACGCAACATGCACACGGAATTTATTGTCAGATCCAGTACTATACGCACATGCTCGAGAGTTTAACATTGGTTTAACGCAATAGTAATCTGTTTGAATCTCATTTATTTGTTAACCATTCCTACAATTTGCGAAATAGAAATAAAATCCCACCACCTCCCTACCATACAACATTCTCTGAAAATCAAAAGCACCAGTCTTGCATAACTCTTTTTAATGCCCTTCTTTCTAAAATAAATAAGAGGAAAATATCAATATTTTTAAGCAAAGTCTGAACACGTTTTTACTGGATAAGAAATATTACCGTGTAAAAGATTATGTAAAAGAGGAGAAAGATTAAAAGCAAATGTTTTTTTTAATTTTTTGTGTTATAAAGTAGTTATTAATTTTAAAAATGTTATGGTATTTAGTTTTAGATATGTTCTGTGTATATTTGTACGACACTTTCCCATGAATAAATTTTAATTGGCAAATAAAGAAATTTCACTTTGACTTAGTGTCAAACAGAGTTAAAATTGATATGTTAAAGTAGCACAAATTGACCAACACCTCCTAAACCATTAGATTTAGGAAGCTTTTGTAAATACAAAGGTCTTTCCTTGTTTTGTAAGCGGAATTTATTGTTATGGAGTGTACCTCGCTATATATGCCTGTTTTCGAGATATAAGCTCCCTTGGAGTTTCCTGTAATCCACATCACCGCAATTTTCAAAATGGCGGATTCTGAGGTTTTGCCCACACTGCCAGGCTGCCACCCTCACCAAAAATGATATTGGGACTAATGCCTACATTATCCTATGGGGTGTTTTTCTAAACATAAAGTGCACAAGGGAACCCCCCTGGCAGGTGGATTATTTTATAATATTTCAAAATATTGTTTATAATTTATTTCGTAATCCTAAACGAATTTATTATCCAAGTGTTATTTTACATTTGTTTAGTTATATCTTTAATTTCTTATGTAATAAATGGCATTTATTTATTCATTGTGAAAACTGCTGGTTTTATTTTGTAGCCCTAATAAAATTTATCATCCAACTATCATTTTACAATTATTCAATTATATCTTTTTTACTTATGTAATTATTTAATATATTTATTTATTATTAAATTACTGGTTTTATATTCGCAAACATAAAAAAGTAGTTTATTAATCTTATATATTATCTCTCTAGCCTGTTTTTCTGTCACTCCACGACGTCTTTCTTATTCTTTTATCAAATTCCATGATGTACCCCCCATATTAAAGTTTATCGTGCCGGCTAATGACGAAAAATAGACCAACGGGCTAAATATGTGCAATTTCTCTGAAATTTGAATAAAATGAAGGATAAATAAAGGGATCAGTTTATTTTGACAGGGGTGAAAATGTAAACAAAAGAACATCTGATCAGCTGACAAGATTTGGTTCGCAGTGCGGAATTCCGCCCGGGTCGACTAGTTAAATTTATTTAATATGCTAGGAGAAATTCCGTAGCAAGATTATTTATTTTAATACAATATTTCATAAAAGTATATTTACTAATAAATACAAAAAAGTTAACTGGTCGTACACATCAGGAAAGGTAACTTTGTATCAAGAGTCTTTGGTGCAAACATTTCATTTTGACGTTGTTTTAACGTCCTGGGGAAATTCTACATCAACACCTCATTATTACACTTGTACGCAGTGCGTTGCAGGTTGTACTTTCGCTTTTTCCTTTTTGAATTTTTAAGCTCAATATTCATATGTTGGTTAAAATAGTAATGTATAGAAAAACCAATATTGCTCAAACTTAATTTTGTATAAAACGTACTGGCATAAACTCATCTAATCAGATAATTAAATTCCATACGAGATTATGATCAATAAATTTGATCTGTTATGCACATGCATTATGTATTTAAAACTATTGTGCAAAATAAATATCAAAAGCATGTCCGAATAAGTAAATATGGCCTTGGATGTATTAACTATAAAATTTAATTAATTATAAAATACAAAAAAGAATCGAATAAAAATATTTACAAAGTCATTATATTTAAAGCTAAAGTAAGAAAAATATTCAATATATTTTAACAGCAAGTAAGAACACGTGGGAGTGGGTTTAAAATAAAATGCTAAACTAATTAAATTCAATGTAGAAACACGTAGCAATGTCTAGTCTGGAATACTGGAAAACACGTTCTTGAGAGCACGTTTTGTAAACGGTTTGAAATTGTTTAACAATGGCTAATAAATAACACAGGGAATTGAATTCCAAACATTATAAAAGGCAAATTTTGTTGGGAAAATAAGATCTATCAGAACCATATTATTGTAAATGAATTGCAAAACGTAAAAACAAATAATTGTTTTAGTAAATTACAAATTGTAATCTAATATAAATAAATTACGTGTCTAAGTAATTTATATGCTAATTATTTATTGTTAAATATTGATACCATAAGTGATGGAGAAATAGGTCAGGAAGAACTTGATAAGTTAAATTATTATCAAATAGAATCCAAGTAGAGTATTTTTAATTTAAATACATTATTAAGCAATTAATGTCTTCTGCTGAAAGTGACGACTCTGACGCAGAGCAGGTTTAAACTATTAAAGATGAAATATCATAAATCTTTAGATAACCAAGCATAATAATAGATACAGGCAAGCATAATAATTCTTAAACTAATGCGTCTGTTTCATCAGTCAGTACTAATTCTGCTCAAAGGTTAATGTTTCCTGCTCTTGCATTGGAAACTTTCAACTGCTCTCCTGATCAGTGGGTCTCATTTTGCAACTTATTTGAAGCCTCTGTTGACAATAACTCTGATATTGGCTTTTCTCAGAAAATACAGTACCTTTTGTCATCCTTGCATAGTGAATCTCTAAACTTGGTCAAAAATCTTCCCATAACCCCCAAAAGCTACAATTTAGCAAGGAAAATTCTCAAGCAAAGGTACCACATAATAGGAAAATTACGAGTTTCCATACAAATTGTGTAATTAATTTGCCTCATGTTGTAACTCCAACTGCTAACAATCTGAGATCATTTACCTCTTCATTCCACGAAAATGACCAGGCTTTTCTTGCACTCGAACAGTATAATATTATCTTATCATCTCTTTTGCTTAGAAAGTTAGACAGCAATCTCTGGAAATGGTTTGAGGACAGTAGGTAAGACTCGCAAATGTTCCCTAATTCTTCTTCGCTATGATTGAACAGAGTCCTGTTGTTTTTAATGCAAGTTAATCCCGTCCTCCTCTGGATCTTGTAATTCTGCTTTAATCCTGTAAGCCTGCCTCTTTGTCACACCTTCATTGTTGGAAAGTAATATAAAGAATAAAACGCGCAGTATTAAAATAATTTGTAAAGTCGAAAGATGAAACCTTTCGTGGATACATCAATAATAAACAAATATTTGTTATTATTTTTTAATGAAATACATTTAAAAATTTAGAGGATAACGCAGTTAGTTTAATATTATATTTGCATAATACAATAATTTCCTTCAGCAATAAAAGCGTAATTATAACTTAAATTATATTAATATCTATAAGCATTATTAGTTGTCAATCTATAAGGGGATTTGTAATAAAACTAGTTCTTCCATCAAAAATATTATGAAATATACTGTTCCAGTATATATATATATATATATATATATATATATATATATATATATATATATATATATAACTATTATAATGCAAATCTTTATACTGTAAATATGAAACATTATTACTAATAATTTCAGAAATATTATTACCGTAAATATTTAATATTCCATTTGTTACACTATTTAATTATCTAAAGTGTTTGCTTTGAAAGCATAGAGTGAAACCAACTTCAGTAACAAAGAAGAATGTTATAGTTTATGGTTGTGGTTAAAGAAACTCAATTACAAATCTTCTGCATTAAAATGTATCTTTTTTATTATACAAAAAACTCACTTCAAACGTAAAGACGTACATAGTATATTGCATCCTTCATTTCGCAATTAAAACCATAAAAAGTGTAATAAACCTTAAGTACAGATTTGTTTATGGTGTTTAGTGATAATATTACCAGCATTAAAACAATTATCACAGTCTTGGCTTCACACTACTATTAGCTGTACCACTTGCATTTTACCTAAAACAATTAAATTACTACATAACTGAAAATAAAAATCTATCTACAAGAGTAGATTGTTTATAAAAATATAATTCAGGTGTTTGTTGTATCATAAATACACTTACAAAAATATTCTTTGTCATAAATATTCTTTGTCAAAATATTTTTTTTTATTTACATTTGTGATACCTAACCGTTGTCACGGATAAAGTTTGATAAACAAAAATAAATTTTCGTACGTGTACATTAATGTCATTGACTACGTTATTGTAATAAATCATCCAACACATATTGTTGAATAATTTACGACTATTATTGGGGTGTTTGAATATTCAAATATATTTCTATTAATGTTTTTTTAAGTGCATCATTGAGTGTTAATAATTAATTTGACGTTACCGTTTTAATAGTGACTTAATGATTTATTCTGATTATTATTTCACCGAGCACTTGTTCATGTATATTCAGCCAATTCAGTTTTTTAGTTTTGAATTCTAATATAGTGGGCAACATTATATTCAGTAGCAAAGTTTATAAAAACAATGAGCAACTCTGTACAACATTCAGCAATTTTACTTCCAACTTCCATTCAGTTAATAGTTTGTGAGTAGAGATAAAAGTGATTGTAAACTTAAAAAAGATGGTATAGGGATTTTACCACACTAGCTTCGTAATGATATTGTTATTAGTATTTCCATATTATGATACTATTTTAAACTTTAAAAAAAACTTGTTTCTAAAAATTTATAAAATAATAACGAGAACTCGAAAAATGTAACTCTCAAATTATATATGTTTATTATAGATTGTTGGAGAAAGCATATAAACTGGGGAGGTATTCTTTATTATTACGATACAACAATGCAATTTTTACCTCCATTATATTTGATTATCATTTTGCATGCAGTAATGTGTCAATTGTTTCAGCGTGTTCGTAGTGCAATAATGATTTAAAGTACTTTTAAACAGTGTATTTTCTGTTGACGATTGTTTAAATACATACAAATACAATTATAAAATGTTAGAGGCTATTAAATGTTAATTTTACTAGTTTTACAAGTTTTAAGTTTTTTTTTAATTTAATATAACCCATGTAATATTTGAAATATAATATATGCCATGTAAGAGAAAATTTTCCATTTCAGTACAACCAAACAGTCGTATGTTAAGCACCTTTATTTGTAGAACTAATAAAATATTCCAAAACATAAAACATTCAAGAGCAAGACAAATTTAAGGTATCATCAGTTGAAGTAATTCAGTTATTGCGGAAATGTCCGCTTTTTTCTTGAGTTGATGTTTAGCTCTCTCTCTCTCTCTCTCTCTCTCTCTCTCTCTCTCTCTCTCTCTCTCTCTCTCTCTCTCTCTCTCTCTCTCTCTCTCTCTCTCTCTCTCTCTCTCTCTCTCTCTCTCTCTCTCTCCCTCTCCCTCCCTCACTTTCAATCTTATAAAATTATGCAGATTATAAGGGTTTTACTATCATGATTCTAAATCTTCTACACGAAAAATATTTGACTACTTCATCTGTAATAAAACGTAATAAGAAAAACTATTCAACCTATGAAATTTATATACAAATCATCGACATAACATTTGATAACAAAAAATTGATACATTTATACTATTGATGGAACATGCTAATAACTAAGGATTCGTCAGCTAACGTCTTTAAGATTGACCTTTGAGCAGCTTCTCATTAATAACAGAGATATCGCACCTTCCTAAGAGACCATTGCACTTGGTTTTCAAACAACTTGATTCAAGCTATATTCTATTCTAATATTTACCCCTTTGTTAAATCCATTGATTAGTTTAAGAGATTGTTAGAGAATATTTGTTGTTTTAATAACTACTATTTGTATCATGTCCTTGTAAACATAATTCTCATCAGCACACCAAAAAGAAACGCAAGTTGGCTAAAATTTTAGGAGTGGTATTATATATAACAACTAAATTTACAAAAAGATTTGTTAGCCACCAACTACCTCCACCACAGGCCATTAGGGCTGTGTGGTGATCTAAAGACAGTTGATGATCAGAAACGGGTGTTATCACTGATCACTGAACGGTTGGATTTAATTAAAAACTAAATTAACCAAATGTTGTCACTGATTACTGAACGGATGTGTTATATAAAAAAAACTAATTGAACCAAATTAGGTTTAGCCACCAATTATCTCCTCCAAAGGTTTCAAGGGCTCGTTGGTGATCTAATGACAGCTGATGATCACTATGGTAAAACCGGTGGTGACTGCCCGTGTAAAGTGTCTTTCTTACCTTTCAGCCGGGATCGAACCAGCGCCCAATCATGTCTTACTGGTAAGGCCGTGACAGTATTAGACGTTAGTTTTAATTAATCTAATTTTTAAACTAATACAACTTACTTTAATCTGTTAATTTGGACGAGGAGAAATAACTAGTCCACCAAAATTTTAACCATGAAAGTATTCTAGTTTTTTTTTTTTTTAAATAATATAAAACATCTTTAGTGGACTAATGTGATTTACCGTATAAAACAACTATAAAAGTGGTTTTTAATTTAATTTGGCTGTAAACAAGCATAAAGTAAAAGTAGTTGGCAACATTTGAAGGAGAAACTCTGAAAGCCGATATTTATTGCTGTAAAACAATGCATAATTAGGGGAAATTATTGGAATGGAAGTTTCTAGAGAAGATTTCCCACGTGGTTACTAAAAACGAGATTTATTTCAAAACCTACCATCATACCATTAATCTATAACACTGCTTATTTTAAACTACCTTGATACAAGTCATTTATAGGGCTTTAACAGGTGGTTAATTATTTAGTTACTTAAAATCCATAGCTGAAAATGGTGATTTTATGCGAAGATTGCAATGATTCACTTTTTATGTAAACATTTTCATCACATTTTCATATATTTATAAATAATTAATAATCATATTTTGCATACGTGCCCTGTTCAATAATTCAAGATGTTAAGATACCTGTTTGTCCCCATATGTTACTTTTTCCCAATGATGTATCAATATAATTTAATATAATAATTATGTATTGTTTTAATTTTCCATCCCTCTGAATATTTCACTTTAGTTATTAACCATTTAATCCCATAAATCGATATTCCATTATAAGTCACAATAGCCTACCTAACATTTAATTAATTTAAAGATTCATCCTGTACAATTATCTCAGATCACATTTTATATATAGCCTAAGTATTTAAAATTCAAAATTGATCTCATTTTATAACCAGAAGTGAACATGTGTTTCCTCCAGAGAAAGTAACTTTGGGCTCAAGATTAGTGTTTTATGTTTAGTTTTGTGAACCCTATAACAATCAACAGAGAAAGCACCTGGTGATGAGGACTCCTGGAGAAGACATGGCCTGTGTTAGATGTTTGGAGGACACTGTCCTAAATTTCATTTAAATTTCCTATTTAAATAGTATTTAGACATCAACAGTCTAATATTTTTATAGTCACCGGAGCCCAGATCAGTTACTTCCCTTATTTGGCCACCTCAAGAATAATTAATAATATCTGGGCGAAGAAAAATGTTGCTGAATTGGTGAGACTGTTTCATTTAGTAGGCCTAACTACAAACTTCAAGACTTCACCAATATAAATTACTTCAAGAATTACTAAAATATTTAGTCATAAACTTTGAATCCAATATAGGCTATTACTTTTACAGCACATCAAAATTACCATATATAAACTTTGAGGGAATATCAGGACTTTAAATATAGCCTAGAGAACTTTTGTTTATTGGCAACCATTTTGAATTCTATAGCATCTCAAAGACTATACCAACAGTGACTTTCATTAGTTTCATTAGATATCACTAATTAGACTTTTATTAATATTAAATTCGTTTTTCATTGGCTTGTAGATTAATTCTAATTTATTTTATAATATTTATTTACTCAATTATCAAGAGTTTTATGGAATTTTGCCGGCACGATCAACTACACCCTGAGACAGAACCCCTTGTGCATACCAATTGAGCTAAGCCACTATTATTGTAATTCAATTATTAATTAAAATTTTAGAAAGTCCCTATGATTGTAATATATAATTGTTAGTCCCTTTCACATAATTAATAGTCCAAACATATGTAAATTCCTTTAATAAACAATCTATCTACCCATTGTTAACAGCTGTTTCCTTTACCTAAGTTAAGTAGTTGATAACACCGAACAGAACATAAGAGGAAAAGGTATTTGAGTAACACAGTCAGTTGTCTCACCCCCGTTGTATTTATTTATTATTTCAAGATATTGCGGAGATTTTCCTCATTTATAATCACTGATGCATGATTATATTATTAAAATAAATTATTTCCTCTCTTGAAGGCGTTCTTGTAGCATTCGAACATAAAATTTAGTTTTGTTATTAATCAAAGTAGATAAGAAAAATAAATTAAGACACAAAATAATTTTAAAATCGTAATTAATAAATCATACGCAATCAGTTTTACAAGTACTATTTTTAAATTAATTTTTTTGTACTTGTTTAGTTCTCGTTAAAATACAATACTATAAACAGTTCTAAAATGTTACACTAAAGGTCAAACTAATGTCAGATAACACTATTTTGACCTACCATGTATTGTAGGGTTCTTTGATTTCAAGAGATGAAACTAGCGCTCGCAGTACAGTTTAATAGCCAGTGCTTTCAACAGAATACATCCCTTTGTGGTGTATCAGCGGTGTCAGTTACTAGGTAATATCAATACTTGCAAAATTCTCTTCAAAGTTATTTTTCATGGCATAAAATATTATAATGTGGGGATCACACATATAATATACTCTTTTCCTCTACAAAAAATATTTATGATAGTGTTCGTAAAATAAGTAAAGTAATGTTAAAGTCATTCTACAATTTATTTTAGGTTAAAGTACACAAAGGTAAAACTAATTGTAAATTTAGAGTTTTCCTTTGGATGTTTTAAATTATTTACATATTGTAAATTAATTGTGCATTGCGGAGATAGACAGTGATGTTAGATTTATTTTCGTAAGACTCTAGTTGAGGTCGTCTTAAAGTAATTATGTTCTTGTGAAGACCTGAGGTTGAAGCTTTAGTTCATTGGAACTAGGTGTAGCCAGTAGTATTACTATTGAATTACTCTGACGGAATAAAGGGTAATTTAACCTTTCATCGTAATTTCCTTCAAACGTGTTATTTGTCCTCTGATTATAATGTATAGTATAAAACATAAATATCTGGTAGTTTTGTATGGACACAAACATGTACAGCTTGTATTGTAAGGGAAAGTCAGCAAGGGCAAGTGAGTTTCAAGGGAGAAGCAGAGCATGTTTAAGTCCCACACATGACGGGAACACGATAGTTGCTCCAGGGATCCCAATGAAGACAGTTCACATGTTAGCGTCTGACATGAGATTTATGGTTGCGAAAAAGTTCAACATTTCATATATAAAAGGGAAATTTATGCTGAACTATTATTAAATAAAATGGATTATTTTAGGATAAGATTTGTTAAGGTCTTTAGTCTTAGTTCAGTTTAAATTTGTAATTATCCCTATCTCTGCCTAAACTAGGAATCAAGTACATTTTTTAAGGGGATGTTGAAATAATTCATTGGTGCCGGAAACGACTGCTCCCCGGACCTAATCCGGGCATCACCGGAACTGTAAGACTTTTTGCTCATGCACTTTCCTCTACTGAATAAATCTGTTGGGTAGTTTGCTAGCGGTTCTAATGATTAAATTTATATTATTTTATTTTGACTTTAGTTGAGCTAAAACAACTCAAAGTGATCTTGCATTTACTACTCCAAAATAATTATGTTTAGTGGACATAGGGTAGAGTATTAATCTGGCAAATTTACGGAATTATTGAACATCGATGACATAAAGGGAGTGAATAAAGCGACATAAAAATAGGTTTTTTCATTTTCACATTTTAGCAAACTCTATTAACATGACTTCCATTTTAGTGTTTTAAAAACGCGTCCGGTTATATTATAAATCAAAAAATATTTGATCCTAGCGTATGCTTCTTTTACACTACATTATAGTGCGTGATGAATTTGAGATTAGGGACTGGGAGCGTGCATAAACTACAAGTTAGATTATATCAAACCACTTCAAACCTTAAACCTTTATCGTGAGAATAATCATTGTAAATAATTAAATTATTGGAGTAACAAGGTGTTTATTCCACGAGATAGCTCAATATATTAACCAAATAAATGAGTGCACATGACTATTATAAATAAACATAATAAGGTGAATAAATGTATGAAGTGTTACTTCTTTTCTCCTTATGGGGTACGTGAGCAAAACCGCAAGAGGGATTGTTAAATATATGTATTGGTTATTATAATTTCATTTAATAACCTTTGCTATTATTACTTCAGCCAGTGACATTCTTTACTATCGTCTGTGCCAGTAGCATTTGTTGTTAGGGTTTCAGTCATTAGTAAATGTTATTGTTTTCTCCACTGGCATTTCTTATAAATTCTAAGAGACCATCGGTTCATACTTTTTTATTATAAACAAATTATTATTCATAGTTATATAATTTTAAAAGGATAGGCTGGGCTGGGTTAATAATTAAATATACATTTTCCTGTAGGAAGATTTCATTAGTTATGAAGTTTATTAAATGTCTAAACCCTTTTGAAAAATACCCATTAATTAATTGTAAAACTTAATAGATGTAGACAGTTTTTGGATTTATAACCCTTAAAATTATTTAAACGAAATCTAAAAAAATGTTTTCTGGTTCACGTATATATATACTAGATGTACGCTCATTCTTCCCGTAAGAGGATGAACGAAGACTGAATTTTTAAAGATATACAAGGTGTACATAAAGTCCCGCACGGGTTTAATACTTTCTGAACGATAACAGATAAATCAATAAGATTTGGTACATCAACACAACACCTAAAAATCTACTTTTTAAAGGAACTATCAGTTTTCTGTAATATCATGGGGACGTCCCGCAAAGAATCAGAAGGAAATCTTAAATAGGAGCATAGGTCAATATGCGCATCACTTTAAAGGGCTTATCTAGTAGAGTTGAATGCCGTAAACCGCACTAAAAAAGGTTGATCCAGTAAAAAATGGCGGCTGTTCAAAGGTTTTATTAAAAAAATGATAAGATCTTTGTAATTGTTACTGTTACCAGTTTTCCCCGTTATCAATAGATTAGGACCAAATTTGTAACCCTTGAGGATAACTAACGTCATAATTCACAACTGTATTGACAGGCATAATGTAGTATTTAGCTGCAGTATTCATTTAGTTTCAGTTTTGCTGGGGTTGTGGCTACTAATAAAATGTAACCAAGTAAAATCTTTGAACAGCCACCAATTTTTATTGGATCAACCTTTTTTAGTGCGGTTTGCGGCATTAAACTCTGCCAGATAAGCCCTTTAAAGTGATGTGCATATTAACCTATGCTCCTATTTAAAATTTCCTTCTGACTCCTTGCGGGACATCCCCATGATATGACAGAAAACTGATAATTCCTTCAAAAAGGAGATTTGTAGGTGTAGTGTTGATGTACCAAATCTTATTGATTTATCTCTTATCATTCAAAACATATTAAACCCGTGCGGGACTTTATGTACACCTTGTATATGAATAGACATGTTACGTGTTTAGCGTTGTTAACTTACACTTTTTTTTAGTCAAACACTTTTACAATAAGTCAACAAATATCTGGACCATATGCAACGTATCTAAATAGTATAATTTGTTTATATTGTTAGAGAACTCTGACAGAGAAAGATCACAAATGTGTGAATGTACGAGTAAAAATACTAAAGATTTCAATAGTTAACTTGTATTTAAAAATACGTAGGTAAAATTTGAATTGATATATTATGAATTAAGGAGCTTTGCAAAGGTTCGCAAGCATAAGTTAACGTCTCTACTCAAATATGTTACAGCTTTAAGAGATATTTAAAAGACACCCGAAAAAATGTGAAGTACCAGCTATCATACTAATCATTCGATATTATAATACCCCCGTCGCAGCAAACCTTCATACTCAGAGAATTTCCAATGGAGATATCAATGTCTTAATACTACATAAAGCCACTTACCAAGTTTCATAAAAATATATTCACAAACAAGCGATATATACAATTTTAATTATTCTCCATAAGAATAACATTGGGACTGAGTACGCAGGTTTGCTGCAACAGGGAACACACAAATGGTTTTTTATGCTAATATCAATATAGTTCAACTAGGTTAAGTCGTATACCAATTGTTATTCATTTATGTTCATAATTAAGGGAGACAGAGCATTTAATTATTCTCCTTAAGAATAACATAGGGGCTGAGTGCGCAGGTTTGTTGCTACGGGAGAATTTGGCAAACATTTTTTTTAGCAAATATCAATAGACAACAACGATATGAAGCTGTATACCAAGTTTCCTCATTTACACAATAGTTATGGTAATGTCCTACCATCGCGTCTGTCAAAACTACAATAATATTCTTGCTAAATTATTTGCAATGAGGCTGGTAACTGCATTAACATATTATTGTTGCTAATACATCGTAACGATAGTAGTATAGTAAGTAGAAATGCTTAGCGAGAATATTCTGTTATATTATACCAGATTCTGTTTTTGATTACACAACAATGTCTCAAAGTGGAAATGAGTCGTCACCGGCTTGCCCTGAAGCGTGAATGCACCGAGACAAGCAATGTTATAGTTTATCGTGTGATCGGTATCGGAATGTGTTATACTGCAATATGTATGTGTTAAGTGTCTCACTGTCTCAGTAATGTTTTAATAAAATGAAGAATCAACCTAAGGATTAACTGAAGATGTGGCTGTAGCCACAAAACATGCAATGGCATAACCTCAAAAAGTATATTGAACAGGTATAGTATTATCCAGTAAAGTATTATCAAGTAAAATCCAGCAGTTTCAACATGAATTCAGAATCTTATTTAGGCTTTCAATAGCCTAGGTTGGATATTAACAAAGTAAAAGTAACAAAGAGACTGAGATTAAGTTGCTAAGCCTTAAATAATCACAATAATCAAAAATATGATTAAAGCAAAGCGAACGGTGGTCTATAAACCCCATAATTCTGCAGTTTTTATTTAAGCAATTTTATGTAACTGATTTTGGTTAGTTTTCAGGTTATGTTCGTTAAACTGTAGGATTGTACGTAACCACTCCACTGTAGTAACCACAAAAACAACTTATTGTAGAAATAAAAAAAGGTATTGCCATAGCTACTATACATTCTGAGAGGAGAGTCAACCGAACTTATAGCTGCAGCAATAACTTATTGTAAAAGTAAAAATAAGAGTTATTGTTATAAATACTATAAACTCTAGTAACAATTCTCATAATGTATAGTATTATTGACAATAATTATTGCTCTGACAGCAAGATGTATTGCTTGGGCTCCAATTTCATTATTGTAATATTTGCAATAATTTATGTTGCACACTACAATAAAATATTGACAATAACAGGATTGTAGCTGCTACCAAACACATTGCTGGGACTATATTTACAATAATTTATTGTTCCACATACCGTATTCTGGTTCATATAACAATAATCTTTGTTCAGTGTAGCATCGGACAACGTACTGTTTTTAGCACTTTCAATATCTCAGTAACCAATTGACGTAGAGGAATGATCGAAATACCAAATTGTGTGTTTTGTTAAGCTGGATCCAATGGTGAAAACTAAAATTTGATTATTTCAAAAATTATATGTAAAAAATAAAAAAAAAACATTTTTGGGGTACAAAACCCCCCCTAAATACCCCTTCGGATAGAGCGATCTGGCTGGTTTTCGAACTTAAAGTCATAAATGTTGCTTTACACGTTTATACCAAGTTTCATCAAAATTAGATCATTTTTACGAGAGTTATCGTGCCTACGGACACACACACACACTCACACACACACACACACACACACACACACACACACACACACACACACACATATATATATATATATATATATATATATATATATATATATATATATATATAAAAATTCAAATTAATTACTTTAAAACTTTATTACCAGCATTGTGTAAGTAGATGGTTAAATTGGATAGAGTGCACAAAAAAAGATACATCCTAGTTATACAGTTTAAATCTATAATTATTTTCTTACAATTTTATGGTATCAGTTTTTTTTTTCATTCCAAAGCTACATTAGATGATAATAAATCAAACAATGGCTCACCTAACAATAGTCATTTGTTGACTACATAAAAGTATGAATGCACTAAGAATCTTTTTCTTATAGACAGCTCTTAGGAGTTCCTTAAGTATAAAAATGACTCTTTAAATCCTGGAACCCACACTGACAGATAGTTTGTTGTAAATTACCTTTGAGCCAACTGATCATATATTTTGTAAACTTTATTTATCAGCGACCTAATTTTATTTTTTATTCAGTATATTTGTTGGGTTTTATATTCAAATTACAATTGTGAGTTTTTTAATTTGCTTATAAAAGGTAACTGACGATAAATTCTTCATTTAATCAGTTGGAGCACTCAATTAAAACATATTTATTTTCAATAATGAAGATTTATGATTTCGTTCTATCAAGTGCCAAGATCAATAAAATAAATTTGACTTTTAATCAAGTATTTTTAGTTTTATATTTACAAATTTTGGGCTGCATTAAAAAGTGTCCTGCACAATAACATATTATAACGCAGTAAACGCACAAGGAATGCGAGAAATGCTGCAACCAGGGAGTCAACTATGTTATAATCTTCTCTCCTCAGCTACAAAAGCGTACAAACTGTGTGCTAATGAGATGTATGTTGTGTGTCAAACTATATGATAATAATTAGTATGAGACCTAAGCCACGAGTTTTTGCTGTAACAACGTGGACGCCCTATTACCGTAGGTTATTAAAGCCCTCATGGCGGTGTTTTTTTTTAAATTTTTTTATGAAATAGCTTTGATATTATCTCAGTTTAGCTTGTTTTGTCACACTAATTATAACAAAGTACTAGTTTAAACATTCATAGCAAATTTAAATGAAATCTTGAATTCGTTTACAAATTAATAAATACATGGATATCAACTTATTATACTTTTTCACTGCACAAAGTTTCACTATCACCAGTCATACTGTTTTTTTTATGGTTTGGTGAAAATAAACAAAGTAACAGTTACTCAAGTACACTACGTCAATAACATTTACTACTTTTGGAATTATAAGGGTAATAATCAGCCCCACAAGCCAACCCTGTGATTCTGAGATTGATGCATTCAAGACTGCAAGTCCAGTGGGATTAGAGCGCAAAGGGAAGTTATTAATATTGTTTTATCGTTAGATTTTGTGTCCTAAAACCCCCATGCTAAGTAATTTTCTCTTCCCCCCAATCGTTACACTAAAAAAGCACTAAAGATTTAGTAAAACAGATTTTGGCTGCTCCTTGTTAATATGTACATTAAATACATGGTGACAACCAGAGTAAATTTGTTTAAAAAATGTCTAGGTTCATCGAGTGTATTTTGGCATTACGGTAATAGTAGAATCATGGTTTAAAGATCGTTAGTTAAATTTGAAAAATATTTTTCAATAAGGAGCTCAATTTTGGGATAAACTAATTTTAAGTTAAAACATTCACCAATATTTGTAAAATTCTTTACATTTTGCATATATTGATGAATGTTTGAACTTAAAATTAATTGAGAAAAATGTTTGAAATTAAAACCAAAATGAGCGTAAGGCTTATTCCAATTGTGACATGTATACAATTTAAAGAAACTTCAAGAATTTTTATAAAACGTAAAACATTTGGCTAAGGTTTTTAATATTAAATATTTTATTTCCTACCTTTAGTCTACAATTCATTTCTGTCATATGTTTATATATAACCTACATAAACCTACCTAGCTGTATAGCAACGTTATCTCTTCTTCGTATTAAGTAATATATATATATATATATATATATATATATATATATATATATATTAGAGAATCAAATTCACAGTAAAGGGCTACTATAGTATAAGTATAAAAACATGAAAATAACAATGAGTACCCTGTTGAATACATTTTTTAATTATATTTGCACTAACATGTTTCGACTTAAAGTCATGATCACAGTGCTAATTCATAATGGGCTAACCTAACTCTTGGTGTTATCAACAAAAACGTAAATATAAGCTTATGATAATAGACAGCTGTTTTACTTTTCCTTATTGGTGCAATCGTTTTGAGTCTGTTCTTATATTTATAATTTTATTAAAAATTGGGTTGTTTGATTGAATTTGCATGGTATTTAATATATTATCTCTGTCTTTCTTTTGGCTTTGGTATATATGGAATTCTTCTTTTATGTCCATTTTATGCCCCTTGTTAATAATATCAAGAATTTACATGTTCTCATTGCAGTTTTTATAAGTATGGTCTGTTTTTAAGATATGGTCAGCGAAGGCGGATTTTTAGGTTGTCCTATTATTTGACTTGATTGCCTGTATAATAGGACAACCCAAAAATCCGCCTTCGCTGACCATGTCTTAAAAACAGACCATACTTATAAGAACTGCAATGAGAACATGTCAATTCTTGATATTATTAACAAGGGGCATAAAATGGACATAAAAGAAGAATTCCATATATACCAAAGCCAAAATAAAGACAGAGATAATATATTAAATACCATGCAAATTCAATCAAACAACCCAATTGAAAAAAAAATTATAAATATAAGAACAGACTCAATACGATTGCACCAATAAGGAAAAGTAAAACAGCTGTCTATTATCATAAGCTTATATTTACGTTTTTGTTGATAACACCAAGAGTTAGGTTAGCCCATTATGAATTAGCACTGTGATCATGACTTTAAGTCGAAACATGTTAGTGCAAATATAATTAAAAAATGTATTCAACAGGGTACTCATTGTTATTTTCATGTTTTTATACTTATGTATATATATATATATATATATATATATATATATATATATATATATCAATATGAATATTATTCAATACAATGTAAAACCATACGTAATGCCAACAATTTAAAGAACTTTTGAAATAATTAGAATAATTGAGCCTCCTGCTCAACCCTAGAAGGTTTAACGGCATATCGGGATATACTGTGTCACAATGGCAGCACAGTGCGTACTGAGGACTACTCTCTGAATGACAGTTCTAAGATCACTTTGAACGGTTTCTAATCTCAACCAGACAATCGCCATAATCTGCTATCAAAGGGCGGCGCTCCCACCATGGGGCTCGCATAGGGTTTACGTTTAGTCCTAAATCTGGCAGGTAAGGTTAATCTAACTTAACATAATTTATGATAATTATGTTTAAATTTTAATTATTTAGTACCCATACCGTAAACATAAAATTCCATAAAACTGTTAAAATGGTGATACTTAAAGGTAAAGTTTAAAATACACCAATACATATAATTACACCAATTATTATTTGACTGTTTACGTTTCGTGGACAACTAATGCAAATTATTGTCATTATCATTTTCTTGAAATAAAATTGCACAAGGAAGAAATAAAACACTTTGGTAAGTGTCTGTATTTTTACATGGTTCTGAAGCTGTCATACATCCGAATAGGCTGAAACTTAGAACATTCATATACATTTATATGGGGATATCTATACGGAGCCCAATTATGATTCTTTGCTATTATTTTTAGTCAACGTAATAAACTACTATTTAAACATATTTAAATAAACCAATTATCAGCTGTGATTGTTCATAATGTGATTTAAGCTTTGTATACAACATTTGTTCTCACTTTCATACATATTTATTTTCCTTATCATATAAACAGTAAATAGAATATCCACATACACAAATACCAAATATTGCATGCTATTGCCACTAACAATCCAGTAGACAGGCTAAAATTAACTATTACAAAATATAATAAACTACTTAAATCCAATAGTAATCAATGCTACGATAGCACAGTTTGTTATACCGTCTGTTACTTAGAGTTGAAAAAATAATGTTTACTTTAATTTTGAGAAATATAAGAGAGTATTAAAAAAATATTTGTACTAGTTTTATGTGCCTTTCAATACAAAAATATAAACCAACAGAAATTTTTGTTAAGATTTTCAATAATTAACTTCCTTTATGTGAAGCTGCATTCTCCGCTACGAGTGTATTGTATGACCTTAGCATCCCAAAGGTGAGGACGGCTACTCCTTTGTTGACAGACAACTGAATCTCCTTTGTTAATTTCTTTGTTCTCTTCTTTGTTAATGAAACAATATTGCTGTTGTGTGAAATATTGCGGAGAGTTGTGAACAAGAAAGTCGGCTTTGAGGTCAGCGGCTAGATTGGTACAAGCGTCTAGTTTAACAAGATTTGCTGTGTCAACCGTAACAATGTGTGGGAACTGCCGTAACCAAATGTGAACTTATTGTAACTGTTAAAATGTAATATAGGTTGGCTCCGCATGTTCATATGTTAGTAGGCTTAAAAATGTAATGAATGTAAAACAGTAATTTCAAGGTAATTTGATGACATAATTGTTATGACAGTTACATATGAAAATATAAAATAATAAAAATCAGTATAAACAACAATTTATTTTTATAATATGCAGAACTAGTTGAATAGTGATTAATTTGGTCTATTAATCAAAATTAAAGCACTAAATTTATATTTCAACATACCAATGCTCACCATATATTAACATGCTCGTCTTAAATATTATTTTAGCGACATATTGTATGGTCAATTAAAAACGTTATTGGTATGACAGTTCAAGAGTAAAGTTTAAAAGTAAATGCAAGACTGATTTTACTATTATAATTTAAAGCTAGAAAGGTTCAAGAGTTATTTTAACAAAAATCAAATTACTTAAGAAACTTGATCTCCGGATGTTTAAAACAATAACCTAAACTTTAAATTGCACTGGATTTTATAAAGTTTTTAAACAACTACCGTTCAAGTTTACCTTTACAAATTTATTTTCACACTTTTTAAAAAGAACAATTTATTCAAATATTTTTTTAGATAAAATAGTTTTTTATTTTATTTTACACTATATTGAACGCCAATATTGATAATATTTGTAGTTTATATTAAAAAGTTTGTATCAGATTAGTTTTATAGAAACACCAATCTAAACTTATTTTTATTTCTTTCTACTGAAAACTACCTACAATTTTAGGGAACAATGATGAAGAAAAATAAATTTTATCTCCGACGAGCACGAAATAAGTATGATGCAATAACTGATTAAGGTATATCGTATAGGAAGGTAAATTATATAACGTTTAAGAATGTGTGATATGTTCAATCATAGAACCAATTAAAAATATTCCCTCCTTAGCAAATTTCCCCTTTAGGTAAGAAGCTATTACCGTATTCGGCATGGTTAGACCTTGGCCCGGGACCATGATAACTTTTCGTTTTCAGGTCCCCAGATGCCAAAAACAACATCCATTCAAAACTGTATATATATATATATATATATACATATATGTGCCCGTGGGTGCGATAACTCTTGTAAAAATAGTCCGATTTTGATTAAATTTGGTACAAGCATGTAAAGCAATATTTATGAATATAAGTTCGAAAACCAGCCAGATCGCTCTATCCTAAGGGGTATTTTGTGGGGGGGGGGTTTACCCCAAATATGGGGTTTTTAAGTTTGTTACACATAATATTTTAGTAAATCAAATTTTACTTTTCACCATTGAATTCAGCTTAAAAAAATAATTTGGTGTTTTGATCATTGCTCAACATCAGTTTGTTACAGATATTGAAAGTGCTAAACACAGTACGTTGTCCAATGTTATTCTTATGGAGTATAAGAAAAATTGTATATCTCGCTTACTTATCAACTTATCTTGACGAAACTTGGTATATTGCTTCATATCGTTGTGGTCTATTGATATTTGCACAACAAATTATTTTGTTGTTGATAGTTTCCGTAGCAGCAATCTTGCGTACTCAGCCCCCATGTTATTCTTATGGAGAATAAGTAAAAGGTTATCTCCGTTAATTATGAACATAAATTAATAAAATTTGGTATGTAGCTTTACCTAGTTGAGTTATGTTGATATTTGTGTTAAAACTCAATTTTTGTGTTCCTTGTTTCAGCAAACCTACATTCTCAGCCGCCATTTTATTCTTATGGAGAATATGTGGCTTTATGTGGCATTAAGATACTTATATATGCATTGGGAATTCACTGAGTAGGCAGGATTGCTGCTGCGGGGGTATTATTTGAAATTATATAGCGGATAGAAAGTCAATATGCTTTGGACAGCTGCCAAAACTGTAATATAAGTTACAAGCCAAACGGAAAATTCGTAATATTTTTCTCTTCTGTTTGCGGACAATCAATTAATCATTATTTAGTTTTACTTGATCAATTATCATGAAAATGGGATGGTTAAGACATAAAAATAATAAAGGTTGGTTACCAATTTTGTAACCCCTTTGTCAATATATTTTTACCGTTTCCAACAAACACAAATAAGCCAGTAATTATACATAACAATTGGGTAGAATGAATATTATAATTTTGTTGTATGTCAAACTATGTTAAATTAAAAACAAAATACATTAACTGAGTTATAATACTATTCAAAAAAGTGCGAATCTATTCAAACTGTTAAAAAAGATTAGTTTTGGTTATAGAAAACGACTAATATAATAGCACTCGTATTTCACTATAGTTGAGCGGTAATATACGCAATAAGAAATGTAGCAAGTAGAGCTCATAGTCCCTGTAGTATTTTTAAATATAAATGAATACATTTAAACTTGCATTACAGGGAAAATAATATAATTATGCAGGTACCTGAATTTATCCTAATAAGATTGAACCTAACCTAAATCATATAAAATTGTAAACTTGCATTATTTTAAATCTAATATCATTCGTCTGCGAACGTACTAGGAATTCTCACTTTATTCTTAAAATAAGGATTATAATATTTACATTCATTAAATAATTTGCTATAAACCGACCCCGGAAATCCTCCTCAAACAGCAATAGCTTCTTGTTCGGCTGATCACTTCATCAATAACCATATTCAATGCGAGGTCTGCTGAGCATGCAATCATTGATTATACATCCTATCAATGATTCAATGTTCGATTGCTCTTACCTATTAATACACGGATTAATTTAGCTGTTAATAGCCACACAGGGGCGATGAACCCATACGTTTCAAACAGGCTACGTCTGCCATCAAATCCAACAATTTACTATTGGAACTGGTACAGTTACCTCATTAAACATTTGGAATTGACTGATATAAAAAAAACTATAAATATGTATTGATCACGTTGCCTAAGACTATGATTATTACACAATAACCCTCAGACACTATTATTCAGTGAGGGCTTTACCAATAATAACAACCAACCACCATTTGCTAATAGTATATATTCGACATTACATCAAACAAGTATATTTTCAGAATGGCATTATTGGATGAAACATAACCATTCCTAGTAATACTTCTCACAGTTAGTATATTATAAACAAACAAAAAATTAAAACAAGTAATACACACTGGACAGTTATCACTTATGGGCAGTAAAAGTGAACATTATTATAATAGTATATAATTTATTACGTACTAAAAATAATACTGAAACTCATCAAAACATATTGGCATGTATTAATTAATTTTGCATGTGTTAATTTAATTGTTTCTTTTTCGTTTAGCAATTATTTATTTTTTAGCGAATTTCTCCTATAGGGAACAAACTATTACCGTAGTCGGCATGGTAAGACCTAGGCAAAGGACCATGATAACTTTTCGTTTTAGGTCCCGAGACCCCAAAAACACCATTCGCCCAAAACTTATATATATATATATATATATATATATATATATATATATGTGTGTGTGTGTCCGTGAGCACGATAAATCTCGTAAAATTTGTCCAGTTATGATGAAATTTGGTACACACGTGAAAAGCAACATTTATAACTTTGAGTACGAAAACCAGTCAGATCGATTTATTCGAAATGGTATTTTGGGGGCGTTTTGTACTCCAAAAATGTTTTTTTTTATTTTTTACATTTAACCTTTGAAAAAGACACATTTTATTTTTCACCATTGGATTCAGCTTTAAAAAACACACAATTTGGTGTTTTGATCATTAATCTACGTCAAGTGGTTACGGGGATATTAAAAGTGCTAAACACAGTACGTTGTCCATTGTTATTCTTACGGAGAATAAGAATAATTTTATATCTCGCTTATTTATGCACGTATAGCGACCAAACTTGGTATATGGCTTCATCTGGTTGTGGTCTATTATCATTAGCACAAAAAACAAAATTACCGATAGATCCCGTAGCAGCAAACCTGCGTACTCAGCCCCCATGTTATTCTTATGGAGAAAAAGTAAAATATTATGTCTCTCTTAATTATGAACATAAATCAATAAAACATCGTATGTGGCTTCACCTAGTTGTGATATATTCATATATGTATAGAAACCCATTTTTTGTGTTCCTTGTTTCAGCAAACCTGCATACTCAGCTGCCAATTTTATTCTTATGGAGAATAATTAAAATGTCATAAATCGTTTATTTATGATTGTATATTTATGAAACTTGGTATGTGGCTTTATGTAGTATTAAGATACATACATATATATACATACATATATATATATATATGTATATACATATACATATTGGAAATTCGCTTAGCACGTAGGTTTTGCTGCTACGGGGGTATTTATTATTTTTTATGAAGTTCTGATACTACAATTAGGGTTCATCTTTCTTGAAAACCACAAATTAATAATTCATTAGAAGGGGTTGTTTGGTTGGTCTTACTAATTAATCCAAAGTATACGCATTTCAATACAACTATTTGAATTCGTTGGCAGCAAGGGGTGCAGGGCGTCATTACATATTTACAAATTAATATTACATTAGGTTGTTGGAACTAACGTAACACTTAATTTATTCTGTTCTAAAAACTAAAAAGATTGTTTTTTAATTAATATAGATTGTTTAACTTAATTATACAGGGCTCGGCGTTTAGAAATTTTAGTTATATACCCAAAGAATGCTTACTGCAAGATTTCAAGGTTTGTTGTAATATCCATACAAAAAATCAAACGGAAAACTTAGCACCAATTACCTAAAGATACATTAGTAGGTACACATTGTATGAAAAAATACCCCCCGTCGCAGCAAACCTGCGTACTCAGAGAGTTTCCAATGCATTTATATGTTTCTCACTCCTACATAAAGCCACTTACCAAGTTTGACAAAGATACATTAATAAATAAGTGATTTATAACATTTTATTTATTCCCCATAAGATTAACATTAGGACTGAGTACGCAGGTTTGCTGCAATGAGGAAGATAAGAAATGAGTTTTTATGCAATTATCAATAACCAGGTGAAGTAACCAGGTGAATTATCAATAACCAGCTGAACCAGGTGAAGCTACTTACCAAGTTGTATTAATTTATGTTCATAATTAAAGGAGGTATAAAACTTTACTTATCCTCCATAAGAATAACATTAGGTCTGAGTATGCAGGTTAGCTGCTACGGGGACAACCAACAAACCATTTATTTTTTGTGCAAATATCAATATACCAGTACAACGTGAATCCACATACCAAGTTTCATCAATATACATTCATAAATAATCAAGATATGAAATTTTATTTATTCACCATAAGGATAACATTGGACAACGTACTGTGTTTAGCACTTTGAATACCTCTGCAACGGTTGGACTTAGAATCACAATTTAAACACCAAAATGATTGTTTTGTGGAGCTGAAGTGATTAGTTAAAGCAAATGTGAAGTTTAAAGTAAAATTAACTGAGGAAAAGCCAAAAACATTTTTCCCATAAGATTAGCATGGGAGATTTTTTGAGAATTTTTTTGATTTTTCCGCAACCACTTAACCTAGGTTAATAATTCAAAATACCACATTTTTTTTGTTTTTTTAAGCTCAATAAAAATTACGGAAATTTTTAAAAATGTTACGGTAAAAAATTCAAAAAACTGATTTTTGGAAAATTTAAAACCCCCATAAACCCCCTTTCCCATGGTCCGATTTTTCTGGTTTTCGAACTTAAAGTCATAAATGTCACTTTACACATTTGAGCCAAATTTTATCAAAATAGGACGATTTTTACTCAAGTTATCGCATTCACGGACACACATATATACATACATACATATATATATATATATATATATATATATATATATATATACATGTATATAAATTTTAACGAATATAGTCTCGGTCTTAAGTCTTACCATGAGACCTACGGTAATAGCTTCTTCCCTATAGGGGAAATTCGCTAAAACAGAGAAAACTTGTTAGCGCTGCATAATTCCTGGCTGTCCAAGGTGTAAGGGCGTAATTAGGTAGTTTTGAAGCTACTCTATATTTTGTCAATGTATCGGTCATGTCCGGGCAACTATTGGTTGCGTGTTTTTGATGTTATTGAATCCCTCTCTTTGTGACCGAAACATGACACGGACCCGGTCATTTGTAAACTCACACAGGATTTCGTATTCGGTTACAATGTTGCATTACAAAGGGAATGTATCAAAATCGGAAATTCCAATACAGGTATTTGATGTTTATAGAGAAAATTATACTTTATATTTGAAGGCCATCTAGTATGTTGTTAGGAGTTGCCTTCTCTACATTAAAAACTTTTGAGATCTGTAAATGTGACATATTCTTTCACCACTATTTATAACTTCTTCTATTCACCCAACTTAAATTAATTATATCTCAAGTGAAATGGTGCATGCTAATAATGACTAAATTTAGTACAAACATTTTATAACCAATATTTCTATAGTTACTATTCATAAACGTTGTTATTTCTACACAATGAGGACACAATACATTACTTCCAACTGCAGGAATCTCAAATAAATATCAAACGGTAAAGTATACGCGTCTTCCAAGAATGTTTACATTTCCCCACTTGGATAGATATTGGATATCAATCAGTCCTCCAACACCTTTACATATAATATCCTACAATGTATTCTTGGAAACTTGTCTGTATTTTGCTCACTCATACTGTAGTTTTTGAATACTGTTGTTGTAATGTTCTTTGAAATATAATAATCTACCTATACAAACCAGTACTGACATACAAGGAAACAATAACGTTATTATTTTTTTAAAGTATAGTGATGTGAGAAATATGTGATAAGTATAGTAAAGTGTAGTAGTACCAAAATATATTTAGTCTAGTTAAATTAAATAGTTTTAAATTGCAGGGATATCTGCAAAAATAACAATTATGTAACGTTTTTTTATCAGCCCTTTGAGTTGGATACCCGGCTTCAGTGGTGGACATTACTGATGTCATTAACAAAGTAATTAGACTCCTGAACAGTCAAAACAGGTAGGCAGGACTAAAATCTGTCGATATCTGTGATTGTGAATCTACTGTATATTCGCCATAGGAAAATTTAACTGAACATTTTCGAATTTTTTCACAAGTTACTTTAGTACAGGATTTTTTCTGACTCCCAGCCTTTGTTGTAATATTAGTTAATTACATGTGTTAAAATTGTTTTGGAAGTTCTTAAACGTAATAAGGTTTTAAAAATAACGTATATTCGTTTTATTTGGTTTTTAACGATAAAAATATTTTTAAACTTTCAAGATTAATGGTTTTAAAAATAATGTTCCAAGTAATCATGAACAGACTTTGTAATAAACAATCCAATACAAATGGTACCGATTGGTGATTTTGGTCTATCATGAAAGGTTGAATGCATTTTTAAAATAGGTAAATAAAAACCCATTTAAATTAAATTAACTTCACTGACCAACAATACGGCATACGAGTCTGCCCCTAAAATCAAACAATACAAAATTAAGTTAAGATTCTATGGGTACGCTATAACACGTATTTTTTTGAATATTTTTGTTCATACACATTGAATACAAAAACGGATTGTATTCCATGATATATTGACATTATACCACTGTAATTATTTAGTTGAATTAGTTCAATGAAATCTAAACAAGGGGGTTAGTCAAAAGTAGGTTAAACTGTTACCTAGGTTTGTTTAAGTATTTGAAAACTCAAGTGATATGTTATCTCAACACCCCTAAAGAAGTTTTACGACCTTAGATCTGAGAGGTTAGGAGACAGCAATGGCAGGATGGGCAACTTTGGTTGGTGCACAGCCACCAGAGTGAATAAAACTGAAAGATTGGCAAAGGTATGACAGTAACACCAAGTCCTCCTAAAAGATAGACAGAATCGCTCCACAATACCATCTGGTATCTGAGCACAAGGTTGGGCAACCTGAATTTTGTTTGTTCTTTAACCCGGATGTACTCTTGGTCCAATCAGACAAGGTATCTCCCTATAACCCTTCTTGGTTCCAAAATCCAAAGTTTTTAACTTTCCTCTATATTCGCCCTATAGCTTGATAAGAGTTAAAAGGTTTGTCTGATAGAAGCCCTTTCTTTCAGACACCCCCTAGGAGACGTTTCAGGCAAGGAAGATTCATGAAGAGCTTAACTCTAGCTTGACTTGGCATCTAGGCTCAGCAAAGAGCCAAGGGCTTTAAACTCATCAAAGCGGTTCAGAGTAGTGGGGGCTTACAGACAAACTAGCCAACTCAATAACCAGTGTAAATTACGGCTCCGTTACAGGTTGGGTTTAATTGAGCCAGCTGGTTGGAAGCTGAGTAAATTAACATTCACCCTTCATATGTGAACTAATATTCCAGTTTATATAACAAATATATTTCTAAAGAAGCAGGTTGTGTTAATGCTCCTGGCTTGTTCACTGACTTAACCTTCCCGGGGTAAACAGTAAATGATCTTAACATCCTGTTCACAGTTTATAAGTCACTCCCGTAGACCTCTGTATTTTAATCCATCTATATTACTAATACGCTACATGCAAACTTTGTAAGCCATAAGGCTTTTTTTTCTAAGACTTATCCCTACATATTATACACCAAAACGTCCGTCTAGGTGTGCAGATGTTCAAACTGGCTTTAGATTTACGATTTAGAACATATAATTCGAAACTATCGCAAAAGTGTGTAACATTTCCAAAGATTTTCCATTTGTTTTCCACCAAAATAATTGCAGCTGATTTATGAACAGGTAATCAGCAAAAATAAATGTATCTATATTAATATAATAAGTTTTATTTATTTATACCGCTCTGAAAGTTTGTTCTTGCCCATACGATTAACATGGAGAATAATTTTATTTGAATTGCAGCTGCCAATACATTTTGGTCAGTAATAAGCAAGGGTACATCTATCTATCTTCTTATATTGCTCCCTAGACTCAGCGCCTTTCGTCGCTCCAATACAAATGTGTTCACCATAACATAGCTAGTTTTTAAGTCCACTGAGGTAGATTACTAAGGTTGTAAAAACGTATTTATATACCAGCAAACGTGGTATGGCCAAGGAACAAATTTGAAGAGTCGTTTCGAGCCTTTTAGATATTATCTTTCATCATAAGTATAAAATGGCCACTTTTGAGGCCATTGGAACAGTTCCCAGAGCATTGGGGAGGGGGGAATGTATTAAAATACTGTTGGTAACCAACAACGTAGTATGGTGTGTGAGTTGTTTTGAGGAGCCTTTTTTGCAATCAGCTGGTGTACTACTTTATTAGTATAGATCTTTCCACCATTAGAATAACGTAGCAACGTTTTAGCCATTGCGGTGGAGCCCTAAAGTCGGTGTCATAAAAGACCTACCCAAATGTTATGAATCAATGACAATTGGCTGAAATCTCACCAAAAACTGAAAGAATAACAAGAACAATTCTCCAGGGGGCGGAACCTTAGGTTTGGTGGGTGGCAGACATATCTAAAGTTGGGGCATCATTCAAGACATGCAGCTTTGTAAAAGAAAACAAAAAACCATCACACGTCCACAAAACGGACAAACAAATATTGGAAGTCAGGAAGTGGTAGAATAAACCAGTGGGGAGGAGCCCAAAGGTCGGGAAAAGTTATCCAAAGACCTATGGTCCTTTAACAACGGTAAGGGAGCAGATTTGAAGAGCCGGTTTCGACCCATTTAGGAAAAACCTTTTCTTCACAATAACATGGCAGCGTGTTATGCCACTGGGGCGCAGCCCTGAGGTCTGAGGGTAAAAGAAAAAATACGTATCTAAAATATGTTGGTCCTCTACAACATGGTATGGTCCGGGAGCAATTATGAGGTGCCGTTTTCGAAATCACCTGGTACACACACACGCACAAACAACTACTTTATTATTAGTTATATAGATTAATACGCTACATGCAAACTTTTTAAACAATAAGGTTTTTTCGTTTTAAGACCTTACCCTCACATATGATGTACCAAAACGTGCGTCTAGGTGTACAAACTGGCTTTATATTTTTTATTTGGGTCATAGAACTCTAAAATGTTGCAACAAAATTGAAAGTGTGTAACATTTCCAATTTCCAATTATAAAAAACCTAGATGTTTCGTTTGTTTTTCCATAAAAATAATTGCAGCTGTTAATAAATTTTGGATAGGTAATCAGCAAGAGTACATATGTATATAAATAAAAGTTTTCTTTATACTTAAACAAGTGTAACAGAAACTAACGAACAATTTGTTGACAGCGATAATGAAATCCTTATATATAATGATGTTTTTAAAGAGGTTTTGTAAACAATGCATTTACTTTTAATTAAAATAAAAATTTATTCTCTCATTTTGATTTTTTGGCTTTACTTATTTTTAATTATTTTATTTCAAAACTGAATATATTTACTTATAAAAACATAGTTTGCAATTTAATATTCATGCGAAGCCGCACGGGTTCACCTAGCAATATTCTAAATTAGCATTATTTTCAATGTTTTAAGTTGTAAAGGTACTAATGATATTATTTAATTTTTAATAAAACCAAATCAACTCTTTAACCAGTGAAAGCTTAAAGCAATGACCCCCCCCCTCATGCTTATAAAACACTCTTTCTCTAATTCATAATACAGCACCTGTATCACTTACCAACATCCCGTATATAAGCTTTGTGAGTTTAAATACAGCTAAAATTTGTTTCTCATGGCTTAAAACCGCCAGAAGATCTTAATTTTGAGGTGAAACTAGAAAACAGTGGCAAATACAAACACAGTTTTAATTAAAATGTCCTATTACATTAATAACCACAATATGGTTATTTTTATCTATTTATGATATGCTTACTATATCCACTATTTTGGTTGTCTAGATTAATTATTTTACAATAGGATTTTCGTGTGGAAAATAAGTATTTTTAAGACTACAAACCTTCAAAGATGTGCTCAGTGGCAAGTCATCCTTTAATCATCAGTTATGGATCAATATGCACATATTAAATGTTACCTTTATATTTTATAGTCGTCCCTATAGTATATTCGATTTAAAAATTATGAAAAGTCCTCAACTTTGTAAGTGCTACACTGTTATAAATACTATAGACAATCTCAGTTGTTTAATACTGGTTTATTGTATACACATGTTATTGAATATTACTAACCAACTCAACGCCTAATTGTCTTAACAACTGTTATAAAATATAACTAACTCTTTGAGTGCACAGTGTAAAGTGTAACAGCAAGTTTACCTGTTAGACCTGATACACTTAACTTTTACGTAGCCTAAAGGTAATTTTCATTGATTCTTATAACGGAATACACATATTAGTTCGAAGCAGTCTTCTTCCAGGAGCTTACTTTTGTGACTCGCAGCTTGGTTATGCAGTGGTAAAAATTGTAATGTCAAAAATTTAATGAAAACAAATTAGTTTTTCGAAAGTGTATTTAAGATACTGCGCAGTTCTGAAAAGCCACATTTTGTACATTTAGTTATCTGTCTGGTGTTTGGTTAATCACTATGATAATACAAATTCCTATTGTTTTATTGATTCGATTCCGTTTGAAACTGCTACTGCAACAGTTAGGTAATTGATCAAACTATCACTAGGGTGCTAACACTGATGGTAACTTTCAAAGTAGAATAATTATATAATAACAAGATTTACACTAAGAAATAGTTATAAATAGGTTTTGATCTTTCGAACTGGATAATGTAGGGTATAAAATGTATTTTGTGATCCACAGGCATCGAAATATTAACTTTCCTTAATCTAGTATATAAAATATTCTAAAACGTTATTTGAGTTCTTCAATTAATCGGATTTGAACTTTTTATAACGGAAAAGAAGAGATTCGTTATGTGTTTATTCGCAAAAAAGTTGGATAAAGGCAAAAAGGAAAGAAGTCAGCAGCTTAGAAAAAGGGAATTCCTAGGGAATATTCTGATGGCTTCGTCTCCCCTGACATTTAAGGTGCACATGTTTCTATCAGACATGTTTTTCAAAAGCGTGTTTAAGATACTATAAATGCGCAGTTCTCAAAAGCCACATTTTGGGCATTTTAGTTATCTGTCTAAGGTTTGATTAATCAATATTATAATATAAATGCCAATTGTTTTAATGATTCGATCCAGATAGAACCAGTTTTTGTAAAAAGTGAAAACCTTTAGAACCTTGTTAATATGTATTAATAATAATACAAAATGTTTTCATTAATCTACTTCATTCAGACCCAATGTGCACAAATGTGCACAAATTCCAGCAACGCTATCTATGAGAGAAAGTAATTACTAAGACTAGAAACATCTCTAATGGCAGAACATGAACCATTTTAACTGATTCCCACTGGTATCTGTGCACATATGTGTACGTGGGTCTGAACAGGATATATATATATGTTCTTCAATTTAACAAATACAAAAACAAGCTAAGCTTTGGAACATCTAAATCACAAATTAATTAATTAAACTTCACATTTCCAACGAAGTTCTAAATGGATCTACCAATCTACCAATTTTACCTTCTTATTGGTAACTAACTATTGATGTGTGAGATGTGTCAGACAGTTGCCACTGTGATGATGATTTATTAGTGAATTTCCTTTGGAAAGTGAACTATTAGCATGACCCGCACGGTGAAACTTAAGCCCGGGACCACCATAGAAGTTCCTAACATGACCCCCTGAACACGTTTTGGGGGGTCGTTCAAAATTTTATATATATATGTATATATATATATATATATATATATATATATATATATAGACATATATATATATATATATGTGTATGCACTCTAGCGGTCGCATTTTTTGTCTGATTTACTTCAAATTTGGTAGGGACATTCCTTTGTATAATCTGTTGGACAAGTTCGTTGGGAAAAACAATCGAAAAACTCTAAACCCATTTTTTGGGGATTCATCTTTCAAATTTCGAGTTTTTGGGCCCAAAAAGGGCCAGAAAAGCCCCATATGTAAACTTAATTCATGTAAAAAGATGAGGATTAGAGAGGCGAAAGTTTTAAGCCCTATCTCGTCATTCTAGCGTAAATATTTACCGAGTTATTAAAGAAAATGTGTATCGGCTAAACACAGTACGTTGTCTTATGGGGGTTTTACACTAGAAAAGCCTGTTATTCCTTTGTTAAAGAACTTGTATTACCCCCAGCAACCTCACGCCTACTTTTAAGCCTGTCTGGACCTTCTCCTAACCTTAAAATGCGCAAAATTGTATTCCCAGCTTTGCAAGTAAATGAAACCAGGAGTATCAGAACAGCCAAAAAATCAATGTTTTCAGATTTCAATAAAAATTTGACAAATGTATGTTTTTACACTGATTTTGAGTTTTAAAAGTTTTTATGTGGAAATTCACTTCCCTCACGTCAGCGTGCTGCGTGCGAACTCGTTTAACATTATTTTAATATAAATTGTCGCTAAGATTTCCAGTAACTCTGAACCGATATTATATGTTAATTTGAATAATGTGTTGGTGAAAGAGAGTGAAATGAATATTGAGTTGTGTATAGTAAAGTATTGTAATATTATTTGTAAACTTATTGGTACATAGGAAGGGATACACAGTTTTAATACCCTTCTGTTAGTTGTGGGCAACAACATTATACAATCCACAATAAACTATAGTGAATTGATCAACCAATAAATATGACTCATGGCCCATTGAGCTAAATAATAACACAATGCTTTTTCCAAAAGCATGATTTATCCAGGAACTTACTATTTATCTAAAACAAATGTTGTGGATTATTGAAGTTTGCATGATCGTTTGTAGAATAACTATATTATTCTTTTACTCGGTTATTATAATACATATTATAATAACTTTTATAATTATCATTTTTCATTCAATACGAACTACATTTTAATGCATATACCAAACAATAATTACAATAATGTTTGTTTATTTTGATATTTTAATTCAAATATATTATCTATATTTAATTTATAATAATATATATATATATATATATATTATAATTTGTGGATTATTTAGTTGATTTACATCATTAACAATAATAATTAACTTCTTAACTGTAAACAAACACATCGTTTGACCTATATTTAATACATTTTAATTTTTAAAATGGGCTTTTTTTCTAGAACAGAATACCCAAAATATTAAATCACTAGAAATATAGGGATTCCATAAAAGAATGGTGTGGTTTGACTTTAGATATCAAAGAAACAAAGATATTTAATTGATTGAAAACTTCATAACAATCAGTTTAATGCATATCTCTAGTAAGTTTCAACATCTAAACGGCAGTGTAGTTCAACTTACACATGGTGCAACATTTCCCACGTTACAGAGAATGTCTCATATTCTTCCTCTCATATGAGCCACATTACAATTTTGTTGTTATTAAAACTATATTTTTCACAAATCATCACAAAAAAAGTCAAAAGGAATCAGGTGTGTTCCCCTAGGAAGCCACGATAAAGGTACCATCTATAAATATTCATCTTGAAGTATGACTTAGAAGGGTAAACAACTGAAACTTAAACATACATGTTTTTCAAAACACAATGTTAATAATCAAAGAGCTGTTTTTACAGTTAATTGAAACACAACTATTTGAGCTGACAACATTGATGCAAACCTGGATTTTCTAATTTGCTAAAAAAAATTTTAATAAGTAAAAACCGTATTATTCTTTAACAAAAAAAAAACATGTATTTTGATTCAATGAACGCCAAGAGAAAACTATATATCTAAATCTTAGAATCTAGCAAAGCTAAGTGACTAATAATATTAAATCACTATTTAACGATGTAACCAGCTGTGGTTTGGTGGTTTCAACTTCCACTTTGTACCACACTTCAGCTCTTGCACTAGGTAGCATGTAAAGACATAGTTGGTCAATTACCGCTTCATTACCCGAGTCTCGCTAAGTGGTTCAAGCCGCTGCTAATTAAATAGAAACTCATGCACTTGATGCTTCATAAATACTTTATTTTGAACAAGGAATCGGTTTTTATTGGTCACGTTGTTACTAACTTTTTGTAATATTATTATGAATATGTTCTTTTACAGTAAACATTAATTATAATCATTAAGTTCTATTGCAGGAATTTTAATAAATACCCCCGTCGCAGCAAACCTGCATACTCAGCGAATTTCCAATGAATATATAACATAACACATTATAACACTTAACAGGATTCATAAGAAATGTATTCACAAACAAGCGATATTTAAAATATTAATTATTCTCCATAAGAATAACATTGGGGATGAGTACGCAGGTTTGCTGCAACAAGGAACACAAAATAATGGGTTTTTATGCAAATATCAATAGAAATCATCTTAGTGAAGTCACATACCAAGTTTCATCCATATACATTCATAAATAAGCGATTTATAACATTTTAAGTATTTTCCATAAGAATAACATGGGGACCGAGTACCTAGGTTTGCTGCTACAGGAGCCATAGGCGAAACATTTTTTTTGTGCAAACAACAATAAACCATAACCAGATCAAGCCATATACCAAATTTCGCCAGTTTATGTTCATAAATAAGCGAGATAATTTTCCTTTTTCTCCATAAGAATAACATTAGACAACGTACTGTGTTTAGCACTTTCAATATCTCGGTAACCAATTGACGTAGAGCAATGATCAAAATACCAAATTGTTTTTTTTTTAAGCTGAATTCAATGATATAAATTAAAATTTGATTTAAATTAAAATTAAACGTGAAAACCCCAAAAACCTCATTTTTGGGGTACAAAACCCCCCAAAAACCCCCCTTCGGATGGTGCGATTCATCTGGTTTTCGAACTCGTTCAAATAAATGGTACTTTGCACATTTGTACCAAATTTAATTAATATCGGACCTTTTTTACGAGAGTTATCGTGCTTACGGACACATATATATATATAAATATATATATATATATATATATATATATATATAGATAGATATATATATATATAAATATATATATACATATATAAAAATTTGAACGAATGGTGTTTTTGGCATCTGGGGACCTCAAAATGAAAAGTTATCATGGTCTCGGGCTTAAGTCTTACCATGAGACCTACGGTAATAGCTTCTTCCCTATATGGGAAATTCGCTAAAAGTGGTATATTGGTCACAGTAATGATGTTTATAATGATATTTTATATTAGATACAAAACTATTAAAACTACACACTGTAAAAAATAACAATGCCTTAAAGTCACATTGCTTGGTTCGATGATTTATGAAGTAAATAAAGGTAATATAGTGTAAACAATTTTATGTAGGCTATAAAAATTCCCTCTTGTGGATGGAATTGTTATTTTAGTTAATTGTTCCAAAATCTATAGTTCTATTATGATAATAAATAGGCCTATAATTGGTTGTCTTATTGTCTTACTAAAATGATTATTAGCTGGATAATTAAAAAAACAATAATTAAAATAAATAGATATGTTTAAAAATAGTTTAGTTAACAAAAAATCCATATACAACATATAATTTGTACACTATTGTAAAGAACCCATTTGCTTTACTATCTTTTGGTATTTTTCTAATGCAAGTTTTATAATATTTTTTTAATACTTTACTTTTGAGAGACATTAAAGTTACTTTATTTTAAAAATAAACAGAGATTAACTAATATTATTCAACAAATATTAATGCATTATTTACTTTTGTTTTAAAAGATGTTTTAAGATAATTAAAAAGCAAATGTTATGAAAATAAAAAAGTCAATTGTAAAGGGGGTTTGATAAAGCACTTTATTCAGTACTTTGCATATAATTAAAAAAAATACATGAAACTCATAAAATTATCATTAATTCATGGAAAAACAAGCCAAGAACGCTAAGACGAGGTCCTTTGTTCACCTAGAAGCAGTGAAGGTAGTGATTAGTTTTCTCTCTTTGCTTATAACGTCACATTTTTGCTTCATGACACAGGAGTGGCTGTATCCGGGAATATCTCACAACCTAATCTGGTTGTTCAACGGTTTTAAGACTATGTTTGATCTTGCAAAATATTCTGTGAGAATAATTTTACCAACAAAAATGTGTATTATATATTTTATATGGGGAATTTAAGCTTAAACCTATAGATAAAACTACTTGCATACATTAGTCCATCATGTGGTTCATTTAGCCAGAGTTTATCATTATAAATTCAATGACCGTTCAAAGTCCGTTAAACAATATAAGATAAATAAATGAAACGCATGATAAACTTGTTTGTACAATTTCGCTCACATGTAATATAAAACAAAAATTTTAAATAAATTTTAATTATTTTTGTATTAATTATCCTAAGAACGATAAAGTAAATTACTAAGCATATCTTTGACGGGTGAACTTTAAAGTATTAGATAAACATACATACACATGTTATATGATATATGATATATATGTCTGCTATTATATTTTGATTTTATTCCCTTGAAAGATCAAAAGGAAATTTGAGTGGTTTGTACCGCTTTCCCTATAACTGCTCCCAAGTGATAAATATATTCAACTTTTGAACAAAGCAATAAAACTTCCTAAAGATAAAGCACGATTTATTGCTGAAGTTAAAGCTGTTTAGCTTAAAATGTGCTTGTATTATGCTTCCAACAAAATACCATTTTGTTAAACTAACCTAACATCATTCCGAACTACCGACCACGGTATCATCACTTAGCCACTAGGCCATCGAAGATTGGCAGGAATCGAACTTTGGACCTCTCGGACATGGCACGTGGTCTACACACTACATAACGTACTCCCTAGTAACATAACGAATAGTATTATTGGTTTTTAACTTTTATAATTGTATGAAAAGTTAAATCAATGTATACACCCTATTGATAGTTCAATAGTATTGTTAGTCATTTATAGTTCAATAAACGGTAAGAAATAATGTTGGGCAAATCAATCAAAGGTAATATTTGTTAAGCAAAAGGAAAGGAAATTAACTAAGCATGCATACATACATATACATATTTACATATACATATACATATACATATACATATACATACATATACATATGGATTATGAGTCACACTCCATCCATCGCGAGGATCAGAACTGAGTCGTGATTGACTGATCATGTTTGCCGATTACAGCCTCAGAGTGGCGGCTCGTGGTGATTGGACAATGTTTGCCGAGTGTGATTGGAACTGATGACGACTACAAGAGGATAGGGCGAGGCATCTCACGACAAGATAACGACTTTAGAAACCAGTAGATATAAACCAATTTTGAAATGAATGGAAGGTAAAAGTTAATGTGCACACAGATGATAATCTATTTATACATCCAGAGCGGTTCTGTAACAATGAAGAATGGCATTGTAATTAAATAAAATCCTTGTACACTATGTAAATCAACGAGTTATTTGTACCAGATATTGTGAAAAGTATATAAGAAAAATTTGCAATCGTACCAAACATAGACAAATATATCTAAATATGTTTGGTATCTCCTATAAAATTAACTTTTAAACATTTAAGCACCAAATATATTAGCAACATATTTTAACTATTAGTACACTTGATGTGATGGGATTTGTGGAATCAACAATCTGGTACACCCAAACATTGTTTCATAACTGCAACAGTTCCTTGTAACATAATCAATAATTGTATTGTAACATTGGTTCAATACTGTAACTATATCACCACGCTTTAAACATTTAGTATTTCAAATTCAAATTCAAATTCTTTTTATTCATTCATGCAAGTTTGTTACAAGAATAGTGTCACATATGTACATAAACAAATAATTGCGAAAAACTTAAAATTAAGTATAAAATTACAAAATTTAATTTCTCCTATGAAGAACAATAAAGATAATATTATTACACTTTCAATCAAGAAGAAAATAAAAGCCATCCCAGCCACAATAGAAACACATTTTTATTATGTGGTAATATTTAAGTTCCAAAAATCATCAAGTGAATATAAAGATAAGGTTAATAAATAATTAAGTAAATTTTTAAGTAAATTTTTGAAAGTTTTAAAATTTTGATCTTTTAAAATGTTATTAGGTAAATTAAATAAAAACTTTGTGCCTATGAAACTAGTCTTCTTTTCAAAGAATTTTAATCGATGTTGTTCCACATACCTATTATTTCTGGTGTTATGGTCATGAACATTTGGATTCTTAATTGCAATATTTAATTTTGTTACATACAATATAGATTCAAAAATGTACAAATCGTATACTGTTAAAATACCCATCTGAGAAAAATATGGTCTTACAGACTGTTTTTTCTTAATATTAAATATTATTCTTAATGCTTTTTTTTGTTGTAGAAGAATTCGGTCTAAATTTTTCTTTGTTGTAGCTCCATATATGGCTATACCATAAGACATATGTGAGTTTATTAATGAAAAATAAATTGTTTTCAAGGTGTTAAGGTTACAAACCCTTGACATTTGTCGTAAAGCATATAAACCTGATGACATTTTTTTTAACCACATGATCTACATGTTTATCCCAACATAAATGTTGGTCTAGTAAAAGTCCAAGGAATTTTGTGTTTTCAACTTGATTCAATTTTGAATTGTCTAAACAGACATCTGGTTCTAATTTAGATCTTGATTGTTTAGTACAAAATGATATAAAATTTGATTTATTAAAATTTAATGACAATTTTTGCTGTCTGAAAACTCTTTAACACTCAAAAGACTCAGAAAAACTTTAAATTCAATATCGTCTTGATTTTTGCCTGAAATAGTAATATTAGCATATTGTTTTAATAATATAATCAATACGTTTATTCATGCTATTTTCCTCCTAAATTAATTGTATGACTTAAAAAATATGATAATTAGTGTCGTCAATCTACTAGTTTATAAGATAACACACATGGGGAATAGATGTTTACACTTATTGTGAACTTGTATATGTTTAATGTTTCTTTGTGTCACATGCAAGTTTATGTTTTGTGTTGAAAATATTTTAAACCTCAAAACGATGACAGTATGTTAGCTTCTGTGATATAGATTTGATAATGGGACGATACTAGTCCCGTAACTAGTAATCTTATAAGCTAGTGGATTGATGACAAGGTATTTAACCTTATTTATTAAGTAATCAATTTAATACCACAACAACTATCCGTGTTTACTATATTAGCTTTCGGTACTTCTCCGTTTAAAAAATAAATGTTTGATAGTCCTTAACACTTTTGACAAGATATAAAACTCAGGAAACTGGTCAACAAGTTTAGAAATTGAAATTCTTGGTCATTGAAATTCTAGAACTATCTATAAAATAATACGGTAATAAATTTTTATTTTATATTATTATCAGTCTAAAATTTGGAAAGTTACGGTCATACGTACGTTAAAGATAAAGTTCCTAATTATTTATTATACAACCTATTCTGAGGACTGAAAATACTAAAATCCAAAAGTAAAATTAAGATCAAGGGAAAACTGCTTGTTCACACAGGTGTTTGTCCTTGAATAAAAGGTTTTCAAAAGATATTCACAATATAAAACCATTAACTGACTTTTTAATTAAATCGTTTTTAATTTGAGATTTACAATCAATCTTTAGTGCATCTCCAAGAACTTAACTCTTTAAAAAGTAATTTATATTTTTCTAAATACACATAAATAATAATAAATAAAAACGAGTTCGAACACAGCACGCTGACGTGAGGGAAGTGAATTTCCATATAAAAACTTTTAAATCTCAAAATAAGTGTAAAAACATACATTTGTCCAATTTTTATTGAAATCTGAAAACATTGATTTTTTGGCTGTTCTGATACTCCTGGTTTCATTTACTTGCAAAGCTGGGAATACAATTTTGCGCATTATAAAGTTAGGAGAAGGTCCAGACAGGCTTGAAAGTAGGCGTGAGGTTGTTGGAGATGTTGAAAGTACTCTAACAAATGAATAAAAGGTTTTTCTAGTGTAAAACCCCCATAAGACAACGTACTGTGTTTAGTCGATACATATTTTCTTTAATAACTCGGTAAATATTTAGGCTAGAATGACGAGAGAGGGCTTAAAACTTTCACCTCTCTAATTCCCATCTTTTTACATGCAGTGATTTTACATCTGGAGCTTTTATTACACTTTTTGGGCCCAAAAACTCGAAATTTGAACGATTAATCCCGAAAAAAAGTGTTTAGAGTTTTCCAATTGTTTTGCCGAACGAACTTGCCTAACTGATTACAGAAAGGAACGTCCCTACCAAATTTAAAGTAAATCGGACAAAAATGCGACCGATAGAGTGTAAACACACACACACACACACACACACACACACACACACACACACATATATATATACATATATATATACATACATATATATATATATATATAATTTTGAACGACCCCCCAAAACGTGTTCAAGGGGTCACGTTAGGAACTTCTATGGCGGTCCCGGGCTTAAGTTTCACCATGCGGGTCAATATCACTTTCCAAAGGAAATTCACTAACGAGTGCTTAAGTTCCCTAGAAACATGAAAATCCTAAATACACACAATTAAAAAATATTGTAACCATGGAAACTCATGTTTTAAATATATTTCATAATTTGTTTATGTGTGTGTGTTTTTTAATGTCTAAATGTAATTTGTTATAATATTTATTATATAAAATCCAAACACTATAATATCTAACAAATTTCCTCGTTAAAATCTCAAAAACCATCTTTAAATTTGCAAAATATTTACTTAATTTTTGTTAGATAAATTAGTAAAACATCAACAAAACAACTATAAAATGAAAACTAATAGATTTGGAAAGGAGATTGTTAAGAGGGTGGGAGTAGAATAGTATCATGTAGTTATGAGATCCAACAATAGAAGAACAGAGCGAATAAACGTTGTCATTGTTGGTCTCGATACAGATACACCCACATAATGCGCTGCTTTACACAACATTTCCAATATATTGATTGTGCCTGGAGCTCTATTGGTAGAATGGAGCTTTATTGGTTTCCATATTGGCGCGTTGTTCATTTACGCCACCAGTTAGTTATTTTAACGTGTCAGCCGGCAGTGGTTAGGGTGTTTGGAACACGGAGCTACAATTGTGTTTGTATGTTGAGTACAGAGCTATTTGAGTTTTACTGATTAAATTTTTGTTGTAAAAAGTATTAAATACTTTTTTATTTATTTTATATTTTATACTGCTTTGTTAAGTACACTAATTTATGAAATTTATGATCAGTGATATAAAAACGTTGACATACAGTGTTTTTATCAGCGATCAAAACATAACTGATTGTCAAAAAGGAATATAAAGGGCCGCATCTCAATTAAAACAAATTATTTCCTAATATCATCGATGTAGTATCTTCTCAAAAGGATGTTTAAAAACATTGCAGATTTTCTAATTTAATAATCTTAAAAACATTTGTTTAAGAAATTATTGTAAACATTTCCCATCAATGATTGTGAACAAAAATTTCACGAAGGTTTAGGACCTGAAATTTTATTCATTCCTCAGGTAGGAAGAATACCTAGAACATAACACAGTTAGTGGTACAATTCAAGCAAAGCTGGAACAAATTACAAAAAAGCTGAACTAAATAACTTTAATTAAAAGTAGTCAAAAATACTTAAAGTAGGCTTTAAAGTATGTTAAAAAGTACAAAAATTCAAAAACTATTATGTTTACAATTTAAAAAATAAACAATAGACAAAAACCTAATAGACCTTTTTAATTAATTGTGTGCCGTATTTTTGGGGACATGACATTATATTTACTAAATTCTACAAACCAGCCGAATATTTCAGTCAAACTTCTAGGGAGTCGCAATTGACACTGTTGACTGAGTTAGTCAGTTTGTCTACAAACCTCACAGTTCTTAACTCTTTGATGAGTTGGAGCAGCGTTGTCTAGAGTGTGTTTAGTAAATGTATATGCAATAATGACCTTTCGACATATTATAACTACAGTTATACCATTTATAATGTTGACCTTAGATAATTTAATAAAATATACTATACCACCACCCAGTACCTTACCTTACCACCTTACCTTACCTCAGCACCTTAGTAGATTCAAAAACTCTTGTGGATATATATTATAATTAATGTCTTTCGTGTTATTTATAAATATAGGTTTCAATCAATTTTGACTTCTTAGTAAAAGTAAATGTTAAGTTATAAACAATTATAACCAATTTGTAGTAACAGTTATAATATTGTGTACCTCATCTTATATGAGTAAGATACGGTTACGTATGAGTGCGAATGATTTTAAGGATATTATATTTATAGGGGGACATCTTATAAACTCAAGAGTAATACAATTCTAATTACTGTGACAGTGAAAACATATCCTGTTTGTGGGGTTTCCTCGAAATTGGAAACCGTGACTTGAGATTGTTAATAATTACGTTATTTGCTTACATTTATTTTGCTTTCCAAACAAATTATCGACCATTTGTATAAACACCGTGAAACCGGGTGCCATGCTAGTTCTTGTTGGTTTTTGTTAGTATCAAATCTTATTTTGATAAATGATGTTACTATTGTTCAATAAAGGTGACCGAGGATTGTAGTTATCAAATAAAAACCAAATCAAAACCGAAAAAATTTATTTTGATCGCATTACGAAGTATGGCTTGTTAAATTCTCTAAGGAGTTTAATTTGTCCCTGACTAAATCAATATGTTATTCCTAGCAACTAATAAACTTAAGCTTAATGAATTTACTAAAGACATTTTGGGGTTTAAAAAATAGAAAGAAAAAAAAATAGTTTAAGTAGATCTCACATTGATTTTATTTTGTCCTATTTTTTAACGGGATATATATTCTGATGGCAAAAGATTAGCTAAAAAAGATAAATATAGATCTAAGGAGTATCCTTGACATCGATTGAATAAATAAAAGTAAATTTAATTCAATTTTGATTTTAGTTGTTCTTGCACAATAGATTTATGAGCAAAGTTTTACGAAGTTTTTGGTGTTTGGATTTTGTTTCGCTATTTTTTTAACAAAGGTTAATCATGTTGCAAGGGCGTGTTTTAATCTAGATTAAAAAATGCAATACAACTGATGTCTTAGAACTACACATAACGCTAAGACACGCTATAATTTAATCAAGATTATAATATCATCATGCACCTAATCTCGGATGCGAAATATATCAGAGGTAAATTGCCTGAAACGTTCTATGGACCTTGACAGGCAGTCGAGGTTGTGAAAATATATAATATAAAAAAATAGAAATGAATGGGGACCCATTTTCTTAAGTGACTGGACCAGGGCCTAGTGTAGTGTTTTTGACTGCGGTCTACAAACTTTATTATGTCTTTTAGTTAAGTGATAATACCATAACTTCGTGTTTTTTAACGTATCTGAAGCTGAAGGTCCATCTTCCTAGAAAACAAAATGGGTCAGCCTCTTCGGTCCAAGAGAATTTGATTTAACTGGAGAACTTCCTATACTAGAACCATATATAATTATTTTTCCCATGTGTTTTGGCTTGTAGAGGCTATAGCCTAACCTACTGTTTAAGCTGTATTGAATTACTGTTCACTTATTTGTATCCACTAATTTAGATCTATTAATATTTTTCTATTTGTATTTAGATCCAATAATAACCAATCATTCATCTCATGTTGCTGTTTCAACATGATAAGAATATAACTTGTGTCACCACTTATTATAAGTCGTTAAATAATTTAAATTACCAACCTTCAACGCACTTTCAACTTTTAAAAGTTACATGTTTTAAAGTTAAAGTCTGAGAACTAAAATTAACATTTAGCGTGAAATCTATTTTAGCCAAGGAGATAGTGTGACGCCTGATATTTTAATGAATACATTGCTGGCCTCATAAAGGAATATCTCCCCTCAATAAATGCATTATTGTGCTCTCTTCTCATCAAAGTGAATACAACTAGTTAGAGGAAGTCTCATCTTTGGTCCATTAATATAGGAGCGTTGCAAGTTGAGATGTAAATATATTTATAACTAGGTTGATAAAATGTGTGCCTTTAGATAACTCTAGAAATGGACTGATATAATTTAACTATTCGTTTTTGACACTAATTTATCTACTGCTATTGTTTTGATTTATTATAAAATTTAAAGAACTACTATTTTAACATATGTGGTTTCATATGTGTGGTAAGTTTAAAACCAGCATTCATTGAAATTGAAATTTAGAATGTTTGGGATACAACGGTTAAAACAGTTTTTAAACAGGTTAAAAAGTATTTCAAATCTCAACTAAAATAAGTCAAATCAACCTTAAGAAAATATCACCAAACAATTTAAGGCAACAACTCATATATTCTAAATACAGTGTTATATATCTTTTAAATCTATGCATAGGTATCTTATACATTAAATTATCTTAGCTTCATTTACTTCAGACATATTCAGACAAACAGTTTAAACTATTACTAAACCATACTACTTAAAAAGGAAAAGTTGATTAATAATTACTGATTCTTCCATTTTCTACAGAAATAAAGACAACTGAAGGGTCACAGATAAAGGAAGCGTGAGTAATAAGTCAAACAGAAGTTCCGTCTTCTGGAATAATTCGGACGAGAATCGCTTGACGAGATATTACGATTTTCACCTTTACAAGTTCATAGAATTAAAGATTAGTGATTTTGCTATCAGTTTTATTGTAATTTTCGATGTTCTCAATGAAACTTGGTTTCCAGTCTCATCTAAGGAAATTATTTTCATAATCTTACTTTAGTTGGTGGTTAAAGGGAATAATGAAAGGACGACTAGTGAACTCCAATAACGGGTAAAGACATTTGTGAAGGTTTTCTTGGAGGATTGACACCACTTCTGTTTCATTATATTATTCTCTTTAAAAGGTCTCTGGATCTTTAATTGATCAGAACCCTTAAAATGGTAAATTTAATTAAACGAAATGTGACCGAGGACTTTTTTTAGTATTCAAACAGAATCTTCATATCTCAGGTGAGACCTTAGACATTAGAATGAGAGTTGTGCAACTTTTATAAGTTAAGATCTTCAATATGTTGGAAATAACTTAAATATATTTGTTGAATGTCTGCTTCATTTGAAAACACAGCGAGATTATCTATTTGTTCTTGGCAAAAAAATGTTACAGTATCCAGGCAATTTTATTTAATTTATGATGAATGACCGGCTTTATTAACCCAAGAATTTTTAAAAACTCATATTCATTGTCAGAAAAACATTGTTAATATTTGTAAGAATTTAAAATACAAATACGAATTGTATATGTGCTAATACAAAATGTAGTATAGATTTATTTTTATTTCACTTTTATTTTTATATATTTTTTAAATCCCAAATGAGTTTAAGAATTTTTTTTAACCTGGTAAATTTAAAAATCTATACGGCCATTGATGAGTGACATTCGTTTGGTGTGTTTGCAATAAGGAGGGAGGGATTTATCGTCAATAATGTAAACTTGCCAAAACTCGTCGGATGGTAAATGCCTCACCAAGACGTAGATAAATAATGGAAAAAATCATTTTTAAAAACTAAATCATTTGGTTCTGCGCTATTGGAAATTATACATTAAAGGGTCTTAAATGAGAATATTCTTAAAATTTTAAATGAGAGATGTTAAATAATATTTTTACAATATACGTAATATTTCATTAGGCGCTGATAAATTAACACAATTTACCTTTTACAACAATTGACCTTGTGATTTGTAAGCATAACTGTATTATACAGTTTCATAATAAATTGCGCCTAGGTGTTAGGTACAGGATTTCAATGGTGGCAATTATCAGTATCATTAAACATAAATGGTGGTAATGAACAGTATTAATAACTGCCATAAAATTCGTATCGAAAAAACAAAAGTGTGTTGACATTAAACCGTTGTGGACAGTTAGTTTAATTTGTCAAATCACTTTGGAATAAGCTGATTTATCAACATTAGATTCAATCTTTAGGTTGTCTGTCAGTCGCAGGCTTCAGTGACCGGTTATGGCAGTTATGGCAGCACGACATTATATGGCTGGTAAAGATAAGATTTGCGGTATTTACGTTTTAAACTGGTTGATTGCTTTTGTTATTTTCTTAAAGTGTGGTTATCCAAAAATTCCCGTTTTATTTTTTTCAATTATTATTTACTTAATAAGAATGTGTTCGAAAGATCTTTAAAGGTGGTTTTACTCCACCCTTAGATAATCTATATTTATCTAGGAATCATCCAAATACCACAACCACAGTCGGAATAAATACTTTTGGTGCCTATTAGTGATGTACTGAATGTAATCATAACATTTCGTCATTACTCTTAAAACTTTAGGGGTTTGTTTTTAAAATCAACATTTTACCATCTATACTAATTATAAACTTAAAGTGAATATTTATTTTAAATTGATTTATTCATATGTATTAATATATGTTTTGTTATTATTTCTGCATAATACTATTATTAAATCATTGATCTCACTTACGCTATGTGAAAACGTGTTATAGTTTTGGTTGCATCTAAAATAATATGGCTAGGGTAGTTCAGGGTAGAGAAATTTTATTATATTTCCTAGTATTATCGTATTTACATGCTACTGTATATAAAGCTTGATGTTTCCTTAACAACCAAACGGCAGGAAGTGGAACTTGGACCAAGTGTAGGTAGGACGCACTGTTAAGTAAATACCAAACACAAGTTAATTAAATCACGAGACGAGTTTCACTTTGTACCACAGTTTGCACGCAGCCTAGTGGACAGGCAAAGACTGAGTTAAGTCAATTAGAGGTGGGTCAATCAAGCTGCTAGTATTTTGGTTATATTTGATGTTTCACTCGTTTTTATTTCCTTCGGATTCTTTTGGCACTTTAGTTTCCAATTAATTTTTAATCCGTCGATTCTGACACTAGTTAAAATGAACATACTGATTTTTATACCAAGGGGAACCACGGAGATTACAATCCAAATTATTTTTGTTATGTAATGCCATGTTAGTATTCATTAGATAATCATTCATAGATGTTTCATTGGAAGACCATGAAAAACACACATTTTTACCTCGCTGTTTTTTAATTCACTTCCTCAAGACCTAAAAACAGAATCAGATGAGTGCAGATTTAAACAAGCTCAACATATTCTTGATGCAACCAGAATTATTAGAGGGTTTGTGTGGTTTTAGCTGAGAGTGGTGGCCAACAAATGGATTTTATTCTTAAATATCATGCAAAATAATATAGCAAGTGAATGTAAAAGAACCTTTATTTTGTTAATTTATGACCATTATTATCTACCAATTTTCTTTTCCTCGTATAATTTGACTAGTTGTCTGCTATGTTAAAGGCTAGTTTATGAAATTAAAGGCTTCCTAATTCTTGTTGTGAATTTAAAATGGAAATGACTTTTGTCAAATGTTACCTTTCTGAATAATTTGATTAACTGCTACACTAGACATTCATAGAGAATCACAATAATTTATTGAAAGGAAACAAAATTAGTAAATAAAAATAATTAAAACCTTTATTAAGAATTATTATCTATCCATATTTAATAGTAACCCATTTTTGTAATCTACTCAAATCAATAACATCGGCACATGTCACATTATATGAGTGGTGGTTGGTAGCAAAGGTTGCAGGTTGTTCATAATTTTAAAATAAATGTTTAAGTTTTTGGAACATACATAGTATAAAGCTAAAACATTACATCTGTTGCTTTAGTTTGTTACTCTTGTTGGTTTTACACCAATTTAAAAACTTCAAGACAGTTGTAAGTGTTCATTGTTCTTAGTCCTTTAAAACTAATGTCAAACAATAACTATAAACGCACCCTGATTAAAAGGGTTCCAACGCATTAAAGTCATATTTTTGAGATGCTGGGGTGCCTGTCACATTGGCCAACTAAGCAAGCGGTATGAATTACTACTCTGTTACTCTGTGTTTGGATTTAATTGAGCTAGTCCCTTGGATACTGATTACATTTTATTTTCACCCTTCATTTGTGAATCAATCCATCAGTTCAAGTAAACTGCAATCAATGCTCTAGTAGAATAGATTGTTGACTAACTTTGGCTTGTCCAATAGAAAAATCGTAATGACTCAAAACATTCAGTCTTTACTTTTTAAGTAATCTGTTTTGCCTTAATTATTTAAAAATACTATTAAACTCCGTTTGCAAGATTTAAAACTCGACATTCAATTTTAGGTTCCAAATTACATTTTCAGGCAATTGCACTTTAAGCTACTCTCTGTATCGTTTAATAGTATTGTCCTAAATGAAGTACCTACTTAGAATAATTATTGATTTCTATTTCACTTTATAACAACAGTTCGCCTGTACTTACATTCTGTTGATGGCTTTATTAGTTGACGTTAATGTTTGAAACTGCTAGAAGCGTTGAAGTTTGTATGAAACCAAAGATGATGTTGTTTTAGTAAATATTAGGTACCGATTAACCATATTATAAGGCTAACCTTTGTTTGATTATTTAAGGGTCTGTTTACTAAAATAAATTGTTCCAATGTCTAATTATAAAGGGAAAATTCAAAAATATATTAGTATTTGAAAGAGTATTAATATTTATTGATATAGGGGAATAACATCACTGCCATCTGGTGGATTTCAAGTTTTTCCTCTAGCTGACTTAGATTTATAACGTCTTACCGGATTACGTGGTGTCCACATGATAGTAAGAGCTACACTATTATAAACAATTAAGCAACCATATTACTTAAATACTCGTATATTTTACTCCTTACAACTATTACAATATTACAATTCGTATTACAACTATTACAATATTAGTAAATTTTACACTACTAACTAACGTAACTTGCATAATATCGTTAAAATTTAAAAATAACTTTAAAAGATTATTAAACGCAGTGCAGAGAGAAAGGTATAGAGAATTTTTTACCATTAAGGCTCATCTCAAACATTGCACACGTTATGTTAAAGATTATTTACATTTTCATTAGAAACTACTTAAATAATAATACTTACTCTTGCCACATAGCCACATGTAAACCACAGTGTGCTGTGGTTACAATCATTTTGACGTAAAAACTAAATAGTTAAGAAACTAGATATCTCCGATTCTGAAAAGTGATTTATTTGAATTTTTTTGACTCTGGTGTTTAATTTAAAGCTAGGATTTATACTCGTTTCAGATTAATACTCTGTTGCAGTTTGGTAACAAATCATAACTAGTTTAGTTAACATAACTAAACTATAACATAACTAAACTATAACTATCTCTCGAGTGGTTTACGCTAGTGTCTACTTCAGGGCTTTGATAACTAAAGACACCTGAAACACTGATCTTGGTAATATTAAGGAATCAGCGTTGGCCTGATATACGTTGGATTGTTTATTTGATAGTCATTATCAAATAAACTGTTCTTAAGATGATCCAAAGAAACTATTTTAATAATTGAATAAACACTTCAATTAGTTTGTCGTGCAGTAATGCCAGATTTTAATTACTAATACAAATTTTAGGACTAAACATTTTAATTATAATTGATTTAAATTATAAGATAATATCCTTTGTTTTGTGTTTTACACGTAAAATAGTCGAAATTGAAAGAAAAACTGTAACATTAAGGAAAGGGTGTCCTCTGGAGAGTTTACCAAAGCCTTCATGCTTTCCTCGCATGATACTGGAAGAAGATAATTGATGACACAACCCTTTAAAACATTCCAAATAACATACAAATAATTAGCGTAGCTGTTCTTTAATCAGTGTTATTACGTAATTGGTTTCGTTCTTGTAACGTGCTATAGATTTTATGAAACCGAATGGTTATTAACTCAGATCTATTTAATCTTACATTATACAATCGTAGATCGCATTTATGTCTACACATTTTTACATGGATAACTGCTCTTTTCAAAATCGGAGGTTCACCAGATTGATCGTGAGCAAATTGAGGAAGTATTTAGGAAGTTCGTAATTAGATCCAGCTGCTATTATTAATAATCCTGGCTTAAGATTAATTCAGTCTCCGTCAGTAACAAGTCTATAAAAGGTTTATAACTAATTCTACACTCATAATTTATTCATAATTGTCTGAAAATACACAAAAGTTTGTGTCGGAATTTTATCCACTGGTTTGGTTATGTATTCCTATCGTATACGTAATTCTTGTTTGTTTATAAAGTAGTAACAATACCCTATAAATATGGTTACAGGTACACACTATAAACGTTATAAGTTAAATAAACGTTACATAAATATGTATGAGTGCTTAATTGTTTTATCTATTCCAAATAGAATTTGTAAAAAGCTGAAATATATTTAAACATTAAACTACCGAGCAAGAGTTCTAACTGGCCTCTGATCAACCATATTACGTCTTTCCACGGTGTGGCTGACACTTGCTGGACTTGATAAACTTGCTGAATAAAGATCTAAGCATCCACTCACGCATTTGTAGCGAATTCCCTCTTTAGGAGAGAAGGTATTACCGTAGGTCTCATGGTAAGACTTAAGCCCGAGACCATGATAACTTTTCATTTTGAGGTCCCCAGATGCCAAAAACACCATTCGTTCAAATTTTAGCGAATTTCCTCTATAGGGAAGAGGCTATTACTGTAGGCATGGTAAGACCTAGGTCCGGGACAATGATAAATTATCGTTTCCAGGTCACGACAAATCTCGTAGAAAAGGTCCGATTTTGATGAAATTTGCTACAAACTTGTAAAGCAACATTTATGACTTTAAGTTTGAAAACCAGATAGATCGCTCTATCGAAAGGGGTGTTTTGGGGGGGGGGTTTTGTACCCCAAAAATGGGTTTTTTGAGTCGTTTACGTATAATATTTTAGTAAATGAAATTTTAGTTTTCACCATTGAATTCAGCTTAAACTAATACACAATTTGGTGTTTTGATCATTGCTCGATGTTAATTGGTTCCAGAGATGTTGAAGGTGCTAGATACAGTACGTTGTCCAATGTTTTTATTAAGAAGAATAAGAAAAATGTTATATCTCGCTTATTTATGAACATATACTAACCAAACTTGGTTTATGGCTTCATCTGTATATATTCTAATTTTATTTGCACAAAAAAACATTTTTACCGAGATAAGTCCTGTAGCAGCAAACCTGCGTAATCAGTTCCCATGTTATTCTTAAGGAGAAAAGTGAAGTATTATGCATCCCTTAATTATGAACATAAATTAATACAACTTGGTATGTGGCTTCACCTGGTTGAGTTATATTCATATTTGTATAAAAATCAATATTTTGCAGTAAACCTGCGTACTCAGCTCCCATGTTATTCTTATGGAAAACAATTAAAATGGCATATAACGCTTATTTATGAATGTATATTGTTGAAACTTAGTATGTGGCTTCACTTACTTAAGTTATATTCATATTTGCATAAAACCCCATATTTTGTGTCCCTTGTTGCAGCAAACCTGTGTACTCAGCTCCCATGTTATTTTTATGGATAATAATTAGAATGATATATTATATAACTTATTTCTTGGCTTGGTAAGAGGCTTTATGCGATATTAAGACATATATATGCAATGGAAATTCTCTGAGTACGCAGGTTTTCTGCGACGGGGGTACTTATATGTGTGTGTCCGTAAGCACAATAACTCTCGTAAAAAAGGTCCGATCTCAATGAAATTTGGTACAAACGTGTAAAGTACCATTTATTTGAACGAATTTGAAAACCAGATGAATCGCATCATCCGAAGGGGAGTTTTGGGGGGTTTTGTACCGAAAAAAGGTTTTTTTTTGGAGTTTCCACATGTAACTTTTGTTTAAATCAAATTTTAGTTTTTACCATTAAATTCAACATAAAAAAACAAACAATTTGATATTTTGATCATTCATCTAGGTCAATTGGTTACTGAGATATTGAAAGTGCTAAACACAGTACGTTGTCTAATGTTATTCTTATAGAGAAAAAGAAAATTGTATATCTCGCTTATTTACGAACATAAACTTACGAAATTCGGTATATGGCTTCGTCTGGTTGTGGTTTATTTGGTTGCACCACACAATTTTTTGCCTATGGTTCCCGTAGCAGCAAACCTAGGTACTTGGTTCTCATGTTATTCTTATGGAAAATAATTAAAATTATATATATATATATTAATGTATGTGGATGAAACTTGGCATGTGACTTCACTAAGATGAGTTCTATTGATATTTGCATAAAACCCCATTATATTTTATTCCTCGTTGCAGAAAACCTGCTTACTCATCCCCGATGCTATTCATATGGAGAATAATTAATATTTTAAATATCACTTGTTTGTGAATATATTTCTTGTGAAGAGTTTTAATGTGTTATGTTATATATTCATCGGAAATTTGCTGAGTATGCAGGTTTGCTGTGACGGGGGTATTTTAAATCTCTTTGTGATTACTCACAATACGAAGTTATGGTACATAAGTTGGTTTAAAGTATTTATTACAGAGAAAATCCACAGTTAGATTTGGTTAGTGGTTTCGTAGTAGTGATTGGTTAGTGGTAGATTTTGATTATTTTCCAAGCATTTTAAAAACATGATGATGCTGTAAACATGACCTGCAGACAACCATATTTCTGCCAATATTTCACAAACTTATTAAATTTAATGACAGAATAGACCTAATTAATCAACATTTTAGTTGCTTTACCGAGCCGCTTGTGATTATGTGATTAATTTACATTTTTAAATATATATATATTTTTGAAAAAACACGTTTAATTGAGAAACACGGTTTCTATTTTCTAAACAAACAAATACAACTTATGCATATTTCCTTATTCTCCCAAAGTAAAAATACAAATTAACATTCAGTCGTTAGTTTGAGTGCTGAAGAATTGCCAACGATTTCAAATAAAATGTTAAAACTAACTTTAAAAAACTAAAGTGTTCTGTATATATTTATGTTTCCTGTTCAGTGCCTCTCAACATCAGAATAAAATAGGAACTGGAAATATTGTGCATTCTGTATCCGTTAACAGGAAACAAATTTTTAAGGGGCTATCAAGAAGGAGTTAGCAACTAATAATATATAACAACAAGTTAAATTAACCCTGTAACTAGCTGTGGTTTCAAGTTTCACTTTGTACCACACTACAGCTAACGCACTGGTGAGCATCCAAAGACATAGTTGGGGCAGTTACAGTTACAGCTTAGTTACAGCTTCATTACTCGAGTCTCGGTTTTGGTTCAAGTCGAACGATATACTCGCTGCTAACAAAATTTTGATTTATTTTAAACTTTGTGTTACTTATAAAATGTATTCTTAATAATTTGTTTCATAACATTTATTTGTAATAGTAATGATACTACCGTGTTTTTTATGTATTATCATTATTAAATTGAATGTCATGCCTTTTACTGTCAAGTACGGTAGTTGTTAAAGCGATGTTCCTACAAGTAATAGTTTTTATTAGATTCAAATCATTTAACATAACAATCGTAAAATAATGACACTTAATTTACTATTTTTTCCAGTTTATTCAAAAGGTAAAATTGTAAAAATAGGCTTTATTTTTTATTTTAGGTACTAAGCAATTGTACTCTTTTAGTTTTTTTTAGTAATTTGTATTTGTTATCCACCTAAAAGACTAAATAATGTTTTCGGCCTAAACTTAAGATACTAAATAAACTTAGAAATATGTAAATAAATAAAGCAAATTACTGCGCTTATTCAATAATTTTAACAAGGTTCACGATAAATAACAAAATATGATAAGAACAAATGTTTTCTAAAGTGAAACGAGCTTAAAAAATAGCTACAATAACTGATTGCAAACCATTATTAGACAACTAACTATTTTTTCAATAAAATATAAGATAGTAAGATCATAAGCAACATTTCATCGTGTTATATTTTCTGTTGTTATGAGATAAAATAACCTCAGGGGGAATCATTGGACCACAACTTTTCTTCTACTATACAGTTACGTCAAAAGTTACACCGTATACATTAACTTACTTATCAAGGTTATGCCTCCAATATTATACTTTGTTTAGTACAACAATTATAATATACCATAGCAAAAACTGTAATAGTGAACAATAAAGTGCACTTCCGACTGGCTCATTAGTATAATTCATTCAAATATTAGATATACGAAAAGTGATATGTTTACGATGGTAAACTCTTATAGAAGACAAATAATTTGTATACAACAAACAAATAAAATATAAACTATTTCAAGGCGTTAATTTAAATATTCTTTTATGAAATAATATTAAACTTCCCATACACTAAATAAATACCTTCGTTACAAAATAATAAAAATAATAAATTTTATATTACAAACCACGTATACTGGATTTTTATTAGTTCCCTACATGGTAATATAGGAACAAATAAAACTGTGTTAAATAATTTTATATAACGCTTATGATATTTCCCTTTTATTATTCCTTTTTTTGACTATCAATCCTTCTTTTAGTTTTTAATTATTGTAATTTGCAATATTTAATTACCAAAAGTAAACGGTTAATCAAAGTACTTTTCAGTAAGACACTTTACTATTGAAATAAGCCAAAAACTAATGGAAATTTTTTCTAGAATAAATCAAAAGTAATTTACTTTTTTAAGAATCAAAGAAGATGTTTTAAAAGTATTATAATACTTAATAAACAAGCAGATGCTGTGTCAAGCTGAGTACTCAGGAACCACTGGACCGTTTTTTTTCTATTGAAGTATCTACGGAAAGGTCTTGAAAGTTTGTATAAACTCATTAAAATTTACATCGACCCTTAGGGCTGTTAGTTGGATTGACTGAAACGAAATCCTTATACATAACTTTACTGCTTACACTGGTAAGAGAATCAACTCGAACTGGCGTGTCTGTGACATAAATAACTCAAAAACGCCTCTACAGATCCACTTCAAACTTTAGAGATAGATTCTATAGTACGAAATCTCGGTCGAGTTCGTTATTGGGAATATTTGGATAAGTAATAATAAAATTATCTTTAAAACAAATCTATTTTTTATCCCATAAGATTAACATTGGGAGCCATTTTAGTGGTACTTGAATCGTTGATATTTAGCCAACGTCTATGTTTCAAGTATAGAGTAACGTAAGTCACAGTGTCATAGATTCACTACAAAACTGTAGTTATTCATGTTCATGTTGACTAGGAAAAAAAACTTATTTTCGTAACTTGAAACACAAAAACTAAGGTTTAAATATTATTAGCTTTTAAAAGTTGTATGTATATTTTATTTTATACTAATTACAAGATGCATTTTTATTTTTACATACTATTATAATTAATAACTTTATTGGTACTCTATGTCAAAACCTTGCCTGACGGACGGTGAACTACGGGAATTTGGTCCAGACTTCAGACACCAGACAGACGACAGACGACAAAATGACAACTCAAAGGTCAACAAGAACTACGGGAATTTGGTCCAGACTTCAGACACCAGACAGACGACAGACGACAAAATGACAACTCAAAGGTCAACAAGAAAATATAATTCCCACTCATTAACAGTAGAAAGTCTTAATTTGTTCAACAAATTAATATCTCGTTAATAAAACGTACGGTAAGTTACCAAATAAAATTAGATGTTTTGGTTATTTATTTATTTATTGACGGCTATCACCAATGCAACTTTACAATATGACAATAATTAACATTTGTAAGAACAGAAAAAAGAACAAACTATAGCTACCTATACATCTTGCTTTTATTGACTAAAAGAAATCGCTTGTGAGAATCATCTGTTACGTGCCAAACCAAAACATTGCAAACGCGAAGTGATAGTTAAGCAAAGATCGTATATAGGTTAAGTCTGTCCCACACATCTCGCGACCAGGCCTAAACATTCGACCGGACATCCTCCCGAATGTTCACTGAACATTCCGTCCCATATTCTTGCTACCAGTACACAATGGCCCAACAAAAGCGAGCGCGATATTTTACTCAGTTTGCTCGTTTATGTTTGGGACAGTTCACCTCGCCATGATTCGTGTTTGCCTGTGCTCCGATTTTTGTCTGGTTTTTGGCTTGAATCAAATGTGACGAGCGGAAGCGAATGGGCGAGCATGGTATTGCATGGTATTGGGCGAGCGTGTACTTCATTGTGCACATTCGTTTAATTTGGTGCAAAATTCGTTGTCACGACTCGTTCCGATCACTCGGTGGAGCATTTGAGCAAATCATTCGGCGATAGTGTACTGTTGCCAAAGAGTTTGTGCAGCTCCCACACTTCTCGGGATTACTCAGAACATTCGGAGTTCGGCCGTATATGTGTTCAGGCGTATTCGCGAGAAGTGCGGGACGGCATTTATTGATTAGGCCTAATACAAATCATTTTCATTTGCCTTCAACCTAGCGAGTTCACTGCTGCGTCCATATGTTTAAACATTAGTTCGATAGGAAAAATATTAAAATTACAATTAAACAATCAGCAACAGCAATAAACTTTTTTAAGACTAAAATAACAGCTTATCGTACAGAACTATACTGCCTACACCAGGGAAACAGTTCAACGGCTTGTGTTGACGATTCCATATGACAAAAAAACTCAAGAAGCTTAATGTAATCATTTACAATTTGTTAAGGGTGTTTGGCCGCTAGGCTAGTCTGGCGGTGAGGAGCAGTAGTTCTACAAGTCGCCACCGTGCGCCGCTAGGAAGACAACTCGCCCAGTGCTGTGAGTGTGTGTGATCTGGCTGGGGGGAGAGAGGAGCGTGTTCTCCTCATTTCTCCCCCTCCCCCCACGCAGCACTGTCTTTCCGTCTACTCGTTCTTCGTCGGTTAGAGGCGCACGGCCCGCGGCTCGACTGGTTGACTAGGGTTGGGTTGCTTACTATTTTCCACTGATGTGCCTTTCAATGTCGCCGACAACTCATCTTAAATATATCATTATTTTGAGCGTTCACTTTATAGTTTTGTTGAGTAAATTTCTTGTAGTCTATACAGATTTTATCATTAAAAGGTTTGACACAGTTGTGAGCACATTTAAATACAGTGGAACTCGGATATTTAGAATCTCAAGGGACCGCGGTAATAACATTCGAACTATCCAAAAAATTGAATTTTAATGACCGGTTTAGAGGTTAGAATTATCTAGGCCCAAATAAGCTAGGATAGCTTTACTGTATTAAAAACTAATAAAATTATTATTTTAAAAACATTAATTATAAATATAAAATGGTTTTTAATTTTAAGAATTACAATTTAACAAATTTCTTTAATCATAATACATTGATCATATTAATTTATTAAAATACTGTATTAAATAAATGTGCAGGGTGTCCCCGAACTATTCCATAACAATTTTCCATAAGTATACAACTGTGGGATATTTTACTCCAATCACCAACATCCTAACCTTTGTTATATGTAAGTTTTCGCTATTTTTAGCGAATTCCCCCTATAGGGAAGAAGCTATTACCGTAGGTCTCATGGTAAGACTTAAGCCAGAGACCATGATAACTTTTCGATGTCCGAAACGCATTTTAGGCCGTGTTTAAATTTTACCGCAACATGGTGTTCAAAAACACCAATATGACTGAATTTGTTGGTATAGCAGACCACGTTTTATTGACCTGAAGCGGCAAGCGCACAGCATATTATCCACGGAAATAGCAAAACAAAATAGGCAATTTCACAGCATTATATTTGCCAAAAACAACCGTTCCTCGCATTCTAAAGTCCGAAATCGACGGCCACAACGTGGTGTTTATTATCCGAAAATGATGACAGAGCCTCAATATATGCCAAAATTCACAATCTAACCGTGATTAATCGTAACAATTGACAATCGGACCTCATTTTCCCAGCGAAAAATGAAGCCCAATCCCGTTTTACAGGCCCGAACGACTACCGGAACGTATATTTTACGAATACAATCAGCGATTCGACCCCACTCTATCAACAATGAGCACCTATTGTTACTATTTACTGATTTAAAAACATATATACTCAAATCAAAAATATACAATGCTTGGAAAATAAATGGATTGTTTGGTTCTCTTTATTTATTTTCTAAAATATATTAAAAAGTTATCAGTAAGGCTTCAGGAAATATTTTCAATATCAGTAGTTAAAGCATTTACTATGTCTGTTCAAGTCTTATCTGTTATTAATTTGGTTGATTAATAGATTTGAATATAGTACATTTTCAGTAAAAAATACTCATATTTTATCTTTGTTTATTCCAAACTGAATTGAGATGGAATTGGAAATGCTTACTTATAGCAATACAAAACGAGTTCGCACGCAGCACGCTGACGTGAGGGAAGTGAATTTCCACATACAAAACTTTTCAAACTCAAAATCAGTGTAAATATTTTAAAGTAACACTTTAATTATACTCCATGGATGTGACTCTTCTCACGGTGCGACTCAGGGGAGAAACGATGGACAACTATGGCGTCACTGCTCACAAGCATGACGTCGTAGTTTTCAAGTGGATTCACTTGTTTGCACAACTTATTCGCTGACTCACAAGTTTGCAATTGCATTGCATTTGCGATCTGGCGTTTGTTTGGCGTTAGTTAGGGATTTATTTATTAGAGAGTTAGTACAAATGGTTGTGAAGTATCCTACATTAAAATCAGTCAGCAAGTCTAATTTAATTTATTAAAAACTCCTTCCCCAACTGATTTTTTACATAGGCCCAGAAAATAAAAAGCCTATTATAAATTTTTTTTCAACCCACACATGTTGCTGTAATGTTTACCTTACATTGATTCCTAAAATGCACTTATAGATCTAAATGCTTATGTTAACTGCACAACAGTTTTACTGTTGATGACCAACAGTTAAGCTTGGTCAATTTAACATAATAGGCTAATAAGTTACACGTTATTGTGATGTTTATTTATGTATGTTATCCACAATGTCCGAAGTTTGACTATTTGGTATTTACAAAATTATGTAGAGTACCATTATTTACAGCACGCAACAGCAGTTAAGCTACCGGTAGGTTAGTTTATCATAAATATTTCAACCACATTTGTGTTCTTGAGTTCCGCTTGTCCCGACACCATCAATTATTTTAGCGAATTTCCCCTATAGGGAAGAAGCTATTACCGTAGGTCTCATGGCAAGACTTAAGCCCGAGACCATGATAACTTTTCATTTTGAGGTCCCCAGATGCCAAAAACACCATTCGTTCAAATTTATATATATATATATATATATATATATATATATATATATATATATATATATATATATGGGTGTGTCCCTAAGCACGATAACTCTCGTAAAAAAGGTCCGATCTTAATTAAATTTGGTACAAATGTGTAAAGTACCATTTATTTGGACGAGTTCGAAAACCAAATGAATCACACCATCCGAAGGGGGTTTTTTGGGGGGTTTTGTACCCCAAAAATGTGTTTTTTGAGGTTTTCACATGTAATTTTAATTTAAATCAAATTTTAATTCATACCATTGATTTCAGCTTAAAAAAACAACAATTTGGTATTTTGATCATTGCTCTACGTCAATTTGTTACCGAGATATTGAAAGTGCTAAACACAGTACGTTGTCTAATGTTATTCTTATGGAGAAAAAGAAAAATTGTATATCTCGCTTATTTATGAACATAAACTGGCAAAATTTGGTATATGGCTTGATCTGGTTGTGGTTTATTGTTGTTTGCACAAAAAAACAATTTTTCGCCTATGGTTCCTGTAGCAGCAAACCTAGGTACTTGGTCCCCATGTTATTATTATGGAAAATACTTAAAATGTTATATCGCTTATTTATGAATGTATATGGATGAAACTTGGTATGTGACTTCACTGAGATGAGTTCTATTGATATTTGCATAAAAACCCATTATTTTGTGTGCCTTGTTGCAGCAAACCTGTGTACTCATCCCCAATGTTATTCTTATGGAGAATAATAAATATTTTAAATATCGCTTGTTTGTGAATACATTTCTTATGAATCCTGTTAAGTGTTTTAATGTGTTATGTTATATATTCATTGGAAATTCGCTGAGTATGCAGGTTTACTGCAACGGGGGTATTTATTTTTATTATGATAAACTAACCCAGAGTCCTAACCGTCACAGCAGGCATGAATAAGTGGTACCCTGTACTATCCGTTAAGTACCAATATATTTATGATAGACTGGCAGAGCCTAGAATAAGTGTCACACTGCACCATACAAATTATCTTCAAAACATATTAATTTATCTGGTCACTCATATAATACAGAATAATTATAATTGAAGGTACCTATGTAATAAAATACATGTATGGACAAAACTGAGCGACTCATGTATATAGTCAGTGCCTAAAGCCTATTCTGACAGTCAGAGACTGTGATCTGTGATGTCAGTTCAAACAGCAGCAGACGGCACATGCCTAAAAGAAGAAAACTACGACGTCATGCTTGTGAGCAGTGACGTCATAGTCGTCCATCGTTTCTTCTCTGAGTCGCTCCGCTCTTCTCAACCGTTACGACTCGTTTCTGCCGTAAACACAGTATTCCCGCCATAACTAATAACAACATTGTGGTTTTTAGCTCTGATACGGTATTAATTATAAGAGCAGTGGCGAAAAAGTATTCTTTGTCTAAATCGACCATAAGTGATCATGTCCGTGGAAAATATAATGGGCCCCTTGTTTCTAACTGTCTTTTAAACGTCTTTTCCCCTAATGGTTCTTTGTTTAGTTTCATTTTAGTTGCAAAGAATAAACAGCTGAAACGTGACGTAAGAATACCCTTTTTTCATCCCCAACCCATAACAATTTTGTATTTATTTCACTTTTAAGCCTTTGATTGGTGCAAAGGCATCTGCAGACCTCAAAACACCGTCCAACTATGGGAAGAAGAGATTACTTTATACGTTATAACGTTAGTTAGGTGGATGTCCGGTTCAAGACCGTATGTGGAGGTTAACCCGGACACTTTTATTTATTTTTAGCGAATTTACCCTTTAGGGATTAGCGAATTTCTCCTATAGGGAAGAAGCTAATACCGTAGTCGTCATGGTAAGACCTAGGCCCGGGACCATGATAAATTTTCATTTTGAGGTTCCCAGATGCCAAAAAACACAATTCTTTCAAAACTGTATATATATATATATATTTGTCCGTGAGCACGATAACTCTCGTAAAAATAGTCTGATTTTGACGAAATTTGGAATAATTGTTTAAAGCAGCATTTATGACTTTAATTTCAAAAACCAGATAGATCGACCTATCCGAAGGGGTATTTTTTGGGGGGGGGGGTTTGTACCCTAAAAATAAGTTGTTTTAGTTTTTTTACAAATAATCGTTGAAAAAGTCAAATTTTAGTTTTTACCATTGGAATCAGCTTAAAAATAGGCACAATTTGGTGTTTTTATCATTGCTCTACGTCAAATGGTTACAGAGATATTGAAAGTGCTAAAGACAGTACGTTGTCCGATTTTATTCTTATGGAGAATAAGAAAAATTGTATATCTCGCTTATTTATGAACTTTCCTGATAAAACTTGGTATATTGCTTCATATCGTTGTGGTATATTGATATTTACACTAAGAAACATGTTTCGGCTGATAGTTCCCGTAGCAGCAAACCTACGTACTCAGCTTCCATGTTATTCTTATGGAGAATAAGTAACGTGTTATCTCCCTTAATTATGAACATAAATTCATAAAATTTGGTATGTGGCTTTACCTTCTTCAGTTATATTGATAAAACCCCAATTTTTTGGTTACTTGCTTCAGCAACCCTGCACACTCAGCCGCCATGATATTCTTATGGAGAATAATTAAAATGTCATAAATTGTTTATTTAAAAATGTAGATTGATGAAACTTGGTATTTGGCTTTATGTGGTATTAAGGTACATATATATATATATATATATATATATATGCTTTGGAAATTCTCTGAGTACGCAGGTTGGCTGCTACGGGGGTATTTATTTTTGTTATAATAACATCCAACATAATAATATATAAGTTAGGCTAAAGGTAAATGGATATTGTAAATAGTACAAACACTTTATAATGGTCTGGTTTTTATTGGTGACAACGTTAATGGGAAGGCACTATAACCTAAAAATAGTAAAAAAGTATCCGAGTCAAGCCTGTTTTACAGTAGGCCTAACTGAAACCTAAATAACCTAAACCTTAATAGGCCTAACTGAAACCATAACCGAATAACCTAAATAATCGTTATACCCTATCGAACAATTTCATTCGGTTTTTTATATCGTTCCACTTATGAAAGTCTTCCCTGGTTTCGGTTTTAGCGAATTTCCCCTATAGGGAAGAAGCTATTACCGTAGGACTCATGGTAAGACTTAAGCCCGAGACTATGATAACTTTTCGTTTTGAGGTCCCCCGATGCCAAAAACACCATTCATTCAAATTTTTATATCTATATATATATATATATATATATATATATATATATATGTGTCCGTAAGCACGATAACTCTCGTAAAAAAAGTCCGATCTGAATAAAATTTTGTACAAATATGTAAAGTACCATTTATCTGAACGAGTTCGAAAACTAGACAAATCGCACCATCCGAAGGGGGGTTTTGGGGGGCTTTTGTACCCCAAAAATGGTTTTTTGGGGTTTTCACATGTAATTTTTATTTGAATCAAATTTTAAATTATACCATTGAATTAAGCTTAAAAAAAATTTGGTATTTTTATCATTGCTCTATGTCAATTGGTTACTGAGATATTACAAATCCTAAACACAGTACGTTGTCTAATGTTATTGTTATGGAGAAAAGGGCAAATTTTATATCTCGGTTATTTATGAACATAAACTGACGAAACTTGGTATATAACTTCATCTGGTTGTGGTTTGTTGATGTTTGAACAAAAAACCAATTTTTCGCCTATGGTTCCCGAAGCTGCAAACCTAGGTACTCGGTCCCCATGTTATTCTTATGGAGAATAAAAATGTTATATATCGCTTATTTAGGAATGTATATGGATGAAACTTGGTACGGTATGTGACTTGACTTAGATGAGTTCTATTGATAATTGTATACAAATCCATAATTTTTTGTTCCTTTTTGCAGCAAACCTGCATACTCATCCCTAATGTTATTCTTATGGAGAATAATGAATATTTTAAATATCGCTTATTTATGATTATATTTCTTATGAATTCTGGTAAGAGGCTTAATGTAATATTAAGACATATATATTCATTGGAAATTCGCTGAGTACGCAGGTTTGCTGCGACGGGGGTATTTTATATTTCAGTTATATTCGATCTCAAAAGATATTGTCTTATAATTTGTCCAGATAACAAATGTTGATTCCACTAATCATGTTTTTCATCTTAAACATGTTTTGTCGGGAACAACCATTGTAAGGGATTTATGGAAATCACACTAAGCACTGATAAGAATATCCAGTCTTTTAGTCCCCCAATAATGTGTTATGGTTTGAGCAAATTTGAGGAGCCGTTAAAACAAAACATTTTCTCAATAAGAATAACATGGCGGCTTTTTATGCCACTGGGGCAGAGTCCTGAGGTCTTGAGGAAAAACAAAAAGTACAGTAGGGGGCATTGGATGGTTCAAAACCAGCAAAGGCGTGCGAGGAGGAATGAGGAATCGCCCCCCCCCCCCGACCCCCCCCCCCGACCCCCCCGGCCCCCCCCCGACCCCCCCCCGCCCCCCCCCCCCTCGACCCCCCCCCTCGACCCCCCCCCCCTCGACCCCCCCCCCCTCGACCCCCCCCCCTGTCACGTGACCTGGCGGAAACCTAACATAGGCTTCTTCCACCAGTTTTATTATATATTTGTTTTGTTTTTGTTTTTTTTTTGTTTGTTTTTTTTTTTTTTTTTTTGTTTATTGTATTTTTTCTTTTATTTAATATTATATAAAAAGGGAAAAGGACATGGGGTAAAGTCTTTTATTTTTAGTTCCACCCGTCGTCGTCGTCCGAGAGCAGCTGGACGTCGGAGCCGGAGTCGTCGGAGGCGGCCTCCTCGGCATGGCGCCGCCGCTGTGCCTCCTCCTCCAGCTCCCGCAGGAGGCGTTGGCGGGCCTCTTCCAGCTCCCGCCTTCTGGCCTCCCGCTGCTGCCTGTCCCGCTGCTGCTGCCGCACCTCGTCCTGGAGCCAATTCTGGTTCTGGTGAACCTGAGGGCGGACAGCGCCTGTAAAGGAGAAGTCAGTAATTAGTAATACTGTCTAGAGCGCGAACCATCAAGGCCCTAACCCGTCCCTAACCCATCCCTACGATACTTACATACGGGACGCTCGACGACTGACGTCTGGGTGGAACGTTCAGACGTTTCCACCCCGACCTGAATGGCCACCGAAACATTTTCGGTGGCGGTCTGGGTCGAGGTGGTGGCGGAGGTTGGTGGTTGCAGGGCGGATGAGGAGCATGGTGTGGAGGCGTCAAAGGTAGTCTGTGGAGCGGAGGAGGTGGAGGCATGAGTGAGGAGGTGAATCCTCAACTTGTCCCCCTGCGGAACTCCTTTCCGCAGACGGGACAGTAATAGGATTCACCTCCTTCACCATGTATGGAGTGGAGGTGACGGATGAGATGGTCCTTGCGGGAGAAGGTGGAGGTGCAGTGAGGGCAAGGGAACATGCTGGTGGTGGTTTGGCGGTCAGGGAAGGAATGATGGTCCGACCCAGAGGTGTAAACAACAGTAGGTGAAAGCGGTAGACTCCAGAGTAGTCAACAACGTAGAACGTTCCTCAGAGGTGTAAACAACAGGTGCCCCCCCCCCCCCCGGTGCTAAGGACTACGTGACTGTCCCAGCCTGTTTACTCATCAGCGGTTCCGGGAACTGTTTACCGCTTACATTCCACGGCGAAGCTCCTATGGGTGAAAGCGGTGTTCGAGTCAGTCTTGATCAGAGCCGCTTTCATAATGGACGTTCTTACTATAGAAATTTTTATCAACGTTCCCAACATCAGCCGCTACCTCTTGCTCGGACCGGAGTACCTCACCCCTACAAGGACTCGGGTTGAGGAGGCGATGAGGAGAGGCGGTCACGTCTTCCTCAGACCGGGGCGGTGGAGTCCGCCCAATCCCGTGATGTCCTCTCGTCGTTACGACCCGGGAGACCCAGCGCAGTGGAACGAGGTTCTGCAAGTGTTGCAGTTAACCTTGAACCAAGGCAGCATGGCGGTGTTGGACGTCCAGGAAAATTATAGAAGGCCTGGACAGTAATCGGTTAAACCCTAAACCGGTTACTTTTACCCCAACCTAAGACCCTCTGTCCTACCTCAACCCAAGACCCTCTGTCCTATCCCAACCCATAATCCTATTCCCATCCCACCCTAATAAAACTAGCAACGGTGGAGTGAGGACCCACCGGAACATCATGCAGGTGAGGAGCGTCACGTTTCTGGAAGCTTCTAGAAGGTTCGCTGGAGCGCACGACTCGGCTATAAAACCGAGGCAGAGCCGCGCGCGCGCGACCTCAGTGTTGTTCGAGACGTCACCATGAACGGAAGCGGAGTCAGCGCAGCCGAAGTGGACCAAACGATCCGCTCCTTCCTAGAGGAGCTGAACGCAATGAACGATGAGAACGCCAACGCACCGCCAGTTCAGCAGGGATGTGCGTCAAAGAAGAAAAAGCTCGATGGATGGACTGTAAAGAGGAAGGAAGTGCCTATCGATTCCCCGGCACTGTGCTGGTCCGCTGGCGGATATCAGTACACTGTGAAGAACCCTACTAACAGCGGTAACGTACTGTTGAAGATGAATGTGTTCAAAGGAGGTCGCCCCACGTTCAGCTGCGGCTTGTACTTGGACGAGGAGCGAAACGATGAAATCTGCATATGTCTAGAGGACCTGCTATCCAGATTGCAAAACCTATGGCTGGCAAATAGCGAGACGGGAGAGTCAAGATACGACGGGATCACTAGGACCGCTACTCCTCTACCCACTTGGCGAAAGACCGATTGCATCATCTCAGGGAAAACCAAGAGGAGCGCACACTCCAAGCGCGCTACCCAGTAAACGAGAGAGCGTGGAAAATTCCACTAAGCAGTTAATAACCGAGATGCTTCTAGAACAATCCACTTGTTTACGCAGTAAAGCTTTCCATTACGTCAGCCTTCCTGGAATTGAGCGTGGAAACTTCCACTAAGCAGTTGATAACCGAGACGCTTCTAGAACAATCCACTTGTTTACGCAGTAAAGCTTTCCATTACATCACCCTTCCTGGAATTGAGCGAGTAACTATGTCATCATGTTGTTGATACGCGTGAGTCGGCACGTAGACACCGCCAATAAAAGGCGACTCGGTGGCGAGAGCCAGTCATTCTGCATCCAGCCGCTGCGCCATGCTCAACACGGACCAGAAGATGGACCTCAGGACAGCCCTCAACAGCTGCAAGGCCGCGGGTTACACTCGCATCGCGGATCTGCGGGACAACGCGGTGTACCCGATTCGCTCATTCGAGCGGGTAGATACACCGTACGGCGAGGCGGTGATGGCCACCTTGGAGGGTCTCGTCGGCGACGACCCGATCCGGATCTACATGCCTAGACGGTTCCTCACGGTCCTGGATGACAACGCCATCTCCCAGTACAACGTTGGCGTGGGGCCGAGGACGAGCCTTGTAAAGAGGAGCGGCCCTCCTGGCAGCAAATCTCCTTTCCTGGAATTTGTATAAAATAAACGGTATTTCCTATTCCCTAATTTCCTTCCAAAATTGAAAAAATAAAATCAAATAAAAAAGAGCAAGAAAAGAACCTTTAGTTACAAGAGCCGAGGTGGCGGTGCACGGCGGTCAGTAGACGCCATGGACTTGAGGTGGAAACACCCGTTCACCGCCATCGTGGCCGGGCCTTCGGGCAGCGGCAAGTCGCACTTCGTGGCTCGCTTCATAGAGCACGCCGACCGCATGTGCGATACGCGGTTCGCCCGTATCACTTGGCACTATGGCAGTGGCGGTGGCAAGAGCCGTGCGGACTCTGCCGTGCGCTACGTAGCCGGCCTGCCAGACCTGGACGACTATGACGGTAGCGAGCCCGCCCTGGTCATCGTCGATGACATGATGCGCGAGGCTGGCTCCGGCGTGGCGGACCTGTTCACCAAGGGCTCGCACCACCGCAACATGAGCGTGTTCTTCATCACGCAAAACCTGTTTCACCAGGGCAGGGGCCAGCGCGACATATCGCTGAACGCCCACTACATAGTGTGCTTCAAGAATCCCAGGGACCGCGCTCAGATCAAACACCTGGCCCGTCAAGTATACCCGGAGAACCCCAAATTCGTGGAGGAGGCTTACGCGGACGCCACGCGTGATCCGCACGCCTACCTGCTCATAGACTTGAAACAGTCCACGCCTGAAGAGATGCGCGTACGTTCAACCATTTTCCCAGACGATCCGGTGAACTACGTGTACCTGCCCAAGAAGAAGTGATAAATAGGCCGAGCGCGCGCCAGCCTCAGTCATCATGTCACACCGTGTGAAGAAGGACGCGGCGCTGCTGAGGGCCCTAATACACGCTACGCCCAAAGAACGCAAGGCCCTGTTAAAAGTGTGCGACAAGAGTCGCATCAAGTCGTTGTGCGAGTGCGCGTATAATGTGCTACGCGGAAACGTACCGCTTTCTCCCTGCCTCAAACGCAAATTGAGCAAACACAAACAGGCGCTCAGACGGCTGGTGAAACGCGGCGAGGGTTGGACCAAGAAGCGACACTACCTCGTCCAACGGGGCGGAGGGATCCTCCTACCTCTGCTGTTGAACGCTGTTCTGCCCGTTCTAGCGCAGAAGCTAATCGGACATGGAGTACGCTAGGAAAATGGTGGTTGTACCGCAGGAGCTCATCGAGAGATTGCGAGAAGGACCGGGACCAGGGCCGGAGCCAAGAGGAGGAGCAGGTAGCGCCAATAAGCCAGCCAGCCTGGACGCTGAGATGCATCGCATATTGAGCGACAAGCGGCTGGACGATACGGAGAAATGGAAACAATATCAGCAGGTGTTACAGCGGTTCCTGCACTTTTCCGCGGCTAAACGTCAACCCATAGGTCTGTCAATCATCGAGGGTGAGCAGAGGGAGGAGGAGGAAGCGGCGGGAGGTCCGAGTCAGATGAAGCACGAGTCTAGCGCCTCGGCGGAGGAGGACATTGTGGAATCGTTCTCAAAAATCTACAGGTCGGTGGCGCGCAACTTGTTGCGATTCATGACCCGTCAAGGCAGCCCCATCTCCTGGGACGCCAGTGGGGCGGTGTACGTGGACAAGGTGAAGATCCCCGATTCCAATATAGTGGACATCGCGCACAGCATAGTGAGAGCGCGAAGGGCGGACCGATTGCCTACCGGCTGGCATCAAGTGATGGCCGCCTTGAAGGACATGAACGTGCCCAAAGAATACGTGAGCAATCCCACGGCGTTGCGTTACCTAGGCGTGGGACTGGACTCGGCATCGAGCCCCTGGGGAGACACGACGACAGCCTCGTCGACACCCCTCTCACCGAGGTTGACACCGATACTGGATCGCCTGAGACCGCGACCCCCAGCGGCCAGGAGAAGGATAATAACCGAGGAACCCGACCGGGAATCGTCATTGGACAACTGGGAGCCGTTCACACCGTAATGGAGAAGCTGTACTACGACCCGAGCCAGCCCGGTTCCCTCGGCAGGGTGGCCGCCCTGGCCAGAGCCGCGCGCCTACCGAAACGTCGGGTAGCCGACTGGCTGCGCGCCCAGGACACCTACACGCTGCACAAGCCTGCGCGCAAGCGGTTTCCCCGCAACCGCTACGCCGTGTTCGGGCCCCGGGAGCTGTGGCAGGCGGACCTGAACGACATGCGCGGCCTGAGCCGGTACAACGACGGAGTCAACTACCTGCTGACTGTGATAGACGTATTCAGTAAGCGGCTGTTCGCGGTACCACTGAAGAGGAAAAGCGGGCCTGAGGTGGCTGCTGCGTTCGAGAGGATATTCGCTGAGGCGACTCCTCGCTGCCTACAGACCGACAAGGGGACGGAGTTCACCGGGGCCGCGACCAAGCGAGTGTTCAAGAGTCACGGTGTAAACTACTTCACCACGCAGAACCCCGACGTGAAGGCGGCGGTGGTGGAGCGAGTCAACCGCACGCTCAAGACCCGCATGTGGCGCTACCTGACCTACAAGAACACGTATCGCTACGTGGACGTGTTGGACAGGCTTGTGGACGCCTACAACCGCAGCCCGCACAAGAGCCTGGGTGGCCTACGACCCGTGGACGCGGACAGCGGCGATGGTCAAACGGTGTACAAGGTGTGGCGTCACATGTATGGAAAGGCGATCCGGCGACACAAGCCCAGGTTCGAGCCGGGCGACACGGTGCGCATAGCCAAGGAGAAGGGTACGTTCGCCAAAGGTTACGAGACCAATTGGAGTAAGGAGCTGTTCGTGGTGGACCACGTATACGGGTCGCATCCTCTGCCATTGTACGTGTTGCGCGACCTGAACGGGACGCCGCTGGAAGGGCGCTTCTACGAGCATGAGATGCAAAAGGTGACGATCGCCCCGGATCGCCTGTATCAAATAGATAAAATACTGGACACTAAAGGGCGAGGCTCCAGTAAGCGCTACCTAGTCAAGTGGGCCGGTTACGGAGAGGACTTCAATTCGTGGGTACCCGCAGCGGACGTGCAACAGCTGCGATGACGAGGCACGACCAGTTTTACCTGACGTTGCCCAGTAACAGTTCAATGAATTACTATCCCAACAACATGGTGACAAACTACACGACCCATCTACCCTCGACCGTTGATCTGTCAGACGGCGAGTGGGAGGTCGCTCTGGCGGAGGCGCACTACCCCTTCTCTTTTCTGACCGTCGGTGAGGGAACCTACATCAAACTAGTGCTGGGAATGAGGGACTCGAAAGGCGGGTTGGCCGTGGTGGACAAGTTGTTAATCAAAGTGGAGCCGGGCAATTACAGTAGTACCGAGGAACTCGTGCACGCAATCAACAACCACCCTCAAATGAAGAGTAACCTGTGCGCCTTCTCGTATGACGAGAGGTCCTCCAAGGTGGAATTGATGTCGACGTCTTCAGCCGTTCAGAGCCTCAAACTGAGCCCCGGTTTGGCGCTACAGTTTGGCTACGAGGTGGATACGGATATCGTCAAGCGTCACAGGTCCGTGAGGCCGGCTAACCTCTTCGCCGGTCTGCCATCACACATGTACGTGTATTGCGACCTGGTGGAACCCCAACTGGTGGGCGACGCTGTGGCGCCACTACTGAAGATCCTCAACATCGACATCAGGAATTACACGTACGGTGCCAACACGACAGTGTATATAATAGACCCGCACTACGTGCCGGTGATTAAAACCTCATTCGAGAGCGTGGAAATCGATTTAAGGGACAACCAAGGGCGACACTTGCCATTCCACTTCGGGACTACGTGCATGAAGCTTCATTTCAGGAAAGAGAGGCAGCGGCAATGAATCCGAACGATCCCTATCTGGCGTATTACCGCCACCAGCAGGCGGGCCATGGCGTATCCTCCGTATTCAGAGGAGCCGCTTTCCAACGCGGACACGGCATCGGCAGTTTCCTAGGCGGGCTGATGCGGACAGTGGTCCCGTTGATCAGATCCGGCGCATCGGCGCTGGGCAAGGAGGCGCTGAGGTCCGGTGTGGGCTTCTTGGGCGACGTGGCGGCGGGCACAGCCGACCCCCGAGTCGCGGCCAACGCCCGGCTCAGACAGTTTACCGGGTCGCTGAAACGCAGGGCTGATGAAAAACTGGATCGCGTGCTGAGCGGTGGTGGCGCCTATAAGAGGAGGCGTGTACAGCAGGTTACTCCTCAGTCTCTGGCGAAACTCCTCGGAGCGAGGAAGAAGAGCGCTGCCCCCAAGAGGAAGCCCGCAAAACGTGTCGCTAAGAAGAGGAGAAGCAAGAAGAGCAAGAGTACCGTGAAGGACATTTTTGGATAATGGCGTTTCTACATCAGAAGTCGTGCGAGTGTGTCAAGACCGAGTTGGACCTGTTCTCGCTACCGCCCACGCAGACCAGTATAGAGAGCGGTAAATGGGTACAGTACAAGCCCATCTCCTCCCTGACAGACGACTCGCCCGTGGAGTTCATAGTTCCGGGTCACGGGGACGAGTACACGGATCTGTCACAGACGCTACTGCATGTGAAGGCTACCATTAGAACGGCTAGCGGAGGCGCTGTAACGGGTGATCAAGCGATAAAAGAGGTGGGTCCGATTAACAACTGGCTGCACTCGCTGTTCAGTCAAGTGGACCTGTACCTGAACAACAAACTGGTGTCTCCTCAGAACAACACGTACGCCTATCGCGCCTACCTGGAGAACCTGTTGTCCTATGGCGGTGATGCCAAGACATCGCACCTCACCGCGGAGTTGTTCTACGAGGACTATGCCGGGTACATGGACAATACTGAGGAGGATAATGCCGGGCTCAAGAACCGGAGGGAGTTTGTCAAGGCCAGCCGGTACGCGGACATGGTCGGACATCTGCACGTCGACCTGTGCAACCAGGAGAAGTTCATGTTAAACGGCGTGGAGATGCGCTTTCGCCTGATCAGGTCAAAGAACTCATTCTCCATCATGTCCAAAACCGTGACAGACTACAAAGTGGACATCGCCGAAGTCAACCTGTTCATGCGCCGCTGTAAGATCAACCCGAGCGTGCTGTTGGCTCACAGCAGGACGCTGGAGTCGGGTACAGCCAAATATCCCATTACGCGCGTGGAAGTCAAATCCTTCACGCTACCCTCCGGTATCAGCAGCAAGACTCTGGACAGTGTGTTTCTGGGACAACTGCCGAAACGCGTTATAGTTGGCCTGGTCAGCAATCAAGCGTTCAACGGGGACTACAAGAAGAACCCGTTCAACTTCACCCACAGCCACGTGAACTTCTTCGCGCTGTACATAGACGGTGAGCAAGTGCCATGTAAGCCGCTTCAACCGGATTACACGTTCGGTAAGGAGTTGTGCGTGCTCGCCTACCACACGTTGTACACCGGCACCGGCATCAATTTCTCAGACTGCGGTAACGAAGTCAGTCGCAACGAGTACCCCTACGGATACTGCCTGATGGCGTTTGATCTGACGCCCGATATGGCGGCCTCTCAATCCAGCCACTGGAACCTGGTGCGCAACGGTAACCTGCGCATAGAGATTGGGTTCTCCGAAGCCTTGGCGGAGGCGTTCAACTGCATAGTGTACGCCGAGTTGGACAACGTCGTGGAGGTGGACCGTCATCGCAACGTCACAGTCGACTTTGGCGGGTAAACGAGTTGCCGCGCGCTCAAGGTCACCGCGCGCGCGCACCGTTAGGTTTTGGCGGGTAAACGAGTTGTCGCGCGCTCAAGGTCACCGCGGACCGTTAGGTGATGGCGGCGCGCGCACCCAAGGTTAACCCGCTAGGCGCGCTCCCGCCAGCGCTCAGTCGAGTTCAGTCAGCCGTACGGGATGGACGTGCCGCCACCGATCTACATCGAGCCGCCGCCAGCGCGCTGTCATCACGGAAGCGTGGTGATGGATATGCAGTGTTTTAAAGACAGTGATAATGACTTTCTACTGAAAGAGGTTTGCGTGGTGGACGTGACTACCGGCACGCTGCTCCTACATCACATCGCCCGCCCGCCCTTCAGTAAGGACCTCCTGACTTCCGAGAAACAGCGCGAGAGCGTCTGGGTCACTCGCCACTGCCACGGCTTGGAGTGGGACCAGGGGGACATCGCGTATGTCGCCCTGCTGGACAAGCTGCGCTCCTGCCTCATCCACCGCCCCCTGGTCTACGTCAAAGGATCGCAGAAGAGGGACTTTGTACAACGCCACCTCATAACCGAGCCCGCCGCCACCACCGCTCAGGACATGGAGGATCTGGGCTGCGGGTCACTCAACGGTCCGCCCACCTACCGGACCCTGCGCTGTCGCCACCATAAGAGCTCCCACAACCGTTGCGCCCTTCATAACTGCATAGTATTGCGGGACTGGCTCGTGGCTAACGACACACTGGACTCGTCCACCTCGAGCTGCCTGTGCTGCTTCCGCCCACGATGAATACCGTCCAGATCAGAGAATGCCTGGCGAAGATCCCCGGACTGAGGAACGTTGCGGTCTACGCCTCTGACCAACTACCGGACGTGCCGGTCAAGCCTCTCACCGCCATCGTGTCCAACACGGTAGCACACACCGAGGGAGGCGAACACTGGGTGGCGTTTTACTGCTCGGAAGAGGACAGACTCGAGTACCTGGACAGCTACGGGAGGCCGCCATACCAGGCCGACTTTCAAATGTTCCTGAGGCGCAATCCTCATCACCGCCACTACGTCTACAACAGGTATCGGCTCCAGGGCTACGATACTTCTGTTTGCGGCTACTACTGCCTCACTTACCTGTACTGCCGGGCTGTTCTCCGCACGTCACTCAGCGACTACGTCCAGCTCTTCGACCCTGCCGCTCCCGCCGCCAACGACGCTCTCGTCCGCAGACTCTTCCACTCCATATTCGCTTAAAACTAATTTGTAAGGTTTTTGTAGTACGTGTATGTAACCTTATTACTGTACAATACATGCCTCATAATGATAAAGCTTGTGTTTTCATTTCTCCTTTCTCCTTACTAAATTAAAAAAATTAGCAAAACTGAGCCAGCGGGGCTGGACCTCAGGTTTATATACCAGCGGCGCGTGTCACTGGCTGAGCCCCCGCCAAGCGGCAGTGAAGGTCGCCAAAGAGGGCGCGTCACGAGACCCCTCGGACATCAGCAAACCGCTGAGCAATTCGAGGTGCAACCTTGAGCGTCAGCAGACCGCTGAGTAATTCCTTCCTGGGCAACTCCTTCAGGACCGTCCCCCGACACGCGCCGCCAATCGCTCCCGGTTGGCGGGGGCTTTTTAAGCTGCACGGGCTCGGGCCAAACGGCCCATAACGCCTTTTCTCACACACTTTAAGCCTAACGGCTTTTGAGTGAGCAAAGGGGAGGAAATAAACAACTCGGGTTCATGCTGTACATAAAGCTATTATATTTTTTACAAATACTATTTACAAATTTTCTTAAAATTAATATTAAATCTAAACAGGGAATTCCTCTTCCTCGTCTTCGTCCTGGCGCTCCTCCTCCTCCTCACCGTCCACCTCCATCCGCTGAGGTCGATCTCCTCCTCTCCTGGCTGGCGGTAGTGGCGGGACGTCCTTGTGTCCCCACGGCAGAGTGTGGATGCCGTCGGGGAGGACGCACCGCTTGTCGTCAGTCGGGCTGAGGCTCAGCTTGTCCACTTCCACGGTGTAGACCCGGTGCAAGTGAGACTGGAAGCGGACGTTGGTGGTGCGCTTTTGAACCCCGTCAAACAGGCACTCTCTGTAGTCGTCGGGGGTGAGGACGTTCTTGACAACGCCCTTCGCCACCCCCTTGGCCCGCTTGAGAGCCTTGCTGCCGCCTGTCGCTGCGTCCTCGATGTCCATAAAGTACAGCTTGGACCGCAGGCCGAGGTACTCGAATAAGGACAGGCCGTTGCACTCGTCCTTAAACTTTCCAATGACCTTAGCGTTGACGGGGCTGTAGCAGAGGTGGGACCTCGGATATCCGCTGGTGTCGAAATCGTCCAGGTGTTCCTTCATCTCTGCGTAGACGTCCTGGGACACGATGTCAAAGACGAAGCTGTCCGTGTCCATGTAGTCCACGGTGAGGCGGTCACCGTAGCGCTCCTTCATCTTGCGCAGGAACTCGTACATGAGCCACTTGCTCAGCTCCAGGACTGTCATGCCTACGTAGACGGGCTTGTCCAACACGATGTTGACCTTGGACAGATGCACCAGGGCCACGTCCTCCGTGTAGTACGTCCGGTCCAGGAAGTTGGATCTGGCGACGTACTTGGAAAACTTCTCCGGGGTGCACACCAGCTTCACGTTGAGGCGCTTCCGTACATTCTCGATGGTCTTGCCGAAGACCGCGTTGTTCATGAGCTTGAAGAAGTCCTGTTCGAACTTCGTCCTGGCCCTCTTCCGCAGCTCCGTGTTCATCAGGATGTACGGTTCCAACCACCGCGACTGGCGAAAGGAGATCGCCCGATGCACCGCGACCAGCTCCAATCCGTTTTGCAGCGCCTGCTGCAAGACCCTGTAGTGACAGATGTAGTGCGTCTTGTCGTCCAGGGTCGTCAACAGTTTGGGGAACTTCCCTGTCGGCGAGCGCTTCGTCTCGCAGCAGTAGGGAAGGTCCTTGTGCAGGTCGTGTAGGCGCGCGGGGTAGTGGAGGTCCACCTCCAAGATGTAGCCTCGATCGGCCTCCGCGTCCAGCGCCGCGACGTCCAACGCCTGGATTTCCTCTCGGCTGAGCCACTCGAAGTCTCCGGTCGGCAGGCGCTGGGACATGGCCCAGCCGTAGAGGTTGTTGGCGTCCAGGTACAGGAGGAAGCGCGTGGGCTCGTCCGGGCGGTAGTCCGGGCACCTGTCGTGGTTGGCCTTGGCGTAGCGGGTGATGGCCTGTGAGATGCCTCCTCGGATCCCCTGCTCCACGAACAGGTACATGTCAAAGTCCTGCAGCGTGTCCAGCTCCACACCGCAGGTCTTGAGCATCACGTCCCACGCGTAGGACGGCAGGGTGTAGTAGTGGGCGGGGTCCAGCCCGTACTCTGCCAGCGAGGTGTCGCGGAACTGCTCAAAGACATCGGTGAGCAGGGCGATGTCGCATCGCAGATACTTGTCCGCGTAGTCCTTGAGGTTGTGACACTCGAAGGCTCGCCACACGTTGAGGGCGTGCTCGTACTCCTCGTCCTTGATGTCCTCCAGGGTCATGGAGTTCCTGAACGCCTCCTTGGGCGGCAACTCCCTGGTCCTGTACAGCGTGTCGTAGGACGTCACGAAGTCGTAGGGGAACACGCCCTTCCTGCGCACCAGGTCGAACAGCCGGTCGTCGGGGAAGCGCTTCCTCGTCTCGCGCATCCTGTCCGTGGGGAGTCCCGCCGCCAGGTTGGCCAGGCTCATGGACAGGAACCTGTAGGTGTCCAGGAAGCGCACCGCGAAACTGCTCTGACGTTGGTTGTCCCCGGGCTGACCAAAGTGGAATCGCTTGGTAAAAGCGATGTACCGCTCCTCCGTGTGGGCCAACACGTCCACGTCGCCGGGGTCGATGGCCAGCTCGCGCACTACGAAGTGGGCGTCGTAGTTGGACAGGTTGTGGAAGTAGCAGTTGATGTGTCGCTGCTCCCGGTACCTGAGGTTGCACGAGCGATGAGCGGCTCCTCGGAACTCGTAGGGCGGGGCGTGGTTGTGGTCCCGCACCTTGACGTCCTGGTCCGTGAACTCCTTCCCGCAGAGGTAGCAGTGAGTCGCTGCCAGGTACTCGTCCATCTCCTGCCGGGTCAGAGAAGGGTGCAGAGCTCTCATGCTGAATAGGAACTCCCACAGCGCCAGCACGTCCGTCTTGAGCCTCTCCATGAAGACCTTGGACGTGTCTGCCCCGAAGTAGACGCGGGGCTCGAACTCCTCCAGGCCGAGCGAGTCCACGATCTGGTAAGCGAAGGCGTACGGGACGTGCAGTTGCAGGGGCCTCGTGCCAGGCGGCGCTTCCGCAGGGTCAGCGGCGACGGGCTGCAGAGCACACTCAAAGTCGGCGTAGACGCAAAAGCGCTCGCGCCGAGTGTACTCGGGGTGGGCGAAGCGGATCTGCTGCTTCTTCGGTAAGTCCAAGCGGAGGGGAGCCTTGGCGGTGCAGTATCGCATGTGCTCCTCCAGACGCTCGGCACCGGACAGTTGCAGCTTGTTGGGCCGGTTGTCGAAGTAAGCGAAGCATCGCTTACACACGTGGATGGCGTTGACGTGGGACGTCAGCTGGTGTCGCACTAGCCTACTCATGTTTGTGATATAGGCGTAGTGACTGTCCCCGCCGGTGGTCACGTACAGCAAGTCCCGGTGATCCTCCAACTCCCGCTTGCAGATCTTCAGCGGGAACACGCGGTCCTGGAACTTTGGCGATCCGTCGGGGCGTCTCCCCACCAAGGCGCGCTCGATCCCGTACACATTGACGCTGATGGCGTTCCTCCTCTCAAAGACCTTGATGTCCTTCACGGCCACGGGGAAGCGTAGGCCGACCCAGTCGTAGCGTGCCATGACGTCCGGTGTGTACGATGCGGGCCTCTCCGGGTGTTGCGCGACGAACTTGGCCAGGATGGCGTACGCGAAGCACATGTCATCGACGTTTTGCACGTTGATAACGGCACGCGTCTCGCAGATGGTCCTGGGAAGCTGGACGAACCTGGCTCCGCGTTCTCCCAACGGGGTGTAGAGGTTGACGCGGATCTCCAGGTCGCGTATCCGGAGATAGCTCCACCCGCTACCCACTAGCAGGCACTGCTCCTTCTCTTCCTCCAGCTTGTGGAAGGACGCTGACAGGAAGTCCTCCAAGTTGGACGCGGCGGTGAGAGGCACGTTCTTCGTCTTGAAGGCCCGCAGACAGGTGGCTCCGTGAACGTTGGCGAATTCACATTCCAGGAACATGTTGACCTTGATGTTAGGGTGTCGAGTCCTGACGTCAGCCAACAGTTCCAGGACGCTGTCGAACAGCAGCACCAACGCGTCCTCCACGGCCAAGAAGTCCTCCATGGGCCGGGACAGGCCGAAGGTCAGGAGGCGTCCGCGGAACGCCCGTTGGATGGGGCGAAACGTGGGTAGTCCACCACCACCCACCATCCCGTCGGGTGCCGTGCTGGGACCGGGCTGGGGCTCGCGGCTGGGTCCGGGCTGGGGCTCGCGGCTGGGTCCGGGCTGGGGCTCGCGGCTGGGCCGGGGCTCGGGTGACAGAACGGGCAGGCGCGGCATCTCGTCCACAACGAGGTTCCTCACGACGGGGCAGTTGTGGACCTCGTGCCGGTCCCGGTTGTAGCGCCGGGTGAAGCCTCGGTCGCAGTAGGCGCACGCAAACCTCATGCCGCGGTGGGCACTCTCCATGTGCCGCTGGAGGTACGCGGCCCTGTGGAAAAGGGCACCGCAATCGGGACAGCGGACCTCGTTGGCGTGCACCAGCTGCACGTGACGCCGGAGCAGGTCCCCGCGGGAGAATCGCCGCCCGCACGCGTCGCACTCGGGCCGTGGGTCTCTGAAGGGTGGCGTTGCGGAGGAGGAGGAGGAGGTCGAAGCTGACGGGCTCGCACCGTGGACCGCTTCCATATGGTGGCGAAGATCCTCGGGACCCGCCAGGGCGACGGAGCACAACGGGCACGGATGGCCTGCGAACAGGAAAACAAGTCCTATTAGTGACCCCGATAAACACGAGGGTGAGGAACTGACAACCTCTTCCTCATCTCAATCGCCAGTTTGAGCCCGGTAAATACAAGGGTGAGGAATTGTATAGAGGCTTGGCGACCTCTTCCTCATCTCGAGCGCCAGTTTACCCGGGCCCGGTAATACAAGAGTGAGGAATCGCACAGAGGCTGGCAGCCCCTTGTTTACTACTTGAATCTGTTTACTCGACTAAAGCCGTTTACTCTCTCGAAAACAAGTCATTAGTACTGGCGGTTTCTTGTTTAACATAAAAACCATGCCTGACGCTTGATCGTGAGGATGAGTGAGGAACTGTATAGAGAACTAACGACCTCTTCCTCATCACAATCGCCAGTTTACCTAGGTCCAGTAAATACAAGGGTGAGGAATTACATAGAGGCTAGCATTCCACCTAATCTTGTATAACATAAAAACCGTACCTGGCGCTTGGTCGTGAGGAGTGAGAAGATGAACTGTGGCGAGGTGGCGTCGCAGGTTATCGCTTCGCCCGAAGCGTCTACCGCAGACGTCGCAGTTGAGATGGCGGTCGCTGTGAGCGGCTCTCGTGTGGCGAGTCAAGTTTCCGGCGTTTGCGAACACGCGGCCGCAGACCACACACATGCAGGGACCAGCCATCTACAAAAACATCGGGTATCTGTATTCCCCGTCCGCTACAAAGGCACAATTGTCGCAGCAAAAACACTTTGGTAGCGATACCCCTGGGAACGAGGCGAGTCTAACCCTTTTAATAATGTTAGATAGAAATAGATGGCATGAATCGCTCGTATGACATTCCCAACACTGGTACACGTCTTTGTCTTTGTTACGCTCACACATAGCGATTTCGCCCTCGTCTGTAATTCCACTAGGCACTTGAAAGTTCGATTTAAAAGCGAAACCAAATTTTATTTCACTCAAAACCTTTTTAAAAAGGAGTGGAAGCGAGTCTATTTTACTTTTTAAATTTGATTCGTTAACTTTAATCGTTAGAAAACACAACTGTTCCAAGGTCATTACGGTTTCACTCATCTCCATCTGAAAAGAGACAAGGACAAGACTCAGTGTACCGAGATATTCAAAACATTAAATATTAATTTTAGCTAATAAGATTTTAGAGCATTGGTAAACTTTCTGATGAAAAAGTAAATTACATGTTACTTACATTAACTGTTACGGGAATCCAAAGGCAATGAACAGCAAGTTGTGTAGGTATACCACAGAGACAGCACTACTTCGTCCGCACAGTAAGAGCTCCAAACACAAACTGGTGAAACCTCTGAAGACGCGCTCATAAATAGCACTCCGGTCGGGAGGAGAAATCGGTCGTGGAAGTTTCCACTGAAACCGCTAATGGGTAAACCGACTGTGGCGGTCACGTAGGCGGAGGATGACGTCATGGCAGTTTCGGAGAAATCGGTCGTGGGACTTTCCACTGGAACCACTAATGGGTAAACCGACTGTGGCGGTCACGTAGGTGGAAGATGACGTCATGGCAGTTTCCTCCGAGTTGTCCTCCGAGTTGTTTACACCTTCAGTCTTACTCGTTAGTCTCCTTCTAACAGTATTGACAAGCGGTGCACCATGTTTCATTTATTCTCAATGGTTTCGGAGCCGGTAGGGACCTATCCAGCGACAATGCCTTTCCATATACATTCCACGATATCAGAGGTGGATTCAATAGACGCGGAGGTATTTCTACAAACGGTGTACTACTATACGAGATGCTTCCCCGGAAAATTACATGTTGAATTTTGGCTAGAAAGACCGTTGACCCCACATAAATGTCGGCAACTCAGGGCTAACCTAGGAGACTTTAATGTGATACCGACACACGTCTTATGCCGCAACGCCATACTTTGGCTCCTTCGGGAGATTAATCCTCCGATATATGTGAGAGTTGTAGTAAACGGAGGGTAGGTTAGGGTATTGCTTTTTCTGAATAAAATAAAGGATATTGGAGGAAACGCTCAATACGGTTATAGCTTGTTTACTTCAAAAGGGTTTTTCCAACGGAGCGGTAAAAGGCTTCTGGAACGTTCCACTTGTTTACGACGTGGTAATGGCTTGTTTGTTAGCCGAACCCTCATTCTTCAGTTGATGATCAACGGAACACCATGTCGGACACCATGTACGTCTTGTGCTGCCCCTGCACTGTGGCCACTACATTTCAAAAAATAGAGGAAGAAATGTTTCATGGATTAATAATCCTCCACCTCGGCTGGGTAGAAGAAGACGGAAGAGTACACTTCTTCCCCCGTTGGTTCACTGCCAATGTGCCGGTGGAGCTGAGCCTAGTAAAAGAGAGGGTTAACGGCTTCCTCTCCAATGGTTTCACAGCTGTCATAAGCTATCGAAGGGTTCAACTTCAATAATCTATTATATTCCTATTTGTACTTTTATATTCGTATTTTATAATATTATATTAAATTATTAAACTAAACAAAACAAAAAAAAAAACAACAACAAAAACAAACAAAACAAATTTATAATACAACTGGTGGACAAAGCCTATGTTAGGTTTATGTCGGGTCACGTGACGGGGGGGGGGGGGTCTGTCGTCACGGGGGGGGGGGGCTGACGTCACCGGGGGGGGGGGGGGCTGGGCTGTCGTCACCGGGGGGGGGGGGGGGGGGCTGACGTCACCGGGGGGGGGGCTGACGTCACCGGGGGGGGGGGGGGGGCTGACGTCACCGGGGGGGGGTCGGGGGGGGGGGGGGGCGATTCCTCATTCCTCCTCGCACGCCTTTGCTGGTTTTGAACCATCCAATGCCCCCTACTTTTAGAAGTACATGATAGGTACTTCTATCTGCAATTTGTTGATCCTCTACAACATTATGGTCCAGAGCAGTTTTGAGTAGGCGTTTTCAAAATCCCCTGGGACATACACGCAAATGCACAACTATCACATTATAAGTATAGACTTTTCTCAATACAAAATACTTTTAGCTCCCGAAACAGCCCGATTAACATTAAAAAAAAATTCTTTACGTAAATCTATTAGCAAAAACTACTGTGCCAATTTTAACTGTTTTAATATTAAATTAAAGGTTTTGGCCTGCAGTTTGTCATAATTACATTTCTTTTCTTTTTAGGTGTTTTTTAACACACAATGTTTGCGTTTATTATTCCCATAACAAATATTGTTCAACTTTCAATAAATCACTTACGGTACATTACTAGCAAAATCTATTAAATATAATGCTTATATAGGTTATAATAGCTTAACCTATATAACTTATAATAGGTTTTGACATACACTAATGTCATCAATATCTTTGTTTAGTTTAGATGTGTTGTTTCTAATAATAAATTAATTTTAATTTTTGGATCTCATAAGAGCACATGTTAAAATATCAACAACATTCCTTTTGTAAATCCACTAACAAAAACTAAAGGACCGATTAAAATAGTTTTGATCTGAAATTGAAGCTCCTGTCCTATAGAGATTGGTACTTTCATTTCCAGAAAACATGTTTTTCTCAGTGAAAAATTACTTTTCATGTTTAACAAGTAAAAGAGATGCTCCTGTTTAACATTTTGATCAAATTTGTTGAACTATTTACCAGAAATTGGAATTATATATGTGTTAATGGACTGTGCAGGACTTGTCCTTCCAGGCCGATTATGAAATTTGTTTACTAAGTTTTCTCTAACTTTTTGCTTATGTGTGAACTAATACAATACATTTTAAAAATGGAAGGAAACGTCGTTCCTATCTTGTATAATAAATTTTGTTTCCCCCCACCTACTTAGTAAAGTCAAATTTTACTCCTTGTATTGAAGGAGTATAGTGCTACTTTGTATCCCGGAACAGAATCAGCTGACATTTCGCTGCAATCATTAATGCTGCAGGTATAAGGGAATCGGATCAGCTGATTGATATTTTGCTCCAGCAGCAATTAACGTTCCCAGTTTAGTTATTACGCATTACGCAACCAAAATGGAAAGCGATTGTGAATGTGAATACTTATCAATACTTGTGGCTTTTGAGGTGTGGGAAACAGTTGTGTGTAAATTTATCGCCCTGGCCTACGGCGTCGGGTGCCAACAATTTCCCTTAGGGAACAAAGTTGCACTTTACTCCCTTAATACACAATCAAATATTGTTTCAAGCAAAAGTCCCCATATTATTTTTTACTGCAAAGAACTTTTGCATAAATTAAACTTGAGATAGTCAATAATATAAAACATAAGTGGGATTATAATACACCGTTACTTAAAAAGAATGTGATCATTATGTTTTTGGATACTTAAATGCTACACAGCGTCTGTAATCATTAATATATATAACTAGCTGGCCCAACAGTCGTTGTCCTGTCCTAATGTCATTGAATTTGTTTTATTTCAAATACTCGTTCATTTTCAAGATAAGCATGTTCGCTTCGCTCACTCGCTTCCCGGATTAGCTCATGCGCTATGCTCACTTGAATATAAAAATACCCCCGTAGCAGCAAACCTGCGTACTCAGCGAATTTCCAATAGATTTGAATGTCTGAATACTACATAAAGCCACTTACCAAGTTTCATAAAAATATATTCACAAATAAGCGATATATACAATTTTAATTATTCTCCATAAGAATAAAATTGGGGCTGAGTACGCAGGTTTGCTGTAACAAGGAAAACAAAAAATGGATTTTTATGCTAATATCAATATAACTCCACTAGGTGAAGTCATATACCAGATTTGATTAATTTATGTTCATAATTAAGGGAGACATGGCATTTAATTATTATCCATAAGAATAACATGGGGCTGATTACGCAGGTTTGCTGCTACGGGTGCCTTTGGCAAAAACAAATTTTTTTGAGCAAATATGAACCACAACCAGATAAAGCCAAGTTTCGTCAGTATACGTTCATAAATAAGCGAGATATAAAATTTTACTTTTCCTCCACAATAATAACATTAGACAACGTACTGTGTTTAGGACTTTCAATATCTTGGTAACCAATTGACGTAGAGAAATGATGAAAATACCAAATTGTGTGTTTTTAAGCTGAATCCAATGATAAAAACTAAAATTTGATTTTTTTCAAAAATTACATGTAAAAAATTCAAAAAACCATTTTTGGGGTACAAAACCCCCCCAAAATACCCCTTCGGATAGAGCGATCTGGCTGGTTTTCGAACTTAGTCATAAATGTTGCTTTACACGTTTATACCAAATTTCATCAAAATCGGATCATTTTTACGAGAGTTATCGTGCTCACGGACTTATATATATATACATATATATATATATATACATACCTCAAAATGAAAAGTTATCATGGTCCCGGGCCTAGGTCTTACCATGCCGACTACGGTAATAGCTTCTTCCCTATAGGGGAAATTCGCTAAAAAAGAGTTTGAATTGCCATTCAAGTACTCTTTTTATTTCCAAAATGAGAGTTTCCATTCAAGTAGCTTTTTATTTCTATAATCAACATATGTATATGCCTTTCAAGTATGTTTACAGCTGCTTGGTGTAACTAACTGAACTTAGATAAAATCAATAGGAACTTTGAAGGCCTGTGGGGCAGAGCTCTTAGGTCGGATTAAAAATTTTCTTTTATAAGAACCTTGTCCTGACATAAACGAACTCAACAAGAAATAATTATTCAATTTGGTCCACGAATTCTCAAGTAATGGCGTGGCCAAGGGAAATAGGGATCCATTTCAGCGAATTTCCCATATAGGGAAGAAGCTATTACCGTAGTCGGCATGGCAAGACCTAGGCCCATGACCATGATAACTTTTCATTTTGAGGTCCCCAGATGCCAAAAACACCATTCTTTCAAAAACTGTATATATATATATATGTGTGTGTGTGTGTGGCCGTGAGCACGATAACTGTCGTAAAATTCATCCGATTTTGACAAAATTTGGTATAAACGTGTAAAGCAGCATTTATGACTTTAAGTTAGAAAACCAGACGGATCGACCTATCCGAAGAGGTATTTTGGGGGGGGGTTGTATCCCAAAAGTGGGTTTTTTGAGCTTTTTACATATAATTGTTGAAAAAGTCAAATTTTAGTTTTTTACATTGGAATCAGCTTAGAAAGACGCACAATTTAGTGTTTTGATCATTGCTCTACGTCAAATGGTTACAGAGATATCGAAAGTGCTAAACCCAGTATGTTGTCCAATGTTATTCTTACGGAGAATAAGATAAATTGTATATCTCGCTTATTTATTTACTTTTGCTGATGAAACTTGGTATATTACTTCATATCGTTGTGGTCTATTGATATTTGCACTAAAAAACATTTTTCGGCCGATAGTTCCTGTAGCAGCAAACCTGTGTACTCAGTCCCATGTTATTCTTATGGAGAATAAGTAACATGTTATCCCCCTTAATTATGAACATAAATTATTCACATTTGGTATGTGGCTTTACTTACTTGAGTTATATTGATATTTGTGTAAAACCCCATTTTTGGAGTTCCTTGCTTCAGCAAACCTGCACACTCAGCCGCCATGTTAGTCTTATGGAGAATAATTAAAATGTCATAAATCGTTTATTTATGAATGTATATTGATGAAACTTGATATGTGGCTTTATGTGACATTAAGATACATATATATGCATATTTATGCATTGGAAATTTGCTGAGTACGCAGGTTTGCTTCTACGGGGATATTTATATATTAAGATGTATACAAAATCTTGGACCTTGACACAATGAATCGTGGATTCTAAGAAGTGGGTCAAAGAGTTTTAATTTCTTCCTAGATTATATTTAACATAAGATACTACTTTTCTTTTCTTTTTAAAATGATGCAATTTATTCTTCTTAAAAACAAATTAAATGATTTAAGCCTTATTGTTTTTTAAGTTCTGCATTTATAGGTTGCCTATGTATTTGAACAACCGTATCAAGCTACAGTAACAATGGGAGGCCTGGGGGGCACCGCCCCCCTCCCCCCAGTAAGGTTAATGTGTTACATTAAAACCTCTGGATTAGAGTTTAAAATATTTAGGCATACAAAACCAATTGACTGATTTTAAAACGTATTGTTCATCAAGTTCTGTATTTATACTTATAGATTTTTACAGCAATATTAAGCTACAATAAAATAAATATCCTGATGGGTCCTCCAGTGGAACCAAAGTGTAAATAACTACTTTTAAACCACGTGCTCTCGCTGATTGGGGACCTTTATTGCCGCCAACATATTATATTTTATCAAAATCTTCAGCTAATATTATTATGAGGGCCTAGATGATACAGCCCTCAGTGAGACTGAGGGGTGAGTAACTACTTCATATGCACTTTGTCTGACTGATTGACAGGTTTCAGGCCTCATTGTTTGTCATGTTCTGGATTTGTATGTCATTGTCAAGCTGCAGTTATAATGGAGGGCCCATATGGTATATTGTCAATTGAAACATTTTTTTGTATTTTACGCGATCACTCAATCCTTATACGCGATATAAGAGCGTACTCCTAGTGATATCTTATGAGAGAACAGTAATCATTGAAATTGAGCATTTGACAGCTGTTGAAGGTAACAAAACACAGTACAGATAATAACTTCTGGAATGGCATCAATTTAAACCAACACGGCAGTATTTGCTCGAATCAAAACTTTGCAATTTGCGTATAATTTAGTACAGTCATCATGTTACTCTCATTAACTTAATCAAAAACAAGCCAAGAACTCATTAAGATGAAGCAACAGTGAAGGCACGAGTGTTAATTAGTCTCCACTCTTTACTTATAACACCTCGCTGTCATTGTTTCAGGTCTACGGATTGGACGCATACGAGATCAACTCCGTCCCTTGGCTTGTTATGTTGATATGGAGTTGTTGTAGGTTTATTTCGAACAATCGTCTATAAAAATCATCTTAAAATATAACGATTTTCCTCTTTAAAACTGCTAATCTAAACTTTGTTAATGAAATGTATTCACACGTACAGTACAAAAAATAAGAGCCATACAAACCTTTAAGTGATTTAAAAATACAAAGTGTAAACATTAGGACCTTCTTTGAACATCTTAAAGGAGCCCTTTAAATTTGGTTTATTATTTATAAAGCTAAATCCATGTGATAAAATAAAGAAAAACTATTTAACATGTTTTTATAATTATTTTGTTGCTAATAATATAATTGAATAATTTCTAGTTTATTTTAATATTATAGGGATACTTTCTGTAATTTTAAGGCAATTTTCACGTCACCTTATGTGTTCCGTTGTTTTCATCATGACCAAGAACCAAGTTTTATCGGTCGCGCGGGTTGTCAATTGCATTGCCGGCTTCACGAGCTTCCGCACGCCCACGAGCGTTATTGACTTATATTTACTTTGATTTAACTACTTTAACTTCCTAACGTAAATGGAGTCCATTTATTGATTATCCTACGCAGAATACTTTTAATAAAACGTCTGTGGTTTTAGATGGAGGCCAAGAAAATTAGAGAACTAATTTTAGCAGCTGATTGATATTTATGCTAACCCATTCAAGTAGTAAACGTTGAAGACTGTGAAGGATTGTTATTTTCATTTAAATGTTTCATAAATACTTATTTTCAAACCAAAACATGCTTAATTCAAAACAATCCATGAGTTCCCTTTTATACAGGAGGACATTTTACCAGCGTGTAATTCAACGTGTATATAACAAGTTACCGATTTATTATTATTAATTATTACTCTGATTATATGACATATTTATAGTGTAGTATTAATCACAATGCTGTTAAACAACTTTGCTGTTGTAATAATGTTGTTAATTAACTTGTCTTTGCAAAGTGGTTTTCATTTACGAGTCTTTTGTTAAACGTTATCGCTTTGGTACAGTAGTTTTTTTTCTAATTACGGTTTACACCAGTTTATGTTTCTTTAACATAATTAATATTGTTTTACTATATAAATAATTGGCGTGTATTTTAATTTTAAAAGCATTGCCAAACTAATAAATAATGTTTTACAATTACAGGTAAAATATTTCTTTGCAGTTAATATTGAATAAATATTGTTCCAATTACAGTATGTTTTAAATTAAGTATGTGTTTTTTATTTATTATTTCCACTATTGAACTATTTTTAACCGAAGTAATTTTAATATAGACTTACGTTTAATCAAATATAATCTAAACAGGGATTTAAATGGTATCAACTGTATGATAAAAACCTGCTACCAACCTAAACCCCGGCTCCCATCCTACAATTTTTGCCTTGTTATCAAATAGTAAATCAGGAATTGACAAAATAATATTTATAACTATTTATAATGCTATGCAATTAAATATTATACCGTTTTGTGACTTTTCACTCAGATTCTAAAGTCATTCAGCTCACTAAAAACATAAAGCGTTTATAGTAAAGACAAAGACTGATCATAAGTCATGCTCAAGAGGCATATACAATACCCGGATCGGGTCTCAAATATAGACTATTTACAACACACCACCAGTGACGTAGTGGAGATTTGGGTCATAGTTAAGGAGAACATGTAAATCAGGTACAAGTCTCTGATTACAATATATCACAGATTATTGCTAGTATCCACTATAATTAATAATTTAGAAGACGTAGATAATTTATAATTAATTAATTAAAATGTACTAAATATCCCTCTCTGAAATCCAACCGCTTATTAATTAAAGACTTCCCTTCAAGGCATTTCTAACAGGGCAATGGATTAATACGTAATATTAATAATTTACAGACGGTCCTGTAGCATATTGTTTAAATATTATGCTTTATATTCATATAGTTAAGGATAAATATTTAAACCAAATTTTGTTTTTAAAACTAAAAGTCCTAAGCACTTGTAATGACAACCCAAAGTAGCTTTCGAACCTTCTGAATGAGTTGAATGAGAGGGGGAAATATAAAGTTTAATTTTCAAATAAAAAGTTAATCCGTGGATACTCTCTCGAGGTTATACAACTATGCTCAAGAATATTACGGACGATTTTACCTTTTCTTTTTATACAGTAGGCTCCAATTCGTGGCATCTCCTCAGGGCGACATATCATAAATGACTTACCAATATTTCCATATTTACAACCACAAATTTGTAGCATGCATTATCTAAATACAGTACCTGTTTTTTAAATATCAAGCACCTTAAATTGTTTAGTAAAGAAACATTCAAGGTGTACTGAAGCACTATGCGCAGTTTGCAAAATACATGTTAACTAAAAGAACATTTAGTTTTACATCCACTCTAAAATTTTCATACTGGGTCATAAGTTGATCATAGATCATAGTCGCCCGTGTCCCCCGAGGCCGGCGAATCATACTTAGTGAAGGGGTGCTTTTTAATCCCATCCTCAGGATATGTACGTGATTACAGCTATCAAGAGAGAGCTGGTTACCGTTAGAGGTGAATATCTCTTCTCAACATTAACTACTCATACTATTTATCTTGTTAACAATTTCAAAAAATCCTTGCAGATTAAAAGATGTCCTAGAATCGCCTATGCGCAGCTTGCACATTGAAACACATAGTTGAAAATGCCACTGTATGACAGTGTCACCAGTACATCGACAAATGAATAAGTAAGAATCCCAATTAAATTATCCTTTTTATGTTTTTGAATTGTTGGTTAATTTTTGCATTTTGTGGTAACGGTAATTTTTAAAATTATGCCTACTATTTGGCTTTGATGAAGCATTAAACGAGGGCCAGGGACAAAATAACACCCTTTAAAAATATTTCATAAAGATTAAAATTAGTTGTATATGATGTTTATAATTCACATTGTAACACTATGACATATGTAAGGTATAAATACAATTTATTTGATAGGCTAAAACTAGTATTTAGTCCAACAAATCGTTTATTGGGTAAGATTAGAGGTTATGGTGACGATGATAATTGTGCATTAAAAGTTTCTGGCAACAAGTTAATTAGACCAATCATTACGATGCAGTTAGTTAGCCATGAAAGTTACTCAATATTGGAGTCACACATGCATCTCGTAGCTCATTAGGAACAACTGAATGATATTTCATTTGTGATATTTCCTTTCTATACAATCATAAATGGCATACCAATATTTGCATATTTACAACCACAAATTTGTAGCATGCATTATCTAAATACAGTACCTGTTTCGTCAATATCAAGCACCTTAAATTGTTTAGTAAAGAAACATTTAAGATGTACTGAGGCACTAGCAGTATAGGTTGTTATTATACAACCTAATAATAACATGAATTATTTGGTTTGATGTCAAAAAGCCATCGGCGTCAATTTCGGAGTTAAATACCTCAGCTTAGTTCAAAAAGCAACATATTTGAGAACTAGTTTAGAACACTTTGGTATCAATAACCTTTAATTGTTTGAAATATAAATGAGCTTTTCAAAATAATTTCTAAAAGTTCTTGTTTCTTTGTGTGAAAATGAGAGCAGTAATGTGCAGTAATATTCAAGTACCAAGGATTTCATAGATATAAGTAGAACGAATCCACATCAATAATTATCGGAAGCACTTCTACTGCCTTTGAAGTGATTCAGTATTTGAACCGCCATTTCATATTGAAATATCTTATCCAGTGTATCTTTTCCAATATCTAAATCTTTAATTTTTGTACGATGTTTTGCCTACACAAAGTTTATTTATTGCTTATGCGAAACCGTTGAAGGCGGTATGATTAAATAACTGCTGAGTTACAAACCAGTTTAATATTATTGCCAAATATTTCTTATAACTTATTAATAAGTAAGAAATTATTGCTGACATTTCCTATCACTGAATAAGGAAAATAAGTTCCTCTACGTTTTGGGATTTGGGATCTGTGTAGAACTCTAAAAGAATACCTATAACATAGCAAATTTAGTGGCAAAATTTAGTGAAAGCTGAAAAAAAACACAAAATAACCAAACACATAACTTGCTTAAGCTGCCTCGCTGTGCTTGCCTGCTGTTCCGCTCTTTTGCCTGACTGTGTTTTGGTTGGTTTATTTTATTTTTTATTTTCACCGTTTTACAGTTCTCTGTTTTACCTTTTTTGTGTTTTTCCCCACCTATGCCTGTATTGGGCCACTAATAATTCTGTGAAGTTCTATTTAAACAAAATCATAACAACATTCAATTCAAGTTATTCACTATCTTTAATATTAGGAATAAAAAACGGAAAATTACCTTTTTGTTTAAATCATCACCTTAAAGCATAACCCAACTACAAGTGTCAAACTTTAATTTACTTGAAATACATTATAAATTTGAATATAGGATATCTAAGACAGGACATAATTAATTAATAATATATTGTTTTACTTTTAGACGTAATTAGGAATAATTTAGAAACATGAATATCATTAAACATTTATTTCTGGTACTTCTCTCCATAAATAGCATACCAAATTCACTATTGTAACTTCGTTTATTCGTTGAAATTACTTTAAAACATATGTTACATAGTAAAAACCGAAATAAACCAGACATAGGAATTGTTTAATGCAAATCGTTCATTGAGTTCGTTTTTTAGTTGTTTTTTTTAATTAGAACAGTTGTACAGTTTAGTTATTAAAACCAGTTTAGTTTCAGAGGAGCAATCATATGTGAATGGAATGAGACACGATGATTATCTAGAACGCTTAGTGCTCGGGCAAGACCAACACGAGCTCACCCACTCAGCAGCCAACACAGTAAACTGTTGGGACGCGGGGGTTGAAATGGAGTAGTTACGAACCAGGGGTGGGTATTGCGAACCTTCACATTAACATGGTTACCATGCAGAAACATCTATAGACGGTAATTCATGTTAACAAACTTTTATCGAATATAGACAACGCTAACAAGCCAGGCATTAAAAAAGAACGAAATTACAAACATATTACACCGGGTGAACAAAAAAACTGTTAAGACAAATTTAATATGTGAAGTTACATTTAGATAATTTTAAAACCGCCATTTGTAGTTCATAAAGAACTCATAAAGTATTTGTTAAATGTTATCCGTTGCTATAACATATTTGCTATTTGTGTTTATTACCACATTAATCCTCCATCAACGTTGATCAGTTAATCATGGACAGATTATATTGTTTCAGTCTGACACGATCTTCAAACTTGAAAGTTCGAGATGCTAAAATATCTCAAAGAATAAAGTGAATAAATGGTCATTAACTATTAGTTTTGCCTTTAAATTCTAGCTATTTCATCTACATATTTTATCCTTTTTAGAGTCTAATCTAGTCTTTATTTGTGTAGGATTTATCCTGATAAAACAAATGATAACTCAACATAGACAATGTTGAGTATTACTGTAACTTTTTTAATCATGGTTGTGCTATAATCAGATAAGGTCGTCTAACTGAAGGGGACACGTGTAGTTGTAAAACTCAAATACAATAGTCTTATTACAACCAAATCATGAACAAATAGGAGAGGCCACGTTTTACAACACTACATAAATGCGTTAAAACTGTTACAGTATTTTGAAACAGTTTATTATTTTATTGTAAAAATCCATATTACTGGTACGGACAGCCAAGAAATACTCTCCAGACAAACGTATTAAAATCCCAATTAATACAGCAGTCAATGATTTCAATCATAAACAAACAACGTAAAAAAACGTCTTAAGGTTGTGTTTTCTTGTTTTGGTGTTTTGGGATGTCTGGGATTGTTATTATTAGGTTGATTATTTGGTTATTATTGTAGTTAGGTGTAAATTTATTGAAAGGTAATGTTTATTCAAAATAAGCTTCAAAAATCAATGTAAGAGATGATGTTTGTTATTGCAAACATCGGTTGTACGAATGTCACCGCGCGTGGATTGACTAACATGCGAATGTCATCCCGGTCGGAATTTTAAATGTTTAATTGTTCCTTGTGTCATATGTTTTGTTAAGCTTTGTTTTGTATGGTTTTGAAGTGTGTCTTACCTTAACCTTGATGACAATCACGGATATGTGATATGAACAATGTATTTACTGTCAACAACAGCAAGTGGATGAAGATGATTCGTAATTGACTGGAAACTGGTTCCACTAACAATGAATAAATAAAGCTGAAGTTTGTGAATAAGTTTTTCAATGAAAGAGGTCAAGACTTCAAAATATTGTAATTGGTTTATTTTACATCAACTGCTAACACAAGCCACATGAGTTTCGAAATGTCTGTCACGGTAGCTCCAACCTCAGTCCACTATTTCAACGGTTGTGCAACACATAACAAACTAGCTAGGTTGTGCTATGCCAGCGTGCTCGCCTCAGTAATCTAAGCAGAGCCAGATTAATCCTGAGTGAAATTTGAAAATGATGTGAAGGTTTTCATACTGGACCCAGCTGCCACTTGTCATTGGGCTATCAATTAATGATACCGTACTTTCTAAGAAAATGTCTACCAACCCGGGTTAAAATTGATTACTTTCAAAACATTAAAAAACTTTTATTTTTATTTTTCCTAATTCATATTCTGTTTAATGAACCCTTGATTTAATAAGAAGTAATATTTAAAATTTCTCACCGATCTTATTTAATTGCAAATTATTATTGTTCTTTATTAATTTACAATGTGTTAGATGTAATTTTGGCATAAATGTTGAAGGTCATAGTACAAACCTCTCACAACCCGTAATATACGCTCGGTATGAAACTGTATTAAAGGCAGAGAGGGGACGAACACGCATCTCAGCAGGTATTGCAGGGAAATGACCACAAAACATATTCTCACTCAGTGACAGTTTGGGAAATATTTTTTAAACTATATTGATAGTTCTTTAATTTTGTCTTGAATTGTAAATACTTTGTAACTAATTAGGATTAAACGTGGGATAATAACAGGTGCAAAACTTAGTAAAGTCGTAGTAAGTTATTTTATAAATGCAAGTCCTATTTTACAAAAAAAATTGTTCAACCTTTTTTCTGTGGTTGGTGTGGTATAGCCCTGTATTTACCACTTTGATGTTAGAAACGTATTTCTTTCTTTATTTGGTAAGGTTAATTTTTTTAATATATATTTTTAATATATCTGTTATTACTTTAGGGTCTTGGGTTGTCCCAGCCGGCACAACAAATAGTTTATGTTTAAATGTTTTGTGTATCTGTCTAAGGGTTAATTAATTTAATTGCAGACAAATATTGCTATGAATCAGAAGATTATAATTTTGTTAGCGATCCTGATGATGGATCAAATGTTCTGAAATATATGTAAGAGAATCTACTTTATAACTACTGACTGAACTATGTAAACATATATTTTATTTTTTATACAGATATCTTCACGAAAATCACAAATGTCTCACATTCAATATTTACCGTTGTTTTGGCATTCACACTACCCTATAGTGATTAACGTTCCCAGAATTCAAGATTTAGATATGTACTGATTTTTTTACTTAACAATGATTTTTAGGAAAAAATTAAAGTTTTACCTTTTTGTTTTATTTCAATGTAGTTTAGCAATTTTAATATATTCACCCACTTGTGTCCATGTTTTAATATACTATCCGCAAAATAAAAAAAGAGCAAATGATGTATTTCATTGGATTCCATTTACTTGCCAAGTCGAGAGTAAATATAAATATAAAATATAACCGTCCCAAGTGAGTGAGACTTTAGGCAAAGAAATCTTTTATCCCCGCATACAAATGTATTTTAAGTGTTATTTCAAAATAAAATGTTGCTAATATAACCAACAATAAACATATAGATTTATTTTCATATAATTTTCAGCTTCACTCTACCCTCTAAACATATAATATGGCCGTTATGTATTTATCAGCAGAGGATTTAAAGTAAAAAGGAATTGTTAAAAATACATTGACGAAATAACTTGAATAAATATTGAATATTTGTTGTCAAAATCAAACTATACAAAAGTCTAACTCATACAGGGTATGCTATATTGATCATTGATATGTCACACCTAATTATTTACAATGAAGGAACCAAAGGTCTTTGTTTTTTATATTCTGTAAAATATGATCTTCCACGAACTGACAAAGGCCAACCAATTAAATAAGCAATATGTAAATTAAATTATTGAATAATAAAAACTCCTGAACAAGTAATAGACGTGTCTCGAGTAAAATTATTCACAGAACCATTTCTCCTTTTACACAATTTATTAGAACAATTTTAGAGTTTGCAGCTTACAATTATCATCGTATTTGTATCTTAAGTGCAAATAAAATTCACAGGGAACTAGCATTTCAAAGAATAATTCTGCTTGATATGTTTATCAGAGTGATAAACAATAACGGGTAATAGTTAAGTCAACAGTTGCTAAATGATATAACGAATGTCGGAAAACAAAAGTTGGCTGAATTTCGCTTGCTGCTCAAAATCAACAACAATAAAAATTCATAAATTTGTAAAAAATAAAAATTGTATTAATAAATAGAATCCTCTATTGAAAACCAGTACACTGACCAGTAACCAGTCCACTGACCAGTATCCAGCTCACTGACCAGTAACCAGTACACTGACTAGGAACCAGTACAGTATCGACCATTATTTAATAATATATGAAGGATTTTTGACGTGGAAGAGGTATATAACTGCAACAGGAAAGGATTATTTGTTCAGGTTGGGTGTCCTATTTACGATTTTGACTAAGGTTGTCTTAATGATAAAAACATTGGCTATTAGGTTTTAAGTATTATCTGACAGTAACTAATATCTTGTGAATGTTCGTTGAGTATAATAAAAAGTACTTAAGTTTGTGTAATATTAAAACACTTTTTAAGTTATAAAAAATTATCCAATTTCCCATGTGTAGTTTTCGCATCGAAACACCTATTTTCAGTTATACTTGAGACTTTTAGATGTTTTCCCCTGTGCATTGACAGTAATTAAGCGATAATCCCCCATTAAATGATAACTTTTATGGTTTTAATTTGTTCGTTTATTTGTCACATTTAGCCAATGAAGATAATCTTCAAATTGATGGCTGAATTATTGCTTTGATAAAGTACTAAGGGGAAGTAACACAGTGTTCCGACAAAAACAGCATCGAGAAATAATATAACAAAGCTAGCTTTTCTCTGAAATCAACATCGGATAAGTACTGTTTTATAGTACCTAATGGATACATTGAAAGCAGTGGACTGGAAGTGACAGTTATAGAGAGCAGATTCTTTGTTTAAATCTAGGGGTTCTGCAGTGAAGTGCCTGTCTTCAGTGTCAAAGTAAATCTGATATTGCTGTCTTTGACCTTGAAACAACTCTTCAATCATCAATAAGTTTGTGTTAACTACGAAATAGCCGTGGTATTTTTCCAGATTTTAAATCGAGTATTTTACCAACGATAAAAACCCTCCCAGAACTTCACCAAATTAGGCAAATAAACTTTCTGATAAGCAGGCATAAGTATTAGGTTATATTTGTTTAATATTCGTTAGTATACCAACATCTTTTTGCAATCGTAAAATAATTTAAGGTCTAATGAGACTCGGCAAAAAACTTATTTTGATTTTCTTAAGGAAATTCCTCTTATGTTTCAGGTTATTTTTTTATTTTTTTAACGGAGCTATTGACCAAATCTGTTTTTCTGAGACAAACATTACCGACATCACCAGTTCCCATTGGTCTCAACCACAGGTTGGTAGGGGAGGTATCTAGTTCTGACATGCCACTGGGGGAGAGGGTGGTTGGCCTGTGGTACAAGAGCTGCCTCTGGGGCTGTCAGGCTATCAGATTGTAAAAGTTAGTGTAACCTAACGCCCCCTAGAGGGTGGTATCCCCAATACTAAGAACCATCAGCTTTCCTGTTTCCAATGTTGTTACGAGGGCGTAGTAAGATGAATAAGTAATAAAGTAATAAGTACGTGGATTTAAGGTGACAACAGTAATCTTTAATAACATTTTGGTTGACATTCATTTATTTTTAATGCATTGTTTTTAATTATTAAAACTACATTTTATTTAGAATGTGAAGAAAATCCCCTGATATTAAGTGACTTAGATTCAAACTAAATTTAAAATTTCAAAATTTATCAATTGTTATTATATATGTAAAATAAACAATTAAAACTATCAAATAAATAAAAAAATTTTAATTGTATTCATAGGTTAATCTGTAGTGTTTTGTTTGATATTTAATAAAATGTCAATAATTTATTATTTTAATGACGAATTATTATCCTGTTTCCTAGTATTTTTGCATAAAAAATATTAAAATAATTTTGAGTAGTTTGGCATAAGTTGTTGAAATTTAAACTGAGGTTAGTTTTTTATTTATAACAGGAGGAAGCTGTAAATGTGGTGAACCTTTAGAGTAGTTCGATTAAGTCAAAAGAGATGTCAACTAAAAAAAAGGTTATCATTGTCATGCATTTAGAAAAAAAGTATCAAATTGTTACAAGGAAAAGCATAGGTCATATTAATAATAAAAATATTTGAGTAAATGTTATATATATTACCATCGGTAAATCGGTATATCATAAGGTATTACATTGTTAAATCATTTCCTTTAAAGTATATTTTTTCTTTACAAAATAAGCTTGAAACATTGTACTGATTTCGCTTTATTGACAAAATAATTCAATTACAAAGAATCAATTACATTTATTTATTTGGTTTTAAAGTCAGAAGTTAATATAATGTTTCCGATAACGTTATAAAAAACAAAAAGAACTCCTCACCTCTGCAACTTATACGAATATAATGTGTTACTTTTCTATTTAATTTCTAAGTGTATGAGTACATTTTGTAGTTAAAATGGAATACAAATACTAATAATTATTACAAATTAAAATTTAGGTTTGGACAATTTTTTTGCGGGGTTCTAAATTTGTAATTATTGATTTTAAGTTTTTATGCTCAGAATTTTTATTCCTAAACTAAATAATTAATTCTAATTAGGAATAACAATGAGGAGAAATCTTTAGTTGTGGTTACCTTTCCATGAATTATAGAATACGTTGTTGTTTAAAATATATTTCGATAAGTATCCAGGCAAATAAACAACGTTACATTCTGTAAATTTATTCCATTTCCAAGCTTTTATTTAATTTCAACGAATGGACTAACTATCATTACAATAAATAATAACTATGTTTTTTTTGCCAGTCTTGTAATAAAATATGGGAACTTTGAAGAATATCCTGTTGTAAGGAAATTAAATTAGTTTTAAAGCTTTTAAATTAATAATGAATGTTATAAATTGTTTGCAGCGTTTACAGTAAGCTTTCACTAGGAAATTTAAAAATTAATATTTTAAAAACGTAAAGAGCTAAGGTGTAATGCTGTATTCCTAACTCATTTACTTTTAAGAGAATATATTTGTAAACTATAATACTACAAATAAATCCAAAAGTTGATAATGATACCAAATGCAATTGATGATAAATCTAAATGTTTACTGAAGAAAGTTAATATTGAGTAATATATGATCTGAAAGTAGCTTATTAAAATCTTATTGTATTTGATTTGCAATCCAATTTGGCTTCATAAAGTCTTAAATACTGAAATACAAGCAATAATCTGAATTTTAAATGTTCAAACACATCAAATTTAAACTTACTACCATTTTAGATTCATCCCAATTATTACTAATTACTTTGCATTCCAAATGTATATTTTGTATTAGCAACTCAAGTTCTGTTCTGCAAATACTTGCGCTAATTTTTCGATTCTCATTGAGAACATATTTTACATGTTCACAGAATATTATTTTCCACTGTATTTTTTTTTTTCTTTTGATCATTCAGTCATATCCGTTAGTTAAAGGCATTAGAGTTATTTGTTTCATACTACGGTCTTAAAGATTCCCCCAAAGAGCAATATATTCTTAAAATTGACACGTGATCAATAACCTTAACTTTTAACTTTATATTTAAGAGAACACGTCAAGTACGTCCGAGAACGTGGAACGCCCAAGTTAAGAATGCATATTTTCGTGAATCGGTGCTTTACTGCTTTATGTATATTTTTGACTTTTTATATATTTGTTTTTTATTATATTCATCCACCAAAAAGGTAAAACACAATTCCTAATTGAACTATACATATTTGCACAACCTATGATTATTGTCCCTAATCAGTGGGCCATAACAATAACCTCTGACTCAACGCCAGTAATTTTCTTATCAGCTCCATCTCACAATCAGATACCGTCCATTAATGTGACACACGTTCCTAGGCGAGGCAGCGATGATTGCAGGCCAACACTGGTCCATGAACTACTATGGTGTTGTTGCACGTAGTGAAAGTGTTGATTGTAACTTCTTACACTTCCGCATTCCTTGTGAACCTTAGAGAGCTCGGAAATGACCTGGAGAAAAAGTACAACCTAGAGTTTCTGAAGGATTATGTGAAGTTTCCGGTCTACATTAACCCCCACCCCCGCTGTGCTCTGGAGGATGAAGGGGTAGGTCTCATCAACTGATGTTCATTTTATAGACGCAAAACTGTTATAATAATACATTACATATTACATTAATACATAACTTGTGGTCAAACAAGGTTTCATGCAAAAATCTTTTATTATAAAACGCCAACGTTTAATTAATAATCAAAATCATCATAATTTATATAATTTACCATTATATTTCGATAGTAATCATTCGAAACTTTAGTTATATTTTTAATGTAATAGAAAACAACGACTAAATAAATAAGTGGGTGTCCACTACATTAGTATAGATTGTACCTTATAAACCTTTCTTGGAAACGTTTGTGATTGTTGTTTGCAACACAAAAAGTAGATGTAATTAATATGCCTGCAATATTAAGTTTTATAACGTTCCTATTTCAACTTAACCTTATTCATCAATACTATGGTTGCATATAAAATCGTTTTAAAGAGATTTAAGATGATGGTTTAATTTTAAAGTCATTATGTTAACGCTAAGCTTTAGTTGTAATCTACTCATTTTTCAAACACTCGTTTTTACACTACATACAAGCGTTCAACATTTTAAAATTCTAATTGATGATTCAAAATAAAAATAAAAGATTAAATAGAACCACTTTTGGAAATGTTTGTTCGAGTATATTCCAAAATAAATAAACCGTTGTCTTCTAACTGAAGAGAAATATTGAAATATCGATTGAAATTATATTGGTTTTGGTTTTAAAACGGTTTTATTTTGTTGAAGATTAGTATGCCCTAAGTATATTCATGAAAACGATGACCAAACACATAAAAATAGAGTAGTAATAGAAGAACACATTAATATGAGTATATTGTATAATTTCATTGGTGCTGTCGATACAATATACTTTAGCTGAAAAACATGGAGTAGGATTTTACCATCATAATTCGCAAATTATAGTAGTCAAACTTATATCTTTTTATGTACTTCCAACTTTTTAAATCTGGCTATATTATCAACTCTTGTGTTCATATAATATTTAATAATTTAACACAACGAACATTGTTACCATCTGCGTTACATGGTCCCCCAGTGCACTCTGGACACGAACTGCTGCGGGGGGTTCGAGTGCAAGCTGGCCGTGGACCGGAGAGGGGTGAAGTCCACCTGTCAGAAGAAGGTGGTGGGAGACAACGGCACAGAGGCAGGGATGGAGGGAGGGGAGGAGGAGGTGGAGGGGTGGGACCAAGACTGGGAAGAGAGGGACGACAGCAACAGTCTCCTGGGGGAGATCTACAGGACCAAGCTGGATGAACTGAGTAAGGAGGAGCAGCGACTGGTCGACGACCAGTACTACATGGTAAAGGTGGGTGGAGTTACAGAAGAACCAAGGATAACCATCGAATCACTCTGCGTGAATCACTCTGTCCTTTTGGGTAAACTGGAGGGATACGGCGTGAGTGGTGCAGCGCTGTCACTTCTGTCCTCATACTTCTCTGAAAGGAAGCAGGCTGTTTCATTGACAAATAGAGGTCAATTTCAGGAGAATTGGATGATGGTCACTTCAGGAGTACCTCAAGGTTCTATTCTGGGTCCTTTTCTATTTTCCGTATATCTTAATGACCTTCCTGCTAATATAAATTCTGACATCGTTTGTTATGCTGATGACACAACTGCTCTGACTTATTGTAATAACATGCATAACCTAGAGATCGTAATGAATCAGACATACACGAGCCTAAATAGCTGGTTTGAATCAAATGGTCTTTACTTGAATGACGAGAAGACTAAAATCATGGTATTATCAACAGTTAAACGTGATCTAGTAAATTTCAGTGTAAACGGAATAAGTCCATCAGAGTCCGCCTGTCTTCTTGGTGTTACCATTGATGATAGGCTGAACTGGTCAAAACATATTGACTCCCTATGTAAAAAACTGTCTTCACTTACTTTCGCTTTTCGAATATTAATGCCTGTAGTTGGTAAAGAAACTACCCTTCAGATCTACTATGCTTATGCATATAGTAGAATGAAATCTGCAATTGGTTTCTGGGGATAGTCTAGTGAGTTCTTGAGGGTATTTAGACTCCAAAAAAGGATTGTTCGTATTACGTGTGGAGCTTGCTACCCAGCGCATTGTAAGCCTTTTTTTTCAACAACTGCATCTTCTCACTCTCCCAAGTATTTATATTCTGGAGGTTTTATCCTTTTTTAAATGCAACTTCCATCTCTTTGAAGAGAATATTGCTAGACATCCCTATAATACACGTCATAAGTGTAACATGGTCTACCCTATCCATAGATTGGCACTACTTGAAAAGGGCATCCACTACTCTGCTCTACGACTAAACAATGCTTTGCCCCGGCACCTGAAAAACATAGCCAGTGCAAGAATTTTTCTTAAAAAGGTAAAAAATATTCTGATTGAAAGGTGTCCGTACTCGGTGGATGAATTCCTGTCAGACTGCACAAATGTGTGAAGGAAATGTGCACTTTTTGCTAGAGAACAAATTTTAAAATTTTCAATGTAGCATTAAGTATTAGTTTTAAATCTGACTTGTTTCACGTATCAATTTGTTATTCACGAAATAAATGATTTCTGATTCTGATTCTGATTCTGATTCTGATAGAAAAATAAACCAGGTACCTGGTTTATTTTTCTATGCTATAACTGTGGTTATGCCAAGGCCCGGTTAATAATCGTTATAAACATTTGATCATGCTGTTCAATTCAAGGAGAGAAAGTCATAGAGCAGGGTCAACTTAAATAAGAGAAGTTAAGTTTTTTTTTAACATTTTTAGATCATATTTTTGAATAATGAGGAATATCTCTTACTAATACTCAACCTATAGGGAGCATTTCCGTATTTAAGACTATTTACTGATAGTGCAATTTGGTTCGTGTAACATGGGTGTCCATTGTAGACCTCCAAAGATGAAATCAGTTACCGAGTTTAAATGGACTAAAATCCAAATTACCAACTATTCTGTTGTATTTTTATGACAGATTTGTATGGTTTCTGTTTTATATTCGAGAAATAACTATTTTAGTTAAATCAAAGTAGTTTGGTGTTTACGTAATACCTTATAACACATTTTCCTTTGTTATTTGTGACAACAGACTATACTCAGTACCACTTTTATAGTTACATGACAAATAAAATTCACGATTCTTGATTCATGTGTAAACGTAATAATAAAAATCATGCTGTAGTTAAGTCATGAAAAAGTTATATTGAGATAAAGTACATTTACAAATGTTGTAATAATAGAGTGGACAAATATTATTGGCTGTTCTTTGACCTGATAAAGATGCACTTAGTCTACTTTATGGGAACAAGCCTAAAACCTCAATATATTTAGATTAAACCCCGCATTTAAGAGTTTGTACAAATCGTTCTTTAATGTTCAAAAAACTGTTTGTTATAATTTATCGAGGTGTACTATTTTTTAAAGGAACTGCAAAAACCACTGTCCTTTGATGACATGAGAGAGCTGCAGCAGGTGAAGGAAATTGAGGATTACAAACGAGAAAACGAACTGGAAGAGCTGCGACGATGGGCAGAGAGTAAAAAGGCAGAAGAGGAGCTAAAAAAGGAAACGGAAAATAAGTTGCAGAATCTCGCAATAGAAAGAGTTTCCAAGGTTCTGAAGGAGGAGGAACAACAGAAGCTGGAAATGTTCAAGGATATCCAAGATAAAATTAAAAAGAAACATTCGTGGTTTTAAAGAGTACTCTGGTACTTTTCCTGAACAAAAATAATCAACGTAAAACTGAAAGACATTGAATAAAATTGCCTCCAACTTTTTATTTTTAAATATTTTCGACAGCTATATTCGGTTCTCTGCTCATATGGTTGTGTTAACCAATTTATCGTTGTTAAATAATAAACTGAACTCCACTATCTCTATGGAATTCTGCTTTTTTGTCAGTTGCCATCAACACAGTGTCTAGAATCTACAATATAGTTCTTCTATACCATAGATTGCCTTTCTTATGTCGTCCGTCTGTAAACTGGAGGGGATTAACATTCCCATTCAGAAAATAATAATCTTGTAAGCAGATTACATACTGACAATAACCAAAAAACTATTTAGTTCTCCCACTTATTTGTCTGGTACTTATAAAAAAAATTCAAAACCCAAAAGTCACAAAAAAATTACATTTTGAGTTATAATAATTTAAAACGAAGGAACACAAAAATTAAATAAACATAACACTTTTGTGGAGGCTGAAAAAACGTCTAATCTGATTTTATTGTTGATACTCACTGTTATCAGGAAAGCATTTGTTCCACACAGTATGGCTGGACAAAAACATATTCGAACTGACACCTGTGATGACAGTTTTGTAACTCGATTTTGTATATGGAATATAACGACTCGTCACCAGTAAAATTTCGACAAACTCTGCTCTCAAAGTTATTGAATTAATGATTCGTTGACTTTGGGTTTATTTGAAAATTATTATTGCCTATTTAGCTTATTACTAATATTTTTATAATATATTTACTTAATTAAAATCTTGTGTGAATACAGTTAAAACCAGTAACATGTTCACTTTATGAAATGAGCTAACAATTTGTCTACAAAATAAAGTATATGTTTGGATGTGAAAGTGAGCACTTACTAATGACATTGTTTTACTTATTGTTTAATTACCTCAATAGGTTATACTTTTAAATCAAATATATATCCCAATGTACATCCAACTGAAGCTAAGAGTGCCTCGGGCTTGTGTTGACCTTGGATAGACTTGGTTGTCCGTTACACTAATGACATTGACTAATGTGACCTACTGCTAAGTTATCCAACTGAAGCTAAGAGTGCCTCGGGCTTGTGTTGACCTTGGATAGACTTGGTTGTCCGTTACACTAATGACATTGACTAATGTGACCTACTGCTAAGTTATCGAACTGAAGCTAAGACTGCCTCGGGCTTGTGTTGACCTTGGATAGACTTGGTTGTCCGTTACACTAATGACATTGGCTAATGTGACCTACTGCTAAGTTATCCAACTGAAGCTAAGAGTGCCTCGGGCTTGTGTTGACCTTGGATAGACTTGGTTGTCCGTTACACTAATGACATTGACTAATGTGACCTACTGATAAGTTATCCAACTGAAGCTAAGAGTGCCTCGGGCTTGTGTTGACCTTGGATAGACTTGGTTGTCCGTTACACTAATGACATTGACTAATGTGACCTACTGATAAGTTATCCAACTGAAGCTAAGAGTGCCTCGGGCTTGTGTTGACCTTGGATAGACTTGGTTGTCCGTTACACTAATGACATTGACTAATGTGACCTACTGCTAAGTTATCCAACTGAAGCTAAGAGTGCCTCGGGCTTGTGTTGACCTTGGATAGACTTGGTTGTCCGTTACACTAATGACATTGACTAATGTGACCTACTGATAAGTTATCCAACTGAAGCTAAGAGTGCCTCGGGCTTGTGTTGACCTTGGATAGACTTGGTTGTCCGTTACACTAATGACATTGACTAATGTGACCTACTGCTAAGTTATCCAACTGAAGCTAAGAGTGCCTCGGGCTTGTGTTGACCTTGGATAGACTTGGTTGTCCGTTACACTAATGACATTGACTAATGTGACCTACTGCTAAGTTATCCAACTGAAGCTAAGAGTGCCTCGGGCTTGTGTTGACCTTGGATAGACTTGGTTGTCCGTTACACTAATGACATTGACTAATGTGACCTACTGCTAAGTTATCCAACTGAAGCTAAGAGTGCCTCGGGCTTGTGTTGACCTTGGATAGACTTGGTTGTCCGTTACACTAATGACATTGACTAATGTGACCTACTGCTAAGTTATCCAACTGAAGCTAAGACTGCCTCGGGCTTGTGTTGACCTTGGATAGACTTGGTTGTCCGTTACACTAATGACATTGACTAATGTGACCTACTGATAAGTTATCCAACTGAAGCTAAGAGTGCCTCGGGCTTGTGTTGACCTTGGATAGACTTGGTTGTCCGTTACACTAATGACATTGACTAATGTGACCTACTGCTAAGTTATCCAACTGAAGCTAAGAGTGCCTCGGGCTTGTGTTGACCTTGGATAGACTTGGTTGTCCGTTACACTAATGACATTGACTAATGTGACCTACTGCTAAGTTATCCAACTGAAGCTAAGAGTGCCTCGGGCTTGTGTTGACCTTGGATAGACTTGGTTGTCCGTTACACTAATGACATTGACTAATGTGACCTACTGCTAAGTTATCCAACTGAAGCTAAGAGTGCCTCGGGCTTGTGTTGACCTTGGATAGACTTGGTTGTCCGTTACACTAATGACATTGACTAATGTGACCTACTGCTAAGTTATCCAAATGAAGGTTGACAAATTAATAAGCTTGTTGAAAAAAATCTAGTAATTAAACAAAATTAACGTCCCCAGAAGTGGCCGATAAGACTGGATCGTTACAGAGCCCTTCTGTAACAGATTTCTAATGGAACGTCGGCTGGGTTGGATCGGATTTAGGGTTAACTCCCTTGATAAAGTTAAACATAGGAATTTTCTAAAATAGTTTTCTTTAATCAGTAAGCAAAAGAAAATATTATAAATAGCGGACCCAATATATATATATATATATATATATATATATATATATATATATATATATATATATATATATTGCTGAAAAATTTAACGACCCTTACCCAAAATTTGGTTTGAAGATATAGTATAATAAAAAATTGTATATTCCTAATCAAGTATTAAATCGTCAAGAAAGGATTTGTGTTTGTTTTTGTTTATATCAACGCCAGTGGTATTTTTTTACGTTTTGATAGAGAACGGTCCAAACCCTGGTCTTGTTACTATCTAAGGTCGACCTGTTCTTAGTAAGCATCATTAAATAGCCCAATGACGAATGGCAGCTAGGTCCAGTTTCGAACCTTCTCAACATTTTGCAGTTTTTATCAGGATCGATATTGCGAACCTCAGATTACGAGTCGACCACGATAACCACTACGCTACCCGGCCAGTTAAACTGACAGTTGAAATATTTTACACAAACTGCAAAGTTATGTAACACTAAGTAACAGTAATAAACCCAGCACACGGCGAGGCGGAAGGAAGTTACTCTTTTAACTCCAAGACCATTTTCGTGGGAATAATTCACATATTCTGGAGGGAAGTTGTTTCTATCTATTGCACATTGTCATTTTAACACATATCCTATATGTTGGATGGGTTTGCATATTTATAGATTATTAACAGTGGTTACAATTGTTTTATTTTGTTTTGGGTCCACAAGATTGTAAAAATTACTTAACCTCTTTATAGGAATATAAATTTGTTGCGAATAATGTAGTGATTTCAGGAAACGAGCTCCTCAGCATCCCTATATATAATACATGAAGCCGTTTTTTTTGTAAACGCTATTCCTCCCCCATTTCTCAACCAATTCTAATGTTTGAAGTGTCAAGAAATTTTTCTCAATTCATAGTTTTGCAATAAGGTTTTTAATTTTCAATATACCTGGTTTAACGACGTGCAGGTTACTAATATCTGTCCCAAATTCACAGCTCAACGTTCAACGTTGCAGAGGAAAAATGTGACTTCCATTCATAGTATGACCTCTCCTGATAGTAGCACATTTAATTTATGTGTTGCATGCAATAAATCCAACCACAAAACCTAATTATGTCCCATTTTTCTCGCAAAAAGCCCACAAGAACGTTTTAAATTGGTGAAAGCTAATCATCATTGCATTTCATGTCTTGGGACGCACGATTTGAAAGCATATAGGTCTCGATCAACCTGCAAAACGTTTCACAAACAACACAACACTTTGCTGCACTTCAGCTCTAAAAAATCGGAGGGCATTTCTCATCCATGCACTTCTAACTTTCATACTATCAACCGCAATTCCGTTGATCTCGCAGACAGCAATCAAAACAATGGGGATACATCCGTTATACTTAGTTTGCAAAATCAGTCTGTGCAGTCCAATAAAGGGGTACTAGGCACTAGGCAGCCATGGTGTTACTAGGCACTGTCATGCTTAAAATACGCATATCAAATGGCCTACCTCATACATTCAGGGCATTGCTTGAGTCAGGTAGCATGTGCACACTATTTACTGAACATGCAGTCAGTTTCCTAAATTACGACTTCATCGCTGCGGTGTTAAAATCTCGGGTATTGATCAAAAAATGACTCCAAAAAAGGGACAGTATTCCCAACATTGGAAATATTGACTGATCTTTAGATCATCGCAGACAAGCTTACTATCGATCTCCCTCGCATGCCAGTCTCACAAGATATTGTTAAATATATAAAACAGTACAACCTTGCTGATACTATTTACTATGTGCCAAATCGAGTTGATATCATATTTGGAGCTGCACTGTTTCCGTATTTTATGTATTTTTATGTAACGGTTCACTCATTGGTTAGCTGAATATGTTCCGTATTTTCACTGGAAAACAGACCTCTCTAGGCCCTTATATGTCACACATCATTGACGCTCCTCTCGGTAAATGTTATCATGGGCACTATACTGACATTCGTAACTCTATCCAACGATAGTTGGACTCTATCATGTTCTATCCAATGTATCAGAATAACTCGACAATGCACGACTTAAAATCTTGTTCTCAGTGCAACAGTCGACCTTTCATAAACAGTTTAATGCATTAGCACAAAATGATTGTCCAAAACACATGCGACAGTTAAATACTTTTATTGACAATAACCGCCTGATTCGCGTTGGTGGACGCCTACGAAACACTTTACTACCTCAGGACATAAAACATCCAATCTTGTTGCCGAAACGACATCACATAGTTGACCATTACGACAGATTGTTATCATGTTCAGCACTTGCATGCTGGCCCACAACTTGTCCCATCGCTATTGTCACAACACGTTTGGATTTTGAATACAAGAAGCACTATTCGTATACGCATCCATAAATGTGTGACGTATTTCAAACATCGTCCAATTAACACAAACCCACTCATGGCAGACTCCACCATCAGTTCGAGTTAATCCATCTAAACCCTTCACATCGACAGGCAAAGACTATGGTGGACCATAAACCGTTAAAGTAGCGAATCGAAGGTTCACTAAACACATCAAAGTGTACCTTTGCGTTTTAATATGCATGGTTACAAAAGCTGTTCATCTCGAAGTAGTCACAGATTTAACTACTGACGCTTTCATCCCGCACTCACCAGATTTATTTATCGGTGCGGAATATGCACGGATATACTCACTCAGACTGCGGAACCAACTTTGAAGGTGCTAATGCAGCTCTCCGGAAGATCATCCAATCTACAATACGAACTAAGGATTCTAAGCAACGCATTCAACCTTTTTCATACAATTTGGCCATTCGTTTTCACTTTAATCCACCGGCATCACCACACCATGGCAGACTTTGAAACAGCGCAAACAAGAGTGCAAAACTTCATCTGCACCGAGTTATGGGAGATAATGTATTAACTTTACTCGATTTTATGACCTTAACAGTTCACATTGAAGCTATGCTCAACTCGAGACCATTAACTCAATTATTCAGTGATCCATCGGACTTAATGGCACTAACTCCCTTGAATTTCCTAACTGGTGGTCCTCTCGCATCCCTTCCTGAGAAAGATGTATCTCACACTCTTGCAAATCGACTCAGACATTGGTATTTGGTACAAAAATTCTACCAACGAATTTAGAACCACTAGAGTTTAGAGTACCTCCATATTCTCCAACAACGAACTAAATGGAACGCCAAATCATCTAATTTGCAAATCGGAGACTTGGTACTCATTCAATTAATTTCTAGTTCTCACTCTTGGCCATTGGCTCGCATCAAAGAAATATTTCCCGGATCATATGGTACAGTGCGCGTGGTCAAAATCAAGTCTAAAGATGGTATCTACGTTCGACCAGCAACAAAGATTTTTCCTCTGCCGATTGGTTGAAAATAATACGATGATAAGTTATTACGTATGGTGAATACAAATTACAACGTTTAATCCGCAACTGTAAAATAAATGGTTAGTAAGATGATTTATTGTAAATAACATGTAAACAAAACTACAAATACAATTTTGTGTTGGTCATATCAGTCATGATTAAAATAATGTCTTCTTTTTTATTTATTTTATAATTAGATATTTTAATATAACTTCACGCATCATCCATTATGCCTATGTTACCTTTATACTTATGTTAACATATATTTTAATTGCATGTTCTTTTTCAGAACTGCTGTGATTTACATTCTACACTTATAGCAAATTTAATTTGGTTTATCATAAATTCGATAATTTTGAGACAATATTGTACAAGCAAGGATTTTAACGCTTTAAAATTTACAACGTTTAATTGAAATGGTAAACTTTTGGATAAATAACTGCGTTAATACTACTTGTGTGATTAGGATTTGAAATATAAGTGTTATTAAGGCTTACCAAGCAATATTTAAATACATATGAAACAAACAAAGGTGTCATACAAACCTTAATAAGGTTATAGCCGTAACTTTAATTATAATATCAGTTTCTCATAAATTATTACTAATTTTTGTACAATAACAAAAAATTATCATAACATGTGACTGTGCACTAAGTAAGTATAAATTTATTATAACAACGGCTTGGGCTGGATTTTAAAATGTAAAAAAGTGTTTCTGAAACATTATTGAGTTATATTTTTAAATCAAATAACAAATGTGGTGAGTAAGGGGATCCTTGTAATTACCACGCCATTAAATATTGTTAGATGGACAGACGTCTAGTAATGGTCACAAGAATTGTGGTTTCTTGTATCAACGAGTCTGCCTTAACCTTTCCAAAAGTTGTTTCTAGTGTGCCCATATTTTCCAGCGATTCAATGTCCTCAAGCAAACAGGCTTTAAAAATAGAGATGTTTTTTCCAGTCCAGAATGGCGTGGAGAGAGAACGTTTCCGGCATAACTGATTTACTTTAACTGCTGTGGAGTTTTTTTAGGCAATCTGCTCTCTAGTTAGCTTACAATAGCTTACAACTTTCCGGGAAGCACATGATATAAACACATATTTTTTCTGCATATCAACTATTCAAATAATTGCAGCTAATTTCAGTTCTAATTGAATCGGTTACTACTATAGACCCCCCCCGAGGTGAAACTCAACTCCTTGAGCAAAGCTCGGTCCCCTCCCCCTCCCCTCCCCCACCCATCCCCCTCCTCCTCCCCCTCCCCCTTACATCCTGGCCTCTCATACCACTTTACCTAACCTACATTAGGACCGTATTGCCAACCTGGGTTTTTTCTGTGTAGCGCTGCCAACCTATTTTTTTTCTTGCAATACTAGGTCACGCTAAATTATACTGATTGTTATATGTATATATTTATTACGTCACGCTACTTTCGTTTGCTGCGCTCGGCCCCCTCACACTGTTTACATATCTTTTAATACCTTTCTTCTGTTAAAATATATTAGTAAAATATGAAGTAGTACAAGCTGTATCAGAACAGACTGAAATAAAAACTATTCATTTATAAAATAAAAGTTGATATTTGTATGTGGTGATTTCTCTTTACGGTGGAAATCATACCTAGTAGATAATTTTATACCCTTATCAGGTTCATCGCTCCTGTTTCAACTTGTCCGGAGCTGTCACGACTTGTTCAGTAGATATGAAACCTCTATAGCTCCATAACTTATTTGCTATGTCAAACCTTTTTACTTGTAATACTGTTTCATTATATGCTTTTTAAAACTAATTTCATCCAAATTGTACCTTGTGTAAGTCCAATACTAAACTATGCAAACAAGGGAAAATAATAAGTAATTAATTACAAACCAAAACGTTTATCTATACATTTTCTACTAGAACTATTAACAAAATGATATTCTTCTTAAACAAATTCTATTCCTTTACGGTTGCCGTGGTACACTAGAGACATCCTGGCAGCATCTCCTTTGTTGTACCTCTCGATGGCGGCTTCTGTGAGGATGATGAGGAATCGCCGTGGTAGATAGACGTTCAATAGTACATCGTCGCCTTCTATTCCTTTCACGGTTGCGCAGACAGCCTCGCCGTAGCGTGAATTTGTTTTTGCAAAGTTGGTAATCTCGTACAGAGTACCAGGCTGGAGATCGTTAAGTCTGGTGAATCGAGGAGTGTTACAGTTGTTGAGACGTCCTTTCAAATTGCTCATGTCCATTGTAGCTGTAGGTTCGAGATGCTGCTGCTACCACTGTCGCTGATAGAATGAAGAACTTCTGCGAGTAAGCCTTTTATACCAGTAAAGTGGGGGAAAAACCCTTCCCCCAAGCATTAAAGGAATGTCCCTTAGGAATTATTGATTATGATACTGAACAAGTTTCAACACGTTATTCAGGGCACAAACCTTTTTTGTTTTCCCATGGTAAAAACAGAACACTGGCGAATTAGCGAGAGTCTTTAAGGACGGGTAGTTTTCCAAGTCCTGCACCAGACACGTTTAAAAAAATTCACTAATGTATTTTACCTTTTCTAGTCCCTTCACATACACCACTGAATCTTTGAAAATGATACACAATTGTCTGTGTAGCGCTTGAATAGTGACATCACCGTCCTGCCACAGTATGCCGTGATAATGGTTGGTGACCCATGTGCACTGTTTCTTGGTTTTTAAGTCTAGAGTAGCGTATGGACACGGGGATCTCACTGTCCATTGTTGTAGAACTGTACCGTCAACCGTGGCGACAGCAAACTCCTTAATTACAAACTCATTGTGCGAGTCTTTAAACCCCTAGAAGTCGGCAAACAGCTCCATGACCGCCACCGCCCAAGGCCAGCACTAGAATGAGCAGGCGATAGCTACCCCCACTACATAGTACCTTTTCAGACATCAATTGCAGGAACAATAAATAACAACAATTTAAGAAAGACACACACTTTTATTGCACATAAAATACACTTATGTACACAAGTGATACGCATTAAGTAAATAAATATCAAACATGTGAACTACTAATATAAACATTTTATCAATTAAAGAATCTACTAAACAAAATACCATTTTTCCTGTCGCTACAATGTCTTTCAGAAACTAAAATCAACTCTTTTGGACAACTAAAAACATTTACACTTCTAAAATATGTACATTTTAATAAAACGTAATCATGTTAGGCAACAGTTTTGTCAACCACAATGTAGTGCTTAGTTGTAGTCTACAGTAACGTTTCTGTACTTGTCCACTTCGATGATGTTGCAAAACTCTCCAAAGACGATGCAGTTGACCGCTTCCGTGAGGGCGACACCAAACTTGATTTCTATGCGAAGACTGCCTCTTCTGATCAGGTTCAAATGGGGCGCAGCGGCTACCAAATCCGATGTCAAATCGAACGCGTACAGACAATAGCCGTTGGGGTACATGCTTCGTGAAATTCCGTGGTTTTTGTTGTGAATACCACATCCGGAAAATAACGTGTTGTAACATTCGATGTACAAATGGTGGTTCGCAAAGTCGGGCTGAAGCGCTTTAACGGGTACTTGCTGTCCGTCAACGTAGAGGGCCAGAAAGTTTACGTTGTAGTGGGCAAAATTAAAAGGGTTGTGCTTAAAACTGCCGTTATAAGCGTTGTTACTCACTAGCCCCAACACGATCCTATTAGGCATCTGTCCCAGGTAAACATTGTCTATAGTTTTGCCGAGCACATCACTTGGAATAGTAAAGGCCTTAACGTCCACGCGCGTTATGGGATACTTTGCAGTGCACGTTTCTAGCTTTTTGGCGTGTTCAATCAACAGTGCGGGGTTAATCTTCACTCTTCACACCATCAGGCTGGCTTCCATCACGTTTATCACGAACCCAGACTTGGATATTAGACTAAAGTTATCGCGGGATCTCGTAAATTTAACTTTAAGCTCAACTCCGTTCAGCAGATACTTTCCTTGGTGGAATAAGTCAGCGTGTATATATCCCATCATGTCCACAGGGTGGCTATTGGCAAAGTAACTTCGTCTTTTCTTTAGTCCGTCGTTTTCATCTTCAGTTTTGTCCATTTGACCAGCTGTATCGCTCACCCAAAGGGCTGATGATTGGTGGGTTTCTTTAGCGGCATCATCGTAATTCAAGAGAGTTTCAATGTACGCTCGGTAAGGGTAAGTGTTTCCATTTGCCGTTACCAGTTTTTGGTTAAAGTATACCACCACTTGGCTAAACAGCGAATGCAGAAAATAGTTTACAGGTCCAACTTTATCGCAGGTTGCGTCCAAAACATTACCGTCCTCTTGCAAAATTCTCACTTTCGCAGCTGTAAAGCGAGCCGATTTCGGGATTTAAAATAATAATAATAATGCCGGTTGGGAAACAAAATTACTATTTATTAAACTTTACAACTTTACAACAACTGATTTAAAAACCAACTTATACGTCATTAACAATAGGTATATCCGCAGTCAAAATTTAATAATTATGGTTACATTAAATTTAGAAAAACAACGCCAATTAATAATTTAGCAGGGAGAGGCGACGTGACGCGTGTTAATTACATCGTCACTTCTTAGGGACTGGGGCGGAGGCTCTTGTCTCCTTCGCCGATGCTGAACCAAGCCAGCCAATCAGAAACAGTTTCGCACGTGACGTCACGGGAACACTTCATTGACAAGTGCTGCAGCCAAACGATCACTCACGCCGTTACTCAAACTAAGAGGCACAGGAATCGTGCGTTTAAGGCCAATGCAGAGCGTCAAGTTGCTGACGCAGCGCATTCCTGTTGATATCAACGCCGGCCGGACCCGTGGGAGCGTCTAAGCTGAGATTAGCTTGGAGCAAATATCCTAGCGTCTGGTGGTTGTTTTCATATTTTGTACCAGCCAACTCTTCAAAATGAAATAATAAATGAAATAATTGAAATAATGTTAAGAGCACCGTTCCTCCTTCTAATTTTAGATTTTAGTGACGGTAGAAATTTAATTATTACGAACGGTAAACTGTAATTATTTAATTACAGTGTCGTATTAATGGCTTTTAACAGTCTAGGGATTTTGGGCCGTCACACCCCCCTCACCCTTAGACCATGCTGTCCCCAGCATGAGGTAACAGCAGATTGCCAAGTCCAACTTCTCTCAATGTTAGGAGAGTACACATCCGTCTTCCGTTGGCTGGTCGGTGATCAGGAAACTTCTAACTCCAGTCAGCTAATCTCAACTCTCTCCGCAAAATAACAAAAAAAATTATTGAACTTCAACTTTTTTTTTTGGGGATCCCCAGTCCTTTCGCCATCGCGTCCTCGCGGAGACAAGTCCAGAAGTACTCGCTCCTTCACAGCGTAGTATGCGATTTCTTGATCGCGGTCGAAAGTCTATGCTTCTTAAATACTTTTCACTTACTTAAAGTGTCCCGGGTCCGTAATTCACTCCTCGTCACATCTTACCGCACGGTCAGCCTAACTTTAGCTGCGCTCGTGGAACTGTCGTGCTCTGCTTCCGGTGCATGATCTACCAATTCGACAGTAGGGTACCATCTCTCCACGGTTCTGAAGTGGCGACTCTGTCTGCGCAGCCTGCGGGCGCTGTACATGGCCTCCCAGGGTGACACGGAGCAGGTCGGCAACTCGAACTCTCCATCTCAAACCTACAAAGACAACTGTGATTATCACAATAACCGAACGGCCGCCACACATGTCCTACTCAACCATGCGGGCGCCAGCATAATGGACTCTAAGGTGCTGGAAAGTACTCTCCAAAGAATACCCCTTTACGCTTAGGTGCCAAGCTGATCATCTAGTCCCTGCAGGACCTTCAAGGTGGCATTCACATCAATATTCATCAACTTGGTCTCTTCGTCAGAGAGCATCGACCTCAAATCAAGAACAAAACTTTACTCATCTGACCGACATGAGTGTTGCTGCCGTGTATACGGGTAGGCACCTTAAACTCATCACAACGCCTCGGGGATCACTCCAACTCCACTCAACTGCACGGTGGTCAGGTTGATCTTTCAGCCATCCTCATAACAGTTCAGAGTTACCTTACAGGGCTCTGAAGCACTATTCACCCATCAATCTCAGGAAAAACCACTTTTCCACAAACGCTGGAATACAAGGAGCTGCCGATAAATCGGGCAGGCACCCGATCCACCAGTGATCGAATCACACCGATCACTTCAGTCTCTTCAACAGAGAGCATATGACTTAGAAAAGTCAGAAATCACAACTTCACATTCCGGCCCGACATGAGTATACTGCTGCCGTTTGCACGGGCAGGCAATATTGAACTCATCACTAATAACAACCCCTCTATACGGGTCAAACACATCACGTTAAACATTGACCACAAATCAAGAACCAGGACCCAAGTTACCTGGCCTACATGAGTAAACTGCTGCCATTTACACAGGCAGGCAATATTGGACCCATCAGTTGCTACTACAAACACATCTAATTTTTTTTCTTGAGGAAGGCCCATTCAACGTCATAATTTCAATGGGGCATTTCCCCCGAAACAAAACTCAAATAGACAACAACACCAGGCCCAGAAGACCATCGGCTGGTTTACTCGTACCAACCCTTTAGTAAACACACAACCATCAACCTCCGCTTTGCCGGCTGTACAGGCGAATTGCGCTGCACAGGCTGGGATTTCTACAGAACAGCTTGCCATAGAACAAGCAAAACATAATTTACTCCCCATTCTCGTTTGCTTTTATTAAATTTTCGTTCTCTTCAAGGTCTGGCCAAGAATAGCATGAGTTAACAAGCATATTCCTGGAGCAGAGCACACATTTTAAAATTCTATTAAAAAAAACAAATCAAATAACCATAATGTGATTCCTAAACACTAGTGCATCAGTATACTTAGGTGATAACACTTGTCCACATCAGCATAATCCATTCAGTAATGGTTACGAATGCACTCCCTCGGCAACTCCACAGCGAGGAAGACCCTCCGGTGTCCCAATCCACAGGGACAGCACAAGAATGGCCTAGAATTATAACTTTCCTGTACAACAAACAAAACAGGTTATCCAGTGAACACGTGTTATCACAATTTAGAGCACAAACCATTAATAACAACAAACTTCCTACGAAGAATCACTTATCACTAACTTCACCAGCCTTATATTTTAAATATAAGGGAAGCTAACTGGACTCTTTTTGCAAATTTTGAACTAAGTGTAAATGGACTAAATCATAAATCAACGTATTTACTCCTAATCTCTGGTTCATTATCTAATTCATCACACCGCAAATGGCAGCTCTGGCTTCACAATGCTCAGTCCCAGATGAGGGGGTAAAGTATTAGACACTTTAAATATTACATCGGCAAATAATTTCTGTCCATGTTCGGAGTACTGATAATAAAACAGATGCAGCCATACAATTTAAGAGACAGACTGCATGAAAAAAAAAACAAAATTAAATTTCTCAAACTATCAAACTAGGCAATTTGACGCTCACGATTTCAAACTGTAAAAAAATAAATGTGATCATTGTTTACGAAGCACCGATCTGCAACAGTATTTAAAGCTATCTGCAGATCGTAAAACTGAACACAAATACGCATCACAATTTACTGGATTCAACTCAAAGCTTTATTAGTTCCAATTTGAATTAATAATTTTTTCACACTTACTCATTTAATGGCTATTAACTAAATTCACACACACAGAAAGAGGTATACTAAATATCTTCACATTGCTGATTATCTTACATAAAAAAATACAAAGTCCTGTACCAAAAACAAACAGTACCACTGCTCTACTGACTGTCATGTTCAGTTGGCCCAAAACCAGGAACCAGAACTTAACAATGAGCACGGTATAGCTCAGTTCCCAAAAATCAATACAGCAACCAAACAGCGATTTGATTTTCTCCTCCATGCTATTTTGTCTCACATAATTTTGAAGGAGAGCAAAACAGCCTTTTTTTCAAAACTGCAAACAAAAGGTTAAATAATTGATTTATTATCCCTTCACAACCGTTACCGAAGGTTACTGCCCATTAATTCTCTCAACACTCAAATTACTGGATTCACCAATGTAGAACCATCAATTACCACCTACTGATGAGAGCTTCCGAAATAATTAAAATTCGCCCAGTCCCATTTATAATTTCCAATACTTAATTGAAGCAATCATCAGAGGCTCACACGCCTAAGTTCACACGTTGTTTTGTTTCTAAACAAATTTAGAAAAATTCAAAGTCCCAACTTGAAGTTCAATAAAGTACACTAAAGCCCCAAAACGCGATTACTCTAAGTCCCAACACAGTGAATTATCCAATTAAAATAACCAAATTAATTTATAACCAGTACACTGACCAGTATCCAGCTCACTGACCAGTAACCAGTACACTGACCAGGAACCAGTACACTGACCAGTATCCAGCTCACTGACCAGTAACCAGTACACTGACCAGGAACCAGTACACTGACCAGTAAACAGTACACTAACCAGTACACTAACCAGTAACCAGTACAGTATAGACCATTATTTAATAATACATGAAGGATTTTTGACGTGGAAGAGGTAAATAACTGCAACAGGAAAGGATTATTTGTTCAGGTTGGGTTTCCTATTTACGATTTTGACTAAGGTTGTCTTACTGATAAAAACATTGGTTATTAGGTTTTAGGTATTATCTGACAGTAACCAATATCTTGTGAATGTTCGTTGAGTATAATAAAAAGTACTTAAGTTCGTGTAATATTAAAAAACTTTTTAAGTTATAACAAATTATACAATTTCCCATGTGTAGCTTTCGCATCGAAACACCTATTTTCAGTTATACTTGAGACTTTTAGATGTTTTCCCCTGTGCATTGACAATAATTAAACGATAATCCCCCATTAAATATAACTTTTATGGTTTTAATTTGTTTGTTTATTTGTCTAAATAGCAATGAAGATAATCTTCAAATTGATGGCAGAATTACTGCTTTGATAAAGTACTAAGGGGAAGTAACACGGTGTTCCGACAAAAAACAGCATCGAGAAATAATATAACAAAGCTAGCTTTTCTCTGAAATCAACATCGGATAAGTACTGTTTTATAGTACCTAATGGATACATTGAAAGCAGTGGACTGGAAGTGACAGTTATAGAGAGCAGATTCTTTGTTTCAATCGAGGGGTTCTGCAGTGAAGTGCCTGTCTTCAGTATCAAAGTAAATCTGATATTGCTGTCTTTGACCTTGAAACAACTCTTCAATCATCAATAAGTTTGTGTTAACTACGAAATAGCCGTGGTATTTTTCCAGATTTTAAATCGAGTATTTTACCAACGATAAAAACCCTCCCAGAACTTCATCAAATTAGGCAAATAAACTTTCTGATAAGCAGGCATAAGTATTAGGTTATATTTGTTTAATATTCGTTAGTATACCAACATCTTTTTGCAATCGTAAAATAATTTAAGGTCTAATGACACTCGGCACAAAACTTATTTTGATTTTCTTAAGGAAATTCCTCTTATGTTTCAGGTTATTTATTTATTTTTTAACGGAGCTATTGACCAAATCTGTTTTTCTGAGACGAACATTACCGACATCACCATTTTCCAGTGGTCTCAACCCCTGGTTGGTAGGGGAGGTATCTAGTTCTGACATACCACCTTGGGAGAGGGTGGTTGGCCTGTGGCTCAAGAGCTGCCTCTGGGGCTGTCAGGCTATCAGATTGTACACGTTAGTTTAACATAACCCCCCCTAGAGGATGGTATCCCCAATACTAAGAACCATCAGCTCTCCTGCTTCCGTTATTGTTACGAGGGCGAAGTAAGATGAATAAGTAATAAGTACGTGGTTGAAAGGTGACAACAGTAATCTTTAATAACATTTTGGTTGACATTAATTTATTCTTAATGCATTGTTTTAATTATTAAAACTACATTTTATTTAGAATGTGAAGAACATCCCCTAATATTAAGTGACTTAGATTCAACCTAAATTTCAAATTTCAAAGTTTATCAATTGTTACTATTAAATGTAAAATAAACAATTGAAACTATCAAATAAATAACAATTTTTAATTATATTCATAGGTTAATCTGTAGTTTTTTATTTTAGCGAATTTCCCCTATAGGGAAGAAGCTATTACCGTAGTCGGCATGGTAAGACCTAGGCCCGGGACAGTGATAACTTTTCGTTTTGAGGTCCCCAGACCCCAAAAACACCATTCGTTCGAAACTGTAGATATATATATATATATATATAAATACACACACACACACACACATATATATATATATATATATGTGTCCGTGAGCACAATAACTGTCGTAAAAATTATCCGATTTTGATGTAATTTGGTATAAAAGTATAAAGCAACATTTATGACTTTAAGATCGAAAACCAGCCAGATCGCTTTGCCCTAAGGGGTATTTTGGGGGGGGTTTGTACCCCTAAAATGGGTTTTTTGAATTTTTTACATATAATTTTGAAAATAGTCAAATATTAGTTTGTCTCATTGAATTCAGCTTACAAAAACACACAATTTAGTATTTTGATCATTTCTCTACGTCAATTGGTTACCGAGATATTGCAAGTGCTAAACACAGTATGTTGTCTAATGTTATTCTTATGGAGGATAAGAAAAATGTTATATCTCGCTTATTATAAACGTATACTGACGAAACTTGGTATACGGCTTCATCTGGTTGTGGACCATTGATATTTGCTTTAAAAAAAATAAATTTTTAGCAAAGGATCCCGTAGCAGCAAACCTGCGTACTCAGCCCGATGTTATTCTTATGGAGAATAAGTAACGTGTTATCTCCCTTCATTATGAAAATACATTAATGAAATTTGGTATGTGGCTTTACCTACATGAGTTATATTGATATTTGTATAAAACCCCATTTTTTGTGTTCCTTGCTTCAGCAAACCTGCATACTCAGCCGCCATGTTATCCTTAAGGAAAATAATTAAAATGTCATAAATCGTTTATTTATGAATGTATATTGATGAAACTTGGTATGTGGCTTTATGTGGTATTAAGATACATATATATGCATTGGAAATTCGCTGAGTACGCAGGTTTGCTGCTACGGGAGTATTATATTTAATAAAATGTTAATAATTAATTATATTAATGACGAATTATTATCCTGTTTCCTAATATTTTTCCATAAAAAATATTAAAATAATTTTTAGTACTTTGGCATAAGTTGTTGAAATTTAAACTGCGGCTAAGTTTTGACTGATAACAGGAGGAAGCTAAAAACGAGGTGAAGCTTTAGAATAACTTGATTAAGTCAAAAGAGATGTCAACTAAAAACAATGTTATCAATGCCATGCATTTAGAAAAAAAGTATCAAATTTGTATAATGAAAAGCATAGGTCATATTAATAATAAAAATATGTGAGTAAATGTTATATATATATTACTATCGGTAAATCGGTATATCGTAAGGTACTACATTGTTAAAACATTTCCTTTATAGTATATTATTTCTTTACAAAATAAACTTAAAACAATGTACTGTTTTCGCTTTATTGACAAAATAAATCAATTACAAAGAATCAATTACATTTTATTTATACGGTTTTAAAGTCAGAAGTTAATATAATGTTTCCGATAACGTTATAAAAAACTCCTTACTTCTGCAACTTATACGAATATAATGTGTTACTTTTCTATCTAATTTCTAAGTGTATGGTATATTTTGTAGTTAACATGGGATACAAATAGTAATAATTATTACAAATACAAATTTAGGTTTGGACTAATTTTCTTTTGCGGTGTTAAATTTGTATTTATGATTTTGAGTTGTTTTTTGATCATTATTTATATTACTAAACTAAATAATTAATTCTAATTAGGATTAACAACGACAAGAAATCTTTAGTTGTGGTTACCTTTCCATGAATTATAGAATACGTTGTTGTTTAAAATATAGTTCTATAAGTATCCAGGCAAATAAAACAAACAACGTTATACTGTTATTCTGTAACTTTATTCCATTTCCAAGCTTTTATTTAATTTCAACGAATGGACCAACTATCATTACAATAAATAATAACTATGTTTTTTTTGCCAGTCTTGTAATAAAATATGGGAACTTTAAAGAATATCCTGTTGTAAGGAAATTAAATTCGTTTTAAAGCTTTTAAATTAATAATGAATGTTATAAATTGTTTGCAGCGTTTACAGTAAGCTTTCACTAGGAAATTTAAAAATTAATATTTTAAAAACGTAAAGAGCTAAGGTGTAATGCTGTATTCCTAACTCATTTACTTTTAAGAGAATATATTTGTAAACTATAATACTACAAATAAATCCAAAAGTTGATAATGATACCAAATTCAATTGATGATAAATCTAAATGTCTACTGAAGAAAGTTGATATTGAGTAATATATGATCTGAAAGTCATATTAGTCAATATTAACATCTTATTGTATTTGATTTGCAATCCAATTTGGCTTCATAAATTCTTAAATACTGAAATACAAGCAATAATCTTAATTTTCAATGTTCAAATATTTCAAATTTAAACTTACTACCTACTATTTTAGATTCATCCCAATTATTACTAATTACTTTTCATTCCAAATGTATATTTTGTATTAGCAAGTCAAGTTCTGTTCCGTTCATACTTGCGCTACTTTTTCGATTCTCATTGAGAACATATTTTACATGTTCACAGAATATTATTTTCCACTGTATTTTTTTCTTTTGATCATTCAGTCATATCCGTTGGTAAAAGGCATTAGATTTATTTGTTTCATACAACGGTCTTAAAGATTCCCCCAAAGAGCAATATATTCTTAAAATTTACACGTGATCAATAACCTTAACTTTTAACTTTATATTTAAGAGAACACGTCAAGTACGTCCGTGAACGTGGAACGCCCAAGTAAAGAATTCATATTTTCGTGAATCAGTGCTTTACTGCTTTATGTATATTTTTGACTTTATATATATTTGTTTTTTATTATATTCATCCACCAAAAAGGTAAAACACAATTCCTAATTGAACTATACATATTTGCACAACCTATGATTATTGTCCCTAATCAGTGGGCCATAACAATAACCTCTGACTCAACGCCAGTAATTGTCTTATCAGCTCCATCTCACAATCAGATACCGTCCATTAATGTGACACACGTTCCTAGGCGAGGCAGCGATGATTGCAGGCCAACACTGGTCCATGAACTACTATGGTGTTGTTGCACGTAGTGAAAGTGTTGATTGTAACTTCTTACACTTCCGCATTCCTTGTGAACCTTAGAGAGCTCGGAAATGACCTGGAGAAAAAGTACAACCTAGAGTTTCTGAAGGATTATGTGAAGTTTCCGGTCTACATTAACCCCCACCCCCGCTGTGCTCTGGAGGATGAAGGGGTAGGTCTCAACTGATGTTCATTTTATAGACGCAAAACTGTTATAAGTAGATGCAATAATTACATTAACACATAACTTGTGGTCAAACAAGGTTTCATGCAAAATCTTGTATTCTAAAATGCCAACGTTTAATTAATAATCAAAATCATCATAATTTATATAATTTACCATTATATTTTGATAGTAATCATTCGAAACTTTAGTTATATTTTTGATGTAATAGAAAACAACGACTAAATAAATAAGTGGGTGTCCACTACATTAGTATAGATTGTACCTTATAAACCTTTCTTGGAAACGTTTGTGATTGTTGTTTGCAACACAAAAAGTAGATGTAATATGCCTGCAATATTAAGTTTTATAAGGTTCCTATTTCAATTTAACCATATTCATCAATACTATGGTTGCATATAAAATCGTTTTAAAGAGATTTAAGATGATGGTTTAACTTTAAAGTCATTATGTAAGCGCTAAGCTTTAGTTGTAATCTACCCATTTTTAAAACATTCGTTTTTACACTACATACAAGCGTTCAGCATTTTAAAATTATAATTGATGAATAAAAATAAAAATAATAGATTAAATAGGACCACTTTTGGAAATGTTTGTTGGAGTATATTCCAAAATTAATAAACCGTTGTCTTCTAACTGAAGAGGAATATTGAAATATCGATTAAAATTATATTGGTTTTAGTTTTAAAAAGGTTTTATTTTGTTGAAGATAAGTATGCCTTAAGTATGTTCATGAAAACGATGAACAAACACATAAAAATAGAGTAGTAATAGAAGAACACATTAATATGACTATATTGTATAATTTCATTGGTGCTGTCGATACAATATACTTTAGCTGAAAAACATAGAGTAGGATTTGACCATCATAATTCGCAAATTATAGTAGTCAAACTTATACCTTTTTATGTACTTCCAACATTTTAAATCTGGCTATATTATCAACTCTTGTGTTCATATAATATTTAATAATTTAACACAACAAACATTGTTACCATCTGCGTTACATGTTCCCCCAGTGCACTCTGGACACGAACTGCTGCGGGGGGTTCGAGTGCAAGCTGGCCGTGGACCGGAGAGGGGTGAAGTCCACCTGTCAGAAGAAGGTGGTGGGAGACAACGGCACAGAGGCAGGGATGGAGGGAGGGGAGGAGGAGGTGGAGGGGTGGGACCAAGACTGGGAAGAGAGGGACGACAGCAACAGTCTCCTGGGGGAGATCTACAGGACCAAGCTGGATGAACTGAGTAAGGAGGAGCAGCGACTGGTCGACGACCAGTACTACATGGTAAAGGTGGGTGGAGTTACAGAAGAACCAAGGATAACCATCGAATCACTCTGCGTGAATCACTCTGTCCTTTTGGGTAAACTGGAGGGATACGGCGTGAGTGGTGCAGCGCTGTCACTTCTGTCCTCATACTTCTCTGAAAGGAAGCAGGCTGTTTCATTGACAAATAGAGGTCAATTTCAGGAGAATTGGATGATGGTCACTTCAGGAGTACCTCAAGGTTCTATTCTGGGTCCTTTTCTATTTTCCGTATATCTTAATGACCTTCCTGCTAATATAAATTCTGACATCGTTTGTTATGCTGATGACACAACTGCTCTGACTTATTGTAATAACATGCATAACCTAGAGATCGTAATGAATCAGACATACACGAGCCTAAATAGCTGGTTTGAATCAAATGGTCTTTACTTGAATGACGAGAAGACTAAAATCATGGTATTATCAACAGTTAAACGTGATCTAGCAAATTTCAGTGTAAACGGAATAAGTCCATCAGAGTCCGCCTGTCTTCTTGGTGTTACCATTGATGATAGGCTGAACTGGTCAAAACATATTGACTCCCTATGTAAAAAACTGTCTTCACTTACTTTCGCTTTTCGAATATTAATGCCTGTAGTTGGTAAAGAAACTACCCTTCAGATCTACTATGCTTATGCATATAGTAGAATGAAATATGCAATTGGTTTCTGGGGATAGTCTAGTGAGTTCTTGAGGGTATTTAGACTCCAAAAAAGGATTGTTCGTATTACGTGTGGAGCTTGCTACCCAGCGCATTGTAAGCCTTTTTTTTCAACAACTGCATCTTCTCACTCTCCCAAGTATTTATATTCTGGAGGTTTTATCCTTTTTTAAATGCAACTTCCATCTCTTTGAAGAGAATATTGCTAGACATCCCTATAATACACGTCATAAGTGTAACATGGTCTACCCTATCCATAGATTGGCACTACTTGAAAAGGGCATCCACTACTCTGCTCTACGACTAAACAATGCTTTGCCCCGGCACCTGAAAAACATAGCCAGTGCAAGAATTTTTCTTAAAAAGGTAAAAAATATTCTGATTGAAAGGTGTCCGTACTCGGTGGATGAATTCCTGTCAGACTGCACAAATGTGTGAAGGAAATGTGCACTTTTTGCTAGAGAACAAATCTTAAAATTTTCAATGTAGCATTAAGTATTAGTTTTAAATCTGACTTGTTTCACGTATCAATTTGTTATTCACGAAATAAATGATTTCAGATTCTGATTCTGATTCTGATTCTGATAGAAAAATAAACCAGGTACCTGGTTTATTTTTCTATGCTATAACTGTGGTTATGCCAAGGCCCGGTTAATAATCGTTATAAACATTTGATCATGCTGTTCAATTCAAGGAGAGAAAGTCATAGAGCAGGGTCAACTTAAATAAGAGAAGTTAAGTTTTTTTTTAACATTTTTAGATCATATTTTTGAATAATGAGGAATATCTCTTACTAATACTCAACCTATAGGGAGCATTTCCGTATTTAAGACTATTTACTGATAGTGCAATTTGGTTCGTGTAACATGGGTGTCCATTGTAGACCTCCAAAGATGAAATCAGTTACCGAGTTTAAATGGACTAAAATCCAAATTACCAACTATTCTGTTGTATTTTTATGACAGATTTGTATGGTTTCTGTTTTATATTCGAGAAATAACTATTTTAGTTAAATCAAAGTAGTTTGGTGTTTACGTAATACCTTATAACACATTTTCCTTTGTTATTTGTGACAACAGACTATACTCAGTACCACTTTTATAGTTACATGACAAATAAAATTCACGATTCTTGATTCATGTGTAAACGTAATAATAAAAATCATGCTGTAATTAAGTCATGAAAAAGTTATATTGAGATAAAGTACATTTACAAATGTTGTAATAATAGAGTGGACAAATATTATTGGCTGTTCTTTGACCTGATAAAGATGCACTTAGTCTACTTTATGGGAACAAGCCTAAAACCTCAATATATTTAGATTAAACCCCGCATTTAAGAGTTTGTACAAATCGTTCTTTAATGTTCAAAAAACTGTTTGTTATAATTTATTGAGGTGTACTATTTTTTAAAGGAACTGCAAAAACCACTGTCCTTTGATGACATGAGAGAGCTGCAGCAGGTGAAGGAAATTGAGGATTACAAACGAGAAAACGAACTGGAAGAGCTGCGACGATGGGCAGAGAGTAAAAAGGCAGAAGAGGAGCTAAAAAAGGAAACGGAAAATAAGTTGCAGAATCTCGCAATAGAAAGAGTTTCCAAGGTTCTGAAGGAGGAGGAACAACAGAAGCTGGAAATGTTCAAGGATATCCAAGATAAAATTAAAAAGAAACATTCGTGGTTTTAAAGAGTACTCTGGTACTTTTCCTGAACAAAAATAATCAACGTAAAACTGAAAGACATTGAATAAAATTGCCTCCAACTTTTTATTTTTAAATATTTTCGACAGCTATATTCGGTTCTCTGCTCATATGGTTGTGTTAACCAATTTATCGTTGTTAAATAATAAACTGAACTCCACTATCTCTATGGAATTCTGCTTTTTTGTCAGTTGCCATCAACACAGTGTCTAGAATCTACAATATAGTTCTTCTATACCATAGATTGCCTTTCTTATGTCGTCCGTCTGTAAACTGGAGGGGATTAACATTCCCATTCAGAAAATAATAATCTTGTAAGCAGATTACATACTGACAATAACCAAAAAACTATTTAGTTCTCCCACTTATTTGTCTGGTACTTATAAAAAAAATTCAAAACCCAAAAGTCACAAAAAAATTACATTTTGAGTTATAATAATTTAAAACGAAGGAACACAAAAATTAAATAAACATAACACTTTTGTGGAGGCTGAAATAACGTCTAATCTGATTTTATTGTTGATACTCAGTGTTATCAGGAAAGCATTTGTTCCACACAGTATGGCTGGACAAAAACATATTCGAACTGACACCTGTGATGACAGTTTTGTAACTCGATTTTGTATATGGAATATAACGACTCGTCACCAGTAAAATTTCGACAAACTCTGCTCTCAAAGTTATTGAATTAATGATTCGTTGACTTTGGGTTTATTTGAAAATTATTATTGCCTATTTAGCTTATTACTAATATTTTTATAATATATTTACTTAATTAAAATCTTGTGAGAATACAGTTAAAACCAGTAACATGTTCACTTTATGAAATGAGCTAACAATTTGTCTACAAAATAAAGTATATGTTTGGATGTGAAAGTGAGCACTTACTAATGACATTGTTTTACTTATTGTTTAATTACCTCAATAGGTTATACTTTTAAATCAAATATATATCCCAATGTACATCCAACTGAAGCTAAGAGTGCCTCGGGCTTGTGTTGACCTTGGATAGACTTGGTTGTCCGTTACACTAATGACATTGACTAATGTGACCTACTGCTAAGTTATCCAACTGAAGCTAAGAGTGCCTCGGGCTTGTGTTGACCTTGGATAGACTTGGTTGTCCGTTACACTAATGACATTGACTAATGTGACCTACTGCTAAGTTATCCAACTGAAGCTAAGACTGCCTCGGGCTTGTGTTGACCTTGGATAGACTTGGTTGTCCGTTACACTAATGACATTGACTAATGTGACCTACTGCTAAGTTATCCAACTGAAGCTAAGAGTGCCTCGGGCTTGTGTTGACCTTGGATAGACTTGGTTGTCCGTTACACTAATGACATTGACTAATGTGACCTACTGCTAAGTTATCCAACTGAAGCTAAGAGTGCCTCGGGCTTGTGTTGACCTTGGATAGACTTGGTTGTCCGTTACACTAATGACATTGACTAATGTGACCTACTGATAAGTTATCCAACTGAAGCTAAGACTGCCTCGGGCTTGTGTTGACCTTGGATAGACTTGGTTGTCCGTTACACTAATGACATTGACTAATGTGACCTACTGCTAAGTTATCCAACTGAAGCTAAGAGTGCCTCGGGCTTGTGTTGACCTTGGATAGACTTGGTTGTCCGTTACACTAATGACATTGACTAATGTGACCTACTGCTAAGTTATCCAACTGAAGCTAAGAGTGCCTCGGGCTTGTGTTGACCTTGGATAGACTTGGTTGTCCGTTACACTAATGACATTGACTAATGTGACCTACTGATAAGTTATCCAACTGAAGCTAAGACTGCCTCGGGCTTGTGTTGACCTTGGATAGACTTGGTTGTCCGTTACACTAATGACATTGACTAATGTGACCTACTGCTAAGTTATCCAACTGAAGCTAAGAGTGCCTCGGGCTTGTGTTGACCTTGGATAGACTTGGTTGTCCGTTACACTAATGACATTGACTAATGTGACCTACTGCTAAGTTATCCAACTGAAGCTAAGAGTGCCTCGGGCTTGTGTTGACCTTGGATAGACTTGGTTGTCCGTTACACTAATGACATTGACTAATGTGACCTACTGCTAAGTTATCCAACTGAAGCTAAGAGTGCCTCGGGCTTGTGTTGACCTTGGATAGACTTGGTTGTCCGTTACACTAATGACATTGACTAATGTGACCTACTGATAAGTTATCCAACTGAAGCTAAGAGTGCCTCGGGCTTGTGTTGACCTTGGATAGACTTGGTTGTCCGTTACACTAATGACATTGACTAATGTGACCTACTGATAAGTTATCCAAATTAAGGTAGACAAATTAATAAGCTTGTTGAAAAAATTCTAGTAATTAAACAAAATTAACGTCCCCAGAAGTGGCCGATAAGACTGGATCGTTACAGAGCCCTTCTGTAACAGATTTGTAATGGAACGTCGACTGGGTTGGGCCGGATTTAAGGTTGACTCCCTTGATAAAGTTAAACATAGGAATTTGCTAAAATAGTTTGCTTTAATCAGTAAGCAAAAGAAAAAATTATAAATAGCGAACCCAAATATATATATTGCTGAAAAATTTAACTACCCTTACCCAAAATTTGGTTTGAAGATATAGTATAATTAAAATTTTTATATTCCTAATCAAGTATTAAAATTGTCAAGAAAGGATTTGTGTTTGTTTTTGTGTATATCTACGCCAGTAGTATTTTTTACGTTTTGATAGAGAACGGTCCAAACCCTGGTCTTGTTACTATCTAAGGTCGACCTGTTCTTAGTAAGCATCATTAAATAGCCCAATGACGAATGACAGCTAGGTCCAGTTTCAAACCTTCTCAACATTTTGCAGTTTTTATCAGGATCGATCTGGTAAACCTCAGATTACGAGGCGAGCACGATAACCACTACACTACCCAGCCAGTTAAACTGACAGTTGAAATATTTCACACAAACTGCAATGTTGTGTAACGTACTTAACAGTAATAAACCCAGCACACGGCGAGGCGGAAGGAAGTTACTCTTGTAACTCCAAGACCATTTTTGCGGGAACGTTTTTATGGAGGGAAGTTGTTTCTATCTATTGCACAATCCCATTTTAACACATATCCTGTATGTTGGATGGGTTTGCATTTAATAGGTTTTTAATAGTGGTTACAATAGTTTTATTTTGCTTTGTAAACTTACTTAACCTCTTTATAGGAATTACATTTTTTGTGAACAATGTAGTGATTTCAGGAAACGAGCTCCTCAGCATCCCTATATATAATACATGAAGCCGTTTTTTGTAAACGTAACTCCTCCCCTATTTCTCGACCAATTCATTATAATGTTTGAGGTGTCAACAATTTTTTTCTCAGTTCGTAGTTTTGCAATAAGGTTTTTACTCTTCAATATTTTTATTCTCAAGGGCTGCCCTCAAAGATCGTTTTTTGCCCATAAGAGTAACATGGGGAATAATTGTATTTCAATTGTGGCTGTTAACACCTTATGGACAGGTTATTAGTAATAACAGGTGTTAAAAGTAAGAAAGTATTTATCTATATAAATAAAATAAGTTTTGTTTCTACATGGCTTTGAGCAGTGAAATGTTTTTTATGCAGAGGAGATATTTAAATTTTTTTTATCTGTATGTTTGTTTGTGAATCAGGTTTGTTCCGCGTTTCACAAAACAAAAAAAAATTAAAACTGAACCGAATGAAATCAAAAATTTTACTAATTTTCGTGTGGGGCAAGAAACTTTTAGGCTTCTGCAAATCATTACGTACGTTGTTAGGGTTATGCCCATTGGTCCGTCAATGCTCCAAAGAAGACCTTATGGGTTCAGGTTACTCAACCTTTCACTGTTGAAGGTACCATATTTGTCCTAATGAGCAGTTAGTCTGATAATTTATATTTTACAACAGAAAGGAGTAAACACATGCTTTACTATAACTAATCCACAACGGTATACTAAACAATATAAAATAACGGCACGGCAACGAAACATTGGGTAGGAACATAATGTAAACAAAACTACAAATACAATTTTGTGTTGGTCATACCAGTCATGATTAAAATAATGTATTCTTTTTTATTTCTTTATGATTAGGTATTTTAACATATCTTCACGCATTGTCCATTATTTTTGGTCCTCCGGGCCGGATAGTAATTTAATTTCAGCAATGGAACAACAGTGCACTCTACTAATAAACTGATATATTATTTACCTTTTTTCAATTCTTGATTTAGTTATATTTACACACAACATACTAGCAATTCAAAATGGCACCTCAAAGAACAGGACACTTCAAACCAGAAACATACAGAAGGTTGTCGGCAATCCTGAAAACAAGACTCATCCCGATAAAAACAGCAGTCGAAAATATCCAAGTGCAAGTTAAAGAAATCAGACCCATTCAGCGGAAAACATTGCAGACGTATGCGAGAGAAGTTGAGAAGAAACGGGTGGACTTCAAGCAGAACTTCCATCGCGCAATATCACTTCCAGACGGTGATGCACTGCCCAACGAAATTTTCACAGCCGATCAAAATGAAGTCGAAGACCTCTATGTTCACATTTAATCAGTCATAGATCTGTTACAACCTACGGACGAGTCACAATCACACATTAGTGACAGACAGTATGGTAACTCCAGGTATGTTTATCAATCCTACCCATAGTACAGTACGTTTGCCAAAAATTTAACTTAAAAAATTCAATGGTGATTTATCAAGTTGGACAAGTTCATTAACTTGTTTGATACTTTGATACACATTAACTCATTGTCAAATGTCATCAAGTTTCAGTACTTACTAAGAGTGTTATATGGCAAACCTTACAACTTAATTCGCAACCTAAACTTGTCTGATGAAAATTATGTAATCGCTTACAACTTGCTTCGTGATAGGTACCAAAATGACCAACGATTGAAGTTAATGCACATAAATCAGCTTCTTTAACTTCCGGTGATTTCTCACAAATATGTGCCCGGAATCCGACAGTTTTTTAACGCAAACAATGAGAATACTCAAGTGGTACATGCCATTCAATGTGAAATTCCAGATCCCATCCCTTTGTTAATTGCAACCTTATTGCGTAAAATGGATTTAGAACCACGCAAACGCCTATAATCATCGCGAAATATGCCCTTATCCATGTATCTTACCTTAGCTTCTATTAAAGAAATTTTAGATTTTCTCAATCATTAATGCATACAGCATGAATATGCCACTTTTTTACTCAGTACCCGGTTTAACGACGTGCAGGTTACTAATATCTGTCCCAAATCCACAGCTCAACGTTCAACGTTGCAGAGGAAAAATTTAAATTCCATTCATAGTATGATCTCTCCTGATAGTAACACATTTAATTTATGCGTTGCATGCAATAAATCCAACCAAAAAACCTATTTATGTCACATTTTTCTCGCAAAAAGCCCAAAACAACGTTTTTAATTGATGAATGCTAATCATGATTGTATTTCATGTCTTGGGACGCACTATTTGAAAGCATGTAGGTCTCAATCAACCTAAAAAACTGTCACAAACGACACAACACTTTGTTGCACTTCAACTCTAACAAATCGGATGGCATTTCTCATCTATGCACTTCTAACGTTCATACTATCAACCGTAATTCCGTTGATCTCGCAGTCAGCAATCCAAACAATGTGGATACATCCGTTATACTTAGTTCGCAAAATAAGTCTGTACGGTCAAATAAAACAAACATGGTGTTACTAGGCACTGTTATGCTTAAAATACGCATATCAAATGGCCTCACTCATACATTCAGGGCATTACTTGATTCAGGTAGCATGTGCACATTAATTACTGAACATGCAGTCAGTTTACTAAATTACGACTTCATGGCTGTGGGGTTCAAATTTCGGGTATTAATCGACAAATGACTCAAAATAAGGGACAAATATTTGCAGCATTGGAAATATTGTCTGGTTTTTAGAACATCGCAGATCGCTCTATGGTCATCTTAGGCAAGCTTACTATCGTTCTCCCTCGCATGCCTGTCTCCCAAGATACTGTTAAATATACGAAACAGTAAAACCTTGCTGATCCTATTTACTATAAGCCAAATCGAGTTGATCTCATCTTGGGAGCTGCACTGTTTCCGTACTGGAAAACAGACCTCTCTAGGCCCTTATATGCCACACATCATTGACACTCCTCTCGGTAAATGTTATCATGGGCACTATTCCATGCAATCATAAATAATCATCATCACCATCATTATCCACTTCTACACAAACCAGTACACTCAATGTGTGTCTCGATTCAGTTAATGATACTGACATTCGTAACTCTATACAACGACAGTTGGACTCCATCATGTTCTATCCAATGGACCAGAAGAACTCGACAACGCACGACTTAAAATCTTTTTCTCAGTGCAACAGTTGACCTCTCATAAAGAGTTTAACGCATTAGCACAAAATGATTGTCCAAAACACATGCGACAGTTAAATCCTTTTATTGACGATAAATGCCTGATTCGCGTTGGTGGACGCCTACGAAACACTTTACCACCTCAGGACGTAAAACACCCAATCTTGTTGCCGAAACGACATCACATAGTTGACTTTATGACAGATTGTTATTATGTTCAGCACTTGCATGCTGGCCCACAACTCGTCCCATCGCTATTGTTACAACACGTTTGGATTTTGAAAACAAGAAGCACTATTTGTATACGCATCCATAAATGTGTGACGTGTTTCAAACATCGTCCAATTAACACAAACCCACTCATGGCAGACTCCACCATCAGTTCGAGTTAATCCATCTAAACCCTTCACATCGACAGGCATAGACTATGGTGGACCATACACCGTTAGAGCAGCGAATCGAAGGTTCACTAAACACATCAAAGTGTACCTTTGCGTTTTAATATGCATGGTTACAAAAGCTGTTCATCTCGAAGTAGTCACAGATTTAACTACTGACGCTTTCATCCCGCACTCACCAGATTTATTTATCGGTGCGGAATATGCACGGATATACTCACTCAGACTGCGGAACCAACTTTGAAGGTGCTAATGCAGCTCTCCGCAAGATCATCCAATCTACAATACGAACTAAGGATTTTAAGCAACGCATTCAACCTTTTTCATATAATTTGGGCATTCGTTTTCACTTTAATCCACCGGCATCACCACACCATGGCGGACTTTGAAACAGCGCAAACAAGAGTGCAAAACTTCATCTGCACCGAGTTATGGGAGATAATGTATTAACTTTACTCGATTTTATGACCTTAACAGTTCACATTGACTCGAGCTCAACTCGAGACCATTAACTCAATTATCCAGTGATCCATCGGACTTAATGGCACTAACTCCCTTGAATTTCCTAACTGGCGGTCCTCTCGCATCCCTTCCTGAGAAAGATGTATCTCACACTCTTGCAAATCGACTCAGACATTGGTATTTGGTACAAAAATTCTACCAACGAATTTAGAACCACTAGAGTTTAGAGTACCTCCATATTCTCCAACAACGAACTAAATGGAACGCCAAATCATCTAATTTGCAAATCGGAGACTTGATACTCATTCAATTAATTTCTAGTTCTCACTCTTGGCCATTGGCTCGCATCATAGAAATATTTCCCGGATCAGATGGTACAGTGCGCGTGGTCAAAATCAAGTCTAAAGATGGTATCTACGTTCGACCAGCAACAAAGATTTTTCCTCTGCCGATTGGTTGAAAATAATACGATGATAAGTTATTACGTTGAAGTCCATGCTACATCAAGGTGGCCGGTATGGTGAATACAAATTACAACGTTTAATCCGCAACTGTAAAATAAATGGTTAGTAAGATGATTTATTGTAAATAACATGTAAACAAAACTACAAATACAATTTTGTGTTGGTCATATCAGTCATGATTAAAATAATGTCTTCTTTTTTATTTATTTTATAATTAGATATTTTAATATAACTTCACGCATCATCCATTATGCCTATGTTACTTTTATACTTATGTTAACATATATTTTAATTGCATGTTCTTTTTCAGAACTGCTTTGATTTACATTCTACACTTATAACAAATTTAATTTGGTTTATCATAAATTCGATAATTTTGAGACAATATTGTACAAGCAAGGATTTTAACGCTTTAAAATTTAAAACGTTTAATTGAAATGGTAAACTTTTGGATGAATAACTGCGTTAATACTACTTGTGTGATTAGGATTTGAAATATAAGTGTTATTAAGGCTTACCAAGCAATATTTAAATACATATGAAACAAACAAAGGTGTCATACAAACCTTAATAAGGTTATAGCCGTAACTTTAATAATAATATCAGTTTCTCATAAATTATTACTAATTTTTGTACAATAACAAAAAATTATCATAACATGTGATTGTGCACTCAGTAAGTATACATTTATTATAACAACGGCTTGGGCTGGATTTTAAAATGTAAAAAAGTGTTTCTGATACATTATTGAGTTATATTTTTAAATCAAATAACAAATGTGGTGAGTAAGGGGAACCTTGTAATGACCAAGCCATTAAATATTGTTAGATGGACAGACGTCTAGTAATGGTCACAAGAATTGTGGTTTCTTGTATCAACGAGTCTGCCTTAACCTTTCCAAAAGTTGTTTCTAGTGTGCCCATATTTTCCAGCGATTCAATGTCCTCAAGCAAACAGGCTTTAAAAATAGAGATGTTTTTTCCAGTCCAGAATGGCGTGGAGAGAGAACGTTTCCGGCATAACTGATTTACTTTAACTGCTGTGGAGTTTTTTTAGGCAATCTGCTCTCTAGTTAGCTTACAATAGCTTACAACCTTCCGGGAAGCACATGATATAAACACATATTTTTTCTGCATATCAACTATTCAAATAATTGCACCTAATTTCAGTTCTAATTGAATCGGTTACTACTATAGACCCCCCCCCCGAGGAGAAACTCAACTCCTTGAGCAAAGCTCGGTCCCCCTCCCCCTCCCCTCCCCCTCCCCTTCCCCCTCCCCTCCCCCTCCCCTTCCCCCTCCCCCTCCCCCTTCCATCCTGGCCTCTCATACCACTTTACCTAACCTACATTAGGACCGTATTGCCAACCTGGGTTTTTTCTGTGTAGCGCTGCCAACCTATTTTTTTTCTTGCAATACTAGGTCACGCTAAATTATACTGATTGTTATATGTATATATTTATTACGTCACGCTACTTTAGTTTGCTGCGCTCGGCCCCCTCACACTGTTTATATATCTTTTAATACCTTTCTTCTGTTAAAATATATTAGTAAAATATGAAGTAGTACAAGCTGTATCAGAACAGACTGAAATAAAAGCTATGCATTTATAAAATAAAAGTTGATATTTGAATGTAGTGATTTCTCTTTACGGTGGAAATCATACCTAGTAGATAATTTTATACCCTTATCAGATTCATCGCTCCTGTTTCAACTTGTCCAGACCTGTCACGACTTGTTCAGTAGATATGACCCCTATATAGCTCTATAACTTATTTGCTATGTCAAACCTTTTTACTTGTAATACTGTTTCATTATATGCTTTTTAAAACTAATTTCATCCAAATTGTACCTTGTGTAAGTCCAATACTAAACTATGCAAACAAGGGAAAATAATAAGTAATTAATTACAAACCAAAACGTTTATTTATACATTTTCTACTAGAACTATTAACAAAATGATATTCTTCTTAAACAAATTCTATTCCTTTACGGTTGCCGTGGTACACTAGAGACATCCTGGCAGCATCTCCTTTGTTGTAACTCTCGATGGCGGCTTCTGTGAGGATGATGAGGAATCGCCGTGGTAGATAGACGTTCAATAGTACATCGTCGCCTTCTATTCCTTTCACAGTTGCGCAGACAGCCTCGCCGTAGCGTGAATTTGTTTTTGCAAAATTGGTAATCTCGTACAGAGTACCAGGCTGGAGATCGTTAAGTCTGGTGAATCAAGGAGCGTTACAGTTGTTGAGACGTCCTTTCAAATTGCTCATGTCCATTGTAGCTGTAGGTTCGAGACGGTGCTGCTACCACTGTCGCTGATAGAATGAAGAACTTCTGCGAGTAAGCCTTTTATACCAGTAAAGTGGGGGAAAAACCCTTCCCCCAAGCATTAAAGGAATGTCTCTTAGGAATTATTGATTATGATACTGAACAAGTTTCAACACGTTATTCAGGGCACAAACATTTTTTTTTTCCCATGGTAAAAACAGAACACTGGCGAATTGGCGAGAGTCTTTAAGGACGGGTAGCTTTCCAAGTCCTGCACCAGACACGTTTTAAAAAATTCACTAATGTATTTTACCTTTTCTAGTCCCTTCACATACACCAATGAATCTTTGAAAATGATACACAATTGTCTGTGTAGCGCTTGAATAGTGACATCACCGTCCTGCCACAGTATTCCGTGATAATGGTTGGTGACCCATGTGCACTGTTTCTTGGTTTTTAAGTCTAGAGTAGCGTATGGACACGGGGATCGCACTGTCCATTGTTGTAGAACTGTACCGTCAGCCGTGGCGACAGCAAACTCCTTAATTACAAACTCATTGTGCGAGTCTTTAAACCCTTGGAAGTCGGCAAACAGCTCCATGACCGCCACCGCCCAAGGCCAGCACTAGAATGAGCAGGCGATAGCTACCCCCACTACATAGTACCTTTTCAGACATCATTTGCAGGAACAAGAAATAACAACAATTTAAGAAAGACACACACTTTTATTGCACATAAAATACGCTTATGTACACAAGTTATACGCATTAAGTAAATAAATATCAAACATGTGAACAACTAATATAAACATTTTATCAATTAAAGAATCTACTAAACAAAATACCATTTTTCCTGTCGCTACAATGTCTTTCAGAAACTAAAATCAACTCTTTTGGAAAACTAAAAACATTTACACTTCTAAAATATGTACATTTTAATAAAACGTAATCATGTTAGGCAACAGTCTTGTCAACCACAATGTAGTGCTTAGTTGTAGTCTACAGTAACGTTTCTGTACTTGTCCACTTCGATGATGTTGTAAAACTCTCCAAAGACGATGCAGTTGACCGCTTCCGTGAGGGCGACACCAAACTTGATTTCTATGCGAAGACTGCCTCTTCTGATCAGGTTCCAATGGGGCGCAGCGGCTGCCAAATCCGATGTCAAATCGAACGCGTACAGACAATAGCCGTTGGGGTACATGCTTCGTGAAATTCCGTGGTTTTTGTTGTGAATACCACATCCGGAAAATAACGTGTTGTAACATTCGATGTACAGATGGTGGTTCGCAAAGTCGGGCTGAAGCGCTTTAACGGGTACTTGCTGTCCGTCAACGTAGAGGGCCAGAAAGTTTAAGTTGTAGTGGGCAAAATTAAAAGGGTTGTGCTTAAAACTGCCGTTATAAGCGTTGTTACTCACTAGCCCCAACACGATCCTGTTAGGCATCTGTCCCAGGTAAACATTGTCTATAGTTTTGCCGAGCACATCACTTGGAATAGTAAAGGCCTTAACGTCCACGCGCGTTATGGGATACTTTGCAGTGCACGTTTCTAGCTTTTTGGCGTGTTCAATCAACAGTGCGGGGTTAATCTTCACTCTTCTCACCATCAGGCTGGCTTCCATCACGTTTATCACGAACCCAGCCTTGGATATTAGACTAAAGTTATCGCGGGATCTCGTAAATTTAACTTTAAGCTCAGCTCCGTTCGGCAGATACTTTCCTTGGTGGAATACGTCAGCGTGTATATATCCCATCATGTTCACAGGGTGGTTATTGGCAAAGTAACTTCGTCTTTTCTTTAGTCCGTCGTTTTCATCTTCAGTTTTGTCCATTTGACCAGCTGTATTGCTCACCCAAAGGGCTGATGATTGGTGGGTTTCTTTAGCGGCATCATCGTAATTCAAGAGAGTTTCAATGTACGCTCGGTAAAGGTAAGTGTTTCCATTTGCCGTTACCAGTTTTTGGTTAAAGTATACCTCCACTTGGCTAAACAGCGAATGCAGAAAATAGTTTACAGGTCCAACTTTATCGCAGGTTGCGTCCAAAACATTACCATCCTCTTGCAAAATTCTCACTTTCGCAGCAATCAAGGTTTGAGATAAGTCCAAATATTCGTCACCGTGGCCAGGCACGACAAACTCGATAGGTGAGTCGTCAGTGAGCGAGGACAATGGCTTGTATTGGATCCATTGACCCCCATCGATACTGGTCTGAGTAGGTGGTAGAGAAAACAAATCCAATTCGGTTTTAGAACAATCGGCAGAGAGGCTATGTACGTAGGCCATTATGTAAAAATGTCGATGGGTAATTTCCTCTTTGAAGTCTTCTTTGTCGACTTCTTCTTCTTATTTATTGACACTTTGGTCTTCTTACGTATCTGCTTCTTTTCTGTTTTTTCTTCCGTGCGAGGTTTCCGTATTGTTTTCGTCCTCTTCTTGGTTGATGACGTAGAGTCAGGACTGATGTTCACGCTGCGACGCTTGGGCAAAGACTGAGCCTCGGTTTTTATAGTACCACCAGATATAGGCATAGGAGCGCGGTCGGCAGCACCAAACATTCCACTGACACCTGACATGTTCACTCCACGGCGTCTCGGACCAGACTGATAGCAGCACCAGTATTCACTGCGTTAAATCCAAAAGGCCGGAGGCGGGAATCCAGGAGTTGAACTTTGTAGTGTAGCCTTTCCACTTGACTAACACCTTCCTCCCTTTTCCCCCACCTTTCATTTCCAGTATTTTCTCAATTTTTTAAATCTTGTTCTTCGGAACTATTACTTTTTGAAGTTCCGCCTCGTAAAAGGCACCGTCAATAACTTCTCCGGCCAGGTCTTGAACTTGGTACACTGGAATTGGATGCCTTATGACGCGTATGACTTTAAAGATTTCCTCTGTCCAGTTGCTTTCGTATCCTTTGGCAAAATGTTCCTTCTCCTTTGCTATACGCACTGTGTCACCGACATCGAGTTTGGGGGCGATATACGTTTCTTTCTGGGTTAGAGCGTCTTCCAGACTCGCAGAACGTTTTCCTCATTTACGTCAGCTGGTGCCATCTTGATTGTCGAATGCACTGTATTATTGTAGGAGCGTACCAAGTCTTGAATAATGTCCACATAGCGTAAAGTGTTTTCGTGAGTAAAGTAGCACCACAATCTTGATTTTATAGTTTTTATAAACCGCTCCACCACTGCAGCTTTGGTATCGGGATTGCAGGTCGTGTAAAAATGTATTCCACGCTGCTTAAAAAACTTTGCAGAGGCCATGGAAACAAACTCTCTACCTTTGTCATACTGGATATCGCGTGGTTTTCGTCCGTCGGTTTTTAAAATAGACTCAAAAGCCTCATTAACCGTTTTAGCATACTTGGTTTTCAACGGGCGCAACCAACCGTATTTTGAGAAAACGTCCACCACCACAAGCAGATACTTGACGCCGTCGTTGTATTTGGAAATGTTTTTAAAACGGCCAAATCCGCTTGCCATAAATCGTCGATATTACTGACGATATACCTGTTTCTGGCAAAGTTTCTTCTTTTTTGCGTATGCAGTGTCCTGAGTGAGAAGCCAATCTTTAGTTTTTCGGGTCCTAAATTTATTTTTGGTTTTTGTAATAAGGGGGCGGCTTCCTGCGTAGCAAGCAGAACTTGCCGGGTCGTAGTATATTTTTTCCAGAGTCTTGTTCATGGTTGTTGCGGGTTCATACGAGCCCACGCCTTAGACACTAATCTTCTTCTTCTGTCTAGGAGTGGTGGTGTAATTGTTTTCTGCCTTCTAGTGGTGAGTGTAGGAAATGTTAGTCGCGGTGAGGGAAATGGTCGACTCGGCGAGGAGGGTCCGGCTTGCTGATGTCTGCGCTGAGGGTTGCCGATGAATTCTTGAGGAACGTTAATCTGGCGTAGAGCTCCCACAAACTGGTCCCAACCGACAGGGCCGGCAGCTGTCTTCTTGCACTTTACCACATCGCAGACCAGATCGACAATGTTCGAGTTGGGGATTGCGGCTCCATTTATACTGACGGTTCTGTTTCTGTCCCATGAAATTAGTTCGTTGTCACAAAGCCGTTCAAAAAGGAGTTCTCCTTTTGTTTTAAACGCCTTGGGAATCGTGCGTAAGATATCGTCTCTAAAGTTTCGGGTGCCGCTGTGTGATGCTTCTACAATAGGAATTTCCATAGGTTTGCGCATTTCATCGTGAAAATACTGTCTCCGTTGAAGCATCTGCTGGTACTGCGCCCATTTAGCCCTGTCTTCGAGGTCCGAAGCGTTAAGCACTTTATTCATATCCTCTTCCAGAACGTTCAACGTTTCGTTTTTCGGTGTAGCAGTGTTCAACCGTTGCAAGACGTCGGGTGAAATCAACAACATATTCTTAGCGTGATTCATCCTTGAAATAGTCCAGGGCCGTAGCAATAACTAGAGGGACCAGTACTTCACTGTGTTTCACCAACAATGCTCGTTTAGATTTCCAAGAGCCTTTCGAAGACGCTACGGAACGAATAGTTTGCTTGAATCTTTCGAGTTTCCGTCTCACCTCAAAAGTAAGAGGTATGTTGGCGTTTAAAATGTTCAAAAAGCACTCGCAAATAGCGGTAACCAAACTCTCGTCAGCTATACGTAGCAACTGCAGACGTGGACTAGGCTTCAACTTGACTATGGCCTGTAGGAGCTGGAAATTGATCCGCACTGTGCGAGACATTCTGCAGAACTGACTGGGGAAACAAAACGCTGCCCCTATTTATAGGAATCTTACAACAGCTGGTAGCAACAAGGATACAGAAGATAAATATACATAAGCGCATGCTAAACGGCAGTTGGATTAATTTAAATGAAAGATAAAACGGCTGCCAAAACAGATATCTCAAAATCGGGGCCACTTTGTCCCGAATGGCAGAGTGTCAAAGTCGCTGACACGGCGACGTTTGTTGTACACCACCCTGTAAGTTTTTGTTTCAGGGCGTGTCACAACAACTCCTGCCTTTGGACGGGTGATCTTGTGGGGGAATGACACTACAGAGGCCGGGGCGTCGTTCAGCAGCATGTTCTTCAAGGTGTCAAAGCAGACAATGCCGCGGTTCCTGTAGTTCATCGTTATCCCACGGACTTTGCAAACAGTCTTGTATTCGTTCAGACCGACCCGTATAACGTAGGCATAGTTCTTGGGCCCGCCAGAGACAAACTCTTCAATACAGGCATCTGGCCCGTACTCGGCCAACTCGTTGGTCATCTGACCCAAGAACTCTCCCACCTCGATTTCTTCATCTCCAGGCTTCTGGGTGAACACAATTGAATCGGTGTCAAAATATAACACCCGTTTACCCAGTCGCTCAAGGTACGAGTAGAGCTTGAGATGGGCTTGTGCCGTGACGAACGCCGTAATTACCACATTGGTATATGGATGCGGGCGAATTGCTTCCTTCAGGTCGTGCCAGTTGACGAACATCAGTTCGTCACTGACTGGAAGTAGTTCGTCGACTTCAATTCCGGGGTCGGTCAGGAGGTCTAGCAGCTGGCCCTGCGTTTTGACAACAGATGTATCGGGTAAATCGCTACGTTGCCCCCATTTTCCCCAGAAGGAGTTCAGGCATGTTTTCCCAATCGATCGTTTACCAGGATTAAAAGAAACATTGTTTGGATCAATCTTGATTCTCTCCTTATCTTCGTACTCACGAACAAACTGAGCTTTTAGTTCGTCCGTAGTACACCCTTCCGGCCAGCCGCTAGCTTTAACTTTGAGTTTTAAAAATTTATTTCTGTATGATGCGAATAAACCACCGGAATTGTCATCGGGGTTGTATGTTGTAGTCTCATATTGCCAAACTTCGTGGACTTTAATTATTCGATAGCCAAGATCAAGGGCTTTTTGAACTTCACATATTACCCAAGTCCCAGAGAGCGTCCTTTCTTCAGGAGGGTGGTCACAGTCCCCCTGATTCATGGTTTCGGCACAAGTATGACAAAGTGCAAAGCAGAGTTTGCCGTTGAACCGGGCAGGAAGGACTGGGTGATATAATTCGTCAGGAGGGAGGATGTCAATACGAACAAGCCCCTCTATGTTTGTAAAATCTTGGGGGCAGTCAGCACCCACGTAGATTTTCGGATGCTTGACTGGGAACGTCCCGTATTTACAAATGTAAGGGTAGAGACTACAAACATCGAGGTGCAAATTTTCTCCCCCTCTGACGTCTTGTGATAACGTTTGGTGGCATTAGTTCTGCCACCAAAGAAGGCGTCTCGGGGATCAAGAGGTGGTGCGGCAGGGTCGGCACGAGAATCAATGAAGCGCCGGATCTCAGGATTAGTTTTCATTAGGATTGAAAACTGACAACCCCACATTTCGATCACCGTAAAGCCGTTACGACGCAAAAGAGCAGCCTTTTCCGCCGTCCGCTCGTACCGTGACGCCATGGTGTCCCCAGCACTACCAGTTGTAATTGTTGTGTCACGGTTTTTTAAAACAGAGAGGACAACCGTGGAACCAGCAGCCGTGATACTCCCACACTGTTTTACGTCACCGGCTTCACTATAACCGTCAACTTTACGGCCACAAATCTTCTTTTCACGCCCGTTTCCGGCATGCTGAATGTCAATTTCGTGAGAATGGGATTCCCACAGCAGCCAACAAAGTGCCTGATAAGATTGGCGGTTGGCGAGACGATATCCTCCTGTTGGTATAACGGAAATTGTGTCACGAGGAAGGTGGTTTGTCCTGTAGGTAGTCATACAGGCCCCAGCTTTCGTCACCGCCTGCCTGAACGGGTCGACACTGTTTTCAGAAAAAAAACCTTCCCTGAATATCAGACAGGCAAGACGCAGGATTTGGACATCCTGAGAACAGTATTTCAATAATTTCCTATGAAAATTGAAAACGTAGTCGGAGTCCTGCGACAAAGGCGTATACCACTCGAAGAACTTTTTTCTATCATCTTGGGTCATGTCATCACATCCGTACATGTTGGTAGAAGGGATGGGGCCAACGTAGTCAAAATTTTCTATTTTATTAAATAAATGTGGGAAATATCCCTTAGTAGTATTTTCTAAATTAAACGTTTTTGGAAACTTGGCCAGGCCCTCAAACAGAAAATTTAGCGAGTCAATGAAGTGAAGATGAGAATACTTCAATGACTGAATTTTTGACCCAGTCATAATCAACTCGGGGGCCCAGCCTAGTTCTTCGATCATGTGTCGCAGAACAAATTGACCGTCATAAGCCTTAAAATTGTGCGCAATGACGACAACGTCCTTGTATTGAGGACGCGGTTCGGCAAGGTAGGTAATAAAGTTCTTGACAGTGTTGACACCCTCAAACACGTTGCGGCGCTGTCCGCAGAAACTGGAAACGTGGTCAGAGTCGGGTACATTGACGCATGTTGGACAAGCTTGTTCTGCGATACACAAATTTGGGACATGTTCAAATGAGCTCGGATTTCCGGGAACAGGTGTCTCTTGAGTACATTCAAAATCGAAAAACACAAAGAGAAAAGGTTTTGTGGGGGCAAATTGTTTCGCAGGCTGTACGTAACATAGATGGTTTGGTGGGACATAATTTTCACATACTGTACATAGGGACTCTCCGCACACATGAAGACGTTTCTTTTGTGCTAAACTGTAGGTATGCAAACACTGCTCACACTTTTTCAATGTATGACATGCCGACTGATTGCCAAACGATGGAAGAAAATGGCGTCCAAAACACCCCTGCCCATAGAAAGAACGATTACACACGTTACATTTGACTCGTTCATCGCCGTCACATAACCCTGGTTGGATGCATGCAGGACATTTGGTAGGGCAGCGGTGGCGAGTCACAGGGTTTGAATCTGCGTATTTGCAGGGTCGACAGTATGAGTTTGCGGTGAAGGCCCCCGTAACGGATGTAATTACATTATAATGATTGCCACCAAATATTAGGTCAATATGTTTGCGCGGATGTTCAGGAGTACCTACAGGACCTTCAAACATTGTTTCACGGCCTCTTCTATCGGTAAATACAGTAATGCAATAATTTGTCAAATGTTGCTGGAAGAGACGCAGCTCCTCGACGCCTCCCCCATGCGTGGTCAGATCAACGTTGGCTTCACAGCACAAACGTTGAGCCAGTACAAACTGTAATCCTCTCTGAATACGTGATCCTGGTTTTCTAAGCTGATTGTATTCAGCAGCAGCTTCGGGAGACTTATCTTTCTTAAGAAAGCCTATCGCAACAACTATTGCTCTGGCCAGGCAGAGGTTATCACGGTTATTGATCGTGACAATCGATTGTTTCCTTTTACAGAACGTATGAAAGTCAGATGTATAATCGATACGTTCTTTGCGAATTCCGCCCATTGGTACTCGGATATGAAGGAATACCACACGTAAGGGGCCGGCAATAAGGAATTCCTCGTTGCTCTGAACGCAACGTTCAATCAGCTGCAACAAAATGTCAACGGAAAACTGATCCATACGACGAACACTAAGGCCGATGGGCCACTGACCAACACGTGCAGGACTATGGATTTTAAAGCCTACACGGTCTTGGGGGGCAATAGAGTCATTGAGTAGATGACTGGTCAAACCAGTAAAACATAGCACCCAAACGCAGCCAAACATAGGGATTGTCATGGGGATAGGGAGGGTCGATGAGGACGGTGATTTCACGTGCCAACAGTTCAAAGTTGCGATATTGTCGAGCACGCTCATCGATGATGCGGAAGGCAAGAGGAGGAGGAGGACTCACTGGAATCAAATCCCCCACAACATCAAAGTCAGGTACAGGGATGGGGTCGGGACTGCCGAGTTGTGGCATGGCGCAGGTTAAGGAGGGGCCGGGCATTGAGCGGGAGGTTGACGGAAAGGGTACCACATTCATACGGAGTGGCAGCGGACGGAAGCTTTCGCCCTCTAGAACAGGCTCAGAGAAGTCAACTCCCTCGACAAGATCTGCCACATCTTGCGAGGAGAGTTGTAGCCCTGAAAAGGGCTGTTTGTCCTCAAAAGGTGGAGGTGGAGGTGGTGTCGCAGACATGATTAGACAAATCGATGTTGACGCTAGGAGTGCGGGAACGCAAATGATATCAGGGCGGCTCGCCCCCTCTATTTATGTAAAATATCGGATCGAACCGAACAACAACCGAATAAAACAACCAAATGAAACAATCGAATGACACCTATCGAATTAAAATAACCGAATACCGATGTGTTTTTTCCATTAGAACCAACAGTAAAATTGCCTAAAATAATCGATAGGCTTATTCGATATGAACAACCGAATGGAACAACCGAATGGGACAACCAAATGAAAGTAGTCGAATGATAACCCCTTGGAAATAATAAACCAGTAAATGGAAAATGAGCGTGTACTACATGAAGTGTACATGCCGACTCATAGCTGTGGGTAATTTGTAATCGTATTAATATGTGCGTTTTGAACAGTTATTCGAATGTGAATGTATACTAAATAAAGTGCTATCATACGATTAGTCACTGTGAAGGTTCAGTTTGAGGAGCCCGAAAGGTATAAATGACGTCTCGTTTAATAGATCCGGATCAGTCGCAATCATGGATCCGAGATGGAAACATCCTTTTTCAGCCATCATTAGTGGCCCCAGTATGGCTGGCAAGACACGGTTTGTTAAAAGTTTTATAAATAATATGAACGAAATTTGTGACGCAGTATTTGATGACGTTTATTGGTTTTACGGAGCTTGTAAACCTTCAAATATCAATGCTCCTGTCCGTTTGAAACAAGGATTGCCCGACATTGAAGAGTTGGAAGATACTGGATCGCCTAAACTTGTTGTCATCGACGATATGATGAACCGTAGGGATCAGAAAGTAGCAGATTTGTTTACTAAAGGCTGTCATCACTGCAATATCAGCGTGTTTTACATCACTCAAAATATTTTCCACCAAGGAAGAGGCCAACGTGACATTTCACTGAACGCCCAATACATAGTGTGTTTCAAGAATCCACGAGACAAGGCTCAGATCAGGCATCTTGCACATCAAATTTGCCCGGACAATCCAAAATTTATCCAGGACGCTTATACCGATGCAACGTCTGAGCCTCTCGGATACCTACTAATGGATCTAAAGCAATACACACCGGATGAATATCGTTTTAGAACTAAAATATTACCTTCGGACCCTGTAAACTACGTTTATATTAGTCACAAATATAAAACTGATCCATAGTTCTCATTATTAGAACTATTACTGTTAGTCACAAATAAAATGTGATGAACTATTACTGGTGTTTGACTACTTCCATCCCTTTTATGTAGGGCCTTAGGAAAACGACTTATGTAGGTCAAAATAAACCAATATTTAAGGAAAAAAAAAGGTGCATAACTCTATTCACCTTATTGCGATGCAATAGTCTTTATACGATCTAGTTTTACATTATTCTGCTTGGTTGGAAAGTGCTTCAAAATATCGCCGCTAGAGTGTGTACTGTTAGCTATTAAATTCGCTACTAGAGCGCACCACGATCGTAGTTCCAACAAACGCCACTAGAGTGTTCGCTGTAAGTTCTTGATTTCTCTACTAGAGTGTACCACCAGCACTGTTAGTTCTGCCGTTGTCTCACAGGTTACACTCTGTTGATACGGAGTATCAGTAAGTAAGGGTTATATGTTATTTCTCAACAGTGGTCCCGTGGCTCAGTGGTTAGGGTCGTGGCCTCCGGTTCGGAGAATGCGACAAACATGGGTTCGAATCCCATGCGGGGCCATCAAAATTTAGTATATGAACTCGCTCTCTCCACCAACAAAACTGGGTGGGGAGACCATGCACATTTTAAAAACCATTATTTACAATATTATTAGTCGTTGTGACATTGTTACGTTATTAGTTAAGCATCCGTCAGCAGATGGTTGGCTGGATAAGTAACAAGATCGGATAAGTAACATGTTCGGACAAGTAACAAGTTTGGACAAGTAACATGTTCGGATAAGTAAACAAGCGGGTGAGAGGGGGCCGAGCGAAGCAAAGGAAAGTAACGTGACGTAGAAAATATATACATGTAACTGTGTGACGTAAAAAATATGCCTGTATAAGCGTGACATAGTATTGAAAAAAAAATAGGTTGGCAGCGCTACGCGAAAAAAAGTTAGGTTGGCAACACTCCACGAAAGTAGGTTAGGTAAAGTGATAGGAAGGGGCCGGGAGGGAAAGGGAGTGGGTGGGGGAGGGGAGGGGGATTGAGGGGAGGGGAGGGGAGGGGTGGGGAGTGGAGGGGAGGGGAGGGGAGGGGGACCGAGCTTTGCTCAAGGAGTTGAGTTTCGCCTCGGGGGGGGGGGGGGGTCTATAGTAGTTCGGTTGAAATGGAGATTTGGTATTGAATGTTTCGAAATTGAGAAACAGTTTTAAAAGCTATTAACATGCATTGAAATGAAACAAGCATTTAATTTGTATAAATAAAGTTCCAGTTTGTAATATTAACAGTATTGCAACTTCCGGAACCAATGTATACGTAACCTGATAAGTAGGGACACCCCCTGTTATTTTGTTTTAGTTTTGCCCCCCAAATTCAGAAGAGAATATTATAGCACTATAATTCCCTGCTAATTCACCATGGTCCCGTCGGGCGTGCTGTTGTTTACCTTTAAAACGTCCAAATGAGTATGTTTGTAAAAAAAAACAATAAATAACAGATTCCTGTCAATAGAATTCAGCCAGCTGTTGGTATTTTAACAATTGACTTTATCCATATACAGCTAATAAATCCTGTCCGAATAGAGTCAAATATGCGATTGTGACTCTGTCTAGTACGTGAATCACTAGAACTAGTTTTTTTATAAGCGTACTCCTACTAATTCGGTTATGTATACATTGCCGGAACCGTAACAGCGGCCCTGTCGTTAGTTCGAATCCCAGCACCAGCATGTACATTTTGTCAGTACTGTTCAACTCGTACTGTAACGGTTCACTCATTGCTTTGCTGAATATGTTCCAAGCAAATATGTAAAGTTTATGTAAACGGGCAAAACAAGGCTGCCAACTTCTTAAAATATAAAATATTAACTTTTAAATATTCAAACTTTTATTTTCACTATGTTCAATGATCTAAGGACCCATTGTAGACATCGTAAAAAACATTTATTACAAGTTGGCTCATAATTTGTAATCCGAATTTTGAAGTCGTAACAAAAGGAAAATCGGGAAAGGAAAATAATAAAAACATGTCTTTTTATTTTCCGAGTTAATTAGTGGAAGTGGTTTGTTTGAAGGTACACATTCACCATCTTTCATTAAACCTGTTTGAGAGGCAACCAAATAGACATAACTACAAGGAGGACAGTATCCAGTGCTTGGTTTGTGAGACCATGTTTGTGCTGCCCCGAGATTTTGGAGCTTATTACACGTTGCTTGACAAATACAGATTCTCACAACCGTAAAAAGCCTAGTATTATTTGACATTTGCTGTGACAATGGAACTATACAAAGACATTACTAATAAAGACATTATGTAATAATAAATTATTATTATTATTATTTTTAAATAAGTTTTCCTTATATATAATCAAGTCATTATATTATAAATAACAATATCACCACCAATCATTTTAAATCTTAACCTGTGAAATGAAAGCATCAATATTCCAATAATAATAAATTTAAATTTACTAGGCCTTTCGATATCCAAGATACTATCGTCAGGTAAAATCATCATCATAATAAAAATGTAATGATGACATAACAAATCAGCTGTAAAGAAGAAAATATAGTAGTTTATTGAACAAATGTAAAGTAAATATAAATTAAAATAAAGTTATTAATAGTATAACAAAAATATGTTCACAAAACGGAGAACTTTGAACAGGACCGAGATGACTGTTTAGTATTATATATTTTAATGAAAAACGTTTCATATGCATCCAACTGATTTACATTTCTTATTTCTTTTAATAATTTTATGTTTGAAAAACTGTGCCTCTCTTCAATAAAGTGTAATACAAAAGCAGATTTTTCAGGGTGGATATTTTTCAAGGTTGCCTTGTGATCTTTAATTCTGGTTTTGATTTTATTCTCGTTTGACCAATATATATTTTGTTGCATGAGTTTCAATTTATTTGATAAACACAACTGTTGTCTTCTTCCTTTATTAAATGTTTTGGGTTGTAGAGGAAATATTTTAATTTATTGTTAGCAGAATATGTAATAGTTTTATTACCATGTTTTTTAAACATCTTTGGAGCTTTCTTTGTTAGTCCGGTATGATTAAGTGGCTGCCATACGATATTTTCTTTTATATTTGATAGGGTTGTTCTTGATTTTTTTAAATTGTCTTCTTATTATCACCATCTTGTTTATCAACCGCTATTACTATTAAAAACAGCTGTTTATTGTATAGTATTTAACTCTTTTTTTAAATCATGCTGTTCATCTCACAAAAACGACGTGACCACTAGAACTACGGTGTCAACCATCAGTTGCAAAACTGCACAGTCCAGATCAAACAGATTCAAAGGCCTTTCGGCATACTAGTCGTCCATTATCTGTGATACACAATCAATCAAGTGCCTCACCCGTCAGTCACCTCACAGAAACGACGTGACCACTAGAACTACGGTGTAAACCATGAGTTGCAAAACTGCACAGTCCTGATCAAACAGATTCAAAGGCCTTTCGGCATACTAGTCGTCCATTATCTGTGATACACAATCAATCAAGTGCCTCACCCGTCAGTCACCTCACAGAAACGACGTGACCACTAGAACTACGGTGTAAACCATGAGTTGCAAAACTGCACAGTCCAGATCAAACAGATTCAAAGGCCTTTCGGCATACTAGTCGTCCATTATCTGTGATACACAATCAATCAAGTGCCTCACCCGTCAGTCACCTCACAGAAACGACGTGACCACTAGAACTACGGTGTCAACCATGAGTTGCAAAACTGCACAGTCCAGATTAAACAGATTCAAAGGCCTTTCGGCATACTAGTCGTCCATTATCTGTGATACACAATCAATCAAGTGCCTCACCCGTCAGTCACCTCACAGAAACGACGTGACCACTAGAACTACGGTGTAAACCATGAGTTGCAAAACTGCACAGTCCAGATCAAACAGATTCAAAGGCCTTTCGGCATACTAGTCGTCCATTATCTGTGATACACAATCAATCAAGTGCCTCACCCGTCAGTCACCTCACAGAAACGACGTGACCACTAGAACTACGGTGTCAACCATGAGTTGCAAAACTGCACAGTCCAGATTAAACAGATTCAAAGGCTTTTCGGCATACTAGTCGTCCATTATCTGTGAAACACAATCAATCAAGTGCCTCACCCGTCAGTTACCTCACAGAAACGACGTGACCACTAGAACTACGGTGTCAACCATGAGTTGCAAAACTGCAGAGTCCAGATCAAAGAGAGCCCAAGGCGTATCGGCATACCGGTTATCCATTATCTGGGACAAACGTACAATCACATTCCTCACCCGTTTGTTCTTATCACAGAAATGCTCCCTCACTGCTCTAACTGACAAACAGTAAAGTCTATATCTCGTCCACGTGTAAACTCCGATAACGCTGCACAGTGATATTGCGTCAAAAACCAGGCGAGCAAGTAAAAACTGACCCCCAGTTAGAAGGTGCAATACGCAGTCCACGGGGTAGTAGCAGGTGTAGATGATCATGGTCCACACCTCCATCAAGTACAAACTCCGACTGACCATCAGTCGAACACTCTGCGCATCGTAAAGGTTCTTCGCGAGACGAGAGTACGCGATCACCTTCGAGTTCTCAGGCACTTCGATTGTGTAGATGTCTGACAAATCTGGTGAGCTTGCCCTGCGTTCATTTGTGGCTAAAGGATCAACTATGTTCGTTATATACTCACCTGCATCGATAACCTGTGACTGCAGAAGGGGAATGGCAGTTATGGTGAGCTGAACCACCCAGAATAACGTGATCAAGGGCTGCATACAAATAATCCCTATTATATCAACAATTAAACTCACAACGCTTTCAAAACTGCCATTCCTGAGGACAGGTAGATGTCCGATATAGCTGTAGGTGTTTACAGCAATTCCTCCAAGAAATATGGTATATAAAAAAATCCTGACTATGGTCGTGCGAACATTCCAGCCTTGCTTAGAGGTGGTCTTAATTCGTCGACAGATGTGAGTGAATCCCGTATTTGCAACCACTATGTTTTTTCGATTGTAGCAAGTAACAAGAAAAACCACTAGTTGGCCGATTGCTTCTACTCTCACCATATTTTCTTCATATTGCTTTGATCTTCCGTCAAGTCCGGACGCATAGTATAAAAACGATGTATAAACACTATACAAATATCTTGACACAGTAACTCCCCAGACGGCAATTTCTAGAGCTGAATATTTTGCATTGTCATTTTGTTTGATGGGAATCCCAGCCAGAATATAAAGATTAACTCCTAACTTGGCTGAATTCTGACCCATAATCCCTGTGGAGTCTGCACCTCATTCGTTCTAAAGAGCTGATCGGAAGTGAATTGGGTTAAGTCCCATTGTTCTTATGTTTGATGTGGTGGGTTATCATGGAAACGTCAATATCCTATTGCACGCATGTTAAAAGGCTTCTTATATGATCATTTAATCATCTATATTACTCTTTATCGATCTACACTAAACTAAGAGAAGACTTCCTGAATTCTAACCCTTTGAAACAGCATTCCCCTTTGAACTCCACAACCGATTCAAAGGATGATTGATGCCCATCCCCCACAAACGATTATAACTCTCGTTTGTGGTTAATTTTATATGTTTTTATTATCAACTAGTAATATTTACTTGTAATCTTAGGCTATATAAAAATTGACCGATGATATTGTAAGTAATGCCGATCTCAGACTTTACTCGATAAATTTCTTCATATCTTAAATTTAACAGGTTTTGGTTTTACTCTCTAAGTAAAGGGCTTATCAAAAATCTAATATTTTACTTTATATTTGTTTACTAAAATATTCGTTCAAGTATACGGTTAATGGGTCTCACCTTAGAGTTCAAAAAATGTTCCTGGTGCGGTTTGGTTTTATATTCTAAAAAAATTCACTTTGTAATTGGTGTTTGTAAAGAACAGGACACGTTTGATAAATTATTAACAAACTAGATTGAAACATTGAATTGATTACAGAAAAAAAACAGTGACAGGAGTTTTCATCAGCTTACGAATATTTATTGATAGTTATGCAATCAGAGATTGAAGTTGTAATTTACTGTTTATTTAGTTTTCATTAGTTATCATGGCATTAAAGTAATCCTGGTCTCCTGTTTATATAAAAAAATTGTCAGATAAACATATTAACAACCTACTTGAAATTATTATTTCATTTATTCATGAAGTTTACCGTCATCTTCCTCAATTTTCTTTAAAGTGATCAAATGCATATTCAAATGCAAAGCTAATGTATTGAATTAAATTAAAATGTTCTGATGTGCTTTTTTAATTTATTTAACTGACTGCATTAAATAAATTAAAGGGTTTTTGTACGTAAAAACGAAACTGTGCAATCTGTTATTTTGTTAATTGTTGTTATTGTAGAACCATAGTTGGTTGTAACAACCAGTGTACACACTAATTTATACATAATCAAACTTGTTTATGTATATATTACTTTTTAAATTTGTGACCAGTAATCTTTGCAGAAGTGATGTCGATGTGTGTTATTAACGATAGCCAGTTAATATTTATTAATCTGCTGGGTGATTGTGGAAGGGGTAAAAGACGGTAACACACATTTTGTAACAGCCTACAAACACTTTGTCCGTTTTTTACCACAACTCAAACCTAACCAAAAAATACCTCAAACAGCCGCACTGAGACTAACAACGAAACATCCTTCCCCAAAATGGAACATTTGACGCTCTCAAAACTCACTTCGAGTCCACGTGATAGTGAAGAAGTATCAAGTAAGTAAGTAAGTAACAAAAGATGTTAAAAAGAAATATAAACTTGTGGGATAATTTGTTTTAAGAGTTTTGGTACGGTAAGACAAGAAATAAACTAAATATTAAAATCTAAAATCTGGCTTGTCTAAATTGAATAGTAGTGCTAGAAGTACTGTATTAAAATAAGCTCATTTTCTTTAAATATATGAAAAGATTTAAATTAGTTAAACAATAAAATAAGGTTACAAACATCCACTGCAAAATATATCCATGAGCAGACTGCTTATCTTTATGAGCTAATTGTATCCATTTGGAAGATGTAAAAATGTACAGACATTGACAATACACACTACGTGAGTAGACACTTCATCTAATGCCCTATTACACTGGTTTGAAAACGGCCGTTCGCGTAACCTTGGACGGAGTTCATCTCGTTCTCGCGCTCTCTCGCACATCTCTCCATCCCTGTTCCACCTCCCCGTAAAACACTCCCAGCATCGTTCCTTCATACCATTTATCTTGCTCTTTCACTCGTTCGTTCGATCCGTGAAATTCCAGTGAGTGGGAAAGTCCCTGGCCCACTATGGCTGTTTTACGGCCCTTGGGCCCTCTTCAGTCGATTCTCACTCGCGTCACAAACCACGCCTCCTTCCACCACGGCGCCGCCGCCGCCGCAAACCGCTGATGTGCATCGGGCCTAAAAGAGTAGCTCTTCTGCGGCCATCCGCGCTGTCCTGGTATTTTTGATGACTCGGATTGTCTTATCGCTAGACGTTTGCTAAAGGTTATCTTCATTATCATTTATCAAGTTTTAAATAAAGTCTACAACATATTGTTTTATGTACAGGGCTAGTTAAAAGGGTTTAATGAGTAAATGTTACGTATACAAAATTGTATTAACTGATTATACAAAAAAATTTATTTTTATTAATAAAAACATTAAATTACTCTGGAACTACAAGTTGGGTCGGGCTCTAAAAGGTAATGACTTGAAGTCTTCCTTGGGTTAACCTAAAAGTTTTGTCTTTATTAGATGTAGGAACGCATAAAGGAAAAAAACAATAAAGGAAGAAACATGGATATTTTTATATCAATACTTTTTTATCGGGATGTAGCTTGGTTTCTATGTATTTTATGAGTTACTTTAATATTCATCCAATTGCAATGAAACTTTGCATTTTCATTCAGATTAATGCTATAAAGGTTTCAAACCTTTAACAGAAGCCCAAACTTTGAGAAGTAAATATGTTATTTTATTAGTCATGGTAATAACATTTCTACTCTACTGAGAATATAAAAAAATCAAAGGGGACCAAGAAATACGACGCAAATGAATTCACGGGAAACAGAGGTATTTAAAGTATTTAAAGTTGCTTGGTTGCCAAAAATTTAATGCAGCGAAAAATAAATAACTAAATAAAACCAACCCTGTAAAATAAGTACCCTCAAATGCCAATAGAGGATATCATATTATTTGAATTTAGGGGGTTTTAATAAAAGCTGGGTAGAAAGGGGAAAATTATACAGCCAGAATGTGAAATTAAACTTTGGTTTATATTAAATAATCTTCCAAACAAAATTTACATAATTACATACGAATCATGGACATATACTGTTTCATTAATATAACCCTTCACCAATAATTATAATATGGTTTGGTCTTACTGTTACTGGTTTTGCCTGGATTTTCTGGACTATTCTAAATGTGGTTGATTTCTGTCTGCAAACAACAAAAACAAGACTAATTACTATACCCTATTTAATTAAAAATACATAAAACATTGGATAGAAGATCCTTGAACATTTTAGTAACAATGTTCTTTTACTTGAACCAAATAAAACAGGTTTGTCTACAACTTTACATTTTCCTACAACAGTTAAAATAGCTCAAAATCCATTAAATTACATCTTTAAATTCAAAACAATCAAATTAACAAAATACAGAAATACATTTTATTTGCTTTAAATTCTCAATTAATTCATTATTAACAATTCAATCAGACTTACAATTTCTACAACAACCACTCATTTCCAGTCAACTTTTTCCAGTAACCAGAATCTGACAAACAGCTTATTAGTGAATTTCCTTTGGAAAGTGAACTATTAGCATGACCCGCACGGTGAAACTTAAGCCCGGGACCACCATAAAATTTCCTAACGTGACCCCCTGAACACGTTTTGGGGGGTCGTTCAAAATGTTATATATATATATGTGTATATATATGTCTATATATATATATATATATATATATAGACATATATATATATATATATGTCTATGCACTCTACTGGTCGCATTTTTTGTCCGATTTACTTCAAATTTGGTAGGAATGTTCCTTTCTATAATCTGTTGGACAAGTTCGTTGGGCAAAACAATCGGAAAACTCTAAACCCATTTTTTGGGGATTAATCTTTCAAATTTCGAGTTTTTGGGCCCAAAAAGGGTCAGAAAAGACCTAGATGTAAAATTAATGCATGTAAAAAGATGGAAATTAGAGAGGCAAAAGTTTTAAGCCCTCTCTCGTCATTCTAGCATAAATATTTACCGAGTTATTAAAGAAAATGTGTATCGGCTAAACACAGTACGTTGTCTTATGGGGGTTTTACACTAGAAAAGCCTGTTATTCCTTTGTTAGAGTACTTTTATTACCCCCAGCAACCTCACGCCTACTTTCAAGCCTGTCTGGACCTTCTCCTAACCTTATAATGCGCAAAATTGTATTCCCAGCTTTGCAAGTTAATGAAACCAGGAGTATCAGAACAGCCAAAAAATCAATGTTTTCAGATTTCAATAAAAATTGGACAAATGTATTTTTTTACACTGATTTTGAGTTTTAAAAGTTTTTATGTGGAATTTCACTTCCATCACGTCAGCGTGCTGCGTGCGAACTCGTTTGAACTTTATCCCAGCTGCAGTCCTACCACTCAACAAAAGGTAAATTCCCCTACTTTTAAAGGCAAGTTTAATTATTACATATAAAAGAAAATGTATAATTTTGCTTTGTGTGATTTCAAATTATAATCTATTTTACATGGGTACAAATACCTAAAAAAATTATAGAACCCGATGATTAATTTATATATTTCCTTTAAACCACTTGATTGCCTACTATTCATTTTGATAGAAGATAAAGACCAAGCGTGAACAAATTATTTGAGCATTATTGCATAGTGTATATAGTGGTGAATAAATCAACAGTTAAAATTAAACATTCACTTTCGTCTTTATAATCCTATATATGTAAAAACCTTTATCAAAATTAAATTCAGTGACCCTGACCGTTCTACTGGGTCGATTTGCATGATTATTTTTTAAAATGACAGATAATTATGCCTACATATGTCATCACCCATCCAAATTAACATATCGTCAATAGGCTTTGCCCCAGTGGCTCTTATAGTTCCTATCCCATGTTAATATTATAGAGCTTATATATTAAAAATTAAAAACAGCGACCCTGACCGTTCTACTGGGTCAATTTGAATGATTTCTTTTTTAAATGGCAGGTAATTATGACTTGATATGTCATCACCCATCCAAACTAACATATCGTCAATGATCTTTGTCCCAGTGGCTTTTAAAGTTCCCATCCCATGTTAATCGTATGGAGCTTATATAATAAAAACTAAATACAGCGACCCTGATCGGTCTACTAGGTCGATTTGCATGATTATTTTTTTTAATTACAGGTAATTATGCCTAGATATGTCATTTTCCATCCAAATTAAAATATCGTCAATGGGCTTTGCCCCAGGGGCTCTTAATGTGCCCATGTTAATCTTATGAAGGTAGATTGTTTACATCAGATGATTACTTAAAACATATGTTCATTAAGTAAGAGGGTTCATTCGGTTTGCCAAAGAATGATGCAGCAGACAATACGACTTATTTCTTTTTCTCCTATGAAGTGTTTATATATTTCTTAGTATCATCTTTCTTATATAATAAAAAACTTTTGCCAAAACTAAAGACAGCGACCCTGACCTTCTACTGGACCGATTTACTTGTCTCATTTTTTTTTAACTACCTCTACATGTATCATCAGAAATTGAAAAAAGATTTTGTTCACTTTTCCTTTCGTTAAGCTTATTTTTTTGCCAATTTTTTAGAAAGAGAACAAAAGCAGTCATTCTGGCCGATTTACCCAACCGATTTTACTCCTATATGGCTCATTTTGTTCGGAAATATGAGTAGATTCATTTTGAGGCAATTGTGGGTAACTTCTTTGGGGGTGACTTAGAGATATACGTATTACAATGACCTAAGTACACACGGTCCAAAAGTTTATGACAGCGAGCCTGACCATACTAATGGACCGATTTAGCTTATATATGTCACATTTTATTTGAAACTACCTCTATATGTATCTTCAGATATTGAAAAAATGTAATATCTAATTTTCTCTTTTCGAATAAATTCTAAAACATTAGAAATACTATCATTAACATTTTTATTTTGTATAGTGTATTCAAATTATAGAAATTAAAATAAGTGTTTTCATAAAATTATATTTAAACCACCTGATAATTATTATCAGCTGATTATTATTTGTTTTGAGCGTTCCTATGACATACTTTTAAATATCAGCTTATAATTTAGCCATACTAAAAAATATTTGTATCCCAATCTTCCTTCACTAATCTTTCATAATCTTCATATGTATTAAAAACTAATAAAGTAAATATGCAGTCCTCCTTATTATGAGCAAAGCAAGTACGCGGCGCTTTGTGCTGCACGGGGGGACACTAGTATTATTTATCTTCTAATTTAAAAAAAATCTAATACAAAGTGCATCACTGTAAATTAAAGTTGAAGAAAGAAAAGCATTAACTGCGCTGTACGATGAACAGATTTACTGCAAAATGTATAGTACAAAGTGCATCACTGTAAATTAAGTAGAAGAAAGAAAAGCATTAACTGCGCTGTACGATGAACAGATTTACTGCAAAATGTATAATACAAAGTGCATCACTGTAAATTAAAGTTGAAGAAAGAAAAGCATTAACTGCGCTGTACGATGAACAGATTTACTGCAAAATGTATAATACAAAGTGCATCACTGTAAATTAAAGTTGAAGAAAGAAAAGCATTAACTGCGCTGTACGATGAACAGATTTACTGCAAAATGTATAATACACGATTAAAAAAATCAAACTACTACAGAGGTACGATAAAAAATAAGGTACGTTACAAACAGTTACGTTTTAACTGTAGCATGTTTTCAAATCATTATTAATCAACGTGAATACATATCACACACCTTGACCTCATGATAAAATGCGACTAGATATTTGTTGTAGCTTACAATCCTATAAACCTGTAGTTACACTAATCTAATAGAAAGACTAACCAATTCCTTCACATAAAACAATAACCAACTGAAACCATCATAGGAGAGCAGCTCTCAACGCATCGTGGCCGTAGCGGCACCGCGACCAGTGCCACGTCTGCTAGCCCACGTTCAAACAACACCTGTACTAATCATTGCCACTACCACCTACCAAACGTAAAAAAATATATTAACACTTTCCAATGTAGAATCTTTCAAGCACTACACCATGTATGAAGGCAGGGGTGGATACAGACTGTCGTTTTAGGTGGGGGGGGGAGATCATAAGCAAAAAAAACCTGTAGCAGGAAACCTGCATACTCAGCGAATTTCCAATGCATATATTATTATCTTAATACCACATAAAGCCACATACCAAGATTCATCAATATACATTCATAAATAAACTATTTATTTTCCATTATTCTACATACACAGAGTACCGAATTAATACACAGAGTGTGGTATTTTAATTATTCTCCATAAGAATAACATGGCGGCTGAGTGTGCAGGTTTGCTGAAATAAGGAACACTAAAAATGGGTTTTTATACAAACATCAATATAACTCAACTAGGTAAAGCCACATGCCAAGTTCTATTAATTTATGCTCATAATTAAAGGAGATAACACTTACTTATTCTCCATAAGAATAACATCGGGCTGAGTATGCAGGTTTGCTGCTACGGGAACTGTCGGCCAAAAAATGGGTTTTTCTGCAAATATCAATAGACCACAATGAAATGAAGCAATATACCAAGTTTCGGCAGGATAGGTTTATAAATAAGCGAGATATACAATTTTACTTATCCTCCTTAAGAATAGCATTGGACAACGTACTGCATTTAGCACTTTCAATATCTCAGTAACCAATTGACGTAGAGCAATGATTAAAACACCAAATTGTGCGTCTTTTTAAGCTAATTCCAATGAAAAAAAAAATTCACTTTCTCAAAAATTATGTGTAAAAAACTCAAAATACCAATTTTTGGGGTACAAAACCCCCCCAAAATACCCCTTCGGATAGGTCGATCTGTCTGGTTTTCGAACTTAAAGTCATAACTGCTGCTTTACACGTTTGTACCAAATTTCATCAAAATCTGACCTTTTTTACGAGAGTTATCGCACCCACGGACACACATATATATATATATATATATATATATATATATATATATATATATATATATATATATATATATATATATATATATATATATATATATATGTACAGTTTCAAACGAATGGTGTTTTTGGGGTCTGGGGACCTCAAAACGAAAAGTTATCATGGTCCCGGGCCTAGGTCTTACCATGCCGACTACGGTAATAGCTTCTTCCCTATAGGGGAAATTCGCTAAAATATATAAATTGTCAAAATACCATAATCTTTACGCTGAAAAATGGCAAAAATACGTGAAGGTCTGAGGTTTTGGGGGGTCATGACCCCCAAGACCTCCCGCTTGTATCCGCGCCTATGAGCAGGATAATATACGATGCACTTAAAGCTAGAAAAAATCCTAAGTGTGTAATAAATAGTTTGACATTTTTAAATTTGTTTAAGTACCAGCCCAATAAACCCAATTAAAAACGAACTAATTATTACATAAGTTATTGTTTTATTAAGGTTAATTTAATTACAAAGTTAACAGAGCAAAGTTTATCGCTCTACGCCAATTAGGTGTCATTGTATTACTATTTTACGAAAAGCCTACCTAAATCCGATATTGCGGACGTTTTTTTCCACAATGGCGGTTTTCCGCCTTTCCGATTTTGGCCAATTTTTAGAATGATTTGAGGACAATTTTTCTGACCAGTGCCATAAATGTAATTTCTATTACCATTAGTATGAGTTTTATTAGTGAATTTCCTTTGGAAAGTGAACTATTAGCATGACCCGCACGGTGAAACTTAAGCCCGGGACCACCATAGAAGTTCCTAACGTGACCCCCTGAACACGTTTTGGGAGGTCTTTCAAAATTTGATATATATATATATACATACATATATATATATATATATACATATATATATATATATACATAGAAATATATACATATATAGACATATATGTGTTTGCACTCTAGCGGTCGCATTTGTTGTCCGATTTACTTCAAATTTGGTAGGGACATTCCTTTCTGTAATCAGTTGGACAAGTTCGTTGGACAAAACAATCGGAAAACTCTGAACCCCTTTTTTTGGGAATTAATCAAATTTTGAGTTTTTGGGCCCAAAAAGGGTCAGAAAAGCCCCGTATGTAAATTGAATGCAAGTAAAAAGATGGGAATTAGAGAGGCGAAAGTTTTAAGCCCTCTTTCGTTATTCTAGCATAAATATTTACCGAGTTATTAAAGAAAATGTGTATCGACCAAACACAGTACGTTGTCTTATGGGGATTTTACATTAGAAAAGCCTGTTATTCATTTGTTGGTGTACTTTTATCATCCCCAACAACCTCACGCCTACTTTAAAGCCTGACTGGACCTTCTCCTAACCTTATAATGCGCAAAATGTTTCTTAATGCGAAAACCTTTTTCTGTTGGATTCTGCTCCAGAGAAGAGTGGAAATCTGAGGAAGGGCCCTATTACAGGAAGGGCAGCCTTGTCTGGTACACGGACGGCTCTCTCATTGAAGGAAAATCTGGCTTCGGGGTGTACAGTGAATCACCTAGAACAGAACTCTGTGCAAGTCTGGGACAACACTGTACTATTTGTCAAGCAGAAATTTGTAGCATCATGGTTTGTGCCAATCTAGGCATTGCCACACGCTATTGCGACAAGCATATAGTAATCTTGTCAGATTGCCAGGCTGCCCTCAAGGCTCTTGAATCCAACGAAATCAAGTCAAAACTGGTGTGAGAATGTTACAACACACTCAGCAAACTCGCAACACGCAACTCGGTGCATCTTGGTTGGGTACCTGGCCATGTAGGCATAGGTGGCAATGAGTGTGCAGATAAGCTTGCTAAAAGAGGTTCCGGTATGTAATTCTTTGGTCCAGAGCCAAGCTGTGGCATAAGCAAAACAACTGCTTTTCACACAATAAACAAATGGTCCAGGGACCTACATCGCCAGCAATGGCAAGGTTACACTGGTCAAGCACTTGGCAAAAGGCTGCTAGCAGATACTAGCTCTTACTTCACTAACTGGTTGGTGAGGTTGGGCAGAGGTCGTGTTAAGCAGTTGATTGCTTTGATAACTGGACACGGCCACTTCAGGAAACATCTCCACACTCTCGGACTCAGAAATGAAAGTCAGGAGTGTAGGCTTTGCAATCAGTCTGAAGAGACTGCCAAGCACATAATACTGGACTGCGAGAGACTCGGGGCAAGGAGAAGGGCTCTGTTTGGTTGTAAGCAACCAGGTGATGAAAGGGACGCTAGTATTGGTAAAAAACTCCTGGATCTCGTAGAGGGTACAGGCATTGGTTTGCCAAACTAACGTACTAGGGACACACCATAAGCTTCGGTTGACGTGTGAGGATCTTTGAATCTTTGGATCTCTGAATCCGTCCCTTCAACAACACATAAACATAAACATAAACCTTATAATGCGCAAAATTGTATTCCCAGCATTGCAGTTAAATAGAACCAGGAGCATCAGAACAGCAAAAAAAATCAATGTTTTCAGATTTGAATAAAAGTTGGAATAAATGTATGTTTTTAACTGATTTTGAGTTGTTATAGTTTTTTATGTGGAAATTCACTTCCCTCACGTCAGCGTGCTGCGTACGAACTCGTTAACTAATTTACCTGACTAAGCCTATATATTAACACGCTAGGCGTTTTTTATTCACAGTCATAACTCGATAACGGCTAAATAGATTAGCATAGACTAGCATGATTACCATGAATAGAACAGGAAGATCAGCTGTTTTAAGAAAACTTTTGGAATGGCATTTCAATTTAAACTATTAAGAATGTATATGAAGTAGATATTCCAAAAATGAAAAACGTAATAATAATAATCTTTATTTGCATTTATAACAATAAATATTTCATTTGCAACTAACATTAAACTAATAAATCATACATCAATCAATAAATTAAATGTTATTGACTAATATATGCATTAATTTAAAAATGAAAATCAATACGAAGAGCTATACAAGAAGAATTAACATTAGTTTTAGAATGATCTAGAAATAAAAGATAGAATATTTCAATAAAATAGTACTTAAAATACTTCGATACATCCTTTTGAATAGAACGTAAACTTATCGTAAATACCTACAGAGATGAAGCCTCAACACAATTAGTGTATTCCATTACAACTAACAAAACGAAAAACGAGCATTTCAGTTAGCTTAGGTATTTGAGAAAAGAGCAGATTCCAGGCACAGGCGGGGTCAATAAAGGCTCCCTCCGTCTACTCCAGCACGGCAGTGGCAGCCTGGCAGGAGAGGGTTGTTTGTACCAAAATCCAAGCCTTCATTCCACAAACATAATTACAAAAACATAGTTTTTCAAAATTGCAAGGGTTTAAGTCATCAAAATGCAACGTAAATCACAATAAATATAGTAGCTATCGATCATTTTCTGTAGTTCACGAAAACGAAATAAAAAAGCTCTTGGTCATTTTAAAGCCAGCCCTAAGTACCGAAATAATAAAACAATATTTAAACCGTTCATTACTGGTAGCTCTCCCTTATCTCCAAAATATTAGTTTAATTTAAGGGTGAAGGGGATGACATAGGGCAAGTATTTATAGGACGAAAATTATAGACCGCTGCTGCGCCAGTGGCCGCTGGCTGGTGGTCTCCGTGTTTCGAAAGGACCATGCGTATGACCACGAGAGCTCCAATAACAAACAATATATTTGGCGTTATTGATTTACTTCATTTTCAGTTAATGAGTGATTAAAATTTTCTAATGTTGAAAATTGTCTTGGGGGGTGTCTAGGTGAAAAAATATCAAGTTTATAGCTTATCTAGAAGTAATTAAAATTGTCAATACCTCAGTGAGTGAGTGGGCAAACCTTGGGCTTGTTGGGGCTCTGCCTCTTATTTTAGTGAGGCCACTCAGCCAATAAATACACTACATGTAATGAAGTTTTATTCAAATATCTCAAGTGGTGTAATAATTCTGTACAAACCACCGTAATAGTATATTTCGCACCAAGGGCCGAAAGTGGGGTTTTGCTGGCCCGAGATCGTGTTTTATGACCGAGACGAAGTCGAGGTCATAAATCGTTCGAGGGCTATGCAAAACCCTTTCGGCAGAGGTGTGAACGCTATTTTTCACCATACTACAATTATTAACGGGTTAAATGTGATCAGTCACAAAACACGAGCGGCCTCATGCAATCTCGGACTAAAAACAGTTAACCAATAATCAATCATCGATAGAGCAATGTTTTGAATTTTACTGTTATTTTTTCCAGTGTTTCAAACAAAGAACACAAAATAGTATGCACGTATTAAGCAGGCAACGTCGTGTACGATTGAAAACAAGTTGGCAACACTGGCTAAATAGATCAGCTGACTTCGGCCCTAGGGCCGAAAAGTTTTGGTCATATCCGGTGAGGGAGAAAGGAAATGTAGATTAACGAATTGCGTCATTGGTTTGTGTTATACACATGAAGTTTCCCTATTAACAGGCCTCCGTGTTTAGTTATTATTCTTATTAAGCCCTGCAATTAGTAATTACTACAGTATTTACAGGCAAGCTGACGATTTTTAAAACCACTCAAGGATTGAAATCCCAATCTTTATATTAAAAGGCATGCACAAAACTGTCCCTCTTTTTTCTCAGCTTGTGTGCATCGTATGAGAAATTCACGCATACCGTTAGATGCCTGTAGATGACCGTGTATTGTCCTGTAGATGAGCAGGAGCAACATCCAAGTTCCAATGTTCTTATGGAAGAACAGTAATTGATTAATTAATTCTATATATGCTAGCAGCTGTTGATGCTAGCAAAACAGCAAGAACAGATGTTTCAGGCATAATGTGAATAAAAGTACTGCTGGCTACTGGAATGTTAAAACCCTTCTATTATCTTTTTTAACTCCACATAAAAAAAGTAAATCTGTTTGTGTGGGGAGCGGTTGATGAGGGACGGGGATCGGATAAGGTGGAGAGGTTTCAGGCATAAATTACTTGAATGTAAACGCCCTTCTGCTATCCTTTTTTGCTACAAATTAAAAAAAAACTAACTGGTAGTGAGTTTTTTGGGGAGAGAGAGAGAGAGAGAGAGAGAGAGAGAGAGAGAGAGAGAGAGAGATCCAGTGAAAAGCATCAACTCAAGGAAAAGCGGACATTTCCGTAATAATTGAATAACTTTAATTGATGGTACCTACATTGTCCTTGCTCATGAATGTTTTATGTTTTGGGATATTTTATTAGTTCTAGAGATAAAGGTGCTTAACATACGACTGTTTGGCTGTATTGAAATGGAAAAAGTTGCTCTTACATGGCATACATTATATTTCAAATCTTTAATGGATTATATTAAACTAAACACCAACTTAAAACTTGTAAAATGCATTGTAAAATTAAAATGTAATAGCCTAAAACGTTTTATAAATGTATTGTATACTTAAACTATCGTCAACAGAAACTTTACTGTTTAAAAGTACTTAAATTTGCTATTGCGTTATCAACAAGCTGAAACAATTTACAAATTACTGCCGTGCAAAATGATAATCATTTATAATGGAGGTAACAATTACATTGTTGTATCGTAATTTAATAAATTATACATCACCAGTCTATATGTTTCCATTATCATTACGATACTAATGTGGTAAAATCCATATACTCTTTTTAGCGAATTTCCCCTATAGGGAAGAAGCTATTACCGTAGGTCTCATGGTAAGACTTAAGCCCGAGACCATGATAACTTTTCATTTTGAGGTCCCCAGATGCCAAAAACACCATTCGTTCAAATTTATATATATATATATATATATATATATATATATATATATATATGTGTGTGTGTGTGTCCGTAAGCACGATAACTCTCGTAAAAAAGGTCCGATCTTAATGAAATTTGGTACAAATATGTAAAGTACCATTTATTTGAACGAGTTCGAAAACCAGATGAATCGCACCATCCGAAAGGGGGTTTTTGGGGGGTTTTGTACCCCAAAAATGTGTTTTTTGGGGTTTTCACAGGTAATTTAAATTTAAATCAAATTTTAATTTATACCATTAGGTTGAGCTTAAAAAAAAAAAAACAATTTTGTATTTTTATCATTGTTCTACGTCAATTGGTTACCGAGATATTGAAAGTGCTAAACACAGTACGTTGTCTAATGTTATTCTTATGGAGAAAAGGAAAAATTGTATATCTCGCTTATTTATGAACATAAACTGACGAAATTTGGCATATGGCTTCATATGGTTGTGGTTTATTGTTGTTTGCACAAAAAAACTATTTTTCGCCTAGGGTTCCTGTAGCAGCAAACCTAGGTACTTGGTCCCCATGTTATTCTTATGGAAAATACTTAAAATGTTATATATCGCTTATTTATGAATGTATATGGATGAAACTTGGTATGTGGCTTCACTAAGATGATTTCTATTGATATTTGCATAAAAACCCATTATTTTGTGTGCCTTGTTGCAGCAAACCTGAGTACTCATCCCCAATGTTATTCTTACGGAGAATAATTAATATTTTAACATATCGCTTGTTTGTGAATACATTTCTTATGAATCCTGGTAAGTGTTTTAATGTGTTATCTTATATATTCATTGGAAATTAGCTGAGTATGCAGTTTTGCTGCGACGGGGGTATTATTTTAGTTTACAATCAGTAAACTGTTCAATGTTTTTCTATTTTATTTCTACTCACAAACAATTATCTGGAACACAAACAATTATGGAAATCGGTACTGCTCATTCATTTAAAAAGGCTTATTAGTAGCCTTTCGAAGTAAAACTGCTGAACGCATTTGTTCTTTTATTGTTTCCATGTTATTATAATGTTTCGACATTTCTCATTAAACGTGGTCAGAAGCAACCAAAGAAACATAATTACAGAGAACCCATCTGCTTACATCTAACGCACTTACGTCAGATTTTGAGTTTGTTTTGTACAGTCTTCATACTTTCATTGCTCATTATTATTAGAAACTTTGTCACTGAACATAATGTTGCACACAATACTAGGATTTACAAGTAATTTACTGAATTGGCTTAATATATATTAACAAATGCTGTGTGAAATAATAATCATAGATATTACGTCAATATTAATCCGGTGACGCCAATTTAATTATTAACACTCAATGCACTTAAAAACACGAATGGAAATATATTTAATTAAATACTCGAACATCCCAATAATAGTCGTATAATTAATAAAAATTAAGTTTAGGTAGATTTACTTAATTAAAATAGTTAATTCGATTAATTTCCAAATAAGTAAATCATTTTCCTTATCGTACTTTATACGTAGCAACGTTTACGAACAAACGTAAATTTTTAAAAGTACTTTTGACAAGGTATACTTTAATCAAGCTACTGATTTAAATTTTACAAACAACTTTCTGGAATAAAAAAAGTTAGAAAATGTAATTACAAATCCTTATTTGCTTTAACATTGAAAATCGGAATAAAATTAACTGAATTATGGCAGAAAAAATGAACACATGGCTAAACTTTACATAATAAGTTATGATAGACAAATTTATCCATGTGTTCAGTTTTTTAATCCCATTTTCAATGTTAAAGCAGATATGGATTTATAATTACATTTTCAAACTTTGTACATTTTACAAAGGTTTTTTGTAAAATTTATAGTTTTTCTTAGATATTTGAGGTTAAATGTTTTCAATGGCCGCCACGTTTTATTGGAAAGATTTTATGAAAAAATATGTTTTATAAAAAATAACCTACCAAGAACAGTATTTAACCAAAATGTAGTTAAATTTGGTCAAGCTGTTTTTAAAACATAAATTTTCTAGTAAACTCAAATACAGATAGATAGACAGTAAACGAAAAGAAATAGACCCCTTGTTATATGATGATTAACATTCCTTTTAACATAAGGAACAATATCCCGAAGTTAGCAACATTAATTTGGAATCACCCTGTAAACTGGATACGTATATTTAATAATGATTTATATTTGTGATGGAAGAATTACTTTCATTACTAATCCCCCTTTAGAATAAAAACGAATAATGCTTAAAGATGATAACATAAGTTATAATTACGATTTTATTACTGAAATCAATTATTTTACCATGCCAAAACCATCTTAAAATAACTGCATTATCCTCTAGATTTTTAAATGTGTTTCTTAATAAAAGAATAAAAAATATTAGATTATCAATGATGTCACTACGAAAGGTTTCATTTTATGACTTCCCAAATTATTTTACCCCTGCAATTTGTATTCTTTATATTACTTTCCAACAATGAAGGTGTGACAAAGAGGCAGGCTTGTAGGATTACAGCAGGATTACAAGGTCCAGAGAAGAACAGGATTAACCTGCATTAAAGACAACAGGACTCTGTTCAGTCATAGCGAAGAAAATAATGAGTGAAGTGCTCTGTTTCTTAAGTCTTCTGGCAAGTAGGTGACATTGTATAAAAACATACATTTAGAAACGTCAATACAAATCTTATGAATAAGTGCCAAATACCATAGTATCCACATTGAAAAATATGTAATAAGCATATAACAAAATTTGTTATTTGTAAAAATAAATAATAATTTAATTCGTTGTTGGGAATGGTGAGATGATATTATTTAAGTAATTATTGTTAAATGTCCCTTCACTGAAAAGTAATAGTAAGTTTCACGACGTTTTGGCATCTGAAACCTGATCCCGTTTTCAAGTGAAAAAGTTACAGGAAATAAACATAAAAATACAGGAAATATTAATAATACAATCCAGGCAAAGCATAATCTGAAATTTACGGATCAATCTTAATTAAAGTTGTGAGAAAAATGTTTGAAAGTTTGATACTGGAACCAGCTGCCATTGGTCATTGAACTGTAATGATCTTGGATAAATAATCAGTCAGCCGTCGTCAGTAACAAGGCTACACATAACATCTCACCCGTTCCTCACTCATCATTCATTCATATTCACTTTAAAATACACGTTGCGTCATCGTCTTACACAGTGATTAAATGATTAGATTGTTGCAACTGATAATTTACTAAAAGAAGTATTTGTTTTGACGTTTTTTAATCCATTTGCAATAACATGGTCCTGATGGGTTCTTGGCTAATTTCCAAAAAAACGTTGTTTCTTTTATAATATTTGGAATTAAAATCCTTGTGTCATTTATTAGATATTGTTAAACAATTTATAACCGTTTACAAAACGTGCTCTCAAGAACATGTTTTCCAATATTCCAGACGAGGCATTGCTACGCGTTTCTACATTGAATTTAATTAGTTAAGCATTTGATTTTAAACTCACTCCCTTCATGTTTACGTGGTGTTAAATACATTGATAAATATTTTTCTTATTTGTACTTAAAATTTAAAAAAATTGTACATAGTTTGTATTCGATGCCTTTCTTATATTTGATGGAAACTGGTTTTTAAAATTTAGAAAATTGTTACTAAATCGAACTTTTTTATATTTATTTGTTACATTAGTTTTTTAAAAATTCGTTTTTATAATAAAAATTATTGATCATAATTCCGTGATGGATTTAACTACCGCATTACATGACTTTATGCCAGTAAGTTTCTAACAAAACCATTTCGAGCAATTTTAGTTTTGTCACACATTACTATTTTAACTAACGTATACAAATTCAACATAAACACCACAAAAAGGAAAAACCTACAACACATAACGGCCAAATGAGGTGGAGATTTAATATCTCCCCAGGACGTTACAACTACACCAAATGAAATGTTTGACCAACGACTCTTGATACAAATTTACCTTTCCTGATGTTTGTTCACATTTGTTGTTTGTTATTTATAAGTAATTATACTTTTGTAAACTATTTGGTTAAAATAAATAAACTTACTAAGGCATGGCTCTTAGCATTTAAATTAGGTTTCATTAAAAAAAAACTTTCTTATGATTGCCGAATAGAAAAACAGTAATTGAATAATAAATGAATTGAAATAATGAGGTATGTAAATAAAGATAAAAATAAATATGCATAGGTAACTAGGTAAACTGAACTACGACATAAAATAATTAGGAATAATAATAAAGTATACTAAAAGCCCGTCGCGGCTTCGCTCACAATCACAATACAATGCTATGTTTAAGAAGTCAGTTACGTTGTTAAAGCACCTTAGGGACCGATCTTTGCTGTAAAAGTCAGTCAGTTCGTCCAATTTGCCTTGAGTACCTATCTTCACGGTTCCACTCCAAGGCGATCATATTTCCCATGATTATTTGCTCGTTTGTTTTCATTTTGGACATGTCCGCTTTACATTCAATCTTAATTTTTAATGGTCGTAGCAATTTATACATAACCTAATCTTTACCTATAAAAGGCAAATCCCTAACTCACTGACTCGCATTCACACTCGATGATCACGAATTTGCCTACTTTCCATTTACCTAGAGAGTAAAAATGTTGTACACTGATTCTTTAGGCATAAAATAGGAAAACTAAATGGTTTTCATCCTGATATGACCTTTGGGCTCCACCAGAGACTCCGAAAAAGTACCCACGTATTCCTTATGAATATCCTTTTTGTTTTGAGCTGATGAAAATACAAACAGCTGATTTTTATTCGTAGTAGTTACACGGGCTAACCACAGAATGCAGCACACACAACTGTCATAGTTGTTATAAATCCTTTGCGGGGTGAAGCCTGCGGTTAATAGCGTCATGTCTATATGAAATTTATGTATTCACTGGTTTTATATTCATTATTCTCAAAAATCAAAACACACTGTTCCAAGTGAGTGTTATTTTTACAATTGATTGGTTGTTTTAAACAGCTGCTACTATTTTTTTATTATTTACACATCTTAACCCTAACCCCAATTTTATTTTTTGTATAACATTATCTACAAAACTATTGTTATTCCATGGATGAGGCTTGGTTATAACGCATTTCTTTACCCATAAATTTAATAGCTTCAACATTTGGAGAGCCCTAAAGTATATTTGTAACAGGAGTGGGCAAAGATTTTGTCTCATGTATTAACTGTCTCATAAAAAATTTATGCTCAATCATAAAGTTAGTGATGTTGAATGAATTAAAGTTTTAAAGTCCAACGGAGCAGATGAGACCCAACGGGCATACAGGACGGAAAGTATAGTTCTGGTGTGTCCTGTTTCTGATTACGGCGCATTCTTTGCTGTTTTTATACCACAATATTGCTCAATCGGTCTAGTATCGAACTAGTAATATAAATAACGTGAAAATTTCAAAGGTCATTAAAGCCTAGCCTCATTTAAACGGGGATAAGCCCATAATTTTGGTTTTTAAAGGTATATCCAAATAACTCAATAGTTCATGTTGTTTGTTGGGCTTATTGATTATGGACTTAAAAACACATAAAAAATCATTATTATCACAATTACTAAATAGGCAAACTGAGTTCTAAATACAAAGTTGCAAGAGCTTATTTTTTCTGAACCCAATGTTTCACTGCCATCCAGTTATTTTGTTTGGTTTAGTATACCAATGTAGGGTTGTAAACTGAAGTGTTTCCTCCGTTCTGTGGTAAAGGATAATTAGCTTACTAAATACTCATTAGAACTAATATGGTGCATTCTGTAGTGAAAGGTTGTGTAACCTGTACCGTTAAGATCAACTTTGGAGCAGTGACGGATCAAGGAGCATAACTGTAATGACGTAGTATGCCTAGTATGACGTAGTATAACTGCCTAAACGTTTCATCCTCCATACGATGTTTTATTTAATTTATAACAGTCTTTTTTTGTGAAACGTGGAACAAATCTGGTTCATAAACAGACAGACAGGTAAAAATTAATGACAATTTAAATATCTCCGCTGCATACAACATTTCACTGCTCAAAGCGAAGTAGAAACAAAACTTATTTTATTTATTTAGATAAATACATTACAACCCTGAAACATATGGTATGATACATACCTGTCCAGACTGTACTAACAGCTGCAATTAAAATAATGTTATCCCCCATATGGCCAAAAACGAACTTTGAGGGCGGCCCGTGCCCTTAGGGTTATAGCAATGTCAGAAAATGAAAACCTTTATGCTCATCTACAAATCAGAACGAATATTTTGGTACCTCAATCGTTAAAACCAGTTTAGAAATAACGGAGCAGTTTGTCTTAGCAAATAAATACATTAGTTTGACATAACAATCAGCGGAATAACTAAATAAAATATAACTCAATAAGATTAAAATTGAAACTTTAATAGATCGTGGGTCAAAGCCCCGTGGTCTAGAGTTTATGGAAACCCCAAAAGACACATCGAGAGGTTAAGAGCTTTCGATTGATACCAAATATAGTTTAATATATATATATATATATCGTATATATATATATATATATATATATATAATATATAGTTTAAATATAGAATAATAGTTTTATGGGTTGATAATCGCCGAACAAAAATCAATAAATTCTTTTAATAGTATAGATACATAACAATGTTATAATAAAATTAAATACTTTAATATTAAACACTTTATATTATTATAAAATAAATTTGTATTACAAATATTTCGTCGTATTTAAAATAACAAAAAATAGGATTAAAAAATATTGGTGTGGCTTTGACATTAAATATTACATAAACCATCGAAGGTTTGACAACAATATGTATTTTATTGAATCTTCATAAAAAGTATAATATGGATGACTATAACATTTCAATATGTCAGCCACTTATAGCAGACAACTAAGCAATTATGTAATTCAACCCACGCTGGGTGCAACATGTCCCTTGTTACATAAGATAATCGCTCTTATAAGTTTTCTCTTATATGAGCCACATACCGATTGTTTGGAATACAATTGGTCATCATACATCCTCACAAAAATACAGTACTACATGGGTCAAGTCTGGGATCCTAAGAGGCCATGATATGGATCCACCTCTCCGTGTCCACCTTAAAACATGTCTTGAAAAGGTAAACAATTCTAAAAGGAAAACAAAGGAAACCTAAACATAAATGTAATATTTAAATAAAATGATTACTTTCAAAGAGCTTTTTTAATATCAATGGATACAAAGCTATATAAGCTGTGGTGCCCAATGATACAAACATGGATTTTCTTATTTGCCTAGTAATTTGTTTTATAAACATTCGAAACCACAACATTAAAAAAAACTGCATAAATAGTTTACGACATTATTTTCATTTTATAATGATAGTTAATGTCTTAGCTAACTTAAACATTGTGTTAAAAATTATATTCTCTAATAACTTAATCAAATAACACAATTTTTCAATAATCGCATTAAGATTTAAGTCATGTAAAGTATGTTTACATAATGCATCAGCATATCCATTGATATTTATGTAATTTAATCAGCTTCTAGCCAACGTTATTTTACAATGATTACAACCTGTTTCATTTTACGCTCACCTCTGAGAGTTCACAGCTCATTTACATAATTAATTCAAACTCATCCAAAGCTTGATATTTACAGAACTAACAGTGATATAGCCATTACTACTTGAAACAATTGTATAATGTTATGCAAGCCAGGCCGTTTTGTGAAATTCGACTGCGGTAACGTAAACATTTATTAATTAATTATTTCTTTAACTCATCAATGAGTACTCTTAGGTGTCATATTTTTTTACCAACAAATGTATATACAGTGTGTAAAAATATTCCGTCCCCCCCTTTAATTTTTTTGTTTGTTAAAACAAACAAATCACCTTTGGGGAACGATAAAAACTTAACCCAAAGTATCTTTTGACGTCATCGGAAATTTTGAGTGTCCCCCAAAAATGGGGGATTTTGGGGGCAACTCAAAATGTTGTAATGTAAACCCCTTTTGAGTGACCCGTTGTTTTAAAGAACTTAAAAAAATAGGCGAATGGTGGAGGTTGGAGGTCTGTAACGTATTTCTATCCAAAATGGCAGCTTGTCAAAGTTTTGAATACAACTCATTTTTTAAACCTGGCGTCTAAGACTTTTGGAGTTTTTATTTCACCTTCGGTGACATAAAACTGAAACGCCCTTGAAGAAATGCTATTAAATGAAGAACTGGTCTCTTTTGGGAATATTTAAAATTTTGAGAACCCGTAAAAATGGGAGATTTTGGGGGCAACTCAAAATTGGCTAATGTAAACCCCTTTTGAAGGGATTAAATTTACTTTTAACTGTCACCATTCGCCTATGTTTAAAAATCTATTTAAAATGAGGGGTCACTCAAAATAAGGGGCTTACATCAGAAAATTTTGAGTTTCCCCCAAAATCCCCCATTTTTGCGGGACACTCAAAATTTTAAATATCACCAAAAGAGACCACTTCTTCATCTAGCATTTCTTCAAGATTCGTTCCATTTTTAAGTCACCAAAGGTGAAATTAAACCTCCTAAAGTCTTAGACGCCAGGTTTCAAGAGTGAGTTGTATTCAAAACTTCGACAAGCTGCCATTTTGGATAGAAACACGTTACAGACTTCCAACCTCCACCAATCGCCTATTTTTTCGAAGCTCTTTAAAATGAGGGGTAACTCAAAAGGGGTTTGCATTTTAAAAGTTTGAGTTGCCCCCAAAATCTCCCATTTTTGGGGGACACTCAAAATTTCTGATAACGTCAAAAGATAATTTGGGTTAAGTTAGTATCGTTCCCCAAAGGAGTAGGATTGGCACCCCGTTAGAACCGGAAATGGCATAGTGGTTAGAGCGCGTTATTCCGGAAAGAGTAAGAAGAAGAACATTTTCCCGCCAAATTTTCCCGCCAAATTTGCGCGCCAAAAAAAAATGGCGCCAAACCTAACCTTACTTTTCTTCCCGCCACTTTTTTCCCTCCAAAGTGTTACCAACTTAGCAGAGCTAATTATATGTACCATATATAATTATATGTACCATATATAACGCCACAGTGTATAATCATATATATAAATATATATATGTACCATAATAGTGTATAATATACCATCACCAGAAAATACTCTGTTAAAAATTCATTTTAGTTAATACAGAGAAACTCAACTTTATCTGTGTCAAGATAGTGGTTGCCTCACCACGGCACATCCTGTGCGGTTACATGTAACCGTGAGCGGCAGCCGCCGCTCGTACAATGAACGTCTTTGAGTCCGTGATACACCACTCATCATGAATAGACCATTGAAGAGTGGCAGTAAAAGTTGTATTATAAATACGTCTGGTCTTCAGTCTACAGTTATGTTTTGTTGAGGTGCGCAGTGCTCGCTCCACTCCTCTACTCTACACTTGGTAAGTAAAAAATCAAATTCATTTTAAATAAACTATCTTTATTTCTTTAAAACCAATTAAATACTAATACAATTCTAACTTCTCAAACAAAACAATTTTCTAAAAACAATATTAATACAGAATGACTTTTAATCCTCACTTGTTAAATAATAATCACATCTTTTAATAACAAACATAAAACGACTCTACTTGTTGACTTATTATTGTACAAAATCAATTTCAAATAAAATGGACTTACTTTAAGTTTAAACAAAATAATTATACCTCTAAAAACAATATTAATACAGAATGACTTTTAATCCTCACTTGTTAAATAATAATCACATCTTTTAATAACAAACATAAAACGACTCTACTTGTTGACTTATTATTGTACAAAAAAAAATTTCAAATAAAATGAAAATAATTATACCTCTAAAAACAATATTAATACAGAATGACTTTTAATCCTCACTTGTTAAATAATAATCACATCTTTTAATAACAAACATAAAACGACTCTACTTGTTGACTTATTATTGTACAAAAAACAACTTCAAATAAAATGGACTTACTTTAAGTTTAAACAAAATAATTATACCTCTAAAAACAATATTAATACAGAATGACTTTTAATCCTCACTTGTTAAATAATAATCACATCTTTTAATAACAAACATAAAACGACTCTACTTGTTGACTTATTATTGTACAAAAAACAACTTCAAATAAAATGGACTTACTTTAAGTTTAAACAAAATAATTATACCTCTAAAAACAATATTAATACAGAATGACTTTTAATCCTCACTTGTTAAATAATAATCACATCTTTTAATAACAAACATAAAACGACTCTACTTGTTGACTTATTATTGTACAAAAAACAACTTCAAATAAAATGGACTTACTTTAAGTTTAAACAAAATAATTATACCTCTAAAACAGACATAAAATGATTTTAACCTTTAATAATAACCTAAAAATACATAAAACAACTACTGCTCAAAAAATATCCTTAGCCTACTTACAATTCTAAGCCGGCAGAAGGGGCAGCTATAAATCCGCATACTGCACTGGGGACATAGAGTGTGGTGACAGGGCTGCAGAACAATACAGGGTAGGCCGTCATTACAAATTTGGCACTCGATGTGCCTACCCCGCTCCATGTCTGGGTCAGGTCCTCTCTCGGTCAGGGAGTCCATCACAGGGCCGCTGGTTCCCAGGATGTTCTCCAGAGTCTGACGGATCTCATCCCATACATGGGTTATTACAGCTGCCACATCCGGAGGTGTTGAGTCCTCTAGGACGTTCGATGCGAGGTTCAGCACGCCACGCAGCTCGTGTCTCACGTAGGAGAGGCGGGAGAACATTACTCCAGTCTCAGACGAAACAGCCCCTGCCCCGTTCCGCAGTCGCTCCTGAAATCATAAAGTATCTTTAATATATCTGTATATTATACTGAATCCCTAAAGAAACAAGTGTTATTATTATTATTCTGTAAAGCCTGTACAAATTGACGAGTGGATATCTAGTTTAATCATAATTACCCACCTCTTCAAATATTCGCCTTCGCAGTTGTAGAATAGCATCCTCCCTTCTGCAGTCGACACAGGTCCCTGGCTCAACTGCTGGCATCCTCTCCTCACACTGTAGGTTCATTGGTTCTGCCGGTGCTGCTGCTGCTGCTGCTGCCTCTCCATTAACCAGTCTCTGAATAGTTAAAAAAACCTGTTAGTATATGATATGTTAATTATAAACAAGGTTTATTTACTCAAACAATAACAAATATAATAATCAATACAGCTACCCTACCTCAATATCAGTTGTGCGACCTGACTCCCACTCGTAGACAAACCGTGCCTCCCGGCCATACCCCCTGGTAAAGGGGAACCTTGCAGGCTGCCATGCTTCACCACCATTCTAAAATCATTTAAAAATTACTAAATACAGCTATACAATCCCAGGCACAAAAAGTAGTCCATTTAAACCTATGTATACTAACCATAGTAGAAATAAGACGCCACCAACGGCCGTTTACCCGCTGCTCGCGTACGTGAATACAGGTCCCGGTTACACTCGATGGCTCAACTTCGTCGATCATCTGATCCACATAATATTCCGCAACGTTCTGAAAAAAATATAAATATATATAATCACTGTATTAAATCAAACCCTACTTAGTTATCCCGACTAAAATACACTACAACTTACTTGCGGGAGATGATAAAAGTTGCGGGGTGTAGGATGATCATTCCGAGCTCCAAAATAACTCAGTATCTCCCCCCGCGCATTGTAAAAGAATTGTTGCTCTGGAATAGTCTGAAACAAGATAAAAGGCAGCATCTGTTAGGTTACTTATAAACAAGCCTAATTTAATAAACCTTCTAGTATTAAGTGAGAATGTATTAAACCTACCAATAGATCAGCACGCCTTGCAGGACCCGTAATTGGTTCACTACCACCAACACCGGGCCTCTCAAATCTCGCCACTAGTGCAGCCACTCTCCGAGACAAGGCAACTCTTCTAGGGGGAAACTCGAAAACATCCTCATCATCTCCTGTCATGTTCCGTCCCTGTAAATAATATTTATATTATTATTAAAACTTAAAATGTATATTACACATTAATACTAATTACTAAACCTTATGTTAATACTTACAAGATGATTCTGCCGAAAGTCACGTCTCGAAGCCGTCATCCAGCCAGGCAGCTCCCTAGACCGATCTCGCCGGGTAGTCTCCTCCCGTCCACCCCTGAATGACGGGAGCTCCATCGGCTGTGACTCTGGGGTTGGAGTGCCGGGGCGTGCAACTGGAGAGCGATCCCTATCCTGAAAACAAAAGGTACATAAACTATATATATATATTTGATATACTAACATATTAGTTATATTTTAAAGTAAACATTCTACCTTAATAAAAAGATAGTAAATTTGACTTACATTCTCCACACTCTGCCTAGCTCTGTTGTCAATGTATACCATGTTCCTTGGTGTTCGCCTAATTGGAGACGCAGGCCTCTCCCACTGAAAGAATAATAGAGTTTGAGAAAACAATACTGCAAGTATGGGGGAGCGAAACTCTCCCCTAACCTATAGCTAAGTATCAGACTAGTAAACTAAGCTACACAAAAATAAAACTTACAGTTCCCAATGCTCGCATGCTAGCCTCTATAAGCTCAGGAGCTATGTCATACTGCAACAGACAAATAAAATAAAATTTAGACTTACATTCTCCAATTCCTGCCGGATTGCCTCACGATCCTCTTGGCTCAGTATCTGCCCTGAGCCGTTCTGCAACAAAAAATTAATAAGTAAAACATGTCTTTCTAACTTAAGTTAAAACAAGCCCGCTATAAAAAACTACTAACCCTGAAACTATTCCTGGTCACCACTGCACCAGACTGCAGGAAGGTCCTACTGGTCTCAATTACAAATTCCCCCTGGCTCGAACGGCCAGAATGTCTTAACATTTGAGTTAAGCGGCCACTGTACTCTTCCTAAAATCAAAGAAAAATAAAACTGAATACACACCTATTATAAAAATAATCCTAAACTAAAGTCTTACCTACTGTAATTTACTAACCTGAGATAGAGGTCGCAGCTCGGTTAAACTCACTGCAGAGCTACTGGCCTATAAATCAAACAAATAAAATATATTACTATACAAATACAACATTTAAGAGACATATATTAAATATTATATTTACTTAAATAACAACGTCAAATAAAAGCAATGCTTACCTGAGAAAGGTTGTGGAGGTCAGAAATATTGCTCAGGGAAACTGCAGTCCCGCTCTGAAAATAAATAAATTTATAAAATATAACTAATAACAACACACCTATTAAAACCAAATAATTCCACAACAATACAATACTTACGGCTCTAATAGACAGGATATCCAGGTCTTCAGCAAAGAACATGTCCTGACTTAGTGCCTGAGCTGGTGGAGGGTTGCTGCCAGAGGCCTAAAAATAAACAACAATCTATTACTAACTATATGACCTGAAAAACGACGGGTCTGAAAAAAGTCTAAAGAAATCAATGTGAGTTTAAAAAAAAATAAACTAATAAAAACTAACCTGTTCAGTTGAAGGAGGAATATTTTCCTCATCGCTGTCTCCTGCCGCCAGGCGAAGACAGACGAGGACAAACAATTGCAAAAACACTATAGCCATTATAAAAATCACTGTGTTCATAGCGACATAACAAAATAAAGCCTGAACCCCGTATATATACTAAATTCCCTCCATATGCTCTGCCTACCCAGCCAATAACAATCCATCCGCCCCACACATCCAACCAATCACATCCAAGACGGCTGTTGCTCCGCCCAACAGGACAGCCAATCAGGTTACGCGAGGTCTCGCTAGCCGCGCCCCACACACACTCTGCTCCTCTCTCTCACTTCATGATGAACACTCCGCCTAGCCTAACTCAAATTTGCCTTGAGCATTATTGTCTAAAATTCAAATTTCTACAGCAAATTCAAAATTTAAACGTGCCATTTTTAATCAAACAATCACTAATTGAAGAGCACAAAAGTAAATGTTATAAAGCAAGTTACTTTATCTGTGGGCGGAGCTATTGCAGTAACTGTTACTCGGTGGGTACAATTATTAATAAGGTTAACTTTTTGTTGTTGTTTGTGTGACTGTGTATAATTCTTCTTTTTGTTTTACAGATCTACGAACTAGCGCCGCACAGTTTCGAGCCTTACGCTTACATTGACGGCTGGTGGCTGGGGACCAAAAACCTAGGCTACTGCCTGCACCGGCCGTACATCCGGTCCCAAAACTGCTTCGAGTGCGGGATGTTTCAAGAAATCTCGGCGTCCCGAGAATGTTGCTGTTAAGGTAAGATATGTTTCTTTCCCAGCCATTTACTTTAGAGTCCGGTAAAATATATTATCGGGCTACAATTTTGATTTGACCGTAATGTTTTTAATTTCTCGGTCAAATGTTTCCAAGTCCGCTGGAACTGTTTAACGGGGGATATAATTAATTTGACAGTAATATTTTAAATTTCCCGGTCAAGTACCCCTCCCTGCCCTATCGCGGAAGTGGTTGGCGATTAGCAAGCGCTGCTCGCCTCTCGCGTCAGTTACAGTCATGCAGCCTGTGTATGAGTTGTGCGATTCTTGCAGTAAACAAACTTACTGTGTTAGGTTGTGGAGGAGCCATAAGGGATTCCTCTATGCCTTATGCTGTGTATGTGCGGGGCTACCTTCCGAGCAGTGGGATCGGCGTAACCCACCGAGGTTTTGTGGGCATTACTACCCGTAAGTAATTTGTATTATAAATAATCTAGACTTTGATTTGACCGTAATGTTTTTAATTTCTCGGTCAAATGTTTCCAAGTCCACTGGAACTGTTTAACGGGGGATATAATTAATTTGACAGTAATATTTTAAATTTCTTGGTCATTTACTTTAGAGTCCGGTAAAAATACTTTACCGGGAGAATATTTTGTTTAGACTGTAATGTTTTCCGTCAAATATTTATAACTCCGGTGAAATAATTTTGAACGCTCCCGTTTCCACACCACGGTAAGCCGTTAGGCTAGGCCGTAGGAGCGTCGGCGCGTTCTTTTTGGTTACCCAGAGCTTCCCCTGGAGGCCTAACCTCTGGGGTGAGAGGCCCCAACCATCGCCTCTCACAGTGGTAGCCACTCCATAACAAAATGCTACCTCCTTTTATTTTTTATTTTTACTTTTATACTTTTTTTGTATTTTACTTTTATACTTTTTTTGTTGCGCCTTTCCATCCACTTTTCCCTGACAGTCAGAGGATTACAACAAACGGTTTCACGGTTTTTTAGGCCAACCTCCCCACACCCCTGGACTTACAAAGGGTTTAGCCCTGCCTTGGGTGAGCGACTGCCGGGCCTTATTTTTTATTAGACCCCACTCGAAAATATTTTTCGAGCGTAGTACTTCGCGGACATCAAGGCGCAGTTTTCATTTTTATTTCCATGTACAATACAATCTACAAGTTCATAACTATCGCTACTATTTACAATATTAATCTCTTTAACATTAGGGTGAAATTCCCGAAGGAACTGAGCCTTTTCAAGACCCTTTGTATAAATAGTTTCAAAAGGTTTACAGAGTGAGCTTAAAAGCTCCTCACTGTACTCTACCTCGCCATCGTCCCACTTAATGTGGTGATAATGACGGGTCAACCAACGGGCTGTCCTTTGCATTTTACTATTTAAACAATCAAAGCTGTATGGAGGTCGGAACACAATCTGTGTTCTATACGACCTCCCAACTATAGCAAGTTCTTTAATAATAAATCTACTATCGTTACTCCGGAAAGCTTGAAACTCCACTATAGCTTCCATAATAAAATTTCCTGATATAAACGGTCAGCTACGTGAGGCGGTAATTGATCCGTACAGGTTTCAGCATCGGTTAATACTTGATTAATAAAAACTTTAATAATATCCTCTATATAAAATAATTCTAATAGAGAGCGACCAATTAAAGGAATATATTTTACAAGTTGATCCCACTCGTTACGGTTGAGAGCCAAGGAGTGCTCGCCGTCAGAGACACAAGCGTACTGCTGACCAAAAATACTGCTAAGCTTTATATTAGCCCCCGTGTCTATAGTAATAAAACACTGATAATTCCCCAAGAAAGCCAAAGTTATTTCATTGAACCTGTCAACTAGCTGACAGAACGAGTCGTAACTCCAAAATACAACACCTTTTCTCCCCTTAATTAATACACCCAAACTATTATCTCGATTTTTAAAAATACCCGACACGACACATTTGGTGAGTTCTGGGTCCAAGAAATGTACTGACTTTAAAAATACTCCGGTCATTAAATTTATAGGCTCAACCAATCGGGGGATAGGCACAGCGTCTGCCTCCGGCGAAGTCATCTCTGCTACTGACCATCTTCAGTCTGTAATATTCAACGTACAGATGTATCTTTTACCCCTTCCCCACCCCACCCCACCCCAAGGGGGGCGATTCGCCCCCCTTGTACATACATTCCAAGTGTTGGACCCGGAGGGTCCACTGTTTAGAAATAACATTGGAAATTTTCTCTTGTGTAAGTTTAATACGCCTTGAAAATCTGGCTCTGTCCCGTGCCAGTTGTTCCCAATCTGATTTCCTACCTTCTTCTGGCAAACTGTATATTTTTGTAACTACCGGGTCGGAGAAACTAACTCGAGATTTTCCTGACATCTCCGGTTATCGGTGTGTATGTGTAGTGACAGTCGTGTAGAATTAAACAATATGCCCAAGTATTGGCTGGGATGGCGGTTTTAGCTTGAATCTCAAGCCTGACGTCCACTGGCCCTGTTTTAATTGTATCGTCCTGTTTTGAACAGTCAATTACATAAAGGGGGCACTTTGCTTTAAAATCATCAAAGTTTAATATAGGTGAACCAATTCTTCCGTAATACGAGTTTTGGAAAGTAGCAAACATGTCATAGAACAAGGCGGTGTTCCCGCGAAGGTTATCGTATGGGTAAAAGTTTGAGTTTAAATAAAGTTTTACATCAGTTAGGTCGCAGGCATCAAATTGTGACATATCCTTTACCATATCGTTCTTTCTGCCTGTCTGGAAGGCCAGAACAATATACCGAGGTTTTTCCGTTTGGTTAGATGTTTTAAGTGTCCAAGATAATGTTTCAGTATTCGGAAGGTTCGGGTATTCAATCGTTTCCCATTGCCGGAATGGGAGATGGATCGCGGGATCTTTCTCAATAAACTTGTACAATTTTAACTTCTGAGCGTCATTTACTGTTATATGAGGCATACGCCAGTATATTTTATCAATTTTTAATTCTAAAGTCCCGGCCTCCGGAGTTTTTACAGCGTTATTATCTGTAGCTGAGCGTAAGAGTATAAGTTCCTGTTTAACGTTTACCAACACCCTCCTATAGTCTTCAGCGAAACCTAGCAATAGTTTTAGAGGTATAGAATATATAAAATCTGTCACTCTTTCAGAGTTACCGGGGCCTAGCCAGCAGGCGTTCTTGAGGGTGTTTGTTTCTTCCGAGCGAATGGATAGAATATTTTTTAAAGTAGTAGTAATACCGACATTTTTTGTTCTGTCAATTTCCTTGCCACAAATCTCGTACCGAATTTCTTCAAACAAGAAAGACATTGCGTTATTTACAAAGGATACGTTCAGAGCAGACCCATCTGCCTTTTTAGCGCTAACTTTACCGTGAATCACGATAAAACTTTCAAAAGGTGCGGTAATTATGTCCTGCTGTAATATTGGTATTCTAATTTCATCATTATTATTATAAGTTGTACTTGCATACGGCTGATGTGAGTGCAACTCCATCCCTGTTATCAAGTCATCGTATACAGCCTGGCTGTCTATCGCTAGTAGCGCCATTTTGTATTACTTTAAAACCGAGAGAACGGAGAAACTTTATATTCTTACAACTTAACGTCTTGACTTTCTGAACACTACTGACCTGCTGCCTCGCCGGCATTCCCCTAAATAGTAGCCCCATTACTGCGCCTGAGATGTAGTCTAACAGAAATTCTTTCTCCGCGAAAGTTAACAAGATTACCGTCCTGGTCTCTTAGAGACACTGTCAAGTTGTTGATCCTTTGACTGATGACGGGTAAATAAATAACATTCCTCGGTAATTCTATTATTTTATAGCCCGGTGGTTCGGCAGGGTAGAACTCGTGTATGACATGACCCTCGACTCCGTTTAGGTACGACCCACGTGTGACATTACAGTCCACCCGTATAGAGTTGACTTTAATTATATCTACAGGTAGTTCCGAAACATGTTGAATATTAGCCGCGTATATTTGTTTTTTGTAACCCAAGAGTGTTCCCAATGATTGCTCTTTAGTAAAGTCAATTTTCTCAGAACAACATATCGTAGCTTTCAAAGTGTTGTTATTTGGTTTTAATGTAAACTGGATTTCTTTCGGTAGCTGGGATTTAATGTATTTTTCAATGTCCTCAATTTCGTAAGAACCTTCAGGGATTATAATAATTTTATCATCACCGTAGTAAAACTTATCATTAATGTCCTTCTCAATGTTTGGTATAGAGTTATAAGTGGTCAGTTCAATTAAACCAAGTTCCCATTCACCCTTGCTAACATCTACGGGAAACGCTAGCTCGTGGGATAAAACACTAGTTGCTCCCGTGAGACAGAACATTACTACGGAGAAACTTTAAGCACAAATGTCCGCAAACAACTGAGTCAAACTTCTGTTGTCTCTTGTAATTATAGTATAGCTCACAGCCACTCAAGTATCGTGAGATCTCCTGTGGTGGTCTTAAATTGCCAAAACTGTCATAGTAATAGGCTTTTTTATCAATCTTCTTGTAACAAACCCAGTGAGTACCCTGCCCAGATGTACTGTCCAAGTTAACTATCGCAGATTCATATTTTCTCGGGCGTTTCGGTAAACTGTCTCTCATGTAAACCCCTCTAAAGTTTGGAATTTTTAGCAACCTCGCGTATTTGATTAAATCGTAATTTGTAAGTGGTTTTATCGGTATCGAGATGCTTTTTTTTTCGTTCTCCTTTTCTTTCTTCTACCTGCACCTTTCTTAGTACCCGCACCTTCCTTTCTATAGGGTCTTAGATACAGTCCTTGGCCTCTGGTACGTTTAGCGGGGCGTTTCTTTTTACGGCCTCCCCCAAATTTTGATTTTGCCTTCATGGCTGTAGTGACTGCCCAAGCAGCGGCTTTCTCACCAACACTAGCGTTACTGGACTTGAATCTCTGCCAAGCGCGTTCCGCCAACTCCTCGTCCGCTTGCCTTCGTCACTCGTTGTCGGAATACCGGGAGTATGCTATGTCGTGGACCTTACAGGCCTCGTCCAAACCGTTTATTCCTTTGTCACCTCTAGCCAATCTCGCTTTTAATCTCGTGCCAGGTCCACAAAATTGATATCCTCCAGGTAAATGTAATTCGACAGGTAGTAAGTCTATGGCCTTATTAAGAACAGATGAAATAATACCTCCGCCTCGCACGACTGCTGGCTTACGTCTGAGAGGTTTCCTTCTGGTCTTAGCCATTTTATTGTAAATATTTAATCACCTCGTACAGTCTATTTAACAGTGTTTCACGTATACACGGAATATTTCTCCAGATAGCCGTAATATGTAAGATACTCTATTGACTTGTTGCGCGAGGTAAGGGGCAACACAAGTAGTAAGAGAACCAACATCTTCGACGGTCCAGAGTAGACTAATCAGTATTCCCCGGTTTAAGTGACATTATATATTCAGCTTCTGTCTTGAGGAGATTGGGGAACAGTATCATCAAATATACCCGTGGGCTAAGGATGAAAATTCTCTTTAATTTGTTTCAAAAGAAGCTCTACTCAGCCCCTCTTCAGTCATAAAGAGATCATAAGTATCAGGCGGAAGAGGTTTAACGTCTTCTTCTTTAGGCTCTTCATCACCTTCTAACCCTTCAGCAAACAAAACTTCCCAGTCTAAGTCATAATTTTCACCCGGCGTGGCAGACCTCCCAGTTTGTTTTTTGTTAATATAATTAAAGAGCATGGTACCAAATTTGTTCAACCGTTTCTCGTGAAATTCTTTATTACTAGTTATTAGACCTTCGCATTTTGACAGTCTGGTCTTGAGACCGGTTAAGTCAAACTGTTGATTAGCGAGGTTAATGGTTATAGGCAATATCTCTTTTTCCAGGTACGACTTGGTAACTGCATCGCTGGGGTCTGTTGGTAAAGCTAAATTAGTTATTTGTTTATTATTAGCGTCATATTTATCGTTGGAGATAGTCATACTTAGTTTTTTTAGTATGCCCAAGTTTACTGCCTCCGAGGGCTCCATGGGGTCAGCTACACTCCATAGTCTTTTATTTTGCATATTGAACCTCTGAACGTCAGAAGGTATAGATTTATGGTCAACATAATTCTTTGTAGCAGCGTCGAGTGGCTGTAACGGTGTAGCCAATTTACATATTCGTTTATTTTGCATATCATAGTCACCTTGAGGCGTTAAATTGAAACCCTCTCCCTTGGGGCCTTTGACGGCCTCACCTCGGGATTTCCGGCTACTACGTCCAAACTTGTCAATGGTCATTTTAATAATGCTTTAAATCTACTGTTGCCAGCTCCTTTTATATACCCCGCTTCCCTTAGCTCTTCCACAATACTTAGTATTTCATTGCTATGGACTCTGTTTCCAGTCTCTGTTGACATCGCAATGTGTCTTAGTCTACTTACCAATTCGTCGGCGTCGTCCCAGTGTATTATATCACGGGATTTAGCATTTTTCCACGCTAGACCCTTGCCCACTCTGGCCGGGAATAAGTCTTTAATAATTCTTCTGTACTTTAGATTGTTGTCCCTTCTAATTTGATTGTGGAATTTGTATCCTTTCTTGTGAGCGTTGGTGGCGATAATAATACTCTTATAGGTATTAAGATCGTCTTTATTGTATATATCCTCGTCAGGGGTTCTCTTAAATATGAGCTCATACAAACCTTCGGTAGGACTATATCTTGTGTTGTTTATTAGTATAGTTCCATCGTTGTCAAAGTCTAACACCTTATCTCCCATCATTAAAGTACTGCCTTCGTATCTAGGACCGTAATCATGATCAATAACTCGGACCTTACCGCTAGCATCTTTTAAAAGCAGTGTCATATACCTCACCGTCATGGGGTTACTAAACTCATTTTCCATATATTGGGACGCTGTTTCCAGTCCCGAAGGGGTCGATACAATTTGCTTTAACCCGCTGGTTTCAGGTGTAGATACACTCTGAGGAATAAATTCAGCTTCTCCTTCATCATCTGTCGTATCGTATTCCATTGGCTCTTCTTTAAAGGTTTCGGGTTCTGTTTTTATGTCGGCTGTGTTTGTTGTCGTTTTTCTAAGTTCTTGTATAATTGGTTTATACTGTTTCTCAAGCATAATATCACTTTCCTCAGATCCTTCCTTAAACATTTTATACTTTCTCTTAATGGCATTACGCAGCTCTATGAGCCGGTTTGTCAGTTGCTGTTTCCTGCTCCGCTTCATAGTCATAAATGATAGATTTCAATTAGCGCATCTAGATTTAAGGCATTTCGACTTGCCTGAAAAACAAGGCACGCCTCTTATGCCTCCGTATGTACTCGATAATATCCAACAGTGAAACACCAGCGCTAAAGTCCATACCTCTGTAGTACCTCTGTTCTCTAGCATTAAACCTGGGAATCACATAACGACCGGTAAAACTCCTGAATACAAAAGTACGTTTCCACCCGTCTCTCCATTGAGGTATCTCTGCTACGGTGTATTTATCACTTTCAATTGTGTTTTGCATGAATCGTCTGAGTAACGCCATAGGCCTAGGCTCGTTGTGGTGTTGCAATAAATAAGAATTTAAAAGCCAGAATTCATCAGGGTTAGCTCCTGTAAACGCTTTCCATTGGTCAAATAGCACTCTGTTTGTGATAGTGTACAGGCCATTGTTAAGACTTAGGCCGAATCTCTCACACTGTAACGGGAGTGTAGGTAAGGCTGCTCTTAAAAACTCTGTAGTGTATAATCCTTGGCATAGATTATTAACACCGTTATAAGGTTTATTTCTATTACCCCTTGGGATACTGTCAGGCACTTTTGCGTACCCGATATTATAACTAATATCGATGTGACATTTTAACCTTAAAGCTTTGTTATAGACTGTCATTGGTGATCTTATTGGAATACTGCGTTCTGTCAGAAGTATACACCGTGAAGCAAATGGGATCTTACATCCGTATTGCAGCATTTCATTACAGATTTGTGTAAAATTAACGCTACCGTGAAGGTTACGTAAAGGCAATACTTGCCCAAAAAACTCGGGGAACGGCCTGAATCTAGATATCATGTTTTGAGGGTCTCGCACGGTACAATTGAACATATCTTCGTGATATATTACAAGTTCCAATGGTACGTTTTTTTCTTCGCATTTGTTCATAAAACTAAGCCATGTATCTCGGTTATAAGTTCTCTCACTCGCGGATATCATTAATAAAACTACTGGTGGTATCACAGCGGATCTTTTTAGTTTTTTATGTCTCCAGCATCTTTTGTTGAATTCATATCCATGAGGGGGTTTCTTACTGCAGTAGTTTCCACAAAATTTTTTCTTGTCCTTGTAATAGAAAGAGCACAAGTTTGATTTAACATTATGTAGTTTAGCGTTAAAGCCTCTTAGATCGTTGTAAGTGTAGATGCGAACCATTATAGTTCAGTTACAAAACTGTCCACACCTACTCTGTACCTTCCCTTATAAGGATCTAGTGTCTTGTCAATCACTAGGAATCCAAAATTATCACGCCAGGCATGAGCGCATATTTCTTTAAATTTTTCAAATGACATGTCAGTAGTGACATGATCGTTGTAAACATGTCTTAGGTTCCTTTCGTCTTGCTTAAATAAAATAATAAAGTTACAGTTGTCCCTCACCAGCTGTTTGGGTATGGCGCTGTATGTCTGCCCTAAATAGAATGTATCTATATTTTTATGTCTTCCCATAGAAAAATAATTACGTATATTGTCATGTTTTTCCAGCGAAATATCGTCAAAAATCATTATAGAGTTTGGTTTGGCTTCGTTTGGGTGTATAACTAAACTATTATCGTCAAATTCATGATACCCAACCTCCTTAGGCATAACCTGTTTAAGTAATTTGTATTTAGGTTGATAGAGGGACTTTGAAAAAACATAGATATTTTCAAATCTTAGGCCGTTTGGGTCAAACAATAAATTGAATAAAACATTGGTCTTCCCAGAGGAACTTGGCCCCGCTATTATGCAACGTATTGAATCTGGCAGTAAAACACCGTGTTTATTCTTTTTAGTCATGCCCGACCCCGAGATGTAATCGTCAAGGTTCACTACAGGAAACCCGACATCCTGCTTCTCAACCCGCATCCTGACTGATTACATTATCATACTCGCAAACCGATATATACATCCTGTGGCCTTCCACGGAAGTCGTGTATCGCAATCACAATGATAACTTGCGGCCTTCCACGGAAGTCGTGACCGGCCTCTATCACACCAAGTCCTTGGCGTCAATCCAACTGTCATGGCTGCTATCATACCCCTTCCACCGTACATACAGCCTGTCTCCTTTCCTTTTTAAAACTCTTTCAACTAAATAAACGTCCCCTGTTTTGGACTTGCTAATTTCTTCTGCATAAAACCCGCCTTTTAATATTTCCCCTCTGTTGTCCTGTAATATGTATGTTACTGGTCTTGTCGGTTTAATCGCGTATACTGTAAACGTCTCGTTTGTCCAATTTGGCAAATACCCTTTTTTAAACACTCTTTTTACTTTACTTATTCTAACACTGTCACCTAATTTTAATTTTTGTTTAAGGATTTTATGTTTGGGTTTTTTAACTTTATTTATTTTCTTTAGAATGTCTTTGACATGTTTTTGTTTAACATCATTGGGTTTCATACCTATAGTTTTGTGCTTTGTGTTGTTGTAAGATTTTATGATTTGTGGCAAAATACTTAACCATTCGTAACTTCCACGGGCAGTAAATAACTTGTACATTTTTGTCTTGAGAGTTCTGTTGAGTCTCTCCACTATACTTGCTTTAAGTTCTGAATACGTAAAATAGTGGTTGATTTTATACTTTTTCATTAAAGCGTTTACATGTTTATTGAAAAAGTCGGTACCTTGATCTGTTTGAAAATTTTTTATTTTATATTTAGCTAAGATGGGTTCTAAAGCTTTAGCGACTTGTGGCCCTGACTTGTCTTTTAACGGAACGGCAAAAGCTAGTTTTGAGAAACAGTTAATTATCGTGAGAATATATTTGTAGCCGTTGTTAATCCTCGCAAAGGGCTTCATTTCAACGAGATCAGCCTGGTAAAGGTCCGTTAGCCCCTTAAGGGTAACTTTACGCCTAGTATAGTTTCTCCTGGCAGGACGATGTAGTTCATTAGCTATAGCGTCCATTGTCAAAATGGTAGGTTTTATTCAGATGTCGCTAGTTTTATACTGAATGTTTGCTTGGATGGGGTTTGAGACCATCCGTGCATGTGCACCCAGGTTAAACATTATTCCGTGCGTGAGCCAATCCAGATTACCTGGTTGATGCCCAGTACAGACTAATGTCCTCTCCCTTTGAGCAAACAAAGGATAGAGATTTTTTAAGACAAACCATGGCTCCTCCACCGCCATGGCCCGTGGAGGCCTTCCAAGAACAAACTAGTTGCCTCCCCCGTTTATCTTTTTTACTTTTATAATTTTTTGTATTTTTTCACCCACCGGGCCATTCGAGGGAACGGCTCAAGTCCTGCTCGGATCTGGGCCATTCAATCTACTAAGCCCTTCTTTCACCCGAGGTCGGTTCGGTTGAGTTGTCTGGATGTTAACCAGGCTCCTCAATCTACTGGACCCCTCATTCACTCATGGGTTGTTCGAAGGAGTAGCCGGGGTGTTGGCCAGGCTCCTCAATCTACTAAACCCCCTTTCAGGTTTACGGGGCTTTTCGTCACCCGCGCCAGGGACCTTCATTCACACACTTACATTCATACAGTGGGACTTAGGCGTTATCCAACACATGTTCAACAATATTTACAAAGTTATGTGAGGTGAGGATGTTGTTATGAGCAGAATCAAAATGCATGCCATAACTCCTCATAACCTCTTTAGCTTTATTTACAACATTTATCCCGTTAGGGACAGATGATTTTATAAAGCAAGGTACAAAACCTTCCTTTCTTGCTTTATTCAAAGCCTTGTGGAATCTTATTTTTTGAGTACGAATACACTTGTACTCACAGACTCCGTATAACTGCAACATTGTGTCTTTAATAAGGATACACAATACGTGGCTAAGGTCTTCCTCTTTAGGAAAAACTGCCAGTTTAGGTGCTTGGTCAGTTAACATTTTATCCATTGTTTCATTTTTACTTTTAAATTCTAAGTTAATGTGGGTGAGCTGTTGGTTAGTTTCCATAACGTTTGTAATTTCTCGCATGAGTTGAGAGTTTTCATTCTTTAACTGATTATTCTCCTGTTTGATTTGATACATTCCATATTTTCTTATGGAAGGCAAGACTTCACTTGTAACCCATCTTTTGAATGCTTTAGCTTCTGGTTTCAAGGAGCGCAAAATAAGAGAATACAAACCAGATTCATTGATGAAGTTAGACTGATATTGGAAGTTAAAGGGGGGTCTATCGATAGACCCCCCTTCAGAGAGTATATTTACAGCCTTACACGTATCTTCTTCATCAACATTTATCCGCAATGCCTGTTTCGTATTTTTATAGCACAAGATTTTAGCAACATCTTTTGCTTTGAACCAAGGATTATTTTCACTGTCAAACAGTACAGCAACGGGTTGATCATTAAATATATAAGAAGTTAAGTGAGACATTTTTATAGGTTATATTTGTATCGCTGGGAGCTCTTACCTGTGCAGATGCAAGGGGCAGAGTGAAGTTAACTCTTGAGAATAAAGAGCGCTATAAAGTCTCGACCAATCAGGGCGCAGAACGCCTAATTACAACCAATAGAATGCTTCCTTATTCCAACCAATTACAGAGCAGTATTTTAACAGGTTTCAACTAGTTTTCGGGTTTTTTAAATTTAATTAACACATGGTGCACGTGTTCTTTATTAAATTCATCATAAATCGTAAGGTCAATGCACGGGCGATCTTCCGGGTCGCCCCACTCGTCATCTAGCACAAACGAGTCAGTCAGACATCCTAGGTTCTTTTGACCGCTGTCAAAATAAATGTTATATTCTATTTCATCGTACTTGGAGAATTTAGCTACTTTTTTCATAACCCTTTCTTTAGAAAATCCGCTATTCAGCATTGCCTTGCCACTCAAAAATTCAACTTCTATTCTGTCAAAGTCTGCATTTGATTTTACTTCCAATTTTAATGGCTTTCCTTCAAATTTTATTTTTCGAACAGGTCTTCCGTCACATAATAGATTTATAAAGATCCAACCGATATTTTGTTCCCAATCTTCCTCCCCCTCCATTTCAAAAGGTACAGCAAACAAATTACAATAGCGCAGATCAGAGCTACGTAAGGACACGTCTTACCTCGGCAGGAGCAGCGGCAAAAGTGGCCGAGGCAGAGCGAATTGCCTTAGAATCATTGTAGGATAGGTGGGGCCCATTTTGGGCCCCACCTACTTCCGGTGTTGTTTTACTCAAGTCTTTGAATTTTGTAGCCAAATGGTAAGGTGTCGTACTCGCCCTCGAGCTTCCTTTTTGGTCCAGTAATTTTAAAAACTTTGGTTTCGCTTACAGTTACAATATCTCTGTCTTTAGTCCTCCTGATTCGAGATTCAGTTATTTTCAATGATTCTCTTGTTTCACTAAGGACCATTTGTTTAAGAGCTTCAAAGTTTAACGTTTCGGAGGTTTTTAGGTTGAGGGTGAGACCCTTAATTTTACACACAGATTTTAGTTTTTGTTTGTTGGTTGACCAGACAAGGTATGCATAAGTTTTAGGCCCCCCAGAAACAAACTCTACGATATAAGAGCCAGGCCCGTAGTCACCTGCCAATTCATCTGTCATTTCCCCAAGGTAATCTCCCGTAGGGACCTTGTACAACCCTCCCCGGTAGAGATAAATACACGAGTCCGTGTCATAATACAATACTTCCAAGAGCATCCAAGTGTTCATACAATTTAAGTCTAGCCTGGGCTGTGGTGTAGGCCGCAATAACAACATTAACATTTGTCAGAGGTTCCCCCACTTCCTCGATATATTCCCAGTTAACAACAACTACTTCCTCATTAACAAGCTGAATCCTATTGACTTGTACTTCTGGACTTATTAACATTTTAAACAAAACTTTAGATTCCCTTACAATTGTTGCTTTAGTTTGGTTCTCCCTCTGTCCGAACTTTCCACAAAAACTGTTTAGCATTAATTTAGCCAATTGCCTCAAACCCCCGTTCTTACATATTTTGTCTTTGTCTAATTTAATTCCCTCATGTTGGAAATAGTCCCGCACGTACCGGTCCTTGTCTTCCTCTGTCTTACACCAGCTAGGATAGCCTGAGGCTTCCTGCTTCATTTTCAAGAATTTATTAATAAAATCGGTAAAAAGTCCACCTTGCTCATAAGTGGCTACCTCGTACTCCCACAACTCATACATGTCCAAAATCACATAGCCTTTCTCTATGGCCTTCCTGATTTCATCCATCGTCCACGTTCCTACCATTGCCCTTTCACTACTCTCATGTTCACAATCCCCCTGAATCTGATTTTCTCCACAAGTCCTACATAAAACAAACATCAATTTGTTGTTCATTCTAGCGGGGAGTACAGGGTGGTAGAGATCCCGAGGTGGCAGAATCTTACATTTTAACAAACCATCTACATTTAGTCCTCGCTGCCTGCACTCCCTATCTCCCACATAGATTGTGGGGTGGCCCAAAGGATATTTCCCATACTTGCAAACATATGGGTAGAGAGAACAGACATCTACATATTGAATTGATTCTCCCCCTTCACATTTACAATACGTTTTTGCATTGCCCGTTCTGCCTCCAAAGAACGCTTGTCTGGGGTCAAGGGGAAGGTTGTTGAGGATCGGCAGGTTGTTCAAGTGTTTAAGGTTATGTTTCTTTTTTAATGCTCTAAACTTACACTCCCACATTACTATAGTTTCGTAATCATTGATTTTAGACATTGTTTTCAAAGTTCTTTCATATCTTAAATTAAGTGAATCTGAGGGATCCTCCTTCAGAGGAGCCTCTCGATTGTAAGGGAAGCATTTTGGGCAGCCGTGCCAATAACACCCGTGAAACTCATAAATTCGCTCACCGTCAAACCCATCTACTTTCTTCCCGTTAATTTTTACTTCTTTACCTCGGCCCGCATGCTCAATCCTCACTCCCCGTTCCTCCTCTTCCCAGCTTAACCATTGAAGGGCCTCTGTAGACTGGTTGTCAGTCAGTCTGTACCCGTTTTTAGGAATCAAACCAATTGTGTCTGGTTTTAGAAAATTGCGGCGGAAGGCCAGGTTACACGCGCTAGCAATAGTTACGGCCTCGAGGAAAGGATCTGCGTTACATTCTTTCAAGAAAATACTTCTAAATTTAATACACGCTTGGGCTAGGATTTCTACGTCAGAGATACAGTACTCCAAGATTTCCTTTTTAAAATCAAAGACATAGTTACTCGCTACTTGTTCGTCGTACCAAATCTCGAAGGCTTCGTGAGGTTTCTCAAACATTGATTCCGGGCAGTAATACTTTTTGTCGGGCATAGAGCCTACATAATTTTGGTTTGCCAGAGTGTTAAAAAGATGCGGGGAGTAGCCCTTCTTTTTCTCAGGAGGCAGTTCGAAGGCATTAGGGAGCGCAGAGAGGGCCATGGGGAAATAGCTTAGGGAGTCGATGAATCTTACGTTGTCCATTTCCATCAGAATAATTTTGGTTCCCCTCATTACCAGCTCCGGCGTAAATTTTGTTTCTTCCATGATGTGTTTTAGTAAAAACTGAAAGTCAAAGCCCTGCCCGTTGTGGGAAATTACACAAACATTTTTGAACTGTTTACGAACTTGCATCACATAATCCATAAAATCTTTAACCGGGTCAGAGTTAAAGACTCTTGTACGGTTCTTACATGTCATACAAAGTTTGCCATCGATACAATTAAAGCAAAATTGTTGTGATACGCACAGGTTAACTTGATGTACTTTCTGTTGAGGGTCTGAGGGAAGAGACTCGTCTTGGCGAGTCTCCAAGTCAAAGAAAATGAAAAGATAGTCTTTAGTTTTAGGTTTTCCGTCATTGGGTTGCATGTAGCATTTATGATTGGGATCTTTGAATGCATTGCAGGGTTTACAAAAAACTTCACCGCATTGGTGAGGTCCTGATCTCTCTTTTAAATTAATCAATTTTCCACAGTCAAGACACTTTTTTACTGTTTTGCATTTGTCAACCTTAAGGGCGATAAAACAGAGCTGGTTCCGCAAAGTCATGTTACAATCCGGGCAAACTATTCCCCCATGCTCCTCTTTACAGGGAGGCGAGATGGTTTGGCATTGAGGACAGATGTTTGAGCATCTGTGCCTAGCTTTGTGGTCATAGGGAACATGGCAGAGTTCACAAAAATAGTTACAGGCGAAAGCAGCGGTCAAACTGTTGATTACATTATAATGACCGTTGTGAAACAAAAGATTTATTTTAAATTTAGGATTTTCAACAGCTCCTTCAAAGTAAACATCGCGGCCTTTTCTGTCAAAGTTGTAGACGGTAATTTTGAAATCTTTTAGCAAATCCTGAAACTTTTCCAATTCGGGGATACCGGCGCCTTCCTCTGAGATCTCTACCCTTGCCTTCTGCATCAATATTTGGGCCCTCACTGTCTGTCGTTTACCCTTGTCCATACGTACAAGATTATACTCTGGGTCGTTTGTCACTTTAGCCATGGCCACCACCAAAGCCCTGGGGAGACACAAGTTGTCTTTATTATTAATAACAACAATACCCCGTCTCGCTTTACACTCTTCATCGAAGGTATTATAAAATCCAGGTCTTTTGTGAGACCCAGAACCTACAGGGAGATTAACTCGGGTACATGTCACTTTAAATGTGTCTGTAGATTTAATAGATTCTGAATTTGACTGGACAATACCCCCGAAAATTTGCCAAAGTATGTCTTCATTAATTTCACCAGCTGGCCGGAAAGCAACAAAACCAGGTTCTTTACTTTTTAAGTTTAGGCTATGTAAAGTAAAGCCGAGCTGATCATTTTCACGGGCCCGCTCTTTCATTTCATTAACAATTTTAGCAAAACCTCGTCTTAGCCAATCAATTTCAGTAGTTTCAGGAGGAGGATTAGTAAATTTAAAAATTGTTCGTGTTCCATAAATACGGAAGTGTCTAACATATGTATCATCCGAACTGAGAACCTCGACAGGATTTACAGCCATTTTCAAATAAAAGTGAGGTTATTTTACACAGAATAGAATAATACAAAGTGAGGTTATGTAACTCTAAACAATATTATAATACAAATAAAAAAGTGAGGTTATGTTACAAGTAGGCAAACGCTCAAGATTTATCTTTGCAAAACGCAACGAACGGAGCAGCGCAAAAACACGTCCGATCGCAACGGGAGCAGGGAGCAAAGAGAGAGAGAGAGAAAATGCGCGGTAATTGGAGGTGATGGGGTCGGCTGATGCAATAGTGTTGTTTGTTGCGGACCAATCAGGGCGCAGGACGCCTAATTACAACCAATTGGGTGCCTTTTTATTATGACGGATTACGGAGCAGTATTTTAACAGGTTTCAACGAGTTTGCTGACAGCCACTTGTTGCGGATGTTGTGGTTAGATAGTGGATAACCTTGGGTTTTTCCTGTTACAGTTGACGCGGGAAGGCTGTGGCGTGCGGGGTCAGAGGAGAGGGGAGGAGGAGGAGGGAGGAGAAGAAGAAGTAGAAGGAAACGGTCTGGCGATAGACAATGTAGATAGCTTTTAATATATTTATCCAACATATTTCGTGAGTATTATTTCACTTACCTTTCTGGTGATGGTATATTATACACTATTATGGTACATATATATATTTATATATATGATTATACACTGTGGTGTTATATATGGTACATATAATTATATATGGTACATATAATTAGCTCTGCTAAGTTGGTAACACTTTGGAGGGAAAAAAGTGGCGGGAAGAAAAGTAAGGTTAGGTTTGGCGCCATTTTTTTTTGGCGCGCAAATTTGGCGGGAAAATTTGGCGGGAAAATTTTCTTCTTCTTACTCTTTCCGGAATAACGCGCTCTAACCACTATGCCATTTCCGGTTCTAACGGGGTGCCAATCCTACTCAAAGGTGATTTGTTTGTTTTAACAAACAAAAAATTAAAGGGGGTGACGGACTTTTTTTACACACTGTATATATATTTTTATTAAATACACACCAACTAATGCAATACAAAACAATATATAATAATGAAGAACGGTTTTCATTCGTAAGGTAACTGTTTCTATATTGGTTAATAATCTGAAATTGTTGATTTTAAGCTTGTAGTTAGTTTGAATATTTGTGAATTACATTGCCGTAAACAAGCTACATGCTCAAGCTAAAGTGTGTTTCTGAACAAAATTGTGTAGTCGTACTATTTTTTATGTGTTTATTTATTTTGTGTGTGCTTGTTTTTCAAATTGCATTTTGTATTTTAACACTGTTAGAAGACAACTGTTCAAAATTCTCAGTCGTGCTGGTGCCCTGGGACTTAAATCGGTGATCACTTGCACCAAAATTCAAGACTCTAAAAGTTGGTTTGGCAACTAGTATTATATTGTTTCCTCCCTTGGTGTATATTTAATTAGAAAGTTACAAATCTCATATATTCATATAATTTATTAATATCGTAAAACATCAAAATTCGTTCTTTATAAATAGATTCCTTTGAAGAAAAAAAATCAATGCGTATAATTTTACCGCAAATCCTATTAAATTTCCATACACAATATGCACACTCCAAACCCACAAGACACATCAATTTTTGCAATCTTAGACTAGGATCCATGTATTCATCGTGATTATTTTATAAGTTTAGATTTGATTGCGAGAAATGATGATGTCGAAACACCTTAAGACGCTTTGGTATTTGTTTATTGCACCAGTAAATATGCATTTAAATAATTTATCCATGGTAAAAATTACTGAGCCTCAATTTCGAGCTAAAGGTTTTATTTTAGCGGAGATTTAGCTTTTACAATTAAATACATACAATGTTGTAGGTGGAACCCCATGGTGCCTAAGAATAATTGAAATTTTGAATTAATACTTTTAGTAATGCAATGGGGTAAATATCAATTAAATATTTTAAAGAGCCTTTAGAGGAGAGAGATCTCCAACACAAAAACTGATTTAAATGGTTCGGAGAGCCGGTCATTGTTGTTTTATGGATAGATGTCCTTAGTTTAATGTTAGTTCAAATGACCGAGCCGTAACACTATTATATAGACAGTAGCAACTGGTGATTTGTCTTGATTGAATCCCAATTCTCGCGGGCCAGTCACACGCTCTAACCACTGCTCAGGCATTCGCGTATTAATGAGGTGACACATGACCCATGGTATTCTAGAAATAAAGAAAAGCTCCATGGTGTTTGTGTACAGTTAGTAAATTACAGTATTTATGTCAGATTTTTGCAAAGACACAATGTTTCTACTCGGCTAAAATAAGATAAATGTAAGGGGCTGAAGTGTTCCTGTCAACTTCACTTTTATCGCTCCCCTCCTCTTTTCTTTGATATGTTTGTCGTTTTTTTAGGTTACCAGGGATTTAACACTAAACTCTGTGCATTCACCATTTTCGTCTTTTACTGTTTATATTTGTCATTTGCATACACGATATATAATTCTAAAATAAAGATAATAAAACATTAATTATATTTTTTCGGAGTATTTAAATACAAATTTTAATCTTCAGTCATATCAGACGTAAAATATTTCTTTGATCAAATTATTACTGATAATGTATCCATTTCACGATAGAAAGGAATTTTAGATAGAAATTCGTCAAACGTCAAGATGTTGGTAAACTCAAATAACATCATTTATTCATGAATGAGCATCTTCCACCACCGCTCCGGGTTTAAACTTCACTTTAGTGTAAGAACTCGAAATATAAAAATCACCGAAGTATACAGTCTTATTTTACCTGTATATAGTTTAGAGAAAATCGCTAGTTAAGAAAATTACCAAAAAGCTGTATACTGTATTTCTTATAACATATTAGAATCAATGATTAAGATTTTTTAATGAAATTAAATACAGGTTTTAACTTCTTCAATATTTAGATTAAGCTACACATTTCATTTAATTATACATAATAAGCTCTATAATACTTAATATGGCTGTTATTGCTATAATGTAATAAATTAGCTATCGAAATAAAAGTAATAAGAGTGCATAATGATCAAGAGTGCTTTAGCAATATCCAATAACAGTTGTAATTATGACTCTCACCAACCTAATCGAATTTGGTTGCTAATGCAGTGAACCTAAAATTTAATAAAAAATTACCCATACTTTTTATATAATGCGTGAATAATTCACAAATGAATTGTAACTATACGACTAAATGATTTTATTGAGGCTGAATTTAATTTTTTAGTAATACGTATTTTTCAGATCAATGGATTGCTCGATGGTTTCCTCAATAATTTACTTTCTTATTCATAAATCATGTTTCCACCTTTAAACGTTAATGGATGTCCCAATAGTTTATAATGGTTTAAAAAATAAACTAAACTGTAATAACATAAATAATTATATTATAAATATCAATAACTGTGGCACTACGAAAGGTCAAGAAAGTACTATGAGAAACAACAAAATATGGTGCCCAAGTTTATATATATATATATATATATATATATATATATATATATATATATATATATATATAAAACACATTTACGGGGTTTACGAGCTTAAGACTTACCTTTACACCTTTACCAGATTATACTTTATCGTAGTATTTCACAAATAACAGATTAAAGTGTAATTTGAAAAACGTGAATTCAGATGGGGAGGGGATGATGTGACAACGCTCCAGTTCCAGTCTGCTACCAGTACCGGGACTTGTCGAGATGCCCGTGACCGTGACAGTGCTATCTAAATGTTTTTTTCGTTCGTGTCGTAATTCTTTCGTGTATGTGTTGTGTTTTGTTTAAATTTTAACATATTGATGACTTGCAAGCCTTGAAAATGTTGCACATGCAACGAAACATGTTGGCATAACCTGTATGTCAAACATTTTGGACTATTGATGGAGGTAAGAAACCTATTTAGTCTCAACATAGCCCAGAGGCTAATAATAAAAATGGAACTATTGACGGAGGTAAGAAACCTATTTAGTCTAAGCATAGTCCAGGAGCTAGTAATAAAAATGGAATCAAAATGTTATGTATCATAGAAAAGAGGATACAAACTACCAACATCAGATTTATCTTACTTTCCTGACTTGGCGTTCTTTATCAATCAAGTTATAGAAAAAGCGAAATGGTTTATTAGTTGTAAATACAAACAGCATTATAAAAAGTTCATACAAATTTACTATGAGAAATATCATACTAGATTTACACAAAGAGACCCACCACAAAATTTAAAACACCATCTGAACGTGACTAAATCTTTTATAATGATAGTAAAAACATAATTAGTGTTCCTCAACCTAGCAATAGTGATGCAGCTATGCATTCCCATCCAGACAACTCGATTCGAGATATTTAAACCAAACTTTGGAACTACATAATATTTTTCAGTTGATCAAACAGATACCTCCTCCACCGCCTCCAATAATTTCATCTTCATTATTGGAATCTCAACCACAAGAGGTACGTGTAAACAAAATCGAATCAGATAGTTGTTGATGTTGTTGTTAGTCTAGTGAAAAGAATAATATCATGAACTTGTCTAATTACGATTTAAAAAGTAATGAGATAGAGGTGCTTGCCAAAGATTTTAATTTCTCACCAACTCCGAAGTTTGATCATGCACAATTAATAAGTGACACCATTGAATTACGTGTAAACTATTTCTTTGAGACTAATAAAATGGAAATATTCCAAACCAAATATAAACTGCCAATTGAGAGGTTGTACAGTAAATTTAAAGAAAAGGCTAAACTGACCTTTTCCTCTCTGAACCCTGACCACCCAATTGAACAGTTCATAAATGTTCTCTTATCAAATCTTGCAGGTCCAAACTTTCCTGATGATTTACTAAGAAAAACCAATTTATCTAAATAAAAGTTTCAGGCAATCACGTCTTTGAAAAATAACAATGATGTAATGTTTTACCAGCCGATAAAGGAGATATAACTGTAGTAATGAACAAAACATACTATATTTCGGAAAAATTGAGACAAATAGAATATGTTAATACATACAGTTTGCTAGAAAATGACATGACAAACGAATTTAATGAGAACATAACAACGTTTTTGGAAAAAAAGCTGAGAAAGAACTGATGTACGAAAAAATATTGAGGACTTTAATTAATCCAAGTCCAGAAACCCTAATATTCTACCTACTTCCAAAAGTCCATAAAAGAGTATTTACTCCATGAGGGAGGCCTATTGTTGCTTCAATATCGTCCCCAACAGAAAGAATATCAACCTTCGTTTACTGTCATTTACAAAGCTTTGTCACAAAACTACCGCCATTTGTTAAAAATAGTGAAGATTTTATACACAAGTTAAAGAATGTTCCCCAATCTTTGCCTGATAACACCCTTATTAGTAACCATTGACGCTCAGTCTCTGTACACTAATACTGAACACCAATAAGGAATGGAAGCAGTCAAAGAGTTCCTTGAGAGTAGGTCTCAACCATCAATACCAAGAACCACATTTCTAATGACGTTACTAAATTTCATTCTTACTTGCAATTTTTTCAGGTTCATTGACAACTTTTATTTACAAAAAAGAGGAACAGCGATGGGTACATGGATGGCTCCCTCTTATGCCAACCTTTTTATGGTCGAGTTCGAAGAAACATTCTTAGATACCCAATACAACTTCCCTCTTTTATAGATTAGATAAATTGACGATATATTTATGATATAGACATATGGTAAAGAGAACCTTGAAGGATTTTTAAATTCACTTAACGGCTTCAATGAAACTCTAAAGTTTACATGGAATATATCAAACAACATCGTAAACCTCTTAGATATAGATATATATCTAAATAAACGGTATCAGGAAACTGACACATACTTTCTCCCTTTTAGCCAAACTTTAATGACAAAAATATTTGTTATTTACTAAATATAGAATATGAAGTATAGATAAATGTACAGAAAATTGTCTAAAATAGTTGTTTTCAGAAATATCCACCCAAATTGCTTTTTTGGAGGCACTGTAGAGTCCGTTGCTACACACAGTAGTTTTGAGAGGAGAAATGCCCCCTTGCCCCCCCCCAGGGTTAAATAGCAACACATTTCGAACATCATCTGTTGGTCAATGCTAACTTGACCTGCAAATAAAATTTTAATGAAATTGATCAGTAAATAAGAGAGAAATAGTTATTTTTGTATTCCCCATAAGAATAACATTGGACAACGTACTGTGTTTACTGCTAAATGAAAATTACAATTTTCTCCGCAACTAGCAATCGTAGAATAGTAATTTAAAATACTAATTTATTTAGTTTTTTGAGCTCTTTTTAATGGTGAATAGTAATCTTTTTTAACATTTATGATTTTTTATGAAAAATCCAAAAAAACTAAATTTTTGATGTTTTAAGTCCTGTAATTTCTGAACCCGAATTTTTCCAGAAATGCGGGTGGCGTCATTTTGTTGGAAACCTAAAGTTCTACAAACCACGAAAGTTTCATCAAAATCGTTAGAGCCGTTTTTAAGAAATTTGGATTTTTCATGTTTTTTGGTGGTTTTGGGGGGATAATTACCCTTAAAAATCAAAAATTCCAAAAAATGAAAAAAACGCCTGGAGATATCGTGGATTAGTACCTACATACAAAATTTCATAAAAATCAGCCCATAGGTTAGGGCTCTAGCTCTGTAAACATCCACACAGACACACACACACACACACACACACACACACACACACACACACACACACACACACACACACACACACACACACACACACACACACACACACACACGGACACACAAACACACAGACAGACATCACGTAAAAACCACTTTTTTGGGTTCAGGGAGCATCAAAACGAATATTTCCACTAACAACTCAAATTCGAAAATTTTGACGAAAACAATACTTTCTCCATATACTATGTATAGGGGGAGAAAGTAAAAATGGATGTTTCCAACACAAAATTAATGTGAAGCCTATGAATACGTTTCAATACCTCTATTATACAAGTTGTCATTCAGTATATGTAAATAAATCGATTCCAAAAAGCCTAAAAAACTTCAAAACTTTATAGTGAAATTGTGTGCCTAAAATAAAACACAAAAAACTTGTTTCAAGCTTTCCTAAAAAGAGGGTATCCTAAAAACTATTTTCGGAAAAGCTAAAAGTAAATAACAGGACCCATCAAAACGCACAAGATAAATTTAACTGTCCAAAGCTAGTCACCAAATACCATCCTGGGCTACAGAAAATAAATAACATAATCAGAACAGCTTTCAGACTGCTCCAAAACTCTCCTATTACTGAGATCGTAATAATAGCCATTCCTCAAGTGGTTTTTAAAATAACAGCGACACTTAAGGATATTATTTCAAAGCCCGAAAACATTAGTTATAGAAAGATTTACCTGTGCTCACCCATGCAAGAAAACACGATGTATGGTATGTAACCAATTAGAGGAGAGTAAAGATATAAAAAGTAGTAAGACGACAAGAACATATCCGATAAAAGGTAAATTATCTTGTGACACAAGAAATGTTGTATATCAAATCAGTTCTAAAAAATGTCCTAAAACTACATTGGTTTGACAACCAATAACTTAAGGATAAGATTAACAGGCCATCGCTATGACTTTAAACACAAGGATATGACAAAACCACTAGTCAAGCATGCGATTGAACACAATGAAAACTTTGAAAAGCTGTATAAAGTTAAACCGATAAGACATATACAAATTAAATCAAACGTTACAAAACTAAGAGGTATGGCAGAAGCCTACCATATATTAACAAAATCGAAATATTCACAAGGTCTTAAGTTGAGATGGTTTCAGATAAAATTTTCTATTTCTGCTCAAAGTCTTTACTAAACGTGGTTCTTATCCAATCAGCTGTCATCATATCACATTCTAAATTGTCTTTATCAATTGTTTTATTTACATTATTTATAAAAGGTCAAGTGTTAAGTGTTAGGTTATAAAATTTGTTTGTATTATGGCTGAAGAAGGTTAAAGCAAAATATAACAATGTAGTAAGTTTTTGGTATTTTTAAATTTATATATATGTGTGTGTGTGTGTGTGTGTGTGTGTGTGTGTGTGTGTGTCCGTACCCACGATAACTTCCGTGAAAAAGGTTCGATCTTGATGAAATTTGGCAAAAACGTGCAAGACAGCATCTATTTTCATGAGTTCGAGAACCAGACAGGTCGCTTTATTTTAAGGAGGGGTTTGAGGGGATTATGTGCCCCAAAAATGGGTTTTTTGAACTAGTTACAAATAATTTATTTTTTAAACTCAAATTGAGGTTTACACCATTAAATTTACTTAAAAAATTTATTATTTTGATCATCGCTCTACGCCAATTGGTTACCGAGATATTGAAAGTGCTAAACACAGTATGCTGTCCAATGTTAATTTTATGAAGAATAAGTAAAATTGTATATATCTCGCTTATTAATGAACATATATATGGTTGGTGTTTACTGATATTTGCATACCCAATACATTTTTTTTGGTCCCCGTGGCAGCAAACCTGCGTACTCAGCAGCTATAATGTTATTCTTATGGAGAATAATGAACATGTGATATCTCGCTTGTTTTTGAACATATATTGGTAAAACTTGGTATTGTGCTTAGTAGGATACGCCCCACTATAGCAAGCCAATCAGAAGCCAGCATTTTGTATTGACGTCATTCCAAGATGGCGGCGCCCATGGCACTTTATTTCCCGCCAAATTTCCTAACCTCACTTTTTAAATTTTAACTCATTTTGCTCAGTTCTGGCAACCTATGCTCTATGATACATTATTTTACATATACACCATTATATATATATATATATATATATATATATATATATATATATATATATATTATATACTGTAAATTATATGTATATATGTTCCATGGTTCGACGTCACACGTCACTTGACCGCATGGGCTGAGTGAATATATACGTCATCTGAGGCTGAGCCAGTGACGTAGGCGGTTTCGTGACGTAATGAGGGAAAGTTTAAAGGTCAAAGTCACGGGGAGGGTGTTTTTAAAAAATCTACGTCGCACTCGTAAAATTCGAATTGTGATTCGATAGTATAATCGATATAAAATATCAAATGAAAACAATCGAATTAAACAATCGAATGATACGAGTGCGAGGTATTACTATTACAAATATTACTTTATTTTATTTACAATAATTCATGTTTACAATAGTTCCCCGTTGTTCGTTGTCATCGATGTTGTTGTTTTTTCGACACCAATCTGTTCTGATAGGTGTTTCCATTTCATTACCGTCATGTAGAAATAATACCTGATGGCAATGAAATGGAAACATCTATCAGATCTTGAATGAAATGACATTGTTATTTTGTGAAGAGCGTTTCGGAGAGCTCGATGTTCACCGGTCGAGAGCCGGAGGTGTACTGACTATTCGCTAGCTAGCGTTCTGATATCAAATAAAATGGTGGGGGTAAAAGTGTAGGATACGAGGCAGATGGCGTGGGGCAGGTGGTGCGGGGCAGATGGCGCGAGGCAGATGGTGCGAGGCAAATGGTAATTCTTGAATTCATTTACCACCTTATTCCATTATTGTTTAATAAAACGTCCATCAAGGATAACATCATTGCTTCTGTATCAGATGGTGTTGTTGTAGAAACTTCATGTACTTGTATTTCACCAGATATATTTTTGATCAGTGTCATTGTGTTCAACATTATAAGAGACAGATGTGGAAGAAACATTATTGTCTTGTATTTGTGAATCCATGTGTACCGCGCAAGAGCTGGACATATAGTGGTGTAGCGTTTGCGCGTAGGTTAGGTACTCGGCTCTTCCCCCACCACACCAGTCCCCCACCATACCAGTCCCCCCACCAAGTTTTACATCGCACAATAATAATAGTTTACATGTGTTAGTTAGGGTTTAGCTCTTAGACTGTCAAGACCTTAGCTCCGTAACTGAAAACTTCAATAATGTTTGCTCAACGTTGTATAATTATAACAGTTACTATGTTGCAGCGAGGCCAACTAGGGCTAACTTCAGCAAACAAGGTGGGACAGCGCCCTTTTACAGACTAGGATTTTCGTTATACAGGGTGTGCGAAACCCCTTGTTCCATTTGTTAGCAGTCTTTATTGTTCAAACACATAATAAAATACATCAGTTAACAGCTATTATTGTTGGAATAAACAAGAACAACGCACTGTTCCAGTATAGCAAAGAAAATAATTTGTCCGCTAAAGAGCTTATCAGACATCCATTCCATCATAGCTATCGCTTAGAAACCCGGTGTTCATAGCCGTTAACCCCGTATACTAAGTGTCTGTTTGCTTGGGTGGGGTTTGAGACCATCCCGTGCATATGCACCCAGGTTAAACATTATTCCATACGTAGGCCATCCAGATTACCTGGTTGATGCCCAGTACGAACTAATGTCCTCTCCCTTTTTAGCAAACAAAGGATAGAGTATTTTTAGAAAAAAAAGCCATAGCCCCTCCACCGCCATGACCCGTGGAGACCTTCCAAAAAAAAACAAGCTAATTGTCTCCTCCGTTCATTTTTTACTTTTACAAGTCCCACCGTATGGATTCAAGGAATAAATTGAGTACACCATTCACTCTAGGTCCTTCCAAGGAGTAGCCAAGGACTTACCTAGACGCCTCAACGTACAAGACCCTTCAATTTACATTCAGGTTTACGGGGCTTTTCGTCCCCCACGCCATTGACCTTCATTCACACACACACACAAACACAACCACACAGACATACATACAGTGGGAACTTTTACAATGTCCAAGACATGCTCAACTATATTTACAATTGAACTGTTCATGAAGTCAAGTGAGCCATTTTATTTTAAGTATTGTGCAGTAGTACAGATTAGAGCAATTTAGGGCAGGATCAGCGACCAAAGTGGCTGAGACAGAGCTGGAGGTTATATCATCCAAGTTAAAACCTGAAATCAGGCCACGTGACCATGTTTTTTTTACAAAGGGGACGAATCGTTCCCAATACTACCAGTAGTGTTTACTCAAGTTTTTGGATTTTATAACCATAGGGTAGTGTGTCGTACTCACCCTCGAGCTTTCTTTTTGGTCCAGTAATTTTGAAAAGTTTGGATTCATTCACAGTTACAATATCGCGGTCTTTCGTCCTCCTGATTCTAGATTCCTTAATTTCTATGCTTTCAGCTGACTCACTAAGAACCATTTCTTTTAGTTTTTCAAAGTTAAGTGTTTTGGAGGTCTTAGAATTGAGGGTGAGGCCCTTGATTTTGCAAACAGATTTTAGTTTTTTTTTGTTGGTTGACCAGACAAGATATGCGTACGTTTTAGGCCCCCCTGAAACGAATTCAACGATGAAAGATCCAGGTCCGTATTTAACCAGCTCGTCGGTCATTTCCCCGAGGTAATCCCCCGTAGGAACCCTGTACAAACCTCCCTTATAAATATAGAGGGTTGAGTCTGTATCGTAGTACAAGACTTGTGAACCCAGGGCCTCCAGATATTCATACAGTTTCAGCCTAGCTTGAGCAGTAGTATAGGCCGCTATGACTACATTCACGTTTCTTAAGGGCTCACCGACTTCCTCCAGGTACTCCCAGCTCACTACCACTACCTCTTCGTTTACTATCTGTATTCTATTCACTATTATATAGGGTCTTGTCATCATCCCGAACAGTGTTTTGGGGTCTCTGACTATCGTGGCCTTTGTCTGGTTCTCCCGCTGTCCAAATTTACCCCAAAATGAATTTAGCATGAGTTTAGCCATTGATCTCAAACCTTCATTTTCAGCAATCTTGGCGGGGTCCAGCCTGATTCCTTCATGCGTGAAGTAGTTCCGCACGTACCGGTCTTTATCATTCTGAGTCTTACACCATTATGGGTAGCCGGACGCTTCTTGTTTCATTTTCAGGAATTTATTGATGAAATCTGTAAAGAGTCCCCTTTTCTCGTATGTGGTCATTTCATATTCCCATAATTCATACATATCGAGGATGACATAGCCTTTCTCTACCGCTTTCCGCACCTCATCCATTGTCCAAGTTCCTACCAGGGCTCTTTCTTCGCTTTCGTGTTCACAGTCTTCTTGGTTTTGGTTTTCACCACATGTTTTACAGAGGGCAAACATTAATTTATTATTCATCCTTGCTGGGAGTACTGGGTGGTAGAGATCCCTTGGTGGTAGGACTTTGCATTTCAATAAACCATCTACTTGGATACCTCTCTGTCTGCACTCTCTGTCTCCTACATGAATGGTGGGATGACCTAGGGGATAATTTCCGTACTTACACACATACGGGTAGAGCGAGCAAACGTCCACATATTGGATCGTTTCTCCTTCGACGCATTTATGGTAAGTCTTAGAGTTACCCGTTCTGCCCCCAAAGAAAGCCTGTCTTGGGTCTAGTGGGAGTGTGTTCAATATGGGGAGAGAGTCCAAGTGTTTGAGTTTTTTTTTCTTTTTTTAATTTCCTAAACTCACACTCCCACATCTCGACTACTTCGTAGTCACTAAACTTAGCGATTTTGGCCTTAGTTCTCTCGTATCTTAAGTGAAGTGAGTCTGAGGGATCCTCCTTCAGAGGAGCCTCTCGATTGAACGGGAAGCATTTGGGGCATCCATGCCAGTAGCATCCATGAAACTCGTAGATGTTTTCCCTGTCAAACCCATCTACTTTCAGTTTGTTAATCTTTACTTCTTTACCCCGCCCCGCATGCTCGATCCTCACTCCACGTTTCTCTTCTTCCCAGCTCAACCACTGAATGGCAATAGCTGACTGGTTATCCACTAAACGGTAGCCGTTCTTTGGGATGAGGCCGATCGTGTTTGGTTTCAAAAAGTTGCGGCGGAAGGCCAAGTTGCAAGCACTAGCGATCGTTACAGCCTCTAGGAAAGGATCAACATTACACTCTTGGAGGAATATCGATCTGAACTTAAGGCAAGCTTGGGCCAAGATCTCCACATCAGAGATGCAATACTCCAACATTTCCTTTTGAAAATCAAATACATAGTTTTCCGCTACTCTTTCATGGTACCAGATTTTAAAGGCCTTATTGGACTTTTTAAACATTGACTCTGGGCAATAGTACTGTTTATCGGGGATAGGGCCTACATAATTTTGGTTTGCCAGAGTGTTGAACAAGTGAGGAAAGTAACCCTTCTTTCTCTCCGGAGGCAGATCAAATGACTTAGGGAGCGCAGCGAGGGCCATGGAGAAATAGTTAAGTGAGTCCACAAATCTAACGTTGTCCATTTCCATGAGAATAATTTTGCAACCCTTCATGACCAGATCGGGTGTGAATTTAGTTTTTTCAAGAACATACTTTAACAAAAATTGGAAATCAAAGCCCTGACCGTTGTGGGCAATTACACAGACATCTTTAAAACCTTTTCGGACTTCCATGACGTATTCCATGAAATCTTTAACAGGGTCAGAGTTGAAGACTCTCGTACGGTTTTTACAAACCCTGCAAAATTCTGTTTCGATACACTGGTAGCAAAACTGCTGGGAAACACACAAGTTTACTTTATGTACTTTTTGTTCGGGATCAGAGGGGAGAGACTCGTCTTGGCGAGTCTCCAGATCAAAGAAAATGAAAATGTAGTCCTTTGGTTTAGGCTTACCATCGTTCCGCTGTATGAAACATTTGTGATTTGGATCTTGGAAAGATCCGCAAGGTTTACAATAGACTTCTCCACACTTGTGGGGCGTGGATCTGTCTCTAATCCAAACTAATTTACCGCAATCAAGACACTTTTTGACAACTTTACATTTATCGACTTGGTGAGCAGTGAAACACTGTTGATTTCTCAAAGTCATATTACATTTTGAACAAACTATTCCTCCATGCTCCTCTTTGCAGGGAGTCGAGATGGTCTGACACTGAGAACAGATGTTTGAACATCTGTGCACACCTTTGTGATCATAGGGAACATGGCAAACTTCACAAAAATATTTACAAACGAAAGCAGCAGTCAAACTAGTTATTACGTTATAGTGCCCGTTGTAAAACAACAGGTTGATCTTGAATTTAGCATTTTCAACACTGCCCTCGAAATAAACGTCCCGGCCTTTATTATCATAATTGAACACGGTTATTTTGAAATCTTTCAACAAGTCTTGAAACTTCTCAAGTTCTGGGATTCCCGCACCATCCTCGGGCATCTCTACTCTAGCCCGTCGAATAAGTTCCTGAGCCCTCACGGTTTGCCTTTTTTTATCATCTTGCCTAATTGACTTGTACTGAGGATCCTTTGTTGTATGAGCGATACCTACAACCAAGGCCTTGGGGAGACACAAGTTGTCTTTATTTTTAATAACTACGATACCCTTCCTTGCTTTGCACTCCTCGTCAAACGTGTTAAAGATACCAGGTCGTACCCTCCCAGAACCTACAGGGAGATTAACTCGAGTACATTCTACTTTAAAAGTGTCAGTGGACTTGACGGATTCAGAATTTGACTGTATGATCTCTCCAAAAATTTGCCAAAGGATGTCTTCATCAATTTCACCAGCGGGTCGAAATGCGACATACCCCGGATCTCTACTTTTTAGGTTAAGACTCTGCAAAGTGAACCCGAGCTGATCATTTTCGCGGGCTTGTCCTTTCATCTCATTTACAATCTTGGCAAAACCTTGTCTGAGCCAATCTATCTCACTAGTATCAGGAGGAGGGTTAGAAAATTTGAAAATAGTTTTCGTTCCGTACAATCTAAACTTTTTAACATAAACCTGCTCGTCACTAAGTACTTCAACGGGTTGAACAACTTTAGCCATTTTACTAGTTGAATCAAACTAAAAGTTAAATATAAATTAAAACAATAAAGTGAGGTTATGTTAAGCAAAAGTAAGGTTATGTGAACCCAAAGAGAAACTTGAGTAAATACGACGATAGGCCTGGTAAAATAATAATTAAAAATATTAAAGTGAGGTTATGTCTGACTAAAAGAGTGAGACTATGAAATAGAACTATATGTTTGACTCTCAAAAGTGAGGTTAAGATATAAAAGTAGGGTTATGTTATACAATAAAACTGAGTTTAGACCTGATACACCAAATATAATACGCGTTAAATACTAACGACAAATTATAGTAGCACTTACTGTAATAATTGCACAATACTATCACAACTCACTTACCACAATAGCAGAGAATGAAGCAGCGCAAGGACCTCTGACCAACACAAAAGTCTGGAACAGAATGAATGTGGAAGGCTGTCTGCACCGGTATATATAGGCACCAACAACCAATCAGCGATCAGAACGCCTAATACGACCAATGGGGAGCGAGCTTATTCCGACCAATCACAGAGCTGTATTTTAACCTGTTACAACTGGATTTTTTAGGTGACTTACAGTAATTCAGAAACGCTACAATAGAGCAAGAAGAAGAGGGTTTGGAGAAAAACCCTTATTATTGTAGCATATATAATAGTGTAGACCATATAACGGTGAGATAGGCCAAGTTCAGGGTCATCCTGAGGATGTTTTAAAAAACTCTCACAGGTTTTATTTGATAATTACATTCAATATAATGCGTATACTTACGCATATTACGAAATAAGCGCAGAAATCATACAGATTTATTATTAATCGCTAAAGATAGCAGCAGACCTCAAAACACCACTCAACTACAGATAGGCAATGAAGTGGAAACATCTATCAGATCTCGTGTGACATGATATTATTATTTTGTGAAGAGCGTCTCGGAGAGCTCGATGTTCACCGGTCGAGATCCGGAGGTGTACTGACTATTCGATAGCTAGCGTTCTGGTATCAAATACAATGGTGGGGGTAAAAGTGTAGGATGCGGGGCAGATGGAGCGTGGCAGATGGTTACAAAGCAGCTGGCGCGGGGCAGATGGCGCGGGGCAGATGGCAGCTGGTGCGGGGGAATTCGAATAAAATATCCGTTAGTTAAAACCCACCAAGGATAACGTAATTGCTTCTGCATCAGAGGATGTTGTGGTAGACACTTCTTGTACTTGTATTTGATCAGTCGTTTCATTAGTGCCAGCTTGGTAAATATTAAAAGATGATGATGTGTAAGAAACATTATTGTCTTGTATTTGTGAATCCATGTGTACCGCGCAAGAGCTGGGCGCATAGTGATATAGCGTCTGCGTGTAGGTTAGGTACTCGGCTCTTCCCCCACCACACCAGTCCCCCCACCATACCAGTCCCCCCACCAAGTTCTACATCGCACAATAACTAGTTTACATGTGTTAGTTAGGGTTTAGCTCTTAGACTGTCAAGACCTCAGCTCCGTAACTGAAAACTTCAATAATGTTTCTCAACGCTATATAATTATAACAGTTACTATGATTTAAACCAGTGTATTCTGAGTACCCACTTGGCATATGTTAAACCAGAAATAAAGAAATTATTTAGATTTGACCTTCAAAAATCGTTGTTTTTGGCTATTACTGCTATACCCTTGGTCGGATCTGAATTCTGTTTGCACAGACTTGTTCGTCTGATCAATCCGCGTAATTTTAGTACCCACTTGACATATGTTAAACCAGAAATAAAGAAATTATTTAGATTTGACCTTCAAAATAATTTTTTTTGGCTATTACTGCTATACCCTTGGTCAATCTGAATTCTGTTTGCGTCAACTTGTTCGTCTGATCAATCCGCGTAATTTGAGTACCCATCTGACATAGTTAAACCAGAAATAAAGAAATCATTTAGATTTGACCTTCAAAATAGTTGTTTTTGGCTATTACTGCTATACCCTTGGTCAGATCTGAATTCTGTTTGCACCAACTTGTTCGTCTGATTAATCCGCGTAATTTAAATACCCACTTAACATAGTGAAAACCAGAAATAAAAAAATAATTTAGATTTGACCTTCAAAAATCGTTGTTCTTGGCTATTACTGCTATACCCTTGGTCGGATCTGAATTCTGTTTGTACCATCTTGTTCGTCTGATCAATCCACGTAATTTGAGTACCCACTTGACATATGTTAAACCAGAAATAAATAAATTATTTAGATTTAACCTTCAAAATAGTTGTTTTTGGCTATTACTGCTATACCCTTGGTCAGATCTGAATTCTGTTTGCACCAACTTGTTCGTCTGATCAATTCGTGTAATTTAAGTACCCACTTAACATAGTGTAAACCAGAAATAAAGAAATTATTTAGATTTGACCTTCAAAATCGTTGTTTTTGGCTATTACTGCTACACCCTTGGTCGTATCTGAATTATGTTTGCACCAAAAGTTTCTCGTGAGTGAGGGCTAAGATATGTAGTCATCCGGTTTTCGTTCCGTAAAGACTTAAGGTCGGTTTTCGCGCCATACCTTTTTGTAAGGGGTTAGGAAAAGGATAAGAAACATACTGATCAGTTAAAGTTAATCAGTGTGGGACTTAGATCCAAACACCCGGCGTCAGGCTACTGCAAACCCAAGTTTTGACCAAGGTAGTTTACAAAGAGAGTTTATATTCCAAGATTAAGTAAATTTACAACGAACACCCAAGGTCGGTTTTACAAAGGTCAACAGTATCGCTGAAACCCGGTGGGACTTAGATCCAAACACTCGGCGCCAGGCTACTGCGAACCCAAGTTTTGACCAAGGTCAGTTTTAAAGCGTGAAAGAAAAGTACATATTTCATTAGTAAATAAAACACTTCAAAAAAACCAACATCAAACACCACAATCAGTTAAACTAACTACATTTACTAGCAGAAAACTACAAGCGTTACTCTAACATGTTTAATAATAAACATACATCCCTTAAGCTAAGGTAGCATCTCTAATATACAGTGGTACCAACTCTATACTAGAGATACTATTGCTGACAGCGCAGGCAAACAGCTAGCTAGGCTGTCGACCTGCGACTGCGAGCCCTGTGCGAGCCTCTCCTTGGTTTTATAGCCGCCAGCGTTGACGCTGCCAGACAGAGGAGAGCAGATGTCACGGCAGATGTCACGGTAGATGCCGGCGCGGCGGTGCCCCGTCTGTGTATTCAACTATGCTCAAAACGGTCTTCAATAAAGTCGAAACGTAGCACCTCTGGCGGGGACTTATCCAGGTTCCGGAGTCTTAACCGGTTCTTAAATCACAGCTATCCGGTTTTAAATATGCATATAAAAGGTGTTTATTATTCTTTTCAGAATTTGTAAGGTAAAACTTCACTATACATTGTGTAACATGTCATAGATTTGTTTTTTAAATGTCAATAACAATTTTAAAATGGACCATTATAAATTAAATCTATTATATATTCGTTGTAAATGCGTTATTCACTATAATACACTTATATCCTTTCATAAAAAGTGTATCACATATTTGATTTTTCATAAAATAAATTGTTATGTTGCATTTCTATTTATTTAGACTTATGAGGAATCATATAATTTGATATGTAAAGCAAATTAGGCAGTAAATAATAAGAGACTTATTTGTTACATTGATAAACATATCTGGTTAGTGATTATATTTTACTCGTGAAGCAAAAAGTTGAAAATAATTTTTCACCAAAAATACACGTAAAAAACATTTTTTTTTGTCTTGATTACTAGAAAAATAAATTCATGAAGCGGTTTGAGCAATAACGGTTGAATCTTTAGAGATTTTTGATTGCCTTTTTGTTTCATTTTGGAAATGTATTAATATGAACCAACAACATAATTGCAAAAGTGATTAGTGCTATTCAATACATGCAGAGTCAAACTGTATTCAAGAACTACGAGTAAAAAAAATTCAGCCAAAACCTTCAATTCAGATTTATTCAATTCAGTTATAGTTGATTACTTAAAATGGATTGGAGATAGATAGATTGGAGTCGTGTTGCGGGAATTTTACAGATTTCTCAGTTACTGTGCAATGATTCTTTTATATTGAGAAGAAACAGATGTGACAACGCAATTGGTTGGTTTAATTTCTATAATGACTGAATAAAATGAGAAATTTACATACAAAATATATTAAGGCTAAATTAACAAGTGTTTTACTACTAATCAAAACAACTTTTACTTCTACAAAGTGTTGTGTCGACCTTAGATTCATTCAACACGTGGACCACAAATCAAGGACAGACAGACATTCAGACAGTCGAACAGCTGTACCCACACCTGCTCGTACAGATTCGTACGAAATAGATACGAAAGTACGAGATACTAATAGCATTGACTATAGTCAACGCTGAACCACGCCCCCGCACCCGCACCCAAGCGAACCAGAATTGGAAGCGTGCTCCCATGGACGCGGGGCGAGGGGCGGCTCACAGCCCTACCTAAATATGATAGGAAGACCGTGGAGGAAGAATCATTAAAACGCACCATTTGAGAGGCACAAACTGTAATCAACAATTCACCAACAAAATACATGTGACTTCAAATATTTTTAGAAAAACAACAATTGTTCCCACCTGCCTTCTAGCTTACATGTCCTTTTTTATATATATTTAAATAAAGGTGTGTATCGTTCTATAAAAGATTTTAAAAAAAAATCGTTTTAAGTTTAGAGGAGTTAAATTACAGTCTATTCAAAAAATTAAATTTTAACAACCTTTTCGAAATTTTACAACTATTTACTGTTTTCCTTCTTTTTTTTATTTTTATTTTTAGTTAAGTTAAATCTGTCACATTCTCAATTTAAAAAAAATATATAAACTAATCAACAGTGGATAAACAAATTAACATTTAAATAAATAATTGAAGAAATCAATAAATAACAAGGAAACAATTAGTACAAACAGAATTACAATTAAAATTTAAATTAATTTAGAATTATCAAAAGCAATGGTTTGTTAGGGGCCCCCTTTAAATAAGTTATCAATAATTTACCAACAAAAAAACTGTGCCTAAAACTAAATAACAATAATATAAATAATCAGTCCATGGTGGCAACGGCTTTCACACAATTCAACAAATAAATAAACATACACATATAACAAAAGTTCTATTATGACTTGCGGAAGGCGGTTCTGGGCGGGTCAAAGCGGCCCACCGGAGGGGCGACGAAACAGGGCGGAGAGGGGGGCCAGAATCCGGTGACGGCAGCCAAGGTGGAAAATCCCTCTCCGCCGACGCTCATGCTGTTGAGGTGGTCGCGCTCCTCCGGGGCCCTGGGAAACACAACCCAGAAACCCCAATAACACCAGTCCAAAATTCAGCCACTTTCAGAGTTTGCCAGATATTTTTTTTTTTTTTTAATCAAAATTTGCTAATCATATAAAAACACAGCTTTACCCTAACTAAAATATCAAAGTTGCATTTATAAATGAATTACCGCATGAAAACAAAAACAAAAAGTTTTGGGTCAGAAGTCCCCAAACTCCACTACTACTGTTCACAAAATATTTAAAAAAAATTAAAATTTCAAAAGGGGATTTTAACAATTTGCAATCATGAAAACAATATTAAATGAGCTAAACACTGGTTTTTTAAAATAAACAAAGCACTGTACAAGATTAAACAAGAAGTTATTTTTAAATAAATTCACTGTCAGGTCAGGTGAGAAGTTAAAACCATTCAATATTCAAAAATAGGGAAAAAGCCCAAAACTATCTAGTCCAGAGTGCCAAAAGATAAAGTAAAACAATGAAACATTAACAGATAGACATTGACAAGTACATGAAATAAGCAGTTTTAAAGAAAATTAAAAATTTTGGGCTAGAGGAACATTCACATGTATTTCTGATTATAACATGAAAAATTACTGACCGAATTCACTCGGAATAGTCTTAAAAGCTGGGGGAAATATGCCCCCAGCTTTCCAAGCCTAAACCGAGCCTTAACTAAAAGCCTGAGGCCTTTTGGCCTACAAGTTACCCAAGGGTACTTCAGTAACAGAAAAATCAAAATTAAAAAAAACTCATAACTAAATTAATTATTAACCGAATTGGATTAAACTTGCAGGAAACATTCATGAGCATAAGTTACAACTAAAATTAACCAAACTGGCCCTTGGGAAAAGCCTAAGGCCAACTTATACCACCAAATCAGATATGTCACAATGGCCTAGCTTTATCAGCTACAAAAACACATTTACCCTAATCCAAAATGAATGATTGACCTCGGCAAGGTGTAGGCCAACACAAGAATACAAACTAAAGCTATTTGGAGGCCTTAGGCCTAAAATTACACAAACAATAGACAAAAAAACAAACTGAGTTGGACCTCTCAAGTAGTGGTTTTTAAAGTCTTATATCTCGGGTTATATTTGCTCTAGAACCTCGGGAAAGGTCTTAAACTAAACACAGCAATGAAGACTACAAAACAATGACATAACATTTGGTCTGACGCCCACCAAGCCTTGGCCTAAGGCCAAAGAAAAGTGAGAAAACGCTCAAGTTCAACTAGGCCATAAACATGGAAAAACACATTTAAATGCTGTACAGTGCTCTATTTGAGGCACAGAATAGTGTTGAACGTTTAACAGAACCCAAGGGGCTTCCATAAATCCTACTGTGAGACTCGGCCTAAGGCCGAGTGAAAATCCAAAGTTTTAACCTAAAATACAGAAATGAAAAGGTTACGTACCCATCAGGCAGTAACGGCTCGTTTAGACGAACATTACGATGACATTAACAACAGAAAACATGACACAAAATTACTTCACTAACACAAACTTTAGACAGAAAAACTTCGCAGAGTGTTCGTCCTTTGACAGCCACGGAGCCTATGAGCAAATTTTGCACGTTGCGAAACGGAAATTGGCCTCGGGGTTCTCAAGTCAACGCCCAAGGACTCTGCACACGAGGTTCACGGCCGTGCAAATGGGGACGTCAGACCACAGACACTACAATCGGTACTATATAAAAACACTAAATGAGGCGTGACATTCGTCGGTGGAAAGTAGTCACGGCTCAACCTCCCCCCCCAAAAGAGGACACTCCTCTCCAAAGGGACAAAACAAAGCCTCTCCCCATTTCAGAAAAACAACGACACCCGTAGACGACTCAAGTGTCTGGAGTGGGGAACGCCGAGGGACTTCCAAACTGGGGGGAATACTCACCCCCAGGATTTGCTCTGGCCAGAGCTGGATAAATTTACTAAGGGAAGTACCTCCGCAGAACAAGGGGACAGAAGAATTGATCAGGTTCTCTGGGCCAGTGCACTTCCCACCCAGACACACGAGTAACCATGAATGACCTACGGGAGAGCTCCCCGGAAGGGCTTCAGGTGTGAGATGTGTGCCTTCCGGAAGACTGCTCCCGTCCGCGGGTCTCCCAGCTGCGCTGTAACAGGAGTCAGGAATCTCAGAATGCGGTGGGGACCTGACCACCGATGACACAACTTTGCGGCTCTCTTGTCAACAGCCGAACTGGCTGGATGAGCCTTGCAAAATACCAAGTCCCCCACCTGGAAAGGGTTGTCTACCCTACCGCGGTTATGCTTCCTCCGGACCAATTCCCTAGCCCTTATCAAGTTTCTCCTGGCCGCTTGCCAAGTTGCCTTGACATCAGCCACGCCAGGAGGTGGCAGAAGGTCGCCAATTCCCCACACATTCGCTAACGGGTTGTTAGGCGGATAGCCTAGGAACAGCTCGAAAGGGACCGCCTTGTGACTCTCATGATGCGCAGTATTGAAGGCAAATTGGAGCCAGGGTAGTTCCTGATCCCAGGTGGTCTGCTTATCAGCGTGGAAAGCTATGAGAGCGGATCTAAGATTTCGGTTGAACCGTTCGGCATGAGAAGGCTGTGGGTAGTAAGGGGAAGTGGTCACATGGCGGATACCGTGCCCAAAACACATCTTCTTGAAAAGATTGGAAATGAATTGGGTCCCGTTGTCGGAAACAATGGTGGCGGGTACACCGAAGTGTTGGAACAGGTGGGTGCGAAGAACTTGCACGGTGAGCTGTGCAGTGGCATTCCTTAAGGGAAAAAGCCAGCAAAACTTGGAGAAGGCATCCACACAAACAAGCAAGAATTTGTTTCCTGACTTGCTACGTGGGAGAGGCCCAACATAGTCGATGAAAACCTTCTCCAAAGGTCTCTCCGCCACCTCAGAAGCCAAAAGTCCAAACTTGGTATGTTGAGCGGGCTTGCTAAGCGAGCACGTTTGGCAAGAACGCACCCGCGCAGCAATGTCCCGGTCCATACCCTTCCAGATGAAAAGTTCCCTAACCTTAGCGATGGTCTTGTGAATCCCTAAGTGCCCACCCACAGGGGAAGAATGAAAGTACTCAAAGACCATCGGAATTAGAAGACTTGGCAGCACTACTTTTGGTTTGCCTCGCTGCCGGGCTCGGCAGCAAAGGGCACCCTGGGACAGAAAATAAGGGGGGTGGGCTCCCCCATTCTAAAGCTCACCTATGATTTTTGCCAGCTTGGGATCTTTCAACTGATGGGGAATGAAATCTGAAAAAGCCAGAGGAAAATCCAAGAGCACGGCACATCCCGTCTGCTCTGGATTCGAAGGATGGTCGTCGGGTGAGTGGTACATCCTAGATAATGTGTCGGCGATCACATTCTGTGTGCCTCGGACATGTTGCACCTGAAATTTAAGGGACGAAATTTGAACAACCCAACGACCAATCTTCCCAAGCTGGCGGGGATGGGCGAGAAGCCACGAGAGTGCTTGGTTGTCGGTTTCTAACAAAAATTCTTTATGTTCTAAAAATCTTCGAAACTTATTAATACCAAACACGACAGCCAAACACTCAAGTTCATAGACAGAAGAGCTTTTCTTTTCACAGGGATTCAAAGTACGTGAGGCGTACGCAATTGGCTGCCTAACCCCATCCACTTCTTGTGACAACACAGCCGCAATCGCGACGGAGGAAGCATCAGTCTGCAAGACGAACTTTTGGTTGAAATCCGGCATAGCCAGCACAGGCGGCTGCATGATGGCCTCTTTGAGAAAATCAAAGGACGTCTGCTGCGCTTCACCCCACACAAACTTGGCTCCCTTCTTGCGAAGTTCATTGAGAGGGGCCGCCAACTCAGCAACGTTGGGGATGAAGCGTCGGTAGAAACCTACCATGCCGATGAATCTGGCAATACCCTTGGCATCTTTAGGAGGAGGAAACTCCCTGATGGCCTGGGTCCTAGCTGGATCGATGCAGACGCCCCGAGAAGAAACAAGATGGCCAAGAAAAGAAATTTCTGGCTTAGCAAAACTAACTTTGTCGGGATTTACGGTAAGGCCAGCCCTACGCAACCTACTCATAACTTCCTCTAGATGAGTCAGATGGTCTTCGAAACTCTCACTGTACACCAGAAGATCGTCGAGGTAATTGAACACATATTTGAATTTGACGTCATGAAATATGGAATCAAGGAGTCTGGTGAGAGTCTGGGCCCCCACAGCTAGACCCATCGGAACTCGTGTGAATTGGTATAAATTCCACGGGACGCAGAAAGCAGTGAGAGGTCGAGACTCAGGTTTCAAAGGAATCTGATGATAAGCCTGGTTTAGGTCAAAGACAGAAAAATACTTGGCCTTACCGAACCAATCGAACGCCGAATGCAAATCGGGGAGAGGCACAGAGTCGATTTCAATTTGCGCATTCAACTTGCGATAGTCCAGGACCATGCGAGACTTGCCATTGGGTTTTGGGACGAGAAAGGCTGGACTTGCGTAACTTGAGCGGGAAGGCTCAATAACCCCATTTTCGAGCAGTTCATTAATGATGGTACGAAGAGTTTCCATTATGGGTGGAGCTAATTTGTACGGATGAGAACGCACGGGACGGGTGTCAGTGAGTCGAATCTCGTACTCCAGAAGATTGGTGACTCCCAGCTTCGGCGTAAGCACTTCAGGGAAACGAATGCACAGTGCTCTAATCGCTTCAGCCTCACCAGGAGTCAGATGCCCTAAAGGATCGATCTTCGCCTCGCCGGGTGACTCAGGCTCCACCACAGCGGCACCCCCGTTAATCTCATCAGCAAAAGGAATTAACACCCGTCTCGCGAATCGGAAGAAACACTGGCCTCTACCTAAGTCCAAAATCAGGCCAGTGTGCTTAATGAAATCCGCTCCCAAAATGACAGGAAAACAAAGGTCATTAGCCACCCAAAAGCTCCACACCCAAGAAAAATGTTCGATTTTTAATTTAAAGCGGGCTTCATAGATGATGGGGAGTGGGGAATTAGACGCAGTCCAGCAGATAGGGGAACTTCGCTCAACCTGCTTAATTAGCCCTGAAGATTCTAAATTTTCAAACAGAGATAAGGAAATGAGACAACGGGCTGACCCAGAGTCTACGAGAGCCTTCTGCACCGTGTCACCTAACAAGATGTTGAGTCGTGGACAGGTTGAGCGCACCGCCTTCACACCCATGGATGCAAGGCCCGTCATCCCCCGCAGCAGAGGCTCAGAAACAGAAACGGCACTCCCAGAAGGGGAGGCAACAGAAACATAGTTGGGAACAGAATTCAACTTTAACTTCGGTTTAGACATTAACTTAGACTTAGGCTGAACTTTACTTGAAACATTGACTTTATTGCCCTTACAATTGACAGCAAAACCACAGGAAGGATTGGGCAAACTATCCACCTGCGCGTAACTCAGTTTTTTGGACCACGTCCAAAATTTCCTCTCTGGCGGCAATCCCGCCGGATGTGACCTGGTTGACCACAACCAAAACAAACCATGGGCTGCCTCTGCCACTGCGGCGGTTCAAGACCCTGCCCCACAGGTGCTACGACGGGGCGAAGACCAGCCCGGGGAAGATGCCCCGCAGCTTGGCTCCTCTGAAGATCCGCGTCCTGGACGCTCCTAGAAAGGATAGCGAGTCTGTCCAGGTCCGCAAAAGATGACGGTCTAGTGGAGAAGACCAGCCTGGAGCGTTCCTCCGGCTTTATCCCCTGCAGAATAATGTCGATGAGCTCCTGCTCACCGATTCCCAGTCGCAAGACACGCTCCACCGTCCGAATGTCACCAACATACTGGCTGAGAGCTTCCGAGTGGTGTTGAGGACGGAAAACCCTCTCCACCTTCAATTTTTCCATAACCCGCCGGGGTAAGAACAACTCCAAGGCTTCCTTATGGAAATCATCGAAACTCACGCCTCTGCGCAAGCAATCTAGAAGTCTGTCGCCCAAAGGTTTCAGGCAGTACGGAGCAATGAGCTCCATCAATGTTGAGTCCGACATACCAGGGAACTCACGCATGCGCAACACACATTCCAGGAAACGGAGCAACCCGTCCACATCAAGCCCATCTACCGGTTGAAAAACACTGAGAACTGAAGCAAGGGGATGTGGAAGTCTGGCGAAAGTGTTTGATAATGAATGGCTACTGTTGGATTGAGGACCCAACTGAACAGGGGCATGCAATTCTAAAGTGGGCAGTGTGGGTGCGCGGGGAGGAGACGCAAGCGCCACCGCGGGCAACCGGAGCAGTGCACTTGGCGACGGTTGTTCCCGGGAACTTTCCCCCAGAGCGTCAGCCACAACCTCAGGCTTTTCCGGAGTCCCAGCCAAAACCTGAGCTGGAGGGGGACCTTCAAAAATTTTAACCGTCTCCTTGACAGATTTGCCTTCCCGAATAGTCTCAATTATCCCTTGTAGTTCCGGGATTCTCTCATCCACCCAAACCTTATCTACATCAGACATTTCAGAATTTTGGGCTAACAATTTTAGCCGGTTACACCAATGTGTCAACTGTGTGATGGAAGCTGCCTTGGCGGAGCCGGTAGGCAAGGCACTCCAACTGTCAATTTCGCCACTCAGCTCTTCTATTCTTTCCCTACATGCGTCAAGCTCCTCACTCAAATCGAGTGACTCATGCCAAGATTGAGGCGTGCCTGCAATCTGCCTAAACTGGGCTCTCAACGTGCGTACATCCGCTCCGGGAGTCTCCCCCCGGGACCGCACCTCGTACACTAGCTCCGGTTTCCTCAAATGTTCGGGAACAATGGACCCCATGGCTCTCAACCAGTATGCCACTTAACCAACAATGAAAACAAAATTTTAACAATATAACAACTTAACCTCCTAAGGCTACAGTACTGAAATGCCTGTCCACCTGATGAGGTCCCAAAAGAAGAACCTGCCCATTCATACCGCCAATACCGCAGAAATTGAACAAAGATTCACACACACATACATACACAGATACATACACTAAACAACAACACCTAACACTTGTCTGGTGGGGTTAGCACACAGCAAGATTTAATTTTGAGTGTCGGCCATGCTTTAGAAAATTCTTGCCCCCTAAGCTCGGAAGCAAGACATTAACCAGATTCCACCCGGTGCCTCGGCTAAGGGCGAGCTCCTAATTGAAAAAAAAATAATTTGTCTCTCCCCACCAGAACAACAATTTTTCCAGAGTCAGCTAGGACAAAACACCCGAGAAAACAATCCATCCACGGTCCTTCCAAAAGAAATTCAGAACGTGGCCAGTGATCGGGTCTCCCAGTCCCTCAGTCATGAACCGATAAGGTCCACAGCCAAGGGCCAGGACCACAACCACTAAACCACGCTCTGCTACCATCTGAACCACGCCCCCGCACCCGCACCCAAGCGAACCAGAATTGGAAGCGTGCTCCCATGGACGCGGGGCGAGGGGCGGCTCACAGCCCTACCTAAATATGATAGGAAGACCGTGGAGGAAGAATCATTAAAACGCACCATTTGAGAGGCACAAACTGTAATCAACAATTCACCAACAAAATACATGTGACTTCAAATATTTTTAGAAAAACAACAATTGTTCCCACCTGCCTTCTAGCTTACATGTCCTTTTTTATATATATTTAAATAAAGGTGTGTATCATTCTATAAAAGATTTAAAAAAAAAATCGTTTTAAGTTTAGAGGAGTTAAATTACAGTCTATTCAAAAAATTAAATTTTAACAACCTTTTCGAAATTTTACAACTATTTACTGTTTTCCTTCTTTTTTTTTATTTTTATTTTTAGTTAAGTTAAATCTGTCACATTCTCAATTTAAAAAAAATATATAAACTAATCAACAGTGGATAAACAAATTAACATTTAAATAAATAATTCAAGAAATCAATAAATAACAAGGAAACAATTAGTACAAACAGAATTACAATTAAAATTTAAATTAATTTAGAATTATCAAAAGCAATGGTTTGTTAGGGGCCCCCTTTAAATAAGTTATCAATAATTTACCAACAAAAAAACTGTGCCTAAAACTAAATAACAATAATATAAATAATCAGTCCATGGTGGCAACGGCTTTCACACAATTCAACAAATAAATAAACATACACATATAACAAAAGTTCTATTATGACTTGCGGAAGGCGGTTCTGGGCGGGTCAAAGCGGCCCACCGGAGGGGCGACGAAACAGGGCGGAGAGGGGGGCCAGAATCCGGTGACGGCAGCCAAGGTGGAAAATCCCTCTCCGCCGACGCTCATGCTGTTGAGGTGGTCGCGCTCCTCCGGGACCCTGGGAAACACAACCCAGAAACCCCAATAACACCAGTCCAAAATTCAGCCACTTTCAGAGTTTGCCAGATATATTTTTTTTTTTATCAAAATTTGCTAATCATATAAAAACACAGCTTTACCCTAACTAAAATATCAAAGTTGCATTTATAAATGAATTACCGCATGAAAACAAAAACAAAAATTTTTGGGTCAGAAGTCCCCAAACTCCACTACTACTGTTCACAAAATATTAAAAAAAAATTAAAATTTCAAAAGGGGATTTTAACAATTTGCAATCATGAAAACAATATTAAATGAGCTAAACACTGGTTTTTTAAAATAAACAAAGCACTGTACAAGATTAAACAAGAAGTTATTTTTAAATAAATTCACTGTCAGGTCAGGTGAGAAGTTAAAACCATTCAATATTCAAAAATAGGGAAAAAGCCCAAAACTATCTAGTCCAGAGTGCCAAAAGATAAAGTAAAACAATGAAACATTAACAGATAGACATTGACAAGTACATTAAATTACAAGCAGTTTTAAAGAAAATTAAAAATTTTGGGCTAGAGGAACATTCACATGTATTTCTGATTATAACATGAAAAATTACTGACCGAATTCACTCGGAATAGTCTTAAAAGCTGGGGGAAATATGCCCCCAGCTTTCCAAGCCTAAACCGAGCCTTAACTAAAAGCCTGAGGCCTTTTGGCCTACAAGTTACCCAAGGGTACTTCAGTATCAGAAAAATCAAAATTAAAAAAAACTCATAACTAAATTAATTATTAACCGAATTGGATTAAACTTGCAGGAAACATTCATGAGCATAAGTTACAACTAAAATTAACCAAACTGGCCCTTGGGAAAAGCCTAAGGCCAACTTATACCACCAAATCAGATATGTCACAATGGCCTAGCTTTATCAGCTACAAAAACACATTTACCCTAATCCAAAATGAATGATTGACCTCGGCAAGGTGTAGGCCAACACAAGAATACAAACTAAAGCTATTTGGAGGCCTTAGGCCTAAAATTACACAAACAATAGACAAAAAAACAAACTGAGTTGGACCTCTCAAGTAGTGGTTTTTAAAGTCTTATATCTCGGGTTATATTTGCTCTAGAACCTCGGGAAAGGTTTTAAACTAAACACAGCAATGAAGACTACAAAACAATGACATAACATTTGGTCTGACGCCCACTAAGCCTTGGCCTAAGGCCAAAGAAAAGTGAGAAAACGCTCAAGTTCAACTTGGCCATAAACATGGAAAAACACATTTAAATGCTGTACAGTGCTCTATTTGAGGCACAGAATAGTGTTGAACGTTTAACAGAACCCAAGGGGCTTCCATAAATCCTACTGTGAGACTCGGCCTAAGGCCGAGTGAAAATCCAAAGTTTTAACCTAAAATACAGAAATGAAAAGGTTACGTACCCATCAGGCAGTAACGGCTCGTTTAGACGAACATTACGATGACATTAACAACAGAAAACATGACACAAAATTACTTCACTAACACAAACTTTAGACAGAAAAACTTCGCAGAGTGTTCGTCCTTTGACAGCCACGGAGCCTATGAGCAAATTTTGCACGTTGCGAAACGGAAATTGGCCTCGGGGTTCTCAAGTCAACGCCCAAGGACTCTGCACACGAGGTTCACGGCCGTGCAAATGGGGACGTCAGACCACAGACACTACAATCGGTACTATATAAAAACACTAAATGAGGCGTGACATTCGTCGGTGGAAAGTAGTCACGGCTCAACGCTAATAGCCTACAATATTGTAATTATAAGAAAATACAAGAAAAATTGTTTTATTCATGTTTTACGTTTGAATAAATAAAGTACTCTCTTTTTTAATATGATTTAATTAAATTTATCTAAGTTTTTTTTTTAAACTGTTTAGTAAGAAACTAACACACGCTCATTTATTAACTTAGCCTGACAAAACTTGGTACGGTATATTACTTCATATCGTTGTGGTCTATTGCACAAAAAAAACAGTTTATTGGTTTATTGTTTTTGTAGCAGCAAACTTGCGTACTCAGTCCCATGTTATTCTTATGCAGAATAAGTAAAACGTTATCTCCGTTAATTATGAAGATAAATTAATAAAACTTGGTATAAAACGCTGACTATTTTGATAAGTCGAACGACCTTCTTATGGCTTCTGGTATAATCATATTGCATTTTAAAAATTTCGTAACGTTCAGGACTTCGACAATTTTACTGTTGTGGTGACTGAATATTGGGTCAGATTGGCCACTTTATCTCTTACACCAATAATCCTGTTAACCTAATGTTAAATCTTTGCATGCAACAAAATTTAATTAAATTTATTATTAACCTTTTGATGTGTACGTATGCTGTTTTACCGTAATATTGCATATCACACCTAATATGATAAGCATAGTACTAAAATGTATACAATAACATACATAATTTTTTCAGCTAGGTCTTTGACGTTTTTTGGCAATCAATTTGGTGTCAAGACACGATGCAATTTTGTTATAATATATTGATCCTACTCAAAACGCTGAGTATTTTGATAGGTCGTTCGGCAGGTTTATGCCTTACATTATTTATTCAATTTAATTGTATATGTTTTTACACGTTTAGAACATAAGGTAAGTTATAAAAATATTCTTATTTTTAATCTGTGTACAAAAAATCATAATTATTTAATTATTATCACTATCTAATATGTACGTAAACCGTTTTTGTCGAAATACCGTATATCTTAAATAACATGATAGCAAACTTTCTGAAATTAAAATGAGAACATGCAAACACATCTTTTAGCAACAGGACTAGCTGAATATGTCAGTGTCTATAACATGTGAAATTTTAATATTATGTACTACTCAAAATGTTGAGTATTTTGATAGTTCGTTTGGCCTTTTTATGTCCTCCATTATTATTTATATTTAGATTTAAGTGTTTTTTTTTACGTTCAGGTCTTGGGACAATTTTACTGTGGCTGTGATGTGGTTCGACTTATTTTATTTTAGTGTTAGACCTTTTTTATACTGTAATGTGGTTTCTTATGTTAAATATATGTTCGAAATATATATATATATATTTTGTTTATTATTATCCTTCTGATATGGGCAAAATCCTTGTTTGCTGAAATCGTATATCACACCCAATGTAAACTGAACTTCAGACATTACCTTACAATTATATCAAATTTCAAACAGGCATTACAGTAATATTATTAATGAAGGTCTGCATACATATAAGGTGAGACAAAAACTGAATAATACTGTAATTTCTTTGGGTAAATGAACATTAACTAATGTCTTAAAACTATTTGGACTAAGTTATTTAATACCCTTGCTTGTCTTCTCTATTAGCGAGTGAAACTTCGAGGATATTACAAACCTATAAATAAGTGAATAAAACTTGTTATTACCCAAATTATTTTTCATTTACTAATCCTTAAATTAATACGATATAATTACTAATCCTACACACAGTTATAAATGAAAGTACTAATTGTTCTTTATTATTAAATTGCTTTAACTTCAACTTACAATACTTTTTACTACATATATAATAAACCTGTATGTATTTTTGTTAAACGTTACCACTGAGAATAGACCATTCTCAATTAGATATATGTTACAAATAAATTATGCATACTGGATCGATCGAGCTAAAATTTGATTGGAAGATTGCGATTTTAACCAAAAGAACACTAAGACGCATTCGTTCATATGTTTATTTTACTGATCAGTCTTAGACAAAACAAGTTATTACACACTATATCACACGATATTGTACGTATTCAATATTATATACGTAATTTATTGTAAACGTAATTTTTGTATTGTATATGTGATAACGTCAGAAATTAAAACTGCAAAATCCCCGTGTGGAGAAAGAGACACCGACTGGTCTATAATGTAATTATGCTTTTGTTGAAAAATATAATATAAACTATAAATTAATAGCTTTCTTTGCTTAAGTCCAAGGTATTGGTGAGAAAATTGGAGAAAAATATTAGTTTTTGTATACAACCTCTCTTAAGGCCATACATTAGATAATAAAAGTGCCAAGTTAAACAAATCTTGTGTTGGTATTTCATCAGATGTGTAATTTGATTTGACTATTAATGTAAAATCACCTGAAAAAGCAATGATTTCGGGGAAAGCCAATAAAATTAATAATTTTCTTACGTTTCCCATTTATTCTAAACAGTTTCAATTAGTTAATTATATTAAGGACAACATTTAGTACTTCCATTGTTAGTAGCTAATCCCAAAACTACTAGTATAGTCTAATTAAACGACACGGGGTTAAAAACAGTTAATTAAGCGGCGACCTTGCAATTAACCGTTTAGCTAACGAGACCTCGTTGCAGTAAGGAAGACAAGGGGAATCCCATTTCCCAGAAGTGGGTTAGGTCGGTTCCCGAGTTACCTTGACCCCCGCTGCACCGCGACTGCGAGGTTCCCAAGGTTGAGGTTAGCAGCGGGGAAAGCCATCGATCAGTGATTACAATCATTTCCGATAGAGTGCACTTTCAAAATGCGCGTCCCCTGTAATGACAGTGTTTGGTCAACCCGATGTTGTCAAAACACACACAACGAGGATCGAACTTTCGTTTAGGGGAAGGGCTCGCGGGTTGACCCCGTTTTCCTTTTTTTCGCCCTGCCAAACTTGCAGGATCGTTACCACCATTCACGTATTCCGCTTCCGGTCCGACTTAATTACCCCGTCCCCCGCCAGGTGCATGCCACTCAGCAGTTGCGATTCGTACTGCTTCTCACTCGCCGCTAGATGGGGCTGTCATTCGTAAATACATCTTCCGGCGCTGATCAGGATCGAAGGTGATCATGCAACTTTCTTCGAGAAAACATCAATTACAGACTTTTTACGGAGATAACTAACGTTCTTCCTTCATATTTCAAGTTATTGATGTAGAAGAACAATTTTTTTAATAAGATCGGTATAAAATTTGTATCTAATTACTTATCAATTCGTTGATTCATTATAACTTGTAATTAAAATTATTTTGACGATCATAGATTCTTAATGGTCGCACAATATAAACCAAGTAAAATCACATATTATTCTCGTATTATTAGTTATTATAATTTGATACCCTTTCAGATGAATTGCAAAGCGACAAATCATATTTTGTTATTTCCGCGACAAAGAAAATAGTAAAATTCATAATAAAAACTAGGTTGTAACTGCAAGCCAATACACGCAAGAGGGCACCGCTAAACTGTATCGACAATAATTAACCGTAATCAAAATACTTTAAGCGAAGCCTTAAACAGCTAGGGTCTTGGTGTAACTTGTTTGACCGTAATTACAGGAAAACTATATAATGCATTTATATTTATTAGTCAACCCTCTTGCAACAAAAAATATCCGACAATTAAGATGATATTGGTATCAAGGCCAGACGGGGCGATAAGTCAAAACACACACACACACACACACACACACACACACACACACACACACACACACACACACACACACACACACACACATGCCTGTGTTCTCACACGCGCAAACGCGACCACACCCTCGGGCGGTCCTAGACGCATAATTACACTTAAGTAGTAATCAGACAGCGCAATTTGCATTCTCCGGACTGGTTCCATTGGGCAGTTTAGCTGCTAATAAAGCAAACTACATCATAACAAGAGCGGATGCGATATTGAGACTTATTTATCGAAACTGGAGGACGCCGGCGGTTGAACAAGATAATTAGCTCTTCGCGACAAGACAAGTGCCGTAAAAAGTGCCTGTAACCTCTAGCCCCTAGCCCACGTGTTTTTTGTGTTCATGACTACAATGTAGGAGTAACTCAGGGTCCGATGCCGGGACCGATTATGTTCTTACGCTTTATTGACCGTTTATACGAAGAAGTGTCCCGAAATATAAAATACTACAAATGATTTTACTTTTGGATATTTGTATATCAATATCACATATATGCCTGTCAATTTAAAAGTAAGGTTGATTGAACTGTTAAAGTATTCAGACGTTGCCATAGATCAATTGATAATATTTTGTCAACAATCTTGGAAAATGACGGCTGGAAATTGTTATACATCTTAACTGGTTGTTAATTGTTGAGTTTACAAAGAAGTGTTTAAAATGAATGTCGTTAATCTTGTGATTTCATCTTTAATTTTAGCGAATTTCCCCTATAGGGAAGAAGCTATTACCGTAGGTCTCATGGTAAGACTTAAGCCCGAGACCATGATAACTTTTCATTTTGAGGTCCCCAGATGCCAAAAACACCATTCGTTCAAATTTTTATATATGTATATATATATATAAATATATATATATATATAAATATATATATATAAATATATATATATATTTATATATATATATGTGTCCGTAAGCACGAGAACTCTCGTAAAAAAAAGGTCCGATCTTAATGAAATTTGGTACAAATGTGTAAAGTACCATTTATTTGAACGAGTTCGAAAACCAGATGAATCGCACCATCCGAAGGGGGGTTTTTGGGGGGTTTTGTACCCCAAAAAATGTGTTTTTTTGGGGTTTTCACATGTAATTATAATTTAAATCAAATTTTAATTTTCACCATTTAATTCAGCTTAAAAAAAAAAAACAATTTGGTATTTTGATCATTGCTCTACGTCAATTGATTACCGAGATATTGAAAGTGCTAAACACAGTACGTTGTCTAATGTTATTCTTATGGAAAAAAAGAAAAATTGTATATCTCGCTTATTTATGAACGTAAACTGGCAAAATTTGGTATATGGCTTTATTTGGTTGTGGTCTATTGATATTTGCACAAAAATCCATTTTTTGCCCGATAGTTCCCGTAGCAGCAAACCTGCATACTCAGCCCCATGTTATTCTTATGGAGAATAATTAACGTGTTATCTCCTTTAATTATGAACATAAATTAATAGAACTTGGTATGTGGCTTTACCTAGTTGAGTTATAATGATATTTGTATAAAAGCCCATTTTTAGTGTTCCTTATTTCAGCAAACCTGCATACTCAGCCGCCATGTTATTCTTATGGAGAATAATTAAAATGTCATAAATCGTTTATTTATGAATGTATATTGATGAAACTTGGTATGTGGCTTTATGTGGTATTAAGATAAATTAATATGCATTTGAAATTCTCTGAGGATGCAGGTTTGCTGCTACGGGGGTATTTAGTATATCCTGGAGTTTTATTCAAAATTAAGTTCACTGACATATGTTTCTTCCACATGATGATATATTAATTAACACTGCATTTTATCAAATGAATACGGGGAAGCGAATATTTTTCTACTTACAGTTTTATTAAATGCTATATCTGGCTGTCTTGCTAGATTTGACTTAGACTCTTTCCGTTCCTTATGCATTTAAATATAGGTAATAAAAAGTTAACTAAAAAAAAATGCGCTTTACATTGATTTTAAAGTGACAGTCTTTATTGAACGACCTATAAATTCAATAACAAATAAATTGGATGGTTAAAAATAGACATGAAAAGAGTTTCCCTATATTACTACTGTGTCAATAATTAACTCCAGAGGCTGGGAAGAAAAGCATACTTCCGGGCTAGTTTTTTATTTTATTTGAAATATATTTTTAAAGTAACTATGCCAGGCGCGGCACCGGCGCGGCGGCGCGGCGCGCCGTGGGACATAGCACCTTTGGCTATCCGAAGCCCAGTACACTGATTAAAAAATTGTATCGGAGGGTTGTGAGGTTTTTATATATTCATATTGTAATTAAAATTAGCTATCCGATACGCCGACTCGGAGGTAGATCAGACTAACATTGAGCTTTTTTTTTATGAAGTTATAACCGTGTTTTGGACGGTTGTTTGAGCATTGCAAAGTGTTATAAAACGTAGTTCAAATAAATATGTCACAAAATTTGTATTTAAACCCGAACAATAACCACTATATATTTAAACTTAATTATTCATGTAAATTTAACACCAGAAATATATTAATATATCATTTGTCACTATTCTCTCCTAAAGACTCTTCTTGACGTCATTTTCAAGCTTATATTCATTGGTGATAGAAAGTTATATTAAAAGCGTTCATATAAGTTCGGTATAACTTGGTAAATTACTGTGGGGTAAGGAAAATATTGAAATCAAAGTATTGTTAAGGTGTTGGAAAATTTATATATAGTGTTTCTGTCATTTAACGTGCCAACCGTTAATACTTATTAAGATCAAGGATTTTGTAAAATAACGCAAGATTTATACTTTATAATTTTTTATGCCATGTACATTTAATTTGAACACACAAACTTATACAGCAGTATTTGTGATGTACTTTTTCATTAATTTATTAATTTACCTGGCCGAAATTCAAAACATTTTAAAGTTTGTTTTAGTTTTTTTATTTTTTATGAACAATTGTAACATATATACCAGACATAAAGTATAAGTTATTGTGTTTCTTTATTCTAGATCTTTTTTTTTGCGACACCTAACGAAACCCATTCTAGTTATTATAAAAATACCAGGAAATCGAGTTGACGAGAAAGCTTGTCGTAAGTGCGTGTGTTTCAGCTATTGCATATCTAAGTGTAAAACATATCAAATGAACCGTCAAAATAAAAATACAAGAGTATTACGTCGACACCGTATTAAATTACTTTTGCGACGCGGCGAATGTAGTAGAGTGCATCTGCCCCACGGACATCTGCCTTTGCACCTGCTCCTCTGTCGGCTATAAAAGCGAGGGTCTGGCTGCAGTAGTCTCACAGTTTTAGGCTGGCAGCCTAGCTAGCTGTTCGCCTTAGCTGTCTGTAATAGCATCTTTAGTATAGAGGTGGTACCCCTGTATACTGAAGATTCTACTTTAGCATGTTAGTTTGTTATGCATGTTAGTTTATTTGTTAGATTATAGCTTGTAGTTTGCTGCTATAAGATGTAGTTAGTGTTGCTGTTTGTAATTATTTGTGGTGTTGGTCTTTGAAGTGTTTTATTGACTAATTAAATATGTACTTTTCTTTCACGCTTTAAAACTGGCCTTGGGTCAAAAACTTGGGTTCGCAGCAGCCTGACGCCGGGTGTTTGGGTCTACGTCCCACCGGGTTTCAGTGATACTGCTGACCTTTGCAAAACCGTCCTTGGTTGGTCTTTGTAAAATTAACTTTAACTAATCAGTATGTTTCTCATCCTTTTCCTAGCCCCTTACAAAAAAAAAGGTATGGCGCGAAAACCGACCTTATGTCAATACGGCGCGCAAACCGGTTGACATTGCCCATCTTAGCCCTTACTCACGAGAAACAGATTCAATCAGTTTGCTTATTTTTGGTTAAATTTAAGGGGATCTTGGTCAGGTAATTATTGTACTTCGGTTCGTAAAACTCTGACACCTACACAGTGATGAACGTCCTTGCGGTTTCAGAGTGCGCGACTGTTGTTAACTGACCATTTTGCTTTTATTTATTTATTTATTTTTTGGGGGGAGGGGAGGGGATAACTTTTCGGGGGAGAGGATAGCGTTCCGTTATCAGGTTTATGCCTATAATTGCGAGCATTAAACTAGGCCTCTTCTCCTAATACAGAGCGGGGAATAGAGCAGTTTGTGGTCAAAGTGAGAATCACTTACTGCTCTATTCCCCGCTTTGGCAAAATGTTCAGATGACCTTAGGGACTTAGCAAATTCAGAAAATTCTCGTTTCTTAAAATAATGGAAGATATGTATTGATTTTTCGGGAGAGATTAATGTTTAGTTATTACAGAATTCAGATCCGACCAAGGGTATAGCAGTAATAGTTAAAAACAACTATTTTGAAGGTCAAATCTAAATAATTTCTTTATTTCTAGTTTAACATATGCCAATTGGGTACTCAAATTACGCAGATTGATCAGAGGAACAAGTTGGTGCAAACATAATTCAGATACGACCAAGGGTATAGCAGTAATAGCCAAAAATAACTATTTTGAAGGTCAAATCTAAATAATTTCTTTATTTCTAGTTTAACATATGCCAAGTGGGTACTCAAATTACGCAGATTGATCAGAGGAACAAGTTGGTGCAAACATAATTCAGATACAACCAAGGGTATAGCAGTTATAGCCAAAAATAACTATTTTGAAGGTCAAATCTAAATAATTTCTTTATTTCTAGTTTAACATATGCTATGTGGGTACTCAAATTACGCAGATTGATCAGAGGAACAAGTTGGTGCAAACAGAATTCAGATCCGACCAAGGGTATAGCAGTAATAGCCAAAAATAACTATTTTGAAGGTCAAATCTAAATAATTTCTTTATTTCTAGTTTAACATATGCCATATGGGTACTCAAATTACGCAGATTGATCAGAGGAACAAGTTGGTGCAAACATAATTCAGATACAACCAAGGGTATAGCAGTTATAGCCAAAAATAACTATTTTGAAGGTCAAATCTAAATAATTTCTTTATTTCTAGTTTAACATATGCTATGTGGGTACTCAAATTACGCAGATTGATCAGAGGAACAAGTTGGTGCAAACAGAATTCAGATCCGACCAAGGGTATAGCAGTAATAGCCAAAAATAACTATTTTGAAGGTCAAATCTAAATAATTTCTTTATTTCTAGTTTAACATATGCCAAGTGGGTACTCAAATTACGCAGATTGATCAGAGGAACAAGTTGGTGCAAACAGAATTCAGATCCGACCAAGGGTATAGCAGCAACAGCGAAAAAACAACTATTTTCAAGGACAAACCTAAATATTTTCTTTGTTTTTGGTTCAAAGTATAACATGTGGGTACTTCAATTACACGGCTTGACAAAATGAACAAGAAGGTGCAATCTAAATTTAAATCTAACCAAAAGTATAGCATCCGTAGCGTAAAAACAATGGTTTGAAGGACAAGGTAACGTTGTGGTGGGGGGGTAGGTGGCTATCATACACAATAACGCTACATCATTATTCTTCCAGCTCTTAACGGATGAACATCTACCTAGAGGGTCTGAAAAATGTCGCAGTTTTACAGGAACATGAGGAAGGTGACCTTCAGTAGTCCCCTTGACACTACATTCTACTTCCCTGACAATGAAGACAGAAGGTCTACGCTTTTAATGGACAATGAGCGGTTTCGTCGAAGAAAAATCGAGGTTGAAACACTTTTAGCCAGTTGTTTGCTACGCAAAAAGCACCATATGAATACATGCACCGGTTTAGATCATAGTAGCTGTTATACTTATACAGCGTTGAGCAAACATTATTGAAGTTTTCAGTTACGGAGCTAAGGTCTTGACAGTCTAAGAGCTAACCCCTAACTAACACATGTAAACTAGTTATTGTGCGATGTAAAACTTGGTGGGGAGACTGGTGTAGTGGGGGACTGGTGTAGTGGGGGGACTTCCATCTGCCGCGCACTTGCCACCTGCCGCCTGCCATCTGCCGTCCGCCATCTGCTCCGCCCCACCTCACTTTTACCCCCACCGTTTTGTTTGATACCAAAACGCTAGCTAGCGAATAGTCAGTTCACCTCCGGCTCTCGACCGGTGAACATCGAGCTCTCCGAGACGCTCTTCACAAAATAATAATAATATTATGTCACTCAAGATCTGATAGATGTTTCTACTTCATTACCGTCAGGTAGTATTTCTACCTGACGGTAATGAAATGGAAACACCTATCAGAACAGATCGGTGTCAAAAAAAAAAACAACATGGAGTCTGCGCAGGGATCAAAGTATCTACCTTCTTTCAACAGGAAAAAACACGATGACCGCAACTCTCCGGGATCATCAACTTCGATTATAACCAACAACGGCGGAAGATTCGTATTGTAATTAAGAACAAACATTGTAAATAAAATAAAGTAATTTTTGAAATAGTACTACCTCGCACTCGTATCATTCGATTGTTTTCATTAAATTTTTTATATCGATTAACCTATCGAATCACAATCGAATTTTACGCGTGTGAGGTAGTACTTTTTTTTAAATAACCTCCCCGTGACCCTGAACTTTAAACTTTCCCTCATTACGTCACGAAACCGCCTACGTCACTGGCTCAGCCTCAGATGACGTATATATTCACTCAGCCCATGCGGTCAAGTGACGTGTGACGTCACTTTTTAATATATCCTAGATTATATTTATATAATGGTGTAGCTGTAAAGTATATGTATAATATTGTATATACATTGCCATATGATAGTATCAATCGCATAGAGTATATAATAGTCGAACCATGGAACATATATACATATAATTTACAGTATATAATATATATATATATATATAATGGTGTATATGTAAAATAATGTATCATAGAGCATAGGTTGCCAGAACTGAGCAAAATGAGTTAAAATTTAAAAAGTGAGGTTAGGAAATTTGGCGGGAAATAAAGTGCCATGGGCGCCGCCATCTTGGAATGACGTCACTACAAAATGCTGGCTTCTGATTGGCTTGCTATAGTGGGGCGTATCCTACTGTGCTTCATCCAGTGATGATCCATTGGTAACTAAATAAAAACCTGTTTTTATGGCCCTTGATTCAGCAAACCTGCATACTCAGTCCTAATCTTTTTCTTATGGAGAAACAATGAAATGCCATATCTCGCATATTTATTGAATATGAGTCAGTTAAACACGTTTTTAGTATTTTTTTCTTATATTTGTTACCTTATTCCGATGAGTGTTTACTGTTGATAGTTATATTTTTAAATAGTTATAGTTATAGATAGTTATAGTTTTAAATAAAAACATACAAATTACAATATAAATCATAGCAATATGTAGAAAAAATATCTTTGAAAAGATAACAAATAATAATAAAAAGAATCGTGCTAAAAACGTGTCAAACTGAATATTTTAATACAGTCTATTGGAAATTCCCAACCATATTAAATAGAATGTTTGGTTGGACGCTCCATCAATAGCCCTTTCACTCTCTTCCCAAGTCGCCCAGCTTCACGCTCTGACTTGGTGGATTCTTGCAGCACATTGTGCAGTTGAATGCCATTGTACATTAAGTGCTCTTCAAAGATGCTGGTTTTATGTTTTGGTGGTTTTATACTGTTTGAAAACCTAAGATTGTACTTAGATTGCTGGTATGACGCTTGAAAAAGATGAATATTACTGTGAACATAAACTAAAGAACTGAGAATATATATAGATGATAAAGTTAGAATTTTATTTTATTTGAAGAGGAACTTGCAAGATGTGTGGCGAGACCTTTTAAAAACAGCTCTCAGCGCTCTCTTCTGAAGACGGAAGACAAACCCTGTTCGAATGCTCTCACAACCATAGACTGCCACTAAATACTAAATATTTACACTTATAATGCATTCACATAACATACGGCAGACATATATGACAGATGGTACAAGGCTATAAATTTTGACCAGTCACACCGGCCAATGTTAGAAATTAATTACAGAACCAAAATGGCGTCCCTGCTTTTATCCAATTGGTTACCGAAAATTCCGGATACAAGTTCCTAAATATCCCACCAGAGTCAAAGTTAAATTATTTATTTATCAATTTAACTTTATCTTTACAATTTTCCTTAAATATATACAATAATTATTTCCATGCATTCAGTTCATTTCCTTTTTTACAATTCTTGAGGATGCTGAGGTTTTCTTCTATTTTCCCTTTGGTGTGGCCATTTTCTAAAAGATGTTTCACTACGTTTGATCTTTTCGGTTTCTTGTTCTTCTAAGCTGATACGTGGTTCTTAAATCTTTAAACAAAATTAACGGTTTGGCCGATATAAAAGTTATCACAGTTGTTACTATTAATTTTGTAAAAGCTGGGTGCGGGCATGTCGAGTTTGTTATAATCTTCTATCTTGGGATTTAGTATTTTGTTTACAGTGTTTTACGTTCTAAAGTTTATATTAACCCCGTAGTTCTTGAAAAGATTGGTAACCTTTTGTACCTTAGTTCTTGTGAAGCTAACGTTGAAAAATTGCTTGAAGTTTCTCTTCTTCCGTCTAATGTTTGCTAGCCAGTCTTTCTTGGTTCTTAATCTTTCTTTGTATTTTCACTCCAATTTCATCTATTATTGCCGGGTTGAATCCGTTGGCTCGAGCAATCTCCTTTATAGTTGTTATTTCCTAGTTGACATGCCCGGCGTTTACAAAATTAATCGTAACAACTGTGATAACTCTTACATCGGTCAATAGTTTCAATATATTTAAGTTTTAGGCTGATTAGATATTTATGAGAAAAAATTAAATATCTAAAGGCTGACACAATAGCTAAACAGCTACGAATAAAATATTAATAATCATATATATTACAAAGAGAACTTAAGATCTACTTGAAACAATATATTTGTATTTTAACTGCTTCCCTATAAACCGAGAGAGGTACTCTTTAAAATGTACTTGCCTTTACATCATTCATAAAGAATGAGTTTTGAAAATTTTTTTGAGTTTTGGGATAAATTTTAATATAGCATCATTAGTATTTTTGCCACCATTGTTACGTGTAATTTATGATTATTCTCTAAGGGGTTTCCTCGTCGTTGTGTATGAATATAGCTATTGTTGACGAAACCAATTACTTTGAATGAGTACTCGGAATTACAACAAACACTTCATTATCTAAATACGTTATTAATTTTCATCCCACCAACGTTGTGATCATCCGCTGGGCTTTGAAACACTTTAGTTTAATTATTCGTTACATAAGCTTTAACAATGTTGTATTCCTTTCCTGCCAGAGTTTGATTTTTCAAATAAGTTATATAGTATTAGGTTTGTTTAGTTGTAAACGCTTTACTACATTTTCATAAATAGGACATTTTGTGCAAAAAGAGGACCACATACCGATGCTTTAGTTTTAATTTTTGTAGGCCAACCTTAGGGTACATATTATGAAGTCTGCGAATGCTCTGCTAACGTAGGTCCTTTATTGTTCGTTTATTTCTATCACATTTATAACATCGGTATAGCTTATTGTCAGTGTTTTTCCCTTTCTTATTCTAAATTCTTTCAAGTGTGAATATTTCCATCATGTTGGAAATACTCTAGATACCAGAGAAAATTGTTTTTGAATTAAAATCAATCCTTATATACTAGTGTCTTTGTTATTTTTACATGAAAAAATTAGTTTTTTTTTATTAGAATGGTATAGTTGTATATACCTTTATGCTAAAAGTTTACTTTGACTGTCCCAGCTCCAACATTTTCCATACTTCTGTTACATATTGTTTATGTCCTGAATATGAATAAATAAGCAATTTTAAAGCCCGTACACCCTTTTTCAGAAAGAAAACGTTGTTTTTGATAAGGTATAGGTATCAAACTGATAACGGTGCTGCTAAATCATTCTTTACAAGCTTAATATGATTGATTAAGCTCTGCTTAACCACAAATACCCCCGTCGCAGCAAACCTGCGTACTCAGCGAATTTCCAATGCATAATATTTGTCTGAATTCCACATAAAGCCGCGTACCAAGTTTCATAAAAATATATTCACATCTAAGTGATTTTAATTATTCTCCCTAAGAATAACATTGGTAATGAGTACGTAGGTTTGCTGAAACAAGGAACACAAACAATTGTTTTTTATGCTAATATAAATATAATTTAACTAGGCGAAGCCACATACCAAGTTTCATCAATATTCAATCATAAATAAGCGCTATATAACATTTTAGTTATTCTCCATAAGAATAACATGGGGGCTGAGTACGCAGGTATGCTGCTACAGGAATAACCAACAAAATATAAATTTTTTGTGCAAATATCAATATACCAGTACTATTTTAAGCCACATACCAAGTTTCATCAACATACATTCATAAATAATCGAGATATCAAATTGTATTTATTCTCCATAAGGATAACATTGGACAACGTACTGTGTTTTGCACTTTGAATATCTCAGCAACGGTTGGGCGTAGAATCACAATTTAAACACCAAAAGGTTTGTTTTGTGGAACTGAACAGATTTCTAAAAGCAAATGTGAAGTTTAAATTAAAATAAACTGAGGAAATGCCAAAAACCTTATTCCCGTAAGATTAACATAGGAGATTTTATGAGTAGGTTTTTTTGGATTTTCTCCGCAACCACTTAACCTAGGTTAATAATTCAAAACATTAAATTATTTGTTTTTTTAAGCTCTATAACATGGTCAAAACCAAAATTAAGTTTTTGAAAAATTGTAGGGTGAAAAATGCAAAAAACTGATTTTTGGAAAATTTAAAACCCCCATAAACCCCCCTCCCCATGGTCCGATTTTTCTGGTTTTCGAACTTAAAGTCATGAATGTCATTTTACACATTTGAGCCAAATTTCATCGAAATCGGACGTTTTTTACTCAAGTTATCGCATTCACGGACACACATATATATATATATATATATACATATATATAAATTTGAACGAATAGTGTTTTTGTCATCTGGGGACCTCAAAACAAAAAAATTATCACGGTCTCGGACTTAAGTCTTACCATGAGACCTACGGAAGTAGCTACTTCCCTATATGGGAAATTCGCTAAAATAGGTTAGGTTACGTTAAGTTACATTACTGAAGTTCTATTCAATATAAAGTACAGTGATTACAAAACAAGAATCCAACATTTGTGGTGTACTATTTCTCAGCTCTACGACAGCTACAAATCAAATAGTTCCACTACTATCAACAGTAGCAGTGACATTGAATCGGATTATTAAGGTAAATGTTTTTAACCTAAGCTAACTTAACATATCCTAACTTGATCTAACCTAACCTATCGTATTCTAACCTAACATGACCTAACTTAACCTATCCTAACCTAACCTAACCTGATCTAACCTATCGTACCCTTCTCTACCCTAACCTAATCTAACCTAACGTACCCTTCTCTAACCTAACCTAACCTAACCTAACGTACCCTTTTCTAACCTAACATAACCTAATTCCACCCAACCTGACCTTTGTGGTAGAGTAGACTATTTAAGCAGAGCGGCCTTTAATATTGCTTGATAAATCATATTTAGCACTAAATAATCTATATCAGATGGTTGAAAAATATTGCGGCTGGGCAGTCAAAGTAAACTTTTACCACCTTTATATTTTATCAGCTTTTATCGTGAGCTAGTAATAAAACAATTAGAATTTTACGAAAAATTACTTTCTTCTTTGACAACGAAAAGAGTGAAAAACATCAAGCAATACCATAAATTATTGAATGACTAGATGGTTTCATCATTGTTGAATAGATAAATAATCTCCTTATTGAACAAGCAGTCTTAAAAAAAACACTCTATTTTTTAAATTATCTATTGCCAGCAATGGACAGTTCATATGTATAACTAATCTAAACTAAAGAAAACAAGTAAAAATCAAGATTTGACTTTGATGACCTCCAGAATTGTTATATAGCTACTGAAATATAGGTTTAAGTACCTTCAATCATATTAAAATGTATTGTAGCACATTCAACAGAGTAGAGATGCAGCTCAACATATTTGTAAATACTACTCGAACCCAAATAAAACTGATTAATCTTGTATGTATATTTTTCAGAATATCCAACATTGTGATCGGGCATATAGGAAGGTCATTTAAGAATTGTATGCACATATTGGTTGGCTACCTTAGAGGTATGGTGCTTGCTTCATAATCTGAAGTTTGCCAGATGCGTAAAATCCTGAGAAAGAGCTAGTGAAGGTTCGAAACTTTATCCAGCTGTCATTAGTTATTAGATTATTATTTAATAATCCTAGCTGAGGAATAAGTCAATCCTAGTTAGTAACACGGCTACACTAGGCATCTCACCCAAACTACACTTATCATTCATTTATATTTGCCTTAAAGTATACCCAAGTTACGTTGGTGTCTTAATGAGTGATTAAGTGATTTACCTAAACCTAAATTGAAGAAACAAAATCTAAGTTCGCCAAACACTGGAAGAAAGAAATCATATTGTCGACAGAATAAAGTTTGGAAGAGTTAGACATCTTTTGTGACAGCCTCCTTCTTTTAGGAGCTACAAATATACAACTCCTTCTATGATAACCCTAGAAATCTTGGGTTATCTTGTAATCCTGGGTAAGCATGTCCGTATTATGCTCCCTCTTCTGATCTAATTGAGAATGTTCAAAACATGTTTTTAAGATTCTTATATTTTAAAGAGTCTGGTCATTACTCAAAAGTCATTCCCTGTTCTGAGCTCTTAGCTATATTTTAACTGGACTGGACTGGATTTTTTGGTATGTGCTCTACACAAGCGGCGGCGGGTCGCTATGATGGTTTACCTGCATCAGCTGATGGATGGTGCGCTTGATGACATAACTCTCTTATCTAAACTACAATTTCAATGTGCCGCGGGAAAATTCCCGTTGTCGTCTGTTGTTCTCCCCCCACTACTCTCGAACCAATTTAGGAGTTAACTCTCCGCTAAATTTTATGGGAATAATTAATAATTCATTAACAATTATCGTAGATATATTTGTAGATACACTCAGCAAATTTAGAAAACAAATTGTACAGCATTTATTAGATTAGGGTTGTCTTATTCTAAAACGTATAAATATTTATTAAGTTTTTTCATTTTGACTGAACGTTACCTCTATCTTAGTATGTTTAGTATGGAGTAATTAAAGGTAATATATTTATTTAATTGTAGTGTGTAGTTTAAAACTTTTAATTTATGCATGTATTGTAGATTGCATGTGTCATGTGTATGGTATTAGATTAGTGTCTTGGAAGACATTGAGTAGTGCTTCATAAAACTGGACTTGAAGGAAAAATCCCTAAAAATAAATGTTAGTAATAATGATACTTTGTAATTGGGTTAAGAACCTGTTTTGTAGAATTTTTGTATCAATAAATGAAATGAAATGAAATGTAATGTTCTGAGTGATAAATAATTATAATTATACAATCAGTACAATTCCGATTATTTGAACAAATTTCCTACTTTGAGGACAAATTTTCAGATCAGCTGATTGAAATGGTTTAAATATAATTTTTTCAGTCGGTGTCTCTTGCTACCTGGCACTACAATTTTAAGTCTTACATAACATAAATTAGTCATTCATGTTGTTTCGTTGTTTCGTTTGTTCTATTTATTTTTTATCATTTTGTTCTATAAATAAATAAATAAATAATTTTAAATGTCCTTATGCCAGAAAAAGTGTTTAGAAGCATATTTAGAATAGTCCACTGGAATTATAACTGTCAGCTGAAGGTGTGATGATTAATCGTTTAGCATATTTTATTGTGCTCACAAACCATGTCTATACCTACTTACATTTTCTGATAGATCAACAGCCATAATACTAGAGACTATTGTGTTTTAGTAATCCGTATACTGTTTATTTAAAGTAAACATTATATTACATTGTTTTATGAACAAGTGATAGTTTAAATAATAAAAATATAAAAAAAACAGTTTTCCGCTGTTCTGAGCTCAAAGGGGCCAGGCAACTAAGGAAGCACAAATCCGTCTTGTAATCCGTTTGAAAAGATTACAAGAAAAATAGGTCTGAGTAATTACTTGCTCAGACATGCAAAGAGACAGGATTAGCCTGATAAAACAGCTAGTCCATCTACTGTTCTCTTTGTAACTTAATTTATTTGCATTAATAATCATTATACTTTGAATATTAAAATTAATTAAAACAATTTACAGTACTTATTTTTACATATAGTTAATACTTCGTAGGTTAACAGCGGAGTAATAATCAAAAAAATTAAATAAACCTGAGGTTAATTATTAATATTGGTGTTCAATTGCTTTAAGATTATGTCCAATAAGAGAAGTTTCATAAATAGGTTTAGGTTCTATAAGGATTTTGATAAAGACAGTGATTTATGGAGGACGTTTTAAAGGATGTGTATTTTGTTTAGGATTACTTTTCTAGCTTTCAATTTAGTTTATAAACTGATTATATAAGTTTGTGTTTTTTATTGTAATTTATTTATATCAAAGTAGTCGACTACATTCAATAAAATAGTTGATCAAATTTCATATATACTTATATGTACGATTAAGTTAAATTCATTTATTGTTCAATGCTTAAATATATTAAATTCTATTGAACTATTCACTAACTTAATCTACCTTACAATGTAAATCAGAAATAAGAGTTATTTATTACCCTGCAACATTTCAAAAAATGTAATAGGAAAATACAATTTCAAACGGTACATGTGAAAAAGTTTGGCAACATCCAAATTCACAAATCTCGAAACAGGTAAAAACCAAGCCATCAAAACATATAAATTCACCAGCTTTTGTCCGCGGGCAGGTTGTATCGTGAGGTTAATTGTTTTGAGTGGTTATTGCAAACTTTAGACATATTTTCATTAAGTAATTTAATTTCGAAATTATTCCGTCGTTTTTATGGATCTACATAAGACAAAACATTAAACTAAGTATTTTTCCTTTCATCTTAGCCAGATTAATAATTTCATTGCCGATTTGTATGACATTGAACGCATGAAAATATACAACTGTATTTATAAAAATAATATAATATATTATATTTTTTCGGCACTAAATTAATTGTTGATTACTCTAAATTTAGTAATTATTACTTGGCAGTCTTCAATTGTGTAAAGAGTCAGTAAAATACTTGGCCCTATGTGCAGCTACCTAACCAACGCACCGAGGGGCTACAAGCGGATCCCCGAAATATTTGAATTAGGATGATGGACCGGTCTATTTTCTACCTGTTTAGAGGTCGGTGAATTTGGATGATTGATCGGCCCTAAAACCATTGGTGAGTTTGGATGCGGCCGAAGGTTTACACGCTACCTTTAAGCTTCAGGTGGAGTTCAATCAGGGGACAGTTTCTCTGTACGAATTATGAGATTACTTTTGTAAGGCAGACTTGGTTACCAGCCGAATGGCACAGACCAACCACGTCTTATACTCGGATAACAGGCAAACAAACTAGTCACAAACATAAGAGCCTCAGAACCACATCAGTGAGACTCGTTAAGTGGTTTGAAAAAACAAACATTTATGTATTGTATGGTTGAAATTCGTACAATCAATTTTAGAATTGATAAAAGTAAACAGCATGTTAATTAAATATTTTTTTATTTGTTTAAATAAATATAGTATATGTTAATACGTCCCCTTTAAAAATTTAAAATAATATTTTTCGATCAGGAAATATAAAAACGTGGCTCAAAAACCAATTTAACATGTTAACACATTATTTAAGTGCTGAAATTGTTGAAACCATTATACAAGGGGTGCAAATTAAATTACAAGTTCTGAATTATGACGCCTTCATTAATATACCACAGATGAAACTTAAGGCTACGTCCTCTTTGATGAAACAATATTGTGTTTGAGGCTATGAGCTCACCTTTGAGGTAGGTAATGAATTCATCACCGGCGTCTCGGTGTACAGTTTCTCTTGGTAAAACTAGAGAATAGCAATTTTTTTCATTTAAAAATAATATGAAAAATATCAAATAACTATAATTTAAATGAGTTTAAAAAATTAACAATTTTTTGTTGTTTACATAGTGTTCTACTGTATTATGATCTATGAACATAAGTAACTTTACTGGTTTTCTTCAGATTCAATCCAATGCTGTAGTCTCGTTCTGGGACCTCTTTGCAGATGACTTAGGAGATGTCCTTTAGTGATTAAGCATAAATGTATTATAATAACATGATTTGTTATAACACTTCCAGTAACATATTTTGTACAGTTACGCAACTGACACGTATAATAAACAAAAAAACTTCAATACATGTTATTTGTAATACAAACTTAAACTTTTGTCTCACGCCTTCAGCGGGAAAACAATTTCAAAGTTTATAAAAGAAACAATATAGTTTTTTAATTTGAGTTTAAACAGTTGAGATTTTTAATTAAAAAGAATTTGCATCGAGGTTTTAGTTTCTTAATTAAAATATTATTTGAGTCTCTAAAAAGCACTATACAAACTAAACGTTTATTAAAACAAAACAAACAAGATATTCATTAAGTAATGGTTCTTTTAAGTTTTAATAGTGAACGCTTTATTCAGGTAGAAAAGTAACTTCAGTAGTATTTTAAGCGGGTTGTCTCTTCCCTCAACGTTACCTGGCTGCTTGATATGTTAATATTATTTATTGTATTGTTTTTCGTTTATTTTTTATATATTGTATTATGCCTCGAAGGTGATATAACATTGTCAGTGCTACGTTTAACACACTATTTTGGCCCCCCTTCTTTGTATGTTGAGGTATTTTAGTATACAAGATAAGTTTCATTATATAACCCAGATATAAACGTGCATTCGTCAAATCATGATTTGGTTCCTTAACTGTATACCAAATATAAAACACACAAATAAAAACCAACGAACTTTCTTTAAAGAACTAAATACTGGAAATTATCCTTTTTATATATAAAGCTACCAATAGTGTTTTTGAGCCCCTCTTATATAATATCCTGTGCTTGGGTATACTTTTACCTTTTAGTAGCATTTTAAGTTTTTTTGTAGAACTGGGCGTTTAATCATCAATTAATAAGTCTACCGGAGTGAGCACAGTTAACATACAACCTTCTCTTGCTGTAGTGTAATTGGTGAAATTGTAATAAATTATATTTTAGTTTATTTAACAAGCAAATATCTTGGGATCTTATTTTTAACGAACCTTATAATGCTCGGATATGTTTTAATGTGTAATTCAAAGAGTCCCAAGGGAAACAATTACTAAACAATTTTAATAAGATAATTTTTGACAAGTGAGTTGTTGTCTTTGACCTCCAATGGGAGTGGATAAAGTTGATGCGACACAAGCTACTCTGCATAAACCAGGACGAATAGAGGTTCGAAAAGTATTATAGCCACTACATTGTGTTTCAGAGGCTATAAATACCAGTATAATATTTTAATTACATATTACACAACGCGAATTAAAAACTACATAAATTATAAAAATAACTACATACACACACAAAATTGTGCTAACTGACATTCTAAAAAGCAATACAGTTAGAAGCAAATTTGGAAGTATGCTTTGGTTGAAGTGATTAACTAAATGGTATAGTCAACATATGAACACAATCTGAAAACACAACTTCGGTGGCATCAGTGCATTATCAGTGTAGTTGATTGCAATAGCTTTAATGGCTTTGTATTATTACAATTGGATTTCATAATCACATGTAATCCAATATGCACATTTAATTACTAAACAGTTGAATATATTGATGTGTGAGTGATATAAATATGTATTTTATTTGATTTACACTATTGCAGTAAACTAATAAAGACTTTATCTTTAGTTATACGATCAGAATTTGTAAGTAACTGATAGTAAAACACAGATTAAACGAGTAATGAATAACCCTGGAGAAGAGTAAATTATCTACAATTTGTCAACCTTAAGTAGGTTCATAAAACAAGTGAATCCATACAATTTTATATGCACATTATATACTTTTGGTCCAGACATTAACTACACTGTTCGTCAATTTTATTAAGTACAGATTCGCATAACATACATGTCTACTAAAAAAACTTTAGTTAAATATAATTTTTGTCTGTAAATACAATAAATAGACCTTTGGCGTCGCGGAGGACGATGACTTGGATACCAGCATCCGGTTCGGTGGAAAACGTCGTAGATTTCATTACGTTAGTGTGTGGTCGATTTCGATACCTAAGACCTTTCTAAAACCGTCATTAAGGAAAGGAAGTTTACCTTTATGCTTTTCAGGTAAAATGTTGATTAAGTTAGAAAAGGTTTAACTATATTTGTATACGACTAATAGAATTTTAGGATTGAAAAAGAATCCATCACTGATTATTTTACAAATCAGTGATGAAAACCTCCGCATTAATTTCTTCAATAATATATTAGTGTATTGAATAACTAAGTTATTGATACATTATTATACGATTGTAAATTAAAAGCAAACACAATTTCATCACGTGTTTATTTAACATTGTCAAGATCCCCTGCTAAAATATTTATTCTTTATTGTATTTGATTTTTTATTGTTAAAGATTTTATGAGCGTTTTATAAGGTGAGTATTTTGTTTTATAATGTTATTTTTTTGTTCTTAGTATTATCGAAAAAAAGTTATATTAAGAGCTGTTTTGAGTAAAAACCGTAATAAAATCCCCAATACCTATCTGATTTTGGAGTAATAACGTTTACTTTAAGGTTTTGTTAACGTTACTTCAAGGTTAATTAATGACATCAAATAAAAATTTAATTAATTGTAAATCGTAATGAACCAGTTATTTCAATGGAAACATTCAAGCAAAATTGTCCTATATTGACTCTTAGGTAAAGTACCTATGTTAGTATGTTAAAGACCGATTTAGTACAAGGATAGTACATGCCACCACACATCGTCTCTTTTCCTTCAGTGACTTTCATGCCTTGAAACATAATTGGCTGAGACAACCAAAAACGTATTTCGTTTGATTTTTTAATCGTTAAATCTCTTGATTTAAACCCATTATTTCATTTTAACTCCAATAACTAGCGTATTTTTATCGAGTTACAAATGTAATGCGAATGCTTCCGATGTTTACTTCCTTATCAATTTAAATACAGTTCATTTAAGCGATGAGTTTACTGTGGATATAACTCTAAATTATTAATAAAAGTCGGGAGATTATTAAGTTTCATCAATGCATATTTGAGTAGTAGTTTAGCTTGTAATACAAATGTAACGTAAAAAATCGAATAATACAGTTGATCGCGTATAGTTTACCATCGGTTGACTGTTTTTGGGATAACTTATTCATGTTTGTAGGTATTACAGAGTAGTTAATATTAAGTGAGATTAAGTAAGATTAAGTGAATATTACATAGGTTTAATCATGTTAAAAGAAAGTAGTTTAAATTTAAATGATTCATTGAAATTCATATTCCAAATTGCTAAAAAATACTTATTTTTAAAAGGTTTAAGCAATTTTAAAGCCTCCTACGATTGAGTTACGTAACACATGGTGGGTGGGGGTGGGGGTATGGTCAAGCGTTATGGTAGGTTACATGGGGGAGGGGGTATCTGAAATTACGAAAAATGCGTTACGTAATATGAGTGTGGCCCCATATTACTTTAAGAAGATTGTCACAGTATTGTACAAGCTAACATAAGTACAATTGCGTAAGAAATACATGCACATTTTATTCATTAAAGTCTAAATTATCAATTTTAACTTATTTTAACAATTTTAACTTTTGATATTTTAAACAGCTTCCATGATCCTACTACATCTTAGATATCTTACTATTTAATGTTATGGGAATAGCCAAGTTTAACTGGTTTATTTAACATCTTGTTAGAGAAACAAATGATAAAAACTGCTAAATATGGTTTTTATTATGTTAGACAAATCCAATATATAAAGTTCTAAAAAAATATAGCCAATTCTTAATAAAGAACATACTATACTTCAGATAAGTACAAGTTTAAGAATTTATCTCTATGGACTGAGGGCTCTCAGTACCTTACAAATTAGATTACTACGGTATCTCCTCTCTTTTATATTTGTCTTAAGTATGTTTTAAAACTCATGTCGCTGAAGGCTCAGAAATTTTATTCTTGTATATATAAAGCTATTTAATATTACGTATTTTATATTAATATTAAACTCGTTTTTAGTGCAATATTAAAAATATTTTGTCTCGTTTAAAAAAAGATATAATTTCACTCAATGTAATCTTATTGAATTTCTTTCCATAGAATTTTCTAATTTGTGTAACATTTCTCTACAATGATACATTTTAATTTGAATAGCACAATGTTGAATAATAATTTTAAATAACATTTCTACATGAATGGATGGTAACATATTTTTCTATATTGTCCGACAACAGATTATGCCACCTTGGAAAGCGTAAAACACAGTGAAATAACAAAAACATATTAACATAAGTAAAATAAAGGCTTAAACTAGAAGTTGCCAGTATAATGTTTGTAGGTGGGCTGAGGGAAATGTTTATAGTATTAAAACATTAAAATAATATAAATCACTATAACACCTATATAATTCCAAATCCAAAATAACACATGATTTTATATATTTCTTTATATATTCTCTATAAAATTTAACAGAATACGTAAACAAATTAATTTTCTTGTATAAAATAACTTTTATCACGAAAGCACTTTAGAAAATCATTCATTTTGACGACGATATTGCCGTATATAGTTCTAAGAAAAAAACTGTTTCTAACATATTATGAATGTATTTTCTTTTAACTAAACTTATATAGTATATTTTGTGACAACAATGTTGTTTGTATTGTGGTTACTATAATTTAATAAATCGATTAATAAGAACAGCTGATTTCGAATACAACACGCTTTTGGTAGACGCATCAAGCTACTGGCGCTACTGGTGTCAGAATTACTGTGCAATGTGCGGAAAATATCACAAGCTGTTTTTTGGACACTAGGGTGGAAAAGTATCCCTTTCGGTACTTACAGCTGATATCGAAAATGGCTACTTTTGGCACAGGTTAAGTAAAATATCATCACCATTTTACTCTTTACATTTAATTTATATCAACACAATAACAATAAATACAATTATTCACCTAAAACTGAATAGGCTGTGCTGATAGTTAAACAAATATTAATACAACATATGGAGATGAATAAATTTACAAATAATTTTCATCTTAATCCAATCTGCAACATTATAACCATTCTACCACAAAGTGTTGAGTTATATCAGTCAACCTCTAGGCTCTAAGCTGTGAGTTAAAATTAAATTGCTTATTCTTAAACATATTCAACACCTGATTAAAATTTAAAGCCCTACAATATAAATGCAAAGAAAGCAATAATTAAATTGTTTAACCGAGAATAGTTTTCAGGTGAATAGGTTTTCTATCATAAATGTACTCGATTCATTTAAATATTACTTTTATACGAAATAAATTCAATTTCTTGAAACATTGATATCAATAGTCTTTAAGGCAGTATTTCAGATAATTGTTGAAATCTACAATTTACTTTAGAGCTCTAAACGACAACTTTTCAGCTGGGAGGTACTAAGAAAAAGGAAATACACTATGTTGTAATACTAGAAAAAATAAACAACCTGTAAATGAAAAAAGTCAAACTATTTTGTAACAGAATAATAATTGTAATTACTTAATTTTCAAACAAAAATCGAGAAAATTATACAAAGTGACGTAACAAGGTAAAAAAATTTTGATTGAAAATTTCAAAGACAGAATTATACAATTTATTTCTCAGACTCGACTGTGACATGAAAAGATACAGTAAAATACTAGACAAAACATTTGATCAATTCCTTCAAAGATTTTGTCTTAAAAACTTGACAGTGAAATTGTTTAGAACAGTTTAAACCATAAAAAATTAGAGACGTGGCTTCTTATCACATAAATTTAAATTCGTCGTGGTAAAATATATTGTTTTGGACCTTTTTGTCGTGGATAAGGCTTTTAATAGTTAATTAATTTGTTCATTTTTTAACTGAAATCTAAAACGAATCTAGAATTAAGTTGGGATTGCGTTAGCAGCAGATGTGTTAACGCATCCATGTATGATGATGCGGGCCCCGTTACCCCGTTATCTCTAACTCCTTACTCCGTCTTTTTTTGTAATTTTATCTGTAATATAAAGTTCAAATCTGGAGTTTACTCTTTTTTTACCTTCTCTTAACTGAAAAAACATTGCTGATTTTATGAATACTGTAATAAGCCTATAAAAGTTATGAACTAATGATGTACTTAAAACTGTTCTATACCAGTTTTGAGGCTGACATTGGGTACAGCAAATAAAGTTGTCATTTCATATGGCAAGTTTTTTGGCTGTCCATTATGACGAGTTTCCCCTTCACCTTTGGTTCCTCCATTTTCAGCAGCTGGGGACGGAAACTCCGGGGTTGGTCCCCAACCTGAGGATGTGGTCCCTGGTTGTTGTACATGGATACCCTGTCAGTTGAGTTGGCCAATTGGAGGGCTGAGCGGGGTCCGCCTGTTTGAGCCTGATCACAGCTGTCACAGGGGCACGGGAGTTAGCCCTCTGAAAGGTAAATTTGGCTGCCGTCCCTTCCCAACCTTTCCTTTCCTGCTATATCCTTTCCTTCCGGTAACCTGCCCAAAATTCCCGCTTGTGGAAGACGTGCCTAGCAGCTAATGCTGGGGTTTCCTAATCCTGCAATAACAACAATATGCATTCTTCAATTAATGTTGTGATATCGTGAATTATTGCTTCAGAGAATGTTTAACGACATTACAAAGTATCACCCTGCCGTAAAAGACTCACTCTTTATTTCATAAGGAGAGTTAAGTTAAAGGCACAGCACATCTTTAATTGTAAACAACTTTATGGTTTACACTGCAGACACACTATAGAATAGTAGAGTAGTAAATAACTTTTAATATAATGATAATGATTTTTTCTGAGCTGCTACTATAACAGCTATTTATAAAAATCATTGAACGTTTTTCTGAGCTGGTTTTGACCGCTGTTGATACACCTAAATAAATTGCTATCGGTTTAGTATCTAAAGAGGAAACTCATTGTGTTTGTAAATATGTTTATTATTTTAACAATGTTAATCTTTTAGCCATAAGTTTTAGTTAGAATATTAAAATCAGGCCAATGACAGTCTCAAATGTTTCACACACACAAACTCATAGCATCTATTTGCACGCTCAAGGAAAGTCGGGTGATATCTCCTGCTTTTCATTGGGCAATATTTCAACCTCCTGCTTTTCAACTGCTGACATTTACGTATTTTTCTTGCTGTTTACCGCTGTCGTTCACCGAATGGCTCCATACCACCTTGTTTCGGAACAATCATCTCCGCCGTTCTCGCCGTAGGTTCTAGTGCCTTGGATCCTAAATTATCGACTGTTAAGTGGCTTTTGGATGCCCCCTGCAGTTAGTGAGTCCCTGCCCCCAACGGAGTGCACACTACTCCCCCATCATCGACATCACAACGCCGCTAAATTGGCCGCCCTCCACCAGAGACGCCCACGGCCCATGGACGCATCGCCACCCTTGGTTGCTGAACGACGAATTTTGTCTGCCCAACCCATGCCCAATACAACAGGATATTTGGTGAGTCCGTTTATTTAACTCAATTGTGCGATTATTCTCAGGGAGGCAATAGTTTTTATAAGTCACCAAACTACTTCGGGCAGTGCTAATTATTTACTCAGGTCTCAAATTATACAGTCCACTACTCCCCCATCTGAGCTAAACACGCTACACTAGCAAAACAGCAAGAACAGATGTTTTAGACATAATATAAATTAAAATAGTAGTGACTACTGGAATGGCAACGCTCTTCCATTATCTGCATTGTTCAACATTTACATTTTTAAATCTTTGGGTTTACTGTTTTTAATCTGTAATGGAACACATATTGTCATCATAGCCAACAGTAAAGACAAAAACAACTCGGCTGGATACAAGATACGAGATCTTTATTATCAGAAAATATAAGATTTAATATACAATAGGACATTAGTATCTTACAATTCTTTCTTAAAACTATACAAATTTACAAATTAAAGTTAATGAGAATGAGTTTATAATCATCAACACATAAATAGTTGTAGCTATTTTGTTCTTTTCAATAATCGTTTAGAATTATTATGTGTTGGTACCGGTGTATGAATAACGGAGGGCAGAACACATATTTATAGTAATATTATAATACTACAATTTTGTATGACAGAAAGGGAGGGAGGGAAAGGGAAAGAGAGAAAGTGAGACTAGGAAATAATTCTCTTGCAGTATTTGGAAAAATAGTCACGCAAACAGCCATTATGTTCTGTACATAACGCTTATAGAACACCTAGAATTATGTTTGATCGAATTTCGACCTTTGGGCGAAAGCTAGTTTATATTAATCTCTTGGACAAAAATAGTTTCTATGTATTTGTAGTCAAAGTATTTATAGGCCTACTGATAATCGGAAATTTAAATTACTAAATTGCATTATTTATAAACACACTTTACTAAAACCTAAAGGTTGAAATCCCAATACAGTAGCCTACACGGGAATGCTTTTTCTAAAATATACCCTTTGGTCTGAGAGCTTTAAAAGCTGCTGCAAATCTAATTTGTTCGGAAGCTTTCCCTGTTGCATTGACTACAGTTTGCCTCAACATTTTTAGAAGAGTCGGCTGATATTTTATACTCTACTTAGTTTCCCTACTTTCTCTGTTTTTTAAATTATTTAAAATTGCGCCATTTACAAATTACTAATTTTGAAGTAGGTATATGAAATATATTCGTAAAACCGAATAAATGAACACATAATGTACTATATAAGTCTTTTTAAAATTATGTTAACTATACATAACACCTCCATTACGAGAAATAAGATAGTTAAGATATAAATTTTTATTAAAAATAATCGTAAATTTACTATTTTTAACAATCAATAATGTTAAATTATCATGTTTCAAAATAAATATATATTTTTCCTTTTTAACTATTTTATTCTTTGAATAGTTATGTTATAATTACCCAATTATTTCCATTAAAAAAGCAACAAAAATTTAATTTTAAAATGACTCGTAAATAAATCAACAATATAAAGTAAACTTGAAACAATGCATCGGATATGAGGCACCCCAAGATTGCCTGTAAATGTCCCAGCAATTCTATATAAGAAGTAGGGTATGGTTTTTGTCAAATGAAACGTACATATGTTAATTGAAGTATGACTATAAGATAAATAATATACAAGGGAAAACAGAAGCAGAACAAAGAAGTACAGTATTTCATCCAGTATTTAGTTAGATTTCAGTGGTTGCCTTGAAAAAATATTAAGTAAACAAATGATTTATTTCACATTTCTTGTAGAATGTATCAGCTGATCAGAGCAATAACAAGGGCAACCATGGCTTTAGCGATCTATAAGATCGTTCTTTTTATTTTTGAAGTCTTCACGAAATAACTAAGAGATTACTCTTTTGCATTTGTAATTTATCAATTTTACAACGTACTTTACCCTATAACTGGTTACATGTTTGTAGAAGAAAACAGTTATTTCCTGTCTGTTTGAAATTGCGAGTACCTTTTGGTAGTCTTTCGTTGTTCAGAGTTGTTTGCTATAATGTCCAATCAAATGCTTAGGCCTATAGTGTGATTAAAGTGGTTATTTAAAATGCGGTACCTTAATCATTAAAGGTCGTGGAAAGTCAATTGCACATCTTATTCGGAATAATTTTGATGAAGACACCGAGTTAATCAATAAGGTCTACACATGTATTTATAAAACTGCCGTTCAAACTCGCGGCTGCATCTGAGAGGAAGAGTGTTTCCAAATTCTACGATATCAGGCTCTACCATATAAACTATTCTGCTAAATCATGGGTTATTTTGGACCTATTTGACCCATTTTGAAAACTTGCATCGTGATTTTCAATTTTACAACGGGTATAGTTATGATTTCGGTGATCCTATATGATATGTTATTTTTTATTTATTGTTTGTTGTTTTCTAAGAGAAAAATAACACCACACTTCAAGACTTGAATCTATTATTATAGAAGGCAATAAAAACTCTCCTTAAGCAGGTACTCACGTAAGATTAAAACACTAAACAAACAATATTCTTCACATTTGTTTTGACTGTGTTCAACTTTAAATTAACAGTCATGGCTAAATTAAAACAGATACTCATATGTTTACATAGGCAACACATTCCGTTATCATTTTCAGTCACAATCATTGCCGTTGATTTTTCAACGGGTGTTACACTAGTTTATTTATGTTCAACACTGATTCAGTTTACAAGCTAATTCACGACGGCAGATGTTTATCAAAGTTATTTTCAAACCCTGAAAAACAGTTCCATTGTCATGACATATATTTAAATTAAAGTATCACAAGGGAGCAGATTAGTTAAATTGAAAAGTCTTATTCAGGAATGGCAGCCCGCACCTCCCGGCCCACACATACAGTTATCCTAATTAAATTCAGATTTAGCCGTAAACACCTATGTAAAAGCTCTTCGTTTTCTGATACGAACTGTAATATACCACGAAAAATCTTTTTATTAAAGTCATAATGCAAAAAAAGTTAAATGCGTAGTCTGATTAACGTTTACGTTAAGAACTATGGTATTATAATATATTTAACAATTTTGTTAATCGTTTAACAATTTAAATAGTACATAAATGTGGTTTTAACACAGATGCTATACAATAAAAATACTAACCGTGCTTTAAAATTTGTTTTTGTCACCCCACAACTTACTGTCGGCGAGGGTAAAGAAGTCTCCTGAAATCTGACCTACACAAAAATTGCAGGCGCTACCAAATGGTTAATACACTAGCGCTTTATGTGGCATTCATTGTTACCATTAGGTAAGTTCCTGCTGACACTATGATACCGTGACAAAACTTACTTGCATAGCGTTTTGAGACATAAGAACCATAGAACTACAAACATGTAACGCCAACGAGGGGTCTTCTTTACTCTCGCCGACAGTAATAATATTCTAATATGCGAAATGCCCCCTAATAATATTCTAATATGGCTGTTTTCCTCCGGTTTACAATTCATAGTGAAATTGTACGTTATAATAACCAAATGTGTAAGTGATTAAGCTATAGACAAATTAAAAGTTTGTCGGTTTGTTTGGACAAATAGTTGACGATATTAAATCTCATTCGTAATCATAATTTTCATTAATGTTAAGTCAGTATGGATATAGAGTAATGAAGGGGAATATGAATGGTTCTCAGACTCATTCTGACGCTCATTCATTCTCAGACTTTACCTATAAATATACCAGGGGCTTCTGAGTTAACGGTAACATGCGATTGTGTTTTAACCGTTGGGGATTTAATTTTAATTTCCAGGCAGTTTCCTTGTTTTCCGGGTACGGTTGTCCCTTCAGTGAGCATGTACTGCCTGCGGCGTGGACCTCTATGTTTCATTCAACCCTTTTCTGTCCAGTTCCATGCCCATATTTCACAATTTTTCTCGTATCTTAGAATCAAATTGGACAGTTTCTTCTCCGTCTTTTATGGTCCACCAGAACGCTTCGTCAGCTTTGTTTGACCACGTGCCTTTGCAGGGCTATGGTGGGATGTTCAGGATGTAACATCATTAAAGTATAATGCGATATTTGTGTGGTTGGGAGTTTTATAGGTCCTTTTGGTTTTATATTTGCCTGAAGTTATATGTGATTAGTGTGAAGGTAGCTCTATTGCAATCAAATCGAATGTTTTAATATTTATTGTTTAATTATGATAGACGCTGAGGACATCGTCTCACCAATCAAGGAGGATGTAATGGGGGTTTAAAAGGTTGAGAATTATTGTATTTCTTATTTGAATCGTTAAGAACTAATTGTACTAGCTAGGTCTCTGAACCCATGTTGTGAGAAGTAAGACCTCGCCGAGTAGGAAGCGTGCTGGAGGTGTTTATGTAAACACTAAGTGCTTTGATACTCAGTAGAAGGCGGTCAGTTAAATAGGGTGGCTTGTTTTGTATCGGGGTCCGTGGGACACTGGACTCAGGAGAGTCCAGGTGGGTGAGTAGACGTATTGGTTACTGTGTAGGGTTGATCCCTGTCAGGTTAGGAAGACTAAATTCATTTGGGGTTTTGAGTTCTATTGTAGTTTTGTTGCGTGTGGGTTTGTTTGATAAGAGGGAATATTATCGAGGGATTAATACACATTAAATTGGGTGGTCTGATTTCCTATAAATCAAAGAACAGTCTCTAAATTATTAAGGGGATCGATATTCTTTGACCGTGCTGCCTCCAGGACGCTACCTGGGGTTAACCAACTTGATTACTGTAGTGTATACCTATTTCTTATATAGGCTACACTGGAGTAATTAGCATATTACATCTTGTACTATAAAACACTTGGGAGAGGTACCGTAAACTAACTATGCTCACATCTTGATGGTTAATCATGGGAGAATATATTTTAGCTTTGCGTCATACAGTGGTGGGGACCACAGCCCCATAAATAACAAAGACTCCAAGGAGTAATAAATGGCGCATATATTACATCATCCTTCCCTTAAATCAAACTTAATTAATACCTTTAAATAACAAAAATAATAAATAATTTTTATTTATTTTTAAATATATTTTGTCAAACCATCATTTTTCTTTAATATTATGAATTTACATAAGAATAACAAATAAACTGAGAAATCCAAAAATATCTGATTAGGCTATAACAATTTTTAAGAAAATAAATTAAATTACTTATTAATTAATAGTATTTCGATAGGCCTAGCCTAAAAAAACTCAAAATTATGTTTCAACGTAGCCTATTGCAGGTTATAATTATGTAAAATATTTATTAAATTAAAATAACACTTTAGAATGAAAATACTTTCAAGTACAGATTTATCTCATTTAGACTATCCATCCTTCCCTTATAAATCTAAGATTCTCCTTTTCACACTCTCTCTTAAAGGATAACGCCTTTCTGGCACAACAGTTTCAAGTTTAGATTCTATGACAATTTCTGAGTTATTTTTACTATCACTTAAACACAATGAAATGCCACGTAGGTTAGGCCTGCCTTGATCTTGGTTACTTGGTGACAACGAATTTCTCTGAGAACGCAAAAGTGGTGTACTAGCGACTGGCAATGTTTTAGAGGGAGACGGTACATGATAAGTTTTGTTTAAGTCGCTAGTATCAGATTCTACTGAAGTTGCTGTATTGTCACCGATAGAAATGTTTTCTTCATCAACATTTAGTGGCAAAATTTGGTCAGCATGACTCTTACAGACAGTGTCACAATCGTATATTGTAACTTCAAAAGATACAGGACTAAGGGGTTTAACAATACGAGCCTTGCTCCATTTACGACCAGATCGGTAATCACGAACCAAAACTAATTCACCTTCATTAAATGAAACAGTCCTGTTGCCATGAAAATACTTCGCTTGATTTTCAACATTACGATACCAATTTTCATTTATACAAGGTCTAAGCAGGTCAAACCTAGTGCGTAACTTCCTACCAAACATCAGTTTTGAAGGAGACTCACAAGTAGTACAATGACTATTTCGATAATCAAATAAGAATCTGTCAATAGCAGTTTCTATATCTACATTAGACTGCTTAGCTATCTTACAACATTTCTTAAGAGACTTAACAGCGTTTTCCGCAGCGCCATTGGTTGCTGGGTGATAGGGTGCTGTTAAGGAATGTTTGATTCCATTATTTGACATGAAGTTAGAAAACTCATCGGAAGTCCATTGTCTTCCATTATCTGTTACAAAAATCAGTGGTAAACCATACCTAGCAAAGATTTTTCTCAACTGAATAATAGTTGCCGAACTCATTGTACTATGCATTGGAACTACCTCTAAAATCTTAGAGTAAGCATCAATTACCAAAAGATACATTTTATTGTTTATTGGACCAAAGAAATCTGCATGAACTCGCACCCATGGTTTATCAGGTACATTCCAACTGTGCAATACAGTTTTGGCGGATTAGGCCTACTATTGTTACAATACTCGCAGGTATTTGCTATTTGCTCAATATCCTTATCTATTCCAGGCCACCACATACATGATCTAGCGATACTCTTCATTTTGACTATGCCCAAATGACTTTTGTGCAATTCTATTAACAGGCTATGCCTTAGGCTACTGGGAATTACCACTCTATATCCCCACATGAGACAATTACCTTCGACATTTAATTCATCCCTTCTGCAAAAGAAAGTTTTTAGGCTACTATCAATTTTAGAAGGCAAGCCAAACATATCATACTTTAACACTAAGGACAATATTTCATCTTTCTTGGTTTCTAGTTCTACATTTTTAGAACTAAGTGGTACACATCCTTCTTGAATAAACTGTAAAAAATCATAATCATCAAGATTATCATTGCTACTAACGTCTAAAGGTAATCTAGACAAACCATCAGCGTTTCCATGTTCAGAAGATTTCACAAAAGATATAGAATAATCATAAGCACTAAGAAAATAAGCCCACCTTTGCAATCTGTTAGCGGCGATTTGAGGTATGCCTCTTTTCTTTCCAGAAATACTTAAGAGAGGTTTCTGATCTGTCACTAATCAAAGCTTCCTTATCGGTTTGACTATACCCTTTTTCTGCTTTTGACAAAACCCTTGAAGCGAAAGCTATCGGACGTTCTTCCCCCGATTCGAGAATTGTAGATAGAACACACCCCAAGCCGTAAAAGCTTGCATCACAAGACAGTTTCAATGGTAAACTTGGATCATAATGAGCCAAAAAATCAATAGAAGTCATGAGTTCTTTTACCTTGTTAAAAGAATCATTACATGGTTTAGACCAATTCCAATCAACAGTTTTGCGTAAAAATCTATAAAATGGATGCAAAATTGATGCAAGGTTTTGAACAAAAGAACCATACAAATTCACAAGACCTAAAAATGCTTTCAATTCTGTCACATTAGTTGGTGCTGGAGCACTTACAATCGCATTGATCTTATCTGGGTCAGTGTGAAGACCTTTATTGTCAATAATATAACCTAAATACTTGATTGAGGATTGAAAAAATTACACTTCTCCTTACATACAGTTAGACCACAATAATTAGGTCTTGTCAAACCTGTTTAAGATTTTCTATATGCTCAGTTTCATTCTTACCTGAAATTAAGATGTCATCTTGGAACGCTACAGTTCCTTCAATGCCCATTACTAATTGATCAGCTATTCTCTGAAATATACTAGGCCCTGATGTTATTCCAAATGGAATTCGTGTGTACATAAACAACCTTTACTTGTAGAAATAGTAGTGAGCCTTTTTGACTCGTCATCGAGTAACACTTGGTAAGCTTGTTTCAGGTAAATTTTGCTGAAAACTTTACCACCAGACAATCTATTCAGTAAATCACTTATTTTAGGCAAAGGACAACGATCCACTACAAGACAAGGATTCAACGTAACAGAATAACCATATAAGCGTATGCTAGAGTCCGATTTAGGAATTGCTACAATAGGAGTTCCCCAGCAATTAGTTTCAATAGGCTCCAAAATACCACAACTTACTAGTCTATCTATTTCATTCTCAACCTTCTTTACAAGAGAAAATGGCACAGGTCTAGGTTTTTAAAAAACTGGATGTGAGTCTGGTTTCAGTTGCAGACTAACCTTACCCTTATTAAAGGTTCCTAGTTTTTCAGAAAAAACATCTTTAAAATCCGAAAAAATATTTTCCATCTTAAGACTAGGTTCAGAGGAAACAATAACATTGTTTGAATTCAACTTAGAAATACCTAGGCTACTAAGCCAATCTCGGCCTAGCAGTGCCGGACCTCCATCACAGATTACATACAATTTCAAATCAGACTTAACACTATTTACATATTTAACTGTTACATTGACAAAACCTTGTGGTTTTATTTCACTACCATCATATGACCTTAACAAAAGATCTGCTTTTTGCAATGGAACATGATTTAACCTCTTTTCATATAGCTTACCTGAAATAGCAGAAATAGGACTACCAGAGTCCAATTCCATAGATACCTGTTCATTTTCAATAATTACACATACTGTATAAGGCTTACTAACATCAGTTTTCATGTCATTTAAATTTAAATGTAAACCTACATTGTTCAGACCAATGTTAAAAATACCATCAGAGGACCTATTTTGACTTTGGCTTATTTGCAATTCATCAATATTTATATCTTCATCAATTTGGGAATCATCAGTGTTATTACAGTTATCATCAGCTAGGTCACCTTTAACAACCAAATTATGATGTCTTAACCCGACCTTGATCTTGGCCTGAGCCTTTCCTTTGGGACAAACATTTGCTAAATGGCCCTTAACATTACAATTAAAACAGGTGTAAGACAACAATCTACACTTAGTGGTAATGTGATTAGTCCTCCCACGACATTTACAACTCTTGCTACTACATGGCTGTGACTTATAATTACTAGACTTAATACAGTACTACTATTTACAAAATGTTATTTAGTCACTTGTGGACCTGTAGTTGACCTATTTGATGGTGATTTAGGATTAAACGGACCAGAATTTTTCCAATGGATGAACCGTCCCTTTTTAGTATAGTTAAAGTTGTTGCTTGAATGTTGTTGACGAAAGGTAGCTGTGTTTAAGTCCGCAGACTCACTAGACAAAGCAATTTCAACAACCTTTTTGAAGGTTAGTTTTTCGCTATCCACCTCTGTGAAAAGTTTCTTTTTCACCACATCACTTTGAAGTCCGGCTACGAATTGATCACGTAGTGAAATGTCCCTTTGTGAAAAGTTGCAAAATTTAGCCCCCCTTTGAAGGGTCACAACAAAGTCAGAAATTGATTGCCCAATAACTTGACGAATTTGCTGAAATTTGTACCGCTCAGCAATGTCGGACGGCTTAGGGTTTAGATGATTACCCAACACAGTCACTAGTTCACTATACTTCTTGTCCCCAGGCTTATCTGGTTGACACAAATCATACAAAAACCTAAAAGCTTTCCTCCCCACAACAGAGAGTAAAACACAAGCTTTTTTCCATCCTCTTTAATGACATTGGCTTTAAAATACTGTTCAAGCTGTTGTACATACAAGTCCCATTCCTCACAAGAATCATCAAATTCAGAAATATTGCCTATCAAAGACATGTTTCAAAACATGACATGGAATTTTGTTACAACATAAAAGTTGTGTTCCAACATGAAAGTCCAATTGGAGCAACATGGAATAAGCATAAGGCCTAGTAGGCAAACTAAAAAGTGTATACTTTTAATTATCTTTTTTAAGTAAAATACTAAGTAAGATTGGCCTCTTGTGTCGTTCACATGAAATTAAATGAGTTGGACTTGAAGCTAGTTAACTGAAATGCAGAAACGTACCTGTCGACTCGTTGCAATTGTATCTTGAATTTTAATAATAAGTACACTTTTTACCCAAATAAAACAATTTAACTCGTCGCCAAATCTTGTAGTGTATACCTATTTCTTATATAGGCTACACTGGAGTAATTAGCATATTACATCTTGTACTATAAAACACTTGGGAGAGGTACCGTAAACTAACTATGCTCACATCTTGATGGTTAATCATGGGAGAATATATTTTAGCTTTGCGTCATACAGTGGTGGGGACCACAGCCCCATAAATAACAAAGACTCCAAGGAGTAATAAATGGCGCATATATTACAATTATAATTAACTTGGTGTTATTACTATTGTACTTTACCAGAGAGAGAGAGAGAGAAATGAGGACTAACTAAAACAGTGTTAAACCTAGGAAGCTTGTCTCATTGTGAGAAACCTACTCTAAAGGGTACAAACTAAGCTACGCTCCTGGTGATTGTATATCGACGAGGTCGTGTAAATCACATAAGGAAATATTTGGAAATTTTTAAAATACACTGTTAATGCGAGTTGAAATGAGTGGGCGTGGTGCAAAACCTCCACTCCGTGTGAACTGCACATTAGTTTATTTATGAGAAACGCTTTTTTGTGTTTAGGTTGATTTAAAATTTATATATTTATTTGATTAGTGTTTCCTGAGCCTTATTAAAGCTAACTATTAAGTAAATGTCAACTTTCACCAGTAAATTATCTTATTATTCCAAGATTATGAAAGCATATTATTTTCTTGTAAATAATGTTAACTAGTAGAAATAATATTGTATAATTGGTTTTAGGGCAGAATGTGGTTATACAATTAGGTTTTAAAAGATATTGAAATCAAAAAGGTTTTGATTTGTCTGGTGTGTTTTCATATATCAGGATGAAAACCGCATGAAAACTTATTGTAATTTTTTAATACAATAATAATGTGTTGCATGAATATTATTATACAATTACAACCATATAACAACACCGCGCTGGTTCAATCATAAGATGGCACAGGCCTTGGGGGGTTTGGCGGAGATATTATCATCTAATTATACATAACAACCCCCATATCAGTGCGTCTAACAAAGGTGGATTTAATTACAAATGTCCGCTCTGGTGAACATCTGGAAAGCGATTTGGCACTTTGTTGACTAAAACGCAATAACACCATGTAACCGTTTACACGTTTGTACGTTCACTATATTGAGGTGATTTTAATACCAGATCAACCAATTTGCTTCACTTTGTCATTAAAATATGTTTGACCTAATGTACAAAATTGACTTTAAATGCTTTTTTACATTATTATTTGTATTTAAATATTGTATAATATTTTAGATTTGTAATTTGTTCGAGTGTGAAATGGTATACTACCAATTTCACTGTTCTTGGCAGCTAAACGTGTGATAAATTAAAATGTACAGCAATGTTTCTGATTGAATATTTGGGCCTAAAATCTGAAATTATTAGGATCACTGTGGAAACAAAATAAGTCTAGTAAATGCAATATTTATCGTTGTTGAAGATTTTATTTTATATTTTGGTTTCTTAGTAATTTTATTTATTTATTTTTAATTAAACTAGAATAATTGACTGAAAGGGTGCATAGGCTGTGCATTTTCTATATCCACACAAACTGAAACGAAAAATGTGGAGTGCGTTTTCTTAAAAATAAAATAAAATAAAAACTAGAGAAAATAAGTTACTCAACATTTTATGTTTCATTTCGGATGTAGAATCCAAAAAATGGATAGCTAGTGCGCATTTTATGTTTCAAACACTATGGACAAACACAAAATGTACAACAACAAATCTAAGAATGCTGCAGAAAAATATTTATACCCTGGATATGGGGTAATTAGCTTACCATCTGTGTTTAACTTACCAAACGATTAAATGAAACCACTTATTAGAACACACAACATACCTTGTCCATGTAACATATATACATAATGTAACATAATGATCCATATAATGTATCTTTAACCAACTATGACCATGGTATCGTTACCATGGAGACTGTAAACACGTACGCTCACTTGTTCCAAGAAAAAACGAGCGGTATGTCGTATGATGAGTTGGAATATATTGCAGCGTTAGTGGTGGTGTTGTGAGTGTCTTTGGTAATACATCAAACATATACGAAGCTGGCAATCTATCGACTAAATATTAAAATATTTAATCGTGCTAAGGTATTTAATCCGAGATCTTCACTATTGCCTGCCTCACAAATTGTGATACATATTAATATCAGGACAGGTTCGTAACGTGTAAATACCTTCACTAGATAATGTGACATGTCTCCCATACAATTTTATGCAGACAAGTGTTAGGGAACGTGTTAAAGAGTGAAAATGGTGGTTAAAAGTATGTTGCACTTAAATGTGATACATATAATGTCCCTGAAATCGTGCTTTGCAAGAATTTATACACATTTGAAGTGTACTTTTACAAAAAAAAAAAAAAATAAAATAAAACAATATCAATCAATCCAATCATTATCTTATTTAATACAATACGTTTGTGATAAGAGTAATGTTAAATCACGGAGCAAACTTAGTGATGCGCCACATTACAACGCAACAACTACTCCATAATACCAGTTGTACAACTTAACAGCTTCTCTAATGATTTGGTATACGATAGAATATAATGTACATGAGGAATTATCAGCAAACCCACCCTCATATGGTTCCATTCTAATGTATTTGTATATAATTAAAACCGGACGCGGTAGCTTAGAGGTAAAGTATGTCAGACGTGGGCGGTTCGATCCCGGTCCCGGCCAACTCCTGTAAGATCATGACCGATCACCTCTGGCTTGGCCATTGACTCTACCTCACTATCTTTATTTCACCACACACATTCTTATCTTATGACTAAATGACAGTGACCAATTTGCATTATTATCTAAATATTGAAGTTAAATAACGTATTGAACACTTATTAATGTTAATGAAATGGAAATAAATTTCTAAAAAATTATTCTGGGGACTAAATAGGGCTCCATTGGTAGCTGCAGCGGTAGAGAGATCGCAGTTAGTAATTGTCTAGCTACTAATGTCTTGCAGGCATTTGTTCAAAGGATTAGAACTCCCAGTCCCACCTGAGTCTTTATAAAGTGTAGCAGTGCGTGTTTGCTTGAGATTTGGTCTTCTATGATTCGCTTTGGTTTAACTTTTGACTGGCCTTACACCTTACTGATATAGCTTTGTTGTAATGTATTTCCGACATTGCCTGGATTCTGCCACTACTGTTGTTATGTTCCAGGTATTCTTGTCACCTGAAGACGGGATCAGATTACAGTTTAGGAAACGTCGTAAAACTCGTTTTCCTACTTAGTATTGGAAAATTACCTTAATCACCTTAAATTACCTTAAATTATCTTAACATTTTGGTAATGCTGACGATCGTGAAGGACGTCACTCCGTAGAGACCTCTTCCCCTCAGTGTCCGATATTGGTTTTGGGAGTTGGAAACCTGATAACTGTATGATTCCCTAGTTACTCAAGATTGATATAGCCTAAAATGTTTAACATTTCCTAATCTGCGAAAGTGATTGTGTTATTCCCCGTATATCGGTTAGTGACGAGATTTAAATCCTCCTTTTGAATGTAGTTTAAATCTTTAATCGCAAGTTATCAAATAAAAAATAAAAAAACAATACATTCACACAATTAAACAGAGAACAATACTATTTTCAACACGACACGGGACAGCATGTGTAGAACTTGTAGAACATGAATGTTACCAACCAGTTACGTGTTGTCGAGTTCTCATACAGTGCTGTGTCGTCCTGAAGCTCGTGTGATTCTCTGTTACGATTTTGTGCTTGTTTTTTGCAATGTGATTTTTATTAACTAGGCCATTATCTGCGGACGTATTTGTAACGTTTGTGTAAAGAGGATTTTAACTCCAGGGTTTAAATCCTCGAAACGAGTCATGTCCCGACAAACAGAGACAATCAGGATCACAGTGGCAGACCCAATAAAGTTTTATTTCTTATAGTCAACACGAGTTTTTAAGAGACAACTAAATATTACACTGATAATTGTTTGTCCTGTAAACAAATGTATTTAAAACACAACAACTATTCCCATATGTTTAAACTAATTATTACTTGTTGCATGAATTTAAGACAATAAATATTTTGTTAAATATGCTGTTTACAATCTTAAGTCAGTAGAAACCTTTTGCATTTTCTGATTATTTAAGATCCTTGAATGCAACTCTTGAATCAGCAAACCCCTTAACCCTGCATTTTATTTATGTACTATTTAACAGATACAACCGAGTGATTGTATTTAGTATGGTGTTATTTTCCAACGTGGTATAAGGGTGCTAAGAAAACCATGAAATGTCAAATTAGTCACATTTTCCTAAAATAAACATTCTATTGCGAGTGTTAAATTATTAAAACTTGTGTTTTCAATAATTAAATGCACTTCTCGAAAGTTATTTATATGAAACCCCAACGAGCCCTTATTTAATGATATTTGCCAAACATCTTATGTATAACAATTTACAAAATGCAATTTCCACTATAATTAACCAAATGTTACTTTAATTAATGAATGACTCTGTTCACAGGGACTCTACTTGCTTAGGCAAACTTTTGAAGTAACCCTCTATGTTTAACAGCAATTATAATGTTATGGTGTAAATGCTTAAGCGGATAGGATTGCAATTTTATTATTTATTTGATCAACTTAACTGCCGGAGAGGCTCATGGTGATTGGTTGCCCAATATACTTCTGACCACACATAAACACCGATTAGACCAGTCGTAAACCACGTGGATCCACAACATCAGTTTCGACCTCTTAAACATCCACTTGGCTAAATAACAAACAAACACACACAATAACAGCTTATTTCAGTATATTTAATAGCTTAGGCAACCAAAAAATATTTAAAACTGTGAGTTTGTTTCATAATTTTAATTTAAATGAACTTTCTAAGCTTTGTGTGAACCTATCAGATGATATTTATTTGTTCAAGGCTTTTAAGTCTTGCTTTTCACAACAAGCTGTTTTATTTATAAATAATAAAAGCCCAATCAAACCAAAAATGTAAGTCAACAATTGCTGTTGACAGTAATGTGTTTTAATTTTGTAAATAGTAAACTTAATTCAGTAATAAGGGCTATTTAGTATTTTATAGGAACTCAACTTGTCTTTTTGAGTTGGACATCAAAAATCTGCATTTGAAAGTCGAGATTTAAGGGGACCTTTAAACAATTATTTTTACCCTTCCCTTTTCTCTAATAATGTAGTCTTTTAGTTTTCTAATAATTAATTTATTTATGTCCGAATGATTAAATAGCTAAACTAATGCCAAAACATAAACGCGGTTGTTGGCACTACCGGTTGAAATCATTTGCTTTGACTAAAACATTGAAGGGATTGTTTGTTTACACTCCTGAACAATGCAAACCCCAAACACCTTCACTTAATTATTTAATTGACAACTGCAGTTGTTTAAAAACGAGGAACACATGGCAATTAAATTTAAAAAAAATTCATAATAATAGACAAATGTTTATTATAACTTTATCGTTCATTTAGAACTATATTTTCTTCATTATGTTTAATCTGGATTCACAAAGTTGTAACAAATAGAAGTAGATCAAAGTGCTTTGAATAAATAATACCGAAAGAAGACAATCACTTCAATCGCAAAGGCTGGCTCACTGTTTTGTTCGGATTTTTTGCCACCAGGTGATTTCCGGTACTCAAAGGAATATGCAATCAAAAATCTCTTTACTGCCTTAAAAAGGCAAAACAATTGAACCATCTAAATAGAGCTTTAATAATACTGTTCCAGTCTATGCGCACCCTTAGGTACACAACGATAAAATATCAAAAGTGCTACGAAAAGAGTTTTAATATACATGTAATATAATATACATAAAATAATGAAATATGTATACTCTCCTAATAATGACATAAGTGGTTGACACACTTATAATTATGAGTATAATGCACTTAATCATGCTTTACTCCCTTTAGGATGGTTTGGATTGAATTTTATTTTATTTTGTAAGAAATGGGGTTGACTTCGGTATAGAAGATTTAAAAGATTTTTTACATTTGAATTTATGGGCAATTTTTTGAAGTGAGCGTAGTCAAATTCAATCGTATTTTATCTTCATACTTGTGTGAATATTTGTTAAATTACCGTAAACGTATTGTTGATCTATGCAAAGACAACGTTTAAAACTAATTGTACTATATTTATATGTGTCCAAACACGAATTAATTGATAAAAAAGTATTTAAAAATCTTAAGAGATATGAAACATTTTTAACAATACGGTAAGGTAAACTACAGAACTTCGGAGTTAAAAAGCTTATTGTTGTAATAACGCGCTCTTATAACGTATTCGTTTTGTTAACCAGTAAGCTGCAATGATGTGTGTAAGCTTCAATTATTATAGTTAATTACATCGTGAACTGAGTGGCATGTCACCAAATGATCCATCATTCCACGGGCTATAAAGGTTAACATGTTAAAAATTTTTAAAACAGGAAAGTTTTACTTTAAATTATACATTATATTTCGTTACAAAGAAGTATCTGTTTTCAACAAATTGTAAACACTTGACAAAGTTATACATGAGTCACTACTGAGTTGAAAGATTTTATGTAGAAGACTAGTTTTTTGTTTTAAAATGTCTAAGCCCTTGAGATATTAGTGTCAACATATTTACTAACTGTCACTAATATCCACACAATACACCATGAATGATAGACCCATCGTTCTTTTATTTTGAACTATCTAATTTACAACTACAGTAATGTATCTAATTCTAAATAAAAGTCAAAAGATAAATTTATTTAATTATTATATGTAAAGATCATTTTTTACTTTTTATATAAATTGAAGAGTCTCAGTAGATATATCTAATAAGAAGAGTCTTGTTTATAAATAAATCATACTCCTTAAAATTTATACAATGCGTTTGATTGTTGTGGAATTTTCTTAAAAAAGGAAGAGATTTTATAAGAGACTTAAGCCCGAGACTACGATAACTTTTTGTTTTGAGGTCCCCACATGCCAAAAACGCTATTCGTTCAAATATATATACATATATGTGTGTGTGTGTGTGTGTGTGTGTGTGTGTGTGTGTGTGTGTGTGTGTGTGTGTGTGTGTGTGTGTGTGTGTGTGTGTGTGTGTGTGTGTGCGTGCGTGCGTGCGTGCGTGCGTGCGTTACCGCGATAACTTTTGAAAGAAGCGCTTGATTTTGATGAAATTTGGCAAAAATGTGGAGAGTAACATTTATGACTTTATATTCGAAACCGGATCGATCGGTTTATGGGAAGGGGGTTTTATTGGGGTTTAAAATTTTCCAAAATTCTTTTTTTGAACTTTTTACCCTAAAATTTAAAAAATACTAGATTTTGGTTATATCCAATTAATAGAGCATCTAAAAACAAACAATTTAGTATTTTGAATCATTAAGCTAGGTTTAGTGGTTGTGGAGAAAAGTCAAAAATGCGTCCATAAAATTTTCCAAGTTAACCTTATGAGGAAACAGCTTTTAGATTTTCCTCAGATAATTTCACTTAAAACTCCAAATTTATTTCCACCAATCACTTTAGCTCTACAAAACAATCATTTTGGCGTTTTAATTTTTGTTTTACCTCCAACCGTTAAAGTGATATACAAAGTGCTAAACACAGTACATTGTCCAATGTAATCCTTATGGAGAATAAATAAAAAGTTACATTTCGATTATTTATGTATGTATATTGATGAAACTTGGTATGTGGCTTCAGATAGTTGTGGTATATTTATATTAGGAAAAGGTTTTTGTTGATTTTCCCTAACGCAGCACACCTGCATCCTCGGTCCCCATGTTATTCATTTGGAGAATAAGTAAAATTGTATATCTCCTTTAGTTATGAACCTAAATTGATAAAACATGGTATGTAGCTTCACCTGGTTGAGTTATATTGATAATTGCAAAAACACACATTTCTTTGTTGCAGCAAACCTGTGTACTCAATTATAATATAATTCTTATGGAAAATAAATAAAATACTGTATATCACGTATTAAGGATTGTATTTTTGTGAAACTTGGAGTGTAGCTCTAGGTATTAGTGATACCCTTATATGCATTGGAAATTCGCTGCGTACGCAGGTTTGCTGCGATGGGGGTATTTTGTTTTAAAATGTCTAAGCCCTTGAGATATTAGTGTCAACATATTTACTACATGTCAATAATAGCCACACAATTCACCATGGATGATAATCCCATCGTACGTTTATCTTGAACTTTCCATTTTCCAACTACTGTATCTATTTCCAAATAAATTTAATTATTATACGTAAAAATCAGTTTTTACTATTTATATAAATTGAAGAGTCTCAGTAGATAAATCTAATAAGAAGAGTCTTGTTTATAAATAAATCATACTCTTGACAATTTATAAAATGCGTGTGATTGTTGTGGAATTTTCTTAAAAGGAAGAGATTATATATGTTGAACGACAGGAAGATCTATCACCTCTTTGGAAATTCAAAGTTTGTAATGGCTTTAAATCAAAATATATAGATGTTTAAATTTCATGATTTTAACATTACGTGAGTTGTAAAACATAACTGAATATTGAAGTAGCGAAAAAACACTTAGACGAAGCGGCAAAAGCTGTTTGACAGGATCTAAAAATTAGAATATATTGAATAGAACAAATGCCTTATGTAATGATAACTTGTATTTTTACAATTTAGATTGAAAGAAATTGTTGTATCATAACTATATATGTCCAAATTCTAAATAAGTTGTGACATAATTTAATCGATTGTGATATAAACAAATAACACAATGATCGATTTAAAATACACGTAAAATTAAATACACGTAACATTTTTATCTTATACAGTGTTACATATCTTAACATTTCCCTCTCTAAGGTCGGTCCAAGAAGCTGCTGACAGTGCGGTAATCAAGTTAGATATTATGTTTAATTCAATCTCCTGAAGCACTTAGTCCTCCGGACCAACCAAATTTCCATCATCAATTTTTAAAGCATGTCTAAGTCAAACGTATGAAGTAATATTTAATACAGGCGTTATTTAACTCACTCTGCTAGAATTTATAATTCCCTTTAGGGGAATTTTATTGTGATACCTTTTAATTTTTCATTTTTAAATTGTAGTTATTGACTCACACTAGATCAGTATTCTACGTAAATAAATAAAGTGCAATATTGCTTCTATATTTAACGTGAATTTTTCTCAAATATTTTATATTTTATATAGTAAATGCTAATAAATCTAAAAAATAATTTTGTAATACAACACATAAACAACAAGTAAATGAGGTTTTCATAACTAAAAGTAGGCTTTTATTGATTAAAACCATAACATTACCTAAATATTTATTTGGTCTTAACAAATATAATGATTTAGCTTTAATCTGTTTCCTAGAATCCTTTTATAGTGATGGTCTGGTGGTAGTGTAGATGCTATGTGTTAAATAACAACGGTTACATAATACTTACATACACATAGGCACACTTACTTATAAAACTACATACAATCACTGGTATTTATATGTAATTGTTAGTACCTGGAGGCACTTTGTTTTCATTTACTGATAGACTGGATGATCCTGGTTGTCAGGTCCGGGCTTCTTTTACCTCTCAGTTTCCTACAGGTAGTGGAAAGACTGTGAAATCTAAAATTTTAACTTTGTATATGGAATATTCTTTTTTGAGATGAAGTAGAGTAATTTTGGAATTTGTATTGGTTATGTTCACTTAAAGAGTTTAACGATAAATTCTCCATCAGACCTAGATTATCTTTATTAGTGTTTATAATAGAACAATGTACAATTATTAATTTTTTCTGGTGATTACTTGCTAGAATAAGTAACAGATTTATGCAGGAATCTTCGTTTGTGTTTGTTTCATATCAACAGGATTGTGGCAATTGTTTCTATTTAAAAGTATAATTGAACCATAATTAGTTCAGGTAATACAAATAATGAGTCTATAAATGTTATCAGAAGTAAAACTATGGTGAAAACCTAATTTGTTTTTTGTAGTAGGCTGATAGTTTTCTTAGACGGTATTGGAAGTAGAAAATGATGAGCATGTATAATTAACAATACTATAAATTCACGCTGATATTTTTCTTTCTGACTGAATCTCTGCATCATTAATTACTAAGGCAACATATAAGTTGTTCGATTTTTTTAAGTTTTGTATGTGTTTCAAAACGTCAAAACAGCTTTTATAAATTAAATTTCTGAAAAGGTCATATATTCTACGGCAAAAATATAACTATACGTAGATTTTCCAATCTTTTTACGATTGAAAACCGTTACTTACAACTGGTTTTGTTGTTTCATTTCCAGCTGAATATTTGTTGATAATTATAATTTTGAACCAACGTTCTGGAATAGTGTTGAGTCTCTACACTTTCGTTTGTGGAATTATAGCATTTAACTATATTTGTTTCAGCCAATAACAATATTAAAATTTGTGAAATGGAACAGAAATAAACTTTGGTTAACTGTGGAGTGCACTAAATTTGGTAAATATTTTTTAGCTTTAGACTATCTTGAAGTCATGAAATTGTAAAACAGTTTATGTCAATGATTATATAATCCAGTTATAGCAATGTTATTTGCCCGCTTGCTCAATCATCGTTTGTTCAATTATTGTGAGGACATCTAAAGTTATTTTAAAACTGGTTTGTAATTATTTTCTGGGTGATAAATTTAATATATTGCCAAAACGTTATTGTGTGAAATAAATACATTTGTTATCTTTGGATTTGCCTGATTTGTTTTAATTCAGGCTTTATAATCAAGCTTCATAACGTCTAGTCAAAAGCAGATTGAAAACTGTATAAGTACTGCTCAAATATCAACATTAAACATAATTAGAAAGAGCACGGAAAAAATGACTGAATCTTTGGAGCGCAATACAAAATAAATTTATTTGTATAGTTGTGTACATGCCGATACTATGCATAAATCATCAAAGCTGTTGTAAAACAGGCGGTGTTAATTTAAGTTATGTAATCATGGGGAAACAAATATTTTTCTCACAATTTCCATTGCACCTAGAACGTTTACACATATATTAAAAGCTTACTAGCGATCACCCAAGGGTCAAAATTCAATAACAAATAATTATATCTCCCTCTTACCCCTCCCCCTCTCACCTTCTACCCTCCATAACCCTCTTCCCCCCACACCCAGGTTTATTATTTTGTATGTAAAGTTAAAACGGATAAGAGAAGGGTGTTACCATTCCAGTAGTCAGTAGTATTTTGTATTTACATTAGTCTTGAAAAATCTTTTATTGCTGTTGTGCTAGCATTTGTTGATAATATATTAGCTGTAAGATGTGCAATTCAATTTATTACTTTCTTCAATTTATTACTTTATTAACATTGACAATTATCAAGTCCTGTGGGGTGTAGCCCTGAGGGCAGATTAGATGTAAATTGTAAGGGGGTTCTACACACCTACACGACAAACCTTCCTAATGGTATGCGTGAGTTTCTCTTACAATGCACACCGCTGAGAAAAAAGGAGGGACAGTTTTTGCTCGCCTATTAATATCATGGTTATTAATACTTTATTGATTGCTAAGAACTGGTCATTATATATGGAGTATTTGTTCTCTCTTTTTGGTCATACTTGTTATTTATATCAGCTGATGAGGCTCCGCCTTGAAAACAAGAAGCGAATATGCAAAATGAATTTGCTTTGCATTAAATGGATTTTGAATGAGCTAAGATAATTTGCTTTCAAACTAAATAAGTGAGTAAATGAATCCGATATCACTTAGTATGACCGTGGTTTATTCTAGGCCTAATTAACTGACCAAAATCAAGTTCGGCTTTTAGCTATTATGCAATAATGGTAATAGTTTTAAATATAAAAGTCCAGAAACGTTGACAGTTAATGCAATTACATATTTCATATATATTACCTTTAACTCCATAGTGAACTGTATTGCCTCTCCTAAACTTAAAATATGTATATATTAAGACTGTATATACATCTTATTAGATTTACATTAATTTATTTATAGTAACATATCGATTTTCATTGTGACCTAATCTCTGGAATATGTGAATGTTATACTGTATGTTATGTCGACGATAGCCGCTGTGAAAATAAATTATTGAACTGAGAAACGATTGACCAATAATTTACATTTCCATTTATTTTACATAGTCGTTGTTATTATTATTTTGGATTATTATGTTTTATTATTTTCATTGTGAGCTGTGGTTTATATGTAACATCATACAACGTAAACCCATAATTGATGTAGAATAAGTCTTAGCTTAGTCTCACAATCTTACATAATGTTAACGGTCGGATAGCCGAGTGAATCGTTTACATATAATTTAGTTTTACAACAATAATAAAAGAGGTAAAAATATGCAGTTTGTAGGAATTGTCTATTCCCATTGGATACATTTTTATGTTAAAAGTGAGTCTCCCATTCAATCCCCCTCTTATTCCCCCGGTCCTAACTCAAAAAGTCAAACAGCAAAGTACCCCATATGTCATATCAAATTAAAGAGTGGAAAATAAACTTGTTGGTGGAAAAATAATTTAAATCAGATAATTTATTATTGAGATATTGAACAGTTTTTAAATACTTAGTTAGTAATAAGTGTACCGCTTCTTCTGTCATTAAAACAATGCATACCCTTAAATGACTGATTCATAATTACTATAATTACTAATCATGATAAACATGGATAATATTCGCTGTAAGTAGTTTTGTTTACATTACAGACTTTAAAGCAGCCACCAACATAGGGCAAGAGATGATAAGCGAAGGTTTTGAGTTATAAATTAAATATTGTAGTCTAATATCTCAATAACGAATTATCTGGCTTCAATTATCTTTCACCAAAAGTTACATTTTCAATCTTCTTTAATTTGATATAATATGTCATATGACCTACTTCACTACTGTATCTGACTTTTTTAGGTTAGTGGTGGGGGTGAAGAGGCGGGTTGAATGGTGGATTCACTTTTAATATACACATTTTCAACCAATGAGAATATACGTTTACTGCAAACTACATATTTATACTTCTTTTAGTTTTTTTTATAAACAAAGATGATATTAATAAATACACAGTGAATGTTCTCCAATATTAAGTTGAATACTGTGTAATAACGAATTATCCGATTTTAATATTTTTCACCAACAAGTTTATTTTATAATACTCTTTAATTTGATATGCCATATGGGGTACTTTGCTATTAGACTTTTTAGGTTTGGGGTGGGCGAGAAAAGGAGGTGAACGGGGGCTCACTTTTAACATAAAAAATGTTTTCCCCAATGAGATTAGACGTTTCCCACAAACGAATATTTATATCTCTTTTAGTTTAAAAAAAAGATGCAAGTTAAAAAAACACCCTGTATATTCATCAAATATGTATTAGTTTTCAAAATGAATCTCCTAAAAATGTAAATACCATTTAATAACTAATTTAATAACTAATTCTATAATTATTAAAGAAATATGAACTAGTTCGAGTATTATCAAATATGTTAATTTAACTGTTAAAAGTATAGGACACAAAAAACACAAATCACTGATTAATAACGCAAGCACAAAAGTGTGTAAGGTCATCGAGGAAAATGTATTTGTGTAACCAAGTAAATTGAAATATTGAAATATTAAGAATGTATGTTTTCATTAAAATTCCACTCCTGGGCGTACGCGGAATCAGCATGGGAGCACATCAGCTGTAACATTATCAAGATACTACCCGAATAAATAACGTCCTTCCGGTTTGTTGACGTGTATGTAAATGTTTTATTTAACTTTTCCTTGTTTGGTATTTCTATCTTTTTCATTACATTAATATAATATAAATTGGCATGTGTTTAATTATATTCAGTATGTGGCATTCACACCCAAATATTATATTATTGAAGTATTATTTTCGTCTTCATAAATAATCAACTAATATTAAATATTATTTAATTGTGTTACCTATGTAGAATTAACTACAATATTATTTATAATTAACTTTGGTATCAACTAAGGTTGAGACTATTAAAAAAATCTAAGTATAACTTAAAGTAATAATTGATTTTAATCTCTAGAGAGCTAAGCGTAATAAAAATCCAATAATGTACCATAATCAATACCTAACTATATTTAATGTAAGTACTTAACTGTAAAATAAAGTAAGACACTAAAAGTTAAGATTTAGAGTTCCGATTTTGTAAAACGGGCTGTAAAAAAATATGTTAAATTGAAAAAAAAACAAATTTGTTTAGATACCATATAATTTAAACGAGTTCGCACGCAGCAGGCTGACGTGAGGGAAGTGAATTTCCACATAAAAACTTTTAAAACTCAAAATCAGTGTAAAAACATACATTTGACCAATATTTATTGAAATATGAATACATTGATTTTTTGGCTGTTCTGATACTCCTGGTTTCATTTACTTGCAAAGCTGGGAATACAATTTTGCGCATTATAAGGTTAGGAGAAGGTCCAGACAGGCTTGAAAGTAGGCGTGAGGTTGCTGGGGATAATAAAAGTACTTTAACAAAGGAATAACAGGCTTTTCTAGTGTAAAACCCCCATAAGACAACGTACTGTGTTTAACCGATACACATTTTCTTTAATAACTCGGTAAATAGTTATGCTAGAATGACGAGAGAGGGCTTAAAACTTTTGCCTCTCTAATTCCCATCTTTGTACATGCATTAATTTTACATCTGGGGCTTTTCTGACCCTTTTTAGGCCCAAAAACTCGAAATTTGAAAGATTAATCCCCAAAAAAATGGGTTTAGAGTTTTCCGATTGTTTTGCCCAACGAACTTGTCTAACATATTATAAAAAGGAACGTCCCTACCAAATTTGAAGTAAATCAGACAAAAAATGCGACCGCTAGAGTGGATACACATATATATATATATATATATATATATATATATATATACACGGCTATGCCCGGAGAGCCAGTCACTGAAAATATACCCGGGGAATGCAGTCAGTAACACACCCACATATATTTGGAAAATACGCGATATATATATTTTTGTATTTGATAAAATATTTTCGTTAGCCATTTCCGATTATATATATGTCGTATATATTTAAAAAATAAACACTTTTTATACGTAAAAATTCCTATGCTAAGCCAGTCACCAGCGTTTTTGCCGGGAAGGCCAGTCACGTAAAGTTTGTACTGCTAAGCCAGTCACTATATATTGAACGTAAGTGCCCGGGATGGCAGTCACTGAAAATCTGCACTGGGAAGCCAGTCAGTTACACCCTCAAGTAAATCTTTGCTTATCTGTTGTTTAATTAAAGCGATAAAGCATTTTTCACTGATAGTATGTGTGGCATTATATCAAGGGAGTCTTTGAAGCTCCCACGTATTCCATCAATATTATTTTAAGTTATACGTCTTATAAATCATCAAAGATCACTCTGTAATTTTAAAGAACTCAAAAATGTAATTTTATTCATAAAAAAATAAATACCCCCGTCGCAGCAAACCTGCATACTCAGCGAATTTCCAATGGAGATATAAATGTCTTAATACTACATAAAGCCACTTACCAAGTTTCATAAAAATATATTCACAAATAAGCGATATATATACAATTTTAATTATTCTCCATAAGAATAACATTGGGGCTGAGTACGCAGGTTTGCTGCAACAAGGAACACAAAAAATGGGTTTTTATGCTAATATCAATATAACTCAACTAGGTGAAGTCGTATACCAGTTTTTATTCATTTATGTTCATAATTAAGGGAGACAGAGCATTTAATTAATATCCATAAGAATAACATGGGGGCTGAGTACGCAGGTTTGCTGCAACGGGAGAATTATGGAAAAACAATTTTTTGGAGCAAATATCAATAGACCTCAATGAGATGAAGCTGTATACCAAGTTCCGTCAGTATACGTTCATAAATAAGCGAGATAAAAAAATTTTCTTTTCCTCCATAAGAATAACATTAGACAACGTACTGTGTTTAGCACTTTCAATATCTCGGTAACCAATTGACGTAGAGGAATGATCGAAATACCAAATTGTGTGTTTTTTAAGCTGAATCGAATGGTCAAAACTAAAATTTGACTTTTTCAAAAATTATATGTAAAAAATTCAAAAAACCCATTTTTGGGGTACAAAACCCCCCCAAAATACCCCTTCGGATAGGTCGATCTGTCTGGTTTTCGAACTTAAAGTCATAAATGCTGCTTTACATGTTTATACCAAATTTCGTCAAAATCGGATCATTTTTACGAGAGTTATCGTGCTCACGGACACACATATATATATATATATATACAGTATCGAACGAATGGTGTTTTTGGGGTCTGGGGACCTCAAAACGAAAAGTTATCATGGTCCCGGGCCTAGGTCTTACCATGCTGACTACGGTAATAGCTTCTTCCCTATAGGGGAAATTCGCTAAAACAGAAATAATAACAATTAATAATGGCTGAGCAATATATGTTTCTTGAAATAGATCATTAAAAGAGAACTTATAATAAAACAATTAACATTTTATATTCTACTAGCTGCTATCGTACCCGGTTTCACCCAGAAATACAACAGTTGTGTGTGCTGCATTCTGTCGTTTTCCCGTGGAACTACTACGAATCAAGATCACTTGTTTGTATTTTCATCAGCTTAAACTTAAAGTGAATGACCATAAGAATAACACAGAATTGGAACTTTGAGTCCCCGTGGGGTGGAGCCCTTTGGGGATTTCTTAAAATCTTTTCTTAGTGGTTACCTACTTTATAGAAAGAATACAAGTGCCAAATTTCGTAGTTGTAGGTGTAGAGGTTTGGCCTGAGAAATTATCGGTTTTTAGTTTTTATAGATATAGATTTGTTACATTCGCATTCATATCAAATCAGGTGTCTTACAGATTAGGTTACGATCACCTTATTATGTAAAGGTGTTTGAATCTTTTTGGTATTTTAATTGTAAAAAATTAATTAAATGATTAGTGTTTTAGCTAAATACATTTGTGGAGATTGTCCTAGGGTATTTAAAAGGTCTATTATGTTTGTTTTTTCGTCTGAAAAGGTTACAAGGCCATCATCTTTTTGCAACAGGCACTGATATTAATGGAAAGTATAGGTTAGCTTGTAACGCTCATCATATAAAGCATAGGCTTTATCTAATTTGAACGTTATCATTATATTAATAGGCAAGCACACATCTGTCCCCCTTTTTTCTCAGCGTGTGTGCATCGTAGGATAAATTCAAGCATACCGTTAATAGAAAGGTATTGTTGTATAAGTGTGCAGAAACACATTATAATTTACAACAGCCCTCAGGGCTATGCCCCACAGGCCTTCATAGTGTCAATGTTGATCTTTTGGAAGAACAGTAATTAATTGAATTGCATTTTTGAAAATTGATATAATAACAAAATGCTAGCACAACAGCAATAATAGATGTTTCATGACTAGCGTAAATAAAAAATGTCACTGACTACTGGAATAGTAACACTTCTCTTATCCGTTTAACACCACATACAAAAATAAACCTGGGTCTGAGGGGGAGTGGCCGATAAAGGGAAGAGGGAGAGAGAAAAATATAGGTTATTAGAGAAGTTCAGCATAAGGGCAATTGTTCAAACGCATTTTTATTTAACTGCTCACGCAGGATGAAGCAAAACATTCACGCAAACAACCATCATTCGTGTGCACCACTTTGGGTTTACGTAGAATAGAATTATTTTTGGTCGAATTTCAAAATCTTGGTGATTGCTAATTTTTTGCGGTTTACGTGTATTTTTCCCATACAAGAATTAATTTATAATAGATAAATGTTGGCCATATTTTTGTAAGACAGATTATTTTATTAACATTTAAGCAGATGCAAACCCAGCAGGCAGCCCAGTAGACCGTTTCTGAATTTAGTGCACAGTGCAAAGACACAAAAAGAACTGCAATTATTTCTGATGTATTTTTTTATTATTTTCCAAGTACACATTGAAGTAACTATTTAGGTTGTAGTTTACGTTTAAATGAAATATTTGTAGTAAATAAAGTACTGATTTATTTCATCCATTTTACGCCAGTTACAGTAATTTACGTTTGTAATACTTACCGGATCTGTTCCGGTAATTAGGCTCATACTCAGTATTTTGTGGAAATGTGCATCATTTATTGTCTTCGCCTAATTGAGTGTTTTAAAATGAGAACTTTTTTAAGTATGACTGGAAGAATTAAATTACCTTTAGTACCATCAGTGCTTAACCATCTAAGCTGCAATAGGTGGTATAAGGGTCGTAATTTATATTATAATGTCCTTTGTATTATTGTAATTCACAAAAAAAGACACATATTATTCTTTTTATTTTAAAATTTGTATTTCTTAATTTGTTTTTCCAACATACACACCTTAAAGTAATAGAGTATTACATAATGTAGCAGCTTGGAGACAATGATGTGTACCTATAATTTGGCATGTTAAGGTATTACTACCGCTACACAATACTTACCGTCAACATAGATTCACTTAAGGATAATCTAAATTTTCTCACGAAATATGCACAAAAAAACTGATATAAATACATTATTAAATATATGATATTTGTCAAAGTATTCATAACTACCACAAAACCATAAAAAGTATCACTAATTATGAAAGTTAAAGTTAAAGGGTTATGATATACATTTCCCCAGAGAATGTGTGTTGTTTTTGTAACTATAGGATACGGTGTAGTGATCGAAATACACTTGGAAACGATCTGTTTAATGGATATGCACAAAATAAGCAAGTACATAACTCCTTTGTGTTTTATGAGATAACTTAACAGGAAAATATGTTACTAGGAAAAACAGGCATTTTATATCAATTATTGTAACACAAAAAATCACTAATGTTAAAAAATATGACAGAAATGTATTAGTAAGAATTGCAATTGCAATTATTAAAATTATTTAAAACTACAGACATACAGAAATCTTTAAAGTTAAATACAGGAAAATAAAGTTTGAACTTAATTTCAATACATGGGAAAACTATTTTATACTAGGAAAAGCAGCGAATTTTGCTGAAGTTACCGGCACTAGAAGAACTAATCTATTATGCAATACTTATATGGAACAAATAGGTATTGTTTCTTATTTACTCGTTTCTTCTTATTTTTGATATGTCCTCCTTATATTCAATCCTTATTTTTAATATTTATAGTTACACATAACCTAGTCCATGAACATATTTAAGCCATGTACATTAGTTCTAATCACCAATTTCCAAAAATGTAACTATTATACTTTACCAAGTGAGTGTTACTTTAGGAAATGGTTGTTTTTGAACAGCTGTAGTTTAGTTGTTCCTTAAGCTCGTGATGAGGGATGGACGTTTCCCAAAATGTCGGGGAATGTCCTGGAAAAAATTCCGCTTTTGGGTGGTATTTATTTGACCTCGAGATTATTTTGGGGCGAGATTATGTACTCAAAACGGTATTCTGTGGTGCGATCGTCTTTGACGACCAAAATTACGTGGTGCAATCGTCATTTACGGCCATGATTACGCGGTGTGATCGTCATTTATGGCCGATATATCTTAGTGTGTGATCATCATTTACGATCTGTATCACGTGGTACGATTGTCAGTTACGGCCGTGATTACGGTCGTAGTTTACGGGCTATCACGTGGTCCAATCGTCTGTTTCGACGGATAGCGGTGCAATCGTCATTATTGTTTTATAAAGTGCGGTGCGATTGTCATTTATGGCTGAGGGCACATGTTGCGATCATAAATTACGGCTACTATAACGTGGTTCGGTCATCTATTACTATAAGCGTATTTCTGTATTTTTATTGGAGGGCAAACAAGGTCGTGATCATGATTATTGTGACTTATCATATATTACAAGAATATTTTCACCAAACTGTTGTGGGTCAACTGCCCCTTGCCACCCACGAATTACGCTTATATCTATTACGTTGTTGGTGCATGGTCCGGTCCTCTTTTACGGCCTATATTACGTTTTGCGATCGCCAATACGGCCGATGTCATACGGTGCGATCGTCATTCACGGCCGATGTTACGCGATGCGGCCGTTATTTATCATGGGACTGAAACCGAGAGACATAGGCCTAGGACTCTTTAGATCAGACAATGTGCTTTAAGGGGATTCCAAAGGTACCCCTGAGTTTAGGCAACCACTCATTGGTTAGAAAGAGATGGAACTCTACATTGATAAGAGACAAAGCTATACTCTTAACGTTTACGCATCCATAAAATGAAGCTACCTTGGGCAAATTGAAGCTACTCAGGGTTCAGACATTCGTTCATGGAGTCATTTCGACACACATCCCTCTTCAAGAGTCGAGGGGGTGCCAAATCAACTCAAGTCTATGGGCGCCACACATCTTAATCAGACCCTGACCATGTTTAATTTTGTTCAGTTTCATAATAAGATTTAAGTAATTTCAAAGTTAGTGACAGCTATTCACTCCTCTTACGTATATAATTTTGTACGGTATTTTTTTATTAATTAAATTTTGCATACCACAGTTAAAATAATAGTTGAGAAATTTTATGAATGTGATTAAAAAACCTGTTGTTTACAACACTGAGTAATATTTGGACCAAAACTCACAATTTGGTATCTAATTTTCTAAAATCTTCTAGGAGAGCCCCCGGACCCTTTTTTCTGTGGGGTATGTCCACGGCACTGTTTATCCAGTATTATAATTTATACCCCGCTTCAGGCTTCAACGGATCTGGTCACCTTAGTCCATGTTGCATGTTGTATGGGCTTATGTGTTTCGTACCGTCATATATGTTATTACGTGCCGTTATATGGTTTAGTATACCGTTGTAAAATAGTGAAGCAGACGTGTTTCCTTCGATCTGTGGTAAAATATAAATAGCTGACTAAATGCTCCTTAGAACAAATTTGTACATTCTATAATTAAAGGTTAAGTAACCTGTACCCAAAAGAATTCCTTTGGAGCACTGACGGACCAAGGGGCGGTGGCAAAACCCTAATGACGTACAATGATTTGAAACAGCCTAAACGTGTCATGCTCCAAACAACGATGGACTATTTTATTTCTATCGCTAAATACATTCCTTACTTGTAAAATCTGGTATTGCTACTGACCATAACTTATTAACAGCTGCAATTCAAATAACATTATTCCTCATGTTTATCTTAAGGGCGCAAAACGAATGTTGAGGCCGGCCCGTGCCCTTCAGATTTAAATTATCGAAAAATAACAACCTTTATGCACAACTAGTAATCAGGGCAAATATATTGATACCTCAATCGACAAAATAGGCTCAGAAATAACGGAAGAGTTATCTTTAAAAAAATCGGCTTAGCGTATTAATATATAAGATAAAGAATGACAGTAGGCCTAGTTTAATAACAATTTCTTTCCTATTGCTGGATTGCCATCAATACTAAAAATGTTAGATTTACCTCACATGGTTCCAAAATTGAAGCAGCACTAGATTGCCCGAAGATGTCACTGTGTTGACGAAACGAATTCAAGTTAGGAACTGCCATACAGTAAATTTTAAATTTATAACATAGTTTGACATTTGTCAGTACAATAAATTGAACGGAACTGGTTTTATAAAAAAATAAGGGTAAACTAACCACTATTCCCCAGTTTACTAGATTTACTCTTAATCGTATGTGACGAACTTTCAACTACAGAGTTCTGTTAGGCCTTGTCATCATGGTATACTTTCCTCATTTGTTTTACAGTATCGAATAGTTTATTACCATTGAATTGTATGTTATTAACAATTTCAGCGGTCTTATAGAGTATGTTTTATGTTTGATTGTGCAAAGGTTGGGGTGTCTGTCTACAGAAATAGAAGTCCCAACATACCTACACTTATGTCCCTTAAATTAAACTTAAATTGGAACATGTGTAATACAAATGATGAAGATTTTGAAAACATATGGAGGAGAAAATAAAATGCATATGCAATGTGAAAGGTGCACTATCCATTTTTGTAGGTTTTGAGGTTTTTTGTCCTTTTGTGAGGATGTATAAATATAAATAATACAAAAATACAAACTACTTTTAAATTTCAAGATATAAAGGGTAAAAAAAACTTAAACTTAATATGTGCCTAATTTGTACCGACATATTTTCGTTGTTCATTATTAGGCAATTTTACTTAAAGAGTACAGTAAAAATATAAAACTTTTATTACAAGGATAAGCAAATTCATACATTTGTATCTTGCTTCATACAAAATTATAAAAAAAACAGAGAAAACTTGTTTATAGATACAAGTAACTTACAATTAATTATAAAGTTACCCTACAAAAGTACTCCTAGCTAATTAACGATATGATTTTAGTATTATATAGTATTTGTGAAAATATTAATAAAATAATTGAAAGCGTGTCCGACGGGATTAAAAGCCAAGTACTGTATTTTGTATTTGACAGTCATACAGCAGTTAAAACTAGTTTCCACTCCTCAACTGAGCGCGAATGTGATAAGTAGTTCCACATACCGGCACACTATAGCAGCACCAGTAAGCCGTCTCGGTATGTAAAGGATGCACGGCAAGCCGTACCTGACTGCCTTTCGGGAGGGCTGACTGGCTTTCGGGCAGGTGACTGCCACACCGTGTAAAATACCAGCGCGGTGACTGACTTACCGGGCGCAGATGAATGTATATATATATATATATATATATATATATATATATACATATATATATATAACATTTTGAACGACCCCCCAAAATATGTTCAGGGGGTCACGTTAGGAACTTCTATGGTGGTCCCGGGCTTAAGTTATGGTGGTTTCACCGTGCGGGTCATGCTAATAGTTCACTTTCCAAAGGAAATTCACTAATAACCATTTAAGATATATTTTGGACTTATATAATACAAAATTGGTTTACCTTAATGGTAAATCGAATGTTTTATAATTAAAATTGGTCTTAAATTTAAGTAATTAAAACATTTAATTGCATACTTTTTTACTTAATAAGAAGGATATTTGCAATGGCTATAAAAGCTTTGGGTTCACCGCACCCATATCTGTACAACACCTATTAGTCGGCTTTATGGTCAGACAGTACGTTTGGGCAGTTGTAAAATTACTTCATTTAGTTTGCATGAGTCGTACTGCAAACCATTTCCATTGCAATTATACACTTGGACGTTATTTCCTGTATTACAGCTATGCTAACGAGATATTTAGTATGCATGGTGTTTATGTTAGATTTGTTTAAATGCAAATGGTTTCAGTGATAAAACCGTTATGATATAGCTGTCTTCAGGAATAATCATAATTAGCTAATTAATTCATTGACTTATTAGCTACGTTGTGACACACTTAGACGATCAATTAACATTAGCTTGCATTTTACCTGGATTAAACTCTTTTAAAAGTGATTAAATTTAATAAGTATCGTTTGAGCTTAATAGGTTTCAGACGTAATAAGCAGAACCTCTGACCTGTCATTGCTAGATACAATTTTCCACCAAGTCAATGTAATTGTAAGGCGTACTATTTAAATAGTATTGAATTGTAATAGGATGAATTAATTGTTAATTACAATCATGTTATGTAGTAAAACATTAAATCCTCTTTTAGGTGTTATTGAGCATGTGTACCTCACTGTCTAAAGGGGTGGGGGTTTTCTTTGTCTTCAATAGCTCAGAAGGTTTATTTTTACTGTTGGACATGTGTAAAACAATTTTTATCAAATTTATTTTTTGAAATAAAACTGGACATCTAATTTTGTCCCTCATAATAATATCACACTGAATAAGGTATTAACTTTACCATTGTTATTTTTTCTAAAGCCTTTGGTTTAATAATTGTTAGTGATGAGCCTGATCCATTAGGTACAACTATGTTTGTTAAAATAACAAACATTTTTAAGTCATAAAAAATTTGACGCTTTTACCTACTTCCCACTATGGCCAGTTTTAACTTATAAAACCCTTCCTTCTCATCGAATTATCCGATCGTTGATTTATGGCTCATTTTTAGGAGGATAAAAAACCTTTTACTCGAGCCCTCTCTTAAGGCACAGTTTACCTCTAATGTATCAACATATGACAATTTATTTGTAAAACACGCAAGTATTAATTCAGTTATATTAAAATACTATTCTGTTATCCTTAAACAAATCAAAGGAGACGTAATTTAATAATGTAACAGAATAAACATCTTTAGCACCTGTATTCAGAATGTAAAGGAAATGCTAATGCAGGATGAAGGAAGGATGAGAAACGAAACTGACCAGGTTTACCTTACAGCTATCCTGGTACATTATTATACTATTGTATGTGCTAATATAAACGCGGTTTATGTTTTTCGTCAAAAAAGATCTTCAACGAATAGAATTATCTTACAACAATGGTAACATTATTAGATTGGAAGGGAGGTATCTATGAAGCCCTGTAGGACAACACCATGACTCGTGTTATAAGCGATGTTTAATGTTTTGACATAAATAACATAAACATAACATATCATATTGAATATTATAATATTTTATGTTTCTGTTTAACTATTTATACTCACAACAAACGCGAAACCTTCTACTTTTAAAGTAATTATATTAGCAATAATTTTGAATGTGTAAAATTATTCCTGTTATTTATTTAATCAGTCCGTCTAAGCCCAATCAATAACGAATACATTGTAGTCGTATTGAGTCTTGTCTAAGATTCTCATATTGTATTTTGCTGGCCATACGTGTCACAATGTATGGAAGCGTGTAGTGTTGTATGTACCAAGGACAAAGACTATGATTGTTTGTATATGAACAAATGATTAACCTCAAGTAGCTGCATTGTGTTCGCAATTTATTTGACTTAGGAGATTTGATATTTTGACAATACTCTCAATAATAAGTAAAATGTATAAAACCAGTAGGGGTATTACATTTTTATCGTGTCTTATTCTATGATTAATTATAGGACACTTTGATTAATGAAAACTGTATTTTATGTTGACGATGTCCATGCAATGCATTTATTTAGGGCAAATAACAATTTTGAATATTGAATCTATAAAAATCTCCTAATATAAAACTAACTTGTTATCTAGATGCGCTTAAACTAATGGTAAATATTTTAATAGATTATTAATATACTGGTAATTAGAGTATATAATTTTCGTAAACCGACGTACGCATAATAAAGATCAAGTATAAATATAAATATCACAACGTCCGGAATACATGCTGATTTTTATTTTAGAATTAACGTTCTATACATGCTGTTATTGCTATGTTATTGCACTGCCATGTTCCTGCTAAGCTGAAAGTACAACGTAGCTTCTTGTTAGAAGAAAATACCCTTTTACTGCTGGAAACACACGATATCACCCACTATTTTTTTTTCACAGTCCTGAGCCTTTTTAACGAAAAGGGGGGCAAAGATACAAGTTTTGGTTGAGCATACAGAATGTATTTTGTAAGTAACCTTTTTACACTAGTTCTGTAAAAACTAAATTCTTCTTCATCGTCATTTGAAGGAAATTAATGTGTTAACGAGGTGCTAATACTTATCAATAACTTAAATTTTGTAATACCAACTTTCTAGCTTGATAACAACGTTTAATATAGTTTTAGTATTTGAAAACAATATTTTTTTAACATATCGCCTTAATTGTTTACCAGAGTATTGCATTTAATTGTCCTAATTTATAGACTTATTTTAGCTTATCATTCGCTGCATAAAAACACTCATTTTTAATGAAATAACACAAAAATGGTACAATGTTTGCGACTGAGCATTGTTATCTTCACCTAACAATATATTGGAAGGTAATTTTTTTTTACGTTAGAAACAAAGGTTTTTACTAACTTGAAACCATAACTCAATGAGTAAACTATATTACTACTCGAGTGGATCCGTTGCGACTTCGGCCGCGTAAACTATGACCCTTGTGAGTGCTCCATTCTATGGTTATCCTGTGGTATTAAAACGAATTAAAATTAGATGTTTGAATTTGTAACAGCTAAAAACAAAGTGAATTGGAGGGTCCTTAAGGAATATATGGTAAATTTGAAACCCCATTGGGGAAAGCCCTATAGTTGAATCGGTGTAAAAACACTTGAACTTTCCTATTTTATACCTAAAGAATAAATTACTAAATTACGCCACTGAGCAGTAATGTTGAGAGTAGGGCTTTGGATTTTATATATTACGATTTTGGAAGTAACTGTATGAGATAAATACCCCCGTTGTAGCAAACCTGCAGACTCAGCGAATTTCCAATGCATAATATTTGTCTGAATTCCACATAAAGCCGCAAACCAAGTTTCATAAAAATATATTCACATATAAGCGATTTTAATTATTCTCCATAAGAATAACATTGGTAATGAGTATGTAGGTTTGCTGAAATAAGGAACAAAAACAATTGGTTTTTATGCAAATATAAATAGAATTTAACTAGGCGAAGCCACATACCAAGTTTCATCAATATTCAATCATAAATAAGCGCTATTTAACATTTTAGTGATTCTCCATAAGAATAACATGGGGGCTGAGTAAGCAGGGTTGCTGCAACAAGGAACCAAAAAAATGGGTTTTTATGCAATTATCAATATAACTCAACCATGTGAAGCTATATACCAAGTTTTATTAATTTATGTTCATAATTAAGGGAGTCAATACATTTGACTTATTCTCCATAAGAATAACATGGGGGCTGAGTACGGAGGTTTGCTGCTACGGGAATAATCAACAAAAAATCAATTTTTTTTGCAAATATCAATATACCAGTACTACTTGAAGCCACATACCAAGTTTCATCAACATACAATAATAAATAATCGAGATATCAAATTTTATTTATTCTCCATAAGGATAACATTGGACAACGTGCTGTGTTTAGCACTTCGAATATCTCTGCAACGGTTGGGCGTAGAATCACAATTTAAACACCAAAATGATTTTTTTGTGGAACTGAACAGATTGGTAAAAGCAAATGTGAAGTTTACATTAAAATAAAGTGAGGAAAAGCCAAAAACCTTTTTCCCATAAGATTAACATGGGAGATTTTATGGGCAGGTTTTTTTGGATTTTCTCCGCAACCACTTAACCTAGGTTAATAATTCAAAATACTAAATTATTTGTTTTTTTAAGCTCTATAACATGGTCAAAACCAAAATTAAGTTTTATAAAAATTTAAGGGTGAAAAATGCAAAAATCTGATTTTTGGAAAATTTAAAACCCCCATAAACCCCCCTTCCCATGGTCCGATTTTTCTGGTTTTCGAACTTAAAGTTATGAATGTCATTTTACACATTTGAGCCAAATTTCATCAAAATCGGACGTTTTTTACTCAAGTTATCGTGTTAACGGACACATATATATATATATATATATATATATATATATATATATATATATATATAAATTTGAACGAATAGTGCTTTTCGCATCTGGAGATCTCAAAACAAAAAGTTATCATGGTCTCGGGCTTAAGTCTTACCATGAGACCTACGGTAATAGCTTCTTCCCTTTAGGGGAAATTCGCTAAAATAGCAGTTATAAAAGGTTTTCCTGAAAACTACAAGCTGTACTATAGCCTAATGCCTCAAACCACGATTCTCAAAAAAAATTTGAGTGTTTATAAAGTACATTTTTTGTTGCACTCTGTTGAAAATTGTTTAACCTGGAATTAAAATGATAGTTCCATACCAACAACATAAATAACACGTTATTAACATTGGATTTTTGTCAATATTTAACTTCATGGCATTTGTGTATACTTATATAGATTTTGACTCGAGGATTTCCAGAAGAATATAACCTATATAAGCCACAGTATGGTATTTAACAGTCAGTGTTTCCATTGTGGCCAGTGCCATATAAAGCAATGTGCGGATAACCGGTGCTCTCCCCTGCTGATGGTCAAGCTCGCAATGTCACTGGCTAGCCACTAAACCTCTTAACAGTTTTTGATTCATAGTACAAGTCTTGTATTGGAACTGGATGTTTTCATGCTATGGTAAGCTTGTTATGCTCCTTCGGTACTTGTCTGTGGGTTTTGACACCTAACTTAAACATTATTTAATACTTTATGTGTTTTAAAATAAAGACTATATTTAAAGACTCATTTCAAATAATTTCAGTGTATATTCCTAAGACATTTTAGTATAACAGGTTACTAACTTAAACCTGTATATGAGTCTAAGTTTGATATTATTGTGATTCAAGTTTTAATCTTAAAGGTTTTACTAATGATCTTTTCATGTCGAAACCATTATCACTACCGTGTGAAACTTTTAATCGACTACTGATTTGGATCAGTACCCTGTTATATGTAATCTACTCCTTCAGGAGGAACATATCGTGAGTAAATACCCCCGTAGCAGCAAACCTGCGTACTCAGCGAATTTCCAATGCATATATATGTATCTTAATACCACATAAATACACATACCAAGTTTCATCAATATTCATTCATAAATAAACGATTTATGACATTTTAATTATTCTCCATAAGAATAACATGGCGGCTGAGTATGCAGGTTTGCTGAAGCAAGGAACAACTTTTTTATTAGCATATTACGTGTTGTTATTACTTACGGGATGTAATAAAAGACGTCTTACAACACTTAAGATATATTTACACTTATACTGACTCACATACAGACGGTAAACATATATAAAAGATGGTACTAGGCCTCGATTTCGACCAGTCACACCAGTCATCATCAGGCCAATGAGAGAACTGACAGAATCAAAATGGCGTCCTTGCTTATATCCTATTGGCTACCGGAAGTTCCGTATACAGGTTCCTAAATGTACCACCAGAGTACCATCTTTCCTAAATGAGCCTAGTACCATCTTTTATATATGTTTACCGTCTGTATGTGAGTCAGTATAAGTGTAAATATATCTTAAGTGTTGTAAGACGTCTTTTATTACATCCCGGAAGCAAGGAACACAAAAAATGGGGTTTTATACAAATATCAATATAACTCATGTAGGTAAAGCCACATCCCAAATTTAATTAATTTATTTTCATAATGAAGGCAGATAACACGTTACTTATTCTCCATAAGAATACCATGGGGCTGAGTACGCAGGTTTGCTGCTATGGGAGCCTTTGGTAAAAAATTGTTTTATTGAGAAAATATCAATAGTCCACAACCAGATGAAGCCGTATACCAAGTGTCGTTACTATACGTTCATAAATAAGCGAGATATAAAATTTTTATTTTTTCTACATAAGAATAACATTAGACAACGTACTGTGTTTAGCACTTTCAATATCTCGGTAACCAATTGAAGTAGAGAAATGATCAAAGTACCAAATTGTGTGTTTTTTTTATGCTGAATCCAATGGGGAAAACTAAAATTTGTTTATTTCCAAAATTATATGTAAACAATTCGAAAAACCCATTTTTGGGGTACAAAACCCCCCAAAAATACCCCTTCGGATAAAGCGATCTCGCTGGTTTTCAAACTTAAAGTTGTAAATGTTGCTTTACATGTTTATTCCAAATTTCATCAAAATCGGATAATTTTTACGAGAGTTATCGTGCTCACGGACACATATATATATATATATATATATATATATATATATATATATATATATATATATATCTGTATGTATGTATATATGTATGTATGTATATATATATGTATATATGTATATATATATAGATATATATAGATATATACAGTTTCGAACGAATGGTGTTTTTGGGGTCTGGGGACCTCAAAACGAAAAGTTATCATGGTCCCGGGCCTAGGTCTTACCATGCCGACTACGGTAATAGCTTCTTCCCTATAGGGGAAATTCGCTAAAAGAATATTAATGTTGTAAATACATTTAAAAACAAACTAATACATATATTTTAAGACCTAGCAGTCAAAAGAAATCAGCTTAATCGATGAGATTGGAAGTCAAGTATTATGTTATAGGGTTTTCACACGTTCATTTACTAAGCTCTTCTCAGTCATAATAATACACTGGGGAGCTTCAAATGGGCCTAAAATTTAAATATCTATGGACTAGTATTAAACATGAGGAGTTAAATTTAATTTCGGGGTTAAGATAATCGAAGTGGAAAAATTGTTTGTACTTGATATTAAAAGAATTGAATATACCCTTAAAATCATGCCACCTTGACAATGAGTGTTCCAGCCTGATAGTAGATTATATATTTTCAAAGGTTTTTTTAAGACAAATGATCGTTAGATTTATTGTCTTGCAACGTCAATATATATTTGTTTAGTACTACTATTTACAAGGACTAATAACTTTGTAGGCACCATAGCACCATCGCAATGTATACATCTTACACTGTTAATCAATAACGTAATCTGATTCCATAAAATAATTGAACCATTTTAATAATTCCTGTCTTGTACTGGAATAAAAGTGTCCAAAATGTTCACACCCTGAGTAAATTTGCACTTGGAAATTAAGGGAATAAAAAGTCAAAATTCTTCAGCTTGGTAACGAGAAAATGGAATTTTATTTTTAAACAATTTCTCCATTTACATAGACTATGTAAACATCTGGTTGACTTTAACACTGATAGTAAAATAAAAGAGACAGTCACTATGTACAGAGGCCTAAAGGGTTTTGGGTGTCCCGTGATCAGTGGGCTCAAGATAGAGGCGCCAAAAACCCGCGGCCCAAATCATAGGCTCCCTACAACCTGGAGACGACGCTTCTGTTATAAAAATGTTCTTTCTTAAAAAGGTGTAAGGTACCTTTACTGTGTTACTGGTCATCGTTTTCCTGTTCAAATTACATTTTATGTGTTTTTTAAGAGCTATCAAAGTTAAAAAATTCCTACTTTAAAAACTATAAACTCGTAAAAGTCTGTGGACTAAGATATAAAGTTGTATTTGTTAAAAAAATATTACTGACTATACATTTATTTAATTCAGCTAAAAGTTAACGAATATAATTGTATATGCATTTGTGTAGTACTTCTGTGTCCGAGGATTTGTTTAGTATACTTGCAATCACTGAAACTACAGGACTCATTAAGAAGCTTTGTTTGGAAATAATGAATGAAAAAAGGATTAATTTTCTAACCAAAATAAAAAATGACAAATATATAGGAAAATTTATTTATTTTTATTTTCATACGGTTCGCTAAATGTAGTATAAAAAATAGATTAAGGATATACTTGCCTGTTTGCTTTTAAATGTGCAATTACATTTTTACTTCAAATACATAAGGGTTAAGTTAATTGCCTGTACTCAAATCAATTGCAAGTTTAAGTTTATAGACAGTTAACATACGAAACTTAATTTCCCGTTCTTATTGAAACTAACAATAGAGAAGTAACGACATTATAACATTAAATCTGAAAATCCTGAATTGACTTTTGACGAAGTTAAAGAATTGTTCTTCCAGTGAGTGTGTGAAGCCCCTCCCTGTGTCTCCAGGCCTCCGGCCTCGGTTTACTTGTAGGGCGCGGCCTGAGGCCTCTCGAATAGAGGCCTTAGTAGCTCATCGGCTGACAGCTCGCCATCCTGGTTGGAGTCAATGAACTTGTGCACTATCAGTCGGGCGAGCTCTCCGTTACTCTGTAGCTCGTCCGCGAATCAGTCTGCTGGGAAACTGTCAACTATATATTTAAATAGTTAATATTATGTTAACTTTTGTTGAATATTTTACGGCTCTATCATAGGTTTTCAATTGTCAGCCAGAAGAAGATGTCACTAGTAATATTTTAACTAACGAGTTCTTATTTTTCCGTCAATTTTTTAATTTACGATTTATTTACATACAAAATATATTGATAATGTATTTAACGTAAAGGCATATAGACTGGTTTTACACACTAGTTAAGGTTTAAGAGATTAGTAAAGCTGTAACTCATTGCAAAATTAAAGGAAATGGATTCATTTTAGAAAGGTAATTTTATTAATGAATATGCTACAATGGGATGGAGGTTTTCCTTGAGATATATTTTTCCTGTTTACCTGTTTACATCATTAGTCTGCGGTATGTCTTGGCTGATCTCGGTGTCTGCTCTCTTCCCGAAGCCACGGGCCGTGGAGAGGGCGTGGTTCTTGAACCCTCGTATTGACCTGGGCTTGTTCCTCATGTACAGGGGGACGCTGCCTATGGTCACCGTCACCAGCAGGACCATCAACCACATCAGCAACGTGTACGCTCTCATTGAGCCCATCTACACACCACAATAATACCATAAGCTATAGTGTATGTCACTCATTCTAAATTTACAGTTCATTCATTTTCTAAAGTTGTCATAGCTGCGCCTTCGTTTTAAACAGTGTCTTAGTGAATGTTATATAGCACTCCGTCCTGTCTTAGATCGGTTCATAACAAGTTTAATCCTTATTCCTAAAGGAAAGGGTTTTATATTATTGTTATGACAGATTACTGATAAAAACATACTAATAATCAATACGTCGAAGGCTTCAGTGTAAGGGATAGGTTACTAAGAAGTTAGTAAATCAGCACGCTAGTAGTCATTAGTAGTCAATTATGAGGAATCTCTTATGTTCTCTATGTTTATACGCAAGATATCCATATGGTTCCTTACAGAAAACAAATACAAAATAACTATCGTGGGCCAATATATCATTTACTTATAACCATTTATTTTTGGAACAAATAGATATTTCTGAAATACAAAGAAAGTTTATTAATTTAGTAAGCTTACGTCTTAAAGACTCTAAAGGCGAATTTATAATGGAGAATGAATCCGTACCAATATCTTCAATGTCAAATCGGGTGTGAGACAAGGATGTAGACTATCGCATTTGCTTTTTAACTTAGGTAAAGAAACTTCTTAACAAGAGGTATGAAATTTTAAATTAGGAACAGAAGTATAATGAAATATATTACTATGAATTGCAGATGACACGGTGATCTGAAGGAATCAGGGAGATTAATGAAGAAATTTCTGAAGTACAGATTAATCAATCAAAAACAATTGGGCTAAATTTGTACAGTGTACAAACAAAAGCAGTCTAATTTGGAAGAGCAAAAAGAAATTTCCAAGTAGGGCAGTATGAATTTGAATTGTTTATTGAATTGAAATATTCGGACTAATAGTGCACAAACAGAGTAATGTGGATGAAGAAATACAAAGTAGAATAAACTCAGTTAACAAGATTAAACATGATTCCAGCACGACATTGTTGTCTAAATCACTTTCCAATCCTACAAAGTTAAAGCTATACCAAACTACAAGCTGATTTATTGTGTTTTAGAAACATTGGTTCTAAACAAAAACACATGAAGAAAGTTTGTAACTTTATAAAATAAATTAGTCACAAAGATAATTGGATCAGAAAAAGAACATGGTTTAAGGAGAATATAACATTAAAGAGGAATACACGAACAGTTCAAAGCGACAGACAATGTAGCAAAGGCAAAGATAAGACGACTAAGATGGGCAGGTAATATTATCAGGCGAAGCGAAGACACAATCATCAAATAAATATGGCATAGCAACCCAGCGGGAAGGCAACCTTTAGTAAGACCGAAGAAGAGGTGGAAGGACCAGGTGCTGAGAGATATAAGGAAAATGCAGACTGCTGAAGCAGATGCTGAGGACCGATGACTATGACGGCAGCTTGTTAATGGCCAAATTTCACTTGGAGTATTTGTGGCCATGGGAGAAAGGGTAAGTAAGTTAAGTAAAACCATTGATATTGATTCATTTTGTAATATAGTCATCAGTAGATTTACTAAGAACAGGGTCTATATACGTTTTTAAAAGCTTTATGATATCTTAAATTCCATTATTTAATTTTGTTAAATAAAATATTAAAAAAACTGTACAATTAAAAAAGGATTTGTCTAATATTCTCTAACAACATTAACCACAAAATATTACTTTTAGAGACTAGCAAAATAATAAGACAATTAATATGTTATATACCATTTTGTTTCGTTTTAAATCAAGGCTGTAAATCATTGAGATATGAAATGTTTTTATATTAGTTACCTGAGATGTTATATGGTCCGGAAAGGAGCAGTCAGGGCTGTGGCAGAACGTGAAGTGCGGATGGGAACTCAGCTGGCTGACCTCTGCAACATAGTGGACAGTGTGAGCTTAGACTACGTAGCTGTAGGTTATAGGGTGGGGTTGGGAAGGGTAGGGGAACGGTATTGTAGGGTAAAGTGGTAGAAGTGAAGGAAAATCCAAGGAGAGCGTTGAATAGTGTAATGGTGAAGGTCCAAGATATGATGCGAAAATTTTAAAATTTTGTAACTTTTTTGTTCCTTAAGTACAATTTTAACATTTTAGTTATTTAATTGTATTTTCTTAGTATGTGTACCATCGTGAAAAAGATTCATCCAGGGAGCCTGAGTTGCTGACCCTACATTATTAAAGTGCCCACGTACTGCCAACCGGGGAACACCTAGGGCCTGGTCAGGGACATTTACAAATATGAGACCAGAGGCAGGGATGATTACCGCATCCAACAACATAGAACCAGTGCTTTCGAACAGATTCCGTTGCAAATATGTGTATAAATAGTCAACAAGCTTCCTGACTAATCAAGCAGCCAGCAAATCCAAAATTATTAAAAAATTTTCTAAAACTCCTTTTGATGTCTAGAGTTATTTTACGGTCGACAACTTCATGAAGAACCACTGTGATCAGTTACAACTGACCAGAATGGTTCGTGAAGAGCGGATGATATTTGTTTGTACTTTATTCTGCTTATTCAGTGATGACATTTTATGACTAATTTACACATTCTTTATAATTACCTTAATAAATTAATTAAACGTCTACCATAATAACTTCCACGGCCACAGGGGTAAACCCCTGAGATAGTTTTGGACCGTTTCTGAATTTTTACTAATATAGGAATCCTCAAATTTTATGTGCTACATGTTCCCGGGGGTTTGGTCACGATATAGCCTTCAAACTTTACACGGTGGTTTATCATTTGATCAAATGCATTCCAAAATTAGCGTTGAAATAAAAAGTCATGTTTGGCGTATATTTTAATCGCTTACATATTTTTATAGAACACTTTATAAAAAAATAATGGCAAAATATATGCATGTACTTAAAATTTAAAAGTAAAAATATTGCTAAAAATTATGTATTGCATATATTTAAAGACTCTTTGTTTGATTATATATTTATAATGTTGGCTGGGTTTATTGATCTATAATATAAATACGAGTTTGTCGTAATCTACCTTAGGTTTTGGTTTGTGGCCATTAAGATAATAACCGTTCAGTAAGACTATGTTTCAAGCTTGTAATAAAATGTTAGTAGTTTCGTTTATGTCTTAAATTACACACATAAACTTCAAACTGGAATTCAATGAACTATTTCCTGAGTAACAATGAGTAGCTCAGTTATTTTTATCTGTGTCTTTGTTAGTCATACAATAACTTACGTTGAATGATTTGATACAGTAAACAATAACCATCCACTCACATAAAATAATCCAAGTGATAAATTTGGGTTCTTTATTCAAGACTGACAGGGACTTATCACATAATGCCAGCATCTCTGTAACCATTACTCTTTACTTTAAACCTTATATCTTCTAAGGTTCACAGATATCTGTATACGTCAAAACACTTGAAAGGTCTTGGGAAGTTGAAAAATGAATAAATCCCATTATAATGTTTAAATGAAGGCAATATTACTCTGAATCATTGTAATTTTGTTCAATACCATATTACAAGATATGTGGTTATTTTATTGTATAAACAAATTAACTACTAATTCCAACGGGTTTTAAAACTAAGAGAAGTAATCACTAAAACAAGTTCATCTTGTAAATGTTGAACTTATACGAAAAGGTAAATCTACAAAAATCAAGAAAATATTAATGTAAATTTACACGTTAAATAATATTCAATCTGAATTAAAAACAACGAATATTTGTTATAAAAAAATAAACTTATGATTTTATTATTAATTCTCTGATTAACATGATAATGACCGGTGTAACAGGTCTAAATCGATTGTCTTGTACTGTTTTTAATGTGCATATTTTGAATGAAAGTTATCTCAGCAATTATTGCAAACACATGAAATGTCTTGTCTTTCAACCGCTACCAAAATGATTTTTTACGATTTAAAAACACATCGTAAAACATCCGTTTTATGTTTAACGAGCAGAAAGTATTTTTTCGCTTGGTGTGCCTTACTTTTCTGCTCGCCGAAGTAATAAACATCTGATTCATTGTTGCTTTGGACTAAGCTAACTGACTCGGTGTTTATAACTTCAATCTCGTGAACTCAGCCAAAATGGAAGAAGGTTGTAGGTTTGTTGTAGGTAAGTTATAGAATTGTTGTAGGTTTTTGCTATCCTTAATTGAAGTTTTAGAAAAAAATTGAATATGCAATTCGAGAGTAAAATATCTTTGGAAACTTAACGCCCTCTGCTACAGTTTTCTCTCAAGTGGCAAAGACATGCTTTACGCTCTCATTACATTTATACAAACTTTATTTTTAACCCCTTTTTAAAAATATAATCAATGTAATTGTTTATGGACTCCACTACAGTAGAGCCTATGATTGAGTGGATGGTAGTCCATTTAAACTGAATATTCGTTACTGTGCATTACATAAAGGAACGGAATAATATTGCGATAATAAACTGCCTCCGAAGGTCTTGTTTTCTTGGTAAGGGATACCTAATGAATAATTCAAACCCAATTTGGTTTTATCTACCAAGATCAGATCATTCTCACGTACACTTACTGCCGATGATCCTCGTATATACGAGAAACATATCCCATTCCCCAGGGATGAGTAAATTCGGCATGTAGGGTTAAGATTTAAAATTTTGAAAATATATCGGGTAATCCCACAATTCAATGAATGATCAGTTTTTATTTTGTAACATTTCCCCAAAAAGTATTTAATCCAAAAACTATCAGAAAGTAAAGGATACTTTAAACATTTACCGGATATATTGATATAAGTTAAACTTGCAGTGAACAAATTCCCCATGCAAGTTCGGGGTGGAAAAATAAATACTCAAAGGAGCAACATCTTGCAGATTTCTAAGTCCACTTACATATTTCCTGTAAAATAGGTTTCAAACCTTTCAAATGAATAGTCATAATTACATATTTATCGATGGTCGTTGATTAATTTCCTTCTAATCCCAAAAGATGGTCATTTATTGGTATTGAAGATAAGTAAGCATCTTAAACTCACATACATTAGAGCCATTTGTCACGTCACAAAAAAATGAATAAATAAGTTTTATATTTTGGAGAATCTATCTCGTTTGAAAATAAAAACTGAACAGTTGCACTTCGAAGTAAAAATGGTAATGTATATGTAAAATTTAAATAAAGCATCACGGTATCGATTAATTACTTAAATTGCAATTAGTAATATTTTTAACTCGATCTTTCCAATGATCACATTATACAATAGATAAGTATATAGCTTTGTGTGTGTTAGCTTTAAAAGCGTTACTGATTACTTATCATTACTTATGCAAAGATTCAAAACAAGTGTTGCAAAATCCAATAGCTAAATATCATATATATGTGGGAAATTAATACTTTGGATCAGGTTATATATATTTATATCTATCTATATTATTTAAAAAACCTCTTGATTATTGTTCAACAATTTGTGGCCTCAACAACAATTATTTAACATACACGTATGATATACACTAGGCCTGAATCCAAATCTCTTACTCTCCAGTTTTTTTAAGTATCCTCTTCTAGGGCTCCACCCAAGGGCTTTCAAAGTGCCAATGTTTCCTATGCAAGTAGAAACACATTCAGGCAGACCGTTTGAAACAACAGTATAGTTTTTCAAAGGTCATATTAAGTTTTTGTAAGTTTCGATCCTCCCTCTCTAATTCCAAAACACCCTCGTACCCCCCTCCCAGGGTGATACTCTCGTAGACACCCTGTATATTTAAATTGTCAGCTCCCCCGCTATGTGCTAGCCCCCCATGTGTTATTCCTCCCCCACCCACTATGTGTGTATAGCCCCCTCCGCAAACGGTCTGAGTTCGTGACTGTCAACATTAATATGTAGATTAATTTCACCTAACAGGTACAGGCATGTTATTAGCATTTTACACATTCTATTTTATAAAAAGTGTTTTGTGAAAACAGTAATTTTTAATAAGGCCTGTTAATAGTAATTAAAGGGCAGGTGGCTATGGAATCCGGTCTAGCGAACGATAAAATATTGCGGATAGTTTTTATGGGAAATGGAATATGGTTGTTGTAACAGTAAATCAACATCTTGTAAAAAACTAAAAAAATGTTAAACTCTTTATTAACAGAAAAACATAGGTTCTTATTCATATTTCAGTTTGTTTATGTATCATATTCGCTTGTGATTTTTTTCGCATTGCGGTTTTTGCATGCCTTGGCGTTTTGTTTGTGCACGGCTTTAGCTAAGCTTTAACAAAGTAAGATTGTAGAGTTATTATACAACACATCACTTTTGGATGTTGTAGACAATTTGAATTTAAAGCTTTATAAATTAACCTGTAATTTTTTTGTTATTTTTGGGTAAATTTATTAGGATATAATAAACGAAAGGATAATTTTAGTGCATGCAGTGTTTGCACTAGAATGGTTTATTAGATTCAAAGTAATAAAAACCTAACAATTTGATCTAAATTGTTTATTTGTAATGATTAAAATAATGAGACATTACAATGAAAAGGTTTTAGCGTGCAGCGAACAGTGAAACAGTCTCTAACGAAAAGAAAATATGTCAACTAATTGATCTAACGTCTTAATTAATTTTGGTTTGTTTTGTAATGCATGACAAATTTGTGAAATTCTTTATAAATAAATAAATAAAATTCTTTATTACGTCATAAATACTGCATTAACTCAGGAATCCGGAGTCAAAAGTATGATCAGCTTACTCAAACAGTGTATACATAAGTATTGATTCTGTAATATACTGCAACCTTATTGCTTGAAAGGAAGTGGGGTTTAAGTTAATAAACAGTCATCTAAATTTAATCAAGTTTATTTAGCAGTTCAAATATTCACTATTATATTCCTTGAGACCAAAAGAAAAAGTAAATTCATTTAACTACATCTTAATACATATAACAATGATGAATATTCTATGAAACTTAATAATGTATTTATAAATATTTAAAAGTGTAGAGTATTATGTAAATTAATCAAATAGTTTTGTAAAACTCTACGTACTACTTAAATTACTAGAATGAATATTGACTCTGAATTGATCAATTCAAACGGAAAATTGAAAAAAGAAATGAACAAAAGACGTTTTATAAAAGAAGCGAATGTCAGATAAGCTCTCAGAGAAATAAACAGGAATCAAAAACAGTTTCAGAATATGAGTTCTCTATATGCATTACCTTTGGTCGTTTGTTGTATGTTACAAAGAAGCTGGGTATTTGGTGATGATATTCGTTGAAATAAAGATGAAAAGCAAATGTCGTTTATGTAATATTATGTATTTATTTTTATTATTTATTATTGTTTATATACAGTACTGTATTGTTTTAAATAAACAGGTGTAACGTTCATAATATTTTTTTAAATATTTGTACAAAGAATAGTGTTAAAACACGTCATAAAATTATAAATAAACTGATAATGTAACTTTGATGATGAACCTATTTTATGTTGGAGGGATAGACAACTAAAAAATATGTTTAATTAATGATTCACGTCCTTGTGGATTACATCATTAAATAATTAACAACATAGATTCTGTTGTTCTGTTGTTGTTTTGGATAGATTCTGTTGAGGCTTAATAATAACAACAATAATGACTAATAACATCGCTTTTGCTAGTTTCCTTCTTACTTAGACTTTTTATTTTCACCTAAACATTTCGGGACGTCTTTATTTCTAGGAAGGTTATAAAATTTGTTATGACCTTTCTACCGATGAAGATGTTTAAAGTGACATCGAAACGATTAGGTGAAAATAAATAGTGTAAGTTCCAATGACACTGCCAAAACGTTATTATTAGTAATTATATCAGTGTTTTACTAAAGGTTAGGAATTTAAATAACAATAATAATGTTCTAATCATTGAATACCCAAACATATGTGGTATTGTTGGTTTTATAGGGTTACAAGCTAATATGTTTAGTGTCTTGTTTAAATCACTTATTTTCTACCATCAACGCTCATACCTTTTAATTATCATAAATAAATTAAAAGTTTTCAAGCGTTATTAAATATCAGTATTAATATATAATATAATGATCTTTCACACGATTATATAGAATGAATTTAAAATGTAATTATTATTAGTTTAAATTATTGTACTCCTATAATAGTATAAAAATTTACTATTATACTATTATAATAGTATAATAGTATACTATTAACAGTATAATAGTACTGTTAATAGTATAATACATTAACCCTACTAATGTAATGAACACAATGAAATGAAGCAATATACCAAGTTTCGTCAGGATAAGTAGATAAATAAGCGAGATATACAATTTTTCTTATCCTCCATAAGAATAGCATTGGACAACGTACTGTGTTTAGATCTTTCAATATCTCAGTAACCAATTGACGTAGAGCAATGATTAAAACACCAAATTGTGCGTCATTTTAAGCTGATTCTAGTGGAGAAAAATAAAATTTTACTTTTTCAAAAATTATGTGTACAAAATTCAAAAAACCTATTTTTGGGATACAAACCCCCCCAAAATACCCCTTCGGATAGATCGATCCGTCTGGTTTTCGAACTTAAAGTCATAAATTCTGCTTTACACGTTTGTACCGAATTTCATCAAAATCGGACATTTGTTACGAGAGTTATCGCACCCACGGACACACACACACACACATATATATATATATATATATATATATATATATATATACATATACACGGGGAACCCAAAAGGTGCTCGTAATATATCGATTTCTTCCACATCACAAAAAGTGCTCGTAGCCGGGAGCGGTTATTGTGCTGTAGAACTAGTGCAACAGCTTTGATATACATATTTAATATGTATATTGACCCACAGCCCAATAAATGCTCCCAGTGCTGACAATGAACAAAACAAAATATACCGTGTCACACATTTATTATCAAGGTACTTTATTTACGTTTATTTTATCAAAGCAATTCGTGTGCTAAACATTATGTTCTAACATTTTCCTGTCCAATATAATAATTACCGACAGTATGTTGTTTCTATCGCTAAAACTCAGAAAATATTCTTGTTGTCACTTAGTTTTGTTGTAAGATTAAACAATATCATCTCAAAAGATATACACAAAATTTCGGAATCATTTTGGTAGACCTAATATGACATTTAATGCTATCTATCATGCTTATGAACTTCACAAACGGTCATACGGGCTTATACTATCACGTGTGAAGAATAAAGATCTGTTTGGACTTTCTCTATAGTGGCATATACAGAGTGTCCCTAAAAAGCTTCACCAGACTTCATAATTTTGTTCTTTGGGGCAAAATAAGCAAAAAAGTTCCGTAAACATAGGTCCTATCTCGCTTCGTTTACCGTCTGTCGGTCTGTATGTTTTTTTTTACATAATTTGTCATAACTTTTGAACCGCTTAAGGTACCAACTTCAAACTTGGTGTGAGTAATAAAACTATTAGTATTTAATTTTAATGCGGATTATCAAATTTCAACTTTGGGCCAATTTAAAATGACGGCCATAATTAGTTTTCATGGCGTAATAACTCAAAAACTATAAATTTTAGAAACATTTGTCACGAGACAAAAAATATGTAAAATTGAATTTACTTTCAAGAAATGTACAAATTATTCAGGGTCCTAACACAAATAACGGAGAAAATATAAATTTTCCAAAATTACCACAGCAACTTTTGCTAATTGTTCATATTTTCAACTTTGGACAATTTAAATTTTTTCCGTTATTTGTGTTATAACCCTAAATAAACTGTACATTTCAACAAATTAAATTAAATTTCAGATCTTTTTACTCTCTAGCTAAATTTTTCTAAACTTGATATTTGTTGAGTTATTACGCTTTGAAAACTGAATATTATCACCATTTTGAATTGGTACAAAGTATAAACTAGATTCTCCGCATGACAATAGGTCCTAATAGATTTAATACTCACACCAAGTTTTAAGTTAAAATCTTAAGCGGTTTAAAATTTAGGATCAATTATGTAAAAAAACATACAGACCGACAGACTGTAAACGAAGCGAGATAGGACCTATATTCACAGGTTTTTCTTAGCTTATTTTGATAAAATGAACAAAATTATGAAGTTTAGTGATGCTTTTCAGGGACATTCTGTATAACGCAAATAGCACATTTGAACAAAAGGTTACTAAGTAAATGAAGAGTAACTATAATCCATGAATGAACATATAACTAAAACAATTTTAAGAGATTCCGGCGCTTTTTGGTCACCCGGAATGTACATTTTATTTCACTGCTTGATCTCTTCACTTGTGATCTTTCACTGAGTAAATCTTAGGCTTCTCCAAACCGCCTTGTATGGCACACTGCGCTAGGGTGGCCTTCCCCCTCCCTCGTCTCGGTGTGCACCGGCGCGGCGCCGGCGTCCGGCGGGTGCGGTGGTAAGTGAGTCATCGTTGAGACTGGGGTAATACGTCCTTGTGGCGTTCTGCCCAAGGCACGAAATACGAACGACGAAAAATATTTTCTAAGTGGTATCAGAATTGGATTTATTACTTTCTCCCCCTATACATAGTATATGGAGAAAGTATTGTTTTCGTAAAAATTTTCGAATTTGAGTTGTTAGTGGAAATATTCGTTTTGGTGCTCCCTGAACCCAAATAAGTGGTTTTTACGTGATGTCTGTCTGTGTGTGTGTGTGTGTCTGTGTGTGTGTGTGTGTGTGTGTGTGTGTGTGTGTGTGTGTGTGTGTGTGTGTGTGTGTGTGTGTGTGTGTGTGTGTGTCTGTGTGGATGTTTACAGAGCTAGAGCCCTAACCTATAGGCCGATTTTTATGAAATTTGGTATGTAGGTACTAATCCACGATATCTCCAGGTGTTTTTTTCATTTTTTTGAACTTTTGATTTTTAAGGGTAATTATCCCCCAAAAACCGCCAAAAAACATGAAAAATCCAAATTTCTTAAAAACGGCTCCAACGATTTTGATGAAACTTTCGTGGTTTGTAGAACTTTAGGTTTCCAACAAAATGACACCACCCGCATTTCTGGAAAAATTCGGGTTCAGAAATTACAGGACTTAAAACATCACAAATTCAGTTTTTTTTGGATTTTTCATAAAAAATCATAAATGTTAAAAAAGATTACTATTCACCATTAAAAAGAGCTCAAAAAACTAAATAAATTAGTATTTTAAATTACTATTCTACGATTGCTAGTTGCGGAGAAAATTGAAATTTTCATTTAGCGGTAAACACAGTACGTTGTCCAATGTTATTCTTATGGGGAATACAAAAATAACTATTTCTCTCTTATTTACTGATCAATTTCATTAAAATTTTATATGCAGGTCAAGTTAGCATTGACCAACAGATGATGTTCGAAATGTGTTGCTATTTAACCCTGGGGGGGGCAAGGGGGCATTTCCCCTATCAAAACTACTGTGTGTAGCAACGGACTCTACAGTGCCTCCAAAAAAGCAATTTGGGTGGATATTTCTGAAAACAACTATTTTAGACACTTTTCTGCACATTTATCTATACTTCATATTCTATATTTAGTAAATAACAAATATTTTTGTCATTACAGTTTGGCTAAAAGGGAGAAAGTGTGTGTCAGTTTCCTGATACCGTTTATTTTTAGGATTTACTACGATAGTTTGAAGCCCATAAAATACGTTAAGTTACAAAATAAGGTAATTTTACAGTATACTGTAATACGATTTGCATTGTTTCAAATAGTGCGAGGTTATTGGGAAAAAGAAAAACAACTATACCAAATTCCACGATAGGCCATCCTACTCGACAAAAATGTATTAAAGGTGAATTTCATACTTACTTTGGTTTAAAATAACTTTTTCATTATGTAATAAAACAGGCAGACCTTCAGACGGAAAACCGATGATTTTTAAATCAATGTGAATAAAAACTTTTTCCTTGCCACTTCTGTAGAACAACCACTCCCAAAAAATTAAAAATTAACTTAATATCATAATAAACATCAAGTTAAATAAATAATATGTTATTAAGTAGTTAGACAAATTAATGCGAACATTATAGTTACAGATATAATTATTTTATTTCAATTTACGTTACATAACTGAAACATCCTCATTGTAAATTTTAGGCAATATTTAAAATCGCCATCAAAGCAGCACGTTTATCTTTTCCTCGTATTAGGGTACCGTCATTTTCATAACGGACAATACCTTCATAATTTTGTTCCTCTGGTGGGATATCCAACGGATCATAATCAAAATCATCCTTTAAGGTGATTCGCAACATTGTGCAGCACAACACAACTGATAACACCATGTCAGTTTGGGAATCTTGCCCAAAGAGACTCTAACACAATTACCAAGAACCGGGAATCTCATTTTTAGCTGGCCGAAACATATTTCAATGATCACCCTCTCTCTGGCATGTATCAGATTACAGCTGATATTCTCCAGAGGCAAAGTTATTTGGCTATACCTTTAATATTGTCTATGGTGTATCGTTCTTGATAAATGAAAGATACTGTAGCACCAGAAAGAAATCACTGCATGCATAGAATAACTGAGTTTTGTAAAATATTTTGCACATTTAAATTATACCGGATAACATACAATAACAATCGATATATCAATAGAAACTCCGAATGAAATCGAACCATGTAGGTACACCTTTTACTACGTACGTACCGAATGATTTAGCACTGTCATGCATCAAATTATGTTACTGCAAAAAAATAGGCCTAAGACAGCACAGCAGTGGACTACAATTGACAATCAAGAAAAAAGGTGATGAATAATATTGACGCAACTCCTTAGTTAGTATGATGCGTATTTTGCATCCTTATGCAAAATACGCGTCATTCAAGTATAGCGGTATAATCGTGTGGTAATCATATAGTTAAAACAAAATACATAAATAAATAAGTACACATAATATGCTTGCATGATAAACGGATTAAATCAGTTTAAAAAACAATTTCATCATAATATAACAACACAACGAGTGATGGACTTCTAAGGTTTTTAGGTAAGGCTTTCAAGGCCATGGGGTGTACTCGACCCAATGACGTATTCAAGCCCACATTCGCACCTCTCCCCCTCCGTCTTCGTCATATGGAACAGAGTGAGTGTTTTTAAAAACCTTAGCGGCAACAACAAACAATAATAAATCGGCGGGATGATCTGGTTCAGGTAGGTCTTCTAGGTCTTCTAGGTCTTCTAATGTCGTTGGGACCATTGGTGGGAATACGGTCTCAGTATTGCAATAGACGGCAGTATTGAATTCAAGAAAGGGTTTTATGACATAAGTAATTTAACAAAAAGCAGTCTAGAGACTATGACTATGAACTTAGCTTGCCCACCTCAACAGAGTTTGATAGGCGAATCAAATTATAAAGCTCATTAAATTGCAATACGTAAACGTGTGATTCATCCATTGAGTTAGTCAATTTTCCCCCTGACCGTCAAAATACTTATAGCAAATCATCTCGCTCCAACTTACGGTTTGCGTATCTTATTGATGGAGTTGAAGTTCATTGGGGAGATAGCTAATACACGCAAAGACATAGACCTACATCTAATCAAAATGTCATTAATCCTCTTAGCCATAATTTTTAACACGTATGTTAAGAGGGGGCTCCAGTCCTCTGCGTCTACCTGCTTCTCCCGTAAGTCCAATGTTAACTTTTAAAGTATGTCTCTCCTCAACGGGTTATCCGAAATACATTATTTATGGTTCGTTTTAAAGATCAAAAATATATCTAGCGATTTCAGTTAGCAGAATTCCGTTATCATAAATATTTCGTGCATAAAAAATCGTAAATATTTAATATTTTGGAATTTTATTGATCGATTAATTATTTACGATATAGAAATTCTGCTTACTGAAATCACTAGGTATATTTTTGGTATTTAAAATGAGCCATAAATCAACGATATCGAATCACCCGTTGAGGAGGAACGGGCTTTGAAAGTTAACATTGGCCTTATGGGCGAAGCAGGTAGAAACGCGAAAAGTTTCGTGACTGGAGCGCCCTCTTAGGAAGGATCCCTACTCCCGATCAAAATTCGTTCGCAAACCGCCATTTTATGCGGCTAAACTTCCATTATTTTTTTATGTTCAAGGAGAAAATAATTATTTCATAATATAATTACGCACTTAACACACAAATATATCGGGCGTTTACACGTGGCCCTGATCTCCCGCAGCGGCGGCACACAGTCACTGACATAGCATAAGGTATCTTTAACACATATGCAGAATAACTTCTTAAGTAGCATAATAAATGTTGTTACAATTAACATGGTAAGATGAACTACGCCTCAAAACACTACAAAATATATTTACACTTTTGCTGTACTTTAACACATACGTAAATTTACAAAAGAGATAGTAACTGAATATTTTAGAATACAATATTTATTCATTATAAAATTTTAAATCATAAGCGAAAAGAGATGGTGTAACAAGTTTAAAGATCACTCAACCCACAGCAGAGTAATTGCAATTTTTGGCAAGAAATATGTGGCAATGTAATCAGGATTTGGAAGATTTAACTCGTAAAGATGTTAATTTCTTTTTTATAGGTTAAGGACTCTATAAAATATCACACAATCTCTTTCGGCTTACAAGTTCACATCTTTTAAGACCTTTTTAAAGGCCTAGATAAATTTTCACAATTTTGCCGTTTTGAAGGAATTAAACTTTAAATATTATCGGCCGTAATATATCAATATAGAAACGTCATATTCAATACCAATTGATCACTAAAGTAGTATAATACACGTACCAACTTTGAAGTCAGTACTTAAAGTGGTTCCTAAAAAAACAAAAAGTGGTTGTATTTATGTATAAAAAATAAAAATAAAAAACTATTTAGACACATTGATATGGAGGGATCCCGTCGTTTAAAAATGCCTTCATAGTATTAAAAGTGAGTTATCCTTACTGTTGATATATATGTGGGACGCAGAAATATTTGCTACGGACAACGTTTCATGGAAGGTTTCGCTCCACTGAGGTTGACCTGATAATAGCCCTTTCTTATACAAACTGTCCCAAGAATGAAGTGAACCGTTTTCGAGGGACCTCAACTGTTGAAGTAGAATACAGGCCTTCCCGCGTCGGTGTGTCCCCTCCAGTTCCCGCCAGCGATCTTCCCGCGGAAAGTCCGGTAGTAAATTTATAATAACTAGAACGCGACCGCTCCCGCGTCGGTGTGGACGAGGTTTTGGAATCAGAGTAAATAAATATTCGGGATACATCACGTTAGACCTCCGTGATTTAATTTAGTATTCTTTTGGAACAAAAAATGTTTGAATAATGTTACTGAAACAAGTACTGATTCACCAATGACGCCACCCTTCAGCCGTCAAACCAACTCGGAGCCGACACAATATAAAGGCTGAGACTATTGTCGTGGTCGACTAGAGTTGTTTGTAGTTTCTCACCTCGCCCCAAGTTGACGCCACGTATAGTTTACAACAGGAAGTCCCAAAAATATGGAAGGTATTCACCAGAAAGGCCCAGCAGCTCCCTTTGTTTCAGAAAGCCACGGGTAAACCGGGAAAGCGCCAGTTATGCGAGGGTCGAAAAATGGTCAGCCTGGCACGCACCGGGAAAGCGCCAACGATACCCCAGGTAGCCGGGTAGCCGGGTAATCGGGCGGAAGATGGAATGTAAACAATTAATTATCGCTACGGATTCTTATTTTCATTTGTCTAAACTCATCGGACCTTTGACAGACCATAAACGCCTGTGCAAGTATTCATAGTAATGTTTAAAACACACGCCAGTCTCCCCACCCGAACATTTGCATTTGTCTGGACACCTTGAAGGAGGCTCAGATAGAAACCTACATTGGCATGAATACCGCTGAAACCATAGTACCTACGCAACGAAGGATGAAAACCATGTGTATCAAGGCTGTTGATAGGACATTTTTGCAGCTATAAAACGGATAAATTGATATATCAAATTTCTTTAAGTGCGTGTCTGTGAAGGTGAGCTGATTGCAAATACGTAAGTCAAAGCTTTTAAATAACATCTGATTGTATTGCACTGTACTGTAGGTACAGGTAAATTTGCATGATACAAAAGTCAAGATAAACCGATATTGAAGGAAGAAACTAAAGTAGGTCTATTGGTTTGAACTGTAAATGAGATGTGTTGAACATCCAGCAGTACATATGTTGTGTACTGCTGGACACAAACCCCTGCGCAGAGATATGTGTCCGTACGTACACTCATGTAGGGATAAGTGTCTGTAAATATAAATAGAACAATAGACAGACACCATCTCATTTTTATAATAGTAGTGTTGATTAGTTGGAAATGCTTGAAATTTGACGATCTTTTCCATAATCAAGTTATTTTATTATCATTATGTAAACGGAGAGCTTAATATATTATATTAAGCTCTCCGTTTACTAAAGTTATTAATTAATTTTGAGGTTTTTTATTAGTATTGTGTGAATAAATAACTACTTAGTAAGTATTTGAAAAACATGCAGATTAGTCAAAACTAGATTTTAAACCCACCGGGGAATTTGAATACCATTTATGGACCGAGAAACCATTCCTCCAATTTTTTATTTCTGGACCCACCACTAGAGGCGAAAGAGAAATCAGCTTTGAAATTCATAAAGGCGTGTTGTGTCGCAGTGATCGCGTACAGCGACAGGCGGTACTTGAATACGGCACCAAATCTGACCATCATTAAGAGTTTAATCAGGCGTTATTAATTACAAGCTTAAATACGGCACCAAGGCAATTTACAGGTAGGGTAGAGAGGTTGCCCCTCCACAACCCAATATACAGGGTGAATAAAAAGTCAAGACCCCCCCCCTCTAATATTTGTCTAAGTAAATATACAGAGATATCCTTTTGGTGGTCGTGCAATCTTAGCAGGAAGTTTCATTTTATGATTTTGAAAATTTTGAGTGTCCCCCAAAAATGGGGGATTTTGGGGGCAACTCAAAAATTTTAAATGTAAACCACCTTCAAGTGACACCTCATTTTGAAGTGTTTTCAAAAACTTAAAGAATGGTGAAAACCAGAGTTCGCTATCTCTTCTCTATCAAAAATGGTAGCCAATATTACCATTGCATTGATTTTTTCTTATTTTTTTAATGTGTTGTATCTATTGAATTATGATTTGAACTATTTAGTTATTCTAATTAGGAAAACAATTGTCATAACTTACATGTCATGTTGCCAAGTCAAACCAGATGTTCAGACTGAAGCCCTTCTACTATTTGGCAGTGAGACAAGCGCAGAGTGAACTCCTCTCTCACGTTTTGAAAAGTCTGAAGTGGTATGTTGTTGCAGGCTTCAACAATTCTGTTCCAACATTTTCTACTGGTTTCTTATAAATTATGGATTTAATATGACCCCATAGAAAAAAGTCCATAGGTGTAAGGTCTGGGGACCGCGCAGGCCATTCTATAGGACCACGCCTACCAATCCACTGACCACGTAGTTGAGTGCCTAGGAAATGTCGTACATCACGATGAAAGTGTGGTGGGGCACCATCCTGCTGGAAGTGAACAATGTCTTCATCAAATTCATGTTCATTTTCCCTAATAACATTTGTTATTGCTGGGAAAATTGATTCCCGTAACATTTGCAAATACATTTCTCCATTTAGGTTCCCATTAATAAAGAATGGTCCTAAAATGTGATTCCCTAAAATCCCGGCCCAAACATTTAATTTTTCTGGGTACTGGGTGCAGGATTCTCGAAAAACATGGGGGTTTACTGAATCCCAGTACCTGCAGTTGTGTTTGTTTACAGCCCCATTGACAAAAAAACTGCATTCATCACTGAACACAATGTTTTGAATAAACAATGGATGAGCTAAAATTAGAGCTTCTATTTCCTCACAAAATTGAAGGTGACGGTCTGGATCATCTTCATTCAACTCATGGACAAGCTGAATTTTATAAGGATGAAATTTATTTTTCTTCAGTCTACCACAGACATTTGGGAAACGTTACAAAGATTTGCTACTGCTCTGGTGGACGTCTGTGGATCTTCAACAAACTGTGCAACAATTTCAAATTGTTTGTCTTCGTTCAAAGAAAGACGCCCTGATCGTGGAGCATCTGAGATGGATCCAGTTACTCGGAATTTATTCACTAAAGTTCTTAGGTATTTCCTTGTCACAGGTCTATCAGGATGTGCAACATTGAACCGCCTTTCTGCCTCATGATAATTTTCATTTGAAGCTCCGAAAGTAAATATCATGTCCACTTTATCTTCGTGACTTCGTGGCATTATTATGCTTAGGCAGTAATAATAATTAGAGGAGATAATTTAAAAATAACAATGACAAAGCTAATCAAAATCAATAACAGACACACATTAAACAAAACACTTCACGAAACAGTAACACACAATAATGATACCAAGACTGTAATTAATACTACAATGTTTTTGACAGTGACAATTACTTCATTACCACTCTAAAGTAATGACCTATTCTGATGAGATTGAAACAAAGAAGGGGCTGGTTTGTACTAAACCGTAGTTCAAACTGGGAAAGTCCGCAGTACTAAGGTCACTCATTGCAAACAAACATCTTATCAGTAGGCTTTACAATCTTCATTGGAATCTTTGTCCTTTGCATTCCTATCTAATTTACAACACAGTCAAAAAATAACCCAGTTGTTTCAGAGAAAGTAACTTTACCTTGAAAACTAATGTAAGTGTAGACTTCAATAACATTTTACGGGCTACCATTTTTGATAGAGAAGAGATAGCGAACTCTGGTTTTCACCATTCTTTAAGTTTTTGTAAACACTTCAAAATGAGGTGTCACTTGAAGGGGGTTTACATTTAAAATTTTTGAGTTGCCCCCAAAATCCCCCATTTTTGGGGGACACTCAAAATTTTCAAAACCATAAAATGAAACTTCCTGCTAAGATTGCACGACCACCAAAAGGATATCTCTGTATATTTACTTAGAAAAATATTAGAGGGGGGGTCTTGACTTTTTATTCACCCTGTATATACTCCCTTCATTCTCTTCTCCACTCTCCAAACTATTTCAGACCCATCTGCCTCTAACTCTCTCAGTGTATTATATTTAAGATTTTTCTCCAAAAAGCACGTTAAAGCTTCATTTCCCCCTAGGTTTCCCGCAAAATGTATAACAAATTATTTAACTAATTCTGTAACTCACCAGCCGTTACTGCCGGGGATACGGGGGTACAACTTTATAAGTGAATTAACATACCCAACCTAAAAAAATAGTTGGCTCCTTTACACCCCGTCCTTTCATTGGTTAAGACAAAGAAAAATAATTCTAATTAAACTGTATTGGTAAAAGTATGATAATTTACTATAGTAAATGACCGGACCGGTAACACAAAATCCTATTTGTTAGTTAGTTATGGATCATTACATCATGGTTTTTAATGTAAAACAATGATTGAAGGGCTTTTAGAGTTTTAAATAATAAATTTAATAATAAAAATAAGAGGAAGATAAAAATAATTTGTCAAATCAACAGTTCGAGGGGGTGAAGGAGGAGGGGTGTAAGTGGAATGGGTAAGAGGGGTGGCTGGTACCGGGTACATGTGTGTCAAGGCGGCCGGTGAAGGGTTCGGTTTCAAGTTAATGTGTTTTTTATAACATTTAAGGGTTGGTGCCGTATTCATGAACCCCGCAGAGACATTCGGGTACATGACAAGTTGATGAGGGTTAGTCGTGGGGGTCATAACAACTTGCCCAACGACAATAGGTTACGAGATCTGACTGGACCGGATGGCCGATTTCACAGTTTGCGAAGCAAGATGAAAATTAATACTTGTTTATACTTTTTAAATTACAAAGGTCTTTTTAAAATGTCTTTAGGGTAAGAACAAAAATATTCATCTATAGAATACGGGAAACGCATAAGTGTGGACAGGACTACAAATTTCGGTGTTTTAACATATTACTACTTACCAGACTGATTAAGCAAAAGTTTGGTAGAAATACGCCAGACATTGAACCATAATCAGAAACAGGCCTATATTTTCCTTCCCTTATGTCCTTTGAGACTTTACAATTTAAATTTAAACGTTACTGACGTTAGTAGTTAACTGGGCCAATGGAGCATAATTTTGTTAGGAAGATAGTTAATACATCAGATTAAAACCTTTACCTGCTCCTGTTCCAAAAATGCGTTAGGGCTCTCGTAATGTTGGAGCAGCTATTGCATTTATGGGTAAAGAAATATGTTCTTATCAGGCCTCATCTCCAGTAAAATATAGTTTTGTATAGACAATTATTTTGGTGTTAGGGTTAGGATTTGTAAATAAAAACAACAAAATCATAACATCTGTTCAAAGACAACCAGACAATTGGAAAAATAACACTAAATTGGTAAAGTATCATCATGTGATTTTTGTGTGAAAACTGATTAGAACCAATGTATACACAACTTTATACATGGTTAGGTTATGTATACATTTATAGAAGAGGAAATGGATCAAATGGGTTTTTCTTAATTAGATTAAATTAAATAAACAGCTGTTATAAGGTGTCATTGTTTTGTTTACTATTTAACTATTTACTACTCTTGCTTCTCAAAACGGGATGCGCCTAGGAAATTCTAATTTGTTATTATATGAACTACTGTCAATTATAAACACGTATATTTATTAATGTTTCTCCATAAGATTTAAATTGAAACATTAAATGACTATGGAATGTAGCCCTGAGGACCAATTTAAATTAGTTTATAATTAATTTCTTCCAATCTACTGGAAAATTCCTTGCAAACGGTATGCGTGAATTTTTCAAACGACACACAAAAAGCGTACCACAATTTGGTTGCTTTTCTATTAACATATTGATGCTATTAAACAAATATGCCTACTACAAAAGGCAGCTTTCTGTATTTTGTTTTAATGTTCACAATCTGGGTAAAAATGATAGTTGTTTTTCGAGCAGTTTAAATTATGATGCCACTCCAGATGTTGGATTAAAATAGCTGATCTTACTTCTATATTGTGTTTTGTTAAATTCAACAGCTGTCAAATGCTCAATTCCAATGTTTACTGTTCTTCCATAAGATTAATATTGCAACTTTTGAAAGATCTGGGGCGTAGCCCTAAGAACAAATGTGAATTTTGAGGAAATTTTGCAAATCTACACATTATTCCCTTTATTTAGACACATAAATATTGTAAACCGGACGAGATGCTCATAGACGTTTTTACATCTATATCTGTAAATACAAAATTCCGATCAACGCCCAGGCCAAACCATTGCACCTAGAAGCGCGAAATTTAGCATGTAGACTCCCCTTATAGCAAAGGCCACCACTAAGAAGGGATTTCAAGAAATTCCCATAGGGTTTTGCCCCACGGGGCTTAAAAGTTCTAACCCTGTGATATTCTCGCTTTGGTTTTGAGCTGATGAAAAGTCTATCAGCTGATTATGATTCGTAGTAGTTCCACGGGTCAACCACAGAATGCAGCACACACAACTGTCATAATCCCGGGTGAAACCGGGAACGATGGCAGCTAGTTTAATAATAAACTAGTGGCTTACAGTGTTTTTTTAAATAAAAACACTGTAGTGATATTTCCATAAGAAAATCATTGGATCTTTGAAGTCCAGTGGGGCGTAGCCCACGTAATTTTTGACATTACTGATATTTTTCCCACCGTCCTTGGCCCACGTAATTTTTGACATTACTGCTATTTTTCCCACCGTCCTTGGCCCTCAAGCATTAAAATGAATCGTCATAACCTAACTTAACTTCTTCCTAGCTCAAGATATTTCGTGGGGGCCGATTCGCTTACAGAATTAAATATATAGGTACATTTACTAATGTTTATAATCATATTCTGTAGACGTACAAAACGGACCTCAGAATCCCAAGGGAGGAATTTGCTGATACTTTGGAAATAGGAGTTTTTTGTCTGTGAATTCGATTGGTTAATCTTTAATCTCAGGAAGATTCCAATTTGTCTGGACAACACATTTGAAGTTTGAATAATTTATAATTTTTCATATAATTTATCATACCTAAGTAATCGTTGGAGCTGATAAAAAACAATCATGCAGTAAGCTGTCACAGTAACTCTTACGTGGTAATACAACAATATGTGAATTTTCTCAAAAAATATCGGCTAGGACGTTACTAAAGGAAACTGCGATTTCCCCCGAAATCACTCATCAGATTACAATTGATTTTTTTAAGGGAATGTACCCTTTGAGTACCCTATTATAAAGTATCAATTTTTTATGTGATACATTTGTTACAATGAGATCAATTATTTTATTTCTCAGTTATTTTGGAGGGCATTTTGGAGGAGTCATAAAAACACCCCCCACAATGTTTCACTCTTATTACTCACACAAACCCCTACTTAAAGTGGATCGATGGCCTTTCAAACATTTGGGCATTAACCACAACACAAAACTACACAGGCCAATAAACAACTATCCCATAAAATCAGTCCTCCTCCTTTACTTTGTGAGACGAAATATTTAATCTCCTTTTGTGATTTTACACTTGGATGTCCCCACTCTGAAAGGGGAGGCATACTGCACATGGTGTTCAAATTACAGGTGGTTTTCAGTAAATATTCTCAACTATTTTGTTGAGAGTATTTAAAAAAAAAAAACTATTAGTCATAATTTTCATAATGCACACCTCGACCATTTAAAAATGGCAAGAGAACATTGTCACAACGGGTTGTTAAGCTTAGGAGAGAGAATGAGATAAGAAAGATTTTATTTGTCAATATAAATATAATATACATTTATTAAGTTTATTAAGTTGTATACAATTTTACAACATTAATATTACATTTTACATGCTTAATGTACAGTTAAAAAAGTTAACGAAATATACTGGCAGATAGTTCGGGTACTGTTGCTAAGTAGAGGAACTCTGTCGGTTAGTGAACGGCGTGGACATGGTTAAAAGAATTGTGTTAAAAAATGTATATGTTCGATCCTCGTTTTGGAAGAGACCTACCTTTGTGTTGATCTTCGTTGCTTGTTCATTGGTGGGCAATCACAGAGCCAGGCACTTGCCAAATTGAACTTTTTATGAACCTCGGTAAAAAAAAAACTGTCGATCAGTAAATCCTATTATTCAACGATTGTGCCGAGTGACGGAGTGATGTTTGTGAAAAAAACATTTGTTTATCAATGTTCTGTTCTCAACTCTTAAAAGGGCATAAGAAAACTCTCAACCCCTTAATCTTATCCAAAATACATTTTCATATTTACTGTTAAGTTCAGACGCTCAGTGGTCGGCTACATAAAAAAAACTTTTTAGGGAGGCGTAGATCTCATCCACCCATGTCTCACACACGACAAAGGGTCTGTGTGAAATCTACACAGAAATAACACCGTGCCTCCCAATTATGGTCATGATGTTGTTCCTTATTTCATTTAAGCTATCAAATTTCAGCTATATTGGTTGAGTAGTTGGTGTGTGATGATTAACACGCTTATATTAAAGACCAGTGGGCCAATATATTTGGAGTAGGTATTATATGAACTATCAGCTATATTCCTACCGAATTTAAGCTCCATCAGTCCAGTAGTAGATGCAAGATTGTTAAAAGATTTTATTTTGAAATTCCGGGAGGGGGATGGAAGCCCTTAAACATTTTTGTAACGGGAATATGCTTGCGTTTTGTTCTGATGTATTAGTTATGTCCCTACCGAATATCAACTTTCAAGGTCCAGTAAATATTAATACTCGAAAGATTGCCATATAAAATTAAATTAGGGCAGTGCCCTATATGATTTGTTAAACGTTTTATTATTGTACATATACCACCATGTGAAAATTCTCTTTTTAGACATTGTCGTTCTTTAGGTAAAGTGATCACTATGTCAGTGAGTGCTTGAGTCTGACAAATATAGATTTAGAAAATATATCCACTCTGTATACTTATGTTATTTATTACCAATCTTCTCTCAACGTTTAAAATAAGAAATACAACATTTTTTTCACTGTTTGTAGAATAAATATTCTTAAGTCATCATCTGGTTCAATTTAAATTAATGCGTTGTCAATAAAATAACTTAGGATCTTTAAAACCCCCTGGAGCAGAGTCCTAAGGTGATTTCAAAAAATCCAATTAGGTTAAAACTTTTAAACGCACATATAGAACATAGAAAAAAGTTTTATCTAAATCAGTGCTCCCGTTTCCCTATGAAAAGCAAACAAAACCACACAAAATCACGTTTTTTTCGTCATAGAGCAAATAAAAAAAGTTTAATCAAAGTCAGTTTTTCTACGAAAAGCAACCAAAAACCTGTCTTGAGCGTTACCGACAGAAAGACAAACAGACAGACAGTGAGTTGGCTATTTAGCATTGTTTTAATGGTATCCTCTGTAATCTATAATATTTGGTAATCCGAAAATAGTAAGGTCCCAATTTTGTCAGATTATCAAGAGTATCCAGTACTTCATTTATACTATGAATATAAATGTACTTTGTCAAAATTACATTAGCAAAATAATTATTCATGAGTTTTATTTATATTTGTTACTCATGACAATAATAATAAGGGATGACCCAACAAATTTAACAGAATGTTTAACGATAAGCAGGATTCCCAAATTACAAAATGTTCACTGAATGCTATTTTTAATTGGGATAAATTGATAGAAAAGTACTTAGATATTCACATCATTAAGGTCATATTTGGTAAATAGATCACTTAAAAATTATAAAATTATACACAATGGAAACTCAGCTTATACAATTAAACATCTAAAAAGCTGTTAATCGTTTGATTCTTCAGGTTGAAACTTAAAATCCTGCAACATCAGTTTCATTGCTTACAGCAATATACGATATAGGCCTAATGGTTATTAAAATAAACTTGAATACCATAATTCCTTAGTCATGAAGCACTTATTCCTCGGTTATGTGTTGTATCTCAGTTTTCTTTATAACTCTTAAATGGTATTACGCTGGTTTGCTTAAAATATTATTATATAATATAATATTATATTTTATTAAGCCAGTGGCTGGTAGTAAGTTTGAGATTATTGCCTGGCTCAGGTCAGTTTAGGGAGGAAATGGACGCACATCTCATTAATAAATACATGGGTGATTATTGTTGAATATAGACTGAATTTTAATCAAGATAACACGTTGAAACTTTTCAGTTGGTTTATTGGTAAAATCTGTGATTTTATAAATTATTCATTTATTGTTGTATTATCCGCGTTCAATGTTCTATTTAATAAACCTATTACCGTATTTTTACTATGACTGGGTATTGGTTAATTTCATTTTAAAGTGTGCCCATTATTGCTAACTGGTGGTTTCAAATCAAGGAGATGATGGTGGATTCAAATCACTTGAAAAGATGTTGTATATTTGTTGATGAAATAAGTTAGTGAATCAAATTATTCTTATATCGTAGTAATACTGGTTTATTATATATAACGAGACAAATCGTGTAGGTCTATTTTTACAATGATTGGTTATCTGTTTATTTATGCAGTTTAGTAAAGTGTCAATAATTTATGAACACCCTAAATTACTTAGCAGATCTTTGATCTATGTAATGTGAGAAAACAATAATTACTCTGTTTTTATGTTATCATTACTCGCATAAGTACCATTCAGAAGCACAATGTCAATTAATTATTTATTTCATCATCAAATTTACAATACGGGACATATAACAGGGTGTTCATAAAAACTGGTCACAAACTTCAGGAAACGATTCATGTTATTAAAATGAAGAAAAAAGTCCCCATAAACAAAGGTCCTAATATACTCAGTTTTTCCATCTGACTGTCTGACAAGATTAAATACATAACTAGTGGACACACGCTGCTCAGCAGCTGTTGATAAAAATTATATTTATTATAAACAGCTGTTCCAGTTCTTTTCTTTAATTTGTGCCCTTAGGGAAGATTTTAACAAAAAACTAATATTTTTCTTCCAACTTGCTCACCGAGACCTTTCATTCAAGAATGGGGTTGATAGGTGCCAGACTTATGGTTTTCTCAAAAGTTCCTGGGTAATTAAGGCTTTATATATAGATTTCTCATAACTTTAAAACCGCTTGAGGTATCAACTTCAAACTTTGTACGTACATAAACACTTAAAGAAAATTTCCTATAAAATGTCAAGTTTCTACTTTGTACCATTTAAAAATGTCGATAATTTTCAGTTTTCAAAGCTTAATATATTATAAACTATAACTGTTAAAACATTCAGAGACAAAAAAGGTGAGAATTTTAATTTGCTTTAAAATTATGTATCCTTTTATTTTGGTTACAACGTAAAAAACAAAAATAGTTTTAATGTTCTCAAAGAGTTTACAATTTCTCAGTTATTTGTGTTTGCTTGAATAAACCTACACAATACTGGAAAGCAACTTCAATTTCGCATCTTTTTGTCTCTTGAACTTGTTAAATATAGTTTTTATGATATTTAGGTTAACTAAAATGGCTGCCATTTTGCAATCAAATTACAAACATATATTCCGAAAAAAACAGGCCTTGTTGTCCCTTATTTACACACAAAGTTTTAAGTTGATACCTTAAGCGGTTTAAGAGTGGTGAGAATTTATTTATAAAATCTTTACAGACCGGCAGACGGGAAACCGAGAATTTTAAGACCTATGTTTATAGGAAATTTTATCTATAATCTAGTTACATGAGTCAGTTTCCCAAGTTTGTTACCATATTTTATGAAAACCCTGTCTATTACTTGAAATGTGAAATAGAAATTAATCACCATAGTATGGACCATCGGGCTTGTACGCGATAATATGAGTTGTATTTGATAAAACGTGCGATGCTTAACAGAAATTACTATAGATGTTGAAAAATACCTAGATATTGAAGACGACCGTGGAAGCCTACACTCTACAGAAAATACTATATGTTGACAAAAATTGAAAACTAAAAACAAAAACTGTAGTTACTGTAAAATAAATGTATATTAATGGCATTTTTCAATAGAACGGATCAAACTGATATTTTTTTGTAAGTTATTGAGTGCTGTTTTACGTCATAATTTCAGCAATGGAAGAGGCGTTTGAGAAACACCGGCCACTCGCGAGCTAGATGTTTGAGTTATTAACAACTGCAATTGTCCATAACTCAGCTGAGGACAATTGCAGTGAGGCTTAACTAACCCTTTGAAGGTCGGCGGATTGTCTACATCGGGCATACGAATATGGAGCGCAACACCTTTCGGTTGCAGTTTTAGAAATAAGGAGTTTTTCAAGGATGTTGAGAAAGGTTTAATAAATAACATAAATAATATAAATATCGGGTTTCACTTTTAAATGTACAATGCACAGTTTGGGCGAAATAATTTGGTTGGAGCCAAATAAAATAGGGGTTGTCATGATATAAATAAAGTTACACCAAGCATACTCTGATTGGGGGTCAGGAATTAATTCCAAAATAACATAAAAAGTACTTCACATTACCCTAGTAACGTATATCGAAGATAGTTTGAAAATTTACAGCCGTTTAATATTAAATAAAGGGCTCCACTCCTTTATCATCGGACACCTTTTGTTCTTTTAATTAATTACACAAATTTTAAATCTATACTTATTTAATAGGCGAGCAGGTTTTTTGTGACAATCACTCCTCCTAAACTACTGAACCGATTTTCATGTTTTTGGTGTTATTGGAAAGAGCCTATCGTGAAGTTGTGCAGGAAACTTTTTTTATAGAGAAATAATTTGTGAGTGAGGTCCTGGGGCCCCTTAAAGTTGATTTTTTTTCATAAGCTTAACATTAGGAAATAACTATAAGTTTTAAGCTATCAGCTGGATACAGTAAACACAGTTAATCAGCAGGCCATGTTGGCTTTGGAACGGTAAGGCAATATTTATACGGGAATGTCAGTATAATATTACGTTGTGATCGCGAGCGAAGCCGGTACAGGCTACTTGTAAACTTTATAAAGATTACTATTTTCATGATTTTTTTGTATTTATAAGCTGCCTGATTCTTAGCACGAATAAACTTCATTCTTGAGGTATTAATCAGACGTGGTAATAAAAACAAATAAATAATGTACAGTAATTGCCTGACATTTAAAAGAATTTTGTTTACGCTAACGCCTTTTGTATCCGTGAGATTGGGGCAGTAACTTTCATCGAGCTGTTGTCTAAGTCCATTCATACAGTCTGTATACGGTAGGGTGGCGCACGGACCCGCCAGCTACCTGAGTCGGTCCCTTCCTCCGCCCGGCACTCGCGGCTGTTTCCTTAATGAGTCACCAACTAGCCCCTCTAATAGAATCATTAACTTTTTTTACTTTCTCATAATATCTCAATTTTAATAGAATATTTGTAAAGTACTAAAAAATCTAAGAAGAGTGATATAAAACACGATGTGCTTTGATTATAAATAACGAAATGGTCGAAAGTTATTTTTTAGCCGGAATACTGTATGATTTGTTAAATGTTTTATATTTCTCATACAACGTTATCTTGATACAATATTATTTTAAGAGTACTTTGAAATAAGCATAAGCGTAACTTCAGTATTTTGATTGGGGGGGCAAACATAGTCATGATCGTGATTATGTTTCCACTTTCCACAAACCATATAACGCACTGGGCCTTTTGCTGTGGAGTTACCATTGCACTACATAAACATGTCTAGTTGTCTATTTAAACTCATAATAACAGCTGATTTATGTTCAACAATTAACACACAGAACGACAATGAAGCCTGGGCAAACATTAACGAGGGATGCGAACAGTTCAGTAATTTAGAATAAAATATCGTCCAAAATTTGAAAAAATGTAAAAAAATTAAACAATGGATGTTAATGCCCTAATGGTGCTCATATCGAGTTATACTAAGTTTATAATGAAACTTGAGAATTTTAGCTTAAACATAGCTATAAAATATTAAACATAGTCTCTTATTTGGTATCAGTATTTGCCTTTAAAATGTTTCAGTTCTTTTGTGGACACCCGGTATAACGAATGGTAAAGAATTAACTGCAATCTTAAAATATTGTAGATTGGTTTTAGCGCGATTTTGTTTTATTTCAGAGTCACACGGCAACAACATGGCAGATAAATGGAAAATGCTCAACTTCTGGACACTATATACTTTGGCTTGAAGAAGATTACTGGGAGTAATATAAAATCATGTTGATTTATTAATCAAATAAACTGTAAAGTATGTAGTGTTGCCTATTTAATGATATTTTGGCTGATTAAATAGTATGCGATAACATCGTTTTAAATTATTCTACCTTATTTCAAAGTACTCTTAAAATAATATTGTATCAAGATAACGTTGTATGAGAAATATAAAACATTTAACAAATCATACAGTATTCCGGCTAAAAAATAACTTTCGACCATTTCGATATTTATAATCAAAGCACATCGTGTTTTATATCACTCTTCTTAGTTTTTTTAGTACTTTACAAATATTCTATTAAAATCGAGATATTATGAGAAAGTAAAAAAAGTTAATAATTCTATTAGAGGGGCTAGTTGGTGACTCATTAAGGAAACAGCCGCGAGTGCCGGGCGGAGGAAGGGACCGACTCAGGTAGCTGGCGGGTCCGTGCGCCACCCTACCGTATACAGACTGTAGGCACTCCACCGGATTATTAGTGATGGCATATTTGTGAGCATATACCCTCCTCTTGTAGGTCCACCGCTCGCTACCGGCGTCATTGACGCGCCGCGCCAGGCCGCCGGGTTTCACAAATAAAGGGTCACCATGGAGGTCTGGAGGGTTGACCACCATGAGAGAAATTATTAACAGAGTTTACATGAGTCCCACGCTGTAGTTTCTGGACGTACACACACAGGTCCTGTAAGGTTTAGAGTAACGGTCACAGCATTAGGTGGGTGGCAAAAAAGGCAACTTTAGCAGTAAAAATTACATTACGTCAGAGACAGGTGCGCTCCTCTTCATATTGAAGTAGTTCAAGAATTTCCAATAGCTAGTAGCACATTCAAATGAGTATGGATTAGTTGCTCAAGTGGTTTGTGTTTGTCATAAACAAAGAGCCGAGCTAAAACGATTAAATTCTAATGTTTTAGAATCGATATATCAGCTGAAAAATATAATTAATCATCGATACATCGGTATAAAAATACCGAGTAAATACTAGGCAGCAAGAAATTGCGAGTTTTGAAATTACTACAAAAGGTTCTTTTCAATATCAAGGGTGTTCGGAAAAACTTTTCAAGAATCTAAGGTGTTATTTTACACATAAAAATAAGCGAAAAAGTTCATATGAACATATGTCCTAAAACCAATAGTTATCCGTCAGTAGTGGTGAAATGGCAAAGAGGCATCACTTCCGGCGCTTTTTCCCCATGTTATTCTTATGGGGATCAGTTTTTGGACCGACGCCAGCTCCCGCCTATAGAGCTCCCGCCCGCTGGCCCCTGCCTTAAATATATTGTCCCTCCTCTTTTTAAAAACTCTGGTGTCTGATTTGTTTTTGGTGTTTTAATCCCAACTGCCGCCAAAACTTGGTGTTTTAATCCCAACTATTACGGTCGAACTGTCAACTGATTAAAACATCCGCTGCACGCACATCCGCCGCTTTCACGTGCAACACCATTCACCGACACTCTCCCGAGAGCGAAAGTGCGCTTGCGACACATTAACACACTAACGGATTGTTGCGTGACACTTTGACCAGACTTTCCACTTACCAGTAATTTCCTGGAAATCCTCTCAATGTGAGGTAATTTCCAAATTGTAAATCGAGGTGTATATAAGGAGCCACCAACACCGTTGTTCTACACCAGTGACCTCGACCACCGGACGTCACCACACTCCAGCGACCGCGACCACCGGACGTCACCACACTTGTCACCACCCGCATGACATCACCGGCTCACCGCACCTCCGCGCCACCGGCTCCTAGGACTCTGTGAGTGTTAGCAACGGTGTGATGTCTTTAGGGACAACTGTTAATCCATAATTGAAATAGCCCAATATTTGTAAATCTCCAATTCACCATTTCCAAATGTGTATTAATACCTAAAATGTGTATGTAAAAAATAATATTGTATGACAAAATTGGAAATTTTTTTAATTTTTGCAGTAATTAAACTGCAAAAATGTCTTATTTTAGAGCTAAAAAATATGTTTTTATTATTTAAAAAAGATAAAATTTTAAAATTTTCAACCAAGGATATATATAGAAGCCCCAAAATCACCACCCTCATTCCAACAAAAAATGTTGACCTGTGCACAGTGCTCCACGTCTTGCTCCAACAGAAGCAATTTAATCAGACACTATCGTAACATTCACAAAGTTATTCCTAATATTTGTAAAAAATGCCATCAAATATTTGATAATACAAATTTTAAAATTCACATGCTAGAAAAACATAATACTTGTGATGTGTGTAAGAAGGTTGTTAAATGTCAAAAGAAACGCCACTACCTACGATGTGACAAACAACCTTACAAGTTGTATATTTTTAACGGTGAATCAGCGGAAGTATTAGACACTCTCCAATCTTGTCCTCTACCCATCAAATGGATTCTTATTAGGAGAGTAAAATTCATCAAACACTCAGTGGACAATAATGGTGATTTAATCATTGACAAAGAATGTATTGCTGATTTTCGAAGTTTAACTAATTTATCAATTGAGAAAGCACAGCTAAAGACTCAAATTGAAAATTCACTTTTAAAAATCGATACCTCCATGCACAAGTATCAAGCTCAGGGCAGTGGATGGATATATGACCGCACCAAATACTGGCAGTTGCATGTTTACAAATATAAGCCCCTAACTCCCAAATCATACATTCCCACGCCAGAAAATATAAAATCAAAACATGCTGTTTTAAATATTAAAAACACCGATAATAAATGTTTCACCTGGAGTGTTTTAGCAAGCTTAAGACCAAGGAATAGTAAAGAAAATGCAAATCGAGTAGTTCACTACGAACCCTATGAGGGCCAGTTAAATATGACAAACATAAAATATCCCGTAAAAATATCCGACATTGATAAATTTGAAAAACAAAATAACATAAGTGTTAATGTATATGGAATTGAAGGAAAAACAATATATCCACTGAGAACAACTAAACTAAACGGCAATACTCACGTCAATCTGCTGCTTCTAAAACACGGTCAGAAATCACATTACTGTTTAATTCGTGATTTTGACAAGTTAATGCTACGGTCTACAAAACACGACCATAAGAAATATTTTTGCAAGTTCTGTTTGCAACATTTTGGCACCAAAAATAAATTGGAACGTCACATAACATATTGTAAACCCTTTGGGCATCAAAGAGTACAAATGTCTGAAAAAGATACACTACAATTTACGAATTACAAATATCAACTTAAAGCTCCCTTTGTGATTTATGCAGATTTCGAATGTTTTATAAACGGCGGCAAACACACGCCTTCTGGATTTGCTTATGTTGTGGTGAGAGACTCTAAAATTATTTACGAAGAGTTGTACAGCGGTGAAAATGTAATGGATGTATTTTTTGAAAAGTTATTTAAAACCTATGACTTTATTAAAAGTCAGATGGAAGTATATGTTCCCCTTGTAATGACTCCAAAGCAAGAGGCATCCTTCAAAAACTCTAAATACTGCCACATATGCCAACAGCTGTTACTGGGTGATAAAGTGCGCGACCATTGCCATCTAACAGGCAAATTCCGAGGACCCTCCCACAACGCTTGCAATTTAAACTATAAAGTAACCAAGAAAATTCCAATATTCTTCCACAACCTTAAAAACTATGATGGTCATTTAATAATGCAACACTTGGGAAAACTCAATCGCAAATTGAATTGCATAGCCAAAGACATGGAAAAATATATATCGTTCTCTGTTGATGATTTGGTATTTTTGGATTCCTACAACTTTCTGTCTCTTCCCTTAAGCAAATTAGCTTCCAATTTAAATACATTTAGATTTATAGACAATCCACTACTACAACGCAAGGGCGAATTTCCATACGAATACATGACAGGACCAGAAAAGTTTTTAGAGCCCCTACCACCCATAGAGGCATTTTACAGCAGCCTAACTAAAGAATGTATATCTCCTGCACAATATGAACATGCTAAAAACGTATGGAATCATTTTAATATAAAGAATTTAAAAGAATATCACGATTTATACCTTAAAACAGATGTGTTGTTATTGGCTGATGTGTTTGAGACATTTAGGGACTTGAGTTTAAAGGATTATAAACTCGACCCCGTCCACAAGTACTCATTGCCTGGACTATCATGGGAGGCGTGTCTTAGAATGACTGGCATAAAATTACAGTTATTTAGTGACATTGACATGCATTTGTTTATAGAACACGCCATTAGAGGCGGTGTAAGCATGATTTCCACACGCTACGCTAAAGCCAATAATAAGTACATGGGCGAACATTATGACCCAAATCAAGAAAGCACCTATCTTGTATACTTAGACTGCAACTCGCTATACTCTACAGCAATGTGCGAGTCGTTGCCCGTTGATGGCTTTAGATGGACAAACGAGAAAGATTATAAAGCCAATAAAAATGAAAACTTTGGATTTATTTTGGAAGTTGATTTAAAATACGATAAAAGTTTACACGATTTGCACAACGACTACCCGCTCGCACCAGAAAAAATGAATGGAAAATTAATACCAAACTTAAATGACAAAACCAAATATATTCTACATTATAAAGCACTAAAAAAATACGAAGAACTGGGTTTGGTAGTTACAAAATACCACAGAATCTTAAAATTCAGACAATCAAAATGGCTCGCGCCCTATATTAATTTTAATATTGAAAAGCGACAAAAAGCTGAACATGATTTTGAAAAAGACTTTTACAAACTGTTAAATAACAGTCTCTTTGGTCGAACAATTATGAACCAACGCAAGTTTCGTGATATACATCTTGTAGATGAGTCTATGTTAACAAAGTATGTTACAAAGCCAAGATTTGACTGCAGCAAAAAGTTCGATAACAACTTGCATGCAGTGCATTTAAATAAATTAATTGTAAAGTTTGATAAACCAATATATTTAGGAATGACCATTTTGGATATCAGCAAAGTAATCATGTATGATTTCCACTATAATTATATGTCAAAATTTAAGAATAAAAAGTTCTTAATGACAGACACGGATTCTCTGATGTATTCTATAGTAACAGAGGACTTTTACAAGGAAATACAATGTGACTTGGACCGTTTTGACACCTCTGCATACAGTAAAGATCATTTCTTATACTCTGATAAAAACAAAAAAGTTACGGGCAAGTTTAAAGATGAATTAAATGGTCAAATTATGTATGAATATTGTGGTTTAAGGCCAAAATTATACTCTTTCATTCCTCTACAGTGGTTATACGAAAAAGAAAAGCAGCTAGAGGTTAAAAAGGCAAAAGGAGCTGACGGCGCTACAGTTAAACATCTCTTAAGACACCAACACTACTTACACTGTCTTGCAACCGGAGAAGATTACTACGAGAATGTTACAAGAATTAAATCCACAAACCACCGTCTGCAAACATTAACGATGAACAAAAAGGTACTCTCTTTTGATGACGACAAGAGGTTTATTCTAGATGGCATCAACACCCTTGCCCTTGGTCACTATAAAATTGGTCAAACATAAATCTGTATTTGCCATTATTCTTTGGCCTTTCCTTGTCTATTACAATAAAGCCATATTTAGACCTATCCCAGCACTGATGGCAGAGATTTCTAAATTGGTTAAATGAAAAATCATTTCCCACATGATTGTTATACACATGTTTTAAATTTAAATCGTCTTGTTTAAATAATATTAGGAAATTAACATTGTCACGTAAATGTTTGTTTACTTTACTGTAAGATTGACACAAGTAAAAACTGCTAATATTTTTGTGTCTGCCCATTGAGAAAAATTGTGTGATATTTGGACTATTTATGTCGTCAAATACAACTATTGAGTGTGATTCTACATCATTTGGTGTGATTTCACAGTTTGAATATGTGTGTAATTTAACTTCATCACACAGACGGAATATTTCAATTATTTTTTTATATTTTTCTTGTTCTAAAGATTTGGATATTATATATAAATTTGTAAACTTTAATCCTTGTTTTTTTACAATTAAGTTATAAATTACAACAGTCTTCCCCGAACCACTGGGCCCTATTATAAGACAGCGAATATTATTAGGAAATAGACCCAACTTCTTAGGTGTATTTTCTTTATGTGCAATTTTAAATTTGTTCTTTTGTTGAATAAATGACATTTTTTATATAATGGTGTATTTTCTTTATGTGTTAAATGACATTTTTTATATAACTGACAACTGACACAAAAATAGTTTGTAAATTGTGTAATAAATACATGTAATATAAACAAATTTAACACAATCATAACATTGTCCACATTAACATTGGAAGTTAAAGGGGGGTGTATCGATACACCCCCCTTTAACTTCCAATGTTAATGTGGACAATGTTATGATTGTGTTAAATTTGTTTATATTACATGTATTTATTACACAATTTACAAACTATTTTTGTGTCAGTTGTCAGTTATATAAAAAATGTCATTTAACACATAAAGAAAATACACCATTATATAAAAAATGTCATTTATTCAACAAAAGAACAAATTTAAAATTGCACATAAAGAAAATACACCAAAGAAGTTGGGTCTATTTCCTAATAATATTCGCTGTCTTATAATAGGGCCCAGTGGTTCGGGGAAGACTGTTGTAATTTATAACTTAATTGTAAAAAAACAAGGATTAAAGTTTACAAATTTATATATAATATCCAAATCTTTAAAACAAGAAAAATATAAAAAAATAATTGAAATATTCCGTCTGTGTGATGAAGTTAAATTACACACATATTCAAACTGTGAAATCACACCAAATGATGTAGAATCACACTCAATAGTTGTATTTGACGACATAAATAGTCCAAATATCACACAATTTTTCTCAATGGGCAGACACAAAAATATTAGCAGTTTTTACTTGTGTCAATCTTACAGTAAAGTAAACAAACATTTACGTGACAATGTTAATTTCCTAATATTATTTAAACAAGACGATTTAAATTTAAAACATGTGTATAACAATCATGTGGGAAATGATTTTTCATTTAACCAATTTAGAAATCTCTGCCATCAGTGCTGGGATAGGTCTAAATATGGCTTTATTGTAATAGACAAGGAAAGGCCAAAGAATAATGGCAAATACAGATTTATGTTTGACCAATTTTATAGTGACCAAGGGCAAGGGTGTTGATGCCATCTAGAATAAACCTCTTGTCGTCATCAAAAGAGAGTACCTTTTTGTTCATCGTTAATGTTTGCAGACGGTGGTTTGTGGATTTAATTCTTGTAACATTCTCGTAGTAATCTTCTCCGGTTGCAAGACAGTGTAAGTAGTGTTGGTGTCTTAAGAGATGTTTAACTGTAGCGCCGTCAGCTCCTTTTGCCTTTTTAACCTCTAGCTGCTTTTCTTTTTCGTATAACCACTGTAGAGGAATGAAAGAGTATAATTTTGGCCTTAAACCACAATATTCATACATAATTTGACCATTTAATTCATCTTTAAACTTGCCCGTAACTTTTTTGTTTTTATCAGAGTATAAGAAATGATCTTTACTGTATGCAGAGGTGTCAAAACGGTCCAAGTCACATTGTATTTCCTTGTAAAAGTCCTCTGTTACTATAGAATACATCAGAGAATCCGTGTCTGTCATTAAGAACTTTTTATTCTTAAATTTTGACATATAATTATAGTGGAAATCATACATGATTACTTTGCTGATATCCAAAATGGTCATTCCTAAATATATTGGTTTATCAAACTTTACAATTAATTTATTTAAATGCACTGCATGCAAGTTGTTATCGAACTTTTTGCTGCAGTCAAATCTTGGCTTTGTAACATACTTTGTTAACATAGACTCATCTACAAGATGTATATCACGAAACTTGCGTTGGTTCATAATTGTTCGACCAAAGAGACTGTTATTTAACAGTTTGTAAAAGTCTTTTTCAAAATCATGTTCAGCTTTTTGTCGCTTTTCAATATTAAAATTAATATAGGGCGCGAGCCATTTTGATTGTCTGAATTTTAAGATTCTGTGGTATTTTGTAACTACCAAACCCAGTTCTTCGTATTTTTTTAGTGCTTTATAATGTAGAATATATTTGGTTTTGTCATTTAAGTTTGGTATTAATTTTCCATTCATTTTTTCTGGTGCGAGCGGGTAGTCGTTGTGCAAATCGTGTAAACTTTTATCGTATTTTAAATCAACTTCCAAAATAAATCCAAAGTTTTCATTTTTATTGGCTTTATAATCTTTCTCGTTTGTCCATCTAAAGCCATCAACGGGCAACGACTCGCACATTGCTGTAGAGTATAGCGAGTTGCAGTCTAAGTATACAAGATAGGTGCTTTCTTGATTTGGGTCATAATGTTCGCCCATGTACTTATTATTGGCTTTAGCGTAGCGTGTGGAAATCATGCTTACACCGCCTCTAATGGCGTGTTCTATAAACAAATGCATGTCAATGTCACTAAATAACTGTAATTTTATGCCAGTCATTCTAAGACACGCCTCCCATGATAGTCCAGGCAATGAGTACTTGTGGACGGGGTCGAGTTTATAATCCTTTAAACTCAAGTCCCTAAATGTCTCAAACACATCAGCCAATAACAACACATCTGTTTTAAGGTATAAATCGTGATATTCTTTTAAATTCTTTATATTAAAATGATTCCATACGTTTTTAGCATGTTCATATTGTGCAGGAGATATACATTCTTTAGTTAGGCTGCTGTAAAATGCCTCTATGGGTGGTAGGGGCTCTAAAAACTTTTCTGGTCCTGTCATGTATTCGTATGGAAATTCGCCCTTGCGTTGTAGTAGTGGATTGTCTATAAATCTAAATGTATTTAAATTGGAAGCTAATTTGCTTAAGGGAAGAGACAGAAAGTTGTAGGAATCCAAAAATACCAAATCATCAACAGAGAACGATATATATTTTTCCATGTCTTTGGCTATGCAATTCAATTTGCGATTGAGTTTTCCCAAGTGTTGCATTATTAAATGACCATCATAGTTTTTAAGGTTGTGGAAGAATATTGGAATTTTCTTGGTTACTTTATAGTTTAAATTGCAAGCGTTGTGGGAGGGTCCTCGGAATTTGCCTGTTAGATGGCAATGGTCGCGCACTTTATCACCCAGTAACAGCTGTTGGCATATGTGGCAGTATTTAGAGTTTTTGAAGGATGCCTCTTGCTTTGGAGTCATTACAAGGGGAACATATACTTCCATCTGACTTTTAATAAAGTCATAGGTTTTAAATAACTTTTCAAAAAATACATCCATTACATTTTCACCGCTGTACAACTCTTCGTAAATAATTTTAGAGTCTCTCACCACAACATAAGCAAATCCAGAAGGCGTGTGTTTGCCGCCGTTTATAAAACATTCGAAATCTGCATAAATCACAAAGGGAGCTTTAAGTTGATATTTGTAATTCGTAAATTGTAGTGTATCTTTTTCAGACATTTGTACTCTTTGATGCCCAAAGGGTTTACAATATGTTATGTGACGTTCCAATTTATTTTTGGTGCCAAAATGTTGCAAACAGAACTTGCAAAAATATTTCTTATGGTCGTGTTTTGTAGACCGTAGCATTAACTTGTCAAAATCACGAATTAAACAGTAATGTGATTTCTGACCGTGTTTTAGAAGCAGCAGATTGACGTGAGTATTGCCGTTTAGTTTAGTTGTTCTCAGTGGATATATTGTTTTTCCTTCAATTCCATATACATTAACACTTATGTTATTTTGTTTTTCAAATTTATCAATGTCGGATATTTTTACGGGATATTTTATGTTTGTCATATTTAACTGGCCCTCATAGGGTTCGTAGTGAACTACTCGATTTGCATTTTCTTTACTATTCCTTGGTCTTAAGCTTGCTAAAACACTCCAGGTGAAACATTTATTATCGGTGTTTTTAATATTTAAAACAGCATGTTTTGATTTTATATTTTCTGGCGTGGGAATGTATGATTTGGGAGTTAGGGGCTTATATTTGTAAACATGCAACTGCCAGTATTTGGTGCGGTCATATATCCATCCACTGCCCTGAGCTTGATACTTGTGCATGGAGGTATCGATTTTTAAAAGTGAATTTTCAATTTGAGTCTTTAGCTGTGCTTTCTCAATTGATAAATTAGTTAAACTTCGAAAATCAGCAATACATTCTTTGTCAATGATTAAATCACCATTATTGTCCACTGAGTGTTTGATGAATTTTACTCTCCTAATAAGAATCCATTTGATGGGTAGAGGACAAGATTGGAGAGTGTCTAATATATCCGCGGACTCGCCGTAAAACTTAAACACATTATAGGGTCGCTTGTCACATCGTAGGTGGTGGCGGGGTTTGTTCCGGGTGATGACTCTCTTACACACATTACAAGTATTGTGGTTCTCTAGCATATGCATTTTAAAATTGCTATTGTCAAATATTTGATGACATATTTTACAAATTTTAGGAATAACTTTGTGAACAAGTCGATAATGGCGTAATAAATTGCTTCTGTTGGAGTAAGACGTGGAGCACTGTGCACAGGTCAACATTTTTTGTTGGAATGAGGGTGGTGATTTTGGGGCTTCTATATATATCCTTGGTTGAAAATTTTAAAATTTTATCTTTTTTAAATAATAAAAACATATTTTTTAACTCTAAAATAAGACATTTTTGCAGTTTAATTACTGCAAAAATTAAAAAAATTTCCAATTTGGTGGTGCAATATTATTTTTTACATACACATTTTAGGTATTAATACACATTTGGAAATGGTGAATTGGAGATTTACAAATATTAGGCTATTTCAATTATGGATTAACAGTTGTCCCTAAAGACATCACACCACTGCTAACACTCACACAGAGTCCTGGGTGGAGAGGCCGTGACTTAGTGTGTTAGTATGTCAGCGTGTGCAGGCAGCGGATCGTTGCGCGTGCAAGCGGCGGATGTTTTAATCAGTTGCCAGTTCGACCGTAGTTGGAATTAAAACACTACAACAATCAAGAAGTTGGCGGCAGTATTTTTGGGGGAATTTATTAAAACACTAGGACAATAACATATCCAAATTGCAGACAAATCGGACAGTAAACACCAAAGATAGTTTTTTAGCCTGAATTTGAAAATTAATTTTTAAAAATATAGAGGAGGGATGGGGACAATATATTTAATATAGGCAGGGGTTGGACAATAGTATAGGCTAGGGCGCGGGAGCTCTATAGGCGGGAGCTGGCGTCGGTCCAAAAACTGATCCCCATAAGAATAACATGGGGAAAAAGCGCCGGAAGTGATGTTAAACCGCCATTTCACCACTACTACACAATAACTTCTAAGTTGTTTACATGTGTTGTTTATTTAGTGTGGAGTTATTTTTGAACTCGTGGATTTCTGCAAAGGATGTATTAAAATTAATGCAAATTTTAAATGGAGGAAAATAAGGCAGGGGCCAAAAAGAAAATTTGTGTAGGGTAGGATCGGGCGTCGGTGCAAAAACTGATCCCCATAAGAATAACATGGGAAAAAAGCGCCGGAAGTGATGCCTCTTTGCTGTTTACCCACTACTTCCGTCTATCAGTCTGCATGTGTTTTTTACATAATTTAACATAACTTTAAAACTATTTAGGGTATGAACTTCAAACTCGAATCTTAAACAGTAATACATTCTACTAAATTTCGTGCAAAGTTTCAAGTTTCTACTTTCTACAACTACAAAACGGCGACCAGTTTAATTTTCAAAGCTTAATATCTCAAAAACAGTATATTTTACAAAAAATCGCTTACAGATGAAAAAATGCAATATTTCCTCCGTTGTATACTGCCATGTGCGCACCGTACACCGCACAACGACAGGTGAGAGAGTGTGTCTCTTCAACTTGTGAAAAAAGTCATTTTATTGCTTATTTCAGGCTTTTAAATGAAATATTTGGGTAAAAAAACTTTTTTCTAGATAACATTATTTTTTCCGCGTATTTTAGCTAAATTCAGGCTTCCAGTAACAGATTAGGACCTTATGGGCGTAATTATGGTTTAAAAAAAGTATTAGGGTGAACAAAAACAATTTAGGCTATAATCAATCAATATCGATTGACCCAATATCGATTGTCAATACCCAAAATACCCTAGAATCCAAAATTCCGGGTGACTCTTCAGACTAGTTTGGTTATTAATTATCGATATACTTTGTTGTTTGTCTAAACAGATATCGTTTAACGCTTAAATGTGGGAAAAAATTACTTTATCGTATTTTTATAAGTTTGATCTTTTGATGATATCTCAAAGCCGAAAAATCGCATCGAGACGCAACTCGCCTGGGCTAAAAGCTAATTTTTACGTCTTTTATCTATGCAAATTGTGTCAAAAATCTATTTTACCCAATCCAGCTTTTGGGGAAAATAAAAAATGACCCCGCAGGCGCTAGAGACGCGTATGCCGTGGGATTGAATTTCCCGAGTTGAAGGCAATTTGTTATAACAAGTTATCAACTACGGTTATATAGTTTTCCCCTTAGTATTTTGCATTTAAAAGCCTTTATTACTTGTCGAATGATAAAATTTCACTTTAAAAAGTGCTTACTATTTGTCAAATACGTCGAAAAAAATATCTGTAGGAGGAACCTCTTTTTTCGAAATGGACCAAATTTCGCCTAAAAGTGTATTTTACACTAAACGTACGATATTCAACTAATTAAATACTAATAAATTTATAATAATTGGTTTATCTATATATATATCCTCAATTACCCAGGAACCTTTGAGAAAACCATAAGTCTCACACCCATCAACCATATAATTGAATGAAAGGTCTCGGTGAGAAAATTGGAGGGAAACCAATTTGATAAAATTGGTTTTTATATAAAATGTTTTTTGATAAAATTCTCCCTAAGGGCACAGATATAAAGAAAAGGGTTGGGACAGCTGATTATAATAAACAATGTTTCATCAACAGCTGCTGAGCAGCGCGTGCCCACTAGTATCGATAAAATGAACAATATTTTAACTAGAAAATATGTTTGATTGAAAAACTAAATGTATCACCGACACTCGGTAAGTGGTTTGTCACATTTTATTGCATATAAACAAAGACTATTACACATTTCTAGGTATCGAGCTAAAATTCCAGCTCTTTGGAGTATAGTAAGTAAAATACATGACGATAGTTTAGTCCAATTATCGAAATTATTGAGAAAATTGGCATTAACTTTAGTTTAATTCTGAGACGAGTCCAGTTTACTAGTAAATTTAAAGATAAACTATAGTCAATGATACATTTTTAAACGATTTCTGTAATACTATATATCTAGGCTTTGACATACAACTCGATTTAACGACACTCTAATCATTGTTTAGTCATAATTCGACAAAATTACCCAAATAATCAAAGTTCGATTATCTAAAAACTTTAAACTGCTCTATCTCGGGAAATTTTTTCCGCAAAGACCCGAAAACAGCACCGTCGTTATCGGGAAAACACGCTCCTTCATTTACAATAACAACATATACATAGTATAACGTGTTCATTTCCTAAGGTCCAGTCACGATGCCGCTGCGCGCAGGGCGTAGTGGCGTCAGTGAACCGCCGCCAGATCCAGTCGCGTTTTCAAATCGCTCGGCGCTCGCCGGTTGGTGTCGGCCCATGGTTAAAATTGCGCTAGGCTGTTACCTATCGAAATTACCTTTAATCCTAGGTAAATTCGATCCCAATAGGCCTCGTCAGTCCAGAGGTATAGCGGTTTAAACGTGAAATGCCTTTGTGTTCTTTTGTTTCTGACAAGATATCGCTTTATATACTCTTTATAGATAATGTTAACGGTTTGTAGTACTTACAACAGGTTTATCCTTACTCGTAGAGTATATAGAATGCACATTTGTGATAAAAGTACGCAAAATAATTCGGTTTTCCAGTTTTAAAGTCAATTTTGGAATTGCCCGCACGGTCGGGGCGCGGGCTCCCCGCCTTGCTTTCGCAATATGTAAATCGAGTGTACATTGACCCCCTGGGGTAGGAAAACACCTGTTTTTATGAACAAATGTCTTGTTTATTAGTTAAAAAGTGATTTTTGGGTCAAAAAAACTGTTTTGGGGCTAAACAAATTGGTTTTTGAGCTAAGAAAATGGCTGTTATCGCAAAAAAGCATTTTAAACTGGAAAAAAGGCAAAAAATTAATTTTTTTCACTAATGGAAGAGACACACTCTCTCCCCTGTCGTTGTTCGGTGAATGGTACGCACATAGCAGTACACAACGGAGACAATTCCTTTTCAAATATGTAAAATTTGTTTAGGGTTACAAAGCAAATAATGGAGACAATTATAATTTTCTGTAGTTTCTACAGCAAATTTGGGGCATTTTTAGCATTTATGCATGTAGTAATTACAGAAGATTTTATATTACTCCATTATTTGTGTTATATCTTGAACAAATTATACATTTATGAAAAGTAAATTAAATTTTGCATCTTTTTTATGTCTTGGCAATGTTTTAAAAATTTACGGTATTTGAGATATTAAGCTTTGAAGACTAAAATTGGTCGCCATTTAGAAATGGTAAAAAGTATAAACTTGAAACTTCGCACGAAAATTGGTCTAATTATTTAATATTTATGATGTGAGTTTGAAGTTTATAACTTAAATAGTTTTAAAGTTATGTTAAATTATGTAAAAAACACATATAGACGGATGGACGGAAAACTATAGGTTTTAGGACATATGTGTACATGAAATTTTTGGCTTATTTTTATGTGTAGAATAAAATCCTGATTTCTTGAAATGTTTTTTCCGAACACCCTGTATAGGGAATCAGCTATTGCAGTAATGTCGAAGCTCGCAATTTCATACAGCCTTGTATATTAGCTTTAATCAGGTACTGCTTTTACTACGTAAGTATCAAGCGTTCATAGGCCCCTTTTATGCATGACGATCTCCGCAAAGCGAAAAATCCAAGCAGATTCTGTTGAACACTTTTTCAGATTTTTTCAGAAACACTTTTTCCGAAGCAGGCAAAACGCCGTGATTTGCAACACCTCCACTCTCGTTTAGCGTTCCGCCGAAACGCTGCGCCGGGACGCCGGTGCACTAGTTGGACTCTACATGTGCCTATTTTTATATATCATCACAGGTCGGCACCCAGGCTTATACTGACACCTTTATCGGCCGCGTGGCCGTAATAACATCCGACACCGGAGAATCCGAATTTTTTGGAATCCGGATCGGTCGTCCACCACATTAGCCCAGATTTCCGAAAGACAACAGTGTTTCCAAAATAACTATGGATTTAAAAACGTTAAAGGCACCTTCCCTGTGAAGTAAAATTCACAAAAATATGCATTTTATGTACTAACTTTAAAGTTATAGTCATTAATGTTCTGTACTTCTTAAGCTAATCGGGCAGAAAAGTAATTTGTGAGAATATATTTTAAAGATTATCTAAACTGTTTGAAAAACAGTAATCATACATACTTAATGTTTATTAAGACAGTATTATTCACGTGTCATGGGCTCCACAATGTTACAGTCACCAAACCAGCAAAAAAGTTTAAGTATTGTAGATTATCTTGTGTGATTCCCGCCAGCAAAAAAATGAGGTTCTCTTACGTCACATTTTAATAGGAAATTCAGTTTACTAGGTACATTCATTTCGAAAAAACAATCATTTAAGTATTTTGAATTATTTTCTATGACCAAGGGTTGCCGAGATTTTCGAAGAGTGTGTCCCGGAAGTGAAAAGGTGCGGTCCCTAACGGTTTTTGTATTGACAACACGTGACGAGTGCGCGAGCGTTGCGTAGTGGCGGGCGGGACGATTTGGCGGCAAACGCGGACGTTGGGAGAAATTTCCCTACACTTGCAAAACTGCAGGAGCACCTACTGGGACCAGCGGGCGAGGGGTAGTTGAGAGTAGTGGTGGGGAAGAGGAGAGGGAGCACTTTTTGGGTTCTGGAAGCTCCCATTACGTGCTCTTTCTTAAGTGCTCTTTAAGAGCAGTTATTGGGTTATGGATGCTGAAAAGAGCACTTTTTGGGTTCTGGATAAATATATATATATATATATATATATATATATATATATATATACAGTTTCGAACGAATGGTGTTTTTGGGGTCTGGGGACCTCAAAACGAAAATTTATCATGGTCCGGGGCCTAGGTCTTACCATGCCGACTACGGTAATAGCTTCTTCCCTATAGGGGAAATTCGCTAATATAGCAACTTTAGAGTATTTTTTGGTTATTTTGAATATTTTTTACGTTCTATGGTTTGTGTTTTGAATATAATTTCCCGTTTTCTTTCCTATAATATTATAATTTATCTACCTGGTTATCCCAACAATAAAGGATGGAATTGGTTAAAGACTGATGTGATGTAATCTTTAAAATAATCATACTTTTCGACTGTCACATAAATTTTGTTTTTCATAATAATTATATATTATCAGTCTGTTCAGTATCATTCTATTCAATTGCGTTATTGATGCAATTTTCCGGTACAAGAGTCATAGTGAAAAATTATTAATTCGTCTATTAATTTTATTAGAATGTCTTAAAAAAGGCGCCCACTGAATAAGTTGAATTATTGAAATAATATAAATATTTAAAAAAATACCTCCATACTACTAACATATATTTGAGTTTTTACAAATGAAATCAAAGTTCTGAGCTATATTGTCTATAACTTTCAAAAGTAAAGTTCACTTTTGTATTTTTAGAACATAGGTTGCTTTGCTTCTACCTTTTTTTAACAAAGATTTCAGATATCTGTGAACTTCGTAAGTAACACAACTCATAGATATCAATATTTGTTTTAGTTTTATACAATATTGGTTCTTTGATGTTTTTGATATTTAAGTTAAGTGTTATTTTAATCCTAGATGTAGTTAATGTCTATAAAGCTGTAGTCAGGCATCCTTAAAAGAAATATCTATATATTTGAGATTTGTTTAATTATAAGGTAGTTTTAACTGTGTGGTAATGAAGAAATAGAAATGTTGTTAGTTATTGTCACTCAAACAACAAACCCACATAGTAAGTAAACAACAACAACCAAACAGACTGGCATGTTTATGAGACTTGACCCTAGATGCGTTTCAGGGCTACAAGAGCCGGTTATAAATTACTAATCACATCGGAACGTCACAGGTAAGCCGACGAGTATAAGGTCACGCGATCTAAATTCATATATCATAGGGTAACTGTGAGTGATCATTCCACTAACTATAAAATAAAACATTTTCACAGGTTTTACAAAACAATTATTGGCAGAGAAAACAACAGCTTCTGCTCCTGTTGCATGTTTTAGCTAAAATATATGATGGACCAATTCATTGATCACTATATGCGATTTGCCACTACATTTTAATTGCTTGGATTAATTAGGATTGATTACATTTTATTTGGTATCATTTAATCTAAATAACATTGTACTCATTAAATTTCCTGTGTAAACTGAAATTTAATTAGATAAAAGGAAACAATTATTAACCAGTAACAAACCTCCAGTAATAAAATATTTTACAGTTATACAAAAACCATAAATATAACTAAGTGTTTATTTTTATAATGGATTGCAAAAGTAAAACTATTTTAATATTAACATTTTTCGTTGGATATATATCTTTTTAACAATAAATTAACTTACATCAAAAATTTAATAATTATGGTATTTACTAGTTAAAAAACATTTTAGAAGGATATCATCAAATCTATTAAGTTTAGATGATAGGCTGAGTGTAATTTAAGGGCCCTTAAAGTATTGAAGTGCCTTTTTAGGTTTTGAAAATCATCCACCTCCAGCACCTAATCCCCTGGGCAATCAAATTCCATTGTAAGTTTCATAGAAGAATAAAAATGAATTTAATTTATTTGAGATGAAACTTACAAAACACAGCATAGAATTAACTTTTGAAGATAAACCTTACACTACTAACATTGCATTACCATACATTATTAACATTGTTTACCTTCTCAAAATAATCATCTACTCTTTGAATTATCTCGTCAACTTCCCTTTGTTCATTTCATAGTTTCTATATTAGTTTTACAGCTTTACCGTTATAACAAAGCGAAATAATACTAGCCGGAAATCCTTATTTGACAGATCGGTTGATTTTGAGCTACATGCTTCTGCTCAAACGACATGCTTCTGCTGACATTTAATTCAATTTAAATTTTATGTTGACTTCTCCTTATCTGTACATTAAAATAGATCTGGAAATGATAAATTATAACCCCTTAGTTTTAATATCTTTCACCGTGACAATATCATTAATTACGATTAAATTACTTTAACACTTCACTTATTGTAAATGTTTAGATTTTATCCCAAAACCATTATCCCACGTAAAAATTCTACCTTTTCTTTGCGCACATTTAAGTAGCCACATAAACCTCTCTATATACCTCCAATATGTATTTTGTTTTGTATTTAATATATTTTGTTTAGCCTAAAGGCTTAAGTAGCCTTTTTTAACCTCTCTAAATACCTCTAAGACTCAATTAAATACTAAACATCTTCAGTTATTTTATAGGTCGTTATGTTTAAGTAAATTGTGTTTAATGAAGATAAAAGTAGACTACTGTATATGTAATGTCGGTGATTTGTCAAAAGAAGCAACAGTCCCGCCCCCCTGCTGTCGAATGATGAGTGAATAAACCTGACAATCAGAGCGTCCTGTGTAGCCCAAATTGGATTTGCAACGAACAGTTGTGGCACTGATTGTTACTTTCTGTTACTTTGTACATACAACTTTAAAGGTACAACTTTACTGTTAAAACTCTATATGTTGTCTGTGGAACGATGATATATGGTCGAATCCATTTGTGATTCACTGGGAAGCACTTTTTTATGTTTTTGTAGGAATGATAGCGATGTATCATCTGCTATTGGAAACTAGTACTCCGATGGTCTTCTTCAACACAAAGCTGCCTTTCGTTCCATAAATCTAAACGATAAAATTAATATTATGTAATGTGGCCATGCAAGATAACAATAAATTTAATTTCGAATATTAAACTTTTTTACCAGAAATAATGTGTACTAAGTTTTTCTAAATTAATCTTTCCCTAGGTGTATAAAATTGTTTACAGCATCTTTATACAAATAATTTATTATTTAATGTGTCAAATAGGATGTTTCTTTAATGTTTACTCACATTTTACAAAATCAGAAGGTAACATGCCACAAAAGGATTTTCTCGTATTTTAGCAGAGTCAACCACTTGCTACTCAAAAGGCCGTGATCGCTGTTTTTATTTACATCTCTAGAGGATCGCATCTTGCCCGGTTTACATGTATTTGGTAACATTGGTCTCTTGGGCACATTTGACTGTATATAACATCCAAATGTAATATAAATGCATTTTAGCCTAAGTCACACAGTTATAGAATAATCCGAGCCTTATTTTCCAAAACTATTTTCTTCTGTCTAACTTAGCCGTAAATGGTTAAACCTTAGTTTTGAATTTAGGAGATGGATGACCTTCAAACATAAATTTTTAATATAGCAGAATTTGATTTGTTCAATGTAAAAAACAGTTATTGATAGTTATTCTGATTATAGATTTACCAGAAACCGTTAAATATATAATTGTATTCCCTGCAAATAAGAGATTTAAAAAGCGAAGAAGTAGTAATTGAAATATTTCCAAAGAGCTGTTTACTAACAGTGAACGAAGATCAAAAAGGTTTCGATGAAAATGAACGTGAAACTTCCTTTGTTTTATGTCAGGAATACTGCTTTACAACGTTGCATTTGTGTATATTGTCAAAATTATAAAGGAGCTCCAGATCTATAACATTAATGTAAAATATATCATTTATATTTAGTGATTTATTTTTTTTATCCCCACTGTTATTTGGTTACAGTTTAAGTTGGAATAAGTACGTTTGATTAATTTTACTGATGCTTACAAATGCTCAAGTAATATAATGCAAAATTACCTTCCATTTAATGAATAAATAAGCTTTAAATTAGTGGAATTTTCCGAACTAAAAATGTTGACCATTTAACAGTCATTAATTTGAGAATCACTTTCTAATAGTTTCAGATGTACAAATTTGCATCTGCAATACGTTAAAAATTTCATGTTGGATGACCCGAGTAATGAAAATAAATACACAAACTTCAAGTTAACTTCCAAAACTCATACCTTCAAAAGTGATTATCTATTTATCATCATCGTAGGTGTTACAAAGTGTCAGGATCGCAGTGCAGTCTCTGTCCCACCTGGTAAATGGACGAACAAAAAGGATCGCTGCATCTAGAAGGTAAATTACATTTTGCGTCCAGCTTTGAGTGATCACAACAGATTTATACCTTCTAGTTGTATTCCTGTTCCTATATTATAAAAACTACAAAGCTAAAATCATTGGAGATTGGTCTAAAGTTTAATGTAAATTCTTTAAGTGTCGTAATGCTAGAACGTAGCTCAATTGAGAATCAAATCCAATTAAATCTCCTTATAGCCGGAAAATATGTATACATATAACTAGCCGCTCCCGCAGGCTTCGCCCCGCAAACAATGTATACAAACTATAATGGTTGTGTGTGCTGCATTCTGTGGTTAGTCCGTGGAAATACTACAAATCAAGATCAGCCGTTTGTATTTTTATCAGCTTAAACAAAAATGAATGTCCATAAAGTGTACATGGAACTGTGTCAGGGTCTCTGGCAGAACCTTAAGGTCTAATCATTTTGAAAACCATCTCGTTTTCTTATTCAAGCCTAAATAATCAGTGCACAAAAGTTCAACTCTCTATGTAAATGGGAAGTAGGAGAATTCGTGATGAGTGAGTGGGTGAGTGAGTGAGTCAGTCATTCAGTGAGGGAGGGCTTTGCCTTTTATAGGTATAGATTGCATGGCAACAGTTATATGGTCTAACTTTCTAAACAGCTCCTATTAATTCGCACACTAAGGCACACAACAAGAAGTCAATAGCCATACTCTCCATTCAAACATTGGGCACCCCTGAGGACTCTATGGAACTCACCGAGTAGAAAGCGGAGGCCATAACGTAGCTTTTCACTCAAACTTTACATTTGTGAGAATTTCGTTCAGTAACTTCTGAACACAAGGTTATTTTGAAATTTATCTAAATGATTTATTTTTGGAGAGTATAGTTACATATAATACATATTATTACAGGATTTTCATGTAATCTCCCTTCGTACAAACTGTATATTTCTCTAAACTATAACATGATGAGACACGTGGTTTGACAAAAGTAACACCAGTTTCGCCCCTCCTGTTGAATGACAAATGGTTGACCCTGACAATCACAAACTTTGTTGCCCAAATTGGGTTTGCAACGAACAGTTGTGGCACTCGTTGTCGCCTTTCGTTACTTATTACCAGGTAGCTTTAATAAAAACATGTTTATGTGCCATTGTTTGTAATTCCAAAAATATGAATTAACGAATATTATAAGACTAGTGGCAATAGCCCGTATATATACCAGCAGTTCTTTTGAATTAATTATTAGTCTCATGAGTTCTCGTTTTATTATTTACAATCTTTGAATATAATACCCACTATCATTATTATATAACTGCATCATTATTTGGATGTCTGCTCTGATTAAAATTATAATTGTTAAGCAAGGTTCAAAGGGGTTCATCATTTAACTTTATTAATTATAAGACAAATAAGGATATTTTCTAATCCTCTCCATGAATATTAACTAAATATGGAAATTCATCGAAGGTATTTAAAATGCACTTAGAAAACCCAATGATAATGTCATCTTAAAAATTTTAAACTAGTAAAATCACAACATAAAACATGGGAACTTCAATGACTTCTGGGGCTAAAGTAACACTAGGTTGATCATTTGTGGGTCATTCGAATAGCTTAAATTTAGCTACAAAACTTTGGAATAAAATTTAAAGCGTATCAGCATATTTCATATCAAATAAGTATAAAATTCAATTTTTTTACCATACAAAATAATTTAGTTTGCAATTTTTAAAATTTTGTTCTAATATAAAAACTTTTTTTATAATTTAAAAATTTGCTATTTCTTCCTTTCTATACGTAAAATTTCATGTAAGTAAAGTATTAAACTTGAATAGGGATTTTTTAGTTGAGAGAATTGAACATTTATCTTCATAAAATTTTATATCTAACTGAGCCTTCTTGTTTTACTCCTAATGTAATAATTGAATAAGAAAGTAGGGGTCCACAAAATGTTTCCAACAAGTGTATTATTTTCAATTAATGTGCTTCAGAGAGGCACATTACAAGGAAATTAACATAGGACAGACAATTTCCATGACGTCAGAATTTCCGGTTGCATTACGTTTTTGTTGATGGTTGTAAGTTAGAAAGGATATTCAAATCGAGAAACTCTATAATAGCATATACAGTAGAAAAAATTTATACTGATATATTTTTCTCTTACTATTATTATCTATTTGTCTCATTTAAAAATACTTTACCGTGAATAAAAATATTTACACTGATAGGATATAGTTGTTTTTGCTATAACGAAATAAAAATTCACAAATCAGGAACTTCTTACTCTTTAACAGATTATTTACTAGTAGACAAATTTGTATTAATACTTTTTACTGTTCAAGTGTTGTATGTATTAAAACATCACATTTTACCATAAGTCTACTGTATGTATTAATATTATAAACTAAAATATTTATTTCCTATGCTAGTTATAAATTTGAATTTAAGGCGATGAAAATCCAATGACTATTATTTATTCTCTCTCTCTAGATCTCACAGACCAGACCAAACACATGGATTCTGTTTGGAGTGTCTGTGGTACAATGCATTAGTTTTGTGGTGGTCACCCGCCACCCCACCTGGTAAATGGACGAACAGAACAATACGCTTCTTCTACAGGCTAAGTTAAATATTGTGTCCAGCCTTTTGACGATCAAAGCCATATTAAACCTTTTGTTTGATTATTTGAACTATATCAAGCAATTTTCAATTTGCGATTGCAAATAATTATGTGACAACTTTGTTTTTATTGCGTAGCAATTTTAATACTATGTTTAATTGTCACAGTTATTAGTTGTTTGCTGCAAAAGTAAATTATAACTCAATCAAAATAATACTATTAATTTAAGATAAATGAAAAATGGTATTATATAGTGAAGTTTTTTAATGAATATTACAAAATGCTTTGGGTAAATGCATAAAGTTATTCTAGTATTTTTAGGAATGTCAACCACATTCATTCAATAGATTGCGTTTTCTCGCTCTAACGGAGCGTAGTCCGTTCGGTTTACACTTGCTTAGGTACACTGGCCTGACGTTCACGTCTACGTTGCGTCGTTGGGGTTTTTTAAGTGAAATATTTATACAATAATTTTAGTCACATTTCCAAACAGTGGTAACGTTTAAAAAATAACGGTTTGCAAATTTATTTATGTTCCTCCTTACGTAACTGTAGTGGATTGAATTACAATATGTAAATTAAGCTATAAACTTGAAGAGTTTTTTTATTATATGTAATAGAGTTTAAAATGTATCTACATGTAAAATAACGGATAGTGGTTAGTTGCAGCATTGATTTCCCAACGAAACTTATAATCCTTAAAATCACATCCTTTTTCAACAATTAACAAAATAATTAACAAATCAATTAAAAGTCTGTGAAATAGCCAAAGAAGTGCATTATTGTCAATAAGAGTAGCGTACATCAAAGAGCCTTTGAAAGAAACCCAACTAAGTTTCATCGTATCGGGAACCTGCATTACATTTTGTTGACTATTTTAGTAAAAAAGGACTTTCGAGTCGAAATACATAGAGGTAAAGGGAACAGACATTTATATTCAGAATTTTAAAGGGAACGGGCATGACTTTTCTTTACTCTGTAGATAATTTCTTACACTCCTTTTTTTGAATTACATTAAAAGTAAGATTATATTATATATTATTTCTTAGCTGACAATTTAAAAGTACTAACTAGGAACGTTTTAAGTTGACAGATAGTTTCCCTGAATTAGTAGAAGCTAGTAAGATCTCGTTACGGGATTGCTGTTTCACAAATTATCATTTTCGTACTTACAGTCTGAAGAAATCCTTAGTTTGAAAAGTTAAACGCATTTCGCCGGTTTTTATTATCATCGTTAACTTTTATAAACGTTCTTCTTATACATAATCAACAAATCACCTTGCAAGCAAATGGTGCATTATGAAAAAATAAAATCCTACTCTCTTTGTTGTTACTCAGAAATTAACTTTTGACTAAAATATTTTACATTTGTATTGAATTTCGTAAAATATGCAACAATATCTTAAGACTAGTTTGGATTGCATTATATTCTAACGTAGTATGAAGTAATTGATCTATAAATCGATATAAATTTGAAAACCTAATATGTGTACACTTCATTATTTTAAATGAAGAGGTGTTTAGTACTATTATATTTTTAATCGCATTAACATAACGTTATACTCGTAATCACTTGTATATTTAAGGACGTGTCTGGTTTTTCCTTCCACATCCTGATGTCTTGTTTTATGTGAAATTAAACAATCTTGTTTTAGTTTTTGAAACAGTTTATAATCGAAGCTTTCAGGAACTGATTGATCTAAAATAATTTCCCTTACCTTCATTTATTAAAAATAATTGTGTTAGCAAACTGCAAACGGATGAATCAGATGTCTCGCTTTGGCACTTCTGGGTTATGGCAAAAGAATAGGTAAAGGAATAGCAATTCTTAATGAAAAGTCATATTTACTTAATCACAATTATATAGAACGTATTACACTTTGTGTGATGTACACAACTGACCTGTAATGTTACAATTCAAAATATTACGTGTTGTGTTTTCATCATGAGCAAACAAATAAAACTATGTAGTTGTTGATATTATCTTGGAAGATAAGCCTACACATTACACCAATTGACCTAACCATCTGACTGATATTTTCTGAAATAAATTTAACAACATTAGGTTTAATTAGATCAGATGATTATATATGTTTGAATTATTCGAGATAACTTAAAACCGTTTCCGACTAATGCAATTTGTTTACTAATGAGTTGTCAGGGAATAGAACACAGTGAATTACCCCAACTTATGATTTACACAAAAATTCTATGGTGAAACTTGTAGCAGCTAAATCATTCTATAGTTTACATGTATTATTTATTTGATACTATAGCTAGAACCAACAGTTTACATATAAATAGGGTTAAGTTCTAACAGCTTTATCAAATAAAAATGTACATTATTTATGGAGGCATAAAAGTATTCAAGTACACATTTTATATTTTCTCCTGTTAAACGTTGGGTTCGTTTGTTGTTGTTTGATAATGGACAACTCAGAAGGTAGTCTTTGTAATGACTAACTATTATATTCTGTGGTTATCTTGTAAGTATAAATAGTTGCACAGCCAAGTTTCAAATGATATAATATCATATTTAGTATTATACGTTATACATATGCGTACAGTATTATGTGCAACAAATAAATGCTGAGTTTTGTTTTAGTTGTCTTTTTATATATTTTCCATTACAATACTTTATAAATGGTGTTCTGCTAACAGTAGGGGGCATTGGGGCATTCAAAACCAGCACAGGCGTGTGGTGAGCAAGTGAGGAGCAAGTGAGGAGCCCCCCCCCCCCCGACAGCAGCACGCAGGTGAGGAGCCCCCCCCCCCCCGGTGACGTCAGCCCCCCCCCGGTGACGTCAGCCCCCCCCGGTGACGTCAGCCCCCCCCCGTGACGTCAGCCCCCCCGTGACGTCAGCCCCCCCCCCGTGATGTCAGCCCCCCCCGTGACGTCAGCCCCCCCCGTGACGTCAGCCCCCCCCCGGCCGCCAACGGCACTTTTCGTGACGACCTTGAAAATGAGGAAAAACTTTCGAAAATTAATAACTAACCTGTTTATCCACCGATTCCCACGGGACCTTTTCCAGAGTGTAGGCCTATCCTCAAGGAAGCAAATGACGTAAGAACCCCATAGATCCACCATTAAACAAGGCCGCTATTAATTTAAAACCGCGTTTTCCTTATGGGATCTCAGCTGTTTACCAACCGATTTTGACGAAACCTCACCACATGTTGGGCCGTGACCTAAGAAAACCATCGCTTAAAGAAAATTGAAAATCCACTGTTAAACGGGCCCGCTATTAATTTTCAAACGCGTTTTCCTCATGGGGTCTCGGCTGTTTGCCAACCGAATTTGATGTGACTTCGTTACACGTTGTATGCCGGCTTGACTAAACCAAACTGCGAGCGGCTCCGCGATGTCACGTGTCGAGGCGCGTGCTAGGGCCTACGTGACTGTCCCAGCCTGTTTACTCATCAGCGGTTTTCAAGACCCCTCCGTTCTAGAAGGTTCCGGCAAGTGCGTCGCATGAGGCCTCCTCCTGACTGGAGTGCTATGTATGAGCATGTCACGTGTCGAGGCGCGTGCCAGGGCCTACGTGACTGTCCCAGCCTGTTTACTCATCAGCGGTTCCGGGAACTGTTTGCCGCTTACATTCCACTGCGAAGCTCCTCCGGAGTGTGATGGAAAGTTCCACGGCGTCATCAACCGGTCTATTTAAGTGCGCTACTTTCCCAAGCTACTTCAGTATCTAGTGTCAACTCGTCCTGTGAGGAGCTAGGTGTTTTCGCTACGAGTATTTGTGTGACTGTGCAGAGTCTTGTCTTTGGATATCTTAAAATGTAAGTAACATGTAATTTACTTTTTCATCAATCAGTTTTCGATGCCCTAAAACCTAATTAGTTAACATTAATATTTCATCTTTTACATATCCCAGTTCACGGGGTCTTGTTGTTTCCTTTCAGATGGAGATGAGTGGAATTGTAATGACCTTGAAACAGTCGTGTTTTATAACGATTAAAATTAATAAGCCGAACCTAAAAAGCAAAATAGATTCACTACCACTCTTTTTTTATTTTAAAAAGTTTGAGTAAAATAAAAGTAGTTTTTTTGTTTTGTTTTTACTTTTCAATCGAAATGTTGAGGGCAACTGCGCCTTTGTGACGGATGGAGAGTACAGATACCCGATGTTGCAGATGGCTGTTCATCTGTGTGAGGTTTGCGGGCGCAGTTTCGGGGTTGCAAGAAACCTGACCCGCCACGTAGCATCTGCCCACAACGATCGCCATTACGATTGTCACGTCTGCGGCAGACGCTTCGGGCGAAGCGACAACTTGCGACGCCACCTCGCTGCAGTTCATCCTCCCACTCCTCACGACCAAGCGCCAGGTACAGTTTTAGTTTAAATAAGAAGCCGCCAGTAGATTTATTAAGTATGCTGTTTCCTGGTGTCCTCACCCATGACGTCACGACAAGCCCGTGGACTTTGATAACTAATGACTTGTTTTTATGAGAGAGTAAACGGCCCTGACTGGGTAAACTGACAATTAAGACGAGAAAACAGACTCGAGAGGTAAACAAGAGGTTGCCAGCCCTCTGCATGTTCCTCACCGCCATCTCCTCATCCTTGTATTTAACAGGCTTGGGTAACTGGCGATTGAGATGAGGAAACAAGAGGTCGCTAGTCCACTGTATAGTTCCTCATCCTTGTGTTTATAGGGTAACTAATAGGACTTGTTTTCCTGTTCGCAGGCCATCCGTGCCCGTTGTGCTCCGTCGCCCTGGCGGGTCCCGAGGATCTTCGCCACCATATGGAAGCGGTCCACGGTGCGAGCCCGTTTGCTTCAACTTCCTCCTCCTCCTCTGCAACGCCACCCTTCAGAGACCCACGGCCCGAGTGCGACGCGTGCGGGCGGCGATTCTCCCGCGGGGACCTGCTCCGGCGTCACGTGCAGCTGGTGCACGCCAACGAGGTCCGCTGTCCCGATTGCGGCGCCCTTTTCCACAGGGCCGCTTTTCTCCAGCGGCACATGGAGAGCGCCCACCGCGGCATGAGGTTTGCGTGCGCCTACTGCGACCGAGGCTTCACCCGGCGCAACAACCGGGACCGGCACGAGGCCCACAACTGCCCCGTCGTGAGGAACCTCGTTGTGGACGAGATGCCGCGCCTGCCCGTCCTGTCACCCGAGCCCCGACCCAGCCGCGAGCCCCAGCCCGGACCCCGCCGCGAGCCCCAGCCCGGACCCAGCAGCGAGCCCCAGCCCGGACCCAGCCGCGAGCCCCAGCCCGGACCAAGCACGGCACCCGACGGGATGGTGGGTGGTGGCGGACTACCCACGTTCCGCCCCATCCAACGGGCGTTCCGCGGTCGCCTCCTGACCTTCGGCCTGTCCCGGCCCATGGAGGACTTCTTGGCCGTGGAGGACGCGCTGGTGCTGCTGTTCGACAGCGTCCTGGAACTGCTGGCCGACGTCAGGACCCGACACCCGAACATCAAGGTGAACATGTTCCTAGAGTGCGAATTCGCCAACGTTCACGGAGCCACCTGTCTGCGGGCCTTCAAGACAAAGAACGTGCCTCTCACCGCCGCGTCCAACTTGGAGGACTTCCTATCGGCTTCCTTCCACAAGCTGGAGGAAGAGAAGGAGCAGTGCCTGCTAGTGGGCAGCGGGTGGAGCTATCTCCGAATACGCGACCTGGAGATCCGCGTCAACCTCTACACCCCGTTGGGAGAACGCGGAGCCCGGTTCGTCCAGCTTCCCAGGACCATCTGCGAGACGCGTGCCGTTATCAACGTACAAAACGTCGATGACATGTGCTTCGCGTATGCCGTCCTGGCCAAGTTCGTCATGCAACACCGGGAGAGGCCCGCATCGTACACACCGGACGTCATGGCACGCTACGACTGGGTCAGCCTACGCTTCCCCGTGGCTGTGAAGGATATCAAGGTCTTTGAGAGGAAGAACGCCATCAGCGTCAACGTGTATGGGATCGAGCGAGCCATGGTGGGGAGACGCCCCGACGGATCGCCAAAGTTCCAGGACCGCGTGTTCCCGCTGAAGATCTGCAAGCGGGAGTTGGAGGATCACCAGGACCTGCTGTACGTGACCACCGGTGGGGACAGTCACTACGCCTACATCGCGAACGTCAGCAGGCTGGTGCGACCTCAGCTGACGTCCCACCGCGGCGCTATCCACGTGTGTAAGCGATGCTTCGCTTACTTCGACAACCGGCCCAACAAGCTGCAACTGTCCGGTACCGAGCGTCTGGAGGAGCACATGCGATACTGCACCGCCAAGGCTCCCCTTCGCCTGGACTTGTCGACACCCCGAGTACACTAGGCGGGAGAGGTTCTGCATCTACGCGGACTTTGAGTGTGCTCTGCAGCCCGTCGCTGTTGACCCAGCGGAAGCGCCGCCCGGCACGAGGCCCCTGCAACTGCACGTCCCGTACGCCTTCGCCTACCAGATCGTGGACTCGCTCGGCCTGGAGGAGTTTGAGCCCCGCGTCTACTTCGGGGCTGACGCGTCCAAGGTCTTCATGGAGAGGTTGAAGATGGACGTGCTGGCGCTGTGGGAGTTCCTATTCAGCATGAGAGCTCTGCACCCTTCTCTGACCCGACAGGAGATGGACGAGTACCTGGCGGCGACTCACTGCTACCTCTGCGGGAAGGAGTTCACGGACCAGGACGTCAAGGTGCGGGACCAATATCACGCCCCGCCCTACGAGTTCCGAGGAGCCGCTCATCGCTCGTGCAACCTCAGGTACCGGGAGCAGCGACACATCAACTGCTACTTCCACAACCTGTCCAACTACGACGCCCACTTCGTAGTGCGCGAGCTAGCCATCGACCCCGGCGACGTGGACGTGTTGGCCCACACGGAGGAGCGGTACATCGCTTTTACCAAGCGATTCCACTTTGGTCAGCCCGGGGACAACCAACGACAGAGCAGTTTCGCGGTGCGCTTCCTGGACACCTACAGGTTCCTGTCAATGAGCCTGGCCAACCTGGCGGCGGGACTTCCCACGGACAGGATGCGCGAGACGAGGAAGCGCTTCCCCGACGACCGGCTGTTCGACCTGGTGCGTAGGAAGGGCGTGTTCCCCTACGACTTCGTTACGTCCTACGACACGTTGTACAGGACCAGGGAGTTGCCGCCCAAGGAGGCGTTCAGGAACTCCATGACCCTGGAGGACATCAAGGACGAGGAGTACGAGCACGCCCTCAACGTGTGGCGAGCCTTTGAGTGTCACAACCTCAAGGACTATGCCGACAAGTACCTGCGGTGCGACATCGCCCTGCTCACCGATGTCTTTGAGCAGTTCCGCGACACCTCGCTGGCAGAGTACGGGCTGGACCCCGCCCACTATTACACCCTACCGTCCTACGCCTGGGACGTAATGCTCAAGACCTGCGGTGTGGAGCTGGACACGCTGCAGGACTTTGACATGTACCTGTTCGTGGAGCAGGGGATCCGGGGAGGCATCTCTCAGGCCATCACCCGCTACGCCAAGGCCAACCACGACAGGTGCCCGGACTACCGCCCGGACGAGCCCACGCGCTTCCTCCTGTACCTGGACGCAAACAACCTGTACGGCTGGGCCATGTCCCAGTGCCTGCCGACCGGAGACTTCGAGTGGCTCAGCCGTGAGGAAATACAGGCGTTGGACATTGCGGCGCTGGACGCAGAGGCTGATCGAGGCTACATCTTGGAGGTGGACCTCCACTACCCCGCGCGCCTACACGACCTGCACAAGGACCTTCCCTACTGCTGCGAGACGAAGCGCCCGCCGATAGGGAAGTTCCCCAAACTGTTGACGACCCTGGACGACAAGATGCACTACATCTGTCACTACAGGGTCTTGCAGCAGGCGCTGCAAAACGGATTGGAGCTGGTCGCGGTGCATCGGGCGATCTCCTTTCGCCAGTCGCGGTGGTTGGAACCGTACATCCTGATGAACACGGAGCTGCGGAAGAGGGCCAGGACGAAGTTCGAACAGGACTTCTTCAAGCTCATGAACAACGCAGTCTTCGGCAAGACCATCGAGAATGTACGGAAGCGCCTCAACGTGAAGCTGGTGTGCACCCCGGAGAGGTTTTCCAAGTACGTCGCCAGATCCAACTTCCTGGACCGGACGTACTACACGGAGGACGTGGCCCTGGTGCATCTGTCCAAGGTCAACATCGTGTTGGACAAGCCCGTCTACGTAGGCATGACAGTCCTGGAGCTGAGCAAGTGGCTCATGTACGAGTTCCTGCGCAAGATGAAGGAGCGCTACGGTGACCGCCTCACCGTGGACTACATGGACACGGACAGCTTCGTCTTTGACATCGTGTCCCAGGACGTCTACGCAGAGATGAAGGAACACCTGGACGACTTCGACACCAGCGGCTATCCGAGGTCTCACCCCTGCTACAACCCCGTCAACGCCAAGGTCATCGGAAAGTTTAAGGACGAGTGTAACGGCCTGTCCTTATACGAGTACCTCGGCCTGCGGTCCAAGCTGTACTTTATGGACATCGAGGACGCGGCGACAGGCGGCAGCAAGGCTCTCAAGCGAGCCAAGGGGGTGGCGAAGGGCGTTGTCAAGAACGTCCTCACCCCCGACGACTACATAGAGTGCCTGTTTGACGGGGTCCGGAAACACACCACCAACGTCCGGTTCCAGTCCCACTTGCACCGGGTCTACACCGTGGAAGTGGACAAGCTGAGCCTCAGCCCGACCGACGACAAGCGGTGCGTCCTCCCCGACGGCATCCACACTCTGCCGTGGGGACACAAGGACGTCCCGCCGCTACCGCCAGCCAGGAGAGGAGGAGATCGACCGCAGCGGATGGAGGTGGACGGTGAGGAGGAGGAGGGACAGCGCCAGGACGAAGACGAGGAAGAAGAGGAATTCCCCGTCTAGTTGTATATATTAGTTATAAGAGAAAAAATTGTAAATAGTATTTGTAAGAAAATATAATAGCTTTATGTACAGCATGAACCAGAGTTGTTTATTTCCTCCCTTTGCTCACTCAAAAGTCACAAGCCGTTAGGCTCGGAAAGGCGTTATGGGCCGTTTGGCCCGAGCCGTGCAGCTTAAAAAGCCCCCGCCAACCGGGAGCGATTGGCGGCGCGTGTCGGGGACGGCCCTGAAGGAGTTGCCCAGGAAGGAGTTGCTAAGTGGTTTGCTGACGCTCAAGGTTGCACCCTCGAATTACTCAGCGGTTTGCTGATGTCCGAGGGGTCTCGTGACGCGCCCTTTTTGGCGACCTTCACTGCCGCTTGGCGGGGGCTCAGCCAGTGACACGCGCCGCTGGTATATAAACCTGAGGTCCAACCCCGCTGCCTCAGTTTTGCTAATTTTTTTAAATTTAGTAAGGAGAAAGGAGAAATGAAAACACAAGCTTTATCATTATGAGGCATGTATTGTACAGTAATAAGGTTACATACACATACTACAAAAACCTTACAAATTAGTTTTAAGCGAATATGGAGTGGAAGAGTCTGCGGACGAGAGCGTCGTTGGCGGCGGGAGCGGCAGGGTCGAAGAGCTGGACGTAGTCGCTGAGTGACGTGCGGAGAACAGCCCGGCAGTACAGGTAAGTGAGGCAGTAGTAGCCGCAAACAGAAGTATCGTAGCCCTGGAGCCGATACCTGTTGTAGACATAGTGGCGGTGATGAGGATTGCGCCTCAGGAACATTTGAAAGTCGGCCTGGTATGGCGGCCTTCCGTAGCTGTCCAGGTACTCGAGTCTGTCCTCTTCCGAGCAGTAAAACGCCACCCAGTGTTCGCCTCCCTCGGTGTGTGCTACCGTGTTGGACACGATGGCGGTGAGAGGCTTGACCGGCACGTCCGGTAGTTGGTCAGAGGCGTAGACCGCAACGTTCCTCAGTCCGGGGATCTTCGCCAGGCATTCTCTGATCTGGACGGTATTCATCGTGGGCGGAAGCAGCACAGGCAGCTCGAGGTGGACGAGTCCAGTGTGTCGTTAGCCACGAGCCAGTCCCGCAATACTATGCAGTTATGAAGGGCGCAACGGTTGTGGGAGCTCTTATGGTGGCGACAGCGCAGGGTTCGGTAGGTGGGCGGACCGTTGAGCGACCCACAGCCCAGATCCTCCATGTCCTGAGCGGTGGTGGCGGCGGGCTCGGTTATGAGGTGGCGTTGTACAAAGTCCCTCTTCTGCGATCCTTTGACGTAGACCAGGGGACGGTGGATGAGGCAGGAGCGCAGCTTGTCCAGCAGGGCGACGTACGCGATGTCCCCCTGGTCCCACTCCAAGCCGTGGCAGTGGCGAGTGACCCAGACGCTCTCGCGCTGTTTCTCGGAAGTCAGGAGGTCCTTACTGAAGGGCGGGCGGGCGATGTGATGTAGGAGCAGCGTGCCGGTAGTCACGTCCACCACGCAAACCTCTTTCAGTAGAAAGTCATTATCACTGTCTTTAAAACACTGCATATCCATCACCACGCTTCCGTGATGACAGCGCGCTGGCGGCGGCTCGTTGTAGATCGGTGGCGGCACGTCCATCCCGTACGGCTGACTGAACTCGACTGAGCGCTGGCGGGAGCGCGCCTAGCGGGTTAACCTTGGGTGCGCGCGCCGCCATCACCTAACGGTCCGCGCACGGTGACCTTGAGCGCGCGGCAACTCGTTTACCCGCCAAAACCTAACGGTCCGCGCGCGGTGACCTTGAGCGCGCGGCAACTCGTTTACCCGCCAAAGTCGACTGTGACGTTGCGATGACGGTCCACCTCCACGACGTTGTCCAACTCGGCGTACACTATGCAGTTGAACGCCTCCGCCAAGGCTTCGGAGAACCCAATCTCTATGCGCAGGTTACCGTTGCGCACCAGGTTCCAGTGGCTGGATTGAGAGGCCGCCATATCGGGTGTCAGATCAAACGACATCAGGCAGTATCCGTAGGGGTATTCGTTGCGACTGACTTCGTTACCACAGTCTGAGAAATTGATGCCGGTGCCAGTGTACAGCGTGTGGTAGGCGAGCACGCACAACTCCTGACCGAACGTGTAATCCGGTTGAAGCGGCTTACATGGCACTTGCTCACCGTCTATGTACAGCGCGAAGAAGTTCACGTGGCTGTGGGTGAAGTTGAACGGGTTCTTCTTGTAGTCCCCGTTGAACGCCTGATTGCTGACCAGGCCAACTATAACGCGTTTCGGCAGTTGACCCAGAAACACACTGTCCAGAGTCTTGCTGCTGATACCGGAGGGTAGTGTGAAGGATTTGACTTCCACGCGCGTAATGGGATATTTGGCTGTGCCCGACTCCAGCGTCCTGCTGTGAGCCAACAGCACGCTCGGGTTGATCTTACAGCGGCGCGTAAACAGGTTGACTTCGGCGATGTCCACTTTGTAGTCTGTCACGGTTTTGGACATGATGGAGAATGAGTTCTTTGACCTGATCAGGCGAAAGCGCATCTCCACGCCGTTTAACATGAACTTCTCCTGGTTGCACAGGTCGATGTGCAGATGTCCGACCATGTCCGCGTACCGGCTGCCCTTGACAAACTCCCTCCGGTTCTTGAGCCCGGCATTATCCTCCTCAGTATTGTCCATGTACCCAGCATAGTCCTCGTAGAACAACTCCGCGGTGAGGTGCGATGTCTTGGCATCACCGCCATAGGACAACAGGTTCTCCAGGTAGGCGCGATAGGCGTACGTGTTGTTCTGAGGAGACACCAGTTTGTTGTTCAGGTACAGGTCCACTTGACTGAACAGCGAGTGCAGCCAGTTGTTAATCGGACCCACCTCTTTTATCGCTTGATCACCCGTTACAGCGCCTCCGTTAGCCGTTCTAATGGTAGCCTTCACATGCAGTAGCGTCTGTGACAGATCCGTGTACTCGTCCCCGTGACCCGGAACTATGAACTCCACGGGCGAGTCGTCTGTCAGGGAGGAGATGGGCTTGTACTGCACCCATTTACCGCTCTCTATACTGGTCTGCGTGGGCGGTAGCGAGAACAGGTCCAACTCGGTCTTGACACACTCGCACGACTTCTGATGTAGAAACGCCATTATCCAAAAATGTCCTTCACGGTACTCTCACTCTTCTTGCTTCTCCTCTTCTTAGCGACACGTTTTGCGGGCTTCCTCTTGGGCGCAGCGCTCTTCTTCCTCGCTCCGAGGGGTTTCGCCAGAGACTGAGGAGTAACCTGCTGTACACGCCTCCTCTTATAGGCGCCACCACCGCTCAGCACGCGATCCAGTTTTTCATCGGCCTTACGTTTCAGCGACCCGGTAAACTCTCTGAGCCGGGTGTTGGCCGCGACTCGGGGGTCGGCTGTGCCCGCTGCCACGTCGCCCAAGAAGCCCACACCGGACCTCAGCGCCTCCTTGCCCAGCGTCGATGCGCCGGATCTGATCAAAGGGACCACTGTACGCATCAGCCCGCCTAGGAAACTGCCGATGCCGTGTCCGCGTTGGAAAGCGGCTCCTCTGAATACGGAGGATACGCCATGGCCCGCCTGCTGGTGGCGGTAATACGCCAGATAGGGATCGCTCGGATTCATTGCCGCTGCCTCTCTTTCCTGAAATGAAGCTTCATGCACGTAGTCCCGAAGTGGAATGGCAAGTGTCGCCCTTGGTTGTCCCTTAAATCGATTTCCACGCTCTCGAATGAGGTTTTAATCACCGGCACGTAGTGCGGGTCTATTATATACACTGTCGTGTTGGCACCGTACGTGTAATTCCTGATGTCGATGTTGAGGATCTTCAGTAGTGGCGCCACAGCGTCGCCCACCAGTTGGGGTTCCACCAGGTCGCAATACACGTACATGTGTGATGGCAGACCGGCGAAGAGGTTAGCCGGCCTCACGGACCTGTGACGCTTGACGATATCCGTATCCACCTCGTAGCCAAACTGTAGCGCCAAACTGGGGCTCAGTTTGAGGCTCTGAACGGCTGAAGACGTCGACATCAATTCCACCCTGGAGGACCTCTCGTCATACGAGAAGGTGCACAGGTTACTCTTCATTTGAGGGTGGTTGTTGATTGCGTGCACGAGTTCCTCGGTACTACTGTAATTGCCTGGCTCCACTTTGATTAACAACTTGTCCACCACGGCCAACCCGCCTTTCGAGTCCCTCATTCCCAGCACTAGTTTGATGTAGGTTCCCTCACCGACGGTCAGAAAAGAGAAGGGGTAGTGCGCCTCCGCTAGAGCGACCTCCCACTCGCCGTCTGACAGATCAACGGTCGAGGGTAGATGGGTCGTGTAGTTTGTCACCATGTTGTTGGGATAGTACTTCATTGAACTGTTACTGGGCAACGTCAGGTAAAACTGGTCGTGCCTCGTCATCGCAGCTGTTGCACGTCCGCTGCGGGTACCCACGAGTTGAAGTCCTCTCCGTAACCGGCCCACTTGACTAGGTAGCGCTTACTGGAGCCTCGCCTCTCGGTGTCCAGTATTTTATCTATTTGATACAGGCGGTCCGGGGCGATCGTCACCTTTTGCATCTCGTGCTCGTAGAAGCGCCCTTCCAGCGGCGTCCCGTTCAGGTCGCGCAACACATACAATGGCAGAGGATGCGACCCGTATACGTGGTCCACCACGAACAGCTCCTTACTCCAATTGGTCTCGTAACCTTTGGCGAACGTACCCTACTCCTTGGCTATGCGCACCGTGTCGCCCGGCTCGAACCTGGGCTTGTGTCGCCGGATCGCCTTTCCATACATGTGACGCCAAACCTTGTACACCGTTTTTCCATCGCCGCTGTCCGCGTCCACGGGTCGTAGGCCACCACCCAGGCTCCTGTGTGGACTGCGGTTGTAGGCGTCCACAAGCCTGTCCAACACGTCCACGTAGCGATACGTGTTCTTGTAGGTCAGGTAGCGCCACATGCGGGTCTTGAGCGTGCGGTTGACTCGCTCCACCACCGCCGCCTTCACGTCGGGGTTCTGCGTGGTGAAGTAGTTGACACCGTGACTCTTGAACACTCGCTTGGTCGCGGCCCCGGTGAACTCCGTCCCCTTGTCGGTCTGTAGGCAGCGAGGAGTCACCTCAGCGAATATTCCCTCGAACGCAGCAGCCACCTCAGGCCCGCTTTTCCTCTTCAGTGGTACCGCGAACAGCCGCTTACTGAATACGTCTATCACAGTCAGCAGGTAGTTGACTCCGTCGTTGTACCGGCTCAGGCCGCGCATGTCGTTCAGGTCCGCCTGCCACAGCTCCCGGGGCCCGAACACGGCGTAGCGGTTGCGGGGAAACCGCTTGCGCGCAGGCTTGTGCAACGTGTAGGTGTCCTGGGCGCGCAGCCAGTCGGCTACCCGACGTTTCGGTAGGCGCGCGGCTCTGACCAGGGCGGCCACCCCGCCGAGGGAACCGGGCTGGCTCGGGTCGTAGTACAACTTCTCCATTACGGTGTGAACGGCTCCCAGTTGTCCAATGACGATTCCCGGTCGGGTTCCTCGGTTATTATCCTTCTTCGGGCCGCTGGGGGTCGCGGTCTCAGGCGGTCCAGTATCGGCGTCAACCTCGGTGAGAGGGGTGTCGATGAGGCTGTCGTCGTGTCTCCCCAGGGGCTCGATGCCGAGTCCAGTCCCACGCCTAAGTAACGCAACGCCGTGGGATTGCTCACGTATTCTTTGGGTACGTTCATGTCCTTCAAGGCGGCCATCACTTGATGCCAGCCGGTAGGCAATCGGTCCGCCCTTCGCGCTCTCACTATGCTGTGCGCGATGTCCACTATATTGGAATCGGGGATCTTCACCTTGTTCACGTACACCGCCCCACTGGCGTCCCAGGCGATGGGGCTGCCTTGACGGGTCATGAATCGCAACAAGTTGCGCGCCACCGACCTGTAGATTTTTGAGAACGATTCCACAATGTCCTCCTCCGCCGAGGCGCTAGACTCGCGCTTCATCTGACTCGGACCCCCTGCCGCTTCCTCCTCCTCCCTCTCCTCACCCTCGATGATTGACAGACCTATGGGTTGACGTTTAGCCGCGGAAAAGTGCAGGAACCGCTGTAACACCTGCTGATATTGTTTCCATTTCTCCGTATCGTCCAGCCGCTTGTCGCTCAATATGCGATGCATCTCAGCGTCCAGGCTGGCTGGCTTATTGGCGCTACCTGCTCCTCCTCTTGGTTCTGGTCCCGACCCTGGTCCCGGTCCTTCTCGCAATCTCTCGATGAGCTCCTGCGGTACAACCACCATTTTCCTAGCGTACTCCATGTCCGATTAGCTTCTGCGCTAGAACGGGCAGAACAGCGTTCAACAGTAGAGGTAGGAGGATCCCTCCGCCCCGTTGAACGAGGTAGTGTCGCTTCTTGGCCCAGCCCTCGCCGCGTTTCACCAACCGTCTGAGCGCCTGTTTGTGTTTGCTCAATTTGCGTTTGAGGCAGGGAGAAAGCGGTACGTTTCCGCGTAGCACGTTATACGCACACTCGCACAATGACTTGATGCGACTCTTGTCGCACGCTTTTAACAGGGCATTGCGTTCTTTGGGCGTAGCGTGTATTAGGGCCCTCAGCAGCGCCGCGTCCTTCTTCACGCGGTGTGACATGATGACTGACGCTGGCGCGCGCTCGGCCTATTTATCACTTCTTCTTGGGCAGGTACACGTAGTTCACCGGATCATCTGGGAAAATGGTTGAACGTACGCGCATCTCTTCAGGCGTGGACTGTTTCAAGTCTATGAGCAGGTAGGCGTGCGGATCACGCGTGGCGTCCGCGTAAGCCTCCTCCACGAATTTGGGGTTTTCCGGGTATACTTGGCGAGCCAAGTGTTTGATCTGAGCGCGATCCCTGGGATTCTTGAAGCATACTATGTAGTGGGCGTTCAGTGATATGTAGCGCTGGCCCCTGCCCTGGTGAAACAGGTTTTGCGTGATGAAGAACACGCTCATGTTGCGGTGGTGCGAGCCCTTGGTGAACAGGTCCGCCACGCCGGAGCCAGCCTCGCGCATCATGTCATCGACGATAACCAGGGCGGGCTCTTCCGTCATAGTCGTCCAGGTCTGGCAGGCCGGCTACGTAGCGCACGGCAGAGTCCACACGGCTCTTGCCACCGCCACCACCGCTGCCGTAGTGCCAAGTGATGCGGGCGAACCGCGTATCGCACATGCGGTCGGCGTGCTCTATGAAGTGAGCCACGAAGTGTGACTTGCCGCTGCCAGAGGGCCCGGCCACGATGGCGGTGAACGGGTGTTTCCACCTCAAGTCCATGGCGTCTACTGACTGCCATGCACCGCTACCTCAGCTCTTGTAACTAAAGGTTCTTTTTCTTGCTTCTTTTTATTTATTTTTATTTTTTAATATTGAAGGAAATAAGGTAATAGGAAATACCATTTATTTATACAAATTCCAGGAAAGGAAGTTTGCTGCCAGGAGGGCCGCTCCTCTTTACAAGGCTCGTCCTCGGCCCCACGCCAAAGTTGTACTGGGAGATGGCGTTGTCGTCCAGGACCGTGAGGTACCGCCGGGGCATGTAAATCCGGATCGGGTCATCGCCGACGAGACCCTCCAAGGTGGCCATCACTGCCTCACCGTACGGTGTGTCCACCCGCTCGAATGAGCGGATCGGGTACACCGCGTTGTCCCGCAGATCTGCGATGCGAGTGTAACCCGCGGCCTTGCAGCTGTTGAGGGCTGTCCTGAGGTCCATCTTCTGGTCCGTGTTGAGCATGGCGCAGCGGCTGGATGCAGAATGACTGGCTCTCGCCACCGAGTAGCCTTTTATTGGCGGTGTCTACGTGCCGACTCGCGCGTATCAACATCATGATGACATAGTTAATCGCTCAATTCCAGGAAGGGTGATGTAATGGAAAGCTTTACTGCGTAAACAAGTGGATTGTTCTAGAAGCGTCTCGGTTATCAACTGCTTAGTGGAAGTTTCCACGCTCAATTCCAGGAAGGCTGACGTAATGGAAAGCTTTACTGCGTAAACAAGTGGATTGTTCTAGAAGCATCTCGGTTATTAACTGCTTAGTGGAATTTTCCACGCTCTCTCGTTTATTGGGTAGCGCGCTTGGAGTGTGCGCTCCTCTTGGTTTTCCCTGAGATGATGCAATCGGTCTTTCGCCAGGTGGGTAGAGGAGTAGCGGTCCTAGTGATCCCGTCGTATCTTGTCTCTCCCGTCTCGCTATTTGCCAACCATAGGTTTTGTAATCTGGATAGCAGGTCCTCTAGACATATGCAGATTTCATCGTTTCGCTCCTCGTCCAAGTACAAGCCGCAACTGAACGTGGGGCGACCTCCTTTGAACACATTCATCTTCAACAGTACATTACCGCTGTTGGTAGGGTTCTTCACAGTGTACTGATATCCGCCAGCGGACCAGCACAGTGTCGGGGAATCGATAGGCACTTCCTTCCTCTTTACAGTCCACCCATCGAGCTTTTTCTTCTTTGACGCACATCCCTGCTGAACTGGTGGTGCGTTGGCGTTCTCATCGTTCACTGCGTTCAGCTCCTCTAGGAAGGAGCGGATCGTTTGGTCCACTTCGGCTGCACTGACTCCGTTTCCGTTCATGGTGACGTCTCGAACAACACTGAGGTCGCGCGCGCGGCTCTGCCTCGGTTTTATACCCAGGTTGCACGCTTCAGCGAACCTTCTAGAAGCTTCCAGAAACGTGAGAGGTGGTCTTTCGCTAACGGGGAGCACTCCAGTCAGGAGGAGGTCTCATGCGACGCACTTGCCGGAACCTTCTAGAACGGAGGGGTCTTGAAAGCCGCTGATGAGTAAACAGGCTGGGACAGTCACGTAGGCCCTAGCACGCGCCTCGACACGTGACATCGCGGAGCCGCTCGCAGTTTGGTTTAGTCAAGCCGGCATACAACGTGTAACGAAGTCACATCAAATTCGGTTGGCAAACAGCCGAGATCCCATGAGGAAAACGCGTTTGAAAATTAATAGCGGGCCCGTTTAACAGTAGATTTTCAATTTTCTTTAAGCGTTGGTTTTCTTAGGTCACGGCCCGACATGTGGTGAGGTTTCGTCAAAATCGGTTGGTAAACAGCTGAGATCCCATAAGGAAAACGCGGTTTTAAATTAATAGCGGCCTTGTTTAGTGGTGGATCTATGGGGTTCTTACGTCATTCGCTTCCTTGAGGATAGGCCTACACTCTGGAAAAAGTCCCGTGGGAATCGGTGGATAAACAGGTTAGTTATTAATTTTCGAAAGTTTTTCCTCATTTTCAAGGTCGTCACGAAAAGTGCCGTTGGCGGCCGGGGGGGGGGGGCTGACGTCACGGGGGGGGGCTGACGTCACCGGGGGGGGCTGACGTCACGGGGGGGGGCTGACGTCACCGGGGGGGGGGCTCCTCACCTGCGTGCTGCTGCCGGGGGGGGGGGCTCCTCACTTGCTCCTCACTTGCTCCTCACACGCCTGTGCTGGTTTTGAATGCCCCAATGCCCCCTACTGCTAACGGTTTAATTATTTTTGGCTAATAAACAACTAATAAACCAAAGTATTGTTTTCTTTCAGTTTAGAGAGTCGCATTGGCACACACACAGTAGACATAAGTAAAAATTAGCAAAATCAGTGTTGACCATGTGCAAGTCTCAAAGAATTAACCGATCCCGTCAACTTCCAAGCAAGCCTGCCACCGTTAATTTTACTTGGGCCCTCCCACCAACGTTGCCACAGACCGGTTATCTCATTGAGAGTTGCACAACTGGTCAGTTTTGGTCGTGTGCGGGAATCGAACCCACGAACATCGTATCGCCACCTGGCCAAGGTGTTTCCACGACGTAGCCAACTCAGCTAACACGACCAAAGGCCTGGCGGCGATATTAAGGGTTTTCAGTCAGTCCGCGCCCCTAGCGGATAGAACCGTAGACGCCCGCGGTCATTAGTTACATATTTTGCTACTAGAGTGCAGCACCAATCAATTCCCGTTATAGGCTACTACAAATAGAATAAAATTACTACCTCAATGGGTTAACAGATAACATTAATTATTGTTAGGACTGATGAGATATATGTTATGAAACAAAAACCTTTAGCTAATACTTTATAAATGGTGTTCTGCTAACGGTTTAATTATTTTTGGCTAATAAACAACTAATAAACCAAAGCTGCTCGGGTTTAAAGTGATTCCCTCTGCGGATATGCCACGTGGGTGCTTTATTTACTATGGGAAACTTCAAATCTTTTATAAAACTATGTAGTTGTTGATATTATCTTGGAAGATAAGCCTACACATTACACCAATTGACCTAACCACCTGACTGATATTTTCTGAAATAAATTTAACAACATTAGGTTTAATTAGATCAGATGATTATATATGTTTGAATTATTCGAGATAACTTAAAACCGTTTCCGACTAATGCAATTTGTTTACTAATGAGTTGTCAGGGAATAGAACACAGTGAATTACCCCAACTTATGATTTACACAAAAATTCTATGGTGAAACTTGTAGCAGCTAAATCATTCTATAGTTTACATGTATTATTTATTTGATACTATAGCTAGAACCAACAGTTTACATATAAAGAGGGTTAAGTTCTAACAGCTTTATCAAATAAAAATGTACATTATTTATGGAGGCATAAAAGTATTCAAGTACACATTTTATATTTTCTCCTGTTAAACGTTGGGTTCGTTTGTTGTTGTTTGATAATGGACAACTCAGAAGGTAGTCTTTGTAATGACTAACTATTATATTCTGTGGTTATCTTGTAAGTATAAATAGTTGCACAGCCAAGTTTCAAATGATATAATATTTACTATGGGAAACTTCAAATCTTTTAACTATTTTATAAATCGCTAGTAAATAATGAAATAATACCAGCGAAGGAAGTGTACGCTATGGAGGTTCCACGTTAGTACACCTTTACTCATAGTTTAATTTTGTCATGTTTGTACCTTGCGTACTACTCATGACTAGTACTCAAACCAACGAATCTTATAATATTGCTACAAAAACATTAACACTTAAAAAATTATAAGTATACTGGCATTAACAGATAACATTAATTATTGTTAGGACTGATGAGATATATGTTATGAAACAAAAACCTTTAGCTAACACGGCATACATTGTCACATAAAAGCCTGCATAATATGTTTAGCGAATATAAGAAATACGTGAAGGGTAGTTTAAAATTTAATAGCTACCGGACACAGTAGCTCAGAGGGAGAGCGCTAGTCTAGCAAGTCAGCCGTGGTCAAACGTAGGTTCGATCCCGGCTGACTGCAGTGATAATTGTTCATGAGCAGTCACCACTGGCTGGCCCATGCAGCTATTGCCGTTAACGGTACCTTCCTGTCTTTAGGTTGCCGCACAGGCCTCTTAGACAATGGCGATGGGCAGTTAAGGTTTTTATTTTAGAAAACAAGTTTATGACCGTTCTTCCCCGTGCTCTCCTAGTAAGATGAATTCAAAAAGTTTTGGATTTTCTTTCTAGTTATTTGAGATTTTAATGTATGCATTAATAATATCGATGCTATAATATCGAAGGCATTGGTCAGTTCTCCACCGACGTTGATTTATTAAATACTTTAATGTCGAAACATTTTTCTAATAATTCTAAAACACTGAAGTGCCAGCTACTTTACACTTTTATTAAATCAGGAATTGTGATATTTTTCAACAACGCATATTCAGATTTAAGTTGATTTTTGCTTTGTAGATACAAACTGAAGTAACAGTTTTCGTACAATAGGTTTTTCGACTTAAATATTGCCTTATTACTACATGATCTAAAACCATAAGTCCTAAGAGATATTAGTGCTCACTTCTGAAAATATTGATCTTAATTGTTGTACGATTTTTGTGGTTGTGCTTCTAGGGGTTTGTATTTATCCACAAACCGCAAAATTGAATAGAAACATGAGCACTATTAACATTAGGAGTTATTATTAAATATTTGAAATGGTTGATTATATAAATAAGTCATAATACAAATAATTGAGCTATTTATCTTAATTGTGGTTTGGTCCTTGTAGTTGTGCCTATGGTGTTTTGTATATCTCCACAAAATGGAAAATTTAATAAGATACATGAACACTACTAACAGAATGTACTATTATTAAATGGTTGATAACATAAATAATTTATAATGCATTTAAGAGTGAGGAAAATGATGCTCCTTATAAAGAGAAAAAACCTCTATATCTTCAGGTATTAATCGATAAAAAATTCAAAAGTTTGTAGAGCGAGATCATGAAACTGAGAATTTAATTAAATAATTTAATCTCCTACTGAAGACGTTTTAACGCATTTTAGAACAACAATTGTAAATAAAGTGCTGTTTTTATTTTACGTAATTGTAAATCTTGTTTTTAAATTTGAAGCGTTTGAGAAATTTACATGAAAATTCAATTAGCAAAGAAGAGTTGGAAATATTAATAATTGAATATTTTTATTTAAAACAATCGTTTCTGATAAATAAAATGCTTTACACAAATTTACAAAGAAAATTATTCTTAAAACGTATTGCATTTCCTTTCATTATTAATTTTTTCTTAATAATAATTTTCTTTGAAACCTCGACACTGGTTCAAGAGTTATACATGTTAAGTTATTAACGCCCACTTCCTAATGAGCACACAGATTTGGTGTATAATTTATGGGTAAGGTGCCCATATGAAACTCTACCTGACACTAACACATGAGATATTGCATTAAAAATGTATTGATAATGTCTCTCCCTTAAATGATTTCCAGATTTTGTGATAATGATTCGACGTTGTAAGTTATTGCAAACAATTTACTCTCGGATTTTAATGAGTTCCCAGAACATCCCTGCTGACTAATAGATGGATCACGTGACCAGGTCTGTGAATATCCGTGTGCTAGCATGACGTCACATCGCATGACTAGGACTGACAGCTTGCTTGTTTCTACTTCGAATAACCACTGGACATTTGTAATTCATCAACATATTATAACGTAATATGAAGTAATTGAACTATAAATTGATATAAATTGGAAAACCTAATATGTGTACACTTCATTATTTTAAATGAAGAGATGTTTAGTACTATTATATTTTTAATCGCATTAACATAACGTTATACTCGGAATCACTTGTATATTTAAGGACGTGTCTGGTTTTTCCTTCCACATCCTGATGTCTTGTTTTATGTGAAATTAAACAATCTTGTTTTAGTTTTTGAAACAGTTTATAATCGAAGCTTTCAGGAACTGATTGATCTAAAATAATTTCCCTTACCTTCATTTATTAAAAATAATTGTGTTAGCAAACTGCAAACGGATGAATCAGATGTCTCGCTTTGGCACTTCTGGGTTATGGCAAAAGAATAGGTAAAGGAATAGCAATTCTTAATGAAAAGTCATATTTACTTAATCACAATTATATAGAACGTATTACACTTTGTGTGATGTACACAACTGACCTGTAATGTTACAATTCAAAATATTACGTGTTGTGTTTTCATCATGAGCAAACAAATAAAACTATGTAGTTGTTGATATTATCTTGGAAGATAAGCCTACACATTACACCAATTGACCTAACCATCTGACTGATATTTTCTGAAATAAATTTAACAACATTAGGTTTAATTAGATCAGATGATTATATATGTTTGAATTATTCGAGATAACTTAAAACCGTTTCCGACTAATGCAATTTGTTTACTAATGAGTTGTCAGGGAATAGAACACAGTGAATTACCCCAACTTATGATTTACACAAAAATTCTATGGTGAAACTTGTAGCAGCTAAATCATTCTATAGTTTACATGTATTATTTATTTGATACTATAGCTAGAACCAACAGTTTACATATAAAGAGGGTTAAGTTCTAACAGCTTTATCAAATAAAAATGTACATTATTTATGGAGGCATAAAAGTATTCAAGTACACATTTTATATTTTCTCCTGTTAAACGTTGGGTTCGTTTGTTGTTGTTTGATAATGGACAACTCAGAAGGTAGTCTTTGTAATGACTAACTATTATATTCTGTGGTTATCTTGTAAGTATAAATAGTTGCACAGCCAAGTTTCAAATGATATAATATCATATTTAGTATTATATGTTATACATATGCGTACAGTATTATGTGCAACAAATAAATGCTGAGTTTTGTTTTAGTTGTCTTTTTATATATTTTCCATTACAATACTTTATAAATGGTGTTCTGCTAACGGTTTAATTATTTTTGGCTAATAAACAACTAATAAACCAAAGCTGCTCGGGTTTAAAGTGATTCCCTCTGCGGATATGCCACGTGGGTGCTTTATTTACTATGGGAAACTTCCAATCTTTTAACTATTTTATAAATCGGTAATAAATAATGAAATAATACCAGCGAAGGAAGTGTACGCTATGGAGGTTCCACGTTAGTACACCTTTACTCATAGTTTAATTTTGTCATGTTTGTACCTTGCGTACTACTCCTGACTAGTACTCAAACCAACGAATCCTATAATATTGCTACAAAAAAATTAACACTTAAAAAATTATAAGTATACTGGCATTAACAGATAACATTAATTATTGTTAGGACTGATGAGATATATGTTATGAAACAAAAACCTTTAGCTAACACGGCATACATTGTCACGTAAAAGCCTGCATAATATGTTTAGCGAATATAAGAAATACGTGAAGGGTAGTTTAAAATTTAATAGCTACCGAACGTGTTGGCTCAGAGGTAGCTAGCAAGTCAGCCGTGGTCAAACGTAGGTTCGATCCCGGCTGACTGCAGTGATAATTGTTCATGAGCAGTCACCACTGGCTGGCCCATGCAGCTATTGCCGGTACCTTCCTGTCTTTAGGTTGCCGCACAGGCCTCTTGGCCCATGGCGATGGGCAGTTAAGGTTTTTATTTTAGAAAACAAGTTTATAACCGTTCTTCCCCGTGCTCTCCTAGTAAGATGAATTCAAAAAGTTTTGGATTTTCTTTCTAGTTATTTGAGATTTTAATGTATGCAAAAATAATATCGATGCTATAATATCTAAGGCATTGGTCAGTTGTCCACCGACGTTGATTTATTAAATACTTTAATGTCGAAACATTTTTCTAATAATTCTAAAACACTGAAGTGCCAGCTACTTTACACTTTTATTAAATCAGGAATTGTGATATTTTTCAACAACGCATATTCAGATTTAAGTTGATTTTTGCTTTGTAGATACAAACTGAAGTAACAGTTTTCGTACAATAGGTTTTTCGACTTAAATATTGCCTTATTACTACATGATCTAAAACCATAAGTCCTAAGAGATATTAGTGCTCACTTCTGAAAATATTGATCTTAATTGTTGTACGATTTTTGTGGTTGTGCTTCTAGGGGTTTGTATTTATCCACAAACCACAACATTGAATAGAAACATGAGCACTATTAACATTAGGAGTTATTATTAAATATTTGAAATGGTTGATTATATAAATAAGTCATAATGCAAATAATTGAGCTATTTATCTTAATTGTGGTTTGGTCCTTGTAGTTGTGCCTATGGTGTTTTGTATATCTCCACAAAATGGAAAATTTAATAAGATACATGAACACTACTAACAGAATGTACTATTATTAAATGGTTGATAACATAAATAATTTATAATGCATTTAAGAGTGAGGAAAATGATGCTCCTTATAAAGAGAAAAAACCTCTATATCTTCAGGTATTAATCGATAAAAAATGCAAAAGTTTGTAGAACGAGATCATGAAACTGAGAATTTAATTAAATAATTTAATCTCCTACTGAAGACGTTTTAACGCATTTTAGAACAACAATTGTAAATAAAGTGCTGTTTTTATTTTACGTAATTGTAAATCTTGTTTTTAAATTTGAAGCGTTTGAGATATTTACATGAAAATTCAATTAGCAAAGAAGAGTTGGAAATATTAATAATTGAATATTTTTATTTAAAACAATCGTTTCTGAAAAATAAAATGCTTTACACAAATTTACAAAGAAAATTATTCTTAAAACGTATTGCATTTCCTTTCATTATTAATTTTTTCTTAATAATAATTTTCTTTGAAACCTCGACACTGGTTCAAGAGTTATACATGTTAAGTTTTTAACGCCCACTTCCTAATGAGCACACAGATTTGGTGTATAATTTATGGGTAAGGTGCCCATATGAAACTCTACCTGACACTAACACATGAGATATTGCATTAAAAATGTATTGATAATGTCTCTCCCTTAAATAATTTCCAGATTTTGTGATAATGATTCGACGTTGTAAGTTATTGCAAACAATTTACTCTCGGATTTTAATGAGTTCCCAGAACATCCCTGCTGACTAATATTTGGATCACGTGACCAGGTCTGTGAATATCCGTGTGCTAGCATGACGTCACATCGCATGACTAGGATTGACAGCTTGTTTGTTTCTACTTGGAATAACTACTGTACATTTGTAATTCATATTTGAAGTCATCATAAAGGTGTTGAAATATTGAACAGGTTTTCCTTAAAAGAATACAACTAACTGAAAATCAAAGGGGAAATGATGCATAGATAAATACGGTAGTTATTTGATTTCCCAGTGTTGTAGCTATTATAAAATTATTTAGTAAAGTAACTTTGTTGCACAGTCAAACAAAAATATATTTGACATCATATTAACCAACATCAATATGATGTATGGTCTCTCCAAGGTACGCTTTGAGTTTATTCCTAATCTGTTTGTAGAAGTCTACATTTGTTACATCCCTAGTATTCATTACCTTATAGAAGTATCTTTCCGTCAAACATACAACTTCCGCCTTTGAGTAGATATAGAATTTCAATCTAGAATTTGCATAATGTTGATTTTGATATTTTTACATTCCCATAATCTATGAACAATTTTTTTTCTTTTTAAAATTATGAAATGTTTACAATGCAATAGTATTTTTCTAGTAGCACAAATGTGTAAACCTATTTAGTGAATTATTTGTAATATTCCCCTTTATTGTAATCAGATCAATACATTTTGCAAACAAGATTATTTAATTAAGGATAAATTGATAAACAATAACATTGATAAATGATTCTAGAAACATCTGATTAAATTAAACACATGAGTAAAACATATAGTATTCAGGGATGTAACAGTCCTCCCTTCTTATCTCACTGTACCGGTAGTGTAGTAAAACATATCAGTGTTAACAGCATAGTTTTCCTGGTTTTCTTTTTATTCTGGTTGACCTTCTTGGAGGCAGCGAATCCAGTAGTTCAGTCAAAGCTACTGGTGCCGGAGATACTGGTGCCAGAGCTACTGGTGCCGGAGCTACTGGTGCCGGTGCTACTGCCGGAGCTACTGGTGCCGAAGCTACTGGTGCCGGAGCTACTGGTACCGGAGCTACTGGTGCATCCTCTTCTCCTCTCTGGATGTCATAATTTTCGCTATTCTCTGCGGTTTGTTGCTCTAATATTGGACTGGGGATGACCTCTTCCCCTCGATCTTGTCTCGGGCCAGTAGAATTCGGCCATCCCAGTAGTCTCGGTTCTCCCCCTGTGGATTCCGTACTGACACTAACTTGGGTAGAACGTATTTGATCTACTTGGCGTCTCTCTATCATCCCATTGGATTCTATCCAGTAGTGTAAATGTCCATCCGTTTAACAATCGTGCCATATTTCCACCTTTCGAACTTGTTGTTGAAGTTCCTAAATTGAACCCAGTCTCCAACTCTAAACTTCCGCTTTGGATGTTTTGTCTGGTGCTCATTAGAGGTTGTTTTTCTCAGAATGTCAAGTTTTGTCCTAAATCTTCTTCCGAGAAGTAGCTCTGATGAACTTAAACCAGTACCATTGTGTGGTGTTCTTCGGTACTGTAGGAGCAGTCTGCAAAGCTTAAGGTGAATATCTCCAGCTTCTGACGACATGGCTTTGAGGCCTTTCTTGACAACCTGGACGTAACGTTCCACTTGGCCGTTGAATGATGGATGATACGGAGCAGTTCTCTTATGAGTGATTCCATTCAGTTTGAGGAAAGTCTGAAATTTGGATGTAAAAGCGGTTCCATTGTCTGATACAACTGACCATGGTATTCCAAACCTGGAGAACATGTTTCTCAACTCTTTTATGGTCCTCTGACTTGTTACTCTGTTTACTGGCTCTACTTCTACCCATTTTGAATATGCGTCGACAACTATAAGGAAGTAGAAGTTTTTAATTGGACCCACGTAATCGACATGGATCCGTTGCTATGGTGTTGTAGGGTAGTCCCATGGATGAATTGTCTTTGATGGGTTGTTCTGGTTCAAGATTAGAAAAGATTAGTGTCAAGATTAGAAAACTTCTTTAATCTACGAAATATTACAGGAGATGACAATGAAACAGATATACGTAGAATTCAGATACTCCTAAACTGCTTAAGCCCTAGAGTATTTCAGACATTGACTGCACTGACAGCACCCCAAAATTCCAATGAAAAGAGTTATGAAGAACTTATAGCCTTGATTAAGGGACACCTTTGTCAAAAAGCTAGTGAAATAGCAGAACAACACCGCTTTGTGCTTCGACTTCAAGAAAAAGGTGAGTCCATTGGACAGTATGTTTCTAGTCTGAGGCAAATAGCGAATGCATGCAACTTTGTATGTACTGCCTCCAACTCGTCTACTATGGATGTTCACCTGTGATCTCAACTTGTAAGAGGAGTTAGCGATAAAGACATTCGCGAAAGAATTTTACAGCAAGGAGCAGTTATGACTTTTAATGAGACAGTTAAAATTGCCATTGCAACAGAAGCAGCAAAGATGGAAAGTCAACAAATGCTAAACCTGAGGTTCCTAGTATCGGTTCCAGGGGTTAATAAGGTGAGTTTAACAAATAAATTCCCAGATTTTATATTTAAAGACAAGCTTAAAAAGTTGCGAGGTCGCTGTTTTAGATGTGGAAGCTCATCACACAGGTCTACTGAATGTGAGGCGAAGAACCGAACCTGTCAACATTGCAGGAAAGTCGGTCATATAGCTAAGGTATGTCTTTCAAATCCAAATTCAGTTAATACTCGCAGAGACCAAAAACAGTTCGATCAGACTTTAGCTTCAACTTCAACATATTCTAGAAGATCCGATGATGAAGACATATTCTGCATGCGGCAGTACAAGGGAAGCCGCAACGACAAAATGATGGTAGAGGTGACTATAGATGACAAACGTATAGATTTAGAGTTAGATACCGGTGCAGCAGTCACTACAATGTCACTAGACACCTTTCAAAAGTTATTTCCTCACAAGATTCTCAAACCGACTAACCTAAAAATGCATACAAATACGAATGAAGTAATCAAACCACTAGGCGTATGCCAAGTAAAAATTAAGCATGGCTACACAACAGTGAGAGGGGAGATCTGTACGTCCTGGCTGAGGAAGTTGATTCTATTATGGGCAGGGAATGGATTTGAAAACTCAAAATTTCATGGGCAGATATCAGATCTCTGCGGGTGGCCCAGCCAAACAAAACTCAGTCTTTGGACATACTTCTTCAAGAATTCTCTGACGTTTTTGATTCAAAGGTAGGCACAATTCCTAATTTTGAATGCGCACTACAACTGAAAGACAATACTAAACCTGTTTTCAAACGTGCAAGACCTATGCCATATGCTCTTATGCAAAGAGTTGAAGATGAACTGAGAAGATTAGAAGCTGAGAAGATCATTGAAAAGGTTTCACACGCAAGTTGGGCAACTCCTATCGTACCTATAGTAAAACCTAATGGGTCAATAAGGCTTTGTGCAGATTATAAAGCAACACTCAATCCCATCCTCGTCACCATTTATTGTAATCAGATCAATGCATTTTGCAAACAAGATTATTTAATTAAGGATAAATTGATAAACAATAACATTGATAAATGATTCTAGAAACATCTGATTAAATTAAACATATGAGTAAAACATAGAGTATTCAGGGATGTAACACCCTAATGTATATTCTTGATGAGTTTATCAATCACATGTTCTTTATGTTCTAGCTTTGCGTAGTTAGGGTTGACACTTTTACAACATAATTACAAATTCCACATCAGGGAGGATACCTGCAAACGCTTGATAAGTGAAAGCACGGACGTCCTGTGTGGTTCAAATTGAATTGTCAACGGGGTACAAAACCCTCACTACAGTTTTATTTTTATTTTTTCAGCATAACAAAGAGCTGGTTTTTCAATAGACACTACAACAACCTCATTTCCAATTTAAAGTATATTTATAAATGTTTATATCAAGAGTGTTAAAAAATCTATTGAGTTGTATTTATTATTATTGCTCTTATGTAGACAGTTTTGGAACTTGTATTTACGTTTTTCATGTAAATAAACTCACCTTGGTTTTCCTTATGATACAGGATGTATCCAGATAATCAATTTGAGTTTCATTAATAAAAACAAATTATTACTCTACTAATTTTAACAGAGCAATTTCAATACATTACTCCTATTACGTAAAACAGTTGTTCGTAATTAATTTAACGTTTTGACAAATTTTGCATTGTATATGACAGTATAAAATTAACAATGACATGGTTATAATGTATATGGCTAAGTAATTTATTTTGATAATTTACTTTGAGCTAAATTGTCCATAACAATAACTAACATTTTTAGTTTTCAGTAAAAGGCCACTATCATGTGATTTATTTCAAAATGTATTATTATTCGAATAAAAGTAAAAGCCAAATTAAAATTAAATTTAACATTGAGTAAGAATACACAACATTTTTTCTATTAGGCCTATTTATTCGGATTAAAAAATACATTTAGTTACAAAATACTTGATAACCGGGAGTAATTGTTTCTTAATGTGCATCGTTATGGCAACTGTTTGTTGCGTACTGCCTCCCCACAACCACCCCCTTTATCAAATCCGGGTTTTAACATTGTAGTATTTATCCTTCACTGACGTCTTCGGTCATATGGACCAGCCCAATCTGGTTTTCTGTTTATATAGAATACGGAAAACCAACTAAAACACTTTCAACTATTATCCATGAGCATTATTAAAGTATTATTTTCGTCTTCATGAATAATCAACCAATAGTAAATATGATTAAATTGTGTTAACTTATGTAGAATCAACTACAATATTACCTATAATTAACTTTTGTATCCTCTAAGGTTTGAGAATATAAAACAATCTAAGTGTAACTTAAAGAAATAATTTGTTTTAATATGTAGAGTGCTAATCATAATCAAAATCCAATAATGTACCATAATTAATACCTAACTGCCCGTAATGTAAGTACTTAACTATAAAATAGACCAAGAAACTAAAAGTTAAGAATAAGAGTTTCGATTTTGTAAAACGGGATGTGAAAAAATATTTTAAATTGCAAAAAAACAAATTTGTTTAGGGGGTTCATCCATATAATTTAAATAACCTTATATTTTGGACTTATATAATAAAGAATTGGGCTTACCTTAATGGTAATTTGAATTTTGTATGAATAAAATTGGCCTTACATTTAAATAATTGGAAGGTTTAATTGCATACTTTTGGACCTAATAAGAAGGAAATTTGCAATAGCTATAAAAGCTTTGGGTTGACCCCACCCACAGCTGTAAAACACCTATTAGTCGGCTTTATGGTCAGACAGTACGTTTGGGCAGTTGTAAAATTACTTCATTTAGTTTTCATGAGTCGTCCTGCAAACCATTTCCATTGCAATTATACACTTGGTCGTTATTTCCTGTAACGAGATATTTAGTATGCATGGTGTTTATGTTAGATTTGTTTAGATACAAATGGTTTCAGTGATAAAACAGATATGATATAGCTGTCTTCAGGAATAATCATAATTAGCTAATTAATTCATTAACTTATTAGCTACGTTGTGACAGACATAGACGATCAATTAACATTAGCTTGCATCTTACCTGGATTAAACTATTTTAAAAGTTATTAAATTTGTTAAGTATCGTTTGAGCTCAAGAGATTCCAGACGAAAGAAGCAGAATCTCTGACCTGTCATAGCTAGATACAGTTGTCCACCTCGTCAATGAAATTGTAAAGCGTACTGTTTAAATAGTTTTGAATTGTAATAGGATGAATTAATTGTTAATTGCACTCAAGTTATATAGTAAAATATTAAATACCCTTTTTATTATTATAGAGCATGTGTACCTGGCTGTTGAGAGGTGGGGTTTTTCTTGGGCTTCAAAATAGCTCAAAAGTTTTAGTTTTACTGTTGGACATGTGTAAATCAAGTTTTATTAACTTATTTTTAAAATATAAATTGGACATACAATTTTGTTTTCCTCATAATAATATCAAACTGAAGAAAGTATTAAGTTTACCATTGTTATTTTTTCTAAAGATTTTAGTTTAATAATTGTTGGTGATGAGCCTGACCCATTAAATACAATATTTGTTAAAATAACAAAAAATGTTAAGAGGGGGCTCCAGTCACGAAACATTTGGAACTTACTTCCCCCTATGGCCAGTTTTAACTTTTAAAACCCGTCCCTCTCATCGGATTATCCAAGTGTTGATTTATGGCTCATTTTTAGGAGGAGAAAATACATTTACTCGAGCCCCCTCTTAAGGCACAGTTTACCTCTAATATATCAACATATGAAAATTTATTTGTAAAACACTCCGGCCTTAATACAGTTATATTAAAATACTATTTGCTGTGCTTAAACAAATCAAAGGAGGCTTGATTTAATAATGTTATAGAATAATCATCTTCAGCACCACTATTTAGAATGTAAATGAAATGCAAATGCAGGATGGAGGAAAGTTGAGAAACGAACCTAACCAGGTTATTCTTCCAGCCTTACCGGTATATTATTATACTAATATAAACGCGGTTTAAGTTGTTCGTCAAAACAGATCGTCAATGAATAACATTATCTTATAACAATGCTACATTATTAAATTAGAAGGGAGGTTTCTAAAAAGCCCTGTAAAACAATACCACGACTCGTGTTATAAGCAATTTTTAGTGGTTTGACGTAAATAACATAAACATATCATATTATAATATTGTATGTGTCTGTTTGACTATTGATACTCACAACAAACGCAAAACCATCTACTTGTAAAGTAATTATACTAGCAATAACCTTAGAATGTTTAAAATTATTCCTGCTATTTATTTATTGTGTGGATTTTACTGGAGGAAAATCACTCACCTCAGAAATGTTGTCTTGTCTTGGATAACTATTCACAGCTTTCTATAAATGTTAGTCTTTAGCATAAAGTAGGTTAACCACAAAGTTGCACCGTTATCATAACGGTAAAAATCCCACCATCGTCTTTTTCGTTTATTCATATTATTTTACTCCTTTATCGAGGTATAAGTATAAAAATGATTAAATGACTCAGCATATTAACGAATCGTTTTTTTAGTTTACTAGTTTCAGGATTATTGTCATACTATAAGTCCGTCTAAGCCCAACAAATAACGAATACATGGTAGTCGTATTGAGTTAAAACATTCACGTTTTCTGTCTTGTCTAAGAGTCTAGTCTTGTATTTGGCTGGACATACGTGTTACAATGTATGAAATCGTACAGTGATTTATGTATGTACCAAGGACCAGAACTATGATTGTGTATGATTGTGTGTAAATGAAACAATTATTAACCTCAAGAATCTACATCGAAATAGCAATTTTTTTACATTCGAGACTTGATAGTTGGACAAAATGAGTTGGACGAAAATTAGTAAATTTTATAAAACCAGTGTGTGTTGTCTAACTTTTATTTTAACTTATTCCTTTAAATCTCCTAAAAACCTGTTATGTTATGTTACTAACCTGTTATAACGTGCTTAAAACTAATATTTGATGGTTAAATAGAGTTATTGGACAGTAGTAATTAGACTACCTAATTTGTATGAAGGTACATACCTGCAATAAAGAGCAAGTATAAATACCCCAACGTCCGGAATACATGCTTAGTTTTATTGTAGGAGTACGTTACTTCTATACATGCTGTTATTGCTGTGTTATTGCACTGCTATGTTCCTCCTATGCTAAAAGTACAACGCAGCTTCCTGTTGGAAGAAAATATCCTTTTACTGCTGGAAATAAACGATATCACCCAATATTGTTTTTTTACAGCCCTGAAACTTTGTAACGATAATAGGAGCAAAGATATAAGGTTTGGTTGAGGTTACAGAACGTATTTCGAGAGTAACCTTTTTACACTAGTGTTGTAAAAACTAAATTCTTCTTCATCGTCATTTGAAGGAAATTAACGTGTTAATGAGGGTAATAATACTAAATCAATAATTTAGATTTTGCATACCAACTTCCTAACTTGATAAATCAACGTTTAAAATTGTTTGAGTATTTGAAAACTATATCTTTTGACATATCGTCTTAATTTTTTACCAATGTATTGCATTTAATTTTCCTAATTATAAATTTATTGAGCTTAGCACTGGCTGTATAAAAACCTTCATTTGTCAATGAAATAACACAAGAATGGTACAATGTTTTCCACTGAGCATTGTTATCTTCGCCTAACAATATATTGGAAGGGAAACTTTTTTACATTAGAAACACAGGTTTTTGACGGAGAGTGGCTAGTACTAACTTGAAACCATAACTCTGTGAGTAAACTATATAGCTATACGAGTAGATCCGTTGTGACTTCAGCCGCACAAACTATGACCCTTGTGAGTGCTGCATTGTGTGGTAGCCTGTGGCATAACTACGAATTAAAATTAGCTGTTTGAATTTTTAACAGCTCAAAACAAAGTAAAGTAGTTATGGGGGTCCATAAGGAATATATGGTAAATTCGAATCCCCACTGGGGAAAGCTCTATAGTTGAATCGGTGTAAAAAAACTTGAAATTTCCTATTTTAGACCCCAAAAATCCCCAGATTACCAAATTACCCCACTAAGAATTAGTGTTGAGAGTAGGGCTTTGGATTTTATATACCGGCTGTCCATAACATATTTATCGGGTTTTAATTACATATATATCACTTATTTTTTCAAAATTTTTCTAAGTTTTATAATCCTATGTTCATTGTTCATTGTTATCCTTTTTGTTTACTTTCATTAGTTGATTTTAAAATGTCTACAATTGAAGAAAAACCTTCTGTGTCTTAAGATATGATAATAGTTTTTCTTAAATAACTGTCAAGCGTGAGTTCTTCAGACACTTCGGAAGATCTGCTCCAACTCACCAGAGCATTTTGAGATGGTATCGGCAGTTTAAAAACATAGGAAGCCTGCTGAAACGTAAGAATCCTGGTCGACCAAGTGTATCTGTCGATACAATAAATAGGGTCAGACAGTGCTACGAACAAAGGTCTCAACAGTCGGTAAGAAATGCTAGCCGTGAACTTGGCTTATCTAAGTCGACCGTTTGGAAGGTTTTACGAAAAAACTGCGTTTTAAGCCGTATCGACTAGAGTTGTTTCAGAAATTAGAACAGGGTGATTTCCTAAAAAGTAAAGAGATATGCAACGAACTTCAAAATCACTTAGAAGATAAAAATTGTTCTGCTCATCTCGTATTCAGTGATGAAGCGACCTTTCACTTAAGTGGAAAGGTTAACAAGCATAACGTGCGGATTTGGGCTCCTGAGGCTTCGCATTATGCAACTTGAGAGGGATTCGACGAAACTGAATGTATTTTGTGCAGTGTCAAAGACCAAAGTGTATGGCCCGTTTTTCTTTGCAGAACAAACTGTAACTGGTGTTGCATATCTGGACATGTTGGAGCAATAGTTGTTTCCCCAACTTGAAGAGGACATGGAAGATTTCGTGTTCCAGCAGGAGGGGCTCCACCTCATTGGCACTGCGATGTCCGAAGTTTTTTAAATGAGAGACTCCCTGTTGGTTGGATTGGCCGCTGTGGTGATGATGACTTAGCTCTCCTAAGGTGGCCACCCCGTCCCCCGGACCTTACTGTTTGAGATTTCTTTCTCTTGGGCTATATGAAAAACAGGGTATACATCCCGCCATTAGCTCAAACCCTGCCAGAGCTCCAAGAAAGGATTCGCGTTGCAGTGACAACAGTAAGCCAGGATATGCTTACCAACGTTTGGACAGAGTTGTAACATAGACTGGAAACATGATTCGCTGCAAACGGGCAGCATATTGAGCAACTTTAGTGATATCAAACATAACTTTAGAGCTTTCTCTTTCAACCCATGCAATCTTTAGTAGCATTCATGTATCTGTAAGTTCAATAAAGTATTTTAAAACCCGATTATTATTTTATGGACACCCGATATTACGATTTCATAAGTAACTGTACGAGATTAAAATAGCAGTTATAAAACGTTTTCCTGAAAACTACAAGCTGCACCACAGTCTAATGCCTCAAACTACGATTCACACAAACAAATTTGAGTGTCTATAAAGTATATTTTTTGTTGCACTCTGTTGAAAACTGTTTAACCTAGAATTAAATGATAGTTCCATACCAATGACATAAATACCGGTAACACGTTATAAACAATGCATTTTTTATATTTAACTTCATGGCATAAGTGTATACCTATATATATTGTGACTCGAGGATTTCCAGAAGAATATAACCTATATAAGCCACAGTATGGTATTTAACAGTCAGTGTTTCCATTGTGGCCAGTGCCATATAAAGCAATGTGCGGATAACCGGTGCTCTCCGCTGCCGATGGTCAAGCTCGCAATGTCACTGGCTAGCCACTAAACCTCTTAACAGTTTTGAATTCATAGTACAAGTCTTGTATTGGAACTGGATGTTTTCATGCTATGGTAAGCTTGTTATGCTCCTTCGGTACTTAAAACTACTTGTCTGTGGGTTTTGACACCTAACTTAAACATTATTTAATACTTTATGTGTTTTAAAATAAAGACTATATTTAAAGACTCATTTCAAATAATTTCAATATATATTCCTAATACATTTTAATATAACAGGTTACTAACTTAAACCTGTATATGAGTCTAAGTTTCATATTATTGTGATTCAAGTTTTAATCTTAAAGGTTTTGCTAATGATCTTTTCATGTCGAAACCATTATCACTACCGTGTGAAACTTTGAATCGACTACTGATTTGGATCAGTACCCTGTTATATGTAATCTACTCCTTCAGGAGGAACATATCGTGAGTAAAAAGAATGTTAATGTTGTAAATACATTTAAAAACAAACTAATACATATATTGTAAGACCTAGCAGTCAAAAGAAATCAGCTTAATCGATGAGATTGGAAGTCAAGTATTATGTTATCGGGTTTTCACGCGTTCATTTACTAAGCTCTTCTCAGTCATAATAATACACTGGGGAGTTTCAAATGGGCTTGAAATTTGAATATCTTTATGGAGTAGTATTAAACATGAGGAATTAAATTTAATTTCGGGTTTAAGATACTCGAAGTGGAAAAATTGTATGTACTTGAAATTAAAAGAATTGAATATACCCTTAAAATCATGTCACCTTGACAATGAGTGTTCCAGCCTGATAGTAGATTATATATTTTCAAAGGTTTTTTGAAGGCAAATGATCGTTAGATTTATCGTTTTGCAACGTGAATATATATTTGTTTAATACTACTATTTACAAGGACGAATAACTTTGTAGGAAAAAAGTTAAACCAATGGCACCATCACAATGTATACATCTTACATTGTTAATCAATAACGTAATCTGATTCCATAATAGTATATTTCGTCACTAGGATCAAAAGTGGATCTTTTTAATACGAGCTCCAGTTTAACTGCCGAGGCGAAGCCGAGGCTGGGAAATGAGCGAGTACGATAATGATCATCAAAACATATGTTATTATCCAAAGACTAAAAAGAAGAACTTTTGAATCTCAACGCATCTGTCAAAAACAGTGGTTTTTGAAGCAGTATGACGAAAAATATTTAAACCATTTGAATAATTCCTGAATTGTACAGGAATAAAAGTGTTCAAAATGTTCACACACTGATTAAATTTGCACTGGGAAAATAAGGGAATAAAAAGTCAAAATTCTGCAGCTTGGTAACGAGAAAATGGAATTTTATTTTTAAACAATTACTCCATTTACATAGACTATGTAAACATCTGGTTGACTTTAACACTGATAGTAAAATAAAAGAGACAGTCACTATGTACAGAGGCCTAAAGGGTTTTGGGCGTCCCGTGATCAGTGGGCTCAAGATAGAGGCGCCAAAAACCCGCGGCCCAAATCCTGGGCTCCCTACAACCTGGAGACGACGCTTCTGTTATAAAAATGTACTTGCTTAAAAAAGGTGTAAGGTACATTTACTGTGTTACTGGTCATCGTTTTGTTGTCAAAATTGCATTTCATGTGTGTATTAATAGTTTTCTAAGGTTATACATTCCCACTTTCAAAACTATAAACTTGTAAAAGTCTGTGGAATAAGATGTAAAGTTGTATTTGTTAAAAAGAATATTACTGACTATACATTTGTTCAATTCAGCTAAAAGTTAACAAATATAATTGCATAAGAACTTGTGTAGTACTTCTGTGTCTCGAGTATTTGATTAGTATACTTTTAATCACTAAAACTACAGGACTCATTAAGTAGCTTTGTTTGGAAATAATAAACTGAAAAAAGGGTTCATTTTCTAACCAAAATAAGAAATGAAAAATATATAGGAAAATTAACTTGTTTTTAATTTCATACGGTTTGCTAAATTTAGTATAAAAAAGAGATTAAAACAGATTACTTGGCTGTTTGCTTTTAAATGTGCAATTACATTTTTACTTCAAATACATAAGGGTTAAGTTAAACGCATGTACTCAAATCAATTGCAAGTTTAAGTTTATAGACATTTAACATACGAAAATTAATTTCCCATTCTCATTGAAACTAACAATTGAAAAGTAACGACATTATAACATTAAGTCTGAAAATCCTGAATTGACTTTTGACGAAGTTAAAGAATTGTTCTTCCAGTGAGTGTGTGAAGCCCCTCCCCGTGTCTCCAGGCCTCCAGCCTCGGTTTACTTGTAGGGCGCGGCCTGAGGCCTCTCGAACAGAGGCCTTAGTAGCTCATCGGCTGACAGCTCGCCATCCTGGTTGGAGTCAATGAACTTGTGCACTATCAGTCGGGCGAGCTCTCCGTTACTCTGTAGCTCGTCCGCGAACCAGTCTGCTGGGAAACTGTCAACAATATATTTAACTAGTTAATATTAGGTTAACTTTTGTTGAATATTTCTCGGCTCTATCATAGGTTTTCAATTGTCAGCCGGAAGAAGATGTCACTAGTAATATTTTAACCGTCGAGTTTTTATTTTTCCATCAATTTTTGAATTTACGATTTATTTTCTTACAAAATATATTGACAATGTATTTATCGTAAAGGCATATAGACTGGTTTTACACACTAGTTAAGGTTCAAGAGATTAGTAAAGCTGTAACTTATTGCAAAATTAAAGGAAATGCATTCATTTTAGACAGGTAATTTTATTTAAGAATATGTTACAATGGAATGGAGGTTTTCCTTGAGATATTTTTTTCCTGTTTACCTGTTTACATCATTAGTCTGCGGTATGTCTTGGCTGATCTCGGTGTCTGCTCTCTTCCCGAAGCCACGGGCCGTGGAGAGGGCGTGGTTCTTGAACCCTCGTATTGACCTGGGCTTGTCCCTCATGTAGAGGGGGACGCTGCCCGTGGCCACCGTCACCAGCAGGACCATCAACCACATCAGCACCGTGTACGCTCTCATTGAGCCCATCTACACACCACAATAACACCATAAGCTATAGAGTATGTCACTGATTCTACTTTTACAGATGATTCATTTTCTAAAGTTGTCATAGCTGTCTGTGCGTTCGTTGTAAACAGTAACTTAGTGAATGTTATATGGCACGTTGTCCTGTCTTAGATCAGGTTCATAAAAAATGTAAGCCTTATTCCCAAAGGATAGAGTTTTTATATTAATTTTAAGGCAGATTACTGATAAAAACATACTAATACTCTATTCGTCGAAGGCGTCAGTTTAAGGGATAGGTTATTAAGAAGTTAGTACATCAGCACGCTAGTAGCCATTAGCAGTCAATTATGAGGAATCTCCTATGTTCTCTATGTTTATACGCAAGATTTCTACTTATAGAAAGCTAGACGGGTTCACTCACTCACTCACTCACTGACATAAACTATCAGGCACTTCCCGTAATCAAACCCCCCTCGACCCCATACTTGAATTAAAGCTCTTAACGAGAAACTCCCAGAAAAATTACCAAAAGTTAACATTTGTGAGTTTTTGGGGTATTTTTGGGGCGGGGAAAATTCCACTTTTTCAATCTTTCCACTTTGAGTGTGTTTTGTACGGAAATGGTAAGAGAAGGCAAAAAATTTTTAATACAAATGTTGTAGAACATTTAATTTCCAACGAGCGGTTATCCGTCAGATTTAAGATCCGATCATCCGTTTAGCCGCTATTCATCGGAGAAGAGGTAATTTTGAGTATTTTGGCCCATTTAAATGTGTACAGTTTTGGAAAGCCATTTAATGAAAGCACACTATCTTTGGCTAATACCACATATTTGTATCAGCTGATTTTAAAAATAGCTTCTTCCCTATAGGGGAAATTCGCTAAAACCGCCCGTGTAGGCGATACTAATTTGCTCACATGAGGTTTATATAAATCAGCTGTTACAAAACAAGGTGAGCACATTATCGCCTACACGGGAGGTCCAATATCGCGAATATCGTTTGGTTCGGTATTGGAAAGTGTAATCAACCGATTGTTTTTCTAATGATAAATTTGACGGCCCCGCGGTAGCCCAGTGGATATGTTGTCATGTGATTCAAGATCATGTGGTCACGGGTTTGAATCCTACTTTTGTTGCTTACTTTTTGAAGTCTGCAATTTATTTCTGTTTAATTTGACTTTATTTTGTTTTTAAAAATTCATTTATTTGTAATTTGCACAACGAACAGCCACCATACATTGCTCTGCGGAGTTAGGTTAGGTTAGGTTAATATAATTATGTCGTGAACTGAAGTCTAATTTGTTGTTGTTTTTTTAAACGTAAATTCATTTGCAGAACTCCAATTTAACATTGTAACCACAACTTTGTATTTACATCTGATTGACTTTGATTGAGTCAGCACTTTATTTTTTGCTTTTATTCACCTCGAAACAACCATCGTAGTCGAGAGTGCATTCGACAAAACTAACAAGCAGCCGGTTGGTCAAATGTTTCGATATCGAACCGATATGGGGCCGCCTCTGTAGGTGTTAATGTGCTCACCAAAGGTCATTGTTGTGTAGTTTTTATTTGGTTAATGAACTACAATAGTTGAGTTTGATTTAAACTTGAGTTGACTGAGGAAGATAAGTGAGCGAAGCGAACTCCAAAAGGGGGTTAAGCCTAGTTTACTATATGCTTCTTGACAGAAAACAAATACCAAATAACTATCGTGAGAAAATATTTAATTTACTTATAATATAACCATTTATTTTTGGATCAAAAAAGTAGTTCTAAAATACAAATAATATTTATTAATTTAGTAAGCTTACGTCTTAAAGACTCTAAAGGCGAAATTATAATAGGGAATGAATCTGTACCAATATATTTAATGTCAAATCGGGTGTGAGACAAGGATATAGTCTATCGCATTTGCTTTTTAACTTAGGTAAAGAAACTTCTTTACAAGAGGTATGAAAAACTACATTAGGTATTAAATTAGGAACAGAAGTATCAAGAAATATATTTCTAATTATTACAGATGTCATGGTGATGTAAAGGAAGCAGGGAGATTATTGAAGAAATTTCTGAAGTACTGATTAATAAAACAATAACAATGGGGCTAAATTTTTACAGTGTACAAACAAAAGCAGTACAATTTGGAAGAGCAAGAAAAAATTTTAAAGGAAATTTCCAAGTAAAGCAACATAAATTTGAAATAATTATTGAATTGAAGTATTTAGACTAATAGTGAACAAACAGAGTAATGAGGATGAAGAAATACAACATAGAATAAACTTAGTCAAGAAGAGCAAATATGATTCGAACACGACATTGTTACTAAATTACATTCCAATCCTACAAAGTTAGAGCTATACCAAACTACAAGCTATTTTATTTTATTGTAGAAACATTCATTCTAAACAAAAACACATGAAGAAAGTTTGTAACTTTATAAAATAAATTAGTCACAAAGAAAATTGGATCAGAAAAAGAGCATGGTTTAAGGAGAATATAACATAAAAGAGGAATACACCAACAATGCAATACGACAGACAATGTAGCAAAGGAAAAGATAAGACGACTAAGATGGACAGGTAATATTATCAGGCGAAGCGAAGACACAATCATCAAATAAATATGGCATAGCAACCCAGCGGAAAGGCAACCCCCAGGAAGACCGAAGAAGTGGTGGAAGGACCAGGTGCTGAGAGATATGAGGAAGATGCAGACTACTGAAGCAGATGCTGAGGACCGTTGGCTATAAAGGCAGCTTGTTAATGAGGCCAAATTTCACTTGGAGTATTCGTGGCCATGGGAGTAAGTGTAAAGTAAATATTATTATTCATTTTGTAACATAGTCATCAGTAGATTTACTAAGAATAGAGTCTATATACGTTTTTAAAAGCTTTATGATATTTTACATTTCATTATTTAATGTTGTTAAATAAAATATCAAAAAACTGAAAGATTAAAAAGGATTTGTCTGATATTCTCTGACAACGTTAACCACAAAATACTACTTTTAGAGACTAGCAAAATAATAAGACAATTAATATGTTATGTACCATTTTGTTTAGTTTTATATCAAGGCTGTAAATCATTGAGATATGAAACTTTTTTATATTAGTTACCTGAGATGTTATATGGTCCGGAAAGGAGCAGTCTGGGCTGTGGCAGAACGTGAAGTGCGGATGGGAACACCGCTGGCTGACCTCTGCAACATAGTGGACAGTGTGAGCTTAGACTACGTAGCTGTAGGTTATGGGGGAGGGGTGTAGGTGGAGGGGAGGGGGCATTGGTAGGGTAAAGTGGTGGAAGTGAAGGCGAATCAAAGGAAAGCTTTGATTGGTGTAATGTTGAAGGTCCAATATATGATGCGAAAAATTTAACAATTTGTAACTTTTTTGTTCCTTAAGTACAATTTTAACATTTTAGTTATTTAATTGTATTATCTTAGTATATGTACTATCGGGAAAAAATTCATCAAGGTAGCTTGAGTTGCTGACCCTACATTCTTAAAGTTCTCACGTACTGCCAACCGGGGGACACCCTGGTGCGGGGCAGGGACATTCACAAATATGAGACCAGAGGCAGGGATAATTACCGCATCCAAAAATATAGAACTTGTGCTTTCGAACAGGTTCCGTCGCAAATATGCGTCAAAATAGTCAACAAGGTTCCTGACAAATCAAGCAGCCAGCAAATCAAAAATAATTAAGCTTGAAATAAAATAATAGTAGTTTAGTATATGACTTAAATTACACACATAAACTTCAAACTGAAATTCGATCAACTATTTTTTTATTTAAAATGAGTTGCTCAGTTATTGTAATCTGTATCTGTGTTAGTCAAACAATAACTTACGCTGAATGATTTGATACAGTAAACAATACCCATCCGCTCACGTAAAATAATCCAAGTGATAAATTTGGGTTCTTTATTCAAGACTGACAGGGACTTATCACATAATGCCAGCATCTCAGTAACCATTACTCTTTATTTTAAACCTTTTATTTTCTAGAGTTCACAGAAATCTGTTTACGCCAAAACTCTTGAATGGTCTTGCGAATTTGAAAAATGAATTAATCCCATTATAAGGTTTAAATGAAGGCAATATTACTCTGAATCATTGTAATTTTGTTCTATACCATATTAGAAGATATGTGGTTCTTTTAATGTATAAACAAATTAACTACTAATTCCAACGGGTTTTAAAACTAAGAGAAGTAATCACTAAAACAAGTTTATCTTGTAAATGTTGAACTTATACGTAAAGGTACATAAATCAAGAAAATAGTAATGTAAATTTACACGTTATATAATATTCAATCAAATTTAAAAAGCAACTAATACTTGATATAAACAAATAAACTTATAATTTTATTATTAATTCTCTGATTGCCATGATAATGACTGGTGTAGCAGGTCTAAATTGATTGCCTTGTACTTTTTTTAAAGTATGTATTTTTTTATGTGAATTCTCTCAGCAATTATTGCAAACACATGAAATGTTTGTCTTTCAACCACTACCAAACTGATTTGTTACGATTTAAAAACACATCGTAAAACAGCCGTTTTCTGTTTAACGAGCAGAGAGTATTTTTTCGTTTGGTGTGCCTTACTTTTTGCTCGCGGAAGTAATAAACATCTGATTCATTGTTGCTTTGGACTAAGCTAACTGACTCGGTGTTTATAACCTCAATCTCGTGAACTCAGCCAAAATGGAAGAAAGTGAATTTTTGTAGGTTGTTATCCGTAATTGAAGTTTTAGGACAAAATTGTATATGTAATACGAGTGTAAATTGTCTTTGGAAAATGACCGCACTCTGCTACAGTTTTCTCTCAAGTGACAAAGACTTACTTTACGCTCTCAATACATTAATACAAATTTTATTTTTTACCCGTTTTTTTAAAATATAATCAATGTAATAGTTTATGGGCTCCACTACAGTAGAGCCTATGTATGAGTAAATAGTAGTCCATTTAAACTGAATATTTGTTACTGTACATTAGAAAAAGGAACAGAATAATATTGCGTTAATAAACTGCTTCCGAAGGTTTTGTTTTCTTGGTAAGGGATACCTAATGAATTATTCAAACCCAATTTGGTTTTATCTACCAAGATCAGACCATTCTCACGTACACTTATTGCCGATGATCCTCGTATATACGAGAAACACATTCCATTCCCCTGGGATGAGTAAATTCGGCATACAGGGTTAAAGTTTGAAATTTTGAAAATCTCTTAATCCCACAATTCCATGATTGATCAGTTTTTATTTTGTAACATTTCCCAAAATGTATTTCCTCCAAAAATTATAAGACGGTAAAGGATACTTTAAACATTTACCGAATATATTGATATAACTTAAAACTTTCACTGAACAATTTCCCATGAAAGTTCGGGGTGGAATCAAAAAATACTCAAAGGAGAGACATCTTGTAGATTTCTAAGTTCACTTACATATCACATCGGTCTGAAACCTTTCAAATTAATAGTCATAGTTACATGTTATCAATGGTCATTAATTTACAATTGATTTCTAATCCCAAAAGATGAACATTTATTTATTGAAGATTAGTATAATATTTGAAGATTAAGATGAAGATAATCTTTAACTAACATATCATTAGAGCCATTTGTCATGTCACCAAAAATTAAGAGATAAACTCCATATTCTAGGCAAAATATCTCGTTGGAAATGCAAAACTGAACTGTTGCAATTACAATTATAAATGGTAAATGTATATGTAAAATTCAAATAAAGCATCACGTTATCGATTAACTACTTAAAATGCAATTAGTAATAGTTTGTATCTCGATCTTTCCAATAATGACATTATACACTAGATAAATTATTTAGCTTTGTGTGTGTTGGATTTAAAAGCGTTACTGATTACTTATCATTACTTATGCAAAGTGCCAAAAAAGGTGTTGCAAAATCCAATAGCTAAATATCTTATATATGTGGGAAATGATTACTTAAATGAATACCCAGGTGATATATATTTACATCTATCTATATTATTTAAAAAACCTCTTGATTATTGTTCAACAAGTTGTGGCCTCAACAACTATTATTTTACATACACGTCTGATATACCTTAGTCCTAAATCCAAATCTCTTGCTCTCCAGTTTTATTTTTTAGTATCTCTCTCTAAGGTTCCACCTTCTCTAAGGCTTCTCAAGGGCTCTCAAAGTGCCAATGTTAATCTTGTGCAAATAAAAACCCATTCAGATAGACCGATTAAAACAAAAGTATATTTTTCAAAGGTCTTTTTAAGTTTATCCCCCCTGTGTACTAGCCCCCCCTATGTGTTATCCCTCCCCACCCTTTATGTGTGTATATCCCCCCTCCGCAAACGCTCTGAGTTCGTGACTGTCAACATTAATATGTAGATTAATTACCGCTAACAGGCACAGGCGTGTTATTAGCATATTTACACATTTAATGTTATAACAATTTTTTGTGAAACAGTAATTTTTAATAAGGCCTTTTATTAGTAATTAAAGGGCAGGTGGACATGGAAACAAGTCTAGCGAAGGATTAAATATTGCGGATAGTTTTTTTGGGAAATGGAATATGGTTGTTGTAACAGTAAATCAACATCTTGTAAAAAACTAAAAAAAAGTTAAACTCTTCAATAACAGCAAAACATAGGTTATTATTCATATTATAGTTTTTTATGTATCATATTCGCTTGTTTTTTTTTCGCATTGCGGTTTTTGCATGTCTTTTGGTTTTGTTTATGCACGGCTTTAGCTAAGCTTTAACAAAGTAAGATTCTAGAACTATTATACAATACAAAACATATGGATGTTGTAGACAATTTGAATTTAAAGCTTTATAAATTAACCTGTAATATTTTATTGTTATTTTTGGGTAAATTTGTTTGGATATAATAAACAAAAGGATTATTTTAGCGCAAGCAGTGTTTGCACTAGAATGGGGTATTAGATTCAAAGTAATAAAAGCCTATAAATTTTATCATCTAAATTGTTTCTTTATTTTTAATGATAAAAATAATAATATAATGTATTCCAATGAAAAGGTTTTAGCGTGCAGCGAACAGTGAAACAGTCTCTAACGAAATGGAAATATGTCAACTAATTGATCTAATGTCTTAATTAATTTTGGTTGTATTTTAATGCACGACAAATTTGTGAATTTCTTTATAAATAAATAAATAAAATTCTTTATTTTAGTCATAAATACTTCATTAACTCAGGAATCCGCAGTCAACAATATGCTCAGCTTACTCAAAACAGTGTATACTTAAGTATTGATTCTGTAATATACTGTAACCTTATTGCTGGTAAAGAAGTGGGGCTTTAGTAAACTAAATAGTCGTTTAAATTTAATAATGTTTGTTTAGCAGTTCAAATATTTACTATAATCTTCCTCAAGACCAAAAGTAAAAGTAAAATCATGTAACTATTTCTTGAAACATATAACGATGATGAATATTCTATATAAAGTAATAATACATTTATAAATATTTAATAACCCCGTAACAGCAAACCTGCATACTCAGCGAATTTCCAACGCATATATATGTATATTAATACCACATAAAGCCACATACCAAGTTTCATCAATATACATTCATAAATAAACGATTTATGACATTTTAATTATTCTCCATAAGAATAACATGGCGGCTGAGTATACAGGTTTGCTGAAGCAAGGAACACAAAAAATGGGGTTTTATACAAATATCAATATAACTCATGTAGGTAAAGCCATATACCAAATTTCATTAATTTATTTTCATAATGAAGGGAGATAACACGTTACTTATTCTCCATAAGAATAACATGGGGCTGAGTACGCAGGTTTGCTGCTACGGGAGCCATTGGTAAAAATTTTTTTTTTTTTGAGCAAATATCAATGGTCCAGAACCAGATGAAGTCGTATACCAACTTTCGTCAGTATACGTTCATAAATAAGCGAGATATAAAATTTTTATTTTCCTCCATAAGAATAACATTAGACAACGTACTGTGTTTAACACTCTCAATATCTCGGTAACCAATTGACGAAGAGAAATGATCAAAATACCAATTGTGTGTTTTTTTTAAGCTGAATCCAATAGTAAAAACTAAAATTTGACTATTTCCAAAATTATATGTAAAAAATTCGAAAAACCCATTTTTGGGGTACAAAACCCCCCCAAAATACCCCTTCGGATAAAGCGATCTGGCTGGTTTTCGAACTCAAAGTCATAAATGTTGCTTTACACGTTTATACCAAATTTCATCAAACTCGGATAATTTTTATGAGAGTTATCGTGCTCACGGACACACACACACACATATATATATATATATATATATATATATTTATATATATATATATATTTATATATATATATACAGTTTCGAACGAATGGTGTTTTTGGGGTCTGGGGGCCTCAAAACGAAAAGTTATCATGGTCCCGGGCCTAGGTCTTACCATTCCGACTACGGTAATAGCTTCTTCCCTATAGGGGAAATTCGCTAAAATGTGTAGAGTATTATGTAAATTAATCAAATAGTTGTGTAAAACTCTACGAAAGTTACTAGAATAAAGATTGACTCTGAATTTATCAATCCAAACTGCAAATTGAAAACAGAAATGAACAAAAGACATTTTATAAAAAAAGTAAATATCAGATAAGCTCTCAGAGAAATAAACAGGAATCAAAAACAGTTTCAGAATATGAGTTCTCTACATGCATTACCTGTGGTCGTTTGTATTATGTTACAAAGTATTTGATGATGATATTCGTTGAAATGAAGATGAAAAGCATATATTTGTTATGTAATATTATGTATTTATTTTTATTATTTATTATTGTTCATATACTGTTCTTATTTTAAATAAATAGGTGTAACGTTTATCATTTGTTTTAAAATATTTATACTATGAGTAGTGTTAAAACTTGTCATAACATTATAAATAAACTGATAATGCAACTTTGATTATGAACCTATTTGGGAGGAATAGACAACTAAACAATCTATTTTATTAATTATCATATATTCACGCCCATTGTGGATTAGATCAATATGAAATTTTCAAGTATATATTCTGTTAAGGCTTAATAATAACTACAATAATCACTAATAATATTTCACTTTTGCTAGTTTCATTCTTACTTAGACATTTTATTTTCACCTAAACGTTTCGGGTCGTCATTATTGGTAGGAAGTTTATAACATTTTTATAACCTTTCTACCGATGAAGATGTCTAAAGTGGCATCGAAATGATTAAGTGAAAAGAAATAGTGTAAGTTCCATTGAAACTGCCAAAACGTAATTATTAGTAATTATTTCAGTGTTTCACTTAAATTTAAGAATTTAAATAACAATAATAATGTTCTAAACATTGAATACCCAAACATATGTTGTTACGTTGGTTTTATAGGATTACAGGGTTTAAAGCTAATATATTTAGAATCTTTTTTAAATCAACTATATGCTACCATCAACGATCACACCTATTAATTATCATAAATAAATTAAAGGATTTTAAGCGTCATAAGTATCGGTATTAACATATAATAATACATTCTTACATAAGATTATATAGAATGAGTTTAAAATTTAATTATGTTTAATTCAAATTATTAAACTCCTTCTTCAATTCGTGTATTACTAGTAAAATATATTTGTTTTTTATTTGAGTGTTCTACGTGTAGATCAGTTTTATTTTAACAAATATATATTTATGACTTAACAGTAAACAATATACAACGTAAAAGAAACAGGCAAAGGTGACATTAAGTAACCATAAATTAGTTTGTATGAAATGGAAAACGTTAAATATTTCTATGACAACACCCTAAGTATAGAACGAGTATTAATCTTTAAATGGTTATCTGTTTTATTATTTACTGATTAAATCATGTATTCATACGAACCACACGAACGTTCATGGATTTTAATAAACGTAACTATTTAATAAAATGTGAAGTTCATTATAAGGTGCTCTTCTGTAAGTTTTGCACAATTTAAATCACACCATTAAAATTATTATTTAATTAAAATTAATAAATTATATTTCTACTGTTGACAAATTTAACTGAAAAACAAAAACCCAAATATGATAATAGTGTTGAAGAATGTCTGTAATAAAGCTGAAATTAGTAAGTAGTATTCAAATAAGGTAATGTTTTGGATAATTTACTTAGAAACATTGTTTTAATTAAACTAAAAGAAAGTATTATTTCTCTAACAAGAATAACAGTGATCCCGAACAATTTTCTCTGACACTTTACAAGAAGATAATAATGGAGTATGATTAAATTATTATTTCTGAGCAAAATCTTGTCTTCAGCTAGGGGTTATAAAATGTTTTGCTACTTATCAGCTATGAGTTATTCATATTTGATACATTGTTTTGTTGACGTGAATAAAAACATGCATATAACTTGTCCATAAAAACACGTTTCTAATTGATTATTGTGATAATACTAAATAAAACTACCTTAAACGTAAATATATAGCTCCTTTAGAGTATTTTTTGGCTATTTAATATTTGTTACGTTCTATGGTTTGTGTTTTGAATATAATTTCTCGTTTTCTTTCCTATAATATTACTAGGTGTACGCTCATTCCTCGGGTATAAAGAAAATCGGAACACATGATCAAACTTAAATCGAGTCTCATACAAAATTCATTATCTGATTTGAGTAAAATCATCAGAATACATTCCGTTATCATTTAACTGCCGCCAGAATCCGAGGTTTTATGTCTATATAGCTATAGTTTTAGTCACTTCTCCCCTAAAAACCACTTACCGCGGTAGCTGAGTGGGTATCGCACTGGCTCTTAGAGCGAAAGGTCGCAGGTTTCGATCCCGTCGCCGACCTAACATTTTATTCGTAGATAAACATTCATACATTTATCACTTGTTTTTATCAAAGGAAATGTTGTATAAATCATAAATTTAGTAATTTTTAAAATAAATTGAAGATATCAGGTATGGTTTGTTGTTAGGATTGGCATGGGTGCGTAATCTTAGAACAAACAGAGTATTTTGAGCTAGGCAGTGATTTTAGCAGTGTGGTTAATTTAACTTTTAAGAGAACAGCAAGTTTCCTAAATGAAGTCATGTTAACAATTTCTTTAGGCCTAGTCAAAATATCCTTAAGGATTAACAATAAGTCGTCATGTCTAGTTGTTTAGATGACAAAATGAGATTTCAATATATTGTTTCAATAGCCTCGGCTATCCTGAAATTAAATGCTATAAGCATGGGTTGGTCCAAGACCGTACTTAAATCTTTTAAAACGGCAAGTAGCCTAAGTGTATAGGCCTACATTTTATAGCCATAGGTCCAAGTTTATGATGAAAACAGCTCACTATAATCCATACCTAGGATATGTCAAATCATTTCAGATAACCTGTACAAAAGGCTTAGTTTGGTTAGCATAGTTTAAAGCTTTTGTTTTGGCTCGCTACAACGTTCCTGGTAATGTGTTTAAAGTATTTTATAACAGTTGTATTTTACAAAATGAGATTTCAATATATTGTTTCAATAGCCTAGGCTAACATGAAATTAAATGCTATAAATATCGGTTGGCCCATGACCGTACATGAAACTTCTAAAATGGCAAGTAGCCTAAGTGTATGGGCCTACATTTTATAGGCATAGGTCCAAGTTTATGATGAAAACAGCTCACTATAACCCAAACCTAGGATATGTCAAATAATTTCAGATAACCTGTATAAAAGGCTTGGTTTGGTTAGAATAGTTTAAAGTTTTGTTTTGGTTCGCTACAACATTCCTGGGAATGTGTTTCAAGTATTTCACAACAGTTGTATTACCAGTTTAATGTCGGCTTACTCTTACTGTAATCCAACCCTAGGCTTCGTCAAATCGTTCAAGATAACCTTCCGAGAAAGGCTGTTTGGTTATAATAGTCTGTAGCTTTTATTGTGGGGACGTACAAAATTACTGGTAATCTATTTTAGGTATTGTAGACAATTTTTATTATTAATTTAGCGAAAATATAACCTAGTAAATAATTGTCCTACAAAATAAATTTTAAGGTTGGTCGCTTACTGTGACTAACTTGATGAAAGCTTTCTAGACAAATTGAGGCTTTGTACTTTTTACACATGACAATCACAATATTACCAATTGTCTAAGGCAATGTAATAAAACAAACTATTTTATAAGTTAAGTTAATATCTTAGTATCTACAGTCATTTATTTTTAAAAGTTATTTTGAGCTTTTCCATCTGCCACACGCGTCGTCTGCCACTGTCACAATCGTCGCCTCCGATGACTTACGATATTTACACAGAGAAGTCGATATTGTGTAAGTCTTGAATAATTTTAGCACAGAAGTTGAAGTGTTGAAGTGCCCCTATGTAAAATAAATTGAAGACCAGTAAATTTGTTATTTTAAGATGGCCAACCAATCAACCTTCTCTGCCTATCCAAACTTTCTGACAGCGAGTGGGTAACTAATCATGTATACAATCACGTATAAAAGGTCTGGAATCTGTAGGAAACTAATACCCACGTAAATGAAATATAACCCAAATGGCTTCCAGAAATGATTACAAAAATATACTAGCAACATGGATGTCAGTTAGTACAGGTTTTATGATTTACTTTCAAGTACTTTCTAAACAGTGGATATTGACGAATGAGTGACTGAGCAAAATAATTCAATCTAGAAAGAGAGGAAGGCGGAATGACCTTAGTGAATTCGCAAGAGTGAATTCATACAAATCAGTGCAACGAATAAGGAGAAGGAAGCGAACAAACGCCAATATGTAGTGATAAATAAATAAGGCTTGTAAAAAAATTATTAAGTGAGGTGGTATTATCTATTATTTTATGTTTAGTAGAGGAACTTGCATAAGTAAACTTTAAACTATCACAGATGCACAACGAGACGAATTCAACAAAGTAAACAACAACTAAACAGACCATTATACTGTCATGTTTATGAGACTAGATGCGTGTCAGGGCTACAAGAGCCGGTTATAAATTACTAATCACATCGGAACGTCACAGGTAAGCCGACGTGTAAAGTCACGCGATCTAAATTTATATTATATATATTGGTAACTGTAAGTGATAATTTCCCTAACTATAAAATAAAACAATTTCACAGGTTTAAAAAAATAATTATTGGCAGGGACAGCAACAGCTACTGCTCCTGTTACATGTTTTAGCTCAAATATATGATGGACCAATTCATTGATCACTATGTGCGATTTGCCACTGCATTTTAATTGCTTGGATTAAGTAGGATTGATTACATTTTAGTTGGTACGATTTAATCTAAATAACACAGTACTCTTTAAATTTACTGTGTAAACTGAAATTTATATAGGGTGTTGAAAAAAACCTTCAGGACTTCGCGATATGATTACTTACATAAAAACTAAGGAAAAAGTTAACACATGTCCTAAAATGCTGGGTTTTCCGTATACCCGTCTGTATGTGTTTTTTACCTCACCAATTATATCTTACGAACCACTAAACGTATAAACTTCAAACTTGGTACATGGGTGACTATTAACAAGACCTATTTAGGTATCAAGTATCAAGTTTCCACTTTGTACTATTTTAAATGGCGGTCATTTTAATATTTTAAAGCTTAATATCTTAAAAACCGTAAATTTTACGAAAGACTTTACAAGAGACAAAAAGTTGGGAAATTTTATCTTTTAAACAATAGTATAAAGGTGATTAAGATCGGGCCATAAATAACAGATTTATTTCAGTTTGTTTAGTAGAATAAATGCTTATTTTGCTATTATTGCCACAAAATAAGCATGTATTCTAATAAACAAATAACAATAAATCAGTTATTTATGGCCCGACCTTAATAATCTTTATACCATTGTTTAAAAAATAAAATTTCACAGCTTCTTTGTCACTTGTAAAACTTTTCGTAAAATTTACGGTTTTTAAGATATCAAGCTTTTAAATATAAAAATAGCCGCCATTTTGAAATAGTTCAAATTAGAAGCTTCATATTACATACCTAAATAGTTCTTGTTAATAGTCGTCCACGTACCAAGTTTGAAGTTTATACGTTTAGTGGTTCGTAAGATATAATTGGTCATGTAAAAAGCACATACAGACGGATATACGGAAAACCGAGCATTTTAGGGCATGTGTTAATAGGTACTTTTTTCTTAGTTTTTATGTAAGTGATCATATCCCTAAGTCCTGAAGGTTTTTTTTTCAACACCCTGTATAAAAGAAAAGAATTATCAACTTACATCCTGTAATAAAACATTTTACAGTTATACCAAAACCATAAATATAACCAAGTTTTTATTTTTATAATGGATTGAAAAAGTAGAAATATTTTATTATTAACATTCTTTGTTATGTATATTTTTTAACAATTAATTAACTAACACCAAAAATTTAAGATATCTAGATTTTATTTGTTAAAAACATTTTAGAAGGATAGCATCAAATCTATTAAGTATTAAATGATCTTTTAAGTATAATTTAAGGGCCCTTAACGTATTGAAGTGCCATTTTGGGTTTGAAACAACATCCACCTCCAGCACCTTATCCCCTGGGCATTCAACGTTTCATTGTTAGTCTCATAGATTACACTTAAAAACACACCATGGAAAATAGAACAGCGGTTTTATGCTACATTTTGGAATGACATCACGGTATAAACTAGACTTCATTTGAGCTGGGTTATCCCAAAAATATTATTTCCTGAAATTGTATCAATTATATTTGCTAGTTTATAGTCAATTATGTGTCTATACATCTTAAACACATCAAGTTCATATGCACAATAATTCTCTTTTACAATTCCTCAACATGAGAAAGTTAATCATTATCTTACCTAATATTATGTGTCCCTAATTCGCACTAAAGCTATGCTTAATAGTAAAGTATTGTTAATACTATAAATCATTTCGTGAGTTGTGAAAATTCGGTGTGGAAGAGATCTCACTAAAATTGTTGAGCTCAGTCAGCAAACACGATTGCCAAGATAATTCAATAAAGTCCTAATGTGGTGGTTCTTTCAAATTTTAAATCTAAAATATAACCAACATATTGTTTTTGTTCTCGTTTTTTTACTGTAATTTTTCCCAGGTTCTCTGTTAACCCAAACTGACGATTTCGGTATTGAAAATAGTCTTAAAGGGTCCATAAATGTCTTATTTGGCAGACCTTTATATTTATACAATTTTAAAATTTACGTTTAATCATACAGTAACGAATTATCAAGACTTCAAATATTTTGATTTATCCGGTTTAACACTAATTTTTACTAGAAGAAGGGTTCAGTATTAATGTATACAAAGACACATTATTTAATAGGACAGGAGTTACTTTATGCATGCACGAACCTAGCCTCATGCACTAATCACTATTTAGCATTTACTCACACAAATAGCAAAAGGATTTGGCAACTGTTTTTAACTATGAAATACGATATTAGTATTTCAATATATAATTTATCCTCCATCCAGCATGTTTCGTTCATAATAATACAGTTTGAATACAACAAAATTACCATACAGTTTAAAATCACAATTCCAAAAACTTCCCTTTTTTAAGGGTTTCATTTGACGTTTTCCAGCAAACTCATGTAGTCTATTTATAATCTATTTGCATGATCTATGAGGATATTTCATTATATTTTGAAAATAAATCTTACACTATTAACATCGTATTACCATACGTTATTAACATTGTTTACCTTCTCAAAATAATCATCTATACTTTTAATTATCTCGTCAACTTCCCTCGGTTCATTTCATAGTTTCTATATTAGTTTTACGGCTTTCCCGTTATAACTAAGTGGAATAATACTAGCCGGCACTCCTTATTTGACAGATCGGTGGATTTTTAGCTACATGCTTCTGCTCAAACGACATAGTTCTTCTGCTGACATTGAAATCAATTTAAATTTTATGTTGTCTTCTTCTTATTGTACATTAAATTAGATCTGGAACTGGTATATTATAACACATTAGTTTGAATATCTGTCACCGTGTCAGTATCATTAATTACGATTAAATTACTTTAACACTACACTTACTCTGTATGTTTAGATCATATCCCCAAACCATTATCCCAACCGCAACATTCTACTTTTCTATGCGGATATTTAATTAACCATGTAAACCTCTCTAAATTCCTCTAAGACTCAATGAAAGACTAAACATTTTCGGTTGTGTTACAGGTTGTTATGTTGAAATAAATTGTGTTTAATAAAGATAAAAGTAGACTACTGCATATGTAATGTCGGTGACTTGTCAAAAGAAGCAAGAGTCCCGCCCCCTGCTGTTGAATAATAAGTGAATAAACCTGACAATCATAGCGTCCTGTGTAACCCAAATTGGATTTGAAACGAACAGTTGTGGTGCTGATACTTACTTTCTGTTAGATTTTACCTACAACTTTAAATTTACAACTTTTCTGTTAAAACTCTATATGTTGTTTGTGGGCCGATGCCATACGATCGAATCCGTTTGGATTGCAACATATTATAACGTAGTATGAAGTAATTGATCTATAAATTGATATACATTGGAAACCCTAACTTGTGTACACTTCATTATTTTAAATGAAGAGGTGTTTAATGCTACTATATTTTTAATCGCATTAACATAACGTTATACTCGTAATCACTTGTATATTTAAGGACGTGTCTGATTTTTCCTTCCACATCCAGATGTCTTGTTTTATATGAAATTAAACAATCTTGTTTTAGTTTTTGAAAGAGTTTATAATCAAAGCTTTCAGGAAATGATTGATCTAAAATAATTTCCCTTACCTTCATTTATTAAAAACATTGTGTTAGAAAAGTGCAAACGGATGAATCAGATGTCTATCTTTGGCACTTTTTGGTTATAGCAAAATACTAAGTAAAGGAGCAGCAATTCTTAATGAAAAGACATACTTACTTAATCATAGTTATATAGTACATATTACACTTTGTGTGACGTATACAACTGACCTGTAATGTTACAATTCAAAATATTACGTGTTGTTTCTTCATCATGAGCAAACAAAGAAAACGATGTAGTTGTTGATATTATCTTGGAAGATCAGCCTACACATTACACCAATTGACCTAACCACCTGCCTGATATTTTCTTAATTAAATTTAACAAAATTAGTTTTAATTAACTGGTTAATTAGTTTGATCAGATATGTTTTCATTATTCGAGGAAACTTAAAACTATTTCCGACTAATGCAATTTGTTTACTAGTATTATTATTCGAATCAAAGTAAAAGCCAAATTAAAATTAAATTTAACATCGAGTAAGGATGTATACACAAATTTTTTTATATTATTTATTCGGATTAAACAATACAAATAGTTACAAAATACTTGATAACCGAGAGTAATTGTTTCTTAATGTGCCTCGTTGTGGTGACTGTTGCCATTGATTATACATCCTACGGAATAGATAAACCTAGCATACGGGCCGGGCGTGCCCCGGCATTGCTGCGCTGGCCCCGAGTTTCAGTGAGATCCCGCCAGAGCGCAACCAGTCGGCTCTTCCCCTCTTTCATCCCTCGCTCTCCCTGCTCTCCAATCGCTCCCTCCAGGCCAGCCAGTGTCTCAGCGACTGCCGAGCGGGTAAGATGCACGCGCTGTTTCTCGTGAAAACACGGCACCCGCCGACTTTCCCCCCTCCCTCCCCACAGCACTCCAGGCCGAATTGAGTCGCCGCGGCTTTTGAGAAACACTAGCAGAGATGTCCGTTGACATTCTGTCTTTGCATCTGTTGGTTTCGCTCATCACTTGATACGTTGTGTATGTCAACAATAGACATGAGTAACACTCTAATAGTGTAATTAAATCAATTACGTGTCTAAAATTATTGGTAAACTATGCCTAAAAATGTTGCGTTCAGGATGTTGAAGTAATTATGACTCAATACAACCTGACACCATATTTTGACAAGCTTAACACCGCACAGTGTGTTAATAAAACTGTTACCAGAATAACTTAGTTTAAGATATTTTACGACAAATCTAATGGTTTTGAATTTTTTTACCGAGTAATAAACAACTGAGCTGTTGCAATTCTTGTTATTTATTAGGCCTAGATGTTCAATTGTGGAGAAACCAAAGATGAGCTTTGTCCGGTTAATGTCCGGTCCATGTAAATTGCATCAGCTCGGTTATTTATTACTCGATTGCAATAAGTTAAGTATCGTTAGACTTTTCTCAAATTGCCCTAAAAGAAGATATACTGGTTAATATTTTGTAAAATGACTTATTTTCGAGTCATTTGCGATATAACATTTAAAATGGCCGCCATTTTGAAATTATCACAGATAATTCCTTCATAACGTTCGTGTTGATAGATCCTATCTCCGTAAACAGTTGACTTAAGTTTGGTTGAATTCGGTTATATGGTTTTAAAAATAGTGAAAAACACTTACGGACTGACAAACGGAAAACTAAGTACGGGAGACCCATGTTCATATGGTTAAATGTGTTTATATTAACCCAAGGAACAACGCTATATACCTTTGTCCAGGAGAGTTACGGGACACTGTATAAGTTAAAAAACAACTTATACTTACTACCTGGTTTCTTATTTATAATTTTTTTAGTCTAAAGTTCATCGCCCGTGAAAATCTTCATCTGAAGTTTACTGATGGTGATTTTACTAGGACTCTGAAAACGAGGTTGAACAGGAAGAAGCTATGGTTACTTTCGTAAACGGAGTAGTTTTTTTTTAGCAGAGGACTGTTTCCGGTTATGACAAGATCCGAAATTATAAGAAACCTGTTAAGCACATCTCTGTCGCAGTTAAGTCTAGAGAACTTTCGAGCATAGATTTCCTGATATTGTCTTATATGCTTATTGTGAGCTTCAGTACGTAATTCTTTTTATTCTTGCATTAAATCGAATAGCTACCGTCTAGTAAAAATGGCATTTGCCGTTCCTGTAATTAAAAAAGTTTCTGAGTCATTAAGTGTATGGTTTCTTGGTTTTAGCATGTTATTGCTTTAAGGAACTTAAAATACAGAGTAGCAAATAGTAGCAGAAATTATTATCAGGATTTTCAAAAGAACACTTTGAACAGTCTGTCAAAAATTAAATTAGTGCCGGGAAACCTTGGGAAACCCAATTTTCGGAATTTTCGGAAACAACTTTCGGAAACCCCACTGTGCACCGATTGAAAAATTAGTAAAACCACGAAAATAAAACACGAATATTTAAATGTTGTCCAAAATTTTGGAAATTTGACGCTGATTATGGAAATGATCGTTTTTTCCGCGGAAAAGTCGTTAAAACCCCGGAAAATCGGAAATTAATTGTTTTCTGGAAATACTGTCAAGTGGGTATTCAAAATGTGCAGAATTTCACCCTGAACACGTACATGCGATTATTTTCCGAATCACACTTTTTATCCACGTAAAAGACTTCAAAACTTTAGAAAATCGGAAAATAACTTTGTAATTGTAATACTGTTATGTGGGTATTCAAAATGTGCGGTATTTCACCTTGAACACGATCGTGCAGTTATTTTCCCGATCACATTTATTTCTCCGCGGAAAAACGACGGAAAATCGAAAAAACATTGTTCTTATAATACTCTCATGTGGGTATTCAAAATTGTGCGTAAATTCACCTTGAATACGTACGTGCAATTACTTTCCCGATTACACGTTTTTCCGCGGAATAGTCGTTAAAACCCCGGAAAATCGAAAAATATTATTTTTCTTATAATTCTGTCATGTGGGTATTCATACTGTGCGGAATTTGACCCTGATTACGTATGCGCAATTATTTTGCCGATCGGACAAGTAATTGCCAACAAAGGTTTACAATTTATTCAACACAGAGCGGGCCCGGTACCGTGCTTTTTACAGCGGCCACAGCACTAGTTTCGGTGTTTTTCATCTCAGGCGCGGATCCAGGGGGGGAATGGGTGAAATTTCCCCCCCAAGGCAAAAGGTTGGAGTTGCGCGCGCACCCCCGCACCAGCACTACGTCTGCCCGGCAGCGTCATCTCGTCTGATTGATGCCGTCGTCAGTCAGATCATATGCCTGTAATACTACTACAGAGTGTCCATAGACCGAAAATTCCAGGAAAATTGGATAATTATACGGGCATTTCGACGAAAATTCCTTAATTTAGTTTAAATCCCTTTTTCGGCTGTTCTCGTTCGTGCGGCTTGGTTGTCGTTTCCAGCCAATAAAACAAGTTTTGGTTGTTATTTTCAGCCAATAAGAAACGTTGCCGATCGTCATTTCGGGCCATTAAATGCAACTAAATTCCTGTTTCTGACCCATCCGACGCGAAAGAATAGGCGTTCTTTGGCTATATAACTGGGTCGAATCGCCGATTGTATTCGTAAATACGTTCCGGTTGTCATTCGGGCCTATACAACGGGATCCGGCTATATTTTTCGCTAGGAAAATATGGTACGATTACCAATTTTTATGATAGATTGTGATTTTTGGCATATATTGTGCCTCAGTTGTCAGTTGTCGCGTCGCGTCGTTCGTTGGGCGCAGCTTCTTGCATTGCTCCCGTTTTAGGGAATATATGTTTTATTTATTTGTTTAATTTTGTTTATTTGTTTGATTTTTTTTGCATAAAGATGAAATTGCCATGAATGGTGTTGCTCTTCGTTGTTGTAATAATACATAAATGTTAACATTACATGTAAATAAACTATTGAAGATTAATCAGAAGTTGTGACAAAGCCCTCAATTTTGTATTAACACTCCAAAAGAAATCATTCTTTTTAAATTTTATTAAATTTGTTTGAATCGTTAATTTTCTTAAAATTTTCAGGTTATTTCTTATAAATTATTGTTATTGCTAATGACAAAATTTCGAATTTAAATTAAAACTGTACATTATAGATCATACGAATTTCAGTTGATTTTAAAAATTTATATTTCTGAGCCTGTATGCCCTAAACATTATTAATGTTTTAATGATGGCAAGTGGGCATTTTAGGTGTATAAGAAATTTTCATCTGGGGAAATCAGATATTTTTCAAAACTAGTCATAATATACAGGGTGAGTCAGACCACCCGTCCAGCATGTATAACGGGAGAACGGTTTGGTCTAAAGTCATCAAAAACAATTATTCCTCACTAAAACGCATATGGGCTATCTATTAAAAATATTTTCATCAAAATCTATGTACGGAATGTTCCAAAACTGAAGGTCACGGATTCAAATCTCAACATTTTCTTATGTGAAAATAGGGCCAACATACATTATACATTATTTAAAAGGCCTTTTTTATACATTATTTTAAAGGTCTCGTTAAAATAAACATTTGGCGAAAACAGAATTCACTTATTTTTATCCGTTTCAAAATGGCGGATATTTTTGTGTAAAATATTGACATTTGCGGAATACTCTGTATTTTTTAAACCATTACTCGTACCTTTTTTCTGACTTAAACGAGCCGCCATTTTGAAACGGGTAAAGATAAGTGAATTCTGTTTTCACCAAAATGTTTATTTTAACGAGACCTTTAAAATGAAGTATAATATTTCCTATGTTTACATAAGAAATGTTAGGGTTGCGAACCCTTGACCTTCAGTTTTGGAACATTCCGTACTTAGGTTTTGATGAAAATATTTTTAATAGATAGCCCATATGCGTTTTAGTGGGGAATAATTTTGTTTGATGACTTTAGACCAAACCGTTCTCTCGTTATACATGCTGGTGGACGGGTGGTCTGACTCATCCTGTATATACTAACATAAATAATCGGACAGCTTTGACACATTTATTTTGTCATATAAGTAGGGGAACATATGTTTGCAGAAAGTAAAATTGATAAAATTGGAGAAATACTTTTATTTTTTAATAACTTTTCTCTTAACCGTACTGAGTTTATTTTTTATAAAATTGTTATTATTTAAGAATTTTAAAGTTTCTTATTAAAAGAAGAAGGCTTTGCGGGTAATATTTCAATCAAAATGAACCAAAGAACGCTCTTAACCTTTGAAAGGATTAATTTACTTGCTATTACTTCGGTTTACATTTGCGAAACCACAATTTTTGCGCGTTATGTCACTTGAACAGTGAAGGGATTTGAGCCCATTTTAAGATCGGAAAAGTGTGGCCGTAGCTACTCGGCTACTCGTAGCTACTCGGCTGTCCTCTCAACGCCCAAGGCATTACCAAAGACTTAAAACTACTGGACCGCGCGCGCGCTCACTTGAATTGAATTTGCGGCCAGGGAAAATTTTTTATGGTATGATCTCTGATCCGTATTCCTGAATAGTTTCTCGAATTTTTAATATCAAAAGTAACTATATTCGACCAGGGTTAGTTGCGTAAAAAGAACAGAAAGTTGGGAGTTTTGTAAAATAATCTCCTCGATGGCTGATTTTTTCATATTTCCAGTCATATAAATTTATGTACGATCCACTAGGCTTTAGGTGTTGTTCAATAATGATGTTTTGAAGTTTTTGGTACTGGAATGAATTCTTTTATGAGCAGTAATATCGTTCTTTGGACTAGTGAAACTTTGAATTGTAGCATATAAACTTCGACGTTCGCCAAAAGTTGTAGATTGCATGAAAGTTAATTGGCCTATATCATAAAATTTTGTTGATGAATGAATACCATACAAGACAAATACTTTTTAATAGCAAATGTATTCTTAATAAACATTAATTACCAAGATGGTTCGTTCACCCGTCCACGTAGAGTAGTAAGAACGATTACATAATGTTGCATTAATACAACATTTTGCTATTGAATAACAAAAAATTATCTTCAGTGTATGATAACAGTTGATTATGATTTATTTAACAGACAATACAAGTACAGTACAAAAGTCGTATAACTATGTATTTTACCAAAAAACTAGGTCATGTTGTAACACAGCATCACTGAGTTGAATTTAACAGCGCGGCACGGCTCGTGGCACGTCTTGGATAGAGCGCGGCGAAAAGTTTCAGCATCTTTCCAAACGAATTGTAGCCAAACCAACAACTTTACCGAAAAATGTTTGGAATAAAAGTTTTAGAGAAAGTAATTATCTACAACTTTCCCGCTGGAAGTTTGTTTCTAACCTAAAAATAAAAAATTTCCTCGCTGAGTAACTTTTTCATGTCTCTCTTTAATAACACGTAAGAGTTTTTAATTATTAAACATATTAAAACACGGTAAAAAAAACAATATTTATACTTTCGAATTCCGTAGTTCACGTACACAAAGGATATATAAATTTCATTACAATTCAAACATGGCAGTGAAGTCCAGGAGCGTGTAAACGACAGCGCGTTCATCGCCAGAATCAGCTCTGAGCACACAGCGGCCCACCATTTCTGTTCCGCACAGTCCGACGCGGACCGTTTTTAGCTCACTTAGCGATCTCTCCAGTTACCTCGATGGGCATTACTCGCCGGCCTCGCCGCGCCACGCAGCACAATCATATCTGACAGGAGGGGTAGAAGAGGGGACGGTAGTTGATGGATTCGCCGCTTGAGCGCTTCAGTACGGTAGCTGACGACGCTCCAACTAGGAGAGCTTCTACCGTTAGCCAACAGAATGCGCTCGAGGAGCTCGCCAAGGTCGGCTTCAAAAAACGACATTACTAAGTTTATCTATTAGGATGTATAATCAATGCTGTTGCGTACTGCCTCCCCTCAACCACCTCCTTTAACAAATCCGGGTTTTAACATTGTGGTATTTATCCATCGCGGACGTCTTCGGTCATATGGACTAGCTCAATCTGGTTTTCTGTTTATATTGTATACGGAAAACCAACTCAAACACATTCAACTATTACCCATAAGCATTTGAGATTATTGACGTCAGCGTCGTCTGATTAAGAATTTGTTTGTTGAAAGTATTTGATTTCTCATTGTTCATGAAAATTTAAATGATGAATATTTATGGTTTATGCCTTCAAATTTATAATAAATAAGTAATAATACGCCATATAATGATAAGGCCTTCTAAGATAAATTTTACAGTTGATTTTTAATAAATGAATGTACTCAGAATAGTAACCCACACGAATATTGCACCTGTCTGACACTTTTCTTTCATTCATTTGTCTTAGTCAACCTTTTATTAACTTTTATAAATGACTAGCTGGCCCGACAGACGTTGTCCTGTCCTAATGTCATTGAATTTGTTTTATGCCAAATACTCGTACATTGTTTTAGAACAATTTATATAAATTTAGTCAAATATAGTGTCAGTTTTAAATACCCCCGTCGCAGCAAACCTGCGGACTCAGCGAATTTCCAATGCATAATATTTGTCTGAATTCCACATAAAGCCGCAAACCAAGTTTCATAAAAATATATTCACATATAAGCGATTTTAATTATTTTAATTATATAAGCGAAGCCACATTCTAAGTTTCTTCGATATTCAATCATAAACAAGCGATATATGACATTCTAGTTATTCTCCTTAAGAATAACATGGGGGCTGAGAACGCAGGTTTGCTGCAACAAGGAACAGAAAAATGGGTTTTTATATAATTATCAATATAACTCAACTAAGTGAAGCTACATACCAAGTTTTATTAATTTATGTTCATAATTAAGGGGGTCAGTACATTTTACTTATTCTCCATAAGAATAACATGGGGGCTGAGTACGCAGGTTTGCTGCTACGGGAATAATAAAAAAAATCAATTTTTTGTGCAAATATCAATATACCAGTACTACTTGAAGCCACATACCAAGTTTCATCAACATACATTCATAAATAATCGAGATATCAAATTTTATTTATTCTCCATAAGGATAACATTGGACAACGTACTGTGTTTAGCACTTTGAATATCTCTGCAACGGTTGGGCGTAGAATCACAATTTAAACACCAAAATGATTGTTTTGTGGAACTGAACAGATTGGTAAAAGCAAATGTGAAGTTTACATTAAAATAAACTGAGGAAAAGCCAAAAACCTTTTTCTCATAAGATTAACATGGGAGATTTTATGAGCAGGTTTTTTTGGATTTTCTCCGCAACCACTTAACCTAGGTTAATAATTCAAAATACCAAATTATTTTTTTTTTTAAGCTCTATAACATAGTCAAAACCAAAATTAAGTGTTTTAAAAATTTTAGGGTGAAAAATGCAAAAAACTGATTTTTGGAAAATTTAAAACCCCCATAAACCCCCCTTCCCATGGTCTGATTTTTCTGGTTTTCGAACTTAAAGTCATGAATGTCATTTTACACATTTAAGCCAAATTTCATCAAAATCGGATGTTTTTTACTCAAGTTATCGTGTTAATGGACACACATATATATATATATATATATATATATATATATATATATATATATATATATATATATATATGTATATAGATATATATATACACATATATAAATTTGAACGAATAGTGTTTTTGGCATCTGGGGACCTCAAAACAAAAAGTTATCATGGTCTCGGGCTTAAGTCTTACCATGAGACCTACGGTAATAGCTTCTTCCCTATAGGGGAAATTCGCTAAAATACATAACTTTAATACTTACAATCAAAAGTTTTGAAGCAAGTTATGAGTCTTTGAAATATTTGCTATTATTTTGTTATTTATATAAAGCGTACTTCAAAACGCTTTGAAGGGAATGTACATGGTAATAAATGCACAGTTTCATAATATCAGAAGTTCCGCTGCATTACTTTTGTTTGAAGTGTTTAAAGCTTCAAAGAGTATTTCACTCGAGAAAAACTAACACAAGATTTAATATAACATCGTTTCTACCTATTTTAATAACTTTGATGTTTATAATAAATAGTAAATTTTGCTTATTTATACTAAATACAACCCCTTGGCGGTGATAATAAGAACAATCTGTGTTCCTTACCGTAACTTCGTGGGAAGAAATGTTTTGATTGCGTATAATATAATGTAGCATAACTATTTTACTGTTAAGCTATCCGATTCAATTTTCACTTTTTAATATTTCATCGCCAATGATATTTTGGCGGTTTATTATTCACGCATTTAAAGAAGAGCGGACCAAGACTGAACAGAATACTAGTTTTATACACCCCAGGATTATAAACCATGATTATGAACCCCTGGACCAAAGTGCCATGACACCAACTAACTGTTAGGCTATCGATACGCCCCTAACGAAAAATAGGAAGCATAAAAATATGAATCTAATTGAGTTTGATTGTTATTTTTGGTCTTTATTAATTGGTCTTTGATCAATATGAAGACTGTATTCAAGATTTCATAATAATTCAAACATAATCTCACTATGTCTTTGCATCAGCAATATGATTCTAACTCAAGCATTGGTAATGTTGCAACATTCTCTACGCCAAGAGTCAAACTTAAGAAAATAATTATCTTTATATATAGTTCTGTAAGCGAAATCTTTAAGTCAAAATTGTGGGAGTATGGCGAATCCCAGGATGATGAGAGACGGCTCAAACAAAATTTCTCAATCACATGGACTCGGGAAAATAGTTCTAAAACGTTACCAGAAAACGAGAAATAATGTAAAACATCCCCCATAAGAAAAGCATGGGGATTTTAAAACGCCTGCTTTGTTTACATTAAAACACGTGATTAAGTAAGTGTATATTTTGTTTACGAAATGACATGTGTTCCTACTTATATTGTTCTGTTTTTCTCAGCATGTAAAATTAAAAAATCAGATGAGGCATAATATTGGAGCAAGCTTAGGGGCTTTGGCCCCTTCAAGCTACTAGGTTATTATTTATTTACATTTATCTTCTTTGTTATTTAATCTAGTGTCTCGTTCTAAGTACGGGGATATCACAGGCATTGTGTGATATGTTTTGACATTTATATTTTATAATCAGCAGACTAACTAAATAAAAAACCTCCATAAGATGTATGGGAACTTTTTTGGCGTATAGGGCAAAGCCATTAATGTGTATGGTTTTTAAAAGCCCAACAAGCACATATAGAGAGGATAATGACTTTTGATTAATACTAAACATGTTCAAAGTCGATTGTAATGTTTTTAGCCTTTACGACTAAACGACTGGTGGAAACAGAAACAAGTAGAGGATTATTGGTAGCTTCACGGAAACTACAAATGTTCTAAAGTTAAATGTTCATACAAGAGGCATAATTGGATCATATTACTGATCATATTACCTATTACTGATGTTAAATAATCAGTTTACCACATCACAATGCACGTTAGAAAAAACGAAATATTACAATTCCCAATTGGAAAACATTTGAAGATATCGAAAAAAGAATTGTATTTTTATTTAAAATACCAGGGTAGAGAAGCTATTAGGCACATCTTGGCTCACAAACATTTAAGTCAATGAATCGCCCTTGAGTGTAGTTTAGGACTAGGGATATATTTTAGAAATATAATAAAATAAGACAATTTGAAATTACTTTGCCGAAAGTATGTGGGCTTCAAGCGATTCTGCCTTTACATTTACCGCGAGTCGGTGTTGATTTTAGGAGTTATTTAATTTGATAAATCCTCCAATCGCTTTAGAAATCGTTTGGTAAATAATGAAATATTTCCAGTTGCTGGAGAATCGAATGAGATTTTTATGCGCGTATATTTATTTATTGTTTAAATTATTAATAATTATACTTTATAGACGCGCACAAATAGTCTTCAAACCAAGTTGCCTAATAATAACACTCGGAAAAAGTAAAACTTTGGGGATAAAAAAATATAGATTACCTAGTTATATTAATCTTGTATAGAAGGAAATAATAAAAACGTTATAATAATATGAAAAATTATTTTTTACAGCAAAGAAATATAGCTCGTTGATTGAAATTCTCAAAAATAATTACAGATGTAAAGTTATGAGAAATAAACAATTTTAAAATAACGATCAAAAAAATTCTTTAAAATTAGTTTAACCAATAAAGCCTTAAATATTGCTAGCTTTAAAATTGAATAACAACATTTATAAACGCAAATAATGTTCTGATGATTATTCAATCATAAACATCAATATTTTCATATACAACTTAACATAAGTTTTATAACAATGCGAAGACACAGAAGTGCCTGTTTTGCAAGATTTAATGACACGCATTATAAATGTTTATAAGATAAATGCATTTCAATTTATAAAATTTTGTTTTTACTGAAATGCTATTTCTCACTAAACGATTCTCCTAAAACTGCTCTTACATGTAAAAACATTATCATTTCCCGTTTCCAGGAAATATGAATATTATTGGAACAATATTATGATACTAAACCCCCTTTACGTTTACTGCATTTTAGCATGTTATAATGGAATTGAATATAAGCAAAATCATTATCTTTATAAAGGGGACAACACCGCTCAGAATTTTAGGTGTCAGAAGATAAATGCAAAATGCTATGTAATGAGATCCTGATATTAAGGGCTTAGTTGTTAAACAAATCTATCTTTGAAGATGTTTTATCTTGTTTAGGAACACAGTATATTAGCCAAGGATAGTAGGCACTAATTTTAATTAATTGCTCGCCTTTCCCTACTTCAATTTTTTTAACACATTTACATGATAATTCAATTAGCTAAGAAGAGTTTAAAATCGTAATGTTTCATGATTTGTATGTAAAACAACTGTTTCTGGAAACAAATTTAATATGTCTAAACAAGTTAAAGATAAAATATTCTTATAACTTCTTGCATTTGCTTGGACATTATTTCTAGTGAAAACGAGTTATTGCATTAATTATTAAATTAAATGTGTTAAAAAACTGGGTATACAATTTAAAATTCGACGGATAACAGGTCAAAAGAGGCAATAGCCGAGGAAAAGTAACCTGTAGGAGCTCTACCTGCAACCATTTCAAAAGCTATTTGATATATTATTATCAAGCGTTTTTAGCGAATTTCCCCTATAGGGAAGAAGCTATTACCGTAGGTCTCATGGTAAGACTTAAGCCCGAGACCATGATAACTTTTTGTTTTGATGTCCCCAGATGTCCAAAACACTATTCGTTCAAATTTATATATATGTATATATATATCTATATATATATCTATATATATATATATATATATATATATATATATATATATATATATATATATATGTGTGTGTGTGTCCGTGAATGCGATAACTTGAGTAAAAAACGTCCGATTTTGATGAAATTTGGCTCAAATGTGTAAACTGACATTTATGACTTTAAGTTCGAAAACCAGAAAAATCGGACTATGGGAAGGGGGGTTTATGGGGGTTTTAAATTTTCCAAAAATCAGTTTTTTGCTTTTTTTACCCTAAAATTTTTAAAACACTTAATTTAGGTTTAGACCATGTTATAGAGCTTAAAAAAACAAATAATATGGTATTTTGAATTATTAACCTAGGTTAAGTGGTTGCGGAAAAAATCCAAAAAACATGCTCATAAAATCTCCCATGTTAATCTTATGGGAAAACAGTTTTTGGCTTTTCCTCAGTTAATTTTACTTTAAACTTCACATTTTCTTTTACCAATCATTTCAGCTCCACAAAACAATCATTTTGGTGTTTAAATTGTGATTCTACGTCAAACCGTTGCAGAGATATTCAAAGTGCTAAACACAGTACGTTGTCCAATGTTATCCTTATGGAGAATAAATAAAATTTGATATCTTGATTATTTATGAATGTATATTGATGAAATTTGGTATGTGGCTTCATGTTGTACTGGTATATTGATAATTGCACAAAAAATAAATGTTTTGTTGATTGTCCCCGTAGCAGCTAACCTGCATACTCAGCCCTAATGTTATTCTTATGGAGAATAAGTAAAGTTTTATATCTCCCTTAATTATGAACATAAATTAATAAAACATGGTAAGTAGCTTCACCTGGTTCAGATATATTGATAATTGCATAAAAACTCATTTCTTATCTTCCTCGTTGCAGCAAACCTGCGTACTCAGTCCTAATGTTATTCTTATGGGGAATAAATAAAATGTAATAAATCACTAATTTATGAATGTATTTTTGTCAAAATTGGTGAGTGGCTTTATGTACTAGTGAGAAACATATCAATGCATTGGAAATTCGCTGAGTACGCAGGTTTGCTGCGACGGGGGGTATTCTTTTTTTTAATGCTACTGAACAAATCTATGATTTATTAACTAATCACTGGGTTTCGTGCAGGCCCTAAACGTCTAGATATGCCTCTTGAGAGTTTCAAGTCAATATAAGGGCCTAGAAATTACCCAAAACCCCTAATATTACAGTTTTTACTTCTTATTAAATAGCTGATTTCCCTATAAATAAACAAATTAATTATCATTACCCTTTATAATTTAAGAATAAGCGAATTTTATTTGAAGGCCTGTGTCAAAATCGACAAATCGGTACAAATGTATACTTAACCTGTATTTTTTAAAGGGCTTGGTTTTCAGATTTATCTTTTGAAGGTTTCATAATTTTTAATCATTCTTCTTACTCATAGGAAGGCAACGTTATTTTCGGTGAAATCCTTCATAACAGCTTATTTTGCTTACACTCTTTTCAAATTTAAATAAGTCAAAACAATTTACTTTATAATTTTTATTTTAAATTTCCATACTCATCATTCTGGAAGGATAACTGTTTTGCTTCTTGAATATACAAAATCACCAGTGATGAGGCTCTAGGTTAATAAATTACCAAGTTTTGGTTATAACGGATCGTGAGTGTCCGTTAGAACATCACTGATTGTTAATGAGGAACAGTCACGTGATCATGGTTCCACGAAAATCCGTGTGGAAGCATGACGTCACCAGGCGTGACTAGAACCGACAACCTTGCTCGTTGCAACATAAACCGACATTAGAAAAGCATCGTTGAGCTTCGAAATTTAGTTTTAAAATATTTAACATGTTTACCTAAACATTCGGTAGAAGAAACGTTCACATTAAACAACATTGGGAAGATGTGAAAAATATTTTATTATTAGTACAAGGTACGTCAAAAGATTGTCGCTCCGCATATAGCAAAATCTGTCTATTTTTAGCGAATTTCCCCTATAGGGAAGAAGCTATTACCGTAGTCGGCATGGTAAGACCTAGGCCCGGGACCATGATAACTTTTTGTTCTGATGTCCCCAGACCCCAAAAACACCATTCGTTCGATACTGTATATATATATATATATATATATATATGTGTGTGTGTGTGTGTGTGTGTCCGTGAGCACGATAACTCTCGTAAAAATTATCCGATTTTGATGAAATTTGGTATAAACGTGTAAAGCAGCATTTATGACTTTAAGTTCGAAAACCAGACAGACCGACCTATCCGAAGGGGTATTTTGGGGGGGTTTTGTACCCCAAAAATGGGTTTTTTGAATTTTTTACACATAATTTTTGAAAAAGTCAAATTTTAGTTTTTTTCATTGGACTCAGCTTAAAAAACACACAATTTGGAATTTCGATCATTCCTCTACGTCAATTGGTTACCGAGATATCGAAAGTGCTAAACACAGTACGTTGTCTAATGTTATTCTTATGAAGGAAAACAAAAATTATATATATTGCTTATTTATGAACGTATACTGACGAAACTTGGTATACGGCTTCATCTGGTTGTGGACCATTGATAATTGCTAAAAAAAATTTGTTGCCAAAGGCTCCCGTAGCAGCAAACCTGCGTACTCAGCCCCATGTTATTCTTATGGAGAATAAGTAATGTGTTCTCTCCCTTAATTATGAAGATAAATTGATGAAATTTGGTATGTGGCTTTACCTACATGAGTTATATTAATATTTCTATAAAACCCCATTTTTTGTGTTCCTTGCTTCAGCAAACCTGCATACTCAGCCGCCATGTTATTCTTATGGAGAATAATTAAATGTCATAAATCGTTTACTTATGAATGTATATTGATGAAACTTCGTATGTGGCTTTATGTGGTATTAAGATACATATATATGGTTTGGAAATTCGCTGAGTACGCAGGTTTGCTGCTACGGGGGTATTTTTGTTAATTCTACTGAACAAATCTATGATTTATTAACTAATCACTGGGTTTCGTGCAGGCCCTAAACGTCTAGATGTGCCTCTTGAGAGTTTCAAGTCAATATAAGGGCCTAGAAATTACCCAAAACCCCTAATATTACAGTTTTTACTTCTTATTACACTTATTAAACAGCTGATTTCACTATAAATATGAAATTAATCCTCATTACCCTTTATAATTTAAGAACGAGTTCGCACGCAGCACGCAGACGTGAGGGAAGTGAATTTCCACATAAAAACTTTTAAAACTCAAAATCAGTGTAAAAACATACATTTGTCCAATTTTTTTGAAAACTGAAAACATTGATTTTTTGGCTATTCTGATACTCCTGGTTTCATTTACTTGCAAAGCTGGGAATACAATTTTGCACATTATAAGGTTAGGAGAAGGTCCAGACAGGCTTGAAAGTAGGCGTGAGGTTTCTGAGGATAATAAAAGTACTCTAACAAAGGAATAACAGGCTTTTCTAGAGTAAAACCTCCATATGACAACGTACTGTGTTTAGCCGATACACATTTTCTTTAATAACTCGGTAAATATTTATGCTAGAATGACGAGAGAGAGCTTACAACTTTCGCCTCTCAAAATCCCATCTTTTAACATGCATTAACTTAGCATCCGGGGCTTTTCTGAACCTTTTTGGGCCCAAAAACTCAAATTTTGAAAGATTAATCCCCAAAAAATGGGTTTAGAGTTTTCCGATTGTTTTGCCCAACGAACTTGTCCAACAGATTATTGAAAGGAACGTCCCTACCAAATTTGAAGTAAATCGGACAAAAAATGCGACCGCTAGAGTGCATACACATATATATATCGTTGTATGTATCGTATATATGTCTTTATATATTAAATTTTGAACGACCCCCCAAAACGTGTTCAGGGGGTCACGTTAGGAACTTCTATGGTGGTCCCGGACTTAAGTTTCACCGTGCAGGTCATGCTAATAGTTCACTTTCCAAAAGAAATTCACTAATAAGCGAATTTAATTTGAAGGCCTGTGTCAAAATCGACAAATCAGTTCAAATGTATACTTAACCTGTATTTTTTAAAGGGCTTGGTTTTCAGATTTATCTTTTGAAGGTTTCATAATTTTTAATCATTCTTCTTACTCATAGGAAGGCAACGTTATTTTCGGTGAAATCCTTCATAACAGCTTATTTTGCTTACACTCTTTTCAAATTTAAATAAGTCAAAACAATTTACTTTATAATTTTTATTTTAAATTTCCATACTCATCATTCTGGAAGGATAACTGTTTTGCTTCTTGAATATACAAAATCACCAGTGATGAGGCTCTAGGTTAATAAATTACCAAGTTTTGGTTATAACGGATCGTGAGTGTCCGTTAGAACATCACTGATTGTTAATGAGGAACAGTCACGTGATCATGGTTCCACGAAAATCCGTGTGGAAGCATGACGTCACCAGGCGTGACTAGAACCGACAACCTTGCTCGTTGCAACATAAACCGACATTAGAAAAGCATCGTTGAGCTTCGAAATTTAGTTTTAAAATATTTAACATGTTTACCTAAACATTCGGTAGAAGAAACGTTCACATTAAACAACATTGGGAAGATGTGAAAAATATTTTATTATTAGTACAAGGTACGTCAAAAGATTGTCGCTCCGCATATAGCAAAATCTGTCTATTTTTAGCGAATTTCCCCTATAGGGAAGAAGCTATTACCGTAGTCGGCATGGTAAGACCTAGGCCCGGGACCATGATAACTTTTTGTTCTGATGTCCCCAGACCCCAAAAACACCATTCGTTCGATACTGTATATATATATATATATATATATATATATATATATATATATATATATATATATGTGTGTGTGTGTGTGTGTCCGTGAGCACGATAACTCTCGTAAAAATTATCCGATTTTGATGAAATTTGGTATAAACGTGTAAAGCAGCATTTATGACTTTAAGTTCGAAAACCAGACAGACCGACCTATCCGAAGGGGTATTTTGGGGGGGTTTTTTACCCCAAAAATGGGTTTTTTGAATTTTTTACACATAATTTTTGAAAAAGTCAAATTTTAGTTTTTTTCATTGGACTCAGCTTAAAAAACACACAATTTGGAATTTCGATCATTCCTCTACGTCAATTGGTTACCGAGATATCGAAAGTGCTAAACACAGTACGTTGTCTAATGTTATTCTTATGAAGGAAAACAAAAATTATATATATTGCTTATTTATGAACGTATACTGACGAAACTTGGTATACGGCTTCATCTGGTTGTGGACCATTGATAATTGCTAAAAAAAATTTGTTGCCAAAGGCTCCCGTAGCAGCAAACCTGCGTACTCAGCCCCATGTTATTCTTATGGAGAATAAGTAATGTGTTCTCTCCCTTAATTATGAAGATAAATTGATGAAATTTGGTATGTGGCTTTACCTACATGAGTTATATTAATATTTCTATAAAACCCCATTTTTTGTGTTCCTTGCTTCAGCAAACCTGCATACTCAGCCGCCATGTTATTCTTATGGAGAACAATTAAAATGTCATAAATCGTTTACTTATGAATGTATATTGATGAAACTTCGTATGTGGCTTTATGTGGTATTAAGATACATATATATGGTTTGGAAATTCGCTGAGTACGCAGGTTTGCTGCTACGGGGGTATTTTTGTTAATTCTACTGAACAAATCTATGATTTATTAACTAATCACTGGGTTTCGTGCAGGCCCTAAACGTCTAGATGTGCCTCTTGAGAGTTTCAAGTCAATATAAGGGCCTAGAAATTACCCAAAACCCCTAATATTACAGTTTTTACTTCTTATTACACTTATTAAACAGCTGATTTCACTATAAATATGAAATTAATCCTCATTACCCTTTATAATTTAAGAACGAGTTCGCACGCAGCACGCAGACGTGAGGGAAGTGAATTTCCACATAAAAACTTTTAAAACTCAAAATCAGTGTAAAAACATACATTTGTCCAATTTTTTTGAAAACTGAAAACATTGATTTTTTGGCTATTCTGATACTCCTGGTTTCATTTACTTGCAAAGCTGGGAATACAATTTTGCACATTATAAGGTTAGGAGAAGGTCCAGACAGGCTTGAAAGTAGGCGTGAGGTTTCTGAGGATAATAAAAGTACTCTAACAAAGGAATAACAGGCTTTTCTAGAGTAAAACCTCCATATGACAACGTACTGTGTTTAGCCGATACACATTTTCTTTAATAACTCGGTAAATATTTATGCTAGAATGACGAGAGAGAGCTTACAACTTTCGCCTCTCAAAATCCCATCTTTTAACATGCATTAACTTAGCATCCGGGGCTTTTCTGAACCTTTTTGGGCCCAAAAACTCAAATTTTGAAAGATTAATCCCCAAAAAATGGGTTTAGAGTTTTCCGATTGTTTTGCCCAACGAACTTGTCCAACAAATTATTGAAAGGAACGTCCCTACCAAATTTGAAGTAAATCGGACAAAAAATGCGACCGCTAGAGTGCATACACATATATATATCGTTGTATGTATCGTATATATGTCTTTATATATTAAATTTTGAACGACCCCCCAAAACGTGTTCAGGGGGTCACGTTAGGAACTTCTATGGTGGTCCCGGACTTAAGTTTCACCGTGCAGGTCATGCTAATAGTTCACTTTCCAAAGGAAATTCACTAATAAGCGAATTTAATTTGAAGGCCTGTGTCAAAATCGACAAATCAGTTCAAATGTATACTTAACCTGTATTTTTTAAAGGGCTTGGTTTTCAGATTTATCTTTTGAAGGTTTCATAAGTTTTAATCATTCTTCTTACTCATAGGAAGGCAACGTTATTTTCGGTGAAATCCTTCATAACAGCTTATTTTGCTTACACTCTTTTCAAATTTAAATAAGTCAAAACAATTTACTTTATAATTTTTATTTTAAATTTCCATACTCATCATTCTGGAAGGATAACTGTTTTGCTTCTTGAATATACAAAATCACCAGTGATGAGGCTCTAGGTTAATAAATTACCAAGTTTTGGTTATAACGGATCGTGAGTGTCCGTTAGAACATCACTGATTGTTAATGAGGAACAGTCACGTGATCATGGTTCCACGAAAATCCGTGTGGAAGCATGACGTCACCAGGCGTGACTAGAACCGACAACCTTGCTCGTTGCAACATAAACCGACATTAGAAAAGCATCGTTGAGCTTCGAAATTTAGTTTTAAAATATTTAACATGTTTACCTAAACATTCGGTAGAAGAAACGTTCACATTAAACAACATTGGGAAGATGTGAAAAATATTTTATTATTAGTACAAGGTACGTCAAAAGATTGTCGCTCCGCATATAGCAAAATCTGTCTATTTTTAGCGAATTTCCCCTATAGGGAAGAAGCTATTACCGTAGTCGGCATGGTAAGACCTAGGCCCGGGACCATGATAACTTTTTGTTCTGATGTCCCCAGACCCCAAAAACACCATTCGTTCGATACTGTATATATATATATATATATATATATATATATATATATATATATATATATATATATATATGTGTGTGTGTGTGTGTGTGTCCGTGAGCACGATAACTCTCGTAAAAATTATCCGATTTTGATGAAATTTGGTATAAACGTGTAAAGCAGCATTTATGACTTTAAGTTCGAAAACCAGACAGACCGACCTATCCGAAGGGGTATTTTGGGGGGGTTTTTTACCCCAAAAATGGGTTTTTTGAATTTTTTACACATAATTTTTGAAAAAGTCAAATTTTAGTTTTTTTCATTGGACTCAGCTTAAAAAACACACAATTTGGAATTTCGATCATTCCTCTACGTCAATTGGTTACCGAGATATCGAAAGTGCTAAACACAGTACGTTGTCTAATGTTATTCTTATGAAGGAAAACAAAAATTATATATATTGCTTATTTATGAACGTATACTGACGAAACTTGGTATACGGCTTCATCTGGTTGTGGACCATTGATAATTGCTAAAAAAAATTTGTTGCCAAAGGCTCCCGTAGCAGCAAACCTGCGTACTCAGCCCCATGTTATTCTTATGGAGAATAAGTAATGTGTTCTCTCCCTTAATTATGAAGATAAATTGATGAAATTTGGTATGTGGCTTTACCTACATGAGTTATATTAATATTTCTATAAAACCCCATTTTTTGTGTTCCTTGCTTCAGCAAACCTGCATACTCAGCCGCCATGTTATTCTTATGGAGAATAATTAAATGTCATAAATCGTTTACTTATGAATGTATATTGATGAAACTTCGTATGTGGCTTTATGTGGTATTAAGATACATATATATGGTTTGGAAATTCGCTGAGTACGCAGGTTTGCTGCTACGGGGGTATTTTTGTTAATTCTACTGAACAAATCTATGATTTATTAACTAATCACTGGGTTTCGTGCAGGCCCTAAACGTCTAAATGTGCCTCTTGAGAGTTTCAAGTCAATATAAGGGCCTAGAAATTACCCAAAACCCCTAATATTACAGTTTTTACTTCTTATTACACTTATTAAACAGCTGATTTCACTATAAATATGAAATTAATCCTCATTACCCTTTATAATTTAAGAACGAGTTCGCACGCAGCACGCAGACGTGAGGGAAGTGAATTTCCACATAAAAACTTTTAAAACTCAAAATCAGTGTAAAAACATACATTTGTCCAATTTTTTTGAAAACTGAAAACATTGATTTTTTGGCTATTCTGATACTCCTGGTTTCATTTACTTGCAAAGCTGGGAATACAATTTTGCGCATTATAAGGTTAGGAGAAGGTCCAGACAGGCTTGAAAGTAGGCGTGAGGTTTCTGAGGATAATAAAAGTACTCTAACAAAGGAATAACAGGCTTTTCTAGAGTAAAACCTCCATATGACAACGTACTGTGTTTATCCGATACACATTTTCTTTAATAACTCGGTAAATATTTATGCTAGAATGACGAGAGAGAGCTTACAACTTTCGTCTCTCAAAATCCCATCTTTTAACATGCATTAACTTAGCATCCGGGGCTTTTCTGAACCTTTTTGGGCCCAAAAACTCAAATTTTGAAAGATTAATCCCCAAAAAATGGGTTTAGAGTTTTCCGATTGTTTTGCCCAACGAACTTGTCCAACAGATTATTGAAAGGAACGTCCCTACCAAATTTGAAGTAAATCGGACAAAAAATGCGACCGCTAGAGTGCATACACATATATATATCGTTGTATGTATCGTATATATGTCTTTATATATTAAATTTTGAACGACCCCCCAAAACGTGTTCAGGGGGTCACGTTAGGAACTTCTATGGTGGTCCCGGACTTAAGTTTCACCGTGCAGGTCATGCTAATAGTTCACTTTCCAAAGGAAATTCACTAATAAGCGAATTTAATTTGAAGGCCTGTGTCAAAATCGACAAATCGGTTCAAATGTATACTTAACCTGTATTTTTTAAAGGGCTTGGTTTTCAGATTTATCTTTTGAAGGTTTCATAATTTTTAATCATTCTTCTTACTCATAGGAAGGCAACGTTATTTTCGGTGAAATCCTTCATAACAGCTTATTTTGCTTACACTCTTTTCAAATTTAAATAAGTCAAAACAATTTACTTTATAATTTTTATTTTAAATTTCCATACTCATCATTCTGGAAGGATAACTTTTTTGCTTCTTGAATATACAAAATCACCAATGATGAAGCTCTAGGTTAATAAATTACCAAGTTTTGGTTATAACGGATCGTGAGTGTCCGTTAGAACATCACTGATTATTAATGAGGAACAGTCACGTGATCATGGTTCCACGAAAATCCGTGTGGAAGCATGACGTCACCAGGCGTGACTAGAACCGACAACCTTGCTCGTTGCAACATAAACCGACATTAGAAAAGCATCGTTGAGCTTCGAAATTTAGTTTTAAAATATTTAACATGTTTACCTAAACATTCGGTAGAAGAAACTTTCATATTAAACAACATTAGGAAGATGAGGAAAATATTTTATTATTAGTACAAGGTACGTCAAAAGATTGTCGCTCTGCATAAAGCAGAATCTGTCTATATTAATGTATTGCAAAAGTGTTAAAACTGATATATGCACTTTGTTTACAAGTTAAAAAAATAATAATTAGCTTACGACATCAGATATTTTAAATATCCTGGAAAATATTATAAAATATTTCTTTATATTTTTCTCGAGAAATGTGTTCTTAGATTCAAAGAAAAAAATCGCATGAAACTCGTAAATGTGTATACATGTTTTATTTAATATTGTATTGTTTTAATAAATAAAGTGCAACATATTAAAGCTGTCTTCAATATTCGGCTATGTATTATACCTATGATGATTAAGTTTAATGTTATTTTTAAATATATATTTTCCCATTTTCAATAAAGTAACAGGTCTTCCAAAATTTTAAATTTAAACATAAAAATATAATATAATACTTAGTTTAAATATTTCTTCCACAACTGAAATTTTAAGGAATAGATTTGTTTAAAAACGAATAATAAAGTTTGTTTTTATCTACGACAAACATAAATATAACATATAATCATTTATATTATGTATGATTTTGATATAAATAGTAGTTATAACATTAAAATTAACCATAAAGTTCCTCACTCGCTTCACTTTCATTGCCACACAGGCTAATTGACGACGGAATGGCATGTAGTGTTTACTTAGTCGTAGTATTTTACTTACATTTATTTCGCACATTTATCAAATTGCAATCATTAAGAAATTATAAAGTATATAATCAATATTAACTACTTCTTCTTGATGTCAAACAAAGAAATGACCGTCGTAGTGGTATATTCTATATTCATATGCAATCGAATAACTATTATTTTACCCTCAATAATTTTATATTTGTATACTACTAATCGTACAACTGGACATGAAATAGGCATTTCCTGTAACTAATCTTGATCTAGAAGCGCAATGTAGTTGTTGGCTCATTTTAACAGTAGAGAGTCTCGCGCAAGGAAGCTCGTTATCTTAGAACACCCTGCTGATTATTTGCGCCTTTGTTTTTGGCAGTTTAAAACGAATGTATTATTCATCAGCAAGCAGCCGTGAGCTGTGTTGTTGTTCCCAAGGCATCTAAATCTAAAAATTATTTTGAAAGCGAGAAAGGTGTTATTTATAAAGCTGTATTTGGTGTTTCATTGTTTGAGGTCAATGGGCGAAATTATCACCCAATATGTTATCCTCCTAAACGGAATCTTTAAACGGCTTATTACCTTTTATTTAAATAAATAAGGTACAGACGTCGTTATGGATATGTCATTATCTTTTATTATTAATAAAATGCACAGGACCTATGGATATGACGTTTTGGTGAACAAAATAATTATTTATGTTAACAATTATTAAATGTACTGAAGGTATAGTTTGTTTCGGATTTACGTTTTAATAGTTAGGGGAACTCACAAACAACTCAGAAGCTAACTAGTTGGTGTCACGCAGCAATACAACATCTCACTGGGTGTTTTAAAGCTTTGATAAGATTATCGTGGCACGATCCTTGCCACACGCAATCCTTGAGACGAGTTTTCCTCTTATTATACGATGGATTTAATATAATTTGTTATTATAAACTAGTTATCTTGTTGACGCGCTAAACACATTTGAGCTTTGTTAATTAGGGTGTTTAGGTAAAGATTAATTTAAACTTGTTAATAGTATGTATTTTTTCCTCTTTAACCCACAAACAGATATTTTCTTGAAAACTTTGTTCTAAATTTTTTTAAACAACTATATACTTTTGTTTTAATTTAAAAAAATTAAAACAATCCTGTAAATAATTTATGAAAATAGATCTTTTGCATTAAAGTCATAAAAATCCGTAATTTCTTGTGAATCCTTGAATATACAAGCACACCGAGTTGTAACTTTAAATATGACCCAAACATAATTTTTTAGTTGATTAAACATAAGCCCTTCAATACAAAACACGTTAGATGCAAGAGACTGTTTTAACTGTAATATAAAATCTCGATTTATAATAGTGGTCGTAAATGTACACAACACGTGTTATGCTTGCTCCCGTAACAACACGTTCCTCCATTTCAGTTTTTTCATGCACGTACTTATTTATAATAATGGTTTTGTTGGTGACCAGGAATTGCTTTAATATATTGCAAAGGGCTCACCGTACTGAGCAATCCAACCACTTCTATTTTCAGTGGACAATTGTTTCGCCTCCGTGTCCTGGGGCCATCATCAGCACAGTTTTAAGAGTTAAACCATTTAGTAGCAAACTAAATTAGTAGTCGAAACATAAAGTACACAAACGAATGAAACACACACATATTGCGCCACGCACACGAATAAACATTTAAAGTCTTGAAACTGACTCTAACCTCACTTTTAGCGAATTTCCCCTATAGGGAAGAAGCTATTACCGTAGGTCTCATGGTAAGACTTAAGCCCGAGACCATGATAACTTTTTGTTTTGAGGTCCCCAGATGTCCAAAACACTATTCGTTCAAATTTATATATATGTATATATATATCTATATATATATCTATATATATATATATATATATATATATATATATATATATATATGTGTGTGTGTCCGTGAATGCGATAACTTGAGTAAAAAACGTCCGATTTTGATGAAATTTGGCTCAAATGTGTAAACTGACATTTATGACTTTAAGTTCGAAAACCAGAAAAATCGGACTATGGGAAGGGGGGTTTATGGGGGTTTTAAATTTTCCAAAAATCAGTTTTTTGCTTTTTTTACCCTAAAATTTTTAAAACACTTAATTTAGGTTTAGACCATGTTATAGAGCTTAAAAAAACAAATAATATGGTATTTTGAATTATTAACCTAGGTTAAGTGGTTGCGGAAAAAATCCAAAAAACATGCTCATAAAATCTCCCATGTTAATCTTATGGGAAAAAGGTTTTTGGCTTTTCCTCAGTTAATTTTACTTTAAACTTCACATTTTCTTTTACCAATCACTTCAGCTCCACAAAACAATCATTTTGGTGTTTAAATTGTGATTCTACGTCAAACCGTTGCAGAGATATTCAAAGTGCTAAACACAGTACGTTGTCCAATGTTATCCTTATGGAGAATAAATAAAATTTGATATCTTGATTATTTATGAATGTATATTGATGAAATTTGGTATGTGGCTTCATGTTGTACTGGTATATTGATGATTGCACAAAAAATAAATGTTTTGTTGATTGTCCCCGTAGCAGCTAACCTGCATACTCAGCCCTAATGTTATTCTTATGGAGAATAACTTAAGTTTTATATCTCCCTTAATTATGAACATAAATTAATAAAACATGGTAAGTAGCTTCACCTGGTTCAGTTATATTGATAATTGCATAAAAACTCATTTCTTATCTTCCTCGTTGCAGCAAACCTGCGTACTCAGTCCTAATGTTATTCTTATGGGGAATAAATAAAATGTAATAAATCACTTATTTATGAATGTATTTTTGTCAAACTTGGTGAGTGGCTTTATGTACTAGTGAGAAACATATCAATGCATTGGAAATTCGCTGAGTACGCAGGTTTGCTGCGACGGGGGGTATTTACTTTTCCACGCTACAAGTTTTTCCGGCCGATTCCACTACCCGGCAAACAGATTCGGCCGGCAAAACTCGTAACGTGGAAAAGTAAAAAGTGAGGTTAGGGCCAGCTTCAAGCCTTTAAATGTTTTATTCGTGTACGTAGCGCAATATGTGTGTGTTTTATTCGTTTGTGTACTTTATGTTTCGACAAGAGCAACTACCAGTTCGCTACTAGATGGGTTAATTCTTAAAACTGTGCTGATTATGCCCCCAGGACACGGAGGCGAAACAATTGTCCAATGACAAAAGAAGTGGTTGGATTGCTCAAGACGGTGAGTCCTTTGCAATAGTTATTCATAACACTGCTTCATAAGACAGGTTAAAAATTAGTAAATTTCAATAACAGTATAGAAGTTCTATTAAGCTGTCATTACTTGAATTTCCTCAATAAATATTCGAGTAAATACGCTTTGAGATTTTTACACACTTAGTAATTTAGGAATTTTCGTAGAAAGAAATAATCCAAATAAAACTGATTCCGATACAACAGATTGGTTTAAACCATTTAGAATCTAAATCATGTTTTAAAACTACTGCAAAGGTTAACGAGACTACCTTTTTTATGGTTTTATAATTTTATTTTTACTCTCGAAATTATTTTTTTTAAACCCACCATATAAGTTCCATAAACCAAAAGATATTTATTCCATCAAATTTTATTTGATATAGTAAACGTTATCAAAATATTTAATACTCTAACAACGAACTGTACTTAAACAAATTAAATGTGATATAAATAACAGAGTTTAGAGCCATAAATCAACCTTAAGTATATATTATTATAAATTAGTAAATTTTTCTATACCTTTGAAAACTCCTACTGAAGTAACGAATGAAAGAGTCACGTGAGGTGCCATGTGGGAGGAAGCATTTATTATTTTCGACCACTAGGGATTAGAGTCAAGGCGCGGTCGTCCAACCCTGTGATAAATGTTCCCACAGAATAATTACATTTCCTATGAAATCTAAATGAATATGTCCTTTTTGCTCGTGAACTAATACACTGACCAAATCCGAAACCAGCTTTTGTAACGAATGGATTCATTCGTTCATGTCCCAGCTTTTGTATTCATGTCAACACCCTCATGTGCAAGAAATCGTGTTAGTTGTTTAATTAAATTTCCCTTATTTTAAATCTTTTAAATATAGTTTTACCAAAAAATATCAATAAAATTATTTTGGTTATAATTACAATAACTGTTACACTTTGTAAACTCAATATTATTAAATGTATAATTTCACACAATAGTTAATTTACTTGAGTAATTCAATCGCCTTTGATATTTACTTTTTCCTCTCATTAAAATTCAGAAACACCATTTTTGTGTATATTGAATTTAAATTTAAATTAATTATTTGTTAAAATTGTAAGAACTATCAATTACAAGTAATAATTTACGTCTTTGATGGAAGTTATGCAAGTAAATATTTCTATATAGAACTGGTATATTAAATGAAGTGCGAGTTCCCAAATATTCACCGTTAAACAATATTGAAATATGTTTTTAAGATACAGTATACCTAAAAGACCTAAATACCCAAAAGACTACTCAGATTTGTAGGAAATATATTATTTTAATAAATTCTCCCCTTCCTTTTGACATTTAGTTTTGTATCTTTATCTGTTTTATAAAATTTTCAGAGTATCACTGCTTTTTAAAAGATAATTGAGTTAATAACAGGTATATCTGCGTAATATTTGAAACGATATAATAGTGAATGTATGTTTATGGTTGGTATTATATATAGTATTTATAAATATTTATTCAGGTTTTTTTATAAGAAATGTTGTATTAAACATTTTACATACTACGCTATGAAGCGAAATATATTATGTATGTATTATAAAAATTATATAATTTTTCAAAAACCTATAAATCATGATAAGCAAATTATAAAATTAAATAGAATACTTTGGACTCTATGGGTGTGTATTTTTTACTTTTCTGAGTAAACATATTTGCTGATCACAATTCAATTAATTGGGTGATTCGAAGTTTTAATTTTAATACCTTAATTATGTCCTAGTAAAATGATCTATCATGGAATGCACCGTTTATAAACCAATAAAACAATTAGTTATTTTAAACTAGTATAGCATTATGAAACCAGCTAGTATTGTGTCAGACTAGTAAAAGGGCTTGTTAGTTACCTGACAGGATAATAGTTTATTAATACTGTAACATCTTAAGAATTAACAAAGTTCTAAGTTATCGGATTACGTGTATAGGAATTAATCATATTTTTGGAAGGAACACAATAGAGTTTATCCAAATGTATTAAAAAAAAACAAGAAGGCACTCACAAAACTTTCCCAGGATATCTCATAGAGCCGTTTGCTCGTTTATCACCTATCCTGGTGGACCACGCCTACGCCTACAAGCTTAAAACCCTGTCTGTTACAGTAAAACTCTCACGGTCAAACCTAATTGATAATTACAAACATTTGATGTTTTTAATTATTAATTGGGTTTGACGGGGATAACATTACTGTAACAGTAAGAATATGCACTAGATTTTTCTTAGTTGTTTGACCCATGAAGCTATTACTTTGCATACTGTTTGGTACAATGAAATGCTAGTAATAAAAAAGGTATTGGATGCAATTAAAATCAATAAATTAATGGTCTAACAATGGTTTTGGGGATTTTGAAATCAGTAACTTATAAATATAGCCCAATGGGCTGCTAATATTCTGAAATTGAATTGAGTATTTAACAACAGTTTGTTTATTAACAAAATACTGAGCAAAAGGTAGAACTTTTATTTAAAACTTAATATAAATAAATAAACTAGTGAAACCGCAAAACTATAAACATTTAAAGAACCTTATTCGAACTGAGCAATCCCTTAAGAACGGTTATATTTCGCAACGATGATCATCAAATTATAAATTATAAATACTGACCTTACCTTACATAGTTTATTTTATCACCACATAATATCATCTCCCCAAGAAGTCAACGGAAGCTATATTTACTGTATCTAACTATACACTTATGTTCTAATATAAAACGTATTAATTTCCTGTTAATATCCCACGGCATCGCACACGTTTTATCCAAACTCATGTGTTATTATATTAGGTCTTTACGTCAAAGTCACTAACTGCTCGAGGTATTTATGGATCCATCAGCGTCGCACCCAACCTCTAAAACTTACAAAATTACGAAGCATAACCCATAAAATGAGGTATTTATAATAACTGAAGTACTTCGTGAGCTGAAAGCAATAAACAAATAACAAAGTTATGTTCTCTTTTGATGGTTCTTCCCTTAACCAACCAATGTCGATTCAGTTTATGGTAATCAGTTTATTTTAAGTTATGTAATATGGCCAGTATTTTGTATATTAAAACGAGGAACTTTAAATTACAATATCTAGCTATGTTAAACTGCATTGTGCCTTCCCTGTAGGATGAATTGTATCCCGATAAAAGTGATGTTAAACCTAAGAAAAGCTATTTTACATCATTATAGTTAAACCTTGTTTGGTGTGGGGGAATTAAGTGGAAATAACTGAATTGAATCTACATGGGTTTACATGAGAAGAGAGACCTTTGGGAAGCATTTTTGCTACCGACCACCACACCACGAACACTTCCTCTTACCTCGATCAAGGTTTAATGGTCTATAATATATGGCGTAAATGTTAGACCTTCATAAAATTTAAATATTTGAGAACCAACCACCAAACAAAGAGATGATCAACAATCAAAGAAACTTTTGGAAAGGGCAAACACATTAAGTGTCGTTACCAGGTCAAATATTAATTACGAAGAGTTAGTGCTGAAGGTTATTTATGTGTATTTGATAAGAAAAATATCAGGTCAGTAGAAACATTTGTCTATAAAAATACAATACGGCAGTCAATATTTGACTAGCACCTCACACCTTGCAATATAAAATATATGTTGATCATAAATCATATTATATTGGAGATATTTTAGTACGGCACCATTTAAAAAGGGTAACACGATGTACACATCACTTTTTGTTCTGAATTGCAAACTATTGTGACCCCTCTGCTTGTCGTTCGAAGCGAATCTTTTATTCATAGAAAGAAGTAACATATTTTTCCCCACGCAGCAAAAATACATGGGAAGCGTGAATTTCTCTTCAGTTCCATAAATACCACCATTGTAAAACTAATTGAGCAATTTTGTTTTCGAAGGTTTAAACTAAATGTAATTTATGTTTCAGTGGTCACTTAATCGGCTGGTGCGTTCATTTATCACGTGGGTGGACCCACAACAACCGCACTCCTGATGCTTTGAGTGACCGCGGCGAATTATACGCCCACGTAACCGCGTACCCAACTTGGGCTAAGTGTTATATATTTGATCATTAGTAAAGTATTTGAGTTATTTTTCATTGGCTTACAATGTGAAATCAGTATCATATATCAACTCCCATTTTTCTGGTAGATATTAAAAATCGGTAGTATATCATTTTTACATTTTAAATTTATAAAATATAATACGGTAAGTGTTACATAAACATTTGTGCTATCTTGCAATTTAAAAATATAATTATAAAAAAGAAATCCGAACAGAACAATATTTTGTCCTTTTAAAGTTATTTTAACCATATTATTTAAAATAATACAAAAATAATTGGTACAGTTTCTTTTTTTTTTGTTTCAGAGTAAAACAATGTTAGACATTTAATTCATCATTAATAAAAACTGCAAATTATTCTGTTCAACTTGGTAAAATATAATGACCTATGAAATCATATATCGATTAAAGTATGCTATAGTATTATATCATTTTATTATGGTTCTACAAATACAACCCTTTAGCAAAACACAAATACACTGCATATACATTGGTTATTATTCTTCCTTTAAATTAAAAATTAATTACACAAGTGTCAAATTATTTGTTCTGTTTTCAAATGCATTATTTTTATTGGAGTTTAAATGGATTTATATTAAAATAACCCTTTAAAAACGTTTTCATCAGACCTGTACTAAACTGGTCGAGTTTGATAACTTTGATCAGACCTAAACAAATTTGATTATTTTATCAAGTTTTACAACCTAACATAAAACATATCATATTGATCATATTGTGTCTGGGGATATCCCATTATGCCATAGTTAATATAATATAATAAAAACTGATCAAAATATTATTGAAGATTGCAATTGTAGGAGGATACGAAACAGTTTTTACAGATAAGTCAACTTTTGTAAAGAGCTTCCTCGTAGAGTTTTTCACTTTATTAAAAAAAACACCACTCAAATAATTTAGACTCATGAAACCCCTGAATTTTTTGCTTTTATATTGTAACTTTTCCCTTAATTTGTACACCAATGTTTGATTTTCCAAACATTTTTTACCATCTACCGCTGCAATATTTCCTTCTTAAAAACTGTATATGACAAATGAAAAGTCACAAAATCGACATCTTATATGCTGCTTATAGAAAACAATCCCACACACATTTCTCAATTATAAACACATACTCAGTCAACTTTATTAGCATTCGAGCGATAAAATCCCGTAGGAGGAGACAGCGCCACGCAGTTTCTAAGTGCTTTTATTGATTTCCCGGTTAATAACGTAAGACAAAGTTGTCACTTAGTGTTGCTGGGCGAGGCATTCGCACTTAGCTCGACTTATTGTGTTATTGACATCAGGTACACAACAGAAGCCTTCAAGTTTCAATACAGATCACTTGGAAACGTCTATACAACATATATACACATGATTTATCACAATGGTAATCAAATGTGAAATCCAGGTTAGTTTATATAACTATTTATGGATTTCGAACTACCATAAAATGCATAGTACAACTAATTTAAAACTTTGTAAAGGAGTTTTAAATAAACTTTAAAACGCTGTGTGTAATGTTTATTATAAATACAGCTAGATACATGGACATTTATTTTAAACTGTAATGTATTTTACACAAACAGCTCATTTAAAACTGTATATAATGTATTGACGCGTAAAGCAATAAATAAATAAAATATGTATTTGTTTGTTTTAGTTTTATTATTACTATAAAACCCGCAATGTTAATCAAATATGCTGAAAAGATTTAGTGACTTTAATTTTTACAGCCGGTTTAAATTTAAGTTAATTGAGTCTTTTTTATGATAGTAGTATTACTTCAATTTCAGGAAAGGAAAAAGAAACAAAAACGTATAACACAATTAAATTACAGAACGTTTTTATAAGATTAAATCGTAGTTAGTGTTTATGAAAGGTTTATGTATTTGCAAGTGTGGGTGTATGTTTGTTTCGTTAGTGTAATTACTTCATATTCATTAAATAAAGTTTGGGTTTTATAAAACTATTGTGTTTTAAATAAATTAAGGAAATGAAAAATAAAAGCCATTATTGTTAATAATATCATGGAAAACACAAACATTATAATTATTATAGGCACAACAAAATTTATTTAAAGAATAATATTTTTATTGGGGAAAATAAACATTTAGGTAATTGCTTAGCGAGTTTAGTTCGTGACACGATCGTATTGAAATATATAAGTAATTTTACGGTACACACCTGTTACCCTTCATGTATTTTGAAACACTAATTGAGAAATGATTGAAATAAAAGAGTGGTATCAAGATAAGCATTAGTTGCCCATCAAGGCTTCGTTTCTACCTTCTCGACAAATGTTAGCTCTTCTGGTCCTTATGTTGGTTCGCGATAGTTCTTAACAAATCGTCATGCTGTTACAGTGAAGCCCTAAAGGATTTACCAATCAGGAGTAGGAATATCTTACACTTATTTTCTTAACGTATGTGACGCTTAACTGGTCCAGTAGCTGATACGTCATAGTTGGAACTTTAAAGGCGTTAAAGGCTCTAAAGGCGAGTAGGGTTTAGGATCGAGAAAAGGTATATATTTTTATTTTTGATCGTTTATTATTCTTATATTAAAGTTACCTCAATTGGCTCAATATTAAGTGCTTCATGATTAAATCGGAAATTGTAAAGGTAAGTAGAGCGGATTTCTATCAGGAGTTACAAATCTATGTTTGATCTATGATCTATGTTTGATAGTTTTGCATTATTGATATTTCTGCTTCATTTCAGATAAATAAGTATTTATATAAATAAGATTAACATGGACGTTTTAAAAATGAATGTAAGTGGGGGGGGTTCCAAATGAACGCGAGTAGGCCAGTCATATTGATATAGTACCATCTTTTTCTGAAATATCTTCTCAATTACGCTCAATCTGCCTGTAGTTTATGATTGATGGGTTCATGTTTAAGATTGGAAAATGTTGCTTGTATGATTATTTTAGTATTTAATTTTAAATAGATAAAGAAATTTTGTATCGCTTTTGAGGCCCGCAACATCTGCTTGTTGTGATACAAGTTTATGTTAGTTTTTTTAAGAAATGCTGGTTGTTCTAAAAAACACCATTGAACATACTTGAAGACATCTAATATCTTAGTGCTCTGTCAGATAATTTCAAAGATAACTAGTTTCTTTCGAAAGTAGTGCAAATACTCAGCCCATGCATTGTTATTATTTAAACCTTAAAACATAACCTGCAATAAAACAGGCACTATAAACACTCCCACGATCTCCGGAACTCAAAACATCATGATATATAATATGTTTCTGTTAATCACCAAGTTTATCAGTGTTAAATCTCCGATTTTCAAAAACTAAGAATCAAAATTTAACATAGTCTTCCCAGTATTATTAATAAAACGTGGCATCGGTTTTGGTCAAAGCTGTAAACCTAAATTACCTATATGCTTGCAAAAATTGATAATAATGTTGAATTTTAAAGATATTATGAGATGATAACCATTGCTTATACAATGTAAATATGTGGCTTACTGTAAATTATTAGCAATTCAATGATTAAATTTAAGCGAATCGAGAACAGAATGCCTTAAATATATTCACTGGATTGTTAATAATTGAAGGTACGTCACATATTTACACAAATATATCATTTCCAGTGTTCATAAACTTAAACTCCAGTTTATAAACTTCATTTATAATTAAATAAGTTTTCTATACCTGTGTTATTATTTTTTTACACTCCAAAAATTTGCTCTGTTATTTTCGTCGCCCGGTATTTATAAATTGTTAAATTTAAATAAAAATAAATCAAAAAACATCAAACTGTGATTGCAATTATTTTAGCTGAACGAATTCAACTTCTTTATAATAAATATAAATTCAGAGATATCTTGAAAGTAATTTCCTGCGATATTAACAGCTTTAAGAACGTCCCATTAAGAGAGATTTTCCTCTTTCAACGCTGAATAAAAGATGTTATTGCCTTGTTTGCTAGTAGGCTTCCTCCGTAATTGTGTTTTCCATAAAATCATCAAACCTCATAAGTAACAAACAAGTCTGAATGGTGTTATGAGCTAATAATTGGAATAAAGAGACACCTATAAATAAATAAATATTATATTATACATATTAACCTTCTGAAAGTATTTTTTTATGGATGATAAATTTTTTACAATTTTGTTTAATCCAATTTATTTATACTTGTATTTATAAGGTATTACTAAATATATAGTCTTTTCTACGTGTTATTCTGCAAATAAGGTAAAGAAACAAATCTAAATTTGTGTTATTTGTTGAGTTTTAAGCATCACAAATCGAAATTGTTCAAATAAATTATGTAGTTTTGTTTAGTTGTTATTTGTTTTTAAGGACCATAAGATTACGAGGAATCGAAATTGTTTAGTTCGTTCACGATACTTACTCCGGGTGGATTGTTTCAGAACATGGTAAGATGACTATTATAAACTGAGTGCAAAAACTAAATTATCATAGCCCTACTAAAATGTCTACTGGAAAAGCTTTTGTAAGGTTAAACATTATATTTAACACTTCATAAAAAATAACGTTTAGTTGTTAAAGATATACAAGTTATTGAAATATAATTTTTATTAAATGGTCTAATTGTGTAAATGTGTACTAGCTTTGCCCAACATTGTCACTTGTTCACCTTCAATCAATTAAAAATCTACTATATTGCTGATAAGTACTTAAAAATGTGTTTTAACTTTTATTGAATTTATAGCCTTAGGATAGGCTGTAACAAAAAACTATTATTTTACCTCAAATTTCCTCACTAAGACCTTTCTTTCAACTATATAGTTAAAGGACTTAAGACATATGGTACTCTCACAGTTCAGACATATGAATCCTGGTTCGGTTTAGCTTTAGATATAGGTGTCTAGTGAACCTAATATTATGTCCTAAGAAATTATTTATTTATGTAATCAGTTTTTTTATAGAAACAAAGTATCACATTTTTTAAATAATCTTAAATAATGAATTTTGACTGTAGGTAGTCTTTATCCAAGTTAATCACAAATCAGTATACATTGTGATAAACAGAGGCTGTCTCCGAACTATTTACCAAAACTTCAGGAAATTGTTCCTGGGTCAAAACAAACAAATTATTTTACATAAACGCAGGTCCTAACTCGCTCCGGTTCCCATCTGTGTGCCTGTAAGTGTTTTATTCAATACAGCATAGTTTATTGATCAATCTAGACTTTCCCTTTGTATTTGCTGTTTTAAAAGTCCGTGTCCGTGTCTGTTCGATGTCTGTATGTGTGTTTCTCGTGATAAATGTAATAACAACCTAAAAATTAAGGGATTTGTTATCTTTGTACCTATACTGATGATGACTCCACGGAGTTGAAACCGGTTGCATGGAAAACTAATTGGATTACTTAATATAAGTATTTAAACAACATTAAACAACATTATTATATGGTAATCCGGAGGCTAAAATCCATAAATACAATTTTATTTTTAAAAAAACTTGAGATTAATTTAAATTTGTTATGTGTATTATAATTGTTCAAGATTAATTGAGTACTAAAATTTTACGTTTGTAGACTTTACTGTTTAAAAACAGAGGAAATTTGAATTATTTAAGTTTAATATCTTGAAAACGACATTTTTAAATATAAGTGAATATAAGAAAAAGTGGCATTATAATCCAAAAAAATAATATTTAATGATTTTGAAAACTGCAAGACTTAAGCTGAGTAATTGCAATTTTAAAAGTAGAGATGAATACAGGTAGTAATATTAGATGATAATGTATAGAAAATTTGGACGATTGTATTAATAACACGTTCAAGTGCTCTTCTATGGGTTGAGTGACATTACAGAGCTTTATATCGTCTCATTTGCTTATAATGACAGCTTTTCTTTCAATAGCCAGATACATTTTTTATTAAGTTACTGATTTTATTAAATTAAGCTTTAAATAATTGAAATGCCAGCCACTTCAAAAGGGTAAAATCTAGTAACGCCAAGGTCAATAACAAATATATATAATATACGTATTTCAAGTAAATATCTTAAGTGGTTCTTTGATATACATTTTGATTGAAAACCCCAAGCAGACGGCAATCAAATAAGAAAGTGCAAACGTTTGTATAACACATCTGGTGTGTAAACCAGGAACAAGTTTCTGAAGTTTCAGTCGGGAGCTCGGAAACACCATTGATTAACTAGTTCTTGGAAGTGCAGTCTGTATTGAGTGCATTGCAAAAATACCAAGGAATAATATTCTGATAACGAAATAAAGCTTAATAAAATACCTAGAGGCTTCATTATATTCAGATTTACAGTAATGTATAGTACCTAACTAATATTTGACAGTTTCATTTCAAAGAATTACTACTTTTACCTTACAATATATTTGATATTGACACAGTCTCTTACTAGGAATCTTCATTATTGTGACTCTGTTCAGAAGCTTCAATATAAGTAAGCTATGTTATTTGAAGTATTATATTAAAACAAAACTACCGTCATAGTAAATCAATTAAATTGTATTAGCAATTATTCAAGGTAAAAAATTGCTTTAAGATGCAGTGTAGGCTAGCAAGGTAACAGTTTTTGTTCAACATTGGCAAAACATTAAAATTTATTACAAAAAACAATAAATGACAATTTATAACACGCTATTTTCAATAACATCCGAATCAAAGGGGTTTCTTTGCAGGGGAGGTAAATACAGATTTTTAAATTAATTAAAATATTATTAATAAATAATGTAACATGTTATGTATTTGCATCGCATTTGTTTAGAATTCCATCTATTTTATTTTTTATTTTTATTTTTATTATTATCTAAAAAAACATTAATTTATTTATTCATTTTAGTCAAGTAGTTTTCATTGCTATAAAAAATATTTGAAACAATTTAGAGCTTAAAAAACTGTATTCATCATTTAGTTTTTAATGTTTTACTTTTGTGTTTCTTTAGTAGACCCTAACTTGAGTTTTTCCTAAATAATTGATTATTTGTTTGTAGAAAACAATTTGTAAATGAAGATATTAAAAGGAATGCATTAACTGGGCGTGTCCATTGGTGCGTCACATTTATATCAGCTCCGTGTGTATGACGGTCGTCAGATGCAAGGCTTCAGTTGATTGCGTGTTTTAATTGAGTAACAAAGTTAATAAATTATTACACCTTGACGTGAAACCTATACTGACAGAAACTTGAAAAATGTGTAAGTTATGATAAAGTTTATTCTTTGTTTGAAATTCATTGTTGGCGATAGTAAGTTGTATAAATAAATATTGTGGTTATTTTTCATAACTGATAACTGAAGGCCAATCAGTGATCAAAAAACTGATTTGTTTTTACTAATCAGTGATGGAAATTCCCCAATAATTTCTTAAACAACATAAAGTTTCTTATCAGATTTACCCGACACAACTGGAATTTACCCTTAAAGCGACGATCCTAAAAGTTGTGTTAACAATCAGAAAGTATAAAAAGTGACACCAAATCTGTAGTCTTATCTGACTTCCAGAAGGTCGTGTTGAGAGGGTGAGATGTGCTTCGAAGACCACGTGCTCCACTCACCAAATTTGGACGCGCTCCTCCCTTAGGCAACTACCGCACTGGAATGGCCGGGTGGAGCGCCGGTGGAGCGTTATGTACCGCGGCAGCCCGCGTGCGCACCCCCACCCCCACCCAAACACCCCCGCACACCTGGCACCTGGTGCCCCATAGGCGGAGTGCCGGCCCGTCAGGGTAAACACCCTTGTAGTGTGGGTCTCTGGGGGACCAACCTAGAAAAACATATTTGAATAATTGGATCAGAAGGTTTATGTCCGAGCTATTAAAATCGAAGGAATATTTAGCGTTCTAAAACCAATACATGGTACTCGGAGGCTGAGCTTTGCTCGGCGAAGAAGTCGTATATTGAAAACGTAGTGTGTCAGTGTTACTTTGTCAGTGTTTACTGGTAGTTTTTAATCACTGATGATTATTTTGTTACGATTTAAAATTACATAAGCTCAATGTGAATATTTAATACTTTCAAGTAAGTTTTCCAGGAGTTAAGGACTTTTCCAATTAATTTCTAAGGTCCAAACCGCATATTTTCCAAATATAAGCAAAGTCTTCCCCCGGTATTTAAACTTCCATTTTGCGTACAGATATCGATAATTGAAGAGTGTAGAAAGTTATGTACAGAAATCAAGTTTTTCTAGGCACTACCATTCTTTTAATATGTTAATTTCGGTAATGAACTACCATTCTAACAAATAAACAGGATTTTTATTATTAGTTAATTTCCTATGGAAAAGTAAACTATTAGCATGACCCGCACGGTGAAACTTAAGCCCGGGACCACCATAGAAGTTCCTAACGTGACCCCCTGAACATGTTTTGGGGTGTCGCTAAAAACTTTATACATATACATTATATGTTCGCACTCTAGAGGTCACAATTTTTGACCGATATACCTCCACGATATATATTATGGAACCTTCCATTTTGTAAACCGTTGAACAATTTTGTTGGGCAAAACAATCGGACAACTCTAATCCCCTTTTTGGGGATTTTAATTGTTCAAATTTTGAGTTTTTGGGCCCAAAAAAGGTCAGAAAAGCCCTGAATGTAACATTATTGAATATTAAATTACTGTACATAAAATACAAAAAATGTTATCTCATCATTCTAGCATAAGTATGTACCGAGTTATTAAAGAAAATGTGAATTGACTTAACACAGCATTATGGGGATTTTGCACTGGAAAATGCTATTTTTTATATCTTCATGTAGTTTTGTCACCCCCATGACCCCTATACCAACTTTTTATCCTGACTATACCTCCTCCTAACCCTATAATGTACGACATTGCCATCCTAATACTCAATTTAAAAATAACCAGGAGCATCAGAATAGCCAAAAATAACATATTTTCAATTTTACAAAAAAATGTTACCAGTGTTGTTTTAAACCATTTATTAGATTTTTTAAAAGGTTTTAATGCGGAAATACACTTTCCTCACGTCAGCGTGCTGCGTGCGATCTCGTTTATTAAACGGTTGACGACTTATTTTACCCTGACTATGTTTACTATGTCCAGCCTTATACGGACCTTAAGCTGTGCTTGCACCATTTTCAACACATATATCAGTGACCCATTACAGTAATGTTGAATTGTACTTATGACATTGACTTGTCAAGTTTTGGATTCAAACAACTTCTTTGGTCTCATAATCCGTCACCTTGACCACTGCACAAACTATTTGATTGTGCTGTTTAAATTGTAGTTCAAAATATGTTTTGATACGCACTTGATCAAGTGAAATGAAGACTGACAACTGAAACATAACTTATTCAATTTAAAAAAGTATTGTTTATTTTCTATTTACTCGTTATGTACTAAAACTGTTTGGCATTTAAATTGATATATACTTGCCTAGGTAGGAACCAATTGGATAAGAACTTGTCTGATATATAAACTCAGCTATGGAACCCACACAAGATGTCATGCCCCAGATATTTTGGGATGTGCAAATCAAAAGGAAGAATATTTCCTCCTAAGCAATCAAAACGTTAGTTGATTCGAGTAGGACGATAGTGACAAGTTAACTATTTGTTATCTAATTTGCTTAAACCTTTATGATTACAATTTAGAACAATTAAATGAGATAATATCAGATTTAGAACGAGTAAATGTACTAATATAAAGACGGTTTAATTTAAACAATCTGACCGGTGGTTTTAATTTCTCACTTTACAGACCGAAAAAAATTCTTAAAAGACTTTATGTACTACAGTATTGAGGAGTTACGATACAATGCCTTCACATATGTGAAATTACCCTATTACATCAGCAAGTAGCTATTCCCGAGTTTATAATTTTTGCCTTTCGTAGCCTGCTTGAAGTGAAGGGCCCATGATAGATAGACCACTCCAGTTACCGCATCATTATCATAATGTGTCGACGATATAATGCATACAAATTGCGGCAAATGATGACCCAGAATGTGAAACATTAATCTTTTATGCACACACCCCTCACACATTCATGCATTATGAGGGTTGGTACTTTGTATACTAATATAAAACCGTCTTATGGTTCTCTTTCGGTTAAAAAATATTAACTTTGTGAACAAGTTTAGCCTTTAAAGACCATCCGATCTTTCTTAACGGACGAAAATTGTTGCAATCACTTATTTATTTCTTTGTAAGAAGTAAATACAGGGTGTCTATAAAGTTCGTCACCAAACATCATAATGTAGTATCCTGGGTCAAAATAATCAAAAAGGTTCCTATGAACATAGGTCCTACCTTGCTTAGTTTTCCGTCATTCTCTCTGTCTGTGTTTTTTACTTAATACGTTATAGGCTATCTTAGGAACATCTGAAGATATTGACTTCAGTCTTGATACATGTGTTACATATAAGAAGACCCATTTCGGTAAGTAATATCAACTTCATACTTTGCCCCATTAAAAGATGGCAGACGTTTTTATTGGTAAAAGCTAAATATATTAAAACCCGTAATATTAGAAAAAAAATTTTAGGTATCAAAGGAGTTGTGTAATTTTGTCCTAAAAATAATTATATGAAGATTTTAACTATAGGATCTAAAATAACTAGAAGGTTGTAATTTTTAAAAGTTAAAACATACTTTTTTGCCATTTCAGGACTAAAACATCATGTTTAACTTATTCAAATGGCAATTTCTCAGTTATTTAAAATTATAGAGTTAAAAACTTAATATCGTTATTTTTAGGATAAAATGACACAACGTTTTTGATGCCTACAGATTTTTTCAAAACTAGTTCCAAAAACGAAAATAGCTGCCATTTTTAAATGTTATAAAGTAGAAAAGTGATATTATATACCGAAATTGGTCTTGTCAGATGTTAGTCATGTAGCAAGTTTAAAGTTGATATCTTCAGATGTTCCTAAGATATAAGTTTTAAGTAAAAAACTCAATCAGACAGAAAGACGGAAAACAAAGCGAGATGGACCTATGTTCATAAGAACTTTTTTTAATTTTTCACCCACACACCCTCTATATTGAAGTTATTCCCGTTTTAATGTATTTAACTTTTTCTCAAAGTTAAACATGGAAATAGTAAAAAAAACTAATATTTATTTACTTTAATTTATAATATGTATTATAATTTTTTAATATTTGTATCTTTTGTACGACAGTTTTTACAAATTTAAAACCTTTTCATGGGAATCAATTACTTGAGTTTAGTTTATTGTTCGTTCTTTCAAACACAATATTTACAAATAATTTATGGCCAATCATTTGATATTGCAAATCAAATTGATATGGCTAAAAGCCAATTACACTAGAATAACATTCTGTTTGAAAATATTGAATTACATTGAATATTGAATTGAGATTGTATTCTTATATTGAATATTCATTCTTTGGGGGAAACATTAGACCTAAGATTGTTATTTAATCAGTGTGTATTAATAATTTATAATATTACAATTTGTTTTTGATTATGAATCCTGTAGAAGTAAATACCACCAAAAGGACCATCAATTTGTCGAGAGATATGCTCATGGTGCAAAGCAATCTGGATCTCGAGGTGGGGTCCTAACAACGTTATTTCTCAATCTGGAAAAGAGATATGTACAATGTATATTGTTTCCCAACTTTGCTTATTTCTCTAAGAACATCAGTGTCCCGTTTATTTTTCTAAGTAAATGTGCCCGATGTTCTTTGTAACAAAAATTGTTGCTCATTTCGAACAGATATCCTACAAATTGTAAATTTAAATTAAGAAGAGGTGAACAGAAAGCAAGAAATGACAATGAGTGAATATACAAAATACCGCAATCGTGCTTAAGTATCCAGTATTTATGTATATTTATGATTATTAAAATTGTTCTTCAATATTAAAAAAAAAAAATTAGAAATGCACAAAAGTATATGTGAGTATTAGCTATTGTTATTATTGATATAAGTATATAACGCATCCTATAAGAGTATGTAAAACCTTTTCTTGGGAATCAATTACTTGATTTTAATTAATTGTTCGTCTTGCAAACACAATATTTACAAATAATTTATGGCCCAAACATTTGAATTTTACAAATCAAATTGATATGGCTAAAAGTCAATTACACCTTACAACTTCACTCTAAGTGGACAACCACATTCAAACGTATTTTTTGGAAAGGGAATACTCTTTACAAGAATTAAGAATAGGGGATGCGGATCCTATTACATTTTTGGACCGGTGAAAAGCTTTTATACTCTTATTGGCAAATTCAATGTGTGATTTTGATTATTTCCATATAACACATCAATTTAAGCATTGGTAATTTCTGCTATTTATTTCAAACTTTCAATCATTTTAGCGAATTTCCCGTATAGGGAAGAAGCTATTATCGTGTGTCTCATGGTAAGACTTAAGCCCGAGACCATGATAACTTTTCATTTTGAGGTCCCCAGATGCCAAGAACACCATTTGTTCAAATTTGTATATATGTGTGTATATATATATATATATATATATATATATATGTATATACATTTATATATATGTGTGTGTGTGTGTGTGTGTCCGTAAGCACGATAAATCTCGTAAAATAGGTCCGATCTTAATGAAATTTGGTACAAATGTATACCAAAAATGGGTTTTTTGGGGTTTTCACATGTAATTTTTATTTAAATCTGATTTTAATTGTTCCCATTGAATTTAGTATAAGAAACAAACAATTTGGTATTTTGATCATTTCTCTACGTCAATTGGTTCCTGAGATATTAAAAGTACTAAACACAGTACGTTGTCTAATGTTATTCTTATGGAGAAAAAGACAAATTGTATATCTCGCTTCTTTATGAATATAAACTGAATAGATTTGGTATACGGCTTAATCTGGTTGTGGTTCATTGTTGTTTGCACAAAAAAGTTTTCTCCTCTGATTCCCGTAGCAGCAAACCTAGGTACTTGGTCCCTATGTTATTCTCATGGAAAATAATTAAAATGTTATATATCGCTTATTTATGAATGTATATGGGTGAAAATTGGCACGTGACTTCACTTTGATGAGTTCTATTGATATTTGCATAAAAACCCATTATTTTTTGTTCTTTGTTGCAGCAAACCTGCATACTCATCCCCAATGTTATTCTTATGGTAAATAATTAATACTTTAAATGTCGCTTGTTTGTGAATATTTATTATAAATCCTGTTAGGTGTTTTAATGTGTTATGTCATATATTCAATGGAAATTCGCTGAGTATGCAGGTTTGCTGTGACGGGGGTAAGTGGTTCGGGAGAGTTAGGTCTTCTTTATAGTTGGTGTAGTTATACAGTGTTTCCTTTTAAACACATTGATGTCATTTCCGACGTTTTCATAGCGATCGGTCCAAACCTTGGTCTTGTTAGAATCTAATGTCAACATTTTGTTAGAAAGCATAATTTAAGCCCAGTAAAAGATGGAAGCTGGGTCCAGTATCGAACCTTCACAAAATTGTAAGTTTTAGTTCGGAATTGACCTAGCGGAATTTGGATTATGAGTCAAGCAATGTAATCTCTACATTACCTAGCCAGTTGTTATCACTATTAACAAAGCACCAAAAAATTCTTTCCCGACGGATTTCCTTAGGTGAAGTAAATGTATAGGTTCAACTGTAAACTTAGAGGACATTCTTGTAATAATCCCTTTAATGCATCTCACAAGCCGTCAGTTATTACCCAAGGAATATCTAATATTACTGTAGACACGTCACGGCTTCACCCACTTACACTATATGAGATAAAATGAAATGTAAAGTTGTTTGTGTTACTTGGGATTTTTTAATGCAACTATTCCTCTTCGGAACCCATATATTTATTCACTACCTTCATGTGAAGTCTCATGAATTCCAATAGTTAATACACAACATTCCAACCTTCTAGCTGGATTAGAAGTTTGATAAATACTGATGAGTAAGTGAGTCAGTTGTCAGAATGCGGACCCTATTACATTTTTGGAACGGGAATATTACCGTTTAATTTTATTGCTCGGTAAATTACCTTTTAATAAACTAACATCTGGTATAATAAATTCAATATCTATAAGAATAACATGGAAAATTTGGCAACCTGTGGGGTGGAGCCCTTAGATAGTTCCACAAAATCCAGCCTTATTAAACATCTACATAATGCCTGATTGCAGCCTCAGATTAATTGTGTTTTTTTGAAAAAAGTGATTATGAGCGAGTCAGAGGTATTTGGCTTACATACATATATTATTACATATACGTATACACCTCAACAAAATAATTTGTTGCTGTCGCAAAAAATATCATGCTAATTTTTTTATAAAAAATGATACATTTAGTTACTGATTTATTTTACATAACTTAAATTGATAAAACTAGAAAATTACTGTGAAATATAACCTACAGATTAACACTCTAAATGCTGGTTGTACAATAAATAACTAAACTGTTTTGATAAACTAAACTCAAACTGCTACGTGTGCACACGTGCGGTCTCTGTATGCGTGGCGGAATTCCCCTTAATTGTTAACTGAACTTGAAACCGAATACATTTATGGTCAAAGATGCATACTTTGTTGACGATGGTACTAATTTTCCGATGAATTTAATTCAATTATAAGTAACTAGTAAAATTTAACTCGAGATTTTTAAGTATTTAACAGCGATACTTAAAAAATATGAAATTGTTATTGTTATTTTGGTGCAAACCGTCTGTAGATAGTAAAATGTTTGCTTGGTTACACTTTACACATTTAACCCTTATTGCTTAATTATGTTCTACTTTAAGAAAAATACTATGTACTTTTTTACTGTATAAGTCTTTTACCAAAACTGAATTTTTTACAAGCTTTTAAAGCTACCCGATTGTGATACCCATTTTAATTATGCTAAATTTTGAATTTGTAATTAAGAAACAATGATTTCTGATAGCAAAACACAAAGGCATTATTTGTAGATTTTAAAATTTGTTTCTTTCAATTAGTCTAGATTTACATACACCATATTTAACATATTTAATTTGTGGCTAATAATCTAAAGTTTTACACGGCTTTTATCAAATTTGTTCACTTTTTATTTAATAACAAATTGTTTTACATACACCGATATTCTAAGCAATTAGGCTACATAAGTAAAGGTCCAATTATTGTATAATCATAGTTGAACAATATTACTCTCTTGAAAACTTAATAGAAGGAATATTGGTGAAAGTATATTTGTCTAATGTCAACTAAAATGTGTTTATTACTTGCTGGTACATGACGCGATCTCGATCGCACCATCTTTCTACTGTTGATTCACATTATTTTGTTCTGAAGGTAAGAATAGGTTTACTGTGGAAACTCAAATTAAATCATTACTCCATGAGGTTAACACTAGCAATTTCAAACATGCTAATCAAGAGTGCCAGTAGGGGGGAGCCATATAAAGATTTTCAGTAAGGCTATCTATGTTACGCTTCTCTTGTGGCAATCTCTGAATCTTCGGATCTGTGAATGCGTCCCCTCTACAACACACCCATTTACAGAATTTAAGCCCCGTCATTACAGTATTAGGCATGTATGTATATAAATATAACCATGAATGCTAATGGGGCTGAGCCTCATACGACCTTCCAGCAGAGCAGACTTTGATTCGAAGTTCAGCTTTGTCCGTTCTTTAGTTTATTGTGATGGTTAACATGGGGATAATAAGGGCCAGTTGGTAGAGCCCTAAATAATCGTTTGACTGGAGTAGGGCTGGTTTGATTGAATTAGCAACATTTTTACGATTCTTCACCTTTATCAGTTCAGTAGTAGGTGCAAGATGGTAAGATTAATTTTCAAAGGCAGTGAGGCAGAGACCTAAGGGATTTACGGAACTTGAGTGGCACCATTTTTGATTCTGTTGTATGGTCTATCTTTCTATCAAATTTTAGCTTTATCGGTTCAGTAGTTGGTTTGTTTTAATTAACATGGGTATAATAAATACCAGTGGGGTGAAGGTCTAAAGTATAATATTGCCAGAAGTATATCTATGACTGACTTGAGCTATAAAGTTGTAAGCTAGCTTTCTACTGAGTCCAAAATAAAGCAGCTACATCAGTCCAGAAGTAGGTGCATGATGGTTGAAGTAAGTATTTTTTTTTTTTTAATCAGGGGCATAGTCCTCAAACATTTGTAAAACGGGATTAGGTTTTGAGCTACGTTTTTACCAAATTCCTTCTCAAAGTAACCACTAATGCCTGCACGATTTCCATAACAGTCCAGTTGTGCAAAACCCTAAGAGTAAGGAAACCCTAAGTTAATCCCTAAGTTTATTGGTTAGAATATATCCAAGAGTTACCTTCAATGACTATGCAAATTAATAAGTGGTATTTAGTGTAAAAAGGACAAAGAATCAAACAAACGTTGATATTTAAATGGATATTGTATATTTTATCTATCCATATTAATTTATTGTGCCATCTTCTCTCTAGGGGATTTACATGATGAGAATAAATATCGAAGTAATAAAAATTACCTTTAATGATGTAATTGCGTTAATTTCCTCTCTTCCTTCTGCCCTAATATATCTTTAAATACCTCTTATCCTCCAGGCTTTCTTTGGCTTTTCATGTTCTCTTAATGTTCTCTTCTCTTAATAAGCCCTGATAACCGTCCTGATTGCGACCAATAAAGTTTTATTTGATTTATTACTGTTCTACACATTTTTAATTTCTCCCCCTATACGTAGTGTATGGAGAAAGTATTGTTTTCGTCAAAATTTTAGAATTTGAGTTCTTAGTGGAAATACTCGTTTTGGTGCTCCCTGAACCCGAAAAAGTGATTTTTACGTGATGTCTGTCTGTCTATCTATCTGTCTGTCTAGATGTGGATAGAGCTAGAGCCCTAACCAATATGGTCCATTTTTATGAAATTTGGTATGTATGTACTAATCCACGATATCTCCAGTTATTTTTTATTTTTTTTGAATTTTTGATTTTTAAGGGTAATTATACCCAGGAGTACAGATAAATGGGCTGCGTCTTGCGGGCTCAATAACTGATTCCATCCGGCCGCCACTGTGACGTCACTACGCGAGCTCGGACACGCGGCGCCCTATACCTTTCCCTGTCTGAGCGCTAGGATTACAGTGCTTTAGCCTTAAATAACCAACATTTTGTACATTTCTGCAACTAAATTATCTATCACAACACAATAACACAAACATCTAAAACATTCTTCATTCCACTATAAGGGATTTATTACTAAGCAGAAATACATTTATGACAAAACTTTAATGATTTAAGGGAACTAAGTCTTAAGGTCAAAAAACATTAAAAGGGTTTTAATTTTATTTTTATGTGGCTTAGAATTATAATTCAAGAATAAATTTGAGTAAAAATGATTTTCAAGTTATTTTTAACTTGTTATTTACTTATTTATTTTTAAACTTATTATTTGTCATTTATTTGTTATATGTTTAAGGGAGGTTAATGGCTGGTTGGAGGAATCGGTTTTACAGCTGATTTTTTGAATCAAAACAATAAGGGTTACTGTGACTTTTCATATATTACAGTAATATTTTCTTTTGACCCACTTGCCACCCCCGAATTACGCCTATACTCTCTTCACAAGTTATGTTAGCCTTTATTACTTACTCTTTGGCCAGATGTTGTGTTTACAAAAATATATCCTCCATTGAGGCTTCACTTTTTTAACATAAGACGAGAGTTCTATATTCATTTACATCTCGTTGGTTGGTCTACAGTTTCTAACGGTTTAACGTTAACCTATTTTTATTAAATCCATTGTCCGAACATTTTACAGATTTTATTTGTTTTTCATATTATTACTCCAATTTATTTATGTTATATAAATCTAATTTTCAAATTTAATTATGAGAATTAATACATCTACGGAAACTAATTTGTTCAAAACGGTGAAAACTGTTTGAACTTCAAACCTATCGGCTCTTTTGCACTTTACGAACCACACGTCGCTCACTGATAGATTTGTGGAAAAACGTAATCAATAACAATTTCAGTTTTCTTTGAATGATTCAACTACAAGTTGCTACACTACAGTCAACCATATTAACAAAACCGCTTGAAAACTACATTAATTAACTAATACAACATAACTAGTAACAAAATAATTTAATAATAGCTAGTTGTTCCACATAGATATTAACAAGTAAAGTAACATCAACAGCGATCGAAAGCATGTGCGACAATGTTAATACCGCACGGATGCTCCTGCCGCTACGTCACTTTGAGGGAGGAGTAAGAGGGGGGGATTGGCGGGAGCGGGATCGGGCGGCAGCCGCTAAGCTCAAAGGCAAGGCGCAGCCCTTCTGTCTCTAGTCCTGAATTATCCCCCAAAAACCGCCAAAAAACATAAAAAATCTAAATTTCTCAAAAACGGCTCTAACGATTTTAATTTATCTTTAGTCGTTTGTATAACCTTAGTTTTCCAACAAAATGACACCACCCACATTCCTGTAAAAATTCGGGTTCATAAATTACAGGACTTAAATATCCAAAATTAATCTTTTTGATTTTGCATAAAAAAATTAAATGTTAAACAAATTACCATTTTCACCATTAAAAGAGCTAAAATACCCCCGTTGCAGCAAACCTGCGTACTCAGCGAATTTCCAATGCATAATATATGTCTTAATACCTCATAAAGCCGCATACCAAGTTTCATAAAAATATATTCACATATAAGTGATTTTAATTATTCTCCATTGAATTAAATTGGTAATGAAAACGTAGGTTTGCTGAAAAAAGGAACACAAACAATTGTTTTGTATGCAAATATAAATAGAATTTAATCAGGCGAAGCCACATACCAAGTTTCATCAATATTCAATCATAAATAAGCGCTATATAACATTCTAGTTATTCTCCATAAGAATAACATGGGGGCTGAGTACGCAGGTTTGCTGATACGGAAATAATCAACGAAAAATCAATTTTTTTTTTTTGCAAATATCAATAAACCAATACTACATGAAGCCACATACCAAGTTTCATCAACATACATCCATAAATAATTGAGATATCAAATTTTATTTATTCTCCATAAGGATAACATTGGACAACGTACTGTGTTTAGCACTTTAATATCTCTGCAACGGTTGGGCGTAGAATCGCAATTTAAACATCAAAATGATTGTTCTGTGGAGCTGAACAGATTGGTAAAAGCAAATGTGAAGTTTACATTAAAATGAACTAAGGAAAAACCAAAAACTGTTTAACATGGGAGATTTTATGAGTAGGTTTTTTTGGATTTTCTCCACAACCACTCAACCTAGGTTAATAATTCAAAAAACTATATTATTTGTTTTTTTAAGCTCTTTAACATGGTCAAAACCATAATTCGGTTATTTAAAAATTTTATGGTTAAAAATGCAAAAAACTGATTTTTGGAACATTTTAAACCCCCATAAACCCCCCTTCCCATGATCCGATTTTTCTGGTTTTCGAACTTAAAGTCATGAATGTCATTTTACACATTTGAGCAAAATTTCATCAAAATCGGACCTTTTTTACTCAAGTTATCGTGTTAACGGACACATATATATATATATATATATATATATATATATATATATATATATATATATATATATACATATATATAAATTTGAACGAATAGTGTTTTTGGCATCTGGGGACCTCAAAACAATAAGGTATCATGGTCTCGGGCTTAAGTCTTACCATGAGACCTACGGTAATAGCTTCTTCCCTATAGGGGAAATTCGCTAAAAACAACATAAATTAGTATTCTGAATTACTATTCTACGATTGCTGATTGCGGAGAAAACTTTAATTTTAATTTTGCGGTAAACTCAGTACGTTGTCCAATGTTATTCTTTTGGGGACACAAAAATTACTTTTCTCTCTTATTTACTGATCAATTTTATTAAAACTTGATATGCAGGTAAAGTTAGCATTGAAAAACAATGGATGTTCGAAATATGCCACTTAACCCCCTGGTGGGGGGGTAGGGTGAGGGGGAATTTTCCCTCTTTTAACAACTATGTGTAGCAAAGGATACTTTAGTGACTCCTTAAAAGGGATTTGGGGTGGATATTTTTGAAAACAACTCATTTAGAAGATTTTTTTACATTTAACCGTACTTTATATTCTATACTTAGTAAATAAAAGAGTGAAAGTATGTGTCAGTTTCCTGATACGATTTATTTAAGTTACGTCCATAAACTGTTATAAATTCAGTTTAGTTTACATACTTATGGTATTACTTAAATCTCTCTTAGATGAAAAAGTTAATTATTTAAAATATAGTCATTACTAAAATTTGTCGATTAAAATAATGACAAGCAACGCAAACAATACCAATTTTAACTTTCATTTTATTTTACGCATAGGGGCCTATACTAAATTGTGATTGTTTGCCAATACCTGTCAATAAGTGGCTGACCAATGATATCCTAAATTCCATTTAGGTCGTGATGAATCCCACCCACCCATTGTGGATTTCCACCTCCACATGCCATTAGTTAATCCCAGAACAAATATTCATGTGCACCTTTTGTCTTAACGCATTTAAATTACAAAACAAAGGAGAGTTGAAAACAGAAATTCGAATAACTTTGGGACGTATGGATTGATGTGCAGTTGTTTTAAACCACATCTCATCGAATATGGGTTATCGTTTCAAGCATTAGGCATGTTTTCATTTCTACAAATTTACCAAAATATAAATAAAAAATAATATCTGCCACCTTCAGGCCACAGCGTATTAAGTTGCATTACACGATTTTTTTATCACATTCGAAAAATCAAACTAATACGTAAAATAATATAATTTATCAAAACATTCAACTTTTATACCAAATCATTGTTTAAAATTGTTTAAGCTTTCTTCAACAAGGAGAATTGTAATAACTGTGAAATATCATTGTTAAAGCACTAAACAACTCCAACCATTATAATCTTCATTGAACATTGTAATTAAGTGTTCAGCATAAAGCGCGAGTGTCAAGTGTATGATGTAAGCAAGAAAAGAAGGTCTTAGTTAAATCGTGATATTGAGGAAATAGTCAAGGGCGAAATAGAGCAAGTGTATTAGGTATTGAAAAGGCACATCCCTTAATGTGTTACAATTTTGTATCCGTGCAAAAATGTGTTGTACGTTATTCTTACTCTCCACATTTGGAATTTGTTAGCTCAAGATGAAATGAGGTATTATGTTTTCCTGACTTCAGTGTAACCAACCGTTCGTTTTCCCGTGATTAATTACCTTCAACTTTTACGAAACCTATATTTCGAAATCGATTAATTGCATTGATTACTAAATAAATTTTTATTTGACCAGTTTGATACATAGTTAATTTAAAATGTTTACCAGTCTTATAAAACAATGTTGTATATACATTAAAAATTTAAAACAATAATGATGACTAAATATGTTTGGAAATAGGTATTGTAGTAGCAAGCACTAAAATGGTAAATTTAAAAATACAACAAAACAGAAAATACTAAATACATAAAACGAGATTAGGTAGTGGGCTTTGCTTACCATCAATAATACTGTTAAGTATATAAGAAAATAAACACTATATAAAATTGCACTGAACTTAATAAAAAAAAACACCTCTTCATTTAAAGTATGCTTGTAACTACATTACAAATCGTTATTACAAAATAAATGTTTTGTTTTCAATAGTTAACATTATGAATTAATTCTACTACCTCTTATCTCTCCACGCGTATCAAAAACAATACATATTAAAAACAACTGATTAATAGGTTGCCTTGTTTGCTAGTTGAACAGTACCATCTGCACTATCGCTTGTTTAGCTTACAAAGTAAGAAGAAATGGTTAGTGTTGTTTGGTATCTGTTAATACTTTATATGTTATGTTTTCGACCATATAAATTTTGGTTACTCATAAATTTAATTATATAGCTCAAAGTATTCTGCTTATAATTCTTGCAGACTGTTTGTTTTAAAGGTGCTGAGTTTAAATGCATACGAACAAGTTTTTTTTTTTTTTTTTTTTATTCTATGTTGATTTCAGTTTTATATTTTTATTAAATAAATTTATGCTTTCATAAAACGATCTTAAACAGCAGTACATTTCAGAACCAGAATTAGTCCCGTTTGTTAACGAATGGTTTATTCTGTTGTTTCGCACCACTGAACGCAACTCTGCCAACTCGACTCATAATTCATTTGTTTATTCATAACATTTAAAGGCTTGACATTACCGTTCGTCTGTAAGCGGAAAATTCAAAGGTTGAATGAAGAGATTATAAATTTGAATTGGATGGCTAAAATTATGCTTTTGGACGAAATACTAGACGATACTTAGCCAGCCAGCCAGCCTAAGAAACTATTTAATGTAGACTCCATGTGTTATTGACTAATTTGTGACAAGAACACTTAAAATAAATATGAAACTTACCCATTTATTCAATAGGTGACAAGTTTTGGAATCCTCCAAACTGGTAACACATTTTTGTGGTTTACTACCATAAAACGCTGACATGTAAACATGTATTTATACTTACTAATATGTTGAAGTTTTCCTCGACCTGCCACTGGTTGCAATATACCTCTTATTCTATCCTGAAAGAATAAAACACTCAGGAAATATTCTTATATTTAATTTAAAATCCCACGTGGAAGTATTCTTCTGAAAATCCCTCTCATTAAGAATTTATAAAAGTAATAAACTGTTATAAATCCTAGCCACAGTTTTTAAGGGTCTATCTAATTTAACTAAGTAGTTTTCTTATTTCTTTATCGTTACTGAAATTACTTATATCTTATACATTTGGTAATACGATTTGAAGTTCAATAAACGTTCTCTTCTTTAACCTAAAGAACTAAATAATTATGTCATAAAAAAACGGAAATATAATTTCGACCTAAGCCTTGATATGATAACGGAGAAGAGAATTATCTTACTACAGCAATATCATATCAATATCAGCAACATCATCGTTGCTTATATGAGGTATACAAATTGTAGTAACAACTTTCCCTTAATTAGATTTACAAATAATTCTATCTTCAAAAATTAAGATCAGGTTAAAAGTAAGAGATTTATCGGGAAGTAGTATATTTAAAAAAGAGTCTTAATATTATCTGTTGTTTTCTTTTACACTATTGCGTTTAAAAATTATATAATTTAGAATATATTTAATGTATTCTAGTTAAATAATATTTAGATACATTAATTGGAGTTTTAGAGATAAAACTAATAAATGAAATCAATTTATCAATTAAATATAATTTGGAATCAACTTATTCAACGCTTCAACACAGGTATCAACAATGCTAATTAATTGTATCAGCAATATTGTTTATATTTAGATTTACTATTTTAATCTACATTCCCGTAAATACGGAACGATTATTCATAAATATATAATTGATCAAAGATTCCCCTCAATTTATGTCTCGTCTGAGCTGACTGGGGCTTGTACCTCCCACTCCCCAATCACATTCCCATTTACTGTCTTCTAACTCTATGTCTATAGAAATGTTCTTTATAAGAGTAATTGGTCAACAAATATAAGTAAAATTGGCTCTTTTATAATAGCCTAGTTAGTTTAAAAATAAGAGTTATGATTGCACCAAAACATAGGTTTCATAGCTATTAGTCTCTATAATTTATAAGAGGAAGTCTCTTGCGATAATATTGTGATACAACTTCCCTTTCACTACACCTTACAATATATAATGGCCGACAATTTCAAAGGGTTTATACTCAGACGATTTAATTTTTTCCCATTTTTAGTCATAATCTTTGAACCATAATAAGGAGCTACAGAGGAGTCTGAGGCAGTATTGTAAACCTCGTTCTTTATAAGTAGTAATACAATGAAGAAGGTTATGAGTGACTTCAAAAAGTTGAAAACGAAAGAGGAGTTTACTGCATCTTTTTTGTATTTATTTATACACCATATTTTACATAAAATGAACAGTAAATTAAATGTTAGTAAAATTATCACTGTAGTTGATCTGAACTTACTAATATTGTTATAATATTTTGATATTTTTTCATTTAATATACAGTAATTATTATTCATATAACACACTAAAAATTTGTTTTCCTAATATATTAGTTTGTATTTAATTAGGTGCCAGGTATTTTTATTCATGTTTAATTTATCAAGACAAACTTTTAAGTTTAATAGAAGTTATTTTTTTCGTATAAAAGTGTTGCCTTCACTCTGACTGTGACTCCTGCCTGTAGACGGATCAGACTTGTGGCCAGGTGATGGATGTTTCACATGGAGGGTGAAACGAACTGTGATGAATACAGCTGTAACTTTCCTCTTTTAAACGCTTCATTTGACAATATTGTTGTGAATTTGCGACATAATTTGTTTTTATACGCACTCACACTCCAAAATTTTCTTTATAGAATATTTCTTTACATATTGTAGTTTGCATTAGCAGTTTTTAAATTCAAAACAAATCCAATAAAAATAGCACTTAAATGTGCTAAATAGTTAACATTTCGTGTTGGATGTAAAATAAATAATTATCTACAATTTTAGTTTTCAGCGATTATAAAAATGTACGTTTTTAGCCCAATCAGAATAAAATCTGATGTAAGTTATGCTTCAGATTATATTTTCAATGGCATTTGAAATATACCATTAATTATGAAATATGCAATAGCAACACAAAAGATCGTAAACACTGCAATTTCCAAATGACATACGATTAATCTCGTCCTACACCTCCAAAACAGATCTCTATGCATGAACTGATGCAACTATGCATGAAGCCGACCGTTTATCATGAAGCACAATTTCCCCACCGAGTTAAAATAATCAAATCAAATCGAAAATATTTGTAATTTCGATACCATTACTGTGCTAACAATCATTCATGAATTGAGGTGTAAATCTATAATGGTTACTAAGAAAAATTAATTAAATATATTTTTAATGCAATAAATATTATTACTTACAAAGGCTCAATGGCCTGTGCGTAAGCTAATAATATATTAATCAAAATATTACTGTTTTAATTTTTAAAAAAGATTATCGATAGAAAAATACTTTACTAAATTTATATTGAAAAAACAAAGTAAACAAAAAATGAATAATCTTACAAACAGAGATTAGTAGAAGAAAAGGCAGTTTTTGTTATTAATAGTTGATAAAATAAAAAATCTGGTAATTTCAACTTGAAACTTCTAACAGACGGATAGACACTGAGAACAGACACATAATAACCTAACAACTAGTTTTAAATAGATATAAAACTACTTTTAAACTGATAAAATTTTATCACGTTTCTAAATAATACTTTTTTTAACATTATTAAGATACAAGAAAAACACTGAATTTTTATATTATTGACATTTTGTGAATCAATAAAAATGTCATAAAGCATAGGTTAATAATCATAACTCCAAAAATGCATTGTAAAAGATAGAGTACCTGCTGGATATATGTCGGACTGATTATGTGGTGATTTACACTGTTCCTTAGTTATGTAAAAGTCATCTTCATCGGATTGTTAATATTAAATATAATAAATAGTAAATTATTTTTAATTAATAAATAATAATATTTATTATAATAACATTTGTTAATAAATATTTATTGTTTTCTCAAATGTTTTCGCTTTATGGTTTTGCACAGTAAGGTAATTAGGGCTGTCGTTGCAGTAATAGATAACATTTATGTTGGAATTAATAGCAATATGATCTTGTGATCTTTGGTCAATGTTTACTGTTATTCTAGTTGTGGTTATTATTGTTTTGACTTAAATTAAAATCATACAGAAGTGTTTGTAATCATTACATGGATTATTTCCTGATAAATTCCTTTTTTCAAGATTTGTGTACACATATTATTATTACAACATGTTATTAAATAGGAAATGAATAATACACTTTGGATACAGTTTAAAAAAATCAGTCATCGATCGTATATTTTACAACAAACATATTTTAAAGCATTATCTGGTTAGACGAAACGCGACAATTTATACTTTTATTTGTATAGATTTATGATAAGCCAAAAGTTTAATATCATATAAATAATTATTATGTGCGCACATATTATCTTGCGCTCATATTTCCCTAAAACACTTGGGGTCGCTCACGTGCACACTCTTTAAGACAACCTGACTCAGTTCACCGTGTTCGCTTAAAACCCCCGCCTGTATTATAGGGAAATTTTTAGCCAAGTGTCTCCTTTAAACAATCTATATTTTTTGCATTTTGATTAAATATTGCTTCTATTTTAAAACAAAAGGTATTTGAATAGTGCCTAAGTATGGTGTGGATTTATGCTACCTTATAGTATCACCTCGGAATGAGACCTTCCCCTGTTACTTAGTATAATGAAAACATATTTACAAATACAAAAACAGCTTTTGTTGTACTTACTTTTTCTTTCTTTTTAGGGAATGCATTAAAAATGAAAATATATTATTGAAAAACTAATTATTGGAGTAAGGACTTCAAGGTTGTTTTCAAGTGTGCACTAAAATAAATCTGTGTTACCACGTTGAAAAATATTGTAATACAAAAAATAAAAGTTGCAGATGTACACAACATTACATTTGAGGTTGGCTAAGTCATAAGCATATTATACAGTATACGATGTTCAATATAAGAAAGTTAAATATACTTAGGCCTCTTAACTAATCAATTATATTTGTATTTTCATCCATAATTTGCTTTGGAAAATCTCTTTACCTTATTTACAAATTCGTGTATGCACAACTCATTTTATTAATGTGCAACGAAATAATACTTAATAAGAGAAACATTTTAATATTACTAATTTAAGACATTTTTATTTTTATTTTGGAGGTTTCTGTAAAGGGGTGGACTCTTACACTGCGTGTATGGCAGGAGTAGACCGGGACCAGGATGAGTTTTACTGGGCTTGGCGTGTAGCTTTCCCAAAATTGTATTAACTTATGTAGATAACATTAATTTAATACTTGAAAAAATTATTTATTGCTAACGTAATGTTATGATTGATCTACTCTACATTCCGAAAGATTATTCAATTAGCAGCCATGGAACTTGATGAATTTTAGTACTCCGTTTTTGCAACACAAATCAAGAAAGTTATAACAGTATACAACTGAAATTTCTTTAGTAGGATGATACGTGTTGTTACAATTAAACAGGATAAATAAACTACGTCTCTTAACACTGCAACGTATATTTACGCTTATCCTGTACTTACATAAAAGACGGTAAAGATGGTAAAAGACAGAAAAGATGGTACAAGGCCTGTTTTATACAACTGTGTAATGTAATAATGATAATCCTATTTATGTGTACCTCGAATAAATAACCTGGACCTGGGTAACTTTTTACTAAAATACTTAAAAAGTTTAGTCCAGTAAGGTTTATTCACGTAAGATAGTTGTCCACAAAGTTTATCACTTAGAAAATAGGAATGTAGACAACAAACTGCGGCTTTCACGAAGTTTCACCGGTGTCGTGAGCCCTCGTATTATCCAGCATGCTTGGTTTTAAAATTGAGGTTTTTCATTATTTAAAACAATATTTTTTAAATTTTAAATAATTTAATATTTTTAATTTAAAACTCAAATATAATCTATTTTATGCGACTCAAAGACTCAAAACATTGTATACGACAACATTGCTTTGTCGGTTTTTAAAAATCTCACAAAATGATGATATTTGTGAAGCGCAGATAGAAAAACAAGATTCATGCAACACACAAGATTCATGTAACCACGTTATATTTACTATGTTAATACATGAAAACGGAGTGGTTTTCTTGTTAAGTTTAAATTGTATAGGGCATTTAAATATTAGACTAGCGAGAAAATTGAATGCTACATTAAAAGGGTTAACTTCATTCAAACAAACGTGAAATTAATTTTGTGAAATGTAGTTAAATATGTGCTATTTACAAATGGATTCCCAGTTCTTAAAACAAGTTAGCTTTAGAACTCATCCGTTTGAGCATTGAGTGCATGTTGCAGGATAGTTGTCAGTAATGGTTCATAAGCCGGTGAGCAAACTAATATCAGCTCATGAACCAATATGCCAGGTCACTTTACACCCTTAGAGTTCTCCTCTTTCTCCTTACATATTGCCTTTCGCTTGAAAATTATTTATCTTAAGGCCTGTTAAAAATGATTATGCAGGGCCATACGAGGATAATAATCAGTTATTATTATTATTATTTATTATTATATCTTTGAGACCATTGTATCCAACCAAACCTAGCAATTGTTCCTAAATAGCAATTGTAGCGTCACATATGACATTTTTCTAGCACCAAACCGAGCTATTTTTTCCAGGAATTGAAGCAGTTTTCTAAAATATTAGCAAAGAAACTCGCTAGATTAGGTAGAATATTCCTTAGCAATGTTATTAAATATCTATTTTGAATTTACACAACCATGGTTCTAAGTATATTTACATACCATGGAATTGGTTAAGTATTTTTATCCTCATGAAACAGTTTATAATAACTATTAAATTGTTAAATGAAATGCAGGCCTGACTCAATTGGAAGACTGATTCGACTGGCCAAAGCCAGGTGCATTCAATATACGGTAAAGTACTATAACAACAATGTTAAGGTTATAGACAAGTCTGAATAGACGGTACTTATAAATCACAGTAATATTTTCTTGGTACGAAATTGCTCTCTCTGATAATGGCAACAGTAACTGCTAAAGAAAATATTCCAAAATGTTGGAAAATACCCTAAATTGTTAAGAAAATTCCCTGAATCCCTAGCTAGGAAGAGTTTTCTCTAAATCTAGGGGAAAACTCCCTAAGATGGACACTCTGAGTACATTTCAAATATTGCAGTTTGAAAACAATTGTAAATTTCTTCCTCAATTGAGACGATTTTCTTTATCAATTCAATATTTAATATTTGGAACTTAAACTATCGAAACTAACATGATAATGGCACATATCAGGAATTATTTTTCACCAAGAGGTAAAAATTTACATAAACTAAGGCATTCACACCAAATAAGTTTACGATTTAATTCAAACACTTTAGGATAATCAACCTATTATTTATAAAATTAGTTTTTGGTTGGAAAGTAGGATTAGTTCTCGGAAAATTACAAAGTAGGATTTTTGTATATTTATTTTAAAATATGTGTTTACATTTTCTCCATTTAACTGTAACTTATAATTATAACAGAGCTGTCTTGCGACTTTATTTAAAAAACAGCGCAGGATCTTGTAATAGGTCTTTCAAAAGAATTTCGGGGTCTGTAGTGCGTGCTGACGTGTACGCAAATACAAATGATGGAGTACAGCTAACACATTATTCTTTATGAATAATTATTTCCTGAAACATGTACGGTTTTCTAAATATAAGGGTTTGCTTTAAAACAACTGTAAAAGCCGCCAAAATAGTAATACCGATTTTATAATTATTCTTAATACCACTAAACTATTTACCTACTACTCTAAAAAATACTCAGCGATTCTATAATTTGACATGTTTGCTGAGGCAACATTTTTTTAATAAACTGTTATTTTATATTGACCTCAATAAATGGTTGTATACGAAAACTTGTAGCTTTGTTCCTAACCTTTGTGTAAGCTGTAAACTCTCTCCTCATATGGATTGGTCGTTGATTTTTTCTGACGCGAATCCTTTTTATCTCTCGGTCTCTTTAAAAAAAAAACTCTTGGCCATGCCAACCATGTGAAATAAAAGTTTGGTGGCATACAGTTAATGTAAAATTATTGTTTTATTTTTATTTTCCAATAAAATATTTTTGTATAACTGCGTCCCTATAGTAACTAATACGCAAAATATGAGTGTTTTCTCACTTTTAACTCCAATGATGATGCGAGGGGACGGTAACGCCTAATTTTATCAAAATGATATCTCATGAATTCAAATAGAGTTGTTGAATCATATAGTTTATAAGATTCTAAATAAGGAGTCGATGAGTGTTTTTTTCCTTACTGTAACACGTATTTAGTTTTACTTAATGATATATTGTAATGTTAGAACGCAAAGGCAAATTATACTCTTGATTAAGTTATTCTCTCGATTACAATTTTCCATTCGTGGCATTCAAAGAGATCCACTATAGAGTTTTTAATAAATGATTTTCTAAATTTTAATATAATTTATTAAGTTTAGTGATCTCTTTTATTTGTTTACTTTCGATAGAGAACAGGTATAATTAGAAAGTATGAAAAGTAGTGTCATCTAAATTGGTGGAAATTTTAAAGGAATAATATAAATTAATCAGTTTTTTGTCTAGCTGGTATTCAAATGAATATATATAAAAAATTACTGCAAGTATAATAAAATAACACACTTCTATATGGACAGGCCGTGAGGTGCATGATAAACACAATATTGTCAATAATGTAAATTGTGAATTATTCGGAAAATCGCATTGCAGAAAACTAAAACCAAACCAAATTACGCGTGGGTTCAATCAGAAAATATGATATTTAAAAATGTTTATATAATATATTTTAATTGGATATCCCATATATTTCTTTATTTTTGAGAATATAACCCTAAAAAATAAAGGCAAATGGAGTGAAACCCAAAAATTTCCAAGTTAGTTTAAATTTAGGTGAAAAAGGTAAGGTATATTGTGATTTTACATTGTCATTAACACACCCCAAAATTAAGAGTAAAAATTTTCTTTAATAATTAATTTTTCTTAACACAAACTATCAAGCGGTTGAAGCAAACTTCACGAACGGCAAAACAAACGGCAGAAACTACAAGAAAATTACACAAACTAAAACGAAAGCCGCACGCACTACAAGCAAAACTTGAGCACTACAATAAAACCGCACGCACTTAAAGCAAACCACACCCACTACAAGCAAACTTTACTACGGCAAACAAACGGCACACACTACAAGCAAACCTCACGTACGGCAAACATAACTGGCACGCACTACAATCAATATTCACGTACGGCAAACAAACGGCACACATACAAGCAAACTTCACGTACGGCAAACAAACGGCACACACTACAAGCAAACCACACGCACTACAATCAAACTTCACGTAAGGAAAACATACGGCACGCACTACAAGCAATCTTCACGGACGGCAAACAAACGGCACACACTACAAGCAAATTACACGAAGTAAAAGTAAAACCGCACGCACTACAAGCACAACTCAAGCAATATTATAAACCAGCACGCACTTAAAGCAAACCACACGCACTACAAGCAAACCTAAAACACTACTATCAAACCTCAAGCATTACAATAAATTTTACAAACTACAAGCAAACTGCACATACTATAAGCAAAACAAACGCACTACAAGCTAACCGCACTAACAACAAGCAACCATCATTTACTACCCTTTTAAATATAAAAAAAAAACTATCTTTAAAAGTGATCAGCCCATTGAAAATAAAACTTATAAGCACTTTAGAGAAATAACAATATTAATGCACGAATGTGTAATGTATCCCTATAACTTTGTCTTAAAATTATGAACATTTTAAAGTAAGACATTTAGCAATTTAAGCCTTTTAGCCTGGTTAAATTACTAACTTCAACACATTTATTTTGCATTTTTATTATTTAAGCGTCATGGTGCTTCAAAGGAACACTATTAAAGGAGAGAGTAACGTGAATGTTGCGTAATAATCTTATCAGGAGTCGCTCCTGCGATCTTAAAAAGGTAGGCTTAGGCAATTATACGTTTCATATTCCCTCCCACAATAATGTTAACTCTACGGGTATGCTCTAAATTTTGGAAATATACGATTATCAATAAACTAGCTTTTCAAGTTTTTATATTTTTATGTTTTCTTTTGTTTTATATGTTTATATATATACAACTGTATAATAAAATTATTTACATATATTCATAATTTAATAACATTAGCTGGAACCCCGTTTGAACGGCAAAGTAAGTAACTTTCTAATTTGTAATTTAAAACCTTTGTAAAGTGAGTTTTAATTATTTTCAAGAACTCATTTTGAAAACCCAGAAGGCGATACCTTTCTAAGAAGTTGGTCAGCCGACAAATTCGAGTTTAATTACAGGGGGTTAATAAACGATCTTATACAAAGAGAAATGACAAACAATAACGCTTCCCGTCTTATGTTCAATAATTATTAACAGTTTAAAAAATCTCTAAACATTTCATTGGTTGGTTATGCATAGATCAAAAATTAATTTGTTCACTGATTTGAACTTTTTCCAATCTTTGGTATTCTTTCTTTGCTGTTTATAATGTAATAGAGTAACTTACTTCTCATTTTATTAATTTTTATTTTGAAGATTTTTTTAAATATTAGTTTTTATAGTCACTGAAAGATAATCGTTTTTGGGTTTTCGGTTTTCTCTTTTTGAACGAAAACACACGTAGATTCCATGCAAATATTATATTTTTTAACACATCTGATAGGCTATATATGTCCTATTCTAAAACATCACCAAGCGATTATTTATTTTTTCAAATTTATTTGTTGGAGTTTTACTCCCCAATACTGCTAAAATGAAAAATCTAATAGGCCTATTCCAAAATATGTTTCCTAGCAGTGCCAATCAATTTTTAAAAGTTAATTGTATAACCTTTAGTATTCTAGAATCAATAGGATACCTTCAGTATGACCAGACAAAAAGCAATATTCAAAGTTGTAAGCCTTAACATACTTTACAAACCACGAATTTATGGGTTTTCTTGAAGTTACAATCATTTGATGACGTAATAATAAAGACCACGTCCAAGAATAAATACCCCCGTAGCAGCAAACCTGCATACTCAGCGAATTTCCAATTCATATTAATTTATCTTAATACCACAAAAAGCCACATACCAAGTTTCATCAATATACATTCATAAATAAACTATTTATGACATTTTAATTATTCTCCATAAGAATAACATGGCGGCTGAGTATGCAGGTTTGCTGAAATAAGAAACACTAAAAATGTGCTGTTATACAAATATCAATATAACTCAACTAGGTAAAGCCATATACCAAGCTCTATTAATTTCTTTCATAATTAAAGGAGATAACACGTTAATTATTCTCCATAAGAATAACATGGGGCTGATTATGCAGGTTTGCTGCTACGGGAACTATCGGCCAAAAATGGGTTTTTGTACAAATATCAATAGACCACAATGAAATGAAGCAATATACCAAGTTTCGTCAGGATAAGTTGATAAATAAGCAAGATATACAATTTTTCTTATCCTCCATAAGAATAACATTAGACAACGTACTGTGTTTAGCACTTTCAATATCTCAGTAACCAATTGACGTAGAGCAATGATTAAAACATCAAATTGTGCGTCTTTTTAAGCTAATTCCAATGGGAAAAAATAAAATTTGACTTTTTCAAAAATTGTATGTAAAAAACTCAAAAAGACCATTTTTGGGGTACAAAACCCCCCCCAAAATACCCCTTGGCATAGCTCGATCCGTCTGGTTTTCGAACTTAAAGTCATAAATGCTGCTTTACACGTTTTACCAAGTTTCATCAAAATCGGACCATTTTTACGAGAATTATTGCACCCACGGACTCATATATGTGTATATATATATATATATATATATATATATATATATATATATATATATATATAGTTTCAAACAAATGGTGTTTTTGGGGTCTGGGGACCTCTAAACGAAAAGTTATCATGGTCCCGGGCCTAGGTCTTACCATGCCGACTACGGTAATAGCTTCTTTCCTATAGGGGAAATTCGCTAAAAGGGAAATAAAAACTATACACTTTATTATACTACTATAATTGGTAGTAGAGACATTTGAAATCTCGTTAAAGTTGAGAGCACAATATTATACGAAACTATAGTGGCTTGAAAATTACATAGCCCCTACCTTTGCTCCAATACTCTGCCTATCTGATTTTTTTACTCTTTACATGTTGAGGAAAATAAAAGAACATAAGTAGAAACACATGTCAGTTCGTAAACAAAGTAGACACTTAATCACATGTTTAAATGTAAACAAAGCAGACGTTTTAAAATCCCCATGATTTTCTTATGGGGGATGCTTTACGTTATTTCTAGTTTGGTAATATTTTTTTAAGAAGCACTGCTATTTTTCCCGAGTCCCTGGGATCAAGACCTTTAATTTGAGCCGAATCCCATTATCCTGCGATTTGCCAAACTCCCATAATGTTGACTTAAGAATTTCGCTTACAGAATTATATATAAAGAAAGATCATGTTTTGTAATCAAAACTCTTTCCTTACTCTGTTATTTCTTGATTGATAATATGCATAACAATCTGCAACCTAATCTAAATTTAATAGGCCTTCAACATCCTCCTGTTTAATTATGAAATAATTATTTAGATCACTCAGGAATAATTAACATGTAGGAAAAATAAACTCTCTTACTTAGGATTAATAACTGTTACAAACATATTATCGAGAGCTTTTCTCCATATTATATTTTAATGAGATGAAAGGTTGAAATAAACACCCTTGAATGTTTTACTAACTACTTCAAAGCATTATCAGCCATGATAAAGTGTTTTGAAGTACTACTTAATTGAAATATAATATTTACTGATCAAAGACAATTAAATAATTAAATTATGTATTATCACATACTTTGGTTTAGTCTTATTAAATATATTTTCGTTTTAGCAAACAAATTTATAATAGTCTTGAAAAAATATGCTTAGTAGCCATTCCAAAAAACCAGGGACATAAGTATAAATACCCCCGTCGCAGCAAACCTGCATACTCAGCGAATTTCCAATGAATTATAACATAACACACTAAGCCACATAACAGGATTCATAAGAAATATATTCACAAACAAGCGATATTTAAAATATTAATTATTCTCCATAAGAATAACATTGGGGATGAGTACGCAGGTTTGCTGCAACAAGGAACACAAAATAATGGGGTTTTATGCAAAATATCAATAGAACTCAGCTAAGTGAAGTCACATACCAAGTTTCATCCATATACATTCATAAATAAGCGATATATAACACTTTAATTATTTTCCATAAGAGTAACATGGGGACCGAATACCTAGGTTTGCTGCTATGGGAACCATAGGTGAAAAATTGTTTTTTTGTGCAAACAACAATAAACCACAACCAGATGAAGCTATATACCAAATTTTGTCAGTTTATGTTCATAAATAAGCGAGATATACAATTTTTCTTTTTCTCCATAAGAATAACATTAGACAACGTACTGTGTTTAGCACTTTCAATATCTCAGTAACCAATTGACGTAGAGCAATGATCAAGATACCAATTTTTTTGTTTTTTTATGCTGAATTCAATGGTGAAAATTAAAATTTGATTTTAATAAAAATTACATGTGGAAACCCCAAAAAACCCATTTTTGGGGTACAAAACCCCCCCAAAACCCCCCTTCGGATGGTGCGATTTGTCTGGTTTTCGAACTCGTTCAAATAAATGGTACTTTACACGTTTGTACCAAATTTCATTAAGATCGGACCTTTTTTACGAGAGTTATCGTGCTTACGGACACATATATATATAAATATATATATAAATATATATATATAAATATATATATATATATATATACATATATAAAAATTTGAACGAATGGTGTTTTTGGCATCTGGGGACCTCAAAATGTAAAGTTATCATGGTCTCGGGCTTAAGTCTTACCATGAGACCTACGGTAATAGCTTCTTCCCTATAGGGGAAATTCGCTAAAACTAAAAATATTTTTGTTCATGTTTAAATTAGGTTAAAAATAAAATAGTAAAAATAGTGTCATAATGTCCCAAGCATTTAAAGTGTCTTTTTCATGGAACCAACAGTAAAATAAGTTAGAGATAGACTTTATTTTACAAGTTTGCTACCTTGCTTAAGCCAATACAACTGCAAAATTAAAACCCATTTTAGTACATTTAATTTCAATCGTAACAGGTTTTAGTTGTAAGTGAACTTAAGTAGAAGAGTTTTTTTAACGTGTTTATCAATAAGAAAATTATTAATTAACTATTTAATGTTTGTACACACCTTTTGTCCGTCCGTAACACGTCATCTTCTAGGTTTAAATTATTTTTAATACAGAGTTGTAAAACGGAATATAAAGCACGAAATCATTATCAAAATAACTTTGCAAACCTTTATAGTTTGTTTTTTATGGATAATTATTGCACAGTTCACAGACAATTTTAGTCAAAGTTTATGTAGATTATTTAATGTCCAAATTACGTTCTCTCCGTCACACGTTTTAGACTTGCTGTAACTCTTTGCATTTCAAGGCCATTTTTTTAAAAGTGACTTAAAAAAGTTCAAACCATGGCGAAAACACTGTAGAAGGTTTCAGTGCATAGTAATTTTGTTTAGTTTCATTAAAGACAAATTAGGCGTCTGCTTGTCCCGTTCGTCACGATGGAATGGCTATAGAAACAAGTTTTATATTTAAACATTCTAAAATATTTCGAAACATGGAGACGATGTTAGTCCAATTTTTTTGTCGTATTGGAATAATAAGTATTTAGTGGATATATTTTAAGTTTAAGCTCAACGTATTGTTTTAGTACTATCAAACTGTACGGCTCCTCGGATGAGGTTGGATGATGATGTACTTCATCTTACCAATTCAGCGTGCATGATATTAGTTTAGAAAGTCAATTTATACTGCTTATCGGTAGTAGGGGGCATTGGTTCCTTCAAAACCAGCAAAGGCGCGGTGTGGACGCATGGACGCGAGGACGTCCCCCCCCCCGTGACGTCAGCCCCCCCCCGTGACGTCAGCCCCCCCCCCCCGTGACGTCAGCAGCACTTTTCGTGATGACCTTGAACATGAGGAAAAAACTTTCGAAAATTAATAATTAGCCTATTTATCCACCGATTCCCACGGGACTTTTCCAGAGTGTAGGCCTATCCCCAGGGAAGCGAATGACGTAAGAACCCCATAGATCCACCATTAAACAAGGCCGCTATTAATTTATAACCGCGTTTTCCTTATGGGATCTCAGCTGTTTACCGACTGATTTTGACGAAACCTCACCACATGTCAGGCCGTGACCTAAGAAAACCATCGCTTAAAGAAAATTGAAAATCCACTGTTAAACGGGCCCGCTATTAATTTTTAAACGTGTTTTCCTTATAGGATCTCGGCTGTTTACCGACCGATGTTGATGAAACTTCACCACATGTTGGGCAGCGGCTTAAGTAAACCATCGCTTAAAGAATATTGAAAATCCACTGTTAAACGGGCTCGCTATTAATTTTCAAACGTGTTTTCCTTATGGGATCTCAGCTGCTTGCCGACCGAATTTGATGTGACTTCGTTACACGTTGTATGCCGGCTTGACTAAACCAACCTGCAAGCGGCTCCGTGGAGTCACGTGTCGAGGCGCGTGCTAGGGCCTACGTGACTGTCCCAGCCTGTTTACTCATTAGCGGCCTTCAGGACCCCTCCGTTCTAGAAGGTTCCGGCAAGTGCGTCGCATGAGGCCTCCTCCTGACTGGAGTGCTATGTATGAGCATGTCATGTGTCGAAGCGCGTGCTAGGGCCTACGTGACTCTCCCAGCCTGATACTCATTAGCGGTTCCGAGAATTGTTTACTACTTTCACCGCTTACTGTACGGTACGTAGCTATGTTACTTCAGTGATTGTCATTGCTTCCTTCATTCAGTTTGTGTTTGGAGCTCAGTGTATGTAGATGTTCTACTTCAGTGCTGTGCTAGTCTTTACTGAACCATATTCCGAGATTTTTTAAACGTAAGTATATGTAGCTCTTATAAGTTGTAGTGTGGAAGACTATTACATTTCCCTTTATAATAAGATTCTCATTTAAGGTATGATCGTTCAGCAATTTTGAAGTCATAATGTGTAAAGAGAGGTCTGGCCCATTAATAGAAGTTGAATAATTCGCATTATGTTTTAGGGAAAACGATTCGTTAAATGTTTGAGCGAAATAATTATCTAACATTAATATTTAAACTTTTACATATCCCAGTACACTGAGCCTTGTCGTTGTTTCTTTTCAGATGGAGACGAGTGGATTTGTAATGACCTTAGAACAGTTATGTTTTATAACGATTAAAATTAATGAGTCAAACTTTAAAAATTTAAAAATAGATTCATTTCCACTCTTCTAAAATTTTTTAGGGAAATAAAATTAGGTTTTTGCTTTCCAAGCCTTTGTGGTGGGTGGAGAGTATAGATACCCGATGTTGCAGATGGCTGTTCCTCGTATGTGTGAGGTCTGCGGTCGCGTCTTCGCTGGAAACCTGGCTCGCCACATGGCAGCTGCTCACAGGGACCGCCATTTCGACTGCAACGTCTGCGGGAGACGCTTCGGGCGAAGCGACAGCCTGCGACGCCACCTCACAGCAGTTCATCCTCCCACTCCTCACGACCAAGCGCCAGGTACGGTTTTTACATTAAACAAGAAACCGTCAGTACTAATGACTTGTTTTCGAGAGAGAGTAAACGGCTTTAGCTGAGTAAACAGATTCAAGTAGTAAACAAGGGGCTGCCAGCCTCTGTTCAGTTCCTCACCCTTGTATTACTGGGCTCAAACTGGCGTTCGAGATGAGGAAGAGGTCGTCAGGCCTCTATGCAATTCCTCACCCTTGTATTACTGGGCTCAAACTGGCGATTGAGATGAGGAAGAGGTCGCCAGTCCTCTATGCAGTTCCTCACGATCAAGCGCTAGGCACGGTTTTTACATTAAACAAGAAACCAGTACTAATGACTTGTTTTCGAGAGAGTAAACGGCTTTAGCCGAGTAAACAGATTTAAGTAGTAAACAAGGGGCTGTCAGCCTCTGTTCAGTTCCTCACCTTGTATTACTGGGCTCAAACTGGCGATTGAGATGAGGAAGAGGTCACTAGGCCTCTGTGCAATTCCTCACCCTTGTATATACTAGGTTCAAACTGGTGAATGAGATGAGGAAGAGGTTTCCAGTTCCTCACCTTCATGTATATTGAGGTAACTAATAGAACTTGTTTTTCCTGTTCACAGACCATCCATGCCCGTTGTGCTCCGTCGCCCTGGCGAGCCCCGAGGATCTTCACCACCACATGGAAGCAGTCCACGGTGCGATCCCGTCAGCTTCGACCTCCTCCTCCGCAACGCCACCTGTCAGAGACCCACGGCCCGAGTGCGACGCGTGCGGGCGGCGATTCGACCGCGAGGACCTGCTCCGGCGCCACGTGCAGCTGGTGCACGCCAACGGGGTCCGCTGTCCCGAGTGCGGCGCCCTTTTCCGCAGGGCCGCGTACCTCCAGCGGCACATGGAGAGCGTCCACCGCGGCATGAGGTTCGCGTGCGCCTACTGCGACCGAGGCTTCACCCGGCGCTACAACCGGGACCAGCACGAGGCCCACAACTGCCCCGTCGTGAGGAACCTCGTTGTGGACGAGATGCCGCGCCTGCCCGTTCTGTCACCCGAGCCCCGGCCCAGCCGCGAGCCCCAGCCCGGACCCAGCCGCGAGCCTCAGCCCGGACCCAGCCGCGAGCCCCAGCCCGGACCTAGCCGCGAGCCCCAGCCCGGACCAAGTACGGCACCTGACGGGATGGTGGGTGGTGGCGGACTACCCACGTTCCGCCCCATCCAACGGGCGTTCCGCGGTCGCCTCCTGACCTTCGGCCTGTCCCGGCCCATGGAGGACTTCTTGGCCGTGGAGGACGCGCTGGTGCTGCTGTTCGACAGCGTCCTGGCCGACGTCAGGACCCGACACCCGAACATCAAGGTGAACATGTTCCTAGAGTGCGAATTCGCCAACGTTCACGGAGCCACCTGTCTGCGGGCCTTCAAGACAAAGAACGTACCTCTCACCGCCGCGTCCAACTTGGAGGACTTCCTATCGGCTTCCTTCCACAAGCTGGAGGAAGAGAAGGAGCAGTGCCTGCTAGTGGGCAGCGGGTGGAGCTATCTCCGAATACGCGACCTGGAGATCCGCGTCAACCTCTACACCCCGTTGGGAGAACGCGGAGCCAGGTTCGTCCAGCTTCCCAGGACCATCTGCGAGACGCGTGCCGTTATCAACGTGCAAAACGTCGATGACATGTGTTTCGCGTATGCCGTCCTGGCCAAGTTCGTCGCGCAACACCCGGAGAGGCCCACATCGTACACACCGGACGTCATGGCACGCTACGACTGGGTCGGCCTACGCTTCCCCGTAGCCGTGAAGGACATCAAAGTCTTTGAGAGGAGGAACGCCATCAGCGTTAATGTGTACGGGATCGAGCGCGCTATGGTGGGGAGACGCCCTGACGGATCGCCAAAGTTCCAGGACCGCGTGTTCCCGCTGAAGATCTGCAAGCGGGAGTTGGAGGATCACCGGGACCTGCTGTACGTGACCACCGGCGGGGACAGTCACTACGCCTACATCACAAACATGAGTAGGCTAGTGCGTCCTCAGCTAACGTCCCACCGCGGCACTATCCACGTGTGTAAGCGATGCTTCGCCTACTTCGACAACCGGCCCAACAAGCTGCAACTGTCCGGTGCCGAGCGTCTGGAGGAGCACATGCGATACTGCACCGACAAGGCTCCCCTCCGCTTGGACTTACCGAAGAAGCAGCAGATCCGCTTCGCCCACCCCGAGTACACTCGGCGCGAGCGCTTTTGCGTTTATGCCGACTTTGAGTGTGCTCTGCAGCCCGTCGCTGTTGACCCAGCGGAAGCACCGCCCGGCACGAGGCCCCTGCAACTGCACGTCCCGTACGCCTTTGCCTACCAGATCGTGGACTCGCTCGGTTTGGAGGAGTTCGAGCCCCGCGTCTACTTCGGGGCAGACGCGTCCAAGGTCTTCATGGAGAGGCTCAAGATGGACGTGTTGGCGCTGTGGGAGTTCCTATTCAGCATGAGAGCTCTGCACCCTTCTCTGACCCGGCAGGAGATGGACGAGTACCTGGCAGCGACTCACTGCTACCTCTGCGGGAAGGAGTTCACGGACCAGGACGTCAAGGTGCGGGACCACAATCACGCCCCGCCCTACGAGTTCCGAGGAGCCGCCCACCGCTCGTGCAACCTCAGGTACCGGGAGCAGCGACACATCAACTGCTACTTCCACAACCTGTCCAACTACGACGCCCACTTCGTAGTGCGCGAGCTGGCCATCGACCCCGGCGACGTGGACGTGTTGGCCCACACGGAGGAGCGGTACATCGCTTTTACCAAGCGATTCCACTTTGGTCAGCCCGGGGACAACCAACGACAGAGCAGTTTCGCGGTGCGCTTCCTGGACACCTACAGGTTCCTGTCCATGAGCCTGGCCAACCTGGCGGCGGGACTCCCCACGGACAGGATGCGTGAGACGAGGAAGCGCTTCCCCGACGACCGGCTGTTCGACCTGGTGCGCAGGAAGGGCGTGTTCCCCTACGACTTCGTGACGTCCTACGACACGCTGTACAGGACCACGGAGTTACCGCCCAAGGAGGCGTTCAGGAACTCCATGACCCTGGAGGACATCAAGGACGAGGAGTACGAGCACGCCCTCAACGTGTGGCGAGCCTTCGAGTGTCACAACCTCAAGGACTATGCGGACAAGTATCTGCGATGTGACATCGCCCTGCTCACCGATGTCTTTGAGCAGTTCCGCGACACCTCGTTGGCAGAGTACGGGCTGGACCCTGCCCACTATTACACCTTGCCGTCCTACGCCTGGGACGTAATGCTCAAGACCTGCGGTGTGGAGCTGGACACGCTGCAGGACTTTGACATGTACCTGTTCGTGGAGCAGGGGATCCGGGGAGGCATCTCTCAGGCCATCACCCGCTACGCCAAGGCCAACCACGACAGGTGCCCGGACTACCGCCCGGACGAGCCCACGCGCTTCCTCCTGTACCTGGACGCCAACAACCTCTACGGCTGGGCCATGTCCCAGCGCCTGCCGACCAGAGACTTCGAGTGGCTCAGCCGAGAGGAAATCCAGGCGTTGGACGTCGCGGCGCTGGACGCAGAGGCCGATCGAGGCTACATCTTGGAGGTGGACCTCCACTACCCCGCGCGCCTACACGACCTGCACAAGGACCTTCCCTACTGCTGCGAGACGAAGCGCCCGCCAACAGGGAAGTTCCCCAAACTGTTGACGACCCTGGACGACAAGACGCACTACATCTGTCACTACAGGGTCTTGCAGCAGGCGCTGCAAAACGGATTGGAGCTGGTCGCGGTGCATCGGGCGATCTCCTTTCGCCAGTCGCGGTGGCTGGAACCGTACATCCTGATGAACACGGAGCTGCGGAAGAGGGCCAGGACGAAGTTCGAACAGGACTTCTTCAAGCTCATGAACAACGCGGTCTTCGGCAAGACCATCGAGAATGTACGGAAGCGCCTTAACGTGAAGCTGGTGTGCACCCCGGAGAAGTTTTCCAAGTACGTCGCCAGATCCAACTTCCTGGACCGGACGTACTACACGGAGGACGTGGCCCTGGTGCATCTGTCCAAGGTCAACATCGTGTTGGACAAGCCCGTCTACGTAGGCATGACAGTCCTGGAGCTGAGCAAGTGGCTCATGTACGAGTTCCTGCGCAAGATGAAGGAGCGCTACGGTGACCGCCTCACCGTAGACTACATGGACACGGACAGCTACGTCTTTGACATCGTGTCCCAGGACGTCTACGCAGAGATGAAGGAACACCTGGACGACTTCGACACCAGCGGCTATCCGAGGTCCCACCCCTGCTACAGCCCCGTCAACGCCAAGGTCATTGGAAAGTTTAAGGACGAGTGCAACGGCCTGTCCTTATTCGAGTACCTCGGCCTGCGGTCCAAATTATACTTTATGGACATCGAGGACGCGGCGACAGGTGGCAGCAAGGCTCTCAAGCGGGCCAAGGGGGTGGCGAAGGGCGTTGTCAAGAACGTCCTCACCCCCGACGACTACGGAGAGTGCCTGTTTGACGGGGTCCAAAAGCACACCACCAACGTCCGCTTCCAGTCCCACTTACACCGGGTCTACACCGTGGAAGTGGACAAGCTGAGCCTCAGCCCGACTGACGACAAGCGGTGCGTCCTCCCCGACGGCATCCACACTCTGCCGTGGGGACACAAGGACGTCCCGCCACTACCGCCAGCCAGGAGAGGAGGAGATCGACCTCAGCGGATGGAGGTGGACGGTGAGGAGGAGGAGGAGCGCCAGGACGAAGACGAGGAAGAGGAATTCCCTGTTTAGATTTAATATTAATTTTAAGAAAAATTTGTAAATAGTATTTGTAGAAAATATAATAGCTTTATGTACAGCATGAACCCGAGTTGTTTATTTCCTCCCTTTGCTCACTCAAAAGTCACAAGCCGTTAGGCTCGGAAAGGCGTTATGGGCCGTTTGGTCCGAGCCGTGCAGCTTAAAAAGCCCCCGCCAACCGAGAGCGATTGGCGGCGCGTGTCGGGGGGACGGCCCTGAAGGAGTTGCCCAGGAAGGAATTACTCAGCGGTCTGCTGACGCTCGAGGTTGCACCCTCGAATTGCTCAGCGGTTTGCTGATGTCCGAGGGGTCTCGTGGCGCGCCCTCTTTGGCGGCCTTCACTGCCGCTTGGCGGGGGCTCAGCCAGTGACACGCGCCGCTGGTATATAAACCTGAGGTCCAGCCCCGCTGCCTCAGTTTTGATAATTTTTAAAATTTAGTAAGGAGAAAGGAGAAATGAAAACACAAGCTTTATCATTATGAGGCATATATTGTACAGTAATAAGGTTACATACACATACTACAAAAACCTTACAAACTAGTTTTAAGCGAATATGGAGTGAAAGAGCCTGCGGACGAGAGCGTCGTTGGCGGCGGGAGCGGCAGGGTCGAAGAGCTGGACGTAGTCGCTGAGTGACGTGCGGAGAACAGCCCGGCAGTACAGGTAAGTGAGGCAGTAGTAGCCGCAAACAGAAGTATCGTAGCCCTGGAGTCGATACCTGTTGTAGACGTAGTGGCGGTGATGAGGATTGCGCCTCAGGAACCTTTGAAAGTCGGCCTGGTATGGCGGCCTCCCGTAGCTGTCCAGGTACTCGAGTCTGTCCTCTTCCGAGCAGTAAAACGCCACCCAGTGTTCACCACTCTCGATGTGCGCCACTGTGTTGGATATGATGGCGGTCAGAGGCTTGACTGGCACGTCCGGTAGTTGGTCAGAGGCGTAGACCGCAACGTTCCTCAGTCCGGGGATCCTCGCCAGGCATTCTCTGATCTGGACGGTATTCATCGTGGGCGGAAGCAGCACAGGCAGCTCGAGGTGGACGAGTCCAGTGTGTCGTTAGCCACGAGCCAGTCCCGCAATACTATGCAGTTATGAAGGGCGCAACGGTTGTGGGAGCTCTTATGGTGGCGACAGCGCAGGGTCCGGTAGGTGGGCGCACCGTTGAGCGACCCGCAGCCCAGATCCTCCATGTCCTGAGCGGTGGTGGCGGCGGGCTCGGTTATGAGGTGGCGTTGTACAAAGTCCCTCTTCTGCGATCCTTTGACGTATACCAGGGGACGGTGGATGAGGCAGGAGCGCAGCTTGTCCAGCAGGGCGACGTACGCGATGTCCCCCTGGTCCCACTCCAAGCCGTGGCAGTGGCGAGTGACCCAGACGCTCTCGCGCTGTTTCTCGGAAGTCAGGAGGTCCTTGCTGAAGGGCGGGCGGGCGATGTGATGTAGGAGCAGCGTGCCGGTAGTCACGTCCACCACGCAAACCTCTTTCAGTAGAAAGTCATTATCACTGTCTTTAAAACACTGCATATCCATCACCACGCTTCCGTGATGACAGCGCGCTGGCGGCGGCTCGTTGTAGATCGGTGGCGGCACGTCCATCCCGTACGGCTGACTGAACTCGACTGAGCGCTGGCGGGAGCGCGCCTAGCGGGATAACCTTGGGTGCGCGCGCCGCCATCACCTAACGGTCCACGGTGACCTTGAGCGCGCGGCAACTCGTTTACCCGCCAAAGTCGACTGTGACGTTGCGATGACGGTCCACCTCCACGACGTTGTCCAACTCGGCGTACACTATGCAGTTGAACGCCTCCGCCAAGGCTTCGGAGAACCCAATCTCTATGCGCAGGTTACCGTTGCGCACCAGGTTCCAGTGGCTGGATTGAGAGGCCGCCATATCGGGCGTCAGATCAAACGCCATCAGGCAGTATCCGTAGGGGTATTCGTTGCGACTGACTTCGTTACCGCAGTCTGAGAAGTTGATGCCGGTGCCGGTGTACAGCGTGTGGTAGGCGAGCACGCACAACTCCTTACCGAACGTGTAATCCGGTTGAAGCGGCTTACATGGCACTTGCTCACCGTCTATGTACAGCGCGAAGAAGTTCACGTGGCTGTGGGTGAAGTTGAACGGGTTCCACTGGGAACCACTGTGCCTTCGCTGGTTTTGAATCGGCTACTGTCCCCTACTTATGAGTAATGGTATGCACATGTCGGAATTTCCATACAAGAATATGTACTAATCTAGTATCTACATTAAAATAGTTTGTATCTCAAGGAACCACTGTGCCTTCGCTGGTTTTGAATCGGCTACTGTCCCCTACTTATGAGTAATGGTATGCACATGTCGGAATTTCCATACAAGAATATGTATCAATCTATTATCTACATTAAAATAGTTTGTATCTCAAGGAACCACTGTGCCTTCGCTGGTTTTGAATCGGCTACTGTCCCCTACTTATGAGTAATGGTATGCACATGTCGGAATTTCCATACAAGAATATGTACTAATCTAGTATCTACATTAAAATAGTTTGTATCTCAAGGAACCACTGTGCCTTCGCTGGTTTTGAATCGGCTACTGCCCTCCTACTTATGAGTAATGGTATGTAATCAATAAAGGGTAACGATCTCTCAACTCAACCATGACGCAAAATGCATATAAAACCCAGTTAACCATTTAGTACCTTCAATAAAAAAAATCAGTACTTCGTCTGGAACGGAGATAGTTGCATTCAATGAGTAACTAGACATTTTCGTGCTCTGGACAAGTACGGTTCACTTTCACCTAGTTAACAAAGCCGAGGATAGATGATATTTATTTTCATCATGAACTTTAAACGTGTTTCATAACAGGCAACATTTTAATTTAAATTTAATATTTTGTTTGATAATTAAAATTAATAAAAAAAAAAAGCTTTATTCCTTTATCCTAATCAATACAAAATAAATGAAGCATCTTAAATTCTCTGAGTATGTAGGTTTGCTACAACGTTAAAAACAAAATCACCTCAAAATGAAATAAATAAAAAAAAGCCTTATTCCTTTATCTTAAACAATACAAAATAAATGAAGCATCTTAAATTCTCTGAGTATGCAGGTTTGCTACAATGGAGGATATTTGGAAGTTGAATATTTGGATAAAATCTATTTTACCATTAATCGTAAAAAGCCAGAATACATCAATGAGTAACTAGACATTTTCGTGCTCTGGGCAAGTACGGTTCACTTTCACCTAGTTAACAAAGCCGAGTATAGGAAGTTCTTTAACATTCTCTAATATAAATAGAAGGGTTATTTTGTAGTACAATATGTGAAATATAATTTTAATAAATTAACAATAACCAAAAACTTAAAGAACAATTAGAACGCCCATTCATTACTGAATAGCAGGTACTGATAAAGTAACAAATAAAATATTATTACCAATCTATATTACTAACAATATATTATGATTATAAATACACAAAGTCACAAAGATTAGAAAATCAAAAGGACGAAATTTGAGGGCAGTCTTTAAATAGTTGGGTAAACTCTTTTGTGGTCTTGTGAAACTTTCCCCTGCCCCAGGGTGTTGCTATTATAGACAGTTAGCGCGCACACCCCTTCTGAGGATCAGTCCAGCACCGAACAACGTTCAATCATGTTCATTTGCCCGATATGCAGAGCGTCCATCTCACGGTCGGACCATGGGATTCGGCATCTTCGGAGTTGCCACGGCATGGGGCGGGATGTGTACAGCTGTCCGGCCTGCGAGGCAAAATTTCAGCGGCGGGACACTGCGAAGCGTCACATTTCTTCGTCCCATGGGTTGGACGCGGAGCCAGTGATTAGAGTCCCCGCCGCCTCCACCGCCTCCGCCTCCACCACTACCGCCCCCGCCGCCTCCACTGCCTCCGCCTCCACCGTCATCACCGCCTCCGCCACCTCCGCCGCCTCCGCCGCCTCCACCTCCACCGCCATCACCGCCGCCGCCTCCGCCGCCCCCACCGCCTCAACCGCCCCCGCCATCACCCACACCGCCCCCACAACGTCCAGCGTCGCCTTGCAGACGACGTTACCACTTACGAGGACGGTGGGCACGCAGTATGAGGCCAACGTCGACGCTAATAGTGAGGCGGTTTAAAACGTAAGTACCTTCCCCTTTCCTCGTCAATTCTCAATTGGTTTTACTTTTATTAAATATCATAACTAAAGAAATACATACCCTCGATGTTTAAACCTCGGAGTTATGATATTCTCAAAATTTAATTGATATTAAGAGACCTCAGAACTGTGATAACTGCGTTATAGCAAACCTGCATACTCAGAGAATTTAAGATGCTTCATTTATTTTGTTTTGTTTAAGATAAAAGAATAAGGCTTTTTTTTTTTTGTTTATTTCATTTTGAGGTGGTTTTGTTTTTAACGTTGTAGCAAACCTACATACTCAGAGAATTTAAGATGCTTCATTTATTTTGTATTGATTAGGATAAAGGAATAAAGCTTTTTTTTATTTATTTTAATTATCAAACAAAATATTAAATTTAAATTAAAATGTTGTCTGTTATGAAACACGTTTAAAGTTCATGATGAAAATAAATATCATCTATCCTCGGCTTTGTTAACTAGGTGAAAGTGAACCGTACTTGTCCAGAGCACGAAAATGTCTAGTTACTCATTGAATGCAACTATCTCCGTTCCAGACGAAGTACTGATTTTTTTATTGAAGGTACTAAATGGTTAACTGGGTTTTATATGCATTTTGCGTCATGAGACCTCGGAATTGCGATAATTGCGTTTAGTTTAAAAGACCTTTTAAAACTAAAATCTTGATGTATTCTTGCTTTCACGATTAATGGTAAAATAGATTTTATCCAAATATTCAACTTCCAAATATCCTCCGTTGTAGCAAACCTGCATACTCAGAGAATTTAAGATGCTTCATTTATTTTGTATTGTTTAAGATAATGGAATAAGGCTTTTTTTTATTTATTTCATTTGTTTTGTTTTTAACGTTGTAGCAAACCTACATACTCAGAGAATTTAAGATGCTTCATTTATTTTGTATTGATTAGGATAAAGGAATAAAGCTTTTTTTATTTATTTTAATTATCAAACAAAATATTAAATTTAAATTAAAATGTTGCCTGTTATGAAAAATGACAATGCCTTGAGACAAGTGAAACTTTCTGTAGGTGGAGAATAGACATTCCATTCCTCTAGGGCAAAGTCACTTTCCACTCGTTAATAGCTTTAATTTCGGTGGCGACTTATCCTCGGAAATGTGAAAACTGCGGGTTATACATAGCGACGATAATGACAATGCCTTGAGACAAGTGAAACTTTCTGTAGGTGGAGAATAAACATTCCATTCCTCTAGGGCAGTCACTTTCCACTCGTTAATTGTTTTCGTTCACGCCTCGAGTTGTTATTTTAATTTCAGCGGTGTTTATATTTCTCTAGTACATGGATTAAACACTGTTCTCAATGTTTTCAAACAAAATATGAAATTTAAATTAAAATGTTGCCTGTTATGAAACACGTTTAAAGTTCATGATGAAAATAAATATCATCTATCCTCGGCTTTGTTAACTAGGTGAAAGTGAACCGTACTTGCCCAGAGCACGAAAATGTCTAGTTACTCATTGATTGCAAATACCTCCGTTCCAGACGAGGTACTGATTTTTTTATTGGAGGTACTAAATGGTTAACTGGGTTTTATATGCATTTTGCGTCATGGTTGAGTTGAGAGATCGTTACCCTTTATTGATTACATACCATTACTCATAAGTAGGAGGGCAGTAGCCGATTCAAAACCAGCGAAGGCACAGTGGTTCCTTGAGATACAAACTATTTTAATGTAGATACTAGATTAGTACATATTCTTGTATGGAAATTCCGACATGTGCATACCATTACTCATAAGTAGGGGACAGTAGCCGATTCAAAACCAGCGAAGGCACAGTGGTTCCTTGAGATACAAACTATTTTAATGTAGATAATAGATTGATACATATTCTTGTATGGAAATTCCGACATATGCATACCATTACTCATAAGTAGGGGACAGTAGCCGATTCAAAACCAGCGAAGGCACAGTGGTTCCTTGAGATACAAACTATTTTAATGTAGATACTAGATTAGTACATATTCTTGTATGGAAATTCCGACATGTGCATACCATTACTCATAAGTAGGAGGGCAGTAGCCGATTCGACCTCTTCCTCATCTCAATCACCAGTTTGAGCCCGGTAATATAGGAGTGAGGAATTGTACAGAGGGCTGGCGACCTCTTCCTCATCTGATCGTCAGTTTACCAGAGCTCAGTAAATACAAGGGTGAGAAATTGCACAGAAGGCTGGCGACCTATTCCTCATCTCGATCGTCAGTTTGAGCTCGGTAATACAAGGATGAGGAATTGCACATAGGGCTGGCGACCTCTTCCTCATCTCAATCGTCAGTTTGAGCCCGGTAATATAGGAGTGAGGAATTGTACAGAGACCTGGCGACCTCTTCCTCATCTGATCGTCAGTTTACCAGAGTCCAGTAAATACAAGGGTAAGGAATTGCACAGAGGGCTGGCGACTTCTTCCTCATCTCAATCACCAGTTTGAGCCCGGTAATATAGGAGTGAGGAATTGTACAGAGGGCTGGCGACCTCTTCCTCATCTGATCGTCAGTTTACCAGAGCTCAGTAAATACAAGGGTGAGGAATTGCATAGAGGGCTGGCGACCTCTTCCTCATCTCAATCACCAGTTTGAGCCCGGTAATACAAGGGTGAGGAATTGCACATAGGGCTGGCGACCTCTTCCTCATCTCAATCGTCAGTTTGAGCCCGGTAATATAGGAGTGAGGAATTGTACAGAGGCCTGGCGACCTCTTCCTCATCTGATCGTCAGTTTACCAGAGTCCAGTAAATACAAGGGTGAGGAATTACACAGAGGGCTGGCGACTTCTTCCTCATCTCAATCGTCAGTTTGAGCCCGGTAATACAAGGGTGAGGAATTACACAGAGGCCTGGCGACCTCTTCCTCATCTGATCGTCAGTTTGAGCTCGGTAATACAAGGGTGAGGAATTGCACAGAGGGCTGGCGACCTCTTCCTCATGTCGATTGCCAGTTTGAGCCCAGTAAATACAAGGGTGAGGAATTGCATAGAGGGCTGGCGACCTCTTCCTCATCTCGATCGCCAGTTTGAGTCCGGTAATACAAGGGTGAGGAATTGCACAGAGGGCTGACGACCTCTTCCTCATCTCGATCGCCAGTTTGAGTCCGGTAATGCAAGAGTGAGGAATTGCACAGAGGGCTGGCGACCTCTTCCTCATCTCGATCGCCAGTTTGAGTCCGGTAATACAAGGGTGAGGAATTGCACAGAGGGCTGGCGACCTCTTCCTCATCTCGATCGCCAGTTTGAGCCCGGTAATACAAGGGTGAGGAATTGCACAGAGGGCTGGCGACCTCTTCCTCATCTCGATCGCCAGCCTATGTTAGGTTTCCGCCAGGTCACGTGACGGGGGGGGGGCTGACGTCACGGGGGGTGGGGGGGGACGTCCTCGCGTCCACGCGTCCACACCGCGCCTTTGCTGGTTTTGAAGGAACCAATGCCCCCTACTATCGGATGAGCTTTGATGATATGTCCTTCATCTTACCAACTCAGCGTGAAGGATATTTGTTTAGAAATTCAAACTGTACAGCTCAACGGATGACCTTGGATGATTATGTACTTCATCTTACCAACTCAGCGTGCAGTATATTAGTTTAGAAATCCAAACTATACTGCTTGTTGGATGAGCTTTGATGATTATTTACTTTATCTTACCAATTCAGCGTGCAGGATATTAGTTTAGAAAGTCAAACTATACTGCTTATTGTATGAGCTTTGATGTTTATGTACTTCATCCTACTAACTCAGCGTGCAGGATGATAGTTTAGAAAGTCAAACTATACAGCTTATCGGATGAGCTTTGATGTTTATGTACTTCATCTTACCAACTCAGCGTGCAGTATATTAGTTTAGAAATTCAAACTATACTGCTTGTTGGATGAGCTTTGATGATTATTTACTTCATCTTACCAACTCAGCGTGCAGTATATTAGTTTAGAAATTCAAACTATACTGCTTGTTGGATGAGCTTTGATGATTATTTACTTCATGTTACCAACTCAGCGTGCAGGATATTAGTTTAGAAAGTCAAACTATACTGCTTGTTGGATGAGCTTTGATGATTATTTACTTCATCTTACCAACTCAGCGTGCAGGATGATGGTTTAGAAATTCAAACTATACAGCTTATCGGATGAGCTTTGATGTTTATGTACTTCATCTTACCAACTCAGCATGCAGGTTATTAGTTTATAAATTCAAACTGTACAGCTCATCGGATGACCTTGGATGATTATGTACTTTATCTTACCAACTCAGCATGCAGGATATTAGTATAGGAAGTCATTATATACCTTACACCATTTTCCTCTCTCTTGATAATTAACTATTTGATGTTTGTACACACCTTTTGTCCGTCCGTCACACGTCATCTTCTAGGATTAATTTATTTTTAATACAGAGTTGTAAAACGGAATATAAAGCTCAAAATCATTATCAAAATAACTTTTCAAACCTTTATAGTTTTTTATACATAATTATTGCACAGTTCACTGACAATTTTAGTCAAAGTTTATGTAGATTATTTAATGTCCAAATGTACGGCTCACACGTACGTTTTACATGAGTTTGGTGATGGCTTAGCCAGTAAAACATATTAGTTTAATAAATAAAGCGCAGATCTTTATGTTATTTAGTTAAATACAAATTTATTTTACTTACTAACACAATTATTTAATATGGAATTACTGTTAATAAGTGTGGCTCAGTTATATTACACAATTTTGGTTTACATCACATTTAATCATAATATTCCAAGTTAAGTTACATTTTATTGAATACGTTATTTATTATAGGTATGAAATCGTTTGATGAGATTATCCACGAGTTATCCTAGATCTTCTAGCATGACATTATAAACGATAGCATACAAAATTATTATTAAAACGAATTGATAAATTGTAAAAATATTTTGTTACATTTTCAAGGTATTATAACTGTTAAAAGGAATTTCAAGGGAGTATTTTAAAAGGAAATTTTAAAATGATATTAACAATAGGATGGCATACATAAAAAAAACCAGCACGTCAATTCCTTTCTATTACTGTAACAATACACATAATTAATTTAGCTTTTATTTTAATTTTAACTCGTTTGGACATGTGTTGTTTGCTCACTCATTAAATAGTTTTTGTAAGATCCATTTCATATTTCCCTCATGAAGTTAGGTTTTACAATTAAGTTAATTAAAATAATTAAAAAGAACAGCTATTAGTGTTGTTACGTTTTTTAAGAAAATATATTTTTATAATAGTATTTTAAATTATGATTATTGCTTGTTATGCAAACAGGCACTTATTAAAAGCTTTAAAACAATCACCGTTATGTGAAGAACTACTAAAAGGGACGTCAATCCTTTACGATAAATTATATTAATAGTTAATATGTGTACAGCTAACAAATACCTAAAATTTTAACCTGAAGAAAAATATTGCAATAAAAAAGGAGTTATACCTATCACAACTTATGTAACATGATTTATTTTATTTTGAGTTCAATTTTATTGCACACTTAACTGAGTTAATGATTAATTTCAAGAAAAATGCGATCGTCAGACTAGAATACCGATTAAGGTTTTATTTTTTTACAATTTTGGTTTTAGCTTTCAACAATCCTAATATCCTTTGGTAATGTAGCAGTAATGTGCTTAGATGGAAAGATTACACCTAAGGGGTGGACAAGGTTCACATGTAGACAGTGTCGGCCAATCCAATCAGAAGAGCTATCAATCATATCTGACGCGAGTGACAATAACCTATGATGTGTGACTGGTTTAATACGTCCAAGATAAATCTGCCTGAACAATATCATCGTTTGATTAGACACCGCAGATTTTACTGTTGTTGTGATTACGTGCTATCAATCATTGTAACAGAGTAACATTGATTTACAACTAAGGCCCTTTGTAGGATTTACCTACAAAGACGCAGACAATTTTTTAAAGATTGCTGTGTGTTTCAAGTAACACAGAACAATTGTTTGAGTTACTAGCAATACCTATATCGCATTATATTATTCTACTGTAGTTTGTATATATAATTCATCCTGTTATTTAATGGGATTATATTTGATACAGTAATTTAAAAAATGATCTATGTATTTTAATTTATATTAATCTATACTTAGATTCTACCAACTTCTAGTTAGGTGCTATTAGACGGCTTTATTTAAATCTTATTTTATAAAAATCGTTTTCACAGGTACCTAATTCAAACATGAAAATGTTAAAATATAGTATTGTCTCTTTTAAAATAGTCAACAATCTGAAACATAAATTATCAACAGCCTGAAACATGCATATTAGTATAAGCAGTTATATTTACTACATTTACTTTATTTTGTGAAACAGAAAACGAAAATTCACAAACCAACTTACAACTTAATAAAGTTACAATTTGTAAATGTAAAATCATACCCATATGTTTTAAAACTTAAAAATAAGTTGACATTTTGGAATTTAATGGATTAAATCTAACCGTTGACCAAACAGCTCCTTTAAAACTCATTATTAAAAACTTCAAAATATATTTTATAAAATAAATTGATTATACTATCTTCAATTCATACAAACAGGCTTTAGTTTATTCTTTGGATCTAGTGTATGTCTCCGATGCTGTAAAGTGCTGATTCCTCAAGGTTGGGGAGATTCCAAACAGAAGGAAGAAATCGAATCAACACTGACCAATAGAAAGTGCGCGTCCTGAGAATAGAAAACAGGCAAGGATATCTTCAAGTTGTTATATCTCACGTCCTAAATATATATAGAAATCCAATGGGAACATTTAGACGTCAGATGTTTCCTTTAAAAAGTGCCTATATTGTTTATAAATAGGCTCTTTTTAAATACTATTATCAATCGACTTTAATTTTCTGTTGTAGAATAAGTATAAAAAGATTTTATTGAAGGGGTGATTTTTATTTTATGGAATGGATCGTTTTATCAAAGCCAAAGTAATTGAAACATTTTAAATACTTAGTTATAGTTTAGTGTATTTTTTTCTATAAATTGTAATACATCAGTTATGAAATCAGTTATTGCTTTTTACACGTTAAGTTCTAAAGATAATAACTTTACTGAGAAGTCACATTTATAATTTTCACCTTGCAGCTTATTTGGTTCCGGTTTGTTAGTTATGAGTTATTACTCGGTAAAAATATTATTTACTAAATTACTACAAATTGAATACTACGATACAAATTTTAAATCTTGTAGATATTATAATCTTGTATTTATTTGTGTTATGTATACAATGTGATAATCACTATTCTCACGAAATTCATTTGACGATTCCTCATCAAGTTATTAATATTATGACCGTTGAGTAGTTGTTTTTGAACATGTGTTATGATAATCTTTTTTATATTTTATCTTCATGTTGTTTTTATAACTTTCTATGAAAACTATATTTTTTCCGGGGATGGAGTCTCTTTGACATGTTTCATCGAAAGAAAAGTCTGAGTAACAATTATTTTAGCTACATCAAGGTCTCAAGAACGCCTGCTGGCCGGACGAAGCAACATGACTACACCATTTTTAACATTATGACCGTTGAGTAGTTGTTTTTGAACATGTGTTATGATAATCTTTTTTATATTTTATCTTCATGTTGTTTTTATAACTTTCTATGAAAACTATATTTTTTCCGGGGATGGAGTCTCTTTGACATGTTTCATCGAAAGAAAAGTCTGAGTAACAATTATTTTAGCTACATCAAGGTCTCAAGAACGCCTGCTGGCCGGACGAAGCAACATGACTACACCATTTACGTTGCCTATCAGCCACTGTACGGCACCGCACAGCTTAGCTAATAGCTATTCTCACTTTCCTACTAATTATCTGCTCAATCACTCCTGTTATTTGTCCACGATAGACCAACAGAGTTAAGTGTTCTGTGGCCAAAGTACACTACCAAGCAATTGTGGTTTAGCCTACCGCGTGGAGTATCAAAACAGATGTCTAATCAGCTGACCAAATGCTCTTGGAAAAAATCCTGTTGAATCCAGTGAAAATTGTGATTCGTAAAGAATTAAACAAATAAGATTAACGTTGCAACACTGGCGGACTTTGGGGCAGAGCCCTAACGATGTGCGATGACGTAAAATCACCAAAATGTTTCTTCCAGCTCCACACGGCAATTGAAAAAGTACTTTCAAATTCAGTACAACCGTTTTTATAGTGAAACGCAGTACAAAATCTGGCCCATAATATTAACAGACCCACGGACCAAATATGTCAACATTAACATTAATATTTTTCTACAATCCATAAAATATATAAATGGCTAATCTGAAGCATCAATAAGCGATGTTCAGACAAAACTATACTTTTATTCATACTCATAGAAGTATTCGTAAATACTGTCTCTGTTATTGCCAATAACCTGCACTTTAAAAAGCAACAATAGCTGATATTGAATTAAAATTATTCTCCACCTTAATCTTATGGATGAAAGCGAATTATGACTTCACCCCTTGCCCTTCGGAATGAAAATATCGTGAAATAAAAACCTTTATGAACAACTAGGATCAGGACTAGTAGGATCAGGTATTTCAATACCTCAATCTTCAAAACTGGTTCGAAGTAAACAAGGGGTTCTCTTAACGAAAATTGCCTAAGCGTATTAATATATAAGATTTGCATTATAATCAAGGATTCTTACTAAGTACCACAGCCAGGTAAATCGAAGTAATGTGCTTTATTAGCTAAACCCTCTCTGAGTTCCTGACAATAACTTGATTTCCAAGTGGGAAGAATACTGTGTAACTTATCGAATAATTTCCTGAACTAATATCTTCTTCTTGGAGCTATAAACTTAACAACACTTGCATAGGGACAGTTAACTACACTACCTTAGGGACGGTATGATGTACTTTTTTACGGTCTGTGGTTTAGTGTAGGTGTTCCAAAATGGGAAAAGGTTATTTTTGTACGGCTTTGATCTTTTTTGGGAGTTAGTTGGTTAAGGCTGAAGAATACAAAGATTTATGTTTTTTCCAGGCATTGAACATTTTTCTAAGTTTGATATAGTTATAATGAGAATATTCACAATTATGTTATTAGTTAATTTCCTTTGGAAAGTGAACTATTAGCATGACCCGCATGGTGAAACTTAAGCCCGCGACCGCCATAGAAGTTCCTAACGTGACCCCCTGAACACGTTTTGGGGGGTCGTTCATGTATATACAATATATATATATATATATATATATATATATATATATATATATATATATATATATGTTTGCACTCTAGTCGTCGCATTTTTTGTCCTATTTACTTCAAATTTGGTAGGGACGTTCCTTTCTGTAATCATTGGACAGGTTCGTTGGGCAAAACAATCGGAAAACTTTACACCCTTTTTTTTGGGATTAATCTTTAAAAATTAGAGTTTTTGGGACCAAAAAGGGTCAGAAAAGCCCCGTATGTAAAATTAATGCATGTAATATGATGGTAATTAGTGAGGCGAAAGTTCTAAGCCCTCTCTCGTTATTCTAGCGTACATATTTACCGAGTTATTAAAGAAAATGTGTTAGACTAAACACAGTACGTTGTCTTATAGGGGTTTTACACTAGAAAAGCCTGTTATTCCTTTGTTAGAGTACTTTTATCATCCCCTGTAACCTCACGCCTACTTTCAAGCCTGTCTTGATCTTCTCATAACATTATAATGCGCAAAATTTTATTCCCAGCTTTGCAGGTAAATGAAACCAGGAGCATCAGAACAGCCAAAAATTCACTGTTTTCAGATTTTAATAAAAATTGAAATAAATGTATGTTTTTACCTGATTTTGAGTTTTAAAAGTTTGTATGTGGAGATTCACTTCCCTCACGTCAGCGTGCTGCGTGCGAACTCGTTATAATTTTATAATCACTAACAATCAGAGCATAAACTTGATATAAATCTGAGATAATAACACATTATTAACAGTAAGACGAAGCCCGTAAATCTAACGAAAGGGAAACACAAGGGAACCAGTATGGTACGTGTTGTGTTTGACAATGTTACGGAGAATTTCTTACATTTTTCCATTATGTGAAAAGCTTGCAAACAAATAAACAAACAAAATTCATTAAAGAAACCGAAAAGAGAAACTATATTGATTTATCACATATGAAGTAGACGTTTATTTTAAATCTGCCGTATACTCATCTTAAACTGGCAGATAATTCAAATGTGTGTTTATGCAAGCTAAACTAATCTGCAACATTTGTCAGATATTACAACACATTGCTTACAGCTTGAAATAATTTTACAGGCTTGAAATAATTCTGGAGTCAGGTGTGAACGCCACGTATGATAGCCGTTCATAATAAACATAATCAATATTGATAATACTCTCGTCGCGGCAAATCTGCGTACTCAGCGAATTTCCAATGAATATAAATAGTCCTTATAACACATTAAGTCACTTATCAGGATTCATAAGAAATATATTCACAAATAATCGATATTCAAAATATGAATTATCCTCCACAAGAATAACATTGGGGATGGGTACACAGGTTTGCTGCAACGAGTAACACAACAAAATGGGGGTCAAGCGAAGTGACATACCAAGTTTCATCCATATACATTCATAAATAAACTATTTATAAGGTTTTAATTATCCTCCATAAGAATAACATGGGGGCTGAGTACCCAGGTTTGCTGCTACAGGATTCTTAAGCAAAAAATTGGATTTTAGCGAGTTTCCCCTATAAGGAAGAAGCTATTACCGTAGGTCTCACGGTAATACTTAAGCCCAAGACCATGATAACTTTTTTTTTTTGAGGTCCCCAGATGCCAAAAACACTATTCGTTTAAAAATATATATATATATATGTTTGTGTCCGTGAATGCGATAACTTGATTAAAAAAGTCCAATTTCGATGAAATTTAGATTAAATATGTGTAAAATGACATTCATGACTTAAGTTCGAAAACCAGAAAAATCTAACTATGGGACGGGGGTTTTATGGCGGTTTTAAATTTGCAAAAAATCAGTTTTTGCATTTTTTTACCCTAAAATTTAAAAAAAAACTTAATCTTGGTTTTGACCATGTTATAGAGCTTAAAAATAAACAAATAATAACATTTGAATAATTAACCTAGGTTAAGTGGTTGCGGAGAAAATCCAAAAACCTACTCATAAAATCTCCCATGTTAATCTTATGGGAAAAAGGTTTTTGGCTTTTCCTCAGTTAATTTGAATATAAACTTCACATTTGCTTTTACCAATCAGTTCAGCTCTACAAAATAATCATTTTTATGTTTAAATTCTGATTCTTCACCCAACCGTTGCAGAGATATTCAAAGTGCTAAACACAGTACGTTGTCCAGTGTTATCCTTATGGAGAATAAATAAAATTTGATATCTTGATTATTTATAAATGTATATTGATGAAACTTGGTATGTGGCTTCACGTAGTGCTGGTATATTGATATTTGCACAACAAACAGTTTTTCGTTGACTATCCCGGTAGCAGCAAACCTGCGTACTCAGCCTCAATGTTATTCTTATGGAGAATAAGTAAAATGTAATGACTCACTTAATTTATGAACATAAATTAAAAAAAACTTGGTATGTGGCTTCACCTTGTTGAGTTATATTAATATTTGCATAAAAGTCCATTTTTTGTTCCTTGTTGCAGCAAACCTACTTACTCAGCCCCATGTTATTCTTATGGAGAATAATTAAAATGTTATATAGCACTTTTTTATGATTGAATATTGATGAAACTTGGTATGTGGCTTCGTCAAGTTAATTCCATTTATATTTGCATAAAATCAATTGTTTGTGTTCCTTGTGTCAGCAAACCTACGTACTCATCACCAATGTTAATCTTATGGAGAATTATTAAAATTGTATATCACTTATATGTGAATATATTTTTATGAAACTTGGTATGCGGCTTTATGTGGTATTAATACATATATTATGCATTGGAAATTCGCTGAGTGCGCAGGTTTGCTGCGACGGGGGTATTTGTGGAAACAACAATAAATCACAACCAGCTGAAGCCAAGTGTTGTCAGTGTATGTTTATAAATAAGCGAGACACAACACTTTTCTTTTTCCCATAAGAATAACATTAGACAACGTACTGTGTTTAGCACTTTCAATATCTCGGTAACCAATTGGCGTAGAGTAATGATAAAACCACAAAATTGGTTGTTGTTTTGAGGTGAATCTAAAGGTGCATATTAAAATTTGATTTAAATAAAAATTACCTGTGAAAACCCCAAAAGACCCGTTTTTGGGGTACAAACCCTCCCCCCCAAAATATTCCTTTAGATGGTCTGATCCGTCTGGTTTTAACTTAAAAGACGGTTTAAAAAATTACAAAATAAAATAAAATAAAATAACTGTGTTGATAACTTATGAAGAATGCAATACAATTTAAACGTAAGCATGAAATGTAATTTTATAGGAAATTAACGTTTACATTAAAATTAATTGTTACTTATAGGTAAAACAGATAATAATTTATGTAATATTTTTTGGCCGTAAATGACAACGATGAAAGAGGAATTTTGTTGGTAGCCAAATCGTATTCAATATGCACAGTAAAGGTAGCCGCAAAGCGAGAAGGATATTTGATATTTGAACACGTTAACGGCTGGGCGGTCTGGATGGCCTCAACAACTGAGCTGTCCCGATTTTCACCCTTTTTCTTTTATCCCAAAAATGTAGCTCTGAATTCATAATACTGTTTTTTATATAATATTCGCTTTTTAGTAAGTATAAAATGTAAAATTCTTTGAAACTTCAGATTTACTCAAGTAGTAAGGATGACAAGTTGGTCCATAAACTGAAGTAGTGTGGTACATTTTACTCAAATATTGTATATTTACGATATATTTATATATATGTATATAAATTTCAACAAATAATGTTTTTGGTATCTGGGGACATCAAAATTTTATTATGGTCTAGTGCTTAGGTCTTACTATTACAACTGCGTTAATATTTTTTAATACAGTAATACTGGAATTCTATAATATCATGTGTATACACAAATATACATTCGCAAGCGTCTGGTTACTTTACGCTTTCGAACCGATTACTTACTTCTTTGTCGTTTATTTTGGGAACCAACGACTACACAGATCACGGTCGGGACTAAGTCATGAACAACCTACATAACGAGTATAACGATAACGAGTGAATAAATACACATTGCAATTACTGAAAATACGGGGTCCAATTTGAACTACACAATCTACTCACATTATTTGTATAAGTGTAATATTTTGGGGAATATTAAAAAAAAAACTATATATGTCTTGCTCAGATACTCTAAACCGATCTGAACTATAAATTCGACATTATGAAACGATGAATCAAAGGATTATAAAATGACATCCAATGTAACATATTAAATACTAGTAAAAAAATACGTTATAAAAGTTATCAATTTTTCAAGACAGTAAATATGCAGACAACTTAATATACTAAAACGTCTGCAGTAATATAGTAAAAATCTCAGTTCATTGTTCCACTGGCTGAGGTAAAACCCACGCAGGAGTTTTAAAAGCTTCCGTTTTGACTTCCAAGACCTGACGACTTGTAAGAAAACAAAGAGGGCGACTGCGGAGTAACCACTCTGTATCAAGTTGATCGTTTCTGTTTGTCTAATGCTTCAACTTTCGTTCGAAATGTACTCAATTATTCTCTTAAACTATTCAAACCTAAATAATGTTCTAATGAAAATAATTGGTGAGGATAACGTAAGTTCTTTTAACTATATTTTGCTTCTGATAGTAAAGTCTTTTAGTGTATTAAAGTTTATAATATGTTAATTATAAATAAATTAAAGGTTATAGGTTTTCCCCATGTCTTTTACAATTTTAATTACTTTAATGTGCCAATTAACCTCAGTATAATTGATTTTAATTTTCTCCTTTACATAACATATGATAAAAAATTGTTTTTGTAAATATTTTCAAGTTTTAGTTTTCGGTGGAGATATGTTTTTGTGCTAACTTAATTTTAACGTAGTATACAATGACTTATATATAGGAGTTATGCATAAAAAAGTATAAGTATTAAGTATATAAATTTACAAACTTCTAAATACTTTACATGAAACAACGATTATATAAAACTGATATCATGTGGGTGTATATGAATATATCTGTTGCCATGGTGATGTACATACAAATTATAAAAATAGAACATTTTCACTGTAAAAGGAATAATGTAAAATTCAAAACCGTTATTAATTATAAAACTTACTGTGAGGTCAGTCCCCTCTAGGAACTAATATAATTTACACTATACAATTATATCTCAAGGTTTTAGCTTATTCTTAGATCGGCCTGCAAAAGGTATTTTTTGGGGGGTGGCCGGGAGTTCTACAATATTGGTGGCCGGGAGTTCTGTAGTATTGCCGGGGGTGGCCGGCAATACTACAGAATGCCATGTAGGAAATGCTTCAAGAAGTGTTATTATATAGTAGGGGTACATGATATCTGTTCGATTTATTGTTTTATAGTCATGCCTGAAATTTACTTGTCAAAACATCCAAAGATTATAGTTTAGGAAATTCAAAATCCCAAAAATATATTCCCTAGTAGCTGGACAATTGCGTTAACAGCCAACATAAGCGGGTTAACTAGAACAGTCAAGTATAAATATGCAAGAAACTGTGGAATACCTTGAATACCTTGAAGCTTAGGGTTTTTCGGTAAGGAGAAAAGTCATAATTAGTATTATGGTTAATTACAGAACAAGTCTACATAATTTTTTACTTGGTTTCATTACGCTACTTTTACATAGCTTGTACAATAATAGTTTCTAATTTGCATCTTAAATATTGTTTGATAAAGATACGAAATAACAATTGTATTCACTCCCTAGTTGTAATCACCACTATACGATAGTAATATCACTTATAAAAAAACTGTATGTTGTTTGAGTCAATATGGAATTTCGTAGTTCTGAAAAGGTATTTAGTAAATAAAAGTTTTACGGTAAATCTTCACGACTTACAGCTGTGTTAAACTTACAGATGGATACAAACTTTTGACAGTTATTGCTTTTAGAAACAAATCCACAACGCAATACCCCCACATACTAAAAGATGTGTTTTTACTTAGAAAAATATTTGATATAATACACAAAGGATAACAATAAAAGAAAATAAATTTGAAATAAGTATGGTGCAAGTAGTCAAAAATGGGTTACAATATACATATATATATATATATATATATTATTTTTAAAATCATTATTAACAAGTACCCTTTTTTGAAACATTTTTATTTGGACTGACTAGTTTCAACCATAATTGCCATCTTCAGAGTCACATAACCTCAACAAATTTTGTTTTATATTAATTACAAACATATGTTAAAAATAAATAATGTATGATCACCAATTCAAAAATTGTGTAGGCTATTGAAAGCCTAAATAAGATTCTGAATTCATGTTGAAACTGCTGGATTTTACTTGATAATACTTTACTGAATAATACTATACCTGTTCAATATACTTTTTGAGGTTATGCCATTGCATGTTTTGTGGCTACAGCCACATCTTCAGTTAATCCTTAGGTTGATTCTTCATTTTATTTAAACATTACTGAGACAGTGAGACACTTAACACATACATATTGCAGTATAACACATTCCGATACCGATCACACGATAAACTATAACATTGCTTGTCTCGGTGCATTCACGCTTCAGGGCAGGCCGGTGACGACTCATTTCCACTCTGAGACTTGTTTTGTAATCAAAAACATAATCTGGTATAATATAAAAGAATATTCTCGCTAAGCATTTCTACTTACTATACTACTATCGTTATGATGTATTAGCAACAATAATATGTTGATGCAATTACCAGCCTCATTGCAAATAATTAAGCAAGAATATTATTGTAGTTTGGACAGACGCGATGGTGGGACATTACCATAACTATTGTGTAAATTAATATAAATCTTGTAAAAACTACCAGAATTGCATTTACTATGCAATATTGTTTGGATTACTATTATATTTCTTTCAGTGGTCTTCTTGAATATTTTCATTTTTTGTTACTTTAGAGTTGATAAGGTTAAATGCATTATGTTTTAATAACTTATTTTCAAGTTTGAGTTTTTGAAAGTACGTCGTATCGCTTTTTTCATTTTTGAATTAAATGGAACGCACATATATTTTGTGTCATCATTCTTTATTGTCATATTGTTTCTTTTAGCGAATTTCCCCTATAGGGAAAAAGCTTTTACCGTAGGTCTCATGGTAAGACTTAAGCCCGAGACCATGATAACTTTTCATTTTGAGGTCCCCAGATGCCAAAAACACCATTCGTTCAAATTTTTATATATGTATATATATATATATATATATTTATATATATATATATGTGTCCGTAAGCACGATAACTCTCGTAAAAAAGGTCCGGTCTTAATGAAATTTGGTACAAATGTGTAAAGTACCATTTATTTGAACAAGTTTGAAAACCAGATGAATCGCACCATCCGAAGGGGGGTTTTTGGGGGGTTTTGTACCCCAAAAATGTGTTTTTTGGGGTTTTCACATGCAATTTTAATTTAAATCAAATTTTAATTTATACCATTGAATTTAGCTTAAAAGAACAAACAATTTGGTATTTTGATCATTGCTCTACGTCAATTGGTTACCGAGATATTGAAAGTGCTAAACATAGTACGTTGTCTAATGTTATTCTTATGGAGAAAAAGAAAAATTGTATATCTCGCTTATTTATGAACATAAACTGACGAAATTTGGTATATGGCTTGATCTGGTTGTGGTTTATTGTTTTTTGCACAAAAAACAATTTTTGCCAATTTTTCCTGTAGCAGCAAGCCTAGGTACTTGGTCCCCATGTTATTCTTATGGAAAATACTTAAAATGTTATATATCGCTTATTTATGAATGTATATGGATTACACTTGGTATGTGACTTCACTAAGATGAGTTCTATTGATATTTTCATAAAAACCCATTATTTTGTGTGCCTTTTTGCAGCAAACCTGCGTACTCATCCCCAATGTTATTCTTATAGAGAATAATTAATATTTTAAATATTGCTTGTTTGTGAATACATTTCGTATGAATCCTGTTAAGTGTTTTAATGCGTTATGTTATACATTCATTGGAAATTCGCTGAGTATGCAGGTTTGATGCGACGGGGGTATTTTGTTTTCTTATCTATTGATTTATCATTCTTTCGATTGTCTTTTTTTGTATATATTTAGGTTAATTAATTTTATAGTAATTTTGTTATTGGCTTATTACACTAACTAATCTACTACAGAGGTCCAGCCTATACATGCTCACCTCGGTTAAAACTTCTTTCCTTCAGTCAAGTCGGATTAAATTTTATTATGACGAAACATATTTCCTGTCTCCTGCATTTGCCTTACCCGTTTACTCTTTTGAAATGGACAAACTACTACTAATTAATTCACTAATTGGTCATTATACCTTTAAATATAAACTATTTAAATGTCTTTGTAGTAATCAATCCTCCGCAACTCAATTTACTATAAATGCCTTTTGGACCTCCATTGTTCTTTTCTGATTGAAAATCACTTATTTTCAAGTTCTTTTAGTTACAGTAAAGATCAATATGGAATACCCTTTTAATCTATTTTTATTTTGTAGGACTTTTATGAATTCTAGAATATGTTAAGGTTATAGATTACAGGTGTATAAACCGAGATTTAATTATTCTATAAGTTTAGTAATTTTAACTTTTGATATAATTTAAAATATTATTATATAACCCCAAATAAGGTTCACACAGATTGCATGCTATGTATAACACAAATGTTATGTACTAATGCCGTAAAACTCATTTAATACCCCCCGGGCATTATTGGGCCTTACATGTGACCTAGTTTAGTTACAATGGCAATTATTCCGGATCCCAGATTAATTCGAAGCCTTCCCGGTGGCAAATGGGGCGTTTGACTTATAAACACAGAAAGTGCTAGTGGAATGTGTTGGGAATGGAGGATGCATTTATATCGTAACTTCTTAGCATTATACGTGTTGTTATAATTACGGTGATTAAAAAGGGTAGATAATTAAATATGAAATGATGTGGTCACAAATAAGATACAAGTAAATTATTTATACGAGATTGAGAGGAGAGACATTTCTTATAACACGCACTTTATTTTACCAAACCTTGAGCCGACAAGAAAGTAAACAAAAAGAAAAATCATCTGTTTTCAGTAACAGATCTAAAAGATTAAATAAGACAGATGTTTACCTTTATGCAGAGAAAAGTATCACATACTTTTAACATACGGGATGGAAATAAAACGAGTTCGCACGCAGCACGCTGACGTGAGGGAAGTGAATTTCTACATAAAAACTATAAAAACTCAAAATCAGTTTAAAACATACAATTATTCCAATTTTTATTCAAATCTGAAAATATTGATATTTTGGCTGTTTTGATGCTCCTGGTTCTATTTACCTGCAATGATGGTAATACAATTTTGTGCATTATAAGGTTAGGATAAGGTCCAGTCAGGCTTTAAAGTAGGCGTGAGGTTGTTGGGGATGATAAAAGTACACCAACAAATGAATAACAGGCTTTTCTGAAGTAAAATCCCCATAAGACAACGTACTGTGTTTGGTCAATACACATTTTCTTTAATAACTCGGTAAATATCTATGCTAGAATGACGAGAGAGGGCTTAAAAGTTTCGCTACACGAATTCCCACCGTTTTTCATTCGTTAATTTTACATCCGGGGCTTTCCTGACCCTTTTTGGGCCCAAAAACTCAAATTTCTAAATTTAAAATCCCCAAAAAAAGGGGGTTAGAGTTTTCCGATTGTTTTGCCCAACGAACTTGTCCAACTGATTACAAAAAGGAATGTCCCTACCAAATTTGAAGTAAATCGGACAAAAAATGCGACAGCTAGAGTGCATACACATATATATATATATATATATATATATATGTCTATATATATATATATATGTCTATATATATATATATATATATATATATATATATATACAATTTTGAACGACCCCCCAAAACGTGTTCAGGGGGTCACGTTAGGAACTTCTATGGTGGTCCCGGGCTTAAGTTTCACCGTGCGGGTCATGCTAATAGTTCACTTTCCAAAGGAAATTCACTAATAAGGTCTTACAGTACTATACTTCAAAATATATATATATATATATATATACACTTGTACTTTATTCATACATAACATGGTAAATGTATATACAAGATGGTAAAAGGCTATCGATTTCAACTTGTCGCACCGATGATGACGATGATGATGATCTATAACATTTAACTTGCAAATAGTTCTTACAAATAATGTTTTATGTTAATATTTACCCCGTTACAGAAGATTTTATTACAAATACGTGGGATAGTGCTTTTTTACGAGTTTAATTTTACAATCTAGTTTTCATGGACTGTTTCGGACCCTTCCACCCTGTGTACGTCGCGAACATCTCTCCTAATATATATTTTATAGTAAAACGTACGTTTTTGATAATATTCGTTGCATGTGCGTAAAATTTATCTTTATATAATTTCATTAATAAACAATGTGCGTATTAGACATAGAGTCATCAATAGAATTCCCTTGCAGAGTAAAATAACTTATATGGTAGAGTATGGTAAAGTATTGTCGAGTATGGTGGAGGATGGTGGAGTATGGTGCAGTATGGTAGAGTATGGTGGAGTATGGTGGAATATGGTGGAGTATGGTGGAGGTTGGTAGAGTATGGTGGAGTATGGTGGAGGATGGTGGAGTATGGTGCAGTATGGTAGAGTATGGTGGAGTATGGTGGAATATGGTGGAGTATGGTGGAGGTTGGTAGAGTATGGTGGAGTATGGTGGAGGATGGTGGAGTATGGTAGAGTATGGTGGAGTATGGTGGAGTATGGTGCAGTATGGTATAGTATGGTGGAGTACGGTGGAGTACGGTGGAGTATGGTGGAGTATGGTGGAGTATGGTGGAGTATGGTGGAGTATGGTGGAGTATGGTGGAGTATGGTGGAGTATGGTGGAGTATGGTGGAGTATGGTGGAGGATGGTGGAGTATGGTGGAGTATGGTGGAGTATGGTGGAGTATGGTGGAGTTTGGTGGAGTATGGTGGAGGATGGTGGAGTATGGTGGAGTATGGTGGAGTATGGTGGATTTTGGTCGATTATGGTGGAATATGGGGTAGTATGGTGGATAATGGTGGAGTATTGTAGATTATTCATATTATCTGTCTCATGTTATATTAAAATAGGACATATTTTCAAAATTATTTTCCAGATAAACCTTTTATGAATATTACGGTTAAATCAAGAAGCATTCCTTAAAGTTAACTACTTATCATAAAATATTTCCTTTTTTAACTTAACCATTTACCAGTGACACTCCAGTTTGATATCACATATGTTTCAACTTTTGCAGGTTACTCCTTTATCTCTCTAGAAGTGGCTTAAAGGACAAATGGTCTTTGCTCGCAATGCGGCCCGAGTCTTCTTGACTGTAATTTACAACCCCAATTAGCTCAATCCTCCATATTGGCTGACTGGCATCACAGTATGGCATCACAGTATGTGTCCTCTATACAGAAAAGTTTGCTTTTGAACTGCTTTACTGTGGCAACGATATGACAATGAATGTAAATTATAAATATAAACTGATTCAGTATAGCATTTTATAAATTTCAAAATTCCTTTTGTTCTACGAAACAAGAATGCATACTCAAACCAAGTGCTAGGAGTAAATGTTCAAAGTATACAAAACCAAAGTTTTACATCATCGAAGTCTACCACCGTCTGCATGTGGGGGTTGGGGTTAAAAGCTTTTTAAATTCTTTGAAATCTGTGCCGCAGCTTTAGAAAGTGGTTTATTCCTTTTCGTGTAACTAAAGAGTTTTAATAACTGCTTTCTTGCTTGCTAAAACTCTGTATAACTTGCTGTTTTAAAGTATTACAAAGTGTTAGATTTCCAATAATGTTCCTATTACAAATCGAACTTAGCTCTACAGAATACTTATTGCTTTTACACCAAAAAAATTATAATGAAATAAAATAAATGGGATAATCATTCTTGACGTTACATATTGTATAACAGTTTAAGATCAAATTCTGTGGTGAGATGCAATACGGATTATGCAATTTTTCATAATGTTATATGTATGGCTCAAATATCCAAAACAAACTCTTATTAAAATGGATTCGTCTACTCAACCTAACCCATTATTTAACTGCATATTCCCTTAATAAACTAAAGTAAACCTTCTATAACTATTTGCTATCTGAAAAGTAATTGTTAGCTTTACAAAATTTGTCAAAGGCAGCAAACTGAAAGATACACTATGTAGACTTAGACAGCAGATAATCTGCATTATGGTTAAGTAGATTGAGGTAGGGGTAATATGGGTCAGCTTATGTTTGTGCTTACACACATTTTAAGTAGGTACCATATTACTATGCGTACGTAAACTCAAAATGCTTTCATAGTAATAGAAAAACACCTTTGCTACTAAAACATGTTTGGTGTTTATTAAAATGAAGGTAATCTTAATAGCTCATATGACCATAATATAACCCATCTAATAACCCATCTCACTCTGTTACAAAGCGTTGTTATTGGTATAAGCGATTGAAAAAAAATCCAAGAAATATTTTTATTGCTGGTATTTTTGTTTTAATAAACCTTAACTGTTTTTTTTTTTTTCAATTTATACTGCAGTTAATTGCAACTCAAAATGACATATTCAGGGTGATTTTTAAATGAGTTCCCTCCCCCCCTACTTTTTATTTCTTGAGATATCGATTCCGTACTACAACCGATCATTGTTGATCAACTTATACTTAATTTTGAACACCATCTTGGATCCGCCATACTTGATTAAAGTTTTTTTTTTAAATTGTAAAGGTGGGGTTGTGGCCCATCATATAGAACAAATGTTTGACGGTGACAATAATACCGCAATCCGTTTTTGAAAATCATTATTCGTTCTCAAGATATTGGTAATTTAAAAATCAATTCTAAAAAAATTTTCAAATGACCCAACCCTAATACTTTTCAATATTTCATTAAATAAAATAATGACCTTAAACTGCTACCGATCATTGTTGCTACCGTGGAATTGTTTGTGTTATAGAGTTAAGTAATATTCAAGATTTTTGCAGTTATAATTGAAAACGTTTTGACATAAATTAACTAGATTCAACTTTTTGACTATATCCTTGTGACTTTTTAAATTATGATTTAAAGCCACAGTTAAACTTACTATGCACCACTATAGTAACCTAGTAATTATGATAAGCTAGCTACAAAATAGTTCATTATGAACAAATTTAAATTAACAACCTAAGAGAATTGTCCCATAGTCTAAATAAATAAATCTGAATTAACAAACTGCATTTAATGAATAAAGTAGTGGTGAACGTTAGAAATTCGACGTTTTCTCAGGAATTTCTCATGACCACCACATTCCTCATTTAGTGGTCAACATAGACATTTATTCATCAGTACTATTAAGTTTAGAGCTATACAGCAACATTAAGCAACGCGTAATGTAACAGTTACAAATTTGCAGAGTCGCACCGTGGAAATATGTTATTTTAAACATAAACATTGTAATTACAGTTACGTTATAAAACCAATCTGAATTTACTGCACAATAACAAATTATTATTAAAAATAAAACCTAATATATGTAATAAAGTTAATACAACTAATAATGGCTATACATAATCAGGAAACCCGGGTTTATTTAATTTTAAGAGCTTTATTTAAGTTTTTAATGACAATTTATTTCAAGCTTTGTTGAGTGTTATCTCAGTGGAATTAGAAAACAATTTCTTCATCCAATTGAAAGCATTGTTTATTTCACACAATAAAATACAGTTAGGAGAGAAGCCTTAGTCATGTTGAAATAGAAGAATGAATCACTATAACTTTATCCGTTTAGTAACTTTATTTAGATTTCTGAATATATAAATTATAAAGTAAACACGGGCTTTGAAAATTGGAGCTCCATCAATACGAATATTAATTTAACTTATAATAAGGGTTACGAAATGATTCTAACGTCATTCCCTTTTTAATACTTGTCCAGAATATCTGTGTACCGTAAACGTTTAACTTACACTACTTCTCATTTTATAAGATTTATAGTAGACTTTTAAAAACTTAAATTGTTGTAAGTTTTATAAGCTTGAATACGTAATACCAAGGGAGTTAGTTACTGTCTTTATTGTTGTAATAATACGTTGGTTTATATTGTGTTTATTCTATCGGTTGTAGTGGAAAATTTATATCGTTATTTCACAGTAACTTCGCCATTTTAAGAATTTTAATTAGGTTGAGGGGTTACCATTTTTTCTAACACAGTTCATTTCACAACTGTCAACATCCTACGCAGAGCATCCATCACCACCTCCCAATCTGATATGTCTCAAGGCAACAATTCGTGTCAACCTTGATAAGAATATATTTTTCTGAGGTATGAGTTTTGTAGTTCCTAAAAGCACGCATTTATCAAATAATTACGCGTAAAAGTGAATAATTGTTTATTTTTAAGTTGTTTACCAATATGTGTTTATACTGAAAACACATCATGAAAGTAGTAGAGGTTAAACAGGTTCGCTAGTATTTTACTTATATTTTTCAACATATTTTTGTTATAACAATTTATTATTTTGATATAGAAAGGAAATTAATTTCTTATTCTTCCCCACTTATCGTGAACATTTGTAAAACATTCGTCAATTAAATTCTTCCTAAGTAATCTTTGACTTTGAGGTATGATTTTTTAAACATTAAACCACTGTTACAGATTCGTCTTCAAGCGCTTTATTATTCAAGCGTTTTTTGTTTAAAATATGCATCGCGAAATCAACAAAACGTATGAATTTTAAGAGTGTCGTTATGCCAACAGGAGGAATGAAGCGTAGTTCTTATTACAGAGTGAAAGGGAAACGCTGTCGGTGACGTCATAATCTTATCAGGAAACACTTCCCTCTTGTTAGGGTAATATACATCTAACCATGCGACCTTGAGTTTGTTTAAAATTTACTCCTCGCTTTTATTCCTTCTTAGCGTTGGTAAAATGGCCAAAAATTATTTGATAAATATTAAATTACATTTACTCACATGTATTGTATTACCTTCAATTGTACATGTAGAGGGGGTTAGTAAATGTGATATGACAATAACAATGAGTGATAGTCAAAATATACATTTTGAGGTTCGTATTAAACATTTAATAGGCGTATACATTTAAAGCTTTGTCACCAAGGCTCGTATTAGACTTATCTGATATATTTTACTTTGTAAGCTCCAAAGTCAATGCTGATATGCCGTAAAGATGATCGGGAAGTCTTTGAATTGGTGGAAATATTAAAAAACGTGGCTTGAAGAGGCCAAAGCCCCTGATCTTTCACCATTACTCTGAATCATCTGATTTTAATGCGGAGGAAAATAGAAAATTATAAGTAGAATCACATGTTTTAAAGTAAGCTATGCAGAGTTTTGTAAATTCCCATGCTATTCTTATGGGAGAAGGTTTACGCTATTTATCGTTTGCTGGTACCTTTTTTGTAAATACTGCTATTTTTCTCGAGTCCCTGGGATCGAGACCTTTAATTTGAGCTCGGTCCCATTATCCCAAACGCTCACAATTTTGACTTAACAATTTTTCTGACAGAATTATATATAAAGATAATAAAAAAACATGAAAATGTTTACTTTACCTTTGATTTTAATTTTTGTATTTACCGACAGTTCATGAAAGATCTAAGAGTTCATGTGAAGACCTTACCTGGAAAATTTAATTTTTTATATACAGATGCAGATTTGTTTATTTAAAACCTCATTGATTAAAAACGCAAGTTTTAATAAACGAATGTCCCTTCATCAGTTTATTTGCAAGATGCTTTATAAATAACGACAATTTTTGGAAACGTACGTCATTAGGTCATTATAAGAGTCTTCTTACTTTAAATGACAGACCAAACATCAGTTTGAGATAATTGTTTATACTCTATATACTGTATACACAAGTGCAATTAACTTTAATGGCGGTTTTATTTTTTAGTTATAGGTCTTAAAAGCTTGTTCAACTAATTTTTAAATATATCAGTGTCCAAATATTTAGTTTTTCCCCTGATTCACTAAGCTACACTACATTATTTACCGTATAAAGTCGAAAGAAATATCAGAATATTTTACCTTTTCGTAAAAATTCAAAGTCCGGCATATTTATAACAGACCGTTTCCCCAGAGGCGACATCTCCCCAGCCACCCTGTGGAGAGTGATGGGGCTGAGGTTCGAGTTATTGATGGTGGGGGTCAATCGTGGTGCAATTTGTCGACAGATAATCCCACACCACAGAATGCTGCGTCGCCGATTGATCTCACCGATTGCGAGTGAAGAGCCACATTTTTCCTTTCTTACCTCCCCCACACACAAATTAGCTTTCTGAGATAGAAATAGTGGGGAATAAATTGGATTAGAGATACATTAGGATGAACATGAAACATTATCTTGTTTTACATTTTAGGTTAGGACAGCTATAAAGCAATAGTTTGATTTGATGATTATGGAATAAGTTTTGCTTAGGGCAATTTCATGATGATTACTGAAGAGTCTAAACAATGTCAGTGAAGGACATTCAGTGCTAAAAGACCAAAGTTTATCAAGTACATCTTTAAACTGCTCATGATTAAATTTAATTTCATAATTATTTTTCTGCATTATCTTAGCTAAAAAGTAAATAATATATTTTATTGGAGATACACCCATTCAACTTAAAGTTAAAACATTAACCAATATTAACAGATAATAATGTTTCTAAAGCCTTTCTCCGTCAATGTATTCTTTCATCATCAAACAAACTCTAAAACCAAAGTGTACATTTGGTAATAAAGAGGAATAAAATTTTAAATTAATTGTCAACTCAGAAAATTAACTTCATTGGAATACACACAATAAACGGGAAATCTGCAAAACCAAACGGGTAATGAGATATTGTGGCAACATTTTAGTACATTGATTATCAGAAAGATGTTATGTAATGTTATTTGTAATTATTATCTTTATCTTTATGTTATGTGGTGGTACATTTGTGACCTTACGTATTATTTTAATGGTCTAAGGGTAAAACTGTACCATTACAACTTTAAAAACCTTAAACATAATATGCAATATCAGTGTGTGTATTACACCTAGAATATATGTTTGATAGGTGTTGTTCTGTTGCTAAAATTAGTAGCAGAAATCACTAAACTATAAATGAGATCTCGATACAACACTAACATTGGGACTAGTTGTATTCATATATGCAGATGTCGCCTGACTATTTGTGTACCTTGCATAAGCAATGGACTAAATACCCAATCACAAACATGCCATGCAGTATATGATTTCAAATATAATACGAAGTTTGGACAAACATAATGTAATATTGTTTCAAGGATTTCCCCAATTATAATTATTTTAGCATTCGATAATTTACATACTTTTTGCACTTTATAAATAGTACATAAAACAGTATTATGTTTACTGTCCTTTAGAACAGTAATGGTTCTTTAGAGAGCAATAGTATTAGATTTTCTTCAAATGAAATGAGCTAAAAAAACAAATTAGCCACAGCAAGCAACTACATTGTGTTATATAGCCTATATACTTAGTTTTCTAGTTATTTTCTTACTATTAACTACATATCCACTTATTCTTCGTGTATAAAGGCGGTTGACATTGAAGGTTATCAAGCTTGAAAGCACAAAGGAACTAAAATATAATTTCTTCTACAAGTAAATAAATAAATCAAATATAAATTCACATGTTGGTGCAGTAGTTAGAAAAGATTTATTCAAGTGATAATTTAATCAAATGCCACTTTATTGAGATTTCAGGTTTTAGACGTGAGTATAAATAAATATTCACATTCCCACGGTAAACAAGATATATAATTTACAATTACGCCTCAGGTTATTTATTTAGGGGGTAGGGTTAACATTAACATGTATTTTTATGATACTATGGCTACATTTATTTGTAATAAAATACTCACCAAAAAATACAGGGATAAAATATTTATTTAATTAATATCCAACCAAACCCATATTCTAACACGATCTCCCTGAGGGGATTTATATTATGGGCCTTTGTAATTTGCATTGTGATCATAACATGTTGTTTTAATATTCTACCTCTGCCATGATTCTGATGGAGGTTGTATTTAAAATTATTTTGAAAACTATAACTTTCTTAGTGCATTGGTGTCCGCTATCGCCCCTCCCCCAATTTGGCATAGACCTTTTCATTAATGTCTTCTGAGTATGTTTGAAAGGTGAATTTGAATATTACATTCTCAAAATCACTTTATCTCATTGAGAATTAGAGATCCATAATTTGGAACCCTGCTGAACTTAATAAAGTCTTCAATGGTAATTGGTAATTAGGATTTAAGCTAGTTATCCTGTTACTGAAATCCTAATTAACATGTCTATTCTGGCTGTGAACAGTGTGTCTTAGTCAATAACACATCAGCACACTCTTACTAGAGTAATCACTTGAAATAACCTTTAAGGGTGCGCCGTACCTCCCTTCCGCACGCTCAAGTAAGGGGTTTGCATCTCCCTCATTGTAGGCTAAATTCTTAACCAATTAAAAATAATTTGATGTTATTTAATTCAATAAATGTTCAGCTAGAGATTATACGATTTAAAAATCGTGATTTTAATTCAAAATAAGTGGTAGGCCATTAGTAATGTTCTCAAATTAAGCGTTTTTCTAAAGATTCCTAACGTATGGAGAAAAATTATTTTGGGGAAAAGGAACCGTATGATCCCTAGATTGGAATCTGAAAAGTGTGAAACTGCAAATAGTTTGGTTGAAATCTGTAAAATAACAGTGCGATCGAGGAGAACAAAATGGTCTTCAAGCGTAAATATGCATGGCCCTGCTTGTTGGCGGCGCCGGCGCGGGGCTAAACAACAATGGATTCAATCTGGGTAGGGCGCACCCTTAAATACGCACAAATGTAGTTAGCATCTTGGTAACAGGTAAAGAAGTAACCGGTTGATAATTTATTGGATACGGAGTGTGCTTAAAAATCAGGAAGGATATAAATTATGGTAACCTAATAAATGTTTTGCAAATTATAAAAAACTATATAAAATAAGATTTTTGATTTTCTCATGTCTGAACTGAGGTTTTTGTTTCTGTGTCATCAACACCGATATCATAGAATTCAATGAATAGTGGCAGTCCAACAGTTTATGGAATTCCAATGTGCATAATATCTTTATTTTTTCTTGTGAAAGTGCATCATGTAGGCAGAAATGTCAGTGGGGCGTTGACCTTTAGCAGTTAAGTTGGTGAGATTTGTTGCAAACGTCAAGATGAGCAACACATTGTTCACCCAAAGTGGGAGGGCTGACAGGCACGGAATGTTATTCTTTCATAAGTCGGTTGGGTTCAACTGACAGTTGCTTTCAAACTGTTATGAAAAATTTGTTTTTTTGTGTCAGTATTTCACAATTATAATACGTTTAAACTGTTCATGATAAATTAGGTAGGTTTTAGAGCGCAGATAATAAATGATTAGTAATTTATCAATCTTTAAATAAATCTTTATCAATTTGTATTATAAAATGCCCCGGTGAACTGTTTGGAGTAAACATTAGTGTCCCTGGAGCATAGTGGCCTATCAGGTTCAAAGCATAATGTAAATATTCGCTCTCTACACGGATATTTTGTGAGGAAGCGATATATAACATGATAATAATACATACGGGAGCAATAATGCATATTATCTTTTCTCTATTCTACAACCTGGGTAAGACCATAATCATTAGAAACAAATTATCTATTTAATTAAAAAAGAAGATTGTACTTTTCAAAGTCTTTAAAAAAATGTATGCCTAAAGGTTTGTTCGCTCTCAAGAGTAAAACTAAGAAAAAAAATAGGTAATAGATGAAATCTAAAATTTAAAACTAAGAAGAAGTAATCATTTAGATTGCAGAGAGGAATTACTACCAATATTTGGTAGTATCTTTTATCTTGATACATTTGAATTAACATTAATATCGTTTATTCATTTTGTGTTTTATTTATTCAAAACAAAAAATTCCATCAGAAAAATGTACTCAGTTTAGGCATTTTACACCTTTTACCTGAATGTCTCCGCAATTTAGATTAAGTTAGAAATGTGGAGTGTAGCTATCGGTGTTCAGAACAAATTCTGATCCTTCCGTACTGATCATTTACTAAACTTCTCTTGTTGAAATAAAATAGCTCAATATTTGTAACCATTAATATAAAAGTGGTGGCAACAGTAGCCCAATTTAAGCATATTTTGAATAACACATGATAATATTTGTCTTGACTCATTTTACGTAGCTTTGCACTTCTATAAAATGAGTCAGTTCTTTGTATAAATTACCAACCATTGTTAAAATAAGATACAAATTTTGAAAAGTAGGGTTGAGATACTTGTGATCCAAACAATCCAACTCCCAAGGTGGAGGCTAACGTTGTTGTTTTTCAATCTGAGAGAGAGATCTGTATTTACTTTTCAAAATTCCTTATGTATGATAAAAGAAATATTAGTACTTTGTACTGCCCAATGTAACATGGACAGTTCTTAAATGGTTTTGTGATGTTCTCCATTAGTTTCTTTTCCTTTCTTAAAGCTGTCGACAAACTAGTTCCATTAATATATTTTTTTGAAAATATAGTTTTACAAAAATTACGTACAATATGTATATTTTATTTTCCTCGTCATAACCTACATTTCGTGGCTTTTCACAGATTTTACGTTACATAAAATTTTAAAAAATAAATATATATATAAAATATAATATAGTACATTGTAAGAGAACAAAAATAGCCATTTTTAGTATAAATTGGTTTTGTTTATGGTAAGATTTCATAGTAAAATGACCTTTCAATTTCAAAATCGCTGTGATTTATAGCACAAGTAAAGGATTGTTTAGCATAATCTTCAGACAATGCGACCAGTTTGATGACCTCTTGTGAAGTTTCAACCTTACTTAAACCTTTGCAATAAGTGGTAAGTGTTGAGAGTGTACCTTTGTTAAGTGTTTTTTTACATAATGTAAACGGTAATGAATGTCTCGTTGGACATTTAAACAACGTGAGGAAAGATTTTTTAAACGAAATCAAACATAAAACGTGTTAACAATTTAGCATACATTCAAACGTTTGCTATAAACATAACTATTACTTTCAAAAAAAATTTATAAACAATAATCTTGTATTATAGATGCATTCCTTTAACTATGCAATATCGGAAGCTTAACATTAGTTTTATATTCCTTTTAAATCTTACAAACCGATTTTTATTTAAAATATTGAGCGTCTGCAAATTAGATGAACTGTCGAATTCAATATAAACTTCATAAGCAGCATATCATAAACAAGTTTAAAATTAAAATTGAAAACAAAATAACCATACAATACCTTAAAAATTGTTTTTGTAAAAAATATAACGCTTCCTCCGATTTAATATACAAAATTATATAACGGCTATATTCCGTTTAAAATCGCTGTTTAAGTAATCAACATGGGATATTAGAGATTTCTTTTGAACAGGATCTTCAATATTTAACCGGAGCTAATTAAAAGTGAATTTTACAATAAGAAACTCAGCGAAATTTAAAAGTCTTCAGAGCCTTTGTTGTAAAAATATAATTAATTCTTAAATGTAACCGTAAAACACGTAAAGGTTATTAAGCATTGTAAGACATCGATTAGGTAATCATTGCTATAAAATCTAAGGTAAAGAAACTGCGAGTAATTAGAAAGAGGTTATTCAAATTTATATAGTCCATTAGGAATATGAATTACAATTATATTGCTGTAATAATAATAACAACCGTTTATTGAAATAAGTAACTAAAAATGTTTTGCATCATTTTTAGAAAATAGAAATATAGATATTTTAACTGTACAGTAATAAAATTAATGATCAATATAAATAGAGGGATGAAAATAATGTATACAAAATAATAAACAAGAATATAGTCTCCAAAACTGTCAGAGTTTTGAAAACAAGTAATGTTTATTTTCTTTAGTCAAAACATTGTTTTTATTTGGGTGGAAATAATAACGAATACGATTTATTTAGAGTCATTAGTTTTGAGATAAAACTTCTATGAATTCAAATCTTTTGAAGCCTTTGTTTCTAATTCACCAGTTTATTTTAATATTAGACAGAGAGCAGTAGGGACTATGTCCGGTGAGGAGCTGCGTAGTACAGAGGTATACCTCACCAAACCCGCGCTCTACCCACCTACGACCCACATACCTATGACCCTATGGTATGTGTCATAGGTATGTGATCTTATCCTTGATGGTCCTGGATGAGCCTTCACGTCCAGGCCGCTCTAGGCTCGCTGTCCCATCTCTCCTCCCAGTGATGCACAAGGGCTTCTCTGACCATGCGCATCGCTTCCTAAGCTCCAAGTTCAGTTTTGATGTAAACACCAATTTCCTCTCCTGGGCCAGGAGATCAATTAAGTGTGTCATATTGGCTACGGGCCATGCCTTGGCATTAGACAGTGATAATTATATTTAGTGAGTTAATCCGCATTAATTTATACCGTCTTATACCGTCCTGAGACAGCTGAATCGTCAGTCATAGTTGGGCGATCGGGAAAAAATAAGTCGTAAAACTTAGATGAAGCGGGACCTTTTTTCACGGTCACGTGACACATCAGTTTGTTGTCAGGGCGGTATTTTGTGTTTGACCTCGTTTAGTCTATTATATTACCTGTTGTGTAATCTATGGGAAAGTTTTGTAAAAGACTATTAATACACAAACACGAAGTAGGTTAGGTCGTTTTAATAAAATCAGTAGCAAAATTCTGCCCTAAACGAGAGATAACGTGCGAGAGAGACAGAAGCTGATCCATGCACGCTGCTGTTATCATAGATTGAACATCGTGCTATGTCTTGTTCAAGGGTAGAACCTGTCCCCAGTGTTCTAACCATCAACAAGGTGTCTGACGTTTTAACATTAGACCGACACCCTTAGTGTTAGTGTAGTCATTGGCATAACTAAGTGGAGTGACATCCAAAAATGCATTCAACAATGAACCGAGTTCGCACGCAGCACGCTGACGCAAGGGAAGTGAATGTCCACATACAAAACTTTTAACACTCAAAACCAGTGTAAAAACATACATTTATTCCAATTTTATTTAAATCTGAAAACAATTAATTTTTGGCTGTTCTGATGCTCCTGGTTTCAATTACCTGCAATGCTAGGAATACAATTTTGCGCATTATAAGGTTAGGAGAAGGTCCAGTCAGGCTTTAAAGTAGGCGCCAGGTTGCTGGGGATGATACAAATACACCAACAATATGATTTCTAATGTAAAAAAAAAACATAAGACAACGTACTGTGTTTAGCCTATATACATTTTCTTTAATAACTCGGTAAATATTTAAGCTAGAATGGCGAGAGAGGGCTTGAAACTTTCGCTTTACTAATTACCATCTTAATACATGCATTACTTTTGCGTCCGGGACTTGTCTGACCCTTTTTGGGCCCATTTGGGGAAATTTTAAAGATTAATCCCCAAAAAAGGGGTTTAGAGTTTTTCGATTGTTTTTCCCAACGAACCTCTCCAACTGATTATAGAAAGGAACGTCCCTACCAAATTTTAAGCAAATCGGACAAAAAACGCGACTACTAGAGTGCATACACACACACACACACACATATATATATATAATTTTGAACGATCCCCCAAAACGTGTTCAGGGGGTCACGGTAGGAACTTCTATGGTGGTCCCGGGCTTAAGTTTCACCGTGCGGGTCATTCTAATAGTTCACTTTTCCGTAGGAAATTCACTAATAATAATCGTGTTAGTTGACTATAATCATTTTTGTATTTGTATGTAAATATACCATCATTATACAGCATGAGCTAATGATCCAAGAGAGTCAGTTTTGAGAATTGTAGATTTATTTCCTGTGCTTAAGTGAGAAAAATGTACCTCTGATTTACCATTCCGCCTACAGTTCCTATTACTCCTCAACCCACGCTTATGGCATTCATTATAATTGTCAAATATGATCGAACTGAACTCTACATATAATCGCAGAATTAAGATGAAATAGTTTGCACACAACTTAGGCTCATCTAGTACATCAACTAATATTAGTTCGAAGCTATTCAATGTTCTGAGCCAGCTTAGTTTTGATTAAACATCAAATTGTATGATAAAAGGTACTGTTAAAATCTTACATTGGTGTAAGTGGAGATTTAAATAAAAATGATAAAATATATAATGTTGATTTTCTTATTTTGTTTGTTTTAATTTATTAACTAGCAACTCTGAAAATAATGCTAAATATTCTTATAATAACTAACTTATACTAAGCTATGCTAAAACTGTTGGTGACTCCTACGAACTAATGTTCAACTAATTCTCTGTTATCTGTATTTTTGAAACTCATAATAGCGATAGATTTGAATTTATTATTGGTTTATTTGGACTTTACCTAACGCTTCTAGCGTTTAAAAGTGCATAACGTTTCGAAAGGTTAGGAAACTCCTCCCGTTAACAAGTCAACCCTACTTACATCTAAATATCAAGTTCTTACCCCTAACTAAGCTACATTTTCTTTTTTTCCTTTACATTTGATTTACACAAACACAAAACTAACAAATGCAGATAAAGAATAAAAATAAATAAATAATTAAAATGTAGCTTAGTCAGGGATAAGAACTTGATATTTATATGTAAGTTGGGTTCACTTGATAACGGGAGGAGTTTCCTTATCTCTGTTGTTGTAATCTTTAAACAACATATTATTTTAATACATTAAAACATATTAAGGCTTATGATTGCTTAAGTAGCAAATAAAACTTTCAAGTAAGTTTAAATATAATTTTTAAATGTACTTTGGAAAAAAATAAATGGAACTCTTTTGAAAATATGTAGACCACGATCGTATTAGAGAGCTTGTTACACATGTAATAAAAAGGCTATTGGAATTAAAAACTTTTTTTATAGTGATCCTGTTAAGATTTCGTCAAAAAATATGTTATAAACTATATCACTAGTAGTCTCAAAACAAAATCTCAATAATATAGGGCCTACAGAGTTAACATTCGTCTTCGGTCCAAGTTGCTCATAATGGGACCACTTTTACAAAATTCCCTCTTGGCTCCGCCTCACCATAATTTAAAGCTTGTCTTATGTACATTAATTGTATTACATTTACTGATAACATAAACATACGTTCATTATTCAAAAAAGGTTTCAAATGTTAACTACAGAACCCAGCAAAAATAATGTTTGTATAGCATTGAAAAATCGGGTCCTGTATCGGATAGTTTCCCAGCACCTGGTAGGTTTAAAATCCCGCTAGTTTTGGCCCTATTTTCTTTATAGTTCATAGTTTTTATTTAATATTTCTACCCTTTGTGTTTAAGCACAACTAAATATAAACAAGTACATTCCCAAAGTAAACTAAACAAAACATAAATGTATGGTACAGGAATATTAGACCAATATAGATCTACTATGATATTCTTAAATGTATTATAGTATAAGAATTTATATTTTTGTATTTAGTTCGTACACAATAGTACAAATTTCAAGTTTTTGAATGAAAACCGAAGTCTGTACATCTTATTTAATTGGTTATATGGAACAAAAACTAGTTTGACGCTATTATATATTTGTATTTACAGTGAAATACAGCCTCTTCTCCTCACAAATTCATTACCCGTAAGGGTTACCATGTTTCAATCCGAACGTCATCACTTGCACCTAATATGTGCAGCCATGCCATTTGGTCTTCAGATCCAGACAATGTTCGAACAAAGCAATCAGTAAGGTCAGCACTAATGTATTATCAGTTAGACCTAGAGGCCCCTCTCCTCACAAATTCATTACACAACTGGCTACCGTGTTTCAATCCTAATGTCATCACTTGCACCTAACATGTGCAGCCATGCCATGTTGTCTTCAGATCCAGACAATGTTCGATCATAGCAATCATTAACGTCAGCACTAATGTATTATCACTTAGACCTAGAGCCCCCTCTCCTCACAAATTCATTACACAACTGGCTACCGTGTTTAAATCCTAATGTCATCACTTGCACCTAACATGTGCAGCCATGCCATGTTGTCTTCAGATCCAGCAATGTTCGATCATAGCAATCATTAAGGCCAGCACTAATGTATTATCACTTAGACCTAGAGCCCCCTCTCCTCACAAATTCATTACGCAACTGGCTACCGTGATTAAATCTTAATGTCATCACTTGCACCTAACATGTGCAGCCATGCCATGTTGTCTTCAGATCCAGCAATGTTCGATCATAGCAATCATTAAGGTCAGCACTAATGTATTATCACTTAGACCTAGAGCCCCCTCTCCTCACAAATTCATTACACAACTGGCTACCGTGATTAAATCCTAATGTCATCACTTGCACCTAACATGTGCAGCCATGCCATGTTGTCTTCAGAACCAGACAATGTTCGATCATAGCAATCATTAAGGTCAGCACTAATGTATTATCACTTAGACCTAGAACCCCCTCTCCTCACAAATTCATTACACAACTGGCTACCGTGTTAAAATCCTAATGTCATCACTTGCACCTAACATGTGCAGCCATGCCATGTTGTCTTCAGATCCAGACAATGTTCGATCATAGCAATCATTAAGGTCAGCACTAATGTATTATCACTTAGACCTAGAGCCCCCTCTCCTCACAAATTCATTACACAACTGGCTACCGTGTTTAAATCCTAATGTCATCACTTGCACCTAACATGTGCAGCCATGCCATGTTGTCTTCTGATCCAGCAATGTTCGATCATAGCAATCATTAAGGCCAGCACTAATGTATTATCACTTAGACCTAGAGCCCCCTCTCCTCACAAATTCATTACGCAACTGGCTACCGTGATTAAATCCTAATGTCATCACTTGCACCTAACATGTGCAGCCATGCCATGTTGTCTTCAGATCCAGCAATGTTCGATCATAGCAATCATTAAGGTCAGCACTAATGTATTATCACTTAGACCTAGAGCCCCCTCTCCTCACAAATTCATTACACAACTGGCTACCGTGTTTCAATCCTAATGTCATCACTTGCACCTAACATGTGCAGCCATGCCATGTTGTCTTCAGATCCAGACAATGTTCGATCATAGCAATCATTAACGTCAGCACTAATGTATTATCACTTAGACCTAGAGCCCCCTCTCCTCACAAATTCATTACACAACTGGCTACCGTGTTTAAATCCTAATGTCATCACTTGCACCTAACATGTGCAGCCATGCCATGTTGTCTTCAGATCCAGCAATGTTCGATCATAGCAATCATTAAGGCCAGCACTAATGTATTATCACTTAGACCTAGAGCCCCCTCTCCTCACAAATTCATTACGCAACTGGCTACCGTGATTAAATCCTAATGTCATCACTTGCACCTAACATGTGCAGCCATGCCATGTTGTCTTCAGATCCAGCAATGTTCGATCATAGCAATCATTAAGGTCAGCACTAATGTATTATCACTTAGACCTAGAGCCCCCTCTCCTCACAAATTCATTACACAACTGGCTACCGTGATTAAATCCTAATGTCATCACTTGCACCTAACATGTGCAGCCATGCCATGTTGTCTTCAGAACCAGACAATGTTCGATCATAGCAATCATTAAGGTCAGCACTAATGTATTATCACTTAGACCTAGAACCCCCTCTCCTCACAAATTCATTACACAACTGGCTACCGTGCTAAAATCCTAATGTCATCACTTGCACCTAACATGTGCAGCCATGCCATGTTGTCTTCAGATCCAGACAATGTTCGATCATAGCAATCATTAAGGTCAGCACTAATGTATTATCACTTAGACCTAGAGGCCCCTCTCCTCACAAAGTCATTACACAACTGGCTACCGTGTTTAAATCCTAATGTCATCACTTGCACCTAACATGTGCAGCCATGCCATGTTGTCTTCAGATCCAGACAATGTTCGATCATAGCAATCATTAAGGTCAGCACTATTGTATTATCACTTAGACCTAGAGCCCCATCTCCTCACAAATTCATTACACAACTGGCTACCGTGTTTAAATCCTAATGTCATCACTTGCACCTAACATGTGCAGCCATGCCATGTTGTCTTCAGATCCAGCAATGTTCGATCATAGCAATCATTAAGGTCAGCACTAATGTATTTACACTTAGACCTAGAGCCCCATCTCCTCACAAAGTCATTACACAACTGGCTACCGTGTTTAAATCCTAATGTCATCACTTGCACCTAACATGTGCAGCCATGCCATGTTGTCTTCAGATCCAGCAGTGTTCGATCATAGCAATCATTAAGGTCAGCACTAATGTATTATCACTTAGACCTAGAGCCCCCTCTCCTCACAAAGTCATTAGACAACTGGCTACCGTGTTTCAATCCTAACGATATTACTTGCACCTAACATGTGCAGCAATGTTGTCTTCAGATCCAAACAATGTTCGATTATAGCAATTAGTAAGGTCAGCACTAATGTATTATCACTTAGACCTAGAGCCCCCTCTCCTCACAAATTCATTACACAACTGGCTACCGTGTTTAAATCCTAATGTCATCACTTGCACCTAACATGTGCAGCCATGCCATGTTGTCTTCAGATCCAGCAATGTTCGATCATAGCAATCATTAAGGTCAGCACTAATGTATTACCACTTAGACCTAGAGCCCCCTCTCCTCACAAAGTCATTAGACAACTGGCTACCGTGTTTCAATCCTAACGATATTACTTGCACCTAACATGTGCAGCAATGTTGTCTTCAGATCCAGACAATGTTCGATTATAGCAATTCGTAAGGTCAGCACTAATGTATTATCACTTAGACCTAGAGCCCCCTCTCCTCACAAATTCATTACACAACTGGCTACCGTGTTTAAATCCTAATGTCATCACTTGCACCTAACATGTGCAGCCATGCCATGTTGTCTTCAGATCCAGACAATGTTCGATCATAGCAATCATCAAGGTCAGAACTAATATATTATCACTTAGACCTAGAGCTCCCTCTCCTCACAAATTCATTACACAACTGGCTACCGTGTTTAAATCCTAATGTCATCACTTGCACCTAACATGTGCAGCCATGCCATGTTGTCTTCAGATCCAGACAATGTTCGATCATAGCAATCATTAAGGTCAGCACTAATGTATTATCACTTAGACCTAGAGCCCCCTCTCCTCACAAATTCATTACACAACTGGCTACCGTGTTTAAATCCTAATGTCATCACTTGTACCTAACATGTGCAGCCATGCCATGTTGTCTTCAGATCCAGCAATGTTCGATCATAGCAATCATTAAGGTCAGCACTAATGTATTATCACTTAGACCTAGAGCCCCCTCTCCTCACAAATTCATTACACAACTGGCTACCGTGTTTCAATCCTAACGATATTACTTGCACCTAACATGTGCAGCAATATTGTCTTCAGATCCAGACAATGTTCGATCATAGTAATCAGTAAGGTCAGCACTAATGTATTATCACTTAGACCTAGAGCCCCCTCTCCTCACAAAGACATTACCCAACTGGCTACCGTGTTTCAATCCTAACGATATTACTTGTACCGAACATGTGCAGCCAAGTCTTCTCAAGATCACAACTATATCTGATCATATCAATCACTACGGTAAGCACTCATGTAGCTTACCCCCTGTATAGTTACATTTAGAGCCCTCTCTCTTCACAAAGTCATTACACGACAAGCTACCAAGTTTCAATCCTAACGTCATCACTTGCACATAACATGTGCAGCCATGTTGTCTTCACATCCAGACGGTGTTCCATCGAAGCAATCAGCAAGGTCAACACTAATGTAGTAACAATTCAATTTATTATTTCATCTAAACATAAATTAGTTGGGCCTACTGTTCGAAAAATATTTTCCCCATAAATTGTGACTTGCGTTTTTCTTCCAGTAGTTACTAACTACATGCATGTTCTATGTAACTGTAACTTTTATTTTTAGTGACTGATTAAAACGTTAACACACACTTTTACGTTAATATGATATTCTCTACTTTTTTGTTATCTTACAGATTATTACGAAAAAATCTATGGTAATTAGTATATTTAAAAAATATGTTTCACTATGTTTTAATAAAATATATGTTCAACGATTTAATTAAAATATTGCAACCGCTCCAATGATGTTACTGGTACTAAAATAACTCACTAATGAAATTTTTATTAACTTTTGCTGAATTCGGAGTTTGCCTGCTATTAATGTTATATTTCCACAAATTTAATTTAAGATGGGACTTACTAGTGAAATTTTGAAATATGATTTAAAGTTGAAATTTATACTCTGGTTTATTAGAACACTAATAATGGAAATTAAATTTTACCAGAACAAGGACCTTAATTTAAATCATTTTTAAAGTTTTCTTTTTATGAAAAATGAATATTATGTTTGTTTATAAATTATTGATCAAGCATAGCTATTTAAATTTCCCCCGTTATTATTTACACTACTTCATGCAGTATAATGTTCTGATTCCGTTTAAGTGGCATTTTTCATATATCGACTAAAAAAACGCTTCACCTGTATATTCTAAACTAAATCAAACGACAACTTAAAAGATTAGGCAAAACGTTGTAGGGATCAACACGTTTAGCGATCTTCCTTGTGCTTCATACTATAGGAAAAGAAGGCAAAATAAAGTCCTCTAAACATTTATAACATATTAATAAACATATAAAAAAATATAATACATAAATTACTGAAATACATATACATTAATATACATTAATGTATATAAGGTGTTACAGTTATACATTAAAATAGAATAGAATTCTGCTGAGTAGAAAAAACTTAAGTTGGTTTTAAATGTTTGTTTATTTTTATTTACATACTGAGCTCGGGAGGTAGCTTAGTATTTACTGTTTAAAATCTCAAAACATATTTTTGGAGGTTTTTAATACACAAAACTTTATTTTAGCCTAAATACAAATAAACCTATATATGCTACCAAAATTCTATAGCACCATGCTTGAATCATTTATCAAAAATTTTAAAAATATAAAATGTTTATAAATATCACTATTACTAGTGGTCCTATTAACACTGTAATGTATTTACTGAAGAAAATACCGATTAATTTAATGTGCAAGGCAACAACGGTTATTGAAGTAATTATTTGCCATACATTTTATCTAGCACTATAAATTGATATATATTGAAACCTCTTTATCGTCTATAATTTTGAAAAAAAATCCAACAACCACTAACCCATGGCTAACTCATAGAATATGTGATACTCGAATGGGACAACGGGGGTAGGGAACTTATTGAAAACAATGGAAAATGAGAAACGCCCTCTCAGTAGGGAGTAGTGTAGGCCATTCTAGTAGCAAATCATGTTTCCGGGAAACCATGGAATTGTGAATGAATGCGGGGAACCATCCCCCGCTGTGTCGAGATAGACTGAGCCGATTAGGCAATTTATAGTGTGCAATCAAACGAACTTCCAGAAAAAATATCCTTGATTAGTATAACGTTCCATACAGTTATCAGGTTTTAGACATAACTGATTTCGTTTTGGATACTAATATTTTGTTATCTATGTTAAATGTATGTTTACTGGTTAAGCACCAGCACGTTAATATTTTACTAGAATTTACTTTATTTATTCTATTTTATTTTATTTCAGTATAATATTACATGCAATTATGCATATTTCAAAGTAAAACATATACTACTTAATGATGAATTAAGGTGAATATTAATCAAATACTGACTATTATTCTTATTTAGATCACTCATTACCAGTCAATTAACTTAAGGAAATTGTGAATCTGCAATTTAACATGGGATCCAAATAACCGACAATTGATTCTGATTATATTAGCGAATTTCCCCTATAGGGAAGAAGCTATTACCGTAGGTGGCATGGTAAGACTTAAGCCCAAGACCATGATAACTTTTTGTTTTGAGGTCTCCAGATGCCAAAAACACCATTCGTTCAAATTTATATATATGAATATATATATATATATATATATATATGTGTGTGTGTGTGTGTGTGTGTGTGTGTGTGTGTGTGTGTGTGTGTGTGTGTGTGTGTGTGTCCGTTACAGCGATAACTTTTGAAAGAAAGGCCCGATTTTGACAAAATTTGGCACAAATGTGCATAAATCATTAAAACTTGGTATGTAGCTTCACCTGGTTGAGTTATATTGATAATTGCAAAAAAAGCATGTTTTCATCTTCCTTGTTGCAGCAAACCTGCGTTCTCAGCCCTAATGTTATTCTTATGGAGAATAAATAAAATGCTATAAATCACTTAGTTATTTATGTATTTTTATGAAACTTGATAAGTGGCTTTATGTGGTACAGTGGAACCTCGATAACTCGAACCTGATGGGGAACGGCAAAAATTCGAGTTATCGAATATTTCGAAATATCGAGGTTCGACTTATCAAGGTGATTTTCCACAGACTTCGACTTATTGAGGGTCACGGTAACACAATAGATGGATCATGGAAGGGTATAATCCTTACATAAGAGCTATGTATAAAAAATAATCATACCGTACAATAATTATTATTAAAATTAAAATAGATTTGAACAATTTTAATGTCTAAAATAAGCCCGGAAATATATTTGAAAGCCTCTTTGGTTATAAAGAATAAATGCTTATAGAGAACTGCTTATAGAGAATAAATAAAATGCTATATATCACTTATTTATTTAAGTATTTTATGATACTTGGTAAGTGGCTTTATGTGGTAGTAAGAAATATATTCATGCTTAGGAAATTCGCTGAGTACGCAGGTTTGCTGCGACGGGGGTATTAGGATCAATACCCAATTTCATCGCATTTATTCAAAAGAAGAAATGCAAGCAGACATATATTTGCTGGAAAATTTGTCTTATAATAATTTTAATCGATTCAAATGCCCCTTAAGTAAGCTTACCTTAATTAAGGAGTAAAATTTTATAAACGGTGATTTTTTTGGAATTCTTCTCTAAAATTATCTTTGAATGAGATTCAGTCTACAAAGGGGATTGCTATTACACCGTGTAAGCAAATATAGTATTTTATATAAATACAGCGTTTACGCAAATACATCCTTCGTAGCACAGACAACCAGGAAAAAATGTTTTACTGATTTTAAATAGTTTTTAGGGAATGGTTGCTGGTTTGAATCTCGCGCTAAACGAATGTTTTATAATTTAATTTGTATAGTTTTATTTATTGAAGTCAAGGAACAGTGAGTTTTAGTTTATAACAAGGTTGCCCTAAAAATCCTATTCATCTTAGCCTCATAGGAAATATAAATTAATGACAGAATTCGTACGATTGTTGGCTCCTTAAATAGGAATTGGGAATAAGAGACAGAGGTAATGTTGATGAATTCACAGTGACAATATCGTCCTAGTTAAATCTCTGCTTTGCTTCTAATACATCTAGGGCATCTCGCCATCCTAACGGTTAGCGTCTTGGACTTCGGTTAAAGGGGTCACGGGTTTAAATTTCGGGGTGTCCACAACAATATAAGGGGTTTGGACCGCTTTCTCTGAAAACGTTTGTGTACTCTAGTAACAAGGATGCCATTGGCGTTTAAATAAAAAAAATACAAAAATACATTCCTCCTTTTTTCTTTGTAGACAATGGTATTGCGTTGGGTTGATACAAAAGTATGAGAACAAATCTTTTGGGTGGATTTTTATCTATGTTTGACTTTCGCCGAGCAATAAGTACTCTTGAAACTCTAAGGTACTCCAGTTCTGTATCAAGTGTCAATAACTTCACACTCCAGCTGCATTGATGGATAGCTTGCAATCCCTCTTGTTCCCGGTTGGCGTCCCTTGTGGTGGGTATTGAGCCAGGACCCCTCAGTAAACATTCGAGTATCCTTGATGCACACTCAACGGTTACTAACAAAAGATATGCAACACTCAAATAATGAATCAAAGCGGCTCGTCCTCTACTTGAAGTTCAAATACTTAAAAAGCCTAAATAGCCTGTTTTTTACAATGTGTTAAAAAAATTAAATGTTTTTGTTTCTATAATTTAAATATGTTCATCAGTGCTCTTTGTTTGGTTTTATGTAATCTTAAAACAATTATCTAAGAAGTAAATTTATATATTGAGCTTATTATCGATTGAAACACAATATGCAATGGACCTTTTATACATTATTTATCCAGGGTTTTTTTGTCGGTGCACCTTATCTTCCTCAAAACCAATAATTGAGCCAGCATCATCTAGATTGCCTTTATCGCTAAGTCCGAAAAATCCGTTCAAAACCATAAAAATAGTATATTTTATAACAAGAGTGGAGGGTAGCTGTTTCCGGGCCGAGATCGAGTTTACCCGCAAGGCATTAGCCGAGTGCGGAATTTCGATCAAGGCACGGAATAACAATTTCTACTCAAGTTATGAACGATATTTTTCATCACACTGTAGTTAATTAATAATAATAATAAATTAAATAATCAAGTTTAAGAAATAACCTGTAGGTGTACAATTGATTTCCGCCGTACAATGAAAACAGTGATACTGTTTACATGGCTGATTAAGTTATTGAGAACAGCTGATTTGTAATAAATCAGCGCTACTAGCGCTACTTGTGTCAGGAATTATAATTATTCCTGATACAAGGAGTGCTAGTAGCGTTAAGAGTATATTTATCATAAATCAGCTGTTCTCAATAAATTTATCAGCTGTGTAAACAGTATCACTGTTTTAATTGCAATGCGGAAATTAATTGAGCACCTACAAGTTATTAGTGAATTTCCTTTGGAAAGTGAACTATTAGCATGACCCGCACGATGAAACTTAAGCCCGGAACCACCATAGAAGTTCCTAACGTGACCCCCTGAACACCTTTTGGGGGGTCGTTAAAAAATTTATATATATATACATGTGTGTGTGTGTGTGTGTGTGTGTGTGTTTGCACTCTAGCGGTCGCATTTTTTGTCCGATTTCCTTCAAATTTGGTAGGGACGTTCCTTTCTATAATTTGTTGGACAAGTTTGTTGGACAAAACAATCGGAAAACTCTAAACCCATTTTTTGAGGATTAATCTTTCAAATTTCGAGTTTTTGGGCCCAAAAAGGGTCAGAAAAGCCCCAGATGTAAGATTAATGCATGTAAAAAGATGGGAATTAGAAAGGCAAAAGTTTTAAGCCCTCTCTCATCATTCTAGCATAAATAGTTGCCGAGTTATTAAAGAAAATGTGTATCGGCTAAACACAGTACGTTTTCTTATGGGGGTTTTACACTAGAAAAGCCTGTTATTCCTTTGTTATAGTACTTTTACTACCCCCAGTAACCTCACGCCTACTTTCAAGCCTGTCTGGACCTCCTCCTAACCTTATAATGGGCAAAATTTTATTCCCAGCTTTGCAAGTAAATGAAACCAGGACTATCAGAACAGCCAAAAAATCTATGTTTTCAGATTTCAATAAAAATTGGACAAATGTATGTTTTTGCACTGATTTCGAGTTTTAAAAGTTTTTATGTGGAAATTCACTTCCCACACGTCAGCGTACTGCGTGCAAACTCGTTTCTAAAACTTATATTATTTAACTCATTATTATTATTTATTAACTACAGTGTGATGAAAAATATAGTTCATAAGTCGAGTAGAAAGTGCTATTCTGTGCCTTGATCTAAATTCCGCGTTCGGCTAAAGCCTCGCGCGTAAACTCGATCTCGGCCCGGAAACAGCCACTCTCCACTCTTGTTATGAAATACTATTTCATCACTAGGACCGAAAGTGACGCTTTTCGATACGAGCTCAGGTTTAACGACCGAGGCGAAGCCGAGGTCGGAAAATGAGCGAGGATCAAAAAGACACTTTTGGCCCATGTGATGAAATATATTTTTACTGCACAATATATCAAGCTAACTGCTTTCTCAAAACTAATATTTTACAACTTGTTTAGCTTTAAAAGCTTACTCCCAAAATGGCTTCCATCTTTTTCTTGCTATTTAAAACGAATAGCTGTTACTAAAGATGTATTCAACTATGGTCTGTTACGTTTGTGTTAGCGTTAGGTTAGACTAACTATGACGATAGGTATATCGAATGCTGTGGACTATCGATTGCAAGAAGGAATAGTTTGGTCAACCGTTCGAGTTATATCCGGAATCAGACTCGCTGTAAATAAAGTTATCGCTTAGCTTATCTCCTCCCTGAGGCAAAATTAAATATTTATTCACCTTCTTGACATAGTTTAGTTTAGTATTGTTCATTTTTAATAGATTATTATTTTTGCCTCAGGTGTAGTAGAATATTTTGTTAGATTGTCGATATACAACCGGAAATATCTGTTACTAGAATATATTAGGCTAATATAAATACAAATAATTACAAAATAATAAAAATTGACTTAATAATCAACCATTTATTGATATATTTATTTGTATACTAAAGAATATCAATGCAACAATGAATTACAATCGATAAAATAATTTATTACAACTCTCGATACAATCGATTACTTACAATTGACGTACACAAGTTTGCAGATTCACTACATTGATATTTATAAATGACACAAACGGAACAGCTGATGACCTCGACACCGGCTGATTCTTCTTCGTCCTAGGACTGAAAAGAACTACTTTTACTCCGCAACGCATGCATTGAAAACAGCCGTTTTCTAAGCAGTATGACGAAAAATTAAATGCTATGGGTGATACTCACTTATTTGTTTGCTACTTATTTGTTCTGGTAACACATTACAGCGACAAGTTCCACTGACAAAGGCCACGTGTTTTTCAATGCACAAAATGCTCTAGTGCAATATTCTACTATACAATAAAATTATATATGACAAAATGAAATGGTTTATTTTCACGGTACAGTATTGTGGAATTGTTCTGTTCTAATTAAAGTTACATCAAAATTAGTCTTACATTTTAAATACGCACTTTAAAGTATTGTCTTTTTTGCTACATAATAATTTTAATAAAAGTTCGTAAAAACTATATTCAATGTTTCCTGTATCCTCAAAATAAAAACTTTCTACTAATTAAATCAAGTATATCAGAGCCAATAAGTGGTGTTTAATATTAGTGGAATCCTTTTAACATTAATGTGATCTCCAATCTCGGTAACACTTATCTAATCTTTGTAACTAGTTGAGAACAAATAACAGGGAGAGAGCAATTATCCATTATATTTTTTGTCATAGTATCTAAAGCAATAACTTTACAAACTTTAAAGAGCATGTGGCTGTTCTGATTGTGTCATTCCTCATCGGGTTGATATGTTTTTTGATCTACATTTACAAGTACAAATATTACGTTTTGTTATTTAAACAAGTTTTATCGAATTTATAAAACTGAACTACCGTTAAATTATAATTTGCCTTACTTGTTCAGCTTAATAATAAAATTTAGATATGTACTTTGTACACCAGATCCTAGAACTTATTTCTGGATGTTTAAAAAAGATTTTAGAGGTATATTTTACCATGCAACCTGTTTAAAAACTAAATTATAAATGCATTTCATATTTTAAATCGTCATAACTTAACTAGACAGAGCAAGTTATGTCAAAGTAAGAATTTTTCAAAAGGTATTAGCGCTTTGTATAAACAAATTTGCCCTCTATTTTACAAACAAAGTCGAAACCAAGTCTCAAATGGTTACCAAGTCGGAAATGGTAGCCGTAAGAGAGTGCAATGAGTTTTCTCTTGACAAAAAATTTTAAAATATAAATTTCTGACATAAATTTTTATTTTAAGTCAGGTTTGTACATTCCAAGAACCCCAATAGCTTGATAATCACGTATGATAGGATTTGCAATAATTATCTCAACTCCTACAAGGTCCTCTTATAAACGCCCCCACATAAAGTGTTTACTATATTCAGTGAAGTATGTTTTAAAAGTTTTATAGGTTAATGGGTGGCGTTTTGGAAAGTTTGCATGCACATCTGGGTAAGCAACTCCTTGGACTTACATGTTTTTAAATTTGCTACTAATAAACTTGGCCAACTGCACTGCAAATGCATTGCAAAAATATTAACTTTATTTTTTTAAGTCATTTATAATTGTCTCTAAAGATCCTTAGTAAAACTTAAATTAACCCCAATTAATTTACAATTGTTAATAATGGACAACTGATTCAGCAAAATTCGACTTTACTCAGCCTTCCGTTTGAAATAGGGTTAAAATGGAAGATTTAATATGGATTTATTATTTTTACCATTCTACGCTAACTGATAAATCCAGCCGACAAAAATTCGACATATCCAATTTGTCCATATCGTAAAGTTTCACCCCCTTCCCACCACCGCGGATTGTCTACTAAAGTGCAAATACTTATTTTCAATGTAGTCCGTCGACGGCGGCACTGTCCGTTGTAACGTCGTAGGACCATGGTTTCGGCGGTTTGCCATCTTCAACTACTAAAGTGCAAATTGTGAGTTTCTTGTATAGCCTAAAGTATTCAATTTGATTCAACTATCTTTTCAAACTCTACAACGGTTTAGACTTTAGACATTATAGCTTGATTTAGATTAAAGCACAAATATTGTCGCAAGTGTGAGCTCAACTCGCCGGATGTGAGATATTGCCGAGCCGGATCTCCGTCGTCAGTTCCTGAAGCTGTTGATCGGCATTGTTTGGTCTCAACGTTGAGTTATTGCTGTGTACATCTCTACTTTATTGCTTCATTAAGTTATTAGGAAAACAACATTTTTTTATTACAGTATTTCCAATCTTTCTTCCCGTCTAACTGGAGCATTCATCAGTTATTTTTTAAGTCTCGTTTACATTGACAGTGTCATTTTGAATTTTGTTTCATTGTGGCATTGTAATTCAAGAGGACTAGAATTGCAGTTGAAACAAAAATTTGCATCTCCATAATAATTTATATATAGTTTTTTAAAGGCAATACAAATTATATTATGACGTTGTTGTTATATTAATTTAAGGTTTTAATATTACTTTGATTTCTGTGATATTATGTTTCTGTTGCAATTTATAATTTAAATTCAGTTGTAGGAAATTAAGATTAATCTGGTATTGACATACATGGTTGTCGTGTATTGCAATAATACTGTTTGCTAATTTCGTTAACTATTCATATGAGGTATCTTAGGACTGTATTTTGAATCAGTTTGTAGGGGGTTTAATCACCTTGATACGTTTTAGTTTTATTGATACTAATCGGCAATAAACAGTTAAGCGCATTATTTTACAGTAATTTTAAATAATGAATCACTTCAAACATCTCGTGTACCACTACGACAAGCCACAGTTCCTTGTTCTCCGTTTCAAGTACGGAAGAAACGATTCAACACATAAAGTCCTTCACAGCAAAATCCAACATAAGAAAATTGAAAATTAATAATTTGAAGTAATTACGAGTTCTTCTATGTTTTATAAATATCTTAAAACGTTCATTTCATTTCATTCACCTCCAATTATTTATACCTATTTTTTTAATGTCTTTTCTTACAGATTAGTATTTAGTAACAAGATAAAAAGCCCACTGTTGGTGGTTCTAAAGTGCGTATTATTACTTCATGATTTGTTAGTTAATTTATGTCAGTGGAATTTGTTACAGGTCGATAAGAAACTATTCGGAGAATGCCCACAAACTAATGTAAATATACCGGGGATTGAACCTGTGACCCTGACTGAGTGGGGAGTGGGAGTGGGAGTGGTGAGTGGGGAGTGGTGAGTGAGTGGGGTCGGTAGGTGAGTGAGACAACTTTATGTTGTGTTTATAGCTAGAGGTGCTTCTCCGTAGATTGCTATTTTTGCACGGTAATATTACTTTAATTATTTGGTAATTGATGAATTATTTGGTATTTAGAATTTGTAACAGAATTTTAAAGTCAAAGAATAAACTCATTATAATTATATTTTTTTATTTATGTACTTCCGTTTTGTATTTAAAAACCATTTTTCCTGAATTCCTTCATTGTATGGGATACGACATTTTTATTAGAGCGTTCTTTATGTGTGTTCGTTAAATTCCAACACACTCAATATGCTCTATAACTTCTAGATCAATATTAGTTAGGTGCAAGTAGTGTGCGAACTATTTTGCCTAATATAGGCATCAGAGTTCCTTAGCTCTCACCGAATATATCATGTTCAGCTCTGTTACAATTAACTTATCTTATTACTTATCCGCCCAGACAGGTTTTTACAACATTTAATCTTGTCGGAAATTGAATGACAACAACGTTTTGTGTTATGGTGTATAGAAGATAAGTTAGCAGTATATTTCATCACTAGGGCCGAAAGTGACGCTTTCCAATACGAGCTCAAGTTTAACGACCGATGCGAAGCCAAGGTCGGAAAATGAGCGAGGATCGAAAAGCCACTTTTGGCCCATGTGATGAACTATATTTTTCGTCTCACTGCACAATATATCAAGCTAACTGCTTTCTCAAAACTAATATTTTACAACTTGTTTACCTTTAAAAGCTTGCTCCCAAAATGGCTTCCATCTTGTTTTTGCTATTTAAAACAAATAGCTGTTACTAAAGATGTATTCAACCATTGTCTGTTACGTTTGTGTTAGTGTTAGGTTAGACTAACTATAACGATAGGTATATCGAATGCGGTGGACTATCGATTGCAAGAAGGAATACTTAGGTCAACCGTTTCGAGCTATATCAGTAATCAGACTCGCTGCGAACAGCGTTATTGCTTAGCTTATGTTCTCCCTGAAACAAAATTAAATATTTATTCATCTTCTTGACATATTTTAGTTTAGTATTGTTAATTTTTAATATATTTCTATTTTTTCCTCAGGTATAGATACATTTTTTGTTAGATTGTCGATACACAACTGAAAACATCTGTTACTACAATATATTAGGCTAATCTAATTACAAATAATCACAAAACAATAAAAACTGATTTTCTAAGAAACTATTTATTGATATATTTATTTTTAACCTATAGAATAACAATGCAACAATGAATTACAATCGATAAATAATTGATTACAACTCTCGTTACAATCGACGTACACAATTTTGCAGATTCACTACATTGATTTTTATAAACGACAGAAACGGAACAAGTGATGACCTCGACACCAGCTGATTCTTTTCGTCCTAGGACTGAAAAGAACTACTTTCGCCCCGCAACGCATGTATTGAAAATAGCCGTTTTCCAAGCAGTATGACGAAAATGTTTGAAAATAAGATAAATGTTATGTCTTCGTATTTATTATTTAATTTAGTTTTTCTTTCGAAAGGAGAGTGATTAAAAATAGTTCTGTAACTATTTTAATTAAATACACCCTTAGAAAAAATAGTTTTACTTAATGTAACATTAAAACATACATATACTGTATGAAAAAAACAACACAATTTGTAAACAATTTAATTGCATCTTAGCAAGGGATTACAATGAGAGTCAGCAGCGTGCGAGTAGGTGTAGTGCTTTAGGCGGGATATGTGCCAATATCAAACACTCATGCATTTTACGCTAGGGTTAACACTAGAAATAAATCGGTAATCCTCAAAATTGCCTCGATCTCGTGATCACTGATGCGTGAAATATTGTGTTACGTTTTACGTAGAAATTTAAACACTATTATAAGAACAGTGATGCGTACATACAAATAAAACATGATTCTTTACCTGAAAACTCTGTGTTGATTATATTTTCCTGGTAAATTATTTGTTCGTCTCTTATTTTAGTAAAGTTATCTAACCAGTAAACCGTATTTAATTCAAATCCCCTCAATGATTACAAATTCCACAAAGAGGTGTCTAAAGCTATAAAACATATTTATAATTTGCTGAACTTTTTATACAATCTAATGTGTTATTTTAAATTGGCTAATGAAGAGATATTTCTAAAACAACTTTCGTTGTAAATGTCTCATCACATTGGTCGTATTACTTACTTTCATCATGTTATTCACTTTGATCACAAAATTTAACTCATTTGTAGGATCTAACTTCTATATTGCTTGGTGTAGTTTGTCACTTGTCACCCATTTTACAAATTCTCAATAAGGTTTGACGAAAATAGTTATATGTCTATCATCATTGAAACACAGTGATTTCTGTGTAGGAAATACTGATATAGAAATCAAAAGAAAACTTCATTGATCTTGTATTTAATACATTCGCATAGTATTTGTTTTCATACTCATCGACTCTAGTCGATTTTCTCAGGACTACTGAGTAAATTATGTAATAATAATAGTAACAGTAATTGTAACTACAATCACATACATGTTACTTTTAATGGATACATTTTTTTATTTTATAAATTGAGATTGAATTATTTGTTTTATAATCTCGTTTATCGAAAAACTTAAAACGACAAAAACTTAATCATATGACAGTAATTTTGTCAAAGTGTGAATACAGAATTATTGACATATTTATAAATACGGAATGCTTTCCAGTCACGCGAGCCTTTCTTTTGTCTTCAACGAAAGAACAATGAGTTAACTTTGATAGTTGGATTTAAAAAGAGGTGCTTGTTTATTGTTTTTAGATGCCAAAAATGAACATTGTATGACTTACACACTAATCTTTGAGACGTAAACCGCTCTATAAAAGCAAAGGTTGTCGAACCAGTTTCTGTCTTCTTTTCCCCTAAAAGGCTGTCAACGATAAAAGTCCTGTTTTTACAACTCCTTCAAAGTACCTTAAATCTTCTCAGACATGAGATGTTATTTTCATCTTATAAACAAGTAATTTCATGATTACTAAGAATGAAATAAAATAAATTTAATACAATTTATTTTAATTTTTTATTACCTAATGAAGTATAACTTTGGTTTTAGAAATCAATTTAAAAATAATGTTTCACATTATGCCACTTTGGTGGTTTTTATAAATTATATTTCATAATTATAATCACTAAGGAGTTCAAAATAAATTTATTTTGTTAACACGCTAGTTTACTTTTACAAAATATGAACAAATATTAATTTTAAACGAGAATCAGGTGTTTTCCAGGGCAAATCAAAATATTAGCTAATTATTGTTTTTGGTTGAAAGAATATGATCTATTTATAATTCCTAGCACTGTTCTTTTAATTTCGAATCTTTGGTAAAATATAAATTTAAATACAATTTATAATACGTCATGGAAACATATCATTATTTTTAAAACTTGTTTAAATAAAAAATGCTAAGTTAATAAATTGTTTTTTAAACTCTTATTTACATATTTTCTTGATTAAAAACCCTAAAGTTTAGCAGAAACTCCTAATAATTTACGTGATAGCACATTTGCATCTTTGAAAAACGAATATATGTCATCTTTTGTTTTATTAAAAAAATCCATCGCAGTTTCCTGTAGAGTTTGTAAATATTCTCAAGTTGAACCAGTTTTTTTCTCAGGATTTCAAACTTTCAAATCATTTCTCGGAACATGTTGCAGCTGGTAAATATAATTACGGATTTAATTACTAACAGCAAAACGATAATTTACTAACATTCCATTCTTAGATTCTTACAAATTTTTAATTTTAGTTTATAACATCAAACATGATATTTATTACAAGATAAATTGATTTCTTGCTTACAATTAATTAACTTCCACATATTTGATCTCATTACACCTTCATTTTTATCCAACCATACAAGTGTGTGACGATTTTTTTTATTTTACAGAGTATTTTATACTGTAAAATACGGTTTATCTTGAATTTTACAATAATAAAGATTAAGTTTTCACAATAAACACTAATGTCACATTTTAATTAGCGTTACACACATTTTGAAGTACATGCTATTCCAGACTGCGTCAAATATATGAAGTGTTTAAAAATGTATATTACTTCACATATATTACATTTTGTATTCTCTGCTTTAAATTTGAAAATACCTGAGTTATTTTTGAGAGGCTTCCCTCCAGCAACCAATACATCCCTATATTGACGATGTACCGCAACAAAATACAACATTTCAAAAACCCTAGCACCAAGAACACATGACAAAGAGCTAGAACAATAAACCGGCGATGTTCATACAAGGAGCCGACTTAGGCGGGTCTTTGTATCCTACATAATTAATGGTTTGGTTGTTGATCCCCCGGATAATGTCATATCCAGATTGTCGGTGTGTGTGTCATTGTGTATTGTTAAATTTAGGATTCTAACTACTTAGATAAATCACACCTTGTTTAGCGATATTTATAACGTTTATAGATATAGTCTGTTACTCGTGTAGGGAAATGTACTTAACATGTATAAAGAGCAAACTGTAAACTGTTTGCGGATTTCACTTAAACAAAATGCGTTTTTTTTATAGGTACACATATATATCAAGACAAGGTCTTAATATGAATTATAAGATGGGTAACACGAGAAATGATACATGTTTGTTGTATTTGAAATATGTTGATTCAAAATAATATAACTACCACTCTCGAAAATCCTGAATGGATTTTAATTTGTTTACAAAATATTGCGGTTTTAAACATTCAAATTCCCTTGTAAAATTAATTTGTACATTTATTTTTTCTATGACAGATGTTTGGTCATGCTGGAAAAATAAGGAATCGTACTGAAATGTATTCATATACAAATTTACAAATATTACACATTAAGAAATCGGAAGACGTGTCACGTTCTAAACTAAAGCGATCCGATATAATAATGAAATAACAAACTAGGGAGAGAAGTACAACTAGGATTTATGTAAGCATCCCATATAATAATAGCGTGTAGTGGTGACGTGTAACCACCTATTCCGAGTAAACTTTAGAGTGGTAAGGTTGGTGTCAGTAGATTTCCCTTAGCCCAAGGATGATGAATAAAATACGATATCATAAATTTACTCAGTTATAAGTTTTAAATTGGCAAAAAACACTCTTTTTGCCCTTTTTTCGACATCCCCATGTATAAGGAACGTGTAACCACCTATTCAGAGAAAACTACTGAATGTAGAGAGGCCAGGTTGGTGTAAAAAGATTTCCCTTAGGACCAGGATGATGAAAAAATACGATGTCCTGAATTTATTTGGTTATAAATTTGTAATTGTAAAAAGAACACTGTTTATTTTTGCCATATTTGATTTGCAATCATTTTTATTACTGAGCCATGTGTTCCCTTTCCAAATACATCCAAATTCAATACGACAGATAATAAAATTAAGGTTTTTTTTGTAAACAAAGCAGACAACTATTCCTAACTAATTTTAGGTTTTTGGATCTAAATTTGCAAGCAGTAAGTAACACAAATTCCATGCTGAGTGGGAATAGAGTTTATAACACAGTATAAAAGTGTCAGCAAAGTTCAATTCAGATTTATGTATTTTATTTACTATTTATTTTTCAGTTTTGTTTACTTTTACTCTTGCAGTGGAATTGGGTTTTACCACTGTTAATGGAACCAGAAGTAGATGATTTTCCTTTTGTGAATCTTGGGTCTCAGCAAATGTGACAGTAGGGTGGCATTCTGGCGGTGGGCTGGAATTGTAATTTTTGGGTAGTTTTATAAAGTTTTGTGTAAAACTGAACCAAAAGTTTTTTTTAACATTGATGATAGTCATTATACTCCCTAAACTAGTAGAGCGATTTGTGTAAGGGTATATAAAAAACATGTCTATTTAAAATTGGGAGGTAAAGATGCGGAGGTAAAATTAACCACATAAGGTTTGTGAAGATTAAGACGATTGATATAATCCAGTAAACTATGTTTCAGTTACATATCTACATATTTTTAAAAAGTCCTGCTTTTTGTTCACTCACTTCCTTAAGTTAATACTTAACTGGTTTTGATAATTATTTTTTATTTAAAATATAATTACAAGTTCTAAGTCACTGTAGAGCCAGAATTTCGAGTTAGGCCCCAGGACTCTTCCCCACGGGACTTCCAAGTTCCTTGTTATTCACATGGAGGAGATTTTTATTTGGTTTATGTCACAAGAGTTTTTCTTAATTCAAAAAACAGCTGTTAAAGGATTATATCAGCAAATTTGTACGAGGGAGGAGATCGTTTAAGTTTAAAATTCTTACTCAGTTTGTTATGAAAATATTTAGTTCGATTTTGATTTAATGTGCTGTTTTGGATGAAATTGGGTCAAACTGGATGAACTTCTGGTAAGAAATTTAATGCAATGGATAAGAAAACTAAGGAATACCTTTCCTATTAGCATTGAATACAATGTAAAATATTTTCCATATACAGTTTTTAGCTAACTAAAATTTCCTGTGTGCAGCTTGCGCATCCCGCTTTGAGAAGCGAAAATAGTAAATAGTTAAATAGTATTTATATGCAATCCTTATAACAGATGTTTATTTAATTGAATTGAATTAAGAACAAACACATGTGACACAAACCAAATAAAATCCTCACCCATATGAATAACATGGGGACTTGGAAGTCCCATGGGGCAGAGCCCTGAGGCCTAAATCGAAAATCCAAAGCCAGTTTGCACATCTGCACATTTAGACGCGCGTTTTAGTGTATAATATGTGGGGGTAAATTTTAAAACAAAAAGCCCTATTGTTTACAAAGTTTTCATGTATCGTATTCATAATATAGATTGATAAATTATTTATTTTTGTTGGTCTATCTTTAGATAGTTTGTTAGCAGACAAAATAAAATTAAATGTTGGTAAATATGTAGACTGTATTTTTTATATTTTGGTTATAAAAGCTGTGAAAGTAGTTTAATTTGTATTACAAATTTGAACCCGAAGAACAAACCTTTAAACACTTAATAACATTTAACTGCAGTTTTTAAGAGACAAAATTTGGCTTGAAGTGACACCAAAATGGGTTTGATTCAGCATCCAAAACTAAACTAACAACAAAGTTTAAACTAAACCCTTTTGGGCTATTGAATGCAGGCGTAAAATGCAATTATTTAATTTCGACACGTTCTAATGAATATTTTAATATGCATTTTGTTGGGGATTTATTACAACAATACTTTTTTAATTTTGCACGGCTCATTCACATTTTGTTACATTCAATTCAAAACAAGCTTTTTAAATATACATCGTTAATCCTTTAAATTTATGTTATAACTAGTAAACAATACTTTAAGCCAGTATTCATTTTTGAAAACCCTTCATTTTTGAAGGGTTAGTAACAGCTAGTTTATACTGTAATAAACGAACGCTAATAAGACATATATTTAATCTTAACAATGATAACCATTACAGAATGATAATGACATATTCAAAGGAGATGATTGTTTTAGTCCTAATAAGTTAACACCCCTTTTAAAAGCAAAATACCCCCGTCGCAGCAAACCTGCGTACTCAGCGAATTTCCTATGAATATATATGTCTTAATATTACATTAAGCCTCTTACCAGAATTCATAAGATATATAATCATAAATAAGCGATATTTAAAATATTCATTATTCTCCATAAGAATAACATTAGGGATGAGTACGCAGGTTTGCTGCAAAAAGGAACAAAAAATAATGGATTTGTATACAAATATCAATAGAACTCAGCTAAGTCAAGTCACATACAAAGTTTCATCCATGTACATCCATTAATAAGCGATATATAACATTTTTATTATTCTCCATAAGAATAACATGGGGACCGAGTACCTAGGTTTGTTGCTTCAGGAAACATAGGCGAAAAATTGGTTTTTTGTTCAAACATCAACAAACCACAACCAGATGAAGCGATATACCAAGTTTTGTCAGTTTATGTTCATAAATAACTGATATACAGGGTGGTCATTAAAGAATGTCACAAACTTCGTGGGCCAATAGTACTCATCAATTTGAACAAAAAATGTCCTCTTAACATATGTCCAAAAATACTTCGTTTAGCCGCTAGCCGCCATTTTGTATTTTTTACAAAAAAAATTATATCTAAAAAACTACTTTAGCTAAAATAACCTTGCACGGACATTTATTAAACATGAAAGAAAATTTAGAATTTTTTTTTGTTTGATTTGCATTTTTATTTTCACAATGGCGGCCATTTAAAGTTTTTAAAGTCAAATAATAAAAAAACTGTACTTTTTTCAAAACTTTACCTTGTAACAAAAAAGAAACATTTTAATACTAAATCCAACGGTATTTTGTTTATCAAAATCGGACCACAAATAAGCAAGAAAATTCACTTTTTCGGTTAGCCCGCAGAAGCTCCAGTCCCACCAGCAGCCCCAAGTAGCGTGGGCGGCGGCGCGCGGGCCGGCGCAACAATGAAAATCGTATTAAGAGAAATGCACTACTGTCCGCGAGAGGAAAGAGCTACTGCGGGCTAACCGAAAAAGTGAATTTTATCGCTTATTTGTGGTCTGATTTTGATAAACAAAATACCGTTGGATTTAGTATTAAATTTTTTTGTTTTTTTGTTATAAGGTAAAGTTTTGAAAAATGTACAGTTTTTTTATTATTTGACTTTAAAAATTTTAAATGGCCGCCATTGTGAAAATAAAAATGCAAATCAAACAAAAAATTTTCTAAATTTTCTTTGATGTTTAATAAACGTCCGTGCAAGGTTTGGTTATTTTAGCTAAAGTAGTTTTTTAGATATAATTTTTTTAGTTAAAAATACAAAATGGCGGCTAGCGGCTAAACGAAGGATTTTTCGACATATGTTAGGAGGACATTTTTTGTTCAAATTGATGAGTACTATTGGCCTACGAAGTTTTTGACATTCTTTAATGACCACCCTGTATAAAATTTCTCTTTTTCTCCATAAGAATAACATTGGACAACGTACTGTGTTTAGCACTTGTAATATCTCAGTAACCAATTGACGTAGAGCAATGATCAAAATACCAAATTGTTTGTTTTTTTAAGCTAAATTCAACGGTATAAATTATAATTTGATTTAAATCAAAATTACATGTGGAAACCCAAATCCCATTTTTGGGGTACAAAACCCCCCAAAAACCCCCATTCGGATGGTACGATTTGTTTGGTTTTCGATCTCGTTCAAATAAATGGTACTTTACATATTTGTACCAAATTTTATTAAGATCGTATTTTTTTACGAGAGTTATCGTGCTAACGGACACATGTATATATATAACAATTTGAAAGAATGGTGTTTTTGGCATCTGGGGACCTCAAAACGAAAAGTTATCATGGTCTCGGGCTTTAGTCTTACCATAAGACCTACGGTAATAGCTTCTTCCCTATAGGGGAAATTCGCTAATATACGAGGGATCAAAAACGTCAGGTATGTTATGATATACAATTTTTAAATGTGTTCTCTGAAAACAACATTCCTAAAAAAATAAAAATAGTATATGTAAAGTTACATTTATTGAACAAACGTAACCAAACGCGTCTTTCTTTAAGTCATCCCATTATGTTAGCGCATTTCTTCTTATTTTATTGAATTAAAGTGACTTCAAAATTTTGAAAGTATTTAGTTAAGAGAGACTAACTATCACAGCCTGTTGTGCAGTGTAGGCGGAGTTTGTGATGGAGTGTAGGCGGAGTTTGTGATGGAGTGTAGGCGGAGTTTGTGATGGAGTGTAGGCGGAGTTTGTGATGGAGTGAATAGAGGTTAGAGGGTTCTGCTTAACTTCGTAAATTAACGGTGTCTATATATATTGACATGCATCAACCCGTAGTATGTACTGGAAAATGTATTGTGACAATTCAATAACTTGTAAAATGTATTTATGCCATTATGAACTTTGACTATACTTTAAAGAAACTTACAAAAAAGCGTGTTTTTCAATCGTTTGGTAAAAGGTTAAATTTTAATTTGTAAATAAATAAATCTTTAAAAATAAAAGATATGTTATTTTGAAACATAATACGTTTAATAACTGGTCTTCTTAGGCTTAAAATTCAAAATTTGTCATACCTCGAGTAATACATATATATATATATATATATATATATATATATATATATATATATATATACATCAACACTACACCTAAAAATCTCCTTTTTGAAGGAACTATCAGTTTTCTGTCATATAATGGGGACGTCTACAGTTTAGTTACAGTTTTGCTTTAATGGGGTTGTGGCTATGTAATAAAAAGTAACCAAGTAAAACCTTTTGAACAGCCGCCAATTTTTACTGGATCAACCTTTTTGAGTGCGGTTTGCGGCATTAAACTCTGCTAGATAAGCCCTTTAAAGTATGTGTATATTGACCTATGCTCCTATTTAAGATTTCCTTCTGACTCCTTGCGGAACGACCCCATGATATTACAGAAAACTGATAGTTCCTTCAAAAAGTAGATTTTTAGGTGTAGTGTTGATGTACCAAATCTTATTGATTTATCTGTTATCGTTCAGAAAATATTAAACCCGTGCGGGACTTTATGTACACCCTGTATATATATATATATATATATATATATATATATATATATATATATTCCAACATTATTTTTTTCAAGATCTTAAGTTTTAATAACATAAATAACATATAATTTGAAACGGTATATGTTAGAAACATCAAATTAATTACAGAATCAGCCTAAAACAAGTGCTTGGTTCACTTTTAAACTGAATGCTAAACATTGTAATTATGTACGGTTGTACTAAATTTAATGCTCTTAAAATACTTTACTCTAGAAAATGGTTTATTGAAAGTTTGACATTTGACACAAACTGATCCATCCTCTTGAGTGGAGAGATTATGATGAACAGTCCTTTAATGTTGATATAAATCACAGCGTAAAAGTGAAAGGTTACCGTATGACGTTGACTCTGCACTATAACAGCATTTTCCCTCAAACCTACCCAGGAACCTTTAAGGAAACTAAGTCTTACATTATCAACCCAATATTTTAAATCAAAGTTCATGATAAGGAAATCGTATATAAAAACATTAGTAAAAAAGGTTTACCATCATTACCATCATTATTTGTATTCAAGCATATTTAAAACAAACAGCATTAGGTGTATTTAAGAATAAATTCCGGTAAGTACAGAGCTCTTAGACCAAGCAAGTATAGTAATGAATCTTCTTGTCAAGACACATAAGATGATATATCAACAACTCTCAAACATCAAACTATTAAGGTACCAGATGATTATACTTTACTATAATACCCCCGTAGCAGCAAACCTGTGTACTCAGCGAATTTCCAATGCATATATATGTATTTTAATACCATATAAAGCCATATACCATGTTTCATCAATATACATACATAAATAAATGGTTAATGGCATTTTAATTATTCTCCATAAGAATACCATGGCGGCTGAGTATGCAGGTTTGCTGAAGCCAGGAACACAAAAAATTGGGTTTTATACAAATATCAATACAACTCAAATAGGTAAAGCCACATACCAAATTTTATTAATTTATGCTCATAATTAAGGGAAATAACACGTTACTTATTCTCATGGAATAACATGGGGCTGAGTAAGCAGGTTTGCTGCTACGGGAACTATCAGCTAAAAAATGATTTTTGTTCAAATTTTAATAGACCACAACGATATGAAATAATATACCAATTTGCACCGGTATAAGTTGACAAATAAGCGGGATATACAATTTGGTTTATTCTCCATAAGAATACCATTGGACAACGTACAGTATTTAGCACTCTCAATATCTCTGTATCCAATTAACGTAGAGCAATGATCAAAACACCAAGTTGTGCGTCTTTTTAAGCTGATTCCAATTAAAAAAACTAAAATTTGACTTTTCAAAAATGATATGTAAAACACTCAAAAAAAAACATTTTTGGGATACAAAACCCCCCTTCGGATAGGTATATCTGTCTGGTTTTCGAACTTAAAGTCATAAATGCTGCTTTATACGTTTATACCAAATTTCGTCTAAATCGGATGATTTTTACGAGAGTTATCGTGCTCACGGACACACATATATATATAAGAAAAATGACTTATTTCTGTGAACACGTAAACTTAGTAAACTTATTTTTCCCGTTTTGCCTTATCCTGCTTGCTCATACGAACTTTCTAAATAATACCCAAACTCTAGGAGAAGTGGAAAAATAGAAAAAATACCTTCTCCCTGATTTTAGCGAATATCCCCAATAGGGAAGAAGCTATTACCGTAGTCGGCATGGTAAGACCTAGGCCCGGGACCATGATAAAACTTCGTTTTGAATCTCCAAATGCCAAAAACACCTTTCGTTCAAAACTGTATGTATCTAAACCTGGGCATCTAAACCGTACACATTAATCTGCTATCGGTGACCCATTTAGTATGCATTTTTATTTTACTCTAACATGTAAAGAATGTCCCTTGGACTTCAATACATTGTTTTTTATTAATTATATTATTTATTTAAATAAGTACATACCTTTTCGTTAACAGTTCAGATTTTAGTGAATCAATCCACAATAATTACTGGATTGACTCACTAAAATTTTAACTGATGTTGACCACAAGGTATGTGCCTATTTTAGTCTAGTATGCACAGTTCAGGGGCTACAAAAATAAATTTGTATTATTTGTTGTTATAATTAACAAATTTCTTGAAGCCCCTCTCTAGAGGGCTTTACCATCAACTCCAGCTGTTTGCAGATAATGACAGGGAATTCTTTACTTTACCTATAAATCACAGCGTTTAAAAGTGAAAGGAATTTCTCACAATTTATCCATCAACACAAATAATGCATGTAATGTTCTTATTTGTCTTCCACGTACATAACTTGAAACATTAGTAGTATCTTAAACATTCCACTAATATAACTTTACAAGGGGGCCAATCTTAGTCTGAAAAAGGTCGTTCAGTCTCAATCAAAGCTATCTTATTTTTGGCTGGGGATATATTGCTCATTCATCTTAACGGGCATAGAGAGAAGTCCTTAAGTATTTTAATATTAGCAAACAAGCAAAACTGTTTATCGAGATAATCATTACATTTCCAGGCATAATTTCTAGGTTTTTTAACTTTAAGGGCGTAAATAGTGTGTTTTAGACCACTTATGACGGTGCTTTTAAAGGATTAGATACAGATTAAAATAATTGTTATGGTTATTAGTTAATCCGACTGAAAAATACACCTCCCTGAATATTTTTTGTGTTAATACAGTTTGATTATACGAGGAGAAAATTTGTTGAGTTAGTTTATAAAGTAGTTAGCAGCTATACTTTCTTTTAAATATCAGCACAGACTGTCACTGAAGGTTACCAAACAGAAAAACCTCTAGAATCAATGGAAGTTTTAACGATTATGAGTCGTTATTTACAAGAAGAACGCAATTTAAGATGACAAAACAACGATCTGATAGGCCGGATGATTCATTAATTGGAGTCGAACTGATTACAGCCTACATTTCATTCTCTTTAAAATAATTCAATTAAAGCTGTTTCAAATTAGGGTGATAGTATTTTTTCAAATGTGACTTATGTTCGAGATCTTACACCATTTAACATGTTTAGGTGTTAACTTTAATTTGTCCATGCAAAAGGATAAATAAAAACCATTATATTTCAATTGAACAATGAAGCAAACAGAAAACATGAATAACTTTTAGGTTAAACTTTTAAATTAAATCATTAAAAAAGTAATGATACCTGGGAGTGAATGAATTAATTATTTTTCACTGCAGTGTAATTTTAAAAAATATCGCCTTCAAACCTATCTTAATCTTTTGATCTTATTTTGATTAAAATATTGTTTACTAAACTAGCAGTACCTTTTTATCGCTACTATGAATACATTATTTTACGGGAATATTTTTGACTAATGTATTTAGTTCATGAAGGACAACCCAATAGACATTTTCACTATGGTATAAATGGAAACATGATTTAAACTACCATCACAACAAACTATGTTTACAATCCTTTCCATTTTGTGCAAGAGAAGGTACAAATTTTGTTGAGGAAAGCAGTTCGTAACAAACCAAACTATAAATTACGCAATCTTCGAGCAAAGGTATTTAATGGATAAAGAATGCTGGACAGTATAAAACCAAAACAATGTTCTCATTTTATAGTCCACGGGTAACACTGTCAGCTAATAAAGTATTAAGTTACTGGACAATTGAAAAATCAGTAGGTTTGCTAAAACTTACAAATATTTTGTACTAGGTATATTGTTTACGCTAGATTTGTATATATGAAATGTTCTGTGGAAACTGATTTATCTTGGCTGATAATATAACGTTGTTTTGTGTATGGATCTCATAATCCTAATAATACAATAATGTAAAATGAAATTTTAATTTCGTATTTAAGAAGTGGTGGGACTTTGAAAGAATGCTAATTTAATGAATGTACTCTTATCATTAAAATAACCACTTTGAACAAATAAATCAATCAGACATCTGCTTTCCTAATATATTTTAAAAATTCTATAGAGTTGCTTACACCGGCTCTCTGTTGACGGTATCTCAGCTTTTAAGGGGAAGCTTTAACATCTTTCCATTAAGACAATATTTGAAATATTTAATTAGGAGAAATGAAAAACTGAATCTTTTAATACGAGATAACAAGTTTGTGGAGTGAAATTAACTGTTAACGATCTTGTATCTAATTTGCAATTTTTAATGCGGCATGGGGTGGCGAATTTATATATTTACTAAGTATATTTATTGTTTCTTGACCCCTATGTATATATAATATCCATTGATTTAAACTTGCATCATAAACTTAATTATTTTTGAAATGAGAATGTAATTAAAATGGGTTTTCCAATTGTCATGTTAGATATAAGCTACAATTAGCTTAGTTATATATTAATTTGCAGTGTTAATTTACTAAGGTAACTTGGATAACCAAGATGCTTCACTTTATTAATAACGGCCCACTTCCAATTATATAAGGCAATTTATATTTGGATTGATTTAAAATTATTCTGAAAGTTAAAGACTCTAAATGGCACTGTGGTCATTTAGAGTGCTGTGGAATTTAGGATCGCTGTTGAAAGTGAGTTTTTCTACAGATAAATGACAGTTAAAAGCACTCAGTAGACCTAATTCGCTGAGTACTGATGAAGGTCAGTAGCACTCGTTAGCTGAGTACTGATGAAGGTCAGTAGCACTCGTTAGCTGAGTACTGATGAAGGTCAGTAGCACTCGTCAGCTGAGTACTGATGAAGGTCAGTAGCAAACGTTAGCTGAGTACTGATGAAGGTCAGTAGCAAACGTTAGCTGAGTACTGATGAAGGTCAGTAGCAATCGTTAGCTTAGTACTGATGAAGGTCAGTAGCACTCGTCAGCTGAGTACTGATGAAGGTCAGTAGCAAACGTTAGCTGAGTACTGATGAAGTTCAGTAGCACTCGTCAGCTTTGTCACTAGTGATGATACATTTTTTTTAGTTTCGTGCATGTGAAAATACAAACGTATGGACAGTTGTATGTGTTTCCACGCATTATTTAAAAGTACAGAAAACTAATATTATTTTCCAAACCAAGAAAATATTGAAAAATATATACAGATCGCTCTCTCAAATATAAAAACAACATTAGTCCCCACCTTGGGAATTGGACTGTTTGCATGACAAGTATCTCTCACCGATATTTTTTGCCTTACTTTTACTTTTGTTACGAAATTGTGTAGCTTGAACTATATAGGATTGTACTACAGAATTGGCAGGGGCTCCTAGTTTGCTCTATGTACATTGTCTATATTTATTTGTTATTTATTGCATAGTTTGTTATTATATTATCGTATTTCTTATTTATTGCATGTATTTGCATTGGATCTTAGATCTGAGTTCATGTTAAAATTTCGCTGTAAAAATGTTCTTTTGTAATTTATTTATTTATTGTTCCTTGTTGTTTTTGTTAGACATAGTATTTAAATATTCATTATATGGTAATTGTATTTAAAAGTTATGATATCCAAGAATGGACATTACATTTATGGGAACGGCTTCAATGTAATTGGTTTGTAACTGTTTTGAAGCATGTAAATAAATAAATAACTAAATAAATATGGTTTGTAAACGCTGAACCAAGTCTTAGCAGAGCAAAATAAATTATTATGATCTGTATTACTGTTGGGTTGGGAAAAATATTAAAATGAGTATTCAGATTGACACCAGACATGTGCGCTAGGAAGTTATAATCAGCTGGATTTAATTTAATCCAACATATTCTATAGCTCGCCAATAGGTGACGCAGCATTCCGCCGTGTAGAGATTATTTGTCGGCTCATTGAACCTAGATTGACCTCAGTCATCAATAACCTTATCCTCAGCACCATTATTCTCCTGTGTGGTCGGGGACAGATTGCCTCATGGGGAAACGATTCTACACTGAACGTGTTACATCTTGTGTAATTACTTTTTGGCTGTTCCTATGAGAATGGAAACAATAATATTACTGTTTTCTGTTTTTTTTTTTTTTTTTTTTTTTTTTTTTTGTTTTACGACTACGTGTTTTGCAACTAGATTTCAACTTGTAGATTTGAAAATGGGATAGAAGTACCGAAACTAGTAATCTCACTAGTAATGTAGGATTGACGACGGATAAGGTACGTTAACCTATTACTTCAATTTATTTGTTTATCTGTCTGTTCTTGGAAAAAGATTAAGTTCTATTCAAAACCTGAATAGTCTACATTACCAGATATATTTTTCAGTATTAAAAACCTCCTCGCCTTGCATTATTATATGTTAGATAGTAATTACGATGATATTATTATGGCTTTGTCCAATTATTCAGATGGCTGAAAGATTAAAGTAGCAATAATAAATAGGGATATTGCTTAAACGCTTTGTCAGGTAGGTATATTCACTTCACAAAATTTACTTAGGAATTTAATTCAAATATCAATTTCATTTTTTCTGACTTTGGTTTTATTTGATCAGAGATTACATTAATATTATGCCTAAAGATTTTAATTTCAACTTAATATAATATTTCTTACATGTGAGACTAAACAATTTATTCTGCAGTCATTCAAAATGTTTTTGACAATTTGTTAACTAGGTTTGTGATTTGTTAAGACTTATTCATTTTATATACACAAGTATATAAATAAGTTTATTTTAGAAATAAGTCAACATTTTAAGGGTTATTATCAAAGAATTTTTAATTGTTAATTACGTCCAGCCTGTGATCAAAAATCAACTAAATACACTTTGGGCAAATATCGCCCTCGCGGGTACACAATGGGACTGACTAAAATACATTACATTCCTGGAATATAATTTTGCAATGTTTATTTTTACGATAAACAAAATCTATAAACAAGAATTGTTTGACCTAATATTTAATCTCAAACGTGACCTGCTGAACAGCTTTGCTTTACTACGAAATATGTTTTGAATTGATCCATGAAATGTAAAAATTGTCAGTAGAACATTTTAAAACGATGTATTAAAATAATTAACAAGGAGTTTCATGTAACATATATCAAGGGGTTTAAAAGTTGTTATTTTTAATTATATCATTGAAAGTTGAACAATTGAAGTACCGGGTATGTGACTGGAAAGTAAATTTGAAAGAGTTGAATCGTGCAAATATTTGCCAAACTTTTACGTTGAAAGGTTTTTTGTGTATTATGTATACCATAGCAATCGTTTTACTTTTGTAGGAAGATGAATAACCAGATATGTTCCTACAAGAACCGCTTCAGAGAATGGACAGCTACAGAATCCCGGTAGAGCGTTTTTGACCAGTTTCAGGCCATTTCTTACTGAACGTCTCATAAATCTGATCAGATAAAACTATTTTGTAAACAAAGTCAATTATATCACAATTCTCACTGGAAATAAAACATAATATATCCCCATTTATCCTTCATTTTCTAAAGTCTTATGTGATTCCCTCCTTACATATCTAAATAAATAATATAAATCTGACACAAAGTTATTTTTAACAAAGGTTTTAATTTGTTTATATCAGCTAAAGAAAGTGACTCAAGTTCGTATGGTTATTTAAGAGTGACATATTACAAAAGGAAGTGACTTGTGATGGGATTATAACGTCAAGTACAGCGATTTCCTCTCACTCCATAGTGAGGGCTGCCCCTCTCAAATTTCCTAAGTATACCAATTGGTGTTTAAATTCCACGTTTAATATATTTATCACCATATTCACTAATTAATAAACTGAGGAAGTAACTGCAGACTAAACTGAATCAATGTTTACATTTGCCATCAAATACAAACTAAAAATGTAAAATTCTGGTAATCTAGGAGGATATTTTAAAATTTATTTTAAAATATAAAAGAAAATAGGGGAAAGTTGCACTTTCTGGAATCATAATGATATATTAATTCTGAAAATTGGTTACGTATACATTATTAGGTACTGGTGTAACTTTAGTTATATATAATAACTCAAATAATTATTGTAACGTTTATCATACTTTATGTTTTTCCTTTCGACTTTATAAGTAATGACTTGCATTTTTATGGATGTTTGGTTGATCAAAATATGTAAGTTTTGGTGGGTCTATCTTAAACCAGCAAGAAGAGAAGATGTTAAATCTTGTAAAGTGCAATAGTAGTTTTAATAAAAGTAGTAGTCAGCAAGATGTTCGTTTATTATTGAAGTCCCACTTGCAATTGTAGTAAATAGCATAGAGAAGAACAGATCAGTAACTAATATTTCAGTAAACTTATCACTGCAACTGGACTATTGAAACTCTTGTTTTGTTTTTATCTTTAAATTGCTATATTGGATTTAAGAAACACAAACGAAATCTTTATTTTAATTTTTAATTACAAAATAAATGTTAAAGTTTCGTCTCAGTAACAACAATCTCAGTATACAACAACTGAATAAATATTCGTCGACATCAAGATAAAAGCCTTAGCTGGTTGTGTCTTCAGCCCTGAGACTCATCAGATTAGGGCAATGATGGATGATACACAAAAGTTGACAGTTGGTGAAACAAACTGTTTCTGGAAAAGTAAAATTCACTCTCACCCCCACCACCTTCAACCCCCCTCCCTTCTTTACCGCGAAACCCTAAGGCCACGAAAGAGAAAGAGATTAAATACATATTAAATCACTAGTTAACAGTTAATACTAAGTATATTAACAAATATTTATACTTAAAAAACAGTTATTCACTTCCTATAGTTAGGGTGTATGGTATTTTCATTGTCTGAGCGTGTATTAAAGTTTATAATTTTTATCAGTTTCATGTGAAATTGACTATTTAAAATAGTTTAATACGTAAACAACTATTTTTAAAAGCACTTATAAAAAATATTTTTCAGCATAAATGTCAAACATGTACTTTTAATGTAGCTCCTTCCTTCAGATCCAATGTTAAACTTATCCAATCTATTATAATTGTTCTTTGGAAAAAGGATCTTCAATATTTAAACTTGAAGCAATTTAAAACTGAATATTACAGTAGAATTACTTTTTTTAAGTAAACCTCCTTTAGGGCATCCGTTATCGATTAAAGGTTGTTGCTAATAAATACGTTCGTTGCTTATATATGTGTTATTAGCTTATGATTACTCATAAGATTACTTATATACATTATCAGTCAGGAGCCTGTTGCTCAACTAGGTATAGATATGTTGCAAATCCATAACATATAAGGTTAACTTTTTTATGCATGCAAACAGGTTGAATAATAACGAGTTTGCACGCAGTACGCTGACGTGAGGGAAGTGAATTTCCACATAAAAACTTTTAAAACTCAAAATCAGTGTAAAAACATACATTTGTCCAATTTTTATCGAAATCTGAAAACTTTGATTTTTTGGCTGTTCTGATACTCCTGGTTTCATTTACTTGCAAATCTGGGAATAAAATTTTGCCCATTATAAGGTTAGGACAAGGTCCAGACAGGCTTGAAAGTAGACGTGAGGTTGCTGGGGGTAATAAAAGTACTCTAACAAAGGAATAACAGGCTTTTCTAGTGTAAAACCCCTATAAGACAACGTACTGTGTTTAGCCGATACACATTTTCTTTAATAACTCGGTAAATATGTATGCTAGAATGACGAGAGAGGGCTTAAACCTTTCGCCTTTCTAATCTCCATCTTTTTACATGCATTAATTTTACATCTGGGGCTTTTCTGACCCTTTTTGGGCCCAAAAACTCGAAATCTGAAAGATTAATCCCCAAAAAATGGCTTTAGAGTTTTCCGATTGTTTTGCCCAACGAACTTGTCCAACAGATTATAGAAAGGAACGTCCCTACCAAATTTGAAGTAAATCGGACAAAAAATGCGACCGCTAGAGTGCATACACACATATATATATATATATACATATATGTATAACATTTTGAACGACCCCCCAAAACGTGTTCAGGGGGTCACGTTAGGAACTTCTATGGTGGTCCCGGGCTTAAGTTTCACCGTGCGGGTCATGCTAATAGTTCACTTTCCAAAGGAAATTCACTAATAAACCTATCTGGTTAATAGTTTGTGTGAATTTTTAGGGAGAGGGATATTCTGCCAAGTAAGGTAGGTGTCGGGTCTGTAGAGATTGTAACACTTACGACTTATGGGTTTTGACCCTTTGGGAATCATTCTGTAATTAGCTTCGACTACACTAGGAACCGTAATTACTCAGATTGGCTGGTCCGGGATTTGAACATGGAAATTTACCGAGCCTTTGTGTGAAATTCGTCTGCTAGCTATATTATTTGATATTTTTATTCTATACTTAAGTGACAAAGATACAAAGTCTGTAAAATAAAAATAAAAGCAAAGATGCAATTTCCTCTTTTTTTGTCACTAAAAGGGTGATAAAGTAATTTTGATTTGGAAAAAAATCTATCACATAAATAAACTATTACTAAAAACAATATTTCCCAGTTTTCTTCTTTAGATGGTGAAGGAATAATACACACTATCTTTCATGGATGAAGATCCCATTAGTGATATATTTACGTAATAAGTTCTCTGAGGAAGATCATGCCCAAGATGAAAAGGTTTAGCAAAATTAGTTTACCTTTCCAGGACAAGGTCTCAAATCGCCTTCAGCTCTTGATATTCAAATTAGAAAAAACATGTGAGAATTGATAAAGTGGAGTCTGATGAAAATATTTATCTTTTAGAAAATACCTGATGGATACGTGTTAGTAGTTATACAATAAAATAAGGAGTTTAGATCATGATTACGTCTTTGGATGTTTTGTCGATTATATCAAATTTGTTTTAATAAGTGCACAGTTTCTAAACACATTTTGTTTAGTTAGATTATTGGTAGTATTAAATTCACGTACACTCTGAAATGTTATATGGAAAGTATATAAGGAATAATTTGGTGAGTGTACAAAACTAAAAGGATGTTCTAATTTGTTTAGGATAAGGGATGATTGGTGAATGTTTTATCTACAGGGTGTATTAAAACTCCCTGGAAATACTTTGTGTATTGGTTCCTTAGGTAGGCACAGTAATTAAACACCGTGGGTCTAAAATGCCTAGTTTTCTGTCTGTTGGTCTGTTTGAGATTTTTTACAGTTTTCATTTAACTCAGCTTTTATTTAAGATAGAAAGTTTAAATTTAGGTACAATATGTATATTAAGTCTCACAACAAGTGTATAAAGTTTTATTAATTTAACTGTATCAGATTCAAAATGGCAGCCATTTAAATATTTTGATGTCAAATTTCATGAAAACCATAAGATTTATCAAAACTTGTTGCTAGTAGTAAAACATGCAGCATTGTAAGACAACGAAACGACACCTTGTTTGCTGAAATCGGATAAGAAATAACTGGGTTATTAGTTATTTACCTAATTATTTTTCGAGTTTATACGGCCGAATGTAAAATAACAATGTACGAGTTTTCAAAAATTGGTTTTTATTTTGGTAAATTGCTAATAACTAGTTATTTATTATCCGGTTTCAGCAAAAAAGGTGTCGTTTAGTTTGTATTACAATTATGCATGTTTTATTACTGGAAACCAGTCTTGATAAAACTTACGGTTTTCATTAAACGTGACACAGAAATATTTAAATGGTCACCATTTTGAATCTGATGTAGATAAATTAATCAAACTTCACTTTTTGTGAATCTTAATATACACGCTGGAGCCGAATTTAAACTTTCTATCTTAAATAGAATGTGATGTATCATTTTAGACGTAGCCTATTTAATTTTGTCACTGCCAAAATTGTAAATATTCAAGTATTGTACTATAAGTAGGCCTAATCTAGATTATAAATATTAATACTATAATGAATTAATTACCATAATAAGTTAACTAGAATTTGTAAAGTTTACCCATTACTGTTATTTTTTTACAGTCGTAAGTTGGTCGTAAAATGTTTTAAATACTATTTGATTATATAGGTATTCAAACATAGGCACTTACCGTGTGAGGTTGGGTTATTCAAATAGCAATGTTATAAATAGTATAACCGTTTTTAAATACTTATTTCATATCAATTTATTTTAAAGACTATAAAAAATTTCAGTAACATTAGTTTTAGGATAAAAACAATATATTTTACTATGAATCTTTGTAATATAACACAGTTTAGCAATAAGGATAATGTTTGACAACCAGTTGTGTCATGGCGATGTTGCAGCCGACCCCAAGCCGATCGTCTGCTTTTGCACACGGCACTACCCAGCCGCCTATTTAAGGAGCGCAGTTCCAGCGAGGAGTCAGTGAGACTTCAGTCTCTAGTCGCCGCGGGTCTCAGACCATTTACCATTTAATAAATATTGTTTTTTGAATATCTCAGTTTGTCTAACTAAGTTTGGCATTTGTTTTACCCATTGTCTAACCAAATAAAACCCCAGTAAAATGCATAAATACGAGTTTTCATTCCATGGTAAGTTATACAAAAATATTATTTTCCCAAATACACTTGCACTTTGTCCTGCCCCGACTGTACGTCGGCGCTGCGGCCTAACACAAACACGCACTTTACACGGCATTTGTCTTGTACTCGTAGTGCTGCGGCCGAACTCAAACAGTTAGTGGCATTTTTCCCCTTTTACCAACAAGGCACAGTCCGTCGGCGCTGCGGCCTAACATTAACACTCATTCACACGGCATTTGTCTTGCATACCTATCGGTACTGCTGTGGCCGAACGCTTACAATTAGTGACACAACGCATCACATTTGGATCTACCCTTGGCAAAGAACCCTCACCCCGAGTACAAAATCACCATGAAAAAATCCATAAAAAATTAACAAATTCCTTTAAGTGAAACATTTTGAAACACTTTAAGAATATGAGTTACTTGAAAAATTTAAAAATTACAAGCAGACCGGCAGACAGAAAACTAGGCATTTTATACCCAATTGTATACGGTGTTTTATTATTATCTCGACCTAAGGACCAAATACACAAAGTGTTTCCAGGGAGTTTGTATACACCCTGTATAACTTATTGGAAGTTATTTTTGCAACCAGGAACACCATTTTTTAACAAATATTGCGAATTAAAAAATAAAATACCGCAATTCAACTGCCATTACTATGACAAACAACACTATGTTCTGCCTTTGAACATTACTATGACTATAACAAGACTATGGAGCTGAATAATTTGATCTGTTATTTCAGTGCTTTGAGAGAGTTGCTTCCGTTATACCCAGTGCATGTTCAGTAATGAATATCCGGTCTGAGGAAACGGAAATGGTATATAGAAGTTTTGAATAGGATCAGAATACGAATAAGGTAGAGAGTGGCAATGAGGGTATTGCTAGTTGTCATCGTAGGGGATGACAAGTAAAAGGGGGTGCACTGACTGTACATATTCAAATTTCAAACAAAAAATGGAATAGAAAACAAAGTACTTTTAGCAAAATTCCCCTATAGGGAAGAAGCTATTACCGTAGTTGGCATGGTAAGACCTAGGCCCGGGACCATGATAAATTTTCGTTTTGAGGCCCCTAGATGCCAAAAACACCATTCGCTCGAATTCATATATGTGTGTATAAATTTATATATATATATATACATATATGTGTCCGTATTCACAATAACTTTCGTAAAAAAAGTCTGATCTTGATTAAATTTGGTTTAAACGTGTAAGGCACCATCTATTTTCATGAATTTGAGAATCAGACAGGAAATATGTTTACAGTATGTTGGCTGTAAATGTTGTTACAGTACACTTGGCTGTGTTGACCGCAACCACAATAAATTCGTGGAATATTAAAAAGCGAAAACGAAAGAATTCTATTCTGTTCTAAGGGGGATTTTGGGGGGATTTTTTGCCCCGAAAATGGGTTTTTTGAACTTGTACATACAATTCTTATCAAACCGAAATTTTGGTTTAAACCATTATATTCAGATTAAAATAATAAACAATTTGGTATTTTGATGATCGCTCTATGTTAATTGGTTACCAATATATTCAAAGTGCTAAACACAGTACGTTTTCCAATGTTAATCCTATGGAGAGTAAGTAAAATATTATTTCTCGCTTATTAATTAACATATATTAATTAAACTTGGTATGTGGTTAATATGGTTGGGGTTTACTGATATTTGCGCACAAAAAATAATTTTTTGTGGTCCCCATTGCAGCAAATCTGCGTACTCAGCAGCTCTTATTCTTATAGAGAATAATAAAAATGTGAAATTGTGCTTGTTTATGAACATAAATTGGTAAAACTTAGTATATTGCTTCATCCGGTGGTGATCTGTTGGTATTTACATAAAAACCCGATTTTTGTGTCCCTTGATGCAGCAAACATGCATACTCAGTCCTACTGTTTTTCTTGTGGAGAATAATTAATATGTCATGTATCTCGCTAAGTGGCTTCATGACGTAGTGAAGTACCATTTTAAATTCGCTGAGTATGCAGGTTTGATGCAACGGAGGTATTTTTATTCCACTCCGATAAGTTTGTATGTATTTTTTACTATAATAATAATATATTTAACCCTGAACGTGTTTTTGGTGTCGGTTTAAATGTGAATTCAGGAGCACTTAATAGAGGTGCTTGTAAAATAGCAATAAGAAACTAATTTAAGCTTTAAGATGAATACTGAATGTTAAATTTTGTAGATCCTGATTTTAAAACCCTTTTAATGCTATATATAAGTAAGCTTTCAACTAAGCGTTATTGAATTCCTATTTGCCAATTTCTCTTAGTCTAAGAGTTAGCTATTCATGTGTATGCTAATTTTTTTTAAATCAATTCTGCACTTATTTAATAACATTAATAACTGAATAATTTAGAAAGTTAATTTTAACTTTATCAACCAAATATAAATATAATTCTTGCAACAAATTAATCAGACTATGTTTATTGGTTCCATTAAATTTTATCTTGTAACCACTATTCATTCTTTAATTATTATTTGATATTTACTTAATTGTTCTTTAATTTTCTTCTTTTCTTACGTCAAAATAAATATAACAATTATCGATATAATCTTTTCATGTAAAATTATCGAGTTTCATAAATAAAACAATAATATAAAAATGAACCTATGTTTTACAAAGTTTAAGGCTATTCCGGATTAACTCATTAGCTAGAAGCAATGTGGTTTATGTCATGTTTGTTTGACTAACTAAAGCAATATGTGGTTGTTATAATATATTTATAATGTGCTCAATTGCACTAAATTTCCAACTGGCATTCATTTTGCATGTATCGAATTGCGGGTAGAATCTAAAATCTTTTGGTATGATAAACAATTACATAGTAATGACGAAAATAGAAAACAGTTACTGGAAAATATGAGTAAACATGTATTACTCTGTTACTTTGTCTTTCTTTAGTACTGGAATTAACGTATTTTTTCTAATTTGTCTAGATCTTGTTAAAATCTATTTCCTTCGATATATTAGTTATGTATATAGATATTTGTAAACAACGAAATTTTCTAAATAGTTTTGTTTTATAATCCCTTACAGTAAATTACTTAGCCACACAATTCTCTCAACTAGTTTAATATAAAGTATTTCATACCACCTTTATTGCATTTAATTTGCAACAGATTATTACATCGCCACAGTGAAAATGTTATTTATCCTTTATTGCGGTTTTAATTTAGAATGTTTACGTCTTGCATATAATAGAGCATTGCATTAAATATTATAATAACAAATTTCATTCATTCAAATATTTGTATCTGAATCTTGTGTCACAGTAAAGCAATTTTATTTGCAAAAGTACCGTAATTAAAAGATGTTCTCAGTATATTAAAATAATTGTTGTATAATAATAATTATAAGATGTTTACTAAAAGGCTGTGTGTACATATTCAAAATTATATTTCAAAAAATTTTCATCGTGGTTTTTCTTACGTTTTAAATTTTATAATTTTATTGGTTTGTGTAGATTTTTTTAACTGGGTCAAAGCATTCCATAAAGCTGTGTGTTCGAGGAGTGGCATCGAGTCTTATTTTAAGATGGTAACCATACACATAAACATGACCTCAAACACGTTTTAAACCTTGTATTAATTGTTAAATAGATATAATATTTAATATGATATTATAATTAAAGGCATTTAATATTACGATTTTATTACATTACGTTTACAACTGTGCATATACGTTTATTAGGAAATGTAATGATTTGAACAATATTAAATATTTTAGATAAGTTACGTAAGTACTGTACATCATAAGTTAAAGTCACAGTTCTTGGATTTATAGAGCAATACAAAAATATAAAATATTCCTTTTCTTGCATCTTAAGCAGGGTTGTTTCATTTGTTTGGGTGATTAAAGATTTACAAATCTTTAAATGATTTAAACACGTTACAGATCGATGTGTTGGTGTGTTTGTGTGTTTTTTCTTAAATTTAATTCTCAGATAACCTCATAACATGATTACAGTACAGTTTTTGACCTGGCTGTGTTGACCGCAACCACAACAAATTCGTAGAATATCAAAAAGCGAAAACAAAAGAATCAACGCTTTTTGTCTTGGAGATCCAAATTGATCATACAAATTAGAATTTCTTTAGAATAACAAACAAACAAATTATATTTGTAATAATTCTAAACATTCCAAATTGCATGTAGGTTAGGAATTAGGGATCTAATTTATCATAATTAAAAAATAAAATCCATTTTAGGAATGGGCGTGGATGTTGGCTTTGTTTGTAGAACGAGATCTAAAAGCGCTCAACTTAAAACTTGTACGCTTCAGATTTTTATTTGACTACTTATATAATTAATAGAAACAAATTTACATTCGTTTAACATAAGACAGTTAAGTTTTAATACTTCGTCATTGGTTTTAAGGACGATTGCTTCATTAAAAAGACGAACCAAACATGGCTAATTGATTAGATTTAAAGAAATTTAGCGATCCAATAAATTAAGACGTACATACCGTGTTACATCCTAACTGTTGTACGATCTAACCAAGATTAAAATTGAATTACTCAATTTTAACGAATTTCCTATAAGATGAGCTTCTAATGGATTCAAATGACGTATACGAGTCTAGCTTCCAATTTTTTGTATTTTATCTAAGATATCAAGAGATTTATTTCTTACATTTACATATAAGAAATAACGTACTCCAAAAAATATTGTGTTATTAATGTTGTAGGGTAATAATATGATTTATATTTTTTGTGCGGATTGAAACTCAGTGAAATTTTCATTGTTTACTAACCAGAACCACCATTCTTAGATGCTCCGTGTCCAACCACTGTGTTTTGTTGATGTTCGGTTGAAGCTGGTTGTTTTATATTATTTTAATTGACATTTGGTTGCATGTTAATGTATTCCTCATTTATTTCGTTCATCGTGTAGCCTAGGTTTTTAAAAAATTGTTCTCTTGGTTTAACTAACCTCAGTTCTAATCTAGGCAATATGTTATTACAAATTTACAACAACATCAATAACATGATTTTTTTCCTTTAAATGTTGTCTTATCCAGTCATATTATTATCTTCCATACCAGTAATAAATTTAGTCACTTGACTAAATCAATTTTTTACCTGTAATAAATATCTTACTTGACTTTTCAATATAAACGTAACCTTCAAAGTTTCTATTAATCCTCTAAATATTCTTGGCAGGATATTTTATAAGTCTAAAACAATCAAAAGAAATGTTCTACTTACATTATTCTAGGGTTAAACCTGACACAACTTACATCGTCAATTATTCAGAATACTAAGACCTGTTGTAGCATAAGCCATATCGTAACATATCGTATGAAAGTGTATTTGGTGTTCTTTGGATATTTATTATATTTTATGAAGTATTACATAAAATAAATTTGATTATAAATGCAAAAATGGTGATTATTGAATGATCATTTATTGTTATACTATAATTTGGATATGCAATTGAATAATAGGATACTGCTTTTGGTTATAGTATTAAAATATTTGTTGGAAGCTATACCAAAGGTATAATATAAAACCATTTAATAATGGTTAATTTAACAGAAATATATATATCCGTAAACAATTAAAATATTTTGTTGTACTTTGTTGTTTCCATTTCCGTTAAAAAACAAACCAAACTCAATAGATATTCAATAATATTTACCTTTTTAAGGAATTCTATTCGTTCTATTCCTCCATTGCCTGACCAATTCCAAGTCTTTTCTTTTTACAATACATTGAACTTATTGAAAAGTTATCGTACGTATCTTAAAATTTTAATGTTTAATATTATGTTTTTTAGGTACTTATAATTTAAAACGAGTTTGCACGCAGCACGCTGACGTGAGGGAAGTGAATTTCCACATAAAAACTTTTAAAACTCAAAATCAGTGTAAAAACATATATTTGTCCAATTTTTATTGAAATCTGAAAACATTGATTTTTGGCTGTTCTGATACTCCTGGTTTCATTTACCCGCAAAGCTGGGAATACAATTTTGCGCATTATAAGATTAGGAGAAGGTTCAGACAGGCTTGAAAGTAGGTGTGAGGTTGCTGGGGATAATAAAAGTACTCTAACAAAGGAATAACATGCGTTTCTAGTGTAAAACCCCCATAAGACAACGTACTGTGTTTAGCCGATACACATTTTCTTTAATAACTCAGTAAATATTTATGCTAGAATGAGGAGAGAGGGCTTAAAACTTTTGTCTCTCTAATTCCCATCTTTTTACATGCATTAATTTTACATCTGGGGCTTTTCTGACCCTTTTTGGGCCAAAAAACTCGAAATCTGAAAGATTAATCCCCAAAAAATGGGTTTAGAGTTTTCCGATTGTTTTGCCCAACGAACTAGTCCAACAGATTATAGAAAGGAACGTCCCTACCAAATTTGAAGTAAATCGGACAAAAAATGCGACCGCTAGAGTGCATACACATATATATATATAACATTTTGAACGACCCCCCAAAACGTGTTCAGGGGGTCACGATAGGAACTTCTATGGTGGTCCCGGGCTTAAGTTTCACCGTGCTAATAGTTCACTTTCCAAAGGAAATTCACTAATAATTACTAAGAATTATTTTACAAGCTATTTTTATACGATGACAAATAGGTTGGTAGTTCATAATTGTCTTAGAAAAACTACTGGATTAATTATACGTTGCATACTAGTTAAAAAGCAAGCCTTTTTAAATACGATAAAAGACGGATAATGTATGTCAAAAGATCCCAAATTTATCAAATTATTACTCAGACCTGGCAAGAAGAATATATTCAGTTATATTGTTAACTTGTTCTTGTGTGTTGTACGTATGTGTTTAACCATACAAAAGTTAAGCGATGAGCTCAATAGGTTGTGCGTATATTATAAGTTCTCTACCACCTTAGTTATTCAAATTAAAGAGCAAGACTTTTTTCCAAATATACTGGGTGGTTAAAAAACTCTTTCAGGACTTTGGGGTATAATTTCTCATACAAAAATAATAAAAAAAGTTAGTACGAAGGTATGTCCTAAAACTTGTAATTGTCCGTATATCTGTCTATATACGTTTTTTACTTAATGCGTGATATCTTAAGAAAATCTCAAGATATCAACTTCAAACTTGGCTTGGTATTAGATCTAACTAGGACCCATTTTGGTAAAGAATATCAAGTTTCTACTTACAAGGCCATTTTGAAATGTTACGAGGTAGAAAATTGATTTTTCATACCAAAATCAGTCTTATTAGATGTAATATACTCGTATTTACAAAGTCTCAAGATGATATTTTGATATGTTCCTAAGATATAACGTATTAAGTAAAAAACACTTCTAGACAAGTAAACTGGGATATTAACTTTTCTTTTTGTATGAGCAATCTTTTACCCCAAAGTCCTGAAAGTTTTTTTTTTAACATTCATATATTTTACTAATAAATTTCCATTTTAAGAAACAAAAAAAGGATTCCAAAACAGTTAAAGATACTGTCTCGTAAAACTAGATAAATATTGTCAACCTACACATAAAAAACATACTGTTTTTTTTTTTTTTTGTATATGTCTCAAAATCAGAGATAAAACTTATATAGTTTCTCAGATTAAAAACAAATAGTCTCCCTAATTCCAAAGATTAAATATTTGAACTTTGGTTTATATATGGTTTTCATTGTTTAAAATGCATATAGGAATTGCATATGCATCAAACAAAAGAAAATACATGGGTTTATCGTGAAAAAAATCTTAATTTTTCCCGATCATATAAAATATGGCGTCCATTGCTCATCCCTTAGCGTACGAAGTAGAGTAGAGGTGTGAGCTATTTTGGTTCCTAATTTTTGGTCAAACCCAAATTCTTTGATAAAAACTCAACCCTCTAGCTAAGAGAATTAAGTGTCTTATGGTGTGAGTACGGTGGCATTTTTGTGATTCACCTTACACTTAGTTCGAGATGTTTAGTAGAATGTGTGATAATTTAAATTAAATGTTACTCAAGGATTCCAAGAAAGTGAGAGCAACTAAATGAATACTAATTAAATAAAACTCCAAAAACTCGCAAGGGAATTTCGAGGGGGGAAATAGATTTGTAAATCTATAATATTATAAAGAAGAGGTGGTTTCTGTCTGTCTGTCTGTCTGTCTGATGTTCCGGGTGAACGCAAAAACTACTTAACCGACAGGGCTGAAACTTTACACATAGGTAGATCTTAAACCCATGCAACACATAGTCCTATTCACTTCCTTAAGATCCCCTCAGGCTACGCCCCGTGAAGTCCTAAGTCTCAATGTTTACATTTCAGAAGAATGTAAATATTCAGAAACTGTAATGCGAACAGCTGAGGACACTTCCATTTGACAGCTTAAAGAGCAGAAGCAAGAACAGCTGTTTCAAGCTAACTTACCTTTCTAACCAGTGCGAAGAACGGGTACATTCTACTAGTCATTTTATAATTTGTCCATTAAAAGAGGAGAAAATAGGAGAAAGCAGTTGCCAGCATTCACTGTCAATCTGTTAAACTTGAAATGTCTGTTTAACGGTAAAAGGGTATTCGGAAGAAATATGTATATAGGCAGGTAAATTCTGTGTGGGGAAACTTCTGCAGGAATTGCAATACCTCTCCTGATGTCTAGTATGACAGACATCCGCTGACGTTTCCAGTTATTCTTAACTTTCATAACCATTTATCTTTTCAATATTTTTGACTTTTATATGAGATCAAATCAAATCTACATCAAATCTAGTGAATAAACTGAACAGTAACTCACATCAGATTTTTGTCATGCGGATTCATTTTTGAAGGTAATACCTGTCAAAAGTTGCTATCTAACTACATTGACACCAACTACATGTTGTTCAACATCAAACTTATGGCTTACCAACTATGATTCGGCCGACGTGACGTAACCTTCTTTGCCCAGTTAAGTTTGTATTTTCATAACCCGATTCTACAGCATTATAAAACTACGTAATTAGCTTTCCTAACTTCCCATATCCCCAATGCAAGACTTAATACATAATTGAATCATTTCTCCATACATTAGAGTATGTTGTAGAATATCCACAATCTGTACTTTACGAAATAAAGCATAAGTGGTAAATTTTACGTTATAAGTGAACAACGATTATTTAAGGTATTATGTGTATACGTAATTAGAGAAATTAAGGAAAGCTATTCAAACTAGAGACAATTTTGATACGTGGAAACCAACTAAAACTTTTATTAGACAGTTTTATTATTTATCACATTTTGTGGGTATGATTCAATGTACAGAACATTTTTACATTGTATAATCAAAAACAGATTACCAGTGTATTATGTTTTCTAAAACTATATTAAATTTATAAAAACTTAATATAAGCTTTCGCTTTCTTGCACTTTACTCTTGCGAAACAATAAAGGCGTTATCTCTCAGAAGAACTCTACTGAGAGATAGTTTGACACTTGAACAGTGGTGCGAGGGGTTTATATTTTAATCGTTATATTGTTCACTATTTAATGAGTTATTAAAGGTGTTAGTAGTTTCTAATTATAACTACTGAGTCTCTGATAAACACATGAAACTACATGAGTAATAACTCATTAACTAAAGTTATTTGGATTGTTATATATAATATATACTTTGAAAAGTCGTTGAAGCATTAGAGAAGCAGAAACGATCAATTTGACACAGAGTGGTTACCCCGCAGTCACCCTCTTTGTTTTCTTACAAGTCGTCGAGTCTTTGGAAGTCAAAACGGAAGCTTTTAAAACTCCTGCGTGGGTTTTACCTCAGCCGGTGGAACAACGAACTGAGGTTTTTGCTACATTACTGCAGTCGTTGTAGTAGATTAATCTTGCTGATATATTCCCTTCGAAAACTCAAAGGCACTAAACACAAACACTAGATATAAATTTAGGTCTATTAAGGATATTTTACATAACAATAGTTGTGGTATTTTGGATATATTCAATAAGAAAAACATAGATTCCTTAATTGTCTTTCTAATAATATAAAGTACATAACTGTAAGTTTATGAAACAAATAAATCATAATTACTTTTTAAAACCATAGCAGGTGACTGCTTAGGACAATTTCATATTGGAAGCTCATGTTTTCTACCTTGTATAACTTAAATAGAGTTGACTACCTTTCCCAGTACTCAAGAAGTTTTCCCAACATTCCAGCAACTCAAGACAATCAGTGTCTATCACAGCATCTCGAGGCTAAACAATAAAGCCTTAATATATTTTCTTGTTCTCTTATATCAAAATTGATATATTAAAATGGTTCTTGGTACAGTGGTATCTTACATTGGTTCTGCAACCTAAGTAATATCACTAAGGATATTAATATAAATACACGACATGGGCAACGGATTTCGTATAGGAAATTCCAAATAATCGTTACATTATAAGGGGGCCTCAGTTACGCAACCTTTCGCAGTTCTACCTGCTTCTCCCTACAATGCTGACTCTCAAAGCCCATCTTTACGTAACGGATTACTAGTTGATTTATGATTTACAATAAAGAGGGGTATAATACAGGGTTAAGCAAATGTGTGGATACCCCCTCATAAACATTTTATCGGGTTACACCAGGAAAACTAAATTTAGCACGTTCGTAGGAAATAAGTGCATCACTTTTTGAAAAGTATTACAACTTTGGCGGTGGCCCCAAAATAGGGGTTTTGGGGGCAGCTCAAATATTTTACCTGTAAAGCCCCATTGAATCGTACATAATTTTAAAGGCCTTTATAAAAGAGAAGAACAGTGAAAACTAGAGGTCTCTATCTCAAACCAGTTCAAAATGGTGGTCATTTGAAATTTTCATTAGTTTGAGAGAACCCACTTATAATGTAGGCATCACACAATCCACAATCCCAGAATCTTTTACTGTGTTGAGATAGAAACCTATTGTTTTCGTTGTTGATCTTCTTTTATAAAGACCTTTAAAATTATGTGTCCCTCAATGGGGCTTTACTTTCAAAATTTGTTATCTGCCCCCAAAATACCCCATTTTGGGGACATAGTTAATGTTAAAAATAGTTTATACCTCTTAAAGATCAAATCAAATTATAAATTCTCTGTAAATGATATCTGCTAAATTATACTTACTACTTTAATAAAATGAACGAACCTATTCATGCCTACATTATAAGTGGGTTCTCCCAAACTGATGAAAATTTCAAATTACCGCCATTTTGTAGTGGGTTTAGAAAGAGACCTCTAGTTTTCACTGTTCTTCTTTTTTTATAAAGACCTTACAAATTACGTACCACTTAATGGGGCTTTCTATTTAAAGTTTTGGAGCTGCCCCCAAAAACCCCTATTTGGGGCCACGGCCAAAGTTGTTATATTGCCCAAAAAGTGCACTTTTATTTCCTATGAAGGTGTGCTAAATTTAGTTTTCCTGGTGTAACCCGTTAAAAGGTTATGAGGGGGTATCCACACATTTGCATAACCCTGTATATAGATATTTTGTAGCATAATTTAAATAGCATGAATATGTCTCCGATATCGTAATATTGAATATTTTGGAACGATATTTTGCTGAAAGATTGTAATGTTTGGTGTATAAATTTGCTCAAGTCACTAGAATTTCTCTTTAAAATAAGTCATAAATTTACTATGTTGGATAATCCGTTGAGGGGGGCTTTGAAAGTTGGCATTGCCTTAATGGGGGGAGGAGGGGAGCATGAAGAAACGCCAAACGTGACATGACTGCAGCCCCCTCTTTAAACCTGAATATAAATGCCTGTGTTCCGATATTTTAAAAACTTACTCGTCCAATTATTTTGCTCATATATACACCATATTTTACATACTTGAAGTCAAAACCTTTATTAACAATCCCCACCGATTTAATGTTTCATATCCCTTTGTAAGTTTAAATAATTTTAAAGTGTTTCCTCTCAAAAATATAGCACTCGCCACGATACTTTAATCCTATGCTTTACTTATTTATGTTGGCAATAAAACTCCTTTGACATACGCTGTACATCAAATACAGTAGCGTTTCATCTTTAACCTTTTTTATTTTATAGTTCAATGTTTTGTGGATTTTACTGAATATCCAAATTTCATGGAAGAGGTGTTTGTTCTCAGCGTTTTGTAATGTTTGTAATATTTGGGAAACCCACGCACACACATGATGCACGGCTGAACAAACGTGACGATGTAAATACCTTTATTTACAGACATATTTAGTTATTCAGGAAAATATTTTAATACATTCCAGTTGACTTTTATGGAATTCGCATTAAATAAAACGGTATAACAAAAGAGTTTGGACGGAATAGAATTTTTTATTTTTTATTACAATTTATGATTATTTAAAAATGTATATAACAATCAAAATTGTCCAAAAATTGAGTACTATTTTTTTATTCTTTACTTCAGTTAATAAAAATAAAATAATTTAGCAAGACATATTTGCATATTTTTAGTTACCGATGTTGCATAATTAATAAATCTATATTCCTTTATTCCTCGTTTACTGAGAGGATCAATTGGTATTTATCAATATACTGTACTCTTGTGAAACAAGAGTAACGTTATATCTTACTGGAACTCCACTCGGGAGTGGTTTGTAATGATTCAAAATATGTTGTGTTTCTGACATAAATTTTATGCTTGTTAAACAATAAAAGTTACTTAGAAAGTTTAACCACCATGACAAGTTAAACTTGAGGTCGGATAAGTTGCAAACATCGGATAACCGGGAGTTGGTTTCATGCTACCGCGAGCGTTAACTTATTTCCGCACTTCTTAACTTTTCGCCTTTCAAGCATTTACTGTGGCGTTTATGATGATGGTTTATTTTTACTGGAAATACTTCCCCTCCAGCTGCAGCTCGCTATACCTCTTCGGCACTAACGAAGATCATCATGGTTAGCAGGGAGCGTATTTAAGTAACAATATACTTAAATTTTAACGATTCTTTATTTACAAAATTGCTCATAAGCAAGGTAAGTGAGCGAATCTTTAACGACTATACTTGAGAAAACTAATTATTTCAGCATGTAAAGAATACAAAAGTCAGTCAAGGCAGAGTTTTGGGACAAGGTTACGGGCTATGGCCTCTTCAAGCCACTAGTATTACAGACCTGCTTCTTCTAGCCGTTTTTAAAGTTTTTGTTTTACATAACAGTTTGTTTTCTTTTTTCCAGAACAAGTATTCACCTTCATCCAAACAATTTAAACCACATTATATTTCTTCGCTCACCTTTTCCTCAGTCAATTCTGGAATCTATCCGAACCGGACAAACTGGACCACTGGGAGAATCAATCCTCGAAATTCCCTGTATGAAGATGTCCCGGGACCGGGAAATGCCAACCGGTCGCGCCCCGGCCGTCCCACTGTTTATGGGGGCTACGCGCTGCGCCGCACTATACTACGCGAGTGACGTCCCGTCCTGGGCCCTGATTGCCAGTCTTTATGGAGCTTCTTCATTTTGGGCTTTCTACTACATCTATTTCATTTTAAGGCTTCATAAACCCGGTCATAAACATCGCCCGAGTTGTTAATAGGCTGTATTATGTTTCTTAAAATACCTCTACAAATTAAAATACAAGTACACTTTTGGCTTGAGGGGTTCAAAATTGAACACTGGAGATTACTTTTGATTTCAGTTAAAATGACGTCATGTATGAAAACCGTGTAATAAGCAAAAAACTAGAACTGTAACAATTAAACTCATAATAAAGTTTGCAGACACGAGAGAACCAATATACAAAATATGGAAATGAGACTAGTAAATCACTATTTAAGTGTTCGCTTTTCAGGAGAGAAGGAAAGAGAATAAAACTCCGACCGACTTAAAGCAACTCTTCAGTTGCAGCTAGTCGAACTGTTCATCCGGTAAAGCAACTGTTCAGTTGCAGCCAGTCGAACTGTTCATCCGGTAAAGCAACTGTTCAGTTGCAGCCAGTCGAACTGTTCATCCGGTAAAGCAACTGTTCAGTTTCAGCCAGTCGAACTACTGTTCATCCGGTAAAGCAACTGTTCAGTTGCAGCCAGTCAAATTACTGTTCATCCGGTAAAGCAACTGTTCAGTTGCAGCCAGTCGAACTGTTCATCCGGTAAAGCAACTGTTCAGTTGCAGCCAGTCGAACTGTTCATCCGGTAAAGCAACTGTTCAGTTGCAGCTAGTCGAACTGTTCATCCGGTAAAGCAACTGTTCAGTTTCAGCCAGTCGAACTACTGTTCATCCGGTAAAGCAACTGTTCAGTTGCAGCTAGTCGAACTGTTCATCCGGTAAAGCAAATGTGCAGTTTCAGCCAGTCGAACTACTGTTCATCCGGTAAAGCAACTGTTCAGTTGCAGCCAGTCGAACTGTTCATCCAGTAAAGCAACTGTTCAGTTTCAGCCAGTCGAACTGTTCATCCAGTAAAGCAACTGTTCAGTTGCAGCTAGTCGAACTGTTCATCCGGTAAAGCAAATGTTCAGTTGCAGCTAGTCGAACTGTTCATCCGGTAAAGCAACTGTTCAGTTGCAGCCAGTCGAACTGTTCATCCGGTAAAGCAAATGTTCAGTTGAAGCTAGTCGAACTGTTCATCCGGTAAAGCAACTGTTCAGTTGCAGCTAGTCGAACTGTTCATCCGGTAAAGCAACTGTTCAGTTGCAGCCAGTCGAACTGTTCATCCGGTAAAGCAAATGTTCAGTTGCAGCTAGTCGAACTGTTCATCCGGTAAAGCAACTGTTCAGTTGCAGCCAGTCGAACTGTTCATCCGGTAAAGCAACTGTTCAGTTGCAGCTAGTCGAACTGTTCATCCGGTAAAGCAACTGTTCAGTTGCAGCTAGTCAAACTGTTCATCCGGTAAAGCAACTGTTCAGTTGCAGCCAGTCAAACTCTTCATCCGGTAAGGTGTTTTTGAGTGGCAAGCAAGTTGGTGTAATTCTTTAAAAAATTATGTAGGTAATATAAATTTTAAATAAAAAATACTAAGTGTAAATATTTGAGAGACGTATATTAGTTTATACTGTATTTTTGAAACTCATAAAAGCGATGGATTTGAATTTATTTTTTTGATTTATTTGGACTTTACCTATCGCTTCTAGTGTTTATACTGTTTAATTTTAACAATTATCATACTACTCAAAAAATTATTTAAAAATGTGTATGTTAATGTGGTTATTAAAACTTTCACTTTCTCATAGAAACTCACAGAATTAAGATGTATATCTTCAATTATACCTTTTTACAAGCTATTATTGGGATTAAAATATTATTTTTATGAAACATAGTCTGACTGTAAATTATTTTGAAGTTAAATTATATTTGAAGTAAATTTTCAACTGATTCAGAAAATTATTTCCCTGGTTAAACGAGTTTGTTTACATAGCCGAAACAGATTATGTTATTTTTCTTATATTTCTCAAAGACCACTCGTATGTATTACAACATTATGTTAGGACATTTTTTGGCAACATTCTATATAGTTTTACAGATATATATACAACTATTTATGAATTTGAATGATTAAAATAATTTAAAAAAAATAATAATTTGCGCTTTAATCCATAGCGTAGGTAAAGGAGTGCAGTTAAAATACATCAGATGAGAAAATACATTCTGAAAATTATATTGCTTTACAACGCTTAATCGTCTGTCAGAGATTCGTCCTCATGTTGCCACCCATCATACTCAATCTCGCTGAAGTGGTAAAGGCTTGTTATTACGGATATTTACGTTGTACATATACGCAAACATACACTTTTACTACACCCACATAATCCTTTAACTATTTTATTTAAATCCCTATTCAATTCACCAGATCAATTTCACCCTGGCTATTATAATTTGGATAGTCTAAATGTGCATTACTACAAGCATAACTAATTTATCACTCGTGATACAAAAAGTACAATTCTTGCACGATCAATATTATTTTTAATGTAATTGAATGCCCCTTCAAACCAACGACATAGTTACTGCAGTACAGGTAGGCGTAGATGTTGCCTGTCAAGTGTTGTAGGCGTTATGAAACTATTGTAGGCAGCCCATCCGACAATAATATCCGCCCTGCCTGTGTTATATCCGCTCTTACAGATGAATCTCAGTAGTTTTATTTGTAGTATTATTATAATTAAGTTTTAGTAGTATTGATAAATAAATAGTTAATGATAACAATTATTGCTGGGTAGCGAAAGTGTTGAATATCATTATTTACTTAATGGCTATAAGGGCATTTGGTTTTAACATTATGTCATTATATATACAGTAATATACAGTAGGAATGTTTAGGTATGGTCAGAATAGTAGCACGGATTGTCAATTGTCAAAATAACTTATTTTACTTACGTCAATCAATCCTTTTTTCTATTCTGGCGTACACGTATTTCGGCATTCATGGTCTTCAGCACCTTGGTCGGGTCGTGTAAGTTAACCCACCAGAAAATCTCTATTCTCGGCCGTGAACTTCGTCGAGTCAAATTAAAATATTTAAAAATAACATTTAGGATATACGTGAACGCCAGAATAGAAAAAATGGATTGAATGACGTAAGTAAAATAAGTTATATTGGTCAGAATGTTTACTAAACAGATTAACACACTTGTATACTTTCTTAGCTACAATATTTTTCTATTTTATCTTGTGATATTTTAGCGAATTTCCCCTATAGGGAAGAAGCTATTACCGTAGGTCTCATGGTAAGACTTAAGCCCGAGACCATGATAACTTTTTGTTTTGAGGTCCCCAGATGCCAAAAACACTATTCGTTCAAATTTATATATATATGTGTGTGTGTGTGTCCGTTAACACGATAACTTGAGTAAAAAACGTCCGATTTTGATGAAATTTGGCTCAAATGTGTAAAATGACATTCATGACTTTACGTTCGAAAACCATAAAAATCGGACCATGGGAAGGGGGGTTTATGGGGGTTTTAAATTTTCCAAAAATCAGTTTTTTGCATTTTTCACCCTAAAATTTTTAAAAAACTTAATTTTGGTTTTGACCATGTTATAGAGCTTAAAAAACAAATCATTTAGTATTTTGAATTATTAACCTAGGTTAAGTGGTTGCGGAGAAAATCCAAAAAAACCTGCTCATAAAATCTCCCATGTTAATCTTATAGGAAAAAGGTTTTTGGCTTTTCCTCAGTTTATTTTAATGTAAACTTCACATTTGCTTTTACCAATCTGTTCAGTTACACAAAACAATCATTTTGGTGTTTAAATTGTGATTCTACGCCCAACCGTTGCAGAGAAATTCAAAGTGCTAAACACAGTACGTTGTCCAATGTTATCCTTATGGAGAATAAATAAAATTTTATATCTCGATTATTTATTAATGTATGTTGATGAAACTTGGTATGTGGCTTCAAGTAGTACTGGTATATTGATATTTGCACAAAAAATTGATTTTTTGTTGATTATTCCCGTAGCAGCAAACCTGCGTACTCAGCCCCCATGTTATTCTTATGGAGAATAAGTAAAATGTACTGACTCCCTTAACTATGAACATAAATGAATAAAACTTGGTTTGTAGCTTCAATTGGTTGAGTTATATTAATAATTATATAAAAACCATTTTTCTGTTCCTTGTTGCAGCAAACCTGCTTTCTCAGCCCCCATGTTATTCTTATGGAGAATAACTAGAATGTCATACATCGCTTATTTATGATTGAATATCGATGAAACTTAGTATGTGGCTTCGCCTAATTAAATTCTATTTATATTTGCATAAAACCAATTGTTTCTGTTCCTTGTTTCAGCAAACCTACATACTCATTACCAATGTTATTCTTATGGAGAATAATTAAAATCGCTTATATGTGAAAATATTTTTATGGAACTTGGTTTGCGGCTTTATGTGGAATTCAGACAAATATTATGCATTGGAAATTCTCTGAGTCCGCAGGTTTGCTTCGACGGGGGTATTTCCTTTTGTAACGTAGTGGGTAAAAAAATAATCTATTTTATTTTATTTATTTAAATTGTGTTCACTGTGTAAAATCTCTCAATTGATTGTTGATTTAGTACTAATTACAAGTGCAGTAGAAGCTCTCTTAACCAACGCCTACGGGACCGGGCCATGGTCGGATAATGAAAAAGGTCGGTTAAACCGAATAATACCGGAAGAAATAGTAACAATAAGTGTTAAAAACAATCATACTTGTGAAGCATGGTAAAAATATTGAGAGCAACTGAATAAATTTGACTTTCTATAGAAAAATGTAATCGACCTGTTGTAACCTGAAAGTTATTTGCGGAACAATATCGCGACAGGCTGCCGTGGCGGAAGTTTGTCTATTCTTGAAATCTGATGGGCGGTTGGTCCAAAGTCGGTTAAGAGAGGTTCCACTTACCTATCCTTCATTGTTTCTAGTAGGAAATTCGGATTTCGAATTTAAAGTTTTCCAATTGGATTGATTGTGTTTTATTTGTCAGAGGTAAACTTATACCGAAAAACAACCTTCACATGGGAAAAACGTAATCAACTTTAAAAATCGGCAAAAATCCTATACTCTAATATGAGTAAGGTTTTCTTGGTTGGTTGGTTGCTTTCTTGCAACTCTGATCTCAAAAACGGCTTCAAAGATTTCCTTTAAATGTTGTAAATAAATCATTTCTGGGATAAATATATGTTCCAGACAGTTGTAACTGTCCACAGGAAAAATCAAATAATGTAAATTAAAATAATAAAAACAGTGAAACAAATTAACATTGGACTCAGGGAGTTTAAAATCAAAACCAAAGTATCATAACAGCTGTTTATAATCTATCAGTGAACTGCCAAAGTAATACTCGTTTAAGTATTCCTGAGAGTAGTGACTAAAACCATTGAATGAAGATTACATATAAAGTGGTCATATCCGAAATTAATCAAAGGGACACTGCGCTATAGTAACAATTGGAGTGACCTTAAACATGCAGAAAAGAGGCAAATGAGCTAAGCAATTCTGCTCGTCAGTAGAGGGAGTTAGTAAAACATTACTCCAAGTCATTTAAACGATCTTCCTGAACTTTCCCGAGCAAAGCTCGGCCCCCAGTTACTTACCACTGAAGAGCCCGGGAAACCAGCGAGGATTGATAAGATAATACCTATCTCTACTACTAATCAAATTGTGTTTTAACTTACCAGTTTTACATACATTTATTTCTTAAATACTTATCGACGAGGACTATATATTCCAACGAGGAGTGCATATATAGTTGGATTCAACAAGGACTGTATGCAATAAAGGGCTATATATATCTGCAAGCTGTATGCAAGCTTGGTGGAGATGCCGCTATTGTATTAGTTACGACAGGAGTTATGACGTCATGTATGATTTATGGCCGTGAAAGACGACTATCGGATGATGGTAAGTAACCACAGAACACCAAACCATCTCGCAAACCTCAGACGAGCACTGACTTGGATTGGGCAGACTTATTATTTATTTTTTCAAAGTATATTGATTAATACAATTCGTTCGAATATGTTCTAAATATTCAATTAGCAACGTATTTTGATAGTTTATGTTGGTAATGGTTCACTTAATATCAGCTGTACATATTATCTTGTGGATAAAGTAAATTATGGCGCCTTATTGAAAAAATCACACTAGTATGCTCTAGTATTTAAATAGTAACGCTTTTTTATTGTTTATGTTGGTAACACTCCACCTAATATCAACTTGGAAAAGCATCTTGTGAGTGAACAAATTGCGGAGTGCTTTATTTAATGAAGAAAAATATCACAAAAAGTAAATTCATTAATTAAAAATGAATATTACATAATAAGGAACACGTTTTAGAAAAAAGACAAAAGAATTATTTCCATTCATTCTTTACTGTCGGGAAATAATTCGTTTTACCCACATTTGAAATGTTACTTAGTTAAATAAAGTAATTAATGATGGGAAATTAATGGAAAAAACTCATTTGATAATATTTGTTCTATATAGGTAATCCTTTGACATATTAAAGATCAACTTCATTTAATTTTTACGCTCTTAATAAATATTTTTTAAATCAATTCAATACAAATTTGACTGGGATAGACTTGTTAAAACGGTTACGCCCTACAATTTTAAACTCCTTTATGTGCAAAATGGTTTTCTAAAATTGCAATGCATATATACATTCCCCATTTTAGATTTTACAATTCATATTTTCCTCTGTCTCATTTAGTAAGACAGCGGAAAAAAACGTTGCGTTACTATGTTTAGTGACCAAACATATTCCAGAAATGTAATAGTTCATGTTACTACAAAGAAAGTCCCATATTTTTAAGTTACATTATTTCATCAGTGTTACAAAATTTGTAAACTTGCTAACACTACTGAGAAAATAATTGAATATTTGTAATGGTAACCTTTAAAAAAAACCTAATTTGGTAGCTATATATAGTTTCAAAACCTATATTGAATGACTGGGTACATTTGTAACGGAAAAGCCGTATTGCAAATTTTATTTTGAAATATTGAATATTTGTCTTTAACAGAGTATTAATTCTAATTCGGTCCACCCATATTAAAATGTCTCTTATAACGGGGTTCTAATCAAATCAAAAACTACATTTTTGCTTAAACCAGAAATTGTATCTAAACTATGGTGAATTCATGCTGGGCTGTTATTTGAAAACCTGAATGATAATTTTATTAAGTTCAATATACAATTTTTGGCAGTTATAATCTGGCTTTATTTAACCTTTACTATTATATGTTTACCGATTCCGCATCGCATACACTAAATTAAAAAGCTGCGTTATTTTAAATATCAAAGCGAAGTGTTAACAAAACTTTCCATAAGCCTCATGACATGTGTGTTCTAGGTTAATAATTTCATGACTTAAATAAAACACAGATCGGTAATAAATAAATCCTTTATTAAAATACACTATTTACATATAAAACATCTATATCACAAATATCCTAGCTAATGGTACATAATGTATGTAGTCCTATTAAATAAATTACCACAGTCAAACCTATGTCTATATATTAATTTTGATAAATAAACAAATGCTGAACGTTTAATCATTAGATTCCACATCGTTTAAAATTGTTCAAGTCAAACACATGGCAAGTTTTATTTCCCTAACATAAACTTTTGGAATTGTAAAATTAGAAAGCGACATTATCATAACTTAGACAACTTTAAGGTTACTTAGATAAAAATCATTAAATAAAATTATAATATTTATAAAGTCATCGAATTATTTTATGAAATCATAAGTATCCTCAGTATTATAAAAAATTTTTAAAAACATTAACGTATTCCTAAATTTAAGCTTGTTAAACGTTCCGAAAGTTTTGAAAATCATAAAACTACAAACAATCAAGACAGAAAGGTTCGATGTATTGATTGGTACAAAATTAGACACACCTATCGATGCAGTTCAAAGTTACAACTAGAACCCTGTAAAAGAAGAAAAACTACAACAATACAACTAAAAACAGAGAGCCATAAGTTGTTAATGATATATTTGTCTTGTAATAATAGGATTGGTAAATATTAATTTTCGTTGGATTGTTTTACTTTAATATAAGTTTCCTTACATAATGAATCTTTATCACAACTAGTTTTGCTTTACTTGAAAGTCTCTGTGGGAACTAGATGCTAAATAGTGTAATACTCTATGAACTCTTTTATTCATTAGTTTTGTAGCCAGACTTTGTTAAAATAAATATGATTTAATGTTATTAAAATATTATATTAACTCATAGTCCAAAATGACCAACAAAATATTGAAATAATAGGAAATAAAAACTGAATGCAGTGCCAACTTGAGTGGAAGTGAAGAGTGTATAAAAAATATACATTATACAATGTTAGTTTAATATGAATAGTCAACTTCGTAATTTATTTGCAAGTAAAAAGTCTGCACTATTGTCTAAGATGGAAAAGTACTTCAATATAATCAATGTTGGTTTATATAACATATACCAAACTCACTGTGTTTAGCAAAATGTTAAGAAGTGTAATCCAAAGAATTAATAGGTCTCCAACAATTCATCCTAAAAAAACATCCATCCATAGGTTTAATCCATCCTAGGTCTCCATTTTTAAACCTAGGTACGTAACATGTTCACGAAGGATTTTCGTACAGGAACTTTTTAGCAACGCTTTTAATACAACCTCATTAAAAAAATCCTTCCACGGGTACTTCACGTATTGTTGGCTGCGTCTTCTTCATTTTTCACCGATTTGTCCAGACCACGTACAATATTGGGCCTGGATGGCCTAACCTCTGGCACACCAGGTCCAGAAGGAACAGGTACTTTTCCGGAACCAGTTCTAGCTACGGAGCTGTTCCAGTTTATGTCGTTCCAGGGCTGAACCTCCGCCGATCCCAGGAACAGGTACACAACGTTGGTTGAAACCAGGACGATGACTGCTATCCAGAATACAAGTCGCCATTGGAGGAGTGTGCTCTGAAAAAAATAAATCAGGAATCAGTCATCAAATAACACAAAGACAAGATAAACACTTTACGGTAGTCAGATGTATTGAGGGTTGGTAATAAACCGTACAAAACTGTTCTGAAACAAATAAAATTAAATCTGGTTTTGGTTTATGGCTTACTGTTTCACTTACAAAGAATATTTTAAAATTTAAACAACAAATAATAAGTGAAATCATGGGCTTCCCTTTGTCTTCAATTGTTGGGGGTTTGATAATTTGCTTCATATAGGGTTTACAACCAGTTGATTGAGTTAATATTAACTATCTTGCACTGTGCAACTGTGATTGTATCTCGTCTTCGATATAACCTATGCTTAGGATACTCATTATCACTACAATAGTTGTAGAATGTACTTGGAAATACAGTTCTTTCAGTTTATATTGATTCGATTTATTTATTGAACAATACACAATAGTTTTAAGATTGTTTGAATGTTTTTAAATTATTTTATGGTTCATTAAATGCATTTGAAATATTTCAAATGCCAACGTTTCCTTTACATTTAGAAAATTCTTATGTATGTCGGATGTTTAGGGCCTACTAAGTTATAACTACACTTATGGCTGGTGAGTATATGTAATAATCTTGCTATCGAAATCGCATATGTATCAGCTCCTTCCTAAAATGCAATAACAGCTTTAAAAACTCATTTTTCCAAATTGAAGTTTGGAATTTAATTTTTCACAGCTCATTTCGAAGAGCACAAAAAACAGACGGAATCCAGTGAGGAAAATGGTGATACCACAAATAATAACTGCAAATAACATTTGAACATTATTACCACTCACAAAAACGTTTTGAAATAACTTTTTTTATTCTTTGCTCTTACAAAACATTAATAACAATTAACATCGACCAATCATTAAAAAATATGAATGTTTTAAATTAACATTGGCCTTTTTATTAGGTCAACCGTTACCGTTATCCAACTGGTTGGGCTTAAAAGCTTTGTTTTTTTAAGTCTTAAAATCGGATCGAGTATAAAAACTTATAATTTTAAATACGTTTAAATTTAACATTTCCGCATTTTATTTATCCTCCCCTGGCGACAGTACCTGGGGCCGAGCTTTTCTCAGAAAAAACCCTCATATAGACACGTTGAGAGCTCAAAGGTTTTTATTATATGTTTTATGTATGTTTGCTATTGTATGAAAATTCATTAGACCCTTTTAAATATTTTAACTTCAAACCAATCGAAATCTAAGACCCAAAAATCCTTAATTTTAATATTTGAGCAAAATCCTTCCGGGCTTCTGAATTCCCTTATTCAATCAGTACATTGTAATTCCTCGCAAGAGTATAGGACTTTTCCTTTGAGTTTCACACCAAGACCTTCAAAGATGTGGTTCATGACTGATAGACTTACAGTTAACGTTATTTATAAACATTTGTGTTGGTCTGAAAAATCTTATGAAGAAAATGTATTCCAATACTATCAGTTTTGGTCTACACCAAAAAGATAGTATAACAAAATGTTAAGAAGTTAAACTCAAAGTATAACTAATTTTGCATCATCCTCAATCTATAAGGTGATTTAGATGCATACAATGTTCAGGAAAGATTTGCATACAGAAACGTATTATATGAAGCACAGCTATTTACAAAATTCACGGGTACTTTAGGTAATTTTGGCTGTGGCTTCTTTCACACGTTTTTTGTAGAAATGCATTGTCAGAATATCAGTTGTTATGGGATACTCACGTCAGGCGTCAGGACGCCGACGAGGTAGGGGGTGAAGATGCCGGAGATGGCTCCCACCCCTCCCACCAGCGCCATGAGGGTCCCGGCGTAGTTGGGGGAGAGGTCGAGGGCGTTGACCTTGAGGCTGGGGACGAAGGCGCCCATCAGGCCCATGCCCAGGGTGAAGAACAGGGAGACTAGCACCTTGTCACAGCCGGAGTACGAGGCGGCCAGGATACCCAGGGCGGGACCGGTGGCGGCTGTGGAAATGGGGAGGTGATGTATAAGTCACTTACTTAAATATTGTATTTATATTTATGTACAGAGGCTGTGATATTTTGTATTAGTTATTTTTCCATCCATCCATTCATTCATTTAATTTGTTCATTCATTCATGATAATGATTATACATGCATCTGTTCTACAGTTGGACTTCAGAATAAGCTACCTTAGTACTTGTGCATGACGTGTGCAACAAACGATGTCAGTCAAGATAGATTCACTGAACCCAACCACTTGATGTGTTATTGGAAAACAAATTACATTTTACATTACATTTTTAAATTACATAAAATCTTGTGTTGGCTCCATGCCAAATCCATGCTCCGAAGAAGAGTAGGTAGGGATTTTTGGTGAATTCAAGGAAAGGGAACAGGATGAAATACTAATGTACGATTAAATAATCTAAAAATGTAAAAGTAAAATAGCTAACAGACCTTTTGGGAAGAAAAGTCAGCCTTTATAGTTGTTTAAAATATTTTAAGAAGTTTACGTAAAATATATTTAATGATAAAGATATTCACTATTGAAATTCATAATCAAGTACAAGTGTTATTCCTATGCGAAGTATATAGATTGATTTTTTGGGCAGTTAGTCTAAGATCGCAATTTTACCGATTCACACTGTTTCCATTTACACACCTGTATTTGAAATATTCGTTTAATAAATAATTAAAAAATATATTACAAATTATTTTATGTTATTAAACAAAGAATTCAATTTTATATATTTTCAGTGCTTTCCCTGTTAATATTGTATTATACTGAAGAGATTTATTTGTAGTTTGTGCTCAATGAAGAGTTTCATTTCCTTTTAATTGCGCATTTTACGGACTCGTATGACCACAGTACGGATGGACCACCTGACCGACGCAGACGGTCAGGCACATTCTTTCAATCCTATATAAGTGTCCTTGATTTTAATTTGGACCTTGGGTATATTTTTATCTACGTAAGGTACTTGGTTTAGAACTTAGTTTTGGTGATAGTAAGATTAGAATTTGTCTTCGGACTACCCAGCTCTGAATAAAACCCTACTAATAGATCTGTACAGCTTTATTAGTTTATATTGTGATGTCATTATAGCTTGAAACAGCTTATCTCGCTTCTGTACTGTTTTTTTTTTGTTCAAGTGTCAACAGAAGTTAAATTTATATTATTAAAATAATTTCTTGATTTTTGTTTGGCGATTTTAGACCTCTAAAACTATTACTTTACATACATATTTGGTAACAATCGAAAGATCTTACCCTCTAGATGTGTCTTTTGTGGTTTCCATAAACTCTCAACCACGGAGCATTGCCTCACGAGCGCTCAAAGTATCAATGTTAATCTTATGAAGTTATATTTTATTTAGCTAGTCAGCTGATGTAAATAAACTTTTAAAACGTCTGGCTCTAGCTAGATCCCCGTGCGGAGAGCGGGACATCTGCTAGTATCATCATTATATTAAATGAATAAGGCGATTTTTGCGGAAGTTTATGGCCAAACTACTGGGTCGATTTTGATGATTTACGTGTCGTTTGAAAGCCCTTAACGTCTAAATGTGCCTTTAGGGGGTCTCAAGTCAGTGCGTGGAACCATAAACGCTTGGGAAACCCTCAAAGTACGGTTTTGGCCCATTTAAATAACATTGGACAGCAAATCAAAACAAAAGAAGCAGAACAGCTGGGATTAAAGATACAAACATATGGTTTGCTAGTAGAATTAAATGTTTATATTCTTCCATAAGATAACATTGGATCTTTTAAAACTCAGGGGGTGAAGCCCTGAAGGTGGATGTTTTTAAAACCCTCAAAAAGTACATCTAGACGTTAAGGGCTTTTGAATAATACATAACAATTGACTGACGACGTAGTGGTGTCACCAAGAGACTGCTCACAAATCGGCTTATTGTTTAACATAATAATGCAAAGTAGTCATTTTGAAAATTCTACCTCATTTCTCTATTCAGACATCCGGGGCAAATTATTTTGCAGTCTATTGAAAACGTAGTTTGGCTTCATAATCGGTTCTCGATACATTAAATGCAGCTTTTAGCGGGCTTCTTATGTCGAGAGAGCACAGAGAATCATAACAGGGGTTTGAAGGGGCAGAGGGGGTGGAGGGGGTAGTGGGGTATTGTCCAAGTTGTTCAAAGGCAACTGACTTTTGTTTAAAGACTGAGACTAAAGTTTGTCATTCAGTACACACCCACGAGCAGGGATCATTACTTTGGTTGCTGCTCGCTACCAATTCTGTTGGCTATACTGGTTAACTATTTATTTATTTAGACTAATTTTAAAACTCATTTTATCAAACTCTAAAGATTATGGATAGAAAATTTAAGATCGTTGAGGCTAATGTATTTTTATTGGATTAATTTATTAAAATTGTTGGAACTTATTTGTATGAATTTTAATTTTTTATTAAATTACTTATATAGACTTAAACATGTGTTTTTTCACAGATGTGTTTTTGTTTTACCATGAATATTTTAAAGTCAGAGGATTGTTTGTGTTATGACCTGGGGAATCGCTCAAACTCATTTAACTGGCTATGGGTGGGTATATATGCTACCTAATGTCAACCTATCCTTAATAAGCGATGTCAACGGGTTTATTGTATGGGCTTACTAAACTGAAGGTAACCTAAAATGCAGCTGGGTTAATCCAGGTCTTGAAAGCTCACCTGTGGATTTTCGCTGACTCACAGGGTGTAAGTTTGATATGTTTGATAAATATGTACTAAACCATTTAATCTGGCAGTCGTGTTTTGTTCCAGAGCCAATTTAACACCTTACTTATAATATTGTATTTCCACTACCGAGCAACACTAACGTGTGTTCCGTTAAAATTTACCTTCAATTACTTAATGTGAAAATGATTTATGACTTCAGCTTACCGATGGAGATGAATATCTTGCGTACGAGGGTTATGGAGATGTTCCTGTTGACGAGGAAGTCGACGATCACACCGCTTATGAGGGCGAACACCCACATGACGAGGTAGGGGGCGGCGGAGAGCAGGCCGTTCTGGAACAGAGAGGGGTCAGGGGGTGAGGAAATTCCAAGTCGCTGATGTAGGGGGCTCCAGGCACGAAACATTCGCGTTTAACCTGCTTCCCCCTTAAGGCCGATGTTAACTTTCAAAGCCCGTCCCTCCTCAACGGTTTATCCAATATCGTTGATTTATGGCTCAGTTTAAAGAGCAAAAATATACGTAGTGATTTCAACTAGCAACATTAAGGTAACAAATAACCATTTATAAAAATTCCAAAACATTCTATATTTACGATTTAGTTATGGGCGTTCTATTTGTTATATCGGTATTCTGCCCACTTAAATCGCTAGGTTCTCTTTAAAATAAACCATCAATCATTGATTTCGGATAATTCGTTGAGGAGGCACGGACTTTGAAAATTTGCGTTTGTCTATGGGAGAAGCAGGTGGACGCAGAGGACTGAGGGAGCTTCCTCTTGAAATAGACATTTTCATAACTCGTGCAACCAGTAAATTGATTACAGACACAAGTTTTGGAATCCCTAAGCAATTTTAGAAACAATGTGAATCGTTTGTCCATTTAAATTAGTGAATCAGTAAGGATATTTGATAAAGTTATTAAAGATGTACACATGAAGAACTGCTGTTCTAGGCTGCTTATTGTGAAAGATCAACAGCTGTAAAATAACTACAAATACAATAACAAATTGTAACGTAACTTTAGAAGTAAAAACTGTAAAAAGATACTTCCATTAAGATCTGAAATTACTTAAATTAAATAAGAAAACGCAAAAAAAATTATTAAATAAATATAAGGAACATAATCTATTTTGCCACAACTTCGACCTTTAGGAGAAAAGTAGTGATTTTTTATTTAAACTATTTTTCTTTCTGAATATAATATTGAATCAATGAGATTGATGCAGTTTTTGTACAAAACATTACACATGTGTAAAAAAAGTGTTTTATAAAATTAGACGTGCTATGTCGTATTGTAAAGAATTTTATTTGGTCAATTCTAAGTCCTACATTATCGGTTACTTGAAGGTAAAATTTATTGATTTACGTGAAAAACAATGCAATGTATTTTAAGCTCTAACGGTCCCAAATAAAAGTCAATGTAAGGCGGTTGTAAAGAAACACTTCCATTTCAAGATAAAGATTCAAATCAAGACAAATCGTTAAGAAACGATTGCAGTGAAGTGACAAATGGGTGGTTTGACAGAGCGATTTGAGGTCGGCAGATATGAATTGCTTCTGTCATCCTTCAATTTAACTTTGAAATATTTCGTAGCTTCAGTTTTCAAAAATAATATGCTTTCTTAAAATATAAATGGTTTAAATATCCTCCTTTTCTGAGCTTCAATACTTATAATATAAGTCAAGAATCTGCTATTAAACTGCTATGAATACGTTATTGTTATGTTATTAAAAGAATGTTACGAATAAAATTATCAAATAAATGTGAATTTTAACATTAAAGGAATGTTTTAAAATGTATGCTATACATTCATATAAAAAACTTAATTGTCACATTATTTTCCACCGTACATTAATAACTGTATACACATATATATTATATTAGTATAAATCTATTTTTACCTTTTACCTAGGTATGTCATTTTATGAGTTTGTATTTTACCAAAGTTCATGGTTGCATCCCATTGGTTCCAAAGTTCTCATATTATCAAGAATAATCTTATATGGACATCGTTTTTTTTCTGCTGGTTCCACGGATCGGTATTCAACGAATGTAACTCGGACCTATGTTTAATTAAAATAACACCAAATTATTAAAATTAAAGCTGATATAGATTGTTTTATGTTTTGATCACACTATCTTCAATTGTGATCACGAATAGGGGTTTTGTTAAAGTTCTCAACCAATATACTTCCACATGTAAGAAACCAGAAAATAACAACTGAGAGAGTGTTTTTGTTGTGCAGTGTGCTTAAATTCCTAATTTTATAGTATAAGTTCAGCTTCTACCTGGCGAATGGAGAAGTGCATGACACTCTTCATGTACTTGGGTAGGTCCGTGATAATGGTGAACAGCCCCCAGTCGTGGCCTATCTGGGCGATGATGAGACCCCACAGTGGCGTCGAGGAGAGAATGTGACGCCAGGGGGTCGGCGGGTTGTCCTGGGGGAGAAACAGGGGGTGGTGAGTATAGAGTTGTGGTTCTCAAGGTGATGGGAGGACAGATAGAATGAGGAAAAGTGAGGAGTATAGAGTAACGGAGGGTGTATAAGTAGAGTGGGAGGACAGATAGATAATGTAGGAATGTGATGAGTAGAGAATAGTGAAGGATACATAAGTAAAGTTGAAAAGCAGATAACGAGCATGGGAAGCGCTGAACGGGAGGACAGAAAAAGAATGTGAGAAAGTAAAGTGTATGGAATAGTAGAGGGTGCGTAAGTAAAGCGAAAGGGCATAACGATAATGGGGAAGCGGTGAGGAGAGAATAGTAGTTAGAGGGTGCATAAGTAGAACGGGAGGACAGATAAAGAATGTGAGGAAGTAAAGTGTATGGAATAGTAGAGGGTGCGTAAGTAAAGCGAAAGGACATTATGATTATGGGGAAGCGGTGAGAAGATAATAGTAGTTAGAGGGTGCATAAGTAGAACGGGAGGACATATAAAGAATGTGAGAAAGTAAAGTGTAGGGAATAGTAGAGGGTGCGTAAGTAAAGCGAAAGGACATAAAGATTATGGGGAAGCGGTGAGAAGAGAATAGTAGTTAGAGGGTGCATAAGTAGAACGGGAGGACATATAAAGAATGTGAGAAAGTAAAGTGTATGGAATAGTAGAGGGTGCGTAAGTAAAGCGAAAGGACATTATGATTATGGGGAAGCGGTGAGAAGAGAATAGTAGTTAGAGGGTGCATAAGTATAACGGGAGGACATATAAAGAATGTGAGGAAGTAAAGTGTATGGAATAGTAGAGGGTTCGTAAGTAACGCGAAAGGACATAACGATTATGGGGAAGCGGTGAGAAGAGAATAGTAGTTAGAGGGTGCATAAGTAGAACGGGAGGACATATAAAGAATGTGAGGAAGTAAAGTGTATGGAATAGTATAGGGTGCGTAAGTAAAGCGAAAGGACATTATGATTATGGGGAAGCGGTGAGAAGAGAATAGTAGTTAGAGGGTGCATAAGTAGAACGGGAGGACAGATAAAGAATGTTAGAAAGTAAAGTGTATGGAATAGTAGAGGGTGCGTAAGTAACGCAAAAGGACATTATGATTATGGGGAAGCGGTGAGAAGAGAATAGTAGTTAGAGGGTGCATAAGTAGAACGGGAGGACATATAAAGAATGTGAGAAAGTAAAGTGTATGGAATAGTAGAGGGTGCGTAAGTAAAGCGAAAGGACATAAAGATTATGGGGAAGCGGTGAGAAGAGAATAGTAGTTAGAGGGTGCATAAGTAGAACGGGAGGACATATAAAGAATGTGAGAAAGTAAAGTGTAGGGAATAGTAGAGGGTGCGTAAGTAAAGCAAAAGGACATTATGATTATGGGGAAGCGGTGAGAAGAGAATAGTAGTTAGAGGGTGCATAAGTAGAACGGGAGGACATATAAAGAATGTGAGAAAGTAAAGTGTAGGGAATAGTAGAAGGTGCGTAAGTAAAGCGAAAGGACATTATGATTATGGGGAAGCGGTGAGAGGAGAATAGTAGTTAGAAGGTGCATAAGTAGAACGGGAGGACATATAAGGAATGTGAGAAAGTAAAGTGTAGGGAATAGTAGAGGGTGCGTAAGTAAAGCGAAAGGACATTATGATTATGGGGAAGCGGTGAGAAGAGAATAGTTGTTAGAGGGTGCATAAGTAGAACGGGAGGACATATAAAGAATGTGAGAAAGTAAAGTGTAGGGAATAGTAGAGGGTGCGTAAGTAAAGCGAAAGGACATTATGATTATGGGGAAGCGGTGAGAAGAGAATAGTAGTTAGAGGGTGCATAAGTAGAACGGGAGGACATATAAAGAATGTGAGAATGTAAAGTGTAGGGAATAGTAGAGGGTGCGTAAGTAAAGCGAAAGGACATTATGATTATGGGGAAGCGGTGAGAAGAGAATAGTAGTTAGAGGGTGCATAAGTAATACGGGAGGACAGTTAAAGAATGTGAGAAAGTTAAGTATAGAGAATAGCGGAGTCTTTATAAATATAGTGTGAAAACGTATAAATACTATCGGAACGCTATGGGAAGAGGATTTATAAGTAGAGTAAGGAGTCAGATGTGCATTTCTAACATAAGGTGTGTGTATACAGGTATGGAGCTTCTCATTCCCTTGTATTCTAATATTGTTTGAATTTTTGTTTTTTTATGTTTTCTCCCTATCTCTTACATTTATTAATCTATACCTATAAAAAGCAAAGCCCTCACTCACTCACTCACTCATCTCAAATCCTCCAATTTCCCAATTACCTAGAGAGTTGAAATTGTGTACACTCATTCTTTAGGCATAAAATAGAAAAACGAAATGGTTTTCATCCTGATCTGATCTGGCTCCGCCAGAGACTCCGACAAAGTTCTCATGCTTCCTTATGGACATTCATTTTGGTTTGAGCTGATGGATTCGTATTAGTTCCTCGGGCTAACAACAGAATGCAGCACACACAACTGTCCTAGTTTTTATAAATCATTTGCGGGGTGAAGCCTGCGGGCAACAGCTAGTCTATTATAGTATTGAATGTTTAAAGTACTCTAAATCCTTGTAACCACCGCTTTCTTTTAACTTAGCAGAGCACTCCACACCCACCTGGCCGACCTGCCGCCTCTTGAGTTGGCCGGCGCTCTGTGCCATGAGGTAGTCCCGCTCCTCGTCGCTGATGAAGGGGTGGCTCTCGGGGTCACTGTAGCACAGCACCTGCCACGCCGCCAGCCACACTAGCCCGGCACAGCCGAACACGTAGAACACGTTCACCCAGCCGCCGTCCATGTAGCGGATCAGGATGCCGCCCAGCGCCATAGACACCACGTTGCCTATCTGGGCTCCTGCAATTGGGTGTAACACGTTCATAAAACATCAGGAAGCCATTTACAAGTTAATTTCACTATATAGGAAGAATAATAAGAGTTGCTTTTTTCTTTTTTCTTTGCTTGTCTGGGCCAGAGGCATTTAGTATTTAACGTTGTTAGAGGACAACGGTCCAAACCTCTCAAAGTCTTGCGGGCAGCCCGGGAATTGAACCCGTGACCTCTTGCACCGACGTCCAAGACGCTAACCACTAGGCTAGCGAGGTGCCTTCAAATTTCGTTGTTATTTATATCAAGTATCTCTTCTTCTTCTTCATAAATTTGAAAATCGCATGGGTGTCCCCTCCTCGTAGCTCCCTCTCATTTACATTTTTCAAGTTATTACAGTATGTAAGAGGGGGCTCATCTCAGGATATGTAATTTAAGATGTAGAGTCCCAAAAATAAGACGTTTCAAGTTAAAAATTATTTGGCTAACGGTTAGAAAAAAATTCCGTTACCCTGACTACTCCTATTCCAGGGATGGTAAAGTTTATCTCAGCTATTGTCCGATTGTCTGTACAATCACCAGAGGATGGACATAACTCCTTGCTTATCTTTGTTTGAATTTCATTGTTGGTGACGGTCTTTTTATGTTATTTAAAAAATAATTGTGGACATTTAATTTGCCATCACTGATTTATAAAAACTCTCTCCCAATTGCCACATTGTTCCAATTGAGTGTTTGGCTTTTGAATTTGGATTGGTTTTTCTTTTTAAAGCAAATTTTAAAAATTAATACCCCCGTCGCAGCAAACCTGTATACTCAGCGAATTTCCAATGGAGATATTAATGTCTTAATACTACATAAAGCCACTTACCAAGTTTCATAAAAATATATTCACAAATAAGCGATATATATAGGCCTACAATTTTAAATATTCTACATAAGAATAACATTGGGGCTGAGTACGCAGGTTTGCTGCAACAAGGAACACAAAAAATGGGTTTTCATGCTAATATCAATATAACTCAACTAGGAGAAGTCGTATACAAGTTTTTATTCATTTATGTTCATAATTAAGGGAGAGAGCATTTAATTATTCTCCTTAAGAATAACATGGGGGCTGAGTATGCAGGTTTGCTGCTACGGGAGAATTTGGCAAAAGATATTTTTTTTAGCAAATATCAATAGACCACAACGAGATGAAGCTGTATACCAAGTTTCGTCAGTATACGTTCATAAATAAGCGAGATATAAAATTTTTATTTTCCTCCATAAGAATAACATTAGACAACGTACTGTGTTTAGCACTTTCAATATCTCGGTAACCAATTGACGTAGAGAAATGATCAAAATACCAAATTGTGTGTTTTTTTAAGCTGAATCCAATGGAAAAAACTAAAATTTGACTATTTCCAAAATTATGTGTAACAAATTCGAAAAACCCATTTTTGGGGTACAAAACCCCCCAAAATACCCCTTCGGATAGAGCGATCTGGCTGGTTTTTGAACTTAAAGTCATAAATGTTGCTTTACACGTTTATACCAAATTTAATCAAAATCGGATAACTTTTACGAGAGTTATCGTGCTCACGGACACATATATATATATATATATATATATATATATATATATATATATATATATATGTGTGTATATATGTATATATATAACTGTATATATATATATATACCCCCGTAGCAGCAAACCTGCGTACTCAGCGAATTTCCAATGCATATATATGTGTCTTAATACCACATAAAGCCACATACCAAGTTTCATCAATATACATTCATAAATAAACTATTTATGACATTTTAATTATTCTCCATAAGAATAACATGGCGGCTGAGTATGCAGGTTTGCTGAAGCAAGGAACACAATAAATGGGGTTTTATACAAAAATCAATATAACTCATGTAGGTAAAGCCACATACCAAATTTCATTAATTTATTTTCATAATGAAGGGAGATAACACGTTACTTATTATCCATAAGAATAACATGGGGCTGAGTACGCAGGTTTGCTGCTACAGGAGCCTTTGGTAAAAAATTGTTTTTTTCAGCAAATATCAATGGTCCACAACCAGATGAAGCCGTATACCAAGTTTCGTCAGTATACGTTCATAAATAAGCGATATATAAAATTTTTATTTTCCTCCATAAGAATAACATTAGACAACGTACTGTGTTTAGCATTTTCAATATCTCGGGAACCAATTGACGTAGAGAAATTATCAAAATACCAAATTGTGTGTTTTTTTAAGCTGAATCCAATGGGAAAAAGTAAAATTTGACTATTTCCAAAATTATATGTAAAAAATTCGAAAAACCCATTTTTGGGGTACAAAACCCCCCCAAAATACCCCTTCGGATAGAGCGATCTGGCTGGTTTTCGAACTTAAAGTCATAAATGCTGCTTTACACGTTTATACCAAATTTTATCAAAATCGGATAATTTTTACGAGAGTTATCGTGCTCACGGACACATATATATATATATATATATATATATATATATATATATATATATATAGATATATATATATATATATATATATACAGTTTCGAACGAATGGTGTTTTTGGGGTCTGGGGACCTCAAAACGAAAAGTTATCATGGTCCCGGGCCTAGGTCTTACCATGCCGACTACGGTAATAGCTTCTTCCCTATAGGGGAAATTCGCTAATATATATACAGTTTCGAACGAATGGTGTTTTTGGGGTCTGGGGACCTCAAAACGAAAAGTTATCATGGTCCCGGGCCTAGGTCTTACCATGCCGACTACGGTAATAGCTTCTTCCTTATAGGGGAAATTCGCTAAAAATGGGTTTTGTCTGCTTTTAAATTTCTGTTTTAGCTTTTATGTTTTTCTCATCTTTGCCAGGAATTTTTCTCACCGGAAGAGAGGATCAGCTTCCAGGCCTTGAAACGTCTTGAATCATGTTTTTCTCCTAGTTTTTATTGCTGCTTTGGATGCTATGTGATGGGTACTTGGTTGGTATAGCGGGTACAGAGGGATGGTTAACACAACAAAATCAAATCATCCCTCTCAAAGCTGAATTGCCCATCTTCACTCTAAATTCCAATAAGTTTCTCTTGACGTGATGTCTAGTCACAATACCCTAAACAATCCCTAAAAGATATCCCTCAAGGATATCCTAGGTTCCCACGGATACTCACCGGCGAAGACAACCGCCCCGAGTCTCCCTCGCTCCTTGGGCGGAGCCCACTGGGCCAGCATCACGTTCAGACTGGGGTACATGGGACCCTGCAGACATAAGCATACAACCGATAAGACTTTCGTATAGATAAAGCCTACGCCAGAAATAAATCCTGTTTTATAACATGAGTATGGTTTTCCTTCTTGCTTGCTTGCTTGCTTGCCACTTTGTCTCAAAAACGGCTCCAACGATTTCCTAAAAATGTTGGAAATAACTAATTTTTGGGATAAAAATAAGTTATAGACAGGTCTCATCCACAGGAAGAATCAATGTACAAAAACGATTGTGAAAATTAAAAAAGATTTCATTGGGCTTATGAGGTTTAAAATCAAAACAAAAGAATCATAAAAGGTATCTATTATAAAAATGTGAACTGTCAAAGTAATACTCAATACGTTTAATTATTTATATGTGGTTTCCTGACTAAAACCATTAAATTAAGATTGCATATAGAGTGTTCAATCCCAAAATAAATCAAAGGGACGTTGAGCTATGATATCAACTGGAGTGACCTTAAACATACACAAAAGAGGCCAATGACCTAAAAAATCTGCTTTTCAGTTTGGGGTCGTGTTGAAAACTTACCCCAAGTCATATAAACAAACTGACTGACCTTCCATGAGCAAAGTTCGCACCCCAAGTATTGAAAACAAGATATATATCCCGGGGTTTTGAATGTAAAACAGAATGAATCAGTGTTTGTGCCTTGTGTCTGGTGCAGCTGATGTAGGTTACAATTAGATAGCGTGCAAAGCCCACAGTAAGACTCCGCTGTGCGTAGTCCTTTGTTATAATTCCCACTGATAACCGAGCTCTTAGTTATCCGTCCTGCTTTTGGTTGAATCATGACAATTCCTCATATAGGTAATGACAGAGAATCTTGAAGCCTTCTCTGTTACTGCCAAAGCATTTTTTTATATTTTTATTCTAAATCAATATGACATACATTATGGACAGAAATTTTAACAAATATAAATAACATTATCAAGTTCACCCCTTTAAAAACACCTAGTAACAATTATTGAAAATTTTAGATTGCAAGTTACAATAAATTACAAACAAGAGATAGCTATTATTGTTCGACATTGACAGTAAAAACCTTGGGGCAATCTTGCTTTTAACCCCCCGTTCCTTCAATTACCAAGTAAGCAACTACAATGGGGACACCAAAGGCTCTTGATTTTTACAGAGGTCATGCTCATGAGCAAACTGATTAATTCTGACTGATTAATTCGTTTGTTTGCTTTAAAACATAAGCGATCTAGAATTATATCTTTAAAGTTGATTGTAACAAAGGGTGATATCATTTACCATAGATATGTAATTTTGGTACAGATTATGGTGATTAGTAGGTAATGTATTGGCAAATCAAGAATTTAAAGCGTTTTGAATTTGTTTAACAATTTATTTCAGATGAAAAACAAATACTTAACCTAATTAGAAATATTTACGAACTGCATACGCATTTTACGCTTCATAAAAAGGGATTGAACTCCGAATTTGTGTTATACTGTTAACCCTTATTTTGACAAGTCAAAATGTGCCGAGTTCAAAAATAAAATCTCAAACATTTTAACTTAAAACATGATATGTGCACTGGTTTAAATTACGTTATCTTCAAATGATCCTATCTTCCTGGAAAGGTGACCGGTAAATCCACTATTAGGGTAAACATCATCAGGCAAACATAAAAGTTCTAGTTCTTCTCGAACGTGTTTTTTTAAACCCACTGAGACAAATAAACAAACACGAAAACACTTAAGATTCAGTTTTGGCAAAAGGATGGGCGGTTAAGGAAGTGCTCAACTTGTTTGTGTTTTAAGTTTTAATTTCTCAGTGGGTTTAAATAATGACAGGTTCGAGAAGATCCCAATAGTGGATTGACACCGGACACCTTTTGAGGAAAATACAGTGATCACTTGATTATAAGGTAATTTCAATCAGAATACATATATTGACCAGTGGTTTGGGGGCTTAACTCATATAAAAAATGACGATAAACATTAAATCAGTCTAGTAAAGTAAAAATAAATCATTTTGGATACATAGTCATGATATAATATTCAGGGTTATTTCCAGAAGATAACGAAATGGCAATAATATAAACAAGATGTAAATTTTGTTTTGTAAGTTTTAACCCTTGATTATTATGCTGCATAAATAAACTATTAAGTTCTACCTCCTCTTGTTTATTTGAGAAACTAGATTCTATTTATTCCCTATTAATTTACATTACCTGTAATACATTATCGATTGTTATACAATATTTACTAAAGGTTTTAGTAAATTAATAAACATAATTCAGCATAATATTGATTGCGCGATTGTTATAATGAATAAACATTTATTTGTGTTGTATAGGTAAAAACCTTAAGCAGGTTTGATTCAATAGAATACTCTCGTCAAAATTTATTGTTTTAAAAGTGATTAAAGACCAATTACCCTAAGGGATGTATTGTTGTTATTCAATTACATCTTCCAGCATTATTCGGAATAATTAAAAACACTCGCACTGCACTCATATTCCCTGATGAAACTCTGATTGAAGTACAAGCAAATATTAACAGTGATTGTAATTTTAAAATTATCGTTTTAACAATATTAAATACCTGGGAGATTTAACCTTTTATTGTTTTGTTTATATCTTTGTTTAAATTGTCATTGATTGATTTTCATTGATTGCATTTTAATTTGCAGATTATTATAATTTATTAATCAATACTGTACTGCTTTTGATTTACCACTAATCCCTTAGCAATATATACCTATCAAAACAGACATTTATGGAAGCGTAATGATAAAGCTTCCTTTATTCAATAATGGCATTATGTGAAAAAAATTACTGCAAAAGTGGTATTTTGTTGATCGTTTGCAGTAAATGCGTATTTTGAATGTAAACTATGGAACAGTCTGACAATCTGAAAGGCGCATTGTGTTTGTTTATTTAAGGTGTGATATTATTTTCCCATTAAAATACGTGTATCTATCCTTAATACATTGTTTAAATGTTCGTCATGAATGGTTCCTTAAATAAATCACAAAACAATTTTTGAAGAACAAAACGTTCATAAATAAATGATGATATTAAATGCTTTATTTTTTTCCTATCATTGACAAGGTGAATTGTTGTAATTCTGAACTGTTAGAAACAATACAACTTTGCAATTCATTAGCTGTATAATCCTACGATGTTAATTATTTATTAGATAGTTATTGTTTAACCAAACATTTATTTTGTGGTTTGCACAGCTGTTGATTAGTTTTTATTATTTATTTTAGCGAATTTCCCCTAATGGGGAGCTATTACCGTAGTCGGAATGGTAAGACCTTGGCCCAGGACCATGATAACTTTTCGTTTTGAGATCCCCAGACCCCAAAAACACCATTCGTTCGAAACTGTATATATATATATATATATATATATATATATATATATATATATATGAGTCCGTGTGTGCAATAACTCTCGTAAAAATGGTCCAATTTTGATTAAATTTGGTAAAAACGTGTAAAGCAGCATTTATGACTTTAAGTTCGAAAACCAGACAGATCACCCCTTCCGAAGTGGTATTGTGGGGGGGTTTTGTACCCCAAAAATGGGCTTTTTGAAGTTTTTACAAGTAATATTTTAAAAAGTCTAATTTTAGTTTTCACCATTAGATTCAACTTTAAAAAAACACACAATTTGGTGTTTTGGTCATTTCTCTATGTCAAATGGTTATAGATATATTGAAAGTGCTAAACATAGTACATTGTCCAATGTTATTCTTATGGAGAATAAGAACAAATTTTATATCTCACTTATTTATGAACGGATACTAATGAAACTTGGTATACGGCTTCATCTGGTTTTGGTCTGTTGTTATTTGTATTAAAAAACAATTTTTACCGATTATTCCAGTAGCAGCAAACCTGCGTACTCACCCCCGTGTCATTCTTATGGAGAATAAGTAAAATGTAATGTCTCCCTTAATTATGAACTTAATTTAATAAAACTTGGTATGTGGCTTCAACTTGTTGAGTTATACTGATATTTGCATAAATAACTATTTTTTGTCTTCCTTGTTTCAGCAAACCTGCGTACTCATCTCCCATGTTATTCTTTGGAGAAAAATCAAAATGGTATATATCGCTTATTTATGAATGTATATTGATGAAACTTGGTATGTGGTTTCACCTAGGTGATTTATATTGATATTTGCATAAAGAACTATTTTTTGTGTTCTTTGTTGCAGCAAACCTACGTACTCAGTGTTATTCTAATGGTGAATAATTTAAATCGTATATATCGCTTATTTATGAATATATGTTTATGAAACTTGCTATGCGGCTTTATGTGTTATTGAGACATATATTAAGCGTTAGAAATTCGCTGAGTACGGAGGTTCACTGCTATTTTAACTTCTCGTAAGCCAGGAAGTGTTTCTTAACTGTATATTTATTTGTACTTTAATGTTTTCAATAGCAAATGGTTCCACAAAATTCCATTGTAGCAGCACTGTACTGCTTTACCAAGTACACGTCAACCACTAGCGATCTCTAGCTGCTAAACACTGAACTAAAACCTCGGCGATGAAGGTAATTGGGCGAGTAATTAAGTGCCAATTATTGGATGTCACGATTAATTCACTGTTAAGTGAGAAGGGAGTGACTGAGTTGCATCCTTCAATTACTCCATTGCTGCTACATACATTGATATTGCACACTATGCGAATTGGAACCATCTATTCCTATTTTGAAATGTTTTTACATTACTGATAAGATGGTTTAATTATTTCTAATATATTATTTTGCATAAATTACAATTATTATGAATTTATATGAATGTGAAAAACGAATTTTAATAGAATTAGTGAGATGCGCGTCGTTTCTACCCAAGGGATTATTTTATATTCCTGTGATGGAGATACCAACTGATTAAACTTGTCCTGAGGATTCCTTTTATGCGAATTTCCCCTATAGGGAAGAAGCTATTACCGTAGGTGGCATGGTAAGATGCCACCATGCATGGTAAGCCCGACACCATGATAACTTTTCATTTTTAGGCCCCCAGATGCCAAAAACACCATTCGTTCAAATTTGGTATATATTTATTTATTTATATATTTATGTGCCGTAAGCACGATAACTCTCGTAAAAAAGGTCCGATCTTGATTAAATTTGGTACAGACATGGAAAGTAGCATTTATTTGAATGAGTTCGAAATCCAGACGGATCGGACCATCCGAAGGGGTATTTCGGGGGGGTTTTGTACCCCAAAACCGGGTTTTTTGGGTTTTCACATGTAATTTTTATTGAAATAAAATTTTAATTTACACCATTGAATTTAACTCAAAAAACAAACAATTTGTTTTTTTCATTGCTCTACGTCAATTGCTTACCGAGATATTGAAAGTGCAAAACACACTACGTTGTCTAATGTTATTCTTATGAAGAAAAAGAAACATTTTATATCTTGCTTATTTATGAACATACACTGACGAAACTTGGTTTATGGCTTCATCTGATTGTGGTCTATTGTAATTAGCAAAAAAATATAAATTTTACCGATGATTCCCGTAGAAGCAAACTTGCATACTCAGTCCCCATGTTAGTCTTATGGAGAAAAAGTAAAATATCATATCGCCCTTAAGTCTGTCCAAAAATGAATAAAACTTGGTATATGGCTTCACTTAGTTGAGTTCCATTGATATTTGCATAAAAACCAATTTTTTGCTAATGAATCTCGTAGCAGAAAACCCGGGTACTCATCCTCAATGTTATTCATAAGGAGAATAATTATTATTTTATATATCGCTTATTTGTGAATATATATGTTTTAGGAATCTTTAAAGTGGGTTTAAGTGTTACTAAGACATATATGTGCAATGAAAATTCGCTTTATATGCAGGTTTGCTTCGACGGGGGTATTTTGTTCTTATAATTTAAAAATTATTTTATTTGAATTATTTCAGATCTCAACAATTGAAATGATTTGTTAATTAATGTAACATTAATTATTTTTGTATGCTCAGAATTATTGTTATTGTGGTTTTCACTTCTATTAGATGGAAAATTTGTAAATGCTGTTTGTTTATTTTGCAAAATAAATATTTATTATTATTAATTAGAAAGAATTAAGAGTTATATTATGATTTAATTAAATTGTTACTTGATCAAATAGAATTTCAATCTAGGACATTTTTGAATGACAATGCGACTAGATAGTGGGGAAGTTAACGAGCTCCTCTTATAATAAGTTCCACCGGTTCGATCCTACATACGGTAAAATCATTTATAAGATTTTATCCCTCAGACCGGATTTTTCAAATCACTTCTATGAAGCACTGTTTTTTATAACCTCGTGTCTGAAGTGTAATGTTTCAAGTGTGCCCCAGTTATCTGCTGCAGTAATAAACATATTATTATGTTAAGTTACTATAAGATGGAACCTCTAGAACAGGCCAAGCCCTTAGAAGCTCTATTTTTCTCATATTGTGAACAGTTAATTCTTCGTTTTGGTTTTAAAATTATTATTTTTTAAGTTAATATAGATAGTCTTATTTCAACTAGTATATTTTTGGTCAGGTCTGGAATGAGAAGGTGAATAACTGATTAGTAACTATAATAGACTGTTGAAAGAAGAGCCATCCTGTAATTTTTTATTTGTGAATACATGCACAGATTTCTGTGAAAATCAATTATTCTATTGATTCCTTCTTAAATTTTAGTTCACACCATTTTTTAAACTGTACATTACATAACTATTAGCATCGGAACCGTTAACATAAATTAATGTCGTAAGCTTAACATTGACACTTAAAATCTAATTTGGTACAGCTTTAAATTACTGCCAAAACGAGGTAGACCTATGTGACTTTCAGCGTATAATCTATCTCTAGAAAAAGCTTTTAGAATGAATTTGAAACGTATAAGCTTAGTTAATGTAAATACGTATGTCCAATAAAGAAGTTTCTAAAATTTTACAGCATTTCTATACTTCTATGTATTTCATTCTTCCAGAAAAAAATATTCAACATTAAAAATGCTATTACAATCTTTGTAATGAACTATCCCTAGTCATTCCACAGCATAAAACCTCTCTCTTCGAGCATGAGATATTTTATTTTGCAATACTGCTATTTAGCAATTTACCTCCCTTCCTTAAAAATAGTCAGATAAAGGTATTTTTAGGGGAAAGTTCTAATTGTATAAGTAATTGATATAAGTTCTACATGGTCAACGATTATTTATGTTTTAAAAAGTAATGTTTACTTATTTACATTTTAGCATTACTTTAATTTTTCTTATGTAATCATATTGTATAGCTTTAAATGTAATGTAACGATGTTACTGGTAAGTTTAGTGATAAGGTGCGTGAAGTGACAGTTCTGATAAGGACTCATCCCCAAACACGGATGGAGATTGTTCTTGGGGATTATATTCATTCTTGTATTGTGATCTTACTTCTTGTAAATCGTAGATTAGTATAATCGTAGAATAAAGTATTTTATTTTATTTTATTTTTGATATGACAAGAAATTTATTTTATTTTCAATCTCCCTAAGTAATGTCAGGTCAATCAGTACAGTGGGATGTGCATGGCAACAAACATACATTAATCTTTATCACAAAGAACGTGTTCTAACTCAACGTTACCTGTCCCATCCCTATGCAGAAGCGTGCGAAGATGAGCCAGGCGGGTCCCATCCTCGCGGCGCGCGGCGTCAGCAGCGTGCCCACAGTGGACGTCAGCAGGCCCAGACTCAGCACGTGTTTCCCACCGTACCGCTCGGCCAGCAGACCCCCGGGTAGCTGCGTCAGCACGTAGCCCCAGAACACCGCCGACAGGATCACCCCTTGCGTGGCCTCAGACCAGGTGAACTCTGCCGACTGGAACGTACGTGGTGGATTAGAACCTGGCAGTTGTCAGTTAAGCATTTGAGTTGTGGAGCCTGGAAGAAAATTAAGAACTGAAATGTAAAGTTACCAGGTGAAGCCACAGTCAAGATGTCTAGGTTTACGAGATAACAGGTTAGAAGCTTAGTTTCCAGGGTTTACTAAGTTGATAAACCTTCTTTGTTATATTGAGTCGTGAAGGTTAAGGCGTCTGCCTAAAAGGTTAACAACCTTACAGATTTCAGTATTCCTTAGACGAGTGCGTTACCTTTAAAAGCATTCAGTTTGAATTTACCTCTTGACTTCCTCCAAATTTCTGAGACATTCAGGTATGAATTTTTACCCGTCGAGGGTGCTAGATTCGCTAACTCAGATATAAACTCACAGGATATCCAGAAAAGATGGGATAATTAAGCTGAAAAGGAAGCTAAAAACAGTCCTGTATTGCTTTTAGTTTATTACCTGAAAAAATTCTAACAAATAGACTAGAGTTTTGATTAATTTATATAAAATCCTAGGCATATTTGTAATATTTGGAATATTTAACAATAAGTTTGCAACATGACTAGTTGGAGTTGACAGTAATCCAGGCAGCACTTGGTTATAACATAAACTAGCCAATTAACCAATGGCCCTCTTCACACACAAAAATGTAGATTCATTACATTCTACTAAAGGTTGTCTCTCTTTACTTTCTTAATTTACCATGATCCTAAATTAACTTTTGATAAATATCGACCCCACCAACAATCATCTCACCGATGTCACATGTGAGGCCCCCGCCAGTGTGAGGTTGTCAGGGAGATCGTACGGGCAGGCATGAGGATCCACCATCCTAGTGGCGCCCCCCACGGCGTGGTGAGGAACCACCATCTCCGTGATGGCCAGGCTCAGACAGAACCTCTGGATGTAGCCGTTGGCGATGGCCAGGAACCCCATGATGGCTAGGATGTACCGCTGTGGCACGCACCATCCTGAGGAAACACCTATCATCGTTAGGGTGTGTTGTGAGGAACCACCATCTCCGTGATGGCCAGGCTCAGACAGAACCTCTGGATGTAGCCGTTGGCGATGGCCAGGAACCCCATGATGGCCAGGATGTACCACTGTGGCACGCACCATCCTGAGGAAACACCTATCATCGTTAGGGTGTGTTGTGAGGAACCACCATCTCCGTGATGGCCAGGCTCAGACAGAACCTCTGGATGTAGCCGTTGGCGATGGCCAGGAACCCCATGATGGCCAGGATGTACCGCTGTGGCACGCACCATCCTGAGGAAACACCTATCATCGTTAGGGTGTGTTGTGAGGAACCACCATCTCCGTGATGGCCAGGCTCAAACAGAACCTCTGGATGTAGCCGTTGGCGATGGCCAGGAACCCCATGATGGCCAGGATGTACCGCTGTGGCACGCACCATCCTGAGGAAACACCTATCATCGTTAGGGTGTGTTGTGAGGAACCACCATCTCCGTGATGGCCAGGCTCAGACAGAACCTCTGGATGTAGCCGTTGGCGATGGCCAGGAACCCCATGATGGCCAGGATGTACCGCTGCGGCACGCACCATCCTGAGGAAACACCTATCATCATTAGGGTGTGTTGTGAGGAACCACCATCTCCGTGATGGCCAGGCTCAGACAGAACCTCTGGATGTAGCCGTTGGCGATGGCCAGGAACCCCATGATGGCTAGGATGTACCGCTGTGGCACGCACCATCCTGAGGAAACATCTATCATCGTTAGGATGTGTTGTGATACACTTGTATTTCGTAGCACACTTTATGTTGGCAATACTGTATATTTTAGTCAGTCCTTCTAACTTAAAAATTATCTTTTTTTCTTACCCTTACAATGATAGAAAATGTACTTTGATATTGCATTCCAAAATTATTAGTTTAAGTCGGAGTGTTTTATTATGTGACACTAGTAGACCCGTGCGGATGAGCGACACTTGTCAGCTGATCATGTTCTTCTGTTTAAATTTTCGCTCTTGTCAAAACAAACTTTTCCCTTTATTTATCTTTCATATTGTTCAAATTTCCGAGAAGCGGTACATTTTTAGACCGTGGGACTATTTTTTGTCAATAGCCGGCACGATAAGCTTTAAAATGAGGGGTAAATCATGGAACTTTTTAAAGGAATAAGGAAGATCTCGCGGACTGGCAGGAAAAACAGGCTAGAGAAATAATATATAAGATCTTCGAATTCAATAAAATCTAATTAGTTACAGAATTACAGTATTCAATAATATGAGAACTAATTATCTTCAAGAACTAATTACTACTATAGAGCACATTCAGCACTCTGAGTAACTCTTTTTACTTACTTTTATAAAATAGGTTACTCTTTTCAGCTCAAATAAGACAAGTAAAACGATTAATTGAAGAACTTTCTGTATGATGATTTTGGCAATACAGTAACAGTATCAAATCTGCAGAAGGGATCTTGTATTTATAATTTCCTCTTACAGGTTCATCGTTTCTCTATACAGAGTTGGCTTAAACTAGTGGTATTATAACAGCGCGCATTCACTTAATTTATCGTGAGTTGAAACAGATGAACTCAATTGGTAATGCTTACATCATGAAACAACATATGGATTCCCCCAAAACCTTTTTTTTTAAGGATAAATCTCTTGTACTGGAAGATTTTTTAAACAGGTTAAACTGGTTTAAATACTGGTTCAACCTGTTTATAAAATCTTACAATCCGTCGAAGTGATCCTAGTATCCTTAAAGGGCTACTGCAGTTTCGACTCTTCTAATAAGATTGAGTGTTCATCAGGCGAGACGTCAAGATTGATTCTCGTTAATAAAAACACGTTAGTTTTTTTAAACCATTGAAAGACACACACAAACATACACGGACGAACGCACATTAAAACGACGAATTTGCCTAAAACACAGATGCATATTTGGCAAAAACTGGTAAATTAATTGATAGTGCGACAGCGTACGAAGGACTAGTCTAGACTGTCTAGACGCGTCGCGCGTCGTCGTGCCGCTGCCGCACTAACAATTTACCAGTTTTGGCCAAGTATGGATTTATGTTGTATGTACATTCGTCATTTCAATTTCCGTACGTCCGTGTTTTTGAATGTTTCTGTGTATCTTTCAATAGTTTAAAAAACTGACGTATTCACATGAACGAGTCTTGACGCCTCAGCTGATGAAGACTCAATCATATTAGAAGAGTCGAAACTGCAGTAGCCCTTTAAGGATACCAGGATCACTTCGACAGTACAGATATTCAAACCAGTTAATTTAATAAAGTTTTTCGGTGGCTTGCAACATAAAATATAAATAGGTGTTGTCCGTTATATCTATGAAAATCTAGATTAAATCTGGATTTAACTAATAGACTTAAATTATAAAACATGACGCTGAAATAACTAGTACATTAGTATTTGATGTAAAAACTATTACTTAAAAAAAGGTTGCATTTCGACGGATTCCTAAGTTATATAAAGCTCCCTGTATTCTTATCATAATTGCAATAGTATACTGTTTATGACTTTTGCCTAAGATCAAGTAGGTTAATAAATAGTTCCTTCGCTTTTTAGTGGACGATGTTGAAAATTTTTAACAACTAATACTTCAGTTTTTAGAGTAAGTTAATTGCAACATTTTTAGGATTATCACCCCATCGAAGAAATCTCTAATCAACAACTATCAGTTTTGTTACTGGCAGTAAAGACAAAGTTCTTGTCTCTACAAGAAAGGACATGTAAGAATAATGTAAATTATAATTATGAAACTAAGGTAGAAAGTGTGCAAGAAGTGTTATGTAAACTTAGACAAATGAGCGGACCAAATGTGCATTGAAAAAACAAGAGCTATGATTGAATAATACATGAGAAAACCGAAGATTATTCACACTAAAGTTCCGGGTGGTCATTCATTTTTCGTTGAAGAAACTGACACTTTATGGAACACAGTCCCCATTCGGAAAGTATTCAGGTGGTTATAGATTGTTATTTTAAATAAACTTTGTGACAAACCTGTGCTGCACTTACAGTAATTTTTGATTATTAATTATAATTAAATCTATTACCGATTACCGATTACCAATTACCAATTAAAAAGTGGCAACAACATTGTGTGGACTACATTTACACCATTTTAACGATCAGTGCTGTTGTTTGAATTAAAATGTTAGGCCAACGGAGCAAAGAACACAAGGGACGGAAAGTAGAGGAGCTTGAAAAGGTCTCTAAAAAGTGGTATAAAATCTGACGACTTGGCAAATCACTTATGCGAGTACCTTTATCGTAGGGAAGTCTCATTTTCTAATGAAGATCCATTCGAACACTTCTCAAAATCAGTACAAAAATTGTACCCTGGTTTGTAAATAAGTTTTTATCTGTTGTGTTTTGTTTGGTACATATTTTTTGTTTGTATGTGTTGTTATTATAAATTCGTTTCATGTTTTATCCCTTGTTAATTTGATTAATATATTTGGTTATTTACGTTTAATCTGTTCTCATTTAATTAATATACAATCGATTAAAAATATCGTATTTCAACCGAATTCCAATCAATATTTATAATCGATCGATAGTTTCATTCGATATTATATCTATATTTATAATCAATCGATATTTTCATTCGATAATATATCGTAGGGACGTCTGCGGAACTGTACCCAAGTATAGACCAATTTCTGCTTATGGTACATTCCCATTGCCTACTGTCTTTCTACCAATTATTTGTTCAATTGGAATAGTAAGTATATGATTAACATAAATATTTTGAAGGTCATTAATAGGGCCGAGCCTCATTGGGACAGACTGAGCTTTAAATACGGTGTTTCAAGGGCTTATGTGTTCCCTGCCCAATGTTTTGTTGCTGTGCCGTTATTTTATATTGTTTAGTATACCGTTGTGGAGTAGTTAGTAAAGCACGTGTTTCCTCCATTCTGTAGTAAAATATAAAATAGCTGACTAAACGCTCGTTAGAACCAATAACATGGTGCCTTCTACAGTGAAAGGTTGGTAACTTGTACCCATAACATCTTCTTTGGAGCAGTGACAGACCACAACCCGAATGATGTACGTAATGATTTGCAGAAGCCTAAAATGTTCATGCCCCACACGTAAATGAGCGAAATGTTTTATTTTATTCGGGTCGGTCTTTTTTTGTGAAACGCGGATCAAACCTGGTTCATAAACAAACAGACAGATAAAGAAAATGTTAATATCTCATCTGCATACAACTGCTCAAAGCAATGCAGAAACAAAAATTATTTTATTTATATAGATAAATACTTTCCTTACTTACAATCTGGATTTGCTAATAACCTGTACATAATGTGTTAACAGCTGCAATTCAAATACAATTATTCCCTATGTTAATCTTATGGCAAAAAACGAGCTTCGTGGGCATCCCGTGCCCTTGAGGATAAAATATTGAAAATTAAAAACCTTATTGCAAAACTAAAAACCGAGAAGAATATTGCAACACGTAAAACATTAAAATTGGTCAAGAAATAAGGGAGGAGTTGCGTTTACAAAAAACTGCTTCACGTATTATATATAAGGATATTTTTATACTGATACTAATTATCTTTTTCAGTAATTGATAAAAAATATAAACAAATAATACCTTAAATGCATATAGATTACCGGTTCGACTTCAGTAACAGTAAAAAATGGCACCAAATATGCTCATTGTATCCGGCACCGCACCGGAACAAGCGAGAGAAAGAAGAAAGTTCATGGCTCGGCTGGAGCAAAATGCGTTGTGGAAGTTTCCAATGTTTTCTGCTTCCTCCTCTCGCTTTGCTTCATTAAGTTTTAATGGCTCGTAATATCCCAGGTTTGAGTACAATTATGAATTTTGCCTATAAAATATTTAAAACAATGCCTGCAAGTTAGTTTATGTAGCATCGCACAAGCATACGGTAATGAAACTTATAAAACTAAATCATGAAAATCGCATGAATATTAATTAACAACCTAAAGTTAGTGTTGAATTTTAACATTACTAATTGGTAAAATACTTAAATTAGTAGTTTCAATAATTTTAGACAAAACTCTTATATCCAAGTAAAAGGTACAATATCCTCTGTTTAGTTTAGTGAGAAATCTAACTGGAAAATTTTATTTTTTTTTTGTTTTGCTCTTCCACGATGTTCAATACTTACAGTTGATCGGACAAGAAACCCGATTATAGCATTACACGATCAAACAAATCATATTTTACACCCTTTCCGTGGAGCTCTAGAATGTGGTAACAACATTAAAAACCAAAGCACTTAATTTCATTCCGTAAAATATCCTTATTAACAATTCGCTTACCTACGTCCAAGATTCTGTTAGAACACACTTTTATTTATAAAGTAAAATATTTGCACATTTCAAAAATATTCCATACTTAAATTACAATAATTAAATGTTGAAGGTCACACACAATCCATGAATATTCTAAGATCACGGTCCATTGAAGCGGCCAGAGTTAGATTATTCTTAAGTGTTGGTCTTCTGAAGTTAGGTTAGGTTTAAATCTTCTTTGACCGAACCTGATTCAGAGCTAGCTTTGTCAAACCCAGTCCCTGTTACTTCTCCTCAACACCTACCTTGAACCTTCACCTCCGATGACATCCCCGTCACTGATCAACGACACGTTGATTCTTGAAAGAACCGACCGCGCTCTCGTGAGGTAACAAGGAACCTGGACTAGACGCGACGGGGATATGGAACACAATGCTCACACTTTCACGACAAGCGTCATTGGAGTGGAGAGTTCGAAGAATCGGGCGTTAGGAAACTGACCGCGAACCGACAGCTGTGGCGGAGGTTGCAGCAAGTTGAGCTATGGAAAGAGCCTAACTGGCTTGCTGACTCCCTTGATACAAAGGGAAAAGGTTGCTGATTATGATAGAGAGAAACAAAGTTGGGTTTTGCTAAAGTCTCTTCAAGTTGGAAATGACCGGTTATTCGACCATAACTCTTCTTTTTTTTCAATGCATATTTGGTCCAGACATGTGTCTTGGTTTACATAACACTTCTGGCACTTCTTTCTTATAAAGACAACAGATCTAAATTTGTCCTAACTGTAAGTAAAACAACGGTTGCTGTTAGTTGACAACAGATTTGATCGATGGGGACTCCTCAAAATGTTGGAATTCATTTGTTGATCAACTTAACTTGTTAAAAATGTTCAACAGTGTACACTAAAAAGCTAAGGAAATAAGCCTTTTTGATCTTGCTTATTTTATCGTTATTTGAACATTATACGTTTAAAGTGAATATTTATGAACGTGAATAAACAGACTCATTTGGGCATGGCGTTTTAATAAGGTAATTACCGATTGCAAATAGGTTTGTGGAACATATGTAACATTACACCTTAGTAATGATTTACTATTTCCCAAAAAGAAGCGTTTAAAAATATCATCAAGTAACTAGTCATATAAATTTGTATGTTATTATATGCTAGATACAAATACGTTGTTTTCTGTAATAAAAATTAAGGGAAATTAATAGGTGTAACATGAAGATTGACAAAGGATAATGATCTTAACCAACTAAGAGTTTGCTTTTAAAATTGCTTTACGCTTGTAGAGAACAATAATTTTTGTGTTTAAACAAATATTGTATCGACGTTTTCCCATTCAATTACATTGAGAGATTGCAGTACATTCAACTGTAGAATACCTCTTCAGGATACCCGTGTGTTCGTTCATCAACATCCTACAAGTAAATCGGCAGTGTTCATTGTTCAGTCAGAGACATCAAACCGATTCGATCATACAATTATCGTTGTTCAGACACGAAATTAACAATTATGTTTTTCAACAGAACTTCGAATTGTATGTAAATTAACTCATACAGGAAAATATAACATTCATTTCAACTAATCGCTTTGTTTTTTATTTGAATTTCAACGTTAATTTTGAAAAGTTCTAATTAAAAAATAATTAGGATGTTAGTCATCAGGGGAGTAGGTTTACTACGAATTTGCCGTGACGATGTAATTTTATGAACATTACGATATAAATGAAATACTATCGTTTTACTTAGCATTTCGTGGGGACTTGTCCATCATCTTAATATGTTGATTTATTTTTTTATTTAAAGGATGGATACCACATAAAAACCATTTTAATTTTATAGTACAATTTTTAAAAGTCATTGGGGCATACTGACAGTATGTAAATGTTTAATATTTTGAATACATTAAGAGTTCTCTCTTTCTCAGAAATGATAATATTAATATATATAAACTATTACTCTTTATTTTACCTTCCTCTAGATGAAAATCTCAAAAGATTATACTGTTTACAAGCCTTTTAACTTTGAGCTTCTCAACAACTTTAATACCAGTTTATTATTGACTAGTAGAATGTACCCGTTCTTCGCACGGGTTAGAAAATAAAGGTAAGTTAGCTTGAAACAGCTGTTCTTGCTTCTGCTCTTTAAGCTGTCAAATGGATTTATCCACAGCTGTTCACATTACAGTTTCTGAATGTTTACTTTATTCTGAAATGTAAACATTGAAACTTAGGACGTTCATGGGACGTAGCCCGAGGGGATTTAAGGAATTAAAGAGGCCTATGTGTTGCACGGGTTCAAGATCTACCTTTGAGTAAATTTTCAGCCCAGTCGGTTTTTGCGTTTACCCAGAACATCAGACACACACACAGACAAAAACCACCTCTTCTTTATAATATTATAGATAGGTGGAATTGATTACATTAATCAAATAAAATGTTTACTAAAGCTCCCATGAATACATTTTTACATTTTTCACGGTTTTTTAATTTTGTAATTTCCGCAAATCAACATTAATGTTGTATTATATCGCAAAACTGGCGTAATCCTAATGAAAACTGCCAATATCAAAAACCTTTAATGATACTTTATAGTTTAAAATTGACATATGATCATGTTAGTAAAAACTATGTCCAACCTTACGACAGATAATAAATAGTCCAGGCCTGTGTTATGCATTGTTAATATTTAACCCGTGTCTTAAATAATTAAATAATAGAGATGCCACGCTGCTCTTCAGCATCAGTCAGTTTTGCACCTTGGGTCTGAGTAAAGGGTACTCAAGGTTAAATAATGCATGTTTTTATGGTAAACATAAATTTTGCTAGCGGTAATTTTTCAAAATTTATAGGCCTATAGATATTTAGTCAAAATATTTATTGTTTTTCACCGAAACACTAACCCGTTTTAACTATAGAGTACCTGGGGGGCCGAGCTTTGCTCTTGGGAAGGCCAGTCAGTTTGTTTAGATGACTTGGAGTAATATTTCACCACTTCCCCCTACTGATAATCAGATTTGTATAACTCACTTGCCTCTTTTATACATTTGTGAGGTCACTCCAGTTGTAATTTATAGCTCAATGTCCCTTTGATTTATTTTACTACTCTATTTATGTAATATTCACTCAAATTGTTTAATCTCTGCTCTCAGGAAACCACATGTTAATAATCATGTACAACATGAGTAATACTTTGACAGTTCCCTGGTTGATTATGAACAGCTGTTACAATTCTTTTGTTTTGATTTGAAACTCCATAAGCCCAATGTTATTTTTTTTAACTTTTCATTTTAGTTTTTTTACATTATTTGATTTTTCCTGGGGATGAGGCCTATCTAGAACTTATTTTTATCCCAGAAATTAGTTATTTCGAACATTTGAAGGAAATCGTTGGAGCCGTATTTGAGATCCGTGTCGCAAGCAAGCAAGCAAACCTTACTCATATTAGAGTATAGGATAAAGGTAATTTTCTCCTTATCCTTGAAATCGTTAGTCCTAGTATTTTCCCCGTTAGAGTTCAGCAGCAGGTTTTTATTTGCTTTAATATCTGCAATTTCTATGGCCAGTTTATTTACTTATAACTTAGGCGAGTTTATCTGTTCAGTTTATCTTTTATGCTTTTTCTGGCCAGTTCAGTGTAGAACTTCAGAAATAATACCACAATGCTAAACAATGTTAGGTTTAAAATCAATAGCTAAATACAAATACACATCTAATTACACGCACCATACACATACGGAAACCCCTCATAGGGAAACCATAAAGTTACCCGTTTATAAATGTTTACGTGGGAAATATTTTATGATGTTAGCAGAGAGAATCCAGAAACCTATTGGGCACGTAAAAGAAAATAAAATGTTGTAGAAAGGTTCATTAAGGAACGTAATGAATTATATGCACATGCATGTGTTTTAAGAAAGCTTTAAATGTCCATCGGTTATGAGTTGTTGAAAGAGCCGTAAAGAAAACCTGAAAACATAAAATATCCCCGTTCAAATACACATAGCTTCTTAGATCGTGTAGCAGATTTTCTTAACCTTTTAGCGTACAATAATAACTCGATTTCATAAACATTTTAACCATATAAATAACTGCAAATAAAGTATTTGTATTATGTTCTGTATTATTCTTCGTCGAACCAAATGAAATCTCTTGGTTAATAAACATATGTTTTAAGTAATCACATGATGGAAACAAACTTCCTCCATAAGATTGTCATTTGGAACTTTAAGAACTACTGGGACAAAGCCCATTGTAAATATGTTGGTTTGGATAGATGATGATATATCTGGGCGTAATTACCTATAATTTAAAAAAAATCTGCAAATCGACCCTATTGAACGGTCTGACGGATCCGAAAAAGTTTTACATTTTTTAAAATATTTAATCTCTATCTTTCTTCAAGGGTGAACAAGGCTAATGGACCATAACTGGTTCTCCTAATCACTAAATGGTTCCGGTGGTTAACGAAATTATAATAGGTTTGTATATCAATCATCCTTGAATATTGATCTACAGCAAACGCTTCCTGATTATCTCAATACGTTCCAAATATTATCATAGCTAAGTTTTATCAATCTATAACGTTTAAAACGATGTAGAACATTTTGATCTTGTGTATGAACGTTAATATGTATTTTCACCAATAAAATTTTAGCTTTTAAAGTACAGTAATCACAAACTAAAAGAAGCAATTTAAATTGTTCCAAGAAATCAAATAAATGCAGTCCAGCAGTTTTCAAGTGTTTAATATATTGAATCAATCAATAAAAATAAAAATAAAATCATTGCTTTATGTCAAATATATGTTAAAACTGTTCACTCTCGGTTTATCCGATGACAATTCGCACTCCATAACACTAAACACTTCCTACCTCCATGCTTCCTGCCGGGGGTCGAGAAGAACAGGAACGCTTGGAAGTCCTCCCCGGGGTCCGCCGGCACGGGACTCCGCCCCATCATGGGCTCGCACTCCACTCTGTCGTGGTCCATGGTAGACTGGTGGCTACCCGAGACTCCACGAGGGCAGGACGGGAGAAGACAAGGCTACGACCACCCGAGGTCGCCACTCCGCATTTCGTTATAGATTACCGAGCGCGAGCCAGCCCGGGGACCTCGCCCTCGGCGGTGGGCGCGACCCGGGTGCTGATTACAGGAAGACTTCCGCGCTCCTGCTGCGACCCGCGTGTTTTGTAGGCAGTTATTATGTTTTGTGTCGTGAGTCATTGCCCGGACCACAATAGGATGCTGGGGCCTTGGAGTTTCAAGATGCCTGTTGCACCTTGGCCTCTGCCTCTTCTGGGGTTCCTCGTAATTTTCCTTTCCTTGAATCACATTATCCTTAGATTCTTCTTGCAAGTCCTTTATTGTTATTATATTACCGTGTATGTCTTCCTATAATTACTCCATGATTTTTCGTACTTTGATACTTGTTAGGGGATATCATGTTTTAAAATTTAATGTCAAGTTTCAGTACAGAAATGATTACCGAATAACAAACATTAGTTCCTTTTAGCGAATTTCCCCTAAAGGGAAGAAACTATTACTGCAGTCGGCATGGTAAGACCTAGGCCCGGGACCATGATAACTTTTCGTTTTGAGGTCCCCAGACCCCAAAAACACCATTCGTTCGAAACTATATATATATATATATATATATGTGTGTGTGTGTGTGTGTGTGTGTGTGTGTGTGTGTGTGTGTGTGTGTGTGTGTGTCTGTGTGTCTGTGAGCACGATAACTCTCGTAAAATGATCCGATTTTTATGAAATGTTGTATAAACGTGTAAAGCAGCATTTATGACTTTAAGTTCGAAAACCAGCCAGATCGCTCCATCCGAAGGGGTATTTTGGGGGGGTTTTGTACCCCAAAAATGGGTTTTTTGAATTTTGTACACATAATTTTTGAAAAAATCAAATTGTAGTTTTTACCATTAGATTCAACTTAAAAAAAACACAATTTGTTATTTTGATCATGTCTCTACGTTAATTGGTTACCGAGATATTGAAAGTGCTAAACACAGTACGTTGTCCAACGTTATTCTTATGGAGGAAAAGAAAAATTGTATATCTCGCTTATTTATCAACTTATCCTGACGAAACTTGGTATATTGCTTCATTTCATTGTGGTCTATTGATATTTGTACATAAACCCATTTTATGGCGGATAGTTCCCGTAGCAGCTAACCTGCATACTCAGCCCCATGATATTCTTATGGAGAATAAGTAACATGTTATCTCTTTTAATTATGAACATAAATTAATAGAACTTGGTATGTGGCTTTACCTAGTTGAGTTATATTGATATTTGTATAAAAACCCATGTTTAGTGTTCCTTATTTCCGCAAACCTGCATACTCAGCCGCCATGTTATTCTTATGGAGAATAATTATAATGTCATAAATCGTTTATTTATGAATGTATATTGATGAAACTTGGTATGTGGCTTTATGTGGTATTAAGATCAATTAATATGCATTGGAAATTCGCTAAGTACGCAGGTTTGCTGCTACGGGGGTATTTTGTAAGTTATATTTTTGATGATCATCATAATTTTCCTTCAATTGAAACTTATTATCCTTATGATCTTCTTCAAGACCTTTTTCATTATATTTGTCTGTATAGTTTCCCATATTTTCTTCGTGAGTTTTTGCACTTCGTTACTCTGGAAAGAACTCTAGCCAGTGTCCAGTCCTCCCAAGACCGCACTACCCTCCACACGAGAATCTCGAAGGTATAGGGTCAGATGTTTTAAAATGTTCATTGTAATCAGCTGACTACCTGAATAAAATAAATACATAAGATAACCTTGGAACTTTGAAAGCCTTAATTTGGAGTGGATCCCTGTTGTAAATGATTTGCAAACCCCCAAAAGGCACATACTACTATGCCTATTTGTATGTAAGAATCATAATTTATCAGTACTTTGAAAATAAGGCTCGAATAAGAATTCAGTGACCTGTAAAAACTACCGCTTATATGAATAATGCTTTTATAATTCCTGGTAATGATTTAACCTACTTTTCATTTAATTAAAAAAGTGAAAGTTAATTCCGTAGTAAGAGGCACCGTTTTGACTCCTCCTAGCTGGGGTTTACCGGCCGCAAATTGCTATCATTACGATGTATTACACCATCATTACAATGTATTACTCCATCCCTGGAATGGTGTGATTATTTTTTATCGCAACCTTCCCTGGAGACACATAGTGAAGTAGAGACTAGAAGAGTTTTAGATTCAACTGTCTTATAATGTGTATTAAGATTTTACTAATTATTACGACCCAACATATATTAATGATATATCTAATTGGTGTCCTGAACTATGTTTTGATACATATGCTAATGTATTGGAAGAGCTCTGAAGACATATAGAGCGGAGACGCCGAATCCTAAGATATTTTTGAAACGTGAATAGATTTATGAGCAGTCTATATTTTTTAGAAACCTTCAGCTTGGTTTAGGGGTTTTAGAGATGAGGAAGAGTTGTCGATATAGAAACACCATATATATATATTTTTTACCATGGGATATATATATATAGGGTGTTTAGAAAATGCTATAAATAATTTAAGATAGATTATTCATAAAAATCAAGAAAGAAGTAAACGTATGTCCTTGAAAATAAGTTAGTTTCCAAGTTATCTATCTGCTTGCAATTTCCATTTGAAATTGTAGTACTTCATATCTGCTGTTAGTACAAAGATGGAACTTTGCGCACATTTAATCTTTGTTCAGATAATATCTTTATAAATATTTGTTTAATATATCTATATTATTTGTAAACTGGCCTATATAAGCATTTAAAGAATTAAATTAAATAGAGACCGCCCAATGGTCGAAATTCGACCAATTATTTTTTAAATTTTAAAATCTAGTGAGTTCTGTTGCGCTCACAACTCTCACTATCTTTCTCTCCTCCTCCCCTTCCCCAACTTACGTTTGTTTACGTGGAGTTAAAACGAAAAGCAGAGGAGCGTTACCACTCCAGTAGTCAGTAGCCTTTTTATTTATAACTGAAAACTTTCCACCTCATTCCCTTCCCATCCCTCATACTCACCCCCTCACAAAAAGATCTGATTTTTTAAATGTGGAGTTTAAACGGAGGTGTGTTACCGTTCCAGTAGTCAGTAATATTGTTTATTTACGTTAGTCCTGAATCATCTGTTCTTGCTGTTGTGACGTGAAAACGGTTAAAAAAGGGTGTTAACATTCCAGTAATCGGTGGCCTTTTTATTTGTGCCTGAAACCTCTCTACGCTCATCCTCTCCCCATCCCCCACCCTCCCCCTTCACAAACAGGGTTAATTTATTTTAATTTCTAGTTAAAACGGATAAGATAAGGGTGATTCCATTCCAGTAATTGTTAGTTTTTAGCGAATTTCCCCTATAGGGAAGAAGCTATTACCGTAGGTCTCGTGGTAAGACTTAAGCCCGAGACCATTATAACTTTTTGTTTTGAGGTGCCCAGATGTCAATAACACTATTCGTTCAAATTTATATATATGTATATATTATATAAATATATGTGTGTGTGTGTGTGTGTGTGTGTGTGTGTGTGTGTGTGTGTGTGTGTGTGTGTGTGTGTGTGTGTGTGTGTGTGTGTGTGTGTGTGTGTGTGTGTGTTTGTGTGTGTGTGTGTGTGTGTGTGTGTCCGTGAATGCTTGAGAAAAAGAGGTCCTATTTCGATGGAATTTGGCTCAAATGTGTAAAGTAACATTCATGACTTTAAGTTCGAAAACCAGAAAAATTGGACCATGGGAAGGAGGGTTTATGGGGGTTTTAAATTTTCCAAAAATCCGATTTTTGCATTTTTAACCCTAAAATTTTTAATAAATTTAATTTTGGTTTTGACCTTGTTGTAGAGCTTTAAAAAACAAATAATATAGAATTTTGAATTATTAACCAAGGTTGAGTTGTTGCGGAGAAAATCCAAAAAACCTACTCATAAAATCTCCCATGTTAATCTTATGGGAAAAAGGTTTTTGGTTATTCCTCAGTTCATTTCAATGTAAACTTCACATTTGCTTTTGCCAATCTGTTTAGCTCCAGAAAAAAATCATTTTGGTCTTTAAATTGTGATTCTACGTCCAACCGTTGCAGAGATATTCAAAGTGCTAAACACAGTACGTTGTCCAATGTTATCCTTATGGAGAATAAATAAATTTTGATATCTCGATTATTTATGAATGTATATTGATGAAACTTGGTATATGGCTTCACGTAGTTCTGGTATATTGATATTTGCACAAAAAAATTATTTTTTGTTGATTATCCCCGTAGCAGCAAACCTGCATATTCAACCTCCATGTTATTGTTGTGGAGAATAGGTAAAATGTAATGACTCCATTAATTATGAACATAAATCAATAAAACTTAGTATGTGGCTTCACTTTGTTGAGTTATATTGATATGTTCATAAAATCCATTTTTTGTTCCTTGTTGCAGCAAACCTGCTTACTCAGCCCCATGTTTTCTTATGGAGAATAATTAAAATGTTATATAGTGCTTATTTATGATTGAATATTGATGAAACCCTATTTGTGGCTTCGCCTAGTTAAATTCTATTTCATAAAAACAATTGTTTGTGTTCCTTGTTTCACCAAACCTACGTACACATCACCAATGTTATTCTTATGGAGAATAATTAAAATTGTATGTATCGCTTATATGTGAATATATTTTTATGAAACTTGGTATGCGGCTTTATGTGGTATTAAGACATATGCATTGGAAATTCGCTGAGTATGCAGGTTTGCTGCGACGGGGGTATTTTATTTACGCTTGAAACCTCTTCACCTCATTCGCTCCCCATTTAATGCGGAGTTAAAACGGATAGCAGAAGGGTGTTACCATTCCAATAATCAGTAATGTTTATATTTATATCTAAAACCTCTCTACCTTATCCTCTTACGCACCCTTATTTACTTTAATTTTAAAACTTGTAATGTGTGCCGTTTTGAAACAAGTACAGATAATTTACTTTGATATTTTTTCTCAAATACCGTCTTAACAATGATAACATTTATGTAATGTCCCACCATGGTATTCTATGCGGTTCCGGAGTGGTACGATTTTGGTTTATAACTACCCGCAGGCAGGAACCTGGAAAACAAACAATTTTAGGATATACCATTTTAGGAATGTGCTTCTTAATTTTTGTATTCATAAGCATATGTTAAATCATTGAAGGATTGGTCCCAGACACCTTGAATGGATATTTAACAACCTATATTGTATTTTTTTCTCTCAAGGTTAAGTGACTGTGTAAGTGAATTTGTAAACACATCGAAGATGTGTCTCGACGCGGTTTTGAGTCCCTCCCCCACGTGAGAAAGGTTCTATTACCGGTTGAGACATATTACAAGGGGCCTTACATTCAATGTACCAAAGAAATCTAGAAAGTGTATTTCTATGTTTACAACCTTATAATAACATAACGGACAATTTTTTTCAACAAACCATCCGAACTTGAGCTTTTTGATTTTTGAAGCCTATGTACAAAATTCCAGCATAAGTTATGTACTGTCATTCAATTTCTCATTGATCGGAAAGAAAAAGAAGCATCATGTCTAGTAATGAAGTTCCCATAATTTACCCTTTCAATCAAGTTGGTCTATAGTATTGACTAACGTGTGAATAAGTAGAAAAGTACGTACTGTGTTATTGTTTTTACTCTAACTCTTTTTGTTGTAAAATAACTTAATAAACTGGTATGATTTAAAGTTAGCATTGTTTATTTTTATTGTTGATAAGCAGAATATAATTTAATTCTTACTTTCATGCTAAATAAAAAAAAACTTGATTCAATTTGATTACATGTAAAATTAAATATTCGTACTCAAATAAACAAATATGTAAAATAAAACTAGGCTATGCTGAATTTCTGCAGCTAAATGATTGTAACAGATAACAACGTATCTGATCTCCAACAGCGTTCCGTGATTCTATTTATACAAAAGACGTCCTCCAAGAGAAAAAATTTTCAATTGTTGGTTATATTGTTGACAGCACGTTGTTGTGTGAAAATTATTGTTGCTTTGTAAAGTTAACAAGGCCGAGCGGCAGATTTTGATGACTTTTTTGTCAGCGTACGCATTCATTGAACCCGACACTGCGCCGTCCGCGCTGAACCGCTGGTATGTTGCAAAAACTTCATTGTGAAAGTGAGAAAAAGTTGAGTACCTTACATCATGAATGGAGTAAAAAGTGTAGTAAAACATACCCTTTATTCGATTCCTGTTGAGTTTTTATAACAACAGTTTCCTGCAATTTTACGCTTCGTTTGTTTTCATTCGCGTGCATAATTCTTCGTTATAACCTTCATAAACGATTCTGCCCAACAAGAATATGTTTACGATATTGAATACGTGTGGGATCTGACAAATATGTTTTTTACAAACTTTGTATTGATGGTGAAAACAATTATTCAACACAGTGCTTATTATTAGTGTATTATTGTAATGTATGTAATTATGAGCATATTTACCACAATTGAATTGAATTTAGCGTAGTAATGTTAAATTAACGTTGATATGCTTGCCTTAAAAATGGAAACAACTTTACAGTATAATCTTCAAAATATTTTTTAGAGTTCGAGAATATATGCGATATTTTTCTGCTGGGTCAACTAAACACTGCTAATGAAAGAAAAAACTTTATTTTTAGGGGCATCTCGCTAGCCTAAGGGTTAGCGTCTTGAACATCGGTTTAAGAGGTCACAGATTCAAATCCCGGGGTGTCCACACAAATTTGAGGGGTTTGAACCGTTTTTCCCTAAGACATACGTTTGTGTTCTCACTTAACAAAAATGTTGTTAACCGATAAATAAAAAATATAAAAAACACCTGTTACAAAGTTATAAGCCCTTAAAAAATTCCCTTACAAAATATTTAACAAATTGTAGAGTTATACTAATAACCACAATACTTTACACTCCCGAGGTATTATGCTAGCGATTTGTTTTTGTATTTATGTTATGAATACTAGTGGCAATCTTTTCATACAGAATGGTTATAACTGTTGTATCTATGGTCGATAATTTATTTTTCATCATTTCTTGTGGAACATCCAAATTACAAAGGGCAGCTGGATGACTTCAACCTTCATTAATCTTCTCCGTCTTGGATGTTGTTGTTTGTTGGGGCCACTACAATTTCATCTAGGGAAGATTTTGCTCATACAGATTCATCTAGCGAACTTCAAATCGAGTGGTGTTTTACATTTTAAGTTATATAATTAAACCTGGAAACACCAGTTTGTTACGTATACTACAGGTATGAAAATTATATAATAATTATTGTAAATTGTAAACAGTACGGGAGTGAGGACCAAATAGCAAGAGGTGAGTGGCCACCTAGCAGTCTAGACGATGACCTTGACCTTGATCATCTGTGACCTTGACCTCGCCGGTTCGCGTGACACAACTGCTGACCTGGTTACTCTCTCGCTCTCACACTCGTTTACACGCACACACTCACACACCTCACCTGCCGACCTTCCGTGTGATCACTTCCGACTAGGCATTATCCAATTTATGATGATGTCTCGTACCTCCTTGGACATTAACTATTGTATTGAAAATAAACTGGATACAAATGGCTCTTTAATAATGTGATGGTCTGTATATTCTTTGTGATTTATAATTTGTTTTGGAACAATTACCTCTAGCATTACATTGAAAGTCGGATCTTAATCTATAATATCACTTTTATGTTAATAATTAACCTGGAGTAATATTATTGGGATTGTTAGCGCCGAAAATTACAAATTATCCGAGTTATGTTTATTTTCTGTATTTTTAATCGTAAATTATTTACAATAAGAAATTAAAAACTAAATTTTGAAGCTTTTTAATACTTATTTATTTCATCATAAAATATCAGGGTTTGTTTGTAGTTTGTTTAAAAAATTATTCGTTGTTGAATGACTCCAGAACTTTTATGTGACTATAAAATTCCAGGTTTCTATACCTTTCCTCAACTGTCCTAAACTTCTAGTATACCTTTGATAAATATTTGTTCCGCTATAACGAGCCTTACAGCAATGTAATTTTAACTCTTTTTATTTGCCAAAAATTATTGAGGTCGTTAATGTGCCGGTAGAGGCAGTATAAGTTGGAGTCGAATGCTAGCCTGCACAAAAATTAATTAATTCATGTTCAACTGTTATGTGTATCTGTGTGGTTATCTTTTTTATTAGCGAATTTCCCCTATAGGGAAGAAGCTATTACCGTAGTCGGCATGGTAAGACCTAGGCCCGGGACCATGATAACTTTTCGTTTTGAGGTCCCCAGACCCCAAAAACACCATTCGTTCGAAACTATATATATATATATATATATATATATATATATATATATATATATATATATCTATCTATATATATATATGTGTCCGTGAGCACGATAACTCTCGTAAAAATTATCCGATTTTGATGAAATTTAGTATAAACGTGTAAAGCAACATTTATGACTTTAAGTTCGAAAACCAGCCAGATCGCTCTATCCGAAGGGGTATTTTGGGGGGGTTTTGTACCCCAAAAATGGGTTTTTTGAATTTTTTACATATAATTTTGGAAATAGTCAAATTTTATTTTTCCCCATTGGATTCAGCTTAAAAAAACGCACAATTTGGTATTTTGATCATTTTTCTACGTCAATTGGTTACCGAGATATTGAAAGTGCTAAACACAGTACGTTGTCTAATGTTATTCTTATGGAGGAAAATAAAAATTTTATATCTCGCTTATTTATGAACATATACTGACGAAACTTGGAATACGGCTTTATCTCGTTGTGGACCATTGATATTTCCTCAAAAAAACAATTTTTTGACAAAGGCTCCCGTAGCAGCAAACCTGCGTACTCAGCCCCATGTTATTCTTATGGAGAATAAGTAACGTGTTATCTCCCTTAATTATGAAAATAAATTAATGAAATTTGGTAAGTGACTTCACCTAGTTGAGTTATATTGATATTAGCATAAAACCCCATTTTTTGTGTTCCTTGCTTCAGCAAACCTGCATACTCAGCTGCCATGTTATTCTTATGGAGAACAATTAAAATGTCATAAATCGTTTATTTATGAATGTATATTGATGAAACTTGGTATGTGGCTTTATTAGGTATTAAGATACATATATATGCATTGGAAATTCGCTGAGTACGGAGGTTTGCTGCTACGGGGGTATTTTAGATTTTTAAAGCTAGAGTCACAGTTTTTGTTAAGTTATTTCAAATTACCCTTCAACCTATTCTATTAAGGGTATAATATATAATCAAAATTTAAATTATTTATTATTTTATGTGATGAAATAAATATTTAAATGAAAATAAAATGGTTTATCCGATGAATCAGATACATATTTATTTTCCAATAACATTAAATCACAACAATATTTGCAATCTTGATTTGAGGACTTTAGAAAAGCGAAGAATTATAGAGAGGGATTAGAGTCGAATGTTTAATGTTTCAACACAATTAGTTGCATTATAAAACTAGTATTTCTCAAATAATATTTCCCAACCTCTATATTATTTAAGTTATCAGCGTGAATTAATAGCAACAAAACCATAAAATCCATGGTCGTTGATGTGTTAAACCACCAGTTGCTACATCGCTGCACTCGCTAGTAACACTCGTTGATATTTCTTGACAAGTGGCAGGTTAACTACCCATGAACGACAAAAACAACAAAAACGTAAAGTCTAAACGAGTTCGCACGCAGCACGCTGACGTGAGGGAAGTGAATTTCCACATAAAAACTTGTAAAACTCAAAATCAGTGTAAAAACATCCATTTGTCCAATTTTTATTGAAATCTAAAAACATTGTTTTTTGGCTGTTTTGATACTCCTGGTTTCATTTACTTGCAAAGCTGGGAATACAATTTTACGCATTATAAGGTTAGGAGAAGGTCCAGACAGGCTTGAAAGTAGGCGTGGGTTGCTGGGGATAATAAAAGTACTCTAACAAAGGAATAACAGGCTTTTATAGTGTAAAACCCCCATAAGACAACGTACTGTGTTTACCCGATACACATTTTCTTTAATAACTCGGTAAATATTTATACTAGAATGACGGGAGAGGGCTTAAAACTTTCGCCTTTCTAATTCCCATCTTTTAACATGCATTAATTTTACATCTGGGGCTTTTCTGACCCTTTTTGGGCCCAAAAACTCAAAATTTGAAAGATTAATCCCCAAAAAATGGGTTTAGAGTTTTCCGATTGTTTTGCCCAACGAACTTGTCCAACAGGTTATAGAAAGGAACGTCCCTACCAAATTTGAAGTAAATCGGACAAAAAATGCGACCGCTAGAGTGCATACACATATATATATATATATGTCTATATATATATATGTCTATATATATATATATATATATATATATATATATATACATGTATATATATATATATAACATTTTGAACGACCCCCCAAAACGTGTTCAGGGGGTCACGTTAGGAACTTCTATGGTGGTCCCGGGCTTAAGTTTCACCGTGCAGGTCATGCTAATAGTTCACTTTCCAAAGGAAATTCACTAACAAGGTGGGATGAAGGTTAAAATTATCTGCATTGTAATGGTAACATTTATCAGTATATTTAAATTTACTAAACTAATCTCGGTATTTAGGCATTATACAGGCCACCAGCATTTAGGAGAATTTTCTAGTAGGGAAAACTAAACAAACTATACTTACGAAAAGAGATGTTTTATTATTTATTTGGTCTACAACTTACGAGAATTTAGGATGACTCGTAACATTTACGAGACTCCTAGAATACAGCTTGGTCTCCAACCATGCATATACAAACGGTGATTTATACAACGCGCTGCGGCGTTTAGATTAGGTTAGTTTATAATACGAGGGTCATCCAGAAAGTAAAGAACGTTTGCTTGCTGCATCTAGCACAGCTCCCCCATCACCGCCATTGCATATGCGGCAGTCCACTCACCTCTCCACCAAAGTCTGAGCCGAGTCTCGTTGCTGTGCGGTCACACGTCTTATTTCTACAGCGATTCAAAATGGCGGCGGCAATCGAAAATCTCGCCAAATCTAAGATAAGCAGTGTTAATCGGTCTCTGAGTAAAAAAATGTCCATACCAAAGGAATTTTTAGAAAAACTCCAAAGAAAGTTAATGATGAAAGTGCAAAAATAACAAATCTTAAAATTGATGTAATGTGCTAAGATTTTAGCAGCTGTTTTCCTCCAATCTTCCTTCAAGTCTTTCTTTCAAATCGTCTTTTGCGAGCAATGACCTGCCACTCCGATCCTCGTCGTGCATAATGGATTTTATTTCATTAAACCTATTGCACCAATTTTTCCCCTGAAAACTCGACTTGAAGACTTGTTTGCACTTTCACCACCAATTTTATTTGGTGTTTTTCTAAAAAATGTGATGGTCTAGACATTTTTTAACTCAGAAACCGAATAAAACTGCTTATCCCATATTTAGCGGGATTTTCGATTGCCGCCGCCATTTTGAATCGCTGTAGAAATAAGACGTGTGACGGCACAGCAACGAGACTCGGCTCATACTTTGGTGGAGAGGTGAGTGGACTGCCGCACACACAATGGCGGTGATGGGGGAGCTGTGCTAGACGCAGCAAGCAAACGTTCTTTACTTTCTGGATGACCCTCGTATATTCTGTGAATCAGAAATAACTCAACATAACCTAACCTAATCACCACAGCGTGCTGTATTAATAGGTTCGCCACATAAAACAATATTTCTTGAAATATTTTATGTCGCTATAGAGCGTAAGTACCATATCGTCGCGTCAGCCGATGAATGACCTTTCACCTGACCTTGACTAAGAGAGGAGGGAAAGGCGGTGTTTCGCGACGCAACATATAATAAATTCTGTCAAAAAAGAGTACTCTACACAACTACAGTGACCTGACCTATCACAATTACTCTACACAACTACAGTGACCTGACCTATCACAATTACTCTACACAACTACAGTGACCTGACCTATCACAATTACTCTACACAACTACAGTGACCTGACCTATCACAATTACTCTACACAACTACAGTGACCTGACCTATCACAATTACTCTACACAACTACAGTGACCTGACCTATCACAGTTACTCTACACAACTACAGTGACCTGACCTATCACAATTACCGCAGCGTGCCGTTGCAGTGTTAGTTTGTATAGTGCGTAAGTACCCTAATTTGGGTGGGATACTAGCTGGCCCGACAGACGTTGTCCTGTCCTAATATCATTGAATTTGTTTTATGTCAAAAAAATCGTTCATTTTCAAGATGAGCTCGTTCGCTTCGCATCGCTTCGCTAACTCACCTATGGAAAAAAGAGTTTGAGTTGACATTCAAGTAGTTTTTTATTTCCATAATGAACATATGTTAATGCCTTTCAAGTATGTTTTGATAAAATCCTTGTTGATAGCTGTTTGGTGTAACTAACTGAGCTGTGATCAAATAAATGGGAACTTTTAAGGCCAGTGGGACAGAGCCCTTAGACGGATTAAAATGTTCTTTTATAAAACCCTTGTCCTGGCATTAACGAACATAACAAAAAAAGTTATTCAATTTGGTGTACTGATTCTCAAGTTATGGCGTGATAAAGGGAAATATGGATTCATTTTTATATACTAAGATATTTTAACCAGGTAAGAGATATCACAGTAAGATCTTCCCCTTCCTGGCGGGCTACGACTTTTTTGGTAACCATTTTGACATTTGCCTAATTGAGATGACAAAAAAATTATCTCTGAATGGCAGAACAGGTTTAAACCTTCCGAAAATATGCATTCATTAGTAACTCTACGCCCTTCTTTTGCGTTTTAGCGAATTTCCCCTATAGGAAAGAAGCTATTACCGTAGGTGGCATGGTAAGACTTAAGCCCGAGACCTTGATAACTTTTCGTTTTGAGGTCCCCAGATGCCAAAAACACCATTCGTTCAAATTTATATATATGTATATATATATATGTGTGTGTGTGTGTGTCCGTTACCGCGATAACTTCTGAAAGAAACACCCGATTTTGATGAAATTTGGCAAAAATGTGGAGAGTAGCATTTATGACTTTAAGTTCGAAAAACAGATCGATCGCACTATGGGAAAGGGATTTTATGGGGGTTTACAATTTTCCAAAAATCGGCTTTTTGCAAATTTGACCCTAAAATGTTAAAACCACTCAATTTTGGTTATATCCATTTTATAGAGCTTAAAAAAACAAATAATTTGGTATTTTGAATCATTACCCTAGGTTAAGGTTCAGGAGAAAATCCCAAAAAACTTGTCCCATGGTAATCTTATGGGAAAAATGTTTTTAGATTTTCGCAGATAGTTTTACTAAAAACTTCACATTTCTGTTTATTAATGTGTTTAGCTCAACAAAACAAACATTTTGGTGTTTTAATCGTTGGTCTACGTCTAACCGTTGCAGAGATATTCAAAGTGCTAAACATAGTACGTTGTCCAATGTTATCCTTATGGAGAATAAATAAAATTCTTTATCTCGATTATGTATTAATGTATATTGATGAAACTTGGTATGTGGCTTCAACTAGTTGTGGTATATTGATATTAGCACAAAAAACAAGTTTTTTATTGATAGTCCCCGTAGCAGCAAACCTCCATACTCGGCCCCATGTTATTCATATGGAGAATAAGTAAAGTTGTATATCTCCCTTAATTATGAACCTAAATTAATAAAACTTGGTATATAGCTTCACCTGGTTCAGTTATATTGATAATTGCAAACAAATATTACTTCCTTGTTGCAGCAAACCTGCGTCCTCAACCCTAATGTTATTCTTATGGAGAATAAATAAAATGCTATATATCACTTATTTATGGATGTATTTTTGTGAAACTTGGTAAATAGCTCTATGTAGTAGTGAATCACATATATATGCATTGATACTTCGTTCCTTCATAAATAAAAGACTATTTTATAATTATTTGTAGTTATTAAATATACTGTCACAGTTACGTTATATCACATGAAGGTCGAATTTATTCATTTTAGAGCCTTAAGAGGAGGTCCAGTCACAAAAGGTTTCGCTTACCCCATTAACTCTTAACCTTAGTAGCTGCTGAACAGATTTTACGAAAACAAGGATTTAAAACCTGTTTTGAATAAATAAAATTACTTAGTTAGTTCAGTAATAAGAATTGTTATATCACTGTTTAGTTACTACAGATATACTAAATATTTGTGTATTGTTCCTGTGTAACTAAAAAACATTTTCAAATTATGTTCGTATATTTCACCATGATTGTTATCTTTCAGGTAAGCCATAAATCTTCGGTTCGTAAATGAGGTACGAGGATTAAAATAGGTATTTTGAGAGAAGCTGTTAACCGTGAATATTTGTGACTGGACCCCTTTTAAAGCAATTCTGACTGTGGTAATTTTTTGTGTAAAGCGCACCAGTCACGTTTCGATAAGACATTTAAAGTTTGAAATAAAAATTAAATTAATTTTATTTATCCATACAAATAAAGTTACACGGAGAATTGCAGTATTATAAATATCACTGAAGTTTTTCTCACATGGGCACTGGGCAAGTGCCGGAAAATAGTTCAACAGACTCTGTAATGGTGTACTATTACAGAAAGATTCGGAGGAGTGTGACCGCTATCACTTGAATGGGTAGGATCATTGGAGGCCACGGGCTACTGATAAAAACCACCACTGACCTCCGTCTGTTATCAAACAGTTAGTGCAGATCCTAGGTCAATGCTGAAGACCCCCGATTTAAAGATCTTAATACGTTTTTCGTAAATCAGATATAAATTATTTTCTAAAAGTATAATTCACATAATTACATTTTTGGGTCCGAGGTATAGCTCAGTAAAAACCTTTTTAAGTTCAAATTTGAATATTTGTTTAATCAGGGAACACAATATTTCACCTCAAACCCCAGGTGAAAACTCTTAGAGACAATAACTGATGTTTAAATAATGATACTGGTCTGTCTATGCTATAACAGCTATAATGGCTGTAATAATGTGCTACTAAGTTTGTAAACATTTCAACAGTGCCACAGAAAACAGAATTTAGTTACTAGTTTTATTGTTTTTATATTTTATCGTGGTAAAAAACTGAACTGAAAGACTAATCCCGGTATTATTAGTGAATTTCCTTTGGAAAGTGAACTATTAGCATGACCTGCACGGTGAAACTTAAGCCCGGGACCACCATAGAAGTTCCTAACGTGACCCCCTGAACACGTTTTGAGGGGTCGTTCAAAATGTTATATATATATGTATATATATATAGACATATATATATATATGTGTATGCACTCTAGCGGTCGCATTTTTTGTCCGATTTACTTCAAATTTGGTAGGGACATTCCTTTCTATAATCTGTTGGACAGGTTCGTTGGACAAAACAATCGGAAAACTCTAAACCCATTTTTTGGGGATTAATCTTTCAAATTTCGAGTTTGTGGGCCCAAAAAGGGTCAGAAAAGCCCCATATGTAAACTTAATGCATGTAAAAAGATGGGGATTAGAGAGGCGAAAGTTTTAAGCCCTATCTCGTCATTCTAGCGTAAATATTTACCGAGTTATTAAAGAAAATGTGTATCGGCTTAACACAGTACGTTGTCTTATGGGGGTTTTACACTAGAAAAGCCTGTTATTCCTTTGTTAAAGTACTTGTATTATCCCCAGCAACCTCACGCCTACTTTTAAGCCTGTCTGGACCTTCTAACCTTATAATGCGCAAAATTGTATTCCCAGCTTTGCAAGTAAATGAAACCAGGAGTATCAGAACAGCCAGAAAATCAATGTTTTCAGATTTCAATAAAAATTGGACAAATGTATGTTTTTACACTGATTTTGAGTTTTAAAAGTTTTTATGTGGAAATTCACTTCCCTCACGTCAGCGTGCTGCGTGCGAACTCGTTTTTAATTGGAATCAAAACAATTACGACAAATTTGAGTAAGGGTTGATTGGAAACAGCCTACATATGACAAAATTGTATGACAAATAAGGAAAGGGAAATATTATATCAGGAATGTTTGTGTAAGGAGTATGAGTTGAACTAATTACTTAGAAAAACTCAAACTGCTGTTATCCATGCAATATTTTAAAATGTAAAAGGATGCTTGATTCGGATTTGGAGGGATGTGAAATTCATCTGCATGTAAAAATAACAATAAAACACGATTGAAACACAATTTTGGTATCGCGCGTTTGAACGAGACTATTTAATTTATTGTGTAATATTACAGCTTACTAAGTGAATTTTATTTGCAAATCATGGCGTAATTGTTGCAACACAAGTAAACGTATTTTCAATATTCATCGTGTCACTTCCGTTAGATTGTTATTGTCTATGTCATCGCATTGATTGTGCAATAGGCGATTAAAACTGACAGCAATAATTTGAATCACAAATAATTTTGTAGGAAATAATTCCTTCGGTGTATCCTGATTCTGAATTTTTGTTATGCTTTATCTTTTAGCGAATTTCCCCTATAGAGAAGAAGCTATTACCGTAGGTGGCATGGTAAGACTTAAGCCCGAGACCATGATAACTTTTTGTTTTGAGGTCCGTAGATGCCAAAAACAATATTCGTTCAAATTTATATACATTTATATACATATATATACATATATATATATATGTATATATATATATATGTGTGTGTGTGTGTGTGTGTGTCCGTTACTGCGATAACTTTTGAAAACAGCAGCCGATTTTGATGAAATTTGGCACAAATGTGGAGAGTAACATTTGTGACTTTAAGTTAGAAAACCAGATTGATCGGTCTATGGGAAGGGGGTTTTATGGGGGTTTCAAATTTTCCAAAAATCTGTTTTTTGAACTTTTTACCGTAAAATTTTAAAAATACTAGATTTTGGTTACAGTCATTTTATAGAGCTTACAAAAACAACCAATTTGTATCTTTAATCATTAAGCTAGGTTTAGTGGTTGTGGAGAAAAGTCAAAAGATTTGCTATAAAATTTCCCATATTAATCTTATGGGAATACGGTTTTCAGATTTTCCTCAGATAATTTCACTAAAAACTCCACATTTCTTTCTACCAATCAGTTTAGCTCTACAAAACAATCATTTTGGCGTTTTAATTGTTGTTTTACGTCCAACCGTTGCAGTGATATTCAAAGTGCTAAACACAGTATGTTGTCCAATGTTATCCTTATGGAGAATAAATAAAATGTTATATTTCGATTATTTATGTATGTATATATATGAAACTTGGTATGTGGCTTCATCTAGTTGTGGTATATTGATATTAGCACACAATTTTTTTTATTTTTCCCGGTAGCAGCAAACCTGCATACTCGGCCCCCATGTTATTCATATGGAAAATAAGTAAAGTTTTATATCTCCCTTAGTTGTAAACCTAAATTAATTAAACTTGGTATGTAGCTTCACCTGGTTGAGTTATATTGATAATTGCAAAAAAACACCTTTCTTATCTTCCTTGTTGCAGCAATCCTGCGTACTCAATTATGATGTTATTCTTATTGATAATAAATAAAATGCTATATATCACGTAGGTATTAATTAATGTATTTTTATGAAACTTGGTAAGTGGCTCTAGGTAGTAGTGGTACCCATATATTTATGCATTGGAAGTTCGCTGAGTACGCAGGTTTGCTGCGACGGGGGTATTTATTTTTCTGAGGTGTCTCAATCAGATTGCAATCTAGTTGTCAATAGAGGTTTGCATGTTTTTAAAATACAACACCATTCCATTTTGCATTACAACAATTGTTCAATATGTTTTTTTATTCCTATTAATCTCTTGCCTCTATGTTACACTTCCAAACACGTAGAATATCGAGGTCCTTCCGTCCGTGTTGAATCAAATCAGTATTCAAGCGTTTTCGATACATTGGTTCTGTGTTATTAATTTTCACTGGTCCAACTTCATGGCCATATGAATGACCGTATTTTACTTTCTTTTCCTTCTTTTGGAATTATCTTAAAAAATAACATGTCAAAATAGGGATTTATGCATGACAAAAATGGAGAATAAATGCGATTATAGTGAATGTAACCATTTATGGAAAATGGGGAAGCTTGAATGTTTTCTTTGCAATAAGAGTAGCTCAGTAAACACTTACCATAGGTAATTAAATTAAATTAAAGGCATCTAGCATACTTTGATCTTTTAACAGTTGGTATGCCACAAATTTTACTGTTAAAAAATATATATATTTTAACACTTATACCCCGTTTCTCAATGTCCTCGGATCTCCTTACATCTATTAATTATACCTATCAATAATACCTATTATACCTATCAATTATACCTATTAATAATATCTATAATTACCTATACTATCATGATAGTAAATACAGTTAGAATAAATAACATACCAATAAAATTATTGGTATTATTAAACCTTCTTATTAGCATAAATGTGGTATTATAGAGTAAGCAGTGATTGATTTTTCTTGTTTTGTTTTATATTTTACACTTGTTTCTTTTCATTTGTGTTTTAAAAGTCCACATGCGTTTATTTATTATAGAAATGCCTAACTGAAGTTGTCCGCGTCACACATCCTCGCCTAAGACTAAAATTGATATTTGAAAATGGTAAATATATTAATGAAAACTTTGTTAGTATTAAATTGACTATTACACGAAAGTAAATAATTTTCAACCAACTATGCAGATACATATTTTCATGGGTAGAAATGATATTATATTAATGAAATGCTATGAATTTAATAAATATTATGAAGTTCTAAAATATAAATTCCAAAACGGAAGTCGTTTAAGTATCTTATTACCCCAAGTTGAAATGCTCTAAAATTAATTAATATTGCATAACTTTAGCACAATCATTCACAATTTAAACAACAATTAAGTAATTTTATATGACGTTATGTTCTTTATCATCATTCTAAACCTGCTGTGACTCAAACGCTATTAGTTTCCCCGTGTTTCCTCTGCTGAACTAACGATATTCCCTATGTTAATTATCATGTGCGCCTCACCACGTGAAAAATATTAAGGTTTTCCTGCACTTCCGAGTACAACGGTGATATATTTTGACTCTTTTTGAGCTATAAATGTATAAGGAAAAGATTTAATATTGAATATTTTTTATATCGAATAATTAAAAAAGAAGATTTTTAAAGGTATGTAATAGATTATAAAACCCGTGGTAACCATTGTAAATATTATCATACTACTCCAAATCAATACAATATACCATTTTAATGGGTTTTTGTCATGATTCCTACATGTATGCGAATTCAGATAATATTTGACAATCCATTTTGACCCATTTTGACAATTGTTTTTACGTAAAATAATTAGTTTACTTAATTAAGATGAAGATTTTAACTTACCGGATAATTATTTAAACTTATAGTTATTAGCCATTGACGTTTGGTTGTTCACCATAGGTTAAAAACTGGTTTCCATAGAACGTAACATCAATTTCCCCAGTGATATCAGTATAATCCTTGTTATCCTTAAAAATACAATTTGAACATACACGAACTCACCATTCTTGATGGAGGGTGGTATCCCTGCAGTGACGGCCATATCACCAAACACCGGACACCAGTCACCAGAGTGGTCTACAGCTGGTGCCAACGGTCACCTACAACAGACTGGTGTCAGTGTCACGGGTGGCCGCGGGCTTATATACGGGGAGGGGGGAGATAACACTATCACACACAACAATGGACCCTTTACCGCGGCATCGTCATTGTAGGACAGCTAGGACCGATTTTGGTTCGAGGTTTTAAGTTGGTAGCTAAAACGTGGGATTAATTCTAATTTTCCTTTCATTTGTTTGTATTTACTTTTGTTTTCATGTTAATATAAACTAACGGAATTAATGTGGTACTTCAAAAATCCTGTTTAGTAAATTTTATGTTTTAAGTACAACTTTAAAACATTTAAAAAATTATAATGGACTCGAAGTTTGGTATCGTTCTTCCATACGAAGCTGGGTCAAAAATATATTGTACACAATAGATACAAATATAACTTGCTAATAAATTTAAATTTTCATAGGTAACTCAAACTAACCTAGGGTAGATTATAACTACATCTGGGCAGAGTAGTGGTAAGAGCGTTCGCCTTGTAGTCCAAGGTTCGCCAGATCGATCCTGACCAAAATTGAAAAAATTGTGGGAAAGTTCAACACAGGATTTTGTGTTTTGGTCATTGGACTAGTAATTATTCATCTTTTTTCCTAATTACAGGTCCACCATCTGGAAAGCAACAATACCAGGATTTTAGCCGTTTCCCTCATACCGAAAAAACAATCAACGGTATGTAAAGTATTTTTTTATAGAAGTCGAAGATTCAATAAGTACTTATATCGTTATATTTGTCTTTTAACCATAAAGGTGGCGTATATACGATCCTCTGAACCATATAACTAGGTGGGGTAAAGCCCTTCGGAGAACCGTTTTGACATTTGGCTAGGTCAGATGAGAAACCGCACAATCTCAACTCAGATCTGGCCAGTCCAGGCGTGAACCCAAGACCTCCCACTTGTGAGGTGCAAGCGTTACAACTCCGCATCTCTGCAATTTGTTTCTTTGTTAAACAAAACGATGGCGAATTAAGTCAAAATTAAGAAAATTAAAATTTTACATTTTTAATTTCAGAGTTCAAAGTTGTTCTACTGCTAATCCCTAACAATACAGTCTTACATCTAATTACGCCCTACCAATTCAAACTTTATAATTGCGAATATCGCTTTTGTAATTCAGCGTTTGATCAAGTTCATAAAGTTTTCCCATCGCAACTATATGCAGGGTAATGGGTTTCACTTAGCAACTAATGTGAATGCGACATACATGTAGCTCTCTCAGAACGAACAACAGATATTACATACTCATTTAGATGTGGAACTTATGTATAACTGTAGCCGGTTGTTAGTGAATTTCCTTTGGAAAGTGAACTATTAGCATGACCTGCACGGTGAAACTTAAGCCCGGGACCACCATAGAAGTTCCTAACGTGACCCCCTGAACACGTTTTGTGGGGTCGTTCAAAATTGTATATATATATATATATATGTGTATATATATATATATATATGTATATATATATATGTATATATATATATATATACATATATATATATATGTGTATGCACTCTAGCGGTCTCATTTTTTGTCCGATTTACTTAAAATTTGGTAGGGACGTTCCTTTCTATAATCTGTTGGACAAGTTCGTTGGGCAAAACAATCGGAAAACTCTAACCCCTTTTTTTGGGGATTAATCTTTCAAATTTTGAGTTTTTGGGCACAAAAAGGATCATAAAAGCCCCAGATGTAAAATCAATGCATGTAAAAAGATGGGAATTAGAGAGGCGAAAGTTTTAAGCCCACTCTCGTCATTATAGCATAAATATTTACCATGTTATTAAAGAAAATGTGTATCGACCAAACACAGTACGTTGCCTTATGGGGGTTTTACTTCAGAAAAGCCTGTTATTCATTTGTTGATGTACTTTTATCATCCCCAACAATCTCACGCCTACTTTAAAGCCTGACTGGACCTTCTCCTAACCTTATAATGCGCAAAATTGTATTCCCAGCATTGCAGGTAAATAGAACCAGGAGTATCAGAACAGCCAAAAAATCAATATTTTCAGATTTGAATAAAAATTGGAATAATTGTATGATTTTAACTGATTATGAGTTTTTATAGTTTTTGATGTGGAAATTCACTTCCCTCACGTCAGCGTGCTGCGTGCGAACTCGTTTATGGTTAATGGTTAACCATTATTACACTACTATATGTGTAGCGATTATGTAGTTTAAGACTTACATTTTACATAGTAAATGGATATTTCAGTACACTGTAATGCACTGTAATACTGTAATTACTAAAAACATAATTAACTGAGACCTCAATCGGGCTGATTATGACAAAGTAATACTTAACAAAAAAAAACTTCATCAATTTTATATATTTTTACGAGTAATAAACAGTAACATGTGCAAATAAGAAACATTAATCTACATTCATTCTGAAGGTTTAGTGCATTTAAAAATATACAACAAGGCACAGAAGTAGTTAACAAAATTTATAAATAAAAAGTGAGAATTTGGTTTCTGCACCTTAAAGATTTCTCATCCTTAATTCCACTGTATTCAGCCTGCAACCTATGTCATAGGAACCTAGTTGTTGACAGTGAACGCTAGGGGAGTCAAAGCCTTTTAAGTGGACCCTAAACTGGCAACTGAGTTGTTACTCTCTGCTAATATGGTTACTCCTCATTTACTTCATGCAACAAAGTTACTCTAAGCAACATATGTGAGCCCCACCTGATTCACATTAATTTGAACTATAAATTGAACTTTAACATTCAGAGTTCAGAGGTAATTCAGACTATGACGCTTTACTGGTAAATCTCAACAGTGCTAATCGCGTTTGACAGTAACGCCTTTATAACATGGTAAGGCAGGTCACGCCCTTATCGGTTGATAGCAATCAATGTTAACGGTTACCAATTAGATTGGCGTCTGTATTTATTTTTACAGATTTAAGATGGTACTTAAGAAGTACCCCCGTCAGTACTACCTAGAGCCACTTACCAAGTTTCACAAAAATACATTCATTAATAAGTGATAAATAGCATTTTATTTATTCTCCATAAGAATAACATTATAATTGAGTAACCAGGTTTGCTGCAATAAGGAAGATAAGAAATGTGTTTTTTCGCAATTATCAATATAACTCAACCAGGTGAAGCTAGATACCAAGTTTATTAATTTAGGTTCATAACTCAGGAAGATACAAAACTTTACTTATTATCCATATGAATAACATGGGAACCGAGTGTGCAGGTTTGCTGCTACCGGGAAAAATCAACAAAACCCATTTTTTGTGCTAATATACATATACTACAACTAATTGAAGCCACATACCAAGTTTCATCAAAATACATAATAAATAATCGAAATATAACATTTTATTTATTCTCCATATGGATAACATTGGACAACGTACTGTGTTTAGCACTTTGAATATCACTGCAACGGTTGGACGTAAAACAACAATTAAAACGCCAAAATGACTGTTTTTTAGAGCTAAACTAATTGGTAGAAAGAAATGTGGAGTGTTTAGTGAAATTATCTGAGGAAAATCTAAAAACCGTATTCCCATTAGATAACATGGGAAATTTTATGGAAACATTTTTTGACTTTTCTCCACAACCACTAAACCTAGCTTAATGATTCAAAATACATTTTTTTTTTCTTTTAAGCTTTAAAAAATGGTTATAACTAAAATCTTGTGTTTTTAAAATTTTAGGGTAAAAAGTTCAAAATACTATTTTTTGGAAAATCTTAAAACGCCATAAAATCCCTCTCCCCTAGACCTATCGATCTGTTTTCGAACTTAAAGTCATAAATGTTACTTTCCAGATTTGTGCCAAATTTCATCAAAATCGGGCGCTTCTTTCAAAAGTTATCGCGGTAACGGACACACACACACACACACACACACACACACACACACACACACACACACACACACACATATATATTTTAACAAATAATGTTTTTGGCATCTGGGGACCTCAAAACAAAAAGTTATCATGGTCTTGGGCTTAAGTCTTACTATGCCACCTACGGTAATAGCTTCTTACCTATAGGGGAAATTCGCTAAAAAGTCACGTCCTTAAAATATAAAAAGCTGGTATACAGTTTGACATCACAAAAAACTTAGTTCCTGTAAAGGTTTAACATAAACAAATCCGTGGTAAATTAAGAAAACTGTATACAATATTTATAATATTTTGTTATAGAAACATCAAATTCTTATAATAATAGTACTGGTGATCTTTAGTACAGCATAATATAAATATTTTATGATCTTTTTTACTCCGGTTCCACCAGTAGAAGACCGGCTTTACACACCTGATAAATATCCTTTAGTACTTCGTTTAAGGAAACAGTTTTAATTTATTGAGAACCAGATGCATTCTTACTGCTAATGAATATGTTTATAAAATTATCTGAGTAAATGAAATCCCCATCGTAGTTAAATTAAATAAACATTGAATCCTTATAGGATGTAGCCCGAACATATGGGGTTATGGTGGGGTAATGGTGTTAGGTCGAACATATTTCACTACTGGCTCAGGGGCGGATCTAGGAATTTGTTGAGGGGGGGGCGCACTTGAGATTTTTTCTCACTAAACGATAACGTCCCCCAGCAACGGGAGGCAGTTGTTAGTACTAGCTAAATTCAATTAAATCATGATGCTAATAAATAAAACACCACATTGTAACACTTAATTCGCTATGAAATATGTAATATTGATGTATTCCACTGATACAATAAACAGTAGGTACATAAATATACACATTTTATACAACTACTACCTCAACAAAACAAAAAAAATACCAATGTAACCAAGCACACAAAATGGCTAAGGTAGAACGCAAAGGTTTCAGAAAAGAAGAAGATTGAGGAAGACTGCAGGATCGGTGCTGTGGTGTGTGCCACTAGGGCAACCAAAGGCAGTAGTGTGATGCGTTACCTTAGGGATGCTCGGCTCAAGCCCCTAGGCCGCTGCTGCGGTGTGTTCCCCTAGGGCAGCCAAAGGCAATAGTCTGGTGCTGAGGTGCGTTACCCTAGGGGATGCTCAGTCCTGGCCGGTGCCTTTACCTTACAGATAGTAAGTTGTGTTTGTCGGATTTAAGGAGCTCAGTGACTCCCTAATTTTATGTATCGATCGGCAACTGTTTACCTTACAAATGTTTGGTTGCAGTAAGTTACTTAACACACGTAAAGGACGTATCGTTTTATGTCGACTTGGTTCCTTACCGTCCTACCAACGGGGTTCACTATCTTGGCCTACACATTCCATGATAATTGTACTGTTAAAATTATTCGTAGCGACCCGTTATAGGGGGGGGGGCTCCGTTTTGTAGAGCATCGTCCAGTAGGTAAGACGTGTTGGTGCAAATAATATATTTGCAAATATTAAAAACTAAAACTAGTACAGCGACAGACAGTGGCCTAGACCCCAACCCTATTAACGCCTATTGCCTTTGGCTGCCCTAGCGGAACACACCGCAGCACCGGCCTAGGGGTTTGGGCCGAGCATCCCTAAGGTAACGCATCACACTACTGCCTTTGGTTGCCCTAGTGGCACACACCACAGCACCGATCCTGCAGTCTTCCTCAATCTTCTTCTTTTCTGAAACCTTTGCGTTCTACCTCAGCCATTTCGTGTGCGTTGGTTTAGCCTTTAGTAGTGCGTGAAAGTAAATACATCGGTATAACATTTTTGTTTTTCTGATGTAGTAGTTGTATAAAATGTGTATATTTATGTACCTACTGTTTATTGTATCAATGGAATACATCAATATTACACATTTCATTGCGAAGTAAGTGTTACAATGTGGTGTTTTATCTATTAGCATCACGATTTAATTGAATTTAGCGAGTACTACCAACTGACTCCGGTTGCTGCGGGACGTTATCGTTTAGTGTGAAAAAAATCTCAAGTGCGTCCTCCTTCAACAAATTCCTAGATCTGCCGCTATCAGAACTACGTGGAGAATCCCGCCTCTTTTGTTATCAGACGGGCCCATAAGGTTTTCAGTCTAGTAAAGATATATAGTCAATACTATTACCATTAATTACACATTTTCTGAGTCCAAGGTGGGGGCGCGCGTCCCCCGCGCCCCCTGGCTGGATCCGCCACTGCTACTGGCTCCGGTACCAAGTTTTTAATGTTGTTTCTTCAACTAGCTTCCAAAATCCACCGGGAAATACTCTATCAGAGCTCCCTAAACCCATGTGATGACATCATCAAGATGACGGACTGAAAACATTCCAGTGATTGCTTTAAATGTCAATAACTCTTATACTTGTCGCTTGATTTCGACTTTTAAGGTGGCATTTGAAATCACCATATGAAGATCGTTAAGTACTTTTTATTCTGTCTGTTCAAATGTTAATCTAAAAATTCAGATTATTCCGAATTACTCTGTAAAAAATACGCTATTACTGTAATTGACACGGTAAGACTTGGTCCCGTGACCATAATAACTTTATGTTTCAACCAACCTAGCTGCAATAAATACTATTTGTTGGAATTTGTATATATATAGTTGTGTATATGACTGTTTCGTATACGAGGCTGTTTATACTGTAAATTTTATATAAATTTGGTATGAACATGAAAGTCAGTTTTTACTGTCACGAGTTCAAAAACCAGAGGGATTGGATCATGGGAAGAGGGTTTTATGGGGTTTTAGTTAAATTTAAAATAACCCTTTTAGACTTTTCATACACAAGTTTTTAAAATATTCATTTTTGGCTTCGACTGTTTTGTGGAGCATAACAACTAAAATTCGTATTTTTAATTATTTACCTAGGTTGTGTGGCTGCGGATAAAATCCAGGAAATGAGTTAAAAATATATAAGGCCGAAGCCCTAAGGGATTTTTTAAGTTTTTGAATTTCTGTTCTTGAGAAAAGTATAACTATAGTTTTGATTAGTGACATGGCAACTTTTTGTCAATATATTATGTTAAGAAATTGAACTGTGAATTTGACGTTCGAATTCATCTATTCCAAAATGATCATTTTCAGCATAATTGTTGTACCATATAAGGTGGCAATGCAGCCGTCCAGTCACTGACCCCAGCGAAGGTGCTGGGACGTGTTATTTCATAAATAACATAAGAGTTTACGTCAAACATTCGATGGAGTAATAGTTGTGTGGTAGTTTTCCAGTTAAGTTATACTTTAATTACATTAATCTCCGCAATGTGAATACGAGCAAACTGTATGTTATCTGAACCCAGAATATTTCGTTTACTCACCTCACTTGGAGAATTATAATTGTTTATGTTATTTAAAAGTATAACCCCGTTTTAAGAAGGTCGATAACTTAAAGTATCACTTATTTCAACACGCGTTATTTAACAGCAGACCCTTAGGGACGAAATTATTGGGTTTTTTGTGAGTTCTTGAGATGAGTACATAGCTTTAGCTTGATAAATGTGCATTATATTGAAATAATTCAAGGTTAAACTCTATATACAAACATAAGTATACATAAATATGCGTATTGCTTCCAAATGTTTTGACCTGCGAATTTAATCAGAATGGTTACAATAATTTGGCTCATTGGCAGTAGAGACAAATGTATACGTAACGTATTTACCAAGCAATGAAAATTATATTTGTACTATTAGAAGAACTAGCGTAGCACCATTAGAAAGATCAACGGAAATTATTATCATTATGTAACATTAGCAATAAATCAACAACAATTCAATCATTTAGTTATGAAACAAATAATCACGGGTGTCTCAATAATCTCCAGTTGATTTATATCGCCTTCTAAAAGAATCATATAATATTTTATTTACTAAGATAAGCCCGTCCACGTCAGATAAATAAGAGGCATAATGTTAATAATATCAATTGGTGGCCTAAACTAGAACTTGCATCAGTAGAACAAAAATCCAATAAGAAAACAAAATATCTCATGAAACTTCAGGAATAACGAATATGGTAGCAAAAAGATCGCAGCTTAATAAAGCCAAACCAGGGAACACGTTTAATGGTTGTAACCACTATGATTTGGTGAGAAAAGGTTTTCTCGCAATATTTGAGTATTAAAATCCTAACAATAGAACAATAGCTGCAGAAAACTAAACTAGAAGCTTGCAGTATAGTGGGACATGTCACTCTTAGCAGATGAACAACCTCCACCCGAGTACCTGAAGCAATAAAGATACAAATGGGTAGTGATAGATAACAACCGAGAAGCTAGAGAAGCACAGGAATAACCACTCGCTCCAACCTACCAAAAACATAGAACCATAAGAAGGTATTCTAGAGGAAACCGGCAGTGGCCAGAGCAAATCAAACGAGAGGCTGACAGTAGAGTGAACCTAACAACTCACTGTAACCGGTGAGAAGCCAATCCCTACTGGAAACAGGTAGCAATAAGGAAGTGCTGCGGAGTAAATGGGACGCAAAAACGCTGAAAGGTCCTCAATCGAGGCATACAGAGAACAGTGCTTTGACTGGGCGGCCGTCCTACTGTGAGGGGAGTGTCGTGAATAGACGTCAGAGTACAGGACAGAGGTTCGAGGTTTCCAGTGATGAAAACTTCAGCGGCCATGTAGAAATATGAGGAAAAACAGTACAATGTATTAACTTCTTCTCATTGAAGGCTATTTGTTGTAATTTAGTTATAGTTACAGCCATTTGAAAATTGAAAAAGGTTACTTGCTATTATCAACTAAAGTTAAAACGAGTTCGCACGCAGCACGCTGACGTGAGGGAAGTGAATTTCCACATAACAACTTTTAAAACTCAAAATCAGTGTAAAATCATACATTTATTCCAATTTATATTGAAATCTGAAAACATTGATTTTTTTGCTAGTTGATGCTCCTGGTTTCATCTACCTGCAAAGCTGGGAATACAATTTTTAGCATTATAATGTTAGGAGAAGGTCCAGACAGGCTTGAAAGTAGGCGTGAGCTGCTGGGGATGATAAAAGTATTTTAACAAAGGAATAACAGGCTTTTCTAGTGAAAAACTCCGATAATACAACGTACTGTGTTTAGTCGATACACATTTTCTTTAATAACTCGGTAAATATTTATGCTAGAATGACTAGATAGAGTTTACAACTTTCGCTTCACTAATTTCCATCTTTTTCCATGCATCAATTTTACATCTGGGGCTTTCCTTACACCTTTTGTGCCCAAAAATCGAAATTTGAAAGATTAATCCCCAAAATACCCCCGTCGCAGCAAACCTGCATACTCAGCGAATTTCCAATGGAGATATAAATGTCTTAATATTACATAAAGCCACTTACCAAGTTTCATAAAAATATATTCACAAATAAGCGATATACACAATTTTAATTATTCTCCATAAGAATAACATTGGGGCTGAGTACGCAGGTTTGCTGCAACAAGGAACACAAAAAATGAGTTTTTATGCTAATATCAATATAACTCAACTAGGTGAAGTCTTATACCAGTTTTTATTCATTGATGTTCATAATTAAGGGAGACAGAGCATTTAATTATTATCCATAAGAATAACATGGGGGCTGAGTACGCAGGTTTGCTGCTACGGGAGAGTTATGCAAAGAAGATTTTTTGGAGCAAATATCAATAGACCTCAACGAGATGAAGCTGTATACCAAGTTTCGTCAGTATACGTTCATAAATAAGCGAGATACAAAAATGTTCTTTTCCTCCATAAGAATAGCATTAGACAACGTACTGTGTTTAGCACTTTCAATATCTCGGTAACCAATTGACGTAGAGGAATGATCGAAATACCAAATTGTGTGTTTTTTTAAGCTGAATCGAATGGTTAAAACTAAAATTTGACTTTTTCAAAAATTATATGTAAAAAATTCAAAAAACCCATTTTTGGGGTACAAAACCCCCCCAAAATACCCCCTCGGATAGGTCGATCTGTCTGGTTTTCGAACTTAAAGTCATAAATGCTGCTTTACATATTTATACCAAATTTTGTCAAAATCGGATCATTTTTACGAGAGTTATCGTGCTCACGGACACATATATATATATATATATATATATATATATATATATATAGATATAGATATATATATATATATACATTATCGAACGAATGGTGTTTTTGGGGTCTAGGGACCTCAAAACGAAAAGTTATCATTGTCCCGGGCCTAGGTCTTACCATGCCGACTACGGTAATAGCTTCTTCCCTATAGGGGAAATTCGCTAAAAGGGGTATAGAGTTTTCCGATTGTTTTGCCCAACGACCTTGTCCAACTGATTACAAAAACGAACGTCCCTACCAAATTTGAAGTAAATCGGACAAAAAAACAACCGCTAGAGTGCTACACATATATATAATTATGTGTATATATCAACACATAACGACCCCCAAAACGTGTTCAGGGGGTCACGTTAGGAATTTCTATGGTAGTCCCAGGCTTAAGTTTCACCGTGCGGGTCATGCTAATAGTTCACTCTCCAAAGGAAATTCACTAACAATATATATTGGCTCAAGACGTGTTAGCTTATTAATAAACAACGTAAACATCGATTTATTATGTTTTTCACACGAATGAGGAAAATATTTAGTACATAATTTGAGGAGAACTTTTTTATAATTTCATTAACAGTTAGAGGTGCATTTTTTACCTAAACGGTTTTTGTACTTCCGTCAGAAACTAACAATTAACCAGCAATTTAACAGTGTAGTAATATCCTGAAACATATGATTTAGCATGTTAACTTACTATATACTTAATCGAAATAATAGCTATAAAAACACCTATGTTATTGTGTCTTACCTTGACTCGAATTTACTTACTTTCTCAAGGGTTTGTTTGGGTTTAAATGTTTTCAGAGTTCTATCCTATACTCTAATATGAGTAAGGTTTGCTTGCTTGCTTGCTTGCTTGCTTGCTTGCGACACGGATCTCAAAAACGGCTCCAACGATTTCCTTCAAATGTTCGAAATAACTAATTTCTGGGATAAAAATAAGTTCTAGACAGGCCTCATCCCTAGGAAAAATCAAATAATGTAAAAAAACTAAAATGAAAAGTTAAAAAAATTAACATTGGGCTTATGGAGTTTCAAATCAAAACAAAATAATTGTAACAGCTGTTCATAATCAACCAGGGAACTGTAAAAGTAATACTGATGTTGTTTATGATTATTAACATGTGGTTTCCTGAGAGCAGAGATTAAAAGATTAGAGTTAAGATTACATATATAGAGTAGTAAAAAAAATCAAAGGGACATTGAGCTATAAATAACAACTGGAGGGACCTTAAAAATGTAGAAAAGAGGCAAATGAATAGTACAAATCTGATTATCTGTAGGGGGAAGTGGTGAAATATTACTCCGAGTCATCTAAACAAACTGACTGGCCTTCCCCCGAGCAAAGCTCGGCCCCCCAGGTACTGAAACATAAAATGACGTGACATGTATAATAGCCAGAGTTAAATTAGAACATATTCAAGCAATTATTTTTTGCGGCTTCAAGCACGACTCATGGTATAAGCAAATGTTATCTTAAGTGTGTATTGTTACTTCAATACATCGATTCGTTTAAAATTGTTTTTAATCAATTGAGAAAATATATATTTTTTAGTTATTAGGATTTACAATTTGTATACCCCAAAATATTTAACAATAGAAACTAATTACATTTGTTTATGTGTTCTGTATAAGAAAAATACAACAAAAATTCACCAGTATATTACACATTGTTGTAAATAAGATACAGTATGTCTCAAGATAAAATTGTCACTTTTTTACGCATTAATAACCGTAATTAATAATTTTCTTAAGGACTATAAGTATGAAAATTGTCTATATATTCCTGAATTGGAAACACGGCTCTCGGCCGTAATAGGTCACCATAGAACTCTATTAATACACCTATGTGGTGTATTAATAGAGTTCTATGTAGGTCACAAACCACATTAACCGCAGGGATAACCAACCTTATCCCCGGGAAAGATGAATAATCCATATAATTTCATGTTGTTAATTATATTATTTCAGATCAAATACACTATATAAATGTTCGTTATTTACAACCTTCGTACATTCATCGCTGCGGACCCCATCCCCTCACTGATTTACATTTTAACAACGCATACCTTAAAATCTTTAATTTAATTCTTAGTTGAAAAGGATCTATTACAAATTATAGTGCGTTTAATTCTGAATTGGGGCTCTCATAAGATTAATAAATAGAGTCTACATTAAATTTTAGGGTAAAATGGTTAATTTCCAGGTTAACATTCCCGAAAGGGGCATGATAAACTAGGATTACGATATATTTTCTTTTCAACTAACCCAATATTGTTATAATGGGTGTTCATTGAAGCAAACTAATTTACAAGATCCAAAGGGGACTGTTAAAATCAATAGAAGTTTACAAGTTATTTCCCCTAGCATCATTACTTTATGTTCTTCATTATCTATCAGCTGATTTATCATTGTTGCAATGTTGTTTTTTTACTGTTGTTTTGAGTTTGTTATTAAAATTAAAATTGTTTCCAAATGTCTTTAATAGAGTAGACTGTTGCACAAATTTAGTATTTGAGCATATCGTATAAGGTGTTCTGTTTGTTATTAATATCTTAATTATGAAGCTATATAGGAATTAGTTGTGGTAAGTGCCAAGAGAAATAACACATATCTTAGTTACGTTAAAGAGTTGTAGCTTTAACTTACAAATCATGGGTTGCTTTTTAAAACACGTATATCAGTATAGCAGGTCCTACGAGGGCCTTGATAACACGGATGTGGTTAGGTGGCAACACTGATAAGGTGACAGATGTTGTTGTTGCCGCTCCAGTTAAGTTATTGACAAACAACCAAAATAACATTTCCATCGGAATACGTATCGTACAGGTGATACATACCAGTTGGATTTATTTATAACTAGATGACCCGACAGACGTTGTCCTGTCTTTAATGTGAATATTAAATGTGAAATGGAATAAATAACAATAAATATATAAAAAAAAAACTCGTTTATTGTAATGCTTTTTGGTATATAACATTATTAGTCTTGTTTTCTGGCGCATGAACTAAGTACAAAATCTAAATCCTTCACAAAATAAAAACCAAAATGTAAACAAATAAACACATGTTTTTAACTCATTCAAATCTTAGTATGATTACATATGATCAAACCAAATGGCATTGGAAATTTTCAAATATCAGGTGCTGCCATCTAGGGGATATATTGTTAATGGTTTGGGATAGGTCTACAGGAGAACGTTGTCCCTCAAATTATTATATTAATGATTTATTTGTTCACGAATTATAAATATAAACCCTTTTTCTCATTTGGGGAAAACCTTTCACTATATACTAAGTACGTTATGTTTTATGAAATGTATTTGATTGATATTTAATCATGATAGTTTCTTTGTAATTGGAAATTATCTCTTTTGTATCTCTCAGTTTAATAAAAGCATTTTCCACCAATGTTAATTTAAAGGCATTTTTTACAATTTTTAAAGTCAAATTACTAAATAATGGTTGGGTGGATTAAAAATGTTCTTTCATACAAACCTTCCCCTGGCATTAAGGAACACAACAAAAAAAGAATCGTCCAATTTGGTGCACTCGTTCTCGAGTTATGGAGTCACGTCAAAAAAAGGGATTGTGATTTATTTATATAGATAGATAGATGTTGTAAAAAGTGCACAAATGCATAAATGACCATACAAATTATACTTCTTCAATAACTATGTATCTAATTACGTAAGCACAAATTTGACAATGAAATTGTGAGCGAGCAGGTCGTAGAAAGCTTTGAGAGGTCTCATTTTAAAGGTCTGGACGTTAAATTTTGGAGAAATTATTATTTATCTTTATATTATGTACAGAAAATTTGTTACAAAATTAAATACTTCATAATTAAATAGCATGGAAATTTTAAAACGTCTGCTTTGTTTGTAATAAGACATGTGTTCTTAATTATATTATTTTAATTTTCCCAGCATGTAAAAAGCGTAAAAAATAAGATAAGGCAGATTATTGGAGCAAAATTAGGGGCAAAGTTTTTGAATCACCCCTTCAAGCCACTAGTATTTTCTCTAAATTGTTACTGTGGAATTTAAATGTATAGTCTATTTTAAGCCGTTTTGCAATGTGACCTTGTATTTTTGATGAGTTTAAAAAGTTGGCATAATTATATCTATTGTATATAGGAAACTGTGGCATCAACTTAGCTTATAACTTATGGCTGTATAAGCATTAGTAACATTTATTCGATGCCGTGCTTCGTTCCAGTGTCTAATTTACTACTAACAAAAGAAAAACAAAGCAGTTTTAAGTGGTGTGTCTTTATGTGCCTCGTTCTTGATTAAGGCACATTACGTAAGTATAACCACCATTTAAAAACGTTTAGTACACAATTCAACAAAATTTTGTATCCAAACTAAAATCTTATTCGTTTATGAGTAATTGAAATAATATACACCCCATTCAACTGTACTTGAACAATTTCGACGATAGTATAAGGAGTTCATTATAAACCAAAGTTTATTTAGAGTTCGACTTATTACAAGTACGCCTAGTCAGGAAAAATAAATCTAGACACAAATTAGTTTAGTGATAATAAGTTTAAACACTTCACTAAAACCATAATATTTCATCGATAAACCAAGACCTCAATCAATATTAATATAGACACCTTCAACTTTGTCAGATCATAGTTATTAAATTGACTTAAATACTTGCATAAAATAACAAATACAAATCTAATGTTTACAACAGAACAACAAACACTGACTTTCACAGGATTTCTTCTTATCCGCCACAATAACAATTACTTTGTCTCTGTTTTGAGAAGTCGGTGACAGAATCACTACGAAGATGAGAGATGACGTCACTACTGGAATAAGCTTCCTTGTTTCTCCTGATGATAAACAATGCCACCAAGAGAGGTGCAGGTCGTCTCTCCACTTAAAATGAAGCTTTTAAATGCTTAAGATGTTTAAGATGGTAGTGTTTTTCTTCTTTAAAGAATACTAATATTTTTGTTGAGACAAACTATGGTTTATATTTAACGTTTTCATCTTGTTATAAGCTATAAGGTCAGCAACTACATTTACATTTTATATACAAATCTATTAAAATAAATAAATTCGTTTGGGGCCCTTTGGAGTTGTAAAAATTAAATCAAAACGAAAGGAAAGACCAAGAGGGTACGTTTCCTTGATAATTTGATGCGGATAAAACAAAGCAGGAATCACGAGAATGATTTACATAAGGAAATGTCATATGGCGTTAAAAAATTTATTTCGTCGTAGTTTTAAGTTTTGTGAAAAAAAACATTAATTTTAAATACAAGCTACTTTGAGGTTTGAAATATAAAGAGTCAAGAAAGGTGCCAATACATCCACCCACAAACCCATTTTAATATTTTTCAATTCCATATTTTAAGAGAGGAGGTAGGTAACATAAAAGGAAGTGTAAACCTTATTTAAAAAATATATAATTGAAATTTATTTGTGGGACTAGTAATTTATAAAGAACCGCACGTGGGAAACACAAGAGAGCCTGGGAGCGGAGCTTGCACTAGCAAATGTTTCAAATGTACAATGGGAAACAATAACACAACGTATCGAATTGAAGGTAAACACTTCGTGGGAAAGTTTCATGCCTAGAAATCACATAACATATCAACTACTTATGGCTGTATCAGCATTCAAAAATGGCTTATTTCCGCTGTCAGATGATCATCCAATCAAATAGTAGAGGCGTGGCTAATCGTTACCCTGATTGGTTAATAGATTATGATAGGTTATGGGTTGGTCAAAATCTGGGGGAAAACATGAAGAGAAAGAGGGAACTGAAAAAGAGGGAGGAAGGAAGACAATGGAAGGAAGTCATTCTTGGGAGAGTTAGGAAAGGAGCAGGGACATCTAGGGGACGAGTATTAAGCCGCCCTTGGAGTTCCACTACAACTGTCACCGAGATTCACACTTCAAGCGAGCACTCAGATTCCTCATCACACCATCCCAGCCGAGAGAGTCTAGGACGGGGAAGCTGACGGAAGACCACCGACACAGATCTCCCGAGACGTTCGAGTGGAGCCACCCGTGCGGGACGAGCGACCCGAACTTCGGTCGAGCGAGGGCCCGGGCACCATCCCGGACCAGGACACCGCGGACCCGAGGGAAGAGGCGAGGCCACCCCAAACAGCAAGCCCGGCAGACAGAGGCCCTGGACTACCCCAGAGAGCAACGCCGCAGTCAGGGCAGAGAACCTCTTGGTCAGGGCACAGAAAGTTAGGTTCCATTTCCCGAAAATTGAATTAAGGTGAATAAAAGCAAAAATAACAGTACAAGCTCCCTCTTGAGTAATAAAACATAATTTAATCTGTTTGAAGCGATCACATTAAATAAGGTTTGCCTGAAATGAAAGTAAAACGTTGAGTAAAGAGTCTTAATTGACAGTAAGGGATAATAAGCGTTAAAATACTTCAACGTGAAGTAATTCAAGAATAAAATGTTTAGGGGCCAGTGTGAACATAATTAAGGAATTTTCAATAAATAAGGGTTGTACATAATTTTGATTTGGGGATGTTTAAATAATTAATACTTGTGTGAGAACTCAATTTTGGGAAAGAGTGCGGACCCAAGTCCTTGTCATGGGATATGCCCTTGTAGCAGGTTTACCCTTTTAACTGTGTCATAAATTAGAGTAGATTTTGTGGGAACATAGTAAATTAGATTTAGATTTTAGACTTGATATTTTGTTTTATGAGGGTTCACTTTGTTACTTAAATTACGTGCTGGAGTGTGTCGTTGTATCTTATTTTATTATGCACACTTTTGTCTATTTGTAGTACTGAAAGCTTGAAGTAATTATCGTATGAGGGATATATAATGGCAAAAGGATCAGTAATAGGATATCAGTGATAGCCCAACCCTTATTACAGAGACAGTGATTTCATTATGTGTTTATGATATGGGAAATAAAGACTTTTAAGCATATTTCCGAACAGCGTCATTTTCCTTGCAGAGGGACAATATCCTTTGTCTATTGTATGTTACCTATATCCAGTTTGTTCAGCTCTTATCTGAGCATCTTTTATTTTTACGCATGTATTCTGATTTTAAAGTGTGTAATAAAACAGTGTATATCTTTTATCTGTGTTTGCTCAATATTCGATCCTAGAGTTTTCTCTCACAGGCTAAGCGAGAATAATTAGTGTACCAGTCAGTTCAAAGTTTGTTACCTTTTGCGATAAAAGCAAAATAAGTTTACAAGGCGAAATTTCGATTAGGTTATTATTATTTTACAAATTTACTTTTCTTTTTGCCAAAGTCTAAAAGCTAACACAAGTATTTTTATTTGTTTATCGAGCAACCTAGCGTATGACTAAGTCAAAATAATTCAAGTTTATTTAGATTCTTCGTTTCAGGTTTGAACGAGCTGAAGGTAGTATGAATAGGTTGACTCCACTCATCAAAGAATAAGAAGAGTAAATTCGATTTCACGTTGTTTTTAGTATAACTTTTAAAAATATACTTTTTTAAATATTCAATATAAATTTGTTGCGTTGATGAATCGCCAATTTAACTTTGAAGTTTAGTACAAACCATTATTATACTGCTACACAAGACAGATTTTAAACTTTTTTCCCACGAAAATTGTCATGTTCAATTTTAAAACTCTAAAGAACACTGTAGCACGAACAGCTCGTGGAAGTGTCTGCTGCAACAATGTAATGAGAGCGTTTTGGCACTCATCATAAAACTTCTAACACTTCGAAAAGACTGGGAACAATGACAGGATCTCAAAACGGATCCCTGTTTAACTCCGTTTTAATTTCAATCCACTGTTGATTTTCTTTACGTTGTATTAATGTACTTTCAGGTTATATAGTTGAACAAGTTTATAAAATAAAAATATTATAAAAGTTTATAAATATAAACTAGTTTATACTTTAAAATTAAAATATGCTGGCTTAGTACCCAACACGCAGTTATCAGCAAAACACAAATTATAGAAGTTCAAGGACTCTAGAGAAAAGCAAGGACTCTTGTAAACTTGTGGATGTCCACCTTGCCTGTCAGATATACGTTATCATGCCGGAAGTACTAGGAAGTAGTAAGGTTAACGCTTATCATGCTTCTGAATTTGTTATCCGGTCCGGACAAATTTAATCATAATCACCTCTTCTCAGGTTTTCAAACCGGAGTAAATACTTATAATCTTTATTGACTGATTCTTATTTTTCTAAATATATTATAGTAAATTATTGATACTGGAATCATGAACGGCATGCTAAATAAAATTACACATTTTATTTATTGATCCTATACGACTTTATTGGAAGAAAATATTTCTACTTGAATTAAAATTTTTAAACTGATGTGATGATAATAATATTGCAGTCCTAATCAATAAGTTTCCTAACCCCGGAACGCAAATTTCTCAAATATTTCTCAACGTTAAATATGTGTTAAATACTATATGTGACCGTAAACTGTATAGAAAGATTAAAAGGTTTTTTTTTCTAATTACTTAAACCCCTCCCTAAGTATGCATTCCAATTTAAAAATGAACAACATTGTTGCTAACTCAAATCGCTTACGTAACTTCGATGCAACATTATATTTTAGCGATTCACTCGTTGCGCAGTGATGTTGCACGATTAACTTTCGTTCTTCTCACTACCCATCCCACGTTTCGGGTTAATTACTCGACAGACAGTTAAACACTTTCCTTCTTATCACCTGATGGTAGTAGCTGCCAAAAGGATGGTCGCGAACACCTCCGATACAGAAATTCATGAGATAGGGCGGAGTTCATAGAAACTAAAATCGATATCAGACTAGATTAAGGAATTTTTATTAAATACTGTTTGTATTAGGGCCTATATAGGAATTTTTTCAATGGCTCTTAAAAACTATTCAATAATATTTTTTAAATTAGTGTAATTGTTAAAAATGTATCAGCATAGTTTGGGAGACTTATATTTTATATTTAGGAAGTAAGATATATGTATTTATTTTTATGTAAATGAGTATTTTATGTTAATATGAATGATATTTTAATATTTATCATATATTATAGTACCGGGTGTCCACAAAACATTAGTACAATTTCAAACATAAGCCAGAGAGACTGTTACTTCTGAACATATGACGGTCCAGCTGTTTTTTTTTTACCTACTACATGGCAAAGTTTAGTTTTATTTCTCATTGTTGTCGAGTTTGTTGATTTGAATTGATATAATCGATGTGGTGTGGAATCATGCGCAACAGAGTAGTGGGACCATTTTTGTTTTCATTGAAAACAACATCAATGGGGTAATCTATGAAGACATGCTGGAACTATTTGTCATTCCTCAAATTCAAGACATTCCAGGAATCATTTTCCAGGAGGATGGTGCACCGACCCAATGGCGCTTGGATGTCCGTCAATTTAGATAAACATTTCCCACAACGTTGGATTGGACACGGCGGGCCAATACAATGGCCTCCTCGTTCTCCCGATATCACCCCGTGTGATTTCTTCTTATGGGGGTACATAGAGGATATTGTCTACCGGACAAGGATATTCTCAGTAATTGAACTACGAGGGAGAATTACGGCAGTCTTTCTTCAGGTTTCCTACGAAATGCTGGAGAACACATGGATGGAACTTGAACATTGCCTTGATGTCGTCTGTGTCACCAACGGAGGCCATGTGGAAATCTATTAGCTAATCAACAGAAAACTTTATCGTTAGTACTTCGTGTATGTATAACAGTAATAAGTTAAATCTTCAAAAATATATGTGTGATTACCAACCAAAGTTGTACTAATCTTTTGTGGATACCCGGTATTACATTTTAATAATTACATGTATTCTGTATCACTAAATAGTAACTTATTATGTAAATACAATTTTTTTAAACCTCAACACAGACCTTGCCTTGGAGGTTATATTTGTATTTTCTCAATAATGTTTAAGATAAGTAATTAGTAGTATTGATAAAGTCAGAAATGGTATTTAGTTTTGATTAAGTGGGCATGTGTTAAGAATTACTTTTGCATTTGTTATAAAATCACTTGTTCTTGTAATTCATTGTAATTTTTTGGGGAAAATACAGTTTATTCTTATTCTTATTCGTAGTTTCCCAACACATTGAAGTCGTCGTTTTCCTCGTGGTCTGTGTTTATACAAGCATCAGTGCTTGTGGGTTTGTTTGAGTTTATATTAGTAATTTTCAAAGTGTGCGTGTGTGATTTGCAAATTGGTGTAAATTTCCGGGTAATTTGCGTTCCGCGTCTTGTCTTTTCCCAGAACAGGGCGGGTGGGGAGCTTGGGAGTGCTTTTGACATTTGAAATTACGAAACTCAACCTACTTAAGGAATCTGGTGTGTTTTTTAAACTTATACATGTATGAAATGTAACATTTTTCTGTCACACCATCTGGATTGCTCGGTTCTTTAAAAAAGTCATGATTATAACCGGTACGATCGTAGATCTCCATAAATATAACCAGTATGAGCATTAAGGAAATCCAAAAATATAAATTATAACTTGTATCTGTATGCAGAAACTCAGATACCATCAAATTATTTTTACTGCCATTAAACATAAAATCATGTTCAAATAACATGTTTGTACACTTTAAAATTCGTTCTATGAGAAATCCATGCTGCCGTTTAAACCCACTGGTACTGAAATCTGATTTAGGTGATAAGTAGATTATTGTAAAGTTTTGTACAAGGATATTTACTCTGTTGTTTTGGGGAAGATGAGGTCAGTGACGAGACATTGTTAAGGAAGTTGGGTTTCTAGCAGCCCCCTCCAAAAAGAGGATGTGTTATTTTTGACAAATATCCATGACCCCAACATATGAAGAGTGGGGAATATTTTTATGTTTAAGCTGTATGTTATGTCATTAGGAACTTAGACTGAAATTTTCCAGGGTAAATTTGCCTCCAGATATCCTCTGGTAATATTTTCAGAGATTTGTATTACCTATTTATAAATATATGTCCATAACCTGATGGAATTCAGTAGGTCTGTCTTTTAACACAGCTTTTATAAATTTCATTTACGGGTGTTTACATTTTTACGTTCACCCGATGACACTGATGGATTTGTATTAATGCTTAATGAATGGAAACAAATATTTGATACTAATTGTTAGTTATATCTAAAATAATAGATTATGAAAGAAGTTACACTTTTAGCAGACTAAGCTGATCAATGCCATTAAACATTCAGAGTTTATTTGAAATACTTTACGTTCATTTTATTTCGTTTTTATGTCATTTAACTTTTATGACATGCACTCGAAACCTTGTAATTATTAACCTTGTGTTTATGTGTTTAGTAGGAAGTTTATCCGAAATAATGTAACATTTCTTCTCCAGTTTTAGTTTTATAATTTCGAGTTTTACAGGAACATTTCAATTTTCTCACTAAGCTTTTTAATAAATACAACATTGCGTTATAATATTTTTCTATGAAATGAAGTGGTAAAATAAAAATTACATTTTCTTAAAAGTAGCAAATTTTATCAACAAATTACCTATTTTATGTTATACTGGTCATTTATGTATTTAACATAGTTTAATATTTTATTTGTAGCTCAATTTGTTGTAAAACATTATTTTTAATGGTAACCTAAACTAAAATAAACGCCACGTACAAGTTAGAAAGCTTTGTGACAATAATAGAGTGTGTTTATTACAACTTTGTTGTATTATAGTATTGTTACAATTAAAATTAAAATCATACTAACTACACTCAATATTGTATTGTATTCATTAAACCATGTTGTTATATCTTTGGTAAGGAAGTAATACGGAAGTAGATTTTTATTTTATTTTCGATTAGTTTTGAATTTTAAGTAACTAAAAATTTTAATTTTTAGATTTTCTCATTACTTATTTTTCTTATTAAAAACTACATAATCCTAACAACAAAAATAATAGTAATAATAAGTTTGCTTTTAAGACCAAGTTAGTTATTTTTATGGCTTCACATTCCCCATTGGGCTATTGAAAAATATGTCCGTATTTCAACGGTGATTAAAATGGATTATAACGTTCTTCGATATTAAAACAAAATTAAATAGGCTAGTATTCGTCAAAAAGTAAAAATATATCTATTGCTTTTAACAAAATTAAAATTGGACACGCATAAAATAGTGAACGAAATCCCAATGGTTGCTCCTACCTGTGTCATCACTCGACGCGCTGCCGAAGACTCCGCTACTTCTGAGCTGGACTCGCCCCTCCATCTCTGGCTTACCCCTAATCTCTCTATACATCCTAATCTCGCTATACATCCTAATCTCTCTATACATCCTAATCTCTCTATACATCCTAATCTCTCTATACATCCTAATCTCTCTATACATCCTAATCTCTCTATACATCCTAATCTCTCTATACATCCTAATATCTCTATACATCCTAATCTCTCTATACATCCTGATCTCTCTATACATCCTAATCTCTCTATACATCCTAATCTCTCTATACATCCTAATCTCTCTATACATCCTAATCTCCCAGCTGTATCTCTGCCTAAACCTAAGCGTTCTTAAAATATCGTCACCATCATCCAAAGGATCGAGTTAAACGGCGTTAAACACATTGTTTTCCTCACATAGTATGAATGAGTTTTTATTTTCCTTTAGGTATCATAATAAAACTCATTTATTTCGTAAATTACAATTTGTTAGGTGAGACAAATCAGTTTTAAAACTAATACTAAATTTACGATTTTAAAACTAAAATCTTCTCGAGCATACAAATGGACTTCTACCTCACATTTGTGCAGTCTGTCAGGAACGCATCCACCTAGTGTGGACAACTTTCAAGCAGTCTAATTTTTACCTTTTTAAAAACAATTCTTGCACTGGCTATGTTTTTCAGGTGCCGGATAGTTTTAATTTTTACAATGTAAAAACTACTAAAAATAAAAAAGTGTTAAGTAAAACGATGAATATAAACAAAAAGGTTAATAAATTTCAGAACAACACCATAAAATGTGTATCCAGTTACACAACTTTAGATGTTAGTTACACTACCATAACCTTATTTTGATATCAGTATATACCGGGTGTCCACAAAGTCTTGGCCTGATTTAATAGCTTTGCTGTACGAAAACCATTAGAGCCACACTTAACTTCTATGCCTTGTTTTGAAGGGAATTTAATCAAGTTTTATTTCATTAAGTTGGTAACACCTAAACACAGCTGATTGACAACAATACAGTTATGATTCAATACAATAACAAATCAGAAATGGTAAGTTTACAAGAGAAATCACAGTGTGTTTTGTGGTTTCACGAGACCCAATCCCCTATAGCAGTTCGACGACTTTTCACGCGAACATTTGGAAGACCTGCTCCTGATGGAAGAAGCATCAAGAGATGGTATTCGAATTTTAGGGAAGGAGGCAGTGTATGCGACAAGAAACGCACTGGACGCCCCCGCACCAGAGAAGAAACGGTAGATGTCGTGCGCCAAACATTTTAGCACAATCCTCGTCAGTCAATTCGTAAAGCTAGCCAAAAGTTACATATCCCACGTTCTACTATTCACAAAATTTTGAAAAAGGAACTTCAATGCTTATAAAATGCAGGTTGTTCAAAAGCTTGAGCCAAATTATTTTCCCCTCCGAACTGCTTTTGCTACCCAAATGCTAGATTCATTGGAACTTGATGACAGTTATTTGAAACGTATATGTTTTTCTGATGAAGCTACTTTCCATTTAAGTGGGAAGGTTAACAGACACAATTTTAGAATTTGGGGGAGTGAAAATCCCAGGATCGTGATTGAACATGAAAGGGACAGCCCAAAACTAAATGTTTGGTGCGGTGTAATGCATGATGGAATCATTGGACCATTTTTCTTTGTGGAAGAAAATGTGAATAGGTTTGATTACTTGGATATGTTGGAGTTGTATGTAGTCCCTCAATTAGTAGAACTGCAACCTATGATAATTTTACAGCAAGATGGTGCCTCGCCTCATTGGGCTAAATGTGTGAGGGATTTTTTAAATCTCCACTTCCCCGGACGCTGGATCGGGCGTGATGACCCGACGAAATGGCCACCTCGTTCCCCTGATGTAACCCCCATGGATTTCTTTTTGTAGGGATTTGTCAAGGACACTGTCTATTCCTCCCCGGTTCCTAATTTACAAACACTGAGGGAGAGAATCATAAATGCTGTGGCGTCTGTAACCCAGGATATGCTAACTAAAACCTGGGACGAACTGAAAAGACGTCTAGAAGATCTGCAGGCCACTGGAGGCGCACACGTAGAGGTGTATTAAGTCTGTACATAGTTATAAAATCTTAAGAAGTTGCCTGTTATATCTGTAAATAAATCTTTATCCTACTATCACTCGTTTTCATGCTATGCGGTTTCCTTATCAGGCCAAGACTTTGTGGACACCCGGTATATTTATAATTAGAAACAAAATGTAAGATGATTTTTGCAAAGGGGACTTCTTTGTTATTTCTAAATCAATGTTCGCGATTGAGGAATAAAACTATTGGTTTCAATACCGAGTTGTGCAAGTTTTTTAAATTTTCGATATTTTTTCTATTTTTTTGTTATTTTTCTATTTCTCTTTCTAAAATTTTTTTTTTTAGTAAAAATTACATAGAGATAAATTTTAGTTTCATTCTATCCTAAAATAGGTGTGTGTGAAATAACAAACAGTTTTATGTCAGTAAGTTATGAGCTGAATATAAATACACAAACTTCTGAAACGGGAACTTCTGTGTTTAGTTTATAATAAACTATTTTAAAAAGCTGCCAGATGAAACTACATTGCTTGTTTCCAAACGCAGGTACACTATTTTGTTAAAATTATATATGGAATAAAAGGAATTTATGAACTACAACATTGAAGGCACCGCTGTTAAGGCTTAAATCCACAACTATTATGGACAAAGCTGATAAACAAACGAATGCAATAGTGGAAAATGTATCTCTCATAGCCTGAACCTAAATAATTAACTTCGTTTTTTATAAACACTGTCTTTTAGTTTATTTACATAAAAAACTTTACAATTGAATTCGTTCATATTGAGGTTATTTTTTTAATCAGTGTATATGCAAATGATTTTGTTTGCATATAATTAGATGAAAACACTTTTACAGAACATTCAACTTATGTGGTAGTTGTATAATTGAAGAAATTATTTATCAATATAATGATGTTTAATGTATTTACTGATAACTCTGAGCGTGGGGAAAATGATAGAAGTTCGTAAAAACTTCTAGATAAGAAAATGGTTGGCAAAGGCTGTTAAAACATGTAAAGTAGCAAGGTTTCTGCAACGATCACTATACGAATGTCAGAACAGATGGTCTTGTTTATTGTTCGGTTGCGTCATTTATCAACAGTTCTACCTAATTCATGCAAGAATTTATGTGCTCAAGCTAATTATTTTCTTATCTGAACAATAACATTGTTTAATGTGCTCGCAGGTGAGTTTTATGTGTCTATGAGTCGAAATGTGTACAAGGCAGATCTTCTAGGAGTTTTTAATTCAATTATACTAGCCTATTCCTACAGCCTGTTTTGGGATCGGCAATCACTTTGAAAACTTTATATCAGAAAATGTATCAATGATTATTTATTCCCATAATATTGTTGTTTTGAATATTTTTGAACAATTAAAAAATTCAGTTAGTTATATTTTATAAAATATGTTTACAGTATTTTCTTAGTTCAGCCAGTGGCGATACTAATTTTATTAGTTTTGCTTTTCCATTGATTGGGCATTGTGCCTGTTGGGATGGCACTTGCATGATTGTTTAAAATAGTAAATTAACTCGAGTAATTAGTATTTTTTTCCACTTACATTATGCCTTAGCCTTTTTTTAAAATATTATTTTATAATCATTTATTGTACCTCAAGATCAAAATAATATTATGTGTAGCTTGTTTCCACTTTTTGTTAAAAAAGTAATTTTCTGCAATAAAGAATTTATTTATTTATTTATTTAACGCCAAGTCTTCTACGCGGCTAAGTAAATAAGTATTTATTATATAACCTGGATGAAAAAAGTAATACAGTAGTATCAGTGGGAGTTACGTGTAAGGCAAAACAAAATTAGTCCATTTACACCGTAGTTGCTTGTATAACATAATTGTCTACGAAAGTGGGGCATTTTAGGGAAATCCTGGTCTGAGCCCCGTATCACTTGTGAATGTAATTCGTTCATATTTTACCTAATAATTTTGAGCCTAATAATTCTTTGCTACACACTTTAATAACATCAAGAATTTTAATTAAATTTGCACACTTCGATTTTTTATCCGAACCCAACTTCAGTCATACATATAGTTACATAAAAAATACACGTACACACAAATCCGTTCAATTTAAGTTATATGATGGAAGGTAAGTGATTTTAGGAAGGAGTTATATCACGGTACATATTTTTTAAGACTCGATCTATTTTTTTGCATTTTTAGTGAATTTCCTGTGGAAAAGTGAACTATTAGCATGAACCTCAAGGTGAAACTTAAGCCCGGGACCACCATAGAAGTTCCTAACATGACCCCCTGAACAGGTTTTTGGGGGTCGTACAAAATTATATATATTTATATGTGTGTTTGCACTCTGGTGGTCGTATTTTTTGTCCGATTTACTTCAAATTTGGTAGGGATATTCCTTTCTATAATCAGTTGGACAAGCTCGTTGGGCAAAACAATCGGAAAATGCTAACCCCCTTTTTTGGGGATTATTCTTTCAAATTTCGAGTTTTTGGGCCCAAAAAGGGTCAGAAAAGGCCCGGATGTAAGATTAATTCATGTAAAAAGATGGGAGTTAGTGAAGCGAAAGTTTTGAGCTCTCTCGTCATTCTAGCATAAATATTTACCGAGTTATTAAAGAAAATTTATATCGGCTAAACACAGTACGTTGTCTTATGGGGTTGTTACATTAGAAAAGCATGTTATTCATTTGTTGGTGTATTTGTATCATCCCCAGCAACCTCGCGCCTACTTTCAAGCCTGACTGGACCTTCTTGTAACCTTATAATACGCAAAATTGTATTCCTAGCATTGCAGGTAAATGAAACCATGAGCCACAGAACAGCCAAAAAATCGATGTTTTCAGATTTCAATAAAATTGGAAAAAATGTATGTTTTTACACTGGTTTTGAGTTTTAAAAGTTTTGTACTATGAGGAAATTCACTTCCCTCACGTCAGCATGCTGTGTGTGAACTCGTTAAACTTTCTCTCACCTCTTTTATAACAATTTGAATGACCTTCATAAGCTATGTCAACATTAACACAACAATTACGTCTCGTAATAAATTGAATGCAGATTTTTACTGAGTTGTTAAATAGGTTGATACGAGAAGAATATAATCTCACAGATTCTCTATAACATTGCTTGAAAGTACTTTATTAATTACGACACATTATTAATGCACTTAATGACGACGCATTTGCACTAACCACTTACTCTTCAAACACATTCTGAATGGCAAATATACATATCAATTGGTTATAGGCCAACAACTTGGATCGGGATCATCGTATGCAGCCTCTGGATTCTTTATTTATATTATTTCTGAGCTTTCCTTAACAATCTAAAAGGTTTAACATGCTTCTAAAGTACTAGAATTCTTAGAAATATTTTTTGTTTCATTTAAATGTTTTTTTTATATTTTTCATTAAGTACACTGTTGAGTACACAGTATAGTATACTGAATGGCATTGCCATAAACCAACGCATTTTACACACTTATTAGGGTATAGTTACTTTTCATATTATGTAAGTAAACTACAACCGAAATTATTGCGGGTAATATTAGTAACTATAATTGCAGGTAAGATCTGGCCCGTGCTGCTACCTTGCGGAGGACAGCAGAACTATTCCCAGTTGTCGATGCGGCAGTACAGTGTGAGTGTACTGTGCCATGAGCCTATCACTATAGATTAAACACCCGTATTCTTAATCTATGCTATTACGGAAATTTCACAGGTTGATACCTTTTAAAAGTTAAAAACACTAATACCAAATATTTCAGAGAAAGTAATCGATTTCTGTGATCTTTGCCACTCAAGAGTAGCCTAAACACGGCTTCATTCAAGAGGTGTATGAAGACGGTGGAATGGATCACAAATCAATTAGCTTCTCTGTAAATATTATACTTAGTTATGTAGATTTTGCATGAGTAATATAATGTTCTAACCCAATTTATCGGCACAAACTAACACTTTAACTTTATAATAAAGTTAAGTTCCTACTCTCTTTACACAAATATAAAATATACCTCGAGACATCCGCCATCCTCGAAGGAGTCAACTGCTCAGTAGAGTCCACACGCTGTCTGTGAAGATGATCGGCAACCTTCTGCCCAACCAAGTTGACAACGAACCCTGTGTCCAACAACGCCACGAACACGCTGCCCATCAGCTCTACTTCAACAAAGAGCCTAGCGTCCTCGGCTGGCAAGCCTTTGTCAACGCCTCCTACTAGGCTATTTAATTTTCCGAGCCACTCGGTCCATTCCGCGGAGGTTGTTCGTTGCGGGCCGCCACGCTCAGACGACCTCCTGATGTCGGAGCTGGCCTCTCGTTTCCCGCCCTGCAGCCACACTGGTTAATCGTCACCCCGGGTCTACCACCCCCAAAATATATGACGACCCTCGGCTTCTTGCAAACTGTGGCAAGGTGGCCTACCTCATGGCACCTAAAACAACGTAGGGTGCCCCTAGGACTGCTAGACTTGCCATTAGTAGCCACGGGCCTTTATTCGCGGGGTCTACTAGAGTTGGAACCCACGCGAAGCCCAGGACACACAGCAAGAATTTGCCGTTCCTTCTTAGAGGACTCCTGACATACTTAAGGTCTCCTATCGACCACAGCCGCGTCAAACTGCCGGTCAACCGTCCTTTTGGGGACGTATGTGGTTTCAGCAACCAGTACTACGTTAGAGGGGGGTGGAGGACGGAAGCTCGACTTCTTACAAAGGTAGGTCTCAGAATCCTCGGCTCTCTCCATCATCTCAGCCAGAGAACTAAAATCTTGACGCCTAACCATCAGTTTGTAATTCGGCCTCATGTTGCTGTAAATGAGGTCCAGTTTTCCTTTCTCAGACAACGTTCCACTACGCCTGATCAAGTTCCTTGATGGTGATGACGAAATCTCTGAACGCCTCATGTTCTCCCTATGTCCGCTTCCGGATCTCCTCATCCAAGTTTCTCCTGTAGCCTGGTGGGAGAAACTGGATCTCGAAGTGCCGCCGAAAAGCCTCATATGAGTACAGGAGATCCTTGCAGTTTCGGTACCAGAGTAACGCTGGACCATGCAGCAGCTCTGGCAACGCCTGCAGCAAATCATCTGGATTCACGGAGTACGAAGTCATCAACTCCTCTAGCCGCTCAAGTAAGGACACAGGATCTCGCCGCCCATCAAATTTAAGTCCCCATTTCCTGACCATATTGCACACTGAGGGACAATCAAGCGGCGGTGCCGCACTCCCCTTGGTCCTCACCTTCTCCTGCCCACTCGTAAGTTCAAGGGTCGTAGGGCGGAGAAGTTTCTCATGACCAACCACAGGTCGCTCTGGTACCTCGGGTCTATAGGGTACCCTAGAGGTAGGAGCATAAGCACACGGCTTAAGGAAGTCAAGGGCAGGCGTGCTCAGGGGAGGCACTCGCTGGCTGAAGTGCCTCTCGTCTGCTTCACCTCGGAAACCAGTGTCTCTCTGAGAGTCCAAGAATTGGCGTTAGGCGAAGTCCCAGGATCTCCTTGACACGTTCCAGCTCCTTGCCAAGTTCTGAGAGCGCAACCACCCCTTGATCTGCCGGAGATGTGACAAAAATCTGTGGCACGGGCGCTGGGAGAGTTGGTAGGCCCAGGCTTGCTGATGTAGTTGGAAAGAACAACGGGGACCCATCCATGACGACTCTTCAATTCTTGGGCGGGCCTGTTTCTTCCAAAATGCCGAAAATATCTGCCTCAAGTCAGCAGACCTCCCTTTGGTGTCTAAATCATACCGCGCCATGATCCTTATCAACTCATCTTTCAAGAGGTCATAAGTCCAATCTACTCGAGTGTCTCGCGGCAGTTTCCCCAAAGACATGGTATTAGGACCGGTATAAGTCAATGAAGTTACCATGCTTGTCGTAACGACCGAAGAAATCGCTGGTCACACAGGTACAGTTGTCGTAACCGTCGGTTCGAGCCAGCCCCAGAACTAGACGTCACTACCGTCGACATAAGGGGGCGTATTCCCCTTTACGGACGTTGTAGTCGTGATAAGGATAATTTTGTACTAATCCCAAATTAATTCAACGAAATGAAAACTCAACGTCAGTTACCAACTACAACAAAATATAAGTCCCAAACGTTCCAACGAAAAATTGAAACCAATAAATAAATTTCAAAAATCAGTTAAATATTTCCTTAACCACTAAAAAAAGATCAGGGTGCTCAAAAACTAACTCTGGAACAGAATAAACGGAGTTAGTTGTACACCAGCTGTCACCCAACAGCAGGTCTATCACTCAGCCAACAGATCAGCACATGTCCACTGGTCTACAGCACAAGTCCGCAGCACAACTGCCAATTTTCAGTCCCTATTCGGGTGCAATTTTCTTGCGACGTATTTTCCCCCCGTAAGAAAATATCCGCAAGAAAGGTTATTTAAATTCGCCGCGGACGTCTCAGCCTACGATGGCTGGGTGACTCCAGGGTTCCACTGGCACTCAGGGGTTTACGGACCGGACCTCAACGCTGGCTTGGGCCTGGCTCATACAATCAAACGTGAAAAAAGTTCACCACAGATGTAGTTTTTAATCACAGCCAGACCCGGCGGGGATTTGACGACGTGGGTTTGACACACACTGCAGCTCGGGCCACGTCTCCTACAGCGATCACTCGCACCGACGAAAATGTCCAGAGTGCCTGCAACACCGTGTGTCTCTAAACCTTATCGGTAACAACGCCCACGACTCCTTGTCGAGTAATCGGGGCCGGCTCGGCTGATACCAACAGGATCTAACGTGTACACTACTGGCTACTTACACAGAATACTTGACACAGTTGTCTTTAATTTAATTTAATGAACCGCCAACCCTCAAAATTATATTTCCAGACTTCGGAAATAAAATAACCAATGAGTTTGAGGCTTAGCGAAATGTGTCTAAATAGATATAATATTTATCTCAGCCCTGCCTGGACATTAAACGCTACTTTGACCCAAGCGTGTCTTGACGGATCACGTGGCAGAAATATTCGTCACCAGTTTTAAACTCGAACAGTACATTAATAATAATAATATAATAATATTCGGGCGAAACTCACCAAATAGCGGGTCACAACCCAACTCAATACGCAGATCTCGCTGCATAGCCAACCACGTCTCCAACGATCCCCGCAATACGTCACGCACGAAACACGTCAGACGCGATCATGGTCGGAGCTCAAGATGTACTGCCTCGCCGAAGCGGCTGGATACCCAGGCTGATAAGCGCTGATAAGGCCGGGTCAAAGTGCGACCGGCCGCGGCCGCTTGCCGCCACTGCCTGCTACCTGTTGCTTGGCTGCCCCGCCGCGACGACGAAATCAAGCCTTCTTTCACCCTCCCCCCCAACTAAACGACTCGTTACAAAATATATTTACTATATTTGTTTTTATTTAAATACTTGTATTTAAAAATACAGATTTCAATTATTTAACAATTTGTATAATCGTCAATTTAATTCATATAACCAACACAACTGTGAAACTATAATATAAATGCATAAATACAATTTCATTAAATACTTAATTTGTGATAGTATTTTTTATACGATCGATAGGTTTACCTGATGTATCCAGTGAACTCGTAACCGATGCCAACAAGTATCATAATTTTAAATCGACTTATAATATTATCTGAGTATAGAACACTTCCTCCCTTTTAACTTGCATAGTTTCATACCCGATTGAGATGGATTACTACCTCAATACACCGCTATCTCTTTCAATAAGTCTTGTTTAATACCAGTTTTACAGGACATACATTATCGAATGAATTAATAAATACTTTATTGGGTCTAATAGTTTTATTGTTTTATCTCACAGGTGGTTTTAGAACAACCAGATTCCGAAGAACAGTTGTGGCCGCCTCTAGAATTCACAACTCCCTTCCAGTTCTGGCATTTCACTTGTGCTCTGGAACGAATCAGATTGTAGTAAAAATAATTAAATTGGAACATTTAAAAACTAAACAACGTGAAATAGAAAAATATGAGCATCTTCAGTACGATAATTCAGTCAGTTTACATTGATAGGTGAAACCAGGCAACACTAATACTTTAGCAAAGACAAAACTTTATTTTGAAAGTAAAAAATATTTTCAAGATCACTAATTTTCTAATAATCTGCAAAACAAACGGCTACCTAATGCAGAGTGTGACAATCTAGAGTACCATAGTAGCACTTAGTTCTTTTGTTTGGTTATTATTTAATTAAATTGTCAAATAGATTACGTTTATTTTGTTTTCACATTCAAGCCATCAAGCATACGCTCTCGTAGCAGTTCTCTGCACAGTTAACCGTAAATCGTCCCACTAACTGTGGGAAACAAAGTCCTGGAGCTCAAGAAGGCTGCAAAGTTTTTAGAGAGCTATTGGATATAAAGCATTAGATATAAAACATTACGGGTGCAGGTTTCACAAACGGCCAACACTCCCTAAAATTGGGGGCCACGGATAAAGCAGGAGAAAACTTTTGACTGCAGTCCAGGCTGTGCTTACGTCCGATGCTGAGGTGAGAGCAAATCTGCTCAGGAAAGAATGTTACGAGACTATACATCTTTGAACCGTACTGTGGCAAGCCAGTAGCCCTGGCGCTTACTTTGAGATCGTCTTTATAGCTTTGCCTGAGACGATCTCTTCCTGAAAATAAACTGAAATAGTCCATTGACGGAAAAGTTGAATGATAAAGGAAGTACAAGATTCTACCCTTGACTCATGGAAAGCAATCCGGGTTATCTGGTTTCCAGAAGTTACAAGACTACAAGATTGATGAGAAGTGATATATCGCAGCCTAAGAGAAATTGACTTTTTACTTTCTCCCCTTATACATAGTATATGGAGAAATTATTGTTTTCGTAAAAATTTTCGAGTTTGAGTTGTTAGTGGAAATATTCGTTTTGGTGCTCCCTGAATCCAAAAAAGTGATTTTTACGTGATGTCTGTGTGTATGTCTGTCTGTCTATCTGTATGAATGTGTACAGAGCTAGAGACGACACCAGTGAGCCGATTTTGATTAAATGTGGTATGTATGTACTAATCCACGATATCTCCAGGCGATTTTTGAATTTTTAATTTTTAATGGTAATTATCCCCCCAAAACCGCTAAAAACATTAAAAATCCAAATTTCTGAAAAATGGCTAAGACGATTTTAATTAAACTTGATTAGTTTGTATACATTTAGGTTTCCAACAAAATTACACCACCCGCATTTCTGAAAAAATCGGGTTCAGAAACTGCAAGACTTAAAACATCAAAAATTCATGTTAAAAAAATTACTTATCGTCATTAAAAATAGCTTAAAAAACAAAATATTTCAGTACTTCGCATTATTGTTCTACGATTACTGGTTGCGGATAAAATTGAAATTTTCATTTTTCAGTAACCACAGTGCGTTGTCCAGTGTTATTCATATGGAAAATACAAAAATTTCCATTTCTCTCTTATTTACTGATCAATTTCGTTAAAAACTAATACCCAGGTCAAGTTAGTATAATGTATTCATTAAAATGGGCTAAAAGGGAGAATGTATGTGTCACTTTCCTGATACCTTTTATTTCTAACTCAATTCCCAAACTGGCATGCCTATGTTTTAGTCAAAACATACCTAAAAAAATAAGGGGGGTAGAAAGAGTAACACTGCTGAAGAGCATTAGTATAACTGAAGCTCAAGACGACTATTTTTTATCATCAAGCTTGGAAATCTCGTGTGGGTAGAAGATTTAAGCGAAGACAATAAAGCACTCACAATGCCATTTTGGATAGGACATTGACTATGTGCAAAGAGTCAAAAAGATCGACCTATACTAAATATAAGCTGTCAAAGCAGTTTGGGTTAACATAAAAATGTCAGCCAAGGGGAAGCGGTTGGCCTGCCTGGAGGTTGTAGTGTGACGGGGATGGCTGAGTGGTTGGCCTGCCTCGAGGTTGTAGTGGAACAGGGATAGCTGAGCGGTTGGCCTGCCTGGAGGTTGTAGTGTGACGGGGATGGCTGAGCGTTGGCCTGCCTTAAGGTTGTAGTGTGACGGGGATGGCTGAGCGGTTGGCCTGCCTGGAGGTTGTAATGTGACGGGGATGGCTGAGCGGTTGGCCTGCCTGGAGGTTGTAGTGTGACGGGGATGGCTGAGCGGTTGGCCTGCCTTGAGGTTGTAGTTTGAAGGGGATGGCTGAGCGGTTGGCCTGCCTAGAGGTTGTAGTGTGACGGGGATGGCTGAGCGGTTGGCCTGCCTGGAGGTTGTAGTGTGACGGGGATGGCTGAGCGGTTGGCCTGCCTTGAGGTTGTAGTGTGACGGGGATGGCTGAGCGGTTGGCCTGCCTGGAGGTTGTAGTGTGACGGGGATGGCTAAGCGGTTGGCCTGCCTGGAGATTGTAGTGTGACGGGGATGGCTGAGCGGTTGGCCTGCCTGGAGGTTGTAGTGTGACGGGGATGGCTGAGCGGTTGGCCTACCTGGAGGTTGTAGTGTGACGGGGATGTCTGAGCGGTAAGCCTGCCTGAAGGTTGTAGTGTGACGGGGATGGCTGAGAGGTTGGCCTGCCTGGAGGTTGTAGTGTGACGGGGATGGCTGAGCGGTTGGCCTACCTGGAGGTTGTAGTGTGACGGGGATGTCTAAGCGGTTAGCCTGCCTGGAGGTTGTAGTGTGACGGGGATGGCTGAGCGGTTGGCCTGCCTGGAGGTTGTAGTGTGACGGGGATGGCTGAGCGGTTGGCCTGCCTGGAGGTTGTAGTGTGACGGGGATGGCTGAGCGGTTGGCCTGCCTGGAGGTTGTAGTGTGACGGGGATGGCTGAGTGGTTGGCCTACCTGGAGGTTGTAGTGTGACGGGGATGGCTGAGCGGTTGGCCTGCCTGGATGTTGTAGTGTGACGGGGATGGCTGAGTGGTTTGCCTGCCTTGAGGTTGTAGTGTGATGGGCATGGCTCAGCGGTTGGCCTGCCTGGAGGTTGTAGTGTGACGGGGATGGCTAAGTGGTTGGCCTGCCTGGAGGTTGTAGTGTGACGGGGATGGCTGAGCGGTTGGCCTGCCTGGAGGTTGTAGTGTGACGGGGATGGCTGAGCGGTTGGCCTACCTGGAGGTTGTAGTGTGACGGGTATGTCTGAGCGGTTGGCCTGTCTGGAGGTTATAGTGTGACAGGGATGGCTGAGGGGTTGGCCTGCCTGGAGGTTGTAGTGTAACGGGGATGGCTGAGCGGTTGGCCTGCCTGGAGGTTGTAGTGTGACGGGGATGGCTGAGCAGTTGGCCTGCCTGGAGGTTGTAGTGTGACGGGGATGGCTGAGCGGTTGGCCTGCCTGGAGGTTGTAGTGTGACGGGGATGGCTGAGCGGTTGGCCTACCTGGAGGTTGTAGTGTGACGGGGATGCCTGAGCGGTTGGCCTGCCTCCAGGCACACTACACACAACAACCTCCAGGCAGGCCAACCGCTCAGCCATCCCCGTCACACTACAACCTCAAGGCAGGCTAACCGCTCAGCCATCCCCGTCACACTACAACCTCCAGGCAGGCCAACCGCTCAGACATCCCCGTCACACTACAACCTCCAGGTAGGCCAACCGCTCAGCCATCCCCGTCACACTACAACCTCCAGGCAGGCCAACCGCTCAGCCATCCCCGTCACACTACAACCTCCAGGCAGGCCAACCGCTTAGCCATCCCCGTCACACTACAACCTCCAAGCAGGCCAACCGCTCAGCCATCCCCGTCACACTACAACCTCAAGGCAGGCCAACCGCTCAGCCATCCCCGTCACACTACAACCTCCAGGCAGGCCAACCACTCAGCCATCCCCGTCACACTACAACCTCTAGGCAAGCCAACCGCTCAGCCATCCCCGTCAAACTACAACCTCAAGGCAGGCCAACCGCTCAGCCATCCCCGTCACACTACAACCTCCAGGCAGGCCAACCGCTCAGCCATCCCCGTCACACTACAACCTCCAAGCAGGCCAACCGCTCAGCCATCCCCGTCACACTACAACCTCCAGGTAGGCGAACCGCTCAGCCATCCCCGTCACACTACAACCTCCAGGCAGGCCAACCGCTCAGCCATCCCCGTCACACTACAACCTCAAGGCAGGCCAACCACTCAGCCATCCCCGTCACACTACAACCTGGAGGCTAAGATGGCTAAGCGGTTGGCCTTCCTGGAGGTTGTAGTGTGACGGGGATGGCTGAGCGGTTGGCCTACCTGGAGGTTGTAGTGTGACGGGGATGGCTAAGCGGTTGGCCTGCCTGGAGATTGTAGTGTGACGGGGATGGCTGAGCGGTTGGCCTGCCTGGAGGTTGTAGTGTGACGGGGATGGCTGAGCGTTGGCCTGCCTTAAGGTTGTAGTGTGACGGGGATGGCTGAGCGGTTGGCCTGCCTGGAGGTTGTAATGTGACGGGGATGGCTGAGCGGTTGGCCTGCCTGGAGGTTGTAGTGTGACGGGGATGGCTGAGCGGTTGGCCTGCCTTGAGGTTGTAGTTTGAAGGGGATGGCTGAGCGGTTGGCCTGCCTAGAGGTTGTAGTGTGACGGGGATGGCTGAGCGGTTGGCCTGCCTGGAGGTTGTAGTGTGACGGGGATGGCTGAGCGGTTGGCCTGCCTTGAGGTTGTAGTGTGACGGGGATGGCTGAGCGGTTGGCCTGCCTGGAGGTTGTAGTGTGACGGGGATGGCTAAGCGGTTGGCCTGCCTGGAGATTGTAGTGTGACGGGGATGGCTGAGCGGTTGGCCTGCCTGGAGGTTGTAGTGTGACGGGGATGGCTGAGCGGTTGGCCTACCTGGAGGTTGTAGTGTGACGGGGATGTCTGAGCGGTAAGCCTGCCTGAAGGTTGTAGTGTGACGGGGATGGCTGAGAGGTTGGCCTGCCTGGAGGTTGTAGTGTGACGGGGATGGCTGAGCGGTTGGCCTACCTGGAGGTTGTAGTGTGACGGGGATGTCTAAGCGGTTAGCCTGCCTGGAGGTTGTAGTGTGACGGGGATGGCTGAGCGGTTGGCCTGCCTGGAGGTTGTAGTGTGACGGGGATGGCTGAGCGGTTGGCCTGCCTGGAGGTTGTAGTGTGACGGGGATGGCTGAGCGGTTGCCCTGCCTGGAGGTTGTAGTGTGACGGGGATGGCTGAGTGGTTGGCCTACCTGGAGGTTGTAGTGTGACGGGGATGGCTGAGCGGTTGGCCTGCCTGGATGTTGTAGTGTGACGGGGATGGCTGAGTGGTTTGCCTGCCTTGAGGTTGTAGTGTGATGGGCATGGCTCAGCGGTTGGCCTGCCTGGAGGTTGTAGTGTGACGGGGATGGCTAAGTGGTTGGCCTGCCTGGAGGTTGTAGTGTGACGGGGATGGCTGAGCGGTTGGCCTGCCTGGAGGTTGTAGTGTGACGGGGATGGCTGAGCGGTTGGCCTACCTGGAGGTTGTAGTGTGACGGGTATGTCTGAGCGGTTGGCCTGTCTGGAGGTTATAGTGTGACAGGGATGGCTGAGGGGTTGGCCTGCCTGGAGGTTGTAGTGTAACGGGGATGGCTGAGCGGTTGGCCTGCCTGGAGGTTGTAGTGTGACGGGGATGGCTGAGCAGTTGGCCTGCCTGGAGGTTGTAGTGTGACGGGGATGGCTGAGCGGTTGGCCTGCCTGGAGGTTGTAGTGTGACGGGGATGGCTGAGCGGTTGGCCTACCTGGAGGTTGTAGTGTGACGGGGATGCCTGAGCGGTTGGCCTGCCTCCAGGCACACTACACACAACAACCTCCAGGCAGGCCAACCGCTCAGCCATCCCCGTCACACTACAACCTCAAGGCAGGCTAACCGCTCAGCCATCCCCGTCACACTACAACCTCCAGGCAGGCCAACCGCTCAGACATCCCCGTCACACTACAACCTCCAGGTAGGCCAACCGCTCAGCCATCCCCGTCACACTACAACCTCCAGGCAGGCCAACCGCTCAGCCATCCCCGTCACACTACAACCTCCAGGCAGGCCAACCGCTTAGCCATCCCCGTCACACTACAACCTCCAAGCAGGCCAACCGCTCAGCCATCCCCGTCACACTACAACCTCAAGGCAGGCCAACCGCTCAGCCATCCCCGTCACACTACAACCTCCAGGCAGGCCAACCACTCAGCCATCCCCGTCACACTACAACCTCTAGGCAAGCCAACCGCTCAGCCATCCCCGTCAAACTACAACCTCAAGGCAGGCCAACCGCTCAGCCATCCCCGTCACACTACAACCTCCAGGCAGGCCAACCGCTCAGCCATCCCCGTCACACTACAACCTCCAAGCAGGCCAACCGCTCAGCCATCCCCGTCACACTACAACCTCCAGGTAGGCGAACCGCTCAGCCATCCCCGTCACACTACAACCTCCAGGCAGGCCAACCGCTCAGCCATCCCCGTCACACTACAACCTCAAGGCAGGCCAACCACTCAGCCATCCCCGTCACACTACAACCTGGAGGCTAAGATGGCTAAGCGGTTGGCCTTCCTGGAGGTTGTAGTGTGACGGGGATGGCTGAGCGGTTGGCCTACCTGGAGGTTGTAGTGTGACGGGGATGGCTGAGCGGTTGGCCTACCTGGAGGTTGTAGTGTGACGGGGATGTCTGAGCGGTTGGCCTGCCTGGAGGTTGTAGTGTGACGGGGATGGCTGAGCGGTTGGCCTGCCTGGAGGTTGTAGTGTGACGGGGATGGCTGAGCGGTTGGCCTACCTGGAGGTTGTAGTGTGACGGGGATGTCTAAGCGGTTAGCCTGCCTGGAGGTTGTAGTGTGACGGGGATGGCTGAGCGGTTGGCCTGCCTTGAGGTTGTAGTGTGACGGGGATGGCTGAGCGGTTGGCCTGCCTGGAGGTTGTAGTGTGACGGGGATGGCTGAGCGGTTGGCCTGCTTGGAGGTTGTAGTGTGACGGGGATGGCTGAGCGGTTGGCCTGCTTGGAGGTTGTAGTGTGACGGGGATAGCTGAGCCTAACATCTATTTAATTAAGATTAAAATTGGTCTATCTTCAGCGGATAGTCTAGCTACTTTCTTCTTTTAGGAGAAGTTAAGCAGGAAACTTACACTCCTGGTTGGAAAGCAGCATGCGTAATGACATTTTACACCTCCTTACTCCTCAAGAAAATCTACACTTCCACACCGAATACTCACTCTATGGTTGCTGGTGGCAGATCGTTCCAGTACTGAACTTCTCCTGAAGCAGTGCAAACGTATATCAAGGCCGCCAGTACTAGCGCGAATGCTGCTATTAGGAACACTGATCGCCACTGATGCAAGGAATTCTGATGAAAGAAAAAAGTGTACATTTTATGAACATCTTCGAACAAGACTGACTTCAACTGCTCGAATTATTCTAAGCTTCCCATAAAATGACTGGATAGTGTAGCAGTTATAAATATTTACTATCCCCTCGAAAATTCATAGACCGGTATCTATAATAATAATGCTGTACGATTATAGAAAAATAGCAAACTATCTACACCTATTATGTGTTGACGGTCATAAACTCAGTATCATAAAATAAAAATAAAGGGGATTTCTTCATGTCATTGGTTTTTTAATTTAATGAAATTATGAATTATATAAATGTATTATTTATTTCTTTACAGTGTAAATAAAGTTTTTCTTTCATTATAGATTAAAATCCGTTATTTATTTTTTATGTGGAGTTAAAACAGAAGAGCGTTGCTATTACAGTTTGTAGCCATCAGTATTTTTTTTATTTACATATAATCTTGAAACATCTGTTCTTGTTGCTGTGCTAACATTTTTCATTAAATCAACAGCTGTCAAATATAAAATTAAATCAGTTAATATTCTTTTATAAGGCCTAAATTCAAACCTTTAAAGCCTGTGGGGTGAAGCCCTGAGCACCAATGTAAATTATAAGGGATTTCTACAAATCTCCTTGAAAATACCTTTCTAACCATATTCGTGAATTTCTCCTACGATGCACACACGCTGAGAAAAGAGCACGACAATTATTGTGCTTGCCCATATAATGATATAAGCAAACTTCATAATCAGAATTTTTTCTGATCAATCCTGAACATAATCTAGATTTTTTCGAAACTAGTCCTGTCTTCTATTTATTATTACTCGGCTATTAACTATTGGCTTCTGAGAAAAGGCTAATCTTGAAGAACGAGACAAGGGTGTGGACCGCAGATCCAAACCATAGGATGGTTCTTTACGATTTTTGTTTTAACTTCACTTGCCACACTTTACAAGTGAGTTTTAACGCTTAAACAAAAGTAACCAAGAGATCCTCGTTTTTAGTTATCAGTACTCACGTCTGGTATGAGCAGACCGTTGAGGTAGGGTATGACGATGCCGGACAATGATGCTATGCCGTTGACCAGCGCCATGACAGTGCCGGCGTAGTTGGGGGAAAGGTCGAGGCAGTTGACAGTGATGCTGGGGTAGAAACAGCCCATCACGCCCATGCCGAGGACCAGGCACAATGTGGCCATTTGTCTGTCGCACTCTACCAGAGAGGCAGTCACCATTCCGATCGCGCAGCCTAGAAAGGCTGTGGAACAATAGACACTAGGGAAAGTAATCAAGAATTTCAAAGCTGGTTCAATAACGCAATCATATTTAGTAGAGGATACAGGAAATGGAATATATATTATGTAAATACTAGTGTATGATAAGTATGATGTACACGTATGATATTGATACCTTTCCTTCTCACTCAATCACTGTATAATACGCCCTATGTTTCCCAGCCTTAGTAGCAAGAGGTTAAGGATTCTCAAGAACATTATTCACCTTTGGAAAGGCGAGACGATCACATTCTACAAACTCACTAAGCAGAATTGTAAAATATAAGATAAGAAATCTCGATAATACTGTCATCGTCTCGTCAACTACATAAAATTTCTACAATTAAAGACCATAAGTTCTGATATAGGTGGATTAATGTATAATCTATATCTATAAATCCGAAAACCCGGTCATCCCACAGGCCAAACCTCTACAACCATCCCTCAGCTAACAACAAACCTACAACCTTCATTTGGCACGTAAACACTCTTTTCATAACTTAGGGAACCACAAAGAAGGGATTTAAAAAAATTCCCATAGGGCTATGCCCCACGGGGCTTCAAAGATCCAATCCTGTGTTATTCTTATGGACATTCACTTCAGTTTGAGCTGATGACAATTCAGCTGATCATGATTCGTAGTAGTTCTACGGGTCAATCACAGAGTGCAGGACACACAACTGTCGTATTCCTGGGCGAAACAGGGTACGATGGCAGTTAATAATTTATAATTCCAGTTTAAAACTCTTTAAAAACGACACTTTTCAACTCTGTTTATTAACATTCTCGAAGTAGATAGGTCGATTTTTGTATTTATGTTTGGAGAGTCTTTTCTTCCTAGAACACTTTGTCAACTCAGTTCCGCGTATTTGTCATTTTCTTAGCGGTATCTTACTCGAAAAGAGTACAGTTTTACATAAGAGAGTAAATATATTAATTCTCCCTTAATGTTTATGTTATTAAGTACTGACCCTATCATCCACGAAAGAATTTACTTTTAATAGTATTTTTAAACTCCAGAAATTTGTCTCCACTACGTACCCACTGCGGTGAAGAGCTTTCTAGAAGTCGTGACAGACGTGACTCCCTTGACGAGGAGGAGGTCTACGAGAATCCCCGCCAACACTGCGGTGGTGCCCATGGCGACGTAGAGTGCCGCAGTCCTCAGGCCGGTCTGAAACGTGAACTATATAGAAAATTTTAATCGTGGGATGGTCGAGGAGCGGTATTTACCATTCTTGTCTAATGAACGAAGCATTAGAGTTAGAGGTTTTGTAAGCTGAGGGATGATTTATTCGTAATCTACCTCCTTTATTGAAATTCACTTGAAGTAATAGGCTACGTACCTTATCAGTTGTCAATTCTGAATTACTAGATGACTAGTTTCGGGACTACTGTTCTATTTTGCAATTCAGTTGTGAAACACGTAGTCGTTGTCAAAGTTAAAAAAGGAAGAAGAAGGGAAAATAAGATTCTTCAGCTTATTGCCCGCACCTTAAAGGTCCACTCGTGTTCGTTATTCCCTCAGTCTGGATTTATCATTGGTCGGCCAAGCTAAACGAATCAAATGTTTGTGTGTATTCGAGTCCCCGTACGTGTATGTTTGTGACGTGTAATTTTATAAAATTTGAAAACGACTAATATGTGATAACTAAATTTCAACGAGACGATTTCAAAATGGGACAACAGTCCCGAAACTAGTCACCTACTACTAATTCAAGACAGACATCGGTTAAGGTACGTAACCTATTGCTTGAGGCTCAGAAATGACTATGAAGGGAACGTTCACATGATTGGCTTCAACCGCTACAGAGTCCTCTGGTCACAACCTTCTTGCAACATTGACAAGGCAGCGTTTGCGACTGCTGATCGTCCCGTCGGGTCATTTATCCAGTTATTTTCACGGAACTGACTGCATTTTAGAGGTTCTCGATGTCACCAAACGGCTAGCTTGAGCATACCCGGCTTTTATTTATTATATTAAAGATTAATCTTTTTATGAACTGTTTGAATTCCCTTGTGCAAATTCTCTTGATTTTTTAAAATTTGCAATAGCCTATATAATAGTCTATAGAAGATTGACACATACCAATATTTATTATAATTCATAGATTCAATTGAGTATATAAAGACACAATAATAAAATATTTGTTGATTGAAATTAATTGTTGTTTTGGTTAAATGGGGGTTTGTATTAGAAATTTACTATCTATTATTATAGAATGTATTATCCTACAAGAGAATAAAATTAAACTAGGACCATTAATATTCATAAGAAGAAGTTTTAAAACCAACTTGAAGGTTAGTTATACATGACACAAAATAACCCAATCGAATAGGCTGTCCAAAAATATTGATTACGGTACTACAAAAAGTATATCATTTTTCAATATTTCTCAATAAATTATTGCTCCAAAAGTACTTGTAGAAATGGAAGCCTAAACTTGGAAGGCGTTTTATCTAACCACAGTTAGAACTTGATTGCTTCTGGCAATTGAACAGCATATTTTAAACAGACTCAATAATTCTGTTTATTTCGAATTCCTGCCAAATTAAAGCTTATCTAAGTTATTTTACTTCAAGCTTACCTTAATAATAAAAAAATAGTGATCCAAATCAATTTCAGGTCTGAAGAGTCATCATCAGTATGTATAGAAAAAGTTTGTATTTAAGTCATCATCTGTAACTAGATTCCGTATAGATCTCACACATACATAAATATTCATAAACACGATTTAAAACACTGAAGAGACTTTACACAATATTTTTTGGGAGCTCCGAATTACCCTCAAACTTATCTTGGCCAAGGTCAGGAGGTTAGGATGGGAGCTCCGAATTACCCTCAAACTTATCTTGGCCAAGGTCAGGAGGTTAGGATGGGAGCTCCGAATTACCCTCAAACTTATCTTGGCCAAGGTCAGGAGGTTAGGATGGGAGCTCCGAATTACCCTCAAACTTATCTTGGCCAAGGTCAGGAGGTTAGGATGGGAGCTCCGAATTACCCTCAAACTTATCTTGGCCAAGGTCAGGAGGTTAGGATGGGAGCTCCCAAAAAATATTTCTTAATGTTTCTTCAGTGTTTAAAATCGTGTTTATGTAAATTTATACTCGCAGTAATAAGTGTCGAATCTTGACGTAATCCAGCTACGGATGATACCTTTTTACAAACTTAGTTTCCTATACATCCACTGATGAGTCTTTGGACCTGAAATCGATTTTAATCACTAATTTTTTTATTGTAAAATAAGCCTGGAAATAATATAAATAAACAATCCAGGGGCTATACTACGATTCACTTCTAAGCTATATACTATCGAACCTGAGCTATAGAAAAGTTCAGGACGGTCCTCATATACTTGGGCAGGTCTGTGATGATGGTGAAGAAGCCCCAGTCGAATCCCATCTGAGCGATGACGAGACCCCACAGCGGCACTGACCTCAGGATGTGGCGCCACGGCGTGGGCGGGAGTTTCTGGTAAAATAATAGGGTCTTAGAGGCAGATGTTTGATGGATTTTGTGACCGTCAGCAATATAACCTACTTGAATAGCTCAAGAAACATTGTTTTGAAAATGACGTACATTTATGCCTGTAAAATGTTTAGTTATTAAATTTTATTAGTTCAGAAAATCTTTTAACAGTCACTAGGTTTGCTTCGTTTATAAACCTTTGGTGGTTAGACAGTTGAATCGTAATAAATGTAATGTTTACAGTATTTTTAAGATATTTATTTAGGATAATGAGGTATAATAAGTAAGACTTTTTGCAATTCACCATTCTTACACAATTTAAATTATTTTATCATAAACATGCGACAGATACAATTTCGCTAATAACTCGTTGGGAAAAATTATACAATTAATACAGCATTTACATTATACAACTAACATAATATTCTCAATCTCTTGTTTAATACTCTAAAGTACCTTGTCTTTATCTATATAAAAAAATACAGCCAAATTACTAAAGGAAAAATGTAGACTTTAGTTAATAATGAATCCTAATCTAATTTCTGACACGTTTAAAAATATAATTCCAAAACAACTTATTGAGTGTGTCATTGGTCAATACGTGATTTGCAGAAATTATCATTATCCCTCAATAACCAGTTGACGGGCTTAAAACTTCAAATTTGGATTAGTAGGGTTTCCGCACGGATTCGTGCCCTTTGGGATTTTCAATTAGATCTCTCCAACAACTCCTCTGGTAGATCATAGGTCTAGCAAGAAATTACTTGGACGTGGTTGGGCATAAATCAAGGCTAAACGCACAATCATGTTTAACATGTGATTGTAAACGTGTAAAAATCAAGCATCTGAAAAGTTCAAATTTGGGTTTTTTACTATTAATTATATCCCTAAACTGAAGGATAGGGATCCTCAGTGAGGGATCTCCTCCCAAAGTCATCCAACGACAGATTCGTTTAATCAACTTCCAACAGGTTTGTTCTGTTGGAGATTTTCCTGCATTGTTAAATGTTACCTACATTTTTCATGGTGACCTCGGCATAGTATTTGTCCAGATATCGTTTCTCCCCCTCAGTCAGCCCCGGGTAGTCCTCTGGTCTGCTGTATCCATAGTTGAGCCACAGACACACCCACAGCAGACCTACGGCGCCGTAGACGTAGAACAGCACTGTCCAGTTGGTCCAGCTCAGCAGTAGTCCGCCCAGGCTCATGGATACCACGTTGCCGAAATTCATTCCTAGAAGACATTCATATAGTTTAGATAGGTTTATCTTTTTACACAATCAAACCAATTTCGTTTGAAAGCTAAATAATAATTGAACAGATACAGTTACTTTTGAGTGATTATAAGTTCCAAGTGACTGGTCGAGTATTATTTTGAGATGTTATTCATCCCCCGGAAGAAGGTGGTCTCCAGGAATGGGAAAGGTAATGTAGGAACAGCAGATTTACCCTAAAAGCAAGGGAATCTCTTGTCAACTTATTCAGCACGTGGACATAGGGATGAGCAAGGTTTATTTGCTCTCAAATGCAAAGAAACCGTTGCCCTGTATGGCATGTCTTCCTTCTCAGGCAGCCCTCTAACACATCTAGACTACAGTCCAGTGCAGCATCCTTTCCCGGGTCGCTTGACCCTCTACCCTGGAATGCTTTAAGATTGTGTCGCGTTTCCGCCTAAAGGCAGCAGCAAAAAAGTAAGGATTATACTTTAGAAACTCCAAATCCTCAGGCTCAGATTTATTTCATTAAACTGGCCCCGGGAAAAACAAGGAGATATTTAGGTATATAATAAGGGAAAAGCTGGTCACACTGGTTTGCCACAAGAAATTGCCAAAATTGTAACAACTTATAGAATCTATTTTAATGGTGTAAGTAATGTGGACCTGCCCATGATATTATTATGGAGCTCAAACCTCTCAGGCCTCCTGTGTTAGAACTCCCGTTTATACACTACTCGTTTCCCACAGTTTTAAATCGATGTAGGCAAACAAATGAAGAATAAGTAGAACCAAGTTTGTGGGTGTGAGAACCCTTAACTGAGTATCATGCTCACGCACATTTATTCTGTGTACGTCCTTCTGGGAAATGATAGTAAGTTAATTATTTTTGTTAAAGTAAATCCAGCTTTTAGAATAATAATGTCTTTGGGGGGAATCCTGTCAAAATTCTTAGTCTTAGTAATTTAACTGTGGATACTTATATTTAGGTATTAACACTACTCATTCCTTACCGGCGTATACAAGAGATCCCAACCGGCCTCTTTCTTCAACCGCTACCCATTTGGCCAGAATGGTGTTTGTGGAAGGGTAAAAGAATCCCTGTAAATTACAACACATTGATCACAAAAGAAATACAATATTTGGGATAATTGGAGCATTTAAAAAGTATGAAATATTGTTCTTCTGTGTTCGTGATGAACTATAATACCCCCGTAGCAGCAAACCTGTGTACTCAGCGAATTTCCAATGCATATATATGTATATTAATACCACATAAAGCCACATACCAAGTTTCATCAATATACATTCATAAATAAACGATTTATGACATTTTAATTATTCTCAATAAGAATAACATGGCGGCTGAGTATGCAGGTTTGCTGAAGCAAGGAGTATAAAAAATGGGGTTTTATACAAATATCAATACAACTCATGTAGGTAAAGCCACATACCAAATTTCATTAATTTATTTTCATAATGAAGGGAGATAACACATTACTTATTCTCCATAAGAATAACATGGGGCTGAACACGCAGGTTCGCTGCTACGGGAGCCATTAGGAAAAAATTGTTTTTTTTGAGCAAATATCAATGGTGCACAACCAGATGAAGTCGTATACCAAGTTTCGTCAGTATACGTTGATAAATAAGCGAGATATAAAATTTTTATTTTCCTCCATAAGAATAACATTTGACAACGTACTGTGTTTAGCACTTTCAATATCTCGGTAACCAATTGACGTAGAGAAATGATCAAAATACCAAATTGTGTGTTTTTTTAAGCTTAATCCAATGGGAAAAACTAAAATTTGAATATTTCCAAAATTATATGTAAAAAATTCGAAAAACCCATTTTTGGAGTACAAAACCCCCTCAAAATACCCCTTCGGATAGAGCGATCTGGCTGGTTTTCGAACTTAAAGTCATAAATGTTGCTTTATACGTTTATACCAAATTTCATCAAAATCGGATAATTTTTACGAGAGTTATCGTGCTCACGGACATATATATATATATATATTAGAGAATCAAATTCACAGTAAAGGGCTACTATAATATAAGTATAAAAACATGAAAATAACCATGAGTACCCTGTTGAATACATTTTTTAATTATACTTGCACTAACATGTTTCGACTTAAAGTAATGATCACAGTGCTAATCCATATATACCAAAGCCAAAAGAAAGACAGAGATAATATATTAAATACCATGCAAATTCAATCAAACAACCCAATTTTTAATAAAATCATAAATATAAGAACAGGCTCAAAACGATTGCACCAATAAGAAAAAGTAAAACAGCTGTCTATTATCATAAGCTTATATTTACGTTTTTGTTCATAACACCAAGAGTTAGGTTAGCCCATTATGAATTAGCACTGTGATCATGACTTTAAGTCGAAACATGTTCGTGCAAGTATAATTAAAAAATGTATTCAACAGGGTACTCATGGTTATTTTCATGTTGTTAACTGTATATATATATATATATATATATATATATATATATATATATAGTTTCGAACGAATGGTGTTTTTGGGGTCTGGGGACCTCAAAACGAAAAGTTATCATGGTCCCGGGCTTAGGTCTTACCATGCCGACTACGGTAATAGCTTCTTCCCTATAGGGGAAATTCGCTAAAATCTTGTATATACCTTCCAAAGAGTCTCAGGAATTATTCACGTCTTGTAAACCACTTACTTGTCCTTAAAATATAACTTTATATTTCAGATACAAAAGGTATTTGTATCACTCGGCTAGTGATGTTTTTGGAACGTGATACAAATTAATAAAAGCAATTTATGAATATAACATAATGATTTGAAAATGTTTTTGCAGCTCACTACGCAAGTAAAAGTTAAAGGGGGCAATGCCAGAAGAATATGTGTATATTTCAGTTTGGAAATATAGTGGAAATATAGGACAAGAAACAAAACCAAAGTTGGTAAAATGCTGGACCAAAAGACTGGGGGGGATATCTACATAATGTGAAGGACCATTTCCATCATCACCATAGCAAGGGTAACATCGGTGTGGCTGTAGGAGTATCACCTCCTAAACATGAACAATGTATTTTCCCGTAAACACATTTTAAACAAACACATGCGTTAATGAACTATAAAGACATATTTAACAATTAATTCGGAAACTACTTAAAGCTTATTCTAAATAACCATATAATATTTAGTTGTAAGTTTAGTCACTAAATTAAAAAGCCTTATGTATTTAAGATCTATTCTAGCAGCATTTATCAGCTAACCTCTTGCAACATGACTCGACAATGTTTAACATATTATTCATGGGCCTTTCTAAAAGTGATACTTTCATCGTGCAATTGCCAGCACAAGGGATAAGGAACCAGAAACGACTACAGTCACACTCTCGCCGGATACAGTCTTGCTTATTAGATGTTTCCCAATTGCAAATCATGATACTCTATTTATAAATTATCCTAGAGGATGCCGAAGCAAATTATCTTATGGACCAGCTGAGACCGATGTAATGGCGCTGATAAGCGAAGGAAGCTACCCACGATAAATAGTGCAGAAATTACTTCCGTGGTGGTTCATATACCTGGACCAATTGGTTTTTAGTAACTGCAAACCTGAGAATCCTACACATCGGAACAGATCTCTGTCCCTGAAGAATCATAAAAATTTTTAAAAAACTTCTTATACACTAGAATGGGCAACACAAAGGGTTTGCAAACCCATTACGATTTCTCTACTTCCTATATTACCTGACTGCTTCCCATAACCACCATGAGTACTACGATGCCCCAGAGACCTCCCCTGCTAGCTGCCAGTGGGGTAGCCAGGGTACACAGGGCAGGCAACAGCACGGCGAACGCCAGAGTGTACTTCCCTCCGACCCTCTCCGCCAGTGACCCCGCGGGGATCTGAGTTAAGCCGTAGCCCCAAAAGAACGAACTCAGCACCAGCCCTTGTGTTTGCTCGTCCCACGAGAACTTTCCTTTGTCCTGTAGCAAGATAATATTCATTACATGATTTAATGCTTCATCCAAATATTAAAAGACAGTATACATAGGCTATGCATATGTGTTTAACTTTATTTTATCGACCCAGGACTAACGCTTTTTAAAAAGTTGCAACCATTACTATCTTCAGTTTGAATTCAAAACATAAAAAACTATGTTTTGCACCAGTAGAATCGTATCATTTATTCAAAATATTCTATATTCTAACATCTATTATGGCTAATTCTGTTTGTTAACCGCCTATCGCTTCACCACAAAGCATCAATATGTACTTATTGTGCATATTTCTTGCTAAAAATAGCTATATCGTCGACTAGCTGGAAGGTTTGCGTTAACCGGAGGAGATTTAGGTCAATCAGCATGGAGAGTTCATACACTCCTCTTATTCCTCTTGGTAGCTTTATTTCAAATGTGTTCTGCATTCAATATGTTCGCCGTTGAACTATCTTGATTGAAGAACACCTGGTTAGCTAATCTTTTAATCATAAACACTTGAAGTCCACAAGATTAATATGACAATATTCAAGTCTCTAATGAACTTATGAAATGAAATAGGCCTATTTTAGCCTTGAGTGAATTAGCTATCTTAGTGAAATACTTAGTGCCACTATCATGTCTAAAATAGGGTCTATACCAGTTTTGAGGCTGACATTGGGTACATCAAATGAAGTTGTCATTACATATGTCTTTTGGCTGTCCATTATGACAAACTTCCCTTTCACCTTTGATCCCTCCATTTGCAGCGGCTGGGGACGGAAACTCCGGGTTTGGTCCCCAACCTGAAAATGTATGGTCCCTGGCTGTTGTACATGGATACCCGTCAGTTGAGTTGACCAGTTGGAGGGCAGAATGCGGGTCCCCTGTTTCAGCCTCATCATAGCTGTCACAGGGGTACACAGGGGAGTTGACCCTCTGAAGGGTAAATTTGGCTGTCGTCCCATCCCACTCTTTCCTTTCCCGCTGTATTCTATCCTTCCGGTAACCTTCGTCAAATTTCCGCTTGTGTGCTTAGCATGCTAGGGTTTCCTAATCCAGCAACAATGAATAGGGCCACTGCGCTGTGGATATGACTCAATGACCTTCCACTGTCCTTAAAACACAAACACGACACTGTATACAAACATTCACTGGCAAGGGCAATACAAAAAAATAATGTAAACATAATGATCCGCTATAAAACAACGTATAAAAATAAAACCAATTGTTTTGTACAGATGCAAAACTGAGCATGGATTGTTGTGGGGAGGTCATCCCTCGGTCCTTAACCCTGAGTGGTAAACAAGTTATTTCCGTGCAGTTCATCCCACACCATGCGTGTATTTTAACACACCTTGTCACCAATCGTGCTCTCCAGTCCGTCGCCGTCGAGAGGGCAGGACTCTAATGTGCCGGCAGCCGCCAACGAGTGGTTCGTATGTTGAGGTTTGACCATCTCTGTGATCGCGATGGTGATACAGAACCGCATGATGGCGGACACCATCACGCCGAGGAAGCAGATCACGCAGATGACGTATCTCCGCGGCACCCGCGACAGGCAGGGACACGCTGCCGAGGTTATCACCACAAAACATAAAATGGTGGATAGGGTTAATACAATGTTTAGTTATAGTTGGGGTGTCACAGTGCCGAATCTCTCAGTTACATCTTAGGGTTAATACAATGTTTAGTTATAGTTGGGGTGTCACAGTGCCGAATCTCTCAGTTACATCTTAAATCGACTCAAATCTTTATGGCAAAAGAATTTGAACAAACGTCTACAATACTTATTTATATAATTAGAGTTCCTTAAAATCATCATAATATATACAACGACTTATCTTTCAACTTGTGTTACATTTTTCTGAAATATTAATACAATTAATGAACAGTATAAATATTATAACAAATAAAAGAACAAGAATATACCGTAATCTCAGAAATGTCAGAGCATTTATTGTATACAATAAATGCTAATTTAAATCAGGTTATTTATAATTTTAATTATTTTATAATCAAGAGTGGTCCATGTATTCAGACAGATGATAAAATTAATTATGGATTAAAAATTGTTTCAATTCTTTTCTAATTTTATTTAAGTTGCTTCAAAATTTAATAAATTTAGGTAATTTATTTAAAAAGGTCACACCTGCTTGTGAGGAAGATTAGAACAAAGATTTAGTCGATGTAGTTGGGGCCGTGAGAGATTAGAATTTGTAGTACAGTATTATAATTATGAAAATACTTTCCTAACATTTGGTCACATTTAAATTTGGAATATAATATAGTTTGAAATATATAAAACATGGCAAGTTTAACATTTCAAAATCCGTAAAAGTATTTTTGCAAGTATCTCTGAATGTTAAATCTCCAATAGACTTTTTTAAGGATAAAAAGTATTTTAAGTTCCTTTTTGTAACAGCAACTCCAAAGAGTAATACCGTACGACAAATTTGGATATATTAAGCCGTAATATGCGATCAGTCGCATATTTTTATGGCAGTACAGTACTCATGATAATTCTGCGAAACATAAATGTCCAAGGATACCTTTGAACACAAAATAGTTAAATGATCTGACCAAGTAAGTCATCCATCAATATAAAGTCCTAGAAACTCGTAGAGCCAAATTTCAGAATTTTACCGTCAATCATAATGGTTGGGCATTCATTATCCTCAAGATTTTGGTGGCAACAACATTTAATAAAACTTGGTTTTGAATTATTAGTTTTTAGATAAATTTCATCAAAAAATTGAATACACGAAGTTAAACCATTAAAAGCCTTAATTTATAATTCAGAAATGGTATTTTCTGATAGACAGAGAGTTTTATCATCTGCATATTGAATAATATTTGAAAATTCTACTGACTTATTTGCAATAATTAACATACAACAAGAAAAACAATGGCCCAAGTATAGAGTCTTGCGGTATTCCAAATTGTAATTGTAGGCTTTCAGATAATGTACCAGATATTTCTACTTGCTGCCTTCTATTTGTTTGTATGGATGTACCAAACCAAACAATAAAACAATATGTCAGTTGGTAATAGCAATTGGTAACTTGAAAAATACGCAACTGTCATCACACCTTGTTCAACACAGTGAGAGGGAACTCGAGGGCAGAAACAAAAGCTGTTTAGTTTGATTGAAATTAGGTTCTATTTGGTTATTCCAGGTAAATTTATCATCAATAACGACTCCTAGTTTAGTTTTATTAGGAACCTTTTGAATTTAATCTATATCGTTTAAACTGGAAGTATGGCAATCAAAGGTTGTTGATTGCTTTTCAAAATCTAATTCCGAGTTTCCAATTTCCCATATCGCTTTTGCCTATTTTTTTAATAAAAAATGTCAGTAGGGTGCCACATGTTAAATGGCAGTCTCCGTGTACCAGATTTACTTTACTTAACAATTTTTTGTGAGATGGATTTCCATTTTTTTTATTGTTTATATTATTACTATCTTTAGATATTTTCCACCACAAAAAGTATTTTATTTTCTGCTTACCTATAAATCCATCCAAAAACACTCATTTATGCAGCAAAACACTCATTAGTGAATTTCCTTTGGAAAGTGAACTATTAGCATGACCCGCACGGTGAAACTTAAGCCCGGGACCACCATAGAAGTTCCTAACGTGACCGCCTGAACACGTTTTGGGGGGTCTTTCAAAATTTTATATATATATATATATATATATATATATATATATATATGTGTGTGTGTATGCACTCTAGCGGTCGCATTTTTTGTCCGATTTACTTCAAATTTGGTAGGGACGTTCCTTTCTACAACCTGTTGGACAAGTTCGTTGGGCAAAACAATCGGAAAACTCTAAACCCATTTTTTGGGGATTAACCTTTCAAATTTTGGGTTTTTGGGCCCAAAAAGGGTCAGAAAAGCCCCAGATGTAACATTAATGCATGTTAAAAGATGGGAATTAGAAAGGTGAAAGTTTTAAGCCCTCTCTCGTCATTCTAGCATAAATATTTACCGAGTTATTAAAGAAAATGTGTATCGGGTAAACACAGTACGTTGTCTTATGGGAGTTTTACACTAGAAAAGCCTTTGTTAGAGTACTTTTATTATCCCCAGCAACCTCACGCCTACTTTCAAGCCTGTCTGGACCTTCTCCTAACCTTATAATCAGTAAAATTGTATTCCCAGCTTTGCAAGTAAATGAAACCAGGAGAATCAGAACAGCCAAAAAAACAATGTTTTCAGATTTCAATAAAAATTGGACAAATGGATGTTTTTACACTGATTTTGAGTTTTACAAGTTTTTATGTGGAAATTCACATCCCTCACGTCAGCGTGCTGCGTGCGAACTCGTTCATATATTCATATATAGATTTATTAAGTTCTACAATAGAGTATATTTCAGTGCAATAGATTTTAATTTAGTACGTCAAGGAGTTTGTGGTTTTATTTCCTCAATTAAATATGCTTACAGAGTTCTCGTACTACTAGTAGTTTTACATTTAATTTAAACTGTGTCAATGTAAATAAACGTTTTGCTTAGGCAAGTCAAACCAAAACTAATTAGTGAAGTATAGTAACCAATATTACAGGTCACTACGTCATATATGGTAATGGTACAGTATTATAAACACCGATTAGAAAATTACAGACAGTAAATAGCAAGTAACTTTTACTTAACACTGATACACTTTTGATCTCGTCAGCCTAATATGCTTGCAAATCATTGTATATTGCTGTATAAGTACAGGCATGCAGATAAAGCGTATCTTCAATAACGCTAGCTTTCACGTTATAGTTAATAAATTACGTGTTTGCACTAATTTTAACGTTTATAGTTCCAGAGTTTTTATTTTCTACAAATATCATCATTCCTTTTTTCGTAGTTACTTACAAAGAGGTAAATAAGTAGGAAAACTTACCTTAGTTCTTTACTTATTTCTTCCTATTACTACTTATTGCTTTAAATTCATTTGTCATTCCATTTACTTACATGATACGATAGATGTTGTGTACCTACCTTGCATGTTTCCTTCGTGTACGCTACCTACCACTGACGCAGTACTAGCAGCGTCCGTGCGGCAGGTTTTCTCGTATATTGTACTCTAGCTCGCATCTGCTTTACACTTGTGTTTGCTCTATCCATTTTGTTATTACATTCGTGTTTTCGATGTTTCATTGTTTCTGCCGTTTGACTTTCGGAACGTAAAAATGTCTTACACCACGTCTAGGTGGCATGGAGATTTCCTATCACACTGGATAGCAAAGACGAATTAAAAATTGTGTGCAAATTGTATGGGTTCCCTTCAAAATTCAAAATCTTGTTTTCTTATTGATTTTAATTTTATTGATTGATGTATGTGTTAATTTAACATGTTAATTTCTATTGAAATGCTCATATTGACCAACTGCCATCTAACTCATCCAAAGTTATCTTTATTCTGACAATCTCCAAGTAAAAATAAGAATCTTTCAAAATAGTAAATAAGTCATTCTTTTTAGCGAATTTCCCCTATAGGGAAGAAGCTATTACCGTAGTCGGCATGGTAAGACCTAGGCCTGGGACCATGATAACTTTTCGTTTTGAGGTCCCCAGACCCCAAAAACACCATTCGTTCGAAACTGTATATATATATATATATATATATGTGTGTGTGTGTGTGTGTGTGTGTGTGTGTGTCCGTGAGCACGATAACTCTCGTAAAAATTATCCGATTTTGATGAAATTTGGTATAAACGTGTAAAGCAACATTTATGACTTTAAGTTCGAAAACCAGCCAGATCGCTCTATCCGAAGGGGTATTTTGGGGGGGTTTTGTACCCCAAAAATGGGTTTTTTGAATTTGTTACATACAATTTTGGAAATAGTCAAATTTTATTTTTTCTCATTGGATTCAACTTAAAAAAACACACAATTTGGTATTTTGATCATTTCTCTACGTCAATTGGTTACCGAGATATTGAAAGTGCTAAACACAGTACGTTGTCTAATGTTATTCTTATGGAGGAAAATACAAATTTTATATCTCGCTTATTTATGAACATATACTGACGAAACTTGGTATACGGCTTTATCTGGTTGTGGACCATTGATATTTGCTCAATAAAACAATTTTTTGACAAAGGCTCCCGTAGCAGCAAACCTGCGAACTCAGCTCCATGTTATTCTTATGGAGAATAAGTAACGTGTTATCTCCCTTCATTATGAAAATAAATTAATGAAATTTGGTATGTGGCTTTACCTACATGAGTTATATTGATATTTGTATAAAACCCCATTTTTTGTGTTCCTTGCTTCAGCAAACCTGCATACTCAGCCGCCATGTTATTCTTATGGAGAATAATTAAAATGTCATAAATCGTTTATTTATGAATGTATATTGATGGAACTTGGTATGTGGCTTTATGTGGTATTAAGATATATATATATATATATATATATATGCATTGGAAATTCGCTGAGTACGCAGGTTTGCTGCTACGAGGGTTTTTAGTCTCATGGTGTTAGTTTAATTATTCTGTGGGGTGCTCCAAGCAGTCAAAATCTAGAGAGGATTTTTCATCTGCAAAAACGTGCATTAAGGTATATTGAAAGTCTAATGGGACGGGATCAATAAGTTGGGTACCTTATATTCTTAGCGGGCCCTGTTCAATTTTAAAGCCGTGTTATTTTCAAAATCCTCCAATGAGGTGTTGCTCCAGATTTCACACGATATAACACCAGGTTTCATGATACCTGTCATTCAACTCAACACAACCCATCCCTATACCTAAAAAACATCACTTCCCTTCTGCCATCAAAGAAATAAACTATCTTCTTGATTAAAAAGATACTCTAGAAGAACATTTTTTGTCTATAAATTGTACTCCATTGATGTATTTCTTACGGTTTGATTCTATTTCCACTTTGTTTTTTGTGAGGTGTCCTGTCTAATACCACTTTGCGTCCGTATGTGCGGGATTCCTGTTTTTCTTTCTTTTTTCATAAATCCTTCAAACTACTTCGCAATCAACCAAAACGTTCTCCACGAAATTCCTATTTCTAGGAACCCTAGTATTTGTCTAATATTCTAATTTAATTATCTTTTAAAGACAACCTCCCTCCTCGTGGAAAAGGACATTTTTGACTGGTTCTACGCTGCAATTTCAATCAGTATCTCAGGACTAAGTGAAACTTTATACTAGTAAATGTAATGAAGGAGTTTTTCATGAACAACAGCAAATGCATTGTACCACATAATACTGAGCATATAGTAATCTCTGTCTTTTTAACTCTTTTGAATATTTTCATTATGTTTAAATATTATTATTGACACTTTAATTGTTCTACTAATTACTATTACAGTAGTTATTTTTCATTGACGGTGTCTATGCATGTTTTCAAATGTATATAAGTAGTGAGTTTAATATTTATTCCTATTTATTTGTATTAGCGAATTTCCCCTGTGGGGAAGAAGCTATTACCGTAGTCGGCATGGTAAGACCTAGGCCCGGGACCATGATAACTTTTCGTTTTGAGGTCCCCAGACCCCAAAAACACCATTCGTTCGATACTGTATATATATATATATATATATATATATATATGTGTGTGTGTGTGTGTGTGTGTGTGTGTGTGTGTGTGTGTGTGTGTGTGTGTGTGTGTGTGTCCGTGAGCAGGATAACTCTCGTAAAAATGATCCGATTTTGACGAAATGTGGTATAAATATGTAAAGCAGCATTTATGACTTTAAGTTCGAAAACCAGACAGATCGACCAATCCGAAGGGGTATTTTGGGGGGTTTTGTACCCCAAAAATGGGTTTTTTGAATTTGTTACATATAATTTTTGAAAAAGTCAAATTGTAGTTTTGACCATTCGATTCAGCTTAAACAAACACACAATTTGGTATTTCGATCATTCCTCTACGTCAATTGTTTACCGAGATATTGAAAGTGCTAAACACAGTACGTTGTCTAATGTTATTCTTATGGAGGAAAATAAATTTTTTTATCTCGCTTATTTATGAACGTATACTGACGAAACTTGGTATACAGCTTCATCTCGTTGAGGTCTATTGATATTTGCTCCAAAAAATCGTTTTTGCATAATTCTCCTGTAGCAGCAAACCTGCGTACTCAGCCCCCATGTTATTCTTATAGATAATAATTAAATGCTCTGTCTCCCTTAATTATGAACATAAATGAATAAAAACTGGTATAAGACTTCACCTAGTTGAGTTATATTGACATTAGCATAAAAACCCATTTTAGTGTTCCTTGTTGCAGCAAACCTGCGTACTCAGCCCCAATGTTATTCTTATGGAGAATAATTAAAATTGTATATATCGCTTATTTGTGAATATATTTTTATGAAACTTGGTAAGTGGGTTTATGTAGTATTAAGACATTTATATCTCCATTTGAAATTCGCTGAGTATGCAGGTTTGCTGTGACGGGGGTATTTTTTTTACATTTGTTGGTAATATTGATTTCTTAGACTACGATTGATTTTTATAGTAATCGCATGTATAAATCCATCTCGAAATACTATTTAAGTAATATTCGAAGTACTATTAAGTAGTATTTCATCCAACTTGCGTGGCTGTTACATGTTAAACGTAAGTCGTTCTACTTACTCACGTTAATGCTGGTTATTGTGTATTAGTGAATTTCCTACGAAAAAATGTACTACTTTATTAGAATGACCCGCACGGTGAGACTTAAGCTCGGGCCCACCATAAATGTTCCTATCGTGACCCCCTGAACACTTATTGAGGGGTCTATAAAAACTTTATACATAAATAAATAAATATATATATATATATATATATATATATATATATATACATATAGCCACTTACCAAGTTTCATAAAAGTATATTCACAAATAAGCGATATATACAATATATATAAGCGATATATATATATATATATATATGTATATATATATGTATATATATATGTGTGTGTGTGTATAAAGCTAACTATATGTGTGTGTGTGTGTTCGCATTCTAGCGGTCGCAATTTTTGTCCAATTTACTTCAAATTAGGTAGAGACATTCCTTTTTATAATCAGTTGGACAAGTTCGTTGGGCAAAACAATCGGAAAACTCTAACCCCCATTTTTGGAATTTTAAATTTTCAAATTTTGAGTTTTTGGGTCCAAAAAGGGTCAGAATAGTCCCGAATGTACACTTATTGCACATTAAAGAATTGCACGTAAAAATCCAAAGATGTTAAGCCCTCCCTCATTATTCCAGCATAAGTACTTACCGAGTTATTAAAGAAAATGTTAATTGTAAAAATACAGTACGTTGTCTTATGGGGATTTTACACTGGAAAAGGCTGTTTTTCATATCTTAATATCGTTTTATCACCCCCAGTGCCCCTATACCAACTTTTTTCTCGACTAAACCCCCTTCTAACTTTATAATGTACAACATTGGCATCCTATTAGTGAATTTAAATATAACCAGGAGCATCAGAACAGCCAAAAAATAACATTTTTTAATTTTAAAAAATACAGGATAACCATTTTTTCATGAAACATAATATTGTACTTCTAAATAACAGTATACGCATACAAATTGCCTGTAATTGATATAAACTGAACTTTAGTAAATTTGCCAATACACCACACCAGCTGATTTATGTTGCAAACATGCCAGGAGACTTGAATTGAAATGGTAATAGGTAAAACCGCTTAGCAATTCTTTATTTGCCTGGTTTTAATTAAATATTACGAAAACATAAATGTATATGATAACAAAATCTCTACCATTTTATTCTAATAAGTCTCAAATGCAAACATTAATAAAGATAACTACAAATATATTTCGTCCGGTTTGCATGAAATATTAAAAAAGGTCAAATACTAATCTAAAAAAGTAATCTTCCCTATTAGATTTGAACCCTTGACTCCTTAATCGATGGCCTAAGATTAAATAAACATTGAAATGTTATTTTGAAGGATTGACAAACAAAAACTTATTTCTTTTTAGCAATTTCACATATTTTCGTATATACGTATACAGTACTTTATTTATAAAACCTATATATTTATCATAACACAATGACCATCCTGTATATGTGTTTACTTGTTCTCAGATATTATTTAAGTAATTTCTAGTTAATAATAACTTATCAAGATATGTTTACGTAAAGTTTGTTGTTACTATTTTGATTATATGTGTATTTAGAAACATTTTGCAAAGCTAAAGTTTTAAAATAATTCAAAAAAGTGTACTACATAGTATGCCAAGTTAAACCTGCTATAGATTTTAATACGAATAATTAACCTTTTACCACATGTAATCTACAACAACTTTTAAAAACAATTAATAACTAAATATTAAAAATTATTTACACATTGCGACAAATAATTGATTGTGTTTTATTCACAGTAGATTAAGATACAGTCTAATGTAGACACCATATTAATAAAAAATATTACTATCTTAAATAGGGTTTACTTTTATTACAAGTCTCACAAATCAGATAACAAAAAAGAGTATCTTGTCCTACAACAATATTAATAACGAAGTAAGTGAATATATGTAGTAATGCAGTTGTTAAAATATTACTTTTCTAGACGTAATTAAGAGCTATAACTTTTAACTTCAGCGAGTATTTTTCAATTGGAATGAATTAACACTAAACTTCAGCCTTCTGATTGAAACTCAACACTCAAGGTTTGCTTTTCGTCACAAACTTCAGGAATTTCTTTATTTAACTTCCATTTATGTTTCTTCTCCCATTTCCATGCCTTTATTTATTCTGCTCTCCTGGTTTCATAGACCCTGTAATACAACATCATAATTAACTATCATCCTGTTAGTAATAAACGGTATCAGGAAACTGACACTTACTTTCTCTCTTTTAGCCCAAATTTAATGAATAAATTATTTTTCATTTACTAAAATATAGAATAAAAAGCATGGTCGAATGTACAGAAAATCTTCTAAACAAGTTGTTTTCAAAAATATCCACCCAAATCCCTGTTTTGGAGGCACGACAGAGTCATTGCTGCACACGTGGTTTTAAGAGGGGAAATGCCCCCTATTCCCCCCAGGGTTATTAAGGGGCAACATATTTCGAATTTCCTCTGTTGGTCAATGCTAACTTGACAAGCATATCAAGTTTGAACGAAATTGATCAGTAAATAAGAGAGAAATAGTAATTTTTGTATTCCCCATATGAATATCATTGGGCAATGTACTGCGTCTAGCGCAAAATGAAAATTTAAATTTCTTCCGCAACCAGTAGTCGTAGAATAGTAGTTAAAGATACTAAATTATTTATTTGTTTGAGCTCTTTTTAATGGTAAATAGTAATATATTTGATATTTGATTTTTTTATGAAAAATCTAAAAAACTGAATTTGTTATATTTTAAGTTTTGTAATTTCTGAACCCGAATTTTTACAGAAATGCGGGTGGTGTCATTTTGTTGGAAAACTAATGTTCTACATACGACTAAATTTTAATCAAAATCGTTAGAGCCGTTTTTGAGAAATCCTTATTTTTTCATGTTTTTGGCAGTTTTGGGGGGATAATTACCCTTAAAAATCAAAAATTCAAAAAAATAAAAAATGCCTGGAGATATCGTGGATTAGTAACTACACACCAAATTTAATAAAAATCGGACCATTGGCTAGGGATCTACACGTCCATACAGACAGACAGACAGACACACTGACATCACGTAAAAATCACTTTTTTGGGTTCAGGAAGCACCAAAACGAATATTTCCACTAACAACTCAAATTCGAAAATTTTGACGAAAACAATACTTTCTCCATATACTATGTATAAGGGGAGAAAGTAAAAATGTAATATTTTTAAAGAGTTTGTGATTTTTCATCATCTTGTCATTTTATCCTATTTTTTTGTAAGAAATTAGTAGATTAACCATTATTACTATCAGCAACTGATATAGGTAACTCATCTAAAGGTTATATTTAGTCTATGCATGTAATATAAATTAGTTAAATGTTAGTATAACTTTGAATGTTCAGACTACTCCCTAAAATAAAAAAAAATATGTTAAAATATTTCAACTAATATTTCGGAACTGGTTTAGAACAATCTTTATGTACAATGATCTAATCAAAATCTCTAATAATTTACAGCATAAACAAATCTTTACCTTTGTTCATTTATTCGAGACTAAACAACCCGATGAAGCTTCGCCCGCGTAAAGTATGATAGTTGTTTGCTGTCCAATCTGTTTTTAGCCCGTGGAACAAATACGAATCAAGATTAGCTGTTTGAATTTTCATCAGCTCAAACCAATTGAATGTCCATAAGGAATACATGGTAACTTTGGGACCCACCGGGGCGGAACACAGGGAGAATTTCGAAATACCGTTTCTTAGCAAGTATCTAGGGCCAAAGAGGGGCCTATATGACAAATTTAAACTCTCTAGGTCTTATAGTTATGGAGATTTCGTGATAGGTCAATCAGTGGTATTTGGATTTTATATATTAAGATTAATAGTTTGTGTACTTCCTAGAGTGGCAGGGTGCTTTATTACACTAACAACACTTACTGTTAAGGTATTATTTAAAATTATGTTGTAGAAAGAGTATAAATGGGTGCGTGCAAGGTTTACTGTCATGAATAACAAATGACAGAATCTTGTAAAAAAATATTAAACAGGATTCAATAAATTATGTCTCACAACACTATAAATTGATTATCTTTTACCGTATGTTTCATATTTTATGTATTTCATGTAAGTACTGTATTAATATAAATATATTTGGTTGTTTTTCTTCTTTTTTTTTAAGACACAATCTATTGTATACCATTTAAGTGTGTCAATACGTATCATGCTGCTCAAGACAGTAACCAGATTTTAGGAACATCTTTCACCTATGGGTCTATACCTCCCTGTGCGTGATAACGTGGTCCTATCTATAGATAGCGTGCCCTAGTAAATATAATCAGAGTACATTTACCTGTATTAAACTTCAACAAAAATCATTTGTAAAACCAGTATTGACTCACAGGTACAAAGCTAACGGAAAATGAAATAAAATATTGGCTTTAAAATAATTAAGATTCCAATGTAGTAAAAATTAATTTCTAAGTTGAACCAAATAAAGTATCTGCTTTATTTCCTGATTTGCCAGCACTCTCGATATACTGTTATATTACCTGGGAATAACCACCTCCCTGACGGTTTTCCGGAACCCGTGATCAGTCGGACAAGTGAGGTCGTCCACCAACGTCATAACTCTCTTCTCGCTTCTAAATTTCAATCCTGACCTTGAATAGAAACACAGGTTAGAATCTAAATAAATAATTTCTTTCCCAGCCCTCTCATAAATACGTCAGGAACTTTTAACTTTTCGGCTACTAGCTTAAGACATTATCTAGCGTGACTATCTAGCGTCTGATCTAGTCAATGTTGCTATACTTTCATTTCATCATAGAGTCCCAGTAATGTTTAAAAAAACGATTGACTCGTTCATTTACGTACATATTCATCCCAGTGACTTTCTGAGTAAACCTACCCCAAGTAAATAGTTTTTAAAAGACTTTACAGAGCCGATCCAAAGCTGAACCAAAAAATATTATATAATTTTGTCCAACAAAACCTTGATTGAGGCATCTCATAAATGGTAAGTAAATTAATAGTTTCCGAAGTGGAAAAATAAGATCAGATGATTTTATAGATAGAACCTGTATTTTTGAAATTGTCTACTTCTGACCGGTTAAATTGAGTCAACTTTGTTGAGGTGTGGATCTCCTGAAGTGTTAGTCGTGGGAAGTGGATCGAGTTAGTAACTCAGTTTTACTATTTCCTTGCAATAGACTGGGAGATAACTAACAAAAATACTGTTTTATTAAGCCCAAGTGTAATTCAGGTGAAGAAGTAGAGTTATTTGGAACCTAGGGTTAAAAGTTCTCAATAAAAACCGTATGGAAAGTAACGAGAATTCGCAAGAATCACATATGCAATTGATACATCAGGTTATGAGCTTACAAAGTTTACTCCGACTATGATCTGTATAGACCGGGGAATTGTTTCTCTTCCAGCCCGGCAGACCGAAGACCGTCGGTTAAGGGCCATTCCTCCGAGGCACCCATCCCAGGCTGCAAGGAAGATCCACTACTCCCTCCAAGGACTTGGACTAGACTGGGTATCCAGGCTCAACTAGGTGTCAAGCCCCCAGAAGAGACAAGGAGGAACCAAGGAAGGGAACTTGTCGCGCTGGATAGCCAAAAGACTTACCAATAATGTGACAGCTTCATTTAGCTGTACCCAATGCTAATAATAATATAGACCAGTCCAAGAGCCGTCGAGGGCCGACCGGGGACTTAGAGATGCAAATGTATTCAGTGAGCTTTTGTTTAAGACTTATATAAATAACTGCGCTGTAATTACAGTTATATACTTATCCTCTGATGGTACTGATGGGGGATCGTTCCATTACTGCAAACCATAAGTAAAATAACGAGAATTCGCAAGAGTCATATATGAAATTGATACATCAGGTTATAAGCTTACATAGTTTACTCCAACTATGCGCTGTATAGACCGGGGACTTAGAGATTCAAATGTATTCAGTGAGCTTTTGTTTAAGACTTATATCAACAACTGCGCTGTAATTACAGTTACATACTTATCCTGTGATGGTGCTGATGGTGGATCGTTCCAGTACTGCACTTCTCCTGATGCAGTGAAGATGTACACGAAGTTCGTCAGCACCAGTACAAAAGCCACAGTCAGGAACACGGTCCGCCATTGGTCCATCGTGTTCTGGTAAAATAATAGATACATATTGGTATAGTTATATAAGATATATCTGGAAAGTTATGAACGCAGTTTTCTGGCCAGCAACAAAAACACCCATCATTCTCCAATAATCACTTTTGTGATATCTATATGTAATTAGAAACTAAATGAGGAACCTTTGAGAACAGCGTGACACCCATCAACCTTGTACTTGTGTGAAAGGTTTTGGGGAGAAATCTTTAGCAGAAATATCCAAATCTAATAGATCTCTTTATTTATAAATTTACTGATACTCACGTCTGGTATAAGCAGGCCGGTGAGGTAGGGCGTGACGATCCCAGACAATGCTCCTATGCCGTTGACAAGCGCCATGACAGTGCCGGCGTAGTTGGGGGAGAGGTCGAGGCAGTTTACCTTCAGGCTCGGGTAGAAGAAGCCCATGAGTCCCATCCCAGTGATCAGACACCAAGTGACCACCTGCTTGTCACACTCTGCCAGCGAGGCGGCCACAATACCGACCGCGGGTCCGACCGAGGCTACGGAACAACAGGGTACTGTGAATTGTTAGATAAGGATTTGATACCACAGGAGAACTGAATTATACGTCTTTCTCTACGGAAATTATGTGCAGGTCACCGGAATGAAGGGAAATTGCAGGGATAGAATAAGTGAAACGGGATAGCAACACCAATTGTTGAAGGGCAAACTCCTGCGCACGATTTTCGTTAGTCCTCAAAGATTAGGCCAGAGCTACCTTTCTAGCTAATTTACATTGCATCTATGTTCAGGTAAGCAATCAGCTGGGGGTACACCTAAGAGGGATCCAAAGTTAAGGTGAAACTTATTAAATGAATATCCAAAGGAACACTTAAAATGTATCAAATCTCGTCAATGGTTTTAGTCAGATGAAAAGTAAAAAATAAGAGGCTCTTCAGAACACTAAAAGGTAAATGAAAGTAGTTAAAGTTGTATTTATACAATAAATATTAGCAAATTAGTCATTAAAATTTAGGACATTATACACTTTCCTTATATTCTGCATTACTAGCAGTCATTTTGGATTACATGTAGGCCTACTTTATTCAGTAGTAAGGTTCCTACAATACCTTTTTATACTGTTTACTTTTAGTTATAAACATACTTTTTGAATATTATACGTACCCACTGTGGTAAATAATTTCCTAGAAGTGGTGACGGAAGTTACTCTCTTGACCAGGAGGAGGTCTACAAGAGCCCCGGCCAACACTGCCACCACGACCATGGCCATGTAAGGTGCTGCAGATCTCAGACCTGTCTGGAACGTTAGCGATGTAAATTAGTTAAGGCCAACTACATAAACTGCAACTGTCCTTAACCATTAATGCTCCGTATACGCATGGGCTGGGCTTGCTGAATGTTGATATTAAATGTGGTAAGCATGTTGTTAGAGTTAGCCACCATAGCACAACGCTGCCTTAGTGCTCTTCCTCTTTCTCTATTCTTATTCCTTGCTCTCTTTCGTTCTACAAATCAGCGCCGACTCTGCGTATGGAAGAGTCTAACACCTAGTAGTGGCTTTTAAAGATCTTTGTAGTGCATGACAGAAAATTTGTCAATGGGTAAACCCTCCCCATTAAAATGTTATGCTCAGAATTTATAGTCTACAATCCACAAAATGCAAAAAGTACCAGTTTTAACAGTAAATATTCATTTCTAACTTAAAAAACTCCACAAGAAGATAGTCTATGAAAAATTTGATGTTTTGATTTTGGAAGATGTATTTCATTAAAGAAACATGTCGGTCGCTGCTCAAACTCAGGCAAATAATGTTCTTATTTTTCTGATTTTATATCACCCCTCAGAGTGTATTGTACAAACTGCGTTGTCTTTCCAGTAGTAATTATTTTCATAACGTCTCGAACACTCTAACATTCAAAACTTGCATTGATTCAAAACTTGTTGAAAATACAATTAAAATCATTTATGTTGTACCATATTGTCCCTCTTTTAAACATACCAGCTTGTGAATTAATATATAGGATTTCCTAAGGGTTTTCTCTTAGAAAATAAATAAATGAAAAGAATCAATGTAAATACATTATCTAGAATATTGTGAACACCTTTCGAGAGAAAAGACGGAAAGGCTTAAAGTCGGTGGTTTCAATAAAATCCATTATTTTAGTAATTAGTTACCCATTTTATAATTGCAATAAACCACATGTTTTGCCAGTTATACTAATTTCTCTGGGTCCTTTGATAAGTATACTGACATTTCATTATAAACTAAGTTATCGAAAAACTTTCTAAGCCTTTGTTATGGTTTGACTTGTTAACGTTTGAGTATTTTCTGACAAAGTAAGGCTAGTTCCGAATAGCGCAACATTTGACACTAATAAGCAATTTTTAGAGGGAGAAGCAATAACTCAAGGATCTATTCTTTGCTACTGAAGCTGCAAACAACTAAGTATTTGCTACAAATCTATTTGTATTTTTCATTATACTTGTAACCAAACAAAGATACACAATATCCAATATAAATAGTATCGCGTGTCGAACCTGGGCAATAGAGAAGTGTAGGACGGTCTTCATATACTTCGGTAGCTCTGTGATGATGGTGAACAGCCCCCAGTCATGGCCGATCTGAGCCACCACCAGCCCCCATAGCGGCACGGACCTCAGGATGTGGCTCCACGGGGTCGGGGGCAGTTTCTGGTGAACAAGTTATAATATATATAAGACGTTTAGGTAAAACATAGTATTGCATAGTATTTTTCATTTTGTTGTATATATAGATAAAACAGGAAAGATATTTTCAAGTAATTGTGCATCCTCATCAAATTACCTTCCTAATAAGTCTTAACAAATCAAGACACTTGACTTTAAAAGTTTTGGACGTATGACTGAACTCCATTTAGCTAAAATTAGGTTTCAGTTATAGTGTTCATACATATATATTACCTGCTGTTCTTGAAGGAAGAGAATATGCGTCACAATATTCATTTGCTAACGGAAAAGATCTCTGCGTGAGTGAAACTTTATTTATCTAATCTATGATAAGTTCTATATAAGTTCTACCAATCACTATTTCAGGAGTTAAAACCGCTGCAGTTTTATGAATATTAAGTGAAATAAAGTGTAGATTTTTGTGATTGATAACAACAAAAGTTTAAATTTAAAAAAATCCCTCACATTCATATATTATTTTTTTTGCCGAATGTTAACTTTTATAAATAAAGTTGGTTCATAAAGTATTAGATTTTGTTGGTGAAAATATGTTTCTATCATAATTTTAAACTTTGGTTTACAACAAACGATCTTGGGACATCTCAAAAAGTATTTCAAATTAAACCCGGTATAACTACGTAGGATATTCGTAAAAAATGTAAAAACAGAATAATCTATAAGCTTTAATAAGCTTTAATAAGCTTTGATGCTATTCTGAAGGTCCAAAACAATTTTCAGCGATTTGTAAAACAATTGGACTATTGGTTTTTTAATGTTTCAATGTACCGGCACTTGAATAGAATAGTTATGAGTTAAGAGGCTTAAATACATAATTTGCTTTCTATGATGTACTACTACGAATCATTTACACTTTTGTTTTGGTCAGGGTATTTTTCAAAGGCAAATAGAAGCCTTCATATTTGGGATTGTTAGATATAAAGAAAACGTTTCCTCTATAACAAATACATTTTCTTCTTTTGGAAAACACAAAGAGCCCAGAAATTATATGAAAAGCTCAAATTTAACCGATGATCATTTTTGATCCAAAATTATCCACACTTTCTTTTTGACGCGTCACTAACCGTTTTCATGTTGACCTTGGCCCAGTACTTCTGCAGGTATCGTTTCTCCCCCTCAGTAAGTCCCGGGTGGTCCTCCGGTCCGTTGTATCCACAGTTGAGCCACAGACACAACCACAGCAGACCCACGGCACCGTAGACGTAGAACAGCACTGTCCAGTTGGTCCAGCTCAGTAGCAGCCCGCTCAGGCTCATGGAGACCACGTTGCCGAAATTCGCTCCTAATACCGGTTGGAAAGTTAATAGGTGTTTGGCTATTCAAGCCGCTATAGTACCCGGGAAATACAACATTTGTGCATTCTGTGGTTAACCTTTTCAATTATTTCTAATAACTAACATCGGTCAAATAAATTAAATGTCCTTCAGAATAGCATTGTAACTTCGATGACCCAAAGTTACTGTGCTATTCTGGAGGGAAGCCCTGAAATCAGATCAGAAAATTATTTCTTATAATTTACCTACATTATATAAGGAATTCCTTTACGAAAGTTCATGCTTCTTGATCCACTGGCTTAGGCCATGCCTTTGTCTGTTTTTGGTGTTTGGAGATCATCTGCGGGGTTTAATTTATTGTTTTGTGATCAATTTCTAAAGTTAATTGTATACAAAAAGTATTGTTTTGGTGATTAAATTCCACTTATATTTGTAATTTAAATATCCCTGATTTTTTTACACAATCAGAAATCTCAGGGATCAGGGATATCTTTTATTGCTAGGGATTTCTTTTTACTTATTATTTTTTTAAGTTACATCACTTCACGGTTCATTTTAATAATAAGTACTTTTGCATTCGTAAAGAAAATAGGTAAACTAAAAGCTAAACACTCCTCGCTTTTAATGTTCAATATATGTCACACCACACATAACAAAAACCTGGCTTAAAATCACACTTTTATTTACCAACGAACACCAGAGCTCCCAATCGGCCTCTTTCTTCAATCGCCACCCATTTGGCGAGGAGAGCGTTTACAGAAGGGTAAACAAAGCCCTGTAAATAAAAAAAAACAAAAACTTCCATAAATCAGAAAAAGATTAAGATGGAGGAATGTACCATGTCAGAGGATACAACTGATGGACATCAAATCCATAGCGAAGATGGACACAAAATATTACCTTGAAGCTGGCTCTTTTATTGGCAAATATACTCATAACTCTACCACACACTGCTTCATACAAGTGACTAGATGTAATGATGATGTGATGTGAGGTGGCACCTCTATTCTCATTTAGTATACGCTGTACCGATATGGGGATGTGAAAATGAAAGAACTCTCTTCTTGTTTTGTTTGCATTAGAAGGCGATAAGGGCCATACACAAGATCAATCACAAGTCTTCGTGTAGAGATTGTTTTATGTCTTCAGAAATATTAACCTTTCCTTCAATTTATATTCTAGAAACCCTCACCTTTTTAAAAATAAATTTATCTGCTTTTATTACAAACTCTTTAGTTGTATCTTACTCTTTGCGCAGTAGCATGAATTTAAATTTCCCAGACAATCAACAACATTTTTCTCGAAACATCTTCTGTCCGCCTTTTTAACGCGTTGCCGTACCATTTGAAAGATGAGTCAAACCCTGTCATATTTAAAAGACAACTCAAAGCAATTCTTCTTTCAGGTTGCCACTACAGGGTCCGTGATTTTATTGGTGACGAGCAGTCGATCTAAAGTATGATTGCACTATAGAATTTGTATTTCGTTTCGTATTATAAGTTTATTATTATTATTTCTTATTTTTAGCCAATGCATTATTGAAATGTCAACTTCTGGCCAGATAAATGACTTATGACTTATGTGATGTATATGTGATTTAATGTTTTTTCTGTTGTGGAAATTGGTCTTGCTGACACCACCATAACCTTCCTCTACCCCTTACATACCTGACCGCAGCCCATAATTATCCTGAGCACCACAAGGCCCCAGGCGCCGCCCCAGCGGGCTGCCAGGGGGGTAGCCAGGGTGCACAGGGCGGGAAGCAGCACGGCGAACGCCAGAGTGTACTTCCCTCCCACCCTCTCCGCAAGCATCCCTCCTGGAACCTGGGTCACCACGTAGCCCCAGAAGAAAGAGCTCAATACTAATCCTTGAGTGCTCTCGTCCCAAGTGAACTCTCCTTTTTCCTATAAAAGTTCAGCAAGTGTTACACTTTCTAATTCTTAGGTGGGTCTTATTTTATGGACGATTTTTTGTTACGTAGCTCTTCACAGAAAATAAGCAATAGTGCTCACATATGCGTGGAGCCTTCACGCAAAGTAAAATTACTTATATCAGTTTAATTTTAAGATTCATCAATAGTTTAATAATTAATGAATGATATATTTTAAGGCCGCAGAAATTGTTGTAGACGATTTTTGGTTTCCAATATTAATATAGTTGAAGATACTTGGGTCGTATATTTCGATAGGTATGGGTTAGTGTAGGTTAAATTATGCTTTTACAGGTTGCTCTATCGGGGAAGGTTAGGCTGTGTAAGAATATATTAGGTGATTTAAGCTTATAAGAAGCTAAGTTAACTTAGGTTAGGTACCTATGTACTATAACGTGGTCAGGTTACGGTTATGATATTTAACCTTTGGAATGACGTTTTTAGGTTTGGTTTACGGCAGTATATCCTTACTTATGTAAGGTAACCTCTGCATGAAGTACTCATGGTAGGTTAGGTTGGTTAGGTTGGTAAATGTTAGGCTAGACAAGAATAAAACCTTTATGGATGGGTAGGTTTAACGTAAGCTACGTCTGGAGAGAGCCCAAGCGCCCTATAGCAGCCACAGTGAGCCAGGGACATTTCTGCCCGCTGGAACTTCACGAACACCACCACACGTAAGCTATACTTGAAAGTTTATTTTGTTCTAGGTTACATAAGGTTAGGTTATGTTAGGTTAGTAAACAGTTTTAGTGTAAGGGGAGGATATTTAAAGCTTACCGCCGGATTATACTTACTCTATTAACCAAGGTGAGCTCCACACCATCGTCATCGTAAAGACAGGAGTCAATGTGGCCGGGAACCATTGAGGTTGCGTTTCTATGGCGAGGTTTAACCATCTCCGTGATGGCTATACTGATGCAGAACCTCATGACGTATGTGATCATCATCCCAAAGAAACACAGCAGGCAGATGATGTGCCTCCGTGGCACCCATGACAGACAAGCACACACTAAAATCAGAAAAAAAACTTCATGGGGGAGTTGATGGATTTGACCAAATGCTTTACCAATACTTAGATGACCGCAAAACACTAAAATTTTGGAAGAAGGTAACTTTTAATATATTCAGCCGAATGGTTCTCAATTCATACTTACTATACAATCTTAACACTGAAAAACCACTAAATAGATAAAACCACTAATTATACCATTTTTGTCGTGGAGGAACTTTCTAAAGAGGGGCTAATAATCCATGAAATGAGGCCAAATATAACTGACATTACAAACATCACTCCGAGAAGAGTTTCCCGAGGTGGTGGCGATGCAGACAGTGCATTTGTCGAAAAAATTCCTGAAAACCGTGAAAAAACTGTTGTGTGTGCAGTAAAGCTAGCACTAGAGAAGGAGGAAGAAGGAAGAAGTCCACATTTATGTGTATAAGGTGTAAAAAAGGATTACATCATATATGTGTTCCCCACCACAACTGCTGAAATTACAATGCGCAAATAGTTTTGCCACAGTATACATAGTTTTTTATATCTTACTCTCTTGTTTATGGATCCCCCTACCCTTTATTACCTTTTTATTCATATTACTAAACTTATTTATTCTATAGGCCTAATTCTATATGGAACAGGACTAACAGGCCATAATGACTTTGTTGTGTTTCGATAGGCCTATATCCGTGCAGCCCGGTAAAAATGTATTGTTGTATGTTCTTACAAATAACATTGTAAAATCATTATTTGACATTATTTTCTCATGAAACTCGGAATATTTGTAGCCAGTTAAATTGTAAAAACAGTGATATGAGTTTTATTGAGTGAACTATTTTTTTCTCTCATGTTACCCAGCGTAGAAACGGAAGTTTTCAAAAGAAATCTTCAAGGTATGTATTTTTTTTTAGTTTTACAACCCCTACTGTATGAAAAATACTTAGAAATTTTATCATGTCTTAGAGTAATTCTTTCTCTACAAATAAAAAAATTAATAAAATTCTCTCTTTTAGCCCAACTTTGATGAAACGAAATTCTTTTTATTTACTAAATATAGAATATCGTAGATTAGTACCTACATACCAAATTTCATAAAAATCGGCCCATTAGTTAGGACTCTAGCTCTGTACACATCCACACACACACACACACACACACACACACACACACACACACACACACACACACACACACACACACACACACACACACACACACACACACACACACACACACACACACACACACACACACACACACACACACACACACACACGCACGCACGCACGCACACGCGCACACACGCACACACGCATACGGACACACACACACACACACACACACACAGACAGACATCACGTAAAAACCACTTTTTGGGTTCAGGGAGCACCAAAACGAATATATTCACTAACAACTCAAATTCGAAAATTCTTACGAAAACAATACTTTCTCCTTATACTACGTATAAGGGGAGAAAGTCAAACTAACCACTTTTACAATCAGTGTGATTAGTGAAACCTAAAATTCAAGGAGAAAAACATAATCTAAGTTAATGTTAATTGTCCAACCCGTGACTATTATGCAGCAACTGATGTTGCATTGTTGTGGTTATCATCTCTACATTAAGTATTCAGATAACATAGTTTTGGGACTGTCATGTTGTTGATACTGTGAAAGAAAAGTAAACAGAGTGAAGAATTATGTAACAGAGTTTGAACTAAAATTGCACTGAAACATTTATATAAAAAAATAATTTAAACTTCGCTAATTAAATTGAAAACTAATGAGTAGAAAAGAATTGTACGTGAATTAAAAATTGAATATTCCATACAGAAACTTGGGTCGAATATTATTTTAAAATTATTGGCCCTTAGAGGCTTTAATTTGATGAAGGGTTCAAAGGTTCAGTATGTCCATGCTTCTGCAATCATAATCATTTAAATTTGTTTCTATGTACAGTAGCATATTTTAATACCCCCGTAGCAGCAAACCTGCGTACTCAGCTTATTTCCAATGCATATATATCTTAGTATGCATATATATCTTATAGTAATGCATATATAGTAATATAGTAATGTAGTATAGTATATAGTAATGCATAATAGTAATTATAGTAATGCATATATATCTTAGTACCACATTAAGCCTCATACCAAGGTTCATCAATATACGTTCATAAATAAACGATTATGACATTTTAATTATTCTCCATAAAAATAACATGGCAGCTGAGTATGCAAGTTTTCTGAAGCAATGAACATAAAAAATAAATGAACGTAAAAATAATCCGATTTTGACGAAATTTGGTATAAACGTGTAAAGCAGCATTTATGACTAAGTTCGAAGACAAGACAGATCTACCCATTCGAGGGGGTATTTTGGGGGGTTATGTAGCTCAAAAATGGGTTTTTTGAGTTTTTTACATATATTTTTTTTAAAGTTAAACTTTAGTTTTTCCATTGGAATCAGCTTAAAAAGACACACAATTTGGTGTTTTGATCATTGCTCTACGTCAAATGGTTACAGAGATATTGAAAGTGCTAAACACAGTAAGTTGTCCAATGTTATTATTATGGAGAATAAGAAAAACTGTATATCTCGCTTATTTATCAATTTATCCTGATGAAACTTAGTAAATTGCTTCATATCATTGTGGTCTATTGATATTTGCACTAAAAAACATTTTTTGGCCGATAATTCCCGTAGCAGCAAACCTGCGTACTCAGCCACATGCCATTCTTATGGAGAATAAGTAACGAGTTATCTCCCTTAATTATGAACATAAATTAATACAATTTGGCATGTGGCTTTACCTACTTGAGTTATATTGATATTTGTATAAAATCCCATTTTTTGTGTTCCTTGCTTCAGCAAACCTGCATTCTCAGCCGCCATGGTATTCTTATGGAGGATAATTAAAATGTCATAAATCGTTTATTTATGAATGTATATTGATGAAACTTGGTATGTGGCTTTATGTGGCATTAAGATAAATATATATGCATTGGAAATTCGCTGAGTACGCAGGTTTGCTGCTACCGGGGTATTTTTTTATTAATGAACGCAAAAATAAACTATTATTAAAGTTAATCCCTTTATAGCCTGAAGTATAACACAATGTTCTAGGCTCTCCTACCTTGCATGGTGACTCCGCTCGCCCCAACACCGCACCATTATCTGGTATGTTACGTGCGGTTATCTCTCCCGTGTGTTCAACTTAGACTCATCTCCTAATTACCTTGATAACATTATGTTTGCTTTAGACTCTTTTTTACTTATTGAGGTAAAAGTATGTCACTGTTGCTTTAAATCCAGTACTCAGGATTTTCTCCTACTTGCGATGTTGTTCTTTCTTAATCATATGGCATTCTCGCTTCTCCACACGTCCACTGTTTGATTTTGATTTAGTATAATTATTTGTTGTGTTGTCACAGTGTTAAGGGAAAATGCATCTTGTTTGAATTATTGGTGTAGTTAGAGGAGAAAGACTTTCACTTGACTCATGTAAATAAGGCTAGACCTAAATCTTAATATTATATTTACATATTTTAATTATATTTAAAGAATTTCGCAGAATACATGAAAATAAATAAATAAATTATAAATATACCGACTGATTATCGTACAGGTACTGGTTCCTGATCTCTGCAGTAGTACAGGTCTATAACAATCTTAAAATAAGTTAGTATATTATTTTTATTATAATGACTTTAATAACTGTCAACTACTCCTAGGTTTAATTGTAAAATATTCTGCAGCTATACGAAATAAGCATTTAAATAAATGAAAAGAATAGGCAGTATGATAACAAAAACACATGACAATAAAGTTTGCACATGAAACTCTTCATGCACAGTAAACACTATCGTTATCTCATACAAGTAATATTATAATTAAATATTGATATTTGAAATTCATTATACACAATTCCATAGTAAGTTATGTAAATACAAAAAATCTTGCACAAAATATACATATTTAATTTTACACTGTATGCACTTATAAGGCATACATAATAAATATATATATATATATATAAAGGTATATATATAATATATGGATAGTGATAGACAATCTATTTCGATCGGTAGCACCAATCATCATCAGGCCCGTTGGGAGAATGACGTCATTTAATCATTGGGCCTGATGACGATCGGTTATATATTTATGATTATATATATATAGATTTTTTTTAAACCTCAAATGCCCGTCGCCATAAGCCAATAGGCCTGTGCGGCAATCTAAATGGGCAAGCCAGTGTTGACCGCACGTGAAAAGTATCATAGCAGGCAGCCAGGATCGGACCTACGCTTGACCACGGCTGACTTGCAAGGCCAGCGCTTCACCTTTGAGTTACGGCGGCGGCGTCCGGTAAGCCTACATGGGCCTATCTTATATTTTTGTTTCTCGGTTTTTATTAGTGAATTTCCTTTGGAAATTGAACTATTAGCATGACCTGCACGGTGAAACTTAAGCCCGGGACCACCATAGAAGTTCCTAACGTGACCCCCTGAACACGTTTTGGGGGTCGTTCAAAATTATATATATATATGTTTTTGCACTCTAGCGGTCGCATTTTTTGTCCGATTTACTTACAATTTGGTAGGGACGTTTCTTTCTTTAATCAGTTGGATAAGTTCGTTGGGCAAAACAATCGGAAAAGTCTAAACCCCTTTTTTGGGGATTAATCTTTCAAATTTAGAGTTTTTGGGCCCAAAAAGGGTCATAAAAGCCCCAGATGGAAAATCAATGCATGTACAAAGATGGGAATTAGAGAGGCGAAAGTTTTAAGCCCTCTCTCGTCATTCTAGCATAAATATTTACCGAGATATTAAAGAAAATGTGTATCGACTAAACACAGTACGTTGTCTTATGGGGGATTTACACTAGAAAAGCCTATTATTCCTTTGTTAGAGTACTTTTATCATCCCCAGCAACCTCACGCCTACTTTCAAGCCTGTCTGGACCCTCTCCTAACCTTATAATGCGCAAAATTGTATTCCCAGCTTTGCAAGTAAATGAAACCAGGAGTATCAGAACAGCCAAAAAATCAATGTTTTCAGATTACAATAAAAATTGGTCAAATGTATGTTTTTAGACTTATTTTGAGTTTTACAAGTTTTTATGTGGAAATTCACTTCCCTCACGTCAGCGTGCGAACTCGTTTTGCATTTGTCATTGTTATTTCATTTTAGCGAAGTCTGTATCTTCCTTGCTATTAAATATTTCGTTTTAATTACTCTATACCGTATATATAGTTCCGTAAGAAAAAATTGTTAACTCGAAATTGTGGGCGTTTGGCAAATAGCAGGATGATAGAAGAGGGCTAAAATTAAAGGTCTTGATCCCAGGGCCTCGGGAACAGTAGCAGTGTTTTCAAAAAGTTACTAGCAAACGATAAATTACGTAAAACATATCCCATAAGAAACGCATTAGGATTTAACAAAGTCTGCTTGTTTAAATTCAAACATGTGATTAGGTGTCTACTTTGTTTACGAACTGACATTGTTGTGCACCTACTTATATTCTTTTATTTTCCTCAGCATGTAAAGAGTAAACTAACCTGATGAGGCAGAGGGGGTTAATTGGTATTGGCATTAATTGGTTTTGAAAGGGGCTATAGTCCCTTCGAGCCACTAGTTAGGTACAATGTTGTCTAAAGCGCGGTGTACATTAACTAGCATATTGTGTCAAGTTGCAGGACATGAGAGCACTATGGAAATACAAACTGCATTTCAGGTAGAACAACATTATGTAATTAACATACATCAATGAACATAGGAATACATTAATGTAAAAATTACGTTACTTCAGAGCGTGTAGTTGGACGGCTCCCTACCTTGCACGACCTCCACTCTATCTGTCCCAACACTGTTGCATTATCTGGTTGGTTACACGCAGTTATCTCTCCGTATTGAACCTATAATGAGTCCTTCTAACTGCCTTTCTAACCTTGCTTTTTCGTTTGTCTCTTCCCTTCCGGTAAAAGTAAGTCATTGATATGCTTTAATTCTCCTAATATTTCCTCCAACTTGCGTTATTGTTATGTTTTAATCGTTAATAATTTCAAGTTGCCACCGTTTATTGTTGATCTAGTGTCGTTATTTTTAATGAATTGATACAGTTTAAAGAATATTTATTCACTTGATTTGAATTAATGATATAATTATAGAAGCTATACTGAGGAATGCCACTTGATACACCTAAACAAGGCGACGACGATGAGAGCTATTCATAATAAAGAGGAGTTTTATTTATATTGCAAGTTAAATAATTGTACAGTTTAATTGTAAATAAATAAATAATAAACCACTACATAAGGATAAATACCACTCCTCCAACGACTTACACCCTAGTGAGATTCAAATCTGGTACAACTGAAAAATTAATTAAGAAACAAAACTGTTTTTTTATGTGTGAAAAACTGTATATTATGGTTATAAGTATACGTGTTATAAGTATGCGTGTTTTATCCAAACACAGATAATATTATTTACGTAAGTTTATTTATGTTTGTGAAAGGTTGCAGATTACCTCACATTTTATTTTGATAATTAATGTATTTAACAAGTTTTTGTTTAAAAAGAACCCAAGGAAGTTTACTGCATCAGTTTTCAAATAAAACTTTCTTTAGAAGTGAATAAGCATCGTAGCAACTTTTATACCATGGTATTTACAGTACACTTGTCAAAATAACCAATAACCTAATATTATAAACTATTTAAAACATTATAATGTAATGATGTCGAATTCACACCAAAATTTAGTTTCAGTCTGATCCAGCCAGACTAATTAATAAAATGTCTTACTATGTCAAATATTTATAGTATTTTATGTTTACACTTATCAAATCACAATAAAAGTATATCTTATGATAAAAACAGTTTTACATTAATTTTGTTATGTAATTGTTAAAACAATCCTTAAAAAAAAATTATTGTGATCAAAATTGGCACTTACCTTTCAGTATTTGTCAAATGTAATGAATTAACATCAAACAACCAATCGTCTTCTGATTGAAACTCAACACTGAAAGTTTGCTTTTCTTCACAAACTTCACAATTTCTTTATTTAACTTCCATTTATTTTTTCTTCTATCATTACTATTCCTTTATTTATTCTGCTTTTTCGGTTGCAGGGATAATGTAAAACAACATCATAATTAACTTTAAAAATGATGATGCAATATTTCAAAGCGATTTATAATTTATATCATCGTCCCATGTTATCCTAAATATTCGCTTAACAATTAATATATTAAACGTTATTTCTTACAGTAACTGCAAAATGTAACTCATTTAAAGGTAACATTTATTCCAGGCATATTAATCCTATACTCTAATATGACTAAGGTTTGCGTACTTGCTTGCTTGCGCCACTGATCCTCAAAAACGTCTCCAACGATTTCCTTCAAATGTTCGATATAACTAATTTCTGGGATAAAAATAATTTCTAGACAGGCCTCATCCCCAGGAAAAATCAAATAATGTAAAAAAAATCAAATTAAAAGTTAACAAAATTAACATTGGGCTTATTGAGTTTCAAATCAAAACAAAAGAATTGTAACAGCTGTTAATAATCAACAAGGGAACTGTCAAAGTAATACTCATGTTGTTTATGATTATTAACATGTGGTTTCCTGAGAGTAGAGATTAAAAGATTTGAGTGAAGATTACATATATAGAGTAGTAGAATAAATCAAAGGGACATTGAGCTATGAATAATAACTGGAGGGACCTTACAAATGTAGAAAAGAGGCAAATGAGTTATACAAATCTGATTATCAGTAGGGGGAAGTGGTGAAATATTACTCCGTGTTATCTAAACAAACTGACTGGACTTTCCCCGAGCAAAGCTCGGCCCCCAGGTACTATGAATTAATTAAATAATTCTATAACTTATTTTTTCAGACTTCTCTCTAAAATAAAAATATTAAATTAGAAAATTGTTACTAATATTGCGCAATCATTTTCTAAAAAATATAGCCAATTTTAAACGATGCTGGTTAAGGAGAAGGTAACCTTGACAAAGGCTTAGGGTATGTGGACAGAAACATTACAAGCAGCCTGTACGGTTTATAACCAAGGTTCAATCCACACACCCTACGAAAGGCTACCTTTTCAATGTTACCTTCTTCCTAACATGCATCGTGTAACGCACCCTTAATGAGCTGTTCTTATGTGTCCATCCATCAAATATTTAAAATTTGGAATTTTTGGACCGTTCAAAAATAGTGTAAAATAATGTACGGTATTTAACAAATATTTACATTTTTCATTTATTTTATTATAATTATTGATGTACACTCTAGAGTGTCGGTTCCACTGCTCTTGACCAAGAGAGATAATTTCAAAGTAAGTTGTAGGAATATAATAGAACTACAGTTTAATTTCGTAAATAAAATGAGGACGTGAGGACGCTTTCGTAGCTTTAAAATAGGAAATATTATTAAGTACAAAGAAAGTTGTAGTGTAACGAATAAACGTTATTAGCTTGTTTAAACACATTTGTGGAAAATTCTTAATTTTTACTTTCTCCCCTTATACATAGTATATGGAGAAAGTATTGTTTTCGTCAAAATTTTCGAATTTGAGTTGTTAGTGGAAATATTCGTTTTGGTGCTCCCTGAACCCAAAAAAGTTGTTTTTACGTAATGTGTGTGTGTGTGTGTGTGTGTGTGTGTGTGTGTGTGTGTGTGTGTGTGTGTGTGTGTCCGTGTGTGTCCGTGTGTGTGTGTGTGTGTGTGTGTGTGTGTGTGTGTGTGTGTGTGTGTGTGTGTGTGTGTGTGTGTGTGTGTGTGTGTGTGTGTGTGTGTGTGTGTGTGTGTGTGTGTGTGTGTGTGTGTGTGTGTGTGTGTGTGTGTGTGTGTGTGTGTGTGTGTGTGTGTGTGTGTGTGTGTGTGTGTGTGTGTGTGTGTGTGTGTCTGTGTGGATGTGAACAGAGCTAGAGCCCTAACCAATGGGCCGATTTTTATGAAATTTGGTATGTAGGTACTAATCCACGATATCTCCAGGTGTTTTTTCATTTTTTGGAATTTTTGATTTTTAAGGGTAATTATCCCCCAAAAACTGCCAAAAAACATGAAAAATCAAAATTTCTCAAAAACGGCTCTAACGATTTTGATTAAACTTTAGTCGTTTGTAGAACTTTAGTTCTCCAACAAAATGACACCACCCGCATTTCTGTAAAAATTCGGCTTCAGAAATTATAGGACTTAAAACATCAAAAATTCAATTTTTTTTATTTTTCATAGAAAAACATAATTATAAAAAAAATTTATATTCGCCATTAAAAAGAGCTTAAAAAACTAAATAATTTAGTAGCTTTAATTGCTATTCTACGATTGCTGGTTGCGGATAAAATTGAAATTTTAATTTTGCGGTAAACGCAGTACGTTGTCCAATGTTTTTCTTATGGGGAATACAAAAATTACTATTTCTCTCTTATTTACTGATCAATATCATTCAAACTTGATATGCTTGTCTAGTTAGCATTGACCAACAGAGGAAATTCGAAATATGTTGCCCCTTAATAACCCTGGGGGGGAATAGGGGGCATTTCCCCTCTTAAAACCACGAGTGTAGCAATGGATTCTGTAGGGCCTCCAAAGCAGGGATTTGGGTGGATTTTTTGTAAAACAACTTGTTTACAAGATGTTCTGTAGATTCGAACGTGCTTTGTATTCTATATTTAGGTAATAAAAAGTATAATTTATTCGTTAAAGTTGGCTAAAAGGGAGAAAGTATGTGTCAGTTTCCTGATACCTTTTATTTAAGTGAAAATTACCCATACAAGTTTACATTTTTATCAAGAAAACCAGTATTGAAGTCTCTCTTGATTGCAAACAGATTACAAAACATTTTTCAACAAGAGCTACAATCAAACAGCAGCACTAAGGTTGGGAGATGATTGGCATTACCAGTCAGACGCGGTCAAGTGTAGGCTATAGGTTCGACCCCGGCTGTCAGCTGAGTTGCTTTTTTACGAGCGGTTACCACAGGTTACCCTATGAGACTATAAGTTACGATACCTCGCTGTCTTTAATTCGCCCCCCAGGCTCATTTACCCATTCTAATAGAGGCTTTTATTTCATACAAATATCTAAATGGGAATGTGCCTAAATTGTGCTTAAGGAATTTGTCGGCCCAGTATTTCATGCAATATGAAGCAACAAAACAAGGGAAGTTGGATTTATTTATATAATTAGGATAGGGGGTACAAGTTACTGATATCGTATAAACATTCTAAAAAGTTTTTTAAACATAATTTGTACTGAGTATAGTGTTGATAACGAAACCTTATCTGAAGACCGTTTTAAAATGTCAAGGTTTAATGCACGTTTTGAAAGCCCATTCATTAGCTAAAAGCCAGCTTCGCCGGTGTTGAGGAAGGTCATTAGTTGTGCCTCTGTGTCCACAGGCAGTTGACAAACGTATCAACCAGTATTTTGAACAACCATCAGCGATATTTTAATTTATCAAGCAATAAAAAGTCATATTCTTGTCAAAAGGGTAATTTTTAATAAATTGTCAATGTTTACGTGTTTATTAGAGTGCGATTGAAAGATAAATAGTTATAGTTGCAGTTTATTATTGGTCATTTTAATTTATGTATGTAAAATTGTTTGTTAGTGTTTTCAGAAACACGTGTTAACGAGGATTTTAACTAAATTTAAATATATCAATAGTGGAATTGTTTTTAAAGCGATTTCAACCATTTAAATAGCTAGCAAGCTTTTAAATCTTGTTTTTAATAGTCAGAAAGGTAGTATTTCTCTGTAACAAGGTTACGGTGCAACATTTAGGTCGAAATAAATGTTTAATATTATTTTTTCACAGAAAATTAATGTAAACCATTGGATGCGCCAAGTTTAATTGTACGAAAATTCGAGAACAGCAGGATGTTGTCGTAGTGAGTATGAAATGATTGAAAGTTTTACAATATGATGCATAATTTGATAACGGTATTGTGAAATCATTATCTAAAAGATTCCTATAGGTTGTTTAGAATATTCTACTAATCTAAGTTAAATGTATATTCTACAATGTTTTAAAATATCTAGAGAGCATAAATAATTTCAGTTTGACACTAGATCATAAAAGAGTATTATTTATTCAACAATGTTTTTTGCATAACACATTTTAACTTAGGAACCGTTTGATTAAGATAAACAATAATCCAAAGAGGTCAGCTAGTGTAGAGGTCAGCTAGTGTAGAGGTCAGCTAGTGTAGAGGTCAGCTAGTGTAGAGGTCAGCTAGTGTAGAGGTCAGCTAGTGTAGAGGTCAGCTAGTGTAGAGGTCAGTAGATGTCAGTAAGGTAGTGTACCTTCGTAGTTACGGGTTTTTCGATTGTAGTCGATAGTTGTCGGTAAGGTAGAGTAGCAGCAACGAGTTTTACGAATGGAGTTGGTATTTGTCGGTAAGGTAAGATAGCAACGGGTTTCACGATTGTAGTCAGTCGTTGTCTGTAAGTTAGAGTAGCATCGAGGATTGTGATTTCAGTTGGTAGTGGTCAGTAATGTAAATTAGAAACGGGTTTTACGATTGTAATCGGTAGTTGTCAGTAAGTTAGAGAAGTAACGGGTTTCGTGATTGTAGTTGGTAGTGGTCGGTAAGGTAGAGTAGAAACGGGGGTTATGCGATTATAGTCGGTAGTTGTGAGTAAGAGTATCAACGGGTTTTGTGCTTGTAGCTGGTTGTTGTCGGTAAAGTAGAATAGCAACGAATTTTGCGATCGAAGTTGGTAGTGTATACACATAGCAACACATTTTGCAATTTGATGTATTATGATATTGTGCTGTTAGTGTAAGTTTATAGTCCAGTAAAATTAGCCCAAACAACTGCCTAACTTGGAATAAATTGCAACAGAAAGTTTCTTGATTGATTGTTATAAAAAAATGTGATAAAAATGATGCCTCAAAGTCTACCAAAATCCATCGTGGCATAAGGCCACCATTTTGAAAAGTAGGTGGCCATGTTGGATTCGTGTAAGCTTTTACTAAATCCGTTACTGTTTATGACCTTTTGGACTTAGGAAGACGATTCTTTTTTTTAATGTCCCTAATACTTCTGGCTATAATTTACATACACATTTAATTAGTTTTTCATAAGTTCATGGGAAAGTATTTAACCTAAAATCAAATTTGTTCAGTAAATATTCGGTATGTATACAAATATATAACTTTTTAATGGTGACGTCCATACAAATTGTATATGTGTCTTTATATAGACATCTACACATTGCTATGCACTAGTGTGATTTTAAACATAGTGAGGTTAGATGACTTAAAACAGTTGTATTTTATAAATAATAGACTCTAATAAGATATTCAGTCGTCGTAAACGTAGTAGGCTTCAACGTCGTAATCAGATAGACTACAACAGTCTGTGATATATCCCCCTAACATTGTCGGAAAGGTCAGTAACGAATGGCTGCATACCACAACGAAACTAAAGTGGTTATCTCTAAATTCTTAATTTTAGTAATCTACTTACTGTACATAAAAATTGCTCGTTTCAAACTGATACTACTCTCCAGCTTTGCACATAATAAATATAAGCTGTGCACTGAAAGATGCCACAGTACGAAAATAAACCGAGCAGATTTACTCCTATGATATTTTCCTATTAATCCTATAACAATATATTTTGGTAATATATTTAGAACACAAATCATAAAATATTTAGATAAACGATATTTTAATAATGAAAACATAATTTTCTGTGTTGAACTGAATCAGCTTTCCCTTATAGTAACGATTCTATCAATGAAATTCGAGGGTATTTTCGCGCCTGAGCTTCCTCCCAGCGAGTGGCAGCACTGGTAAGCGAATCAATATCAGGCTCTCAATGAACCCTGCGTCTCATGCGCTCTAGAATTTGCAAACACCATATTTGTAAATGTGGCAACTAGTTGATGACAAATTTTAAAGGGCAAACACCTTTCATTGAAGGTTGTAGTTACAACAACAAAAAACACATGTTCATGTGATATTAAATATTTAAATTAAGGGATGTTATTTTATAATAGAAATAATATCTCATAATTAATTCAAGATTTTTGTACTTAAAACAAATGACAAACACAATCAAAATTGTTTTCACGTAGAAAAGTAAGTACGATTGCATAATACTAACAAATATTGTGAATCATTATATTTAAATTATTGCGTTTAGTTTTACAAGGGTAGTTTTTATAATGGAGACAACTGCAGTAGTGTAAATAAAATTATTTCCATGCATTTCATACCGTAATTAATCTGGACAGTTGCCAGATGGACCTGACCTGGATTTCCAATTGATATTAATTTACTTGCCGCCAACTACATTCTCATTCGCACTCGCAAGTTCATTATGATACTAAATTTAACAAAGAGTTCCTGTAGGTTTAACTATGGCAGATATTTGTGAATTTAAAAGTTTATTAATAGATTTTACTTTCTCTCCTTATACATAGTATATGGAGAAAGTATTGTTTTCGTCAAAACTTTCGAATTTGAGTTGTTAGTGGAAATATTCGTTTTGGTGCTCCCTGAACCCAAAAAAATGGTTTTTACGTGATGTCTGTCTGTGTGTGTGTGTGTGTCCGTGTGTGTGTGTGTGTGTGTGTGTGTGTGTGTGTGTGTGTGTGTGTGTGTGTGTGTGTGTGTGTGTGTGTGTGTGTGTGTGTGTGTGTGTGTCTGTGTGGATGTGTACAGAGCTAGAGCCCTAACCAATGGACCGATTTTTATGAAATTTTGTATGTAGGTACTAATCCACGATATCTCCAGTCGTTTTTTTAATTTTTTTGAATTTTTGATTTTTAAGGGTAATTATCCCCCAAAAATCGCCAAAAAACATGAAAAATCCAAATTTCTCAAAAACGGCTCTAACGATTTTGATTAAACTTTAGTGGTTTGTAGAGCTTTAGGTTTCCAACAAAATGACACCACCCGCATTTCTGGAAAAATTCGGGTTCAGAAGATACAGGACTTAAAACATCCAAAATTCAGTTTTTTGGATTTTTCATAAAAAATCATAAGTGCTGCAAAAGATTACTATTCACCATTGAAAAGAGCTCAAAAAAATAAATAAATTAGTATTTTGAATTACTATTCTACAATTGCTAGTTGCGGAGAAAATTGAAATTTTCATTTAGCGGTAAACGCAGTACGTTGTCCAATGTTATTCTTATGGGGAATACATAAATTACTATTTCTCTCTTATTTACTGATCAATTTCATTAAAACTCGATATGCAGGTCAAGTTAGCATTAACCAATAGAGGATGTTCGAAATATGTTGCCATTTAACCCGGGGGGGGGACAAGGGGGCATTTCCCCTCTCAAAATCTCTTTGTTTAGCAACGGAATCTATAGTGCTCCTAAAGAGGGATTTTGGTGAATATTTCTGAAAACAACTATTTTAGACAATTTTCAGTTCATTTATCTGTACTTCATATTCTATATTAAATATAGAATATGAAGTAAATTATATTTACTAAATTTACTAAATTTTAGTAAATAAAAAATCTTTTTTCATTAAAGTTTGGCTAAAAGGGAGAAAGTATGTGTCAGTTTCCTGATACCGTTTATTTATATTATTTATTCGTTTATAGGTAATTCATTTATTTTATTTTATTTGGAATCTACTCCATTAAGTAGATTGTACCACTAATGTACCATTATCTACATAACCCCGACAGAAAATATTGAATTAAAGAATAATTTATTAGTTACCATTGAGTGTTATACATAAGTAATAGTGATATACATATAACAGATATCTTGGTTGATATATATATTAATATATGCATTACAATAATGACTAAGGAGAACAAAGTGTATAAGCGTGGTTTTTAATTAACTGCTTTTTAAAATCCGCTCTCTAGGATATTGTTCTAATATGACCTATCAAACTAAAAAACACCCTTAATTTAATCACTACTTATCTTATAAAATACCGTTGGTGAAGAGCTTTCATTTAATGTAAATATCTATATTTTATTTCAGTGACTTTTCTCATTGATATAAAATAGTGAATGATAAATGATTGCAGCTTTTTAATGATTTATTTATAATTAATCGATCCTAAATTAGTTTTAACAAAATCAAACGCCACAAAATCCTCACTATAGGGAATAAATGCGTGAAACAATCATTATGAATAGTTGTGGTGTAAAGGAAGGGACGTCCCTTATATATAGGGGACATTCCCTCCTTTACACCACAAAAAAATATTTAAATTTTTTCCGTCTTACTGATTTGAGGAGGAATCTGTAAGTTTAAGCTGACAAACAAAATAAACAAACTCGTATTGTAAAATGTGCTATGAGAAGGGTTATTCTAAGACAAGTCACATGTTTGAAGTTCTCATTAAAGCTTGGTTGGTAGTTTAAACTAAAAAGAATAATCCTCATATTTGAATTTAAATAATCCTATATCTATATTGAGATTTTGTAATTCCATTTAGTAGTTTGAGGCAGTGTTTGGTACTTAAGTAGTGATTAAATGAATAAGGGTGTTTGTTAGTTTAAAACGACATATTTGAACAACTCCATAGAAGGTGAAACGAGAAAAAAAAGATAAAATAAATAAACCTTCGCAGTTATGTACAGCCCTTAACACTACATTTGTAACCTAAATTTTCTAAAACAATAATATGTTTTATTCTACAGCTATCTATTTTTAAATGATGTGAGATATTTATTTTTGATCGGGTAACTTATTTTGTAACATTCACATGTAGATGCCGTATTAAGTGCTTAAAAAAACGAAAAACTTATTCAAAATGTATTCTGCTTTTAACTAACTTCAACATTGCATCGCGTTTCACAATAAACGTAACTATATTTACAAATCCCGAATTATATTACAATGACACTACTGAAATGTGAAAAACATAGGGAATCGAAGTCTCTGTTTCTTGTTCAATTTCGATTACTAACCCCTATGGAGATAAGTCAATAATTTCCTCGCAAATTATCTCATAAACTATCCTTATTCAGCGTTCTCCCCTCGGACGTGATCAACTGGGAGTGGCCGATCAATTTACTTTTACCATTTTAATATTAAGTATGTTTACCTTATTTTATATAAATTAAGTTTGTTAATATATTGATATGGCTATGTAAATAAATTCTGAACTCAAGTGAATGTGTGCATACAAGTTAGCACAATATTGTGTTAACATCATCACCTTAAATATTAGAAAGCTAATATTTTAGCGTTGATCAAATTTAAATAATCGGTACACTAAAAATCCGGAAATCGATTTGAAAATCCATTTATTCAACGGAAACATAAAAGGAAACGGTGACAGTTGCCTCATAAATACAACGGAAGGGAGGGATAGGCTGTAGGAATAGGCGATTAAGCCGTAAAGTGGGGTAAGGGGGCGATGATATGGAATGATTGTTCGGAGGGTTAGTGACACTGGTCTGCTCGGTCCTAATACCCTTAGTTTTCTTGAGGAAATTGCTACTTAAAGAGAATTATTGGTCTGAAAACTAACCAAAATTACTAACTGATCAATTTGCGACTTTCAATGAGAAGTAGATCAAATCACGTAAAAAAGCTTTATCCATGCTTATTTTTTTTAATAAATTTTATTTAGCACGAAAAAGCTCAGGCAGAGCCCTGAGTGATTTCTAACCTGAATTTACAAATGATTAGTCCATAAGTATTACCTCCCTTAAAATGTCAGGTTAAACTAGTTAAATATGTTTTGCGAGGGAATAGAGATAACGTCAGACACACCCTAGGCACTCCCTACCATTTATAGCGATTTATAAAGGTGGAATATCCCTGGATTGAATTAACAGTTTTAATTTGTTTTCAAGTTAAAGTAATATGGAAACGGATTTTAACATAATATTTCCTCCTCGTACTATGTTGCTAAGTACGTCTTATAAAAATAAATTCCTGTAATGTTGTATAAAATATTATTACATAGAGATCTTTTATAAACTAAATTTCTCAAGATAATACTATTATGTTTCGATATAATTGTTATCGTATTAAAAAATAATAGAACTATACAAAATAAGAATCGTATCTTTTTAAACTACATTTGTATTTATTCTAGTTTTATTAGTGAATTTCCTATGGAAAGTGAACTATTAGCATGACCCGCACGGTGAAACTTAAGCCCGGGACGACCATAGAAGTTCCTAACGTGACCCCCTGAACACGTTTTAGGGGGTCGTTCAAAATGTTATATATATATATATATATATATATGCATATATATATATATATATATATATATATATATGTGTGTGTGTGTGTGTGTGTGTTTGCACTCTAGCGGTCGCATTTTTTGTCCGATTAACTTAAAATTTGGTACGGACGTTTTTTTCTGTAATCAGTTGGACAAGTTCGTTGGGCAAAACAATCGTAAAACTCCAAACCCCTTTTTTGGGGATTAATCTTTCAAATTTCGAGTTTTTGGGCCCAAAAAGAGTCAGAAGAGCCCCGTATATAAAATTAATGCATATAATAAGATGGGAATTAGTGAGGCGAAAGTTTTAAGCCCTCTCTCGTCATTCTAGCATAAATAATTACCGAGCTATTAAAGAAAATGTGTTTCGACCAAACACAGTACGTTGTCTTATCGGGGGTTTACACTAGAAAAACCTGCTACTCCTTTGTTAGAGTACTTTTATCATCCCCAGCAACCTCACGCCTACTTTCAAGCCTGAATGGACCTTCTGCTAACATTATAATGCGCAAAATTGTATTCCCAGCTTTGCAGGTAAATGAAACCAGGAGCATCAGAACAGCCAAAAAATCAATATTTTCAGATTTGAATAAAAATTGGAATAATTGTATGTTTTTAACTGATTTTGAGTTTTTATAGTTTTTTATGTGGAAATTCACTTCCCTCACGTCAGCGTGCTGCGTGCGAGCTCGTTTACATATTTATGCTTTTTAAACTTATGTTTTGCAACTCTCGCTCTGTTTGGTCGATCGTCCTGCCGTAGAGATTTATTGCAGTTATTTAATAAATAGTTTTTCATATTGGTGCTATTTTAGAATCTGAATTATATGTTATGTATGTATATAGCGTTGTATATCATATCTGTTCCAGTCATATCAGGGAGATTGTTCATTCAACATAAATAAGGTACAGAATTATATATTTGTTTTTAATAATTATTTATTATGTATTTAAGAAACTCGTAATACCATCTTTTTCACTGTTAACCAACTGTAAAACTTCAAGAAATTGTCAACGGAAATTAACTAATTTCCTTGAGGAGTATTTAGGAGAAAGGTACGTTTATGTTTGTCACGTTGGCACCACCGCAGCGCCGCGGTGCCCGGGACAGTTGGCAGGAGTGCGTCAGTCAGTGTTCGGCCGCGGCGATGCTATGAGCTGAGCGACATGTCAGCGCAGGGGGTAGTGGAGCGAGCCAGCGCCGAGTTGAGCAAGCGAATCAACGGGTTGGGGCTCCGGGGCAAACATCACTCGAGGAATGGGATCGGACAGCCGGCCACGGGGAAAACGTCTGTCATGGAGAGGGTCACGAACGTGTTCTGTGGGGGCAACGCGACCCCGGCCTCCGTGCCGCCTGACAAGCCTTCCAGGTTCCGCGGGAAAATGAACGCGACGCCTCAACCCATGAGGAAGATCCTCCTTCCGGAGCCGCAGTCCTTCCAGGACCTCTTGATGGACGACCGCTTCCTGACCAAGTTCTTCGGCTACTTCACCCCTCTGGAGAGGCGGACTATGGCCCAAGTGTGCGTGAAGTGGCGTGACCTTCTGTACCGGTCACCGAGGTTCTGGGCCGGACTGGTGCCGGTGGTCAGGTGTAGGGAGATGCGGGGGACTACGCCCCAGGACAGGGCGAGGATCTACGCCTCCCTCCTCCGGCGGGGGTTCACCTCCATCACCCTCCTGGGGGCCACGGACGAGGACGCTCTGGATGTGGTCCACAACTTCCCCCTGGCCACGAAACACGTCCACTCCTTGAGTCTCCGGTGTTCCAGCATTAGCGACCGGGGCTTGGAAGCGCTACTGGACCACTTGCAGGTATGTACAGTTTCAACCACTACCTTTACTGCCTTGGCAGCTAGGGTAATAACCCGAGAACCTCACCTTAAGCACCGATAGCGCAACCGATAATCACTGTAAACACTTTAGTATAAATTAAAGCAACACCAACAACTATTTACCTTCGGTTTTAGAGTAATTTAAACCATAAAACTACTCGGTTTCTGCATATAAATAAATCCTACACATTTTAAAACTTCAGCTGATGTAAGATGTAAGAAAACTACTTAATAGATTCATGATCAGTAATACAAATTAATTTTTTGGTAATTGAATATCAATGTCTTATACAAAAATGTAGCACACAAAAAAAGATAATTTGAACGACTGAAAATATTAGAGATGTTTATGACAGAAATATTACAATGAATGTATTTTAAACGATGAGGTTTGGACCGTATTCCTTAAACACTGCACTGATAAATTTAGTCAAGTTCTGTCCTTTCTTGTTCTTTAACCGTAGACAAGATAAGGGAAAGAAAGGACACTTTAATCACTCCTGGATGTAAAGCTAGTTACCTAGCTAGTAAAGATCTGAAGATGTTTTATGAATTCAAGCAGCAAAATAACAGAAGGAATCGAGGAAGAAAACAAAATTGGATATTTTGCAAAATGTGTATACTATTTTCAACCGAAGAGATTTCAAGATATATTTTATGACTTTCTACCTGCTCACATACAGATCTAGTTTTTATGGATGAAATAGATTACTTTCTTTAAAATCGGTAATTTATAGGAATGCCTTCTTGGCCGTATTCTTAAACACTACATTTTACAAAATAAGATGTCGATTTCATGCTACGGCTACGCCATGTAAATAGAAAGGACTTACAACATTTCAAAATCTGTTATTAACTCTTACACTGGACTTACAAGACGGTAACCATATTAAATGTCTTTTTCCCATTGGGCCCGATGATGATTGGTGTGGCTGATCGAAATTGACTGCCTTGTGCCACCGTTTATATATAGGGGCAACGTAACTTAACTTTGAACCCTTGTAAATCTTTCAATAAAAAGTAACCAATCATCTTGAAGCTAAGTAATGATTTAGGTAACATGAAAATAGTCTTGTTTCTAGGTTTAGGGTCGTTGGTGAATGACATTGAAGAACGGGCACTTGGGTGGTTGGTTTAATTATTTATTTTACTTACACATCAACATAATAACATTAATAAATAATGGATGATTCCAATATTAAATTCAAATCCAATGTCAATGTTAACTGTTGACAGTAAACACTACAGTAGAAAACTGGTCGGCGACTTTTAAATTTGACAGCGTCCACCCAATGAATTTTGATTGGTATAGCTAACGCCAAGGTGGCAACATAACAAAGCAAAGAACTGAACTAGACGGCACGCTTTTGAGAAATATTTAGTCAAAGAGTAGTGACTCCAGATGTAACATAGAGCTCAGTGGTTACACCACTTTGAGAGGTGAAAGCTAAGTGGGGGTGTAAACTAAAGATAAATATTTACGCGTAGAGAATAAACTGTCGCCGAATCTGAGCTTGTTTACTTAAATTATAACCTATAATGATTTGGATATTTGAAAGCTTTACCTACGAGAGTATTTGTAGAGTATTTGAATTTGAATTGTATTGACGTCATTTTCAATCGCAATTGATCATACAAATAAATCTTGCTGTATCTGTATCTAACTCTGTCTGTATCTGTAGTTTAAATAAACAACTTATTTTTGATGTTTTTGCTTAATGTTAGGCCTGTTGTAATATTTATGAATTTAATGAAGCTAACAACGTTTTCCGTGTTGTTAATTCTAATTTTTGTTAACTCCATATAACAACAGGAAACAAGAAAAAGAACAAATGTATGATGGAGGTGCTTGTAATACTTTCGAAGGCCTTTTGGAATAAAATTTAAAAATCTAGCTAGTTGCAAAAATTAAAGAGATTAATATATTAAGAGCTCTCATACACATGTTAACCTCCAAGAAAAAGTGAGGCCTACAAGGTGGCCGCTAATTTCCCCCTAAATTCATAAACAACCCCGTATCCAATACCAACACCACCGTGTCCATGGTAATCCCATTTCTTTGTCCGTATGTTTTGTTTACGCAGAGGGAAAAATGGCTGTCACCTTATAGGCTTTACTTTTTTCCCTGATGAGAGCTCTAGATGTATTAATATCGTTGTAAAAAATGCAGACGAAATGGCAATTCAGTAGTTTCAACACTGTTACCTGCAAGGATAAACTAAACCAAAGCAACTGAGCAGTTGAGAAAGTGATCTGGAGTTTAAACCCCATTTACATTTAAACCAGTATAACTTAAACATCATTTGGGGATAGCGGCCCTTAGAATAATTTAACTATTTGTTCTATTATTTCATAAATGAGTAAACGTCTCTCCAACACATGACTGAAGATCTAATGCTACAGTTAAAACAAAATATGTGCATTAAGTACTGTCATGGTGTTTTTCGACCTTATACAGATTATTTAATATAATAAAATAGCACACATTTCTACATTACATTTCGACATTCAACGCACCGCTCTCCTCTAGCTCTGCTTCATATATATCTTTAGTGACAATCTCACTGTTAGACATCGAACTGAGTTGTTTTATATTCTCCTCTGGTTTTACACGTTTAGTTTGTGTTTGCCTTAGACAAATGGGAAATTACCATCCAATACTATTACATTCGGATTACTAAACAGGAGTTCATAAAATAATTTATTGGTTCAACGGAAATTTATGTAAACATCGATTAGAAACTGTCAGGAATGAAGCATGGTTTTTATACGTTCAGTTTGTGTTTGTTTTAAACATTTGGGAAATGTACGAACCAATAGAGCTTGTCAAATTATTATTTGGTTCAACAACGGAAATTTGTGTATTCCTCAGTTAGAGGTTGTTTAGAAAGAAGAATTAGCAGTGTCCCTTTTTCGGATTATAAACTATGAATTTACTTGCATAACCTCTCACTAGAGAAACAATGACCAAGGGTTTATTAGAGAACTAGCTGATTACACCGGTATAAAATGTAGTTAAAAAAGTAAATTACTAATGTCAGCTGTTTACTTGAATAACATTAAATTCAATTCATTAGCAGAAAACTGTAACCGTTTGATCTCATTTTATTAACATTGGAATTTTTATGTCACACGGGGAGTAACCCTACAGGATTTAGAGGAAACTGAGAGTTAGGTACAACAGCTGTAACCTAAAGGAACCTATCCAGAAAATTTCATGCCTTAACTCCTTTTAGTTTAGCCGTACGGCGATCCACATACAGACAAGAACTCTGCTTTATTTATATAGTTGATATTTTTTAATGATAAACGTAATTGTAAATTTACTAGCTAGTTAAAATCTCTTTTAAAAGGTTATCTAAAAAGACTCCCACGGCTCAGTGTCCAACCATTGGTTCTATACGCTTGACCATTTTAGATATACTGGAGGAACATCGTCTTGGATTCAACATTGCCGTCCTCTGCCAGCTTTAACGTGAATCTCACATTCAGAATCTTCAAATGACAGAGGGAGAGTGGGAGAGAGACCACTGGCAAAAACCAATATGACATTGTCTCTCTGTCATAACACACGACTCTTTTTAACACAAAGGAAACAGTGCAGTCACTTTGTCCCGTAATAGCCTAGCGAATCTAATTTCTGCACCTTTTTCCAGTACTAGATATTATATATTTTCTGTGTATGTAGCATCTAATGTAAGCCAATGCAGCTTAGCTCTTTTTATTATGATTAGATCAGCTAGGTGACTATCAGGTACAGCAAGGCACATGATCTAAGAAAATTCATCTCACAAAAAACAAAACCAGAGTGGACTGAGACTGTGGGAAGCTTGTTTGTAAAACAAGAATATTACATTACCAAACCTACGGTTGAAAGTGATAGTACGTAACGAAAACCTAAATCTACTATTATCTAATAATAAATTGAAAAATCACGTGTTTATAACGATGCAATGAGTCATGAACGAATTTTTGTCTTTATCTTGTCACTTCTTAAATCCCTAATTCCTATCTACGCTCTTAGAAAACGAACTTTTAATAAGTGTTTTTGTCCCAACTGAAGTGTAACTTTTGAGAAACTGTTGAGTAAGGAATCTTTAAACCATTGGAATTTTAAGTGAGGTAACGATACGTGTTAATTGATTCTGAACCGGTTACCATGGCAACGTTTCATCTCACTGAGATACCTGGATCAAAGGTTAGTCTCCCAGATTGAGCTTCCATTAGTGAGAGGCTCCTTGTAAAATCTTAGTCTTGGTACCATTCCATCATTTAATTTGCTTTTAACTAATCAGATTAAGTATGGAAAATGTTTGCTAATTATTTGACGTTATGTTAAAGTCCACTAATCAATGACACTTATGCTAATCCATAGGCCCTTCTGTATTTCAAATTTATGCAAGGGAATACTGGTTAGAACATCGGTTTTGCTAGGCAGCATATAAAGTAGAGAACCCTAAACAAGCAAACAAAATGTTAAAAGGGAACTTATTTTGTTTAAAATTACTTTAAACCTGATATGACTGTCATCAGAGTACTCTTAAAACCATCACCATAGTTTTCATCAATCAATAACCACCACGTTAAACCTATGATTATATTTAGAACGACTTTAGATCAAACATCTTAGAAAGTCAGAAAAATCAAAATTTTAAATAGAACGTTCATTGGATATAGTTTACCTGACTGTAATTAGTGTGGTGAATCAACAAGAAAACTTGCAACTGAGATTTTAAAAAAACAGAGAAATATCAGTCTCCTCATTTTCTGTGTCGGTTTAGTGTTTTTTAAAGTGCTTTGAGTTTTTAATGTGTTTCAAATTAATTTCTTCAAACTTTATTCTGAGGCTCAGTATTTATTTACAGAACGACAACCTACCATAACAAAAATAATTGACTGGTTAAAGAAGTAATAATAATTTGATTCTAATTGGTCGGTAATCGGTTCGCTCTTCTCTACACATTCATCTCTGTAAACGTACTTTGGGAGGAGAACGTGGCAACCATTATGAAATTAAGGGTATAGTGAAGATAACCAAAATGATTTTTAAAATATTCAAAACACAGTAAATATAGTTTACACTATGAAAAAAGGTTCCAAAATGGGCTGCTGTTCGCTGTTTGAGTAACCGGTCAGTCAGTACTCCAGAGGGGTATTTTACTCAAAACCCCAAAGTTATATACGTAGGCCTAAACAACCCAATTGCGGATTGACTAAACAAATTGAAAACCCCTTGAACATTTAACAAACTGAATCTTTACAGAAGGAAAGGGGGTCTTAATTCATTAAACTGTCGTCAATAGTTGACTTGAGGAGCCTTCGGGATGTGATCAAGTATTCAGTTTGTTCTCGACTTCTCTTCTGTTTTACATCCGATGAATTCTAAAGGAAAATTGTTTCGCCTTTAATTTGCAAATTCATTCACTTAAGTACTTACTTTAAAATAGTTCCTATAATTTTGTCATGTGCTTTATTATGATTTTAATTTAATATCATCCAGATTGCGTTGTGGGTAGTACATCTCTTTGGTGTTGTGACTGGAACTGCCAACTCCAGTGAGGGGCCAGGTAGATTATGTAAACCTCTCATTGTTTGATGAGAGTTTGTTCTCGCATACGTCTTTCGAACTCAACTATAGTTGGGTATTCCGCGTGGAACACTTGTGAACCGTCCATCCTGAAAAATATAATATTTGTTGTAACCTTCCAACAGTCAAAACCCTCGTACGTTTTCTCTTGGCCATGAGAAGTGTGATCGTCAGCATTAGGAGAGTTATGGATGCAATCGATATATAGGGTGAGGGTGTTTCAATCAGGGGTAGAATTGATTGCTGGTCACGAATGAAATATCATGATGCTAAAAAATATACTTGTCTAACAACTTTTCTGTTGTTTATGGTTACAACATTATTTTTGGATGTATAATAATAACAGTTAATACCCCCGTAGCAGCAAACCTGCGTACTCAGCGAATTTACAATGCATATAATATTATCTTAATACCTCACAAATCCACATACCAAGTTTCATCAGTATACATTCATAAATAAACGATTTATGACATTTTAATTATTCTCCTTAAGAATAACATGGCGGCTGAGTATGCAGGTTTGCTGCTACAGGAACTATCGTCCAAAAAATGGGTTTTTGTGCAAATATCAATAGACCACAATGAAATGAAGCAATATACCAAGTTTCGTCAGTATAAGTTGATAAATAAGCGAGATATACAATTTTTCTTATCCTCCATAAGAATAGCATTGGACAACGTACTGTGTTTAGCACTTTTATTATCTCAGTAACCAATTAACGTAGAGCAATGATTAAAACACCAAATTGTGCGTCTTTTTAAGCTTATTCCAATGAAGAAAAATAAAATTTCACTTTTTCAAAAATTATGTGTAAAAAACTCAAAAAACCCATTTTTGGGGTACAAAACCCCCCAAAATACCCCTTCGGATAGGTCGATCTGTCTGGTTGTCGAACTGAAAGTCATAAATGCTGCTTTACACGTTTGTACCAAATTTTTATTAAAATCGGACCTTTTTTACGAGAGTTATCGCACCCACGGACACACACACACACACACACACACACACACACATATATATATAATATATATAATAATATATTTAATATATATATACAGTTTAAAACGAATGGTGTTTTTGGGGTCTGGGGACCTCAAAACGAAAAGTTAACATGGTCCCGGGCCTAGGTCTTACCATGCCGACTACGGTAATAGCTTCTCTCCTATAGGGGAAATTCGCTAAAAATTAAATTAAAATTCCAAATTAAGGGTGTCTGAAGGATAGGAAAATTTGTTAGCAACCCTGGATGGGACGATTACTCAAAAACCATCGTTGCTGCAACGCATAATATGGAGAGTGCTTATTAAGTTTATAATGCCTGAATGATTATGCAACTCTTTATATTCACAATAAAAAACAATTTAATTAGTAAACAATTTTACATCACGTGAAATTGTGAATACTAACGAAACGAAATGGGGACGTTAAACATTTTTACTAGCCTAACTGTTATTGTCGAGTAGTGCATGTGCCTTGTATTAGAGTGTGCATGGGTGTGGTTGGAGTTGTGTTATGAATGGTTGATGTGTATGCGGGTGAGAATGAACATCTGTGCAATGAACGTGTGTAGTCATTGTTTTGAATGTGTACGCCAGCAGTGCTCCAGTGAACATTGAAGACAACAATAATGTTTATAAATATGTTTTGATTCCTAATGTTTTACCGCAACTACCTATGTCCCTATTATTGACTGGCGTGTTTTTTGTGGCTTCAGGTCTGTTCATTTCCTGGAAAACTTATAAAATGTGATATTTAATCCGTACTTTATCTTTCGTTAGTTATAAAAGTGCATGAAAACAAAAAACAAAATTTGTAAATCTGTGTTGAAGACATATGTTTTATTTGTTTACGGATGGACTCAATCACCACCCACAGGATTCAGCTTATGTCGCAGCTTTACTTACTTCGCGATAATCACCACCCACAGGATTCAGCTTATGTCGCAGCTTTACTTACTTCGCGATAATCACCACCCACAGGATTCAGCTTATGTCGCAGCTTTACTTACTTCGCGATAATCACCACCCACAGGATTCAGCTTATGTCGCAGCTTTACTTACTTCGCGATAATCACCACCCACAGGATTCAGCTTATGTCGCAGCTACTTACTTCGCGATTTATTGTCTATAATGTATTTAATTTTATGATATAAATTGTAATTTATTTAAATTTATCTGTTCAAGAATCCATAGGTTTAACTCCCAAAATTACACTACGTTAATATTTGTACATACCTGTTAACAAAATATATTTGGCGTTAAAACACAAAAAATTAACATAATATAAAAATAAAATCCGTTAACTCAATAAATTTGAAGAAAAATGTTAAAAATTATGAAAAAAATTTTACCACACACATATATTTAAAAATTGTCCATTAAGATGTATTTTCATACTTATCGCTGGGGTTGAAACCCTCAAAAGACGCTTTTTGAAAGACTTACGTAGCATCTATCTAATTTATTTTCATAATTTATAAATCTTTTGGTACTTCTTTGGTAATATATTATATAATACTTGTATAAATACATAGCTTATTAACAATATTTTTCAACTTTAAAAGTAATTAATTACCGACCTTAATAACTATTGAGTTGACATTTTTTTTTATCCAGCACACTCCATAATCTTTCAACCTCTCGATCGTTTAAATCCATGTTCTAAATGATAATATTGAATATAATAATGATAATATTGATGATACTATTGAATAGTTTGCTTGGTAATAAGATAGAACTTGCTTCCTTGTCTTAAAACCAACAACTTCAATATGCACAGAAAATTGCTTAAAGTTGTGTGTGGGATTTCTTTCCCTAAGATAGATTGTCAGTTGCCTTAGCTAATCGATTTCTGATAGTGTGTCGCTTGATCGCAGCTCCGCCTTTATCTAATCCATTCCCTGGCTGTCACCGGTTTGTAACCATCAAGTAACAAAGATTAATAATCCCTTCATTCTCAACTTCTCTCAACCTAGATTACTTCACTTATCTAGATGTCCCCTATGAGTCACTAGGTCTTTACGTTTTACAGATTAGTTCAAGATCGAGTTTATCAAAAGTACAGTTTATGAATGGATTACTTTGTCACGACATTTGCTAACAATTCTAACATTATTTCCAGCTGAGCAAGAATTTAATGACTCAGAAGTTGCGAGTTTTTAAAACAATAACGTTATAATACATACCAGCTGAGGTTAGAGCTTTTCAGGCAGAAGGGAAAGCATAAGTGGGCCGAGTTTTCCTGGAATTAGGGCCTATCATTATGGTCAGAACTTTTCAAAAAGAAGAGTTTGTGAAAAAATGAGTTAAACTTTTTGCTTTAAAGAGAACAAGGCCTTACCAAACCCTTATTTGAGTCGTAAAAGGAGGTCAAATTTTATTGGTAGAAAGACTCATTGTAAAGTGGTCGCGCCAAGGTGAAATACCCCCGTCGCAGCAAACCTGCATACTCAGCGAATTTCGAATGAATATATAACATAACACATTAAAACACTTCACAGGATTCATAAGAAATGTATTCACAAACAAGCGATATTTAAAATATTAATTATTCTCCATAAGAATAACATTGGGGATGAGTACGCAGGTTTGCTGCAACAAGGCACACAAAATAATGGGTTTTTATGCAAATATCAATAGAATTCATCTTAGTGAAGTCACATACCAAGTTTCATCCATATACATTCATAAATAAGTGATATATAACATTTTAATTATTTTCCATAAGAATAACATGGGGATCAAGTACCTAGGTTTGCTGCTACAGGAACCATAGGCGAAAAATAGTTTTTTTGTGCAAACAACAATAAACCACAACCAGATCAAGCAATATACCAAATTTCGCCAGTTTATGTTCATAAATAAGCGAGATGTACAATTTTTCTTTTTCTCCATAAGAATAACATTAGACAACGAACTGTGTTTAGCACTTTCAATATCTCGGTAACCAATTGACGTAGAGCAATAATCAAAGTACCAAATTGTTTGTTTTTTTAAGCTCAACCTAATGGTTTAAATTAAAATTTGATTTAAATTTAAATTACCTGTGAAACCCCAAAAAACACATTTTTGGGGTACAAAACCCCCTAAAACCCCCCTTCGGATGGTGCGATTCATCTGGTTTTCGAACTCGCTCAAATAAATTGTACTTTACATATTTGTACCGAATTTCATTAAGATCGGACCTTTTTTACGAGAGTTATCGTGCTTACGGACACACACACACACACACACACACACACACACACACACACACACACACACACACACACACACACACACACACACATATATATATATATATCAAAATTTGAACGAATGGTGTTTTTGGCACCTGGGGACCTCAAAATGAAAAGTTATCATGGTCTCGGGCTTAAGTCTTACCATGAGACCTACGGTAATAGCTTCTTCCCTATAGGGAAATTCGCTGAAAAGAGTTTGTAGAGGGATAGAACCGTTCACACCTCGTAATTTGTTTCAATTTTTAGTCAAGGAAATTGTTTTGTTTTATGTGTAAAGTTTGTATTTTATTGTATGTTACTGATGCATACATATTGACATTATTTTCTTGCAAAGATTGTCCTGGAGCTTTTCCTAATCACTTACTGATTTTTTTTATTTCTTGACATCTAGCTGAGACAAACTGTTACATCCAAATATTTATCAAATTAATTTTTCGTTTACATCAGGAATGTTTAATTTACTAATGTAGTTCTGTGTTAGGTGCAATCTCAAAAGATAACAGTATTTTGCTTCATGCTTTTATAGCATTACGTATAAATTGTAAACATTATTTTATTATTGTCCATATTATACAACAAGTTTATGAAAATTGAGGGAAAAATGGTTGAATGACCAGTTCGTACTTGCCTCTTTATGCCTCTTTATTGTTTCTATGAGCGTTATTATGGGTTGGTTTTTGGGTTATTAATTATAAAAAAGGATTAAAAGCGTCTCTGCTCCGTTTAGTCTGTAGTCAATAGAACTTTAAGGATCATTCTACGAAAACAGGTCATTTACACATTTTTATGATTAATATTCACTGTAATTTACCTTAAACTGACCTACAGTATTCTAATTGGTATGAGAAATAAAGCTAAATCACCTAGATCTTCGTTAAACTAATTTGACAATTTGATGAATACCAGCAAAATTATATATGCTCAGTTATCTTTTAGTACCGATATAAAATCCTAATAATCCTATTTGATTTTATAATATGCATAACACAGTTATTATTTTCCAAAATACCTTGCAAAAATATATGTTTACTGTGTTACAAAACATGAAATTAGCTAAACTGGTTTCCTTTTGTGCAACAGAAGCGCTGCGCAGACACAGAGGGGTTTGTATTGCAAAAGTTCGAATCCAATATTTGCACAATCTCATAATGCTGCAGAGAGCATACCATTCATGCACTTGTATACGGCCATCATAATCTTCACAAGTAATATTTGATATTTAATATTATTATTATTTAAAAAATTATATTGGTACAAATAAAAGTATTCGTTGTTGTGTCTTCATTATTTGTTGTATCAATCCAACAAATAAGTTACTTACAATTTAATAAGTGAGACACTATGTATTTGCAATCCATACGAATGTAATTGTAAATTGGTATGAATTCTATTAGTTCCATATATAGAAGTCAGTTTTAATTTTTTGTTATTATTTATTCATTTTGAATATAAAATTCAATACAATTTTAAAATAAGATAAAATTTTAAGTTTTGGAAATTAATTGGATATTTAAATCTTAAAATTATTCATTGTTGTTATTGTTAATAACATTTATTTTGTGGAATGTTTTAAAATATTAAGTCTTCCATTAAATAAAAAGTATATTGATCTTCAATATTGAACGCTAACCGACCGATTTACTACTGACATGAAATCAAGATAATCTTTCCAAACAACTTCCCTCTAAATCAAACGTAGCTCTTTTAAAAGTTTACATGTTTAGGAAGTGTTCACATCGCTTGAGTTGCTCTAACCAAATAATATGAAGGGTAATATTTATCTATTGAATTGTTCATGGTAATTTAGTATTACGAGGCAATATTAAAATTCCCAACAGTGATTCTCCGTATGAATTTTGTTCACAACACTAAAAATAATATATCTTTGAATCTTCCCACAGTTTCGTAGTTTAAAAATGTAATTCAATAGCACTTCAATATCCCGGTTGTCCACAAAAACTTGAGGGGTGCTTGGACAGCTTTCTCTAAGAGTGTGTGTGCTCTATTAACAAGCAAGTGTATTCCATTAACAGGCTTTTTTTATTTAAATACAACGATATTTCTTTGTTAATATCAAAGACATGTATTTATTTATTTATTTTATATATACATATATATATAAAATTTTGAACGACCCCTCAAAATGTGATCAGGGGGTCACGTTAGGAACTTCTACGGTGGTCCCGGGCTTAAGTTTCACCGTGCGGGTCATGCTAATAGTTCACTTTCCAAAGGAAATTCACTAAAAATTATTGGAACAGAATGGCTTGGAGTTAAAAAACTATATGTTACTAGTTTGCAAAGTATGGAATTGGTAACCTACGGTGAGAGGAAATACAAACAGTTCTTATCCATTTTAATAACATTCTAATTTTCAAAAGGTACACATAAAATACGAAAAAATATATTTAGTTTTTCTTTCACTTCCAAATCCACCCTCCAACAATTTGTTAACATGAGTTCCTGCCGGCCTGCCTGTCTATTCTTTTATCACGCCAAAAGTACTGGACCAATTCTGCTGAAGCTTTGCACAAATATACTCTATGTACCTAGGAGTGTCATAGGCCTATTGCCGTTTATTAAGGCCCTCTGCCCCACGGCACTTCCAAGTCTCCATGTTATTCAAATGGAGGAGAGTTTTATTTGGTTTATGTCGGATGTGCTTTTCTTAGTTAAAGTAATTTAAATAAACAGCTTTTATAAGGATTATCCCTAACTACAGACTGTCATTGTTTTGTTTAACATTTTTCGATCCTGAATTTTCACCTCTCATTTGTGAATCACGGAAATATCAGCAAGTAATCAATAAAATAAGGTTTAGTATATTATTATTTAGATTAAGTATTGCATTTATCTTTCTAGAAAATATTAATAAGTAATGTAAGCAAAACCAATTGTCCATAGCGAAACCAAAAATCATTTATTGTCATTGAAATCTAAGTACAGAAAATATTTAATAACGTCTTTAGACTTTTTATAAATGTTTAAAGACTTATTTACCTTATTATTATTTCCTCCCTTCATTTGATTAAATTGAATTGGATAAGCTATTTTTGGTCATAGGACAACTAAGATTGGTCTTCGGATATCTAAGATTTGGTTATTGGTTATTGGTAACAGGAGCTCCAACCCAACAAACCGAGGTGGGACGCGGAGTTGCTACTCGAAGGGGTGAAAATAGTGTTTTGGCGGGGGTTGGGGGATGGCAGTAGGGGTTGGGGGATGGCAGTAGGGGTTAGGGGATGGCAGTAGGGGTTGGGGATGGCAGTAGGGGTTGTAAACAAAAGGGAGGTTGTCTCGGTTGCGTGACAGCTGTGTATCGATTGTCGCGATTCACTGAATGTCGCAATAGTTTACTATGCAGCAGCTACACTATATCTGGGACTATTTAACCTTGTGCGAGATGAGGGGAAGTTGCAACAATATGGCAGCTGGACCCCCTCCTACTCCCTTCCTACCAAACGAACAGTAAAGGGATGCATTCAATTCCTATCTCTTTTTCCCCTTGCCTCTCACAAGGTTAAATTATCGTTAGTTAGATGATTATCTTTAAATTATGTTACTTAGTAATAGGTAAATTACAATTATATTTTATAAATATAAAAATGTATAGTAACGTGATAGTTAATTATTTTAACTAAGTTACAGGTTCACTCCTTATAGCCGTATTGCCACGATGTAAGATTCTGAACTCGCCCTTAACGTTTTGAGGGGTCAAGAAAAATTGCTTTAGAAATGAAGAGAAGCTTTAGAGAAGGACATTATCTTAAAATACCACAATCTAAATTTACCCTAAACATATCCTCACAATACTATAACCCTACCATAAAGAACAAATATAACCAGGTCCATCAAAACACCCTTAATGTTAAATACTATCCTAGTATATAACGTTTGGTTTTTCCTCCTCAAAAGTTAGCAAGCTGCTTGGGGAGTTCGTTGTATAGGGAATTTTCACCCTCGAGGGGAAACAGGATCACTCTAAGAACTCCCTAATAATTAAACCACCCTGTCGTTGTCCTTTAGACTGCAGCGCTTCCCGTTGCGCTGGCTGCAGTAGCAGTTTATGCTTTAACTTCGATACTTGGCAGTTTAACCTCTTTGCAGTTTAAAATTTAGTAACACCCAGAACTACTGCAACAATTCCATTATCGACTGCACAAAACATTATTACTATTTTAACACTTTCTTCAATTGTAAAATAATTAAAATTTATTGAAAGGCTTATTTTTATAAACATACTATCGCTAAAAACATTTGTACCATCGTAGATCTTTTGACCAAATTGTTACAGGGGTATTGTTATTGGTACAAAGGGAAAACTAAGATGAATAATAATAGTTTAGATAATTTATTGTACTTTTGTCATCGTGTATATGTTATCCTAGCTTTTCGTTGGATTCTAAAGGGGTTGTAAGTTATATTTAAGATAAATTCATTAAAATAATATTGTAGAATAAGAATGACGTGGTGCCTACAATCTTATGAAAAAATTAATCAATTTTTCATGGACTTATCTTGAAGAATTTATATATCAAGAATGTTAGTGGATTTAAGGCATTTTATTTCAGTCAGAATAGACAGTCTACGTTTAAACTCACTAGCAATCGGTGCAACGTCTGTCCTTTTTTAACAACATGGTACTAATATACTATAAAATTAACAAATTAAATTATGTTTGACAGTGTACTTTTGAAGGTTTGTAAACGTAAATGAACTAATAACTAAAGTCTTGAAAAGTTTGTAAATTATTATTTTTAGGTTGATCAATAGACTTAAATAAGCAATTTTACTATGCAGTATATCAAACCCTTACTTGACTCTTTCTGGCATTATAGTAACACATGAGCAGGTTAAATAGGTTTTATGCTACGTGCCTGAAGGCGGCAAAGAGTTAAGTATATGATTATGTTTCATCAAGATGATATCAGATTTGAAACCATGTCCTAAGTCAATAAAATCAATTAGGTAGGGGATAAAACGTCTTCATTCATAAAATTGTATAGTTTTAAATGCGGTATAGTAAAGTGTGAAACTTTCTACAAAACAAGAAATGAGGCATTTCATCTACCAATATCGTAGTATTCTGCTGTTATAGTATCTTAAACATTAAACTGTGAAAGTAGTTAAAAAAAATATAGAGGCACCAGAAAGAACAAAACACATAAGTTAAACAATAGTAACAGCAAACACTACTGCCAGCGTAGAGACTTGATTGAGGCAGTGAACTTGTTTAAGCTTTTTTGTGTTTTTTATTCAAGCTTCTCCTGGATTATTGCCGCCAATCCTACTATATTCTAGGCAATGTTCCCAACTGAAGATCGGGTCGGATTAAAAATTTTGGTGAAATAGTTTGTTCTCTTATCAGTAATATGTTAGCAACAATTTAATCAATAAAGGATGTCATGTTGCCGTTAATCCCAAGTGAATACGACAACTATCGTAATCCGATAAGAGTGTTTAATACAATTTGTACACTAAAGTAAATTATTTTAAGAGGGAGCACCAATCCTCTGTCTTCCTGCTTCTCCCATAAGACCAATGGTAACTTTTAAAGTCCGTTCCTCCTCACCGGATTATCTGAAATCTATGTTTTATAATTAATTTTAAAGATCTAAAATATAGCTAGCGATTTCAGTGACTAAAATTTTCGATATCACAAATAGTTCACCCATAAAAAATCATAAATATTGAATATTTAGGATTTTTTCATCGATTATTATTTGTGATATCGAAATTTCGCTCACTGACACCGCTAGATATTTTTATTCTTTAAAATGAGCAATACATCAATCATATCGGATAATCCATATAGAAGGAACGGGATTTTAAAGTTACCATTGGTCTTTTGGGGAAGGCAGGGAGAAACGTGAAAGGATTTATGACTGGTGCGACCTCTTAAAGTTAAAATAATAATAATTAACGGAAAAAAGTAACTAGGTCATCAAACATATCCTAGAAATTAAGACACAGAGAAAGTTAGTAATGCAAAATCTAGGTAGAAATTAAAGGTCATAAGATTGTGTATCCATTCAGATTATTCTTTAATATAATCTACTTTATTTAAACGAAATGACATCCGAGAATTCCAGAGACACCTGTTTATAAACTTGTTAACAATTTTGAGTTAATTAATGTGAACTGGTATCCAGGACGATGATACGCCTCAGGAGAAGGTCGTGATCAAAGGAGAAGTTGTGGGAATGAGATGCCGTTGGAGATATTGCACAAGTTTGTCTGAACAGTCGAATAATACGAAACGAATCCGAAGATCTTTTCACCTTTTATACACAAATCTTATTTATTTTTTTGTTTCATTTTATGATAATGATTACTCTAGGCCTAATCATTAATCCAGTGACCAGTAATTTTTACTTTACATAAATCAATGTGATATTCTGAAGAAAGGGGTTAGTTTTGAGAAAATGATTTTTCTTGATATTTACTACATATTAAATAAACACTTTATTTACGTCCAATTCAGAACGTTTTTGCTTTTAAGATAATTTGTTTAACTCTATTTCTTACATCTTTAGTTATGATCGTTTGTCTTCTCCAGAATATTGCGTCACTATTTTGCTCCTTTAATGATGGTTTAAGATTGATTTCAATCCGTTAATTACAACTATACTGAGTAACTGTTAGTATTTTCATTAGTTTGGATGTTTTACTGCACACAAACATTTAGTATAGTCTTCAGACGGTAATTTTATCCCCCTTACATTTCACTGCATTAGTGAACAAACTAGGCCAGGTTTCTTGTTAAAGACAAATGGATGTATTTCCAATTGGAATCTTTTAAATTCAGATACCCTTTAGAACTTAGTTTACTGTCCATAAGCTAAATAGAATATGTGATAGATTTTGGTGGCAAGAAATTCATAGAAATCAAATTTTAAAGCTGAAGCCATTTTCTTTTCACTGACTTCTGTGGTAGTGAAGGTGAAAAAGGTTGAACAGCATTGTTTTTACTTTGCGTTCCATCTGATAACCCCCGTCCACTTCGGATAAATATTTAACACTTACAGAACCTAATCTCTATAGCAAACCAGAGCTACCTTATATTACTAACCATATTAATAAACCAATTTAAACCGATCTTTATTTCCATTCACCATTACAATAAATATATTATTTTGAGAAATAAACCTACACACGTACAAATAAATATTCACATAGCTCTCTACTGTATGTAATCTATTATCGGAAATCATAGTCCTTTGGAAATGCATGTTTACTCAACCTGAAAAATTAGACATGTCTTGAACACTTCACATCTAGAACATTGAACTACATCCACAAAGGTCTAGGCTGCATCGATTCAACAACTGATTGACACAGATCCTCTCCCCACCCCCCACTAATACCACGCAATATCGCCACTTACCGGCTTGTCTCCACTACTTCGGCAGCCTGGTCAAAGCTTGGTGCCTCCCAAAGGGTCTCCATTACAGAGATGCCCATCTAAGCTATATCAATGCTGTTTCTCCACCAAATGAAAAGGTTTGTCGCGGTTCGTTTTGCTTGCAATAAAGGTAAACGACAAACTTTAAGGAATGCCTCCCATCTTTTGAGAATAGTGCAACTGGGCTAAGCCATTTATATTGACGTATGCTTGACACAATAAAACATATTATTATATCATCAAAGGCAAATAAAATCATTGTCTGCAATAGAATTTATATATAGATAGTTTAAGACCTAATGGGTCTTCTAATATTTTCTGAACAATACCTCCGATTTTAGTTCGGGCAATATACCGTTTGATTATTTTTATTTTTAAATTAATGTTTTAAATTTTATTCTGTGATTTTTTTATAGCAGAACTTCCCATCTTCCATTAAGATCCCACATGTATTCGTACCTAGAGTCATAATCAGAAAAACACGACAGTATAGCCTCTCTGAGAGACATCTCACGACAGTATAGTCTCTCTGAAAGACGTATCACGGCAGTATAGCCTCTCTGAAAGACATCTCACAACAGTATAGCCTCTCTGAAAGACATATTACGACAGTATAGCCTCTCTGAAAGACATCTCACGACAGTATAGCCTCTCTGAAAGACATCCCACAACAGTATAGCCTCTCTGAAAGACATCTCACGACAGTATATCCTCTCTGAGAGACATCTCACGACAGTATAGCCTCTCTGAAAGACTTCTCACGACAGTATAGCCTCTCTGAAAGACATCTCACGACAGTATAGCCTCTATGAAAGATATCTTTCCTAAAATCAATCTAAAACCTTTTACTCACATGTTGCCCTAGTTGTCGATGCGCTTAGTAATATTTGCAACTTGTTCCCAATGCTTTCTCCTTAACTCCATTCTAACATGTTGATGGTTCCTTTAGCATTTATAATTTTTAGGCAAGTGATTGTGGTTTTTGAAGATAAAATTTGTTATGTAGGTAACATCATAGAAAGGATCATATAAGTGCTGTCTTTTAAATGTTTCTTAGTCGCTTGATCAAAGGTTAAATTGTTCTCTTGGCTCCTCACTAACCTGATGTATTTCTTGGTCATTACGGTTACCTAAATCGAGAGTTGTTTAAAACTTCGGTCATTACATAAACTAAACGTTACCAATGATTAAATAGTCTAAATAAAAGCTTGAACTTTGGCTAAAGCTATTCATATCATGTGTAACTTGAGGCAATTTCTCGTAAAAATCTTACAGTATGAAGTACTAGCTGTTGCCCGCCGGCTTCGCCCCTCAAATTATTTATGAACGCTATGACAGTTATGTGTGCTGCATTCCGTGGTTAGCCCGTGGAACTACTACGAATCAAGATCAGCTGATTGTATTTTCTTCAGCTCAATAAATATTAAAATCTATACGGAATATATGGGAACTTCGTTGGGGTCTCTGGCGGAGCCTTAAGGTCAGATCAGGATGAAAACCATTTAGTTTTCCTATTGATGTCTAAAGAATCAGATTACATAATGTCAACTCTCTAGGTGAATGGGAAGTAGGAGAATTCGTGATGATTGAGTCAGTGAGAGCTTTGCCTTTTATAGGTACAGATAATTCTCAGATTTTAAAACTTGTTTGAGGATTATTCATAAAAATGATGGTTTGCGATAAAACTATAGCAATATATAAGTAACAAATGTATTTACTGATGCATGTGGCTACCCTATATTTCATATTTATATAATGCCTATTGAAAAGGAGGTTTCTTAAAAATGGTATTTATTGTCTTTATCTCCATTTTATAAAATTTACACAACCTAATCACGGTACACGGTGACAAAAAGAAACTATAAAAGCCCTTACCTTCACCTGCAGAGAACTGTTGTAAAGTGGAGCTTTTGAATTGTGGAATAATTCATTGGGTCCTTTGAGAATGTTATTCAATGACTTCACTCCATCACGTTCTATCGAATAACACTGTTCATTTATGTTTTTTTTAACTAGCAAAGTACTTGCTTATCTATGTTCTTTTTACGAAACTATCTATGGCCTTGTTTATTTATTTTTTTTACAAAACAAGCAATGTAAAGTGTAAAAGTTAGAGAACAGTTATTAGTTTCTTTATTTATTTAAATTTTTTAACTGTCTGATAACATAAACTTTTTACTTTCACAAACCTTCACGGCTTGATGTTGGTTTATACTTAAAGTTCAAACTATTATTTCTCTTCTTTATGCATTTTTCATTTGACATTTTATGTTCCTCAATAGGACTTTCATAAACTTAAAACTAGTATTTTTCTTGTTTATGAATTTGTATTCTACCTTTTGTTCCTCAACACAAACCATTTCGTAAACATCGGCCTGTTATTATGGGCTTTTTAATTTTTAAGTAGTTTCCCTACCATTTTTGCTTTTTTAGAGCTTTTAGTTTTAGGACCAGATGCCTCTTCACTTATTGGCGACCGCGTTTTATTCCCATATTTTAGAGCTTTTGTGGGAAAACCCTAAGCACTAAGAAAAACATTCATCATGTTTGTACATTAAATTAACGTTATAGTTCAATATCCATGAACATAATAATCAACACATACCTCTCAATATCAGTTATAGATGGACAATATAAATTTTAAAATAATCGGCTGAAATAAAATCATCCTAAGGGATTTCGACTATTTTGTAAGTTATTTCACATGTGAAAATTATGATGAACATTGTATGCTGTATTGTGAATATAATGAATTCATATTTGGCAAGGCGGTTTTTCCTTTGATTATAATATGTTTTTGTTTTTTTACAAATTAATTAATTAAGTTTTATAATTAAAATTAAAGCTCAGTTTGAAAGCTTTACTAAGTATTGGAATTTCAGTAGATTTTCTTGATGAATCTTTCCCCATGCATTTGTTCGTGACTTCCCCTAATATTCGCCAAGGGCTGTTCAATAGTAGGGAGAGAGCGATGTGTCAGAACCTGGTGGTGAATACCATTATCCTCTCCTATGTTCACAAAGTATTCATCCGACAAATTTGTACTATGTTAGATTTATTCTACAGGGTTGAATATACTTATTTAAAATAAATTTAATGTAAACAAATACTCACCTTTTATTGTTTCATGACTTAGCCGATTGTCATCAGGATCAGTCTCTTTAGAGATTATTGTTTATCTTGTTACCAGACTCTTAAAGTCCTTCATAAAGATTATTTTTTCACTAGATTTCAAAAGCGTGTTAAAAGCATTATAGTAGCTCTTCCTCCTCACTACGGTATAAACACTAGAAACCCCCACGAACGTAGGAAAGCAGTGATGTTATCACAATGACACAATAGTGACTACAGTTTTTGTGAACAGTAATAATTGTAAAGTAAGACTAGACCGTATTTAAATCATAAGGGATAACTGGTTAAACAATTATTTTCATACGTACACAAGTTTCTCTTTGTGCACGAGAAGTTAGCAGAATCACTTGCGAGTTTTGACGAATGAGTTCATTGAACTGTTAGTCACATTAAAGATTCAAAATCAAAATCAATACCAAATTACATACAATGTATTTCAAACTCCTTATTAGAAAGAAACTTATTCGTCCGCTTTCCATTTTTAATGCGAGATATTGACTCTTCGATCCTTACAAATTATTTTTGTCGTCTGAAAATTGGATGAAAATGTTGTTTTATATAACTAGATGTTACCTGCAGGCTTCGTCCCGCAAATGATTTATAAAAACCATGACAGTTCTGTGTGTTTTATTCTGTGGCTAGCCCGTGGAACTAGTACGAATAAAGATCAGGTGTTTGCATTTTCATCAGCTCAAACAAAAATAAATGTCCATAAGGAATACATGAGAACTTTGAACCACCGTGGGGCAAAGCTCTATATGATTTTCGCGACTTTAATATGTTTCTCAGGACTACCAAGTACCTCTCTGCCAAATTTCAGCTCAATCAGTCCAGTGGTTAGAGCGTGATCGTACCACAAATATCTAGACAAACAAACATACATACAAACTTACAAACTTAAACAATTATAATATTAGTAGGATTGTTGGCTAAATATTTGTTATTATTCTTTTTTAAATCGTTACTCTTGAACTCTTGACAATTATTATTCACTTACGAAGTGAAATCTCTAAACTACCAATAGATCTTATAATTATTTCAGATCTTAGCTATTCTCACTTTCTACAGACTTTCAAGCAATGCTAACAATATTTTCCGACAGAATAAGTAGTTTTTCTTTAAGAATTTTCGGTCTTAAGAGCGGCTAGGGGTCGTTGGCGTTTGAGATCGATGGTCGGAAAAACTTTAACCCCAAACAAACAAAGGTTGTGACGTAGGGTTGCTTCTCGAAGGGATGAAAATAGTGTTGGGGGCGATGAGGGTAGGTGAGGGGTGTAAACAAAGAGCGTGACAGCTGTGCATCGATTGTCTCAATCTCCGAGGGGCAGAAAACTTTTGTATTGGGTAAAAGTGTCATCAGATTATTTGTTGTTACCCGATATACATTTTACATGTGCCAGTGTAATTATTACAATTAATTAAAAAGAAAGTTATATTTCATAATTATTTACTTGTTAATCCCAAATAGGACAAATCTCAGTACTATAATTGCCAAAAATAAGGAAAACCATCACTTGTAAACTCACGATAATAATTTATAAACTTATAAACATAATAAAACAATTATAAGCATACAATCCAAGAATATTTATTACCATTTTGCACTTATTTCCTGGCCAAGTAACATCAATTACTTACACATAATTGGCACTTACCTATGAAGACATTACCTTAATACTAGTTTGTAGAATTTTATCAGGTAAACATGAATATTTCCTTTGGACTTTGGGAAAAAATTAAATATCTGCAAATTATTACCGCTACGAATTCTTTTCGTATAAACATTAAAATCCTAAACACATATTAGTGCACTTTTATTGAGCAAGATTAAAGTTGTTACATTTATACCTAATGCACGCTTCGTGCATTGTATGTGAAGTTTGTTTTAATGACGTAGTTTATTTTACATAATAAATTGATTAAAACTCGAATACGATACTAGGAAGTTCGGTTGTCAATTAAAATATAATAAAAATATAAATAAATAACTCAACATCTAACAAAAGGAATATATTTTAGATACAGTGTTTGTAGTGTCACAGAAGAACAAACAGCCTCATCGAGTTGTATCAACATGATGAGCTAGTTCAAGCTCAAATATGACGTTACTAGCAATAGTCAGTTTCTGGCCATATAATCACTACAGTTTATTGCACCTCGAAACGATGGGGTGGGGTGGGGTGGAGGTTGGCTGATGGTGGGGGAAGTTCCACATCCCCATGGTGTAATTAATTCAGTTCCATCGTTATCGTTTAGGCCCAGCAATTCTTAATGTGTGCATTGCTTCGTAAAATCCCTTATAGAATCATTGAAATTTACTCATCCTTTGCCACAACCTATTGCATTTGTTTAACCTTTTAATTTTTTAATAAAGTACAGCTGATTTTTATGAGTAAACTAGATTGCAATTTAGTATCAAAAATTGTTCGTTTACGGGTATAATTTTACAATCAGCGTAAACTGTTTCAAATTGAAACTAATAAAACGTAATTATTAGTTTTCTTATGTTTAAACATTATTGTCATAAACACACAGCCATAATTTACTAGGCATTGTTTAGAAAGTGCATTGTTGCGAGTCGGCTCTCGCGCAGTGGTCGAGGTAGGACTCCGGTACTATGGGGTTCGAATCCTAGTTCTGTATCGGCTCGTACCTTGCTTTGCTGCAAACGTTTTACGCGAGGAATAAATATTTAAAAAAATATGTGTCTAAATAATAAAAGGAAAATACTAATTTTAATTATGTTACGACCACTATTATGTGATAAGTAACAAATAACATTATTTTATTTACTATTTTGATACGTTATTAAATTTTTCGTAAATATAATTTTTTTATTTAAATTAATAATTCATGTAAAAAGTATCTAAAAGATTTTAAAGCGAACCATATGCAATCTAATATTTTAAACGACATTAAAACCTATTCTTAAGTAATGCCAATCCACCAGTTTTTCACCCCAATATCCAGAGCCAGAAGCAGGTCAAAGGTTATTGTTATCCAGGTCAATATTTCTTCTTAGACTTGAATACTGCCACTTGACCTACCTGCTAAAGTGTCCGTCTGGAGATCACGCGAGGTGTGGTGACAGAAAATATAAAGTTTGGGTTTTGCCATAAGTTTTATAAAAATACTTCCAAACAACTGGATAACAAAGTACCCTAATTGCCAGCATTGGTTACTCTTACTGCGTTACAATAAATATCATAAATGTTTGTAAAATGTAATTGAACTAATATTAATTGTGACAAATGAAGTGGCAAACATTTCTGGCTCAATGGGACTTAAAATCTCTGTTAATGTTCAGTAAATTGTATACTAATAGCATGGAACAAATTAATAAGTCGTTATTATAAACAAAATATTCACATAGATTTTAACAAAGGTTGTTGGTCTCTAGCTAAATTGAATTATTAAATGTAGTATATTAGTATTGATGTTATAAAACAAAATCTGTTACAGACAATTTAAAATAAAATCAAAATGGATATTCAGGTCCTCTTCTTTAACCAATATAAACGTTACTCAAGTATGTTATTGCTCATTATTTCAACTAAACTTATAGTTTACATAAGCCTTAATCATGCTTGAATTTCGGATAGGTTTATTTCCAAAGTATTCTATACAATATAAATCGTGTAAGGTATTTTTCCGATTTGTTTTCTAACTTTTACCCTTAAAAGGTTCATTACTCAATATGTTACATTGTAACCTTCTTTGCAATGTTTGTTATATACCTGTGTTCTTCCCCGTATATTGTTTTTATTCATTTACAACAAAAGAGAGATTACATAAAATATACTTAAGTAGTGAGGGATTTCAGATTCTCAGTAGTAAGCCCACAGTACCCACTAGCCCTACCCACTTTGGGCTGTAGGGATTTCACCAAGAAACCTAAGCCTACCTCAGAACCTTCAACCCATTGTTTGTGCTGATACACAGTGTCAGCATGACACGCGTTGCTGAATCTCGAGCGTCAGCTGTGGCTGAGAGCTGCTAGGGGTTGTGGGGGTGGTTAGGGTGTGTGGGAGGACAGTGGTAGCTATGCCAACCAGAGTAGGGGTGAGAATCCGGGGGTGGCAAGTTAGGAGCTTAACTCGCGATTCTACACTTGAATATTACGTTTTTAATCGTTTTTAAAGTTAAATTTCTTTATATTATTCGCTTTTTCGATGTTCTGAATAAAATTGGTTTTACTCCCTCCTTCATTTAAACATTATTCAAGAAACATGATGTGCTAAAACTTAAAAGGGGGCGTCGTTGTTCATGGTTGAAAAGTCATCAGAACAACCCATATGTTTTAAGTGGGTGTTGTACCAAGGTTGTAAATTCACCAGAACCGTGATGTGTTTTAGGTGGGTGTCGTTGTACCATGGTTGAATATACGCCAGAAACTGATTACCATAGAACATCTCTGGAGTCAAAAACAGATCAATAACTTGTGATAGGTTGTTTTAAAGTGAATAAACTCATTACTCCTTCCACTATTTCCTTTATAAAACACCCTCTGTTTTATAAAGGACCTTTTTATCAGTGACAAATAAATGACGTTTTAAAGTAAATCGAGGTAACATATAAGCAGTAGAAGAAATATTAATGATTACGAAAGCTTGTTTTCATGGAATTATGTATTCACACATGTGCAAGATCTTACTCAAAAGGCAAAGATGCAGGTTCTGATCTTCCACAATGAGTTTGATGGTTTCCTTTGAAACAGTAGGCTATTTAGAGCACTTAGTATACGAACACTTCCAGTCTTTTTGAACTCATTATCTTTATGTTTTATATTGTTCTAGACTCCTCCCTTAAAAGAAATACCTAAAAATACACCTTGTTTGTATAATCAGTGTTAAAATGTAGGCTTTAATATGAAAACGCGCATTATTGTATTATAGAAGAGCAAATTTTGTAAAAAACTGTAATCTGATTTTAATAAAATTAGATACTCTTATTATTATAAACATTTTCATATAAAATCAATATGCACCTGAAAACGCGCTATTCCACACAAACAAGCAGTGCCAACGACCATACTGTCTTTTATACATAATTGGATTAGAATTTTATGAAAGCATGATAAGATGTGTTGCAAATTCATTAAAATGTAAAAGTACTTTATAAACTACCAGTATTGTTGATCCTTGGTAAGTGGTTCCAATAGGGCGTAATCTATTAAAATTTGCAAACTGCGTTTCCGTTCTGCAAAGTTTCCTACTCAGCTTTGTTCACTATGGAGAAATATTAAAATTTATTTCCTCGCTATAATTTGTTGTTTAATATATTTTGGCTATAGTTATAAGTTATTTTTTTAACTAACAATAAATTATCATGTACTCTGCCTGCCCTTCTTGTGGAAATATGGACAGTTAACTTTTGAACTGCCGAATTTGTATCAAGATAAAAACATATTTTCAACGATAAATGTTGTCCCTTTCTTTTAGAAAATCCATTGCATTTCTAGTATACAGTGTTTCAGCCGCAGGACTTCTTTTTTATTCCTTAAGTTTACCAAAAGTTAAATAAAATAAAGCTCAATTTCAACAGAGTTAGTTAGGCATTATCATTTTATGGAGAATTGTAGAGTAAGCCTTGCGTTTACATGATTTGGTCATTTATAAGTGAGGTGGCAGCAATCCCTCCCCTTCATCAACCCCGAGACGCAAAGAGGATCTGCCCACCACCACCCATGACTCACCCTTATCACCGTTGTATCACCCCTCCAAGTCTTTAACATCGACAATAAAGCGTTTGGAAGGACTTTGACCCTAGCTTTGATGGAAGCTTACGCACTTTACAAGTGGAATATAAATCCTACATATTAATACACAAGGATATTTTTAACGAAACCGATTTTTAAGCTTGATTACTTAGAAGAGGATGAGGTGTAGATTCTAAAAAATCCTTTGAAGTTTAATTTTTCTTTGGGGCTCCACCCCACAGACCGTCACCCCTCAAAGTCAGTCTTATTGAAGAACATAAATCAATTTGACTGTATATTTTACAGCTTTTACAAAACACAGAGCAATATAAATAACAGCTGCTACATTTATTATATAATTAAATTAATACTGGAATGACAACTCAGTATTCACAATACTAACTAGGGGATTATTTAGAAGCATGAAACAAATTTGTTCAAGTTTCATCAGAAGGTCCTTCTGATAGGTTTTAAAAGCAAATCAACGTGTTACTTGTAGAAATAAATATTGGACCAATAGTCTAACTTCCGTAGGTAGACTGATCGATATTACATGCTTGACTTTGCTTCACGTGTAAACAGTTATCTCCTAATAGAAAGTCACTACGACTACTACTAGGGAAAAAAAACTGTTGGTTTTGCTTTACCATAAAATTTTACTTTTGATAAACTTTAAAGCTCTAAAATGCTGTTAGAATTCCACGTGCTGCAACCTGCACTTAGTATACGAATACTTCCAGTCTTTTTGAACTCATTATCTTTATATTTTATATTGTTCTAGACTCCTCCCTTAAAAAAAAATACCTAAAACTACACCTTGTTTGTATAACCAGTGTTAAAATGTACGATCAGTGGTAGTAATCAGTGGTAAAATGTGTTCTATCCTGAATTAGTTCAAGTCTTGAATAATGATCTGGGAATTTTTTCAAGCTGTACTTTTTAAATTCTTTTCAATTTTTGTTTAGCTTCATCAAAGAATTCAGACACTAAACATGGTGTTAGTAATATTCTTCATTAGTCATAGTAGGGGATAGTTGAAGAAATCACATGTTTAACATAAACGTTGATAAAAAATAAAATTTAACTAACCATTGTATATTATTTGAAGCAATTACGTCATTTTCAGCCAGGGCAATGTGACGTTTATTAGGTTACGAACCGCCGTTGCTAGCAAAATTCCGAGAATAATTAAATGTCATGCCACCGCGAATCCTCTTGTCAGGAAATTTTACTCCCTTTATTCCTTTAAAATACATTTTTTCTTTAATAGTGATGCCATTTCATAAGAGTGGAAGCAATATGTTGTTAAAAACTTGTTACAAAGAAGGAAATCACTACGAATACGAACACAATAACAAGATTTTTACAGCATTTAAAATTTTCATTTTACGTACTTGAAGTGTTTGTCCTATTATAAAAACAACAAAGGTCATGTTCCAAACACCGAATAAAATTATAAGACACATTTTAGTCATTACGGCTTCGACTCCACTCACTACAATGTAAGCAATGTAGTTTCATCTTCCAAGGGTCACACACCCAAGTATAAAGCTTCTTCTAGGTTCTCATTCACACATTTAAATTGTTAAAGAATTAAATATGTGACGTTCCTGAGAAAGTGTTTGGCAATCAAGAAAAGAAGGTCTTAGTTTTCCATGGAAAAAACACATTTAAATCAATTTTTTTAAGATTGTTTAAGTGTAAGCGACAGTTATATCAAAGGACTTTTCTTTCTTTCGAATTGTCCTTAGCTTTGGGTTAATCAGTAGGTGAAGGCGTCTGTTATTCCAATTTTCGGAACACTATGCTGTTTCTTTAATGTTTGATTTTTTGTGATATTGTAAATTGATAAAGTTTTTATATGATATACAATTACATACAAACAAAACATCTCTCTAATAAAACGTCTAAAAACTAACCCGAACATAATATTTCCGGGGTGAAGGGTGGCTTGAAGGTCGTCGGCCGTGAGATCCATCAACCCCAACAAACAAAGGTATGACGTGGCGTTGCTTCTTCAAGGGGTGAAGATAGTGTTTTGTGGTGGGCGGGGTAGTATGGGGGGGTAAACAAACAGGGGGGTCTTAGTCGCGTGACAGCTTTGTATTGATCGTCGCAATGTACACTGACTGTGTAGGAACATTTGTGTAGGCTACGATTGTTTACGAATTTTACCACCTAATTTGATACATTCGATGAACATAATTTCATTATCTGTTAAACTGGTTTTTGTAAAAGAATTATTTTTTGTTCCTTCTCATAGGGATGTTAAATCTTTGACACTCAATTTCCCCATAGAGCATACTTTACATACATATATTTAGCATGAAACATATATAACGAAATCTTTAAAAAAATGTATGGATGTAGATGTATGTAGCAACACTGAATGAAAATGTTTAGCTTGAGTTTATATTGTAGGATTTGTTACATAGTTTTAACACGGTTTAATTCAGTTCAATAGTTAAAATAATAAAGAATGATAAAGATAAATATTTGTTCACGGCATTGAAACAAATGGTAAAGTAAGAATAAAGGGAATTGAGTTAAATATTATTATGATAATCTATCGCACAAATTAATTTTTAATATGCTGGATAACACAAGTCATCATTTACTGAATATAACTCTGACAAACAGATATTGCTTTTGTAATCTGCACAATTAAATGTTTTCTGTAATATTATTAAAATATTAAACATAATATTGTATTTATATGTTTTGTTACAGCTAGACTTTTCCCTGATCATACTGCTCTGTAAAGGGGTAACAATGATCTCCTCGGCGATTCAAAAGGCACTGCTACCACTAGATAATTTTAGAACGCGCTCTTAGTTAGATACCAACTCCAAAAACGCGTAGAAGCAGACACCATGAATCAAATGTTAGACCAGCATATGTGAGAAAACTCATATTTATCAAAATAATTCAGCTATAGACTTATTAGCTTAGTCTAAACTCAAAATATAATTACTACACCCATACCACGTAGAATAAAATGTAGTAACTTATCAACAACTTCGCATTTGATCGACTCATCTAAAACTGATGAACAAAGAAGTGTTAGTTCCCCGAAACCATCAATCGGCCCAACGACCCAATGAAGACCAATTGGTTCCAATGGGCCAATGATGTCTTAACGTTAGGCTATAAATAGACCCTGTATTGGCGCCGTTGTCACACACGTCTTGTTAAGCTATTCTTAGCCTCTTAAATTGATTAGTTGCGAATCGTAGAACAGTGTGAGGGCTTATTCTATCTCCTGCGATTTTAAGACATCCAAGTCAGGTTAAACACTGACGTATTACACGTGTTTTAATCTCATTAATTTAATCGCAGCTATTATTAAGTTTATTAATTAAACGTTTTATATTTTATTGGCGTAATATTCATATTTACAGGATCTCGTATGATTCATTGGCAATTAATCGAGATTTATTAACTATATAAACTTAGTTTTGACAACCTATATATATTTTCAGTGTCTGCCCTATAACTTTTATCTATGTTGTATATCCCATAGGAAAAGCTTTCTTTTAACTGAAATTCATTTTTAACTGCAGCTCTGGATTATTAGTGAATTTCCTTTGGAAAGTGAACTATTAGCATGACCCGCACGGTGAAACTTAAGCCCAGGACCACCCTAGAAGTTCCTAACGTAACCCCCTGAACACGTTTTGGGGGGTCGTTCAAAATTTTATATATATGTGTGTTTGCACTCTAGCGGTCGCATTTTTTGTCCGATTTACTTCAAATTTTGTAGGGACGTTCCTTTCTGTAATCAATTGGACAAGGTCGTTGGGCAAAACAATCGGAAAACTCTAAACCCCTTTTTTGGGGATTAATCTTTCAAATTTTGGGTTTTTGGGCCCAAAAAGGGTCAGAAAAGCCCCATATGTAAAGTTAATGCATGTAAAAAGATGGGAATTAGTGAGGCGAAAGTTTTAAGCCCTTTTTCGTCATTCTAGTATACATATTTACCGAGTTATTAAAGAAAATGTGGTTCGACTAAACACAGTACGTTGTCTTATGGGGGTTTTACACTAGAAAAGCCTGTCATTCCCTTGTTAGAGTACTTTTATCATCCCCAGCAACCTCACACCTACTTTCAAGCCTGTCTGGATCTTCTCCTAACATTATAATGCGCAAAATTGTATTCCCAGCTTTGCAGGTAAATAAAACCAGGAGCATCAGAACAGCCAAAATATCGCTGTTTTTAGATTTTAATAAAAATTGGAATAAATTTATGTTTTTCCACTGAGTTTAAGTTTTAAAAGTTTTTATTTGGAAATTCACTTCCCTCACGTCAGCGCGCTGCGTGCGAACTCGTTTTAGAGAATTTATAGTTTATATTTTATAATTTAAGGTGTTTCACATGAGCTTTTGTTTATATGTTTTATCTTCTTTCAGGTACGACAGTATGACCAAAAGATCTAAGGAAAGGGTAAGCGACAATTATTTTTTATTTGATCTTTTCTCACAGTTTTGAGCATACTGAAAGGCTTAAAAATAGAAAAAGTGCTATTATAATATTATTTATAACAAATATATAGCATATACATGAAAATTTGGGTAATTGGTACAGTCAGTTTATATTACGTTGATGTTTAGTTTGTGTGACCATCGTTGACTAACATTCTATCATAATCATTAGACTGAATAACTCCTAAGTGTGTAATCAAAGCTATCGATCAAAGCTAGATTTATCAAATCCCATCACACAGAATTTAAAGCATAATTGTAAAACAAAATCGTATATCAAACTTTAGTGTTATGATAGATAGCACACAAACTAAAATTGTGGTACGTTGCGTTCACATTAAAAATAAAGGACACAAGTTTTGTTGGCTACAATATTATTTTGAAATATTACCATACACAAGTAATACTGTAATATTTTTTTAATTAAATATAAAGTATGGAGTAACAACTATTGACAAGATTTTTTATATTCTCCCCGGATAAAATATTTCTTCGAAGGCCCCTCCGTGACTCCAGAAGAGAGCACGTGCGTGCCACGAGTGCTATCCTTGATAACAGAATTTACGTACATTTGTTGCTAACAAGATACGGTAGAGTCATAAATACCACATTTAACGCAGTGGCATAGTTGTTGAGTTTTATCTTGCCCCTCACTGTACACTAACAGAAATAATTGTAAATCAAAGACATTATTCATGATGTTTTATGTTGTTTTTTCTTCATTTTTGGTGTGTCTTTTGAAGATATACAGGGTGCTCAAAAAAGGTGGGGACATAATTTACGTAGTGATTCCTTGGGTCAAAATAAGCAAAAACGTTTATATAAACATATGTCCTACCTCCTTTCGTTTAGCGTCTGTCTGTATGTGTTTTTTACAAAAAAAGTCATAACTCCTTAACGGTTTGAGCTACAGCGTTGAGATGTTGCATAAATGTTCATCTTATTAGCCGCTTTCTTTGTGCGAAATGTGAATAAAAACTCTTTAACCGTTTCAAAATGGTGGCTATTTTAAGTATTTGACGCCAAATTTCACGAAAACCGTTAATTTTACCAAAAAACTGCAAGACACATAAAATTTAGTAAATTTTATGGAGATTTCAACGGTATCTTATTAAGCTTAGTTTGGTCCAAAAATAGCGGAAAAATTAATTTCTTCCTTGCTATACCTACAGTTTTTCTCCATTTAAACAATGTTAAAACTATAACAAATATCATTAATAGAATTTATTTCTCCATTATTCTTTTTCCAAACTAAGCTTAATAAGATATCGTTGAAATCTCCATAAAATTTACTAAAGTTTATGTATCTAGCAATTTAATGGTAAAATTAACGGTTTTCGTGAAATTTGGCATCAAATATTTAAAATAGCCGCCATTTTGAAACGGTTAAAGAATTTTTATTAAAATTTTGCATAAAGAAAGCAGCTAATAATATGAACATTTGTGCAAAATCTCAACGCTGTAGCTCAAACCGTTAAGGAGTTATGACTTTTCTTTGTAAAAAACACATACAGACAGACAGACGCTAAACGAAAGGAGGTAGGACATATGTTTATATAAACTTTTTTGCTTATTTCGACCCAAGGAATCACTACGTAAATTATGTCCCCACCTTTTTTGAACACGCTGTATACTTCATTCGCATACAAATTTGTATTACATATTTACATATTCACCTTACATTTAAATTTTAAAACTGATACCACATTTGATATAACTTTTTCTTGTTCTGTTTATTGTATGTCACTCTGTCTTAAATCTGATTCTACTCACTTTAATACGATTCGGTTTAGCAATTCAATGCACTCTTCTCTACTTTAAATTCTAAATGTCCCCTGATAAGCATTGCTAAGTGTCAAACAAACATTCCTTCAAATTAATATTCAGTAAATAAGAAAATATTCAATCATATTGTTTATCTTTTAGTAATTAAGTAATGTGGAAGATAAACCTTCAAAAAGGTGTATTCATGTAATTTTAATTAAAATTGTTCTTATATTTTGTAAATCTCCCAGAATGTACTACAGATATTTAACATTTAACACTGTTTAACAGTAGGTAGTAAAAACCAAGGTTTACAATAAATACTGTAAATTTTATGAAATTTCTCACGCAATAATGATTTGTTTCTTTGATCTTAATGTAATTACATAATTGATGCTGTAGTTTTATATTAAAATTATATTATTAACGTTAGTTATCCACTGAACGCCAAACTAAAGTAAATGTCAAAGTTGTCTGCGCTTGTATATAAGTCTATTTATTTTAATATTCAAAGCATTTAAATAATTAAGTTTGTTTGAACGACTTTTTACAATGTAAAGTGTAATATGTTTTACAGTTTTATTTAACTAAATCCAAATTATATCAAACGCTTTACACCTAACGATTTTTAACATTTATCTCTCAATATTTTCCTTAAATTTAACAAGTGATAATAAAATTGATAATATTTTGTTATCTTTATGAAAGTTCATTATCGAACTGATCTGATTTAATTTAATGAAACCTATTTTTAAAAATTCTTTAAACAAGAAATCTGTTCTGATCAAGCACCATTGATTGAAGAAGTCCCATTCTTGAAGCTTAAGTGGTGTCATTATTAAAACTAACAAGATTTTAAAGAAGACTTTGACAAGTGCTATTTCATATTTCTCTGTATTGAATTAATTGTAAAACTACTAAAATAACGTTTTTTACGTTTAGATATTATTTTATTTCAAATTATTTGCGTTTTTCTATAGCTTGGCATTTACTTTTGAAATGAATCACGTTAGTTACCTGTATCCTTTTACAATGCAACACCAGAACTTGACCGACATTTTGTACCAGCTCGGCTGCAGCCAGATAAGAACAATTAATCACGGCTTCTCAGACGTTCTGTCTCAAAATGCACAGACCACCTGTGATCGCAGTGTTGTAAATGATATTTTCACCACACTAAGCTGTAATCACCTGTTTTAGGAACGTCATTTGAATACCGAAAGTAGAGTTTTTCCGCCCAAGGGGCGAAAGTCAGCTGATCTATTTAGCAAGTGCTGTCAACTTGTTTTCAAGCGTACACGGCGTTACGTGGTTAATACGTGCATACTATTTTGTGTTCTTTGGTTGAAACAATGGAAAAAATAACAATAAAATTCCAAAAATTGTACTATCGATGTATTTATTGGTTAACTGTTTTTAGTCCGAGATTGCATGAGGCCACTCGTGTTTTATGACCGATCATATTTAACCCGTTAATAATTGTAATATGGTGAAAAATAGCGTTCACACCTCTGCCGAAAGGAGTTTTCATAGCCCTCGAACGATTTATGACCTCGACTTCGTCTCCGTCATAAAACACGATCTCGGGCCAGCAAACCCCCACCTTCGGCCCTTGGTGCGAAATACTATTTACATTTTATTAATTTAGTTGCAAAACAATTAATTGCACTTCCACGAAAACCTTTTTTCTAAAAACTTAATTTTTACTTGAATAAGATCAATACTGGACGAATCATGTAAGAGATTTTAATAAATGGTTTTGAAATCAATGACATAGTAGTAATTAAAAAAAATTTAATTAATAAAGTTTGATGTCTTTGCCTTTATACATTTTTATACACGCTATTGGTTTCTGAATTCAGCTAAAAATGTAAAATTAAGAGTAACAAATGTTGTGGTTTTGTACATAAGATTTGTACACAAGAACGTCTATATTATTACTTGCTGTAATATTTCACGTTTTTCATTGTGATTCATTTGGATATTTTTTCTTAATGACTAGTAATGTTGCTTCTAACGCGGATTAATAGTCGTTTAAATGTCTAAATCAAATACTAAAGTAATAACCATTACGTAACCAAAATTTAAAAACTTGTTACCATCCCTCCCTATCAGGGAGAGAGGTTAAAATATTAAAAGATAGAACTATCCTTATATACTCCAATACAACGAAATTAGCACAGCGTCTAGCAAGTTAAATGGTGGTGGGAGTAGTTAAGGCGACGGTTTTCGAAACCATGGCAGCGGCCCTAGAGGGGGTCTAGTCCTCGTAATGGGAAGGAAATTGTATCAGCAAGGTCTAGTTTTATTGTAGCGGCTCCCCCTTTCTTTGCTTGAGACGTTCCAACAGGCCCAAGTCCCATATGGCCCGTGCATAGTATAAGCAATTAATAAAAACCCTATCAGGTCTATATTATTGTATAAGGAAAATATGTCACCAACTATATTTTTAAAATGTAAAATCTTAATATATAAAATCCAAATATCACTGACTGACTCACTCATCACGAAATCTCAAAAACAACAGAACGGGTTGCAATGAAATTTGGAACATACCTTCCTCTTGGGTCTTAGGTGCTTACTAAGAAATGGTTTTAAGAAATTCCCATAGGGTTCCGCCCGACGGGGAGTCAAACTTCCAGTCCTGTGTTATTTTTATGGACATTCACTTTAAGTTTAAGCGGATGCAAATGCAAACAGCTGATCTTGATTTGTAGTAGTTCCACGGGCTAACCATAGAATCCAGCACACACATCTTTCATAGTTTTATAAATTTGTATTTTCGGGGCGAAGCCTGTGGGAACAGCTAGTATTATATATTTTGACTAGTTATACAAATATTGTATTCATAGGGATTTTAAAATTGTATAGACTTTTAATTTTACAAGTAAATTACAAGGGAAAATAGTCAGGTGTTTCTAGTTCTCCATAATATCTGGAGTTCGCTAAATTGTTTGCCGCAGCTGCACAGTCTGTGATACCTACTTATTGGCATTAGGGGTTCAATAGCAGTGTTGACTAATCCAGTCCGCATCTCTATTAAAACCTAAACAAATACTGATAGCAGTTTTGTGAGGTCTTGCATATGCAAACATTTAGTCACATTAGGGATGGCCGAATATACTAGAATTAGGTTTTTCGTATTAGATTTACAAATTTAGCTGATAAAAAAGAGTAGCTAAAATGTAATAGAGACTAATCTCTATCTATTGTACTTAGAACTAGCTATAAGTCAATGAATAAATAATCATTGATTTAGCCATCTGAAACATTATGTACAATATTGTACATCCCTAAGTCTCATCAGCGTAGATGTAGGCCTACAAAGCTGGGAATGTTTTGAACAAGGGCTGGTATTCTGGGGACACACGTGGCGTAAATGCAAAGGAGAATCAGATTGTTGGCGTTGAAAATTGTTCTGAGTAGTTTTCATACACAATATAAACTTCCAGAGTCCAGAGATGTTTTATGTTTCCTGAAAGCGTGTTAATGTATGCGTGTATGTATTGCGTGTTAATGTATGCGTGTACGTATTGCGTGTTAATGTATGCGTGTACGTATTGCGTGTTAATGCATGCGTGTATGTATTGCGTGTTAATGTATGCGTGTACGTATTGCGTGTTAATGTATGCGTGTACGTATTGCGTGTTAATGCATGCGTGTATGTATTGCGTGTTAATGTATGTGTGTATGTATTGCGTGTTAATGTATGCGTGTATGTATTGCGTGTTAATGTATGCGTGTATGTATTGCGTGTTAATGTATGCGTGTACGTATTGCGTGTTAATGTATGCGTGTACGTATTGCGTGTTAATGCATGCGTGTATGTATTGCGTGTTAATGTATGCGTGTAAGTATTGCGTGTTAATGTATGCGTGTATGTATTGCGTGTTAATGTATGCGTGTATGTATTGCGTGTTAATGTATGCATGTATGTATTGCGTGTTAATGTATGCGTGTACGTATTGCGTGTTAATGTATGCGTGTACGTATTGCGTGTTAATGTATGCGTGTACGTATTGCGTGTTAATGCATGCGTGTATGTATTGCGTGTTAATGTATGCGTGTAAGTATTGCGTGTTAATGTATGCGTGTATGTATTGCGTGTTAATGTATGTGTGTATGTATTGCGTGTTAATGTATGCGTGTATGTATTGCGTGTTAATGTATGCGTGTATGTATTGCGTGTTAATGTATGCGTGTACGTATTGCGTGTTAATGTATGCGTGTACGTATTGCGTGTTAATGCATGCGTGTATGTATTGCGTGTTAATGTATGCGTGTAAGTATTGCGTGTTAATGTATGCGTGTATGTATTGCGTGTTAATGTATGCGTGTATGTATTGCGTGTTAATGTATGCATGTATGTATTGCGTGTTAATGTATGCGTGTACGTATTGCGTGTTAATGTATACGTATTGCGTGTTAATGCATGCGTGTATGTATTGCGTGTTAATGTATGCGTGTAAGTATTGCTTGTTAATGTATGCGTGTATGTATTGCGTTTTAATGTATGCGTGTATGTATTGCGTGTTAATGTATGCGTGTACGTATTGCGTGTTAATGCATGCGTGTATGTATTGCGTGTTAATGTATGCGTGTACGTATTGCGTGTTAATGTATGCGTGTATGTATTGCGTGTTAATGTATGCGTGTATGTATTGCGTGTTAATGTATGCGTGTATGTATTGCTTATTAACGTATGTGTGTATGTATTGCGTGTTAATGTATGCGTGTATGTATTGCGTGTTAATGTATGCGTGTATGTATTGCGTATTAACGTATGTGTGTATGTATTGCGTGTTAATGTATGCGTGTATGTATTGCGTATTAATTTATGCGTGTATGTATTGCGTATTAATGTATGCGTGTATGTATTGCGTGTTAATGTATGCGTGTATGTATTGCGTGTTAATGTATGCGTGTACGTATTGCGTGTTAATGGGTGCGTGTACGTATTGCGTGTTAATGCATGCGTGTATGTATTGCGTATTAATGTATACGTGTAAGTATTGCGTGTTAATGTATGCGTGTATGTATTGCGTGTTAATGTATGCGTGTATGTATTGCGTGTTAATGTATGCATGTATGTATTGCGTGTTAATGTATGCGTGTACGTATTGCGTGTTAATGTATGCGTGTACGTATTGCGTGTTAATGCATGCGTGTATGTATTGCGTGTTAATGTATGCGTGTAAGTATTTCGTGTTAATGTATGCGTGTATGTATTGCGTGTTAATGCATGCGTGTATGTATTGCGTGTTAATGTATGCGTGTACGTATTGCGCGTTAATGTATGCGTGTATGTATTGCGTGTTAATGTATGCGTGTATGTATTGCGTGTTAATGTATGCGTGTATGTATTGCGTATTAACGTATGTGTGTATGTATTGCGTGTTAATGTATGCGTGTATGTATTGCGTGTTAATGTATGCGTGTAAGTATTGCGTGTTAATGTATGCGTGTATGTATTGCGTGTTAATGTATGCATGTATGTATTGCGTGTTAATGTATGCGTGTAAGTATTGCGTGTTGATGCATGAGTGTATGTATTGCGTGTTAATGTATGCGTGTATGTATTGCGTGTTAATGTATGCGTGTATGTATTGCGTATTAATGTATGCGTGTATGTATTGCGTGTTAATGTATGCGTGTATGTATTGCGTATTAATGTATGCGTGTATGTGTTGCGTGTTAATGTATGCGTGTATGTATTGCGTGTATATATTGCGTGTTAATGTATACGTGCATGTATTGTGTGTTAGTATGCTTGTATATATTGCATGTTAATGTATGCGTGTATGCATTTTGTCTTAATTTTGAGAATGATGAATGTGTATATAAAGTTTGCTTGCTCAATGTTTTTACAATCGGCACGATTAATTTACTTCGAACTATAGAAATAATTATTTTCTGTATTGACGAGTTTCTGTTATAGGTCTTAGGCCTAGGAAACATTTAGTTTAGTGAAAATAATCTCCAAGAAAAAAAATTATATTGGGCTAGTGGAATTTCAATTCAAAATAAAATAGCCTTAACAGCTGTCTAAAATAACCTCTAACTGTCAACGTAACACCATACATGTACCTATATCTGTCACGCGGTACATTTTACATATGTGGGTTGCCCGTTGAAGCGTCGCTGAGGTTCACAGTTGTTTGTATAAGAAACATTTGGCAATATAATGATCAGTTTCAGTGTACTATTATGGTTTATAATCTATTTTACTGCAAAATTCTGGTATAATTTGTCTAGAAAAGCTCGGTCCCTAGATAGATAGCATTATATGAAAGCATCATATCAGATCAGACACTGATAAATGCCTTTGCGTGACCTCAAATACCAATCTCCCCGTCCCGCCCACCACTCTTGTGTGTTAATATTCGGTTGCTGGAGCTTTTTCAAATCTTAAACTCTTTTGCAACGTAGCAGCAATACTTAACATAATACCCTCATATTGTTTTAAAGAAATTGTCAAACAGATTAAATTTATTGGATATTAAGTAGTTTCAATTTATTTATTTAACAAGTTAAATTTTCATCTTTGGTGAAACTTTAAAATACGGAAGCCAGTAAAATCTCGGGTATGATTTACTGATGTCACCTCTCAGTTTGGCAGACTTCGCGTCGGTTCCTCGTACGTTTTAAAATAATTTAGAATGGTTGCCAGAATATTTCTTAGGTGAGTGGTCTTCTACTTTTACGCATGAACTGTCCAAAGACGTAGTTCTTTGTTATTGAATCTGTCTACTGCTACCTTAAAAATCAGAAGTCATATAAAACAATTTGTAAGAATCATGGTAAGAATTTGATGTTAAACTGTATTATTTTTTACACAACGTTAGCACGTATCAGCACGTTTGGCAATTTCAGCACGTGTGGCAATGTTAGCATTGTGTTGTCAACGTTAGCAACGGTAGTTGACAATGTTAGCACGTGCATTTGACAATGGCAACACATGTGGAAATGTCATCATGGCTGAATACAGCGTTATCACGTGCGTTTGGCAATGGTATCACATTTATTTGGCAACGTTAGCACTTGTGTTTGTCAATTTTAGTACGTGTGATTGGCAACGTTATCACGTGTTATTGGTAATTTTAGCACGTGCGTTTAAGAAATATAACAAATTGAAAATAAGCGTAATGCATTCAATGTTTATTATTATTATTTTATATTTATGAAGGCACCGCACAATTATTTTATTCAAAATTTATGAAATTACATACTGGTCTCGAAATCCTACTTAGGCTATAGTAATATATGATTACGACACTGTGCCAATCGTGTATTAGTTTGAAACTAAAATATATGCCAAGAGAAATCCCTGGTTTTACTATTAAATACCACGAATCTTCCAACTTCGGTAAAGTCAATAAAATAATCTGTTTAGTTAAGGTTAATAAACAATCTCCCTCGCCCCGACTGTGGCGGAAACGGAAACCAATGCAGAACAGGAAACAACATGGCTGCCGGAAATTGTGGAGTAACCAATCAAAGAACTTCATCCGAATTGTAATGTAATTAAACTGCTTGGTTTGAAATTACTTTACAACCTGGATTGTTTTGAAAAGAGGTAGGACAAATGTTTCCGCATCATAATATGTTATGGTTAACTGAGAAAATATACGTGAGTTATGTTTACAGGGGTGGATTTGTAAATGTGTTAAAGTAACATTGGAACAATCGCCCACTTAATATTTTAAAATTTATTATTCCCATTTTCAATTTAAAAGCATACAATATTAATTATTCAATTACGATGTTTATCTAGTGTATTATATTGTATATTGTATTTAAAATAACTAACTTTCACACTATTCACACTACACTAGTTCATAATCTATAATTGCAAATCTAACAACAATATTAATTTTTGTGTGTTTTCTGGTATGAAGTGGTGCTACTGTAATAATTTTATCATAAATATAGAGAGAAGTTATATCTGTTTATACACTTAATTAATCCCATTTTTTATTTAACTCTATCAATACGAATGAGTTTAAGACTATACAGTATAAACTAAGCATTTTCAACTAAGGTTTAATAAATATTACAGAATACCTAGTTGATAATGGCTGGGTAGCTCAGTGGTTAGCGTGCTCGCTTCATAATCTGAAGTTCGCCAGGTAGATTTTCGCCCGGGAAAATGTTGTGAAGGTTCGATACTGGATCCAGCTGCCATCGGTCAATGGGCTATTAATTAATTATCCTGGCTAAAGAATCATCAGTCTTAGTCAGTAGTAAGGCTGCACAAGGCATCTCACCATAGTCGTAATTCGGGGGTGGCAAGGAGGGCAGTTGCCCCCCCCCCAATAATTTGGAGGAAATATTATTGTAAAATATGAAAAGTCAGAATAATCACGATCATGGCCTTTTTTGCCCCTCCAATTAAAATTCTGAAATTACGCTTATGCATCTCACCCATTCTACACTCATAACTTATCCTTATTCGCCTTAAAATACACCTTAGTTGCGTCGACGTCTTAAAGAGAAATTAAAATAATCCTCTACGTGCGTTAGAAAAACTTAAACACCTTTGAATAAAATATATACGTTGTTACAACAAATGTTTGAAATTACATGAAAGCTTCGATTCAAACTGTGCTAGAGTCACATCCTTTTTTTATAAAAACTGTAAACATGAGAGTAAAGACACCCAACAGAGTTAAGTCAACAGTAAAACAAGATTAAAGAGTGTTTGCCTTTCCAACGTCAGTGTCAATTTGTCCCGATACAGAATTTAGTTACCATCCTCGCCTCAGAAACTCGGGTGAAGGTGATTTTGTAAATACAATGCTATAGTAAAAGTGTGAAAATCATTATGATACTGTGTTAATATTTCCATAATATTAGTGATGTGATCCATACTCAGAATGTTTTTTAGCTTGTTAGCATTATTATAATAGTATCTTAGTGTAAACTAGTTGTAATTTAGTTATTTTAATAACATAAGATATCAGAATTTAAACTTACGTTCTGAAAGAAAGTCTGCTCATCGCCGTCACCGCGTATTACCTATAACCATCATAGGGTGCACAATAATATGTATTATATGGAGAATAATAATTAATTGTGAGTGGAGGATAAGAGGGATAACTAGTGTTACATGTTACTAAGACGGATCGCCTCTTTAGGCAGGATTATTGATTAATTGTCCAATGGCCAATAACAATTACGAGACCTAGGAGCATTCACTAATCCAGATTTAGGTTTGGTCATAATGGGCCCCTCTAACCAAATCCCCCTCGTAAATTAATCTAGAACCTTTAATACTATTAATACTTAATAAATCATTTTTAATTTTTAATTGTTTTATTTAATAATAGGCTTCTATGTCAGGGCTACCCGAGCTACGATAATGTTAGCTGGGATGAACACGTGTCATCCTCTAAGCCCCCTCTCGAAGGAACTCTATCTTCTGAGGGGAATCTGCACCTTCAAAAACATTTCTCTCTCAAATATTGTTTACTGTGGTTTTTTAACAACACGTCAGGTACTCCTTAATTTTATGGGGATCCAATAGGGGTGATTTGAAACACGTTTTGTGACTGGACGGAGAAGTTTTGTCAATATCCTAAACTTACCCCCAAATTCCTGCAGGGAGGTTTTCTTACCACTAGGCATGTTAATAGTGACTTCATTGCACATTTTTGAGCTTTTAATGCAGATCACAACCATTGCTACAATATGAGAAAAAGCTCGTTTTTCTTAAACCCACCAATTCACACTTTTTTGCATAAGCCCAAGTATATGAATCATATCAAATCCACTGAGAAGATCACAAAATTTAAATTTGAACTGAAACCCTACCTGCTACCTGCTGCTATGTTTGTACACTGAAAAGGGTTTTCATTAAATTTAAAAATTTAAAATCCACATCATTAGCGCATGTTAAACTACCTTGTGTTTTCTACCTCATTTAATACCTATGGAACAATCTTTGACTTATCCTTATGCCTTAAGTGAAGAGGTGAAGGCCTATATGAGTCTAACCAAAATCATTTGTCACTTTAAACTAGTAGTATTTATAATAAGTATCAATATATATTTTAATCGTTTCTAAAACTGTATTAACTCACTACTATTAAGAAAATATGTTTTATTTACAAAGCACTTATCTGAAGAAAAATCTAAATAATCTTTTCTCATTCAAAATGTGCTATTTAACATTTTAATGTCCATAAACAGTTGATTTTAATGTATTTAACAGTTGTGTGAAACGTAAATGTTAATTTAATTTTTAGTAAAAGATTTTTTTATTTTAAAAAAACAATATCCAACAATTAATACTAATTATAATTTGTAAACATTTTAATTTATTTAACCTGTTAAACGTTTCAAATACATTTATTGTCTAGAGAACTAAAATGACGTGCTGATAACTTGGTATATTCTTTTTAAACCAAACTCAAGTATAATTTAAAAAACGTGATCTATTAGAATTCTGATGTAGTTAAAGAAGACTCTTTCACGTCAGGGAATAGAGTAGGGCGGCATTAAGGCTCTCTCATCCCTTAAGGACACATTAAGGAGGAAGGAGGAAGGATGTAACCCTCTCAGCACTCTTTTCCCCCATCTTTTCAGCAGACTTGCTTGGACGTCCATCTCATCATTTGCATCACCTCAAAAAGTCCATTTTTAAAGAGACTTAAATATCTTAATAAATAGTTCAAATGCAAGTAAATAGCTTAAATAACGCCATCAGGCCTGCCAGGTTTGTGATTCCTATTGTTCTGTATTGTGTTCCATATTTTCTGTCGTCTTGCATTTGTAGATGTACGGTGTTGCATTTCCAATTCATCTGCGAAGCCATCTGGTCAAAAAACTTTATATTAATTGAGCTTATGATGATACAATTGTGTCGAGACATTTCCTGAACATGTCTTCCACTTGATCTGACTAATGACACGAGAAAATCTTTACTTCCATAAAATAAATCGTCAAAGAAAGATAACCTGTGCAACACCTGAACAGTCTATGTATTTAACTGTTCATATTTTTAGGTTTTTTTTATGTGTTGTTTGTTTTTGTTTATAGGGGTGAGTAGTTGTTATTTTTTAACGGAACACAATATGCTCCGCGCTGTTGATAAAGGCATAATTGGATGTGTTTAGGACCAAAGTATCTGTGTTAGTGCGTGTTTTGGTGTCTATCGTAAGCAACTTCTTGAGTATACGTGTTTTTGCAATAAATAATGACTCACAAAAACACTACAAAATGTATTTTTACTTGTTCTGTACTTGCGTAGAAGACAAATACACATAAGTAATTATATATCAGAGATGGTACAATGCATTCGATTTCTACCAGTGTGACTTGTCAAAATCGATCGCCTTGTAAAGTTTTTTATATTTACCATCTTTTACGTAATTACAGTATAAGTTGAAATACATTTTGTAGAGTTGTGAGACGTAATTTATTGTATCGTGTTGTTTATGAGTACAACTAGAACCAAATAGTAAACATATAAATATAAAAAATGAATATAGTGATAATAAAATGTAGAACAACTAGTAGTACTACAACCAGTTATTCGTCTATTATTTTAGCGAATTTCCCCTAGGGAAGAAGCTATTACCGTAGTCGGCATGAAAAGACCTAAACCCGGGACCATGATAACTTTTCGTTTTGAGGTCCCCAGATGCCAAACACACCATCCGTTCAAAACTGTATATATATATATATATATATATATATGTGTGTGTGTGTGTGTGTGTGTGTGTGTGTGTGTGTGTGTGTGTCTGTGAGCACGATAACTCTCGTCAAAATAATCCGATTTTGACGAAATTTGGTATAAACATGTAAAGCAGCATTTATGACTTTAATTTAGAAAACCAGACAGATCGACCCATCCGAAGGGGTATTTTGGGAGGGTTTTGTACCCTAAAAATGGGTTTTTTGAGTTTTTTACATATCATTATGCAAAATACAAATTTTAGTTTGTCCATTGGAATCAGCTTAAAAAGACGCACAATTTGGTGTTTTGAACATTGCTCTACGTCAAATGGTTACAGATATATTGAAAGTGCTAAACTCAGTACGTTGTTCAATGTTATTCTTATGAAAAATAAGAAAAATTGTATATCTTGCTCATTTATCAACTTATCCTGTTGAAACTTGGTATATTGCTTCATATCGTTGTGGCCTATTGATATTTTTACTAAAAAACATTTGTTGGCTGATAGTTCCCGTAGCAGCAAACCTAGGTACTCAGCTCCCATGTTATTCTTATGGAGAAAAAGTAACGTGTTATCTCCCTTAACTATGAATATAAATTAATGAAATTTGGTATGTGGCTTTACCTACTTGAGTTATATTGATATTTGTATAAAACCCCAATTTTTTCCTTGCTTCAGCAACCCTGCATACTCAGCCGCCATGTTATTCTTATGGAGAATAATTAAAATGTCATAAATCGTTTATTTATGAATGTATATTGAAACTTGGTATGTGGCTTTATGTGATATTAAGATACATAAATATGCATTGGAAATTCGCTGAGTACGCAGGTTTGCTGCTACGGGAGTATTATTAATTATTATCCTAGGTATTTTTTATAAGAAACCTTTAATCTAAAAACTGGCAATAATGGGATGCTATATATTTATTGACAGTTAATAGGCTATGAATAACAATTAAAATTTTAACTACTACTAAATCTAAGTTCGCCATTGTATAAGTTGCATTAATTAAAATATATTGTGTCTAAACTTGAATATAAGCCTCGGCTTATAATATCAAGCTAAACTATAATATAAGACTCAGCTGATGATTTAAGAGTTTATTAGAAAATTAGTTCAAACTTTACCTAAACTACTCTTTAATTGTTAAATGCATCCACAACTGTTAAATGCAAATTTTCATTTTTATTTGTTAGTTGTTTTTACTAAGTAATTGTACAAATTAAAATTGTATACAAACAGTAAAGGACGTAAAAATAGAATCTTTATCATTAAAATGTAAAAGGTTGAGACTATTTAACTGACTAATAAATTATTGAGCCTAATTATTTAGCAATGCCAAAGACCTATTTTGATTGAAACTAAACTAAAGCCATATATGTATGTTTGTCTGTTGTAGGAATGTTTGTGAATGAGTAAAGATAAAGTATTGATAATTTCCCTAAACAAAACCGTATTCACCTTATTCTTATTAAAACCAAGTATTTGTATTGAAATTCCATAAATATACTTGGAATTTATGTTACGTAATGTAAACTTACTTGCTACGAAAGGTAAAGAAAACTATGCTCCTAAAGGGTTTTAATGAATGCGAGGCATTTCAGTTGGTATTTGAGGAGGCGCGCAGCTCCGCGTGACTTTGACTTGGTTTATTTCAGACAAAGTGTCTTTCATAAACAATTTGTTGCGAGAATGTGGGAAATTCTTTGTTTTACCACAGAGAATTCACCTTACAAATTATTAGAAACTCTTGTTATACTTCAATTGTGTTTATTATAATTACCAAATATTTTTATAGAAAATTATTAAACATGAAACATGTTTAACTCCCTTCTAAGTTGCCAGTCAACTACAAACTATTCTAAAAACTAACATCAGATGAAAGTGAGAACTGTCTGCATTTTAAACATTGTAACGAAAACTGTTTATTTTTTTGCGATTTAAAAGGTTTTGATTGTTTAGTAACGTTTTGAAATACATTCGTTATAATTAGATTGAACCACAATGATAGGAGGCGTCCATGCCGCTAGTGATTACATAGGATTACCCCGGGCAGGCTGTATGATTGTTAGCAGCAGGCTTAACAGTCGTTGTCTGGGATTACTACAGCCACAGATGGTTACCATCAGTGGATAAATCGGAACAACACATTCATTCAACTTGCTAAAATTATAATTGTCACATTTGTTTCAACAAATAACATGTATGTGCAATACTTGCAAATTTTATATGAATTCAAAGTCACGTAAATGCATGCATGTATTTTTCTCAAATATTTTCCTCTAATTTTTTATCTGGAATATATTTTGCGGGAACAGCCTCTTTTCCGCTTGTTTTAAAACATTCTTTATAGTTTACTTTCCCATTACCATTTTCCCCATTCAAAAATATGGCTTTAATTCATGATACTTAACATATGTGTGTAATATCCTGCAATCAAAAGTTTAAGCCTTGTGGCACTATTTTTTCTTCACTTCTACCCGACTTAATATTAACTATCAGTATCATTTGCATATGGCTAATATGTTTATATTTCTTGGGCAGGTTATTTCTTGTTATAATTTTTACTAGGAATTTTGTGGAAAAAACAGTTTTGAGCTTCTCATAGAAACATGATACCTTAGACCAACGTTATTATTTTACACTCATTGCAGAATAAATAGAGACCATCTTTAACGTTGTTAGTGCCAGTACTTTAACGTTGTTAGTGCCAGCACTTTAACGTTGTTAGTGCCAGCACTTTAACGTTGTTAGTGCCAGCACTTTAAGGGTGCGCCCTACCCAGATTGAATTCATTGTTGTTTAGCGCCGCCAACAAGCAGGGCCATGCATATTTACGCTTGAAGACCATTTTGTTCTCCTCGATCGCACTGTTATTTTACAGATTTCTACCAAAGTATTTGCAGTTTCACACTTTTCAGATTCCAATCTAGGGATCATACGGTTCCTTTTCTCCAAAATAATTGTCCTCCATACGTTAGGAATCTTTAGAAAAACGCTTAATTTGAGAACATTACTAATGACCTACCACTTATTTTGAATTAAAATCACCATTTTTAAATCGTATGATCTCTAGATGAACATTTATTGAATTAAATAACATCAAATTATTTTTAATTGGTTAACAATTTAGACTACAATGAGGGAGATGCAAACCCCTTACTTGAGCGTGCGGAAGGGAGGTACGGCGCACCCTTAACGTTGTTAGTGCCAGCACTTTAACGTTGTTAGTGCCAGCACTTTAACGTTGTTAGTGCCAGCACTTTAACGTTGTTAGTGCCAACACTTTAACGTTATTAGTGCCAGCACTTTAACGTTGTTAGTGCCAGCACTTTAACGTTGTTAGTGCCAGCACTTTTTACGTTGTTATTGTAAGAGACTTTAAATTTTCCTAAAATCATTTCCCTTACAATTTCTAACCAAACTAATGAATCTTTCCTTCCTCGGACATTAAACCTTTCTAAGAACAAATTCCTTTCTCAGACAATAGAGCCAGTAAACCTATCCCTTTTGACCCCGAACCCTATCACCATGAGATCCATCCACATTGCACAGTACACGTGAGAAATGCTGATACAATACTAACTCCAACTAAAGACCTCCCCATATCATATTGAACCAATAGCCTTCTTCCTCTCCATGAAAAATTATACTTAGACAGCCAATGACAACGATCCACAGCTTTGGAGTGGAAGGGGATTGAAGAAAGATGAAGAAAATTAATTTAGTCTGCCAACATCATCCTAGAACAATGTATTAGAAAGTTTCAGTGACTAGTAGTGTGGGAGTGATGGCCTTGTGCAAAAAAATGGGCAATTCGAATTTAAGTGAAGTGTCTGTGTAGTGAAAAATCTGGATAAACCCAAAAACCCAAGTAACTCTTTTAAATTAACTCAAACGCCTTATATAACAATGAACTGGTGAATTTAGTAATCCCATTATGTTTTCAACCTTTTAAATTGATAAATGATTTAGCTGAATGCAGAAAATATGAAACAACTCTATTATATTTGCATTTAATTTAAAATGGTTTGTTCAAGTAACATTTAAGTCACAGAAGCTTAATATAATTTAAAATTATGAGAATAATGTTTGAAATGTGAACTTTCATTAATTTGTTTTATTTTGACAGTTTATTATAACTATAAATTAAACCTTCATGTATATTTATATACAATCGATGACATAGTTAATTCATTCTTAAAGGAAATATATTTTAAAATCCTAATACCAATTTAATTATCTCTGAAAACTTTCACAAGAGTTGATAATTATCAAATTGTTGTAACTGTATATTTTGATTTATATTATACTTTTTATTGATCAGAAACGTAGCATTAAATTATTTCTGATCCTAAACTCTCCAATCAAGTGATCAGTAGTAACCTCTCACTATTGCCAAGTGCTCTCAATTTTATTTTTACTTTAAGTATTAATTTTTGTACAACTTAAGCGGACTATCTTACATGGTGGACAGGCGCAAAAACAAAAAATACTTGGAGAGTCTAGGTGAAGAATATGTTATGAAACTAATATTTCAGGCAATGTCTGGCGGAAGATATTAAGAAATAGGTTGTAGGGACATTAATTATTCATATTTACAAATCATTCTAGAATCCAGTCCAGCTTAAAGTTGCTAATTTAGACTTTAAGCAATTTAAAATCGTTATTAATTTGCACTGAATATACTTTAAATAAATATATATCAAATAATAATAATATTAATAAGTAGCCTCAAACTCAGTTTTCCTCAACACAAAACCCCGCACCAACACGACACAGAAGAAAGCCTAAAAAATATATTACCTATATAAATAATGAACTACAAGACACCTACAGATGATAATTAACTCCTCATCCCATCTTGCATAATCAGGACAAAAAAAAAAAGCTAATAAAAAGTTAAAGTTAATATTTTAACTACAGTCAAAAGCACATTACCCATAAATAAGGCTTAGCACCATTAATTAAACGTAGCCATTACTGTTGATAAATAATCATAAAATGAGCATACGATAAAGTACTTTAAGGCACTGAGAAATATACAAAGGTATTACATAATCGATATCATATTTAAATAAAACTAATATTGCCTTGATAATTAGAGTCCAACTCATAAATAAGTCACAATGGCAGAAAGGTTACCTCTAATATCAGCAGGTCGTTTTAGTGGACAACAATCAGAGGACCCCTTTGACTTCATTCAAAAATATGAGACAGCAGCTAAAGCAAATCAATGGACAAATGAAACTAAACTAAGATTGCTCCCAGCACATTTATCGAGCACAGCACTTTTATGGTATAACTATTATAAAACCAAAATCCAACAAGAAGACTTAAATTTTGAAACTGTAGCTCAAGAGTTAATCAAAAGTTTTACACCCGTAAACAACATTGTTAAACTACAATCTCTCTTAGAACAAAAGATCCAAAAGGAAGACGAACCATCACTTTATTTCTTCATAGAAGTATCAACTCTTTGTAAAAGAATCGACCCTAACATGCAAGATTCCCTTATAATAAAACACACTATACAGGGACTTAAACCACAAATTTGTGACCAAGTAATACCAATGGATAACAGTAACTTAGAACAGTTTCAAGAGAATCTTAAGTTAGCTGAATCACACTTATTGCTACAAAGTCAAAATCGGCTAAAACGTGAGCGGAATGCTTTACTAAAGCAAGGCAAATCCCCTCAAGACGAGACCTTGATAAATAAAATAACAAGTGAGCTTAAGCTTGTAACAAAGACCTTACAAAAATTTGAAACATCCCAACCATCTAGTTTTAAACCAAAAAGTACTCTTAAACCTACTGAACATTACAACAGAGAATACAATAAGTACTATAAGGAAAACTCAACTTCATTCAGTCCCAGAAATCAGTACACAAAGTATTGCTGTTTTCATTGTAACAAAACAAACCACAGAGCTACACAGTGTTGGTACAAAAGCTCATATTTCCCTAGAGTTGAAAAATCAGGAAAATCCCACAAAGTAGCTCCCAAACAGTATTGCAACATTTGCAACAAAAATAGTCACAAAACAAGTGATTGTTGGTATAAACATAAACATTACCTAAGTCAGGAAAAGTTTGTAAATGATAGGAGAGCTCAAAATCAAAACCTCTCTTCCAAGCATACATTTACCTATAATTACGATCAAGATTTCCCACCATTAGGAGAATCAGGACACTATAAACAAAAACCTCAGTTTACTTCCACAACAAAAGCCCAGAACCAGTATTCCGCTGTCAGACAGTTTCCCCAGGTGGCACAGAAAGTGATGTCACACTCGCATCAGCATCTTAAGAGCAATAACCCCCGCACACAACCACTCTCTTCACACATCAGCAAGGCACGTACACACAATGACGTCAGAGTCTCACATTCCTCCTCAGCATCCAGTCCATGTGACCGCGACAATCAGCTGTTGACACGGAGTGACCTTCCTACTCCCCCTGCTGTACTCAAGCATGAGTCAGTAAACACCAACAGTACTTATCCAGTTCCCACATTACAAAATGAAAACATAACTCGAACTCACATTGTTTATGGCGCTACACTTAAAGACAATGACCCTAACTCACTTCTCCAGGAAATAAATTCAGATATAAAGTTACATCACATAAACTCAATGAAGTTGGATAATTTAACTCCAGAAAGAATTCATCAACCAAGAAAATTTAAAAATATGCTTTTGACAAACATTTATGACTTATTATTTGAGGAGAAAACCATAAAACGAAATCTCCCTTCACTAACAATAAATGTTAACTTAGAATCAGACCCAGAACAAACGGCACCTCTACTCATTGACACTGGCTGTAACATTGCCTTAATAAGATCTGATCTAGCAAAACATTTACCAATAAACAGTGAAGATAAACCTGTTGTTGTTGCAGCAAACGATGCACCCCTAGACATTTTGGGAAGCACCAACGTCACTCTACAAATAGGACCGTTAACTATTACAGATAAATTCTACGTTTCAAGTGATATGAACACTCCCCTGGTTGTAGGAAACAAATGGCTGTTCAGAAATAATGTAATTCTAAACTTTAAAACAAACAATATCATCTTCACTCAACAAAACAAGGAATATAAAATTCCAATGAATGAAAATTGGATGTTTAAACTAGCAAACATAAACTCTATCTCCCAAACAGAAAGCCTAGATTCAACAGAAATAAAACTTGACTCAGAAACAATTGTAGCACCTCGGCAGCATCTGAAAATAAAATCTCTACCAAATTCAAACTCACATCTAACCTTTGAAACTAACTACAATGTAAGGAACCAAAAGAAATGTCATGTTTACTTAGCAGAGAATAAGGAAATAAATGGCAACGATTTAGTTGTATACAATGCTACAAACTCACACTGTCGACTAAAAAATGGAACCTTACTAGGACATTTAAAACAACCAGATAAAAAAAAAGATTTAAGTAACCTAAGGAACCCCACCGTCAGTAAAAGCGAAAGACCCAATCACCCTGATAAAATAACGTTATGTGACAAGAATGAAGTTCCCTTTGACATATCACCACACTTGACTGTTACAGAACACAATGAGCTAGTTAAAGTCCTTCAGAAATACTTAACAATATTTACAACAAAAATTGAAGACTTAGATGCAGCTAATCTCCCTCCTGTAAAATTACAACAAGTGCAAGATGCAAAACCAGTTAATCTTCCTCCCTATAAGCAATCTCTGAAGGAAAGACAGGAATTAAACCACCTAATCGATAAACTGATTAAAGCAAACATATTAGAGGAATCTCCCGACTTCACAGAAAATTGCAGCCCTTGCTTCATCGTAAAATCAAAACCAACCCAAGAAAAAACTCAAGAGAATCAAAGATTAGTTACTGATTTCAGGCTCATTAACAAAACACTAAAGAATGAAATTTCGGTAATACCACCTATCAATCTTATACTATCTTGCCTAAACGACTGCACTCTATTCACAGAACTAGATGCAAAAATGGCTTTTCATCAACTCACAGTCGCAGAGGAATCTCGAAACCTATTAACAATTCGGACTCAAGATAAATTAGTTCGATATACACGTCTACCTATGGGTTTAAGTGTAAGCTCAAACATATGGCAAAAAAGACTGTCACAAGCATTAAGCAAACATTTATATTCAAAAGCATTAGTTTACCTCGATAACATAGTTCTACCAGGCAATAAAACACATCAAGCTATACAAAACATCGATACGGTGTTGCAAGAACTCCATAAAGCAAACATAAAGTTAAACACAACAAAATGTAAATTTTTGTACGAGAAAATTGACATACTAGGATTTACAATCTCAAAATCAGGAACAACACCACAGAGAAAAACTGTAGAATCGATTTTGGATTTCCAACGCCCAAAAACAATCCGACAAGTTCGCCAATTTTTGGGACTCTCATCGTTTTATAGAAAATATATAAAATCGTACTCTAAAATAACTTATCCCTTAACAGAGTTAATCAAATCAAGTAACAATGGAACAAGATTTACATGGGATGAAAAATGTGACATAGCTTTCAACAAAATCAAAGAGGCATTAACTAATCCCCCCATATTAGCACATTTTAAAGAAGATAGAGAAACATTCATTCATACTGATAGCAGCCTTGATGGCATTGGTGGTTATTTGGGACAAACAGATCCAACAGATAACAGGGAATACATCGTAGCATATGTATCTCGCAAACTTAAAAACTATGAAACACGATATGAAAACGCAGAGAGAGAACTTCTAGCCTTATCGTACTGTGTGAATTATTGGAGAGAATTTACGCTCAACAGGCAAGTCACTGTTTTCACAGACTGTTCTAGCCTTCAGTATTACAAACAATTTAAAAATGCTTCAGCTCGACTGAACCGTTTAGCACTTACATTGGTAGATTATGATCTAATTATAAAATATAAACCAGGCAAACATAACACTCTAGCAGACGCATTAAGTCGAAATCCAATTGATAAATACATAGAACCAGGAGTGATTCAAAATGAAGAAACGATTAATGTAATAAGAGATGTAAATCTGCCACTGCTCCAAGCGAATGACCCATACCTTAAACAAATCAGGTTAGCATTGACGGACATAGATTCTACAAACAAAAAAATCGCTCGTGAATCAAGAAACTATCGATTGATTGATGATGTTTTGTATTATAAAACATTTAGCAACAACGAAGCAAAAAATGTTATTGCATTGCCCACTTCTCTGAAACAAGAAATACTAAAAGCATTTCACAATGACTTTACAACAGGTGCTCACAGTTCTTATTTCCGGACCCTATCAAAAATTAAGCCAAGATTTTACTGGAAAAATATGTCTACAGATGTTTCTGACTATTGCAAAAAATGTGTGTCATGTGCAGAACACAATCCTAAAACTTACAAAAATTATGGCCTTTTGCAACCTCAAATTCCATCAATAAAGCCACGCTTCAGAATTATTATTGACTTCCTAGGACCATTAAACTCGTCATATGGATATAAATATGTATTAGTATTAACAGATGCCACAACAAGAATGGCATTCGCATATCTTTGCAGGCAAGCTGACTCAAAGACTGTAGCAAAACACTTAATAGATTTTTGTACAACATTTGGATATTTCTCAATAATCACTCATGATCAAGGAACACATTTTATGAGTCAAGTAATGAAAGATTTTTGCCAAGCATTAGGCATAGAACAAAGAGCCGCACCAGCATATTCTCAGCATATCCAAGGTTTAACAGAAAAATTCAACGGAGTTCTAGTACGCGGCATTTCCCATTACGTCAATGAACACCCTACGAATTGGTCAAAATATGTACAACACATTGTGTTCACCTATAACTCAACTAGGAATATTTCAACAGGATTTTCCCCATACTACCTAACATTTGGAATGGAGCCTCCTTTAGTAACAGATGTCATCTACCTTCGTCCAGAAGCGGATCAAAACATTGTTGAAGCAGCCAAAATCATCGAAGAAGTCAGAAAATCTTTACCATCAATTTTAGAAAAAGCGCAAAGTTCTCAGAAAAAGTATTATGATAGAAATAAACAAAACATAGAGTTAAAACCAGGTGATGAAGTTATGATACATTTTCCACGATCGCCAAATGACAAAAAAGGCAAGTTTTATTCACCATTCAAAGGTCCATTCCCAATAATACGAAAACTAAACGAGGTTACTTATTTAGTTCAATTAATTAAATATGGAAAAATTGCTCATGAAGCAATTCACGTTTCTAGAATGAAAATCTTTCATAAGACATAACAAAACATACTTAAAACTGCTCATTCCTGCATTATATCCAATATGCATCCACAACATGGCACAACAAATAATACATTAAATATCAAACACTAGGATTTTGTAACAAACATGCTACTAATAATATAAATCTCAATTAGACACTGAAACAGTGTAAGAAATGTATATGAGTAACCTGAATTTTTTTCTTACAAGCAGTCTCTTATCTTTCATCAAAGAAACTTAATCCAGGCAAAATGCGTGGGAGAAACACTAGCAGGCGTTCTCCAGAAGATGTGCCTTATCAAACATTACTAAAGTGCTTATCTATGCACAGGTTAGCAGTGAGAGGGTCAGGGTCACCACACTCTGTTTACACTCGCTCATGAATATGAGTATAGCAGTTGTTTATAAACTACGCTACAGTAACTTTTGTAAATAAGTATAATTTATATAAGGAAATATAGTAAATATAGTTTTTTCCAAATAAAGAAAAAATGAAAAGGGTTTATGTACAAATGTGAATGTGTATAAGAAATACAAACTGTGAAGGGCTATAAGATGAAAAGGACATTATAAATATGCCCCTAAATAGATAGATAACTTGTCAAAGAATAAATGTCAAAGGATAAACGAACAAACAAAAAAATGCTGGCCAGCAAACAAAAAAAGTCAATGTATCTTACAAGGATAATACAACAAAATGTAAATAAAATGTATGTGTATAGATTTGTAAAAAAAGCACACATTATTGTCTCTTGAATACATCAAGATATTTGTTTAATTAAATTTCTTAATGCATATTTACTTTACTTTTAGTGTAGCAAACGTTGTTTTACTCTTTTACTTTTCAAAATTATTTCTATATTTACTCCATTTGTGAAATTTTGCTTTCTAGGGCCCGGAAGGTATGAGTTGCGCAAATGGAAGTAAAAGTTAATATTTTGTCGAAGTATTATACCGACTTTAAGAAAAAATATCTCTAAAAGTTCAAGAGACAAAAACAGATCAGTAGATTAGTGGTGTCATAAGAAATATAGGAAATTTGTAATATACAAATAATAGTGGTGAGACAAATTGTAAAACTAAGACTAATTTAAAAAATAAATAAATAAATAAAAATAACAAAATAAAAGACATCATCTTCCGCCATGACCACTTTCAGTATAACAGGGTTAGAGTATATAAATATAAAAAAAATGTATTAGTTGTATTAGTTTATTGTAGATTTTAGTAGCAACATATGGTAGACTAACCAAGAGAAATTTAGTAAAATAGACCTTTTATTATTGTTTACAGTGTTACATTCAAACAAAAATATTAATTCAGTGCACTATATTAATTTAAATATAAAAAAACTTATAAAAATAAATAGGTTAATTCCAACAAAAACATTTCTGCAAATCAAACAATCAAAAACTTATTATGAAAACACTCTCATCAAAGAACAACCTGACAGTAGTAATCCCACAACACAGCAGCAAGGACTCCAAGACGACCTACAAGAACTCCAAGACGACCTACAAGAACTCCAAGACGACCTACAAGGACTCCAAGACTACCTTCGAGAACCTCAACCCACACATCCTGATGACTGCAGACTTCCCACTTTCATGATTTTCAACTTACCTCCATTGAGAAGAACCACAATAATAGAATTCGGGACGAATTCTTTTCGGTCCCTGGGGAGTGTAAGAGACTTTAAATTTTCCTAAAATCATTTCCCTTACAATTTCTAACCAAACTAATGAATCTTTCCTTCCTCGGACATTAAACCTTTCTAAGAACAAATTCCTTTCTCAGACAATAGAGCCAGTAAACCTATCCCTTTTGACCCCGAACCCTATCACCATGAGATCCATCCACATTGCACAGTACACGTGAGAAATGCTGATACAATACTAACTCCAACTAAAGACCTCCCCATATCATATTGAACCAATAGCCTTCTTCCTCTCCATGAAAAATTATACTTAGACAGCCAATGACAACGATCCACAGCTTTGGAGTGGAAGGGGATTGAAGAAAGATGAAGAAAATTAATTTAGTCTGCCAACATCATCCTAGAACAATGTATTAGAAAGTTTCAGTGACTAGTAGTGTGGGAGTGATGGCCTTGTGCAAAAAAATGGGCAATTCGAATTTAAGTGAAGTGTCTGTGTAGTGAAAAATCTGGATAAACCCAAAAACCCAAGTAACTCTTTTAAATTAACTCAAACGCCTTATATAACAATGAACTGGTGAATTTAGTAATCCCATTATGTTTTCAACCTTTTAAATTGATAAATGATTTAGCTGAATGCAGAAATATGAAACAACTCTATTATATTTGCATTTAATTTAAAATGGTTTGTTCAAGTAACATTTAAGTCACAGAAGCTTAATATAATTTAAAATTATGAGAATAATGTTTGAAATGTGAACTTTCATTAATTTGTTTTATTTTGACAGTTTATTATAACTATAAATTAAACCTTCATGTATATTTATATACAATCGATGACATAGTTAATTCATTCTTAAAGGAAATATATTTTAAAATCCTAATACCAATTTAATTATCTCTGAAAACTTTCACAAGAGTTGATAATTATCAAATTGTTGTAACTGTATATTTTGATTTATATTATACTTTTTATTGATCAGAAACGTAGCATTAAATTATTTCTGATCCTAAACTCTCCAATCAAGTGATCAGTAGTAACCTCTCACTATTGCCAAGTGCTCTCAATTTTATTTTTACTTTAAGTATTAATTTTTGTACAACTTAAGCGGACTATCTTACATTATTTAACGTTTTAGTGTCCGTTCAAACGACTTTTACAACTATTATGTTTTACTTCATTTACACAAGGCTTGCATATGTTTACTTACTGTTTAGTAAGCTCGTAAGGTATTGAAGTAACAGTTTTAAATCGGTTTTTGTAGGTTTTCTTACATTTTTTACCTCTCAATTCTGATTCTGAACTGAGCTGAAAATTAATATTTTAATACTGTTCCTTAAAACAGACTGTCAATCTCAAAAATATTTTCGAAGAAATTGTTTCGAGTTATATATAACAAACCGTTCAGAGCTGGAAATGTTTAGTTCTGCCTACATCGACCGTAGCAGAGGCTGAAAGGCCGTAGTCGACAGGTGAAAGCAAATCAATTTCACGGGTGGCCATTGGTTGATTAATGGCCGCTGTTCATCCCCCCTTTGCCACCTCTTGCAACCCCTCGTGGCAAAATCCCCTTTAAATTACCAAGGGTAGGTGCATCCCCGTCGTTAATTGAAATTTTACTTAGTCTAAACATTCCTCAACCGAAAATAATTGTTTCAATTCCTGGAGATTTAGCCTTTTAAATTTAAACATCACAAAATAAGAAATTGTGTAATAATAAACCTGTATAATATGCAAGTAAATGGATACGCTGATCCATTTAACAAAACTGCCAAAAAAGATATGAGTGTAAGCTATATATATTTTTAACCCTGGGAACCCTTTTTTGCCCTTTTCCCCGATAATAAATTATTTCAAGTTAACGAATAGTATTGTAACTGTAATTACAGTTAAAGCACCTCAACTATTCCTTGACTGTCATAATAATTGCAAATTTCAAAATACATAATTGTACACAAATTTGAAATGATATTTGTAAAGGTATTATATTGAAACAAAATCTCCGCGCCAGGGAGTGTGGTGCATGGAACACTGCTATTAATCAGAACAGAAACTGACAACGAAATTTATTGTCACTCATCCCCCCCAGTGACAGTAACGGGGCTTGGCTACTGCAATGTCAAGAGCCAGTGTAATGTATTCTGGACCACCCTTGCTGCAGCGACCTGAACACTCGACGGATTTGTAATCGTTAAACAATAATATAATCAGTATCATACACTATCCATCGTGCTCCATTATTGTTGTTCAGGCGACGCTATGTAGAACAAATCTTGATGTTATAAAAGGCGTTGAACTATTATAAGTATTGTTATACATTTTGAGCGTATCTATATTGTATATTTTACTATAAATTGTAAACTTCTTTATCAGTTTATTTATTAACAAATAAAACAATATTACTTGTAAATTCGGTTAATTAATTAATACTTATTAGAATTAATTTTAGATAATTCGTGCATTTTTTCTTTTCAAAAAAGGCCCAAAGCACCATTCTTTTCTTTTATAGATTCACTCTAAGTGAATTGCCCTGGTTGAAAAGGAATTAACTAAATTAATTAGGAAATAAATAGTAAGTTAATAATATAATAAATAGTACCAAAATGTAAGAGTATTACCTAGTAATAATTTTTAGGAGGAAAAAATAATAAATGTATGATCTCTATAATTGGAAGCTGCTTATCGTCTAAGTATGTGACTGTAACTTTGTTTTTTACGCAGCACCCACGAGGTTCATTAGAAAACTTTAGATTGTTTTGTATGTACTACTATTTTAATACAGATCTAAATTATTAAGGATATTTCCGAGGGCTACTACACCACAACTATCAGTGAACTAGGTATATTTAGTAATAGCAATATATAAATGGAACAATTATGTGGACTGACATCTGCCGGCAGTTTCTAGGGGTCATCCGCAAGTTGCGTGATGCTCTTACAAGGGAAGGGGTATGGGGTGGTGTTACAGTTCGTAATGTGGGGGAGGGGAAGGAATGGACATGCGTTACGTAACGTGAAATCTTACATATTATGTTATACATCTTTTAAATGCCAAAAACCAAAACTTTTTGTTAAATCAACTTTAAATTTAACGTAAAATAATAATTTAATAATTCCTTCATTTTACCCTAAGAAACTGAAATATTTTCATATAAGAAGATTATAATAATTTATTCTATTATGTTACACCCCTGTGTTGTTTGCAGCATGTTTCATGACATGTTATTTGGAATAGCTTATTTTCGTTTTCAATATTTTAGAGTCTTTTTTCCAAGGTTTGTTACAAAACCAATACAACTTTGTTACACCAAAGCACACGTTTATTTAACATTATTTTAGTGATTGGTTCTAAACAGTATAGCGGATTAAAAAAATATATTTCTCATTGAAATACGATTTTGTTTAGTAAAGTCTTTAAAAAATCACAAATGAAAAGGTTTTTCAAATTTGTTTAAGAGATTTAAGCAGGTTTACTGCGATTGTGTTACGTATGCTGAGGTGTTACAGTTTATTGTTTGGGGAGAGGGGAATGAAAATGACGGCGAATTGCGTTATGTAATATGTGTATAGTGAGAAATATTTTGTTGTACCCGTGGTGTGCGTGAACTCTTACATTACATTTCTGAATAAACATATTTCTCTCCTGCCATATGCTATCTCCAAAACAAATTTATCTACCTCCTTCCTTATTGTTCAGGCAAAATCAATAAAATACTACTTGTTAATATTTACTGCAAATATGCACTTTTTGATTGTCTTTCTTTTTTGTTTTCGTAGAATATTAGCGAATTTTCCCTTTAGGGAAGAAGCTATTACCATGATCGGCATGGTAAAACCTAGGCCCGGGACCATGATAACTTTTCGTTTTAAGGTCCCCAGATGCCAAAAACACCATTCGTTCAAAACTGTATATATATATGTGTGTGTGTGTGTGTGTGTGTGTGTGTGTGTGTGTGTGTGTGTGTCCGTCAGCACGATAACTCTCGTAAAAATAATCCTATTTTGACGAAATATTGTATAAACATATAAAGCAGCATTTATGACTTTGAGTTAGAAAACCAGGCAGATCGACCTATCCGAAGGGGTATTTTGGGGGGGTTTTGTACCCCAAATGTTTTCGAGTTTTTTACATATCATTTTTGAAAAAGTCAAATTTTAGTTTTTTTTTTTCAATGGAATCAGCTTAAAAAGTCGCACAATTAGGTGTTTTGATCATTGCTCTATGTCAAATGGTTACAGAGATATTGAAAGTGCTAAACACAGTACGTTGTCCAATGTTATTCTTATGGAGAATAAACAAAATTGTATATCTCGCTTATTTTTCAACTTATCCTGATGAAACTCGGTATGTTGCTTCATATCGTATTGATATTTGCGGGATGTAATAAAAGACGTCTTAAGATATATTTACACTTATGCTGATTCACATACAGACGGTAAACATATATAAAAGATGGTACTAGGCTATCGATTTCGACCAGTCACACCAGTCATCATCAGGCCAATTGTAAGATGATTTAAGATGAATTGGCCTGATGATGACTGGTGTGACTGGTCGAAATCGATAGCCTTGTACCATCTTTTATATATTTTTACCGTCTGTATGTAAATCATTATAAGTGTAAATATATCTTAAGTGTTGTAAGACGTCTTTTATTACATCCCGTAAGTAATAACAACACGTAATATGCTAATAAAAAAGTTGTTTATTGATATTTACACTAAAAACATTTGTTGGCCGTTAGTTCCCGTAGCAGCAAGCCTGCGTACTCAGCCCCCATGTTATTCTTATGGAGAATAAGTAACGTGTTATGTCCCTTAATTATGAACATAAATTAATAAAATTTGGCATGTGGCTTTACCTAGTTGAGTTATATTGATGTTTGTATAATCCTCCTTTTTTTGTCTTCCTTGCTTCAGCAAACCTGCATACTCAGCCGCCATGTTATTCTTATGGAGAATAATTAAAATGTCATGAATCGTTTACTTATGAATGTATATTGATGAAACTTGGTATGTGGCTTTATGTGTTATTAAGCTACATATATATGCATTGGAAATTCGCTGAGTACGCAGGTTTGCTGCTACGGGGGTATTTATTATACTATCGCCTAATTTTAGCGATTTCCCCTATAGGGAAGAAGCTATTACCGTAGGTCTCATGGTAAGACTTAAGCCCGAGATCATGATAACTTTTTGTTTTGAGGTCCCCAGATGCCAAAAACACTATTCGTTCATTGTGTCCGTTAACACGATTACTTGAGTAAAAAACGTTCGATTTCGATTAAATTTGGGTCAAATGTGTAAAGTGACATTCATGACTTTAAGATCGAAAACCTGAAAAATCGGACCATGGGAAGGGGGATTTATGGGGGTTTTAAACTGTCCAAAATCAGTTTTTGCACTTTTCACCCTAAAATTTTTAAAACACTTAATTTTGGTTTTAAGCATGTTATAGAGCTTAAACAAATTTAGTATTTTAAATTATTAACCTAGGTTAAGTGGTTGCGGAGAGAATCCAAAAAACCTGCTCATGAAATCTCCCATTTTAATCTTTGGGAAAAAGGTTTTTGGCTTTTCCTCAGTTCATTTTAATGTAAACTTCACATTTGCTTTTACCAATCAATTTAGCTCTACAAAACAATCATTTTGGTGTTTAAATTGTGATTCTACGCCCAACCGTTGCAGAGATATTCAAAGTGCTAAACCCAGTACTTGTCCAATGTTATCCTTATGGAAAATAAATAAAATTTGATATCTCGATTATTTATGAATGTAGATTGATGAAACTTGGTATATGGCTTCACGTAGTACTAGTATATTGATATTTGCACATACAATTGATTTTTTGTTGATTATCCCAGTAGCAGCAAACCTGCATACTCAGCCCTAATGTTATTCTTACGGAGAATAAATAAAATGCTACGGATCACTTATTTATTTATGTATTTGTGTGAATCTTGGCAAGTGGCTTTATGAGGTAGTGAGAAACATATGCATGCATTGGAAATTCGCTGAGTACGCAGGTTTGCTGCGACGGGGTATTTCAAATTGGTTAGCATTTTAGAGTCTCTTTCCTCCTGACGTGGTCAGCCATAATGTTAGTAACAAAATTATTTTTCTTTTGTATAAACAACAAATACTAGCTTTAGGAATACCTACGCACTACAAGACTAGAACGTATTGCTGCCGCAAACACATACGTTATTTACCATGATAGGGGTGGGTATTGTGCCTCTGTGAAACCATTGTCGGGGAGATAGAATGTCTCAGGGGCTTTATGCGGGACAAACTTTGTTTCATTTCAGCAGTATTTTGTGAATTTATTTTTCAAAACCCTATTGACTATGTTCTTGGAAATATATAACTATAATATCTACTCTAATTGATTATATTTGATATATATTTTGGTTTCATTAATATAAAATTGTCTAATAATTTGGATATTCCGAACAAAATTCCTTTCAGGATTTCTCATAAAATTACAATTGTGGCAGTCCATCGAAGATCAGCCCAAACGCCCACACATATTATGTGTAGTGTTATTTATGTCCTGTATTTGTTCCAGTAAATTTCATTATATTTCCACTTTAATTTTTGTATTCAGTTTAGGAAAAACGTTGTTTATTTACTTACCACTTATATTTTAATAACTTTTTTTTTAAATTGTCTTTCTACAAGAAGTCTGATGTGAAGAAAATTATCAGTTGATTGCAACTATGATCAAAGGAACGTGTTAATGTAAACCAACACAAGTTTAGATCTTCTTGAGAACATTAAATTGAAGTATATTGAATAAATAAATCCCACAACACAATCAAGACAGTCTGGATTAATTAAAGATTTCCATTACTAATTATTAATAGATTACATTGTTACACTCATCGCAGTCAGGTTCTTGCAAGGGTACTGCAGACAAGATTGAATCCAATAATCCTTCATTTCCAGGATTGAATATCCGATTAGCTAACTTAAATTAACCTTTTTAAAATCTATTTGCGTTATCTGATTACTAAAAATAAAAGGAGAAGGTTGATCGTTTTTGTTTTCTAATCTCCTCTTTCCTTTAGCTACATTTAAATTCGTTGCTGACTTTCTAGTTTAAGGGTTATGTTAGTATTATATTTTAAATAATATTTCATGCAGTTAAACTTTCAAAGTGCAAAATAAAGTTTTTGATTATGTTGTTCCTTAGGAAGATTTTTGAAAACTTTGGTAACATGGCAATGGTGTAGTTAGCACGATTCATGATGCCATTTGTGTTGCTGACATTTGCATAAGTATGAAACCATAACCATGGGCCATGTTGCAGTATTGTTTATGACCTTGTTATCACTATGGATTACCGCTTTTGCCTGTCACCCCGTCGTTACTGATAACATCTTTTCAATGTCACAATCACGTGACGGTTCATTATCAGAACGGCATCATTTCACAGAATGAAACCTATTACTTTACTTTTCGTTTTATTTGGTAGCCAGGAAAACCATTTAAAGCGCATAGAAGCCCTCTAACACATAAATCATGTCGGATGTTTAAACCAATTGTTTATGATTAAAGTTAAGGGTTAGTTTGACGGCCAAGTAATAAATTTAGCAGGATTAAGAATTGCTTTCCAACAATATTAAACCAAAGTACGAGTACATTGCAAAATAAAAAATTGTTTGTCTGCTCTATAGTTTTATTTTTGTAAGCGGATCTCTATAAAATAATTCATATTGTCCTTAGATTAAAATTGAGTACGTAGTTAAGTGCTTTGTGAAACGTATAATAGTAACTAATTTAAAATAAAAACCATTGACCAATATTTAAAATGTTTAAATATGGTTAAAGGTTTTAAAAATTTTAATTTAAAACTAATTTAAAATAAAAACCATTGACCAATATTTAAAATGTTTAAATATGGTTAAAGGTTTTAAATTTTAAATTAGTTATGTAACCAATGTTACGGCTTTTGAGGATGTAATATTAAATTTGAATTCACAATTTTCATACATTTTTCAACTTATCTGTGCACTCAGATCATCCCAAAAGAGTGTATAAGATTTGTTGAAACAGGGAGGAAGTAGGCACTCCACTTGGTAAAAGCCACCAATCCACCTCTAATTCTTTAATACCCATGAGAGTAAAGAGGGTTTAACTTATAAATAAAGGTACAACCCACGACCCTTGGTTTAGAGGACCTACAAACAAAATACCCTCGTCGCAGCAAACCCTGCGTACTCAGGGAATTTCCAATGCATAATATTACCAAGCCACATACCAAGTTTCATCAATATTCAATCATAAATAAGCACTATATAATATTTTATTTATTCTCCATAAGAATAACATTGAGGGCTGAGTAAGCAGGTTTGCTGCAACAAGGGAAAAAATGGGTTTTTATGCAATTATCAATATAACCCAACCAAGTGAAGCTACATGCCAAGTTTTATTAATTTATGTTCATAATTAAGGGATTCATTACATTTTACTTATTCTCCATAAGAATAACATGGGGGCTGAGCACGCAGGTTTGCTGCTACGGGAATAATCAACAAAAAATCAATTTGTTGTGAAAATATCAATATACCAGTACTACATGAAGCCACCAAGTTTCATCAACATACATTCATAAATAATCGAGATATCAAATTTTATTTATTTTCCATAAGGATGACATTGGACAACGTACTGTGTTTAACACTTTGAATATCTCAGCAACGGTTGGGCGTAGAATGACAATTTAAAAACCAAAATGACTGTTTTGTGGAACTAAACAGATTGGTAAGAGCAAATGTGAAGTTTACATTAAAATAACCTTAGAAAAAGCCAAAAACCTTTTTCCCATAAGATTAACATGGAAGATTTTATGAGTAGGTTTTTTGGATTTTCTCCGCAACCACTTAACCTAGGTTAATTATTCAAAATACTATATTATTTGTTTTTTAAGCTCTACAACATAGTCAAACCCAAAATTAAGCTGTTAAAAAATTGTAATCTGAAAAATGCAAAAAACTGATTTTTGGAAAATTTAAAACCCCATAAACTCCCTTTTCCATGGTCCGATTCTTTTGGTTTCCGAACTTAAAGTCATGAGTGTCATTTTACACATTTAATTTGAGCCAAATTTCATCGAAATCGGACGTTTTTTACTCAATTTATCGCATTCACGGACTCATATATATATATATAAAAATAACTCATATATATATATAAAAAATCAGACTCTTGCTACAAACCAAGACACACAAAACAGTCCCACACACACATAAAACAGTTGTTTTATGCTTTTGTTTTTTTTTATATATATATAAATTTGAACGAAAAGTGTTTCTGTCATCTGGGGACCTCAAAACAAAAAATTGTCATGGTCTCGGGCTTAAGTCTTACCATGAGACCTACGGTAATAGTTTCTTCCCTATAGGGGAAATTCGCTAAAACATTTGTATACAACACAAAGACTACAATTTTCTGCAGCGGTTGTGCCTTAGTTGTTTTTTCTGGTGGGACGATAAAAACATCCCTAGAATTGAGCAAAGTTCCACTAAACTGCCGACTGATAATTTAACAAATTTATCGGTCTGCCTGTCGAGTTAGGTCTCTGTAGGAAACATCCAATAATCTGAAGTGTTTTTCAGTCCCTTCGGAGACTCATCGCAGGCACTTTGTTAAATAAGGCCAAACAATACCCATGTTAAACTACACTCAAACTAAAACACACCCATCTAGGATTGATTTTGTACAAAAAATAATAATAGTATATTATAAACTTATGAGTTCATTTTATATTTAAAGGATTCTTTTACTTTAAAAGTTGGTACGATTGAAAGTTGTTATGTCAGGGAGTATTTTGCAGTATAAAAAAGAGCGTTACAGAACTAAAAAAATATTTTTGACGTTGTAAACTGGATGAACAATTTGTATTCGTCAACTTTTGTGACGAATGACAGTCAATACGAGTCGTCACATTGTACACTACGTGTTCCGGGTAATGGTGATTGCACATGTACAAAGCGTCGTACATGTGATACATCACATGTAGGTACACGTGTAGGCGTGACGCGTGTAGTGGAAGCGGTAGCGTGATCTACTAAGTCAAGAGCTTTAGTTCATCTTTACCATATTTATTTAATTTATTCTGATTTTTTGGAATGGGAATTTTCAGACTTAAACGAAACTTATTGTATAACTGAAACACCTCTATTATATATTAAAACACAATTAAAACCGTACAGTAATGCAATTTCTCAAAATATAGATTTTAATTCGCTTCATTAATTTGTGGGGTCATTTGAAGTTTCCATTTTTTTTATTGAATTTCCTTTTTATAAAAAGGCAAATCATTTTTGGTTGAGTAAATATTGGGATTTACCACAACGTTTTTATTAGTTATAAGGAATTGGCCGTCTCATGTGTTTTTTATTTTTTAGAACAGCACGTCTTCTTAACTCTCATTTCCTTAAAAAAGGTTTGAACATTTCCTTCCATTTATATTGGTTACTCAAGGATATTGCAAACATCACAAAACTTCTTTAATTACTCCCATTGCCCCTCCTCCTCAAATACTCGTATAACACAAGACATCGTTTAAAAATTTTGGACTTAGATTAGCCATGCATGAAGTTACCCCTAACTGCAGGAATACTGTTTAGTTACTTACCAGATAAAATCAAAAATATAAATTAGATGAACCAATTTAAACGGGATTTAAAAAAACCTTATTGAGAATGCCTCTTTTGCAACCCTAGAATTTTTTTTATGCATTGACATTTTACCAGTCTTAGATGTAATATGTATTGCATTAGTTAAAATTGCCTTTTGTTTTAGGCCTGAAATATAAATGTACTTGTAATTGCATATTCTTAGATTTAAGGATATATGATTTTATTTGTGCTGTTTACGCAACCAATGCTTATCAATTGTATAATTTTATGGAAATAAAGTTATATTTGACTAGACTTGACGTGACTAAAGCTTTTATGTAAAAAATTAGAGAAAACAGTTTGCCATCTACATTTTTTACCGTAATATTATATTAATTTTCCAAAAAAATAACGCATCATGTAATTGTTTTAACAACGGTTGTTTACATTTATGTTAAAGAAGATTTTCTTCAGGTGATTTTCTTGTTTCCAATAATGTATTAGGGCTGGCCAATCTTGGGGAACAGATTAATTAACAAGTTGGCATATTATAGTCACTTTATTTTTTTACTTTCAATATATTATTCTTAATGAAAAAAATGTTACTAAACAATAGTAGTATCTCTCTTTATATTTTATTTTGATAAAATAATATCTTGATAAATACACAGAGTTTGTAACCACTGAACCTCTAAGAATCGTATTACTTCAGCTCTTCGTCTGCACTCTCATGACCACAAATTCCATGTTAAAAGCATTTTTTTACTTTTTAAAAGGAAAATAATGTCAATACAAATTATTTACCAAGCATCTTTTAAGTTCGCTTATTTTATTATCAAATTATTTTAGTTGATTAGTATAAGGGAATCCTGTCACGTGAGTTTAAGCAAATGTTTTCTCATTGAATAATAACAAATATAATTACTCGGGGTTTGCTCGAAAGAAATCTTTGAACTTAATTTTAAAATGATAATCTGTTGCTCATGTTGTGTTAGCTTTCCAGTAGTTATTTTATTTAAATTACGCTTTTATCATATTTTGTTGTTATGATGTGTTTTTTTTTCAATACAGCTCAATAACACCTGTTAATCTTGAAACTCCGTTGATGGATAACGTTCCAAAAGACATACAAAGTATGTGAAGTGGAGCTCAGAGGTGGATGTAAATTACATGGAATTTTTCCAAATTTTCGCATTTGTTGACACGTCAATCATAAAAGGTTTAATAGATCCTTATATCTCAGACATACAAAGCGATCTGCTTGCCTAATGAACATTGACAATCTATCTCAAACCATAACAAATTTTCAAATATTTTTATATGTTTGCATTTTTTTATAAAATTTACAATCAAGGCCTGCACATCGTCAAAATAATAGATAGTAGAGTTAGTGGTGTAAAGTGAATCACTGTAGTAAAAAAGTACGACCCTCTTATAATTGCCATCACAATCGCCCCATATATCTTCGCCAGTTCCCTTCCTTGGGCGTGTCTCGAGTTATCACAGCAGCTGTGTTTGCGTGGTTGGTAGTAATTGATAACAGCTCCAGGTCACGCGCCCAGACATTTAAACGAATACCGATAAAGTTTTAATTGACATTAAGAACCCCGCCTTATTTTTACTCATCATCTTCCCTTTTCTAACCAGTCTTTTATTTATTTCCGAGCTAATCCAGTTGCTCAAATTCCAAACAATAGTTTTTTTTTCTTTTATCGAATTTCCCCTATAGGGAAGAAGCTATTACCGTAGGTCTCATGGTAAGACTTAAGCCCGAGACCATGATAACTTTTTGTTTTGAGGTCCCCAGATGCCAAAAACACTATTCGTTCAAATTTATATATATGTATATATATATGTGTGTGTGTCCGTTATCACGATAACTTGAGTAAAAAACGTCCGATATTGATGAAATTTGGCTCAAATGTGTAAAATGACATTCATGACTTTAAGTTCGAAAACCAGAAAAATCGGACTATGGGAAGGGGGGTTTATGGGGGTTTTAAATTTTCCAAAAATCAGTTTTTTGCATTTTTCACCCTACAATTTTTTAAAAACTTAATTTTGGTTTTGACCATGTTATAGAGCTTAAAAAAAAAAAATATAGTATTTTGAATTATTAACCTAGGTTATGTGGTTGCGGAGAAAATCCAAAAAAATCTGCTCATAAAATCTCCCATATTAATCTTATGGGAAAAAGGTTTTTGGCTTTTCCTCACTTTATTTTAATGTAAAATTCACATTTGCTTTTACCAATCTATTCAGTTCCACAAAACAATCATTTTGGTGTTTAAATTGTGATTCTACGCCTAACCGTTGCAGAGATATTCAAAGTGCTAAATACAGTACGTTGTCCAATGTTATCCTTATGGAGAATAAATAAAATTTGATATCTCGATTATTTATGAATGTATGTTGATGAAACTTGGTATGTGGCTTCACGTAATACTGTTATATTGATATTTGCACAAAAAATTGATTTTTTGCTGATTATTCCCGTAGCAGCAGACCTGCGTACTCAGCCCCATGTTATTCTTATGGAGAATAAGTCAAATGTAATGACTCCCTTAATTAAGAACATAAATTAATAAAACTTGGTATGTAGCTTCACTTGGTTGAGTTATATTGATAATTATATAAAACCCCATTTTTCTGTTCCTTATTTCAGCAAACCTGCTTTCTCAACCCCCATGTTATTCTTATGGAGAATAACTAGAATGTTATATAGCGCTTATTTATGATTGAATATTGATGAAACGTAGTATGTGGCTTCGCCTTGTTAAATTCTATTTATATTTGCATAAAAACCAATTGTTTCTGTTCCTTGTTTCAGCAAACCTACGTACTCATTACCAATGTTATTTTTATGGAGAATAATTAAAATCGCTTATATGTGAATATATTTTTATGAAACTTGGTATGCGGCTTTATGTGGTATTAAGACATATATTATGCATTGGAAATTCGCTGAGTACGCAGGTTTGCTGCGACGGGGGTATTTTTTTTATTTTTTGTTGTTTACCTAGCTTATATACAGCATCTATTACGTTATATTGTTATGTCTAGCAGTTAGCTTGAAACATGTGTTCTTGCTTCTGTACTGGGTTTTGTCAGTATCAGCAACATATCAATTAAATTGTTCTATAATCCACGCTAAGAATTATATTGAAACTTTGAAAGCCCAGGGGGCAAGTACTAACTACTTGTACTTATCATTATAATATCCCTTTGAAATATTTGTTGAGTTAATGCTAATTTTGCATTCAGTTAAAGAGAACTCGCTACTCATGCAGAGTTTACCATCTAACTACTTATTAAACATTTAACATCCTTCATCATCATTGGCTTAAAATCTTGCAAAGAATTAGAACGCACAAATCTCAAAGTACCACTCATTTTCTTTATAACTCGTTTGATATATAAATTTGAGCACCTGGTTGTTAAGTTTTGTCAGCTAACCTTTTTGACCATTATTTAATTTTTATTTAAATGGATCTATTTAGAAATATACAATGCATATCAATATCTTCAGACATACAGTATTATTTTTTTAGTCAAATTTGTAAAAGATAAAGAGACAATTGAACCAAAGAGACGTTCAAAAATCTCATAAATTATTTTTCAGATATTAATAATACAATTCTTTTCTAGTTTCCTATTCACTTTTATAATAATCTGATAAGTTTAGGACACTTATAAGTATAAATTTGTACCTTAGATATTTTAAACCAATATTAACTAACCCCAAAAATTTAAAAAATGTTTACAAATCTGAAACTACTCTTAAATCCCTTTTGGGGTGTTCTATAAGAACCAAACCATAGATTTCCCGCCACAAGAGACTAGCGTCCTGCAGCTGCAATCCACGAATGATACATTTTTAAACGCAGAGCTGCTATTGGTCCCACGGTGGCTGTTGCAGGTTACATAAAATATCTCTTTGTAAGCTGAAAATTGTAACCTACCTTTACACATTTTTTGTTTCCTCTTATATGAACGTTTCTATAATTGTACTATTGTATAATTAGTCTTCTTTTCCTTTTACGGTAAACACAGTTTTGGAATATGCAGCCATTAAAATATTTAAAGAGTACTTATTTTATTATCAACCAATTTTTGTGTACACCCAATAATTATTGGATGTAACCTATTCAAATAACAAAGGACTAATAAGTAATTATATTTGAAATAAATAACATATTTAATAGAACACGCTAAATTAAGAAAATTACCTAATCAAACGATTGCTAATACATTTTCATTTTTGAGTGAGAAGAGAAATTTTATTTTAAATTGTTTTTTTCTTTTTGCAGTAAATAACGAAAAACTTACATTCATCAAAATGACCTTCAATTGAACTAGATCATCGCCAAGGAGAAATGCAATCACCATTTCATTCTAAATTATTTTCTCAGTATGTCACAGAGAGTTTTTCTGTCAAACCATTTTCTTTCATTTACGATCCGATATTACTCTCATTGCACTTTTGCTCTATAGTATTGAAGTTTTAAACCGTTTGAAGTCTTTTTATTATGTTTAAATATAATTTGTAAAACATCAAATTTGTTCGATAGTTATTATTTGTTCAATGGAATTGCAAAAATCGATGCATGTTACTCTTAAAATTGTTTCCCCTTTTTGAAGTGTATTTATTTTATTTCAGTGTGTTTCTAACACTGTTTAATCCACACTTGGACTTATATAATTATGATATTAATATATTAAATTTGTTTAATTACATATGTTTAATTAACATTAGAAGTATGAAGACTCGATAATATTTGTGAAATATTTAAAACAAATGTAATTATTTTAATAATAATGCAATACAATACCAAACCCTTTTAAATCACTACACAAATTAAAAACCTAATGTTTAATATTGCTATCCGACGAACATATTGCATAACCCACCAAAATTACAAACAAAGTAGAAGATGTTTTCAATACGATGCATAGATTTATTATTCTATTGTAACATAATAAGGCTTAGTTAGTTTATAACACTGAAATGGAAAACAATTGGCTTGGAATTTCATAAAAGGATCTCTGAACAAAGCTTTTCCACTCCAGTATAATCCTGTATTACCCATGACTGCGTCATTGTTGCCTGAACCCGTTTCATTAACTTGAACAATCTAAGTGTAAAGTAGACTTGATTAAGAGCAGATTGTGTAGTTGAAGATAAATAAGTGTTTGTCCATAGACGGCTTTTAGGTTTGCCTTTGAAGATTTGAGGTCTAAATTGGACACAAGAAGAAGCCCTTTGGCTATCCACTGTGACTACTTGGAAGCTCCTTTGTTCCTCCGGGGTTCTTGAAATCGAAGACTTCTGGTCAGATTTTATCCCCTTGGTACAATTTGTGTGTCTTGCTTGCCTGTCTTACACCCCGTGAAGGGTGCAAGGGAGGAAAGGCTCTTACCCAAAAGTATTTTAAGTCTATTGGGCCAGGGACCGAACTACCCTGGGAAAGAGACGCTCCACTGGATTCTGGAAGCCTGATAGGTCGGAGGCCTTTCTGGAGGTCCAAGAGGTCAGGCGGGTAGAAGAACGAATCAATGTGGGGTTGCCCATGTCTGAGCCAAGGTGCTGGATTGTTTGAGGAGTGATCTCTCTCCTTTCTGGAGTAACTTTATGTTCCTGTACCACCTTCACCATCCCTGTAGATCCCTTCCTCCCGGTGGCTATTCAATATCCCAGACAGAGACGTCCCTAGTAAACATCTAACATCTAGATGTGGGTTTTAATCGCCTTATAGAACTGAAGGAAAATTTTGCAATACTGGCTACCGCAAATTCACATTATTTCAAGTATTATATTATATATATTAAAATCATACTTTCTCGGTGAACTGAATTGGACATAAACAGTACCCATAAAACTTAAAACGGATACATTTTGTATATTTTTAATTTATTTTGTCCTGTCATATACTCTGAGTCAGATTTGCTTGGTTGGTTGGTCAACGGCTCGAAACATTTCCTTTAAACATGGTTCACTAATTTCTGGATTAAACGTACGTTATATATAGGACTCATAACAGAAAAAATATTCGTTTGAAATTGTTAAAATATAAGAATAGGTTTAGGATGTTCAAATCAAAACAAGATAATTATAACAGCAGATCAAAAAGTCAACCATCGAAATAACACTGGCGTGGTAAAGTATCAACTTGTGATCTCTAAGGGAATAGTGACAAGACCCATTGGATATAGAGATTTACAGTTAAAAGTATAAAATAAGAAACCAGCAAAGTAAACATGCTTGTCATTGAGAGGGACCACAGTAATAAGTATTTTAGTGTTTTTTTGGAACGAAGTGACTGACCTTCTCCAAACAAAACTCGGTCTCCTTAGTATTAAAATTTAACATTCGTAGAATAAACGATTACCTTTTCCCTCAATCTAATTCAAATATTACTGATAGAATATTATCTTGATTTATGTGAGTTTTCCTCTTCTCCCGCAAGACTATAAAACACCGGACATGCTTTTCAAAATTGTGGACTAATGCATTTGAGAAGTGCCTTATTTAACCCTGCTGAAAAATAACAGCGTTCCCTTGATGAAGGCTATTACTGGACGATAGGTTCCTCGTACAGCCCTATTAATCTTCTAACGTTGAGCGCCTCCGAACAGTTTATTAGTATTTGTTATAGCTCTTGGAACGTTCCAGCATTTATTATTACCTTTGTTGAAGTGGAACGTCCTGCTTGAAGTACATCTCATCAATATCGTTGGATCGGCTATGATGTAGTTATTCAACCCAGTAAATCTCTAGGAGCGTTCCAACGTCATACCAGTTACATTTGTTGAAGTGGGACGTTCTGCTTAAAGTACACAATAGTAATATTGATTGGTCGGCTGTGATTTACTTATTTAGCCAAGTTGGTATCTTGGAACGAATTTTTTTAACTATCTAATTGGTAAATATCTAAAAGGTCGAATATAACAGGATTCATTTTGATCTTCTCTCTCAAATTAAAATGTTAACAATTTTGCAAGTTTTTAATTCATATTATGCTCCTTTGCAAACAATAGCTAATCAAGTTACACGATACGCTCTAACAATGGTTTTTGCTCTTCGGCAGTTTCCCAGCCATATCTTAGTCTGGAAAAATTGTCTATGTATTTATCATTATCTTATATAGGGTGCAATTCTAACTTCATATATTATTTAAATGTGTTTTTATTGGTCCGACATATGTCCTCTAATAATTCCTAAAAATCAATAATTGATTTGTCATTTTGAAGATTATCTTCATTAAAATAATAAAAAATTAAAATTATTAAAATAAAATTAAAATAATAAACTAAAAATAATAAAATAATAAATAAAATTTAAAAAATTAAATACAAAAATAAAAATTAAAAAATTAAATACAAAAAATAAAATTAAAAAATAAATAAAATAATAAAATAAAAATGGTAAAATGAAAATTAATAAAAAATTAAAATAATAAAGCAATTCAAAAACATGAAAAAATAAATGATGGTTCTCAATTGTAACCGAAACTACTCCTTCAAAATAAAAATTTAATTTATTGTTTAGTGTAATTTTTACTAATAAATTGTAAATGTATAAGAAGAGCCGTAAAATATAAATAGTAAACTTGTTATTCAGTAGTATTATTGAAACCTTTATGAAAATAAGAAGAATGGTTCAACTATTTTACAATCCCACTTTATATAAATTTATATTTTTAAGCAGCTAAGAGATTAACAGTATTACAATTCGACTCAAGAGTTATCAGTTGTATGCAAAGTGCAACGTTAAAGTTGTTTGTGATGTTTACAAACGATATGTACTCGGTGTGGTTCTATATGTAAAGGGGTTGTGGGTACAAAGCACTTCACCACCATGCACTGCATCATGTACAGTTGGTGTCTCAGGCAACTAAATCACCCGCTCGTTCGTCTTGGTTACAGCTAACTGCAGCAGTTCCCTAGCTAGCAGCTGCATTGTCACAGGTTTGACTCGGGATGTGTCATGCTAACTTACGTGTCATTGTCACGAATGAGCTTTGTCACAATCGTAAAATAGCAACAGCTTATTTTCCCATCCGATAGATATACTGTAAGTAATGAAAATGTGTTAGTTACATTTTCTTATTTGATTGCGGGTGTTATAATATGTTATATCATGATCAGCTACTATTTTAGTACTCTGTGTTGCCTTTTAATAAAAGTTCAAGAGTTTAATAAAAATTATTTTTACCCCGATACACAATTTGATAACCAAAATAATTGTTTGTAGGTGAAGTAAATCGTCAACAATTAAAAATGTTTTACAATTTAAGAAATTTAATGAGCAAACTCCAGTGTCTGTGTCAGAGTTTGTTATAGTCGTCCAAAAAGCAATAACATTCACAAAATACTCAGCTTAATTTAATAAATTATATATTAAAATTTCAAACTGCTGGATTGTATGGTAATTATACCTTAAGTTTAAAGATACCTCCCGCTAGTAATATAATGTAAGCAATGGTAGTAGTAGTAGCCTAAAAATAAGAAAGAATAGTTCTGTCAAGAATTATCAAATAGAAGTATCAGATATACCGTTGACTGATACAACCGTACAAAATCATAACTTAATTCCTTTCTCATCACTAGAGTAAATAAAATACCAATTATACTCCAAAACGTACACTAGTGATAAGAAATGAATTAAGTTATGATGATATGAATGCCATCACGAAAAATACGTACCGGAATCAATTAGTAATCAGATATAATATAAAGATAACAGATATAATCAGATTACATTTCAATTGCTACCTACTATTGCTTCGCAATTTTTGCTGTAGGTTACAATAACGATAATTCGGTAAATGCAATAATCCACGGAATTTCATTTAGGAACTAATCATTGTTCATGGAAACTAATCACTGATTGGTGGTGGCCGAAAACTTATTCTTGGAACATGGGCTCGGCTCTCTCACCCCTAGCCTCTCTCACTTACCTCCCTCTCTTCCGTCTGTGGCCTCCTCCTCCACAGCCACGGATATTGGATCCCCCACGCGTAGGGGTAGCATACGACTAAAATATCAATCAATCGGTACTAAAAATTATATGCTCTATGGCAGGCCTCCCGACAACCTTCCCCTTTAACTTTGTTAGATAGGTAAACTATCCATGAATTGCATATAAAACGTCTGACTGAGACGGCATTTGAACTATCGATCCAAGTGCTGGCTATTGGGGAATCGTGCCGTATTCAAACGCCACGTTCCAAGAAGCTCTCCTCTGTGACGAAATGTTAAGCTTCTACAGTCAATAAAATTGTTAGCTTTATTCAACCTTAAAACATTTTTAAAATTACATTTTTATTCAATCAGTCCTATAAATTGAACTATTAAAATAAAATAATCATTAAAATAAATAGTCGTTTACTTATTCTTGTAACTACATAGTACGATGTCATAAAACCTTCCTTATCATTAGACATCGCATGTTTTAAACTACCTCTCCAAATTATCAAACCGTATTTATATGTTGTTTTCATAAAAATCTATTACTTTTCTCTAGAACTCCCTATTTACTAACAAAACCTTTTCTCTCACAACAAACCATTTCAAAACCCATATGATTTATTTTATGAGTTTTATGCAAGAATAAACTTATCTTAAGTGTCTGTATAGTGCAAACCTACGGTTTGTATTTATAAAATCCACAATAAAAAATTATTTTAATATTTAAAATCCATTTGTATTGACATAGAATAATAAATGTCAACAAAATAAAATTTTTCAAAATTACATTCGATATTTCCACTTAGAGTAAATGTGGCAGGCAGTGCAGTAACATATTATGGCAAAGTGACCTTGGACTGATTGTTATCAGTCCACACTTCAACACGCAAACACGTCTTCTGTGATAGCATGCGAGCTCGTTCCCCACCATTTGATATCGACAGTAATGTAACGTATGCTTTTATGAGGTTTTCTTTGTAAATTAAAGGTCCCATTTGATCGTTGACTCCAAATTTATTTGTTTATTTAATACAATTTTATTTTTAGTCAATTATTATTGACAATTATTGTATATAATAACTATTTCAATCTTTTAAAATCATCATTATTAGTATATTTGTAGTTTAACAACTGTCCCTTACTGGGCAGATATGGCAACTTCCTTGATTGGGGAAACGGGGGGTGTGGGGAAAGTTCATATCGTAAGGTCCCTGTTCATACCTACGATCATAATATAGTCAAGTAATAAACTAGTAGTTATACGTGATCATCTGAAACAATCTACACTGAAAACTCTTGAAACAAAATAACACAAACATATTTTCATAAAATGAGAAAAGTAAGAAAAGATTTTGGCTGGGGTGAATGTATCTTTTAATTCTCTCCCCTCCCTTCCATTTGCTATTTAATCATCATCACTCAGATGTTATTCCAGCTATAAAAGTTATACATACAAATAATATTATTGCAAAATGGCTGTCCGTTTAAAATGAAATGTTTGTCTCTTTCACACCACCAGCTGTAATTTTAAGATGGGGGGGTTCTCCAATCATGAAACATTTTTCGGTTCTACCTGCTTCTCCCAATAGACATTTTAATTTCAAATTCCGTCAATCCTCAACGGATTATTTGAAATTGTTTAGTTACGGCTAATTTTTAAGGGAAAAATAATGCCTAGCGATTTCTGTGATCAGAATTTTAATTTCATTATTTAATTTAACCATCAATTTAAACACTTAGCATGTTAAGTTTAAAAAAACTCATAATAGCAAGCATTACATTAATGTCGATATTAAATGGTGGGAAACGAGACTGCATGCTATCACGGAAGCCGTGTTTGCGTGTTAAAGTGTGGATTGTTAACAATCAGTCCAAGGTCACTTAGCCAACTATGTTACTGCAATGCCACATTGCCTCCAAGTGGAAATATCCAATGTAATGTTTAAAACTGTTAATGTGTTAATACTTATTCGCATTATTCGATGGCAATACAAATATACTCGAAATTTCAAAACATTTTTAATATAAGTCACAAATAGTTAATACTAAACATTTTTTAATTTTATTAAACGTTCATCAAGTGTGGTATGAAATTTTGATCACTGAAATCACTAGGTAATTTGTTGCTCTATGAAAGGAACCTTAAGTGAAAGAATTCGGATAACGCATTGAGGAAGGACAGTATTTTAAAATCTTACAGGAAAAGCAGGTAGAAGCCTGTAACTGGACTAAACGGTCTTTTTCACGGCCACCTAAAACATCACTAGTATACCAAAATGTGTTATTACGCCAACCAAACAAACGGTCTTATGAACAATGTTTTTTATGCTATTTTCAGTTTCCTTGTTGTAAATATGTAACTGTTTGTGAAATATGAAACTGTTTTTTCTTCTTCTTCCTTGCCAGTCTACAGTATTGATCCTGTTACAGGCGCTGTTTGAGCTGGAGCTGGCGGGCTGCAATGAGCTGACGGAGGCCGGACTCTGGGCCTGCCTCACGCCCCGGATCGTCTCCCTGACGCTGACCGACTGCATCAACGTGGCAGACGAGGCCGTGGGGGCGGTGGCCCAGCTCCTGCCCTCGCTGTACGAGTTCTCCCTGCAGGCCTACCACGTCACGGACGCCGCCCTCGGCTTCTTCTCCCCCAAGCAGAGCGCCTCCCTCAGCATCCTGAGGCTCCAGAGTTGCTGGGAGGTCACGAACCACGGGATCGTCAATATCGGTGAGTGATTAGGATTATATGAATAACAGTTAGGACATGAAAGTAAAATTAAAAGTTAGACTGTTCAGTAAGGTTCGATTATGTTAAGTCCAGACAGATCGGTTTAATGGTTGGATCAGGTTAGGTCAGGTCATATTGGTTCAGGTTGGGTTCGTTTAAAATTAGATCATGTTAGATCTTTCGGGAAGGTTTCATCGGATCAGATGAAGTGAGAGGTTAGGACAACAGAAGGGAACAAATCAGGATATAACCAATTGATTCCATGAAAGATCTGTTTGAGCAATAAAACTATACAACACCCCAAAATATTGACTTTAATAGGAGAAGGGTTGCACTTCGGTGGCAATGCCATGCACCAACAGTCGGGTCGCCGAGAGAAAAGTCAGTAGGTTGAACAGGAAGAGTGGAAGAGAACGATTTTAAACGACCTAACGCCACTAGCACTCAAATCGGCCAGTGACAGAACTAAGCGTTTTAAACGTAACTGCCGTTTACATTATAGTCAGTTTTCTTCAGTGTTTTATACTCTGTGGTTTATATCACATAATGTTAGTTAAAGTTATGTAAGGTGAGTTCAAGTCAGCTAAGTTATGTCAAGTTTGGTTAAATGAGATCAGGTTAGTAGTAGGGACACTTAAGGTTAGTACAGATATGTTTTTATTACGTTAGAATTATTTTGGGTCAGATTCAATGAGCTCAAAATATGCTGAATTAGTTTATAAAGGTTTTGTTCGCAGGTTGGTATTAAAATTTGGATTTATTAGTGGAGCATCTAAGTGGATTACAATACTACTGGACTGCAAACTTCTGAAAGGTCGGTTTCGATACTAAGCGTGTCAAGACATTTATGGTTTAGTTTATTCGGTGAGGTATAAAAGAAACCTCATAATGTTTATAACAAAGTCTCGTATTTAGTTCTTATGTGTTTTATTGTCTACGTGTCATACTAATGACGAGCTAATAAATTCTTGGATTGTATTAACTAAACCGATTTTACGATATAAAATATCATCAACTGTGACGTAATATGATGCTTAAAAGACAATGTGATTGCATGAGATGTTATACACACTATCGTGGAAAAAACTTTAGAAAAGGCGTGATAGGATTGTGCCATGTTAGTTTTTCATGTTAGAGTAAGAGGCTTAAGCTTCAAACCCATGTTAGTTGACGAAATCGAATTAGGCTTACATGGCGACTGACGCTGACGCTGTTACAACCTCGCTTGGAAAACTGAATCACGTTCATAACCCTTGGACCCTTTGAAGTTGACAGTTTTTAAAAAGGATTCGTAAAAATAATCATCAAAAGGTATTTACATTGTTTTAAACAACAGATCAAGTTAAAAAGCGAGATAGTGGTTTGGTTGTCTACTGACTCCAACTAGGAAGGAAGGTGGAAGGAAATTCTCTATTAAAACTTCAAAAATACAATTTCGTACTTTAGATGCAATATATAACGTTGCAGTATAGTTCTTAGTCATCCAATATTTCTGAAAAGACCTAGTGATTAAAATTAAATAGTACTAAACAGATTTATTTTAGCGGTTTCAGAGGCAGAGTTACCATCAAAAGCATGGTCTCGGACGTTGTAAGACCCTCTTGATGGACGCTTATGAGGAATAAACTTCCTCAGCAAGATGTAAAGTGTTTATGTCCTGAATAACACTGTTTACGAGTGTCCTTTAGCTTATCTGGTTTATGATATTCGTGTTAAAGCACACATTAAATAAGGGAGGCAACTAAATAAAACACATTCCCTCAACCTAATGGATAGTTGATACACTGATGTGTTCAGGACCCATCAGTAATGGATATTGCTCTCCACCTATCGTGTGCACTATCAGGTTTTATCCATGTTTTTCATCAATTTATTTTAACCTCTAATAGTATTTTAACGAGAATTAAAAGAGTTTAAACATTATAATTTACCTAGTTTCATCGTTATTTGCTATTTCTGCCTTTACAATTTTAATAGCACATTAAGTGGTTGTTTAGATTTTATTTTTTTTAGTTATATTTATTTTAGAAATGATGTACCATAACGTAAATTACAGTTAATTATAGCAGAAACGCCAAATTAATTGTTTATTTAATTATCTATTACATTTTCATTACCACTAGTTATTAATTAATTGATTAGTTTATAATTATCATAATGAAATGGATTTGATGGTTGTCATTTTTTACTTTTACTATGTAAAGTAATGATTGTATGACTTATTGACACTAATATTTCATATTTTAATAGTACCCGATTGTATTGCAAGCAAAAATAAAACAAATGCTTAAGAATGTAGGTACTGGATGTATAAATGAAAATAATATCAATATTATACAGATAATGGGGGTTTTTATCGAGTCACGTTTTATATTATTAGACACAAAAATATGGATCTTATTAATATTTGTACGTATAGTTATCAATGCAGATGTAGCTCTATAGATATTGGGACTTCCGGACTACAAAAAAACGGAATAATCAAATTTAAATTTACTCATTTTTGAAAATAGTAAAATTATCATATATTATGGTAAAAAATGTAGGTTTGTCTGTTACTGAAATTCCGTATCATAACAATATTTGTACCTTTTATGACCTGTCTTTAAAAGTCTTCATCTTTGTTTGACATATTCAGCTTTAAACCCTTAAACCGTTGCAATACGAAAGGATAAAGCAATAAATTTGAAATCCCGATGGAAATTAAGCCTTATAATATGAATGAAACCAGTGTAAAACTTGAAATCAAGGCCTTACGACTTCCTTCGTGAGAGTTTATTAAGTAAATTACTCATAGCTAGAGACTGCAACTTTAAGATTAAAGGAATTTTGTAATTCTCAAAAGAACAATATACTGAAACACAAAAACATACAGACGGACGAACGGACGAACATAGACAAAACCATTAACATGGCCATACAATAAACTTCTATTTCACGGCGTGGCAGGTACGGGATGCAGGACTAGAATATTTTGAAAGATGTTAGTGAACATCCTGTATCAATACAGTGTCCGGAGACTGTTTCCCGCCACCAGCGGCTCTTTAGATAAGTTACAATTGGCTTTCTATGTAGTTATCATAATTTACCACTGTATCACTATAAGAGGTGCCGACGCGAAATCGGACTATGTTAAGGCGAGTTTGAATGAATTATATTAGGGTTCTCAATCCCGGGATTCGGGGTCCCGGTTAATTTTGGGTACCTACAAATCCCGGAATTTTGTCGTTCAATCCCAGAATTAACGGGATTGTCATATATATTTTTTTTTAAGATTTGTAATGTATAACTACTATTATAAGTGTATAATAAGTTAGTTGCCTTGTTACTGACTAAGACCACCTTATTCTGTAGCTGGGCTCAGTAATCAACAGTAGTACAGAGACCAACGGCAACTGGATCCAGTTTAGAACCGTTATCATTTTTCGAATTTGATCAGGATCGATCTGGTAAACCTCAGATTATGAGGCGAGCCCTCTAACCACTACCTAACCCTCGCCTTATAACGTAGTGCATGTTCGTGTTTATGAAATTGTGTACTTAAAATCCCTAGTAATTGTGCTAGGTTAATTTACAAACACAGTCTGGCTATAATAACCTTATAACAATAATAACTTAGGGTTTATTTCGTCAAACGGAGGGAATTTTATAATAATAATTGTTGTTATGATTACAGAGAATATATTCAACTTTAGGGACAAAACCAATCAACGCTTCAAAGTCACTCATGATATTTAAACATATGATTTATTCTGTTGCCTGCATTGTTTATTTATTATTTTGAAAATTATGTTTTTCGATTACTTTCAAATGTCTTTTCCACTCTATATATCCAGAAAAACAAAACCACTTCAATAAAATAAAATATTTTAAACCAATAAATAAAACTTTAAATAAATTTATCAATACAAACTGTCATACAAAGAAAATAAAAACCCGTGCATTATTGACAAAATGTTAAAAAAATATATAATTTAATCAATATTCAGATTAAAAATCGTCAGTACCATACGATTATTTGAACATATGACACAATTAAAGCTTGACCTTGAAGCGTCGATTTATTTTACCCCTACTATAGTCATGGAAAATGTTCCTTCAATAAAGTAACAATTCGCTGCACTTTTTCCCCCTTTGACAACCCTGTTTAGCCATCACACCAATCTCTAAAAATTTTGAATCGTGTTAAGGCATTTGGCGAGACAAAATTACATTTACAGAAAACAAATAAAACTCAATACAACCACTAAACCAAATTGATAATTTTCAATAGATTAATAAAACATGTCAATTTTGATTCCCGGTTAGTAAAGAGAGTAGTTATTTGGCAAAATCTGTTTGATTATAGTTTTAAATTCGAGTACTTAAAACCGTTCATCCAATGAACTAAGCAAACACGAGGACTTCATAAGCCGCTAAGCCTACTCCAGCACTCCGTCACAAAACTATTCATGCATTAACCGGAATGGATATTACTGCGAATCCATCATCCCCTGTTGTTTTTGTCATTCAATTATCACATCCCATCAACCGTTTTCACTTATTTGAATTTTATTTTCCACTTCAGTGAAGTAAATATAGATTCTTAATTTAATATCAGAATTAAATACCAACTGAATATCTGAGCATGGTTAAATAGATTTGTTACTTTCCTATTATGCTTGTTAACATAATAATTATTCAATTTGTTTAGGTTATAAAATATCAGTATTTTATTATTACGGTTTGCCTGGCATTTTTAAGTTTTAGGGATCTCTCTGTTTACATAACATTTTTCTGCAGTTTTAGTTATCATGATGAGTACACAATTAGCACACTAAACAAAAATGTTTAAGACAAAATTGTGGAGGGTTTGGCAAATCACAGGATGATGAGAGACGGCTTAGATTAAAGCTTATCCTAGGGAGGCGGAAAAAATATCAGTATTTCTAAAAAATTACTATCAAACAAGAAATAACGTCAAACATTCCCCATAAGAAAGTATGGGGATTTAAAAACGTCTGTTTTGTTTTCATTGAAACATGTGATTAAGTGTCTACTTTGTGTACGAACTAACGTGTGTTTCTAATTATATCGTTTTATTTTCCTCAGGATGTAAATAGTAAACAAATCGGATGAGACAGAGTATCAGAGCAAGGTTAGGGTCTATGGCCCCTTCAAGCCACTAGTAAACTTATATTATTTTAAGAGAAGACGTTAGGATTTTATATATTAAAAGATAATGTTAAATATTTAAAAATGTTATTTTGATAAATACGATCCTGAATATAATAAAACTATGGAGTTATAAATTATATAATTTATCAATTAGACTCAAAGACTTAACCTTTTCAATGTTTATGCATAAATAATATATTACTTTTATTACGGTTGATTATAACTCTTTAAAAATCTTGAATCTAAAAAATGGTGTCTTAAAGTAGGATTTATTTTATAGATTTGTGTTTTACAACTATTATGATGTTAAAAAACACTTGTTTTACATTCTATATAGTAATAAATATACATTTCAGTTATGTTCGGATTTAATTTAACCGCTAAATAATTATAATATTAAAATGTTACTTTTCCACTAAGTGTGACGTCATGTGTGGGCTACAACCTGATATAGTTTCTCCCAAGTGGGTGGCCTTGTGGAGCGTAAAGTCAAGATTGAGCCCTTGGGCGTACAGTGACAACCCTTCCCTTCCCCAACCATCTTACCACTCCTCATCTAGGTGTTCGGAATTGCCAATATAATATTGTAACACATCATAATGTTACACTCGCTATTTTAATTAGCGTATGTTAAAATATAACATAACTAAATAAAACATTGTGATATCGATCTCGTTTCAAGTTAATAAAACATTTTAGCATTTAAGTGTATTCCATTAAATTTCCATTGAACGGCGAAAAATAAAGTATTTGTAATCTCTAACATTATAAAAACCGATCATCTGCGTAAACATTTGTTTTAAACTAATTGCAAATCATAGCTTTTTAGAAGATTGTAAAGCTTGATTTAGCTAGTGAATTTTTCCTTTATATTTTAACTGTAAAGATTACAACCAACATCTTCAAGGTAAAGAATGGGTATAATCCTTCGAAGTATAAGTAAAATGTAAATCGAGGCAAAACACTATGTTCTATGAAGTTATATAAATGAGTTTTTATTCATTAACGTTATTCGAATTTATACCTCATCTCTACGTCATATTCAGATAAATTTATTGTGATTATAAGTTAACTCAATTTTACAATTTATCGTTGTCAACATATTTGACAGCAAATTCCGTACCGTTCCTTCCTATAAGTTGAATTTCTATGAATTCAAACTGTCATCTAAAAACATGTTCTCTCTTTTAAATTTTCCTGAAGCGTAAAACGAAATAACACCCAACATCCTCGCCTAACCCAACATCCCTAAACATACTCGGGTCTTAAATCGCTCCCCTCCCCTATCTGTGGCGTTTACACATATTCGATAACATGTGCAGTTACTATATACAATACAGGCTATAGACGCCTACGGTTGGTAATACATTGGTTAGATATTCTTATTTAATATATTTCACATATTTTCATTTCGTTGTCTCTAAAGAATTCGTTATAAAGTTCAGAATGACTAAGGTGAGGTTGTTTTTTATAAACTCAAAAAATTAATACAATTTTGTGACAAAATTCTAATTTTATACGAATTACAATAACGTAACGATAGTCTGTCAAAATTAAAAACCTTGTGAATTTGTTAAGCTTTTTTTGTAACAATATTTGTTGTTTAGAGACAGTACTAAGAGAGCATGTTTCAACTGCCATTGACCTGTTTTATAAACCAATAATGTCTTCCATAAGACTATTTAGAAAATAATTTCCGGAATAATTATTAATTTTACCCTTGGCCGTGAAAGTTTAGTAAAATTATAAAAACAGGTTTATAACCTTTTTGTAATAATTATTATTAAAATTCGTTTCTTTATATTAGCAGTGTTTACTCTAAGTTTTGTATTTTTATAGAAGGTAAACGCTTTACTGTATTAGTGAATTTCCTTTGGAAAGCGAACTATTAGCATGACCCGCACGGTGAAACTTAAGTCCGGGACCACCATAGAAGTTCCTAACGTGACCCGCTGACAACACGTTTTGGGGGGTCGTTCAAAATTGTATATATATATATAGACATATATATGTGTGTGTATGCACTCTAGCGGTCGCATTTTTTTCCGTTTTACTTCAGATTTGGTAGGGACGTTCCTTTCTATAATCTGTTGGACAGGTTTGTTGGGCAAAACAATCGGAAAACTCTAAACCCCTTTTTTGGGGATTAATCTTTCAAATTTCGAGTTTTTGGACCCAAAAATGGTCAGAAAAGCCCCGGATATAAAATTAACGCATGTTAAAAGATGGGAATTAGTGTGACAAAACTTGTAAGGCCTCTCTCGTCATTCTAGCATAAATATTATCCGAGTTATTAGCGAAAATGTGTATTGACCAAACACAGTACGTTGTCTTATGGGGTTTTTACATTATAAAAGCCTATTATTCATTTGTCGATGTACTTTTATCATCACCAACAACCTCACGCCTGCTTTGAAGCCTGACTGGACCTTCTCCTATCCTTATAATGCGCAAAATTGTATTCCCAGCATTGCAGGTAAATAGAACCAGGAGCATCAGAACAGCAAAAAAATCAATATTTTCAGATTTGAATAAAAATTGGAATAAATGTATGTTTTTAACTGATTTTGAGTTTTTATAGTTTTTATGTGGAAATTCACTTCCCTCACGTCAGCGTGCTGCGTGCGAACTCGTTTTTGAATTAGTAGAACAATTTGTGAGGTTACAGGACATTTTTAATAACATGCTTTTAACCTGGGTTGTAACTACAGAGATATGTTGATAAACAGTGATGCAATGCCAATACACACACGACCCATGATTAGGCAGACAAATACGATTCGCCATCAACGGTAATGGCTATTACCCAGAATCCATCATGCAGTCACTTTTTTGTCACAATCCGATAAAAACGGTTCATATTTTTTATTTATCTTTACCCTACTGATCAAACACAATTTAAATCCATATTTTGTAAAAACTTGTACATCTTTTTTTTATCTTCATATTACGTGTAAATTAGTATAAAAACTCTAACTTAGTTTAAACATTACAAGTTTGTAACTTAGTTCATGTAGTTTAAATTATGTAGGGGTCTATGTAATGTAAGTTATAAGTAGGGGGCTATGTTATGTAAGTTATAAGTAGGGGGCTATGTTATGTAAGTTATAAGTAGGGGTCTATGTTATGTAAGTTATAAGATTTGAACCATGTTAAGAACGATGTTCCATGGTTTTATTATATAAACAAATTATATCATTGAAAAGGTGTAAATACTTTAAAAGACAGTGTACTTCGGTAATTTTCAAGATAAATTAAATAAAAGGTGATTTCCTGTAGCAAGTAAATAATTTGTTGTTTTATAATTTTGATAACAATCATAAAATAATAAACTATGATATTTCAATTAACACACTAAATATATAGCAAAACGTAGAGCACTATATTATTTTATTTTTTAAACTATTAATTAGGTTTTGTAAAGTAATATTGTCTGTTAAATTTCAATTGATATAAATTATATGAAGAGTTACCGATAGTAAATTGTGTATACAACTGAAAGATATCTTTTTCCATGGCCTTTTTTGAAACATCTCTTTTATACGGGATGTAAATAGTTATTTTTGTTAACTACTACAAATTTGTTGTGTACTGTTCATACTTCTTCAGACAAAATAAAAGATATTTAACGGATAATTTTTAAAACATGTTAGACAAAAGAGAAGTTAATGTTATATATGTTTAAAGATTTTCAGGTAAAGATAAGTAAATTTGTGGTTAGTGTTTGAAATGTTCAGGAAAAAAATATTATTTATTAAAACATAACTTAGTTTACCACCGTGGGCATGTTTCAGTAGTGATGTTTTCAACCCTTCGGCGACGACGACGCGGCGACCCGTTAAATCGGAATCGAACGTTCAAAGTGTAAAGATTCAACCCCTTCCACCTCTCAGGCGTCTTTTTATTCATATCGAAATATCCACCAAGTACCTTACTGGTATAAAACATTATTTAGCTTCAATTTCATTATCCAATTACAGAAAAAACGTCTAGCTTCTATTGGTTATAAGGGTATTAGTTCTCAACTGGGTTAAATAGTTTATGCATTCAAGATATACAATGTTAAAAATAGCACACCACAGATATTTTTTCTCTTTGTAGCATATCATTAGTTAGGTAAGGTTTAATGGTTGTTTTTACAATATTCCAAGAACATTTATCCAAAATTATAAGATTTAGTGTTTAAGTTTTTAAAAAGTTATTAGTTTTAGTTTTCAAAATAATAAAATACAAATAGAAATAAGATACAGATAGTTCACAATTTACCTTATTTTACTAAATTATAAGGATATTTTTAGTGAATTTCATTTGGAAAGTGAACTATTAGCATGACCCGCACGGTGAAACTTAAGCTCGGGACCACCATTGAAGTTCCTAACGTGACCCCCGGAACACATTTTGGGGTTCGTTCAAAATTATGTATATATGTATATATATATATATATATATATACTCACTCTAGCTGTCGCATTTTTTTCAATTTACTTCAAATTTGGTAGGGATGTTCCTTTCTTTAATCAGTTGGACAAGCTCGTTGGGAAAACCAATCGGAAAACTCTAAACCCTTTTTGGGGATTAATCTTTCAAATTTCGAGTTTTTGGGCCCAAAAAGGGTCAGAAAAGCACCAGATGTAAAATTGAGGGATGTAAAAAGATGGTAATTAGTGCGGCGAAACTTGTAAGTCCTCCTTCGTCATTCTAGCATAAACATTTACCGAATTATTAAGGAAAATGTGTATCGACCAAACACAGTATGTTGTCTTATGGGGGTTTTACAATAGAAAAGCCTATTATTCACTTGTTGGTGTACTTTTATCATCCCCAACAACCTCACGCCTACTTTAAAGCCTGACTGGACCTTCTTCTAACCTTATAACGCGCAAAATTGTATCCCCAACATTGCAGGTAAATAGAACCAGGAGCATCAGAACAGCCAAAAAATCAATGATTTCAGATTTGAATAAAAATTGGAATAAATGTATATTTTTAACTGATTTTGAGTTATTATAGTTTTTGATGTGGAAATTCACTCCCCTCACGTCAGCGTGCTGCGTGCAAACTCGTTTAGAATAAGGTAAAAAAGCTGTACTCTTAACATTAGAGTTAATTATAATGTTCAATAAAATACCATAGACAATTACCATTAGGAACGTAGGCCTTGTTTTATCGTCAACATTTCCAGTAGGCAGTAAAATACTAGAGAGCAAGACCTGGTACTCCAGATACTAGTAACGTTTGTGACAAGAGGAAAGCTTACTACACACCCTTTCAGCGTCTTAACACAAAGAGATGTTCTATCGTGTGCTTTCTTCTCAAGGAAATATGCAGTTGTGTGACTTTATTCCACTGTGAACGTGTTTTGTAATATAATAAAGTTTCTTATCTTTTTCTGGAAACTAATTTGAAGCAATCCTCTAGCAATGAGGATCGTGGTTTACTAAGAACTTTTCACTATTCCAAGTTCGCGCAGGCGACTTTGCGATCGATTTATGGTGATTATCTTTAGGTCCCATACCCTTTTAGATTTGTGTCATGGATTTAGTTTTTTAAAAAACTGAAACTCCACAAGCCTAATTTAGACCTTATGTCATATATTTTAAGGTACTCGCTGACTCTTACCTCAAGTGAGGAATTTACAAGGACTTAGAATCAAATCTTAAATGTGAGCAAAGTTTGAGGTTGATCTCAAATCAAAGTTGTTAATTAGTATGAATAGTTAAAAAATATATTTTACAAAAGCCACTGGCATT